>JAOWCC010000655.1:3573082-6494668 GCA_030867875.1 Actinernus sp. WN-2022 | reverse complement strand
TGTACAAGTGATATCAGAGATAACTGGCTAGGGCTTATATGCACTTTAAGTACTTAGGTGTGTTTATCGATGGACTATCCATGCACTTCATGTACAAGTGATATCAGAGATAACTGGCTAGGGCTTATATGCACTTTAAGTACTTAGGTGTGTTTATCGATGGACTATCCATGCACTTCATGTACAAGTGATATCAGAGATAACTGGCTAGGGCTTATATGCACTTTAAGTACTTAGGTGTGTTTATCGATGGACTATCCATGCACTTCATGTACAAGTGATATCAGAGATAACTGGCTAGGGCTTATATGCACTTTAAGTACTTAGGTGTATTTATCGATGGACTATCCATGCACTTCATGTACAAGTGATATCAGAGATAACTGGCTAGGGCTTATATGCACTTTAAGTACTTAGGTGTGTTTATCGATGGACTATCCATGCACTTCATGTACAAGTGATATCAGAGATAACTGGCTAGGGCTTATATGCACTTTAAGTACTTAGGTGTGTTTATCGATGGACTATCCATGCACTTCATGTACAAGTGATATCAGAGATAACTGGCTAGGGCTTATATGCACTTTAAGTACTTATAGGTGTGTTTATCGTTGGCCTATCCATGCATATGCACTTCATGTACAAGTGATATCAGAGATAACTGGCTAGGGCTTATATGCACTTTAAGTACTTAGGTGTGTTTATCGATGGACTATCCATGCACTTCATGTACAAGTGATATCAGAGATAACTGGCTAGGGCTTATATGCACTTTAAGTATTTAGGTGTGTTTATCGATGGACTATCCATGCACTTCATGTACAAGTGATATCAGAGATAACTGGCTAGGGCTTATATGCACTGGTGTGTTTATCGATGGCTCCATAACCTGGACATGCTTCTTATGTCTGTTCACGAATTGCAAACACATTGGCATTATCTCTAAACTTAGGCATTACGTATCTCTTCAACAACTGAAGAAACTCTATTACACTGTCATCTATTCCTATATTTTATATGCAAATCTAAAATTCATTAATAATGGTCTTTTTATACCCCAGCATAGACACTGATTAATAAAATATATCTACCGATATAACACGGCGCCTCATTTTATAACTATCAATTCTAGATTGGGTACGTGATAGGCGTGTTCTCGCAAATCATTGCCTTTCTGACTCTGGCCGAACAGTGGATAATTAACGTGAGCTAGTCTACAGTTTGTACTTCAACCTACCATTCACAACTTCTAACAATCATGCATATATAACCACCCGCGATATATACCATAAACACGTAACTTTTATAGAGCAATCGGCAAATATGAATAAATCGTTGCCTAGGTGATGTGGTTGCCTACAAATAAAACTAACTTTTGTTTACAAACCGTATTATTCGGTTTCTAAAAGTGTAATTTTAACTACACAATCCAATTTTCATCAGTTACGGCAATAAATATGGTTTTGCATTTAAATCTCAGTTGCTTCAATAATAGGCCTTTTGCAGGAAATTGTCACGTGCTCATATAACACAGTCACGTGCTGATAGAATACAGTCACGTGCTGATATAACAGTTAACGAATGAATGAAGCTCGTGATCCCCATGGGAAAGGCGTTACCATGGATGCTGTGTGACCCGTTTACATTGTGTGACATATGTTTCTGTTATGGCCTTGATTCTAGCAATGAAAGTTTGGAACGATTTTATGTTTGGTTCCGAGGGGGAAGGGTACTCCCGCAACGTTATGACGATGGTTTGCTGCCCAGAGTTATAAATCCTGACCCTAGCTATTCAAGGATAAACATTTCGATAAGTGTACCCTTTTATGGGGCGGCACATACCCGTATGAATTAGTATGGGAGTATAACATCCCCTCCCCCCCCCCCCCCCCCCGTTTTTTGGGCCATCTATTTATTTTTCGAACTTTTCGACAAAGTGCCTTAACCGTATTTACAAAAGTAAAGCTACTCGCTCTTAGTCTCTTTAGTGAGTTGATAATTAACCCTGAGCTTCGTCCTGATAAACTTCGAGCTTTAAGGCTGACTGCTATAACATTTTCATTCCGAAATATTTCATTCCTTCGCCTATATAGGCCGCATCAAAACTCCTGGGCTACTTTTTTTGCGAGGACAAGCTATGAGAAGAACCCTACTGTTCATTTACAGCAATTCAGCTATTGATTAGGACCCGTTCGCAGATTTGTAGTGTTTTGGCCAAAGTTTTGCCTCAAATCGTGTCATCGGTCGACTAGTTCCAGTGCAACTGTGATGTCTGACAACTGCCTGAAATTTTCAAACAATCTTCAATTAGCCTCCAAATGTTTCATTGTTCCTGGACCAAAGCAGGACAATATTTAGGAAAGAAAACATTATTTTTTGAGTGTGGGAAATATGCTGGTCACGAAGTTGCTAGTTGCAGTTCCGAGTTGCGAATCCAAAATCCTAACCCTACATTTAAAAATACCCTAACCGTCAACAACGGGTGTTCACTCATTTAGCTCACTGAATTTATGGTGTTTAGAGCTAGTCACTAATATGAGTTTTTCGGGCTGATCACTAAACAACACATGCTTCTTCGTTCTCCCTATATATATGAACTAATGCAAATCCTAACCCTACATTAAAAATACCCTAACCGTCAACAACGGGTGCTCACTTATTTAGCTCACTGAATTTATGGTGTTAAGAGCTAGTTACTAATATGAGTTTTTAGGGCTGATCACTAAACAACACATGCTTCTTCGTTCTCCCTATATATATGAACTAATGCAAATCCTAACCCTATATTTCAAAATACCCTAACCGTCAACAACGGGTGGCTAACTAATTTAGGGTGTTTAGAGCTAGTCACTAATTTTGGGTTTTATAAATACATCACCGCTAATCCAAATCCTAACCCTACATTAAAAAATACAACTCGCAACTAAGCAACTCGCAACTTCATGACTAGCAATATACCTGTACCCTTATTTTTTGGTATAAACTAACTGTCAGATTTGACATGAACCATTCCTATAATACTTAACTAACTATTATTGGTTAAATTTCCTTTGAACTTTTATGATTGACAAGATAAGATATCCAACGCATTTCAAATGGATTTGCCGAGTACAGCCAAGTACGAACGGGCATTTATGTGATGTCCACTACAATTCATGAGGAATGTATTTTAAAATGCAATTATTTGTCTACAAGATGGGATCGGCGCTGTTCTATTCTCAGGTTCGTTGAACTACTTTGCAGTTCAGTCTCAACTCTTGCTCTTGACAATGACATTGAAGTGTCATCAATTGCGGCGAAAGCAGTCAGAGTAATTTCCTTCATTTCAAATTCTTCATTCTCTCTCCTGAAAGAAACAGATCAATATCATAACATTGTTATCACTGAGTTGTCTTTTCCTTACCTTACTTTACTGAATATTATTTTGTACTACAGTGCTTTATCTGACTACTCTCATGAACAGTTATATGTTAATTTATGCATTGACAGTCAGTAGCAAATACATTTGAGTTAATAAAGATAAGCATTTAGTTCGCCAAAGCCAATTAAGTTGGACTAGCTACCGCTAAATGTAAAACGCCAGCAAATGTAATACTAACCGTAAATGTAATAACAATCAACCGTCAATGTAATAAAAAAAAGTTAACCGTCAATGTAATAAAAAAAAGTTAACCGTCAATGTAATAAAAAAAAGTTAACCGTCAATGTAATAAAAAAAGTTAACCGTCAATGTAATAAAAAAAGTTAACCGTCAATGTAATAAAAAAAAGTTAACCGTCAATGTAATAAAAAAAAGTTAACCGTCAATGTAATAAAAAAAAGTTAACCGTCAATGTAATAAAAAAAGTTAACCGTCAATGTAATAAAAAAAGTTAACCGTCAATGTAATAAAAAAAAGTTAACCGTCAATGTAATAAAAAAAAGTTAACCGTCAATGTAATAAAAAAAGTTAACCGTCAATGTAATAAAAAAAGTTAACCGTCAATGTAATAAAAAAAAGTTAACCGTCAATGTAATAAAAAAAGTTAACCGTCAATGTAATAAAAAAAGTTAACCGTCAATGTAATAAAAAAAGTTAACCGTCAATGTAATAAAAAAAGTTAACCGTCAATGTAATAAAAAAAAGTTAACCGTCAATGTAATAAAAAAAGTTAACCGTCAATGTAATAAAAAAAGTTAACCGTCAATGTAATAAAAAAAAGTTAACCGTCAATGTAATAAAAAAAAGTTAACCGTCAATGTAATAAAAAAAGTTAACCGTCAATGTAATAAAAAAAGTTAACCGTCAATGTAATAAAAAAAAGTTAACCGTAAATGTAATAAGAATCAACAGGAAATGTAACACTTTGGAATCAGAAACTGAGTACTCAACGTTCCAAATATAACACAAATATCCGAAGTCAATCAAATTTGTGACGTCATCAACTACGTGACTTTATATAAAAACGCCTATAATTCGCTTAGGATAAACCACGCCCTAACCACCCACGCCACAGGTAGTCATGATTTAAATTTTGTGGACTTTTATGATTGATGTCTGGACTGATTATTCTAGAGAACAATATATTGAATATAATGTATGTATATTGGAGTTGTAAGAATGTAATGTTGTTATAAAATTATCAAAGACTACCGTTGCCCAACTCCGTGGTATCTGGCCTCTGATTTAGAAAAACAGCTTAGACTTTAAAAGGTAGGGGAAAATTCCGAAAATATTTAATAAAAATGTTTTCATAATTTTTTTAGCGACTAAACTTCCAAATGTATAATAATTTCCGCGCACATTCGGGAACTGGGACGAGAATAAAACGTTACGTCATCAACAGAACTGGTCTCTTCGCGGGTCAGAAAGCGTTGGCTTATTTGCAAAATAATTGAATAGATAACCGAGAAAGATGATAATATCGCGCTAAACGTTTCGGAGAGCTTTATTCGGCAAGCCTTTAATGCAATGGCGCATCGAGGAGGGTCCACAAGGTTTTATTATTATTATTTTATTATTATTATTTTACGGGATGCGGGATTGGGCATTTTTTGGACACGGGATTCGGGATATGAAAGAAAATGGGGCGGGACTTCGGGATTTCAACGTTTGACGGGACGCGGGATATAGATGATTTTTGCTGCGGGATACGGGAAATAGGGGCACCGAGAGGCGGGATTCGGGATTTTCGCGATCTGTTTATTTGTCTTACTTCAGTTCGCTTTATCTGTCAATCAGAGAAAAGAATAAAACCCGACGTGGTCAAAACCGGTTTAGTCAAAAGAACATTTCACTGGTTTCTCAGGTGTCAATCAAAAGGGATTAGTCTGGCATGGAAGTGATATTCATACTTGGAGCGCCAAAAGCCGGCAATAGTGCCAGAGATTATTCCGCCTTCTCATCGCTTCGCTGCTCGGTCTTCTCGCTGACCTTTACTTAGAGAGGGCATTATAATCTTAGAACCTCTGCCATCCAGGGTAGGGGCTTCGTGAGCCTCGTTTTAAATTATGGCCACTGATGAACAAGCTACTGATGAACAAGCTACGGATGACGTTAGGTGGCATGTGGTGGATATAATAAATTGTGTTGCACTTTTTTATGAAAAGGGTGCGAGTGGCAACTCTTTCCTGCGAAAAGAAAATACTGAACTTCCAAGAGCCACAAAGACTCGGTTAAGGAAGGAAGTACCGGTCGTAGTTATATTTCTATTTTCTCCTAAGCTTTGGGTATTGTAGAGGTCTGTAGAGACGTAATTGTAGAACTATCTAGCATAGGATTTAAGATTTTACAGCAGTCTGCACGTGTAGTTTCCATGCGAGTCGACTCTATAACGCCTATACCTCTAACGTAAGATGACTAGCAGTGCCCAGGATAGTCGAAAGGAAACGGCTAAAACTAACCCAAAATGAAAAAAAAACATTGTATGTCAAATATTAATTCAGTGTGTAAATCCTTGTTTGGTCTTTGTCGCGACATGGGCTCATGTCCGAAAAATAGGTACCCAGTGGGTACGTGTGTCTACTGCTTTTGTAATACAAATGTAAAGCTGAGGGCCCCTCTGAGATTTTGGGTGGGGGTGCGCCACCTGGGTCTCCAAGCGGTGACCCTATTTCAGACCAAAATATAAGATTTTCCATACCGTTTTTCGGACCTGTACTGATCTCTGTCATTACAAGCTAAATAAATGGAAATGTACGCCTTCGTTTTCCCCTGAAAACCTATTCGTAACCTATTCCAGACCAAAAAGGCAAAATGTATAGCCTATTTCAGACTAAAACAGCTTGAAAAGCATACTCTTTGGTGTGGCATATACCTGTATGGCAGGTGTACCCCCTGGGGGCAGGCTATAGGTTTTGATAATGACTTTCACTTCATTCGAATAATGTTTTGGTCAATGAAAATTGTTGTCTAGTCATGCACTGAAAAGTTGGGGAAACGTCAGGAATTTTTATCCTCGATGGGTGAAAATAATATTAACCTTGAACTGAGAAGACTAGCCAGCTTATACATACATCATGAAATAGGGATTATCAATTTTATTGAGTAGTACTGATAGTTATATTTGTATAATTACATTAGAAGTATTTATAACATAATTCACATTAGTAATCTGAATGTGAGCCATAATTATACGAGTCTAAGATTGTCAAGGTGTGTATATAGATGACAGGGCCGCAGCTAGTGGGGGACAAGGGGGCATGCCCACCCCCACCCCCTTGAAAATATTTTTTCTAATGTATAACCAGAATGACATTTAAAAAGTTATATTTACTAAATAATAACACGATAGCTATATGGTATAAAGTTTTTTTTATTAATAAGAAAGCATATAAAGGCTTTACAGTGTTGATTGCAATGTCATATTGGTTAATTCATGCAACTTGTATTATATGTTACATAATGTTGATCAGAAAACATTTATTTTGTTGGTGGTCTAAGATGTTTAATTGATAAGGGACCAGTCATTATTTAACTTGGAGGGGGGTGGTGGAGAAAATGGGGGTATTGTAAAAAAAATTTGGAGAAAAGGGGGGTACCAAAATATTTTAAGGTACTGTAGAGGGATCTTGAAAATTAATTGGATACCAAAGGGGGTTGCTTTAAAAAGAAAATTTGCAGGCTAACAGGGGTCTTGAATTTTTTTTTATTAAAATAATTTCTCGCGAGGACAAAAAGGAAGTAGGGGGATGGGAGGAGAAGGGAAGGAACGCCTGCCCGCAACGCCTGTGATAAAAAAAATCGCCTAATTAGTTATGCATGTCTGATCTGTCAAATATTACCAGTACAATTTTCCTCGCTGATTGTAGGCCTCAGAAAATGTACATTTCCTCCAAAATTAATGGGGTTATCAACCTCTAAATCATCAACGTAACTTCTCTGATATCGAGCGATTTTAATTGAGTTTTTGTAGCAAGTTTTCTATAGCAATTTGGCCGCCACCAAGATTTCAATTTAGTAAACAATCTGATGCGATATAACCGCAGTGTTGGGTTTCGTTAACATCATTGTTTGCACATCATGAGATGGGAATATAACTCGAAAGAATCTGAAAACAGCACTTTACTTTCGAAATAAATTGAAAACTAGAATCAGGCACCATCGTAGTTCTTACATACGGTTACACACACTCTGCAAAAGCTGTAGCTAATCAAGTTTGTAAATCTTAGGAAATTCATGGTAAAATAACAATATTACTCACAGCTCTAGCTCTAGTTCCCTCAAACTCCAAATCGTCGTGACGAAATTGAAAAGACCAACTCGCGACCTCATGAACATGTCACCATCGGCATATAGTCGTTATCTTCATTGCCATTTTGCGATTGGATATTGTCGCTAAATGAAGATTCCGAGTAATGCACGAACCCCAACGACACATTCAATTGCTCCCGAATAAATCTTCACGACCACTTATCGACAATGTTAACAAACACACATCTTAGTATACGCGCGTCATAGGACTCGATAACATAGTGTCTACAGCTTCAGTGAGTGAAAGGGAGAATTTCGCAAACTGTCAAACGAGCCATACGAAGGTACGTCGTCATTTTAATACACTCGCCCAAGCATCTCTAGTAAAATAAGAATTCGGAAAAAATGGAAAATTGAGCTTCCTCAATGTGAGCGTGGCGAGAGAGTATACATTTAACGTTTCATGCACCATAAGGCTCTGGGTTCGATCCAAAGAAAAATAACTACTGAGATACTGAAGACGTTAACAAATCTCTGGCGGTGATTTGACTTGTCTTATCTCAGTGCCAGCAAACGAGGTCGACTAAATGTTAATAAATCAAAAAGGCTGCAAGTATATTGACAGACCACAGGTAACCCAATCTCTGTAAGTGGCAATATTTCCTAGCATTTGTATGCGATATTTCGTCTTGGATTTTCAAAACTAATATTGAATAAAAAGCGACAATACTTACAGGATTGTTTTTATTTGTCCATGGGCTGTATGGGGTAAAAACTCGCCCCAAAACGCTGAAATTATAACCACACACAGCCCATGGACAAATAAACACAACCCTGTAAGTATTCTCGCTTTTTATTCAATATTAGTTTTGAAAATCCAAAACTAAAAAATCCCATACAAATGCCAGCAAATATTGCCACTTACAGTGCTTGGGTTACCTGTGGATAGACGAGACACGATTACAAACCGTCGCGTAATTAAAACAACTACGAAAGGAACTATCGCAACTACTGGCGTAAATTTCGTTAAGGTACTAAAACTTATTTTTAGAGAATTATTTTTCGGGATCGGGATTCGAGATAAAATATTGCGGATTGAGAGAAAAAATGTCGGGATTGCGGGATTTAAGAACCCCTATTGCGGACCCTCATCGATCGTGTTCTGTTGATGACGTCAAAACTAGACCCAGTGCCAGTTTTGTAAAGCGCTCTTGTGCGCTTGATTTTCGTCCACAGGCAACCCAAGACACGTTTTTGGGCAACTTTGAACAGCCAATACACCATAACAAATCAATCAAATCAACTATTTATTCCGGAACCATTTGTCTATGGCCTCTAATCTCTTCACGTGAGATACCTTTGTCGCGCCTTGGGTGGCCATAAACGTTATGTAATTAACAAATAGAAGTTGGCTTTCTATGTTCTATACAAAAATGATGCACGCCTGAGTTCTTGAAATGCTAGCTCGCTATCGCTCGTGCATTCAGCTGCATTTCAAGAGCTCAGAAGTGCATCATTTTTGTATAGAACATAGAAAGCTATCTTCTATTTATTTTATAATATAAAGTCGAAAAACTTTATATGCATATCAATGAAATACCCTACCCTACCCTACCCTACCCTACCCTACCCTACCCTACCCTACCCTACCCTACCCTACCCTACCCTACCCTACCCTACCCTACCCTACCCTACCCTACCCTACCCTACCCTACCCTACCCTACCCTACCCTACCCTACCCTACCCTACCCTACCCTACCCTACCCTACCCTACCCTACCCTACCCTACCCTACCCTACCCTACCCTACCCTACCCTACCCTACCCTACCCTACCCTACCCTACCCTACCCTACCCTACCCTACCCTACCCTACCCTACCCTACCCTACCCTACCCTACCCTACCCTACCCTACCCTACCCTACCCTACCCTACCCTACCCTACCCTACCCTACCCTACCCTACCCTACCCTACCCTACCCTACCCTACCCTACCCTACCCTACCCTACCCTACCCTAGTGTCGTTTTGAATTTCCCGCGGCCACTTCCATATTAGGAAAATTCCATATTCCATATTTGGAGAAGCTGCCAGTACATTAAAAATGGCGGCTGAATCTTCCACAAGGTATGGACGTCTCATCAAGAAACCGAAAAGAATAGTTGAGTATTTGGGGCCAGATGACGTAGATAAACTCATAACTTTAGAGAAGAAGGAGCAGAAGAAGGAGAGGGATAATGAGGGGACGATAGAGGACATAATTGCCGAAGATGGTGTTCGTTCGATGGCGGGGATTTGGTCCTGAATTCAATAGCTGGGTCTCCCTTGTAGAAAATCTTGGTCTCCACAGTTGGATGGTCATCAACGCTGGCAACCGCTGCAGCACTTCAGTTGCTTCTGCTAGCCTACACTCCATGGAAGCCCATGAGCGGGAATCTTGGTTCGTCAAACACGCCGTGTTTGACGAGCTAAAATTCCGTACTCCAGATGGCAAGGAGGAGGGGCTTTCACGGAGGATACAGGTGAAAGTTCCTTTCTCTAAGGAGTCATATGTTTCTCTCTTTGGGAAAGGAGCTTTCTTGCTAGCAGAAGAACGTGGCCTAGATTTTTCTGGTCGCAAAAATACTCGATTCGAGTGTACCGTTGCAGAGGTTGCTACAGTGTTTGGCTCCGACTGGGGAAATCGGTGTTTTGGTGATTCGAGCACCGTCGTAGAGGTAGACCCGACATCCCCTGTGTATGTGAATTGGGGATATGAACTGTGTGTTAACTACGATTACAGTTCGTGCCCTCGATGCGCATTCACTGGAGAGGAGGCAGCCAGACCCGTAAATTGCAAACCCCGAGGAAAAAAATTACCCTACTCCCTCTTATCTGGAAATTTCATTCGTCAAACGTCGCCGAAATATGATTCTTAGCGGGCAGGCACGTAATGAAACATGGCTATATTTAATAATAGCGGTCGGGAGGAGATTAATAACGGGAAAATCTGCGGAGATAGCGAGGGAAAGTAGAAAAATCCGAAGAAAGCCCGAGAGGCCTAACGTTTGGTACATATTTTTTTTACCTGGGTACGACCGTGCACAGTTGATATAACAACGATTATTATTGGCTCTGTAGGAAACCGGAAGAAGCTAGGTGGCCATGGCGAGTCCCTCTCTCCGCGTTTTCTCTCCGTTTCTTTTCTCCGTAGGCATCTGGAATAGCTTGTATGTATTGCACCTATCAATCTATAAATGTTAAATTGTTGGTTGCAATATCCCAACCCCAACTCCAAGCAAGGAATGGCAGTCAAAAGTCCACCCCCACCTCCCCTCTCACGGGCTTAACATTGATAGATACATAACTACAGGGGTGGTTATATATTTGACTAGAGCAGCTGAATAATTTAAAAACATCTGACAACAGTATTTCTACATGATAACCTTAGTCAGTAGCATTTTAATTTGTTGGAGCAACATGCAAGAGCAATATTGAATTGTTTTAAATAAAATAAATAAGCTTAAAGCTTATGTAGTCCTAAATTCTTAAAAATCTCCTAATATCTTTTAATGTTATTAAGAGATATATACACTATTATTTTTACAATTTCAAATCTAATTACATTCTTTTTTCTGTGTCTCTGTTGCAGTTGAAATTGACCATTCAGTTCAATTTGACCATGAGTCAAAACAAACTAGTTCAATTTGACCATCAAATTGACCCAGGTTTCGCTATCAATGATTCTAAAGAAATTTTCTCCCCTCCCTCTCTTCCTTCCATCCCTTCCCTCCCATATATTTACACTTACCTTTCATTCAGATCTAATACCACGTACTGAACTCAGAGGGATTTGAACTCCGCAGCTCTGCCTTGACACACCCAGTTTTCTTCTGACGCCACACCAGCGCTTGTTGATTTGGAAGCACCATTTATTATATAAGTAACTTAAACCAGAACCCAGATCCTCTCGGGTCAACAAGTCAACACTTACATGAAGTAGTAACCTGCATGGAATTTGTCATGAAACTCCAATTTATTTGTGTTTTAGTTTGCTTCAAACAACTAAACTAATCCAAATCCTACCCCGTCATTTAAAAAAAACATAACCGTCAACAATGTGTGCTCACTAATTTGTTTGAGTCAAATTAAACTAGTTCGTTTTGACCATGGTCAATTTCAACTAGTTTGTTTTGACCGGGTCAAATTGAACTAGTTTGAATATTGACCGGGTCAAATTGAACTAGTTTGTTTAGACCCATGGTCAAATAGCGCTGCGCGGCAATGACGTCACAAATTTTTAGACCCCCCGCGTGACTCAGACACATTTACCACTTTTCGCGTTAGAACTTACAAGAATTGACTAGCACTTCAGTTCGTCGTCTGACTATTCTACCAGAAATGACGGCTTTCCTGCATTATATTACGAAGGAGAACCTGATGATTGTACTGTCGAACAGCTTAAACGTTGGCTAAAATACAGAGGATTGAAACAAAGCGACAAACGGCGATCTTATCAAGCGAGTTTCGCGTCTAGGGGTGCAAAGATGGCGCGAAATACAGTGTTTGTATGGGAATCCGACGAATCCGATGCCAAATAATTTCCGTAAAATCGAATTTCGGAAATATTCACTGTCTGCAAACTTAAGATACCAGGTAAGAGATTAACTGATCAAAATGTAAGGGATGTAGTTGTACTGGGAAGCGTGCAATCAGATTCCCATACATTTCGGCTGTAACAACGCGGGAAAATTTACAGACAAAGGTATAGAAAACTGAAAACGCGATTGCACGCTTTCCAGCACAGCTACATCCCTCAAATTTTGATCAGTTAATCTTTTACCTGGTATCTTAAGTTTGCTGACAGTGAATATTTCAGAAACTCGATTTTACGGAAATTAGTTGGCATCTGATTCCCATACAAACACTGTATTTCGCGCCGTTTCCCCGGCTCCTACAAAAAGTGGTGGAAATTATCTTGGACTGGCCTATTCGTTGCCGCAAACCACGTTTAATATAGTCAATCTCTAGCTGAATCCCAAACCTATCTTTTCCCATTGAATATCGTTGTAAGACTTACCTAAACTTTGAAAAGTCAGGTTTTTCGTAAGAGATTCATCGGCGAATGGGAATATTGACTGTATATTGTAGCCAGCAGGTAACTTAATATTTGAAATTCTTTAAAATTAAATTCATCGGAGACCAAAACTAATGTAATGGCTGGAAAATAGATACCAACTGCAAGATTTTGAACAGACTAACAAAGGTACGAGCTAATCATTTATGGTTAGACAAATCTTCACAGACAAATATGCCCGGAATTTTCTCTGTAATATTTCTCTGTACAAATGATATTTTTGTTTGCAAATTTATAGCTTTGTAAAAAAAATATTACCCTAAAATTAAGCAGTCTTGCTTTATATTTTGGTGTGCTCTTTCAAGCTATTATATTATGTTTTGCATTTGTCGAGTTTTCAAATTACCTGCAAGATACCCATTCCGTGCGACATTTAGGAAAGAGATTTTAAAACTTCATTTGTGTTCGTAAAATAAATCAAAGCATTGTAGATGTACATGAGTCAGTTCGCTTCAAAACTTTATTTCAAATCCATAAATTCAAGTAAACTATGGTTGAACTGTAATTCCTTCTCGCTATGTTTACTGGCGGGTAGTGTATAGTTCAGACAAACTCCCCTTTGCATTTCAATTCATGCCCACTTGTCTCGTTATTATTCTGTGCTTTTGAAGTCTCCTGTAAAAACATTTATCCAACGCTGACATTTCTCACTGAGTTTTGGAACGGAAAAGCACTGAGAAAAGATGAGAAACTCTGCTAGCGGTGTACCAATCGATGCTTCCATCTCCGAGAGGATATCTCTTTGAGCGATTTATGAAGGTTTTTATACATCTAGAGTCACTCTTACACCTTCCCCAGCAACAGTGCTTGGTAGTTACCATTACTGATATGACTGGGAATCTTATTTCAGGTATTTCTTCTTTTTTTTGATCGAAAAACCTATGAATCATGTTCTAACACGACTCTCAAAGTCACTGAAATACTGTAAACAGCCGCGTGTGTTTGTCTGAGTTTTGCGGGGGGTCTCGTTTCAGACAATCTATTTTTAGTATTACCGCGCAGCGCTATTGAACTGAATGGTCAATTTCAACTACAACATCTATGTACAAAAGGAATTTCTGTCAAAACTCGATACATGGTTCATTGCCATTTTATGGAGTGCTCCTCTTCCTGTAAACTCTCTTCTCCCGCTTGCTATTATTGATTCGGGCAAACAGTCCACGATTTTCCCGTGCCATAATCTGTGAAAATAGGAAGGGATAATATTGTAAAAAATGTTAGACTAGTGATAATAGCAGATATTACAGTGGCATCTATATTGTACCAATAGCTGTTTCAGCAGTATATTGACCCAAACACCTCACTTCGATGTAACGAAGTGCCATTGAAACCATCATTCTTGCATGACACCAACACTCTCTCTAACAAGCACGACTAATTTAGATACACAGTTTGAATAGCGTTTCATTACATCGAAGTGAGGTATTTGGGTCAATCCTGCTGAAACTGCTATTCATAGACACCACTGTAATATCAGCTATTATGGTCTACCCTTAATTTAAAGTATGCAATGAATATTAGTAAAACAATCAATTAAGATCTGTTAAATAAACTAAATTGTGCTGTTTTAAAACACCGCATTTATAATAACTGGTTCTTCAATGAATACCTGAACTGTGTAATTGGAGTTCTTGCCACCTTTTTGGCTTCCTCGGTGGAAAGTTATGTTCTGCAGATGGTTTTTCTTTTCAACTGTTTGGCAGTTAATGTGGTGCACTGTCTGATATTTTGCCAAGAACTGGGGGATGTGGTACACTAAAACTGGAAAGTTAGCATAAAGTTAGCATAACAAAATGTCACTCCTAGAGAGAATGAGAAAAAATAAAAATGGTTCACATTTATGTTCATGGAAACATTAGTTCAACTTTTGTTAACATTAAAATGTCACAGAAATAAGTCATTTAAACTCACCATGTATATATGGAATAACATCCTGTTGAAAAGTGATGCAAATAAATATTTAATCACATGTACATGTACCCAGGGGGGTAGGAGGCACTGAATATTATATTAAGTAGCTAGAAAAAGTACTAATCACATGAACATGTTCCCTGGGGGAGAGGCACTTCATATTATGGGAAAAAAGTATCTCCTGAACCTGGATTCATTATTATGAGTTGTACTCTATAACATGGAATTCTGCATATTCTTTATGAAAAACCCGGACCCTGAAACCTAAATTAGGTTCAAACCTGGATCCTGTACCACGACACATAACTCATAAACATGAGTGCCCCGGCCTGAACATGTACATTATCTTGTAAGACTGAAAATGTATACATGTGTAGAAACTATAACTATTTTAACAATTTGTATTTTAGTAAAGCTTCCAAGTCTCAAACAGACAAAGGAATAGACAATGTGCAGCTTCATGAAGAACAGAGAAGCTAGTGGGAGAACATGACCAATGCCAGTTTCGTACTTTGGCTACAAGCTGCTGGATACAAGGGAATAACTGACACCAGACAATTTGTTGTACCTCATCGAATGTTGCTCTTCTGGACTTGGTTCCCCACTCAAGCGCCTTTGTCTTGAATTCCTCTGGAGTAAGGTAGCTGGGCTTATCGGGATTGGCTTTGAGGGCATCACCAAGAACTTCAAATTCTCTCCACACAGTGGTTAGCTCCTCTACATCTAGCATCTTTTTATCACAAGACTGAACACAAGACATCTGTTGAGATAAAATATCACTATACATACATGTAACATACTCCATGGATTATGGTGTAAAAAGACAAATGTAACTTGCCTGAAACTGAATATTGTTCTTCTTCAAGTGTTGCTTAAGTGCAATCCTAACAACTTCTTTGGTGCCACTAGCATTAACGTCATAGGTCCTGCAAGCTGTTAGCAACTGCACCTTTGTCAAACAATCTAGTGTAGTTTTCGATTTGTCAGCCATGTTTGAAAGGAATGACTTGATGTCCAGTTCCTTCACCACTTTCTCCAGATCATCACCTATATTATTGAGAAAATTTGACACTCAAGCATACATGCAATATTCTGATGAATCTGAAGGGAGAGGAGTCAAAATAATTTGATGAGTGAAAATATCCACCCGAATACACACAAAACTGTCTAATAACAGATTAACATTACTATCCAACTTTTTCTCTCAACCATTAAGTGGACTTCACTGAGTGTAACTGGATAATAAGCATTAGTATATACCGCACCAGTGAATATCACTTTTCGCGCGCTCTGATTGGCTACTCAAACAGTGAATATTATTTCAAATTCACTTCCGAGCGAAGCAGCGATCACTTCACGCAAGTTTTTGTCCATTCTACAGAAAATAAAATAACTATTTGCTGCCGGCTATTCACCTGCAGTGTGGTATATACTAAAACAATTATTCACCTCAGTATCGGTGAGTAGTGGTGGATATTTACCTCGCCAAAGCAGCTGGGTAAATATCCGCCACTATTCACCTCCACTTTCGTGAATAATTGTTAATTATACAGTGTACTAGCTTACAATCAAAAGAGGTCCATTTTGTGACTGACTTTCCACTTTCATCTTGTACCTCACTGAATACAAACTTAAGTCCTGTAAGGCAATCCATAATAATTCAATAAGCATCTAAAGAACTATTATGTAGTTTTGTTCATTTGTCAAATAAAATAACTACCTTTCTTTGGTTGTTGGCCAAAGACTTGAACATATAATATACATGCATGTATGCAAACAATATATGATTATTTCACTGTTGTCTTAATGATCTAAATACACACCAATATTGGCCATTGCTTTCTCCATTTCAGCTTTCTTGTTTTGTTCAATTGCCCAACATGCAACCTACGAAAATAATTTGTGAAACAGAGATAAGAAAATTAAAGCTGCACAAATATATTTTCCTTTGATAGAAGAGGCCTTGGGGCACCAGTTACATGTAAATGTGTACTATGGTAGCTGTATCAGAGAATGAAAAATGGGGGGGGGGGGGGGGGGGGGGGGGGAGGAGAGATTATTAAATGGTAATAGAATGCAATACCTGATTGAGAAGTTTCCCTTTTATCCTTAGTTTGAGGTGCAGGGTGTCTGGTATCAGCTGATTGAATTCCACATGAACCAGCGAGGGACTATTAACACCTGCAGCACTCCTTGATCGTACGTGAAATTGGCCAATCATTAACTGTAAAAGTATGATTTACAGCAGGAGCAGTATAGTAGTAATTCAGTCTGTAAAGCCATGATCTTAAATATATGCTGGCACAGCAAAACTTTCAACTGAATTGTATTTCATTTTTAGCAGCAATATAATACACTAATAACATGTACATGTACTATATAGCTATTAGTTGATGCAATACACTATTCAGAAAAAGATGGCACCTTGTACTTTTACCCACAACCCTTTGTGCATAAAAAAAATAAATCCATTTTAAATAATCCAGCTGCTCAATAAACAATGGGAGAATCCCATCAGTCCTAAATGGTGAAACAGAGCTTGTGAGCTTGGCTTCCAGGATACCCTGACAACAAATCATCCCAGAGCATTAGGTCACACTAGAGTGGACAAAAGGAAACAAGACAGGGAGGGAGGGGAAAGCAGCATGCCCAATTGCGATGAGGAGCAACTGACAAGCAAATACAGAATAACAAGCAATAACAATAAGCTAAGAGTCCCGGATGACAGAGCACAGGGGCCCTGGTATAAGCTTGATATTTAACCATGCCTAAATTCTATTTAATCTTGAATAAAATCAAGGTAGAGAGGTTTTGAATCTTCAAGACAAGCCAGTCAGTACAAGTGCTGTTTCCAATGTTACCTATTTAACAGAACAGATGATATGTTATTTACGTTATTTGGGCTTTGTTAGGTTTGCAAAAAATTGTGGTCATGCAAATTTCTGTATGGTGGATTATTTTGCAATTTACAAAATACAATTTGATATACACTGTACAATTAAATATATAAGACGTGCAGAGTTGCACCAAGCAAACATATTTTGGGTAAATATCCTTGATGTTTCTTGCTACATTTACACCACAAGCAGAAATACGCGGAATTTGCTGGATTGATTCCCATCAAACATGCCATAAACTTCCAATCAGCGCACATTAACCTGCAATAAAAACACAGGTTGGAAAGCATTAAAAGAAATAGGCACAGTGCAAGTCCTGAAATAAACACATGTTCATATGCATGTACTTTGAATTCAAAGTTTTCAACATACAATCATTGTATACACAAAAGCAGGAGCCCATTACCAGGAGCGTCCATCTTTAATACTTGCCCTGTGAAGCCGTGAAATTCGAACTGGTCTATTTTTAGATAATTATTCATGCATAAAAGTATGTTGTTGTTGTGATTACCATGTGTGAAATATTGAACAGCCAATGAATCGCTAAAACTGAAACCGTGTAATAAGCACACAAATTAGGTACCGATTCAGTAGATCGATCTCAAAGGAATACCCTGGGTATGAAAACCGTGTCAATAATGAATACTGCAGCAATATATCATGCTAAAAATAGATCAGCTTGGATTTCGTGACTTCACAAACCCAATACAGATAGATGCTCCTGGTAATTTATTCCTGACAAAAGTCACGTACATGTACATACCAGTTTACCCTGCATATTTTTCCATTGAGCCTCAGCCCATCCTTCCTCAAAGTTTCCATCTCTTGAAAAACTCCCTTCATACACTGGGCAATAAGGTCATGTACTTCTTTTCCTGCATTCAAAGTAATGAAAAAGGTTTGTGTACATGAATAGCTGTAATTCTATGTGAGAAAATATGAACATCCACTACATCATTGTAATTAACACACTAAAATCATATGGAAAAAAACACTGAATTTCTAATGAGACCTGAAACAACCACGGGGGCTGATCAAAGCCAGGTCCTGGCTAATCCACAGATTGAATTGGAATTTAGCATGTTTGTTTTTGTGGAGGGAGGAAAACCGGAGAACCCGGAGAAAAACCCTTGGAGAAAGGGCGAGATATTACATGTATATATAGCTTTTAACATATTCTTTTCAGGAAACAACCAAAAAGAATAGATTCAAGAAAGCTGCTACACGTAGATGCTTCAATTTAATCTTAATGGGTTATAGCTACATGTACAGTGACTACATTTTTGTATATTTAACCAGTGAAACCAAATATAATAGTCAAATTGAAACCAATGGCAGTATAGCTGGGTCTATATTAGTGTCTGTTTGACTACACTGTAGCATCTATTTCACAGGTTAAGTAAATCACTATTATATTTCTTGACACATTTTAATATACAGCCAAACCCTGTTAATACGGACACCAAAGAGACCTCAGAAAGTGTCTGTATTAACAGGTGTCCATATTAATTGGGTTTGTCTAAATGATGTCAATAATTATGCAGTTAGTAATTCTGTTGGCAAAAACGGAATTATAATGCCAATGATAACAAACGATGCTCCTCTAAAGTTTTATTAACACATTATACATGTATGACGGATAAACCACAAAATCTCAATAAAACCCAAAGCCATTGCCCCAGTGCCTCTGGCTGTATCAAACATGTTGTCTTTTGCTGTGTAAAATTAGGTAACTCTAAATCTCTAAAACAAACTGACTGCACCTGCATCATGATCTTTGACTACCTTCAACATACCTAACTAACGTGCAATTGCAATCAATTTATCTGAAACGTCAGTATTAATGAGGACGGTTAACTTTGTATTAAAAACATGCTGTTGGGCGAGAGAAAACTGTCCGTTGTCCGTATTAACGGGTGTCCATATTAACAGAGTTATTTTAAGAGGGAATGTGTATATACATGTATGACCATTATGCTGGGAACAAGAAAATTGTCTGTATTAACAGCCTGCATGTTGTCCATAAGTTGGGGTTCGACTGTAATGAGTATACGTTTTTAAGTTCTTTTTTTTTTTGTTTAGTAAAAAAACAGTAGTGTTTGTTTATTAAATTATGATATATCTCATGCTGTATTAAAGTTATTCTAACCATCATAGAGGGCAATGCAGTACTCCTTATCTGGACTTCTGCTACAGCCATGATTTTCTTCAGGAAGACAAAAAGTTGTCATCACGCTTCCAAGCTTTCTGGTTGTCCGCTGGTCATCCCCAGAGAACCGCAAAGAAACCTCTTCCCCCTCAAAAGCTTTACTAAAGTTGGGATCTTGCATAAGATATGAAACAATATCCTGTATGCTTCTTGAGCAGCCCTTCATTGCCAAATCCTGTGGGGATTCAAAGATAATCTATTGTTAATAAAGTTGCATAGTACATGTACATGCATGCATATTTTGCCAAATACAAACATGTTTAGGGGTCAAAATGGATCCAGGACAGTTCCAGTTGGTAGTAAAGATGATTCCAAATATATATGTTGTGGTTCAATTTTAACCCCTGGTTCAAATTGTTTTGAACCAGTACAATAATTTTTTTTGAACTGGTGCAATTTTATTGTACAAGGTCAAATTTATTTTACTCCTAACTGCCTATATAGGGTTGGCTTTATGGGTCAGGTTTCTGTTTGTTTATAATCCCTTTTTATAATCTTGAAAATTGTACTGGATAAAAAAAAAAAAATTAACCAAAGGTTAAAACTGTACCACACTATTAAACATATGTTTATATAATATTATGGCTACATACATGAACCTTATAAAACTCCTTTATTGCAATAGTCATTTTGCTTTTTCCTCTCCTCTCTCACTCTGTTTAGAGAAGGAAGCTTTGCTCCAGGAACTTGCTTGAGTTCGTGATATGCGGCATCAGCAATGTCTCCATCATCCTTGGCCTATTGCAAATAATAAGTCTCTATTAGTGTCAAATGTAGGGTCAAGGTCAAGTTTATTTACACTGTTCAATTTTACATACATACTAAAAAGAAAAGAGAAATGTACATGTATAGATAAGATAGAGCTCGGGTATATTTTATGTAGATTCAATTCAGAGATTGGATATTAGTTACCATAGTATTGCATAAATTGGGGGCATCGTTAATAAATTCTAAGTACATGTATATACAATGTTAACTATGTTTATATAATATTATGGCTACATACATGTACCTTATAAAACTATATCCCTCAATTGAATCCACATAAAATATATACTTAACCTATGCTTCATTTATATACAGTACCTTCAAAGCCCTTCTGACTTGTTCCACTTGATCTGGCTCTGCTGCCTTCTTGTCATCTTCACTGCAAAAACTGATTGGCACCTGTTCACCCTCGATATCCTTTAACTTTAACTGACAATATCTTTAACTGACAAAACAATACTAGTAAACTGCATGCATGGCCATTTCATTAAATAGAAATGAACTATTTGATGTAATTAAAGTTAACTGCAAACCTCTTTCACCACCCATTCCTTTTAATTGGTAGCTTCTTGAACTGAGAGGTCAGCCATTTTTTTAGCTTGGCCTTTTTGTGGCACTGTCTCTTTCTATCAAGGTCAAAAAACCTCCTCTGGGAGTTCTTAAAAGGCCTCGTTTCATGTGTTAGCTCCTTCCTCATAGTTTCCATGTCCTCGTTTGCTTTTGATAGCAGTTTCTCAAGCTCGGAAATTCGCAATTTGAGCTTTGCGATTTCGTAGCTGCCTGACTGCTGAACAAACGCAAAATTGTGCAAAGAAGCACTAGAAAGAGACGAATTACTACTGTTTTGATGAAATTCTGAAAACTTAAACCTCTTCTGAGGCGGCTGAATAAAGAAATGAGACATAAAAGCTTGAGCCATTGATAAAAATGTGTAGGAAACATGTGCCTTGTGGAAGGGTAAATATGGCCTCTTTGAAAGTTTGCACACAAATCTAACCAAACCTGTGTACACTTCATAAAACGAGTCATTTTTGGCGCGAAATTGGCGCCAAAATAGTTCAACTGGGCTAACCATACTAAAAAGAAGAGTTATCATGAAGTTGTACTTATCTTTGCTTCGTCTTTGTCCTTTCCTGCTCCACACTTCCATTGAACTTCTCTTGGATTTTACCTTTTGATCGACCCCATAAATGCGACGAATGGATAAGATCTTCCAAAGATGTTAAAATCTTACAAATTCTTTCGTGATAAAGAAACAAAAATATCCTTTGAAATTTTAAATCTGGTCAAACCTTCCATTTTCGTCCGCCATGTTTAATTTGTTTGTGGACAACCATTTAATGTTCTTAGGGGAGAAGTGGGTGATATATTTTATTTGCAAAAACGCAACTGCTGGAAATATTTTTCTGAAAACACCCACCCCATCCCTACGAAGTTAAATGGATGGCCCTAAGTATTCCGGAGCAATTTACGAGGTTACAAAGTTTCTAGGTCCCAGACCTCAAAATCGACACTAGTTTTTTGGATATGGTCAAGTGGGAGATTCAGACACCGCGGCAAAACGCATTGCGCACGCGCGGCCTCCAACTTCCTGTCCTGCACTCTTCCCTGTTGAAACCATTTAGTTTTGTCAACAACAAACGTTTCCGGCCTGGTATTTTGAAAAAGTTAAGGTGGAGAAGTAAAAGTTAAGCCTCAAAAGTTCAACATAAGGAGTTTATAGTTTATTCAATCTCCTGTCTTTTGCACCCCATGCTTTCGTGCTTGCACCCGTGTTGAAAATCACGAGCGAAGTTGTGCTTACGAGTTATGGAGTCTTGCTGCTTTGCTAGTGTGTATTAGAAAACCGCGAGTCTTGCGAATGCTGTGAACGGGAAAGACATAAACGAACAGTGGATCATCGTCAGGCAAGAGAATGCCAAGGTAAACTGTATTCCTTGACTAAAGAACTCATCAGAGACGTTCAGCTCCCCATTAGTTCTTGTGTTTGCCATGCCAGACGTTTATGCAGAGAACAACAAAGGGCTAACACTCTAATTTATACCCAAGGAATCTCTGTCTAGCAGGGTATTAAACTCGGATTCAATAATATTATTACTAGCTCTTTCTGAAACCCACCTGCTCTTATTTATAGAGATTCACCAGCACCATAATTAATATCTAAATTAGATATATATTTAATTTTATTTAGTTATTACAGTTACACTTGTACACCTACACTATGCCTAGGAAAGTATAGCTAGCACTCTTCCAGTATTTAGTTCATACTAGTTGGAAGTTCACATTCTAAGTTCTTAGTTTGACTGTGGGTACAGACCAGGAACTCGATGGTCTGATACTCTTCAAAGCAACTTCTGACATTTTTTAACCACCCCTTTATTAAATACAAATGTAAGCCATACCAAAAGAGAACACGTACCCAACAGGTGAGAACTAGCATATATACAAGCAACCACATTTTGACATACTAGTAATGTGCTTGTGTATTAGCAATAGCTGATAATATTATTATTAGTTGCGTCAAAAAATAGCAGTTTCAGCGGTATTGACCCGATTGCCTCACTTCGATACATGTAATAATGAAGCACATTTAGGACCATGATTATCACACGTCTCTTGTGAAGCACCATTGAAACCATCATTCATGTGAGGCATTTGGGTCAATACCGCTGAAACTGCTATTCGCAGATGCAACTGTAATATAACCTATTGCAAGCAGCACCTGAATCCATACTTATTTTATTAAATATGTAAACAACGCTAATAAATTGTTTAGTAAATTGGTCGTATATGATGAACAATGTGAACAATTAAATTGCATGAAACAAGACTGCTGAAATGAGAAAAATGATATGGAAGTACATGATTATTAATAGTAAGATTGTACAAAGTTAATATTAATAACAAGGATAACAAATATAATAATTATTTTTCTATTTCATATGAATTGCCTGCTATTCATATTAGTCATGTGTTGTATATTGTGTGTGAAAAGAGCTGTTGTTTGTCACCCATACTTACAGTTATGTGAGAAAACACATAATTAAAGTTTTTAAATCAGCATTGATCAGGATTTTTGATTATTACACCTATTAGTATTGGATGGGGAAATTTCCTTTGATCCTTGATCTGAGTACATGCTTCCTCAGTGGTAATCCTGCACTCAACACTTGATAAACGATTTCCACACCCACATTCCCTCTTTTGTTCTGACAAAGGGCAAGCATTTGAAATGTCAGCTGCTACTCACTTCCCACTGATACCTTAATCGTCATTCAGTTGATTATGGCAGTGTTTTATCTTCCCCATGTACACAGATCAACACTAGTTTTTACAGGAACTAATCAACCATGTGAGAAAACAGACTGGTTACCATGGTTTCATGACAGATTTCTTGCTGGCTGAGCTTGTGAAAGAGACAAGAAAAGAGGTTCTCATACACTAGAAAGGGGCCTGGGGAGAGCTAATAGCAGTCATTGAAGTCACCAGGGTTTTTTGGCAAGTTGAGGTGTCTGTTGGCCCCATTTCTGTGGACTGTCATTACATCTACCAGGTAATCAAGTTAAAGGAGAACTGCACCATAAAATTGACTTATTTTTCAATTATTCTTGAAGGTATGGATAATAATTTGATTTTCAAAGTTATTTTTCTCATGTTGCACTTTATTTAAAAAATAATAATTTTGGAGGAAATTTGGGCTCCAGCTCTGAGGCATAGAATTGGGATGTTAGTGTTACTTTATAATGTAGCATACAAGGAAGATAAGTTTAGAAAGAACTGGAAAAAAGGCAAAGATTTAGATAAAAGATTGTGTATTTTCAATCAAGTATATGGTACTGCTGCTCTTAAAATGGATGCCAAAATTGGAAAGAGCAAGCCAAAAATAGTAACTTGTGGAAGTTTCATCTCCATATCTTTCAAGTTAAAGCCCAAAAAATGAAATTTCTAAAATTAACAGAGTTTACGAGGCTGGAGGGCAACTCTTCCTTGTACTTGTATACTGTCATGAAATATCCACTGACACATGTACATTAATTGTGCTGCCAGCAGTGTTTGAAGTCAAAATTCACAATTTGTTGATATTCAAGGACCTTCCTTTAAATTACAAAATGCAATGCGACAAAAAAAAAAGGTTAGTACAGTTCTCCTTTAATAATTCCTGCTATGTCCCGGGAGGAGGGGTGCAGGGCTTTAGATTTACTACAGGCCCATAGCCAGTATGAGGCAAACAGAGGTAAAAAAAATGTAAAAAAAAATCAACTTGCTCGAAGTTGAGGGGTCCAATGGTATTTCAGTGCTTCACCTGTCCAATGAGGTTGCAAGAGTTACAAAGCAACGACCTTCCACGAGTTAAAAGCATCGTTGTGGTGTTTTCCTGCCATTTCCTGTCAACATTTTCTTTGGTTTGGTCACCATTTTCATTTTAGTGCATCATTTTAGTCTGGCTACAGGCCTGTACTATGCAGTGTTCACACCAGACCATGCCACTGCAGGATTCTCACATTTATTTTTGAAATGGTGCACTAAAAATAATATACTAGAGGGCTAACTTGGATCCCAAGCTACAAAATTCTGGTGAGAACACAGACTATGCTGTGCATTATCCTTCTTACACCATCTGCATATCAATCTGACTGAAATACCCCTTACTGATGTATCTAGATAGGCAAGAATTTATCCTAATTTTAGCCTAGCCAACCTAGCTAGGCTAGTCCCTAGCTATGGTTGTTTGTATGAAACAGGGGGTGTTTGACGAGCCAACACATGCTTTCTGGTCCAGAAGCATTCTAGTTCTTGAAGAAATCTGTACATTGGAAGCGGGATCAATTCTTCGCGCACTAGTACAAATGAAGGAGTATGCAGACAACAAGCGGGGTGCGACTCGATCGACAATCAAAAAGGGGGATCATTTGCATATTCTAGCCCAGTCAGGCATATCCTATCCCAGTCATGTGTATCGTATCCAAGCCTGTTGCCTAGAGTATATTACAGATCTACTTTACGGTTTGCACTCTTTCGGGTATATGTCATCTCAAAGTTGTGCCAAGCTCACACAGAGAAGTCAAGCCTGAACACATTAACAAATTCGTTAGAGATCTACAAAACATCTCTATGAACACTGGTGGCATGTCTATGTGGGATGTTCAGCTTAAATGACATATAGAGATTACTTAATGGGAAGTGCTGGCGTATGGTATTTACGCACGAGTTTGTTTTCACAAAACGAACGAGCGAGGTACGAGCGAGTGAGTTTTGTGAAAACAAACAAGTGTGTAAATACCATACAAAAGCACTTCCCATTTTGTAATTTGTTTATTACATACACACTGAGATTTTTCTCCAGTATCAAACAGGTTTTATTTAGGTCTTGTCATTGAACACGTACATTTGTAGCTTTCAATTTTTTGTTTTGCATTTCGTATCCGACTCAACGTAGACTAAAATGTATGCTCGATACAATCAAAATGGAAAGAAAATCTTACTTTCTGAACTGACATCAGCCTTGAAATAGTTTTCAACATCAATATGAAACTGTCTTTGATTCAACAAATAAAGTTTACAAGTTTACATCGTCAATAGATTAGTATACCTGCTTTTGTCCAAGTTGTTTGCTACGACGGTTTCCAGACATCTCCACGGCTTGTAGGTTTTCTCTGTCACAGAATATTTACGATTTTTCAAATGTCGATGGTCTATGGAAGTTGAAATCACTCCACGAAGGATTGAAAGCTCGTAATCTTCGCCGTATTTTCTTTTGACACTAAGAATGATTTCACATAGATTATCTCAATATCTGTTGAGTTCTTTCGGTCAGTAGAATTTCGCTTCTTCTTTGTCTCTTTGAGTAACTTTACGGCTGTTTCTCTAAGTTTTTGCTCTTGTGATTTTGTTTTCTTGGTCGATAATATACTCCTCAATTGACTTGGAAGTGTTAACATCGTTAGTTGGCTGTTTACAGGTCAATATTACATTAGTTAAAAAAAAGTCAAAACCTCCAACTTTCGTAGTGAATGAAAGTGGCGCCTCCGAGCTCAAGTCCAGTTTGAAAATCCGATATGTTTTGGCAGGTGTTTTCTGATTGGACGAAACGCTTTTCGCACGTGTGAAAAATTCGTTTCGCGATTCTGATTGGCTAAGGAAAATTGTGAAGTGAGTTTTCGCATGAGTGATTCCATTCGTAAATCTCAGTATGTATGTGATAAATTAAGATGACGAGCTTAACCATGAAGATGCCATCCTTCTTCACAAAAACACCAAGGAGTTAATTCAAAATATTACTTCACCTCGCTTAATGGAACCCCTGGTACACAAGAACAGAGTAAAAATGAAGAATGGTTTAGCCAAAGGCGCTTACACTTAACAGCATTAACATGCTTGAGTGCTTTTAGAGTTGGAAAGGTTGTAGTGGAGGGAGTTCAAAATGCAGCGGAAAGAGCTTTTAAATATATATCATCTAATATTTAGAAAATAGACTACGAGCCTTTTGAATCATATTGGATGAAGTATCGACTGGAAAGTGATCCCAAAGCCATTTCAAAGTACGAACAGCAAACCAAAACGAAAGTTTGTTCAACTGGTTTATGGATCAATAGCAGGTTTCCATTCCTTGCATGCTCCCCTGATGGTCTGGTCAGTCATGATGGTCTGCTTGAGATCAAATCTTTGAAGATTTTCAAACAGAACAGTAGTTTCAAATGACCAAACATCTGTCTAGATGGATGCAATCAGCAGATAATGTTTTAAAGTACAAGATGGAAAGTGTGTTCTTAAGCAGAACCACCAGTACTACTATCAAGTGAAAATGCAGCTACTTGTGACTGAGAGAAACTTCTGTGACTTTGCGTTGTATTCTGAAAATGGCCCAGTCTCGATAGAGAGGATATTCAGAGATGAACATCTCATTTCTGAAATTCTACACTACCTTACAGTGTTTTGGAATAGAGTGATTGTCCCAGAGGTGTTTCAAATGCGTGTGCCTCGAGATCTTTACCCTTTTGTTCTCTCAGACCATGTACGCATAGAGAACATTACCAGTCCTGCACCTACTAGTACAGCTGGGGGAGCAGCTACTCTATCTACTAGTCCTCCTGAGGTGGCATCTATCGCATCTACTCCTCCTCCTGGGGGGCACCTACTACTCCTCCTGGGGGGCACCTACTAGTCCTCCGGGGGGACACCCACTGCATCTACTAGTCCTCCTGGGGGGACACCCACTGCATCTACTAGTCCTTCTGGGGGGGTACCTACTGCACCTACCAGACCTCCTGAGCGTGCTCGATATTACTAGAACACGTATTTGTGTCGAGATTTTGCGCCGACAACCAATCAGATTGCACCTTCTGTCAAGTTCTATTCACCACCAATCAGATTGCACTGTGCTGGTCACGTGAACAGTGGACAACATATTCTTGTTTTTCAAGATGGCGACGAGTGGTGTTTTGACTTGTCAAAGCCTTTAATCTTAGCTATTATTTTGCGAAAACCAAAGGTTTCTTTCAGTGAAATGCCAAGATTTGGTATTTTTCTAAAGCTGAGAGGAGTTTCGCGGGCTTTGGACGGGAATTTATCACATATTATGTGACATGCTCCACTCCAGATACACTCGTGACAGTCTGATCTGTGATCAACTTGTAAATGTATTAAAAAGTATCTAAACTGAACATGATACTCTAACTTTAATACCAACTGACTGTGGTTGTGTTGTTATTTATTGTTATTAACCTCTCGAAAGTATGGTAGAAATGACCCGATTTCTCAGTTCTCTGATCAGTCCATGAATGCTACTGAAAATCATTGATTTCTAAAAATGTTGATAAGTTTGAGTTGGTAAACCATGCTCAAAGAAATATTTTTTTATATTGTAATATTTTTGAGCAAGTTAAGTTCAGAGACAGTGTTATGTGAAGTTGATTTATTATAATTGCTGGGAGCAGTTGTAGAAGGCCTTTTGCAGGAAACAGTCACGTACTGGTATTATACTTTGTTAACGAATGAATTGAGCTTGTGATCTCCATGGGAAAGACGTTGCCATGGATGCTGGATGGCAAGCTATCTTAAAGGGGCAGTGTCACGATAAGACTTTACATTCGTTTTTCCGGGCCGGAAAGAGCTATTTCCACCGATTTTGATATGAACTAACGAACCTCTCGACCATGTGGGATGCTTAAAATGAAAGCAAATATGCCAAAATGACTAACAAACAGTGTATATAAACAGTTTCCAGGGGAAATATTGAAAATCCTTTCAATCAAGCATTGAGGGAGGGAGAAGTTTAACTGTTTGTAGCCACTAAACGAGCGATTACTCAATACATGCGCAGTACCATGACACAGCCCCTTTAAAAAGGCTGTTTTAAAAAGATCGACAATCGATTGGAGGTGGAAAATAGCATTTACAAACAGGTTTTGCTAATAACGCTACCGATCTCGTAGAATTGCCTTTAAATATATGAAATAGGATGTGTTTGCCATCTAGTACAACCACGTGATTGCATTCCTGCAAAAGGTCATTTCATTATTTATAAATTATCATGAGCATCAGTAGTGAATAAATTATCCAGCTCCCCTAGCACAAACCATGTATGACACAAACATATGCTAGAACTTCATGAATTACATGTATTCACTTATTCCTATGTGGCCTGAGTTAAGGCCACTCAGGTCCTCTTGTTATTATTAGTTTATTACTATCACTGATATTGTAAGAGCATTGAGCGCTATATAATGCTCCTAAAACGTGTGTATTATTATTATTATTATTATTATTATTATTATTATTATTATCATCATCATCTACTAGTCCTCCAGGAGGGGCATCTACTACATCTTCTAGTCCTCCCGAGGGGGCACCTACTGCATCTACTAGTCCTCCTGAGGGGGCACCTAATGCATCTTCTAGTCCTCCCGAGGGGGCACCTACTGCATCTACTAGTCCTCCTGAGGGGGTACCTACTGCATCTACTAGTCCTCCTGAGGGGGTACCTACTGCATCTACCAGACCTCCTGAGGGGGCACCTACTGCATCTACTAGTCCTCCTGAGGGGGTACATACTGCATCTACTAGTCCTCCTGAGGGGGTACCTACTGCATATACTAGTCCTCCTGAGAGGGTACCTACTGCATCTACCAGACCTCCTGAGGGGGCACCTACTGCATCTACTCGAGGTTTCCACCCTAAACTCGGATTTCTGGAAAACCCGAATAGCGCGAATAGTAAATATAAGTTAAAGATTAATACTTACAGTACGTAAGTCCTTTAACGAGTACGAGCCTGACGAGAGAATCGCACTGTCAACACTCGCCATTTGTTTTCGTCGTGTAACTCAGTTTCATGGGTGGGTTACCTATGGCACCCGAAAGCGCGGCTGATCACAGGCCCAAATATATCGTTAGAAGGCAGCTTTGCCGAAATGTTGAAGAAAATAATAAAACAGCAAACGTTTTCTACTACGTCATGGTACACCTGACAGACGTAGTTGGGTTTCACCAAAGACCGCCTTGGAATTCCTCGCGCTATAGCCATTTCTTTTTAGTTCTTTGTTCTTTTTTGCGCCGATTTGTTTTCGGATAGCGTGTTCCAACACCCGCTTAAAGAAGGGAATAGACCCTTTCAGCATGCCTGTTTGTTGCCCATTTCAGACCATGTGACTTTTCCCTTGAGTAATGCATTTTTGTTTCAGTTCTGTATCCCAAGAGGAAATGTACTTGGAAAACAAAGCACTGAATCCTCTGGAGAACTATTACGTGGTCTGAAATGGGCAACAAACAGGTAAGTTGAAAGGATCTATCGGAAGTCCTCAATTTAATAGACCAGTTGAGGGGAGCTTGGGTGGCGCAGTGGTTAAGCACTTCGTCTGTCACCTCTGTGGCCCAGGTTCGATTCACGGACGCGGCGCCATATGAGAGCCGTTGAGTTTGTTGGCATCTCGCCCTTGCTCCGTGTCCTCCGGCTTTCCTACCACCACAAAATTCAACAGGATAAATTCCGATTTCATCTGTGGATTAGCCGGGTCCTGGCTTTGATCTATGGCGTGTGATCCCCGCCAAAATTAAGCATTAAATTTTCTTTTGCTAAACTAAATTGTGCTTATTGAATTCCATGCAGGCACTGATTGTGAGACTGACCAAATTCGATGATGGGAGCTAAATTTTATGCCCACTACCAAATTTGCGTTTCATTGGTGCCAAATTTCATTCCGAGTGCATTGTGACAGCCAAATTTCATTCCGAGTGCATTGTGACAGCCAAATTTCATTCCGAGTGCATTGTGACAGCCAAATTTCATTCCGAGTGCATTGTGACAGCCAAATTTCATTCCGAGTACATTGTGACAGCCAAATTTCATTCCGAGTGAGTCGAGCCACCCGTGCCCAGTCCATCGCGCCGTCCGCCATGTGACCTTCCCCCTAGACCACCTGCTGAAAGTGAGCGGGCTCGTTAATTTATTTCCCGCCAAATTATAATTTATGTCATGCCAAATTCAAGATGGCTGATAAGAACACTGAAGAAAGTATGTGTACTCCAACTCATGGCGATAACTTCACAGAGGTTGTTCATCTCTTGAGACAGGCCGAATCGTTACTCTCAAGAAGTACTAGCGATAGAGCTGGCCCTAGTTCTAGCGGTACTAGTACTAGCCTACGAGTAGCAAGTGCCGTCGCTGGTTCGAGTGGAACTCCAACGCGGATTGCAACTCCAAGACCAAATTGTAGATCGCTTGAAAACTTTCGCTCGTTGTTTGGAAGAACTGCGACAGCTCCACCACCTTCAAAACGGCAAAGGAATTCTCGCCCATTCGTACTGAAAGAAACTTGAACTCATGATTTCTTTTGCCTTGCCGATCAGAATCAATCACAGCAACCTTCAAGAGTGGAGAAATTCGACCTGCAAGACGCAGGTCTTGGGAGGAGAAAGATAGTTTTTAATCGGAATGAAATTTGGCTGTCACAATGCACTCGGAATGAAATTTGGCTGTCACAATGCACTCGGAATGAAATTTGGCTGTCACAATGCACTCGGAATGAAATTTGGCTATCACAATGCACTCGGAATGAAATTTGGCTGTCCCATCATCGAATTTGGTCAGTCTCACAATCAGTGCCTGCATGGAATTCAATAAGCACAATTTAGTTTAGCAAAAGAAAATTTAATGCTTAATTTTGGCGGGGATCACACGCCATATTGATCAGCCCCTTGTAGTTGTTTCAGGTCCCGTTAGAAATTCAGAGAGTTTGCAGTAAATTCCGACATTTTGAAAGGAGTGCAAACATGGCGAAAAATACAGTGTTTGTATGTGAATCCGGTGCCAAATAATTTCCGTAAAAATGAATTTCTGAAATATTCACTGTCTGGAAACTTAAGATACCAGGTAAAAGAATAACTGATCAAAATTATAGGGATGTGTAGCTGCGCTGGAAAGCGTGCAATGGTGTTTTCAGTTTACCATACATTGAGTCAAAGACCGCGGGAAATTTTACAGACAAATGTATGGAAAACTGAAAACGCGCTATCCCAAAAAACCCGGCGAAAAGTAGAAAGAACTAAAAGAAATGTCTACAGCACGAGGCATTCCCAGGCGGTCATTGGTGATCGCTGACCACCGCTGGAGGCCACAGGGAACCCAACTACTGTAGGTCTGTCAGGTGCACCATGACGTATGTAGAAAACGTTTGCTGTTTTATTATTTTCTCCAACATTTATTTTTTATAATATTTATTGGAAATACTTTTAATTACAAAGACAAAGTTGCAAAACAATACTGATCTACAACTTACAAATACAACTAAAATACATACAGATACAAAGTGCAAACTTTACAATACTAGTTTACAAAAAGAAAAGCTATAAAAGTCAAACTACTACAAGTATACATTAGAGAAATTACATACAAAAAGTGATAAAGTAATAATAGGTGGCTGTACCATATTTTATAAGTTTAACTTTTCCCACTTTCGCTAATGCGTCAGGCTATAAAGAGCTCGATGCTATAAAAATACTGACAATCAGCACTGCGAGGCTCGGCTTCAGTTTTTTAAATCGACATTGATAAATTGTCTGTTTAGCTACTAAAAGGATGAAATTTGGAAGCAGATATTTTTGATAATGTAATATAATATAATATCCTTTTCGGATAATATTCCGTCATATACACCCAAACTACCAAGCCATGCCTGTAATGACGTCCAGAATGTCGAAACATGATAACAGTGATAAAGAATGTTTGAGCGATTCGTCTGCAGTTTCACAAAAGGTACAGAGTGGAGAGGAGACTATTTTCATCTTACACAAAATCGTATTAGTATACAGAATACGGTTTAGAATTTTGTACTGAAATACCCTTAATGACGTATCTGAACAAGTTTTGAAAGGTAATAAATATATTTCTCTCCAACAAAATTGAATCTAGCTTGAGCAGTGGGGGCGATGGCCTTGCTAATTATAAAATGAGAGTATATCATTTTTGAAGAAAGACTGTCACAGGATACTTCCTTCCCTTGAAGAAAAAGGCTTTGTGAGGAAGAGAGGGAGGGTTTTCACCATTATTCTAGTTCCAAGTGTTCAAGGGTGTCGGAAAACTTTCTGACTCCAAGCTGTCATCGCATATCAATCCTGAAGTAGTGCCAGTAGCTCAGAAGCACAGACAAATTCCATATCCATTGACAGAGTAATGAAAAAGGTCAGAGTAATGAAAAAGGTCAATGAGCTGCTTGACCTTGATATTGTTGAGAAGGTTGTTGGCTCAACTACATGGGTGAGTCCAGCGGTATTTGTTCCCAAACCACACAAGGGTAACATAAGAATTTGTATTGACATGAGATGTGCTAATTTAGTAATAATGAGAGAAACATTGCCTATTCCAACTGTAGACGAAGTGCTTGAGGAGATGAATGGTAGCACTTTTTTCTCGAAGTTGGACATGAACATGGGATTCCACCAAATTGAACTGGATGAAAACTCTAGAGATATCACAACTTTCGCAGTAGGTGACTCCCTTTGCCGATACAAGAGATTAAGCTTTGGTATTAATAGTGCTCCTGAACAGTATCAACATATTAGGCAGGCAATTTCAGGTTGCCCAGGAGCAACTAATATAGCAGATGATATTGTGGTTTATGGCAGCAGCATGGAGGAGCACTTCTGAAACGGCTGGAGGAAAGGAATCTAACTCTCAACAAGGACAAATGCAAGATGAAAATGGACAAGATTGAGTTGCTGGGATTGATTCTAAGTAAACATGGAGTGCGACCAATACAAGATAAAGTGAGTCGTTCGAACTGGGCATTGACTGTTAGGCTCTGGAAACCATCTATGGTCCCAGGTCAAAGCCCTCAGCAAGAGTTGAGAGATGGGTTTTGCAGTTGATGCCCTACAAGTACACCGTGTGACATATACCCTCTGGTTAGAACATTGCTGTTTGCCTAATCCGCTTGACAAGGATACCAGAATCAGCACATCATGACAGTGCATCAGAAGAGTACGTCAGGATGGTAGCAATGAATGCTACTCCACCAGCCCTAACAACCAAAGAGATGGAGGGTATAGGCTGAAGATGAAGAACTCTCTCTCTCGTTCATTGGTGTTGGAAGACAGGGGATTGGTCCCAAGCTCCAGGCACCTACAAATTGATACGCGATGAAATTACGGTAATTGGAAAAATGGTTCTCCGGGGGTCGCGAATCATTGTACCAGTGGTCAGCGAGCAACATGGACGTACAATTTTCGTCGCTGTAAGTTTGACTATATTTCTGGTCCTTTCTTCGTGTTTTATATGTCTTTATGCTTGTTATTAGAAGCATTATTAATCCTGAACATGGGCAACACCAAAGAAGAGCTTGATAAAATATTTGACAAGAAACTAGAGCCATTTTAGACATCAATGAAGTTCATGAACGACCAATACCAAAGTGTGCTAGCCAAACTGAACAAGATCGAGGAAGAAAATAAGCTGCTGAAACTAGAGAATAACGCTCTCAAATCCCAATTACAAACTGTAACAAGCAGGGTGAAAGACCATGAGATTATTCTGGATGAACATGAACAATATCTTTGACGCGAATGTGTGGAAATTATGGGAATCCCAGTTAGCCGAGATGAGAATAGGAATGACATTGTCCATCCAAGTCGCTGAGCTCTTAGACCTAGATTGAGTGCGACATTGCCTTCAGTGGTTTCACTTAAAATGCACCGTTTTGTCCATTAAGGAGTATAATTATATTTCAAGGACCAATGATATGTGGATATGCTTGTACTGCCAAACAGATATATTTCCATTTCATTCCTTAAATATAGTCACTAATTGATTGAGTTGTGCTTTAATTATAACTCTAAATCTTTTGCCCTAGCAAAATTGCAAACCTTAAATTAAATTCTCTACCCTGTTTTGATATCATGTCATCCATTAATAATAATCTCAATCTGTCTAGTATAGTTATCGATTTGCAATTACCCTCAGCAACTAATTTGATTACTATTCTATGCATGATTTCCATTCAAGTGAAGACATTCAATCATTTCTCAATGACAAAGCTTTCTCTACTTTACATCTAAATATCAGAAGTCTAGCTGCTAATTATGATTCTTTTTGCCAATTATTAAATGACCTAGAACACTCTTTTTCCATTATTGGCCTTTCCGAAACTAAAATTAGGCATGGAATAGATCCAATTGTAAATACCAACCTTCCTGGTTATCATCCTTTGTCCCAACCAACCCTGTCAAATGCTGGTGGTGTTGGGTTCTTTATTCAGTAAGGATAACTTGTTTTACATCAAAAGAAATGACCTCTGTTGTTCTCAATTCGAATTTGGATTGGATTTGAAATCCCTCATCAACATAACATTGTTTGTGGCTTAATTTATAGGCATCCAAATGCAAAATTAGAGAAAACATTAGATTTTTATATAAGACTTTTGAGAAAATAAATAAATAAAATAAGTATTGCATGCTGATGGTCGATTTCAATATTAACCTTTGGAATTATGACTCCCACTCACACACTGAAGATTTTATTAATACTCTAGGCTCATATTCCTTCCATCCACAAATTTTGAAACCAACTAGAATCACTGATCACTCGGCAACTCTTATAGGAGAATATTTTCTTTAATTCCTTAGAACACCAGGTTATAAGTGGCAATATATTATGCGATATTACAGATCACCTACCAATTGTTTTACTTATTAATAAATTATCTGGCACTCCTAGAAACTTTAAAATGTATAAAAGGGATTATTCTAAATTTGGCCATAGCCTCTGCTTTTAACAAATATTTTTTCTAATATCGGCAAAAACCTTGCAGATGAAATACCTCATACTGATATTGAACCTCTAGCTTTTCTAGGAACTTCACAATTCAATAGTTTTTACCTATTTCCAGTAACAGCTAAGGAAATAGAGGATGAGATCTCTAGCTTAAAGTGCCTATCACCCTTTTGCAATTTTGATAGCTTATGAACCTCCGAAAAGTTTTGAGTACTTCTGTCAAGAAAGTTTTGGTTTAAAGTGAATAATTTATGTTCTACGCTTGTTTGAAATCGTGTAAATGTGACCTTTCCTGACACATGACCGCGTTAGTAAAAGCCTGGGTCGAAACCTGGGTAGACGTCATCTCATTAATGCATTATTCTCCATGGCGCCTTTTTATCACAACAACATCGATACATAGAAAATATACACAGTTTTTGAGTTGTTGGTAAAGAAAAAAGTCATTTTAGTCAACATGTTAAGTATTTCTTCAAATGATTGCAAAGCCGAATTAATTATATGATGTCAAGATGACGTCTACCCAGGTTTCGACCCAGGCTTTTACTTGCGCGGTCATGGGTCAGGAAAGGTCACATTTACACGACTTCAAACAAGCATAGAACATACAGTATTCACTTTATACCAAAACTTTCTTGACAGAAGTACTCAAAACTTTTCGGAGGTTCATAAGCTATCAAAATTGCAAAAGGGTGATAGGCACTTTAAACTCGTCCAAAGCAGCAGGCCCCTTTAGTATCCCTGTCTGCTATTGCTCGGTCCGTACTGTCAAGACCTCGGTCTGATATTTTCCCGTAAAGACCTCGCTCTCGGTTAATAAGAAGTTAATAATCCAAATTTGGTAAACTACAGTGTTTTCCAGTGATTAGACAAACGTTTCATTCATATTTATTAATCCTTGTAGAGACACCAATCTTAAAACAGTGCAAAATAAATGAAACTGAATCAATAGCTGATCTGTGAATACGTATGACAGTTCTCAAAGAAGCAAGTGTGTGCAATTGTGTTGTGTGCCTTAATTAATTTGTTTAATAATAGTGCTGCTACCAATTTCAGTAGGAATAGGGTATAGCTGTATCGATCGAGATTCCATAAAAAAACTTTTGCGTAATAGAGTGCGAGTTCAGGTGAGATTAGGCGAGATTTGGCGGGATTGCATAACATGGTGGTGCGGGATTTGGCGGGATCCGGCGGGTTCTGGGCCAATAACAGACCTCTTTTACATTTAACCCAGCAGAAGTGCTTAGTACTAACCACAACATTAAAGTTATGCTCTGTTGCTGCAGACGGAGTGATCTAGTTTAATTCTAGCTGACACATTAATTGAGGCGAGTAAGAAAATCGATGCTGATAACAGCTGTGTTTATTGCAATATTGCGAAAACATTTACATGTTAAATGTCAAACTATTGATGAATCGCCGTATGGAAAAAAAATTCAAAGAACCTCTCTCAGAGGAAAGACTATTCTATGGTCGTTATATGCTTACTTATAAACGCTGTACTAACATTGATCGAACACAATGAATCTCGCTGGTGGTAGTTGGCATCAGGTAACAAGCGAATGCCTATATTGGTTCCAAATATCAACTTTACTAACAAATTGATGTCCTTAGTAAAGTCCACCAAGTATAATTTACGAAGGCCCAAAAGAAATACATTTTGTTTGAAGACTATGTTGTATTTACCCCTGATAATCAGTTCCCGCTTCGGAATCACACACAGTTTGTCTGAGCCTTGCGGGGGGTCGCGTGTGACACAATCTATTTTTCGAAACTACGCGCAGCGCTATAATGGGAAATATGTGTATACACGATCAGGTCTAGATGATTCCTAATTTCAATTGAATTGAAAATGTTTATCTAGTATTTACTTGATAAAATCAAACGTGTCGGAGAACAAATCAACATGTGTTTCATTAAAACATTTTAAAACACAGGATCAGTTCTAGATTATAACTTCAATAGACCGATTTAGCTTGCACATTTGTTGTCCCAATTCATATGATGTGACAGCTCTCCAGAGGATTCAGTGCTTTGTTTTCCAGTTATAGATATTTGTACATTTCCTCTTGGGATACAGGAAAACAAGAAAACACCACACAAGAATAGTCAGGTGACCTGAATTGGGACAACAAATGTACAAGCTAACTTTGTCAATTGAAAAAGGAATCAAATGTTATTGAACTAGTAAATATATGCCTGATTTAAATCACTTATGTAAATCAATCATTTTCTTTTAGGGTTTCTTGTGTTGGCAAAGGTGGAAGCGACTGGTCTCGGTGGATCCCTGAATGCTACATTTGTCTGCAACAGATGCCAACTAAGAACCATTAATTTTCAGGGATCAGCAATTGTTGAAGGTTAAAAAAGAACTGTTGTCGGATTAGCACTTGGTGTTGCTTTCTTTATATCTGGACATGGTTTTGCAAAGTTTGACAAAACCCTAAGGCAGTTTCTTGGAATAAGCTGTGTATCCAAGAACCGATACTACGATATCATATCACTTGTGTATCCACACATCACAGATATATTGAATGAGATGTGCGACAAAGAAAAGGCACGTATGAAGGCTATTGACCCAGAAGAACTTGGCAGCTGGAAAGCAGCTGCAGTGACTTCAGATGGTGTGTGGCACACTAGGGGCTACTTCAGCAAGAATGGATCATTTATAATAAAGAACTACATGACAGGTGGACTCATCTGGTATGGTCATAAGTGTATGCGTGGAGGGGACAGTGTTATAGAAGAAGAGCTTTACCAACGTACAGCAAAATCCATGGAGGGTGTCCTATCAACAGGCAAAGGAAGAAGGGTGTTGCGTTGATACATTATGGCAAGATGGTGATTCAAGTGCCTCGAAGTCCTGCAATACCCATCATCCTGGAGGCAAAGTTTATAAGTGTGGAGGCCATGTTGGGAGGGCTCACACTAACTGTCTGAAGGAAGCTGCAAAGAAGAAGGAATTTTCCTCAGATATCAAGAACAAGTACAAAAAGAAATTCTCCCTTGTTGAGAATGCAAAGTGCAAGTGTGCTAGACACAAGCCTGGATGTGGCTGCCTATCAGATGCATTCATTAAAGGGGCTCGCATCAACCACTTCTGTGTATTGCAACAGTGCAAGGACCCTGATGAATATGCAAGGCGCATGCGTGCTTTGTCAGAGCACCACTGCAAGGATATTCACAAGTGGGATGATGGATCTTGCGGATTCTATAGCGAAATGGTTTGTTCATGTAAGAAGTGTGACGAAGCTGAAGTGATGTAAGGGAACCCTTACCACACAAAATGTCCTTTGAAATGTGAATACCACTGGCTGGCCTACAGATTAGAGTGTGAAAAGAGAGCAGAGGATGCAGAAGCAGTCATTCACGCTGTGATGGGAAGGGGTCACTCCAACCTCTGTGAGGCCCATTTTACCGTTCTGCCATAGTTCCGTGCAAAGGATCAAAGTTTGAACAGGTACAATAATACAGATTCATAAAGATTGCACTTTATTAAGAAACCTTACTGTCTTGGAGTGTGTGAAAACAAATTGGTACCTAAGCCTCCAATCCTAAAAAAATACCATTTCAGTTCTCTATACATGTAGTTCAATCAAAATGAGTATTATTCTCCCACCAACTGACAACATTTTCAAGGAACCTCATTCTTTTACTCACAAGAGAAAGGAACACTCTCTAGCGAAACTAAATGTATGTATACATGCACGTGTCTGAGGTCCACCATCTTTTATGAAAAAAATGCCAGTCTCTCATATGCAAAGATATGAAGAACGCCTGGTTGTTTGAGACACAGCTGAGCCAATTGCAGCACACTTCTAGTGTGTTTTGGAAGGTATATAGGCTTGACCACATTTCTTTACTAATAATCTTATATAATAATACATGTATGCAAAGTGTTCGTCTGTCTGATGTGTGTAACACTCTTACCACAGGCAGCCCGAGCTGTCGCGAAATCTATATCCACAGGCAGCCCGTGAAAAGCGCATAAAATGGGTTCCTGCTGGTAATAATAATAATATATCACAGGTCTTAGGATATTTTTTTGCTTTATTTGTTTCAAATATTGTGTACGTTTGTCACAAATTAGGCAAACATTCCTAAATTACGTGATCGGATGCGATTTGAGACTGATTGTGTGAAGTCATACCGGTGCTATCAGGAAACCTGTATTTTTATTGTTATACTCATCACATACTTATGTTTTCATGGCATCTACAAATGCTGGTTTCTGCCAAGGCAATATGACCTGGTGTTGTGAAGTATGGGGTCCAAATTAGAACTGGGTCACATAATTGTATGGTCGCCTTAACCTTCCTGTCATACCAGTAATTGTGGAGACCCTTCAGAACATAACAAAGGAGCGAGCCACTGCACTTCAAAAACAGAAGTCAGATGCTGCTAAGAAGAACAGAGTGAAAATGAAGGTTGCAAGAGCTGAGGACCAGGAATCGAGGAAGAAATGGCTCAAGAGTCAGGCAATCCAGCACACATATGGAGATGCTGATGATGACGAGGTAGATGAAGGTGTGCCAGGGGAAGAAGATGGTGAAAACATCACTGTGATCAGCGGTAAGAGTTGCCGATGTGGCTCAAAGGAACACAGAAGAACATCCCATCAATCATGTCCACTCAACAAAAATAATGTTGTGTAATTGGACTTTCATAATTACAATAATTCACGACATGGCCTGTTTGAAATAGGAGAATTTTCATTAGGTGGTGATTACATAGGGCTGGTACAAGATCACAACGGGATAGTTCTCTTTACACGTATGTGAGACCAGTGATAATACTCTGAATTAGCATGAGATTAGAGGCAAAAATCCTGTTGATACCCCTGCAGCTAGCTCAGAAAATTTTGAACCTGTCTAAAGTCATTTTAGTATTGCATGGGGAAATTGTTCTACATGTCTGTCTCTATACTGGTCTGAATTGGTTTACATGGAAGTTGTACTGATCTGGTAATCACCACCTTAGAGGGAAACAAATATTGGGCATCTACCCTAAACATTAAGAAAAGCGCATAGAACATGTTTTCATCTCTTGAAGCCAGACCGGGTTTATCAGAATATAATTGTTCAATGATTACGTGCAGTGATGATTGATAATTACCGTAATGAGAGACACATGTCTGGGGCTAGGCTAAACTAACTGCTCCGTGCACGAACGGTCTCAGATTGCTCTCTCTCTCTCAGCCAACGACCAGTCGTGCCACGACGGTTTGTTAGTTTACTGGAGTTTACTCCTCTCTCTACCTTTATCTAGCAGTCTCATTCGCAATCGGGACCGTTCGCCCTCTCGACTTTTGTGTCACCCTCTAGCGACGACTCCCACTCTCTCTATTATCGCGTATCACTGATGTCTCAACAAGCAACCCGTAGCCGGACTACCAAATCCTCAGAGACAGAGCAAGATCTGTTCAGTCAGTTCATGAAATTGGATCTAGAGGAGCTTTCATCGCCTAGCGGAGCAGCAGAGGTTTCCTCCCAAGTCGCAGTTGATATTACCAAAGAACTTGAGTTGGTCAAGCTACAAAAGGAAAAACTTGCACTAGAGCTGGAGGTTCTGCGGTTGAAACGCTCTGCGAAAATACGAGGATGTCCGTAGGAACCAGATGTACTCGCTTCTGGAGTTATTGATGGTCAAGGCCATCGATTACTCCTGGGCGAGCGTGCGCAGTTTTTATGGGCATATCGCAAGACTCGTGGAGTTGCACCGCCTCGACTGGGATGCTCATAACGACATGCGCAAAATGTCTACTACTTTCTTCAAACACTCGGACTTACGCAGTCACCAATCTAAATCATCATCTTCATTCCAGCGGACTCAGCAATCATCGTCGCCTTCATCCAAATCAACTGACCCAGCCAAAGGTTGTCAGACCTGGAACTATACTGGCTCATGCTCTTGTGTTTCATCAGACGCCACTTACGCCCCGCAGCATGTTTGCCGTGTATGTAAATCCACTGAACACCCGATGCTTCAGTACCCAAAACGGCGTATGCCAATTCCGGGGCATTTTTTTTCAAGTGCATCATGTTGCTGTAGGAGGTAGACCATTAGAACTATGTGTGTGCACAATGTGTGTTTTTGTTGTTGTTATCAGTTTAGGAAAATAGACACAAACATGTTTTATTAATTTGCAACTGGTTTCCTTGATCTGAATGCATTTACAGTATTAGTAACTTATTTTAGTGTATTGTTGCCAACAAATGAATAAGTACACATGTATATGGAGGAAACCTCAATCGACAACAACATCTTACAACACCTATATAACTTTGAGTTAAATGATCCTGAGTGCAAACATTCTCGCAGTGCACAGTTTCAACCATGCGCAGTTAGGACCGATTTACGGTGCGACTTTATTTTCGTTTATTGCCGTAACGACAACCACAAACACCTAGTTTTCATACTCCTTGTCACGACTATCGCGAGATTCTGTTTATTCAAAAAACATGTTATACCGTATGCACATCGCGGCAAAACGTTACGCGCATGCGTATTTGCTATTTCTTGTCGGCGCGCGGCCGCCCCCAGTTTCCCGCGAAAACTGAAATGAAACAACAGGCACATACCCGTGATTTTAAAATTTCTGCTTAAAAGCATCCATTTGTGAACTGTTTTGTCAAAAAATAAGAAAACTACTTAAAAGCTAAGCCTAAGACTTTAACAGGTTGAAGTTTTCTTAATTTGTAATTCACTGTGAGTTTACTAAGTTATAAAATTATTTACTAAAAAAGTTGAAACCCTCGGTAATTTGTATTTGATAGCGGAGCCTTCGTTCTTTTGGCCAGCGGAGCATACCGTTTTGTCGCGGTGCATACCGTATGTTATACCGTAGTTGAATTACTACTTATAAGGAAGTAGCACCTCTAAGTTTGACAACATGACCTTACTGATCACAAGTTTTCTTTGCGATTCCACCCGAATTTTGTTTTTGGAAAACTGTCACATATATAAAATTAGCCGTCCGTGACTTAAGCCATTTATGACTCTTGTCTGTGTGTTTACAAAATCAACAACGCAAATAAACCTTCTTGAACAATGTATAGCATTGTTAAAGCCCATTTATGAAGTCTTTGAAGCCCTATAATTTTCATATAAAGTATCGTTTTGTTGACCCATGTAAATTTACAAAGATAAAACTCACCCCAGAACCTCCAAGAAAATCCAACATGGCAGATCATACTGGCATACACGCATATGGTGCGGGAATATAGCTTGAAGAAAGATATGGAGTTTTGATGGGGTTTTTGTTTTCGTGAAATTACAGGGAATGAGGTTCCTTCAAAATGTTCTTGGCTGATAGTGAAGACTCATAATAGAACACTTCTTGGTAAATATCACAAGTCAAAGGGCGGCTGTTTAAAAAAAAAAGAGTATAACCAAATTGCTTCTCATGCATTGACCCATCTATAAATAAAGATAACTGGTTAAAATTAATATTAATTACTTAATATCGAACTGCTTGAGATTTAAAAACGTTTTTATTTATAAAGGGATGAAGAAGTTTGCATACCATGGCTGTGGATGGAGAGACAGAACAGCTGAATGGTCTCCAGAAGACTGGATGGATTGATGTGATGGTTTTCCTCCTTGTCAAGCTTTTTGTTGGTGATTTTCTGGAGTACACCTATACACCAGCCCATGGAACCATGATCTCGGAGAATTCAGATCCCAGCAAGTCATTCAAATATGACCATGACGCATGGGAAGGTGAATATAAATAAATCCAACTACAAACTAATTTCCACAGGGTCATCGCATTCCACAAACCAGATGACGCAACTGAATGACAGATAGCAAGATTTGTTGAAACTGGAAGGCCAACACAATGCAATGGCATGTCTTAATGGTATTTCCCCATTTGAGAATGACCCGAAAACTGAAAACTCTCCCAGAAATACGTGAACTAATCAGCATAGTCCTACAGTATCTGATGTTGCTACTCCTAAGTGTTCTCCACGGCAACTTGACAATCCGCCAGCCAGTAGCAGGTTGGAGACAGGCTTTTCACAGTCGCCACCAACTAACTCGTTAGCTGTCGATCGTAGCTCTTTTTCAGGGACCTCTCACAGCTCAAGAAATACCACGATTGCTTTATTACTTCACACCATGGACTGATATGCTTCAATGACTTCTTCGAGCCCAAATAACAGATAATCCAGTTCACAGGAAGAACAAATGGGGGAAATGTTCGACCTACAGCACAACTGTCAAGAAGTCTCACTGTAACTCGTTGTTTGTTGACTGGCCTCAATTGCTCTCCCACGTTTACACGTAATTTGACACTACCCTCCCCCCAAAATAATATGGCAAAATAATATTTCTCTTCACCACGTTCTCCTGTACCCACCTCCAATTGCATGCTAGGTAATGGACAAAAAATCCACAAGGGGTCCCCCCTCTGGGACTCCGGTAGGTTTTTTTTATAAGTCTTTTACCCCTACAACCAAGAGCGGTGATTTGGACTCAAGCCTTTGCTTTAAAGTGAGAAAAACACATTCTAATAGGTTGAGCAGGGTAAAAGACTGCCAACTGCAGGATTTCAAGGATTTCATTGAATAAGTTTTTCCTGTGTCTGAAAGCACAAACACAACAGGAAAACCCTGTGAAATCCCCTCACAAAGCCTACTAGAAGCAAACCAAGTACTTTTCAGCCATCCTCAGACTTAATGATGTCCTCAAGCTCTCTGACAGTGGCATTTTTCTCCAAACTTAGAGCACATTTCATTGGAAACCCTACAGAAGTTGCAATACCTACCGTCGACGAGTACGTAGAATTCTCCCGAATGGCATTGTGGAGAAAGTTTGAGCCCTCGGCGTAAAAAGTCAGCAGTATGTAACTACCCCGGGCTAGCCAAACTTGAACTGAGAGGGGAAGGTTGAGTTAGCACTCAGGATTTCACCAATTGAGCTCACACACGATCGGACCCGAAAGAGTTAAAGGAAGTTTTGTAACCTTTCTTCCCTGAAACAAGATATCACAGCAGAGATACATTGGCTAGACCATGCTGATGGACTGTCAGTTAAAGAACAGGTTTTGCTGGCCAATTGCCTTTGGCATGAAGCTGCTAGAGAAGTCATCTGCAGAGATAGAGTAAAGCCGATAGATGTAAAGGCCATCACGTAGTTGGCTCTTGAACGATATTTGGACAGCATGACAATTGATGTCTGTATTTCTAAATATGTTGTTCAGGCTCTGGATTAATATGGAGGTTGATGTTTCAGCATTTGGCATGGATCAGCAAGCTATTCCTGCAGCTACAACAGGACATGGCTCTGGCAGCTGTGGAATTGGAGTCATACTGGCTGCAAGAGATTTCATAGCTGATGGTTCTCAGGCAGTAAATACCCAGACATGGAAATATCAGGACATGTCAGTGCACAGAAAGCGATTGATGATGCAAGTAATTAAGTGGGGATTAGAAGAACAGCACTGAAACCTTTTTTTGTAAGAAACATTCAAGGCACTGGGTTGTCTGTATTTCTAATCAGTTTATTTATTATTAAGCGACAGATGCACTGGGGCACTGGTTTGCCTGTGTTTTCTTAATTATTCTTATTACATAATTTATTGACTTATTAACCAAATACCAAACACAACTCAAAAGTACTCACTCAGAAGATGTATCTTTTGCTTTCATAGGTAATCAGTTACCTGAAAGTAACAATGCACCTGGGCACTAGTTTGCATGGGCGCCGTTTGCATGTGTTTCTTCTTAATTGTTGTTATTACAGAATTTATATTAACCAAATAACAAACAAAGTATTCATTCAGACGATTTATCTTTTGCTTTCATGGATAATCAGTTACCTGAAAGTAACAGATGCACCGGGGCATTAGTTGCCTGTGTTTCTTCTTAATTGTTGTTATTACATAATTTATATTAACCAAATAACAAACACAAATCAAAAGTATTTACTCAGAAGATTTGTCTTTTGCTTTCACTGCTAATGGGTTTATTTTGGACCTCGCTCAAAATATTTAATTCGATGTCACGCTAGCTATGTAAATAGGCAGTTGAAATATCAGGTTCCAGTTTAATCAGTTTATAGTGCATGTATAAGCTAAGGTCAATCTTAGAGACGATCATTGCAAGCTTTGATTGTTGCTGTAACACACATCACATTGATCTATGTTTGTTGGTTCAGTTCCCAACCTACGGCTTTCGCCTAAGACTGCATGTACGAGGGATAAAAAAGGTCCGCCATCGGCACAGACGATGAGTTGGACGATATTGAGAAGTTGTTGGCGCAGGCCAAGGCAGACAATGTAGCATTAGAAAGCCATCGTGTAACGAGCATGCGGCAAGAACTAGACGATCTGCGTGCAAGAAACGCGGAGCTCGAGAAGCGCACGTAGCTAAAGTAGAAGATTCAGTTTCCAACCTTGAGGAATTCTGGGCGAATTCCACACTCACGTCTAAAGTTCAGCAGACTTTGGCGCATTTGAACATTTCCAGCAGTGAGAGAGCGATGATAATGAGAAGCAGGCGCCGACATCGCGAGGTAAGCGTCATCTGAAGTCAGGGAAGGCGAGTAAAATCACAAGTCGTGTGTTTCACCCGCAGTTATGGCCGCACAGCCATTTGAGTTTAGCCTACATCGCGAAGGACAAGGGTTACGATGATTTTTCGCTGGCTGAGTTTGCGGCGGGATATTCCGCAATTCTGTTGCTACCTACACTGTCTCGTCCCGCGCTCGTATCGAGCATCTATCGTGTATCATGTATTTGGCTACATAGTACACTTGGGCTTCGGTTCGGATATATGAGATTGAATGTGGGCGTGCTCAGTGGGGCAACTCCTTCACTCACTTGGAGTCTCGTTTGTTGCAAGCTTCGGCGAAACAGCCTCGATCCTTAGGGTTTTCTCGCGGTGAGAATGCGGCTGCGGTTTTGTTCTGTAGGGATTATCAGAGTGGTGCGTGCAAACATACTAAAAATCATTACGGCACTTTACGGGGAGAGCGCAAATGGCTCCAGCACATTTGCGCTCGCTGCTTGGGTCGACTCGCGGTGTCGGCTCGGCACAGTAGTTTTCCAGGAGTGTCCCCGTGCTGCAGACTTAGAAAAAAACACCGGAGATGCTACAAAGGCTTGACTGCAGGCATCAGTTGTTTTGGGTAGTTCAGTATTGCCTAACGGAGATTTTAACCGGAATATGTTTATGCAAGACTCTGGAGAAACCCTTAGACGACAAAACGGCAGTTCATTTTAGATCTCTTTTGGCCGAACAGGGATTCTGTTAATGATGGTATTTCGAATGATTTCTACCTAGGAGAACCTGTATCGCTATCCGTCCGTTGATGACATCGCTGATCGTATCGTTCAATTCGGGCTGGGCAGTTTGTTGTTCAAACGTGATCTCAAGCGTTCATATCGCCAGTTACATGTTGATTCGTATGAATACCCTTTGTTAAGTTATTCGTGGCGTGACAAGTTATATTTCGATGTTCGTCTACCAATGGGGCTTCGGACAGCAGCTATAGCGTGTCAGCGCATCACGAAGCTATGAACGCCGTATGTCACATGCTGTCTCAAGCCGGTTGTCACGATTTTAGTTATTTGGACGAGTTTATGGGTTTCTCATCGCCCAACTTAGCATCGCAACATTACGCTTTTTAATGGTTCTTTATTAAGCGACTAATCGGTGAATAAGGCTTGTCCTCCTCCTACGCGTATGACTTGGTGTTCTTTTTGACACGGTTGACCTTACAATGTCGATTACTCCGGCTCGCTTACGTGAGTTGCAAGAGGATTTGTTGCCTCTATGGCTCGATAAGAAATCCGCGACCAAGACCGAGCTGCAGTCCTTGATCGGTAAACTGTCTTTTGTGTCCAAATGCATTCGTATTACACTACGAGAATGTAAAAAACCATATCTCCATGCTGTAATTATTCATCAGCTATAAATAACCGGTTTTTACGCGCGACATGAATATATGACGTCAATATATAAGTGTGTTTATATTTTACATGGGGAATAACTGTTTTGTCGCGCACAAAATACCCTATTTTATGGTTAGTGAACAATAAAATGGGATTTACAACTGTTATACAGGTACAATGTACATAAGAAAAACAAAATAAAATTTTAATTGATAAGTATAATTTTACCAATGTAGTAACGCAGTGAGATGTTTCCACGATGTGCATCCGTGTAACAAGTCTGGCCACCAAATTATATTATTTCGAATTCTCTTGTGGCCCTTCCTTCTCCATTTCCATCCTTAAAGTAGAACGGCAAATTGGGCATTGAGATTCTCCCTGTCCCCCTCTAAGTCTGGCTTTTGCGAGAACAATTGCCGCTCTGGCATCCACATTTTCGATTTCTTGTACTTCTTTCACACCTATATATTCCTTTTGTTCCAACAACGGAAGTGGCGTTTGTTGTTGGAAGTACTGCCTCACTTCATCCACGCTGAAGCACTGGTAGAATTTTTTTTGGGCAAGCTGCTTCCAAACGGGCGGTCTCCAACGAGTGCAATCTCTTATGCTATTAAGAAAGACACTCGGCATGCTTGAGAGGATTATCTTTAAGTAATCTAAAGAGCAGTCAAACCTCTCAAGCCTTGACCATTTTCCTAGGTGGAAAGCAACAATAACATCTAACGTTAGTTCGGTTACGGCTGGGAAAAGTTCTAAATCAGCACACCACTTAAGCATTCATCAATCGAGTGATTTGAAACCAGTGATTTATTTGAAGTTTAACTCTTATTCTGACCTGATACTTTTGGATGCAGAGTGGAATTGATACTCTCTGCAACACCGGAAAGCCACGACTTATACCCATCTATTATTGCCGCACTTAGCTTAGTCCAGGTAGGCTAACGCTTCATTATGCTAATATAATGGCAGCTCCTTTGCTGGCCTGGCATCAGGATGTCTTGATTTTCTGTGCCTCAAGAACGCTGTCGTACTCCTCAACTCGTTGAACATAAATCGCACAGTGTAGCGTAGGGCGCCATGGCGTTAGGCAACTTACCGTGTGATATGAACTACGAAGAATGAGTCATAGTTAACAAGAATAATGTATCGTCGCTGTTTTCCTTCTCACCTCCCTGCTTTATCCACCAATCACGGCCGTTTATGGAATTATAGTTTCCGGCCGGCAATCGTGATTCTTCTCGTATTTGAAGATTGCGAGCACGTAAAATGGATGCGAATGAGGAGAATAAACGCCGATTGTACTTCAAACAGCTTCGAAAGCAGCAAAAGAAAGTTTGGAAACAGAGAAAAAGAGAAGACAGAGAGAAGAGGAAAACAAAAGAAGGCGACAGTTGAGTACGAGGAAACCATTAGGAGGCAGGTCAGAGAGGTACTTCAAGGACCGCCCTTCGTATGAATGTATGCGTTGAAGAACCAAACGAGCCAATAGTTGTAGAACCAACTGCTTTCCAGAGGAAGATGCAGGAAAATGCTGTTGCAGAGGAATTCGGAGCGGGAAAACACGAAAAGCCGATGAAAAGAAGAGTAACTCCGTTACTGAGGTTCAAGTTGAACTGTTATCCGGAAAAGACCACGTGCGAGGGCAGCAAGATATCTCAGATACAGAGCAAACAAAGCTGCCTCGCAAGAGTACTACAAGTTTTGAAAAGTGGGAGCAATGTAACAATGATGTCCCTACATTACATGGAGGAATAGTCAAGGAGATAAATGCATCCGGTATTGTAAAGCTTGGAAAGTATATCGGTTCCGGTACGTTTGGGCTGTGCCAGTTGGCTCGTTACAGAGATACGACTGTGGCCGTAAAAGAGTTCAAGAGCGACAGCCGTCATGACAAGGAGAAGCTCAAGAACGACGTAATCTACGAAGCCGCGGCTATCTTTCGACTTGGAGATCACCCAGGCTAGCCACTCCCTCTTTGAGGTTCGTACGAGGCAGGCCCCATTCAAGATCATTCTTCAATTTCACGGAGAACAAAAGACACACCTTCTTTGGAAACCATTTACAAATGGCATGTGATGGGAAATGTATGTGTTTGACATGCGGGCCCCCAAAAGGCTTCAATCCTTGTTTATTGAAGGTCATATGATAAAATGTTCATTATTAACTGAGTTTGGTTGGCCATGATAGGAAACATTTGCCTCTCCATCATGACATATGTGGTGGGAGTGCATTCAGTTTTACCACTCAGTCAATAACTACCAACATGTACAAAAATGTAGATACAACTTTAACCTGGTGTCCCTCAAAAGAGTTCATACTCATGTTCGGTGGTGTGCTATAAGTATTTTAACAGGTTGGACCTAATTTAAATGCCCTCATAATTCAACTGTTACATTAAACATCAATGTTTTTGTTACTTTTCTTCATTGGATATAATGCTGGATTTGGACCCACAATAACATGGCTGGTCCCATACATTAGAGAACAACCTCTTCTCCTTTTTCTGATGGGTTAGAATATTAATTTAGCACAAAAGTATTGTGTTGTCAAGCTAAACTTGACTAGTTTTATTAATTGAAGGCAAACACAACAGTTCCTGAAAATGCTCCAAACTTTGTAGAGCCATTGCCAGAGAAACTCGATTTGACGCGGGTTGAAAATGACATTAAAACGTTTTTAAACCACTCTGTAGTTTTTGAACAGCAGCACAAGGATTGGTGGGAAAACGTTTTCAAGACCAGGAAGAATGAACTGTTTGCAGCAAAAGAGACATATGTATCATGGCTCCTTGATGACATTTGCCATAAAAGAAAGCCCAGGGAGGCTCCAGCCTAATCATCGTAAACCCAAATGGAGAAGCTGGAAACTTTGCTGCAATTCCAAGGCCTCACAATGTTACGGAAACTGTCGTTACCCATGTGGAAAACCATACAAATATCATCCCAGAGGTACATTAAATGGTAGATTTATTTACATGTGTTTGGGTATACTACAAGTCATGTTAGTAGTAACAAAGATGTAAGCAAATATATAGATATGCCTAAGGTATTTTATATTATTTATTAAAACAAGGACCTGCATTATAAAAGGGCCTCAACCAGGATGAAGACAACTTCATTTGTCAGCCAGCCATCTCTTTTCAAAGCTCTGCAACCTGTGATGCTCTGCTTGAGTGATCTCTGGCATTTGTTAACAATAAATATTCAAATTTCAAGAACACTTGCATGCTTTTTTGGTAGACAGTTCTAAAACGCTTGACTGAGATTACCGAGTAACTACCTTTTTTTACTTTAATCTCAGCAAGGACTGAGAGGACTGGTAACCTTCTTAATTACTTTGCTGTTCTGAATTTTAATTTCATATATTTAGAATTCCAAAGAAGAAAACGGGAGAAGCAATCCTTTTCTAATGCGGCACATACATGTACATGTATTAAACATTTTACAAACAAAAAACACACTGGTAGCAATTTGCCTCTCAACACTTTGACTATGACTGAGTTTTATCCCATGCAAGTTAATGATTCAAAGAGTTTTAAAAGCAACTCCCCCCCCCAAAAAAAAAAATATTCGTTGCAGTGCAATCAGTGTTTAGCTGAGTCCAGGTTTAAACAGGAAGCCATAGTAAGAATGTGCAATACAAATGAGGAAAGTAACATTTTGAGAAAGAATTGACAACAATTTAAAAAAATAACATAATAATAATAATGGCCATATTTATATAGCGCCATATCACCACAGTCTCATGGCGCTTTACATTTTACTGACATATCCCGTCAGTGAATTTTTCGGACTGCTATTTCGGCGCCAATGGCAGCCACGCAGTTTACAATGTTGAGTGTGTGGTTAGTGCAATGGCCAGGCTGCTGTACCGGGTGACAATCCCCTTCTCTTTTTCGAGTAGTACAACAGGTTCTTTCACGTCCCCTTCAAATACTGATTAGAAGTAGTAGGAGACAAGGCCAACGGCTTATAAACGTCCCTGCCCAAGGACGCGGCCGGGTTCGAACCCCCAACCTTTGTTTACGTCCAAAGTTCATCCTGATCGCATGCCACTGCAAGCACACTATTTTAAGCTGGCCAATCACATTGAAGCTCTCTCGTGACAAAGTGTGATTGTCACTCAAACCTGCGTCCTTTTCAGTTCACTGTTTCAGTCAAAAGCAATATCTTGGCCAAGCTGGTTTATACAAATTTCTCCAAAAAATTATACATCGTTCTCGCGTCTGAGACTCTCCTTACACAACCTTCGTGGCACTTTGTGAGGATCGTTCAAGGCAGTATGCCGCCAACTCGCCGCGGTAGATCGCGCTCCAGTTCACAACAGACATTTGAGCCAGGCGGTTCTGGTTCAAGAAGTCGTACTCGCAGCAGTATCAACCCTGCTATCCTTAACGGGCTCTCTGTTGCTCAACTACGGGAATTGTGTACCCTGAATGGGTACAGGTATATTGCTAGTCATGAAGTTGCTAGTTGCACTGCAAATGCTAGAGATGCAGTTGGTGTCTGTTCTTCTTGACTCTCATTACTGAGGCATTTCACCCATGTATGAGATAATTTAAGCTCCAGGTTTATTATCAACACGGGATTTACAGGATATGTACAATTGTATAGATGTTGCAATTTTTTTTTTTACAACATCCAATTTTCTCGCTTTCTGATTGGCTCTCCGCTATATGCAAAATAAGTACATACAATAATAATAATAATAATAATAATAATAATAATGTCTTTAATGAATCACCGATAAAATACATATCGTGTGTTACAGCTATAAGTAATAAAGCATAAATATACAACTCTCATAATATAACAAACGTAAAGTATGTGGGAACAAAGACCATTAAATAGCTAGGTTATACCTAAAGATTAATCTATTTACAAAAGAATTTTTAAAACGAACAGTATTAATTCTCGGCCACTGAAAATGACGTCACTCGGAAGCCGTGGTAGCTTTGCAAAGTGCTTTCACGGTGATGTTTGTGAATTCAAATGGATGTTAACTTCGCTTCCAAAAACAAGAAAGTGTGGATTTCACAAGCATTTTATTACCAGGGGAAGTTAATCGGTGAGTCATACTTCTTTGTAGTGTGCCATTTGACAAAATGAGAGTTTTCTCTTGAGTGGAGAAAGTTTCGGCGAATTTGTAGTCAGACTTTGTTACTAGACTAGTTCTCTCAGAGCTCAGAAGTTTTGAATTATATAACAATAACTTTTCTGATCCAGAATAAAAAACAAGAAAGGATTTCACATGCATTAATAATAATAATAATAATATATATAGCGCAAATTAGCATATGGAAAATGTTCAGATGCGCTTTTACAAAGGCTATACTTTTAAAATATACTAACAAACTAATAATTAACTAACCAATTCATTAATAATAACAGTCCAATAAAATGCTATTACTACGAGTAATGATAAAGTTTAGTCGATAATAGCGATAATAAAACTAGTCGTAAATAGTAGCTAAAGGCTAAAGACTTCTCTGAATAAGTAAGTCTTGAGCTGCTTCTTGAAATAGTCATAGGATTTGATTTGCCTAATACTAGCAGGTAATTTATTCCATGGAAAAGGTGCGGCTGATGTAAATGACCTATCGCCAATAGTAGACACTCATTTAAAGGACGGTACGATCAGCAGTAGCTCATTATTAGATCTAGTGTTATAAAAAGAGCGCCCTCTGACTTTAATTAATTGAGAAATATACGAAGGGCACATACCATGGAGCGCAAAGAGTTCTGGTAGTTGTAGCATGTGACGTCATCATTCAAATGTCCTATTACTCCAATTGGAATTGATTGTGAGTACTTTGAAATTTCATTCCATCAAGGCCTTTGAATGACTTCTCAAACAAGGCTGACTACAGCTTTTTTATACAGCTCTGCAGTTAAACATTAGAAGGGAGTAGCTACATGTATGTGGAGCAGATAAACTCATCGTACCACGTGGAAATACAACCACTTTTGGAATACACGCATTCGCTTTCTCTGCTACTAATGTAAATATATTTAGACTCGTAAACCGCACTTTTAATAATGTATGTTGTACTTTCTGTAATAATCAATAAATATAATTACACTAATTAGCATTTTGAACATCTGTTTAAGAGCAACAATAGAGGTTATATATATGTTTATATATTTTTCATTTTTATTGTTGTTTCTCGGAGAAACTAGAATAGTTTAGCTACTCTAAAATCCGAGTAGGAATTAAATTGACGATGATGATGATGTGGTCTCTTGGGGTAAACCTATTAGCCTAAATTGAATAAACATACATTGAAATCATTTCAAAATCCAAGGACTTTAAAATAAATCATTTCATAGTACTGTGGAGAGTTGTTTACGGGGTTTCAAGGTTCATCATGTGACCAAATAGTGAGACGGTGATTGGCTAATTACCTCATGAATTATTCATGAGTTACATTTGAGAAAAAGGCGCTAAGATGAATTTCAAATTTCATATTCACTGTAAACATCGAACTATCTACAGACTTTGAAGAGAACTATGTAGTTCCGTGAGTCGAGTGTAGTGTGTCCAAAATGGGAGTATGTGAGGAGTAAAAGCAGGCCCCCACCAGCTTTAAGCTGTAATACTCAGCCTGCTATAAAAAAAAAATTATATGGTTAGATTTTTGAGCTGGCCTGTACCGCTTGGAACGAGCCACAACATTGGCTTACCCAGCAATACAAAACATCCTAACCTTTAGAACGTACAGTACAAAGACAACAGAGCTACAGTCAGAATACAGGTCTCGAGCGGTACTGTATTACTCCGATTTTTACAGTGATAGTGAAGGGATCTATATATGGTCAAAATTGTTTATCATTAATATCGATTCTGTATCAAGTGAATAGTTGAATAGGTGAATAGTTGATTTGAGTGTTGCATATATATGAGTTATAGAGGTTGCTATTTCTAATATGCTAATGTTGACGTAAATTTGACGTAATTTCGGGAATTTACTCTCATTTCTTTCTCTTTGTGAAGGAAACCGTTTTCTAATTTTGTCAAAATAATTGGTAAAATCACTGATATAACCTTCACATATAACATATATGTTTACAAAAGGTCAGTTTATCGCTACCAGCATGTTCTTGTATAATAAATGATTCCCTATTTTACGTCAGCGGCTTGAATATATTATAAATATGAATCTCCAAAGCTCATGGATCGAGAAATATTCTACTATTCACTTGCTGTAGAATCGATATTAGTGATAACAATGTTTGACCATACTTTAAGGTAGGGACACACGCCGCAACATTGCTGGAAATTATTTTGAAAGTGGTTGGCATGCAACAATTTCAGAGGTGGACAAACCGAGTTACAATCCACCATACACCTAACACAGTCAAACTAACAAGTATAACTCCTCTATTCTATTCGGTAACAGTATATTGGCAACAGCACTTGTGCTGGCTTGTAACCTGAATAATAATAATAATAAATATTATTAATTATGGTAATAGGCCTGAGTGGAGTGCAATTTGGTTCGTATGATTTCAGACCAAAATTGCACGACCGCAAATTCTATTACCACTTAATTATATTCATTTTGAAATTTTAACAAACGATAAACTATCGTAATTTGTTTTTTACGACAACAAACTAAAAACGTCAACGGACAGAGCTTTGAAGAAGGGGGAAATTTAAACTGATCTAGGAGCATGCGCGGGGGGGTCACGCAATCCTCACTGCTGTGAATTGGCTTCTCAAATTCTTTGCTTTCATTGGCTTGCTTGTGAGGCTACTGCTTTTTTTATTGGTTCAACAAAAATATGCAATTACAGACAAAAAAATGCAATTTGGTCTGTAATCACGGCTGCTTTCAACCAATCAAATTGCAGGAAACCCTAGAGATTTCAAAATGGATATATACCATTTAGCGTCCTTATCCGAAAAGATGTGAAGGTCTAACCGTTTGCAGTTCGAGAACGAGATTGTGTCACAAAGACAGCACCTTCTACTCAGTTATTTTACGATTCTGAGGGTTGGTACGGCCAAGGTTTTGAACCCTCCCGCACACCAGAACCGGTTGGAATAGAATCAATCTATAAGATTTACCTACCTACTTAAACAATTATTATTAAAATCAGGCTTAACTACTGAAAACCGGCCATATATTTATTTAGACTCGTTATGCCGTGTCTTAAGTATAAACACTTCAGATACGCTATGGTATTTACAAGGCAGGTTCTAAAATAGCTACGCCATATATCTGTTCAGTTCGACAGATGCCCATTACCTCTGCCGGGAAGTGCTCCACAAGAGCAAATGAACCACCCTATGTTTGCGACATACCATGTACAACTAACTTACTGATCAAGAAAATCACTATTCTCTAAACCTGGCCTGTGATAATGTGTTTCCTCGTCGCGATAGATAGATGCTTTCAAAAAGCCTTACGTAAGGTTTGTAAAGAAAACATGACACCAAGTGTGACAAGGTTTTGAATTTGAAACACGCTACTGCTCGCTCACAGTAATTACCTCATCATTTTCCAAAACCAGGATCCGTACATATCACTGAATCTTTAATAGGCTCCCAGTAATGTGATGTAATAAGTCAACCCATGGGATTTCTCCTTAATGGAACATCTTCTGCTTTTCAATGTGATATAGCTGATAAATGTGTATTTTCAAAAGCTTTACACCTGGCTTACTGCAACCTAGACAAAGTTGTAATCGGTTTACAATGTTTGTAAGATCATAGCACAGTGTTGATAATCTTGATGGTGTTTTGGATTATGAGGTAATGGTAGTTAATACAGGGTGCTAAATTTATCACGCTACTTTCACCCTCTACTGAATAGCTGTCTTCAAATTCACGCTGCTACCGCCAGCCCCAGCTCTTCGCATCAACACACATTACATCACTTTACCGGAATCTACGGGTACTTGACCAAATCCAGCCAATCAACATTCGCGCTTCTCGTGGAAATATTTGTTTATTGACATGATGAATCTGGAAAGATGTTACTATCAACATTCCAATACATGGAAGTAATGAAATTATCCTAAGCATAAAATGCAGTGGTGGGACGGGTTTTCTATGCAATCGAAAAGTGAGATCGAAGGTTCGCCAACTCTCCCGAAAAAGCACATTTGTCACTGAATTTATCCTGGCCAAAGATCAACTGCAAGTAAGTACTTAGCCTAGAATTAGACTTCGACCTACAGGTATTTTTCGTTCCCTGGGACCGGGAGACTGACCTACGTTCATTTAAGTTTGCCTTTGGTAGCTGGGTTCAATTGAGCTAGCACAACTTAATATTTTTTTAAATCTACGGTGAAACTGAATTGCTACGATGAAATTTGTTGTACAGTTCGTAAAAAAAGTTAACAGTGTTTAAGGCCCAGCAGGAAATGTAACTGATTGGGATATCAGAAAAAGAGAAGCCCGGAAATTAGTTAACCAGTACTCGTGCCGCATTTGCAACAGTCCGTGCGTTCCCGCCTTCCAACTCACTTGGATAATTTCTTATTTATTCATTTTTCTGGTTCTCAGAGAGCAGATTATATTGACAAGATTGCCGTATCATAAATTCGGGTCAGGCAGTCATTTCGAATTCTTCATGACTGTTTGCAGGGGACGGATTCGGTCGTGTTCAGTTTGAGCTAAGAACATTTTCCAGCTGGGTACCGGTCTTGTTTTAGTTTACGGAAGACGGAACTAGTGTTTCGAGCAGTAACATTATGAACTAAATTTAAGCCATGAACGCGTAGCTATGGTCGAAATTTGCCAATTATAGCCAAAGAAAAGGAATAGCTGATTTAAAAGGGATATAAATACCACAAATACAAGTTTTAAGAAGTATAATCTGACGGAAAACGCAATTTCGACGGCTTCTGGCAGAAAAAAAAACATTTGAAATAATATAAACGGATATTTAATTTGATGGGTTACACTGAGAAAAAAATGATTTCTTCATATAGTATAGTCATATAACATTTCTGTGAATATAAAAATCGAGAAAGGAGAGTTCTCTAAAGCCTTTTCCGTACGAAATATTAGGAACCAAAGAAACGCATAGGAGTTCCAGTCACCAGGAACGGATACCTGCAAAAGTGCAGGTTAGTTGAGTGTTTGTTTTTGTAAGCAATTTCAAGGCACCTAAACAAAACTGAACTTCATCGGTACCTGCTTATTTATGAGGAAAGATAACTAGGAAGGCAAATTATACGCTTTATTTTATGGCTGAGCTCAAGTTTCTCACATAAATCAGCCCTTGCTAGAATAATTAGAATTATCATAATGTCATTTTCGCATTCTGTAGGTCCCAAGAGGAAGACGAATCTAATTGACAGTCTGTAGCCAGCCGGTTAAGGTGGAGGACAAGCCTTCTAATTCTCTGTGTTATACGCACTATATTTGTGGCCTGAGTTGAAGTAGCTACAATCCTCCGGACCGAAAAAGATGGCTGCTGTACATTTGACCACAATGCCTTGCGAACCTAACACGGTCAAAATAACACGTAGAAATTCACTATTATTTTCAATGACAGTGTATTGGCAACAGCATTTGTACTTGCTTGTTTTTAAGATTTAAAACCTCGCTACCGCGATTTTGTAACGGATTTAAAGTTTTTCGCGCGCAAAGGATTGTGGGTAAAAGTACAAACCGCCATCGCTCTAACAAGGCAGTGTACTCTTGAATGTTTAGTTGTTCTGTTTTGTTCGTAATTCTAACTGTTTTCCATACAGCCCTCTCCTCTCCTCCTCTCTCTAACTTTTGTCAATCTTATCTCGGAGTAAGGTTAAAGATAATTTGTTAACGTCGTTTGAATTCTTTAGCTTAAAGCCGGCGAAGACGTAACGCTAGATAGTAAAGTGCCTACAAGCCTATATTTTTAATCATTAAAATCGATTCTACATCAAGGAAATAGGTGAAAGTACATGAGCGTTGCGTCTATGAGTTTAGAGGTTCCTATTCACCTATTAATTCCCGTAGAATCAATTTTAATGATAAAAAAATGGGCTTATAGGAAAAGCGATCTAGGACCAGAAAAACTACACGACTTTCTCTATCCAGCAAGCGGTGATCCTAATTTTCACCCAAAAGGCGGGATGAAACAACTACCAAGTGTTTACCATTTGCTAGTTGCTTTTGTCCCGCCTTTTAGGGGAGCTATGCCAAAGGCCCGGGCCATGTGGGATTCTAGAAAACTATTTACTACATGACTTGTACGATAAACCTAGTAACATGTATGTGTAAAACCCAAAACTATTACACCAGGTTGAGAAGCAGATCCAGAGCAAAAAGACATTCTGTTTAATATTTTATACAAAAATGACATCATCTGACAGTGCATATAATGTATGCGACGTATACTAGTTTCAACATTGTACCTTACCATAGTTAGAAAAGTTATGAAAAATCCAGCTTACATTTCACAAGTGCTAAAATATGGAATGATACTGCTGTTGTTATAATAATTATAACAATAATTATTTTTGTTGTGGGATTTTATGTAAATGTAATACAAAACTCTCAAAATGCTTTTAATAAGCACCAATGTATATATCCATAAACAATGCATAATTAAACACAAGGGAAATTTTCCATTTGACATATTGATCAAATTTACAATGTAGTTGTTAGTAGCAGTCTTCAGTGTAACATTGAGTGATTTCTGCCAGGATATACAAGTACATGTATATGGCTCTTATTACATGTATCTTTACTAGAACTAACTTTCCTAAACATTACTGCTTTGTTCATGTATTTCAACTGGGCTCCATAATTTGCTCTTGTTTTTTTCTAAATGCATTGTAAAATAATGTACTCAATAATGGATGATGTTGAAATAGTTTTCCGGAGTGGCATTTTATCAATGAAGATTATTTGCCAAACATACTGTTTCACATGAATATTTTCCATTTTATGTGACATTCAAGGTGAAATTAAATGTGGGGTCAGACTGAGGTACATTTTCAATTCATGTTAATGCTAAATAACCAAGCTCAACCTGGCTTTTAAAGTGGAGTATATTCAGCAGTAAAACATTTTGTGGTTCTCAATATTATTCAGATAGATCATAATTCATAAATAACAAAATAAAACCAGTTTCAAAATTCCAGGTCAGCAAGTTGATATCAAATTTGCAATGTATTTGAAAAAATAAATAGAGTTCGCTTATACATGTAGTATACAATTAGTATACCGATAACTTACTTTATACTACATGCAAGTAGTCATGTACATTTTAAATAGAAAGTAATATAGTTCAGACAGCAGTACGTATAATCCTTGCGTATCGTATAAAATCATAATAATTAACCAATAACCGGCTTCTTACGTACGTTGACGCTGACTGACAGATCACTTAGTTCTCCCAGTGACCTGAGAAAAAAAGAAATTACTTCCACTTCAACCATTCGGTATATCATGTAAAGTTACCATGGCTGCACATACGCACATGAAACGCTGGTAAACCTCCGCCATATTTCTCGTCTTGGGTTCGGCCCTGCTTTAACTCACAGCTCAAATTAAACACCAAAACCATATTTAACTAACCTGTAATACAGAAGAGCTGCTGTGAGCCCCCTCTCCCTTACAAAAAAACTTGTCTTGGAATCCCGCCTTTGACCACGTTCGAAAGGCAAACAAACGCCTTATGGACAACCGCATAGGTGATACTTTCTTTTTCTTTAGAAATCAAAATTGCCATGTTATTACACACAGAAGAAGCACTGGCCTTTAGAGTAACTGGAGCGTCCTTGACATACATTTTAGAAGTCGGATTTGGTGATATTTTTTTAAGAAATACAAGAACTTTGATGAGCAAAGTTCGCTCGGCAGGTGGTGCAACAGTAACCAGGCCTGGCCGCCCAGGAACGCCTGGTCAATATAGCGCGCGATAGGCGATCGGTTGGTTCTGTGTTGATACATTACAATTGTTATGCTAATATGCCAACCATGGTCTGGGACGACGGCATAAAACAATAGCCTTAATTACAAAATACAATAACTGCACGTGAAAATGCATACAGTCGTGACCAAATCTTACGTTCAAAGGTGAACGCGAAATTCAAATTCGGTAAAATTTAGCCTGCGTCGGGGTTCAGTTCGGATGTGACGCAGGCTAGTAAAATTGAGACGTTCTTCCTCTGGCTTTAATTTTACTAATAAATAGTTTTGTCTTAATATTTTATACATAGATCAAGTGTGTAAATATATACCTGTAGTTTCTTCTTATATTTTATAGATGTTGTGGTACAAATTTAACCCCTGGTGCTTACTATCTTAAAAAACAGTAACAAATATTACTATTTTAGTTTTAGTAAGATTGACTTCGAACTCATTTCTAAGAGAATAAGCTTCTAATTTGACTAATAGGTCCTGCATGCCCCTTTTAGATTTCGACAAGAGTACCAAATCATCTGCGTACAGTAGACAATTAATGTTTCCAATTTGTATTGACCCTTCATGCGGTTGGTCGATCTCATCTGGCAAATCACTAATAAATAAGTTGAAAAGCATAGGACTTAGCATACAACCCCGTTTAACTCCCACCTTGCATTTAATTTAAGGTTACCGTATACCTTCGCGGCATGTTTTCTTTAAAAAAATGTTTTTGTAATTCTTTTGAAATTGATGGATTGATCTTCGTCTTTCCGAAAAATTTTTTTTTAAACATGCAAAAGTTTCCGAGATATTAGAAAAAAACCTAATTTGAAGGAAAGTAAATAAATCACTTTGGCGTGATAAATCCCTCTGATCCCATTACGTGCCACAGCCACAGGCACCCCGCTGAATTTTTGCGGGAAACTCCATCCGGAGGCTCAGTCAGACTCACCGCAGTGAGCCGTGACTCGTGAGTTCAGTGATTTTATAGCGTTTAATTTACCGGTATATCGATCGTGGATATGTCCAGAAGAGAAAAAAATAATCCTTGGCTAAAAGGTAAAAAAAGAAGACAGGCCCCAAGAAGATTCAAGAGAATGAGCTCGAGAAGGAGCAAAGTTTCAATACGGAGAAGAAAGTGATGCTCGCGGAAAGCGACAAAGGCTCGTGGTTCGAACAGCCTTCATGTTCGACGACTCCCACTTCGAGTTCTATTAGTACTGCTACAACTCCGACGGAAAGCTGCTCAGCTAGTAGGCTTAAACTTTTGCCAGGTACAAGAAAAGAGACGGAAGATTCAGAGAGTAACAGCGAGTCCGCATCCGACTCCGATTCTAATGTCTTGGGTGACTCGCAGTTTCCAAACTGGACCGTGGTCAATCCAGGAGTTCTAAATCGTGAACTTGAGCGAAGTTCAGCCGGTCGATTTGGGGGAACTGAAGGAATCATCGCAGCTAACATAGCAGGTTTAGGATCAACATCAACGTTCGGAACACGAGGCTGCCTGCCACTCGCTTTTCCCTTCGCTCTTGTTTGCGGCGTTGCCTTTCGACGCGATTTAGTTTTCGATATCCGGCCCTCTCCCTTCTTGGTACAACCTGTTGATTTACCTTTCTTTTTCCCCTTTTGCGCATTATCTTTAGTTTTGGCCATTAACACAACGCTCTTTTGAATATTTGTGACACGACACTAGTATGTATGTTTCTTATGCAATTTGAGCCACGTACTAATTTCCCGCGAATTTCTGGACTTGATTCATAAGCTCAGGGGATCCTTACATATAATTGGCTGGTTGGTTTAAGTGTTGACGTTTGCTTTGATGAGGTGTGATGTGTTTCCTAACCTTCAGAAGCCAAAAACGCCGATAGATTTTTATGCGTATTCACTGTCTTTGGGTGAATTTATAGGGTATGAAGACTTGTCAGATTTTGATGAAACTTGGCCTAGTGTTAGCGGAGCTACATATGAATATAGTGTGTGAGCGTTTAGCGATATTTTAATATTTTTTCTTATAAGAGTACTTGCCGTGATGAAACACAGAAACTATTTCGATTGAAACTTTGAAGATGAATTGCATTTGAACAAAGTAAAATATTAAAAAACGCTCACACACTTTGACAGGCCATCATGTGCTGATTGACATTATGCAGCGGAATCGTCCGTAGACGCTAACGCGGAGGGACATAAATTCACTTCTGTGAGACTCGTCTTTTTTGCGTTTGTTGCCTTAGCATTTACTGAAAATGTAATATTTGTGCAAAAAATACATTTCAGCGCATTCTACATTATATAACCTTTCCAGTGATATATAGGTTTCTATACTTTCCTTTAAAATGATGCGCGTGCGATTTTATTTGCGAGAGACACCCGCGAAGGTATACGGTAACCTTAAAGGGCTCGGTGATGTGATCTTCGATCTTCCGGCTGCTTTATCATTCGAGTACATAGAGTGTAGTATATCATAAAAAAAATCCGATATTCCCACTTTTTGGATTTTTATGAAAAGTTTTTCCCTGGATCAGTAACTATCGAAAGCTTTTTTGAAATCAACGAAGCAAGCGAAAAGCAGGTTGTTTTTGTTTTCACTATTTTATCTATAATCGATTTGAGAACATAAATGCTGTCAATTGTGGAATGATTCTTTCGAAACCACCTTGCTCCTTTTTAATAATACGTACACTAATTAGATAGTCAGTTAATCTATTGTTAAGTATTAAAGTAAATAATTTAATTAATGCAGAGAGTAAAGTTATGTCTCTGTAGTTATCAACTTCTCAAGGGCACCCAACGAGTACTTTTTGAAATTCGTTTGAAACCAGTTGTCTGCAGCTTATCTAGCCATTTTAAGGCACCTACTATGTCTTTTGACGTATTCTAGAAAGCTATTAGCTGTTCGGATTTTCTAGGTGGAAATCGCGTCAACCGAAAATACTATGGCAAAATATTCCCGGCCTACGAATTTGTTAGTAGTCTAGAACAGAAACAAGAATTTTCTAGCCCAAGTAACTTCATGTTGCAAAGTTTTTTAGAGGTACGATTTTTTTAGGGATTCTTTTTTTCTTTAGGCAATTCTTAGGGAATGAAAATGTGTTGTTCTAACTCTATTGATCAGACGAATTGGGACGTACGAATATTTTAGGGGAAACCTTTTAGTCTCCCTTTTCTTCTATAATTTTCTAGGGATTGAAAACAAACTTTCTAGCCAGTATTTCAGAAAACAATTTTCTAGGGACAATTTTTTCAAATCCGAAAGGTTTAGGCTAACTTACTCTCCCGAACAGCTTTTTAACCGAAAACTTCGTTGGGTGCCCTTGACTTCTGAACGCTCGCCCTCCTTGAATATAGAAATAATAAATCCCAGGTTCCAATTCTGAGGAAATTCGCCCGAAGAAAGAATTTGATTGAATAGCACACTAAGGTAGGGCATGAGACTTGAATGACTGCATTTTATTATTTCGTTCAATATATTATCGTGGCCAGGTGTTTTACCGTTTTTTAGCTTTTTAATCGCGTCACCGATTTCTTGATTGGTAATTTCATAGTGCAGTGGGCCCTCTTGAACTCTAACTATGGGAATATCTAATTCAGGTGCCGAAGACATTATTTAGTCTCTCAAAGTGATCATGAAATTGTTCTATTTCTATTGGATAGGACTGTTTTGTTTTGTTCTTGCCAATATTTAATTTTTTGAGTTCTTTCCAAACTTTCTTTGTATTTTTTAAATTGGCTTTTCTTTGATTTACATAGTCGTTTGAATATTTTCTTTGCTCCAAACAGTTGGCTCCTCTCGCGATTATCAGGAGTATTGCAAATTTCGCGCCCAAGGCATTTTAAGTTTTCCTTTGCACTACTACATTCCACGTCGAACCAGGATGGGTCCGATTTACTATTGCTTTTGGTTCTACTACTTTTGAATCTTGGCTAATTTCAATTAATAGCATTGTAAATTTCTCTGTTAGCACACTACAGGTGTCTTGATTATTAAAGATATTGCCAAACTTCGCTTTGCATTCTGCTGACTCGAGAATAAATGGGAGTTTTGCTTTAGCGTCTTCATTAATAAATTAATGAGTAAACGAGGGTGCGTGCGTGCAGGTCTCCTTATAGGCCGTTATCAATGCTATCAAGATATATTTTAACACCCCTCTCCCCCCTCCCCGGGAAGACATAGACACAGACACAGACACAGACAGACAGACAGACATTTTTATTTGGAGTCGTATACAAATGTAGTACATTGACTGTTAACCAAGTAAATGATAATAGTGTATACAGGTTTCATATGATACTAATAAAAGTCTCTAGTATACATAAACTCCCACAGGGGCGTAGGGAGGTCCTCGGAAAATTGTGGGGAACTGGGGGGGGGGGGGGGGGGGAGGGGGTACAAAATTATGAATTCTGGAACATTTTCATAGAGGACTTCTGTCCAGCAATCTCTCTTCTGAGACTGGGCAGGCCTTGTAAAGGGTTCGGAATTTTTACCCTTAAATAGAGTCAGGGTTTCGATATTTCCGCGGCACAGCCCTATCCTAACTCAGTATCCGGGAATACCACCTTCCCGGATTGTAACTATAATTTTTGTTGTATAATTCTGTTTCCCAGCTTGATAGTTGATGGAGCCAGCATGGATAAATAAAGATGATCTATCTATCTTTTCTTTCCTCTACATCTCCCTCTTTCTCTCACACTGACTACGCTGTGTCTTTGAGCGTAGTACAAGGTTGGTGCATCAGAAATTAAAATAATAAATGAAGATTTCGTTGAGAAATGCTGCTCACATATCGCATCCAACGCATGCCAGGATTTCACCTGCGGCATACGTTCTTTAGAATAATTACTATATTTGATCTGCATTGATTTACATATTTTTGAAATACTCTGTAGGAATATAATCACCTGGGTCTTTGTGAGTGTTGGCTTGTTTCCATACTTTGCCGTTCCTCTCCTTTTGCCTACTCTACCGGTTGATGATTGCTTCATGAGCAGCTGAAAATAATTGTGTTTTGCATATAGCTTTGATCTGAAACTGACGGAACTGCACGCTGAGAATGTTTAGCTGTGTTGCCCCATTCAAACCTCATTGAATATTCATGACCCCACGTAATGACGTCATTAGCATTATGTAAGCAACTTAATGATATGCACCTGTGTCAGTTAAGCTAACAAGTCACGGAGTCAACAACTCGCTACTCTATGGCAGACCAGTCGCGTCATTTTCCGGTCAACAACGAAGAAGTTGTGGAAATTGTACAGGCTTTAAGGCCCAACGTGGATAATGCGACGAATAATCCTGTCTCTGAGGCGGCTTCAGCTTCTTCAGGCCCGGCAAACTCTCAACAGAACTCGGCGGCTTCGCAACAAGATTCTGTTAATTCACAAGCCCCGGTCTGCCTCGTCCCCAGGCGTCTAAACCAATTGCGCGAACACGGAGCGCGTGGGGTGATGGGAAGATGGAACGTCTCCCTTCCCTTCTTCTTCCTTCCCACGACTCCTCGCGCGCGCCCAAATATCGCTCGATTAAATACGCCTGGGGACGAGGGGGTGCAGCTTTTAGGAATAGGGTATAGGGTGTGGCTGTGTGCCCACCCAATAGGTGTGGCTATGTACCCACTCAAGGGGTGTGGCTGTGTGCCCACCCAAGAGGTGTGGCTGTGTGCCCACTCAAGAGGTGTGGCTGCATGCCCACCGAAGAGGTGTGGCTGTGTGACCACCAGAGGTGTGGCTGTGTGACCACCAGAGGTGTGGCTGTGTGACCACCAAAGAGGTGTGGCTGTGTGGCTGTGTGCCCACCCAAGAGGTGTGGTTGTGTGCACACCTAGAAGTGTGGTTGGGTGCCCAAAAAAATGTGTGAACGTGTGCTCACAAAAGCCGGGGTTGGGTGCCCACAAAGATGTCTGGCAGTGTGTCCACAGAGGTGTGACTGTCATCGAGAAGGCACTGAAGGCGGTGAACCAGAAAAAAGGCAGAAGAGAGCCTGGAAGGGCACGCCCCTCACCATATCCGAGAGAAAGGGAGGAGAGCTTTCAATCTGAAATGCTTCTCTTGCGGAAAGATGGGCCACATAGCCAAGTTCTGTCCGTTTGGGCAGGCTTCATCGGGTTCTAGCGTAAGAAAAGAGAATGTAGCTTAGAGTACTGGATAACCGAGGAGTTAAAGTACTGTAAAGTAATGTAAAAAAATGTGGATTAAGGACTGGACACTGGATAATCGATAGACTATGTAATATAAATGAGTATGGCAAATGATGTTAATAAAAGAACACTGATATGATAAAGAACAATGATCTTTCCCTTACATACACACACACACACACACACACACGCACACACACACACACAGGAATATGATAATCATGGTTAAGGGAATTACGGTGTAATGGAACTTTAACGGGTTGTTTGTTGCAAAGCGTGGCGTGTTTTGTTTATTTTCCGTAACCTTTGATCGGTGGGATGACCCAGCAAACGTTTTGTCTTATAAGGCATTCCCTTGTTGCCACGAATTCTCGGGCAGATGGGTCGTTTCCTCCGGGCTTGGGTTTCATCTAGGGGTACCGTAACTCTTGGTTAAGCACCCTTCTCCTTTTGCCTTATTGCAGCCTAAGAAAAAAAGGTAAAGGCGGGAACAGCAATTTGATCCAATCACGGCTTATCAAAATGCCAAACTTCGCAGTATTAAGTGGGTACTCCTGGATGGAACCCCAAGCTCGAAGGAGGTGACAGAGCCTGCGTTATTACTCGGGGAGTTTGACAGAGTTCTAGACGGAGATTTGCGACGAGTAACCGATATCCCTTTCCGAGACCCTGATTCTTTTCAGGCGGGAGAGCTCCACAAACATTTTAATACTTGGGAGGCGATATTATATGGTCATGAGAAGGGGGAGAAGATCCTACAATGGATTAAAGAGGGGCTTAACATTAATGAATTCATTGAGGCCATTTAAAGGAATTTTTAAAGGCCTAAAATATGACAACGACATCCCCCCGACTCAGATATTTGGCAATCACGGGTCGTGCAAAGAATTTACAGATTTTATTTCAAGAACCTTAGAAGAGCGCCTACAGACAGGAGCAGTCCGTTTATGGGGAAAAGTCGGCGAGGTAGCCCCACAAAGGCTAGTGCTGCCATTGACCGTGGAACCTTCGAAACCAAGGTTGTGCGTTGACGCAAGATTCCTTAACTTATGGATGGGGAACACACCCTTTTCATTAGATAAGCTAAGAGATGTGCCACACTATGTTTATCGGGACTCACTAATGTCTAAAATAGACGACAAGTCGGGTTATGACCATATTTTTCTGACGGAAGAATCTAGGCAGTATTTTGGAATCAGATGGGGGGACTGGTGGCTAGTTTGCGCAACTCTCCCATTTGGCTGGAAGAACTCGCCTTTTGTCTACCAGACAATAGGTTTGGCAGCAACAAATTACTTCAGAAGTGTGGGGATTGCTTGCTCCCTCTATATAGACGATCGCCTAAATGGTGAAATTTTCACTAATGAGGGTTATTGGTCTAAGCCTATAGCAATGAGGGATGCTGTTTTCAGCAAACAATCTGCTGAAGCCGCCCTATATATTGTGTGTACGCTTCTGATCCAACTGGGATATTTTTTAGGTCTCAAGAAGTGCGTGTTGATGCCAGTGAACTGCATTACGTTTTTGGGAATGGAGGTTAACTCGTCTTTACAGGCATTCCAGATCCCCGCAAGTAAAAAGGCAAGCTTCGCTGCGTTAAGAGAGGAGATCTTAAAGTGCCTATCACCCTTTTGCAATTTTGATAGCCTATGAACCTCCGAAACGTTTTGAGTACTTCAGTGAAAACAAATTTGGTTTAAAGTGAATACTTTATGTTCTACGCTTGTTTGAAATCGTGTAAATGTGACCTTTCCTGACCCATGACCGCGTAAGTAAAAGCCTGGGTCGAAACCTGGGTAGACGTCATCTCATTAATGCATTATTCTCCATGGCGCCTTTTTATCACAACAACATCGATGCATAGAAAATATACACAGTTTTTGAGTTGTTAGTAAAGAAAAAAGTCATTTTAGTCAACACGTTGAGTATTTCTTCACATGATTGCAAAGCCGAATTAATTATATGACGTCAAGATGACGTCTACCCAGGTTTCGACCCAGGCTTTTACTTACGCGGTCATGGGTCAGGAAAGGTCACATTTACACGATTTCAAACAAGCGTAGAACATAAAGTATTCACTAGGTGAATGTTTTGGCTAATATGACAAATACTTCGGCCTTAGTCTTCTACATGATTGGCGATGATGTTAGAACCCTCCTTATTCGTCCTGCTAAGGAAGCACCTCAGCGCACCATCTACCTTTCAAAGATTGGACAGCATTACGATGCTGTGTTAGACGTTGACACAATCAAGAATTTAAACGAAAGTGAGTGTCTTTCTGGTCTATTGGTTCTTGTTAGTCCTTTTTTTGAGTTAATTGTTTCCGACTTTCTTCTTTGCTTCCTTTCTCTACGAAGGGGGTGCGAAGGGGATGGACTCCAACGATCCTCAATGATTTCATAATTATTTGGGGCAATACAACCAAATATACTGAAATAGTTGGCTTACCAAACTCATTGTGCCCAACCAACACATTGTTTCAAAATTTCCTGAACTTTATTTTGCAGAAATAAATATCTGAAGTGTCAATATTAATAAATGTATATTAATAACTACATTTTGCTTTGACGTCGTAGGTAAATATGTACCTGTCCAACCCGAGGACATAGGTAATCCAAGTAAATTGCCTGCTTTAGCAACATACAACAGATACAGTTCTTTGACAAATGCAATGGATGAAGATGGTGATGCCAACAATTCAGCTGAAGATGGGGAAGACGACGAAGTTGTGATAACCGGTACTTGTGACCGCAAGTCTCAACAAATCAAACGGATATTGCCGCAGTATCCAACGCTGGAAACCAACAACAGTAGCGATGAAAATGAATGCAGCGAAAGCAGTATGTCAGAAAACTCTACAAACAGTAGCGAGGCAAATGTACGTATTTCTTCCGGTAAAGTCTACTTGGACCAGAACTGTGGAAAGATGTTCCAACAGTCAAGAATCATGACTGTCTACCTTATGACATCGATGGTTTAAAGAAATATGAGTTGCCATTTCATCCCAACAAGCGTATGGCGTCGTCTCAGGATGGTCGCAATTGGCAAAGGTATGTGCCATCAAAAAGAAGTGGATTTGATGGGATTCGTCGGCTGGAAAAGTGTAAGGGGTCTTACCGCTGTGATAATACACATGATTTCATTAGAGAGTACGGCAAGCCAAATCAACACCATTTTAAACAGAAACGAGAAATGAAATGTAACCATTGTGATATGGCTGGAGTATTTGTTCAATGTACCGCTAGAAAAATATGGGAATTCCATGACAGATATAAAAAAGTAACGGTTTTTCATTATGGTGTTCATTCGTGTATCCCAACATCTAGACGAAACAAAGATGTGGACAAAAAAATTGAAACGATTTTCAAAAGAAATCCGAAGATGAAACCAGTTCAAATGTCTGTCAACTGTGTGGTCGAGGCAATCAGTGAAGGTAAAACCTGGCAGGAAATAAACAATATATCTCAAAGTCTTCTTGACGAACAGCATACGCATAATCTTAAAAAGAAGGCAGTGCGAGAGGGAAATCTGCATGGACATTCTTTTGAAGCGTTGAAAATATTGAAAGCAAAGACCAATCAACGAGACGCATTCCTTGTTCACAAAATAAATAACCGTCGTCTAAACGGAAAACCTTCATTTTTTTCAAAACAAGTGCATTCAAAGCACGCTTATGGTATTTCCATGGATAGGAAAGGCAATACGATACTTTCAAAAGAGTAGTCATTTTGATGGAAAAGTTAACAGATGTCCAGGGTTTACAACACTTACCGCCAGTGTTTACCACCCGACTCTCAGAAAAATGGTTAAGTTAGCCATAATGGCAATGGAAGGCGAGGCAGAGGAATATGTAACCATTTTTTGGCAAGAACTGGACAATGTCATAAAGGAAGTAAGCGGTAATCCAGAGGCATCATTTAATCCTTATGGCATCATGACTGACGAAGCAGGAGGGATCTGGAACTCAATTAACAAACATTTTCCTGATGACGTTGTCAAGAACAGTGTTAGTTGTGAGTTTCACTATATGCAGAGTGTGAACAGACACACGACACATGAAGCGATGTTACAAAAAATTGCTAAACAGCTTATGGATTCAGCCACGCCCTCTGCTTATTTTGAAACTTTAAATGTATTGGAGAATTACACTGATAGTAAAAACGAAGGCAAGAAACAGCTAATGAATTGTCTTCGGTGGTGGGATGTCAGAAGAACACACTGGGCAAAAGCATTCAAATGCGACTTGTCTTCCCCCCAAGCCAATCTTTCGGAAGCAGTCAATGCTAGTTACAGCCATCGAGGAAGCTGCCAGATAACACTTTTGCGAGCAGCTTATGAGGATACAGCTGATTGCATCCTCGTTGAAAAACAATGGGAACAATACCAAAATGGAGGGAAAACTGGAGCCTCCGGCCCTTCAGCTGCTTCCAGAGCTTCCCGAGAAGTAGCTAAACAAAAAAGAGAAGCAGTACGTATGGCGGAAGAACTTGACCTCCTTGACACTGTTCACTGCGTGGGTACAGATGCGGTCGAAAAGGCTTACAAAGACTGAACAATTGATCCAACTTGCAGTTTTGAGCCTCCAAAGACAATTTCAAAAAAGAAAGGCAGACCAAAAAAGAAACATGTTAGTGTATACGATACAGAATCTGAATCATCTTGTTCTGAAGAAAATTTTCAAACAAGGAACAAAAAGCGAACAGCCAGAACAAGAAAAACACCAAGTAAAATGTTTGCTAAGTCGCTCGAGAAGGCAATAAAGCAAAGTAAGAGAATCAAGGCACGAAACATTGAGTATGATGCCAACAACAATTGCTTTGAAGTCACGTTAAAAAGCGGAACTACGATTGTACGCGGAGAGGGTCAAAAAGTGTTTGGAACACATACAAATGCATGATAAACTCCACCCCGTCCTGTGAATGCTTACACTTTGTGTCAAACGAAGGACAAATTTGTAAGCACATAATATGGGCTTTGATCAATCTGTTCGGTGTAAATAACAAGAGCAACCTGTTATTTCAAGTTGTATTTACTGATTCCGAATTTCGGAAACTAAAGTCACAGGCGTGCTCTCAAATACCTTCAACTGTTCGTTTTTCATGAGACGATAATGTACAGCATATTCAACAGCAACCAACTGATATCCGTTACCACGGCAATCAATCAATGCTTGGAGATCAACAACCACAGGTACAGTCGTCGCAACGTCGACAGCATTGGCAATGCCACCACAATTGCAACCACATCAACCAAAAGCACAGCCAGCACAATTGCAACATCAACTACAGCCAACACCCAACTTATATCAGGCACAACCACCTCAATTGCTTCAACATCAAGAACACCAACTGCATAAACAGTCGCAACAACAAATACAGCAGCAACAACAACAAGTGCAGCCAACGCCTTACCTATATCAGCCACGGCAACAACAGCTGCAGATGCAGGAATATTTCAGTCTTCCCCAACACATTATACAACCGTTCCACAATTATAACCCTTTTGTGTTGGAATTCCGCCATGGCAATATTCGAAAATGTGCAGGATGTGATGGGGAACTTTCCAAGAACTTCCCCGAAGATTTAATACTCAAGCATATGGAGAAATACCAATACCCCACAGGCAATCCATTTCAGCCTTTTGAATATACTGCGATGAAAGAAAAGCCTCATTACTACCACGCAAAAACGACCTGTGTGACAAAGAGGCATCCATATTTTACGGCTACCACTATGGTAGACGTATCTCTTGTTTATCACTTACTATTTGAACAGAACAAGCTTCATTTAGTTGTTCAAGGGTGGATCCAGACTTCCCTCCCTGAGAATATATATATATTTTAAATTGCATAGAAATGCAAAATTATACTTAGGACGCCCCTCTAGTTGAAACACGAACCCCTCCCCCCCAACTAGGTTGGTCCCCCTCCCATTCTAAATTCCTGGATAAATCTCTGATCATTATTTAAGTTTACTGACCATCAGGTAATTCCTTTTTTCGTAAACAAACAAACAATGAAAATTTAAAGTTGAGTGTATAGGTATCGCAAGTTCTAGTTATCAAGTAAAAATGTACAGTTATATAGTTGTTATCAAATGTAAAGGGTACTACCTAGTTGTATTCAGCCGACACCCGTATTAAGCGGTGTGGACAACGAAAGGCATTCACTTTGTAAGATTTTGTTAAAAAAACTGTATTAAGCGGACGCTTCAGTATTTCAACCAGATCATTATATCATTAAATGTAATCAGTTAACATTTACACCAAGAAGCAAGTGAGCCACTTGAGAAATACTCAGTAAAGCTGCGGCTAATCTGGCCAAACAATACAAAACTTGATGAATTTTGCTCAACATCACACTGAAAAGAAGGAAGATCGCTTTAATACCTCGGATTTCTCAGAATTCTTGGTGCGTAATAGTTGCGTTTCCAAGCAGGCTGATTCGATTTTCGAAACGCATTCCAGCATTTCAAATATGGCACGTTTACGAGCCCACAATGAGGGGGGTTTAACACGCGGACAGCGGGCAATATTTTCTTTCTTTCCGCTCGCTGGTGCTCGCTCCCTGGTCGCAATAATCAAACGCTAGCCTTAATCTCTTTTGTGTATAAATTAAACATAAATTGAACACAGGCAGCCCAAGTAAGTACTTTGTACGACTACAAAGAAACCTCGCAACTTCATGACTAGCATATTTCCCACACTCACCCTGAATGGCCTTCCGTCTGTGGGGCAAAGAGCTGTTCTACAGCGACGCTTAAAGGACTCTGATGTAGCAAACGTCTCCTCCTCGTACATTAATTGAACTTCAACAAATGAAACAAGCAACACGCCGACATGCCCCCAAACTGAAGCCGGTGATTTTACCGAGACAAATCGCCTAAATCAAGCAAATCGTAGAGGAATCTGTCAGTGCAGCCACTCTGGAGGGAGCTAGGGAAGCGGTCCGTGCCGCAGTGAGCACCCTGGAATCCCAAAGATCGTCTTCACTCTCCAATCAGGTGGCCAGCGCTCTCAAACCCACAATCAGGGGATGAATGTCTACAGACATCAGGCTATGGAACACTTGCCGAGGACATTCCTGCCAACTACGTTAAGGACATCCAGTCCGGTGAATTTTTTTAGCTTTCTAAGCTTTTGCCAAACAATCTCTCGCTGTACGACGAGGGAGACAACCTCGTGTTGTCATTGGAGAACTCAGTAATTAAGGTGGCAAAAAACCAAAGGGTGACATCGCCGTTCACTGATATTGAACAATGGACAACCGCATTCACTACTTATATGAGCGTTTTCTATCATAAGTTCCCTACACGATCACAATAACATTACAATACCTCAGCTTAATCAGATATGCTGCGAGAGTTCATAAGGGCCTTTGGTGGGCAATTTATGACCACAAGTTTAGACAAAAGGCTAGTCAGAACAAATCCTTCGTCTGGTCAAAGATAGATGCCCACTTGTGGCTTACTATTTTTACGGTAGCACCAGCTGCATTAAGAGAGGAGTACCCCCTTTTTTTCCAAAGGACCCCAAGTCAGTGTGTCAACAGGGGGCGTACACAGAGGCACGTGTCACAATTTTAACCAGAACGGGTCCTGCGCCCGAGACTGATGTAGGTTCAAACACGTGTGTAACCGGTGCAATGGTCCCCACCCCGGCTGTGACTGCACCTCTGGGCAAAAGCAGCGGGGCAGGGATAGGGACAGGGACCATGGGGGTCGAAATCCAGCTCTAACTCCCGTAGAAATAAGTAGGGGACCCCTTCCTACCCCTCTTATCACGATCAAATTAGAAGGCATACTTTCAGGCCACCCAGACCAGGATTTTGTAGCTAGGCTAATTTCGTCTCTTCGGTATGGGGCCGATGTTGGTTATAAAGGGCCCCGCGTGGCTAGATTTTCCAAAAACTTACCTACAGCCCTCGCACAGCCACAAATTGTGACTGATAATTTAGCTAAAGAGGTCGCCATGGGGTGGGTTGCAGGTCCCTTCTCCAACTCACCCTTCCAAAATTTCCAGGTCTCACCTAGTGGACTAGTGCCAAAGAAACATTCAGATAAGTTCAGAACAATATTTCACTTATCATTTCCTAAATCTGGGGTCACCAGTATCAACCACTTTATTTCTAAGGAAAACTTTAGCCTGCAGTACATAACTATCGATAATGTTATTGAAGGTGTTTTAAGTCGTGGCAAAGGATGTTTCCTTGCCAAAACCGATATGGAATCAGCATTCGGGCTCATTCCTCTTAGGCCTTCAGATTATGAGCTGTTTGGTATACTGATAGGTAGAACCAAAGAGCGCATCTGTCCGGTCAAGGCTATGAAAAACTATGTTCTAGGTTCTAGCACAGGGTCATGCCGCCGGGCCACTTTTTCAGTATCTATCTGCCCCCCCCTCCCCCCCCCCTAAGTCGGCTTTGACCTCAGAAACCAGACAGCTTATTTCATTATCAGGGCTCAATCTATTCCAATATGCTGGTCACAGCTATAGAATAGGAGCAGCAACAACTGCAGCTTCAGTAGGCCTCCCGTCTTAGCTAATCAAAACATTAGGCAGATGGTCTTCCGATTGTTTCGAGAGACATACTAGATGCCCTAGTCCGCTTTCACGGGGAGTATCCAGCAAATTAGTGCAAGACATGTGTCAATAGCCGGGTATTTAGTCTGATAATTTTAATTTTAATTCCCTTAATTTATGCTTGTGGATCGTCTTGGGGCATACACTCTGTGTATTTTGTGGGATGAAGTGCTCCCGCACAGGTCACCCTTTGCCCCATAGACTCACATGATTGGCAATATAAGGACCTTACCCATGGGGGAATATAAATCCGCCTTGGGAAGGATCGGGGGATTATGACCCCCGCGAGAGCACTGGGGCCTCTCACCAGCATAAGGACCTTACCCATGAGGGATTATGAATCCCTGGGAAGGATTAGGTATGACCCTCAGGGGAGGATTTGAGCTCCCATTACCATGGTAACCTAGACCTAAAAGCAATACATGCCTCAACCTGAGTACTTCATTCCACAACCCCTTTACCCCACAAGCTGTTGTATGTCTCACTTATTTCAATGGGTTGGGAGCATTAAAGCTAATTTATAACCTGTATATAAATTTAAGTTAATGTGACAACCATATATTAACCTAATCTGCAATATATGCCCGACAAAGCCAAACCCGCCTTTGTTTACGTCTAAAGTTCATCCTGATCGCATGCCACTGCAAGCACACTATTTTAAGCTGGCCAATCACATTGAAGCTCTCTCGTGACAAATTGTGACTGTCACTCAAACCCGCATCCTTTTCAGTTCACTGTTTCAGTCAAAAGCAATATCTTGGCCAAGCGGGTTTATACAAATTTCCCACCCACCCATCCCCTTTGCAGTTTAGCATATTGGAGTTTAGGTTCAATTTGGTATGTGTACATTAAATTACCCATTTGGCATTAGCCTATAGGGTATGCATATGTTGGCAACAATACTATAGTTTATATTGTAAATATTTACCATTTGCAAAGTTACTGTTAATAAGCAATCGATTTGCTGTTAATGAACTGTGTCAAGACACATCAATTAGCCATTGACAATATTGCAAGATTCAATGAAATGTAATGTGTAAACTCGGATATTCTTGTGAATTCGAACTGATAGTTGGAAAAATATATGATTATTTATATATTACAATAAAAGGATGGGTTTGGGATGAAGTGCTCCCGTACAGGTCACCCTTTACCCCATAGACTCACATGATTGGCTATTTGGGGCATCGTGCCCCTTATTTCAGAAAAATAAGGACCTTACCCATGGGAGATTATGAATCCGCCCTGGGAAGGATCGGGGGATTATGAATCCGCCCTGGGAAGGATCGGGGGATTATGACCCCCGCGAGAGCCCTGGGGCCTTTCACCAGCATAAGGACCTTACCCACGAGGGATTGTGAGCTCCCGTTACCATGGTAACCTAGACCTAAAAGCAATACGTGCCTCAAACTGAGTACGTCATTCCACAACCCCTTTACACCACAAGCTGTTGTATGTCTCACTTTTTTCAATGGGTTGGGAGCATTAATGATTTTAAAAGATGAAAAGCCAACTTTGAAATACCAGGAAAATAGCTAGACATTTGTATCAGACTTTTGAAAGCACAAAAAATTAGATTATTTGGGATGTGTTTGCATCTGTGTTTGACAAGGCAACGAGGCAAACTTTGCGCCAAATCAACTTTCATAATTAATTTAAAAAAAATAGCTGACTTCGTGTTTACTTGAGAATATTTTTAAAAGCTGAAAATTTTAAACTGTGTCAAAAAGGTTATTTTTTGTTTTATATGTGTACAGATGGCGATGATGTGGAAGTCGGAACACGATACTACATTGTTACAAGAAATCGTAACAAGAGAGCCATATGCTTACAACAAGCTGCAACAAGAGAGGGGAAAAGTGTGGGAGGGGAAAAGTGTGGGAGGAGATCGCAGAAGAACTTAATGCGAGAGCCTGCTTTTCTGCTGCGAAGAGTAAATTGAAACAACGCTCTGTAAGGGAAAGATATGCCCTGCTCGAGAAGCGATTTAAGCACAAGATGGCTGAGGAGGAAAAAGCAAGCGGGATTACTCCACCCGAGTGGAGTCACACCGAAAAATTGTTGGAGGAAATTATAGAGAAATTCGCAGATGAGGAAGTGAAGAATACAACAGGCAACGAAAAGGCAGAAAAAGATCGATATGCGGCACGGAGAAGCTAGGGGAGACAAGGAAAAGGAAGGAAGATGATGAGTCAGAGCCCACTCCGAAAAAGAGGCGAGGAAGTGGAGGGGAAACATTGGTCTACCTTAGAGAAAAGGCAGATACCCAATTTGCACTAAGAAGGTAAACGTAGGAGATGGAAGTCAAAAAGAAGGAACAACAGGACGCAAAGGAACCACAGCAAGCTATGATCCAGCAGCAAGAAGAAATGTTCAAGTACATCCAACAACAACAACAACAACAGCAATGGCAACAATAGCAATAACGGTGGCAATTGCTACAACAACAGCAACACCTGCAGCAACAACAGTAGCAACAACAGTAGCAACAACAGTAGCAACAACAGATGGCCCAGACAAAGCTGCTAATGAGTCTAATTGAAAAACGTAACAAGGAGCATTGAAATTAATGAACAAGTATTTATTTATTCTTTCGAGACATTTTCTTGATGACCTCCAAATTATTTAAATATATTTTGTGGAGCAAAAATAAGTTTAATTAATCAAAAACTATAATCCTGAGCTTCATTCAATAGGTGTATTATTGACAAAATTGTACTTAGTAATTAAGTATATTTTGCTTGCATTAAAATACAAGTCCACGTTTTTTTATTTACACCATTTTAGCCGGTTTGAAGCAAAGTAACATGCCTCATTTATAGTTCTGTGTTATCAAATGAATGAAGCATATTTTAAAAAAGGAAATTTTTACTCCAGTATTTTCTCAAATAACACCTTTTTAAACTTAAAAAAAACATAGATTGTTATGGCTATATCTTTATCTTTGGCATTGGACTACATCATTGTTTATACCCCCAGTGATATCAGATATAAGTACAAATTCATCATCTTCAAAAAATGCCTTTTTTCTTTAATAGTTTGGTGTTTACTAAAATGATTTATAAGAATTGTAAAAATGACCGCATGACGTCAAATATTTTCTCCAAATGAGTTTACCTGACAAATACTTTTGTAATTTTGTCCCTTTACTGTAGCTAATAAAGAATCAGAAAATTGTTTCTGTTTTTGATTAAAAAAAATTGGAGTACAGTGAAAACCAGCATATAAACCAGTGGGATTAAGAACCTGCCGGCTGCCACTATATAAGAACCTATTTCTGCAGCTGTTATTTGAAATATTATTATAAAAAAAAAGCTGGTTTTAGTTTTAAAACTGCAGTAGACACTGATGGTCTAGCAGTGAACTGAACAGATGTGCTGATGTGTTTCAAAACACAAATATTTAGCTTCCAATTATTTGTTCAGATGTGATATTATTTGGGAAGGGCCACACCCAGTTTATATACATATTTGGCACCATGACCAGGGGTGTCAGTAGAAATAGAAACAAGAGGCTATACAGTGACATGCTCGATAGAGATAAATATGGGCAAAACAAGTGGGTATTTATTTTAACCTGACATTCCAGCCGGTGGAATACTCCAGCTTATACTGACAACCCTGCACAACACGTTTGTACACCTAAAAAGCAGGAACCACTTTGAAAATCTTACTAGCCTCATTTTGATTAAACATCACATATGTGGAGTAAAAATTTCCTTTATTTTAATATGCTTCATTCATTTGATAAAACAGAATTAAAATGAGGCATGTTGCTTTGTTTCAAACTGACTTGGAAAATGTAGGTTCATACATGCAGGTTATTTACATTATAATGATTTTAATGTTGCAAAATTATTCTTACTTATATAAAGCTCTGTGCTCCATGGGGGATATTTCGTTTTACATGTATTTAATAGAGAACAAAATTTAATGTCAATTCTATATGACCCCGTATCTCTGGTGTATATTGAAGTAGCTATAATACAAGAAGTGGTGTAAGACACTTCTGACCTATAACACTCCAATATACAAACCTAACACCTCAATCACATTATCTCTAGTGTATACCAGCCTATTATTGAAGTTTGCACTTCCAGGGTACTGAAAAACTTAGCACAAATTACACAATACCTGCCAATCATGAAGGTTTATAGTAATTACAAGTTGCTGCTATAGTAATATGGCTTCCTTAAAGTGCCACTACGACGAAATTTGACCATTTCTTTTGCCACTTTTTTGTATTCCATAAGAACAAACAGTGGCAGAAATATCCAAATCAGTGAAAAAAGTTTGCAAAGGGGCCAATTAGACCACACATTTTAGAGAGAGTTTACCGTCAAAATCACGTCCGCCATTACGCGAATCCGTTCCCGTGGGCGAGGAATGGCTAGTAATTTTTTAGCGTATGTGACGTCATACACTTAACGCATCGTTCTCAAGTTGCTTCGAACCCATACATTTCTTCTTATATTGGCTACAAACTCGTACTGCGAATTTTGCTGTGGTTTCGTAAATAACGACCTAAAATCTGCATCAGATTCTTCAGAACTTAGTAATGTGTCTTTCTGTTTAAATTTATTGCCGGATGTAGATGATTTAGGGGGAAATAGAGCCGCTGGCGACCGAGTTGAAAGCTGGACGAATATTTGCTAAAATCGCTTGGGAAGTGGCCTGCTATTAAGTAGTAGCTAGCAGAGGTTTCTTATCTTTTTGGGGTATTTTTTTCCCAGGGTATCTTCCCTGGTTCGGCTTTCAGGTTGTGGTGTTACTGGATCCGGGCTACAGGGAGAATTCAGCGGAGAAATCACTAAGGTAATGATCAGTTTGTTCATTGTTTGGTGTGGGAAAGCTAGCGCATACTAACTGAAATTCATTTCATATACTTTGTTTACGTTTATTGAGAAAAGTTTTTCCACACACAATTCTATAATTCCATCGGTTGTTGGCCTTATGTCTTCCAAAAAGCAAGGAGGATGCCCTTAGCTTGGAAAACAAAGAAAAAAGGAAAGCAAAACAAGGCCAAACAAATGCATACGACTACGAGCCAAATAGATAAATAGAAGTCCTCGCAAAACCCGACAAGGCCAAGGGTTAGTATTTTCACTTTCAGACCGGCAGTGCCGAGGTGGTCCACATCTGAACATAATAAAAGAAGAATTGATAGGAGCCAGCCGAGAGAATATTTGTTTCCAAGAAACCCGGGCCAAGAAAGCTTACGGATGGAAACGTATTAAAAGTCTGACGGTGACTCTGAATCGCTTGAAACGATCTCGCTATTGCCGTGCTGTTTCAGACGCCTGCAAATCGCTGTCTGCTCTACTAACTCTGCTGGCATTCAAGGCGTCTCTATGTGTTCACCGTGGCTTTGTCCCTCGAGGTCTTTTTGTCTTTCCCATTTTTCAAGTCACACAAGAGAACTAGAACAACCAGCATTGAACGGAAATCAACATTGGCGGGAAATCTTGACAGATAGTTGAACTGTGATGAGTAATCGATTGGCCAAGAGCTCGATAATTTGTTGGAGTGGCGGGGATTCAGATTCACACACAGACGGCTAAATTTTTTGAAATGCTATTTTCTACGCTTTCGATTTTCAACCAAAATAGAGTTTTAGAAAAGCTCCCACTCAACAGGAATCTATTCGATTTGTGTGAAATTGTCACAAAATGTTAATTGATATCACAGCTGCATAAGTGTATCGGGGAATTGGGAAATTCTAAAAAGAGAGCTCTTGACGGCGTTTCTCGCATATCTACTCGGACTGTGTTTTTGCCTTTTCACGAAGAGCATGATAACTTTTGAACTAAATCGAATTTTGAAATTCCCCGACACCCTTTTGTAATACGATTCCTCTGAAATGCGACAAAGCAAACAGATTTTAAAACTTTAAAATATTTTAGGAGTCGGAGCTTCTGAAAACCATCTCACTAGACCGGAGAAACGGGATCGCGGAAAATTCGAGATTTTCAAAGAACTCAAAACTTTTTATGTATTCTCGTAGCCAATTATATAAGCTTTACAATGATACATGGATGATTTATCTACGATGTTTCCTCGAGGCGCTACATAATTTAGACTGGAAACGCACCCTGAAGGTATCCGGTAACCTTAAGTGTATGACGTCACGTACGCTAAAAAATGACCAGGCATTCCTCGCCCACAGGAACGGGTTCGCGTAATGGCGGACGTAAAATTCAAGATTCGGAGTCCAAAAAATAAGACTTCCTGTCGTCGTATCGAAAAACGGTTTGAACTGGTAATAATATAGCCACTCTGCTTTACGAATATGAGAAAAAATTGACATGTCAAAATTTGATCATAGGGGCACTTTAAAATGTCAGTTAATAAAAAGAACAGGTTACATTGTTCCATTTTAAGATTATGAAATTGATGATTTGACCAAATGGAAAAATGGAAAAAAGAATGATTAGCACAGGAGACAAAAGGGAACCACTCAAACCAGGATCTACCAATGGCATTGCCTTTGTTCGATATGCTAATCATTTTCTGTACTTCTAGTGGACATAAGTATGGTGGACCATAAGGGGCATCCTGCATGAAACAAAAAATAGTTGCTGGAAATAAAATAAGAGCTCTGAAAATAAAACTAATTTAGCTGCTGCAGATAAAAACAATAGGTGCTGCAACAAAAATATTTTAATTTGCAGCAACTTATTTTTGTTTACAGCAGCTTTTCTTTTTTGTTTGCAGTAATTTCTTTTTTTTTATTTGCTCAATTTATTATTTACAGCAACTTATTTTTATTTGCAGCACATCTCTCGTGGGCCACCATATAGATATGCTTTACATAATTATGTAAGTTATATTAAACAAAATAGTCCTGAAGGTCAGGGGGTCAAGCCCAAAACAATGTTGATGAGCCATATAGGCAGGAATAGGCATTGCGCAACAGTGCACCGACAATGTCCATTTAGCCCACAGCACTCAGGCCAACTTTCAGGTCTTGTAATCCAAAAAGGCAAAATAACTTGAAATATCATTGAAAACCCATTCCACTGAAACCCTGACCTTACTCATGGACTTCATTGTATGCTTCCTGAAGAGGAGTGAGTGGTGCCCTTTTGAATGGCCCTTGCAGATGTACTCTTAGGGGGTAGGCGGGGTCTCCATAGAGACAGAGTGGTTGGCCAATTGGTGACATTGCATGCCTTGCTAACAGCCCAGATGCCGCTAGCATGCCGCTGTCGTGCCTTTTCCCCTCCACTGTACAGAACAGATTAGCAATAAGGCCATTTGGAGCGACAACACTTTGAAATTTAATGGCGTGCACACGCTTGTGCCCGTCGTATAGTACTCTTTGGTGGGCTCCTGGGCGACAAACTGGGCGTACCGTCCCATCTATAAAACCCCAGCAATTTTCTAGAGCTGCCCCCTTGTTGTGACTCCCCTGGCAAATTCCTGAAGACATACAGGCTGGAGCCAGGCTTGGTCAAAGCTGGTCAATAAGTGGCTATGTTCTTCAAATAGTAACTCCATAGTCTTGTTGACTACCATACTCGCAAACCTTGGAACTAAATCTTCAAGCCGGCAAGGGTAGGCAAAACGCCTGAGAGTCATACACTAAGCTTCTAAACTTGACACCTTGAAACGGTTTGAGTATTGTATTTCATCAGGAGGGCGTAAAACATCCAAGAGTCGGTAAATGTCATGCTTCAAAAAACGGTATTCGCTTTTGCACTCATCATCCGTCAGATTTTCAAGTTCTAATTTTTCGTATTTTCCGTACGGGATATCGAGGTTTTTGGAAGTGTTTTTTTATCTAGCAAGAGTAGAAGCTCTTCGTCATATAAAACATCCAAGTGATGAGCTAAAAGAAGAGCTTCCCTTGTTTCTCTGAAGGTAGCCATGTTCTTGTTGCCGATCTGAACGATTGCGTAACCCAGGCCGCTTGCGGCCTCATAGCAGCCTCACGTCGCTCGGCGTCCTGTTGCGTAATATCTCTGTTATCTGCGAGAGGGAGGTGCTCTTCGCTGTCAAGTACAAAATAACAACGTAATATCCAAAACATTGTCATGCAGCATGTTGCGAAAAGAGAATAAACTGAAAAGAGACAAAAATGCCAAATTTGGCATTTTACCGATTTGTTTTTATATAAATTACGCCTATTGTCTTAAGTGTAGCTGGAAGCGGTCATGTAGAATTTGTTTTCAGCATTGCCACCGAATTTGGATTTTAACGTGTTGTTTGGAATTGAGTCGGAAACTGAGGAGACTGAACTGTTAAAATTCAGCGAAGAGAGCAAATGGTGTAAAATACACAAAAAATGTCGGTTTCCAGAACCCATGACGGATACTGAATCATGTTGGTTCTACAAAATTGCAGTTGGTCACAATACTTTATCTGGGACCGTGAAGAAGCTGTGCGAACAAGGAGACAATGAAGGGTATAAAAAATAATCATTCCTTCAGGCTACAACAGCTACAAGTTGATAATGGAGCGGACGGGACACCGAGTCATTCAGTCACTACACGCATATCAGCGACCATCAGAGGAAACGAAACAAGAAGTATCCAATGCGCTGAATTCTGTCACAACTTTTAATCCTAGGACTTATAATCCTACCATCTGGAATTATTGCAAGAGATGTACATGGTGGTCAAACTTCAGAATTAATCTGTCCTCAACAGCAATGCCACCACCAATACAGGATTGCTGGGCTTAATTTATGCAAGGACGGCTTGTCAGAAATTTATTGTTGTGAGGTTATTGGCGAGGGCACATTTGGAAAAAGTCATCCAAATGTTGTTATGCTGATTGGAGTGTACACAATGCAACAACCCTTTTTGCTTGTAACAAAATTATTTGTTAGTGATGGGAAGTCAAAGAAATATAATAACTTTGCAAGAGAGCATGAACAAGCAAAATATAAAACTGTTAGGCAATGCCTTCCATTGCTCCTTGGTATCGCAAAACCACTTAGACATATCCACAAGCAAGGCATTTTACACAATGATGTGAAAGGAAACAATGTTGTTGTGGAGGAAGTTTGTGGAGTGAGACGCTCCGTTCTTATTGACTTTGAGAAGGCCAGTTTTTTTAACAAAACCAAAGGTGATCTTAATTACTTGCAGGACATGTTGACTTAGTTATCTAATTATAATTGTTTGCAAAAATTGCCTAGAAAATGAAATTTATTTCCCCCACAATTTGCCAAAAATATAGTTTTCCCCCTTTCAAAATGTAATTTTATCCGTATTTTAGACTAAAAAGTCCTGATGTACAGTATATTATGACTTTGATGGTTCAAATTTTACACAGTCAAAGCACATAAATTATGCCTGTGCCCATAAATACCTTTGCAATCACTTTTCTTTTCAAACTAGTGACCACAATTTTTTGGGTAGTCATCTGTTGGCAGCTGATTGGCACTGGTTTTGGTTTTTAAGATACAATAAAAAGTGGCTTTATGCATAATTAATTTTATATTTGTAATTATCATTGTCGACCCCTTGGGACGTTCATGCTCATTATAAACCACTCCTTAGGCATGTAACACCACTTGACGACGCACTTGCAGCGGCCCTAGTTTCCTAGCTGCTTTTCTGTTTTCTTGTATGATTGTAACACATTCTGTACGTCTAAATAAAACGTTGCTGACTTCCGTGCGGCTCCCTCCAATATATTGTCTCATTTGTCATTATTAATGTAAAATAGAAATGTTTTCTATTCGGCTGAGCGAAGCGAAAGAGAATATAATTTTTGTAAACATACATGTATATAACCTTTAACTGTTGTTTTACATTTCTGTCTGGATCTATGAGAAGTAGGCGCATGACTTATGCTGAAAGGGAGTAATATCACAAAGCATATTCTCACATTGCACCTGAAGTTACAAAGGGTGAATGCCAGAGTCCTTCAAGTGATACATACTCCTTTGGATATGTTTCTTGCAGAACACTTGGACAATTAAATGGTACGTTAGGCAGTGATAGATATAAACTGCTCATTATTGGGCAGAAGCTAAGCCATCACTACAAGAGGCTGACCATTAATGAAGCAATACAGTACTTGACCCAGAATGCATAAAAAGAAGAGCCATGTGCTTATTATGGTCGATACATAATATAAGCTAGCCTCATCCCTTGGCTTCTCAGGTTACTATGTGCAACTGGCCAAAACCTCTTGCAAGTGAAATCGAGAGGTCTATGACAGATTTTGAGCGGTCTTTGAAGTAAAACAGAAATCTCCCAAAGCTGGAATAGGTACTTTATGTATGTCAAAGACATAAACTGACTAAAGAAAGGCATTTCATTTTGCAAGAGTTCCACCCCAAAGGGTTTGCCAGGCTTCTCTTTCAGGAGTCAGTCAGCATCTGCCATCTTGGAAAAAAGTTTTGTATAATAGGACGACTGAGCAGAAGTCCGAGGAAAGACTAAATATAACCTGTTATTCAAACAGTTCATAATTAACAATTAGACCCGCAGCCCGATTGGGCTATGAGTCAATAGCCCATGAGGCGCAGCCGAATGGGCTATTTACTGTAACTGGTAGCCCAAGAGGGCAAGAGGTCTAATTGTTTCAGCATAAATTAACTAGTCGGACAGTAGACAATAATAGAAAGAAACAAATTGAAGTTGAAAAAAAAAATCATTATTTCGTGAAAATGCGTGCCGTTTTTCTCTACCATGGGATATCACAAATAGACCTATAGTAGGGTAGCCAATCAGAATGCAGGAGTTGTAATAGTCCATTAAGTTTGCTTTATACTAACACACTACAATATTTTTACTAGTGTACTAAAATGTAGCTGGATTCTTATTTGGCAATTAATAGTACAGTACTCGGAGCCCAAATCTGGAAAATATCTATGTCAATTGACTAATAAGAAAACATAACTATACACCTAATTCAAACAAGGTTGTCATAGCATTATGACATACACTGTATAGCTTAGTACATCATACATACATGTAGTATGTTGTGAGACAGCTATGGAATGTGGTCTTGATAATGTGCTTGTGCTTTAAAGGTAATTTGATTTGCAAATATTAGCAAAAATGCTATTATATTTATTAGTGGAAAACAAGAGCAGCAATACAAAAACAACAATGCAATCCGTAGTGGTCTAACAAGGTACTACAATGTATGTACGATGTATGTACGATGTATATTGTGTCATAACATTGTGACAACCTTTTTATTGAATTAGGTGTAGTTATTTGAAGGGCTGCGTGCAAAAAGGAGCTAAGTGACTCTTGATCACATTCTTAATTCTAGATTTTAGAATGTGATCAGGAGACACTTACACCCTTTTCGCACACAGCCCTTCATTTGCCCTTTAACAAATTCCATAATTTTTGGGATAAGAAAGTAATGAATACAGTATTTCTTAAATAATTTGGAAGTGCTGATTCTGAAAATGGTGTGATATGTTATTGTTTATTACCCCAAAAATAATAAAGCACAAATGCATGTGGTTACTACATTCCCTATTTATTACACCTGATATCAAAATTGTATCAATCTATTTTGGACCCACCAGGATCTTCCATTGAAATAAATGGTCCCTATATAGACCCATTCGAAAAATGTTTTGGATTGACTAGCCTCGCATACATGCAAAACTGCTTTTGTGTCAATGTGAGAACAAGACCAGGACAACATCTGTTTTAAATTGGGCATCATTTTTTTGAATGGGTCTATACCCTGTGCCCAAGTGTATGTATGTTTATAAACATATGTAGTCTAACCAAAACCAAGAATCGTATAACAACAGTGGTTGCATTGGAGGCTGACCTGAATAATGACATCGATGTTTGTGTCGCTTCAGAAACACATCTAAACCCGGATATACCCGATAATACAGTGAACATTCCGAATTACTCGATTTATAGAAGGGACAGGAACTGGGTTGGCATAGATAAAAGAAGCAAGGGTGGAGTAGCAATTTATACTAGAAACAATTTGACTGTCGTGGATGTTTAAATCTTAATCTAATCTAATCTTACGAGCTGCTCTGTGTTACCCTGCTATTACCCTCGGGACAGTGTGTTTTGGTTTTGGTTTTGGGAATCTACCATCCACCAAGGCACAATTACAAGGAATGCGACTTAATGAAATATTTATTAACATTATTGACGACACTTTAGAAAAACATCCCGACACCGTTTTTGTATGTGGTGGTGATATGAATCATCTCGAATTAAGTCAATTACAGCTTCTTTCAGGCTGGAATGTACTTGTCGATTTCCCTACAAGAGGTGACGCTTGTTTGGATAACTGCTTAACCAATCGCCCGGACTTATTTAACAAATGCTATCCAATCCAAATGTTAATCAAAACTGATAACAAAGGCGTTGTTCTCCCAGCCGGAACAAAACAAAAACCTTCACGCAGCAAAGTCTATGTACAAGATTGTAGAGAACATCGTAAAGACATTTGCGGATGAAAACTGGGATGATGTGCTCGGTATTACGGATATTGAACAGGCGGTATTGTCTCCTAGAGGAGAAGATCCATGGCCATATTAGCAGATGCATGCTGGCTAGAACTGTTTCGATTTCATCTTGCGATCCAGCCTGGATGACTCCTCTTGTAAACAAAGCCCAGAGTATCCACCAATCTTAATGCAGACCGCCAGCGTAGTATTAACAGACGGTTATCTGATGTTATTTCTGAAAACAGGAAGAATTATATGACAGCGGCGTTATGAAGTAGGGCCTGGTGGAAAGGTATCGATACACTATCTCAGCGGCGCAACTCCTCTTGTAGAGTAACTCTTAACAGCAGCTCTTTGCTGGCATTGAATGAATATTCTGCCAAGCTTTGGTTTGACGACACCTATGCAGAGCTATGCCCTTGCCGATCAATAGTGAGATGGAAATTCCTGAAATCACTGAACGGCAGGTCTGGAACTCACTCAGATCGCACAAAAGAAATGCAACTGGACCCGATCTCATTCCGTAGTGGGTATGGAAAGAACACGCATAAATTTTTACTCCTATTGTCACCAGAATCTGGAATCTGTCAATCTCCACTCAATCATGACCTTCATCTTGGAAGCAGGCGAATATAAACCCGCTGCCTAAAGTGGGGCCTTTCTAGGTGTATCAACGTCCTGAAATTCAGGACTATGAACAACTCTATTGTGGGGTTAGGGTTCTTTGTATTTCAGGGTATTGTTTTGCTCTAGTTCATTGTATTCTGAGGTTAGGGTTCTTTGTATTTCAGGGTATTGTTTTGCTGTAGTTCATTGTCGTTGATACACCTAGAAAGAGCCCTAAAGTGGAACTGCCCAAAGAGAACGGTAACTATCGCAGCATAAACATAACCCCTGTGATAGCTAGGGCTTTCGAGAAAATTGTGTACCGTATCCATGCCAGAGATATTGTGGAAGAGAATCTCAGCCCCACATAGTTCGCTTATAGGGGCGGTGGAAATTACACGGACGCCCTTCTCTCTATCCAGCATAAGATCAACAGTTCCTTAGACAATTCTGATTGTAAAGCCGTACGCCTTTTCGTAATGTATTTTAATAAAGCCTTTGACTTGGTTAAGCATGACTTACTAGCAAAGAAACTTAAATAATTCCCTCTTAGTCCATACATTACTAACTGGTATTTAAATTTCTTAAAGGATAGGAAACAGAGAGTATACTACAATAATTGTGAATTGGAATGGAAACCTGTGAACAAGGGCACCACGCAAGGCAGCGTTAGCGGTCCGTATCTTTTTAGAAAATCAGGCCATACTATTTAAATATGCCGATGATTCTATTATAATCGCACCAGTCTGGCAGGATAGAGATTGTTCCAGTGACTTGGTAGCTCAGTTCTTACGATGGACAGAAGAAAATAGTATGTCTTGTAATCCTACCAAGTGCAAAGAACTTACGCTTTATAGGAAAGGCAATAACGATCATTATCCACCTATCTCAACTATCTCTACATGCAAAGAACATGTTATATTAGGAGTCACCTTCCAACAGGATAGCAGATACTGTAACCGCCGTTAGTTAATATATTCAGTGCCGGTACCCCTGTGTACGGTTGTCTGGGACGGCCTGGGAACGTTATTACAAGTACCGCCTGGAACTATAGGTACATTTGATCGCGATCGAGTCGCGATCAAATTGCGTGTACTGACCGCGATCTGCTCGCACCTTGCTCGCGATCTGCTCGCACCATGCTCGCGATCTGCTCGCACCTTGCTCGCACCTTGCTCGCGATCTGCTCGCACCTTGCTCGCGATCTGCTCGCACCTTGCTCGCGATCTCACTGCGATCATCAGTCGCAGTCTACAGCCGGGAAACAAAATGCCTGCTTATGAACATTTCCACAAACCTTTTGGGTCTATAAAATTTACGTGTACGTTCCACTTGACCACGGGCTGAACTTTTTATTAGTGAAAGAGTGTAAATCCAGGATCCTAAACCCAATGCAGGGGAACAAGTATTAATTCGAGATAGAGAGGTTATCATACGATGAACGGCAAAAATCCGGCCAAGCGGCAGGGTCTCTCGATCACGCCATTACGCACATGTAGCAATTAAAGCTACAGTCTTCAAATCCGCAACGAATGTTCCTTGGTGGTCTTGACTACATTTTGTATCTAATGGTTCATCAAAACATTCGAATGGATGGTCTTGACCAACTCTCTGATGTTTAGCCAAAATATTCTATCGCACGCGGCGCCACATGTGAGTTGAGTTTATTGTAATCTCGCCCTTGTTCCGAGGTCCTCTGGTTTTCCTCCCCCCACAAAAACCAACACGCTAAATTCCAATTCGATCTGCAGATTATTTGATCAGCCACATATTTGGTTGTTTCAGGTCCCGTTAGAAATATAAATATCAAAGGGTCACCAAAAGAAAGGTCTTGAGTGGGGTTGCGTTACTAACTGTCAGCCGTGGAGACTGATTGGGCTAAAGTGAACAAGTTGCACCGTAAATACGTTGTCGGTAAGTGGTCGGTAAGTGGTTGGTAAGTGGTCGGTAAGTGGTTGGTAAGTGGTCGGTAAGTGGTCGGTAAGTGGTCGGTAAGTGGTTGGTAAGCTGTCGGTAAGTGGTTGGTAAGTGGTCGGTAAAATTGTGTCGGTAAGATGGCGCGGGTTCACTAATTCACGGATTTGAATCGAGAATATGCTGCAAAGAAGAAAAGACAGATATAATGAGTACACTATTTTCATCAATATCCAACTATCTATAACGTAGTAAGAATATGCTATTGACAAATTTCGTTCTAACATTGGAAAGCTACGTGATATCAAGAGCGTAGTGAGTATGTACGCACATACGCACACTTTGAGTTTGAGACGAAAATTCCCCATTTGTACTATCAGCTGGATTTTACTTTGAGACGAAAATTCCCTGTGGAAACCATTCGTCAAGTACTGTCGGTAAGCTGTCGGTAAGCTGTTGGTAAGCTGTCGGTAAGCTGTCGGTAAGCTGTCGGTAAGCTGTCGGTAAGCTGTCGGTAAGCTGTCGGTAAGCTGTCGGTAAGCTGTCGGTAAGCTGTCGGTAAGCTGTCGGCCGACCACTTACCGACAACAAATTTACGGTGCAACTTGTTCACTTTAGCCGACTGATTGTCTGGTTTTTGACACAACAAGAGTGCCGCGAACTTCGCGGACATGTGATTTTATTGCAGAATGCAGAGTTAAATAATGCGGGAAAGTTTCTCAACTTTTAATACTGGCAAGTGATAAACGTCTACCAAATAGAATATTCTGGAATTCTTTTTATTTAATGTAGGATCCGTCATTTTGAATTGAAAGGTGATGAGGTCCGAGTCTCAAATTGCACGAACAGAAGTGTGACATTTTTGAATAATCAATGTTTTGCTTTGAGATCATACCAAAAATGATCTTCCTAAGAATCAAATGCTTTGAAAGTTTGTATTTTATTTATAAATACGGTCTGAACAGTTTTCACCTAATGCAAAAACTGGTTTGAGACCATTCTGTCAAATAAGAACACCCAGATATTTTAATTCGTTATTGGTTAATTTGCCGTGAGATCGCACCGAATCTTCTTGAGTTTTTTACTTCATCACTTCGTCAGTTTGTGATTGGCATTGCGGTTTATAATTGCCGTGAGATCGGTCTGCAGCGATTGGTTTGATGTCAGATGTGAAACAAAGAAGTCTCAGTGCTCGTGTTTGTTTTCAAAATATATGTGATGCGTCCTCGCTCGACGAAAACATAGGAATGGTCGTCAACTTTTATGATCCGTTCTAACCAGCGACAGTTTACTCTAAAGTACTTCTACATATAAATTGTAATATTGAGCTTTTCGTTTTTACCTAAATGCGTATTTTTGTCAAGGGAAGAAATTGTAAAAAACGTTTCGCAAGGGCTCGGGTAAATGTATACGTAAAATCTAATGTCCGATGAACGTGACTGCGATCATTTCCATCTCGAACACAGTTGATCGCGGTCACATCGCGAGCAAGGTGCGTTCAGATCGCGAGCAAGGTGCGTTCAGATCGCGAGCACGGTGCGAGCAGATCGCGAGCACGGTGCGAGCAGATCGCGAGCACGGTGCGTTCAGATCGCGAGCAAAGTGCGAGCAGATCGCGAGCAAGGTGCGAGCAGATCGCGAGCAAGGTGCGAGCAGACCGCGGTCATTGATCGCGATCTCATCGCGATTTGCTCGCGATCTCATCGCGATTTGCTCGCGATAAATGTACCTATAGTTCCAGGCGGTACTGTACGTCACGTTTTGTCACATGGCGAGCCGCCATTTTGTTTTTTTCGTTTTCCGTAGTCAGTAGTTAGGCAGTACAAGACTGGCCATAATTCTTACTGTGGGCGCAGAGCTTGTTCTCATTGAGGTCGCAAATACCATGGACACAAGTTCCTTTATAAATGCTTACCGCCGTTTTGTTGGAAGACGTGGTCCCGTGAGACAACTACGCTCTGATCAAGGGACAAACTTTGTTGGTGCGAGGCACGAATTACGCGAAGCTCTATCAGAAATGAACCACGACGAAATCCACAAGGAGATGTCAAAGAGCAACTGCGACTGGGTAGTCTTTAAGATGAATGTTCCCCACGCCAGCCATATGGGCGGCGTGTGGGAGCAACAGATTCGCACAGTTCGGAATGTTCTCTCAGGACTGCTCAGTCGTCATAGATGTCAACTGGACGACGAAGGTTTACGAACATTGATGATAGAAGCTGAGGCTATTGTAAATAGCCGTCCACTCACAGTTAATGATATGAGTTGTTCAGCTAACCCCGAGCCTCTTACACCCAATCACCTATTAACCACGAAGAGCAAGGTAGTTCTTCCGCCACCTGGTGTGTTCCCAGCAGAAGACAAGTATGCAAGAAAGCGCTGGAGAAGAGTACAACACTTAGCGAACGAATTCTGGTCGCGATGGCGAAGGGAGTTCTTGCAAAGCCTACAAGAGAGAGTCAAGTGGACCAAGCCACGTCGGAATCTTGAAGTCGATGATGTTGTGATAGTTAAGGACAACAACGTCGCTCGTAATCAGTGGCAGCTTGGTAGAGTGCTCAAGGCCAACCCTGACGAGGATGGATTAGTGCGTACGGTGTCACTGGTCCTTGCTGATTCGTCCATCTCCAGCTGCGGAAAGAGAGTCCGCACCCCTTCGGTGCTAGAGAGACCTATACAGAAGCTAGTTCTGTTGCTGAGTGAACATTAAGTACTTTAAGTAAATACAGTGTGTGAAATCAGACTTCAGGAGGGACTGTAACCGCCGTTAGTTAATATATTCAGTGCCGGTACCCCTGTGTACGGTTGTCGGGGACGGCCTGGGAACGTTATTACGTCACGTTTTGTCACATGGCGAGCCGCCATTTTGTTTTTTCGTTTTCCGTAGTCAGTAGCTAGGCAGTACAAGACTGGCCATAATTCTTACTGTGAGCGCAGAGCTTGTTCTCAGCGCTTGCAGTAGCTTCTAGTGACGAATGTTATGGTCTGAATTTTACCGGAAATATTTACGGAAATACTTAGGTGAACACTTAAGAAACTGAAGGAAACTTCAAAGAAGCCAAGGAACTTTCAAGAGCTCAAGTGTTTATGTTTCTGTAAGTTAAAGTGCAAATTTCCAGTAAAATTCAGACCATAACATTCGTCACTAGAAGCTACTGCAAGCGCTGAGAACAAGCTCTGCGCCCACAGATACTCTACCCATCTAAAAACCAAACTTATCAAAGTTAATAAGTGTCTGTACGTTATCAGATCTTTAAGAAAAGAGGGATATAATCAATCTGAAATAGACTTGCTTTTTAATAGTATTGTACTGCCTAACATAACTTATGCTCTATCTGTATATGGTGCTTCCGAATCGGACCTTACTCCGGTGCAGTGTTTTTTAGATCGATGTTATAAAAGGAAATTCACCTCTAAGCCTATTAATGTGTATAAACTTTTAGAAATACAAGATCGAAATATTTGTAAAAAGTATCTAATTCGGACGGTCATCCACTTTTGTCAATCATGCCGCGTTTCAAGTCTATCAAATACAATCTAAGAAAAAAGTCCAGCTATATGCCTAAAATCAACACCAACCGTTTTAAGAACTCTTTTATACAACGCTTACTTTTTTAAATATAACTTAGCTTTATAGTTTTTTTATTGTATATTCTCATCTCGTATAATATTTTTCTTATCTATGAATGAAACGTAAGATATGTATTTTTATCTTTTGACACAATAAAGACTATTATTATTATTATATACGCGAGTTTCAATAGGAGCTGGAAGATCAAGGAAAATCTAGGAAAAATTATACTGTGATCAGAAGCCACGTTCATGTACTCTGTTCTCGCACGAACCCTTTCAAGTTAAATCGTTTTCGGAATCAGCACATCCAAATACAATAAAGGAGGTTTTTATTTCTACAAACAGTCATGAACCCATTCCCAGGAACGTTAATCTAATATGCAAACACTTGGGTTGTACACTAATATTGAGTGATGCCTTCCCCTTGTTTAAAAGTGGGAATTTCAAATGTGTTTGAAAGTTGTGCATACATCTCAAGCATTACTATGAAGTAATTTTATATCATGACATTATTCACGATGCCTCCTATAATCTAACTTTCCACAACATCACTTACCAGGATATGGCAAGTAAATTGTGATCTGTCTGCATATATTTGTAAACTAATTAAGAGCTCGGTTAAGCAGATGCTATTTTTTCCTTTATGAGAGTTGAAAAAAATTGTCTGGTGAGCAGACAATTTACAATTGTCATCTATTGAAAAAATTCCTCTTTATGCAGCATTCTCTAGTCTATGTCTAATATAAAACTACCAAACGTTCTTAATGAATGTACAATTTTAGCTATTGAAGTAAAGTACACTTTGTCATTAAGATTTGTTAGGCTCCATACCTCATCTCTTCTTGTTTCTCTTCTTTCCCTGTCCCTTTAACTTTAACGGTTTCATTGATGTCTGGATAAAGAGGAACCCTGATAGAACTTTGTATATCTGGTGATTTGAAGTCTATAAGTTAGTGGCACACGAGCGTTCATGCGGAATGGCGGCTGCATCCACAAGCTCCGACTTAGATTCGAGAAAACTGGCGGATATCGAGTTCCCTGCAACCCATGAAGTCTGTAAATTCCTATCTTATGACATAAAGAGGGGAATGTTCGCATGGATCGGTTCTTTTGACGAACTAAAGGATTTCTGCGTCCAAAAGTTGTCTTTCGCGGAGCCGTTAGCAACTACTAACAGTGAGAGATCATTATCAATCAAGACAAAGTCGGTAACGCTAACATATTATAGAAGTACTAAGACTCTGCAAGTCCAGGGCTCAACCGCTAAAGAATTCAGGGCACTACTTCGAACTTTCCTGGATGCCACAATCAGTACAGAGAGCGAGGAAAGTAAAATTGAGTCCGATGAACAAGACGGTGAAATTGACTACAACAACAATGGCGACGGCTCGATTTTGTCAATTGTTTTGGATAGCTGTGCGGATGTTGGTCATCGCGAAATTAATAACGATAATATTGACAGTGGATGCTCAAACCAAGCATGTGATTGCTTTAAACCAATGCTTGTCGAAATCAAAAAGCTAAGAAGTGAACTCGAAGACTTGAGACAGAAGGTTATATTTCCCGCGCAAAACTTTCCAACCATGACTGCTAATGAAAGCAAAGGCAAAGATATGCAAATTGAGAACGAAAGACTGAAACGCGAGAACTCCGGCCTGATAATAGCCCTCGAGGTTCTGAGTAAACAACTCCTAGATGCTAAACCCCAAACATCTAGCTACAGTCCCACGGCTGCCTCTACTGCTGAGAATATTAACCATAAAACCAGTCATAACCTAGGAACCACACTGTCCATAGCAACAATGGATAAACATGTGAACACTGCTCCAAAGAAGCAGAGCAAAAAGAAGAATAAAAAGAACACGCCTGGTAATCCATCACAGCCAGCGCTAGCTCCAACTCAGTCATCTCAAACTGACCATACTCAACATGGTACGCAGAGGAATGGACAAAATAATGGCAAGCGGCTCGTATATATCACTGGAGATTCCATCATTAATTATGTACACGGGGTGAGGGACGGGATTTATCTAACAGCGAGCGGCATGTAGCTGTAAAATCCTTTTCAGGAGCAAGAATTGATGACATGGAGGACTACCCTCAAGCCGTTCATACGAAAAGAACCGGACGAAATTGTGTTGCATGTAGGAACTAATAACATCAGGGATGAAGATGCACGCACTGTAGCTGAAGGTATTGTAAATCTAGCATTCCAGATCGAACAGAACTCACCTAGTACCACCAAGATCGGAATATCAGCACTCTTGGTCAGAAACGATAATCGAGAATTTAATGCTAAGATCAATGAGGTAAATAAGATGTTAAGGCCTTTTTGTAGAACCAATGGATGGGAATATTTAGATAATAATAATATTGACATATCGTGTTTAAACCGCAGAGAGCTTCATCTAAATCGTAAAGGCACTAGTGTACTTGCTCAAAACTACGAGAAATACCTAAACTCCAGTTGAATTGCTAATAATGACAATTCTAGCTGCTCTATATTTAGTACTTCAATTGACGAATCCTATAGGGGTAACAACGATAATCATACTGACCCGGTTTTGGAAACAACTTTTGTAGACAGAACTAATCATTCATTGCCCGATCTACCAAATTCAAATATAGCTAATTTAGGCATTCCTAAATTCAAGGGATTCAAAATAGCTGCATTAAATATAGCAAGTCTAATTAAACATATTGACGAACTTCGTGTCCATATGGCATCAAGCTATCTTGATATTCTTATTATCAATGAGACTCGACTGGATAACTGCGTGGACGAAACCGAATACAGTATAAAAAATTACTCTGTTGTCTGTAAACACAGACACAGCCATGGAGGTTGTGTTGCCATTTACATCCGTAACACAATCGACTACATTCATCGTAAAGACCTCCAAGTAGATGATCTTGAATTTTTATGTGTGGAAATTAGGAAACCAAAAGTCAAACCATTTCTCATCAGTACTTGGTACCACCCACCAAACACTCCAGTCGAGTTGTTTGATAAATTTGAGAATTTATTGGAAGTAATTGAGGCAGAAAATATTGAATCGAATGTTGTTGGGGACTTCAATTGTAATGTGGCAGCTAATGCCCCTAGTAGCTGCACAAAAAGATTATTGGAGTTATGCGAACTATACCAATATACCCAGCTCATTACGGGTTCCACACGTGTTGCGATGAACACCTCCACAACAATCGACCTATTTTTGACAAACGAACCATCTAAATTTAAGCATTCTGATATGCGGCCAGGAAATTAATTTCTCCCAAACACGTTCCCAATTACGTCTTTTCGAGAAATTTTAAGCATTTCGACTCGATACGTTTTCAACAGGAAATCAACTTAGCCCCTTGGCATAAAATATTATACTGTAAAGACCCTGATATCGCCTGGGAACTATGGAAGCAATTGTTCCTGGAAATAGCAAACAGGCATGCACCCAGTAAAACGAAAAGAGTGAAAAACAGCTTTGCTCCCTGGTTAACACCTAATATCAAACGTCTTATGTTTGAGAGGGATAGGCTGAAAAAATTAGCGATTATTACTAATAATGAGGATGACTGGAAAGCATATAAATGTTCAAAGAATAATCTAAATGCCACTATAAAGCGTACGAAAATAGATTATTATGATAACTACTTTAAAGAAAACCAAACTAACTTACGCAAGACTTGGCATGGTATTAATACCATCCTTTCAAAAAAAGGAAAGTCAACAGTACAACCAACCAAAGTTGTCCTCGATGATGTCGTTATAACTGATCCATCGGAAATTAGTAATGCCTTTAACAAACATTTTACTGACATCGGTCCTAATCTGGCATCAAATGTGCCTACTTCAAATACAAGCTATCTTGATTACATAAATCCTGCGAAATCATCCTTTGAATTGAAGCAACTTAGTTTAAATCAGGTTCAAAAATTAATTCAAAAGCTTGATTCAAACAAAGCAAGTGGTCTGGATGGCATTCCTGTGCGTCTTTTAAAAGAAGGTACTCCTGTAATGATAAATGCTTTAACGTATATTTTTAACCTAACAATAACTATAGGACATATACCGTTAGAGTGGAAAAAAGCTAAAGTTTCCCCAATTCATAAAGAAGACCTTTGAACAGACTTAAATAACTACAGGCCAATATCAGTCCTACCAGCTGTAATTAAAATATTGGAAAAAGCCGTTTTTAAATGTGGCTAAATGAAATTTAGGCAAGGTTAACCTCAAGCCAATGCTGGTCTTTGGGCTTGACTGCTGGTCAGCGGGCCTTGCCATGGTCCATGCACGTAGCTTGTTAACTGCTGGTCAGCGGACCTGCCATGGTCCATGTGCTTAGCTTAATAAGTGGGGGAGCCCAGGGGCAGTCTGCAGTTGGAGCTTCGCCGTGCTGTTTTTGCTAGCTAGCTTGTAGTTGCTGGACAATTGCCCCTCCCTCCCTCGCCTTTGGGTAAGTAACGGTAAGGTAAGTATACATTCCACTGTTTCAGTGTGACGGGTGCCAGGTGGTGGATTGTGGCAGGGTTGCCATGGTTACCTCCTTGTTGCTATGGAGATAGCTTCTCCAGGCTGCTTATTGGCACCTACCCTCCAATACTGGCGATGAGTTTAACCAATTCTATATATATTTACTTGATAATGACTTACTAAATAAATTTCAATCTGGATTTAGACCACTTCACTCAACTGTTACTGCCCTTCTAGATGTGAGTAATGAATGGTTTTTAAATATTGACAATGGGCTTATGAATGCAATTCTATTTCTGGACTTGAAAAAAGCCTTCGACACTATTGATCATGACATTCTAATACATAAATTAAAACTCTACGGTGTTCAAACCAAAACAATTGATTGGTTTGCCGATTACCTCAACAATAGAATTCAAATTACTTCAGTGAATGGATCCCTCTCGAGTCCTAGCACTCTAAAATGTGGAATCCCACAGCGATCTATTCTGGGTCCATTGTTATTTCTAATATACATCAATGACCTGCCAAATTGCAATCTTTTATCAAATGTGAGAATGTATGCTGACGATACCAACTTTACGTACGCATAAAAAAATCCAGCAACACTTGTTGATGGAATTAATCATGATCTCGCCAAAGTGCACGAGTGGCTTAAAGCAAATAAATTAACACTTAATATCTCAAAGACAAAATATATGTTTACCGGTACGCAACATAAACTTAACTTACTCCCTGGCCAGCCTATAGTAAACATAAATGGTAAACAAATAGCCAGAACTACCTCATATAAATGTCTTGGCGTAGAAATAGATGAACTCCTGTCTTGGCGAGATCACATAGTAAACGTTTCAAAGAAAATTGCTAAAGGCCTCGGGGTGGTTAGAAGACTTAAGCCATTCCTACCTCAAAATTTACTACTTTCTGTCTATAATTCCCTGATTGCCTCCCACTTTGATTATTGTAGTGCAGTTTGGGGTAGTCTAGGCAAGGGTCTTTCGGATAAACTGCAAAAACTTCAAAACAGAGCAGCTAGAATTATCACTGGTTCAAGCTATGAAACCCGCTCGAGTGGCATCTTGGCTTCTCTCGGTTGGCAAAATTTGGAACAGCGACGAAATCGCCAGTTAGCGAGTATTATGTATAAAACCATGCATAAAAAGGTACCTAAATACCTGACGGATTTATTCACTCCCACAAACACAATTCACCAACATAATTTAAGACAATCTAATAACAGCTGCTTCCTACCAAGGCCAAAGAGTGAAGCCCTCAAAAAGAGTTTCTCGTACAGGGATTCAATGCTATGGAATAATGTGCCGCCTAGTGCCTACAATACTACCATTGTTCAAATTTTAAATAATTTTTAATACAATCAAATGTATTTATATATAAGTTTAGTTTTCCTTTAATTTTAGGTAGTTAGTATATATATTTTAATAGTATTTATTTTGATAGATTAGGTTATATATAAGTGTCCTATTAGTAAATGATATACACGGCTCTCTGGAAGAGCATCATGTAATGAACGGGATTCCGTGTCGAAATAAAGTTTGATGATGATGATGATGATACACAAAAAGTAAGCATGATTGTTCAAATTGGATGGTTCTGGATACATAAACCTTTTTTATTATCTTTCTAATAATCTGGTCGCTATTTCTGTTGTACTGTAAATTAGCTTTGGGGAATTGGTCCATGCATTGTTGTTTGTTGTTTGACAGCAACACACAGAGCATATCCTTTATATTTTGACTTCGAAATAACAGTGGTATCTCGCGAATTAAACTACCGTAAATGATCTAATAAACGCCGGGGGCGTTTATTAAATTTCAAGGGTCCGAGGGGGGCGTTTAAAAGATAAGAGGCGTTTAAAAGAGAGAGGCGTTTATTCTAATAACTGTAACATGGTAACCTAAATACGGTATTATAATAACCTAAATGACAGAGCTTTAGCAGACTATCAATTCCGTCCGCTGATAAGTCTAAACCGTCTACAAATCCATAACGGTATATGGTACATACAAAGCGGCGGAAAAAGGTACTGGTATAGTTCTTCAGTATAGCTCAATGTCAACATCCGAGTCCTCGTCGAGCACCATGGTATTTTCATCGCCGGCCTCTTCAATGTCCGAGTTAGTTATTGCTTGAAATGGGTCTGGAAGAGTTGGCTCATCAAGCACGGAAAGTTGTGCCTTCAACTGCTCTGCCCCTGCTTCGCATGGTTGGCCTTTCTTGAAACAATGGATCTCTGAATCTTGAGAGCCATCAACGGCTAGATTTAATGCGCAGGACTTGAATGACTTTGTAATTACCTCAGTGGGGAGCCGTGCCCAGGCGGTCAACACCCATTCTACAATGGTCTTTCTCGGTGGCGGTCGCATGTCTCCCGCTTCTGTAAATTCTTGGACGCCACTAGCCATCCACTCATCATACTGTTCAGATACTAATGCTTTGAAAGGCTTGTTCCAGCTTACGTCTGGTGCCTGGACGTATTTCGTACAACCGCCGGGAATTATGACTTGATCAACATTGATTTGGTGAAGGGCTTCCTTGACACTCTGCATCATATGACACTCATAAGAGTCTCACGCTAGTAAGCGTCTGTTGAAAGAAAATGCTCCCAAGACGCTTTTTACCCAGTTCAGAGTCAACTCTTCATTCATCCAGGCATTAGACGATGTGGTTACAACGCATTTATGCCTGAAATCTTCATTTAGTTTCTTTGTTTCGCGCTTGGCTGCACGAAATACAATGAATGGTTTCAGTTTTGTACCGTCAGCTCGTGCAGATAAACAAACAGTAACCATGACTTTTTCATGCCCAGTGGTCTTTAGGTTGATGGATGAGGCTCCCACCCTGTCAACAGTAGTGTTTGAGACCATATCATCCCACACAGGGGTTTCATCCATAGCTAGGATACAAGAAGGCTGATACTCGTGTCGTTGAGAAAGTCTCCGAACGTGAAGGATATAAGATAGCAATTTGTCAATCAGGCGAGGAGGGTCTTGCTGCGCAGTAGTCGTCTTTCTTCTCAGCGAAAGCCCATGCCGGAGCATAAACTTTTGAAGCCAGCCTTCAGTGGCTTTAAACATATCTTGTTCGCCTTCTGGGCACCTTTCATCATACGAGTGTTTTGCCTTGACCATAATGAGTTTTCGGGAAACTCTTAGCCCGTTAGCTCTTCTTCCATAAATCCATTCAAGGATTATGTCGTCAAGATCACTATCCACAGCCTTTCGCCCTCCTCCATCTACAATCGTTGCCAAAAGTGTTGGCACGATTCACATTTTCTGTCATTCCAACAACTTCACATGATTAAAACACAGGTCTTCCCCCTCTCCCCCGTTCAATGTTGCGTTGTCAGTTAGTGATTTGGTTTTATATTTTTAATTTGCGAGAGAGATGTCACACAAATCAAGACCCAACATTGAGTAGGGGGGGAGGGGGTGCGAAAGATCGTATAAATTCTAATGAGAATATGATATAGCCAAAATTGTGTTATCGTGCCAACACCTTTTGGCAACGATTGTCGGAATTCCTAAATAACTTTAACGCCCGTATATCACTACAACCATATGTTTCTTATCCATCAAATATTTACACTTGGTATATGTGTTTGAACAAGACATATTCAGGTGTGTTCTGACTTTTAACGATGATGACAAGAAGGACAAATGGCGAATGAGACCAACAATAACCCGGCTATTGACAGCGTAGATAACGGGGAACGTCAGAGGAATATTGTTTTGTTTTTCAAAGCCAGTATATAGTTCAATTTTATTTAAGAAACGGTTTCTATCGGTGGTGAAATATCATTTGCATGAAAGTAAAGTCATTAATGTAGTTTATATTTACTCTCGCCTGGCTCCCTGTGATTCAGTACATTAACAGTGATTGGGCTCCCTGTGGTTTATTGAGGGCAGTATTTTTAACGATTGTAGTTGAGTTATATACGTGTAGGAAATATATGGATGTAGTCGGGGAAGTGTTTATTTCCCAGTATATATCATGTCAAAATACACAAAGAAACAATGGAGTACCGTTGGAGTACCGTTGGAGTACCGTTGGAGAACTGCTACAAAATAAGCGTATACGTTCGTACATTAAAGTTTTAATACCTTGTTCTGAAACCTTCATCCCTAATTATAGCTGCAATCCTTCGTGGCATATTATTTATCGTTTTTTCCACTACTTCTTCATCAAACGAATGCAGTGTTCGTATAATCCGTTCTTTGAATTTGACAAAGGATTATTTTGTTAGTTGATTTCTTATCGCATCTGTCCGACCCCTTTTTTTAACAAGGTGAAATACATTTTCTATTGGATTAAGATCGAGTAACCTTGGTGGAATTGCTAGCAATTCTGCTTTTATTTCTCTCATTGCATTTTTCGCCGTATCACTAGTTTGGGAAGGATCATGGTTTGGTCTCAACTCTTGATATACCTTTACTGTGGCATAAAATATGCTACTATGTCGTGGCTAAGTGATTTATCGTGCGCAATTAGAGACACCAGGTGAACCAGATACTGTGCACGTGACAAGCAATATTTCAGTTTTATTTCCTTCAAAAAATAAATAAACAAAAGTATGACGCAGTAATACCTTTTCTATTAGATATTAACGTAACATCGTCGATTTTATTGAAAGATCTAATATTTCATGGCCTGGAGTAAACATATTTTCCCGTTGTAGCATGGGTAAAATAATTATGACGTCATAACATCAACATAGCAAAGCCGCTGGAGAATTTTCTTTGCAGAAAATATTTTTCATGAGGTATGTTGCTTTGGGGTAAAATTTGAAAGCGATTCATGAATAACAACTACTTTTACAGCAAAATCAATTCTCAGACAATCGTTGCCAAAAGTGTTGGCACGATTCACATTTTCTGTCATTCCAACAACTTCACATGATTAAAACACAGGTCTTCCCCCTCTCCCCCGTTCAATGTTGCGTTGTCAGTTAGTGATTTGGTTTTATATTTTTAATTTGCGAGAGAGATGTCACACAAATCAAGACCCAACATTGAGTAGGGGGGGATGGGGTGCGAAAGATCGTATAAATTCTAATGAGAATATGATATAGCCAAAATTGTGTTATCGTGCCAACACCTTTTGGCAACGATTGTAGCTTTTTTCTTCCCTGGCCTTTGTGCTTTTCTTTCAGTTCTGCGATCGACTGTTTATTCTTAGGCCATTCGCGGATGTGCTTCACGTCCACCTTGTATTTCTTCGCTGCTGCGTTGTTAGATACCCTTTCTGCATATTCTATTGCCTCGAGTTGTGCGATATAGCTGCATCGTGCGAACTAGACATTGCAAGCAAAGATACCATACGTACTGAAGCTCTAGGAACTTCTGTGTGATTTACTTCTATTACATAATAACCAAGACGTTCCAAAGGTCAATTGTATCAGATTTCACGTTGGTGGCCTGACATCACGTGGTACTCGTTTCTGTGATTACAGCCGTTGCTGATACCGAGTGCATTCGTAATAGATACAGCTCCATTTCACATCATACTTTTGCACTGGGCTTCCACAGATTATTATGGTATTATGGCCAGAACAGATTGGAATTTTAGTTTTTCTATGTCATGTGAAATGAAATTCAAGGCCGCAATACGTGGACATCATGTTTACAAGGCAACCTGGTCCCCAGTGATGAACGAAAAACTAATTTGCAAGAAAGACAACCGCCAGGAAGCTAAAGAATATGACTCGAATGCAGTTGGGGTTTACAAGGATATAGCCGAGCGGGACGATTTGGAATTAGCAGGGCATGTCCCCGTTGAACTTTCAAGAGTACTGGCTGGTTTTTTAGCCTCAAACGAGTCGAACTCTCTCACCATACAAGTATGCGGAAAACGAAAACGTGAAGTAGGCCTTGTAATTCCGGGGATACTACAATGCTAGGACAAGCCGAAAGAAAATTGCTGATATCCTAAGCACAGAGATGAAGAACATTAAAGAGCGCTATCCTCACTTTGAACTGGAAATTGAGCAAGACGCAACTCTCACACCGGTGTTAATTAAGCAAGATAAATAAATTGATTGATTGTATTGTACATCTGTTTCTAGTTTATGTGTTTATGTGGTTTTCAGGGAAGGGGGGCGTTTATTAGACAGGGGGCGTCTGTTAGAGAGGGGCGTTCAATACAAACTTAGGAGGGCGTTAATTAGATAGGAGGCGTTCACTAGATCGGGGGCATTTATTAGATCATTTACGGTAATTATCTAGTTTTCCTATTAACACTGATGCCTCGAGATCAATTGATTTCTATTGCACTGTAAATCCCATCAATATTGGGCAAGTTGTCACATTTGCAGTGTTAGGGCATAGGCCAAGCTGTTTCATGTGTACTAGTACCCCTGGTAGCCTCAATTCTCGTCAAGTTCCCCACTGTTGAGAGCAAACCACCGGTGAAATGCCAGGGTGAGGGATGCACAGGTTTGGAATTGATTGATACATAATAATTATAAGCTTAAGATTTCAAATGTCTAAACTTAAAGTTTAAAAGGGCAATACGCACACATAAACAGCAAAAACACAATTCTAAAGGTTTGGAAAAGACGTTCGCTGGAAGAGAAATCATAAGAGCTTTTCTAGAATGCTTGCAGACAACCAAAGTTTTCATTTAACTTGGATTTGAAGGCAGATGTTACCAGTAATGCAGAACCATTGTACTTCCATGAATCATCATATTAAGCAGCTAAATCATTGCTTGACGAGATGGAAAACAGTCCATTTCCTAAGATTCAACATGCCATAGGAAGAATTAAGAAAAAAACCTCTCTGATGTGGTTAAGGCAGACATCAAGAAATATATCACAGTCGACTTACAGATGCGTGATTCTGTCATTCCTGGTTTCATAGATTCCCTTAAAAGAGTTGTCCTACAAGATGAGTATTGTGACATTGAAAAGTTTGTTCGAGGAGACACAGTAAAGATAGCTGGCAGTGATGATGAAGAATGGATTATGGAAATTGGGAGACCTCATCCAGGTTGGCCCAATTCAAGGCACTTATTACACATTTGTTAATGGGAGATACTTCATTTGTTGCTGTCAAACACACTTGGGGCATTTGACCCAGTACAAAAATTTTTTATCTCGGCATGTGTAATGGTGGGTCAAGGATTAGGATTCGTTCTTTTAAATGGCTAGATAGAATAAAACTGCTAGATCTGAAGTTTATTTTAAAGGGTAATTGTGTTTTATTTCTGAAAAAATATTAATACATCGGAGAGTTGACTTCACGGAAAGACGGTGAGTCGAACTGACCATTGAAGGTTTTAAGAAGACAACATTCGTGCCGAGTGCCACAACTAGATTCAAATAAGACTGTTATCAATATCTGTAGGTTTATCTGACCTACAATGATCTTGCAATATCACAAGCGACAATATTTATATCAACATCCAAGGACTTGCAACTTTTTCCAAGAATACTGGTTACTTCCTAATGCAGAACTCAGTCAAACCAAAACATTTATTTACCGACTATGTTATAATGTATGATTCATATATAATTTATCAATAAAGCACATAACTCATAAGTAAAGCTACGCACGAAGAGCTGCCGGCTAACACAGGGAAGTGACAAGGTGACTTGATGTATTTTAGAAATTATCCGATCAGGCTGGTGCTCGATAGTGGGGCATTTGACCAGCCTGAAGGATAAAATGGCGAGGCATTTGACCAATTGTTTTTTGCCTTGGTATTTGATCGAAATTTATTCTGCCTGGGTGAGGGGGGGGGGGGGGGGGGGGGGGGGGGGGGGCGGCGGTGCACGGGTTTGGAATTTATTATTGATACATTGATACCTAACCAATCAAATTGAAACATCAACATCCCCCCTACACGGCAACCCCCGGGCATTTGATTTGTTTTTAGTTTGGTTTGTTCAAATTCCCGTCCCGCGGGCCAAAAATGTTGTTCAAATGCCCCACCCCATCGTCGTATTAGGTGATCAAATGGGACAAAGTATTAGTTTTCACACCGCATTTTGTTTTTAACAGACAGTTTAAATATACTCTAAAGCAATTTACATTTATATTTTAATACCTTCAAATTCAGCACAAAGCTTTTGGAGTCCTTTTGCTTTTAAGCCAGTCGCTTACAAAAGCAGAATGTTGTCCTTTGAAGTCGTTTAAAGTGACCTCTCCCGCTCCCCGCTCCAATTCCACCATGATTTTGATCGAGGAAACATACGCAGCACATAACATGAAATCGAGACAACTTGTTCAAATCCCCCCACCCCCCAAAAATCCCATCCGGTGTCAAATTGCGAGGCAAATGCCGAGTCAAATATCGGGAAAATCCGATGTGATGAAATATACAAGAACATACAAGCAATCGTACAGAAGACGCGCGATACATGGAGCAACGCGAATATCACTGTATCGGGGCTAATCTACAGTAGGGATGACGAAAGCATACAAGAATGCCAGAATAGATGAAATAAATCGACACCTAGAAGAAAGGCTATGCACGTCATCCCATAACGTATCGTTTTCTGACAATAGGCACATCACCTTAACCCCTGGTGGATTCGTTAATCACACTATCATCTTCGACAGCGTTCACCTAAATAATGAAATAGGAACGAAGAAATTGGTCGCAAACCTGAAAATATGTATGGGGCTTCGAAATCCAGGGATGCGACGCAACAGCAACCATAGCCCAAGAAGAAGACAATACCCACAATTACTAAATAGATGGGATCAAGCCAGTTATCAATCCCACAACAATGACACTACGACTGACTATGGTCAACACCGTCGTGGTCAACAAAACATCGCGCACAACAACAGCGAACAAAGAACTTCAAAGAACGTGATGTTGGTTGAATGAGTCTTTCAGATTTCTAAATTTGGTTAGGTTGGACCTTAAAGTTAAAATGAGGTGACTATACTTCAGCAATCATTTATCTGATTATTTATTTATATACTTATCACCTCCGTTGTTGCACCTGCACGTTGCTGTTGTCATAAGGTTGTATTTTTCACTGTTTTATTCTTTTTCTAGTGTTAGTGTAAGATCTAAGTCTATTACATGCACTTATTTACACTTAACAGGCCAGCAATGCAAATTAATTATTGGTGAAGCATGGATTACAATAACTAATCCCTGAATTGACAGAAAAACATAAGGTGTGTTCACATGTAACTAATGTATGTAATAACATCCCACTTATATAAGCCATCTGAAATGACATAAGCCAATCAGTTGTCTGGATAACATGAGCTACCTATACATGTTGATAATAGGACCCTGGTATAAACTTTATTGTTATAGTGTTAATCTGTGTTTTCTATATATTTTTCTACTATATTCCTTTTATTATTTCTGTGAAAGGACTATACCTGAATTCATTATTGTGATGCCTTATGTTTTGAGTAAAAAGTTTTGAATCTTAGCTTGCACGAGCTCAGTGCTGTTGGTGCCATCAGCATGCCACTAATTCGAGCACAGTGCATGCACATCGAGTAATTTGCACTGAATTAACTAGTTTTTGCATCGAAATTAACTTCGTTTTTCACTAGCGCACGGTATTTTTACATCTATACTATTTAAAGTATTATACACACCTGCACTGTCATGATCAGTAGAAATGTATATTTTTACGAAACTCCGTGCGCAATGCTCAGTCGTTCGTGACAAACTGCAATAGTGCTGTAGTCTTCTCAAGAAACGACTGAGCATTATGCACGGAGCCTCGTATTGATTCCTTTGTATGTAGGAAATGAGGTATATCTCGGAAGTGGGCTATTATGTACTGATTATGCATTTTATGAAAGTTAATTAACTCTTAGTTTAAAACCAAATATTTTAATATTATTATTTCTTATTTCAGTTTAAAACGGTGTCAGACCTAAAGCTCCTAGCTAAAAACTATGGTGTTGTCCAACAAATGGAGATACCATTCTGCTGCTTATTACAGCTAGGAAGTGCCCTAGATGGTTTATCTAAAGGTACATAGAAAATAAGTATGTGTAATGCAAAGACATGAGATTAGCATTATCAGTGATCTATGAAGATCAGAATCGTGTAGCCAGTGCTGTAAACCTGGACTCTTGCATTACATGTAAACCAAGAGGAAAAATGGCAATTAACCTGCATTGTCTCAAGGGTAACTTTGTCAGGATAATGTTTAGGAAATTAGGCACATTTCATAGTTAATACCAACAACATTTACTGTAAATAGTAATCAAACAATGCCCAAACCTGAAACTTGAAGAAAAGTCTTTACAGATAAAAGACATTTTGAAACTGTTTTATAAAATAAAAATGAATGAATCAACTTCACAGCTTCAAACGAGTCTGGTTATGTTTTTGCAGGGAATTCAAAAATAGCCGAAAACCAATGTCAGTTACCACAAGCATGTGGCGACAAGGACAAGGCTTGCAAACCACAACTGTCTGAGGAGCAGCATAAACAGCTAGTGCCTGAGATTAAAAAGGCACTATTTGAAATGTACAAGACCTCTAGGGATGCTCAATATGCAAATTGCCAGCTGAACGAATTTCAGAAAATCATTGGGGGTCTTGTAACTCAGTACAAGGGAGAAGGAAGGTACAGATCTTAAATTAAATAGTTTTTAACAATTTTATCAAGAAATATGGAAGTTTCGTTTGACATAATGTTCATTGTATTACAATCTTTTGGAGTGTATTAGAAAAGCATATGAACTTCACAGCTAACTTTAATTAAATCTGCGACCTGGGTGGCTCAGTTTTCCATTAGGTTATTTGCTCGCGCACATTATTTTTCGTAAACCACATTCTATAATGCATGTTTTCATCACGCTTGAATTTTAATGGTTTTTCTTTTCATTCACCCTGATGAAGACCATTCTATATGGGCGAAATATAGGTGGTTAACAAACAACTGTCTTTTTACTCTCTCATTTGTGACAAGATATAATTTATTGCGAGAAGAGACTGTTTGCATGTGATGCTTGTGGAAGTATATACACTTAGCACAACCCAGCCACCAAACAAAATCATGTTTTCTGTTATTTAAAGGAACTCTGTCAGCTGAACGAACTGAACTGCGCATGCGTGACTTTTTAAGATTCATTTAAGTTTGGGGGTGAAATCGAAGCATCATTTGAATCTGCGGTAATCATTGGAATCCTGTTAGCTAGTCTCGTTCTTATTTAGAAGGTATTTCAAGCTACTTGGAAATGTAGTTATTTTGGCTTTAGCTTTGAAAAATTATCGAAATATGTCAGCAAGCAATTCTGGGACTGACAATGACAGAAAACATGGCAGCAGCCGAAGTGGTAGCGGAAGGAAGAAATACTATTCTGGCATCAAAACCAGGGTTAAGGACTGGCAGAAATACCACGAGAGGATCTGGATGGATTTTAGAATACACTCTTCCTGGATGGGAGCGAATTAAGGTGTTTTTTCCGACTGATTCCGCTTTCACTTCCCATCTCTATCGCTGGATGCACGAACTCGAAGAGCAAACAAGTCTTAGCACAGGTATGAAGCTTGATATTATCTCAATCCATTGATCCCAAGCGCTTACTGTGTTAATTAGGAATTACAACGTTTTTCACGCTCTTTTTTAATAGAACAATGTAAGCCACGCGCCTGCAAAGTGGACCAAAGCCAAGAAAACGAGCAATACGTGAACATGATGGTGTGATTTTATTTTTTTCCAGTACTTTGTGTCATTGTGTGTGTGTGCGTGTGTGAAAACACAGTTTTATTCAAACCATTGGATGTTGCTTTATGTGAAACGGGTTTTAACATTTTGTTTGACTGATTTTGTAGACAGCAGCGTGATATTTTAATAGCTCATGTTTATCGTAAATCGTGATCCTGCTATGTTTTCTTCACTTTGTTGTCTTATAAGTTCATCGGGATCCGTTTATTGATTTTACTTGTAACAAGGAGACTTCATTTCGTAACACAAAGCATGTATTCCATTTAAAGGTCCTTTGACTTCAACTCTAATTCGAAAACCAAGTGATACTGCTGCTATGGAGCTTGAAATGCCAGTCAATGAGTAGTGTATTTTAATTTAAAACTACATGAAATTTGCTATATTTTCAACGATAATAAGACTTAGTGATATTATTTTAATATGTTTTATTGGTCAAATCACAAATATGGCTCAATTTATTTAAACTACTGTCACAGTGTAACTTACTTGAGCAATTTCTAAGCTTATTTTATAAATAACGGCACAATTACAATAATGTTCGAGGGTATGTTAGTTAAAAATAATACCTGTATCTTACACTGTACATCACTTACTGATTTATTATCAGATCAACCACCATTGACATTACTGGGCTAAGCGAAGATGTGAGTGTGCAGAGTGTTGGAGAACATTCGTACATGGTACAGCCAGATGGTTCTGTGAAAGGCCTAATGACTTGGATACCTCCCCAAGCTCTAGTGAAGATGATGTGTCAAGTGTGTCTTCATTACCTTTTGATGCCATGTGAGTAGTTCTCATGCATTTTCATTCAATGATTGATGCCATGTGAGTAGTTCTCATGCATTTTCATTCAATAATTGATGCCATGATGTTTTTTTGTTATAAATAGTAGACGATATTACTTGCATTGTAGCATACATATTTCACCAGTGAACAGAGAGCCACCATGTAATTTTCTGTTTATATGGTAGTACAATCTAATAATACTGTTTAGAAGTCCAGTGGTTTCAACAGAAGTCGGCAACCTCCAGAGTCCTTCATTATGCCATACTTCTAGTATTTCTAGGGCATACAATGTAGCTACTTTCAAAGTTAATGGAAGTCATTTGAAAATACTGTACATTATCCTGTCTAGCACCTGCACTATGGTGTGAGCTCATTATGTATGGTATAAATTATATTTTTGAATTTGGTTGTTATGTATTTATATCATTACAGCGACAAATTAGAAGCAGCTCATATGAGCTGCATGATGACCTAGATAAACAGCATGATGAGAGTTAAAGTGAAGAGGAAGAGATTTTGTGGTTGGTAAAAATTATGTTTGCTTAATTTGTAAATAATTTAAATGTTTCTCATGACTAAAATGATATGGCTAGCATGATTGAAATTGAGCCAAATTCATTGCCTCATATTTCTGTTAACTGCAAAATAAAGCATGCGTACGTACGTGAGGCAGGGAGAATACAATAAATACTTAAAAATCAAAACCTGCTTTAAGCAAGTGAAGGGATCCATGCAAGAACAGAGTAAGTGACTTTTGATCAAATCTCATATTCTTCTAGCCTCCTTTGCAGCCATTCTTAATGTCACTGCAAAATTCTCCCCACTAATGCCTGCTCAACCAAGCAGTACATTCCATTCCCCTGTTTCGCAAGAGCCAATCAGGTTTGATTGATTGTCTACAATCAACCAATGTCAAGGGTTGTATTAACATGGGCCATTGACCTTTGCTTATTTCTCATGAAAATTAAGAAGAGAAGCTCAAGGTGAAGGTCAACCTCCTGGACTTTGCTCCTCAGTTGAGCAGGCATTAATGGTGAGAGAGTTTTGGAGTGCATAGGAGGCTAATATTAAATATTTATCCTGATGTTCTTTGTTTTCAATGGGAGAATTGAGAACTTGATCATTTAAAGTCACTTACTCTGTTCTCGTATGGAGCCCTTCAAGTAGTTTATTTTGCTGGTGGTCTATTGCTTTTATGATGAAAATATGTATTGAACATATACATGTTACAATGTTATGCATGGCAATGAATAACTACTTATTAACCGAGCGTGAGGTCTGATATTTCTCTGTACAGACCGAGCAAGCGAGGTTAATAAGGTGTTTATTATATGGCATATTTTGTTTTAACTTTTTAAGGTTTAATTCGACCGGTTCGTGTACACAAACACTGCAGCGGGAAAATCCGTATTGCCCGTGGGCATTACGGGAGAATTCCGCCCGCTAAACGGCCAATCAGCGCGCGCCATTTGACCGGAAGTAGCTCCTGTCATATTATAATTGGATGTATTTTCCAGATCAAACTTTATAGCTGTTATCAATAAGCATTTTAAAAATATCAGTTCTACTAACAGAAAACCAAGAAAAGGAGAAAAGGACTTGATAGAGAAGTTACATACATTTTTAAACATTCCTTGTTTAGGAAAGATAAACTTGAGGAAGGAGATGAAAGCATTGCTGAAGGATTTGACTCCAGCAAATTATCAGACTTCCTAGTAGTACCTCCAGCATCTGATAACTTGGAAACATTGTCACAAGTCATAGCAGATCCACCACCAATAACATACACACCAGCAGGTGATGAACTGGGCTCTACATTGTTGGAAGTCATTCCAGATCCACCAGTTGCTGATGCAACTAATATCATTGGTGAATTGCAGTTCACCCAGGGAAAGAAAGTTCACAGTAAGATAAAACCACCAACACCATCTGTTCCAAAGCACGTGCCACAGTATGGGCCACATCTAAAGTTCTCCAGGAGGTATGAGGAATATCAAAACTGGGAAGAAATTGGTCTAATTAAAGGAACACAAATTATATGTTCTCTTGATCTCTTACTGCAGCAGTTAGGAGGAAGCTGCAAATATCCAGACAGCCATGGACTATTCCCTATGTGGTACCAGTGCTATCATACGCTGGAAGTGCCCTGCTGGTCACAAGGGAAGATTTTGCACGATTGCGTTTTCGGTTTTAGTTTAGAACTCGATTCATTTGGGTGATAATTACGAATTAAACATGTTTCACACCAAAGAGAAAAGCTAAGTAAAAGTAATCACCGGATTCCTCTCGAAACTCAATCCAAACCTGCTCCAATCACGGGTGAATGCTGTTTTCTTGTAGGTCGAATCTAGGGAGCATTTGAAGGCGAAATGCGAAGATTATAAGATCCAAGTTTATCACTTGGAATTACATGCTAAGGTAAAACAAGCTTCTCTAAACAGGCGAGAGTCAGAGTTAAAGAGATTAGAAAAGGAAAGAGAGGAGGTTAGTCTTACTGAAAATCAGAAAAATCCTGGTGAATGTATATTTCCGTTGTTAGAAATCCAGTAGCTACAAAATGTATGTTGTGGTCCATTTTTATATTTGGTTTAAATTTCTTTAAACTGCTTAAATTATCAAGATTCTAAAACGGGATTTTTCAATTAGTTCACATGACTATTAAATAAGGGTTATAGTCTGTGTTGTTTAGTAAGGTGATACAAATGATGTAATGTCCAATAACCTCCAAGGTGCTGCAGCCATACTACTGTCTGGCAATAACTTCAGTAAAGTTTAAAGCTTTGCAAAGTTTATGGGACTCTCCTTCATCTCGTCTTCAACCTTCTTCAGAGTGGAACATACTCAAATCCCGATACTTTGGGAGATAACAATGGCCGCCACCGCCATAGCAGCGAAGGAGAAAAGGACATAGAGCCCGAAGTGGAATCGATTTGTCCCATAAGGATTATCAAGCCTTCCGCAAAGGTAATTGAAAATAGATTCCAGTCAGATAGAGGTAAATTGGAAAATATATGGGAGAAAACAATAGTTTTATCACGAAACTTCAAGAAATCCCCGATTCAGTGGAACTGCTCCGCTCAGCTATAAAGTGACGTTCAATCTACTTTCATTGAGTACCAGACCATTTTGCTGTCTTTAATGGATTTTACCTCATGTGCTAGTTTGCTTTAATGCAAACAAGAGCGTCGTCTATAGCCATAAAATAAGAACCCAGATAGAATATCAGTCAGCATTTCGGATACTACAAGAGGAGCTTGTTTTAGAAAGGAAGAGAAATGAGAAAGAGCTGGCTTTGGCCAGAAGGAAAAGAGACCAGGAGGGGACGTTAGAAAGCTTACGCTTAGAGGAAGAAGCAGCTGTGGCCTTAGCACGGGCTAAAGCCATTGATGAGGAACTTGGAACAACAGGAATTGAGCCATTTACTGCTATATTTGATGCCATTCCTTTTGACAGAAACGAATATGAAATAGCAAAAATGAAATCTTATCTGGTAATTTTTATGTGTGTTTTTATACTTACAAATATTTCACCACGTCAGGCCACGTGCGTTAGCAGCGCCAGCTGATCCCTAATCTTTTCGTAAAATGTGAGAAATTTCCTTCCAAAGTCCTAGAAAAACTCAACATCTTGCCATTTCCATCGAAGAAACCTTTGGTTTCAGCAAAACTGTGAAGTGTACTAATGTGGTGTTCGTCGTGTCAAGGTAAAAATCCGACAAGGGCGCCAGTTGAAATATGCGGAGCCTGTTGGAAGGCTTTCCACACGAATGAAGTTAAATGAAAAAATAAGATGACCCGCAGCATCCTGAGCGATATAGAATCTGATTGGTTGACCCTGTCACGTGTTGAGTAAACTCGCGACACAAAAAAAACACTTTGCGATTCTTGATTCGTGCCAGCCAAAGACCTGAGTAACAAGTTTGTGATCCCGGTATACGAAACACAAGCCATCGATTATGTTGATCCTGTCTTTTATTCAGCATTATACTACTCCGGACTACACTGTTACTACTACTAGAGTTAAACTATGCCTGCAAATTCAACAGTATTGGAGTTTAGTCAAATTCTAACCAAGTTAAAAGAGGTAAGCGACAATAACGCAGAACTGAAGAGGCTAAACGTCAGTATTGGGATAGTTGAGGGAACATTGCGATCTCTACGGAAGAGATTATGAAAGAAATGAAGGCAACAGAAGTAAGCGTGAATGTGAAGATCCAGGAGGCAGTGCAGCCAATTCTTCAGCGACCTTCTTCTCTGGAAGAAAAGGTGAACAGCCTGACTGGCCAATAATCTGATGTCGAGGCCCAAACAAGAACAACAGAACTGGAAATCTGACTCCGTGCACACGCAGCCAACCGGAAAACCCTGTGATTATTGCGGCCGTAAACACCGCCCAGGGAAGAACAATTGTGCAGCTTGGGGCCAAACATGTACAGCCTGTGGCAAGAGAAACCAAGACAATGCAGAGGAAAAGAGAGAACGTACCAAGGTTTTACTCTTTCCTTGGCAACACCCTTTTGAAGGTACGGTATTTTAAAGTTTTTTCTGTAAAATCCCGTGGCAAGTTTGTCATTGTACGAAGGTGATGTTGAAACTGATTTACGGTCTTGGCCAAACAAATAGACCAGTTTACGGTTCATGCGCAGTTGTTCATGTCTTTTGTTTCACCTGGCGAGCCACCATTGGCTAACATCTGGTCGCCCGCCAGATAAACAAAGGATTTGTACTACTGCGCATGAACCGTAAACTGGGCTATTGGGAAAGACCTGGTTATCGACTAACATAATCCTAACGTCGATGAAAAAACAATATTGCGAGGGCGAGGAAAGCGACACAGTCCCCAAGGAAGAATTGTAGGTGCACTTTTCATAAGAAAAGAGGTCAAGAAAAGAGGAGAGGTCAGTCTTTTTTCATACTCGGAAATAGCGTTTTCAAAAGCCCTTCTTTTTTATGATCAACGCGGGGTGGGGGGAGAGGAAAAATGACCATGTGTTCTTGCACTTGCGAGAAAAGTTTCCGTTGACAATAAACAAACTGAAGGGAGAAAGGAAGTGGTGCAGAGAGGAATAAACCAATCACTAGAACAACAAATTAAAACAGAAAAGAAAGAAACCATGTCACAGAACGTTCATTAATGCAAAACTGACTAGAAAAACGTATCTCAAGACTGGAAACAAAGTGTGGATGAAAGTAAGGAAGTGGAAGGAAACGTGATTGAAAAGGAAACACAAAAGAATGCTAGAGTACAGCACGATTAAGAAGAGGAAAAAGTAAAAGAACACATTGCACAGGAGCCTTAAGGAAGAAAGCACGTATGAGAATAGATGGAATGATGAGTTAAATGTATGTAAATGGTTGGCCCGTAACGACAAAAAGGAAAGATATTATATTATTCATTTGGTAATATTTCCACATGCCACAAAAATACTCATTGGGCAACTTACAGTACCGCCTGGAACTATAGGTACATTTGATCGCGATCGAGTCGCGATCAAATCGCGTGTACTGACCGCGATCTGCTCACACCTTGCTCGCTCGATACATGTAGGAATGGTCGTCAACTTTTATGATCCGTTCTAACCAGCGACAGTTTACTCTCAAGTAAACTCAAGGCGAAACACGGTCTAGTAACTTTAGCTCCAGATGTTTTGCCAAAGCTTGTAAACAGGGTGAATTTAAGCATCTCTCTACGTTCGATGGATAACTCACTCAATCTTATTACTTATCAGATTCCCTGTGTTACCAAAATAGTTATTTTATAAGAGCTTCCCGAACTTGGAATACACTTCCACACGAACTGCGTAAATCAGATATCTCTTTACCTAAGTTTAGATCATTGCTATTTAAATATTACGTGTCTGCCATCACTTCTGTATTTGACATCGAGAACCCTAGGTCTTGGAAGTCTGTATGTATGAAATGTCACCAGGCAAGATAGTTAACCGCACCTCTCAAATGCTGCTTTTAGGTTGAAATAAGTATTGTAATTAGATCATTTATTGTAATTTTATTTTTCATAGGAAACCAACGTAATTGGCTAACGCCGTGCTGGTTCTCCTGGCCTCTATGTTTTGTTTGTTGTATATTTCACTTTATTCTATTTTGTATCATTCTTCTATTATGGCCGAAGTAAATAAATAAATAAATAAATAAAATAAAGTACTTCTTCATATAAATTGTAATATTGAGCTTTTTGTTTTTACCTTAATGGTTTTTTGTCAAGGGAAGAAATTGTAAAACGTTTCGCAAGGGCTCGGGTAAATGTATACGTAAAATCTAATGTCCGATGAACGTAACTGCGATCATTTCCATCTCAAACACAGTTGATCGCGGTCACATCGCGAGCAAGGTGCGTTCAGATCGCGAGCAAGGTGCGTTCAGATCGCGAGCAAGGTGCGTTCAGATCGCGAGCAAGGTGCGAGCAGACCGCGGTCATTGATCGCGATCTCATCGCGATTTGCTCGCGATAAATGTACATATAGTTCCAGGCGGTACTGTAACTATCATAGGCTACAACTTTTGTAATTCACTGCGAGCTGCTGCATGTTGTGGGAGAACGTAAAACCAATCTTTCGTTTGGTTGCCCGTGGTCATGTATGCCAGTAAAAAATAGAGATTTGGTTTCTTTCTTTCTATCGGATGAGTGCCGATTTGGCTGCCATCTTGATCTCTGGGTTTGTTTCCTTCAACTTAGTGTTTTTATTACTCATGTTTCCATATTGCGGTACGTTTTCTTCAATATGTTTAGGAATTATCTGTAAAAGCCTCACTGGTCACCGGTTAAAAGCCTGTAAAAGCCTACTAGTCACTGGTTGATACCAGCTAATAATTTTCGATTAGCTGATCGCTCTTGTCAGTTTAAGTAAAGTTATTATTAGAGAATGCCGTACTTCACAAGTAGCGTTTCTAGTGCTCAAATGTTGAGTTAAATCGTCGACATGCATCACATCTCTTCGTCAAAACACAACACCCGCCAGCATGCTGAACTAGCTATGGTACGGACTCAGCCAACGTGCTGAACTCAGCCAGTGTGTATGTGTAGCTAAAATGAATTACACAGGTGGTTGAAACTATATATTGGAGTGCAGATTGTCTTAAGGGTCGTTTCGATACAAGCCATATCAATACCAACTCGAGACATTTCGATACCAACTGAAAGTCACTTCGATAACAATTCCAAACTGAGACATGACATAATTATAACGGCACACAAGCGAAGAAAACAAGTATGAAACGGGAAATAATAAACTACAAGTACTTCATCTTTTCGTAGTATTTCCTTGATGTGTTCTTCCTTTCCTTTCCAAGTATCAGGGACAATACATACCCATACTGGCAAAGTTAAAATACGTGTAGTTTCATTTGATCTTTTGGGATTCACATGATGTCCTTGCAATACTCTGCCATATTTATTTTGTTGTGCTCAACGCAGTTTCTTCAGTATTCTCGCCCCACTCTGTCAGCATTCATGATCACGTGCTTCTAATTAACGTTACTTTTAAAGTACCACGATAATCCCCGAGTTTAGAGGACTGCAAGCGTGGAATTAAACTGTATGGATCGAATAAATAAAGCATCTATGTTTTACAGTATACATGTATTTGTAATGAGTGATCATTAGGTGCAGAAATTACACTATTCTCACTGCATATATAATTAGAGCATCACACATTCTGTTCAAATCCTCGAATTCCATCGTAGTTAGGCTGGCATGATGCTTTACGGCCCTCTGCTTCATATACCTCAACCTGGCTTGTTTCTTTATGTTTGTCGGCATTCCGTGGAGGGTAGATTTTCGCTCTGTACCCGTCAACCGTCACCAGCAACATTATGGTTGAAGCTCTTCCTCCGGTTCCTGGCACTGAAGTTGGTGCTGATGATCCAGCACTTGACCCAGATCCTGTCGTCGAGGCCGAGGTAAATTTGTATAGTTTATTTAGTTTGTTTGAACTTTTTACGAATGCTTAGTAAGTCGCTTAGCATTGCAAAGCTTCGTAACTCCCTTTGCTTCAGTCGTTTGTTCCTTCGTATTTCCTTCTCGTTTATCATAGTTCTTCCTCGCTCGCCTAGCTTTAATTTATCTCGCTTCTAGTAGTAGAAAATAAATGAGAGTTCTGCGCCCAGCGCCGTATTGTTCTCTGCGGCGCTCTATTGTTCTCGTGTGACGTAACTTCCACCCTATTGTTCCCTCTTATGAGTTAATCACGCCGGTATATCCATTGTTCTCTCCGGCACCTTATCGTTCTCTTGCGATACCCCGATGACATCATAGCCGGTATTTTCCAACCACCCCTCCACCTCAAATCCACTCTCAAGCGATGATGACATCGGGTGGCTAATGGTTTGAATGGTTTATTGTTGGAAGGGGATCAAGAAGGGTAAACATACGGTACGTTAATTCGCCATGAAATGCGTTTCACTTTAGCACGCAGTAGGTAAATAAATGACTCATAGTGTAAATAGGGATCATGAAAAACCAATGGCAATTAGGTTAGGTTAGAACCTTTTAGATTGCACCATGGGGTGCAATACCATCAATCTTGAAAGTAGGGTGTAAAATTGTGATAGGGTGAACTTCAATTCACTTAGTTGAAAAGATAGACTTGCTTGCTAAGTTTTAATGAGAAGCTCTATACCAGCGCCTGTCCTGTGGAAATTTGCCATCAACTCAATTTAATTCTGGCAAAATCTTGTTGTGGATGTAAATATTCAAGCAAGAATGAAGACGGTCTCATGCTTTCCGAGAAAAAAAAGTACTCCCTGAACTGTACTTTAAGAAAGCAGTGGCAAACATGGACTTGGAAAGAGTAGAAATAATTATTCTAACAAGCAACCTCGCTACCTTTCCGTTTTCCGATGAAAAATTCACCACTATCAGAAAAATCTGTACAAGAAATGGCAAGAAAACAAATTAATCAAAGAACTTGAATTAACTATGCGATTGTATTAATCTCACTCTGTTTGCTAATTGCACGGCAACATAGGCCGTGTTCACATCTAGACCGCTCTGAATCGATTCACTTTTGAATCGATCCCAACCAAACCGATTATGTTGACACTTAGATCGGTCCAGACCGGTCTGAATCGATCATACCCGATTTAGGTGTTCACACTTGCCTTTCTTCGAGTGCACATTTTTTGGTGGTCAGCGGAATTTTGAAGCAATGTATCCATAGCAACATGTTGCGGTCTGAGTAACAACATGGCGGCCGCATTTTTAATTGCAACATTATATATAAACACAATACTGTACTGGTTTACTCTTATCTCGAGTTTTAGAAGAACGAGAAAACAGAGAGAAAATAGTGTAAGACGACAGAGGAACCTTCGCCGCATACAATTAATCCGCAATGTTGAAGATTTCCGTGTCCGGCTTCGCCGAGCTCAAAGGCATCGCTCTGTACAAAGACGAAGGAGCTTGTTGTTCTGTCTCTCTCAGTTGCAGCGCAAAAACTGCGTGAGGTCAACGTGGATCAAAGCAAGGAAGTCCGATATCTGGGAAGATATTAGCACAACATGGACGGCAAGAGACTGGTATCAAAACGTAAGGATGACCCAGCAAACATTTATGCACATCTGTGATACCCTACGACCTGCCATAGAAAAGGTATCAACAAGCTTTCGCTCTGTGATACCTGTGGAGAAAAGAGTAATGATTACTCTGTGGAAGCTGGCCACAAACATCGAGTTTAGGAGCCTGGGGCTGTTATTTAGTGTAGGTCGTTCGACGGCGTGCACTATCTTTCACGCTGTTGTTGAAAGTATCAATACCATCTTGGGACCGAAGTACGTTGAATTCCCAAAGGGAGCCAGCCTGAGAAGAGTAATGCTGTTGATGAGACTCATATTCCAATAATCGCCCCCAGTGAACACCATTCCGATTACTTTAACAGGAAGTTCTTTCACTCTGTTATCTTGCAGGCTGTTTGTGACGATAACTATGTCTTTACTGATATAAGTGTTGGTCAGCCTGGGAAACATCATGACTCGTATGTACTTCAGAATTCTCCCATTTATGAAAAGGCACATTCTTCCATGTTAGATATTACCTGTGGTGTACCACAAGGCTCTACTTTAGGACCTCTACTATTCCTACTTTATATAAATGATATGCCGAATTCTGCAAAGAAACTCTCATTTCGAATATTTGCTGATGACACCAACATATTCTATACTTGCAATAACCAAAAGGAACTGGAATCTGTCATAAATAGTGAATTGAAATATGTACTTAATTATTGTGTTATTAATAAATTATCACTTAATCTTAAAAAGACTAACTATATGCTCATTACCTCACCTAGGACTACTGCAAAAATTAGCATGACCACACTTAAAATGGAACAGAAAAGCTACATTAAGTATCTTGGTGTATACATTGATGACCATTTAAATTGGAATACTCAAATTAAACATATTAATAATAAAATTTCTAAAAAAATTGGAATTATAAACAACTTACGACATTATGTAGACCTGAAAACAATTAAACAAATTTACTATACTATGATTTATCCCTATCTAAACTATGGATTAATGAGTTGGGGCAATACTTATAAGACTAAACTGTCTAAAACATCCACTAAACAAAACAAATGTATACGTAGTATCTTCTTCGCTAACCAAAGAGAAAGTGCTATTCCATTTTATCTAATACTCGGAATTCTAAAATTGGACAATATCTTTAAGTTTAAAATGGCCACCTTTGCTTTTCAAATAATTAACAACAAAGCCAAAATTCCTACTGTTTTTCATGATATTATCAAACCAGTTTCTGATGTCCATTCGTATAATACCAGGTATTCTGCTAATCAAAATCTTTACAGACCATTTTTACGAACGAATTATGGCCAACACACTTTTAAGTTTATGACTTCTAAAATATGGGAGAACATACCAATTACGATCAAAAGTTTAAATTTTAATAGTTTCAAAATGTGTTACAAACAATATTTATTAAGTAATCAACAGTAATTTTCATCCTCGTTCTGTCTATTAATTTCTCTTTTACTGTCTAGTATAAACTTAAATCTACCTTGCTGATGTTTGTATTTACTAAACTTAGGCTGTCACCGCATTTTTATTCTTCTCAAAGGTAGTGGTCAACACGAAAGCTTTGCTACTTTGACCACTACACACCATACTCTATAGAACACTTAAGCCGCTTTCCGTATTTATTTATCCTTTTTATACATAAACATTATTTATTGTTACAACTAATAATCAGTGTACAAATAAAATGAACTTGAACTTGCATCCAATGACAACCTTTTTCCTACATGGAATGAAGACATCAATGGAGTGAGCATTCCGCTGTTCTTGGTTGGAGATCCTGCATATCCTCTGTGCCCATGGCTCATGAAGGGTTTTCCTGGTAGCGGGCAAACAGATGAACAGAAACTGTTCAACTATAGGCTAAGCAGAACAAGGATGACAATTGAATGTGCTTTGGACGACCGAATTGTAGATGGCGGTGTCTCTTAAAGACCCTTGACTTGGAAGTTAGGAATGTCCCAGCTGTTGTATTTTGCACAACATTTGTGAAACCCATGGCGAGTACTTTGACAATGAATGGGAGGAAGAAGCACATCAAACCGCACCCAGAGGGCACAGTGGAGTTGACGATGTTGGAGCAAAGCAGATACGGGATGCATTATGTGGATGGTTGAGCTCAAATCCTATCTAATTCACTATAAGCATTCTATCACCAATGCTGCAATCTGATTGGCTAATCTACTCACTATATGGATGTCAGGTGTTAGCATAACACAGCCATCGACTATTGGCAAACTCAAAATCTGATTGGCTAGACCAGTGACATTTATCGATCAATAGATGTAATGGGCACAAGATGTAGTGGGTGCAGAACAAAAATTGGTTGTTTGTTGAGATTTGTTCTCAGTTTTCTTGATGTTATGTCAATTGCTAAGTTGATAGAACAGCAGCTTGGTTATGCTAAAACAATTAGACTGGCTCACTATCTGTTTCTATTGACTTTGATAACTGGCTCAGAGCTGGTTGCCCCTTGTCAGCTATCAGCCATTATAGTTCACCACAAAATTTTGGTGCGCGCTCATTGGCTAAAATCGATCATGTGACATGATAGTTGTCGTCCGCAGAGGAAAACTATCAGGCGATAGTGCCCGCTGAGAGTGGAAGACAATTTTGTGATGAACAATAATGACAAATAGAGTGTGTTTGTCTTGGAACTATTGGCTGATAGTTTCCCTTGGAAATTTGATGTTCTTAAAACTAGCATATAAGCCTCGAACTATCAGCCGGTAGTTCCTTGAGGGACACACTATTTGTTAAATAGAAACCTCGAGCTTGCAGTATAATACAGTGTAATTGCCCGGGGGAGGGGGGGACGCTCCTACTGACCTGATAGGGGTGCTCGGCCATCCCTTTTAGGGTGTCAAATTTCAGTGATGGTCCCATTTAGGGGGTCTTTTGACAAAAGGCAATTACGTAACAAAACGTGGTATCTTTTAGGGTGTTGTCTGTTTATTTGCAAGATTACAGATAAAGGAGATTACAGACATATATGTTGTAGATTGTTTTTTTCATGTCACGTTATTTGGTAGGTTGGAATATCAATGATACTAAAAAGAGGGAATTTAAAAAAGACAAAATTCACCCACCCCCTCCCTTACTAAATATTTTTGACTAAACACACCACCCCTCCCCTCTACTTGCTCCACCCTCCTTTCGCATTCTAATCTCCCTTGTCTTCCTTGTCCCCCCTGATTTATCTTTACTATTCCACATACCTTTGCCGTCACCAATCCACTTTACTTATCTCGCCCGATCGGGCTTAACTTGGCTTGAACACCACCGTTTATTCTATAAGTGACTAATCGTCGAACCTAGTCTCTCTCGTTACGCCCGCATGCGTACAAAATCGGAAAATTGGAAACATCGGGCAGCATACCCAGAGCTATATAATTTCACATTTATGGACAGGCTAGAGTCAAACGTCTCACACGCAGCATTTAGTTGAGTTAAATTAATTTTGTTTCCTTGTGGCTGCAGGGAATAATCAGAATGAGCCATTTGGGTGTAAATGTCTCCCCCAATACTGTAAACAGAGCCCTGGATAGCATTGGAGAGGACTACAACTCCATGTTTCTAAACCGGAAAGAAGCAGTATCACTTCATCTCCGTGACAATCAAGCTAATGCTGCTAAGGCTGCGCAACCACCAAATTGGAATCGCAGCAGCTGACATGACCTCAGGCAACCAGAACAAAGACCATCACTGGTGTAGTCATAACATTGTTCTGGATCGTGTCCCAGCTACAAACCTCTGTGATAGCGAGCCAATTGCCGATCTGCTTGAGGTGCCCAATGCTACATTCCTTCCCTCCATTGCTGACCACCAAGCTTTGCTAAGGGACTTCGCTGTGCTTGTGTCGCGAGTCCTAGTGGAACATGTACCAGCCTTCAAGGATATCGTGTCCCAGCACATCCCTCATAAGTACAGTGAGGCAATGAAGGGGAAATCTGAGAAGGCAAACCTAGGCATCCTCTTCAAAAATGAGAACAAGGGAGAGGAAATGATTGCCATTGTAAGATACCTTCAAGGTCTTGTGTCAAGCACAGGAGAAGAAGAGAAAGTATTTGCTCGCATGCCTGTAGCTGGAGACCAGTCAACAATAGAGAGGGGAATGGAACACTCCTAGAAGGAGGATTGAGGGAATATTCTTTCAGATCGCTGACTGGCACCACGAGAATAAATTTCTGATGTAAGTCACACACACCCCACCCCCCTCCACCCAATGCTATCCTGCTATGTCCCTGTTTATTTCAAACTCAGTACCCTCAATCGTGTGTTACTCCAACAGAGGCATTTATTTGAGAGAGATAAAAAGGGAAGGGGTGACCATCAGAACATCTAAAAAATACCTTAAAATACCTCGGAAAGGTAAAACAGACCTGAACCAAACACAGTTAATGTAATATGAAGCTTCTTTCTATAACCCCTTAAAGTACGATGGTCACCTCTACCAGGATTTGTAGATCTATAATAATAACCCTTGGTGTGCTTATTTCAAATTGAAGGGCTCAGAATGAAAACAGGTTAAGTGACAATGGAGTCATTGTCTTTTTTTTTTACTGTTTAAGATTTCATAACTCATGGTGGTGTGGACAGATTGCTAAATATCTCAGAGTCTCTGAGGACAACTCTCCTTCAACATTTTCTGACTTGACCACTTTTTTTTTGGGGGGGGGGGGGTATTCAAAGGGGATCTTATTTGAGGATTTATGATAAAATGAGGTTAAAAAGTATAGTTACATACAGCTAGTTCTCCATTAGATCTGAAAAACTGATATCTGATTCATAGCATGTGACAGTCAATCACATAACAAATATTTGGCTGGCCTAATTCATAGTATTCTGAGAAATTTATCGTATGTCCACATTTAATCCCTCAGTGCATTCTTTTGTGGATGTACGATAGAAAATCAAGTTAACTGGCGTGACTTTGTCACTGACAGTCACAGCAAACCTGCACAATGCAAGCGTTTTGTGAACCTTGTTCTAGATGCTCATATCCTTGTAGCTTCCCTTCATTTTTTGGGCATGAAATCTCTCGAGGATAAGCCAACAAAACAGGGAATTACGGACACACTTCAACTGAGGATGGGACCAGTTCGGCAGCATTATTTAGCCCGTGTTATCAGGGAGTTTCTGTGTTGCTATGTTATTGACCCACACCTGTACTCATCACATGCTGTTAATATTGCAACCCCACAGCAGTGGGAACATGCTAAAGACAACCAGGCTATCACTACAGATGGACGATATCCGTGCAGTAATGATGAATGCACGTACTCATTTAAACAAGATGGAGCTTGTAGACGCAGACACGAAATGTCACATGACCTGCCCCCAGATATTCTTCATGCTCCCATACTTATAAATACCCTACATGATCCAACTGATGAAAATCCTGATGTCAAAGATGACGTGTTCGATTATCACAGTACTTTCATGGGCATGGCTCTGCTACTTAGCAATTTTCAGGGGTTTAACCCCCTGAACTTCATTCCATGCACTGACGGCTGCTTTGATGTCAGCACAGCCTTTACCATTAGATCCATCTTCTACCACATCATCAGGTGAAGTCCAAGCCAACCTAATTCTTTATCCACTAGGAATCCAACATTTTCAATTGAAATATTAGCATGTCCATGTGCCTTTTGATGTTGTAAATATCTGACTAAAATTAGAGATACCTGTTCTTTTCCCATAACTGTTGCTGCAGTTTGAATTGAATTCTTTTGAAAGATTGTCTTGAGAATTGATGTTGGACTCGCGCAAATATTTCATCTAGTTGGACGAACTTACATATATCGACTGATTTTTATTCCTTTGACTATGCGCTACATACCGAACATTAATTAATTAATGATTGTATTATTTCTATGATCATCGTTAATTATTATTATTATTATTGTTATTATAGAGTTCCTCAGCATTTTTTAAAATTTGTCTATTTCAGGATGATAATTGGCTCGAGGCAAAAGGGATGAATTGGAGCGAATATATTCTTGGCTTTCACGTGACGTCACAGGCCTCTCCAAATATGGACGGCCGCCATGTTTGTGCCCCTCAGAGTGTGAAATTTATTGTGATCGTAGGCCACTTCTGTAGTACTTTCCCGTTTTTATCGACATTAAGCATGAATTCGTCCGAGAAAATCAAGAAAGACGAGCTAGAAAGGCACAGCAAGAATATACCAGTGCTCTCCAAGTATGCTTTGGCCTTGGAAAGCCGCATTAAGCTGCGATATCTCGAGAAAATTTCGGTGATAGGAATCGACCCGGCCATTATCCCAAGCGATGAGTTCGATCCCGAATGTTTGCCGCCAGTAGAACAGTCGGATTTGTTCAGTTATTTGGTCCTCCAAACAAGCTATTACACCAATGACCAATTCAAGAGCTACAAGAGTTTGGAAGCATACAATCAAGTGGTATCTGGTTTTGTGGCTTCGGTAAAAGGGAAGGTGATCGCCGGAAAGCACGTTGTTGTAGCGCGCATTAGACACTCACAACGAATGAACGACCCTCTTGTGGACGTGTGGCTAATAATCGGGACTGATGGAACCATTCTATCTGTGCATTGTTTAGGATGCAAAGCAGGGTTGGCAGAATCTTGCTCGCATGTTGCGAGCGTTCTATTTTACATTGAATGTTGGACACGAATCAATAGGAAGTTAGCGTGCACGCAAGTAAAGTGTACATGGATGCTTCCAACTTATGTGAGCGAAGTTTCTTATGCGAGGATAAAAGACATCGACTTTACTTCGGCTAAAAAGCTGAAAGAAAACATAGATAGTGAAATAGATTCATTTGATGGAAGCATAAGCTCACAAGAACGACCCACTAGTGCTACTGGTTCACAAAAGCAAACCCCGACACCTCAAGTTTCAGCAGCGGAAATTGTGACATTTTATGACAAGCTGAACCAATGCAAAACAAAGGCTGTGGCGTTAAGTTTAGTCAAGAAACATGCCGATCAATTTGTGTCAAAAAGCCGCAACGTCCCAGTACTAACGGATCTCTATGAACCAAGTAATTTAGACCTCGAATATCCTGATCTTTTGCGCAAATGTTTAGATGTACATGTCAATATTTCTGATGAGGATATCGAGACGGTTGAGAAAGATACAAGGTCACAAGCAAGGGGTCCAGGCTTTTTTAGGCATCGAGCTGGACGGATTGGTGCATCTGTTAGCGGCGCAGTATTCCACAGCAACCTTGCACAGCCGCCGCAATCACTGCTGAAGTCAATTTGTTACCCCCATTTGTACAAAGTGAACACAAAGGCGACAAGGCATGGGTGCAAATATGAGGAACCTGCCATTAAGGCTTATGAGGCACACATGAAGGGAAATCATGTTAACTTTCAGATTCAGCGATGTGGCCTGTTTATCAATAAGCAGTACCCTTTTATCCATGCCACACCTGACTTTTTTATGTCTTGCGATTGTTGTGGATTGGGATGCGGGGAAATCAAATGTCCAGTTTCTATAATCGATAATGACTTTGACGAGTATGCCAATAAAAAGAGTGCGTGTCTGGAAAAGGTGGATGGGGTCTTTAAGTTGAAGAAAACGCATAATTATTACCACCAAGTCCAGCAACAGTTATTTACTCTTCCAGAGAGGAAATACTGTGACTTTGTTGTTTGTACATTTGATGTGGAGGGCAATGCCCATTTACTATGCGACCGAATTAGTCCTGATATGGAACACACAAGTACTGTTATGGTGAAACTACAATCGTTCTGGAGAATATGCATTCTCCCTGAGATCCTGGGCCGGTGGTACACAAGAAAGTGCGATGTGGTCATAAAGGCTCCAGGGATTGATAGCATCTGCTTTTGCAGAGAGCAGAGCAGTGCAGATGATGTTTCCTGTAGCAACCCAGGGTGCCCTTATGGACGATTTCACAAGGCATGTTTGGCAATAAGTGGAGTACCAATGAAGAATACCTGGTACTGTCCCCACTGCAGCAGGCTACCAGAGTTTAAGCGTGTGGCCAGGAAGGCTACATCAGCCAAAGGGAAAGCACTAGTGAACCAGGCTGCCATGCTCTGCACCAATATTTGTCTCTGCAATGCAAAACCATCTCCAGGAGACAAATTGGTTGAGTGTCACAATACTGGGTGTGACCATGGACGGTACTTCCATATTAGTTGTTTGGGGCTGAAAAGGATGCCCAATAATTCTAAAACAACATGGCAATGCAAGGCCTGCAAAGGGAAAAAGACAAAGCCATCTACTTCTTGTACTTCTTCTGCGTCACCGACAGTGTCGGCTGCTACTGGTGAGTTGAGTGATTCGAGCGGTGATGAGGACAATGTTGTCATTACTAACAAAACAACAGGACCAATTGATAAATTTGGAACTCTTGCACATTTGGTGGATGCTGATTATGACCTTATCAGGGATCCTGGAGGTTGGCTTTCTGGTGACATTGTGCAAGCTGCACAAGTGCTACTACAGAAAGTCAATCCATCAGTTGAGGGACTGCAGCGCCCAACACTAGGGCGCGTGCGAAACTTTGATGTAGTTTCAGCAGAATGTATCCAGATTTTGCATTCTGGTACAGATCACTGGGTTTGCATCAGTTCTGTGGGTTGTTTGCCTGGCATGGTAAACCTTTATGATAGTTATTATGATGATGCTATTAGCCAGGAAATAGAAGAACAGGCAAATGATTTGCTTGGTGGACATTTAGTTTCACTGGACTATGTACCTGTACAGCAGCAGAGAAATGGTAGCGACTGTGGTGTTTTTTCCATTGCATTTGCTACGTGTTTAATTTTTGCAACTGATCCAAGGCATGTAACATTTGATATCCCTAGAATGCGCCCACATTTATTGCAATGTTTGCAAATTGGATCAATTAGCATGTTCCCCATCTTTTAGTATAAATAGTTAATGGTTCGAATAGAGTGCAAATGATATATCCGTGAAATACAAATTGCACATTTGTACAATTTAGTGGTTTATGCCTAGCTGATTTTTCACCTATTTGTCTGTCTAGACGAAATTGACTATTTACAAAATTGTACAAATTTGTGCAATTTTGTGGCACTAATGTTTCACAGATATATTGTTTGCACTCTATGTTACATAGGCATCTGAACAAAGTTTTTGTACTCCTGTGAATTAGCCATAGTTTTATTCTAAAATCCACAATTACTTTTAATTGTACATTTATTTTTATTTTATTTAGTTGGTTTTTACTGCAAGAAGGTGGAATTATTTATTATTATAATTAACAGTTGGATCTCAGGGTCTGTCTACAAAAAGACCTTGTGCTGCTATTTCTCTGTACTATTATTTACGAAATAGCACACATTTTTCCATGTACCATGTGATGGTACCACACATAAAATTATCATGGGAGAATGGCTAATTATGTGGGAATACGAGCCCCTTTGGGAGTGAGTATTTCCACAGTTTTTTGCCGTTCAACCAGTTTTCACATCATGTTATGGTAAAATGAGAAATGTGTGCTAATTTCTTTTATGAAATAGGCCAGCCATGTACCTCCCTGGATTTTCAACCAATCAGAGTGTACATACTGGGCAATTTTTGTTTGCTTCAGTGAAATATCAGGGCAGGTTTGACAAGACAGGGTTTGTATTTTGGCGAGACAAGGTTGAGAAGCCCTGATATCTATCGGAAGAGAACATCAATAGAGTACCGAAGTGTGACGTCACAAATTTGCAAAATTTAGATGTAGAATGTTTGGACCACTGATTCAGAAAGAGCAATATAAAAGAACATTACATACCAAAAATGAGGTGTATACGATGAAAAGCAGCTGAGATATGGGCATTGGAATATATACTTTTCTTTAACAAATCACTGTATTTTTGTACTGGCTCATAAACTTAGGAACCAGGACAAAAATACATAGTTTTGTTAAAGAATATTATATATTCCAATGCCCATATCTCGGCCGCTTTTCATCTTATTCACCTCATTTTTGCTATGTAATGTTCTTTTATCGTGTTCTTTCTGCAACTGTGGTCAAATGTTGTTAAAGGGAAAATTTATTATTTATGACGTCATCACTTCGGTACTCTATTGTACTATAATATTTTATTATTATCCCACTGACTTGAAGTTTGTTTTCACCGGGAAGCCATTCATTGGTTTCTTCACAAAACTTTTCCCCATCTTTTCTTTTTTTGTTATAGTTATGCTTGTGCAACTGTCCATGATATCAGGAAAATTTCTCTCACTTCTGATTGGAATACAAGGTTTAGTGGGATAATAAAACATTATATTATAACACTAGAACAATTGAAAAAAATCCTAATCAAATGGTACAATTGGAGGACAAAAATTTACAAAAGCAGAGCATACCGTTATAATTCTGTCAATTATAGGTACCTGTACCTCTGCAGGTCCAGTTGAACGACAAACTAGGTAGTCTGTGGGAATAATTCCTTCTAAAATAGTGTACTTTCTGCGCAGTAGTCCAATCACTCTTTCGACGTGAATCCTGACATTCGCAATTCCCCTCGACCTTTCTACATCCACTGGGTCTAGCTGGGCTTTCCCTTTTGTAAATGCTGGTATAACAAGCTTCCCTTGCTTTAAACCAACACTTTCAGCAATGGTAAAGCCCCTGTCAGCCATCACTGTGTCCCCTGGTACCAGTTTGTCCAAAAAACCACAGTTCTCTGTCAGGAATTTGTCAGATGTGCGACCACCCCAAGCCTCTGATACAAATGAGATGGATCCTTGTGGTGTAATGCCAATAAGCACTTTTATCGTATTATGGTGCTTGTATGACGAAAAGGTCTGTGCACGCGCCATTAGATTTGAAGGTTTCTCCACAAACACCTCAAAGCAGTCAATAATAACAGTAACTTTCCGTCCAAATGTGTACTGAAAACACATAGGCATAGTTTTCCACAAGCTCTCTCTGTCAGGCCATGTAACAAAACACGACAATCTAGTATCTAAGACTACAATCCAGGCAGTAAATATCCTTGAAACAGTAGAAAGGGAAACTAGAAACCGGTAGGCCAGATCTTGGAAAGGCATGTTTAGCCGCAGTTTCATCACAACCATGATAAATTCCTGGAAGCTGTCCAGACACTGAGATCGACGAGATACATAGGGCGCAACATGTTCAAACACAACCATAAGTATTTCATATGAAGGGAGACCGGTATAAAATCTAACTTTATCGTCTGAGTTGAAGTATTCTTTGTTTGGGGCTTGATAAGTCTGATTTCTAAACATGTACTGAAACTCTTCAGTCTGTGTTTCAGCGATCTTTGAGTCGCGATATGTTGGCACGCTTCTAAACACATACTGCAATTCCTCGGTTTGCGTTTCGGCGTCCTTCGGTTCTATGGGTTCTAGCTCCGGGTCCAAATCCATTTCTACCTCTTCAGGTTCATTCCCAACGTCCATGAATTCAATATCCCGTACACGATCTCCAGCAACATCCAACTGCGTTCTCTTCGCTGCGGCTTCTATCTCTTGTTGTTCTGCGATTCGCTTTTTGCGCTCTTTTGTCCTCTCAGCTCTCGCTTCTGTCTCTTTCTGTCTACTTTCTTTCGCCTCAGCTTCCTTATATTCTTTCTTGCCGAGGTTCTGACTGGGTACCCAGTCAACATCATATCGATCCCAAGAAGCTGCAGGCTTCCCCGAAACGAAGTGACGGCCACATACCCGTTCGCTTTCGAGGATGTTTTTAGTAGCTGTATCTCCGCGGCTGATCGCCGAAATCCACAATCTTCTGCGTTCTCTCGTTCGTTCTTCGTGCTCTTCGCCTTGATGAGTGCTTACTTTAGGTATTGAAGCAAAATATAGCTTATGTTTGCCGCTTTTCGACCCGCAACCAACGATAATACAGTGAACCATATTCGACTAAATCCTCTCACTTCGCGTCTTTGTTTACGGGTCGAGGGGCACAAATATGGCGGATAGCAACCGTTGTCAAGGCCGGGTCACGTGGGTGAAAGCCAAGAATAATGACGTAAGTAGGATATCTCCCGCAGGTAGCACACGCTCCTTGGTATTGTGTTCAGTACATAACACCGTATTGTTATGTATTTAGTTAGTTATATCTGTGTTTGTCATATTATTTTCAGTTTTCACGTGAATTCAGTACACCACAAATAAAGAATTGCAATTCCAACGCTCGCAATTCCTGCATTCTCGGTATATTAAAATCAACTCTTTAAACGGCTAAACCGGGGCCATTACAACGTATGTAAAGGAGTCATTTTTAATAATTCTTATTGTCCCTTCATGATTCCCGCAACTATTATCATACTGTTTCTCTTGGCTAGCAATCTTACACACTTTCCGACTGTTCTTTCACAACACCTGTGTGTTTATATCAGAGAACAAAGACATGAACTGTGCACACAAGGTTATTTCTATTACCACAGGAAACCAAATAAACATTTCTTTTAAAACCACGTCGAACGTTCTTCACTCAGCTATAATTACTTTTAGTTTCTAAAATTAAAAATAAATTTCTAACAGTCCTCCCTACTGAATGTGGTAAACATGTAACATTTGGGCACGCCACACATTTGTAGTCACAATGTCATACCCAGAGCCTTCAAACTTGGTCAGCAGCGATATAATCTACGTTGTCAACCTGTCAACCTGATGACCAAGTTTAAAGGGCGAGAAACAGTTCAATGGCTTCTGAACTCCCTCACGAAACCATGCACTCAGACATGTAATCGAGGAAATGAAAATCAAGTGTCCAACAGCAACAAACACCAATAGTAGTGGCTGTAGATGGCAAGGCCTGTGAAAGAGTTTGAGTCTCATAAGACAGTGCAAAAATTCAGAATGTTGTGCCACAACGTACCGCTTCGAAGAAAAGGAGCATGCTGAGAAGTGCCCATTTCGTAGAAGATGTTGTGAAAAGTGTAATGCTAAAATTCATATCAATTCTTATTCATGACAAGAACACAAGGAGAGCATGGTGGTACACATCCGTCAGTAGCTACTAAACATCTACATCAAAAATATTCTGAAAATCCTCACTTCACAGGAAGAATGTGTATGATTTATGTAGAATTGTCAAATGATCAAGCCGTTTACCTGGGTGCAATGCATCAGCATACCTCAATGTTCCAACATGAAACCACTTACAGAGAAGATATGTTAGTTCATTATTTCTTCTTCATCATAATTTTTTTGTACTTAATAATGTACAATGTAGATAAAATCTTATCTGCTAACGTATATGTTGTAGATTGTTTTTTCATGTCAGGTTGTTTGGTAGATTGGAATATCAATGTTCCTAAAAGTGATAAAAACATTTTTGGGATTCATAAAAATGGGTTCATTTCTTTAGGGGGAATTTCAAAAGAGAAAAGTCACCCACCCCTCCCCTACTAAATATGTTTGACTACCCACCCCACCCCACTACTTTCTTCACCTTCCTTTCGCATTCTAATCTCCCAGAGCCCTCAAACTTGGTCAGCAGGGATATAATCTACGTTGTCAACCTTGTTCTCAGGGGTCTTTACGCGCATAATCTCTGGGAACGAGGTTCCTATATTGTATGGAGATCCCTGATGACCAAGTTTAAAGGGCGAGAAACAGTTTAATGGCTTCTGAACTCCCCCAAGAAACCATGCACTCAGACATGTAATCGAGGAAATGAAAATCAAGTGTCCAACAGCAACAAACACCAATAGTAGTGGCTGTAGATGACAAGGCCTGTGAAAGAGTTGGAGTCTCACAAGACAAAAACATAAAATGTTGTGCCACAACGTACCGCTTCGAAGAAAATGAGCATGCCGAGAAGTGTCCATTTCGTAGAAGATGTTGTGAAAAGGGTAATGCTAAAATTCATATCAATTCTTATTCATGACAAGAACACAAGGAGAGCATGTGTCCACGAGACCAAATAAATCCTGCTGGGAACTATGGTGCACTGTTCGTTGTTTGTGAAAGGCATGTCAAGTAAAAGGGGTTTCAGTCATGAAGAGAAAGGTACACATCTGTCAGTAGCTACTAAACAACTACATCAAAAGTATCCTGAAAATCCTCACTTCGAAGAAAGAATGTGTAGGATTTATGTAGGATTGTCAAATGATCAAGCCGTTTACCTGGATACAATGCATCAGCAATGTTCCAACAACAAACCACTTACAGAGGGGCGGTGTGTTAGTTAATTATTTCTTCTTCATAATTATGTATTTGTACTTAAGAATGTACAATGTAGCTAAAATTTCTTATTCATTTCTTATCTGCTAACGTATATGTTGTAGATTGTTTTTTTCATGTCACGTTATTTGGTAGGTTGGAATATCAATGATACTAAAAAGGATAACAAAACTTTTTGGGGAATTTAAAAAAGACAAAAGTCACCCCACCCTTCCCGTACTAAATATTTTTGACTAAACACACCACCTCTCCCCTCTACTTGCTCCACCCTTCTTTCGCATTCTAATCTCCCTTTTCTTCCTTGTCCCCCCTGATGTATCTTTGCTATTCCACATACCTTTGCCGTCACCCATCCACTTATCTCGCCTGATCGGGCTTAACTTGGCTTTAACACCACCGTTTATTCTCAGGTGGTGCTGGCGCTACGACCGCAAAGCATTATTTTTTCCCAAAAAGTCAAGTTTTATAGATGGCGGCGAATCAACTGTGGAAAGTGTCATTTTGGCGGTAAGTCAAACGCTGGTCATGAGTTTTTCTTCTACGTTTCGTCACATATTTTAACATGAATAGAAATTAGAAGTATCGGTTTATCGATTTATCTTGATCATTGAGTCCTTTTGGTGGTGTTTATAGTACTTTTAGCCCTATATTTTACGGTGGAAATTATTATTTCTCAATGTGAATGAGATTCTTAAAAGCACGCATTAGAGACTTGGCATTGTACTGTTAGTCAACTGTCACTACATGTGAGCTATTACCTCAATTTTTATTCATTTAATTATTTGAACAGATGACAGAATAATTACCAGCCCAGCAAGAGAGGTCACGGTGGTGCTACACGGGATACCCCTGGAAAGCCAGCTCAAAAATTGTCTTGAGGTCGGCTAGTGAGACAAATGAGAGGAAAACAAGAGCTATTCACAACTTTCTTAAGCAAATAATATATTTTCAAAATACCTTTCTTATGCACTTATTAGCAGTTTCCTCCAGGGATATACTCCCAGGCCGATCAGGGGGATAAGTTGGGGAATAAAAGGGGATTGAATGTAAGTTTTGCCCCTCGGTAGGGGAAAATGCTTGACTTTGTTTGAAGTTCCAAGATAAGCGAGTGGGAATGTGTAAGATTATAATCTCACATAAGAGGGATTTTCTGTTTAAGGAAAACGTGACCCAGGGGACTTTGACTAATAACATTTCCCCACCCCTGGGGAAAATCGTGAAGTTTGTTCCACCCTTTTTGAAATCCTCTTGATCATCCTGGGGTCTACCTCTGGGGGAAGCTGCTGGAAATATTGGAATTATCTAATTTAATATAAATGGCAACAATAAAAAAAATTAACATTTCCATGTATGTACCGTAATTATTTCATAGGACAAATCAACCTGAATTATAGAAAAGCTAATTAATACTTAAATGCTGGGGCATATGGAGGCCCTTAAAATTGGGGGAAAATGGGGGGGGGGGGGGGGGGATGAATTCTGAGACATTTTCATTGATGACTTCTGTCTTCTCTTCATTACTTATATTAATGATCTCTCCTCTTGTGATCTATTCTCAGAAGTAAGAATGTATGTTGATACCAGCCTTACAGTAGCTGATGCAAACCCAAATGTTCTAGAGCAACAAATGAACCATGACTTGAATAAGGTGCACATATGATAGTTGCAAGTCGGCATAAAATAAGACACCTTGAACATAATCAAAGTTGATCACAAACCCTAAAGAGAGAACAAACTTACAAATATCTTGGAGTTGAGATTGACGAGTCCCTAACATGGAAACAACAGGTGGATAAAATTTCTAAGAAAATTTGGGATTGGAGCGATTGGAGCTTTAAAACGAGTTAGAAGCCTTATACCATTTGAAACTTTAAATACTATGTACAATTCTCTCGTACTACCATATCTCGATTACTGTGCAGTACAGTGCAGTACTGGGTACCTCGTGTGGTAAAGGGCTATTGGATCACCTTCAAAAACTCCAAAATAGAGCTGCCAGAGTGATTACCTTTTCTAATTATGATGAACCGTCATCTGGGCTACTGGATGAGCTTAAATGGGACAATGTTGAGAACAGAAGATGCAAACAACTTGCAACTTTAATGTTTAAAACATTAAACGGGACTTCACCAGACTATTTGCATAAACTATTTGCAAATTCAAACACTGTACACTCCCATAGTTTAAGAAATTCAGCACATAATATTTTCATAAAACGTCCACAGACTGAAGCTGGTAAACACAGCTTTCAGTATCTGGAGCCCCGTTCTCTGGAATAGCTTACCAGCTGCAGCCAAAAACTAGCCAGGCCTATACAATTTTAAGAGGTACTTAGGTCAACTGTAAATAAATTTAATGATTATATTAATTAGCAATTAGAACATTTTAATATCTCATACACGGCTCTCTGGGAGAGCATGTAACATGAAGAGACTCCGTGTTTAAATAAAGACTATGTATGTACATGTATGTATGTCTCTCTCTCTCTCTCTTCTGAAACTGGGCAGAGGGGGGGGGGGGGGGGGGGGGACTGCCCCTCTCCCTCCCGACACCACTACTTAAATGTATTATTGAACAGGACTATAGCTAATGTGAATCTTGTTCTTAGCCAGCATAGCAGCACAAGGAGCTCCACTGTCCCCCCCTCTCCCTCCCTTGCACTGCTACACAGGCGATATATATTGTTCTGTAATAATTATTTGTCTCGGTAGAATTATATGCTGGTTTAGTATCCCATCTATATAATTATGCACAAGCAGCTGGAATGTCACTCTCTTCTGTTCCCGTCTCAAAAGAAACAAAAGCCAAATGTTGTAAAGGGTAGGAAACTCTCTTTGCCGATCAAATCGATTCAAACAGCTCTTTCAGAGATGTTCGTTCGACGGCAGCATGTGCGATTTTGTGAAATGGACCAACGTGCTTTGCGATCGTAGCGCCAACACCACCTGGTTTATTCTATAAGTGACTAATCGTCGAACCCAGTCTCTTTCGTTACGCCCGCATGCTTACAAAATCGGAAAATTGGAAACATTGGGCAGCATACCCAGTGCTATATAATTTTACATTTATGGACAGGCTAGAGTCAAACGTCTCACACGCAGCATTTTGTTGTGGCTGTACGGAACAATCAGAATGAGCCATTTGCGGGTAAATGTCTCCCTCAATACTGTAAACCGAGCCCTGGATAGCATTGGAGAGGACTACAACTCCAGGTTTCTAAACTAGAAAGAAGCAGTATCATCTCATCTCCGTGACAATCAAGCTAATGCTGCTAAGGCTGCTCAACCACCAAATAGGAATCACAGCAGCTGGCATGATCTCAGGCAACCAGAACAATGCCTACACTCCTAGAAGGAGGATTGAGGGTATATTCTTTCAGCTCGCTGACTAGCAGCACGAGAGTAAATTTCTTGATGTAAGTCACAGTCCCACCCCATGCTATCCTGCTATGTCCCTGTTTATTTCAAACTCAGTACCCTCACTCACGTGTTACTTCAACAGAGGCATTTATTTGAGAAAGATAAAAAGGGGTCGGGGTGACCATCAGAAAATCTAAAAAAATGACTTAAAACAGACCTGAACCAAATACAGTTAATGTAATATGAAGCTTCCTTCTAAAACCCCTTAAAGTATGATGGTCACCTCTACCAGGATTTGTAGATCCATAATAATAAACCTTGGTGTGTTTATTTCAAATTGAAGGGCTCAGAATGAAAACAGGTTAAGTGGCAATGGAGTCATTCTCGATTGTTTTTCTGTTCAAGAATTCATACCTCATGGTGGTGTGAACAGATTGATAAATATCTCAGAGTCTCTGAGGACAACTCTCCTTCAACATTTTCTGACTTGACCACTTTTTTTTGGGGGGGGGGGTATTCAAAGGGGATCTTATTTGAGAATTTATGGTAAAATGAGGTTAAAAAGTATAGTTATATACAGCTAGTTCTCCATTAGATCTGAAAAACTGATATCTGATTCATAGCATGTGACATGTAACACATATTTGGCTGGCCTTATTCATGGCATTACGAAAAATTTATCATATGTCCACATTTAATCCCTCAGTGCATTCTTTTGTGGATTCACGATAGAAAAGTTTGAAGGCATTATTACAATAGCTAATATTTTTTGACAGGGAATTATTGTTCTTTCTATTTCAGATAATATTTGGAAGATTCTACAGTGGTGCCTCAGCATGCGACAAAACATCTCTCTTTGCTATACGTAATCAAGTTAACTGGCGTGATATTGTCACTGACAGTCACGGCAAACCTACACAATGCAAACATTTTGTGAACCTTGTTCTAGATGCTGATATCCTTGTAGCTTCCCTTCATATTTTGGGCATGAAATCTCTCGAGGATAAGCCAACAAAACAGGGATTTACGGACACACTTCAACTGAGGATGGGAGCAGTTCGGCAACATTATTTAGCCCGTGTTATCAGGGAGTTTCCGTGTTGCTATGTTATTGACCCACACCTGTACTCATCACATGCTGTTAATATTGCAACCCTACAGCAGTGGGAACATGCTAAAGACAACTAGGCTCTCACTCCAGATGGACGATATCCGTGCAGGTATGATGAATGCACGTACTCATTTAAACAAGATGGAGCTTGTAGACGAAGACACGAAATGTCACATGACCTGCCCCCAGATATTATTGATGCTCCCATACTTATAAATACCCCACATGATCCAACTGATGAAAATCCTGATGTCAAAGATGACGTGTTCGATTATCACAGTGCTTTCATGGGCATGGCTCTGCTACTTAGCAATGTTCATGACGCTGGGCGGGAAGGAGATGGTGTATTAAGTAAGTTATTTTTATTGCACTTTGTCCAAGATGGTACTGGAAGTACTAAGTATTGTTTAGAAGCATTATATATAATGTTTCAAGTGAATGCACTCCTAAGTCCACAGGAGGTAGAAAGACTAATATGGAATAGAACAGTCAATAATAAGGGCCGTCTAGGCAGTCTTTTTAGACCTGGACTTAGAGCACAACAACCATTTGTTGAAGGATATGCTGAGAGGACTGGGAGCCAATGTATCAGAGTCCGGTGTTTCACGAATTTCCTGTGCCTTTTATGTGAAAAGTTTAGACATATAATTGAATATAAAAAAGGATTCAGGGGATAACACATCTAAAAATAGGTCCGCAATGCCAACATCATTATTTTCCCTTGAGAATATAAATTTTGGTAACCTCCCCTTGTTTAATATCCTGGGTTCCAGAGGCTCGAAAGAGAGTTAGAAAGAGAGTTAAGAGGGGCCTGGGGAAGAAAGTACTTTGAACGAGCCTCTGGCCTCGCGAGGCACGAATCTCACTTTCAATAGTACATAATCTGTACTCTTAATTTGATTGGCCAATGACGCTAACAGGGTCGCGATTGGTTGGATTTAGCAAACAGGTTCTCTAGTTTGAAAACCGGTTTTCTCTACTAAGAGACATCAAAATGGCGAGTGAAGTCGAAGAAGCAAACTTTATACGAGAGTGCAGGAATGTCATTCATTCTGCTTTAAAAGCATTTCCCAACGTCAAGGAATTGCAAGCAGTGCAAGAAGAAGCTACCATAAGCTTCATAAAGCGAAGAGATGTTCTGGCTGTGCTTCATACAGGGTATGGGAAGTCACTGATTTTCCAGCTTGTTCCCAGGATATGCTCTTCGACTATCCCTCGAAGTCAATCCTGATCGTCATCTGTCCCTTAAATGCCTTAGTAGATTCACATATCAAAGAGCTACAAGCCTGTGAGATAACAGCATGCTCGCTTTCAGACCAGACCATTAACATAGCAGATGTTAAGGATGGCAAGTTTTCCCTCGTGTTTGCGAGTCCAGAAAAGGTGCTTGAGAATAGTACTTGGCGAGCGATGCTACAGTCGGCTTCCTACCAAGAAAATATATTCGGGCTTGTCCCCGATGACGCTCATGTTGTTCCAAAGTGGTATGTATTTAATCTGTTGGTGTTACATAAAAATACGTACATACAGCATCCGAATTATGCATATAGTCTATAGACAATCATCAACTCCGTTTATAAATTATACGAAACCAATTATACAAGCTTACAATTACGCTTACATGTAATTTGTACTCTGAATATTCTGGATCATTTTCTCTTCGACAATACTGCTGGTGCATGTTGTATAGGTTTAGTGAAATGAGGCTCTAAAACAAATAAAAAAACTTGCAATATGTTTTGCTCTATTAAGCTGAAATAAGGTTTTAAATTAAGATTAATTGAGTTTAAGCTTATATTTGAGACTTATTTTCAAAATCCTAACTCTTTAGGGGTAAGGCTAATGCCAAACAGAAGAAAGCAGCTTTCATGCAATGTTTCTTCAGACTTGGTGAGCTACGGTCAATAATATCACCGGGGGCACCAGCACTAGCTGTAACTGCCACAGCTACCATAGAAGTCAGGAAGGACAATGTTCAAGGACTTGCAATGAAGTCAGACTGTCACTTCATAACGGTAAGTCCGAATAGGCCAAACATTTACCTATACAAAGGGAAGGTTTACTACAGCCTTGAGGAGCTTTGAATAGCTTGTGGAAAGGATAAAGCTTGAGAAAAACAATCTGCCAAGGACAATTGTGTACTGTAAGTCACAAAAGGATTGTAGTCGGCTGTTTCATAACTTTAAGTTTCAGCAAAAAGAACACGCTTTTTTCCTGAAGGAGCAGTAACGTTTCTAAGAATATGCTTATTGGAATGTACCATGCCAATACTCTGACAAAACACAAGGATAGAGTGTCAGACTCCTTGTACGAAAAAAATTGAATCTGTCGTGTTGTATTTGCATCAACAGCTCTGGGGATGGGAGTAAATCCATTTTCCGAGTCCAATCCGAGTCCAATCCGAGTCCAATCCGAGTCCGAGTCCAATCCGAGTCCGATTCAAAATGCCGAGTCACTGGTCAGCGGTAAACATCACCAGATATCCTCCTCGTGCGTTACATGATGGTGGGTGAGTAAATTATTCATTTATCTAAATCTATTCGCATCCTAATGTTTCTTTGATTATGTGCATATTTTGGAGTTCTCAACACTAAAATAGTGGTGCTTTTTCTTGTTATGGTGTTTATTTTAACAATTTTTGGCGTTGAACTTATGATATTTCTGTCCGATAGATGATGTTATTGATGTTGACGCACCGGGAAATTGTATAGATTTATTAGATGATCTGGTCGAAACAGTATCGCTGGAGAAGGTAAGAAACACCATGCATTTTAATGGCATAGAAAATGCCTTCGCTTATAGCGCCATAGCCCAGCGTATGAAAACTTCAGCTTGAGATATTTTCATTTTTCCAACAGCCTCGTGACTTAGCAGCCTTTGCATTTTAGAGCTCCCACTCGATAGTCGACTTCACAATCAGGTACGCTGTTAATAAAAATTAAAGGGTGCTTCTTGGTGTACCAGATGTATTGTATTTTGGGGTTTGGAGTATCAGCTACATGTAGCTAACTAAAATTCGATTATTTCAGTTGATCTTATACGCATTATCGCTACGATTCTTACAATTACACGTACCCTAAATACAAAATAGGCATAAAATAATATTTTAAGTATATCGTTGCCGTTGGGTGAACTATTTTTCTGTTTGAAATATACTTCTAGTGACAGCAGTAGTGATGATGCTCTAGAACCGGTTTTCTTGTCAAAGGATTGACCCAAATATCACAAGGTGAGTAACATCACATTACAAAGTAAATAAATAAAAGCATATGTGTTACTTATTTATGCAGTGTCTATAGCCATTCTCTAAGGCAAACTTGGACTTTAGTAAGCGAAACTATTATAAGTGAAAGTTATTGTAAGATGAGGATTGATCCTACACGTAGTTTCTCCTACTCTTAGTTCGTAAGTGCTTTGGCTTACTAGAGAAATCTTCACCATTTCACATTGATATTGATCACAATAATCAATGTTTCGATCAATCTTTGTTTACTTACTATTAGATCCCAATAAATTAATCAGCGCCAACATCGAAGCTCCAACATTCAACAATCAAATATTCCCTACCGCAGTGAATAAATTAAATTAATGTCTCCAAAGGTGCTAACGGATATGTAATAAAAATCAACAGGATCTGTAATAACAACAGGATATTTAATAAAAGTCAACAGGATTTGTAATAAAAAGTTAATAGGAAATGTAATAACAATCAACAGGAAATGTAATAAGGAATAAATGGTTTACTCACCATTTGACTGAACTCGAGTCGAGAGGTAAACAGACCTCCGTGGACCATAGTCTCATCCAAAATGTATTTCAGTATTACATAAAAGCCAGACACTTTCTCTGGGTCGGAGAAATATTTTAAAGCTTTGTGCAGAAATGAAGAATTACTCTTGCTATACAAAGCGTTGCTAACACACTCCAAAGGCTTCAAAACAGAGCCGCCAGAGTGGTCACTTTTTCAAATTATGATAAGCGATCGGCTGAGTTGCTGGATGAGCTGGTGTGGAACAATCTTGAAGAGAGAAGATTAAAACAAGAAGAAACGGAAGACTCTAAGTCGGAAATAGAGAACATTTTGCTTAATCGGACATCGAAAGATTTCAACAGAAACTGGAAGAGGTAAGCGAAGACAAAAATAAAACCAACCACAACTAAAATCAGCTAAAACCGATATTAACTTTTACTGGTAGAGAAAGTAAAGTCAATGTGACGGACAGGGCGAGAGATATAAGTTATCTTGTCCGTACATGCAAGTTTGACAATGATGATCAAGGGGCTCTTGACCTAATTGAGAGATATGTGGGGGGACAGGCAAATTCAAGATGAATTGTTGAAATGGGAGCAAGATAAACATAAGCTTGCTAATTTAGCAAACGGAAAGGAAGTGGTTCCCAAAGTTGTTAGTCGGCCCCAGTCAGTGAAAGAGGCTCACAGCGCTCGGGGAACTCCACCCCCTAGTAGCGAAAATCAAATTCTAAAAGCCATCAAGGCTTTGGAAAAGCAAATGAGAGAACAAGCGAAGGAAATTCAATCTCTGAAAGAGGCTGTGCACCCAACTGTAAACCCAAAAAGAGGGAGGAATGGGGGTATTTTATGTAGTAAGGAGGAACACATTGCACGAGAATGCCGAGAAGAGTTACCATCCCCAGCTAGTAATCAGGAAAACTAAGGTTGCCTGCCGGGGAAGGGCCACCAGCAGGTGTACACACTATAAGCCCTAAAAGCACCAACTACCATAATGCTCTTAAAGCTACAGTTGAGGGAGGCGATCAAAGGAACAATGTTGACAGAATGTATCAAAAGGAGTCGGGCCCAGCTAATGAGGTAGCTATTATTGTTAATGGAATAAATGTTTAAGCCTCATTGGCACAGGGTCAGCTGTCACCACCATTACAGAAGATTTTGTTCAAAACCATCTCCAACTTAAAGTGCAGCAACGCTGAACAAGTAACATTACATTTGAGAACTCTTCTGGATTTGATGTCCCTTACAATGGAAAGGTCTGCCTTGATTTAGAAATCTTGGGAAAGACTTATGACAGAGTGCAAGCTTTTGTTGTGCCTTGGACTGAATACAGAAAGAGGGTACTCCTACTAGTAGGCACAGCAGTTATAAGGGCTGTGCAGCGAGAACTCTCGGGAGGGATTAATGACTACATGGACAATGTCTCTCAAACATCGCCTTATTCAGTATAACCAAGCAATATATGGGGGAATGGATGGATTTGTTGGGAGAGCAAGGTATGCTAGACAGAAGAGGAAAATTGTACAACCAGGTCAAGAAGTTGATCTCTGGGTACAGGTGAAGTAGAAGTTTGCAAATGCCATACCCTTGAGGTAAGTTGTTTTCCAATTTTCAGGTTTCAATTTACATGTAAGTTCGATATTCACGTCCTAAATTAGTTTGCAAATGCCATACCCTTGAGGTAGGTTGTTTTCCAATTCTCAGGTTTCAATTTAAGTTCGATATTCACGTCCTAAATTAGCTTTGTGTTCGGGAATCTGCAAACAGTCGCACAATAACAAAGAGTTAAGTATTCAATTATCTCGAATTTTATTCAAAACGTTTGCACAATAAGTTAAACTTAATCGTGACAAGACTGAATTGCTGGTTCTGTCTGGTGTTCATTCTCCCCATCCACCTCTTGAGTGTGTTAATGTCGGTGATGAAAGAATAACTCCATCTACTGATGCTAAGAATATTGGTGTTGTATTCGATGAAGTGATGTCTATGGACAAGCATATAACTGCTATATGCAAATCTTCATTTTTCACCTCGTATCTTGTGAAACTCTAATTTATGCCCTAGTTACTTCTAAGTTAGATTTTTGAAATTCTCTTTTATTTGGTCTTCCTAAGAGTACTATACAGAGACTCCAATATGTACAAAACGTTGCTGCTAGAGTTGTTAGATTAGTTCGCAGACTGCATTATGCATTACGCCTGTTTTAGTTGAACTACACTGGTTGCCGGTTGAACAGCTTATTTATTTTAAGATTTTACTAATTACTTTCAAGGCTTTACATGATCAGGTGCCGGTTTATTTAAAGCAACTGTTGCAATCTTATTGTCCTGCCCGTAGGTTACGCTCTTCGTCCAATTACTTATTACTTAAACCAGTTACTAGACGTACGGCAACAGGGCTTTGTCAGTGGCTGCGCTGGGCCTATGGAACTCTCTTCCATTGGATATTAAATGCAGTAAGTCAGTTATTTTTTTTAAGAATAGACTAAGACCTGGCTTTTTAAACAGGCCTTTAATTTATAGACTATCCTTGTCATATCCCGTGTATATAAATTTTTAGCATATTTTTTACATATTAGTATATATAATATAGTTTTTAATTTATAGCATAGTTTGTATTATTAGATTCATTTATATATTTGTATGGATGTAAATTATGTTATTATTATTATTAAATTCTAGGGTTTCGTATGAAGCGCAAAGTAAATTACCCATTCCAGATTTTACATATGCGTTAGCTCAATGTGTAAACACTTCATGGCCAGCTTGTTAGAAAAATCGAAGGTGAGGCACATGGATAAAATTTCAATCGCGAGTTTAATGTGGAATCAACATTTATGTTGGTTGAAAAAATACGAGTCCTAAATTGTGATTGCTTGCCTCTCGAATTATTGCCAAGTTCAAAATTTCAGCCCAAATGAGATGCCAAACTCTTCCTAAATCAATATATAGGGAAATATTTTTGGAAGGTTGCTTCACTTTTGCATACGAGAGAAGTTTTGAGACCTGCTAATTTCACCTTTGAATTTGGCTGTTTTGAAGCTGCCGACAGCCAAAATCGATTTTCCTGATTTTCTCAACATTCGGGCTGTTTAAAAAAAAAAAAAAAGGCACGTTTATTTACTTGGTAATACCTATCTGTAGACGTAATATGAGCGAATTGTTTTCCGAGTTTGACCAACAGTTGCTCGATATTCGCTCTTAAGCTGGAAAGTCACAGCTAACCATATATTGACGATTATATGTTGAGCAGTGCAGACATATCAGGTCGTTGATCAAGTCCTCTTTGCTGCAATTGATCGTTTGTTACATTGGAAACCAGAAAAGCTCTACCATGTTTGTGACTCCACTGTCGATCTCTGTAAAATGTTTGCTGATTTCTTTTCCGACAAAATTGTTGCTATCAGGCATCAATTAGACTCCGTCCCAGTAGATGATACCTTAACTTTGGATCATCAGCTTCACTACTTCGATGCTGTATCTTTGATTTATTCCCGACCATCACAAAGATTGTAAATTTATCTTTTGAATCTGCCGTGATACCAAACTCTATGTTTAGAGCCAATACTGTATCTACTGTATACGTCTCCTTTTGGTCTATATCTATATGCTGACGACACCCAGCTCTATACGACCTTTGCTTGTAATGACCAGGAACTTATGAAACACCGCATTGACAGCTGTCTTATCGACATTGACAGATGGATGACTTGTAACAAGCCTAAACCAAATAAAGATAAAACTGAGCTCCTGCTACTTCATTCTAGATTCCGTCAGTTTTCATTATTAACATCTCTTACCGCAGGAACAGATACTATATATCCAACCGATCATGCCCGCAATATAGTTGTTATTTTTGACAGCACTATATCAATGTCTACAATAACATTGTAAAAGGGGCTTACTATCATCTCCGCAATATTGCTAAGATTAAGAAGTATATCAGTCTTGATACCACGAAAGTTCTCATTCACTCATTCGTCAGTTCTACACTTGATTATTGTAATTCGCTTTTGTACGGCCTGCCTAAGCATGAGATTGCGAAATTTCAGTCTGTTCAAAAAGCAGCTGCCCGTGTCATACATGGCTACGTAAACACGACCATATCACTGATATTCTTATAGTTAGTTTTATTTTTAACTTGGCGTGCCATTATCATTTTATCATTACCTTTTTACGACAATCACGACTTAGCTTTGTTACTAATAGTATTTTTATCATCCTATTATTATCACATTATTATTTGTGGTTATCTTAACTATTATTGTAAAGCGCTTACAACAGCGGTGTATAAGCACTATATAAATGTTCATATTATTATTTTTCCCATTTCTGTCGATTGTAATAATAATAATATTAATAATAATAATAGACTGTTGGAAGGATTCTTGTGAAAGGATTCAACGAGCACTCTTATTTTCCAACGAATTTCTTTGGTGTACAAAGAATACCATTTTCAATGAAGTAGGTTGTCTTCTTTACACTGTGTCTGAAGGTGAAGCTGAGATAATCAAGAAAGGTTTCATGATGGAAAGTGGCTAATGAACTGACTGAACTATTCTGAAATTTCGATTCTAAACGCCATAAACATCATGGATGTCATCTTCGAGCTGGCGCACAGAATTCACATAATGTTGTAGACTGTTGGATGATAAAATTGCTCCTTTAAAGCTCGTTTTTCCTTCCATTGATTCAATCAACGGTAACACCAACAACCATAAAGGTGATTTCTATGACGGACTCAGGCACATCAACAATTGGGGCATTCGTTTCTAAGGCCCACTTGGAGATAATGTGCCTCGACTTATGTAACCTAAACTTTCACACGGCGCTGCTACTCGAGGTTGTGATGAATTTCAATGCGCTAATCAGCAAAACAACAGGGTATTCCTCTAGATTCATTTTCGGAGCGACGATTAAGCACTTATCTCGATGCAAAATACCTGAATATGGCATTTTTGTCTGACAAGGTGCAAAATGGCGCCATCTCAAATAAGGAAATTATGGGATATGTCACAGAAAGAAATTATGGGATAGAAAATTCAGAAAAGTAATTTGCCCTTGAAATAAAGCGTTGAAAAGTGAGTTACTGACTCTTAAAACTAAGAAACACACAAGATCAGGCACATTAACGCAAAAGGGGCCTTCGTTTCCAAGGCCCCTTTTGAGATAATCGACCTCATATACATGTATGAACATGTTGAACAAGTTCTATATCCTTTAAACTGTGATGTATCAGACCTTCTGTTTGGTTGCTTTGTGGGAAATTTCGATGTTAGAAAGACCGGAAATATTGTTTTCAAGTTACTGGTTAGAAGAGCGTAGTTTTCATGTGTCCGAAAGCACGAGATCCTAACACTAAAACATTCACCACTAACATATATCCCGTTTACACTCTCCCTTCAGCAAGACTTTGATCAGGAGAGCATAAATAAGAGAGGAATGCAGCTTTTTCTTTTATTTTATTTCTAATATATTTTATCATGTCATCATGTTGTGATTTTATTTCAGCCTACATTATGTAATTCTAGCCAATATTGTAATCCTAGTCCATACTGGAACTCTGTTTAGATATTTTTAAAATAGTAATTATGTAATATGGATTTCAAATGCATTACCAATCCTTGAAATGAGGTCATTTACGTCAAATTATGCTAATGAGTTGAACACGAATTCAGTCATTATTTTTAAGAAACATAATATACCCTGTTAATAATTTAAAGAATGCTTACCTGGTATACATGTATACTGCTCCATTTCCAAGCTACAGCTCCTTCGTTATAAAGTGCTCTCGCTGATGTTCAGAAGTTTAGCCTTTCCTTTTCTACGTGAAATGAAGACCACGTTATCAATTAGTTCCACATGGCATTGCGTGTGAAGTATTCTCGGGATTCGCATCACTTCAGTGAACCCCAATCACTCTCCATTCATTCCTCGGAGTTGGACCAGCTGTAGCTTCCGTAGATGTATTAGTGGATAAAGCCTGCGGAAATATAGACGTTAGGAGAAGTTGGATGATACCAGTTGCGTGATTTGGTATTAATGTTCCATGGAAAGTGTTCGGATACTTGAGCTTATTCACAGCATTGCTTCTACGATTAGAAGAAATCAACGTCTTGGTGGTATTCAAACAATAAGAGTAGGCAATTGGCTTCAACTGAACCCAGTGGCAAACCGTTTTGATGATGGCACGTTAATGTTGGAGTCTGTCTTCTATTCATTCCTTATTCCCCATACGATTAATCTGTCAGTGGTGCACGAAACCGAGCAAACGTTCCTGGAAATAATCAGAGAAATGAAAAAGGTGAATTGTAAATTTCACACTGCTCATTTGTTACGTGAACTCATAAGGGAACTAATTGATCCAAATGATTAGGCTATTAGTATTTATTTTACAAATCTACACGTCATGTTCACAATGCAAATCGTTTGGCTGAGCTTTCGAGAGTAATAGAAACGTTTGCGGCAAAGGTTTGGCTAAAAGTATAAGAATTGCTGGAGAAACATCCAGGATAACGTTGAAGTAAGGTTCACTGTTAACGAGATCAAGGTGTTGTACCAACGGTCTGAGTACAAGAGTTGGCTTAGACTGTGTTTCCAGCCTGCAGAGCTAGCATGAAGTCCTTGACAACAACACATGAACAAAATATTGGATTTCACATTGTATGTGGAGTGCTGAAGAATGTTCTCAGTGTTGTTGCCCAGACAGCCAGAGAAAGATGTCAAGATAACACAAGTTTAAAGTTTCAGAAATGGATGCTGTTGGTTTGAGTAAAGCAATGTCAATGTCAAAGTCATGTCAACGGAAATATTTATTATTATTATTATTATTGTCTACTTTTGGCTGATCAGATCTCTCTGCAAGTTCCAACGTACCACCGAATTGTCGTATAAGGTTTTTGCTACTTTTTTTTATTTTATTTTTTTATTACTCTTTATTATTATTTTTATTATTCGTTACGTTTTGAACCGTAGTTATATTCTATAGATCCGATTTTCCTGTTATTCCATTTCACTACTATGGGCATCGACATCAGCTCGTGGAGAATACACATTGAGTTTGCATGAAAGGAGCCAATCTCTAAATGTACTCATCGTTGCTCACCCAGTAACAACAAATCTTGGAACGTCACCCTACCAAGAGGACTCTTCACACTACTCTTTTCCCTCGCCGCAATCATGCTTGGTGGATCCTCTCTCGTTAACTTGTCAATAAGGATGGAGGGTAGGTGCCATTTGCAATGCAAGTACTAGCAACAGGCAAGTAATACGCAACTAAGGAGGGAACCATGGCAACCAAGCCACGAGTCAACCCCCGGCACCTGTCACACTGGTTTACAGTGGAACAATATACTTACCTAGGTCTTAGACCTTCCATAATAGGGACGGGTGGGTGGGGCAATCCGGCAAGCAAATGCAAAGCAAGCAAGCTGGAACTTAGCACGAGGCCAAACTTGTCACATTTGATGACCTCGTTGCACATGCGCCAAATGAGCACTGTCCGCTTGCCAATAGCTATTTGCAAAGCGATCCCAAAATAACTCAAATTCGACGCACAAGACGACCCAATTAAGCATGTAATTATGAGAACAATGTTGGACAATTTCCCAGTTAACTATGATTGTTAAATGTCATTAATTTGTATGGACGTTCAACCGAATCCTGGCCCTATTCTGTCTCCTGCCACTCTAATGGACACTGATGACACCTAAATTTACTGTGCTCTTCGACACCATTAAATGCATCCAGTTAAAACTCGTTCGTTACCAGCACCATTTCATCAACTATAAATTCTACACCAACAATAACCTCATACCAAATGGACTTATGCCTAAATGCACACCAGCCTTTACACCTAACAACTTCTGGTTCTATAAACAATGGAAAAACATTCTGTGTTATGCTATGCTGCCCAACAACACCTGAAACTATTATCCTCAGAAAGCTGTAAGCATATCAAGTCACTTAAACAGGAACTATCAGTCCATAAGCAACAATTACTCAGAACTTGTACTCGTTAACATTACACTTATTTTGTAGGTAAGATTGACTCTATGGCTTTATCTCTTGAGCCCGTACTTTCTAACAGAAGATGCAGAAAAGGAGAAATCATTTTAAAATACAGATCTAATCGGTATAATATCGGATCTAATACCACTAATAACCACAGTCACGCTAACAATAGACGTAAAAATGAACCACCCAACCTTTCTGCTATAAAGAACATTTACAATAAGCTCGACTCTACCGCAGTTGTTAATTTAACTCAGACACCACTTTCTCAGGACGGAACTTTCATACTCGCTCGTGGTTTAACCTTCTGTCACACACCGCGACACATTAATTGGCTGGAAGTTACAGCCGATGTCTTTTCCCAACGTATGCGTTTAACAGAATATTTTCATGATTATAACGCTTATAATTCCAACCAACCTGTTAATCCCTTTCACTTTAAGAGCACTTAGATGCCTACCGCTGATAGAGACATGGCTTTAAATCCTTTTTTAGATGCTATTAAAACTGATATTACCAAACCTAATCGTATCTCTGATAATTTATCTAATAGTGAACGTAAAAGCATTCACCGACTTAACCAACGACAAGACATTGTCATCAAACCCGCACACAAGGGGTCTGGTGGTAATGGACATGTCACAGTGTCACAAAACACTGTTATTTTGCTCCCTTGACCTTGGATTATCTCGTTTTACTAGTTTTACAGGGTTTTTATCTACAAGTGGTATTCCAGCTATTTTTCTAATCTCCTATGGTCTGACTTCCAGCACCCTATTTGGTATAATTCAAGGTCAGGACATTCCCTCCTCTTGCATGTAATTAGGAACATTTTATTCAGTTTTTGGACGATCTTGAATTCAGTTGGGTTGATTCATTTGCAATGGGAACCAAGTTGGTTAATAGTGTGCTACAATAACACCAGGTATGGCCTATTTCCTTTGCAATTGCTTTAAATGGGAACTCAAGGCCAATTTTGAGTCGTTTTCATACGCAGTTGAATGACATTTAAATTAACTTCAGCCAAGTAATTCATGTCAATTCACAATATTTTTTTAGAGAAAAACTACCTGAATGACACGTTCCGAGCCGCCATCTTGATTTTTCATTGCGGAAGCCAAAACAGTTAGCAGATGCAAGTGTGACATCATATCGGCAAGGTCCTCAACAGGATGTCGATTGTTTTTCCATAGTCTTTTTGGAGAAAATATAGTTAATTGCTGTGTGCCTGGATGCAAAAATTACTCATCGAAGTCCTCGGATAAGATAATTATTTCTCACAGAATTCCTAAACACAAGGGACTGCGAAAACGTGGACTGTGAGACTGAGGAGAGAGAATTTGCCTCCTTTTATAGAGAACTGCTTTTGTTTGTAGTGAGCACTTTTGTCAGGATCTTTCGATTAAAGATTTGAAAGAACATTTGCTAGCTGGCCAAAACGTAAAAAGGTGCCTTAAGCGTGGAGCTGTTCCTCCAGTGGTGTTTTATTTGGGCCACAGCCGAAGCAGACTAGATTAGCGAGTGAGAACCGTGCAAAGCACCGTGAACGTGAAGAGTTGAGGGAGGAGGTGAGTCGAAATATACATTCTACATGTACTGTAGCAAGAGCCACCCAATTGTTTGTAAAATGTAAATTATAAGCATTTGTTTTAATAAAGTGTCGATATTAAATACAAGCTTACAGGCCGCTGGGGAGTAGCTTATTACCCTTATTCCGAAAACAAGACAACACTGATTTATGTATTCAGAGGATTTATCTTTCTCCGGATATTTAAATAAACTTATCATGAGATTGAAAAGGAGAACAGCAAATTGGAAGAGAGAGTCAGGGCCGTAGAAGAGGAAGTCAACAACCTTACTGATAGCTCAGACGATATTGTTCTGGGTTTGGACGACCAAGAAAATGGAACTTCCAGGGGAGAGAGGAGAAAGCCCAGAAAGTCACATTATGAAGTTGGCGGAAGCACTCGAAGTGGATATTTTCAGAAGTGGATATTTTCAGAAGAGGATATAGATATCGCTCACCGAATGTCTGTTGGCAAAAGGAAAGAAGTTAGTTTTAGGGCTGAAAATAGTCCTAGGCCTATACTTGTAAGGTTTGGGAATTATAAAAGTAAGCAGCACTTGAATCAAGCTAGGAGAGGTCTGAGGCATTACAACACTAGCGGTACTTTTCCTAGAGAATACCATATTTACATCAACAAACATCTGACAGCCACACGGAGAAAGTTATTGGCAGAGGTTATTTACAGAGGCAAGAAAAGTAAAGGCAAACGAAATATCAAGAAATATCAAGGATGTTGGTCATATGATGGAAAATCTTCATAAGGAAAACAGAGGAATCCACCCCGATAATAATAATAATAATAACCGTTCTTAGAACGCATTATGCAAGCCTCAATGCGTTTACAATATGAATATAAATTTAACAGTACTTAGTTTAAAAAGATTCGAGATTTACATTTTTCTTAAAATATATAATAATGAATAAATTGTTCCACGAAGCAATAAATAAACACACTATTCTAAATTATAATTGAAAAGGTGTGTCTTAAGACACGACTTAAAATTAGTTATTGAATTTGCACTTCGTATCCTAGCTGGTAGTGCATTAAGAATCTCCTTTCTACGTGACCTAGACAAGTAATCCATTCTATTATTATACTGCGTTCATTTACTTATTCTTGAATTCTATCTATCTACATGCTTAACTTGCAATATTCTTTAATCACTTTAAAGAAGGTCTGTATTTCAAGCTTAGGCCATAAACTCTAAAAATTAGATGATTTAGGTTATATACGTACGTTAGCAATGTAAGAAATGTTGTTGAAATTTAGAATATTCTTTCTACCAATTTCAGCAGGCATCCATTTCTTTGTATTCTCGATAAATCACATATAATTTAGATCTTCCTGAATTTAAATGACTTCATAAATTTTTGGATCAAACTTTTTAATCTGTAAACTTTAGTCTGTTTTTCGACTCTGACCACAGCTGATTGTTGTCATTGTGCCAATCAATATAATCTTATCATGTCGGCTATTGATGCAATTGGCTACATGATTTTTTCCCATTGATCTTTTTCATAACAATTGTGATTTGTTTGTTTGTTTTTCGCTATTTTGCGGTCCTCTAGTCCTTCTTATCATTTACGATTTACTCCTTCCTTTGTTTATATATTAAATTATGGATAATTTTGATTTTAGCCTTATTTCCTTAAACGTATGAGAGATTATTTTAAAAATCGAAAGTCTTTATTTCGATTTCAAAACATGAAGGTGACAAAGGCGTTACATTCCTTCGAGAGACACATAGTAAGGGAAATGTGGAAATGTTTAGTCAAACAGTAGAAGGTATAAATTGCACTGTGGATGCTTGCTGACAAACTCAAACTGAACTCGGATAAGACTGAATTTATTTTCCTTGGCACTAAACAACAATTAGATAAAGTTAGACTGTTGGTGATTGCTCTATAGAATCATCACCTGTAGTTAGGAATCGGGGATCCTGGTTCAATGCTAAACTAAACATGCTCAATCATATTAATAAGATCTGTAGCTCTGGTTTTTACTACTAATAGAACATTTGTAGAATTAGGAAATACTTATCTCGTCCAGCTACCCACGTTTATTACTAGTAGGATTGACTATTGTAACAGTCTGCTTTATGGTCTACCTGCATGTCATATTGCTACATTTCAGCACATACAGAATGCTACGGCTAGACTTGTCACAGGCTCGCCCAGGTTTGCTCGCTCTTATCGCTCCATTGGCTGCCAGTTAAGTACCGTATTTATTTTAAAGTTCTAATTCTTACTTTTAAGTGTATTTATGGGCCATGCACCTGAGTATTTAGTTAATCTTATATCTGTTAGGAACCACTCGCGATGTGAACTCAGTTCATGCAACGCAGTTATGTTATTGACACCAAGTGGTAAATGGTTCCCAATGATTGGTGGGAAATCATGTTCTTCTGCTGCGCCAGCTTTATGGAATAGTCTGCCAGAGAACATACATGTACGAACAATTAAGTGTTTTTCATCTTTCAAGGCTGCAGTTAAGACACACCTCTTCAGACTTGCATTTAGCGTTTGATTTAATTTCATGGTTTCAGACAAACCATCGGGAGGTGAGGATCTTCGAGCTAAACCTTCATGCAGCAAGGGTACTGCAACAAAGGAAATAATTATGCACCTGAGGCCGATACCCATATAGTGGACTTTATATTAGACATAAAAAAACTGGATTGAACCTTGTTTAAATGGTATAAAACACATCTTTACCCCCATGCATATCATGCGATACCGAACCGAACGATATCATGCGATACCGAACCGAACGATATCATGCGATACCGAACCGAACGATATCATGCGATGCATATCATACGATATCGAACCGAATGGAGCAGTGCCTCTGACGACTACCTTCTCAGTGCCAAGAAAGGTAAATGGTATTTCGACAAGCTACGGAGGCATAAACGAATCAGGGATTTGCGAGAAAAAGGCAATGATCAGGAGGAACGAGGAAAAAACTCTAGACAATCTCCTCAACAAGGCAAATCAGTGTCCAAAGGTTTATTGGTATCAAATGTTAATTTAACATACAAACTGAAAAAATACCTCTATTAGTGTGGTTACTAATAACTACATTTAACTTTTTTCCATATATGACAGGTCGTAGTTGGAGAAAAGAGGAAACAGCCTCCTCCCCCCACAAAATAAAATTAAAAATAAAAACAAAGCTCCTCGTCAAATAAGAAACAGAAAAAATAACTGCTTCGATTCCTCTCAGACCGGCTCGTTATCGTAAAATTCAATGTAAACGTTTTGTTTGTTTGCGTTATTATTGTGACTGACATGGGAATTATTACAAATGAATATTATTGAAAGTAAAACCAAATGCAGAACGGAACTCACTAAGAAATAATATAAGCTCCAACTGATGAATCATTGCCGGACGTGCGACCGAAGTCTCTCAGTGTCTCTAAGTGAACGCCAAGAGCAGTCAGATCGAATTACACTGTAAAGAGTCGGGAGCTCGTGTTTTGCTTCCAAGGGAAAACCAGGATTCCTGCCAGGCACATATAAATGTTGTGTTACAATTGAGACGTAAGGATAATTTGAAGAAAACGTTTTCATGCAGTGGCCATGTACCATTACATGGACATGTTCCAAATATGTTTATGGTGCATTGTTTGCACGTGCCTTTTGCACGCAGAGCCAATCCTTTTTTCGTTGCTGACATTGCTTATATATGTGGCATCAGCTTAGTCCCACGTATTGCATCTGGCTGTGTTTTTTTTATGATTCTGTTAACAGATCCCAGTGGTATGGCTCATCACAAACTAGTATAAATCACAATGATCGCACCAAACCCAATAACAAAAATTACCAAGCCAGAAATGCCTGGGACTAGACTGATATGGCCCGAGTACAGGCTGCGTACAACCTCTTGTTATTGTTATTAGAGAGTTCCTCAGCAAATCCTTTTATTTGTCTATTTCAGGTCGATAATTGGCTCGAGGCCCTTAGGGTCCTAATATTGCCCTCGGCAAGAAAACGGGTAACCAGTTCCAAAGGGTTTGTTGCAAAAGGGACGAATTGGAGCGAATATATAATGACTTATGTAGGACATCTCCCGCAGGTAGCACACGCTCCTACACTTCACTTAACGTAGGTCAAAAAGTGGCTCGTAGTAACTTGAGGAATGACAATGATCAGGAGGAACGAGAAAAACCCCTAGACAATCTCCTCAACAAGGCAAATCAGTGTCCAAAGGTTTGTTGGTATCAAATGTTAATTTACATACAAAGTGAAAAAAATACCTCTATTACTGTGGTTACTAATAACTACATTAATAAGAAATAATATAAGCTCCAACTGATGAATCATTGCCGGACGTGCGACCGAAGTCTCTCAGTGTCTCTCAGTGAACGCCAAGAGCAGTCAGATTGAATTACACTGTAAAGAGTCGGGAGCTCGTGTTTTGCTTCCAAGGGAAAACCAGGATTTCTGCCCGGCACATATAAATGTTGTGTTACAATTGAGACGTAAGGATAATTTGAAGAAAACGTTTTCATGCAGTGGCCATGTACCATTACATGTACATGTCCCAAAGACTCCCTAGCCTGTGAACTCTCTTGCGAATTAAGGTCTGTATTATTTACATTGTTACCCCTGCTAGCAGCCTTTTGCACGCAGACCCAATCCTTTTTTCGTTTATAACATTGCTTATATATGTGGCATCAGCTTAGTCCCACGTATTGCATCTGGCTGAATTATTTTCTGATTGTGTTAACAGATACAAGTGGTTTGTACTGATTTTAGCCATCATGGCCCATCACAAACCAGTATAAACCACAATGATCTCACCAAACCCAATCACAACAATAACCTTCTTATTGTTATTAGAGAGTTCCTCAGCAATTCCTTTTATTTGTCTATTTCAGGTCGATAATTGGCTCGAGGCCCTTACGGTCCTAATATTGCCCTCTGCCAGAAAACGGGTAACCAGTTCCAAAGGGTTTGTTGCAAAAGGGACGAATTGGAGCGAATATATAATGACGTAAGTAGGATATCTCCCGCAGGTAGCACACGCTCCTACACTTCGCTTAACGTAGGTCAAAACGTGGCTCGTAGTAACTCGAGGAAGGGCATGGAGATTTGTTCTCTCGCCTAGCTCGGAGACTTCCGAGTATCTTTCAAATTTGTTCCGTGGAGATTATATTAATATTAAATGACTAAATTCTTCAACAATTTGTTCCACCAGAATATTGCATGCTAAAGTAATTCGTTCTCATTGCAGAAAATGGTCAGGACCTTGGTACCTGTTGCCATGAAGTTTTTAATGATGCGTGGAAATTCAGGTATCACATTCAAAGGAGACATGTAAGTTATCTTTCCTATTATGTTTTGTTCGGGTATTTTTTTCACCCACTTACTCTTGTGATAATTATGAGCTTTCACAGCAATTCGGGAAAAATATGCCTTACAGATGTGCAGGTCTCGGGTCAGGTCTCGGGTCAGGTCATAGGTCCGTTCACAAGTTTAAGAGTACATGTACTTTTACAATGTGTCATAGATAATGTAGATAGTTTCTTCGCTGGAATTGTAGCACCATGAAAAGTAACGTCCGGGTGTTGTTTCCCTCAGCTTGCCCGAAGGCAAACTGTTATTTGTTACTAGACCGGGCAGCGCTTTTGTCGTTTGGTTCCGTTTTGTTGTAATTGTGATGTCCTTATTTCTATTTTTGGTTCATAGATCGAGTAGTTGTAAAGCTAATACTCAACGATTACACTATATTTGAAACTTCTAGACCCCAGCCAAGTTGTTGCGATGTCTGACCGTCTGATGTCTGAACGGTAGCTGCTAGCAGGGAATTTGGCTGGTTGGCTTTCGGTGTGCTGTTCTTGTTGGCAAACGGAGAAAAGCCCATTCGAAAAGGCAGAGGAACAATGCTATTTCTCAGGTGAGTGACATGACCAAAACAGAAGATGTGGTCATTTTGTGTGCCTTTAGTTTTACCTTCTTTTTATTTGCTAGGTTATCATTTCCAGTTTCACCTCGTAAGTTTGATCCCAGTAAGCAGGGCTGACATTGCTACTTCTCATTCCGGGCTGCCAGTTACATTTAAATGGACTAAGACTATTCAGTTAGGGAAGCAGGTTCTCGTCCTGCCCTTATTACCCATTCCTGGGTCTCCTATTTGTCCAGTTCATCTTTATTCTTGCATGTGCAAGATGTTTCCGTCCAGGTCTAACATGCCCGCTTTCATTTTTCCAGACGCTTCTGGCAAATCCTTACCACTTATCAAGGCACGTTTGGTGCGTGAATTTCGGCTTAGGTTAGCCAGGGCAGGCATTCCCGACCTCAACACCTTTAGGGGTCATTCGTTTAGGTGCGGAGCCACTACATGGGCTTTTAAGATGGGCGTACCTGGGGAATGTATTCAGACCTACGGAGATTGGCTCTCGGACGCGTATAAGACTATTTAGATTTTTCTATGACTTGTAAACTGCAGGTCGCTGATAATATGCATAGACATTTGGTAAGTGATTTGCTCTACTTACAGTTATAGCTTTTCTGTCACAGCGCTCATTTCTTTGGCTGGTCTGGCGGCATGAGAAGTTTATTTGAATTGTTGTGGATACTTGTTTTCGCTGTCTGCTTCAATAAACATCTCACTGTGCCAAAGAAACGAGTGTTGTTGCTTGTCTCTGTGGTTGGGACAGGAAACGTTTTAAGAATTGGGTCATTTTTGACTTTTGACCAAAATATTTAATTCTTCCAGTTCCCTGCTGTTTGCTAGTTCCGTGATTCCTTGTCTTTGAACTTTGATCTGGCGTATCATTCTATCTCGTAGTCCGGTAGTCCCGCCCACGGTAAACACCTTCGGAATCAATCAGTCTTTGTATTCTCCGAGTACAGTAGTTGTTTTACCTCACGCAGCTAGGTCTATAGTTTATTAGTCTAAGTATAAAAAATGACTTTCATTGATTTTACCTTGAAGAAAGGTAAAGCATGTATACACACTGCGCACCTGTCAATGTTAATCTTATGGGGATGGGGGATGGTGAAGCGGTGGGGATTCGAGATTTTTGGCCAAAGAAAATTCATAATCCACACTCTTGGGCCAACACCTTTGGTCAAAAGTACCAAACTTGCCCACCTCACTGCCCTATATTCCTTACTTTACCTATAAATAACCCCAAACCTGGGGCAGGCCATACTAAAGGACCCCAGTGGTCTCCCCCAAATAAGAGCGGCACAGTGGCCACACAACACATCATTGGGGAATTGCAAGGAAAGAGAAACCAGCTGCAGTGCCTCGATTCACAACTAACATTTTCTGCAATGATATCTACATCATCCATGGTGCAATTCAATTTAACAGCTATTAGAAAGCTAGCCGCCAAAGGAGTCCAAATTGCTCCATTGTTATCTGGAAAGAAAACACTTTTCACATTCAAGAATCTTGAAGAGTCCTTGGAGAATAATTATCCAGACCTAATCAGGGGTTTCTTAGAGATCAACGTAATGCCCACCTCCTAGGTGTAGAGCTAGCTCATACGTTAATAGAGATATGTCCCAAATTCAGCAATTCAGCTTTTGAAAAGCAAGGATGCGTAGTATTTTCCTTACGAATACTCATTTCCAAAAGAGATGAAGTCATTGAAGAAGACTGCCAAGAACATCATTCCTGTTGACTATGAAAAACTTGACTCTCGTCCTCGTTAAGATGCAAAATTCCAAACTCAAGAGGAAAAAAAGGATGAAGATAAATCTCCCACATGGAATACACTGCTGCTCGCTAGCATATAAATGCATTTGCATTAACTTTACAGATTGGAACAAGGAACCGGCGATGAAGACTTAAGAAACGGCGATTGCAACAGCAATTCATGTTTCATTTCGATCTTCGATTATTTATTAAATGAAATATCGATTACTATTATCATCCCGATAAATCGTTCCTGGGCTTGCGCGCATCCACAAGTTGAAAAGGAGGCAAAAGGTGCAATAAGATAGGACAGTTATTTCACATTGAAACAAAGTAAGCTTGTACCAAGCGCCAGGACAGCTGCTGATGATTGTAATATCAGGTCTTATCGCTACGAAAGACTTAAAATAAATAAATTACTTCTGTATACCAGAGTTCGTGAAGATGTCCCCTTTCCGATCTGTTAAAGAGAGTTTTGTTTGTGAAGTCCAGCTTGGAAATGATGGAAAGTGCGATGATGGAAGATTGTATGAACTTGGATTTAAGAAGGACGGAACAGAACGAATGATATCATTTCAGGAAAAGGATGGTGAAAATGATGTTGAAGACGATCTTCCAGACGATGTATACAAGGCAGAGGACATCATGGACAGACGTGTCAATTAACGTATGAATAGAAAGTACGGTAATTTTAGACTCTGTGAACAGCAGACGGAGGGGGCCAGAGGAAATCAGAGGAGAATTTACTTTTGGTTTAAAAATATCCATACTTCAAAAAAATCTCTAGTTAAAAAATAAACTGAGATCAAATTTGAACCACGACATATACACATGTGACCTTATGAATAAGATTGATAAACATTGCATTTGCCACAGGTCTGATACTCAATTAAGTTCAACATTAATATTGTTTTTTTCCATGCAGATATATCTACAGATGCTGAGGTACCAGAAAGTGATGAAAATGGACATCACGCAAAACATGAAAGATACTACACAAGAGAAAGATGTTGCAAATAGAGCAGGGGAGTGTAGAAGATAGTGAACACGAGCTAGATTCTAACTCTACTGCCTCCATAGTAAGTGTCAGTACTGATGATTCATTTGACAGTACTGATTAAGACTGTTAATTGTCTTTGTGATCCATGCTCGGCAGAGTGTAGGTTGCATGCTCACATTCCAGTTTCTTGAATTGAACTAATATTTACATTATTTTCTATTATGAGCTGCCATAATAACCTGAATCAGTTCTCTGTTGTAATACTAAATTTTATTATCGTTCATGTGCTCTTTCCAGGTACATTGGTTATTGTTTATTTCCCAGTCGGATGTATACATTATTATGAGGTGTAAACAGTCATGCAGCTAGCTACATTGTACAAATATAAAAACTAATTACTAAATGTAATTATAAATCATGATGTTATGCATGAAGTGTGTCACAGTTAATATCTTCCTCAGGCATAGGTCATGCTGCATCTACTTCTGTCATCACTCAGTTATCTCAATATTGATATATCACACATTTTCCAATGTTGGAATATTTATATATTTTTATAACGTGGAGCTCTCCAGAACCCAACTTTGGAATATCATCGTTTTAGTATTCCAATGATATACCATGTTGGATAATTTTAAGACAAGATGAAAGGCTGATTGTACGGTTACTGGAAAATATGTATAATTACTACCAATATTTGGATAATTTTGTCAATTTGGCTTGATATGCCAATGATATGCCAGAAAATTACCATGTTGGTGTGCATTTTTTTAGTGTTCCAATACCAGTATTGGATTATGTAACCCAAATCCCAATGTTGGAATATTTCACTATTTAGCAATAGAGGTAATCGGCTAACTCTGTTGCAACCCAATTCAGATCATGTGATGTAAACACACATTACTCTGGAGAATTGACTCTTTGGAAACTAATTTTATTCAGATAGGCATGACTGCATTATGATAAGAATGAACAAGGAATAATTCCCTAGAGTAGCATCCGTTTACATCACATGATCTGAATTAGGTGGCAACAGCATTAGCCGATTACCTCTATAATATACCATTAATTTTCCAATGTCGAACCCAATTTGGAATATTATCTTTTTGGTGTTCCAGTGATATACATGTACCATGTTGGCTAATTTTATCAGTTTTTCTTGACATACCAATGATATGCCAGAAAATTACCGTGTTGGTATGCTATTTTTTATTGTTCCAATATTGGTAATTCAAAAATAGTATACCAATATTGGAGTATTTAACCCAATTTCCAATGTTGGAATATTTCACTACCTACGTGGACTCTCTTAGCTTGACACAGCACGCATATATGGCTGTAGTGTTGTATTTTTTAACTGACAACTAAAAAGCTTTATTTTGCTGCTATGAGAGATAAGGATTATTGAATGTATTGTTATTGCTTTCTACACATTTACTGGTATGAGCTTAGAAAGGAACTCTGGACATGCAATAACTTTATACATATATAAAGTTTACCTCTTGTTTTAATTATAGTACAAGGAAATGTTTAGCAGATCAACCCATAATCGCAGATATAGCCAGTGGCAGTGGTAGTGCCACATGTAGTAGTGATGCAAGTGAGCCAGTTGCATCTTCATTGAAAAATGAAGAGACTGAAAACAATATGTGCATGTTTTGCCGGCAGAGCCCTTGTGTCACTATCAATAGCCTTGACAATTTTGGTTTTGGACCTGCCCATGTTCTAAACCATGCCAAAGGAAAAATCACAAAGAATAGTGGAAAATCCTAAAGGATTTGGTGCTCTGGCAAGACCCTGGTTACCTTGCTCGAAAGGATGAGCTTGGTGATTGGGTTGATGCAGTATGAGAGAGAATGCCTCGTTAAAGAGATTGAATCGAAACCTAATTAAAATTTGATCAAAAGACTTGGTCAAAAATAATACACTATCATAAGCCAATCACATGCCTGGATTTTGTACTGTGCAGGAAATTTGAACATTAATATGTTATATAGCATCTTGGGAACCATCTATTTTGTTAAATTAAAATGTAGGTGGCAACACAAGATTCGTAAAGTGTTAGAAAATAATGAAAATGTTCACACTACAATTTGCAGAGAGCAAAGAATATAAATAATAGAACTTCTAATACATCTATCGTCGCCTGTCCCCACACCCGCACATATATCCTGTTGCAAGCGATTGTCATGCTATTGTCTATTACAAACAGCCACATCATTTTAGGAAACATCATTGCAATCCGTTCGTGCAGTGCCCGAAAGTGGTCTTTTATGCTTCAGCCCTGGTCTTCTGTTCGTGTCTCACCTTCCCCCCCCTTTACACACATTAATTATTTCACTCGCCATAACTTTTTAACCTATCTGTGCCACCTCACAGTATAACGAATGGATGCATACACAACATAGACCAGGTCTGTAGGGTCAACTCATGGCGCCTTTGAGTTTGAAAAATATGGTTCTTTAGTACCTAAATTAAACTTCTGTTTTAATTTCGGCCCTCAATTCATTTTAACATTGCCAAATTCATTCGACCACTTAACAACCCTGTTTAACTTTTGATCCCTGATGAGAAGGGTTAAACAGCCGTCTTACTTTGTTGTGTTCTCCAGTCGTTATTAAGATTCCAAATGAGTTCATTTCATTCATTTCAATTCAATTTTATTCTGCACTCTGTACTATTTACACAATGACTACAATTACAGTTACATTAACAATACATTTAAATGAAAATAAAGAAATATTATTCTATACCGAGATCGTGCGCAGTGCCCAAAGTAGCGTAGCTTGCGAGTTGGTCACCACTGCCTACGATTGTAGATACTAGATTCATTTAGGCAAGCTGAATATTCATACATATATTATATTTGTTTTTTAATAGCAGTTTCGTAATTGTTTTTAAATGTACTATCAGAGCAAGCACATTTCAAGTCAAAGTCGATTTTCCCCCAAATTGTCGATGTTTTTGGTGTGCTAACATTTAGCTTGGCGGCCAATTTTGTATTAAAGGAGTGAATATTTATGGCAGGTGGATAGCATTTGTGTTTTCTCATTGATAATTTTGTAAGCAAATGCTGCAATTCAAAAGATAGAGCTATTTCAATTAAAGTTGTCTGAGAGAAGGTATTCCTAGACCGTAATGAATTATGGTTTAGTAGTAGTATGGGGAGTAAGGGCTCACCACTATGGACATCAGCTCGTGAAGAATACACATTGGCTCCTTTCATGCAAACTCAATCTCTAAATGTACTCATCGTGGCTCACTCCGTAACAACAAAGAGGACTCTTCACCCTACTCGTTTCCCTCGCCGCAATCACGCTTGGTGGATCCTCACTCGTAATTTGTATGGACGTTCAACCGAATCCTGGCCCTATTCCGTCTCCTGCCACTCTAATGGACACTGCTACTGATTATAACCTGCTGACACCTGAATTTACTGTCCTCTTCAACGCCATTAAATGCATCCAGTTAAAACCCGTCCGTTACCAGCACCATTTCATCAACTTATATAATCTACACCGACAATAATCTCATACCAAATGGACTTATGCCTAAATGCACACTAGCCTTTACACCTAACAACTTCTGCTTCTATAATCAATGGAAAAAACATTCTGTGTTATGCTGCCCAACGACACCTGAAACTATTATCCTCAGAATGCTGTAAGAATATCAAGTCACTTAAACAGGATCTGACCATAAGCAACAATTACTCAGAACTTGTACTCGTGAACATTACACTTATTTTGTAGGAAAGATTGACTATCGCTTTATCTCTTGAGCCCGTACTTTCTAACAGAAGATGCAGAAAAGGAGAAATCCTTTTAAAAAAAAACAGATCTAATCGGTATATTATCGCATCTAATACCATTAGTAACCACAGTCACGCTAACAATAATGCTCTAATAAGAAACGCAATAGACGTAAAAATAAACTACCCAACCTTTCTTCTATAAAGAACATTTATAATAAACTCGACACTACCGCAGTTATTAATATAACTCAGACAACACTTTCTCAGGACGAAATTTTCATACTCGCTCGTGGTTTAACCTTCTGCCCACTCCGCGATACATTAATTGGCCGGAAGTTACAGCCGATACACATGTCTTTTCTCACCGTATGCGTTTAAAAGAATATTTTCACGATTATAATGCTTCTAATTCCAACCAACCTGTTAATCCCATAAGAGCACTTGAACGCCTCCCGCTGATAGAGAGACTGCTTTAAATGCTTCTTTACATGCTATTAAAACCACTAATAAACCTAATTGCATCTCCGATAATTGATCTAATAGTGAACGTAAAAGCATTCACCGACTTAACCAACGACAAGATATTGTCATCAAACCCACACACAAGGGGTCTGGTGGTAATGGACATGTCACAGGGTCACAAAACACTGTTATTTTGCTCCCTTGACCTTGGATTATCTCGTTTTACTAGTTTTACAGGGTTTTTATCTACAAGTGGTATTCTAAGTAGTTTCTAATCTCCTATCGTCTGACTTCCAGCACCTTATTTGGTATAATTCAAGGTAAGGGCACTCCCTGCTCTTACATTTAATTAGGGAACATTTTATTCAGTTTTTGGACGATCTTGAACTCATTTGCGTTGATTCATTTGCAATGGGAACCAAGTTGGTTAATAGTGTGCTACGATATCACCAGGTATGGCCTATTTCCTTTGCAACTGCTTTAATATATTAGTTATATATTCAGTAAACTTCTAGTTATACCAGTTAGCGAATGTTAGCATCTCAGAGTACATGTATGTTTATTAGTCAGGGAGCATATGTAACTATTTAAACTTCCGTGGGATTTTTTTGAATATTTGATGCCACCTATCTAGAAGTGTTAAGGGGACCCTAAAGAACACAAAAAAAGTTGTCGGCAATTTTGCGACTTGCACCGACAGATTTTATGGCGGGTTTAAGTGAGGCATATATTTTCTAGCATGGAAACGAGGCTGGGTCACCAAAAGCCCTATAACTAACGTTATTATCAACGTATTGATGCCAAAATTGCTCATAGTTGATATTTCAATGTATTTGACATGACTAAGGACATTACATTAATTAAGCTGGTCACGTGACAATCTACGCATGGAAACGAGGCTGTACTAAAAACACCTAATAACTATCGTTAATGACAACGGATCGTTACGAAAATTGACCGCAGTTGGTATTTAATGAGTGTATCCCACATGACAAAAGACATTCACTTAGTTAAGGGGGTCACGTGATCAAGACCACATGGAAACGAGGCTGTACTATAACATGCCTTTAGCCATCGCTTAACTAAAAAAAACTGCCTACCGATATTTCTCATATGATACCAAGACTCCATAGACTTTTGCTCGTACTTGTATCTAAGTTTATCTGACATGTTTAAGAGTATTAGAGTAAGAATGATGGCCACGTGAGCATCTAGCATGGAAACGAGGCTGGTACATAACATGCCTCCTAAGCATCCCTAATATCTACAAGCTGTCGCTAAGTCAGCATCAAATTGTTACTAAAATAATTTATAATTGATGTTGATTTAGATATTGATTTGATGTAGTAGCCAGGGGCTACTGTAGTAATGCAAGCTGATCACATGCTATAACTGCATGCTTTGAAACGAGTCCAATCAAAAACCTCGTAACTATTTTTGATGCTAAAAACCTTGTTTTGAAACTCTTTTAGTTTATCTTACAAATTCTAGGGTTTCTTACGCTCATTTGCCTTGATATTCAATACCAATGCATTTCATTCCACAAATAGTAAAAATGAGACCTTTCGGTATGATTGGTCAGCGGACTTTATCATCGAGTTAAGGCCAAGTGTCCGCCATCTTGGATTGGCAGTCCATGTAGCGTGGCAAGCGTTTTAGATCTCTTATGGCGGATGCCTTCGATTCTGTTTTAGCAGAACCCGAGAAGGAAAAGGTAGATTTATCACTGTGTGTTATATGTCAGAAGACAACCAAAGAAAGTCTCGTTGAGAAACCAACGTTTGCTTCGTATGAGAAAGTAGTGAAATCAATCGAAGAATGGGCAAGGTATGGGAATTTGAGCTACTCTGAGGCTTGGGGGAAATTAAGAGACATCTCACCAGAGGAACTTCACCAAAAGCAATCGTCATGGCATCGATCTTGTTACAAGGAATGTGTCCATTCAGGGATGCTCAAGAGAGCAAAGGAACGATACGAGAAGGAGTTAGCCGGCCCAAACGAGTCGAGGCGTAAATCTAGAAATGTTGAAGATGTAGAGTATTCTCACTTGACTCGATCACAAACATCGCCTTTCAACAAAGATCTTTGCTTTTTCTGCGATTGCCCGGCGGGTTATAGGGAAATATTATTTAACGTTAGGACATTAACTAGAGGGGAATTGCTCCGGGATGCTGTCAAATTACCAGGAAATGAAAAACTTTCAGTAAAACTAAATACAGCAATTACTGCAAATGATGCTCATTCAATTGACATCAAATACCATAAGAACTGTTGGTCAAGTAATGTCACCAATGTTTTACGTAAGCCCGCATCCACCATTGACTCCACTGCTAGATTAGCTAGCGAGGTTGCAGCAAAAATAGAGTTCTTGACGATGACGAGATTGCTTTGCGTGATGGCAACATTGTAACCATGTCAGAATTACAAGCTGCATTTGAAAACACTCTAGAAGCAAATAATGTTGTTGATGCGACCTGCAAACGAAAGGCTCTGAAGCAAATACTCCAATACGAAATCCCGGACATCGAGTTCCATACACCTAAGCGCGTCAATGAGCCAGAAAGAGTAAGCGTGAAGAAAACTAGAGATGCTGCAATCCAACTGGCTGAAGACCAAAGTGCCGATAATGAAATGAAAACTTTGTTTCACGCCGCTTCTACACTAAGAAAATCTATCAAGATGTGTGAGAAGTGGGAATTCGCTGGATCTCTAGACATTCCCGATGATAATGTGCCTATGGAACTGTACAGTTTTTTCAGGTGGGTCATACACGGTCCAAACAACTTACTTTCGGCCGAAAAGAAGTCGAACGAGGTACACAAGCGTGCGATAAGTCTAACTCAAAGTACCGTTTCCATGTGCCTAACGGATCGCCAGTTGAGGAACAAGAAGTCCGAAACTGTAAGGTTGACAACCGAAATGCCTCAGCAGTTAGCCATTGGCCTGGCTATCCACCAGGCGGTCCGCAGCAAAGAATTGATAAGTTTGATGCACGGTTTTGGGATGTCTGTTGATTATAACAGAGTCCTACGAGTAGAGGCGCAAATGGAATCAAGTGTTCTTAAGCGTATGGCTGAGAATGACGGCGTATATCTACCTCCAGATATAGTAATGGGTAGGCACGTCTTCTTTGCTATCGACAACGTGGATTTTGCTGAAGACACCCCAGATGGGAAACGTACGTTCCATGGTACAGCGATGGCTATATACCAAAGAAGTGATCCTCAAGACCAGATACCGGACTTAACCATCGACTCCACACTCAAAGGTCGCTCAATCAAAGATCTACCCGACACCATTACAACACTCCTGGAATGTCCTGCACCTCCCGCGAAGCCCGTTGGTTCTGTATACACTCGATTTGGGCTATTTTCCGAGAGTGATCTCCCGATACAAGTAAGAAGGCAAGATTTTGCATGGCTCCTTGGCCGCAGTTTGACGAGAGTTCCAACGAACACTCCGACGGAAGTGACGGAAACACAAACCGAAACCCAAGCGGCAGAGAAGAGTTCAGATGTACCGGTGTGGTCCGCATACAATTCCCTACTCACTGATACACTACCTGTAACGCGAGTTGGAGCACCACCGCTGATTGCAGCACCAGCGCACGAGTGGCAGACCTTGCTCACAGTCCTAATGCAAGCCCAGCATATCAAGGTAAAAGTGATGGGCCCGGAAAGGAAGACAGTCATCTCCCTTGATCTGGGACTATACCAACCAGCGAAGAAACTGCAAATTGCTCGCCAAGACCTCGACCATCTATTATTCCGTCCCGGTGAGCTTCATTTAGTAATGGCTGACCTACGAGCAATCGGTGCATACACGGATAACAGTGGAATAGATACATGTTGGATCGAATCGGAGCTGTACGGCCCTTCAACTGTAAAGCAAATAACCGAAGGAAAGCATGTGAAGAGAGCGGAGACGGCCCATATGATTACGCTACAGGCACTGTTCTCGATGTACCAAGAAGCTGTGTTTCAAGAAGACCCCAGTTCGCACCAATGTCTTGAGCAGTTATCTCAGCAACTTGGCGATGCTTGTGTAGATGGCTCCGAGGAACGAGTGAAAGAGGCGCACGACAAACTGGAGAAAGCCTTAGAATCCATGAAGATCATAGAGAAGATGGAGGCATTTGATGCTAGGCAAAGCAAGATTCCGCTGTTCAAGTTTGTGCGTCAGTACATGCGAATGGTGATGGAGATGATGACATTCATCCGCGCAGTTCGAACGGGAAACTGGGATCTACATCTAAAAGCTCTGGAGGTATTTACCAAGTACTACTTCGCACACGACATGTTGAACTATGCACGCATGATTCCTCTGTACTTGGCCGAGATGAAGATGCTCCCAGAAACAGATCCGGAGATATATGAGGAATTCCAGCAAGGGAACTGGGTTGTGAATAAGAACTCATGTGTATCGTTCTGTGCAGTCGGCGCGGATAATGCCCTAGAGCATGTTAACCGGTCGATGAAGGTTTCTGGGGGGCTAATTGGCATAACGCTTAATCCCAATGCCCGCACAAAGTACTTCCTTATCGCACCAGAGCTAGCCAGACTGGCAGAGCAAGCCAAACAGATGGCGGGTACTTCCCCTAAGACAGCCAAGCAACATCACAGTCTCACTAATGCTGTAAGATCGCGACAAGAGAAGAACATAGAGCAGTTAGCCACAACCATCAGAAATTTCACCAATCCTTTCTTGGAAGAAGGCAGTGACCTCTACAATCTAGCAACCAAGGTTGTGATGCCCGAGAAAACCAAAGAAGATCTCTGCCAGCAGAGTGCTATCGGTAACCAGCTGTTTGGCCGCTTTGTAGAAGAGAGGATCAAGTCCAACAAATTGAGCATTTGGTCCACCATGAAGAAACGCAAGCTGAACACATGGAAGAGTACGGCGAAAGTTGTCCGAGTAAAGGCCAACGATATAGTGGTTGAGCTCAAGGAAGATCGCTCCCTTTTCGCCCGCATGTCAATGGTATGCAAGTCGCGCCCTGAAATTGACGTCAAGGAAGCTATAGGCAAATTTGAGTTCAACGTTGTGCCCAAGTCCATGTTTGCCTCAGATGGAACCATGCTACACTGTTCAGCTAAGAGCGTCTTAATGGACATCCTCGAGAAGATAGATAACAGACGACACACTGGCGGCAATACCGAGCAGAATGACCCTACTAGTGCAGAGATACCAGCTCAACAGATGAACGTCTCTATTATCGACGGAATGGCAGAGGTACAGGCCCTGGATAAGCCGGACTGGGTCAAGCATTGCTCACATTTAGCAGATCACTTCACGGCGCACATCTTTCTTAAGTACGGCGGTAGCGATGAAGTACGACTTATATTTGACAGGTCAGTGATATTCCCCGTTTTTTACTGCTCATTGAAATGTATTAGTAGGCTTGATTAGCGATTACAAAAATTAACCATTTTTTATTTTTCAGATATGATGTGCCATTGTCTTTGAAGACAGCGACGCGGGTGTCAAGACAAGGTGGACAAACTCCAATTTACTACAAGATTACCGACTCAACCCACATCACCAAGACTCCGATGAAGAGGCTCCTCGCTCATGTTAAGACGAAAGCAGAGCTGACCCAGTATCTAGCTACAAAGATATTGGAGAGGGGACGCCAGATTGGAAAGCAGGTGGTCGTAGCTTGGGGATGTCAATGTCAAGCAACCCATAGAGATGTGGCTCACCTAGAGAGCAATCACGAGGAGGCAGACACCAAGCTGTTGCTACATGCTGTCGATGCTACAACCTCGGGAGCCACCAGCATCAGAATTATCTCGCCAGACACAGACGTGTTTGTGCTCGCTCTAAGGCGATTTCCAGAGATGTGCGAGAACACGTCATTTGTGACCGGGAAAGGGCAACGCCATAGAAAGATAGAACTTGGCCCCATCGTTAGTGCTCTTGGAGCTTCAAGAACTGCGGCACTTCCAGGTTTCCATGCGTGGAGTGGAGCAGATATTACCGGAAGCTTTGCAGGTAAGATAAATAACTAATTTGCTTTTTGATTTACAAATGGCAAACAAACAAATCGAAAATATAACATACTATAACATCATTATCTTTTTCTGTTAAGGTAAAGGGAAGTTGCTGTGCTGGAAAGCGTTCCTTGAGGCTGACGAAGACAGCGTCACTGCACTTGCAGAATTGGGCACAACTGCGCAACCAACACCAACGACTGTTGCTGGAATTGAGAAACTAGTCTGCAAGCTGTACCAACCAAAGACACGCCTCCAAAACGTCAATGATCTGAGATGGCTCTTGTTTCGAAAGAAACAAGCACAGTCGGAAAGACTCCCCCCAACGCACGCTGCATTGAAGGAGGCCACAATGCGAGCCCACTACCAGAGCATGGTATGGTACAACGATATTGTACCAAATCCAGAGCTACCTTCGCCGGAGAATTATGGATGGAAATTGGAGAAAGGTGTGCACATTGTATAAAAATAATTATAAAATATACTAGTTCCTAATAATGATTATATATTGCATTTCTCTCTCTTAAGATGAATGGGTTCCAGTCATGACGCCCCTAAAACCAGCACCTGACGCAGTCCTCCAGCTAGTCAAGTGTGGTTGTGCCAAGGAGAGATGTTCGACTAACCGATGTCAGTGTCGGAAGGCGGGACTTCAATGCACCGTTCTCTGTAGCTGCTCCGATAATGACGAAGGGGAGCCCTGTGATAACGCTGAATGCAATAGTGATGCCGACGATGAGGATGGCAGCAACGAGTCGTGTGATGATGAAGAGGGGATTGGAGAAGAAGAGGACGAGCTAGACGACTGAATAATGTACTTGCTGCTCTTGGCAATGTAACAAAACCAGACCCGTTTTATATAAAACAGGGGGCAAATTAGCAACGGCACGAGGACTCTTAGTGAGAAGGCACCGAAGTGGGGCCGATAGGCCTATTGCTCTTGAATTGGGTGTTGTATTAGCCTGATAACAGTCACCTGTACAGCTGTATTATTGCAATACTAATGCAAATTACCAAATTTGATGCTATTTGGTAGCAATTTGTAGATATTAGGGATGCTTAGGAGGCATGTTATGTACCAGCCTCGTTTCCATGCTAGATGCTCACGTGGCCATCATTCTTACTCTAATACTCTTAAACATGTCAGATAAACTTAGATACAAGTACGAGCAAAAGTCTATGGAGTCTTGGTATCATATGAGAAATATCGGTAGGCAGTTTTTTTTAGTTAAGCGATGGCTAAAGGCATGTTATAGTACAGCCTCGTTTCCATGTGGTCTTGATCACGTGACCCCCTTAACTAAGTGAATGTCTTTTGTCATGTGGGATACACTCATTAAATACCAACTACGGTCAATTTTCGTAACGATCCGTTGTCATTAACGATAGTTATTAGGTGTTTTTAGTACAGCCTCGTTTCCATGCGTAGATTGTCACGTGACCAGCTTAATTAATGTAATGTCCTTAGTCATGTCAAATACATTGAAATATCAACTATGAGCAATTTTGGCATCAATACGTTGATAATAACGTTAGTTATAGGGCTTTTGGTGACCCAGCCTCGTTTCCATGCTAGAAAATATATGCCTCACTTAAACCCGCCATAAAATCGCAAAATTGCAAAATTGCCGACAACTTTTTTTGTGTTCTTTAGGGTCCCCTTGACACTTCTAGATAGGTGGCATCAAATATTCAAAAAAATCCCACGGGATTACAGATGCTCCCTGACTATATGGAAGTTTAAGACTTATTATGCAGTTACTAGTGGTAATTACGTTTACTACACATGTAGGTTTTATGATTTAGTGTATTAGTTATGTTTGCTCATTTTCCTTTCAAAGAATGTTGTTAAATGGTAGTCAATATTGTGTGGGTCAACCTACATGTAGTGTGTTTATAAATCTCACAGTTCCTTTAGAAATTATTTAGTTTTCTTAAATCAAGGTAGTTTATGTCCCTGGTTATGTCTGTTCTGTATTCATCTATTATAAGGGTAGTAGTTAGGTCAGTATATTTGCCCTAAACCATTTTATAAACCGAACTACATCCAAACATGTGCTAATTACCACACCGCGGCAAAACGTTACGAGCATGCGTATTTGCTATTTCTTGTCAGCGCGCGGCCGCCCCCAGTTTCCCGCGAAAACTGAAATGAAACAACAGGCACATGCCGTGATTTTTTAATTTATGCTTAAAAGTATCCATTTGTGAACTGTTTTGTCAAAAAATAAGAAAACTACTTAAAAGCTAAGCTTAAGACTTCCATAGGCTAAAGATTGTTTGAATATTGATATATTTTGAGTTTACTAAGAGTTAAATTTGTTTACTAAAAAAGTTATCGGCCTTTGTGTGGTGGCCGGCGCCGAAGCTATGCAGACGTGGATGTTTTGTTGTTTCTTGTAACTGATTGTTTTCGAATGCGTATGTGTACGGTAAAACACTGTGTGAAGGAAGCTAAAACAAGACAAGGATAATCATGTTACAAACAACTACGACTGGCCAACAGAGAGTTAGCCAGGGCTGGAAATATCCCGTTTGGCTCTTGGATTTGCCTGCGGCACCGAAACGAAGTGATACGGCAAGATAGTCGTTGCTCCTGTCCGGCAACTTGGAGACATGGTCATAGTTTGGCTAGTGTCCCTATCCCCCAGCGTTTATATGCCGTGTTTGACAGCATTGGTTCCGAAATGGTATCCTACAGGCCTGGCACTAAATGGTGCAATAAATGTAAAACATTAGCCAATGAGAAGTTTGCCGGATTTGTTCAAGAGAGTAAAGCCAAGGTAATTTATTTACAATGAAAAATACTTTTAAAATTCAAACTCTTCTATAATAATTATTATATTAGTAATAGTAATTCTTTCTATTACTTAGGTTAGAATGAGGGCGCCACAATCTTCCACAGTCGAGCTAAGACCGATTTGCAACAGCCCAAATTGAGCCGTTCAAAAGGTAATCATTTTGTGATGACTCATTTGTACATAGCGTGCATGTTTTTAAGTCGAGATAAAGAACAGTTCAGTTTGGTAAAGAAAGATTCTAAATAAAGTACGAAGTAGCCATCCCAGCTTTCCAATCTTAATTATCGTGTATTCAGATTGGTTAATATAACAACCATGCAATCACGAATAACTTCAGTTCTGAATAGGATCATTGTGCCTTTACTGTACTTGCTTCTCTGATTGGCTTTGTAATTACAGTCATTTTGTTTTGGTTTTACGACAGCACTAATAGGCCTTTTGCAAGAATGTAATCATGTGGATGTACATGTAGTGGAGGCAAAACAAACTGACTTTCAAGTTACACACGAATGCATATTTCTGTTATTAGCAAAACCTGTTTGTAAATGCTATTTTCCACCTCCAAACGATTGTTAATCTTTCTAAAACTGTGTTTTTGATCCAGCATCCAAGGCAATATAAATCACATGGGGATCACGAGTATTATACATTGTATCAGCATGGAAAAGTCCTACACTGGACCAAGTGTGTAAATTTATAAAAGTCATACCTATTTTTTTTTAGTTTCATATGAACCCCACCATAACATTATATCGAAATTAGTAATATGTTTAACAAGTTTGAAGATGTTTGGGTAAATAAGATCTGAATAGCAAGCATTTCAAAATCACACAAATAAGAGAATTCATCAGTAATGTTTGGGGGAGACGCCATCCCTCAAACAAATTCAAACACTTCCTATAGCTATTCAGTTCTTATTTACTAAAATATCTTCAAACTCAGTAGAAATACTAATTTTCTGTGGCCTTTCTTGTGGTGGGGCTATTTATTAAATTAGTTTTGAATTCGTTTAAATTTGCACAATCGGTCCCAGTCCTTTTGTACTTTACGAAAGGGCTAATTATATCATGGCCAAAGGGTATCCAATTCAAATAATATCCATATATTGTACATGTGTTTAGTCCCCTGAATGTAATTTGTTTTATTTATGTTCATCATACAACTGCTTTACAGAGGTATTACCTCTCCTGTTTTGAAACAAATAAGGTAAGACAGAGTGACAGCTATGAAGGGCACAAGCGGAGAAGTAGTAGAACAAATGGGCGACAAAGAAGTGATTATTTCATTTTGTTTAAAGTGCACATGAGCCCTTTATTTATTTTTCATATCGATTCTCTACCAAGTAAATAGTTGAACTGTAAAATATTTATTGATTTGAATGTTGCGTCTATACATGTAAATTGTAGAGGTTTATATTGCCAATCTGCTAATTACATGTATGTGATGTCATGTGAGGCCAACAAAAGGACAAAATAATGCACACTTGGTCTTGAAAAACAGTGGATGCACAAGCGGAATCAGAGTGCATTTAGCAACTTTTCAATATCCTCGAAACATCATTATTTTTGTTAAATGAACCAGCTAATTAGTAAGCAGACCAACCACCAAATGTTGAGAAGTTGAAGTTTGAGGTTCAGTGCCAAGGACTTGAAAGGGATTGTTGACAAGCTGTATTACTTGTTTGCATTGTGGTAATAAGACGTTTTGCTCTATAGTTGGTGAAAATAAATAATTAATGTAAATGCTGATATGTCCTTGTTTTAAGAAAATAACCGGAAGAAAATTAGCACTAGAGAAGATCAACTGGGACAATCGAAAGAAGGGGCAGGCAGCAGAAATGCTGATAGCCGATGCCAGTGAAGAGAGCAATTATGAAGAAGATGAGGAAGGGGATGCAAAGGTGGCTGGATACAAAGTAAGAAGGTTGGCCTGGAAAACCAGGAAAGTAAAGAAGATGAAGGTGAAGCTGGACAAGGTCTACAAGAAAGGACTGACAAAGACGGATAGGGACCGCATCCAGTGGTGTGCAACTTTCCAGTGGATGTGCAACTTCCATTGCATTGGTCAGCTCCAGATGACCTTCCAAGATGGGCAATATATAACAATTCATTAAGGTTTTGTTTTGTTTACCATCACCCATGCCCTCACTAGCCGTGAGGGTGGTCGGTCGGTCAGTAATAAAAACCTTAGGAGATCTGGATCTGGAACCATGTTGGCTTGAATTAGTCTTGTAAAACTTAATGTATTCCTTGTCTACTTTTGTCTGTACTAGTTATGGGCTGACAATTTGCATGAGATAGACAAGAAACTAAAACGGAAAAGAGCTCGGAAAAGAGGTGTAGCTTGAAAAAATAATTATTTATCCTTTTTCCATTATATTTTCCAAACAAATTGGGATAGTCTTAATACATTTTTAACTCATGGATAATCCACGAGTTATCGGAGTGGGTGGAAAATATGCAACTGAGTCCTGATGTTTCTCAGCACTAGTGATGTCACTAGTCTGGAATAAAGAGAAAAGGCTCATTATGTACTCACTCATATATTTCTGATTAAGGCTAAATATGCAGGGATGGCACAGATACATGGGTGGCTATAGCACCCCCACTTTTTTGCCAAAAACATATTTTGCCTAGTTACTTCCATGCATTGAAGACTATATATAGTTTGGTCATACCGGCTTAATTACAATTTTTAGCAGCCAACTTGAAATTTCGCTCCACCGTCCCTGATATGTGAAGTCTTTGCAGTACAAGCTCATCCAACAAAACTCTTACAAGATTAGGCTGTTTCAGACAACTGAATATTAAAAATACACGTAACTCCTCAGATCACAAGAACTAGTGTTACAGAGCTACTTGAATTCAAAATTTTCTGGGGAGAGGTTGAGGGCATCAACCCAGAGCCACTCCTTATTCTCAATCTAAAGAAAGGGATCATTAGTGAATGAAATGTAATAATTGTATCAAATGTCTATGATTAATGTTGGCTGGGAGATATAAGGAATAGGACCTTATGGTAAGTATCACCCGACCAAAATGAATTATGAATTATTTATTGACTTAAAGAAGGCCTTTGACACTATTGACCACACCATCATTATCCAAAAGCTAACAAAATATTGATTAGACCATAATTCATTAAACTGGTTTGAATCATACCTATCTCATAGAAGTCAGCTATGTAGTGTTAACGGCCATTTATCGACACCAAGTTCAATAACCTGTGGCGTCCCGCACAGATCCTTAATTGGCCCGTTACTTTTTCTAATATACATAAACGACCTTCCAAACTGCCTAAATGATGGCTACCCTCGTATGTACGCTGACGACACTAGCATAAGCTTTGCTGCTCCAACTAACGCTGAACTTGAAAAAATAATCAATAAAGAATTACTAAATGTCAACTACTGGTTGAGGGCCAATAAGCTCAGTCTAAATGTAGCCAAGACAGAGTTTATGGTCATCGGTTCACGACAGAGGCTCAAAACACAAGCTAACTGTGACGTCAGTGTACATATTGAGGGAAAAGAAATTAGTAAAGTCCATTCCAGCCAATCCCTCGGACTAAATATCGATGAGACACTGTCCTGGACCAAGCACATTGATATGATCTCAAAAAAGATATCCTCTGCTATTGGCGCTCTGAAGCGTGTCAGACCTTTTATTACGGAGGATACTGCGATCAAAATATACAAAGCGTTGATTGAACCTCACTTTGAATATTGCAGTGCTGTATGGGACGGGCTTAGTCTAAAACTAAGTGATAAGTTGCAAAAATTGCAAAATCGTGCGGCTAGGGCAGTAACAATATCTAGCTATGACACCAGCTCAGACCCATTACTCAATATGCTTGGTTGGAATAAAATTGCAGTTGCACGAACAAAGCAGAAAGCACATGTCATGTACAAAACCTTAAACAATCGCACTCCAGCATACTTGCAAGAGATGTTTTCCTATCGACACTCAAGTTACGACATAAGAGATTCTAACAACAAATTACTTCTACCAAAGCCAAAAACTGACTACCTAAAACGCAGCTTTAGCTATTCTGGAGCTGCCTTTTGGAACGGGCTTCCCAATCAACTGAGAACACTAACGTCCCTCTCATGTTTCAAGAGGGGCGTTGACGACCTATTCTCATCACCGGACTCCCACACGGCAAACACGTAAACCAGTTTTTATTGAGTTATGTACTGTTTTTAAATTGTATATAGCTTTGTACTGATGTTTTTTAACCGTGTATAAATAAAGTATGTCTGTCTGTCTGTCTGGTTAAGAGTTATACGACCTGCCATTGGAAATATCAGTCCACTTAGGCTAAATATGGATAAACAAACTGTAAGCTATACCTGATATTTTAAAAATGCCTTATTTCCTAATGCCATATTCCCAATTTATACCCTAATCCCTATCTCCCAGACAATATTAATATAATTGAAATAGCTGTAAAACGGGGCAGACTTCACACCGTTTGCAACCTGAAATGGTATTGGTTACCCAAACAATAGCCTACCCCTAAAACAATACAAACCGTAACCCAAAAACAATACAAACCCTAACCCAAAAACAATAGGATTCTTTATCAGTGAAGTCCAATAGGATATGACCTACAGAACAGTGAAGTCTAACCGTGTAAAACAAAGAAAATAGGTATACATAGCTGGAATTATTATCAACTGAGTATCAAAATACCCTGATAATTATTTGTCATTTTTCAAAATACAAAGTATCAGCTAAACATATGCATTTTATTGGTAATAGCCAATCACGGTTCTCACTAGTTTATGAGCAAGGGGTAATCCACTGAAGTAATGGGTACGAAGGATGACAATGAAGTAAAAAAAACTGTTTATCGACCCTAAAATAAGTGGGTGGCGGCTTTAAAAAAGGAGAATTGTTTTACAAGTTATTGGCTCCTTTAGTAATACATGTTCATTAGACCCTTTCAGCTTGTCCATGTTCATTAGACCCTTTCAGCTTGTCCATGTTCATTAGACCCTTTCAGCTTGTCCATGTTCATTAGACCCTTATCAGACCTTCTAACTTTACCCTTGGGTAATGTTTATTTTATTTTATTTTTGTATCCCAAGAGGAAATTCATACATTTCTATAAAAAAACAAAGCACTGAATCATCTGGAGAGCTTTCACAGGGTCTGAAATGGGACAACAAACAGGCAAGCTGAAAGGGTCTATAAAATACTAAAGGCAAAATAAATAAGGCTGCATAGCCAGACATTCTAGGGATAATGGGAAGAAAATAATGCATGTAAACATCACTATTGTTCTTTGTACATGTACATTCAGTGAGCAAAAGCTTTGGTTAAATTCCCATTGGCTGCAATCATTTCACGTTATAAGCAACTCTGAAAGCAGTAAACATTCTGAAAGTGGCAGCTCATCTTGTACCACCACTTTGAGTGCCAAAGCCTCTCCAAACAATTCATCCTCGGCAACCCATGGGTTTTCCTGTCAAACAACTTCCCCAACACCATCCACATCAACACCTATACATGTACCACAAATCAGCAAACTAGTTCTTAATACACCACCACCACTTCCCATCGAAGAGGAACTGAACTGTCTGAAATTGAGGGTTCCGAGGCAGAAAACAGAATGGATGCTGAACACAGTGCCCTGGGTAAGTGCGGATATAGCTGAGGAAATGTCTATAATTGCTATACAGCTATACTGTTCCTGTAACAAAGCCACAATATAATGTACATGATGTTTCAACCAAAATTAAGTGTATATATCATCTGGGTGTATTAGGCCCAAATTGTTATCTTTACTAATATATTTTTGATATATATTTTATGTTGACAGCCATAGTTCGAAACCCAAAGTTTGGCATTAAAATACAGAGAGTGCTTGGACAATATTGCACAACATTCCCCGATACCAGCTGCCTTTGCATTACATCTCCTGGACAATCTAGTGCCTAAACAAGTACAAGGGATATCCAATGTGAGAGGCACTAATGGCAAGACACCGCTGGATGGAATGGTCCTGAACGCCATCAGAACGACTGTCACAAAACAATTTCTCATCGTTTGTGAGGCCTAGCTACAAAAATCCGTGGTTTTTTTTTGGGGGGGGGGGGGGGATTTGTAGAGCCTAACGGGATTTTTAGAAGAAAAAAAGTTTTTAGAACAAAACATTTTTTTTAGAAAATTATGAGCTTTTTAAAGATAAATCTCATAACAATTATTAAGAATAAAAATTCCAACAAATAACGTGTGAACATAAGCAGTATTTAAGTAGTTCTGAAGCTTGTCAGCCTGGTTTGTGACTAATCAGAAGAGTCGTTCGTGAGAATTGGCCCGTTGTCCAGAAGAGTTTGGTACGAGTCAGCACAGTGGTTCCTAAACTTCAATCTGACCTCGAATGGCTGATACTGAATTAGCATACTGGTTCATGAGAATGAAATAGACTTCATACGGTTGTGTTGAACCAGTGTTGCCAGCCGTGAGAGTTCTGGTTTAGTGGTATCAGTGGTCAAGATGGACATTCTTTTCTTGCTTCTCCGAGCCTAACCTTTACATCAACACTTTAAACATTTAAACTCCACTTTCGTCCTCGTTCGTTCCTAAAACAACTATTCTTGTATCTGTTACTGTACTTTGTATCTTCATGGCACTTTCAGAAGAGAAATTGTCATCGATTCTCAACATGAATCTACTTCCAATTGTGGCGACGGTAGAGGGGCTTACATCTACAGTTCAGGGTATTACTTCAATCGGTTGTATTTATGTCCAGCCAGTTGAGAACAAATTTAAGGGGTGTTGTCCAAGAGAATAACCCCTCAGACAAGTACTGAACGACCAGGAGCAGTACTCTCGAAGAGATTGTTCAGAATACGAGAAATACCGGTCAAGACAGAGGAAGATACAGATTCAAAGGTACCTGAAATCGTTGATATTGAAATAAACGAAGAGGACATCTCCGTCAGTCATTGTTAGCCTAATTTTACTCAGGCAGTACAGAATGATGGCAAAATCTATCATCCTACAATAATCGTCAAGTTTATGAGCAGGAAAGTCAGGGATAATCTTTATAAAGAAAGGAGTCGCTTTAAAGACAAAACCAATGATGTAGGTTTGGGAAGAATATCCGATAACAAGATCGATATTGCGGCATCCCTGACAAAGGCTAACAGGGGGCTGTTCAAGGGTGCATTATTCCTTACTAAACGTGAAATAGGTTTCAAATTGAAATATATTTAAATATATGGGAAACTGCTGGCAAGATTTTTCTGCGCAAAGATGAGGACAGCCCTGTGACACCTATTTCCAATGAAAAGGACTTGGGTAAAACTCTTGGTAAACACTTTTAAAAATGCCTTTGCCTATTAATTGCCCTACTTGTGATAGAATAGTTAGGAATAGAATGTGGTCACTGCCTTAAATGGCATCATTTTAAGTGCAGCACTATTAGTAATAAGCTCTATAACAAAATATATATCACTGAAACTAACTAACTAACATCTGAAACTAACCAGCGTCTGATACTAACCAACATCAGAAACTAACCAACATCAACTTTACACAACCAACATAAACATTTATACAACACAACATTGTCATCATTGGAACATCACAGAAATAATTACACTGTTACTATATAAGAAACAGATGATTTATTTTACCATCCTCACTTATTACTTTAACTAACACCTAAATAACAACTCGACACAGTCAAATAATTAGCAGTGTATGCTTGCTTACACATTAATAGTCTATTTACTATGTACATGTATGCCAATTCACACAACACTTAATTACACTAAGCAACATCTCAAATTGTGATCCTTCTACTATCCATAGTACTTGGTCATATAATATACACTTAGTTAACACCTTCATTCATATAATATACACTTAGTTAACACCTTCGCTCATAATAATATTTCTATTGTCCATAAGATTTACTCATAATACACTTTATAACACCTTCACTCATTGTTAACAAGTTAGAAAATAAGTATGAATTGGTGGCACAAGCACATTAACACACTACAATTTCAACGGTTACAGCCTAATTTTCATCGCTGGAGATGAGCGATGCAGAGCTGGAAAGGGAACTCAGTCCTCTGTCGCCAGTTATAATGGCATATAGGAAATTCGCAATCAAGTCCCAGAGAACATACGTGTGAGTGAATTAATTTGTCAATATAGGAAAGGATGGAGGATAGGTGCCACTTGCAATGCAAGTACTAGCAACAGCCAAATAATGCGCAACTAAGGAGGGGACTATGGCAACCAAGCCATAGGTCAACCCCCAGCACCTGTCACACTGGCTTCACAGCGGAAAAAGATACCTAGGTCTTAAACCTTCCATAATAGGGACGTGTGGGTGGGGCAATCCGGCAAGCAAATGCGAAGCAAGCACGCTAGAACTGAGCACGAGGGCAAACCTCTATAGCGAAGTATTTCTGTCCACCTCTTTCAAAATGTTGTTTTACTGACATTTATTGATTGTCCACATTTGACGACCCATTGCACATGCGCCAAATGAACACTGTCCACTAGATATGTAAAGCAATCCCAAAATAACTCAACATGGGGGCAAATTCGCCACACAAGACGACCATTACGCATGAAATTATGAGAACAATATGCTGGCCAATCTTCCAGTTCACTATGATTATAAAATCTCTTTTTTTTTTACAATGGCGAAGTTTTCACATTAACAAGTTCAATACACTGATTCGAGGAAAAAACATGGACATTTTATCATTGAACTTAAGCAAATTCTCAACTATAAACAAAGGGAACGATAACAGAATAGAACAGTGTTTAAATCTGCTTAGGCTTTTATGGTCGTCAGTTTGGTGCCATTCCATTTTAAAAACACGCGTTAAAAACACGAGCCCCTGGCTCGGGAGATTGGGTGACCACTCCCCACATTTATCAACGTTGAAGAAATTATGGTACAGTCGAACCCCTCGTAAGCGGACACCCTTGGGACCGCCTCGAAGTGTCCGCTTACGAGGGGTGTCCGCTTACGGAGGGTTGAAATTTCAAAAAGAGTAAAAGGGACAAGAACAATGATAGCATACAGTAGTTTAATCACAAAGTAAGGTTGTTACAGATGCAGAAATTGGTTGGTTCAGGTGACACACGACACCGATGCACAGTTGTGCGATGAAAGGAGTGCTTTTGTATCAAATAAATATCATTTCCTGAGGATTATGTTTTCAAGTGTCCGCTTACGGGAGGTCTTTTTTGCCGTTGGGACCAGAGAAATGGTGTCCGCGTCCGCTTACGGGAGGTGTCCGTTTATGGGAGGTCACAAATATAGGGTTTTCTTAAGGAAACGGCCGGGACTTCAAAATGGTGTCCGCTACAAGGGGTGTTCGCTTACGAGGGGTGTCCGTTAGGAGGGGTTCGACTGTATTGTATTTCCATGCGTAAACTAGCTGATGACTGGGGTTCCAATATCACCATTCTTTGTAACAGTGGACAGTCTCATGTTCTATTGGGGGGGGGGGGGGGGGGAGATAGGTTTTTTTTACATTTTTTTTTTCTCTAAATGCTTGTTGTCATTCTTTTTTTTTGTCAATAACGTTATTGCGCATTTTGTTGTTTTTGTTCACGCCAATTCATTTCAGCGATGACGATAATGGTGAAATGTTCTTTCAACAGGCAATTGGATTGGGCAACTGAAAATGCCCTGCAGTTGGAAGATCTACTGACCGAAGAAATTGTGCAACATTCGACGAGGCGCCCACATCGCGACACACATCTCGAAAACGGCTCTGAAATACCATGTATGGAACCGGTTCTTCCAGCGCTACACGCTTTTAGTGCTTTCCTTACGGAACCAAGAGCATTTTCTTCCTTGCCTCTCAGCCGCTTGCCAGAGGAGCAAAACAAATTCAATTTTAAGCTGAAACTGTACGATTTGCCTTGCGTCATCAAGTATGATTTGCTTACAGATCGGCTGTTCAAACAACCTAGAGAGTTCTCCACATTTCAGGACCTGGACAACATTCAAGCGTTTTTAGATGACTTTACCCCAAAGTCACAAGAAGAGGACGACAGCCGAGAAGCCAGCATTGATAAAGAACAACTCTTCCACAAGTCAGGTTAGCATCGGTTCTTCTTTTCAATAAACTAACAAGATACGATGGGTGAATCATTAGTTCCTGTAAAAACTAGTGTTGATCTTCATCGGCTCGGTTTTGAGCACCAGCCCTTCATCAAAGGGCCTTTTACTTTTAGGTAGCGCTCGAAACATCAGCTACTACTCGCTTCCCACAGAGGTTGGCATACCTTAATCGATTTGTGTGGATTATACAAGTGTTCAAAAATTGAAAGGGCCAGTTGATATTGAGTCGTGATATACATGTACCCCACCAAGCTTGTTTTAGCATACCGTATGAACTAAAAGGTTGTGGTGGGAAGAGGAAAAGGGGAAGACTGACGTTAAATTTTGTTGGAACCATGTCCAAGGCGCTTAAAATTGAAACAAACTCGTTAACATTCTAACGGCCTGTGCCAAAATCGTTTGTGATAAGCAACGATTTCTTTCACGTTCTGACCATTAATTTGTTTTGTATAAGTCCCCTCTACTATGTTTTTTTAGCTTAAAGTGCACCTAATGTTTATTTATTTCTCACAAATAGATCGGTTTTCAATCGAGTGTTTATAGTAAAACCAAAACTAAAGTAATTGCAGAGCCAATCGCAGGTGCAAGTAAAATAAGCAACCAAACGGGAGGAGGTGTAAATCTCGGCAAATGATAACCTGCCAAAAACGTGATTCATTTTCTCAGACAATAGATCACATGTTTGCTGTCGACAATAATGGAAAACGCTCTGTTGATTCTACGTGTCAAATGAATAGTTGAATGGTAAAATAGTTATTTGTGCCATCAACCCAGGAATCGTTTATTATACAATGACAACCATGCCGGTATAGATATGACTTTTTGTAAACGTATGTGATATAACTGTACTTTGTATCGGTGATTTTGCCACCTATCTTGTATTTAAGAAAAATATGAAATTAGGAAATATGAATAGAGTTGATATTACATGGCCGCGTGGAGATACCGATTTAATCTTCGAGTGTTGGCAAAATATCTTACGAGTGAGCGCAGCGAACACGAGAACATAACATTTGTATGTCCAAGCGGCCATGTAACCTTCTGTTCAATATCATTATCGACGAAATACCAGTTTTCATCGCTTATGAAAGAGGCTATAAACATAAATAAAAGTCAGTCATTTTCTTTTCTTTCTAGAAAGAAATATACACTGGTATTTTCATTGATATTGCCATATTAAACGTTGTAAGAGATATACGCGCTTTTATTGACCGCAAGTTTTCGTTTCGTTACGAAGACAAGTGTTTGGGTGCACGACTCCGAATAGGCAATCACCTGTGGAAAGTTAAGGTTGACATGTTCGGTAACATCATGGTACTTGACATGCCTTCGTTCTCTGATGCGAGCATGGTATTCGCACATGGCTGGCCGCGGAAGCTTGTGGGAGAGAGACACAGCTCCTCGGGCTGGCCTCACGCTTGCAGATCTGCTGTACTACCGAAAATCTGCCCTATGTTGCCTGGCTACTGGAGTGCACCCTTCGCCACTCTGGATCCTGTGTGCAACACCAACCACCTAGTGGCTTTGAATGACAGACTCTTCATCCCATTCTGGAACAGAAGACTTGGTAGAGGTACTGGCGACGATAGCCAAGATTGGATTCCGGCCATCACAGAGGAGGAGCTTCAGTTGACTGATGAGGACTCGCTCGTCATACGTCGCATGTCTGGAGGGGATTTGGGCTAAAGGAGCCCAGAAGGCTTATTCGAAGATGCAATTCAAGCCATGGAGGAAAGTTCCATTGACCACCCGCCAGAGCTTGTGGAGACGCAGAGCCGGCTGGGTCCCGCCCAGCTGGTTAAGGCCAACCAGAAACAAACTCAGAAAACCAACGTTAGATTCGTACACGTTCAACAACAACTTCAAGATCTGCAGGAAATACCATGCCAACAACCCCAAAAATGGCCAACTGTAATCAGCCCATCCCCATCCCAAAACCGAAGGTACACCACACCAACAACCGATGATGAAAAACTACAGCCAACATCAACCCCAACCTACCCACTCAACCACCATTATTCCGGAAGGCTAAACTAACACCACGAACACTAACGACGCCCACTCCACCGCGAGTGTCATGCTCTACCAACACCTCTACCACCAACAACACCTAAATTGAGGCACAGATACAATGTGAGGCAGACCATTTTCGTCTACAACTGGATCGACAACACGAAACCAGCCAAGAAAACGTGCTCTTCTGCAGAGCTCAGAAGAATGATCCAAACTGGAATCGACAGTGGATTATGGAGCAAGGGCGATTTCACTGAAGTTTCATTCATGCATAAGTATGAGAATGAATATAAGAAATGGATGAAGCTTACGTAAATTTCACCTTCGTTTATCATTCAAAGTTTCAAAAAAATTGTCGGGATTTCATTCTTCCTGTACGAACTAAAGGTTTCTAAATATCAAAACCAAACCTTCCATCCATTTCTTGTCAAACATGGCTTATAAACGTCGTTAGTGACATAAGCACAAACATGAATAAGGCGATATAAAACCCTACTGGCCTCATTGACATGCTAGTTACCAGGACTTATGCATAGGGTCTACATGGTCGTGTTTTTTTACGAATCAAGAATAAAAAAAATATAATACACATTATATGCTTAGTTGTTTCATATTATTTATTATTAAAAGTAAAATAAATAAATAAAAATAATTAAACTCATCACCAATAGATGAGCTTGGGATTAGGTGCTGTAAAGGTACATGTATATGTGCCAGACACACCAGTCCAGGCACAACAAGGAGGTAACCATGGTAACCCTACCACAGTCCACCACCTGACACCCATCGCACTGAAGATTCAGTGGAATACTAACCATAACCAATACTTACCATGGATCTAGGGTAACCTCTACAGTGTATTGGGCATGACAGAGGCAGTCAATTACCAGAGCAACCTAAACTGGCAACCATTACACTTCGGTCAAGAGCTTCAGTCTCTATGTAAATTCCCGAACGACATCACCTTCATACAGCTCTATTGTGACACACCAAACAATCACATGGTCAACACAAAACAACATCCAATCTCAGGAATAATTACATCCTGTGGGTTGATTCATCAAAGCACCAACAAGTCATTGTTAAACTCCTGTGAAGATTACACGCAACACCTGGAGGACCTAGCTCTGAAGTTGAGAATTCCCTTTCAGGCAAGATTCAAAATCGTGACGCTATTTGAGGGGAACAGAATTCCTCAATTCTTCTCAGCTCCAGATTTCATTCACATCAATCCTCTGCAAAACTTCGTGGCATGCAACGCAGCGCTCATCCCCATCAAGGAGGGAACCACCAGCCTTCACCCTAACACTCCAAAGAATTGCAAGTCACCTCATTGGCCAACTAAAGGAATTGAAAACTTTTATGTACCAAAGGGGATTTCAAAGGGCCTGGAAGACATCCCAACTAGAACTGGCACAAGAGCACTTCTTTTGGGATACATCAATGGGATACATCAATGCGCAACACCGATGCCGTCTATGTCACTAACTTGGGAATGAACCCCAGCATTGAAAACAGCTTCACTAGAAGACGTGGCTTTCTTGGAATTGGTTGTACCACTGCCTCCACGGTAACGAATCGTCTACCGCCATTTCACCATAATCAAGCTGAAGGCTCCAGCAATAATGGTTGGTCGTCACTTGCTGAACATCATATTGGCTGACCATTATGACGTGCAGGAGGTTACCTACAACAACCTCCAAAAGAAGTATTTTTTCTTCAAAAACGGACAACTAAAAAGCTTTATTTTGCTGCTATGAGAGATAAGGATTACTTAATGTATTGTTATTGCTTTCTAACATTTACTGGTATAAGCTTAGAAAGGAAAACTGCACATGCATTTCATTAAAAGAAGCAAAAGTTCCTTCATTTCAGATGAGAATTAGTATTACATTTCGATAACTTTATACACATACAAAAGTTACCTCTTGTTTTAATCATAGTACAAGGAAACGTTCAACTGATCAACCCATAATCGCAGATCTAGCCATTGACAGTGGTAGTGCCACATGTAGTAGTGATGCAAGTGAGCCAGTTGCATATGAATCGACAAGTTAAGAGACTAAAAACAATGTGTATATGTTTTGCCGGCAGAGCCCTTGTATCACTATCAATAGCCTTGAAAATTTTGGTTTTGGAGCTGCCCATGTTGTAACCATATGCGCCAAAGGAAAACATAGATGATTTACAGAAACACATGATAAAAAGATTAGGGGTACTGGCAACCTAAAAACCTTAGAGGGCTAAATGTGCCAGTTTACGAGAATATATTTTAATGTTTCGGTCGGGACACCTATACACAAAGCACACGCATGTTGTTGTTTAAAAAACATTGGTTTAACATTTTTAAACCAGGTCAAAATTTTCAAACTGGTTTATTTGTTTCCAAGATTCTAAAAAGGGAAGTTGTTTACTGAAGTTAAGGTATATTTAAATGTTGGCTTAGGGTTAGGAGTATAAAATTATTGTAGGATCATTAAAGAAGCATTATTTTTTCTGTGTTGATATAGCTCTAAAACCCCTAAATTAGGGAGCACCCGTTGTTGACGGTTTGAGTGTTTTTAAATGTCGGGGTAGGGTTTGGATTAGCTCACATGACCATTGAAGAAGCATTATTTTTGTGTTGTTCATGCAGTGATCTAGCCCTAAATGTCAAATTTAGTGATTAGCTCTAAAAACCCTAAATCAGTGAGCACCCGTTGTTGACGGTTAGGGTGTTTTTAAATGTACGGGTAGGGTTTGGATTAGCTCACATGACCATTGAAGAAGCATTATTTTTGTGTTGTTCATGCAGTGATCTAGCCCTAAATGTCAAATTTAGTGACTAGCTCTAAAAACCCTAAGGCAGTGAGCACTCGTTGTTGATGGTTAGGGTATTTGGATTAGGTCACATGACCATTGATGCTGACAATAGGAAAGATAACTCATCAAACAACTACCTTTGAACAACCTGAGTTTCTTTATTGCCGCGATTTGGAACTGTCTTTGGGAAATCGTATAATATTAATATATAATCACATGATGTTATTTCAGTCGTATAATATATAATCGCATGCATAGTATCGTTTCAGAGAATAGGAAGGATGTTGTGTTTGCGTGATTCACTGAATGCCTCATTGTTATTCATAGTTGTACATATGATTGTAATTTGACTATACATAGGATCAGTATGTATGGCATGGAACAGGAGATGGGAGAGGGAGAGCTGACACTGAAGGCTAGGAGCATGTACTATGATTATCGAGATTGAAGATTAAAAAGAGAAATACCAAATTTGTTTAAACCAGCCATATCTTAGAACGATACACACATCGGACGAATATCCGAATATTTGATATCCCAAAGCACAAGACCCAACTTCTCGATCCACAGACGACACGTGTCAGATGTGAGTTTTCGAACATGGTGGCGGCGAAAGAATTCTATTACAAGAATATCAACAAATTACCTCCTATTACTGGTAGCTTTATTGAAAATTTCGCCGCAGATAGATTACCTATCAAGGCAACGTTGACAAGGGGATATAATTGTTTTCATGAATCTTATATTCATGACATTGAAGGTACGTGTGTTCAACTGTTCTAAGTTTGTTTATGTTTAAGCTTATAATTAAATAAGCTTATGTCTCATGGTAATCCTTTGAATTGTGAAGTACTGGTTATTGCCAACGGTGCATGCATGAAAGAATAATTGCCCAAATGGTGCATTAGTCATTCTTTGACATGATTTATTAAAATGCAGTAGAATATCCAATAAAGATGAAGTCCAAAGTAACTCATAATGTATGTGTATTATATTCCAGTTAGAAACCCTTGTGAAACAAATGGTGCAGTAGTTAGTGCACGATGCTATCGTAGTATGAAGAGAAACGAGGAACCTTCGGGCTTTCTTTAGATGCGAATATTAATGCATTCAAATATAGCTGTGCTGCAGGGCAAGGATTATGCCATCATGTAATTGGGTTACTGTGTACAATATCTCACTATCGACCCCTTGGACTGAACAGCATTCCACCTGTGCTTAGCCAAGACATCTTTACCTCAGGTTTGTGATAATTGAATAGAAAATTTATTGAACAGAAATTTATCGAATAATTTTAGCATTTCTAAATTTGTAGCAATATTTGATATGCACGTGATTTGAAAAAAATATATATAAATTTGAACCCGCTAGGTAGCAAAATCAAGTTTGAGATAGCGGGGATTCGAGATAACAGGGATATTGTTTCTAGTTTGAAATAGCGAGGTTCAACTGTATTGTTAATAACAGTAAATGACACCTGATCCCAGGCTTTAGATCTATCACCTTCGTAAATGCAAGAATATTGTCAATTTAAATGCATATATGCTGATCTCTTCCTATTTTTACAGACTTGCCATGGGCTAAAGTGAACAATCTGTTGCCTGGCTACTGGAGTGCACCCTTCGCCACTCTGGATCCTGTATGCAACACCAACCACCTAGTGGCTTTGAATGACAGACTCTTCATCCCATTCTGGAACAGAAGACTTGGTAGAGGTACTGGCGACGATAGCCAAGATTGGATTCCGGCCATCACAGAGGAGGAGCTTCAGTTGACTGATGAGGACTCGCTCGTCATACGTCGCATGTCTGGAGGGGATTTGGGCTAAAGGAGCCCAGAAGGCTTATTCGAATATGCGATTCAAGCAGTGGAGGAAAGTTTCATTGACCACCCGCCAGAGCTTGTGGAGATGCAGAGCCGGCTGGGTCCCGTCCAGGTGGTTAAGGCCAACGAGAAACAAACTCAGAAAACCAACGTTAGATTCGTACACGTTGAACAACAACTTCAAGATCTGCAGGAAATACCATGCCAACAACCCCAAAAATGACCAACTGTAATCAGCCGATCCCCATCCCAAAACCGAAGGTACACCACACCAACAACCGATGATGAACAACTACAGCCAACATCAACCCCAACCTACCCACTCAACCACAACTATTCCGGAAGGCTAAACTAACACCACGAACACTAACGACGCCCACTCCACCACGAGTGTCATGCTCTACCAACACCTCGACCACCAACAACACCTAAATTGAGGCACAGGTACAATGTGAGGCAGACCATTTTCGTCTACAACTGGATCGACAACACGAAACCAGCCAAGAAAACGTGCTCTTCTGCAGAGCTCAGAAGAATGATCCAAACTGGAATCGACAGTGGATTATGGAGCAAGGGCGATTTCACTGAAGTTTCATTCATGCATAAGTATGAGAATGAATATAAGAAATGGATGAAGCTTGCGTAAATTTCACCTTCGTTTATCATTTAAAGTTTCAAAAAAATTGTCGGGATTTCATTCTTCCTGTACGAATTAAAGGTTTCTAAATATCAAAACCAAACCTTCCATCCATTTCTTGTCAAACATGGCTTATAAACGTCGTTAGTGACATAAGCACAACCATGAATAAGGCGATATAAAACCCTACTGGCTTCGTTGACATGCTAGTTACAAGGACTTATGCATAGGGTCTACATGGTCGTGTTTTTTTACGAATCAAGAATAAAAAAATTATAATATACATTATATGCTTAGTCGACTAACAAGTTGTTTCATATTATTTATTATTAAAAGTAAAATAAAAATAATTAAACTCATCACCAATAGATGAGCTTCGGATTAGGTGCTGTAAAGGTATATGTGCCGCACACACCAGTCCAGGCACAACAAGGAGGTAACCATGGTAACCCTACCACGGTCCTCCACCTGACACCCATCGCACTGAAGATTCAGTGGAATACTAACCATAACCAATACTTACCATGGATCTAGGGTAACCTCTACAGTGTATTGGGCATGACAGAGGCAGTCAATTACCAGAGCATCCTAAACTGGCAACCTTTACACTTCGGTCAAGAGCTTCAGTCTCTATGTCAATTCCCAACGACGTCACCTTCATACAGCTCTATTGTGACACACCAAACAATCACATGGTCAACACAAAACAACATCCAATCTTCATCAAATGCACCAACAAGTCATTGTTAAACTCCTGTGAAGATTACACGCAGCACATGGAGGACCTAGCTCTGAAGTTGAGAATTCCCTTTCAGGCAAGTTTCGAAATCGTGACGCTATTTGAGGGGAACAGGATTCCTCAGTTCTTCTCAGCTCCAGATTTCATTCACATCAATGCCCTGCAAAACTTCGTGGCATACAACGCAGCACTCATCCCCATCAAGGAAACTACCAGCCTTCACCCTAACACTCCAAAGAATTGCAAGTCACCTCATTGGGCAACTAAAGGAATTGCAAACTTTTATGTACCAAAGGGGATTTCAAAGGGCCTGGAAGGCATCCCAACTAGAACTGGCACTAGACATCACTAACTTGGGAATGAACCCCAACGTTGAAAACAGCTTCACTAGAAGACGTGGCTTTCTCGGAATTGGTTGTACCACTGCCTCCACGGTAACGAATCGTCGTCCGCCGCCATTTCACCATATCACCACGTCTGTAGTCCATCACCTCAGAATTGAATGTCTATTCTCGTACAACAACAAGCTGAAGGCCCCTGCAATAGTGGATGGTCGTCACTTGCTGAACATCATATTGGCTGACCTTTTTGACGTGCAGGAGGTTACCTACAACAACCTCCAAAAGAAGTATCCTCCTGGTCGTTCTTCACAGACGATAACCCTGCCGCAACTAATCCAGGAGTTTAAGAATACCTACTTGTTCCACCTCCCATACCTCTATCACAGAGCTGCAGAAATGGTCATTGGTGCTGGCCACCAGTTAAATGTAGTACTGGAACAAGGGATTAGAGATGCGAAGTTGAGGTACTTTCCTGCAATCCAAATTTCAAGCCACTTCAAAACTGTACGATGGAATATGCTTAGCTACTGGGCCTTGATGTACGATCTGTCCCATGATGACCTCATCAAGGTATGCCTATTTGTGAGCAGTATCGCACTGCATCAGCAAGGCATTTTCATCTGCTACGACAATCTGGGAAACATGGAGATAAGGCTACCTCTATTCCACAGGAATCTACAACAACTGGACATCCTCTCTCCAGTGTTCTTCCAGTCGATTATATCAGCCAGGATCTACAAAATGAGCGAAAATATCGAATATCATCTACCATCTTAAAACGAAGCTGACATTACAACTGGGGGTGCTCGATGGACAGAGCCTGTGGATGAGGGAGAGCTAAGCCCAGACCCACGTACGATCGTAGAGGAGCTAGAAGCTTCAAAGAAGCAGGGAGTGGTCAAGCTCGCAAAGGTAACCCTAGCAGCCAATGCAGGTCCACAGAAGAAGTATCATTAATTTCGCTGGACTTCAAAGCAAGCTACACCAGAGTTCCAGCGAAGACAAATCCCAGTAAAAACTTACGAGGCCTTTCACAACAAGTTCCACAGGATGAAGTCCACCATGTAAGTTATTCCATTGGTTATGAAGCGTGGTTCATTGATGACCAGGCTAGGTGCTATTGAAGGAGCTCCATAACCTACTTGGGGTAACACAGAGACTACAATTCACACACCCTAGTAAATGCTCGACAAAAATAAACCTTTAAAATTGCATGCACCTAAATTTAAATAACTCGATGCAAATGCCATGAGCTACTTAAATCTATGCGCTATAAGGCAATTTTCTTTACTTTCTCAGTGCCAAAACCAAATGGGTTAAGAGCCTGGTCAACTTACTTTTTCAGTCAGAATGAAACTGGCATCCTTTGGTAAATACTTCCAGTTCCAGGTCCGATGGGGCTAAAGGCCTTGTCTGTACTTTAATTCCCAGTGACAAAACCAAATGGGTTAAGAGCCTGGTCAACTTACTTTTTCGCCAGAGGGAAAAAAAGAAATATATATGTACACATATATAATTAACTTAGTATATAAACCACATATACATTACATCTAGGACAGGAGGGTTTCCTGCCAAGATACCCAAACATTACATTCACCATTTTCGCTTTTAGGGCAAGTACTTTCGACATTTGGCCTGATAAATGTTGTTAGTACAAAACACATGCATACTCCACAGAACACACAAAGTCGTTTGGAAGGCTCAAGAAATTGAGCTGTCTGGTTCAATTCCGGACAACGTTTTTGGTCGTTGTACCACTTTTTCAAAAGTCGTAACTCCGTCAATTTTCAACCAATTTTAAAACTGATTGCAGCAACGTACTTGTCAAAAACCCAACCCTAACCAATACAGCCAATCCCGACTCAACATCAAAATTCCAGAAAAATATAGTCAAAGCTTCATGGTATAGAAATGCTCTCCACAACTTTCTGTATGACAATTTTCAACCTGGATACATCACAATTTAGAAAAAAGTGTCACTGCAAATTAATGGGAGAATACGAATCAGATTATGGGGATTCAGAATATATCATGGTATTTTGGAAATTTATTGGAAACTTTGCACTTTTGGACCATGTTTGAGGGCTTACTATATCTCGAGAAATAAGCAACCTACGAAATAAGCAACTATGGTCTCATCCGTAGACAAGAGAGTGAGATGTACAATGATAGCAATTGATTTTTGGCAATATATCAATTTTGAACCATGTTTGAGGCTTATATCTCGATAAATAAGCCACCTATAAACTAGTATCCCATTCATAGCTGGGAGCCTGGGCTGTCCTATGGCATCACTCGCATCTCCATATCTTTAATACTAATCGATATATAAATTTTTGAAATAAAAAAAGTCCCCAGTTTGAATTCATCCTCTTATCCTAACTTTGTCTAGAAACACTTACCAGCAACAGCCGTGTTTGTCATTCCCATAAGATCAGCGTATTGCAATACCTAATTCATTTGGGGTGAATTCCAATTGCACCTCATTCCAAGGGATGATTAAATTAATTCAATCACCCAACATGGGTGAATTTCCAAGTGCACCTCATTCCAAGGAATGATTAAATTCATTCAATGTGGGTTAGCTAAACACTGGGTTGGTTCTTCATGTTTTTTTTTAAATACCATGCATTCATAAATATACAACAAGGAGCTAATAATATTTGTTTAATATATAGGGTCATTTCACAGTATTTGGAATGTTACGGAGGGGAAGACAAAACTTTTTAACTACTTGTAGCTATTTAATTATGGAATCATTTACATTTTTTTGTTGACAGTAACATTGGTGTCCATCTATACTAAAGCTGCAGCCAAAACAAAAATTTAAACATCCGTGTATTGATCATAAGAAAAAAAAAATTCAGCATTACGGAGGGGAACAGAAAATTGCCTTTTTTTTTTGTCTTTAAGTTTGGCTTACGAACTCTGTGAAGTTATGATATCTCCAGCACCTTCTTTAGTTTAATGTTTCCCATTTACCCGACTTTCTAAAATCATGAGACAAGAGTTTATCTGTCTTTGTTATTGTTTGAGATAATTATATAAGAGCACTGGTGGTGTTACGGAGGGGAAGTTACGGAGGGGAAAGTTTTGTCCATGACCTAAATACCAAACATAGCAATTAAAAACTCTTGAAAATTGGACTTTTCAATAATATTAATTGACAAATTAGCTGTCTCAAATCTAAATGTACACACATCAGATCTGATTTATCTCATTGCAGCGTTAATAAGTATGGTATCAATTGAAAGCACAACAGTAGTTTTGTTTAACAGCCATTATGTCAACTGAGAACATAAATACAGGCTTTTTAAGATCAAAATGTACATAATATTTTCAAAATGCACAACAACACTTCATTTACTCTCATTGGCTAACATTGTAGCTACTTAACAGAAGGTGAAACCGACTCTAAAAGCCTACAGAGTAGCTCAAAAACTAAACACACTTCTTAGGCATTATTTTTAAGCCACTGGTAAACCTTTTCTATGTCAGTTTGTTCAGCTACAGTGAAAGGACCTATTCCAGAGAGTGTTACAGGCCCATAGAAGATGAAAATGCCCTAGAAAATGACCTAGATAGTTATTATTTTCAGACGTTTGCAATAGAGGGTGGCAATTAAAGGCAAATTAAAGTGTAATAAGATTGCAAAAACGCTTATTGCAACCGGAAACTGGTTCTCGGTTTGCAGTGAACCGAGTTTGAGTATAGCTCTAAATTTCCCATAAAAGCAGTCTTTTTCATCTACTCGATGCTTTGCCATCCTTCATCAAAATTGTCTCATTGGTTATTTCTCCAGTATAGATAGCTGCAGTTTATTCTGCTACATAAATCTGAGCAGTTAGTCGGTATACACTATAGCCTAAACTATAGAATACCCGGCCACTTCAAAATATAACTTGAAAACCGTGCTAAATTCTCCATTCTAGTGAAAACTATCTCTTGACCAAGGACAGCAATATATAACTACTCAGATTTATACATAGCGATATTATTGATGTGCAATGAAATAACAAATCTTAAATTGTACAGTAATAAGGTACAATGTACGTCGTGAGAGAAGGTAGATAAATATATACTGGTATATAACTAATTAATTAGCCTAAACGTGCAGGTATCAAAGTGATAACAATTAAAGCTATTGGCAGATTTAAAAAAAAAACATGAAACTAACTCTAACTTTACTGTACCTTCTCTGCAGAACAAAGCAGGTGAAGCTTTTACTTCCTCAGCATTTACATTTCACATCCAAGGAATCTTCAGCAAGTTATGTGGCGTAAGGATTTCCGTAAATAATATCCGTGCCTCCTTCATTACGTGGGCGTATGATTCAAAGTGAGTAGCAGTATTTGAAGGATGCAATTACTTACTTGCATGATTACTTTGAGGCATAGAGCAGGTTTCAACTGCCTGTAGCAAAACCAAAACCAAAGCAGGAAATAGTTTATAACCAGGAGATATGAGTTAGTTGCCATATGATTATAATAATAATAATGTTAGTTTAATAATATAATAATTAAGTAATGTTACCTTTATATATCGTATATAGATAGAACATGTCAAGTATCAATCGAGTGTTGCTCCAATTCAGAACTACAATGTCAGTGAAGCATTCGGTTTTCCCAATAAGCTTCTGGGACCTGCTACTACATCAAAAATTGAAATTGACAATCTTCTTTCTATCTAATTGTTATTATCTTTTTGCTCCTTGTTACCTCTGAATTAACATGCAGACAGAAATGTTACTAAGGTTATATATATATATTTTTGTTTGCACACAAGGTGTTCCGATTCAATTAAAGACTCGCTCGCTTCAGCCTTGAGGCACACTCGACGTGAGGCACAGAGGACCTACGATAAGCGGACAGCCAACGAAAAGAAATCTGAGGCAGTTGAACTATGTAGACAGCAAGCAGAGGTCTCCCTAAATGAGGAACAGGAGGAATCGCAGCCCACGCCGCCACCAGCTCAAACTAACAAATTTAAACCGGGTGACTTTGTTGGCTTGGTGGAAGAAGATAGCACCTTGGCAGAGCCAAAAATTCTAATTGGCCGTATGAACCATTTCACAGAGAGAGGAGAAGCTTCCCTTCTGTGGTACAAACACTTAGGAAGGAAGATTTACAAATTGGAGCTGTGTGGCACGCCATGGACAGAACCCATTAGCGCCCTAGTAACGGTTAAACTCAGCGACACGGCAAGAAAACAAATATAGGAAGAGGTATCCCATAATGTTTGATACTTTTTTATATATATTTATATATGGTGAGGGGGTCAGAATTTATGAAAATTGCTGTATATATATATATAATGCTGTATATAATATATGTATGTATTCACCCAAATCCTACATTAAAAAAATTGTGGTGCATGCTCTACGCCCACTAATTCCTTGTCTACAGTTTAAATACTCACGACAGGTGCATTTGATAAGGCCTGCATGGCCAGTCTCTGAATACACGGCCACCCCAAATCATCTTGACTCTTTAAGAGCGCTTGGGGTGCCAGAATTAGTATCAATTATAGCTAAAATCGAGTCTGGCACCCAAGAGATTAGCATACGTTGGCAAAGTATTTGGGGTCAGACAAGAGCGATGACAGTACTATACATGTAATGGTAACTTGCTTAAAGTGGCAATAACCCCCAAAAAAATATTTTTGACGTCTATTCTGTATTGCGCCCTGACAAAGAATTCGAAAAAATAAAAGTGAAAAAACTAAACTTCGACGATTTTACTGGCGTCAAAGTTAGCGAAAACATCCGTTTTGGGCTTCTTGTTTCCAGTTGGAAGTCAGCGCGAGTCTTGGTGAGGGCCTGAAATTATGACGTCAATCGGGCGTATTTTACTACAACTACCAGAATCCTTTGCACGGTTTCTTTTGTTCCTTTAATTTAGACTATTGTCTTGGTATTCTCAAAGGAGTTGGAAAATCTGAATAAGAAAAAGAATTCAAAAAGGAAAAACGTCCTATTATAGTCTAATCAATAGGAAATAAACTCCATCACAAGATAGAGCACAACGAAATTAGTAAATTTACCAAGTTTGGTGATATTTCATTGAATATTTATCATGTGGTGAGCTTGCAAGAGTCGCAGAAATAAGAGACGTTTGTATGGGATTGAACGAACGCCTGACTACATACACGTCACAGGCCACTGGTCTCCAGGCTCCCAAAGGGAATTGAAAACTGACGGCCACATGTTCTGGTTCTCAACTTCGAAACGCCGTAAAAAAAATACTGTTGAGTTTTAGCCTCCTATTTTTGCCTTAAGTTCTAAATAATGGTTTAAAGTTTCAATTAAAAAAAAATATTTTTTGGGGTTATAGGCACTTTAAACACTCCAAAAAAAACTATCTGTAAAATATACAAATAAGTAAAATGCTAGTACAACAGATAATTTTGATAAGAGAAAGCATACAGCAATTAAGTCAATAAAAGATTAGTACTCCCTGATGAAGTTAAATGAAAGATATATAATAATATCTTGGAGGTAAAATTTATATTCAGAGCCAAATCTGCTCTTTAAGTTTTGATTTAAAGGACTTTTTGGATATCTTCACAAATTGAATTCCAACTCAAAACACCTTACTAATGCAAGCTAGCTGATCAATTTACCATAATTTGGGGGAGTAAAAAAAAAATTTGATTTGGTGGCTAGTCTGGTACGTGTTACAATTATTAAGACTTCTTTTTATTGGGATAAACAAATCTTTGAAATCAATTGCAAGATTCTTACTGTAAAAAAAACAAACTTTAAAAGCTAGAAAGCAGATGCAATTTTAATGTTTGATTGTCCATTAAATATTGCTTGAAAAGGGCTAGGGCAATTTAGTTGTATGTGCATGAACCTTAGGAAAAGTAGTAATATGCTGTACTAGTTTCTTCTGCCCAATTGATAACTTCTCAAGAGTAGAATATGTTAAGTATTCCCCCATGCAATTAAACCATAGGTGAAGAGCGAATATTATATATACTAATTATTGTATATATTATGTAATATAAATAAACTAAAATATCCATATTTTATACACATGAAACTAAACGTCCAAGGTATAACAATTCCTCTAGATATTTTCTTTAGAATTTCTCGAGTTTGAGTTTTCTATGACAAATTTGAATCAATAAGGATTCCAAGGCGTTTTAGCACTATTCTTCTGTGAAGTCGTGTTTGGCTGTTTTTATGTCCGAATTTTTGGGGGGGTCGGGGATGAAAAAGTACGAACTTCTACAGTTCAACCAGAAATTAATATTAGGGTACGTTTCTATTAGAAAAAGAAGAAAACCAAAACTGGGTGGATATTAATGAAATCGATCGTCTCCTATTGTGTTTTTTTATTATTATTATTTTAAAATAGTTCAGCGACTCCCAGTGCGCGCGACGGAACAATGATAACCGGCCAATAGTTTGTTGCCACTACATTCCTTTTTAAAATAAATTTACATATTTTTTTACAGCCATTATTACATCTTTTTTATTTGATTTGGACAATATGATTCACAATTCCTTTGGAAAGGTTGTTCAGTTCTTTCTTTTCTTCCTCCACACTGCGCGCAAAGGACGTGTGCTAAGGGTATTTTCCCCACCTTCCTTATATGGCAAACAAACGTACAACCTCTCAGACGTCATATGGGCGTGCTGGATAAATTTAGAAATAACTGCGTACTGCGTAGCTATGGGGAAAACCTCGCCCAATCGCCTACATATAACACGGGAACTGATCACATACTCTTGAGAACATCGGAGAAGCGAACATGAGTGGCTTCGTGTTGGACGAATGCGAGGCGCCAGATTCTCGACGGGAGTCGAGCGAGGAGGAAGACGAAGGATGCGATAGTCAGTTACGCGAATTTATTAGTCAAGGTGACAGCCAAGGAAGTTCGGCGACGCGCAGGTAAATCGCCATTTTCACCAAAATGATCCAGTTGATGTAAAACTGCCGTTCGCATGCGTGCAGGTGTTTAGTACACAGCTATTTGATAACCGAAGAAACAGTGTTTAAATCTGCTTAGGCTTTTATGGTTGTCAGTTTGGTGCCATACCTTTAAAAAAATTATTAAGTCGAGCGTTTATAACACGAGCCCCTGGTTCGAGAGATTGAGTGACCACTCCCCACGTTTATCAACGTTGAATAAATTATTGTACTGTATTTCCATGCGTAAACTAGCTGATGACTGGGGTTCCAATATCACCATTCTTTGTAACACTGGACAGTCGCATGTTCTATTGTTTTCTTTACATTTTGTTTTTCTCTAAATGCTTGAATTCATTATTCTTTTTTCCCCGCGCATTTTCTTGTTTTTGTTTTTGTTCACGTCAATTCATTTTAGCGATGAAATGTTCTTTCAAAAGGCAATAGGATCGGGCAACTGAAAATGCCCTGCAGTTGGAAGATCTACTGGGCGAAGAAATTGTGCGACATTCGATGAGGTGCCAACACCGCGACACACATCTCGAAAGCGGCTCCTAAACACCATAAACTGGCAACCATTACACTTCGGTCAAGAGCTTCAGTCTCTATGTCAATTCCCGAACGACGTCACCTTCATACAGCTCTATTGTGACACACCAAACAATCACATGGTGAACACAAAACAACATCCAATCTTCATCAAATGCACCAACAAGTCATTATTAAACTCCTGTGAAGATTACACGCAGCACATGGAGGACCTAGCTCTGAAGGTGAGAATTCCCTTTCAGGCAAGATTCGAAATCGTGACGCTATTTGAGGGGAACAGGATTCCTCAGTTCTTCTCAGCTCCAGATTTCATTCACATCAATGCCCTGCAAAACTTCGTGGCATGTAACGCAGCGCTCATCCCCATCAAGGAAACCACCAGCATTCACCCTAACACTCCAAAGAATTGCAAGTCACCTCATTGGCCAACTAAAGGAATTGCAAACTTTTATGTACCAAAGGGGATTTCAAAGGGCCTGAAAGGCATCCCAACTAGAACTGACACTAGACATCACTAACTTGGGAATGAACCCCAACGTTGAAAACAGCTTCACTAAAAGACGTGGCTTTCTCGGAATTGGTTGTACCACTGCCTCCACGGTAACGAATCGTCGTCCGCCGCCATTTCACCATATCACCACGTCTGTAGTCCATCACCTCAGAATTGAATGTCTATTCTCGTACAACAACAAGCTGAAGGCTCCAGCAATAGTGGTTGGTCGTCACTTGCTGAACATCATATTGGCTGACCTTTTTGACGTGCAGGAGGTTAACTACAACAACCTCCAAAAGAAGTATCCTCCTGGTCGTTCTTCACAGACGATAACCCTGCCGCAACTAATCCAGGAGTTTAAGAATACCTACTTGTTCCACCTCCCATACCTCTATCGCAGAGCTGTAGAAATGGTCATTGGTGCTGGCCACCAGTTAAATGTAGTACTGGAACAAGGGATTAGAGATGCGAAGTTGACGTACTTTCCTGCCATCCAAATTTCAAGCCACTTCAAAACTGTACGATGGAATATGCTTAGCTACTGGGCCTTGATGTACGATCTGTCCCATGATGACCTCATCAAGGTATGCCTATTTGTGAGCAGTATCGCACTGCACCAGCAAGGCATTTTCATCTGCTACGACAATCTGGGAAACATGGAGATAAGGCTACCTCTATCCCACAGGAATCTACAACAACTGGACATCCTCTCTCCAGTGTTCTTCCAGTCGATTATATCAGCCAGGATCTACAAAATGAGCGAAAATATCGAATATCATCTACCATCTTAAAACGAAGCTGACATTACAACTGGGGGGTGCTCGATGGACAGAGCCTGTGGATGAGGGAGAGCTAAGCCCAGACCCACGTACGATCGTAGAGGAGCTAGAAGCTTCAAAGAAGCAGGGAGTGGTCAAGCTCGCAAAGGTAACCCTAGCAGCCAATGCAGGTCCACAGAAGAAGTATCATTAATCAACGTTTCGCTGGACTTCAAAGCAAGCTACACCAGAGTTCCAGCGAAGACAAATCCCAGTAAAAACTTACAAGGCCTTTCACAACAAGTTCCACAGGATGAAGTCCACCATGTAAGTTATTCCATTGGTTATGAAGCGTGGTTCATTGATGACCAGGCTAGGTGCTATTGAAGGAGCTCCATAACCTACTTGGGGTAACACAGGGACTACAATTCACACACCCTAGTAAATGCTCGACAAAAATAAACCTTTAAAATTGCATGCACCTAAATTTAAATAACTCGATGCAAATGCCATGAGCTACTTAAATCTATGCGCTATAAGGCAATTTTCTTTACTTTCTCAGTGCCAAAACCAAATGGGTTAAGAGCCTGGTCAACTTACTTTTTCAGTCAGAATGAAACTGTCATCCTTTGGTAAATACTTCCAGTTCCAGGTCCGATGGGGCTAAAGGCCTGGTCTGTACTTTAATTCCCAGTGACAAAACCAAATGGGTTAAGAGCCTGGTCAACTTACTTTTTCGCCAGAGGGAAAAAAAGAAATATATATGTAATTAACTTAGTATATAAACCACATATACATTACATCTAGGACAGGAGGGTTTCCTGCCAAGATACCCAAACATTACATACACCATTTTCGCTTTTAGGGCAAGTACGTTCGACATTTGGCCTGATAAATGTTGTTAGTACAAAACACATGCATACTCCACAGAACACACAAAGCCGTTTGGAAGGCTCAAGAAATTGAGCTGTCTGGTTCGATTCCGGACGTTTTTGGTCGTTGTACCACTTTTTCAAAAGTCGTAACTCCGTCAATTTTCAACCAATTTTAAAACTGATTGCAGCAACGTACTTATCAAAAACCCAACCCTAACCAATACAGCCAATCCCGACTCAACATCAAAATTCCAGAAAAATATAGTCAAAGCTTCATGGTATAGAAATGCTCTCCACCACTTTCTGTATGACAATTTTCAACCTGGATACATCGCAATTTAGAAAAAAAGTGTCACTGCAAATTAATGGGAGAATATGAATCAGATTATGGGGATTCGGAATATATCATGGTATTTTGGAAATTTATTGGAAACTTTGCACTTTTGGACCATGTTGGAGGGCTTACTATATCTCGAGAAATAAGCAACCTACGAAATAAGCAACTATGGTCTCATCCGTAGACAAGAGAATGAGATGTACAATGATAGCAATTGATTTTTGGCAATATATCAATTTTGAACCATGTTTGAGGGCTTATATCTCGATAAATAAGCCACCTATAAACTAGTATCCCATTCATAGCTGGGAGCCTGTCCTATGGCATCACTCCATCTCCATATCTTTAATACTAATCGATATATAAATTTTTGAAATAAAAAAAGGCCCCAGTGTGAATCCATCCTCTTATCCTAACTTTGTCTAGAAACACTTACCAGCAACAGCCGTGTTTGTCATTCCCATAAGATCAGCGTATTGCAATACCTAATCCATTTGGGGTGAATTCCAATTGTACCTCATTCCAAGGGATGATTAAATTAATTCAATCACCCAACATGGGTGAATTTCCAAGTGCACCTCATTCCAAGGAATGATTAAATTCATTCAATGTGGGTTAGCTAAACACTGGGTTGGTTCTTCATGTTTTTTTTTTTTTTTAAATACCATGCATTCATAAATATACAACAAGGAGCTAATAATATTTGTTTAATACATAGGGTCATTTCACAGTATTTGGAATGTTACGGAGGGGAAGACAAAACTTTTTAACTACTTGTAGCTATTTAATTATGGAATCATTTACATTTTTTTGTTGACAGTAACATTGGTGTCCATCTATACTAAAGCTGCAGCCGGAGAGCAAACAAAAATTCAAACATCCGTGTATTGATCATAAGAAAAAATATTCAGCGTTACGGAGGGGAACAGAAAATTGCCTTTTTTTTATCTTTAAGTTTGGCTTACGAACTCTGTGAAGTTATGATATCTCAAGCACCTTCTTTAGTTTAATAATGTTTCACATTTACCCGACTTTCTAAAATCATGAGACAAGAGTTTATCTGTCTTTGTTATTGTTTGAGATAATTATATAAGAGCACTGGTGGTGTTACGGAGGGGAAAGTTTTGTCCATGACCTAAATACCAAACATAGCAATTACAAACTCTTGAAAATTGGACTTTTCAATAATATTAATTGACAAATTAGCTGTCTCAAATCTAAATGTACACACATCAGATCTGATTTATCTCATTGCAGCGTTAATCAGTATGGTATCAATAGAAAGCACAACAGTAGTTTTGTTTAACAGCCATTATGTCAACTGAGAACAAAAATACAGGCTTTTTAAGATCAAAATGTACATAATATTTTCAAAATGCACAACAACACTTCATTTACTCTCATTGGCTAACATTGTAGCTACTTAACAGAAGGTGAAACCGACTCTAAAAGCCTACAGAGTACCTCAAAAACTAAACACACTTCTTAGGCATTATTTGTAAGCCACTGGTAAACCTTTTCTATGTCAGTTTGTTCAGCTACAGTGAAAGGACCTATTCCAGAGAGTGTTACAGGCCCATAGAAGATGAAAATGCCCTAGAAAATGCCCTAGATAGTTATTATTTTCAGACGTTTGCAATAGAGGGTGGCAATTAAAGGCAAATTAAAGTGTAATAAGATTGCAAAAACGCTTATTGCAACCGGGAACTGGTTCTCGGTTTGCAGTGAACCGAGTTTGAGTATAGCTCTAAATTTCCCATAAAAGCAGTCTTTTTCATCTACTCGATACTTTGCCATCCTTCATCAAAATTGTCTCATTGGTTATTTCTCCAGTATAGATAACTGCAGTTTATTCTGCTACATAAATCTGAGCAGTTAGTCGGTATACACTATAGCCTAAACTATAGAATACCCGGCCACTTCAAATATAACTTGAAAACCGTGCTAAATTCTCCATTCTGGTGAAAACTATCTCTTGACCAAGGACAGCAATATATAACTACTCAGATTTATACATAGCGATATTATTGATGTGCAATGAAACAACAAATCTTAAATTGTACAGTAATAAGTTACGTCGTGAGAGAAGGTAGATAAATATATACTGGTATATAACTAATTAATTAGCCTAAACGTGCAGGTATCAAAGTGATAATAATTAAAGCTATTGGCAGATTTTTTAAAAAAAAACATGAAACTAACTCTAACTTTACTGTACCTTCTCTGCAGAACAAAGCAGGTGAAGCTTTTACTTCCTCAGCATTTACATTTCACATCCAAGGAATCTTCAGCAAGTTATGTGGCGTAAGGATTTCCGTAAATAATATCCGTGCCTCCTTCATTACGTGGGCGTATGATTCAAAGTGAGTAGCAGTATTTGAAGGATGCAATTACTTACTTGCATGATTACTTTGAGGCATAGAACAGGTTTCAACTGCCTGTAGCAAAACCAAAACCAAAGCAGGAAATAGTTTATAACCAGGAGATATGAGTTAGTTGCCATATGATTATAATAATAATAATGTTAGTTTAATAATATAATAATTAAGTAACGTTACCTTTATATATCGTATATAGATAGAACATGTCAAGTATCAATCGAGTGTTGCTCCAATTCAGAACTACAATGTCAGTGAAGCATTCGGTTTTCCCAATAAGCTTCTGGGACCTGCTACTAGATCAAAAATTGAAATTGACAATCTTCTTTCTATCTAATTGTTATTATCTTTTTGCTCCTTGTTACCTCTGAATTAACATGCAGACAGAAATGTTACTAAGGTTATATAGTCCGGTAGCAGATCCCGAAAAATAGGGGTTTCGTTCAACCCACGAGGTAGAAAAGGTTTGACAGTGGATATTGGTAGAACTTGATGCCCTGGACATTGCTCGGTAGGTAGTAGAGTTGAATTGTGGTATAGGTCCCGAGTTAAGAGGGTGTTTTTATTTTAGCTGAAAAACCACAGGGTACCCAGTCTGATTTTTAGAAAACGATTTTTCTATCACTCTTACATGCTTCTGTGACGCACAAAACACTGTAGAATTCCTTATCTAACTTCGTTCTACTCCTTACTAACCAGTTTTGCGCTATTAAGTCACATAATAGTCTTCTGCGCATGTCACAAACTCTTATGTAGTTGTCAAATACTTCTTCCTTTGTTTCCCGATAGAAAACGTAAAAAACAACACAGTAAAAAAAAGTTAAAGGTATAGAAAGTGAAATCTTTAAAGAACCCAGTTTGTAAAGAACACAATTAAAAAACAATGAACCTATTAAAGCTAAACAATTTTATTGAAAGCAAGCAATTCCTCGAGTCGCCAAGGCAGATATAAAATAAACATGTTAAACCCACTCAGAATTCATCGCAATGTAATGAGATAGTATGTATTTAGTAATACCCCATTTATCTGTTCCCCTTGAAACTGATTAAATCAATTTTGCATACCCGCCTCGTTTCTGTGAACTTCAAAACGAGGCTATGACATCACAACCAACATGGCGGCCTCCATGGACAGATCTCTGTTCTCACTGTAGTACGATTCTCTTCACTTTGCCTATCCTTTTCATATGTTTTCATATGGCTAGGTTAGGTTATTGCTTTAAAATCTATTCTAGTCATTATGGATAGCGAAGAAACTGAATCTGTCGATGGTGGCTTTTCTCTGCCTGTCCCCCCTGAGGCGAAAAAAAGGAAGCTTAGCACCAGCAAATGTATCATTTGTCAGAAATCCAGTACCGATCCTCTGAGAAAGGCTAAAGCGTCATCGTCCAAAAGCTTATAAGATCAGCAAAGCAAAGGGGTGATGAAGTCCTTTCACTAGTCAGTGATGATGAAGAATTAGTCTGGCATAAGATATGCTATGCAACCTACACGAGCGAGCAAAACATTCGACATGCAGCCAGCAGCTCCGCCGAATCCAGTAAAAGTGATGCCGATGAAAGTGAATGCCGGCCACAGCAAGAACAGGAAGTTGGAAGGGTTTCTCGCTCAGTAGCCGATACTGTCGATTGGTTGAAGTGTTTCTTCTGCAAGAATAGAACGTATAAGAAATGCAAGGAGCTGATAAACGTTTGTACATTTGAAGCCTCTAATAACATTAGGAAGGCAGCCGAGGGGAAGGGGGATCAGGAATTACTGCACATTCTTCGAAGCGTAAATTACGATATCATAGCTGCAGAAGCGAAATATCATAAAAACTGCTTTTCGCTCTACGTAAAGAATCAGGGTCCAAAATTTGAAAATCAGGAATCTGGTTACAATGTTTCATTCCAAGAGTTGGCAGCGGATATTGCGAATGGCATCCGCGAAGGAAAAGCGTACGACATGACTTCCCTGGTCACAAAATATAGAGAAATTCTAGCGGCGAAAGGTGTCAGTGAGTTACAGTGTGCAACATCTTAAATCACGCCTGGAGAAGCATTTTGGAGATAACAAATTCTATTCCATAAGCCTACTAACCCGAACAAACCGGAACTTGTTTATGGTAGCACAATAATGGTGCAAGATATCCTTAATGCCTGGGCTGATTTGCAGTGTAAGAAGGATGGTCAAGGTATAGAAAGTGAAATCTTCAAAGTAGCGAAACACATTAAGAAGGAAATAAACCAAGTCAAGGGAATTTCCGTGAGACCACTTAACCCTAGTGACGTGAGTATTACATCCACTCAGCAACTTATTCCTGGCTCACTTCACCTACTTCTCCGTCTGCTAATAACGTCGGACATCAACAACGAAGATCAGATATCACAGACATAGTTTATTGCTGTAGTAAAAGCTGAGTAAAGCTCCCAAAACACGTCAGCCTTGCTGTGAGTGTGCACCATCTGACGTCATCCAAGGTACTGATATCACTCCTAAATAGAATGGGGCACTGCTGTTCTTATGACGACCTTCGCACCGTAGACACTTGCAGCGCCGACTCTGTGCGCGGGGCTGGCCTCACGCTTGCGGACCTGCTGTACTGCCGCAGAGCTGCCCTTCGTTGTCTACACACGCTTGAGCGCATGTCAACTCGGCTGCTGGAGTGTACCCTTCGCTTTGGGTTGAATTTCGCCACTCTGGAGCCCGTTCGCAACACCGACAACCTACTGGCTTTGAATGACAGACTCTTCATCCCATTCTGGGACAGACGACTTGGCAAGGGTACTGGCGGCGATAGCCAAGATTGGTGTCCGCCCATGGCACACGAAGAGGAGCTTCAGTTGACCGAGGAGGACTCGCTTGTCATACGTCGCATGTCTGGTGGGGATTCGGCAAAGGGAGCCCAGAGGGCTTACTTGAACACACCATTCAAGCCATGGAGCAAAGTTTCGTCGACCACCCGCCAGAGCAACTTGTGGAGATGGCCTTGGGCGAGGGCCCTTCGAGGAATGACGACCAAGAACCGACAGCTGGTGGCCGCGCCAGGCGAAAGCGCCGCAAAGAATCATCCAGCTCGGCCAGTACCAAGCGTCCTAGGGGAGGCAACATGGCCCTGACGAGCCTAAGGGACGCAAACGACCAACGTAGAGAAATGCAACGACGTATGCTGCGACAACTGTTCCAGGACATAGCTGGCCGGTTTTACTTCGACTGCCTGCCAAATCGCTTACAAGTCGAGGCCACCCGGACGTTTCTGCTCGACACTGTACCCTGTCCTGCCCAGGTATGTAGCGCAACTCTTCGACGTACCAGAAATAAATAGGGCGTAAGAAAACTGATAAAAACAAAAAAACAAAAAACACATAGATGAGTAGACTTAAAACGTTGACGTACCAAAGGCGATTAACAGTACTGGCAGGCGCCTACACAACTACAAAAGCATTCGTTCAAACACGCGGCCTAACGCGAATTTTCGGCTAAAGATGCCTATTAAGTTTCGAGGGTCCCAGCTGGGGTATATAGCCTTGGGACATTGAAAGTCTGCCACAGTGTCTATTTATCAAGTGCTGGCAGAGTTTGGCAATTTTGGGCTGAAATCGCCGGTACATATGCACACCACTTCGCTTTGGCTGTTGTTTGTGTTTGGTTTTCGAACGCACGCAATCGTATGATTTCAGACAGACTTTGCGCTCACGACTAGCGTTACGTGTACCGACTTATTGGTGTCGCCGTGACAATGCGACGGAAAGGTAAAATCGCTAATCGGTGAAGCGCAAATATACTGTTAGATCGTGCGAAGTAGACTTACCCGTCTTCTCTTACCTTTTTGTCTACCGTAGCAGGAGCACACAGAGCGGATGGCGTCCGTGGATACGAACTCCACGACCCTAGTAGAAGTACTGTGGGAACATTGCAGGACGGAATGCACGTGTCTCGAGGGAAGTCCCCTTGCGCCGGAAGACGGCGATACCCAGCACAGCAGCCAAGACGTTTTCTGTCCGTTCAAAGCCATGGGTGCCGGAGGAAACCCCCTCGAAGAGAGCGTCGCCGCTTGTGCAAGCCAGCAATGCTTTGCATGCGAGTTCTTTAGCGCCCTCAAAGAGCGCGCCACAAGGAAAGATGCACATCTCATTATAGGCAGAAGTGTTGCGCGCTCTTTCGCCCGGCGCATGTCATTGGCGCTTCCCGTCTCAAACTTGCTGGACGCGTGCGAGTTGGCGGAAGGAGTCGGCTCCGAATTTAGCAGAACCGTCAAGGACTACTTGCAGAGAATTCTTGACTGCGAAAGCAAACTGCTCGCTCGCATTAGGGCTTGTAGTCACTTGATTAGCTTCTGTCCGGCGCTGGAGAATCTTTCGTTGGGAACGCATACGAATGTTTAGTAGGGCGGTTTGCAGGCAACCCGGCGTCGAGTGCTCCTACCTTTCTCTTGGGTGGCTGAAGCTTACCACTGCGTGGTCTGGCGAGGAGTACGACGAAGGGCAGCGCATCATTCTGGACAGATGGTTCGACGTGCTATCTGGCCCCACAGCGGACGACTCCAACGCGCTCTGGGATGGTCAACAATCGTTCTGGGAAGTAGCACATTCCATGCGCGCTACTACTGAAACTGAAATCGAAATTGGAACCGCCGGAGACTCACACTGAAATTGCCTGCAACTGAAACCAAAGCATCTGGTATCACATACAAGGCTTCACTTGGCATTACGCACGCAGAAAGTCCTTGGCTCCAAAGCAACAATTGAACATTACCGAAATAAACAGAGGATGTTGACATGGCCGCGCGGAGACACGCAACTTACCTTCGAGTGTACGTCTATATTGATAACCGCCGCGGCTCAGGCTCATGCCGGCAGCGAACGAGCGACGGAGTTATCAAGTTCAACACGAGAAGATAAATTCCGTATCTCCGCCGAAAACCTCTTGTAAAAAACTATTTCCCGGCTTTTCCAAACTAAAATTCTCACTGAATTGAAACTGCCTTGTTTGTTTAAGCTGCAGTTGTTGGCAACAAAAGTTTCATACCGAGAGTCTGACCCGTATGAGACAGTTGGGAAAAACCGGGAAATCGTTTGGGAGAGGCATCCGTAATTTACTTGAAACTGTGCGCCCGCGCTAGCTCAGAGGCCTGATTTTGATCACTTCATTAGTATTATACGATTTTGATCAGTGCTACTTTGTCCACCAAGCCTGCGCACATTGTTTGAGGTTAGTCAGTACATAGAGCGGCTTAATCTTACGAGTGGGCAAGTTACGGCACGGTTCAGTAGTAAAATGGCGGACATATAGCCCGCTCCGGCTATTGTTGTATTATTAAGTCGTCCTTGCTATGGTTATTGACTATTATATTTATGATATATACGTGTTACAGTCTTTCACCTCAACTGCACTTCAAATCTCACTGTCGAGCGAGTGAAATAAATTGCTGTTAAGTTATTGTCACTTCCTTCGTTCTCTATGTAGACCGACCGACAACCAATTCCAAACGATCGTTGCTAAAAGTACACACGAGCTTAACTAGTTAAACTTGTCGAAATGGATCCTATATTGATTCTAAAGGTTGCATGATACTAGCAATTTCCCGCCGCGCAAGTTTATATCAATAGCAAACACTGTATACTAGCTCCTAGGTTAGTCGTATATGTATCCTCGTCAGGTTACGCGTAGGTTACTCGTGTGTATTCGTGTGTCAGCTTGTAACAGCACACCGTCAACCCTCCTCCGCATGCATCTCCGAAGTACCGCGAAAACCAATTTTCTCAAAGCCAGCCACAGGAAGCCCATAATCCGATTTCTTACAAAATTGTCTAATTTACCCCCAACACTCGGCACTTTATTCACACATTTCACTCGATAAAGTCACGTGCCTGTCGCAATTGCTGAACATTCCAGCTAATTTATGCCCGATCGGTATAAACCGGGGAAGCACGTTAATATTAAAATATTGCCCACACAAATTTCTTATCACACCGAATTCCAAGCTTACAGCTGCATTTCTACCAAGGCTGCGCAAGAGAACTCTTTCTTTTCCAAAGACCGCTACGACATACATATATTTGGTTAATTACTGATTATAAACCCACCGCCGTGTGCTGAGCGATATATATATAGTATAAAATCGAGTCGTTCTTTTTGCCTAAACAATTATGTTACCTCTACATTCTTCCTGTCTTGTCGCCACATCTACAAATTAGCCTTCCATTTCGCTTCAATTGCACCATATCAACCCAATGGCATCGTTCGCCACCATTAAAACCGTTCCAGGCCATCATCTGTCCAATAAACCACAGGCATCTCACACATTTAATCCAACGCGTCACGAATACATTACCTGTAAACCGCTATACTCAATCCTTAAACCCTCACAGCTTCAACAGACATAGGCAGGCGCGATCTACAACACGACCCCTTCACCTGCAATAGTCGCACTTTGCAAAAAAATGATTTATTTCTAGCCAAATAACACAATTAACATTCGGATCGGAAGCATGGCGCTACGTACACATACGACCAACGCGCGCTCTCCACTGGCTTGTAACGCCATGCTAATTTGCCAAGTGTTACGGCAGGCAATCAAACTATAAATACCAATGCAGCTGATATAAAAACAACGTTTTCGTCGAAGCCTTTTATAATAACTTTCAAACCTTCATATCCCAAGACCTCGAACAGAAGCACTAAAAAGAAGTTTTTCTTACAGTGGAGCCAAAATTTGGAACTCTTTGCCCAGTTTTACGAAAGAGGCAAACAGTTTAACCATATTTCGAACGGAGCTCCAAACTATTGATATTTGTGGACTCATGGCCTGTTTATAATATATTTTTAATGTATATATTTAACATAAGTTTTGTAATTATATTATTAGTCCAAATACTATTAACTTATTGTAACGGTTCTCTTGGAAACCAAGTATAACTTGAAGAGATTCCGTGTTTTAAATAAAGATTCATTCATTCAATCATCCGTTACTAAACAACGTGAAATAAACGCCGCTTTCTCTTTCATTGGCTAACAGACAATATCGCTCAAGTCCCTAGAGACTCCGTGATATGAGGATCAGTTATCACACCCTATGTAAATCATTCACGAACTCTCTTGCTCTCACATCTGTCTGTTACAAAGCTGCCTATTTTTGCCGGAGTTATTTCAGAGCACATGGCAACTCTACCCGGTTTCTTTCACTGCTACACGGATGACGAAGTTGACTCGGCCGACAGCGATGATGTGTGTATCTCGAATACAATGACCCAAGTCGGACGGCTGCAAACTCAAGGTAAAGTGATAAATTTTGAATACAGACCAACACTAGCTCCAAGCAACCCACCTCACACGCAGTATCCCCTCCATTCCACAGAACAAATCGCAACCGACGCCGTTGTCAGCAATGACCAGCCAGAGGTCTACTCTCCATCCATGGAAGCACCTGTACCTGGAGACGTCATCGCAGACGAGCCTGCGACTACCAGCGATTTTCCGGCTCAGGAGCCTTACAGCGTCGAGAGAGAGTCTTCTTTCGACAAATCTCCTCCGCTCAAGAAAGCAAGACGAGGAGCTTTGGCATCGCGCGAAGAATTGATCCTGCTACTCATGAACAGATTTCTTCAAGAACTACAATGCTTCTGGACCAGAAAGCATGTGTTGGCTCGTCGAACACCCCCTATCGCAGAATCGACATTTGCCAAAGTCAAGGAACGCATCCGCTGTGAGTCATGAAACTTCACACATCTATGATCATGAAGCCTCATAACGCTATGCGCTGCGGCTCCTACTAGTTATACATGTACGAAATTTGGTCTTTCTTTTAGAATTTTCTGCTATTTCTTTTTTTACGCAGGCTATCTTGGGTTTCTCCACAATGAAACGGAAACATTGGACATCGGTGTCTTTAAGGCCACGGCACTGATGGAACGCTACTTCGATTTCCTTAAGGTATTTCAAACTGAAAACAATCGCAAATGATCACGCCCTTTGTTTAATCGACGAATCTCAAAAAACATTTTTTTTGTCCCTCTCTTTTTCGTTCTTAGGGAACGCGTGGCTTGAATGACGCTACAATAAGCAACCACTGTAGTGCTCTTGTATATGCCGTCAAGTACGTGTTTCGCTCAGCGGCTCCGAAATACAACGATGTTGACGTCATTGCCCAGTTGCGCTCGATGGCTACAAGGCTTCAGAAATCTTGTGATTTGCAACGTTCACAGAGCAAAGAGGAACTTCGTGCGAAAGGGACATGGCTTGATTGGTTAGTAATAATAAATAATGTCGCCACATGCAGCCCGAGTTTTAAAGTTGTAATTTTACGCGAAGGCCTGGTTGCCTACTACTATAACTGGAAACCGTCACGAATGTTAAAATCGGTAAAGTTTGGATAATTCTGCCGGGGGAAAATATCATTTTAGCCAAAATGACCAAGTATTGTGGCTTATTCATGATGCTACAACTGAGTACAAGCGTCAGCACTGTCAAAATTTGCGAATAATCGCCCGTACAAGTTGGTAGTTGCATGGGACTGATCATGACAGAGAGCTTTTAACGGACTCTGCAGTAACAATTTATAGGGCAGATTTCGTATGGGTGGGACAAATTACGTACAGCGGTTATGTTAATATATACATAATTTGTATAGACCCTGCCGCGTTGTTTTTGTTGAACTTTTTTTATACACGTATAACAGCAAAACCGTCGATACCGCTGAAAAGAGCACCTCGAAGTTAGTCCAAATCCCAAATTTGAGAGTTCTATCTTGAATAGGGGCAAAGTTATAGCCCCGCATACTCGGAACAGTTTACAAACGTTTGTATGACAGACAGACAGACAGACAGACAGACAGCGATTGTTTATTGGCCCTTTGTAAAAAAATATGAGTGAGAGTCTAATAATAATAATAATAATAGACTGGATAAAAAACTGAAATATATCTAAGACAGTGCGTTTTGTACTCTTTTGGAAGCAATGTATGCCCCCACCCCTCAAATATTTTCCATACAAACGTCTGTAAAATTTTCCGATTCGTGGGACTGTATCTATTCAAATTTGGGATTTTGACTAACTTCGAGGTGCTCTTTTCAGCAGTATCTACGGTTTTGCTGTTATAAGTATATATCAAAAGTTCAAAAAAAACGTGGAAGCTGGGTCTAATAATAGCCACCAATGGAACATTGATTCCATATTGTCTTTTAAGTATTGATCGCGATGAAATTCTGGGTTAAAGCATTCCCACAGCTTATGATCTGGCCTCATATAAACTTATAAAGTGTGCTTTTTAAATTTAAGCTTTTTAAATGTCAAACAAACACATTTTTATATTTCACCTTTGGCATTTTTTTATCACAATAATTATTGATATAATTACATAGACCATGCATTACACCTTCTTAGCATTATAATAATAATATTATGTACTTTGTATAATCATAGTTAATATCTAGAGTGGAATGGTTATCAAACCCAGCAACCTTCTTTGGTGTGTGTCTTTTTTTGCTTTTTTCAACCTTGACCGTGTACAGAACACAATAGAGTTTCCAATGTGTTAATCAATCAGTGGATAGAAATGTGTGGGTGCAGTCATTCAGGGGATGCCAATGAACTATGACTGTGCACAATCTTTTGTCTTGCCCCTTCCATCATATAAATTGCAGTGCCTTTGTTAGCCCCTTTGAAGTTAATTAATTGCCATACATTTCCTAACCATTCCACTCTATTAACTATGGACTTATAATGTACTATATTTTTAGGGAAGAAATATTGGAAGTACTCAAAATGCAAAGAGATCGGTACGAAATGTGCAGGGAACCCATTCAAAAAGCCAGGGAGATGCAAGACCCTTGCATTCTGAGTATATATTGCCAATTACCACCCTCTCGTGCCAAAGAAGTTCGAACCTTGGACATTTTCGAAGAGACACAGTCAAAACCATTTGTGATTGACCAGCACAGGGGCAAGAATACAGCCATATTCAGAGAGAACGGCGATGTAAGCCTACGTTACAAACACTTTAAGACCAAGACAACCAAGCCGCCTGACCAGATGGACTTGAAGGTGAGTAAACATAGATCTGTTACTTTGCCCAACCCAAATTTAAATTTCTAACCCTTGTGGGCGTTTGATTAGCTTCTGTCCGGCGCTGGATAAACTTTCGTTGGACCGCAGTTTCCGACTGTTTTGACAACATAATGTTCAAAGTACAATGTTTTTAATTTTCAAATGTGATGATGCTTCTAGGTAGTACAGGGTTATTATTGCCATTGATATCGTGTAATTCCTGTTATTTACCTTTCCCCCTAGCAAGACCAAGTGCTCACACGTCTCCTGAAAGAGTATTTCAGTAAACACCGACCAAAACTTCTTGTCGCTGATGGTGGAGCCGGTCAGTTTGTTTGCCAGAAATTCTTCTTGGTGAGTGATATTCGACAAACAGATTTTTTACCCCTCCAATCCCTGTTGTGCACAAATATTTCATTTCACCCAAAAGAGGTGCATATATCAGTCACATCCATTCTTGATTTTTGGTTCCTCACCCTTGCAAAATGGACCATACTGCACATCAATCTTAATAATTCCTTGTGCTGTCCACCATAAATTGTGCCCTAATCCTACCCTAATCAATTTTAATGTTCAACAATGTACTAAGCAAACAATGCTTTCTAATTCTTTTTGAACATATATTATTGCATACAATGAGAAAACCATGCCATTGTGAAAAAAGAAGCATTTTGTCGGCCTTCCACTTGGGGATATGGGATTTATTCATTTAGGTTTGTTATAAAAAATAACCTGATCTCGGAATGTGCTGACTCTAAGACAAAGTATGGGAAATGGACGCTCCTGGTAATGGGCTCCTTGCATTAATGAATATCGACTTTTGGTAACGACACTTCACTTTTTTTTGTCAAAAAACGTTTAGTTCACCAATGTTTATATCTCTTTTCAGCTTGTTTTATGCTAGATTAATGTGTTGGTTTATTGCTATTCTTCACGTTTTTCTTCTGCATATCTCCAAGGTAAGGCACTACAAGTTTTGCATCAAACGTGCTCCATAATATATGTCAAATTAACATCATTTAACATTTTATTCATGCTATTTGATGTGTAGGGCGAACGAGTGTGTTATAACAAGTGTGATTTTATTTAACTTTGTGTCCTGTATATCTGCGAGGTAAGGCACTTTCAAGTTTTGCGTCAAACGTGCTGCATAATATGTGAAATTGAGATCATTTAACATGTTATCCATGCTCTTTCACGAGGAGCTGCAAGGATAACATTTTTCGACCAAGTCAATAATTGGATTACAATTATTGGTTGCTTCTGTGTCGACAGGTTGGTCGTAAGATCACAGAAGTCCGCCTTGCACCACTAATTAGTATTAAGCTGAATATGTATCAAAAGCGTTGACAGCAAACTTTGAAGAACAAAATTTCCAACCAAATCCTCAAAACTCCTTGTCAGGTGAAATTGAATCCTCGCAAAATTTGGCGACTTTCATATAGACATGTATACAGAGGAAGGCTTCGATCCAGCAGGCAAAACCCCTTTATTGTAGAAATGGGCACCGGAAGAGTCCAACACATAAATTTATACAAAACCTATCTATATTGTCGAGGCAATTAGAAGTTGAAACTTTGGTCGATTAGAGCTACCCACATGCTCTGACTACAGATAAGTTCGTTTTTGAAGCTATTTGCATTTGTGCAAAATAGCTTCTATGCCATTACTTTCATCTGGCAATCTACAAATGTGGAGCACAATTTGAGCGAACAGGCCAGCAAACACAGGTAAGTGATGTATGTAATATTAGGTTCACTTCCGGTTTGTTCATAATCTCCCTTCCTGTATGTAAAGTGCTGATGGTTATTAAACATGACGTGTTCGAGCATGAGGTTGTTTGTATGGCTCTTCTTGAAATCTAATACATACACTACATTTTGGCGACGAGGATACAAAGAAATGGTAGTAGATATCCCAAGTGTAGAACGCTTTGATGTATCAGCAGACACCGGGAATTTAGCCCAACAGTGGCAAAAAAGGAAGAAAAGCTTCCAGCACTATATTGCGAGCGGTATTAGGAAAAATCAGCAGAAAAGAGCAATGTTATTGCACCTAGCGGGCCCAGATGTACAGGAAATATTGGACACGCTTCAAGACATGGGAGCCGACTTTAAAACAGTGGTTGAAAAGCTGGATGAATATTTAATACCGAAGAATAACGTACCATGCAAACGGCACAAGTTTCGCCAGGCAAAACAAGAGGAAAACGAGCCTATCGATGCATTTGTGACACGATTACGAACGCTGGCCAAGATCACTGAAGACATACGTGATCACCCTTACCAAAATGAGCCTCTGTTTTGTATACATTTAGTATACAAAAGGTATACATCAATCATACATTTAGGGTTAAATGTATATCTGATGTATACATCAAATGTACATATAGCAAAAATGGCAATTTTCATAACATACTAACTGAACATTAAAGTATACATAAAGTATACATCAGAGTTAAAATGTATACATTATGTATACATCAAAGGCGAGGGAAAATATGGATGCTGAAACATGATCTTGGTGTATACATTAAGTATACATCACCATAAAGCTGAGAAATCTAACAGACTGATGATGTATACATTTAGTATACATCAATACTACTGAGGGCTAACCAAAATTATAGTGTATACAATAAGTATACATCAAAGTGAGGATCAGGAATGATAGAAAATATGGGTGCTGAAACATGATCTTGGTGTATACATTAAGTATACATCACCATAAAGCTGAGAAATCAAACAGACTGATGATGTATACATTTAGTATACATCAATACAACTGAGGGCTAACCAAAATTAGTGTATACAATAAGTATACATCAAAGTGAGGATCAGGAATGATAGAAAATATGGATGCTGAAACATGATCTTGGTGCATACATTAAGTATACATCACCATAAAGCTGAGAAATCAAACAGACTGATGATGTATACATTTAGTATACATCAATACTACTGAGGGCTAACCAAAATTATAGTGTATACAATAAGTATACATCAAAATGAGGATCAGGAATGATAGAGGCTTTAAATTGTGGTGTATACAAAATGTATACATCAACATTATTCAATGTAAAATAAATTAAGTTATTCTGGTGATGCCTTCATGAATGGCTGAAATAAATTCAACTAAAAACTTTTAAAAGAGAATTACACTTGTTTAAAAAAATTATATACTGTCCATACACAAAATATCCATACTATATTACACAAAGTGTAATATGCTATCTGCTTACTTTGTAATTTGACAGCCATACAGGACTGAAATACATATGGGATAACTGAATCATGTTTAGATGAACTATATACATGTACATTACAGTGTGACGACTTGAGCCAGGGCCACTTGAGGCACAAGATCTTACCAATGACATTTCAGAATAAAAACAGCTATTCTTTAATTTCCAGTGACAAGCTTTACATCCAAAGGATTTTGGGCTCTAGAAATAACACAATTATTGAGACTTTTCTCAAGAATCATAAAAGAAATCATCAAAATATATTTTTTTCAAATCAGTGAGAAATAATATTGTGGTTACATGTAGCATGCAGATAACACCCATGTAAAAATAGAGGCGGGACAGAAGTGGGATCCCACCAATCCTGCATGGGATGATAACAAAATCCCACCTGGGATCCCAAGTCTAAAGCCAGGATTGCTGTTGGGACAGATGGGATCCTGGGTGGGACAGTGGGATGATAACAATATCCCACCTGGGATCCCAACTTCATAGCCGGGATAACTGTTGCGATGATGGGATCCTGGATGGGATCCCAGTTATTCCACCTGGAATGATAACATTATATCCCACTACTAAGGGGTTCCAACTCTTAAAGCTGGGATAGCTGTTGGGACAGACAGAATCCCAGGAGGAACATTGGGATCCTGGCAATCCCACCTGACATTCATTACATGTATAAAAATCCCACCTGGTATCCTGCTCTATATCATATCATTATAAAGTATTAAGTCCTATAATTACAACAATCCCACAAAATCCTACAGATGCAGTAGTAATACAAAATGTTCACAATTTAATATTATTATAGAGTACATGCACCCACACGCCAGTCATGTGTGATTTTTTATAGCTTTCACACGATCTAAAGTCACTTACAGAAGCGGAGATTTCATAAATTTCTCCGGGAAAGAGGAACTTTGATGACTGGCTGAAACATTATGAGATTTACACAGAAATAAAGTACAAATTACGAGTTGTGTGAGTTGGCAGTATATTTAAACTTGATGTCTACGAGGTACATGCTCAGCGATCAATCAAGTGGACTCGACTTACATGTAATTTTCGTTAGAAACAACAAAGTCCTGATGCAACTTATCGCTGGTTGCACTATAGGTCAAGGCTTCATGCAACCAGAATAGCAGAAGAAAACATTTAGGTTGGTATTTGTGAGCCGTCACAGGAATAAAACTAAAAGTGAGAACCAGTTCTGACGATCCGTTCTGACAGGCCCACGCGTCGGCCACGGCTCGGGTGTTAAAATGGCCTTACGACTTACGTGCTTTCCCAGATAGACACAGCAAAACAGTTGAAGGTTAGTTGGTTGACCAGTTCATTGGCGTATTAGATTCCTCGAATATATAGCCAGACTATTTCGCAATTAATCCTCAGATGAAGCACTCCAGGCCAGTTCTAGTTCTCAACAACAAACAAAGATGGCGGCTGTAAACTGATCCCAGGATGCATTGCTTATCTAAAGTCCACTGACCTGAATTGTGCGGGCACATCGCACATTTTCAAAACTAACAACTTCGATTCGGCGGCATGACATGCGATCTCTTGTATAATATGGCTTCCAGACTGAGCAAAGGCCTTTCAAAACACATGGGAGATAAGAAAACTATAAAGGTAAGATGTGATCATTCAATCGTTGTGGATTGTTAACAAGAAAAAGGAATGTCGCGCAAGGTTATCATACTTTTAGTTCAGCTGTTGTTGGAATGGTTCGACCATTCCTCGTGGTTTTCATTATAATTTGAAAGGTTTTGCCTTATCCATTTTGATGACCAAATCCACATAAAAAGTTTATCAAGTTTATGTAGAGTGTAGAGTGAATCTTTTAGCAAAAGGATCGATCAAAATCTCGTCGTGTAGTGAGATATTTTCACTCTCTTCGAACAGTAGTACTTTTATAAAGACTGAATAATTATGCATGTGTCAATGTTAAGCCGGAGGGAGGGGGGGGGGGGGGGGGGGGGGTCGGGCAGATTGCGGCATTTGACTTTTTTCTAGAATTTTTGGTCAAATTCCCCACCCTGGGTAAAGAAAAATTGTCAATTGTGATCAAATTGCCCCACCTGTGGCATCGAAATTCCTCCTTAAACTATATATATACAGCTGAAACAATGGGGGAACTGGAGGTGATCCCAAATAAATGTGAAGCGTTCTTTTTAACTTAATGAAAACAGATGAAAACGCATTTTTGAAATTCATACCTTCCAACATCCAAGATGGCGACTCAGGAAACAATAGATTAAGACACAGTTCTCAACCGTTCGAATTCAAATGTCCACACCCTGGGGCAAAGCTTGTATTCGAATTCCCCAGGGTGGGAAGGCCAAGATTGATCAAATGCCGCATATCTGCCCGAGAACCCCCCCCCCCCCCCCCCCCCTCCCTGTGGCTTAACATTGATACATGCATTATCAGTGATATTTGTAATTAATTATTTTTAACTGAAATTTCACTTTGTACAATATTGCTTTTTCACGTGTTTATACATGCAATTCAAACAAATTTAGTCAATAGTTAAAAATTCTTCGAGTTTTCGTCTGTAAATTGGTGGACATTGTGAAATATGTATGGAATTTCACTTTATTATTACATGTAGTTTATAGCTAGGGCTAGTTCGGAAATAAAAAATCACCTGAAAACTTGACAGAAGTAAAATTTTACTTTTTAAGGGATATTTCACTTCATTACATTACAATCTTTTCGAACAGTATGTGTTCTATGAATACTACATGTATGCAATTTTGGAAAATAACTTGCTACATACATCCCTCGTATTCAGTAAATTATAACATCTTACTGTCTTCTATCATAGGCACAGCACTTGATGACTTGCAAGTGCTTGAACAAGAAGAGGTCTATCAATTGCTAATCAGATCAAGTACATGAGCTAGAAATTATGTGGATTCAGTTTTTGTGAGCCAGTACACTATAGATGAGGCTATGTAATCGAATGGACATTAAATAATTTATAATAGCAAGTTAGTTATTTAGATTTTATGTTACCAGTCTAGCCAGGGGTTTAATCATACCATAAGAGCTTATAATTATAGTGGCTACAAATGTATAGAAGGGCCTATGCCATTCACTACTGGTATATAATTTATTACCAGGCTGCCAATCCTGTTAAGTATCTGTTATCTCAAGTGGGATCCAGCATAGGTCGAATGACAGCTAGGATCAACTGAATATGCAAGGTGGGGGTAAAATCCCAGTTGGGAAATCGTTCAAAAATCCATGTTGGGATCCTAGGTGGGATGAAGTTTATACCAGGTTTTGGCTGGGATCCCAGTTCATGGTGGGATCCTGTGTGGGATCCCAGGTAAAATCCCAGGTGTGAAATCGTTCCAAAATCCCTGTTGGGATGCAAGATGGGATCCCGGCCATCCCATGTGGGATCCCAACTGGGACAACGTTGGGATCTCACATGGGATGGCCAGGATCCTACCTGCCATTTTCACCTGGACGCAGCTAATGTATTCATCACAAATTATGTAATGAGATTAACAAAGCTACTCAATATTTGTAATATCACTAACTAGAGTGGTTTAATCTACTTAAATTGTGAAACATGTAATATTTACTATGTCTTTAAATTGTGTTGCGATGTATTTTTCACTTCATGAACAATGATGTGTTGTTACAATGTATAAGAATACTGTATTGAACTTGTTCCTCCAATTATTTTTGAATGAAATAGCTTAGAATGTTATAAACTATTCCCAACTTAGAAAAGTGTAGAGAATATACCATAATTATAACCAATGATATTAAACTGTATTGTATACATTTTGTATACTGTCATAAGTTAAGCCTGCAAAAGTGATATTTTGGTGTATACAAGCCCCAAATAATGTATACTTTATGTATACATCAAAACTGAGCCCCTCCATTTATAAATGTATACATTTTGTATACATGACTATATACCTAATAATGAATTTAGTATACAAAATGTATACATCATGATGTATACTTTTTGTATACATCTTGTTTTGTGTTGTATACATTTTGTATACATTAGTTCCAAATAGTATATGTAAAATGTATACATTGTATACATTTTGTATACATGACTATATACCTATTAATGCATTTAGTATACAAAATGTATACATCATGATGTATACTTTTTGTATACATCTTGTTTTGTGTTGTATACATTTTGTATACATTTTTTGTTGACATTAGTTCCAAATAGTATATGTAAAATGTATACATTGTATACATTATGTATACAATACGACTATACCTATTAATGAATTAAGTATACAAAATGTATACATCATGATGTATACTTTTTGTATAAATAATGTATACATTTTGTATAACAAATTTTGGTAAGGGCAAGTTGTTGATAAATGTACATCACACTGCTTGAGGAGGAAATTACTCGGCATACAAGAGCTCACCCTAGAGACAACGCTAACCACAGCTAGGATATCTGAAGCATCAGAACAACAAGCCCACCAGATAGAAGGAAAAGAAGACAGCCAAAGTTCAAATGTTAATGCCTTGAATTGCAGTTGAGATAAAGGAAATGGAGAATTTCGGAGAAATCCGACCAAGAACCACAGCAAAGGAAATAGTGTGTTATCGTTGTGAGAGAAAGGGACATGAAGCAAAGAACTGTTTGATTGCAAAGGACAAAACCTACAACAAGTGTGGCAAAATAGACCACTTTGCTGAAATGTGTAAATCTGAAAAAGTAACGAGCCAAGAAGAACGGAACTCTTCACTTCGTGTAAGGTGGAGCGAGTAGTAATTTATTGTCTGATGATGAATAAGCTTTTTTGTTTGCTTTTGTTTTGGGATGCAGTCAGCAGCAGTGAGCCAAGATGGTGGGAGATGTTTCTCTTCCTGAAACTAGTTTATCGCTAAATGATGCATGTACATTACAGATTACTATGACATTGTGATCTGTGAGCTATAAAATCGGTAAACTATGGCTGAAATGGAAGGAAGATTTGATAGCACAGAAAAACTGCTGAGAAGTAACCGATACAATGAAATTACGCCAAAAAGAAGTTGACGACTTCAAGATAATAATGGACAACATAATGAAGGAAAATGTAAGTCTAAAAGCTGAAAATCAGAAACTGAAGGAATTGTGTACAGTAGTCCAAAACACTGCCAACAAGGCCTGAGATACAGTAAATGAGCTTGAGCAATATGGACGCCGCTCCATGATCGAAATAGCTGGTGTCCCAATAACCACAGAAGAAAATTCGCAAGAGATCCTAATCGAACTGTGTAATGGTTTGGAGTTTAACCTAGCACCAAATGACATTGAAGCTTGCCATAGGAATTCAATCAAACCGAATGCTAGTATTATCGTGAAATTTTATAACAGGAAAACCAGGGAATTGGTATACACCAAGAGAACAAATCTTAAATCTTAAATCGAAAACGACTCACGACTTCAGCATTGCTACCGAAAGAGCTCCCTCCCGTCTTTTCGTAAACGAAAGCCTCATGCATCGAAATAAAGCTCTCCTAGCCAAAGCACAACGATTCAAACAAGAGAACCGTTATAAATTTCTTTGGTCTAGAAATGTAATCATATACCTACGACAGTGTGAGACCTCTAATGCCATCAATTTCAGTAAAACTAGCGACCTGCCTACATCTACATAGTCTCTACTGGAAAATTCGAAGATCGACTAAGATGAGAGTCAGATCTGGCATTTTCAACACAGAAAATCTGAAGTCAAGCTTCGAGTTATATGTAGACACATATTTAAAGAACTCATTGATTTGGCACTCCCCCAGTGGTCAACTAAATTATGGCTTCAGGACTCGATCTAACAATACAGATAAGTCACTTTTCCTTATAGTTAATTCCAAGTTGACTTGACACGACTGACTTAGATGAAAATGCAGACTATACAGTATGTCACATATGCTGCAAAAATGTTTTGGATAACCAAAATTCAATATTCTGCGACTGGTGCCATACATGGCTTCATGCCAAGTGTGTTAAACTAACCAAGAAAAAGCTACTATCTATATCGTTATGCCCTGACACTTGGTTTTGTCTAAAATGCAGAGTATTGATTTTTCCATTCTTATCTATACAAATTCTCAGTTACTGTCTCTGTCATACAATACAAACCTACCTCTGGGTAGTACCTGTAGACATACAATAATTTTAACTGGATTAGCTCATATGACCATTGTTCAGTTAACTAGCCCTAAAATGCCTAATTTAGTGACTAGCTCTAAAAACCCTATATCAGTAAAATCAGTAAAATCGCTCATTAGTGAAGCACAAAGATAGTTAGATCGTGCGAAGTAAACTGAACTCTATCTTACCTTTTTGTCTACATAGCACACATAGTGGATGCCGTCCGTGGATACTAACTCCTCGACGATCGTAGAAGTACTCTGGGAACATCGAAGAACAGAGTGCACGTGCCTCGAGGGGAGGCCCCTTGCGGACGATGGCGATACCCAGCACAGCAGCCAAAATGCTCCCTGTCCGTTGAAAGCCATGGGTGCTGGTGGAAACGCCATCGAAGAGAGCATCGTCGCTTGTGCAAGCCAGCACTGCTTATCACAAGGATAGATGCACATCTCGTAATAGGGAGAAACGTAACTTGCTCTTTCGCTTGGCGCATGCCGTTGGTGCTTGCCATCTCAAACTTACTGGATGCTTGTGAGTTGGTGCAAGAAATCGGCTTTGAATTTAGCAGAACCATTAAGGACAACTTGCAGAGAATTCTTGACTGCGGAAGCGAACTGCTCACTCGCATTAGGGCTTGTGGGCGTTTGATTAGCTTCTGTCCGGCGCTGGATAAACTTTCGTTGGACCGCAGTTTCGGACTGTTTTGGGAACGCATACGAATGTTTAGTAGGGTGGTTTGCAGGCAACCTGACATCGAGTGCTCCTATCTTTCTCTTGGGTGGCTGAAGCTGACCATTGCCCGGTCTGGCAAGGAGTACGACGAAGAACAGTGCACCTGGACAAATGGTTCGATGTGCTATCTGGCCCCACAGCGGACGAGTCCAACATACGCTGGGATGGTCGACAATCGTTCTGGGAAGTAGCACATTCCATGTTTTTTTAGCATTCATAAAGATCACGAGGTAGGCAAAATACGTTCTCCTCTGTGTGACCGAAATCCGACATGAATGTTGTGTTGATAGCAATTATAGTTAACGGGCAACCACACTGCACGGAGGCAGCGTGATGATCACTTAATTAGGTTACGATTTTGATGCTACTTTGTCCACTAAGCTGCACATATTGTTTGAGGTTAATCAATACGTAGAGCGGCTTAATCTTGCGAGTGGCCAAGTTACGGTAATAACATACGGCACGGTTCAGTAGAGTAAAATCAGTTAGGTACAGAGCTACCGTTACAGTAAATTACAGTACGGGTTAGTATACGCACTCATACGGCGGAAGTAGTCCGCTCTATTATTGTTTTAAGTCGTCCTTGCTGTGGTTATTGTATTTATTATATACGTGTTACAGTCTTTCACCTCAGCTGCACGTCACTGCTGTTCAGTTATTGTCAGTTCCTTCATTTCTGTATACCGACCGACAACCAATCCAAACGATCGTTGCTAAAAGTACACACGAGCTTAACTAGTTAAACTTGTCGAGATTGACTTAAAACTATAATAATTGATCCTATATTGATTCTGAAGGATGATACTAGTAATTCCCACCGCGCAAGTTTATATCAATAGCAAATACTAGCTCGTATGTTAGTCGTATATGTATCCTCGTAGGTTACTCGTATGTATTCGTGTGTCAGCTTGTAACAGCAACCTGTCAACAGAACTAGGTATACTATAGCCTCTCCGAAGTAACGCACACCGCAAAAACCAATTTTCTCTAATGGGCTTCCTGCCACGTGAAGCCTATAATCCTATTTCTTTGAAAACGAGGCTAGTACTGCCCGTTCATTCTTGCCTAAATTACCTCCAACACTCGGGACTTTGTTCATACATTTCACTCGATAAAGTGACGTGCCTGTCGCAATTACTGAACATCTCAGCTAATTTATGCCGGATCAGTATCAACCGGGAAAAAACTTTAAATTGCCCACAAAAATTTCTTATCACAGAATTCCAAACTTACAGCTGCATTTGTACCCTGCACAAGATAACCTTTTTCTCCGAAAGCCGCACTCAACAAAACCGCTACTACATACATGTACATATATTTGGTTACTTATAAACTTGTTGTCTATTGCCACCACCCACTGGTACTCAATCGAGTCATTCAGTCTACTTGCCTAAAAAAATTTACTTCTACATTCTTCCTTTCTTGTCACCACCTCTCCAAAACCTACAAATTAGCCATCCATTTCGTTTGAATTGCGCCATTCATTAAAACTGTTCCAGGCCATCATCTGTCCAATAATCCACTGGCATCTCCCATATTTAACCCTACGCATCACGAATTACCTTAAACTGCTACACTCAATCCTTAACCCTGACCGATTCAAGAGACATAGGCAGGCGTGGTTTACAACACAGCCCCTTTACCTGGTAATAGTGGCACTTTGCAAAAAATGGTTTATTTCGGACCGGAAGCATTGCGCTACATAGATGATATGACAAACGCTCTAGTCCATGGGCCAGGGAATGAAACCCTCTCTTACCTTTGTGAGCTTACTAGCCCAAGTCCGCCATCTTGAAAATGCTGATGAGGTGAGTTTGCTGTGACCTTTGCATTTTTTGCTGCTTTCGAAGTAGTTTTGCATTGCTAATAGTTATTAAAAGCACAATCTACTACAATTTGCAGATAAAATGCATTTTAAAAACTTGATATTTGTGTCCTATAAGTGTTATTAGCAGATTTATGAATTTAATAGACTGTTTGTACGTTAAAGGTTTTTCTTTTATCGATTTTATAATTTGCCGTGACCAGTTTGCATTTTTTGTTGCTTTTGAAATAGTTTTGCTTTGCTAGTTTTCATTCTCATACAGGAAATAACTTTATTCTTAAACCATTCACTGCTATTCGTCAGAGCCGACAGAATCAGTAAAAGAGATTTTTTTCCTGGAGGATAAGAAAGGCAAAGGCGAAAAGCCCCTGGGGCTTAAAAAGACAAAAGGAGGTAATGGAAAACAAAAGTCTAAAATGCTTTAACTGTGTAATCCACTACCACCAGAACAAAAGCGAGTCAGCTTTGACGACAATGACAGAGGCTTCGTTTAAAAAAATCAAGGATAGTGCTCAAACTAGGCGATCCCAAGTCAATGCGAATGAACAGCTTGATCACGTATGCTCAAATCTGCATGACTCTTTTAGTCCCAACAAATATGGGTACCACAGATGGTGTTACAAACATTTCACGAATGTAGCCCGATTCCTAAAACGAAAGAATCCATGTCAAGATTCAGTCTGGCTCTAGTTCTGAAAAAAGGCGTAGGATGTCAGATCATTCAACTAGAACGCCCTGCAAATAGATGCATTTTTTGCATTTTTTGAAATCGGGTAACAAAATAGGACATAAGAGCAGCTAGCCAAATGTGTGACCAAAAGTGCTGAACAGTCAATAAAGAGAGCCGATGTTATACTGATAAGGCTAGCATTTCTCATCAATTAAACACACATTATACTAATGTTGGCAACGATTTAGCTAGTAAGCTTCCACCAAATGATGATAATCTAACAAAATACATTAATAGATCCTTCCAGAATAGTTTTATATTTCGTGGCATTTATGCACATGAAGTCTACGATGCAATTATGGGACTTAAACTAAATAAGCCATCAATTGGTATCCCCCCATCATGCATTAAACTTGCCCGTGAACATATATATGAAGCACTAATAATAATCTTCAATCAATCCTTTTTTCAAGGAATTGTACCGGATATTCTCAAAATTTCTAAGGTAATGCCTGTCAATAAAGGAGGAGAAATTACTAATCCAGACAATTTTCGTCCTATTTCGACTTTATCAGCCTTTACCCTAATGTTTGAAAAACTAATATACAAGCAACTTATTAATTACATTGAAAAACAAGAAATTATCTTTGAATTCCAATTTGGATTTCGCAAAGGCCGCTCTGCTTCCCAGGCTATAACAGAAATTGCAGATAACTTAAGAAAAGCAATAGATGATAACTTGTATACTTGTGGAGTGTTCTTAGATTTTTCGAAACCATTTGACAGTGTCAAATGTGCTCTCCCACTGCTAAATATCGTAGATATACTTACAGTTCACAATGTTTACTGTCTCCACGCATTAAAATTTGTTCACCTCTGGCACAAAGGTCAATTACCTAACTTGTTTGATAATTGTTTCCAATATGCCAGCAATGTCCACAGTTATAATACGAGATATGCAGCCAAACAAAATTTATATAAATCAGGCGTGAGAACAAACACAGGAAAACAAATGATTTCATTTATGGCAATTGACCTTTGGCGAAATCTCCCTGACCACCTCAAAAATTTAAATGTATTTTCTTTCTCAAAAAGCATAAAACAGTATTTATTGTCAGACCAATATTCAAAGTAACTATCTATAATTGCTCACATTGTTATTTATATTTTCGTAATTAGTATTCTAATTCTTAGAGTTTTCCCAGTAATCTAAACTAGTTTCTAAATTTCCTTCCCGATTTCCTTTCTCCTATTATAATTGCTGATTAACAAGGCTGGAGGCTAACTCGAGAACTTCAGTTTATTTAGCCTCCAGACTCAAATATTACTTAATCTGTATTGCTCATCACATTGTATATATATTAGTTATTTTCTTTTTATATTGTATACATGTCATTATAAGAGCAATAAAGATTGATTGAAAAAAGATGAAGCTATGTTATTTAAGGTCCAGGACATTGATCTCGTAGCACGAGAAGCCCAATACCACCCTTCATGTCGGAAAAGCTATACTAGAATTAGTGATCATTGCAGTGTGTCTAAGGGGAATGCAGAATCAGATGAACAGGGACCCATGGAGGCAGCCCATAAGGCTGCATTCGGGCACCTTTGCTTTCATATAAACAATTCCATAATTACAGGACTGAGCGTCAAGAGAATGTCCATGCTTCGAGAGCGTTATCTGAAGTTTATGCTTGACAACAACCCTGCGTTTTACAATGCCAACTGCAAAACCGACAAACTGAAGTCAAACTGAAGTTGATTAAACATTTTGGGGGATGCAATACAATTTTGGCAACCAAATTACAGGAGTGAACTCGTATATGCATCAGACCTGAAAAAGGGCCAAGCGGTGGAAGTAGCATTTGAAACAGCTGCATCTGACACCAAACGACTGGAAGAAGCAGCTCTAATTCTTCGAAGAGCGATTCAAAGTTCGCATGTAGAAGCTCGAGCAATGCTGTGGCCCCCATCTTCATACTTTCTTGCTAGTAATGCAAGACAGCCACCGGCATGTTTGCAAGAATTTATCAGTCATTTGGTATCTGTCAAGAAGGACTCTGAGAAGAAACAACAAGTCGCATTGTCACGCTGTTACTAACGGCCAATGGTAAATGCCAAAACATCATCTTCTTGCAATGGCATTAAGGCATTTGACAGGAAGCGCAGAAGTGGTCTCACTCATCAATTGGTTTGGACATTGCGGCTCTTACTCCAAATTCCATCAACCATTAAACCGGGTGCAAACATTGTCACCCACCTGTGCTGGGACAATTTTGATTTGAGGGAGGAAACGCCTTCTGGTTCTGGTTCAACTCACTGCGCCCATGCAATAATTATACAGGAGGTTAAGTTAGTTAGAGAGTTAAGTTAGAGAGTGACCAGAGTATGGATGACACCAGAACCCCTCAGTTGAGCAAAACGAAACAACGTTTCATTCAACCAGCAACCGACAACGCTGAGCCGTGCTTTGCTAAGGATAAAGTTGAGCCAAAGCTTGAAATCTCTCAGGCATAAACACGTAACAGACAAGCAGAGGCAATAGCACATTCCTCCGACACGTTGTGGGTACTATGCCGGTCAGCTTTGCTTAAGCACGCCGCCCAGATTGTTCCACCATGGGCTGGGTGGGTGTCTCTGACAGAATCAAGCATGGATTTGTCGTATCAGCAGTCAACTGTTGAATATATGGCCCCTGTCTTTGCGCCTGTAACAGAAAATGCAACCGTACAGCATATTCGTATACACAGAGTATACAATTGTGACATTCGACCTACATGGGAGCACTAGGGAAAGAGATGAGATCAAGTGGCTTTGAGGACGTCCTTGTTGAGTCAGGTCCACAAGATTGTTCTAGAGGCTTTAGAATGACTTCTGCTCATGATGTTTGAACGTGTTCATGGGGATATCGTCGATGAAGATGCAAAGACCGTGCTAACCCGTCTTGCAACTGACCCATGCAAAGAGCATTTGAATGAAGCTATGGCAAAGGAAAGTTGTGTTAGATTGTTGAATCTCTACTCTGACTTCAAAGAAGGTGTCCGACAGGTGAAACTTGGTAAGACTGCCAAGTTCTGGATGAACTATATGGATAAAGTTTTGCAAATCCTTCTCTTTCAACGAGCTACGAAACAGAATGACTTAGAACTACATCTTGCGTGTCTTCAAAAGATGTGTAGCTTGTTTTTTCACCTATGATTATTACAACTATGTCAGCCTCAGTATACCTTGTGATCTTCCTGAACCTACCACAGTCTCATCCCGGAGCGAAGGAACTGCCTGAAAGTAATGGATTTAGTGTTAGCAGATCAGAAGTCCCATCATCCAGAAATGCAGTAGATATTACAATCGAGCAAACAATCAAGTCATGCAAAATGCCAGTGGCATAATCGGCTTCAGCAGAAATTGCTCTGCATATTACAGATGGTGCAAGACTCGACATGTTAGAGCAAGCTATCTTGAAGCATGCAAGGAGATTGCTGGTATGGATTCCAGCCAGGAGTTCACTTCACACAAGGAACTAAGGCCATCACAAATAGCAAAAAGTGAAAAAGACACCTTGAATACCATGCAGGCTTTCTCTAACTTCATCAATCCGTTTGAAGTTGAAGATAAAGATGTCCTCTATTGCATATCCTCTGGAGTCCCCGTGCCACAAGATGCGGAACAGGATATACTTTTGGCCGATGAGGTTGGGGAGAACGCCCATAGAGTTTGTGCAACAGCAACTTGTTGAAAAAAAGACCAGCTTCCATGCACCAATAAAGAAGCAAAACCTGAAGACTTTCGCAAGTCTGGCGAAATACAGGCCAGTCAAAGACGACGAGGCAGATCACAGCAGACAGAATGTCTTTGGGCAACTTGTTATATTAGCGTTGCAGTACCAAATCAACATGGAGTGTGTGCTCACTTTTCCACTGGGACCTGTCCCTTGGGCACTGGCTACTTCTGATGGCACCTCCATAAAAACCGCTAGTGCTTCACTTTCTGGAAGGTAAAACACATTTGGCATCAAGGCCAACCGAGGGATACATCATCTACATTATCAATGGGAATGCTGTTCTTCATTCTCTCATGGCCCTCTCAAGCCCGTTTGGAGAACTCGCAGAACACGTTTTCGACAGCCTCCCAAAAGTCAATCGAGTTCAATTTGTGACAGACTCCTACCATCCACTCTCAATCAAGGGGGTTGAAAGATCTCACCGCCTGCCACCGACGAAAAAAACTGAAAGACTGTCTGATTGTAAAGTTCATTCTAAGAGCGAAGAGAGATGAAATCTTTAAGAAGAGAAAGAACCTGAAATCCAAAATCCAAAAACCTGCCAACAGTTGCTCGACAGCCTGAGTCTGCAGCGATAAATCACAAAGCCGCAATTCGTGTCAATGAGAGTCTCACACCGTACTGTAAGCGGTTGTTTGGACAGGTTTTGGAGTTAAAACGCAACAATAACTATAAATTTATTTGGACTATCAATGGCAAGATTATGTTACGGAAAACATACGGGAGACATCACCTGCTTTATGACACATGAGGCATTCGATGAGTACCTTGACCGACTAACCCAGTACTATTAAATTATATATATATATATATATATCCTAATATTTGCAGTTCGCAATTATGGCTGGTTATCACGAATCTGTGAGTAATTTTCCATTTTACTCTTTGTCTGACAGAGAATTTAATGTAATGTTTGGTAACTGGTCTGGTAGGGAGAATAATGACTTGATCTCTATGACCTTTTCTCTAACCCAGATAAATCTGATGAATCCTATCCTGATTTAATGCTTTCTACCCCTTGCTCCAATTATTATTTAGTTTCCAAATTTAACAAAGTGCTAACAAACTCTGGCCCAAAATCTCTCTCGATCCTTCACTGTAATATTAGAAGTGTAGCCACAAAATTTAATCTCTTGAAAGAAATATTAATCTGTCTAGAATTCAAACCTGATATACTTGGAATTACTGAAACAAAACTAAATGAACATTCAATAACCAATGTCGAAATTAAGCACAAAATTTCCTTCACACTGACTCTCCAACCAATGCTGGTGGGGCAGCTTTGTACATAATAATAATAATAATAATAATAATAATAAAGACTTTATTTAGCGAGGGTAACACATAATAGCAACGCTAATAAACTTGTGGCCCTCCTAGTAGTTAAAATACAAACAGTGATATAAAAAGCTCTACGTTCTACATATACAATATTAAAATCTAAAAAACTACTAATCTATAACTAGCTAAATTTAAGTATAAAAATGCAAGAATATATAAAACTAGACTAGGCATAAAAATGGACAACAGGAAAAGATAACGGATAAAATTGAATTAAATAACAAAATGATGTATAAATTTTTGCTCACTAAAAATTCGATTCCACATGTTACGTCTAAAAGAATGTAAAGAGTCTTGCTTCCTTAAATCTAATGGTAGAGAGTTCCACAATTTACAACTAGTAACAGCAAATGTTCTACCTCCTTCAGTTTCTCTAGAATAACGGGGACAAATCACATTAATACCAGAGTATCTTGTGTTACGGGCATGTAATTGATTATTAAGCTTGATTTGCTCCATTAAGTAGGATGGAAGGTTGCCATGGATACGCTTATATACAATTGAACATTTACTTATTTTTGACTCTTCATAAAAAGGTAGCAAGCGCAGTTTATTAAACAGTTGCACCGATGGTGAAAGTCGATCTGCAAATAAAATTACTCTTGCAGCTCTTTTCTGTAATTTCAGTACTCTGCCTAAACACTCTTTATCACAAGCTGCCCATATAACGCTTACATAATTCATTACTGGTCGGATCATGGCGTTATAAAAAAGAATTCTTTGTGGCAAAGGTAAATATGACCTTATTTTTCTTAGTAATGCTATGCGTTGGGAAAGTTTCTTACAGAGTTTGTCTACGTGATCGTTAAATGACAAATGACTATCAATAGCTAACAACCTAAAATCTATACCTAGGCCTGATATCAAATTTGAAATGGAATTAGTTGAATCTTGTTGGGCACAAATTGATGCTGGTAAAAACATAAAGGGTATAAATCGCTGGCTGCATTTACCCCCCACTTGTAACCTTGAAGTTTTTAATACCCAGCTAAATGACATAGTTAAAACACTGAATACTGATAAAAATGAGAACTACATCTTTGGTGATATGAACATTGATTTTCTAATATATAACTCACATTCCCAAACTGAAGGGTACTTGGATATGCTTTTTACTAACAATCTGCTTCTTATTATTACTAAACCTACCAGAGTAACTGATCACACATCAACACTCATTGATCACATATATACCAATTCATCTACATCCTATATTACTTCAGAGATTCTTACAGTTGAAATCTCAGATCACTTGCCAGTTTTCTGTGTCATTAAATCACAGCTGGATAAGACCAATAGTAAAAGATATTATAGAGCTTTTTCTTGATGATGTAAATGCAATTAATTGGGAAGAGATCCTTAGTCCTGATAAAACCCTAAACTCAAAGACACCAGACTCAAAAAGAAAACCTTGTGGAGGCGTGTTAAAAAATCTAAGAATGTGCAGCTTATAGAAAAGTTCCGTAAACTGAGGCAGTCTATTAAGAACTGGGTCCGCCGGGAGAGAAAGGAATACCTCCGTGGTATTACTAATAACGCTTTCTTAAATCCAAAGCGTTTTTGGTCTTATTTTGCTTATAAAAACAAGAAACGACCCGTTCCAGATAAAGTGACTTACAAGGGCATCTCCGTCTCTGACGATCTGGCACGTGCAGAAGCTTTCAACGACTTTTTCCAGTCGATTTATAAAGACCATCTTAGCTGCACAGTGCCAGATTCATGCCCAGTCCACCCTACCATCACTGAAGTGCTCGATACCATTCAAGTCTCTTCTGATGATGTCTGCACCATGCTCTCTTCTCTAGACACGTCCAAAGCTACTGGTCCCGACAACCTACCGGCCATCATATTAAAGAACTGCGCAGAAGCTTTTGCGCCATCTTTAACTGTTTTTATTAATGTTTCACTTAGAACTGGTCTTTCTATTTCTGTATGGAAACTAGCTAACATTCCTCCGGTTTATAAAAAAAGGTAACCGATCTGAAGTTGAGAACTCATGTACTAGGACTCCTACTCTGACGATAATACAACCAAGTATGTAGCAGATAATCGGCTTAATTCCAGGTATAAAACAATGAGGGGAAAAACATTTGCAACATTTGCCCGGTAACTATCAGAAAACATCCGTTTCAGTTTAAAGAACAGAGCTATGACATGCATACTGGTGACATCAGGCGTGATTTGACAACAATTTTGCATCACTTGATCTACCTCTAGTTGTGGTAAGCATTCAAACGAACTTTCATTTACAAATCTTTTTTCTTCAAAAACTAGAATTGGGTACCCTGTGGTTTTTGGGGTCAAGGAAACAATGCTGACGTACGGCCACACCCAGATTCTGATTAAATGCAGACATCTGATTTTGGAATATCCTTGGGCTAAGCTTTCAAACGGTTCATGTCTCACAAAATCCCCAAGGGGGGAGAGGGTTTCATTCCCTGGCCCATGGACTATAGCGCCATGCTATACGTCACAAATTATCTTAAACTGCTACACTCAATCCTAACCCTTACCGTTTCAATACATAGGCAGTCGCGATCTACAACACAACCCCTTTACTTGTAATAGTGGCACTTTGCAAAAAAAAGGCTTTATTTCAAGCCAAATAACACAATCAACATTCGGACCAGAAGCATTGCGCTATGTAGATGATATGACAAACGCTCTAGTAATAGTCCATGGGCCAGGGAATGAAACCTTGCAACACCATGCTAATTTACGAAGTGTTACGGCAGGCAATCAAACTATAAATAACAATACAGCTGATATAAAAACAAAATTTTCATCAATGCCTTTTATAATAACTTTCAATCATCCTATTACTAAAGCCACTCTATTATGAGATACGAATGATTAGCGTTTATGTCGGGAAACGATAAGGTCATTCTTGAAAGTCCCGCTTGGGGGTTGAGGACAATAGCCGGATACGTCATAGTTTCAGTATATCGGATTGCTAACTTGAGCATAAATAGGAAGGTCTCTCAGTAGGGAGGTGCTCTTCTAGCTCAAAGCCGTCATAGAGTACTGAACTTCAGTCGTCTTTACCAAAGTTGAAATCATGCAAGTGGTACATTCTTAGTTGGTTTCTATCGAAGCCATGTTGTTTAGCACTCTAGTGTTGGTTGGTTACATAGCTCAATTACAATTTGTTGTCCAATTGGTTTTACCAGTTAAAACCGAGAGAATGATGGCCACACCTCGTGTATTAATTCTTGGTCACTCATTTATTCGCCGTCTGGATCAGTTTCTTTCCCTTTCCACTACATTCCCAAGTTATTTTTTCAGTTAGACTTCACCGTTTGCTAGGTTGCTTGTGATTGGTCAATTAAAATTGTCGGTGTTCTCGGTGGTCAACCAATGCAATCGTTGTATTTATACCTCCCCAAGATTCCTTCCGCGTCGTTGCCGAAATGTTTGTCACATTTTCTCATTCTCGATCGTGCAGCAAGCTATTTTTCCTTCTTTGAATTTCATATTTTAAGTTATAATGAGTCAACGTGGTTGTGGCACGTGCCCGTCTTGTAGTGTAGAATACTTTAACAGATCTAAGCCCCCAAATTGTTCTTCCTGTGGGTATGCTCTTGGTGGATCTTTCCAACCGAAGACGAAAAAGGCGAAGCTGGCATTATCACCTTCGGCAGTTTTGGTGTCGGAGGGTTTATATTCCCTGAAGACGAGCAACCGGGGTGATCGTTGTTTCGTTACAAATAATGGTAACCTCTGGTTGTGCACTCATGAAGACTGCAAAGTCATCAGGTCGGCACATTACAACTCTGGCAGCCTGAGTGAGTTTTCTTGTCCTCACATTGAGGAGGCGAAGAAGCCAGGTGTGAGATTCGGAGACCAGCTAGTTCCGAATTATTTGTGCAGTGCGACAGTCACTGAAGAGCTAACAGCCATCACAGCTTTAGTCAGCCATCCTGTTATCGAGATTTCACCTGGGAGTTTTGCTGTTTTTGGACAGCCAACGGCGAGGAAACACAGCGGAAACACAGCGCTAAGTTTGTTTGTTCTGGAAAGGACTGCCGGAACTATACCTCGAAGGCGAAGCAAGCAGTTACTAAAGCCATCTGTCTTCACCAGCATCTGCTTTACTCGTCGCTTTGCCAGCTGGACGACAGCCAGAATAAAGAACAGGCGAGTGAAGTCCCAAGCCATCAGTCTTCAAACGAAGTCCCTTCAAACCCTGGCCCGGTTGAATCGCCACTCTCGGTCGAGCCTCCTGCTCCAATTATAAACTTGAAACGTCATTCAACTTTAGCGCTTGCGGACAAGAAGAGGAAGCTGCCTTCTGTGATTCCCCGAAGCGTACTACATGAAGTGAAAAGGAGGGACGCCTGTACTTTATTAGGCGTTCAAGGAGGATGGCCGTATTTATTTATACCAGAGGCAGAATACTGCGAATTGTGCGGCCATCCTGATCCCTTAACGATCACAAACCATCCTGGCCAGAAGTCACACGACGCCTATCTTATCACGGAGCTTAATGCCTTCCAGAAGATCGATGTGAAGGTTAAGAACTGTCAAAACCGAGATTGCCTTGCCATCGATCCTAGTATGGGAGAACCATAAGGCAATGATATAAATACAACATTTACAGTCTTCAATTTCAAATAAACAACAAAGTTCAAAGTTGCACTTCTCTTTGATCGTGCTACTGATGAATGTCCAACAGTAAGTGGCCTCGACTTGGTTTCCTTATTTATGGTTTCCTCTTTGGGGCAGACACATGCTTAGTATATCATTCTAGAAGCCTTTTTCGCTTTCTCTGCAGTTCATCTGTTTTATCAGAGCATTGTCTGTTTTGCTCCATCACATGCTCCATCTTCTTTTCAGCAACTTCAAGTAATCCTTGCGCTATGACAGCCTGGTTGAAGTTTTTGTTCTTGATAGCTTCCGAAAGTCTGTCCTTAGCTTCTTAATACAGTACTTTGGCACTTTGTAGCTCATCTGTATTGACCATCTCGGACTTCTTCAATTCTTTCTCTTTCTCTACCAAGCTAACTCTATTCCTGTCCAATGCCTCTGCTTTCCTCTGCTTCTCCCTTGCGAGATCATCGTGCCTTTGCTGCTCTTTTTCCTGGCTGCACCTTTTCCTTTCGAGCTCTTCCTTTTCATCTGCAAGCCTTTTAGCATAGGCTTTATAGGCCTCTTTGGATGATCGTAGAAGCCCTTTGGTGATGGGGACATTGTGTGCCTGTCCACATACCCTAATCTGGTCCTTGACAATACGAAGACCATTGATTGTTGTGTCCCCTGATGCTATTCTGTCTGCTGTCACGGTCCTCTTGTTTGCGGAGAGACTTCGCTCAACATCAGCATTGCCATGAGCAAGTGATAGAAGGCTTTTAACAAAGTTGTTCAGGACAGGGTATTTGCATTCGCCTTGAATGTCCTTCTTTTTAAGGACCTCGGACCAGTAGTGATCTATTCTTGGTGGTGATGCTTCATCTGTGTCCCCTTCTTCTTCTAGTACGAAAGTATATTACAAAGTAACATCATAATTATTATTTACTAATAGATAATAGAGCAGGTCCCTCAGTGAATCATCATTGGGACAATCTCAGAGAAAATAATAAAATGCACTTCAGAATTACTGTAAGTTAAGACTTACCTGTTTGCTTTTTGAATTGTGCTCAGAAAGTCAAGTTGTCTTCAATTTCTTATTAACAAAAACAGTTAGAAGTACATGAAATATCCAATAATTGTATTCGTTTTTTAGTTAGTAGAAAAGAAATTATAGAAATATAAGAAATATAGGACATTTTAGAAAATATAGGGAAATCTAAAAAATATAGGAAATATAGGAAATATAGGGACACTTGAAGAACTGCTGACTGACTACATGTACAATGTATCTATGATTTCTTTTTCATTTGCTTTCTCAAGGAATGAATACAGTTTACTCAGCTCCGCCACTAATAATATTAAAGTCTACTGTAGGAAAATGTACATGTTCCAAGACCAGTTGTGGGCTTTAACAACACTAGGAACCATTTGGGGAGTTGGTAGAGAACATGACAAACAAATGGACAGCTAGCTTTCTTTGGAAATAAAAGGAGAGGAGCTTGAGTAGAAATCTTGCTGACACTCATCTTCTGTTAATAATGTGCCATTTATATTGTCCATGTGGCTTTGTTTACGGTCATTGCAAATTGAAAACACTTGCATATAAGCCACACACCCAACTTTCAGGCAATCTGAAAGGTTGAAAAAGTTGTGACATACTGTATGTGAGAGGAAATACGGTAGGTTATTAAAAAAATTTTTACTAAAAATAAATCCACCCTCCCAATCTGTTTTCCTTCCCCTACCACTCTCTCTTAGCCTGCGTGCAGATGTCCTCTCTCTGCTGCCTTGCTCGCTCGCTGTGGCAGCAATGAAGTTTTGTAATGCTTTGACTACATTTCCCAATGCAGTCTACGTTTGTATAGTAAGACAGATATGTATTCTCTTTGCTTTAAACTATACAAAGGCGATTAAATAAAGGAAAAATATATATAATTTCTTTTTCGTGATTTATTGCATACCGGTAAAATTATTGAGCTTTTTTTGTAATTTCTTAAATTTTCTGCATCCTGTCAGATGCCCTGAATTGTGTTTGAACAGCTTTCTTATTATTTACATTGAGGCCTTTAAAATTGGGGTGTGGCTTATAATATCATACAAGTCTTTATGATATATGCCCTGTGTATAGGTTGTGTTTGTAAGAAGTAAATGTGGTTAGGTGAATTTAAGTTAAACTTCTGTTACATTTTAATTGTTCTCTTAGATCTATTACACCAAGAGAGATGAACACCAGAAGCCAATGCTGCCAATGGAGGATTTGCTGACACGGCTGAGACAGAGATCTTTGTAAAGAACAGTATATACAAGAAATGAGGAGGAGTTTAGAATTGCAGTGGAAGACCTTCCTCCCATTATTGCTGAAGCCCTAGCCAAGGAAACCACTTTGAATACAGAATTAAGGAAGAGGAGTGTGTATACAGAGGCAACCTCACAGAAAAATGGTACGTACAGTATGTATATGAATGAAAATATTTTATGTGGCTAAATGAAATTTAGGCAAGGTTAAAGGAGGATATTCATGTCTTCCCATGATGCTCTGCTCGCTCTGTTCTTCGACTCGTGACAAAAAGTAAACATGGCGGCCGATGGAGAGCCCAATTCACGCACATTTTTGTCGTGGCTTTCAAGGACATGAGTTAACTATGGTACGTATTAACATACAGAGTATTTGTTCACATATTTTATGACGTGATTGTAATAATTTTAAGGGGCACATGTTTCCTCGAAACCTGTTCTGACACGTTAGTGGGAAGGGTCTTCACACTTCAAGTAGCTTTTCGTGACGGGCTAATTGAAGTGGTGTGCAGGGAATTGCTTTTATCTAAACTATTATTGGAGTTTTTAACGTTACATATTAACAGAAATACCATTTAAACCCTTCATGTCACGTAAACTGCGAAGAGACCCTAAGAAACCCACGTTTTATTGACCCGTGAGCACGAACAAAATGTTATAAATGAAACTTGTGTAAAGAATGCAACTTTAGGTATCCCAGCTCGTTGTTACACATTCATGAAGTATTATTTGGCTAATCCAACGTTTATATTATTTTCAAATCGAAGGATCATTGCCAAACCATAGGCGACAATATATAACAGATAGTCCGTTTTGCATTCAAATGAACCGAGTGCTTCATCTTTTCAAATGCCAATAAGAGTTGAAATTTTCGTTTTGTGAACATTTTCCGTACGTTTTATATATTTCCCGTATTACCGAGTAAGGTTACTAATGTGTGTATGTCCTGTTTAGGAAAAAAGCCTGCAAAAACAAGAGGAGAAGCAAGTTCTACGAGTAAAAAGAGACAAGAGAAATGTTGATTTATTCATAAGTTAAAAAATCAAAATTAATTAATAAACATATCACCGATGTATTTCTGGGGATTTCTGATTTATAAGCTTATCTCACAGCTACCATTTCATGTATTGGTCGCTTTTGTTGTGTACCCAGGCCCAACTTTAATTAATTAATGGTAATTACTAAACATAAGTTTTTCTTTCATCTTTAGCAACTTGTCACCTATGCAGACATATTTTTTCACTCTCGTAAATTTCTTCCTACCCGAGCGCTTAATTAGTTTCCAATATGCACACCTCATTGTGTTATAGACCAATCAGATGTTACCTTCCATATCCTGGAAAGTGACGTAATGTTACATTTAAAAGGAATTTGCCATTGACCAATCATAGGAGAGTGTTCACTGGCACACCAATTCACTAAAATTCTTTCACTGGGTGGTGGACGGAAAAATAAAACAAATGTGCTGACGTCATACTTGCATATTGGAAACTAATTAAGCGCTGGGGTAAGCAGACATTACTTTTTTCTTCAAATTTATGGGTGAAAAAATAGGTCTACATGTACATACAAGACTTTCATAATGGCCGCCTCCTAATTTGCATATGTGATTTCCCGTTTCGGTAGTTTATCCACATCTATAGAAAATATGAACATTGCCATGTGAAAGAGCATGTCGACATTAGTGAACTAATCAAAGTTGAGTGCTGTAGCTTATAAAGCAATGAAGTTACAGCCAGTTGAAATTAGAGAGATTTGTATAAGGAAAACGACGGAGGCCTTTATAGCCTCGCTTTCATATTTTTCTGCATTACAAATGCTCATAGCTCAACAGCAATTTTCCACATTCCTCTAAAACTCAAAACAATTACTAGTCTTAATGTGATCTTTCATGTAGTAGCATTGGTTTCCCCCTACATATTTATCTTCCAAATTATGCAAAGTAGGAGGCGGCTGGAGGCAGCCATTATGAAAGTCGTGTATAGCAGGCTACTAGTCACCATCATCATGTAATATTTCATGTGCACCTTGAACGATTAGTACACAACTGCCAAGTCTAAAGCTCTACTAATAAAGCTATTACTATAGCTGATTGCAAGACTGGTAATGTTTTTTTACATTGCTCAAATAATTTTGCTCAAGATTCTCTGGTTTTCATTCCTCCCTTGTTTCAAATTGCAATTACCTGGGGGGTACTTATGTGATAAATGGGAGGTATGTTCAAACCCTGACCCTGTTGAACCCCAAAAGGGAGCTCCAAAACACTGATTGCCCTACATTTTGTGACCCTGATAGCTCAAATTGGCTCAAATCCTGACCCCCAACTGCTCAAATCAGGCTCAAACCCTGACCCGCACATATATGATATGTCCTAAACAGTACCGCCCACCCCCCTAAAGGGCAATTTAATAGAGTCCTGACTTAGATGTACCCATATATTTTGTGTTCATCTTGAATGTGTAGACTGCTTACTAAAGAACTTGCACAACATCTACATATACTTCATTACTGGGCAATGCTTATGCATCAAATCCAGCTATGTTGCAGGTGCTTTGTAACTACACGAGCTTGCTTTTTTCCACAAAATCATTAATCTATTTGTAATGCATTGTGGCCCAATTACCCAGTGCTATCCATTCTAGCAATAACCTTCAGTAGAACTTCCATACAGGTTATAATTTGTTAATTTATCGAGTCCCTCCTGAAGTAGCATTCATGCTTTAACATGTACAAATGTATATACTAGTTCAACACACCAATAATATATTTTAAAAATATTAAGTAACGACCAGTTACCAAAAAAATAAAATGGAGATCTAGATCATACAATAATATTAGTAATTATTTCATGAATTGGGAATGCATGTGGTGCATAGTTGTGGTGCTCTGTGTTCCAGCCTTAGTTTTGCTAGTCATTTTTACTTTATCTATGATAACCAGGTAGGGAAACAGTGTTCAAAGAGTTTGGTCATAACATTCAGATTTAATTAATTATTTAAGTGCCATAAATAATATTGTAAATAGGATATCAGGCATGGAGAGATACTGAATTAATTTCTTGAGTGTTTGGCTTGATAGCTCACGGAGTGAGCACTACATGTAATTATATAAATTATTGTTCTGTATCTCCAAGCAGCCATACGTAAAGTGTGTTTTGCATGAAAACCATATAGTGAGCATTTGATTTCTAGTTAGGAACAAATGACTCATTAGGCTTAAGTTGTGACTGTGTAATATGTGTTTCATAACGTTTGAAACTCAAACAAATTATGGCACAATGCTTTATTTTGGAGGACATTTATTTGAAAGTTTCCAAATAATAACAATACCGATGCATACATGCAATGCACACTGGTTGAGAGAGAGAGAGAGAGCGCCTTCATATTGTCTATTGTCAAAGTCATGTGCTTCACATCGAGGTAACAAGAAGTTGAATCAGACAAAATATGTTTTGTTCTGTGAAGTGATATCTCTGCCGTACGCGAGAAACTAAAAATATTTTTAAATGAAGCTACTAGTAATTTAGTTCTCTGCTGTAAGTGTAAGTCATGCACTTCGCGAAGGACATGGAGGCTCAGCTCGAATAACCGTTAACTCTACATACGGTCCTCTACGCTACACATGGTAGCTGGGTCTTGAATAGAAAGGTAGACGCTTCGTTCAAAGTCCTTATAGTTATAGCTTTAATAATCGACTGTACTGTGTTGTCACTTCTGGAAAACACTTATCGAAACGGCCGACATCACTGGAGATAAAACACAAGAAAACTAGGGTTAAATGTTTAAATAATGTCTGTAGATCACAACAGTAACAAAGCAATCATACGTAAAGTGTGGATTTACTAAGGAAACTAATAATACAGCACTTTATACCTTAATATGCCATGACACTAGTGCTGCATGATTTCCGCTGTGTTCTTAAACTCGAAGGCAACTTCTCGTCAAAATATAGCTTTGCGGGGGGCAAAACGGTTGATAATATGTTTTGCTTGCAATGCATGATGGGAAGACATGAATATCCTCCTTTGGCAAGGTTAAAATCGAGGCATTGCTGGTCAGCGGTTCCTCCATTTGGCTTTCTATGTGCGGGGTGCTTAGGACTTCTCACAGCGTCAGATCATTGCGGATCGTGACCCTGTTGTGTTGCTGTTGGAGTGGTTAATCGCTTGTTACTTGCTTTGTTCTTCACATCGATGGATCAAGGAGGTCGACAGACACGAAATAGCCTGGATTCTGCTCTGTTCCCCGTGTTGACGGCGGAGGCCTCGGCATCGCCGTGTTTGTCTGTGGTTTCGTCGGGTTTACCTTCGGGCTGTTCTGCATCGAGTGCCCACAACGAACTCCACTCGACCCCGAATAGCGTTGGAGTGCCTTTGTCGCCGGAGGTTCTAGCAGCGGTGACTGCGGCAGTCCAAGCAGCCTTTGCGACGGCTAAGGACTCATCACCAGCTAGGGAACCTTCGTCAGCCGTCTTGTCGTGCCCGTCGGCGAGTTCGTCCATGTTTATTGCCAATCAGGGGATCAACTCACGGGCTGATCAATTGCTTGCCTCTGGAGCTGGTTTTGTGGCGCCTCAGGCTCTGGCTGCTTCTTCGGGACTGGCTCAACAAGGTAGGCCTCCGATTGTTGTCCCATCCTTTGTAAATACGTTTTCGTTGCCGGTTTCATCGGCCAGTTTCTGGGAAAACTCCCTCTGTGTGCAGTTGAGGCGGTGTTGGCATACTTGGCGATTAGAGGCAACTCTCCTGGCCCCTTTTTTCTGATGCAAGATGGCCAGCCTTTGACTCGTGTGCACCTTACAAGCTGGCTAAGGTCTATTCTGGCGGGAGCGGGCATTGCAGGGAACTATTCTAGCCATAGTTTCCGTATTGGGGCAGCTACAGTTGCAGCACGCAATGGTGTGCCAGACCATCTCATCCAGGCATTGGGGCGGTGGCAGAGTAATGCATATCAGCTTTACATTCGTACTCCCGCAGAGGCACTAGCATCCCTGTCTCATCAATTGGTGCAGTAGGACTGGTGGTATGTACACAAACATTGTTTAGTGCTGTGTTCAGTTGTTGGTAGTGCTTGGGGTTGTTGGGTGGAGGTTCCATGGTGACCCATCTCACTGTCCCTCCTTCTCCAAGCACGTTGGAGTGGGTTGGTGGTGGATTGTGGTTGGGTTACCGTGGTCACCTCCTGGTTGTGCACGGACAGGCGCATCGTCCTGCATAACGACTTCAAGCACCTAATTCCAAGCTCATCTAATGGCGATGAGTTTAAATTTTGAAAACAAATAAGGGCTGTTTAAAAAAAATAATTAACAGTTTATTTACTAGTTTTGTTTGTAGTGATTTTTGGTTAGAAATTATTAAAAGCATTGTTGATGAAATTCATAGAGATCAATACAAAATGTAGTGCATGTAGTACTTGTAGAGCTAACTCTTTCTCAAGCTTTCTATTATAATGACTGCTAACTGAATGCTTGTAGAATTACAGAGCCATATTAATGATAGTTGTTTTTCTCATTAATAACCTCCTGTCCTAATACTAAGTACAATGTACATGACTTAAGTCATTCTATATCATTAATGTACATTACGGTATCTATAGGGGATCCAGCACTTCTCCATAAACTGATTCATGATGGTTTTATTGAGATGGAAAGAATAAGAGGTTATGACCTGGCACACATAAGAAGTGCATGTTCATCATGTGGAATACGAACTACAGGCAAATCAAAGGTAAGTTAGCCAGTTTATAGAACAGTTTTCAATTGAGTGACATGGAACCAAAACCAAAGCAACCACAGAGCCAATCACAGGAGGAAGTCAAAACACAACAAGCCAATCATGAGCTAAAGTAAAGACATATTGTGTTGGAAGTTATCTCTTGGGGAGAAACCGATTGCTAGTAGAGAGATGGAAAATCAGTTTGACAAATTTACTGTTAAAGTACTAAAATTAAATTATTAATTCATGTGATTTTATATTTTTAGGAATTTTTGTGTGGCATGCTACATTGCTTATATGAATCAATATTAATTGGAAACTGTCCTTGCCATTCATTTGGCAAACTTCCACGCCACACTGGGGGGTATTATCATCTGGTCTGTCGTCATGGGGTTAAGTGTCATAAAAACTAATTATATATTTGCAGGACTACTCAAAAAAGAATGGAAAGAAAGAAAGTTTTACTTGCTAGAGGCAATTTGAAGTAACCCAAATGATTGAATAACTTCAAGCAAACTTACTCATTGGACGAGAAGTCCCCCCATTTTGTTCTTGGAGATAGGTTCCACTCATCTACAAATCCACATAAATCCCCATTATGTAGCTATCATGATGTGGACCTTTGCTGTCAGTCTAACACGATCAAGACCAGCATACAGGAGTCCCAAAACAACAGAAAAAATAACAGAAGACTGAGGAGTTCAAAGATGCAGAATTTTGAAATTAATATTGTTTTTAATTATTTAATGGATTTCTACCAAAATGAGGAAGTGGTTGCAAAGCAAAAAAAATCATTTCTAAAAATCTAAAGGAGGGACAAACCATTTTGAGACTCGTTGAATAGGTTTGTTATTGTAGCTAAATAATGTGATTTTATATTACATGGAGTGTTTATCTTCGAGCAGAAGTAACACATTAATAGGCCCTTTGCAGCTAACAAATCACGTGGTTGTACTGGATGGCAAGAAATCTAACTTCATTTATTTAAAAGCACTTGTACGATATTGGTAGTGTTATTAGGAAAACCTGTTTGCAAATGCTATCTTCCACCTCCAATCAATTGCCGATCTTTCTAAAACTGTTTTTTCTTAAATAGCTTGCTCTCCAGTATTCATGGCAACGCCTTTCCCATGGGGATCATGAGCTCAATTCATTTGTTAATGAAGTATTATATCAGCACGTGACTTAGCTGCAAAGGGCCAATTAGCGTCTGAAACTCTAAATGCCTGGAGTTTTACAGCTATATGCCACACAAGACCAGTGATTCAAAATAATCAAATGTGGTATCAAAAACCAGGTGTCACTTCTGTTTTTAGATTTCGAATCTCAACCCACACTGAGCTGGAATGGAAAGCCTTGACATTTTCAGTATGTCTTTTAATTCTGAAGAAAACAGGAAAAGTGTAATTGTATCGCAGTAGCTCTTTAAGATATTCAGCAAAAGTTATGAAACTTCATGTAATCATTATTTTATGCTGTACGTAACTAAATTCATGCATTCCAAACAACCACAATTTTAACAGAACCATTTATTTTGTCTTATCATAATGGCAAAAAAGGACCCATTTATTCCTCTAGGCAATAACTTTAGACAATAAAATGCAAATAACGTGGTAGGAAGATGTAGTGTCACTGTAACAAAATTTAGGATTTTGAAAACGTTTTCAGTGTGTTCTACCCTTTTGGTGAAGATGTTCAGTTAAAATGTGGCAGTGTTTTAATAATAATAAGAGACCGAGACCACCGAGACCACCCACCAGACTTACCGAGACCACCCACCAGACTTACCGAGACCACCAGCCTTACCGAGACCACCAGCCTTACCGAGACCACCAGCCTTACCGAGACCACCAGCCTTACCGAGGCCACTGAGACGACTGGAGACGACTGGAGACGACCAGAGCTAGACGACCAGAGCTAGACGACCAGAGCTAGACGCCCAGAGCTGGACGCCCAGAGCTGGACGCCCAGAGCTTGACGCCCAGAGCTGGACGACCACAGTGCCAACCGAGAGAGTGAACCGAGGTGGACCCAGGAGGTCCCAGTGCTGCCAGTGACCATCAATACCATCGAGGCCACCAAGACCACAGTGATCCTAAGCTAATGCGTCCTCCTATCTCTAGGTGAGACCACTTGGCAGACCCTCGATCTTGCTCTGATCCTATGCAGCAGGCAGAGACGTAATAAATGTCCTCCGCCGACGCAACCACTGTACCAGCCGCCATGTGTGTCTCGTGTTAAGAGAAATATATACAAGATCATCTATTCTATTATTATCAAATTTCCTTTGATTTAATGCGATTAAGTACTTCCACCCAATCAGCACACGCGTTGCAAACGGTGCAGTCTGCCTCTATTTTTTGTTTGGTACAGTAGCAAATATTAGGCTTTTTGACTGTGGCCAAGATTATCGCTTTCGCTTTACACGTGGTGCGGGCATTCCAACCTAATGTAGTTATTTTGGAAATACGGACGAACGAGCTCGCTTCCCTGCCGGCCCAAACTGTTGGTTCTTCCATCAAGGAACTTGTCATTATGCTGCATCGGGATCTCGGGTAAAATGTATTGTGGTATGCCAAGTTATTCATCATGTCCCGCCCCCTGTTCATCTTTATTTTAAAGTTATACTGGAACCCTTGCCCTTTTGCGTTTATTGGCGACATATTGGTTTTTGGAACTCCACTCAAATCATGTACCTCAAGGACAGCGTTCATTTGAACGAGTTTGGCGTTCATTTGAACGAGTTTGGTTTGACGAAGATGTATAGGAGTCTGCAAGGGCCGGTGTTGAAATCCCTGTCTCAATTGCGAAACATGCATGTAAACCTAGCCTAAATTGCCACACTTCTTGAGGTTCGACTTTATTTTTACACCACAATGGTGGGAGCCAGTTGAAATCTAGTATTTGTCATTTATATATATGGCCTTGGAGTGCTGCTTTGATACATACAATGTATAAAGGTTGCGTGCAATGTTATAATGTTGGTGTAGGGCGTCGTTTTATACGACAGGCCGCCGCCGCGTAAGAACATGCCACTTATCAGTACGTTTATCAGCCGGGTTCATTTGACAAGTGACGGTGTAATTAGTGTGTTACTTTGGCGGCTATCTTGTATAGTGTGCTCAACACACTTATACCGATTATAGGAATGAATATGTCCTCTAATTCACCTAGATATTTTAACCGTGCTTCATCACAATTGTCAGGCCATATTTATTATCATTTCTTGGCCAATCGAATTTTTACGCCGCTAGCGCTATTTCATAATTAGTTCAATTTTCTTGTGACATTCAGTGGCGGTTCGTCTAATGCTTATTTTTGACTGTTGCTTAAGTCATGCCAGCCACCAAACCGACCTATGGGACCCAATCAGCTACCAAGGCCAAATGCCAGCGACAAACCAACGACCGTGCCACCACGGCCACCAAACCACCACAATCGACACCTCCTGTGCTGTCAGAGGCCGTGGAAATGTCCCCCAGCCAAGTGCTTAGCCAAGGCACGTCCACCGTCCCGGTTTCACCTCCGTTGGACATGAACGCACTAGCTACTACTCTCTTACAGATGAGCAGCCCAAGCAGTGATGTCCCATGTGATCCAGCGGGACAGCGTTTCGCTAGAGTCACTATTAATCTTGGATCGCGCGTGTCTGATAAGATTAAAGCGAAGATTTGGGGTGATGAATACTGTTGTAAATTAGTTTTCATGTATATTGCATTACACGTGCGAGGACACGAGAGATGCACATGATCAGTGCATGACTAGCGGAAAATAACATGATCGGAATGTCTGGAAGCCTTCGAAGGAGACCTCGTGTGAATGTCTTCGAGAAAAGAAGGGAAATAGGTCTTTGGACTGTAAATCTGTGAATTAAATTCTGGAGTGGTATCAATATCGGAATCTGGTTTCATCTGAGTTTAGTGCTTTATAACAAATACATCGATTTTGGGGTTTTACTACGTACATGTAGTGCGGTTGTAAAACCTAAGTTTTCAATTTAGGTATTAAACAACCTCGACCATGGTCAGAGCAGCTTCTGTTTGGACGAGGTGCAATAATCCAACCAAACGAATTACTTCGATTGGCCAATGGTCAGGGGCGTTTAACACCTTTGTCAACATTTATACGGTTAAATTTCCAGCAGCAGCCCCGCCTTAATTAAGTATTGCGAGATAGTCAGGGACTTAGCAAATAAGTCTGCCAATTGGCGCTGGTATGACGAACAATTCCGTTTCCTACGCCAATACAGCCATCTGACTTCCCATGGGAGCAAATTCGCAATCACAACAACCCGGGCGTTCAACTACGACACCTTCCAGGGGGCACACAGCTTCACCCTCGCCCTTTCTGAAGGCTTTCTGCTGGAAATTTAGCAGCGCCAACTCATGTAGTGGCTGCAAATTCAAGCACGTTTGCTACAAGTGCTCTGGCTCCCATCCGGGGTTGGAGTGTCCAGCCGCAAACTTGTGTCCCAAAAGGGGGAAACTATCACAACCCACATCCAGTCACCCCGGTAAGAGTGGATCAACTTAAATTTTACTTGCTACGATATCCTTTAGAGAATGGCGACGTTACTTATTAGCTGGTTTTTCCAAGGGCTTTTCGATTCATTGCTTGGCTTGCCCAGTCTTCTGGACTCTCCTAATCATAAGTCAGCTGTAGACAATCCTAGTGCGGTAAATAAAAAATACACAAAGAGCTTGAAGCTGGGAGACTGGCCGGCCCTTTTGCAATGGCACCGTTCCCTAATTTCTGTATATCCCCATCTGAATTTCGCTTCCACGTGGTTCTTCAATTAATGATGTAATTCCCAAGGAGCTAGCGTCGGTACATTATGCAACAATTGACGATGTCACTGAACACATTAATTTTTTAGGTCCTGGGCTGCTTCATGGCAAAAAGCGATATTAAATCCGCACTTCGGATAATCCCAGTTCACCCCGACGATTTTCATTTGACCGTTGCCTCCATATGGGTTGCTCGACTTCTTGTTCTATTTTTGAAGCGTTTAGCACTACACTTGAATGGATACCTAAAAGAGTTTGCGGCCCGCAGGCCATTATTCATATTCTCAAAAACAAAATTATTGTGGCCGAGTCGGAATCTAAATGCCGCGCTCAGTTAAGGGCATTCCTCGCAATATGCAATGATTTAGGTTTCCCAATCGCTAACGAGAAAACTATGGGTCCTTACACAACCCTTCAGTTCGCTGGCATCACTCTAGACACGATCAACATGCAGGCTAGACTACCGGAAGACAAATTAGAGAAATGTCATGTTCAACTGTCAGTTTTACCGACAAAGACGGGTAACCCTGCGGGAGATGCAATCGTTAATCAGCCTTTTAAACTTCACTTGCCTTGTCATCGTTCCTGGGCGTGCTTTCTTTCGTCGTATGATCGACTTAACCAAAGGTATCTGACAACCACAACATTTCATCAGGTTAATGTGGGAATGTAAACAGGACATTCATTTATGGTTATCCTTTTTGCAGCAATATAACAGCAAATCGTTTTTCCTCCCGAATCGTTCGCTGACCTCGCAATCACTGCACCTTCACACTGACACAGCTGGGTCTTTAAGTTATGGCCTGAAAACTGGAAGTCCCTCAACATTACTGCACAGTAAGCCATCTGCGTTTTACAAAACGTTCAAGCCATTTATCAGTGACAAAGGCAAAGAGTCCCCAGAGATATGTCTTAGAGCCAACGATGGTATGCCAATTACTTCACTACTGCTGCTTCCAGTATTGGGGGCGATCACGTTAACAACCTCACAGAAAGCGATCACTGCGATCACAGTAGTGTCAAGGCAATACGGGAAACCTATGCCGGCCCTAGTTTCGAGTTGAAGAAAGTTAGTTAGAGCGAAGTAGAAAGCGCTGTTGACAAACTTAATCCTAGGAAGTCTTGTGGCTGGAATCCGCGTGCACCGCCCAAACTATTGAAAATGGTGGCAAGTGGGATTGTCGGCTTACAGAAAGAGACACAGCTGCGAAACGACCCTGACCGAGGACTAGAAGCAAGCCATAGACAGGACAGAATTCGTATGTGTGCTCTCTACTGACATGAGCAAGGCTTTCGATTCTCCCAGTCACTCACTCACTTTGAAAAAGCTCGAATCGTATGGATTTGCTCCAGCCTCTCTCAACCTCATGCGATCATTCTTTGAAAATCGCATGAACAGAGTTAAGCTGGGCAATACAACTAGTGAGTGGAAGGAAATGACTAGAGGATGTCCTCATGGATCATCATTCGGGCCGTTGCTGTGGAATCTTTTCCAGAACGACATGGCTTATTACGTGAGCAATGCAAGCTTGACAATGTATGCTGACGACCATCAGCTATACACATCGGGGACAGACTTTAGCATAGTGAAGAATAGTCTAGAAAAGGAAAGTCAACGAGCAGCGTTATGGTATACGGATAACTACCTCTTAGCGAACTCGGACAAGTTTCAGGCATTGACCATTAACCCTAGGAACGTGGACACGAACAGTCAGAGTCTTGATATACATATAGATGGTCAGGTTATCAATACTACTAATCATATTAAATTACTAGGGGTATATATCGACGAGAGTATCAATTTTAGTAGTCACATTAGCGAGCTGTGCAAGAAGGCTAGTAAGAAAGTAGGAGCGCTTATGCGCCTGCGCAATTTGATCCCATGCACAGCCAAACTAACGATTTACAAGTCGGCCATTCTTCCGTTTCTTACTTACTGCCATGTAATATGGCAGTTCTGTAAGGCTTCAGAAGGTAGAAAGGTAGAGCGTATCCAAGAACGTGCGTTAAGAGCAGTTTATAGAACCAAGACAGACTCTTATGAAACACTCCTTAAGCGAGCTCGGCTGCAATCGTTACATAACAGGAGACTACAGGATACAGCAATCTATATGTACAAAGTAAAAAATCAACTTGTACCTAGTAGCTTAGCAGAAATATTTTTTTTAAACAATCGCGTTATTCACTAAGAAATAGTGATTTTAATATACCTAGATACAGGACAGTGTCCCCAATTAGCTTGTCAAAGCTAAATAACTTAGACACTTAAATTAAAGTTTATTATTATTATTATTCAGGGGATTCGCGATACCACAAAGGCTTTCTTAATCCAGCAACTACTGAGGGCCAGCAAATCGCGCTCTAACCCTGACGTGCGGCTTCCGGTTACTCTACCCAGTTCTCTACAATTTAGTTAATGCATTTACACGATCAATGTTCCTCACAGCATTTTATGGTTTTCTAAGAATAGGCGAAATGGCGACCAAAACTCATCTTTCATTTCGACTTGACCAAGGTGTACCAACGGCGGCAAAACTTACAATTACCAATTTTAAACACAATCTTTCCAAGCGTCCATTCACGATTCATATCCTTCGACAGGAGCCTTTTGTCCGGTTAAGCGTTTACTTAATTTTTGTTCTCTTCGCGGTACTCAGCCAGGACCATTGTTCTGCCATGCAGACTGCTCCAGAATTACCACCTTGCTGTTTTTGCAACAGTGTGGGTTGGACGCAAACCACTATAAAGCTCACAGTTTTCGAATTGGAGTGGCTAGTCATGCCGCCTAAAAGGGTTTTTCTGATGGTCAGATCCATGGTCTTGGTCGGTGGAAATCAGATGCATTCAAAGTCTACCTCCATTCCGAATCGCCCACTGCAAACTGATTCGCTTTAAATTCACTTACTATCTGCCCGTTGCGGTAGAGAAATTCAGCGAAATTATAGACAGGAGCTAGTTTCACTTATGTCTTACAAATTCCCAGCAACCGGCAAAGGCCATGTGTTTCATGAGTGGGAAGTCGGTTAAATTATAGACAGGGGCTAGTTTCACTCGCTTCCCATACTCTATTCCAATTCTAATGTTTTTTCTGTTAAATTGTGAAAGGTTCTTTCAGATGCTCGCAAATTTCAGGGGCAGAAATACAAGAAATTACAGACAGGGGCTGATTCCTTGTGCTTCTTGCCATTGATTTAATTTGAGCAGTTTCATCTCCGTGCTCTGCGTGTCCGCAGCTTCTGGTGCCGCTGTCACAAGATGTGACTAGTGGCGTTGTTATTTGTCCCACCTTTGATGAATGACAGACACTTCTCTCTGTAAATGGAGTAGTGATTTGAGACATTTAAATTAATCCAATCAGGGTTGTCGCATGTTTCTTCATTCACCAAACAGAGCTTGCCTCTGGCACTTACAGCATAATCATGCTTAGTATGTTGATCTAGAAGGACCGCTCGGGTCATGGCATAAAACCACTCAATGAGGTACGAATTATTAGGATTTATGTCGGGACACGATAAGGTCACTCTTGAAAGTCCCAGTTGGGAGTTGAGGACAATAGCCGGATACGTCATAGTTTCAGTAAATCGGATTGCTAACTTGAACATAAATAGGAAGGTCCCTCAGTAGGGAGGCCTTCTCCTAGCTCGAAGCCATCATAGAGTATAAACCTCAGTCGTCTTTACCAAAGTTGAAATCCCTCCTCCGACAAAAACTCTATCAGGTGTTTTTCGCTGCTATGATTCCACAGATGACGAAAGTGCCTCCGACAGCGACGATCAGAGTATGACGAGTACAATGCCCAAGTGAGATGGCCGCAAACTCAAGGTGACGTGATAAATTTCGAATACAGAGCAACACTGACTAGCTCGCAAAGCCTACAACTAAAAGCAAGCCATGTCATGCGCAGTATCTCCTCCATTCCACAGAACTAATCGCAATGGACGCTACTGTCAGCAATGACCAGCCAGAGGTCCACTCTCCATCCATGGTAGTACAAGACGCCTCCACCAAAAAGGAGCCTGCGACTACCAGTGATTTGTCTCAGGAGCCTTGCAGCGTCGAGAAAGAGTTTTGTTCCGAACATCCGGCTCAGTAACCACCGCCTAAGAAAGCAAGACGACAAGCCTTGGCACTGCGCGCAGAGCTGATCCCACTTCCAATGTGCAGTTTTCTTAAAGAACTAGAATGCTTCTGGACGAATAAGCATGTGTTGGCACGTTAAACACCACCTATCGCAGAATCGACATTTGCCAAAGTCAAGGAATGCATCCTCTGTGAGTCATGAAACTTAACACCGTCTATGAAGCCTTACAACGCTATACACTGCGCGTGGCTGAACGAAACTCGTACTAGTTATGTATGTATATGTATGTAGTTATGATATAAGATCATGTTATGTATGTATGTAAGTTATGTATGTACTAAACTTCTTTCTTTTAGACTTTTTTACGCAGGCTATCTTGGTTTCCTCAAGAATGAAATGGAAAACTTGGACATCGGTGTCTTGAAGATCACTGCGCCAATTGAACGCTACTTTGATTTCCTTAAGGTGCTTCAAACTGAAAACAGAACACGAATTGCAAATGTTTAATCAACGAATCTCTTTTTTCTTTGGTTCCTCTCTTTTTTTGTTCTTAGGAACGTGTGGCTTGAATGACGCTATAATAAGCAACCATTGCAGTACTCTCGTATATGCTGTCAAGTACGTTTTTCGCTCAGCGGCTCTGAAATACAAAGATCATTGCCCAGTTGCGCTCAATGGCTACAAGACTTCAGGAAGCTGGTGATTTACAACGTACATAGAGCAGAGAGGATCTTTGTGCGAAAGGGACTTGGCTTGATTGGTTAGTAATAATATAAATAATACTTTTTTAAATATTAACAAGTTTCGCCACAGGCAGCCCGAGTTTTAAAGTTGTAATTTTACGCGAACGCCTGCTTGCCTCCTATTACTAGCTCATGAGCTGGGAGTCGCTCAAGAACCTGTTAAAAATCGGTTAAGTTTGGATAATTCTGGCGGGTGGAAATATCATTTTAGCCAAAATCACAAAGTATTAGTACGCATGATATTTCTCCAGACATCCTCTGGCGATTTTATTGTCAAAATTTGTGAATAATCGCCTGTATCTGGCTGTACTTATAGTTGCATACCTGACTCAGTGACTGACAGAAAGAAGAGGTAAGGCATTCATTCGTTCGCAAATACTTATGTTAAGCTTACATTGTGCTATTTTTACTTGAACGCCAACATCAAAAGTCTACTTTTTAACGGACTCTGCAGTAACAAGTTAAAGAGCAGATTTCGTATGAGTTGGAGATTAATTACTGTTAATTACTGACAGTAAATTACTGACAGAAATTAATTAATTACTGACAGAAATTGTAATTAATTACTTATATTTAATTAAAATATAATTAAATTAAAATATAATTAAAATTAATTACGCGGTTAATTACTGACAGAAATTGCATTGAAATGGTTTTCCCCCTATTGTTTTTAATCTGCTCTTATACGTCCTAAACACCAGCGAAAACAGGACCACATGCACGTATAGTGTTAAGGATAATAAAATGGTCTGTATAACACAGGCCATCTCTGGTTTACTTTGTTATTAAATTGTTTCTCTTTTAATGGGGCTGTGTCACGGTCAAGGACACGTTATTTATGTTATTAACATAAAACAATGCCAGATGGAGCCTGAAAAGTTTACATATCATGGTGACAACTTGTGGCTTGATTGTTTGACCGTGACGAAGTAAACAAATGCAACGGTGAACTGGCCATAGAAAAATAATAATTACGCAAAGCAATACAATACAAACAATACTTTATGTTACCTTATGTATGGCGCTTATTAGGCCCCTAGTGTAAAACCTGTCACCCGAAATACTAATAATAAACAATACTACAATTCCAGTAGTATAAACTATGACTGCAAAAATCCTAGCCACGTAATCTGTTAATCTAATCTGTGTGTGGTCAGCGGTTAAGGTAAGATGGTGGCTTTCTACCGCGCTCTACCTAAAATCCAACTTAATTTTAAAAAATATTAAAAATCATGCCTCCTAAATCTAAATCATCTGATGAAGGCCTAACAGTGATGAATGAGCGACTCTCGTCAATTCAGACCTTGTTAAAGGATATCAGCAAGTCACTAAACGAGAGACTTGACAATCTGAACTCCGAAAAGAAAGCCTTGATCAAATCAAAAGAGCACATTAACAACGAATTCGAAAAGTTCAAGACAATCACAGATAACGATCTTAAGCAGAATTCTAGCTTAACAAAAAAAATGAAGCCTTAAGAATAAAAATGGCTATACATGAGAAAGAAATAAGGAGAATGTTCCAGGCCTTAGACGATCAGGAACAATATGGCAGACGGTCGATGGTGAAAATTTCTGGTATCCCCCGTACGGCAGAAGAAAATACTGAAGCCATGGTGATACAGTTCAGTAACCGTCTACACATCAAAGTCCAAGCCGAAGATATCGAAGCAGCGCACCGGTTCTCTGTGAAGGATACAGCAAATATAATCGTAAAGTTCGTCAACAGAAACACGAGGGATATGGTATATAAATCAAGATCTCAACTATACCGTAAGACAACTCATGATCTCGACAATCATGATCAACAGACCTTTGCTTCTAAATAACAAACTTCCCAAATTATGCATCAATTCCAAATGTACTTCATGTAAAAAGAAAGTCAAGTTAAATCAAAATAGTACTATATGTGATACATGTCACAGGAAAATTCACTTAAAATGTTCTTTTCTATCAACTGACGAAATTTGCAACTTTAATTATTATGAGGTATTTCGGTCCTGTCAACACTGTATCTCATTATCTTTACCCTTCTCAGGAGTCCGTAATTATGCTGAATTAACATTTAATAGTAATTTTAATTGTTCATGCTTAAAATCTCTCTAACACATTTCCCAAACTAAAACTCATATCTTCTAACTCTAACTTCACAACCTCAAGCCACGATCCAGACACTGAACTTCCACTTGAACCATATTTTAAATATTACAACCTCCATGAATTTCATAAACTTAGTAAAAAGAACTCAGGAAGGCATAATAAATACTCACTAATCCACACTACTATACGAAGTCTAAACCACAATTCTGAAATGCTTGATGATCTTCTACATAGTCTTGACTTTGAGTTTAGTATAATTGCACTTTCAGAACTATGGCTCCCAAAAAACAAGTTCAGTACATTCACAATACCAAAATTTAACAAATTTCAATAATCCTGAACTAATGCCAGGAGCAACCTCAAATAGCGGATGTGGGTTATATGTTTCAGATAAATTGTTATTCTTAAAAAGAGATGAATTATCTTATGCATTTTATTCACCTGAGTGTGAATTCCAAGCATTATGGATAAAAAATATAAACAAACACGAATCTAACATTATAATAGGAGTCATCTACAGTCCCTGGCAAAAGTTTTTCACACCATACAAACCACATACGTTAGCATGTGCCAGATGTGTTTACCGCATACAGTAAAATGTATTCCACCACTTACGGTAAAAGCCATCCGGTGAATCACCATACGGTAAAGTACATGCGGTGCCTAACTACATACGGTAAAAATAACACTTTAGAATGTTTCATTTTCGCTTCATTCACACCTCGAAGTCGGCACGTTGAAATGCACTCGTCAATAAAGCTAACACTAGAATGTTTTATTTCGCTTCATTCAGAACTCAAACAGTGGATCGAAATGCACTGCGTGAATACCATGGGAAATGCTCTAGCTTTATTTCAGCGAACCCTGGGATCTCTGACCGAACCTTGCAAAAATTTGAGCGAACCCGAGCGAACGCAAAAGTGCACCCTCTAAATATAGCCAATGGAATAAAATGGCGGTAAATTAGAACCTAGATTATAGATCGAGTTGTCGTCCTTGCCGCTCCATCTCAGAGTTTTAGAGCGTGACCGGTAACAATGACATCTCGGACTCACATACGCAGTAAGTACCAACAAAAGTACGATTCATGAATTGTTTAAATTTCTTGGCATTTTTTTAAAGGTTAATTTACGAACTAACTTTCCCAAAACATTTATTTCAGGTGTCAGCGCTAATAAGTACTATCTTCTGCATTTCTCAGAGGAGGCCAAACATGGCATTTACCAAAACAAACATATAAACCTTCTGAGGAGACAGAGGCGGCTGTTACCGGTGCCGATGGAGATTTCATTGGCGAAATTGTCGCGTCATCGGGTAAGTTCCGTCAATAAGTTTTTCTGCATTTGAACGTTTTTCATTGAAGAAAAAACACTTGACACATCAATCAGACAAAGAAGCCACCTCGTTCTGATCTACTCACAATTGAAGAAAAGAATATCAAAAAAATTTCATGTGTTTATAGGAATTTATATACTAGCCGGGCGTAGCATTTTTCCTCCATTCATAGTTCATTCATGAAATTGAACTTGAAGCTTACCTTCAGTTATGCGAGCCAAACTAGGTTAGCGCTGAGGGAAGAAGTAGACCAGAGTTTCGTAGTACGTGATGCACGGTTAACTAGTACATGGCAGGCCAAGCAAAACACAATTCCTCACGTTTTTTCCGATCCGTCTTACGGCCTGATGATGAACTATCCGTTGACGTTATACGAGACCCACGACTAAAATTATATTTGTAAGCTCTTGAGTCTCAGTGTAAGTTGTTCTTTTTGGCTGTCTGTGGGCTTACAGTAGAACTCGAAGGCATGCAGTAGACATGGAAGAAACTGGTATCATAAAAAAGAAAACCAACGAGGCAGCTGAAAAAGAGAAAATGCTGGTGCACCTTTGCGACCCATGGCCATGGGCATGGTTTCCCGAAAATGAGAGCGAGGCACATGGTTTACGTATTAATTAACAGCTGTCTGTCAATTAAGATGTGGGGAGTGATCATGCATAACATGACAGGACGCGCTGTAAAGCGCGCGAAAAGTTCTCGACAACAATTTAAGTTTGCGTCGTGGTTTGTAGGTCGAGGTCAAATGCATAACGGATATTATACCTTTTTTTTTAATTAACTACAGTACTAGTTAGATAGTTGCTGACATGAATGGCAGACAAAGACGAAAGACACGTACCGCGTTTCACGATTTTGTACGGGAATCGATCATCATCAAATGCAAAGATATTTTTTACAACAAAGAGCTGAATCATGCAGTTTACATAGAAGGAATTGGAGTTTCCAGTAAAAGATAAGTAAACATTTACTTCAACTGGACTTTATTTGCTTCGAACGTACTTATGCCTGTAAAATGTTATGGTTAAAAAAAGCCAGTGTTTGACTTCAACTTCAAGCGGCATCGCAAAAGACGTAAAGCTCGAATGAGCTGTTCACCCTACACGTAGAACACGAACAACCACAGCAAAATTTTGGTGGTCCGTGGGTTACTGTAAACGTGGGGAAATATAAAGCTTACTTGATGTTAGCTAGTAGTATAAAGCTAATAATTGTTCTGTCTTCCAAGGTTTTTTAACTTTTAAATTATATTTGGCTTTGGATATATCGATTATCCATAACTAAGCGAATCGAATCTTTGTTTACGTTTTTTCCTCATTAGAATAATAATACATCGAACTTCAAGCGACGTACATACAAACAAACATAGTCCGATAATCACCGAAAATGTGAGATACGATAATTATATTTTGAGGAATGAGCATTTAAAAATCTCAAAATTGCATGTCAGCAACTCTTGCCCCCAGCCCATTTTAGTTTTGAAGTAATTTAATTTTTTCCGTAAAATATATGACATATCAACTCAATTTTTTGGTGATTACTACCGTAAGTTTAAAATTCTCTTAATAAACATACATTCATTTATGAATTGCAAATATCTTTAAAATTTAATCATTCTCTTAACATGTAAACAAGCTTAAGCCAGATACTATCATTATTTGTACCCCATATTTTAATATCCATCAGATTATTCCCTACACTTTTTTCTCAGGCCACTTTTTAAAGCCACTTTATAATAATTATGTTAAACACCTATAGTAATCAATATAATTATATCTTAGTAATATTATTCATTGTTGCAGTCATAAGCTTGATTTCTAACCAATTTATATATTCTAGATCGATATGATGTGCTTCAAGAAAAGCTATTGCAAATTGAAGAAGAAATAAAACAAAGTCAACTAAAAAAAAGAAAGAAACAAGTACATGTACATGTACAAGTACAAGTACAACAAGCTGTATCTAAACCAGCAAATGCTAAACCAGCAAATGCATCAGCAAAAGAAAAGCACAAATCAAGAAAGCGTAAGATACATATATACATGTAGAATTATTGTAGTAGCGTGGGGTTAAACATGTAATTTGCTCATGTGCCAGGCTTCATATATATATAATTACTTACATGTAACTCAAATAGTTTTGAGGAATAGTACACTATATATAATTTAATATGAAGGAGTAACTGAATTCCAGAGTAAATAAAGCACTCCTACTAAGGAAAACTCATCAAGTGAAGGGCTCACAATCATTATAAATGCTGCTTATATCTTAGAGATAAGCATATATGTTAAAATTGAAATTAATTACAGGAAATTACAAATATATTTTATATGAGACAGCATTGGTAATTCAGAATTGTCCAACTATGTACACCCATTGAAATAGGATAGTTTCAATATTATAGCGTCATTTTACTATAACTACCAAAAGTCTTTTCGAATTCTCTTTCTCATTCAGATTTTAAAACTTCTTGACAATTCCAAGACCAAATTAGAGGAAGGAGAGGATTCACACGGAGTTCTGGTACTTGTAGTATGTGACGTCACCATGCAGATGTATTGCCTACTTAACCATATATGTAATGTCAAATTGTGCTTGAAATACAATCATGTACTTGCAGACTGTACAAATAGTGTTATTAATATTGCAGATGCCACCAACCTTCGAAGGGTGTGGGAGCCTTGGGAGAGCAACAAACAGTTCAAATGAGGTGAATTTAGAGGTTTTGTACGATGTTCATTGTATTCCAGAAATGCCAGCTACTACATGCACATTCATGCCACTTCAAGGGAGGAGCCACCGGCAGCTGCCATTTATTTCTCATTCAACAACTACCCCTTTTACATCGTCATGCGAATCAACAAGCCCTGTTAATTCAAATGTCACTGCCGAGACCGATTCACATCCACCACTAATTTTGCCACCCATTGTATCATGTGCTCCACCAATGCAGTCCAAAGTGTCATCTCACAAATCATCTTTTACACAGCTATTAAATAGCAACATGACATTTTCACAGTCCGATCATGAACGTCCTACACCTGATGTTGTTTACTCCACACCCAGCCCTATGTGTACCTCTATACCAACATGTCATCCCATTTTCCCTGTTTTACCATCTTTAATGTCCACATGTAATCACTCAGATCCCCACATCGTCCACCTTTTCACCCATAAACTCTGTCAGTGCACCTTCCCTCTGCACATTCACATCACAAGTTACATCAGATCATTCAATTCCATTTCACATGTCCTGTCTTTCTGTTCCACATACACAATCAACATCAGAATCGTTGTCACCCATTCGTCCACCATGTACTACAACACATTTTAACAGTCACGAAACATATCTGAACTGCAGTCACAATCTCCATCATACTCTGTCACATGCACTGATCAGGAAGATGAATTAACGAGGCTTGTTGATTCTCTTGATGATAATGCACGGCCAGCAGACACCAGGGACACTAAACTAATTATTCAGAGTGTAGAAAATAAGGTGGACGCACTCTTAGCTATTCTGACCAATTCCTTTCATGTATCTACATCTTTTTCTTCTACTACTAATCAAGACCTAAATAATCTATCTACCACTAATACATGTACGTTCAATAATTCCAATGTAGAAGCTCTTTTTAATAAAAGTACTAGTATGCAGAAGTTTGCTAAAAAACTTGTTTTTGATAATTTTACTCGCGAAGAAAGATCTGGAAGAAACTGTACTGGTAGGATATATAATGCTGGCCAGCCCAAAAAGTTGGCCTTAGATGCAAATAAGTTGAATTACATAAAGGATTTAGTAATGGCGAAATACCCAAAGGCCACTCTGGCTGATAATATAAAGTCCTGGAAACGGTGCATCAGGGCCATTGATAAGGCAATTCTTAGAGACCGAGTTATATACACAGAACAAGACAGGCTGCACCATTCCCACTTTAAAAATACATTAATTTTGTCCATTGAAAAAATATAATTATGGTCAAATTGACCTGCTTTGGCCGCTTCCAAAGGGCCAAATTGTCCCTTCTGGCTCAATTTCTGGCTCAATCCCTGTATATAACTTTAGGCAAATCACATTATTTTTCCTTTCCCAATTCGTTAAATGCAGACAATTGTAATAACTTGGCCATCATAACATTACTACACATATATTTCAATTAATTCAAATTATTTACATGTTCCTGCTACAAATAATATCTACTCAGTTTTGTTATAGTCTTGGGGACTGCAACACCATGAGTACCATCATTTCAATAGGCAGTATTCATATTATCACAGACAGGTTAGTGTAGGCTCATGCAGGGAAATTTGCTATAAGCTACATGTATTTAGCATAAGTCAGAAAGATGCCTCCACCTTATAATAATTAGCCTACATTTAGTGCTCATTCCTGAGCCCGTCAATGAGAATACAAATGTTGCCTATTGTTTGCCTTTTTGTCATATTCGATTCACCACATGTAAACAGGTATAAACTGGGAAGAACTAACAATTTATTGATTTAGTTATATATTTTTAGAAACTGTAAGTATTAGATACAGAACAAGTGATTTACAAACTTGAGCTGAAAGTGACATGTAATTCCCATAAAGCACGGACATGCAAACTATGCATCTAAGATCGACTTATCAAACATCTAGATGTAGAAAGTCATGTTTTCAGTTATTATTTTGGCCAAGAAAATCAAACCAAAAGTTTACGTAAATCGATCAGGATGAATTAATTTGTATTACATTCACAGATCAATTATTATTGCTCCGTGATTTCCTGTTTTTGCATCATGAATTATTAATGAGTTTGATAATAACTACAATGTATTACAGTATACGTGTTTGTCCTTCCTAATTCATAGCCAATATATATAATCATTTGGCACAAGCCTAGAACAATAATATTATTTTGAAAATGTATATAATTTTTTGGCAAAAAATAATAAGAACTGACAGATATGTATGGCAGTAGTGTATTAAGTAATTATCCGATTAAGAACGATAGCATGGATAGCACTGGAATGCAGTGAGGTGTTCATTTTGTATTATTAAAACTCATGATTTCATTGGTTTAAACGTAAAAATATTTTTAAAAACTAAGAAGTATCATTTTCTCTGATTTTATTAATGTTACCGTATACCTTCGCGGCATGTTTTCTTAAAAATAAAAATAAAATATTCTTTTGAATTTTTTTTTAAAAAACATCCTAAAGGATCACTCCAAGCCACTGTAAGTGTACAAGTCCACTGACAGTAATCATTTAACTTCAATAACCGTGTTTTTTCTTTATACTTTCATTGTGCTGCTAACACAGACCTCGAGAACAAACATAACACAGTATAGGCAATCCGTTAGCAGGGGTAAAAGTTGAGTATTAAGAAACAAATGCCAGGAGTGAAATGGTTGTTTGCAAGGGAGCACCGTTTTCGAGGTCTGTTTTCGAGATCTCGTCCTCGAAAACAGACCTCGAAAACTAAACACAGGCAAGTTCGCGGATTTTGAAATGAAATCAGTGCAAACATGGCGCGAAATAGTGTTTGTATGGGAATTCAATGCCAAATAAAATCCGTAAAACAGAATTTCTGAAATATTCATCAGATACAAACTTAAGATACCAGGTAAAAGATTAACTGATCGAAATTTGAGGGACGTAGCTGTAACGACTGTGGGAGATCTGCATGAAGTCGGTTCCGCAGAAGTATTAAACTCGGAAACACATACCTCGAAAATGGTGCATTTTTCCTATGTTTTCGGGGTCTGGGTTTTCGAGACACCCTCATACATGCATCAAGAGTTTCGCGCTTCCGGTTGGTGCGCGGTGCATTGTGGGATAGCATCTGTGAAAAAGTGAGCACCAACTCTCGAATGTCCGCCATATTGAATATCACTAGCGTTTGTTTATCTCGTACCTTGCCTTATTTCTCCGTGTATAATACATCTGGTGGTGAACCTAAACAACGAAGTACTCCTAAAGGGTCAAGTGAAGTTCTTTGTGCTGTATTTAGAGAAACAGTTAAGTTAAAGGTGTGATTTTTGGCCAATAATTTTGCTTGTGCTGCGATGAGTTCGGAGGAACCGTCTTTCGAAGAAGTTCAAACGTGGCGTGTTGATGCGCTGAAGCTGTATTGTCGTAAACGGGGCTTGAAAGTCACCGGAAACAAGAACGAATTGGTTGCCCGTGTGTTTGCTGCATCGGAGATGAGAGTCCCTGTCCAGCCAACTGCTGAAGAAAGGATTGCAACGACTACCAACTAGAAAGCTCGACTGCTAGAGTTGGAAAATGGTGCTTCATTGCCGGATCCATCTACTCTAAAGGACTGGCTTCGTGAAAGGGATGCCATTACATCCTGGCCTCCGATATTTCTAAGTGACATTACCGTTTTTCTTATGGGAGATCACCCTGGAAAGGACGTGGCTTTACACCAGCGCATATTAAACGAGTACAAAGAAGGAAAAGCATACCGTCTCTATGAATCTGGCTGGCTGAAAGAGATTAACTACCACCTCATATCAACTGACTCAGAGTTTTGTTTCCTTAAAGCTAACTGCACTCATTCGATGAAAATAGGAGACACGCCACATATAGCCTGGATTGCTGCTGAGAAAAAGTCTGGGAATATTGTTAGTGCTTATTGCACTTGTGTTGCTGGGTAAGTAATGTGCCTTATTGCAATAAGTATGAATTATTGCAATATGATTTTTTTTCCTGTTCTCATTTTCCAAAATAACAATCACCACCACTGTATAAGCAAGTAGATTTCTACATACATTTTGTTTTGGGACTATTTTTACACAGGACCCTCTTTGATAGCAGGTTATTTTAAACTGATGAGGCAATCCTGTTAAAATATGTGCACATTATTATTATTATTACAAAGGCTTCTTTAACAAAGTCAAAACTGTCTATTGTCTATGTGCTTGATAGGGTAATAAGTATATAAAGTAATTTCATGGTTAAATGTTTCCATTACAGGATGAGTAGCTCATGTATCCATGTGACCGCCTTAATATTTCGCATTGAAGCTGCAAACAGAAATGGCCTGACAAACCCAGCCTGTACATCAAAGGATTGTGTCTGGACTGTCCCTGCAGACAAAACAGTGGTACAGCCCAAGGAAATCTGTGAGATGGTTTGGAAAGCATCTAAACTAAACAAAGGTATTTGGCATCAAAGGCTTTATTACCCGCGGCGGGGGGGGGGGGCTCTTCCTATATGCGGATGGTAGGGGTGCTCGTCGTATTTTTTAGGGGTTTAGATTGGCCGACGGGGTTATCCAAGGAAGCTCCATACATTTACTGTATTTGGTTTGGGTGTTTTTCGTTCTCCAGAGGTATTTTTAGGGTATATTTTGAGATTTCCCGATGAGCACCCTACCCTTTTTACCCCCAAGAGACCCCCCGGGCTTTATTATGTATCAGGACAATAAACTGTAGGGGATAGCAATTTCAGCATGACACAAATGTTGCCCCTGACAGATAGAATACTAAAACACATAAGATTGACAGGAGAGACCCTAGGTGATAGTAAGCCTTTAGTGAAAACCTTGAAGACCCTAGCATTGCCAACAATTTTGACCCTTAAAAGATTTGACAAGGACCCCCTCCCCAACTTTTTTTAATAGGGGAGTTCCTCCTAAGGGCGGTCGCTAAGAAATTTGTCTGTCAGCTGATCATTAAACTGAACCAGCTGTATTGAATGTGGGGATGCATAATTACAAAAAGTCGAGCTGATTGCCGGCCAAAATTCAGCCGGCAATTGCCTCCTTCTTAGACGGCTATTTTCACCGTCAGCCGGCGCTTAACGACCGCCCTGCCTCCCAGGTAAATTGTCTTCATTGGAAAGGGGGAGGGGAATTCTGCCAGGACATATTTCAATGTTTAAATATTTAAGAGTAATTTGTTTATTATTTTTCATTTTTAGAGCCGAGCAGACCTACCGTTGACAGGAGACGTTCTCTTTTTGAGCCAGCAGAGAAGAGAGTCATAACTGACAAAAATGAATGGCGGGAGAAACTCTACAAAGAACTTAGAGATGCAGTTCCTGACTCATGTTTTGTTGTTATGCAAAATGCTCAACATATGGAAGACACCTATAGGCCCCTCTCAGTGCCATCTGACAGTACTGTGCTGACTGCAGAAAAAATAGCACAAATTGAACAGACCACAGTGGGACAGGCAGAGAATCCCTTGTGGCATGAGCACCGTAAAGGAAGGATTACTGCCTCAAACTTCTATAAAGTAAAGACAAAAGTTGAAAGTTTGAAAAATGCAGAGAAAAATGATGTTAGTGCTGAGAAACTTGTTGCCAGTTTGGTTGGTGACTCTGTACCACCAAAGAATGTCCCTGCATTAAAATATGGCAACGAAATGGAACCAACTGCAAAGGCAGCGTACCTCAAGATATATAAAAAAAACTCATAAAAATGCAAGTCATCGTGAATGTGGACTATTTATTGATCAGACCAAACAGTTTTTAGGGGCATCACCAGAATGTGATTGCTGTGGAAAAGGAGTCCTTGAAGTTAAATGCCCTTTATCTGTTGCAAATGATATTCCAACACCAGCTAATTTAAATTACCTTGTAAATATTAATGATCAGGCCATTTTAAAAACGAAACATCCCTACTATGCCCAAGTTCAAGGACAAATGGCCATTACTAAGAGAGAATGGTGCCATTTTTTTGTTTATACCAAGGAGGGGTACCATATGGAGCGTATCCAGCTAGACATGGATTACTGGCTCTCACTGCAAAATACTTTAGAGTGGTTTTATGTGAATCACTTGAAGCCTGCCGCAAAGTAAATAAGTAAATAGCAATATACAGTCAACTTTTTCCAAGCGGACACCCCTGTATTATGGACACTTTCCTATTACGGGCAAATATTGGACCCCTGTCGTTACTCAACCCCTCAGCATAAAAGAAATAATTAGACATTACAGTCGTCAAACTACAGTCTCAAGGGTGTCCAATTTGACAAGAGTTAACTGTAGTGTAGTAGAATAGTCTGTAGTAGAGTAAACTGCCTATATCATATGGCTAACACAATGGCTTGTACAAATTACAAATTGCTGAACAAACAATTATAATATTGTCTAAGTTGTCTAACAGAGAAATGGGTAGTTCATGCTTTATAAGGCGAAATGTTTTTAATCTTCGTATGGCTTGCTCAACATAGATCCTTAAGTTGGCAATTACCTTGGTTTTCTTAACATCTGCCTTGCTAAATTGTTCCTGACCACGTTTTCCAGGTGGTATATGGAGCTTTGCATGTCGCAGAAGCAAAGCCTCTGAAATGGTGAAGCCCCTGTCTGCCATGACCTCATCGTGCCGCTCTAAAATATCATAAAACCCAGACTCTCTTGTAAGATACACATCTGATGTTCGGCCTCCCCAAGCTTTGGAGACAAAATTGAAAGCACCATTGGGGGTTATGGATACCAACACCTTAGCGGTGTTGTGGTGCTTGTAGTCGGACCAAGTAGCAGCTTTTAGAGCTGGGTCACTTGGCGTTTCAATGAAGACTTCGGTACAGTCGATTATATGCCTCACTTTAGAATACCCAGGCTTCTGGAATTTGTTAGGCAATGTTTTCCTAAAAACATTGAATGACGGGTTGTAAATCATACACCCCAGTTCACTTGCCAAAAGTTTGATCCATGTAGTAAAGATGTTTGTCACTGTTGTAGCAGAGACAGCAAATCGTTGAGCCAAGTCTGCATTTGTTGATCCAAGACGAAGTTTCATCATTGTCATTAAAAATTCATCTTTTTGTGTAAGCTCTCTTTTGGGGCCAAATTTCTTTGGACTTTTCTTGAAATTTCTTCCTTTCCGTGTTGACTTTGTGGGGCCAGTCCAGTATCTAACTGTGTCAAACAAAACATCAAATGTGGCCTTTGAGGGAATGCCAGTCAAAAGATTCACTACTTTATCAGTTTTCAAGTCACAATATGTAAGTCCTTTCTTTTTTCCTAAATTCTTCAGTTTTAGTTTTAGAAGCTGAAGTTCATTATGAGTTTTTTGGAGCTGCTCCTGCAACTTCTGTATTTGTTCATCTTTCTCTGAACAACAATTAATATCAGACACTTTTGGTTCTACTGCACTGCAGTTTCCGGTGCTGGACGCATCATTTCCTGTTGTAGTATTTTGGGAATCACATGAAGTTGAGTCTGTGTGAGTCAGTATTTCTTGATCTACCGATATTTCAGAAGTTCCAGCTCCCCTTTTCATTGCTTTTTTGGGCTTTTTGGGAGGAATTGCACTCCTATCTGCTGGCAATTTGCGCTTTTCTCCCATCGATTTGGGCTTGTAGTGGTATCCCAAGGCCTCTGTTGGATCAGGATTTTCGTCTGTAGGTTTGCCATCTTTAAAATGCACGCTACACACTCGCGAAGAATTCTTTGGAACCCAATTTTTTCCTTTCTTTATCTCCCTTTTGATATTATCCGTCCATCGCTGCCGCCCGGCACTATCCTTCAGCTCCGTGGGAAAGGGAAACAGCTTGAACGGTGGCTCACAGTCGCAAGCATCTGTTCCGTTCAAACAGCCATGGACATTGCAGGTTTGTGTTGCCCATTTATTTAGCCTTTTCCCGCTGTTTGGACAGCCAACAACTACACAATTCCGGTGCCCAAATCCCATACCTAGAGAAGAAATAAAGAACTGAATTATTAGAGACAGAAAATAAACTTTTATTGCAGAAACACTTCGTGAGATTTCTAATGACAAATGGCCCGGCCAAATGCTCGAAATTCATCAGGTTTTATAGCTATATTTTCATGAAATAGACATCAATAACCACAAACAGGATTGACTTACCAGTTTAGAGGTTTGCTGGCCGATAATGAAAGCTGTAAAGGACGTATTTCAATAGAAAACCGTTGTATACACGAGATAAACAAACGCTAGTGATATTCAATATGGCGGACATTCGAGAGTTGGTGCTCACTTTTTCACAGATGCTATCCCACAATGCACCGCGCACCAACCGGAAGCGCGAAACTCTTGATGCATGTATTATGACAAATAACTAACTTCAATTTTTGTTTTGTTTTCAACAACACTTTTAGCTCAAACTGCCTTTGACTAACTGCAGGACTGGCAACCAAGTGACAACCCAGGAAAGACTCTCAGCCTATTTTTGCAGTACATTGGGATTTTCATGTACATGTAGCTGGAATTATATACCTCGTCTAGTCTAGAAAGAAAAGTGTCAAATCTGCACTTTCCAAGGCCCTCTTGCAGCTGTGGAGAAACCTCTTATAGGGAAGGACCCCCAAATCACTACAACATACTTAAAAGTGGTTTGTTGAAAATATGCAGTCAACTGGGAAAGTACTGTGCAGAAAATTACAGAATGCAGTTGTAATATAATTCAGTTTACCTTGTATTAAAAACTAACGACCTTTTCTTTACAGTACTTTCTGAATTGACTGCATTTTATTACTGATTTTTATCATTGATAAGTACTGAATCGATCCAACCATTTTGAATATTAGGATTAATACAGTAAGTTGCCAGGTTTACTGTGTATATAAAACTGAACTTGTTATACTAAACACAATGCAACTAAAGCAAGTTGTTTTCACTTAGTTTTCTTTATTTTTAGCCATTGAATTGAATTGAACATCTCATGAAATTTAAATAACAAAAGTACATGAACCATTGAATTTTTTTTTTATAAATATGTCATGAAACACTTACAAGCTAATTGTTTTGGTCAGCAAACTTTTTGTTTGATATCCCAGTAAAGCCAGTTCTAGAGGAGGTACCAAGGGACAGTGAATTTCTTCTACAGCTTACTAATATTGACAATTGTAATGATGAATCATTTTTGCAGGATGTAAGTGATTTCCCAGAGCGTTTTGATATGGGCTATAATAAAGCTGTTTTGTCTTTACAGGACAAAGATGAGCTTCTGAGTGCATGTGTTAAGCACATTGTTGTAAGTAGTGTTGCTGAAGAGATTTTCAGCTTTAGAAAGGGTCTTGCCAGTTTTGGTGTTTATGATATTTTATGCCAGTTTCCAAAAGAGAGTATCAAACACTTTGTGCATTGTGAAGTTTCTGTTGAAGAAGTAAAAGCTTGCTTTGAGCCTTCTTATTCACCTTCAACTAAGTCTGAAAGGCTTGAAGTAGAAATAGAAATTGTCTACAAATGGCATCAGTTTTTGAAGAGTGCTAGCAAAGGAAAGCTGACATATGATGTACTGCCATGCTATAACTGGATAACGGATGAGACAGGTCCAAAGCATAAGGTTCTCACACTAGGTGATGTTTTGCAGTTTGGCAGTGGTTCAAGGTACCCAAATTTTAGAGGCAAGCTATGTTTTGAACATGAAGTAGCAGAGAGAGGCAGGAGAATTAAGGCAAATACATGTGCAATGTCTATTACAATTCCAGTTAACAGTAGATACTCTAACAGTTGCAACAGTGGTGAATTTGCATTTCGTCTCATGGAAGACATATTCCAAGACTTTGGCTTTGGGATGCCCTAGGATTTGGATCAGTCTAAGGCTTATAAGCACGTGAAATGCATTGTGCTTAAAATTTCATTTTGTTCTGAAGATGGCTTGATTTAATTGTTTGGGATGTTTCCATAAAGAGTTAACCATCAGTGCCATGATAATTATATAATATATGGTTTATAATCATTGGCTTAGTTTAACGTTCATCTAGTTTTCATGTCTGATTATATCTGACAAGTGTCCATCACATATAATTCACTAGTTTGATGCAGCAGCATGTTGAATCCCAGGAGAATAGACCCTATTCATAAATGCGTATTTATGTTTCAATAGTTTATCCACATGTACAGAAAATATTATCAATACCACGCGAAAGGGCATGTTAAAATTAGTGATCTTGTGAAATTTTAAGGTTGTAGCTTAAAAATCAACGAAGTTATATCCATTTGAAATTAGAAAGATTTGTATGAGAAAAATGACGGAGGCCTTTCCAGCCTCGCTTTCATGTTTTTTCAGCATTTCAAATCGCTACAACTCAACAGTAATTCTCCACATTGCTCTAAAACTGAACACAATTACTAGTTTTAATATGGTCTTTCATGTGGTAGCATTAGGTTTCCTCTACAAATTTATCTTCCAAATTATGCAAATTAGGAGGCGGCCATTATGAATTCGGTCTATAAACATTTAGTTTTCCTCGTTCTGAAACTGCTCAGTGTGAGGCTTGACATTGTGAAACTTGTTTCTTGCCAACATAGTTGCCTCGTGAAACTAGTGAATACTTGTTAAACACATGAATTAAGTTATCATTTTAAGTAGACATGTGTAAGCAACATTTTGATTCTTGCATGGAAAAGTGTTTGCTGTCTACAAGCTGTTTTGAAATATTTACACTATATAAGTTTAAATTATGTATGTTGCATTAATTGTTTAGTTTACATTGTACTCACTACATCTACCGGTTCTTTCTTATCCCAAAATTATGTCATTTTTTGGAGGGTACTTGGCATAGGAGATACAAAAACTTCCGTGTTTATGTAAAGTGCCCCCCCCCCCAAGTATTGCCCAAGTTTGTATAATTTTGGGATGAGAAAGTAGTGAATAATTATGTTGAAAATTCAACTAATTTTGAAAGAAATAAAGCTTCAATTTCAACAAATGCAAATACGTTCAGCTTTCTTTATATTCTAATTAATCTCCTTTTTTCGGGGTGGTATTCTCTTTACTTTTCAAGTATACCCTTGTTTCAAAGTCTATCCCAGTTCACTGTATACTAGACAGTCACTATATGTTTATGGCAAACCAGGTTTGGCAAATTTGACTAACTTCTGGAAAAGTTTGCCTGCTTCTTGGATAGTAGCTGGTTGAGAAAGCCCATTTTTCTCCATGACATACAGGAAATACTCTTCCCACACTTGGTTTTCTTGGACTGACTCAGCTGCTTGTAACTTGCCTTTCATTTCTGATAGTTTTTGTGAAGAGACAGGAATCAAGCAATCTGTGTGTCCATAATCCTCTGGCAAAAAATACATTACATCAGGTACACCAGAAACAGTGGCATGCTTTGACTTTCTGATTCGATGTATATTCCAGTAATCTTTTGTTTTGTCCAGGTCGCTTTGGATCAAATCAGCAAAACAAAACCACAACGCCTCTTTATGAATCTCACTAGTGAGGTCAAGAATGTCAGATTCGTGAAGGTCATTGAAAAAGTCCATCCACCAACTTGCGCGTTGCTTCCTAAAGGAAGACCAGAAACATTCGATTCTTTGGTTACTTGTACTTGGGACATATTTGTGAGCATTAATGCCTGCATATTCATCCAATCCATCAGCACGGAAATAACACTGCATAGCAGCAACAAGTCCATTTTCAGTTCCAAGGTCGGTGTACACACGTACTGGACATCCTCGTGCAGCTTTAACATAATTGAAAAAGTACTGAACAATTACCTGAGGATTTTTGTTTGACCGTTGTACTTCAAGCCACAAAATTCTCCTGCTGAAACCATCAACACATCCGTGGATTGGAAATACAAATAATTTAAGTTTATCATAGCCATCTATGTGCCAGCAAAAATTGGGCCCGGGTGAAACGTAACTACGACGATGGAAAGAACGGCGTTTCCTTTCTTCCACACCACGAGAATCAACCTCGCGTAAAATAGACTCCACTATACGTCTAGGAACATGGATATGATATCTAATACGCAAAATGTGCCACATAGTACGATAACCATTCAGGCTATCCGGTCCATTTGCTATTTCACGAACTATTATTTCCTTGACGCACTGCAGAACATTTTCGTCTGGCACATCACGACGCTTGAGCCCGTAATCATTTAACCTTCGTTTAAGTGTTCTTATATTCATGCTTATTTCATGATGTTTTTCCAGCATCAGTATGATTTCCTTGTACCTAAATCCTTTATGGAAATAATGCTCGATTAAGTCCCTTTCTGAACCATTTGGTAAAGCTTCATGAAAATCATGTTCGCTACTTCCGGACGCCATTTTTGATTGTTTTGGCGGGAAACCTTCGAGCCCGCTGTTCACAACCGCTGACAAGCACCATGCGTGCGCAAGGGTTTTATGCTCTATTTGCAGTGCAATGATTTTTTAGCTTGCAGTGCAAATTGTTTTAGCTTGCAGTGCGATACATTTTTAGTTTGCAGTGCAATATTTTTTAGTTTGCAGTGCGCCACATTTTTAGTTTGCAGTGCGATATATTTTGTTTGCAGTGCGATATTTTTGAGGCAGTGCAATTGCTTCTTGTTTGCAGAATTGTTTTGTTTGTTGCCTTGTCCCTTCTGGGCCACCGTAGGTATTATACCACACAATACTTTCGGTAATTTGAAATAACTTCTAATTAGTAACACGTCCTTCCCTGTTATTTCATTAACTTTATATTTCACGATAATAAATCAATACAAACTCTATTAGTGAAGGCAAGGAAACTTGCCAGGGGAAAACTCTACTAGCGCACGCTATCACGCAATCAATCTTGCGCCAGCCATCACATTATTTAATGGCTACATGTATGCATAGAGCCACAAATCGTGAGCTTGGGCTGCCTGTGGGGACTTTGGGATCGGTTGGAGGAATTAAAAAAAAAATTGTCTCGATTTTATGTTTCGTGGAAATTGGGAGCGGGAGATCTTCAAAAGACAAACACGGCTCTGCTTTTGTAAGCAACTGGTTTCAAAAAGGGACTCCAAATGCTTTGCTCTGTATTTGATGGTATCAATATTTAAATGTAAATTGCTTATGATGATATGGAAATGTTTAATATACAGAAGATGTTTTATATAGCTAGGTTGCCAGTCTCGTGACAACCACGGCCCGATTAATATATAAGTTAACTTACTAGTAGTAACGAATGGTTATGTAGTGTGGGCGAGCAAATGAGACCTCCAATAGACATTTATCATGCCGCGGTCTGTTTCGTCCGAGGGGAATAAAGACATTTATTCTTGCACTTTAACCTTGTCTCTGTGTCGAGGTTAGAGGTGCAAGAACAAAGGTTTGTATTCCCCTGGGACGAAACATAATGCGGCGTGAAAGGTCTATTGCGTGACATTTAAGTAATGAGTCGGAAAAAACTGATGTCATCTTCTCAATATAGTCATAGTTTGTTGTAGGAGAAATACATGTAGTGCATCTGTAAAAATCGAAAAAACTAGTGTCTTGTGTTTGTGTTTGTGTAGAGTAATGAATGGTTTTTTCCCTTAATTCTGCATTTGTTATCACATAGTTACCACTATTATTTGGAATTCCCTTCTTATCGACTGTAAAGTATTAGTGTTGTTGGTTTATTGTCGAGCGTTGGTAAAATGAGCCCCTGGCTCGGAAGATTCAGGTAACCACTCCCTACGTTATTGGCACAAAATAATATTGTATTGTATTGTATTAATATAAGTTCTAGTTTGAGTCATCTGGCATTTCATCATGCAGACTTAACGGCATGCACCAGCTCATTGGTGTTATGTGGATGAACATTCATCAGGCTCTAATAGGAACCAGTGGAGTTTACGGAGTATAGAAGATATGGGATCAGATTTTTTAGAACTATAGCTACCGGTAATGACCAATCTAGTGGGAGTGCGTCAGCTTGTTGTTGTAGTTGCTTGTTTTGCATTTGCTGGTTAGTTACTCCTCATTGCATCTGGGCTTGCATTTAGAACTGATGGCCTTCTTCAGTACCCTGATTACCCTGATTACCCTGATGGTGCATCTTTTCTTTGTGTTTCCATAGACGAGCATTCCTTTGTAACACAGATTGTTCTTCCTCTGGACAATTCTGAAAGTGTTGAACAAGTGTTTTAACAACCGAGGACTGTGGATCCCCACAAAGGATCATCGCCTGGACAGAGATCTGCCGATCTAATTTCAGACACTTATCTGCAACTATTTGGAAGATGAAACAGGCATCCAAGAATATTACCCCATCACGGTGAGCCCTTTGTGATTGAGCATGTAATATTACTGTTAAAAGCCCTTTTCCAGTGATCACTTTGAGCAGTATTAAATTTAATTATACAAGTGCCCAGCTCCAGGACATTTTCGTGCCTATATCCAACCTTAGATGCCTGTGATTGCCCAGTGTCCTCCAGTTGTGAAAGGTACAATGTAGATAATGCCATCCACTGGATAAATCCCTACATTATAGAATTGACACTACATGTACACTCATTAAAGAGGGTTGAACAGCAATAATTTGATCTTTAAGCAAATCATAATCCCACAGATTAAGAATGTGTCAATACAGTATGTCAACCTTCTATATATCACTAATGTGTATCATTGTATACAGTATTCATTATCTCTGGCATGGCTGTTCATCAAAGTATGACTGTATACTGTATACAATGATCGAATTCAAGTTGGTGGAGGTCAACTAATAGGAAACTGTCAGTACATTACTATTTGTAATGAGTTCCACCATAGGGCAAGCCTTTCATTGTTTCATAATAAACTCCACAGGAAAAGTCATTACATTAGTCCGTGGGCCAGGAGTCGAAACCCTCCCCCACTCCTCGGGGATTTTTGGAGGCATATGCCGTTTTGAAGCTTAGCCTGAGGGTATTCCAAACCAGGTTGTTTGCACTTGAAAGCTGAAAAAAAATGTTTTGAGGCCTAGCCTTTTCCTGCGACTAAAGGCAACAGGCTAAATAATGCCAGGGCACAACGAAAAACAACGAAAATTACATTTTCTAATCTGATTTAAATAATACTCTACACTACTACAGGTATACCAGAACTCAATACTAGAACTATCCCCGCGAGGGGGGGGGGATTCCTTTGGAAATATATCCCCCCTTCAGGTATTTTATCCCACCAGAATCCCATGGATTTCAGTAACTCATTTCTAGAGATTTTTAGTCTTCATAGGAGGAAGAGTTTGTTGGTTTCGATGCAAGAAACATCTACTTGGCTGCTGGATAAAGGGTTAGACGATTTCCGACTCAAGGAAATCCCGAGATTGATGAAGAAGAAAGCGATAAGGAAAACCGCGTCCCAACAGAACGTCAAGGAAAGAAGCGCCCACGCAACATGAGTAAATTTGCAACATGTTTACGGTGGTTCCCATTTTTCTCATTTCAATTTACGCAATGTAGCATCATACTATCTACTTTCGCCCTTTCATTTGTGTGTAAAAGTGTTTCGTTTCCACCTACAACTTAAAATTACAATCTACAATCTAATTCTCTGTTACGTTAATGCTAATTTGGTAACTACATGTGTACTATATGCATGGTTAATTTATCGACTCTGACCTCATATTTTTTTTACATATCCACAGCCATCACGTTGGAAACGGACTTTGAAGAAAAAGGCAAGAGCAGCATGACTGTACTGCGGTTACAAAGTGAGTAAAGAATGTTTTTTTTGGAAAGGAGTTACCTGTTTCAGTGAACAACACTTTCTTTGTAATAATAATTCAGAGGACGAGAGTAGTATAAGGGGTCACTATGGGGCCATTCCCTGGCTCCTGATTGGCCCAAACGGGGGGCGTGGCCTAAAACGACGCCATTACGCACGCGGTCCTGTCAAAGGGCATGTCAATGAGATGGAGGCTTCTGATTGGTCGGCAGTTTAGGGGGTTCCTGTCAAAGGTCTGTCAATGACTGGTATCCCAAAAGCGAGGCTTCTGATTGGTCGGCAGTTTAGAGGTTTCCCGTCAGGGTCGAAGGGGGTTCGGCGGGGTTGGAAAGGAGGCCAAAGCGAGGCTTCTGATTGGTCGGTCGTTTAGGGGGGTCCCGTCAGGTTCAAAGGGGTTCGGCGGGGTCGGAAAGGAGGCCAAAGCGAGGCTTCTGATTGGTCGGTCGTTTAGGGGGGTCCCGCCAGGGATGGAGGGGGGTTTTGTGGGAATAGAACAAATCCAGGCTGGGGATTGGCGGGCGGAAAAGACCCCGGGCCGTATAAGAAAGTGAACCCTTGGGGAGAAGGCATTCATGTTGTTTTGGCTCTTTGCCGTGGTGTCTATGCTCTATCGAGAGTACCATAAAGTGTGGACTCTTTGGGAAGATGATCAACACGATGAAATTCCTATCGGCCGACTTAGTGGATAAAGCGAGCCGTGAACAATTTAAAGCATTGACTCAGCATTTGTACGTGGCTTTGGTGACCGCCGACATTTCACAATGGAAAATAATTCGGCCGAAAGAGGGATTCGCCGAGAATTGGGAGAAAGCTCGCCAAGGTTTTTCGCCGGAACACCTGAACGAGTTCCTGCCCTATTTTGGGCAGATGTGTGCGTTACCCGTCACGCTAGAGATGAGGGACGAGGTGGTGGCCAGCCTGAAACAGCTCACGACCGACCAAGCGTATGTCATTTTGCAAACGTGGCAAGGCAAACTGTGGGAAAAGGGGACGGACGACATGGCACAATTGTTTGGAGGATTTCTGCAGAAGATACGTCTCATGAACACCGAGACGAGGCATAGCGACCTCCCTCCCATGAGTCCGATGCACGTCACGTTGGCCTCCCTGTACATGGCGGTGGTCTCCTACGCGAACGGGGATTGTTTTCAGCGGGTGCAGCAAGTGGCCCAACGGGAGGGCAAACGCAAAGCCTTGACTTTGAATATTCCTCCACGTGGCTACAACGCGGAGGACGCGTGGTTGTTCAGCTACGACGACAACAAAGTACTCGTGTTCAAGTACAGGGAGGACATGAGGAGTGTGTGCCGGGCCCTCTTGGCCAAATTCTACAAAGACCTGATGAGCGAGAGAGAGATCTGGGGCCGGCAGTCGGTAGAAGAGACGGTGAAGAAGGAGTTTTCTGTCGTGAAGAAGTTGCTGGAGGTGCGGTATTTGAAGGAACTGCAACACATGCTGGCGGGGTGCGTGCATTATTGGCTCAGCATAGATGTGGACGCCAAAGATCGGGAGGCGCTGTACACGATGATGTACGAGTTGGTCCTGATGGAATTCAACTATATGAACGAGGCGGCCGTGTGCCACCATCTGGGAGTGGGCGCCAAATGGTCCAGTTGCTCCTTGCATAACAATTTCCTGAGGGAGATGACGAACTTCTTGTTCCGCTGGTTTCCCCTGAAGGAGGGCCTGAAGCTGACCTGGGCCGAGTTGTGCGAGACGCGAATGCGTGAAGACCTGGTCTGTGGAGAGCAGGGTTGCTTGTACCGCAACCGTACCCTAGGCGCCCGTAACGACAGGTATTGGTACCATGCCGAATCCTACGATGCGGAGATGAGGGTGGTCCGTAGTATCATCTCTTCCCGCTACCTGAGGATAGAGTCGGCGTGCCAGTCCCATTTCGACCAAAGCTTTGGCGAACTACTCCCGGACCCCTACTACCCAGAGCAAGAAGTCCGGTTCAAGAGAGAGCGCGCCATCATAGTAGAGTATCAGTACTTCCTCGCTTACCTGTACTACCATTTGTGTGAACGGTACAGCCGGGCCACCCTGCACTGGAACGACACCCACAACCTCGGTCTGAGTTTTGACGAATGCCAGACCCAGGTGAAGAAGTATCACGAGAAAACACTCAAGGAGTTATGCCCCCACGTCACGACCAAAATCCTGAACGAAGAGTACGATCTTCTGTTGCCTATCTGGGACCACTGCACCACCATGCTGTTGTACCAACTCTATGACTATTCGGAGTTTGAGTTGTATCACTACGTCCAGGGAAGGCGAACCCCCTCCTAGAAAAACGATCGCCTGTACCGCTTGGCCTACCACCTCAGCCATTCTATGGTCACCACGAGCCTGAACCGTCGTAAAGTGCGTGCCTGTGTCCTTCCTGTGACGTATGAGGAGGATCGGTTGACCCCCGCGAGGAAATCCTGCCGTGCCTTGAGGGAACACTTGATCACAGCCCTAGGGAAGTATAAAGTGGAGGAAGATAATGAATTCTCCGACGATCGAAAAGAAGATGAAGAGATCGCCCAGAGGGCCGGGTATAGGAGGATGATGTTGAACAGCGAAGCCATGGAGGAAGAGGAAGAAGAAGAGGACGACGCTACAAAGAGTGCCAAGAGAGCCAAGAGAGAGAAGAGGTTGGAAGAACAGGAGGCGTATGACGAGAGGATGGACGAGAAGAGGGAGTTGAAGAGGCCCAAAGAAATTCTGTCGTGGTTCGTGACGGCGGTGCGGTACTTTGTGGACCGGTTGACCTTCCATATGCTGCAGAAGCGGGGGGTCAATGATTTTGACCCGCATTTCGCGATGACCCAAGGCAGCAAGGCTAGCCTGGACGACTTGCTCATGGCCACAAAACCAGGGAGGAAGACTTGGGAAGAGATCATGGAAACGAACTACAAGGCGTGTATTCAAGGCACCTACTACGCTGTGCAGGATGAGTTGGTCGCCACCCTGATCACCCACCTATTCCGGAAACGGAGGATCTCGGATAGGGACAATCCCCTCTACGACAAAGTGAGGCGTTTTGGGATGCATTACGTTACCGGCATTCACGACACGTACCCCGCGGAAACCATGGAAGCCCTGTTGTGCGAGTCGACCCCCATGACGGACGGGCTCTTCCCTTACCTCGACACGGTGGCCCACAGTTTTGCGTGGGGTCTCTTCGAGGCGGAGGGACAAGACAAGAAGCGGGGCCCTAACTTTTCGCAAGAGCTATTGATGAAGGCCTTGAGGAAGGTCCACTTGGATGTAGACCAAGGGATCTGCGTGATCCAGCAAGCGGCGGTCGTGTTCACCAACCCCCCGACCTACACCTACAAACTGTATGAAGACAGTGGGAGGACGGTTTCGTTCGAGAGCAAGCACGCCACGACTCAAGAAGCCATCGAAGACGATGTCCCCGTGGGCCCTCTTGCCTTCGGCTTCTAGTTTTTTCTGTAAAAAAAACAATAAAAATAGCCAGGGAAAAAAGACGGTGTCTGTCGTCTCTAGGGAGGGGAAAAAAGTATAAGGGAGGTACCGCGCGCTAGACTCGGGGAGAGTACAGAATGCCCTGCAGCGGAGGAGGAGGTCCGTCCCTCAAGTGCCACGGCATTTTGAAACGTGTCCGTTGTCTCTTGGCGTGTTGCGGAGGAAAAGTGATTATCCAGGGCTCTCATTTTGAGGATTATGGGGCGCAAGAAGGCGAAGGAGAAGAAAAAGAATCCTTCCGCGCTGCTCGAGGCGTTGTATTACAACCCCAGCAGCCCTGCTGCCTTTGGGGGTGCTGCCCGTCTGGTGAAAGCGGCTAGCGAAGTGGGGGTGACGCGCACCACCACTTTAGCATGGCTGAAAAAAACAATTGACCTTTACGTTGCACCGCCCCTTTCGAAAAAAAATTCTGCGAGGGCGCGTGCGCGTGCTGGCCCTGGACGAACAGTGGCAGGCGGATCTGGTGGACATGCAAGCCACGAGTGCCTTTAACAAGGGCTACAAACACATTTTGACCATCATCGATGTGTTGTCCAAGTACGCGTGGGACAAGAACAAGACGGGAGAGGAATTGGTGCGCGCCTTTACCCAAGTGTTCCGCGAACGGAAACCGTTGCGGTTGCAGACCGATGCCGGGACAGAATTTACCAACCGCAAGTTCCAGGCCTTTTTAAAAAAGAATGATGTGGCCTTTTTCGTCACGTACAACGAGACTAAAGCCCAGATTGCCGAGCGGTTCAACCGGACGCTCAAGGGACGCATGTACAAATATTTCACGGCCACCGGGAAGAAAGAGTATTTGAAAGTCCTCCCTCAATTGGTGCTCGGGTACAACCGAGCCGTCCACAGCAGCATTCGACGCGCCCCCATCACCGTCACGCCCTTCAACGACCACGAGGTGAGGGCCGTCTTGTACCGGGAAAAGCAGCCGACGCCGCTAAAGAGGAAACCGAAGAAACCGCTGTACCGTCCCGGCGACACGGTACGGATTAGCAAGACCAAAGGTCATTTTGAGAAAAGCTATCTGGCCAACTGGTCGGAGGAAGTGTTCACGGTGATAAAACGGTTGGACTACCGCACCCCTCCCGTCTACCGGTTGGAGGACTTGAGCGGGGAGGCGTTGCGGGGAACGTTTTACGAAAGTGAGATGACGCCGGTGGCCGTGGAAAAAGAAAGTCTCTTTATCATCGAAAAGGTGTTGCAACGCCGCCGCGGCAAGAAGAAGAACCAGGAAGAAGTCTTGGTGAAATGGGAAGGGTACCCCTCTAAATTTAACAGCTGGGTCCCGGTCACTCAGCTCCAGACCCAAACGTACGGGTGAAAAAAAGAAATAAAAGAGTTGGTTGTTCCGACGGTCGGAGTCATTGTGGAGAAAGAGAGGATGGAGGAGGAGGAATTTTACATTACCTTAACCCACGGGGTGAAGTCTTACGTCTCCACCTACGTCAATGCCCCGTCCCGGTTCCGTATCCATCTCCATAAAATGTACACGTTGTCTCGAGACTGGGAAATGGCGGTCACGACCCTGGTCTTCCCCAGTCCCCAGAAGAAGACGACCTTGTACATGTACTGTGATTTGGTGGAACCCAGTATTGTGGGGGATACGAAAGCCCCCTTGTTGAGTCCTTTTTTCAGGGCCCGGGGACGGTGAGGTCCACGAACGCAACTTTGCCCCCCTGTACTACAGACGGTTGTCCAAGACGGTGTTTGAGGATTTCGAAATCCTTATAACCGACGAGCAAGGGAAACTTGTTTCATTTCCGCAAACCTCCAAGGTGGAAGTGACCCTCCATTTCCGGAAAGCATGAACACCGACCGCATCTGGATGACGCTGCCTAGCGTGGCCAGCCGGGGTACCTTTCCCGATAACACGGGCTCCCATTTTCGTATCCGGCTCCCGGAGATGTTGGTCTTGGACCGGCAGTGGGAGATGGCCCTCTGCCACCTGCAATTTCCACGCGCCTGGGATGAATTGTTCCCCCAAGTTCAAGACCGCCAATTCTCGATGATCCACGAAACACTTGATCCAGAAGTAGAAATCTCCTACGACCTCCTCCCGAACATCACCTTTACTCCACAGTCTTTCGAAACGGTTACAGAACTGGTCACAGCCATGCGCTGGGCGATGTTGCAAGGGGGTTACGTTTCGATCATGAAAACATTTAGCGTCCGAGTGGAATCTACCAATAATGCCATGGGTAAAACCATCCTCGAATTGGCTCAAAACGCGACGGGCGGCTACATGTTAGTCCTCCCCCCTAAACTGGCCTACATGATCGGCTTGGAGGACGATCCCAAAAAGGCCACCGCACATCCTGCGCACCTGTTGAAAAAACCGGGCCCTCGCACACCGTTGTTGTCCAGTTTCGTGAAGACGAATATAGGGGAGGCGCAGTGGGTGAAACCCGTCCTGATCCTCGCATCGGTTTTGGAGAGAGAACGGACTGTGTACTACATCACTAACGCGAGTACGGGCAAAGGCGCTAACTTGTTTACCGGCCATCGCAAGATCGCAAACTCCTTTGTGGTACCGACCGGGAACTACGCGAACCTCATGGCCGTCCAAGCTACCATTCCGATGAAAGGCCCTGGTGTGTTATGGTTTTGGTACCAGACTAGAGGAACCGCCACGCTGACCCTTAAACTCATCAAGGAGGAGACCCAAATTGCCATGAGCCCCTGGCTGGCCAATCTGTTTGGGTTTGGGCAAGGAAAGCCCGAACACTATCCGGCGGACGACAACACACCCCTGGTGGGGTACCAGCCCGAGTGTTGGTCCACCTACTATTCCGGTCTAAAATTCTGGACGCCCACCCCCTACCTGCTCAACCGCGATTTTAAACACCAACCCGTACACAGTTTGTACGTGTACTGCGATCTGATCGAGCCGCATATCGTGGGGGATGTGAAAGCGCCCTTGCTGCGTGTCGTGTCGGCCCAGGTCTCGTACAACAAGGTGGTGGAACGAGACTTTCCGGTCATGGGCTACTTCCCGCTCGCCAAAACAGTGTTTGACACGCTGGAAATCCTTATAACCGACGAGTCCGGCCAACGCCTCTCATTCGCCTCAACAGCTACCGTGGTGGCGACGTTGGAATTTGTGAAGCGCGCTCTGAAAAGGAAAGCATGAATGGATCGTCTGCGGGTTCTATGGCAGTGGCTGGCGGAGGGTCTTCGATACCTGTGTTCCGTGCAAAACCTGCACCCCCCACCACTCAACGCATGCCCTCCTCCATTCCTGTCTTCCAGGGAGGCCGCGGCCAGCAAGGCGGCGGTGGACTCATCCCTATCCGTTGGAATGAACTCGGCCGTTACGAACCGGTCACAAATCAAAAGGGTGGACTCTTGCCCTTAGCGCTAGCCCCCTTGGCCGTCATGGCGGGCAAAGCGCTGGCCGGGACCGTCGCGGGGGCGGTGGCTAAAAAAGGAGGACAGAAGATACTCGCACGACTGAAAAAGAAATTTGGCAAGAGGGTGGTGAAACAAATCGTGAAGGACACGAGCAAAGGGACGGCCCGTGTGTTCGGCAAGAAAACCAGTAAAAAGTTGATCCAAGGTCTAGAAAAGATAGCGGGGGTAGCGCCTAAAAGGAAAAAGACGAAGAAGCCGGCACGGCCCGTGGCCAACAAGAATAAAAGAAAGCAAAAACAGACTCCCTCTCTCATTCCTTCAACGACCGTCAAGCGTGCACGTGTGGAGAGAGATATCTTTGACGACGATTATTGATGGCGACGGTCGCAGGCATGGGCAAGCCGCCTCTGCCCAACATGATGGGCGGCTACAACACTCATTTGGATTTTTTCGGCAAGGAATTGGCCCAAGCGGTCGAAGAACGAGGCTATTGGTCGGAGCACGCTCCCAAATCGGCCCTCTTGCCCGGGTCGCCCGTGGAATTTTACCTCCCGGCCAGTCCCTATTACACCGTGCTGCCTAGAAGTTACTTCAAGGTGACGGCCAACCTCGTGAAAGCCAACGGCGGGAATTTGACCGCCGGTTTGGACTTGGGGCCCGTCAACAATTGGTTTCATTCCCTCTGGTCCCAAGTAGACATGGCCTTGAACGGGGAATGGATGACCATGAGCACCAAAACCTATCCCTACAAAGCCTACCTCAGCACCCTCCTCAACTATACTCCAGACGCCAAGAAATCCTACCTGACCGCGGGGCTGTACTACAAAGACGTGGCCGGGTCCATGGATGTGTTCGCCATCGCCGGGGACAACTTAGGGTTGACTACGCGGGCGAAATACACGGCGGAAAGCAAAGTGGTGGAACTGACCGGGATGTTTTACATTGACGCGGCCTTCTCCAACAAACTGCTCCTCAACGGAGTGCCCCTGGAATTCCGACTCACCCCAGCCAGCAACGCCTTCGCCCTCATGGGGGACAGTGCGGAGGCGGAAGTGGCCGCCGCTAAAATCGTGCTGAAGCGGGTCACTTTCTTCCGCCGTGTCAGTGTCTGCAACAAGGACTTCATGAAGAGCATCGAAGTGAAACTCGTGTCCCAGCCCGTCCTCTACCCTTACAACAGCGAGGAAGAACGGATGTTCACCATTTCCCAGGTCGACACCACCTTTGAGAAAACGGATTTCCTAGGAGGACGCATCCCCCGACGCATGCGCATTGCCTTGGTGGATAGTGGGAGCAGTTTGGGAGCGCTGAAAAAGAACCCTTTCCATTTCCAAAGGTTTGGGATGACCCGCGCGACGGTCACGGTCGACGGCACGCCCACCCCCTTCTCCCGCGTCGAATTTGCGACCGGGAAAACCCTGGACGGTTACAATACCCTGTTCCTGGCCCAAGGCGCCATGAACGCCAACCATGGGATTGACATTACCCGGACCGATTGGGACAAGGGCTACGCCATCTTGTGTTTTGACTTCACTCCAGACGGTAGTGGCACATGAACATACAACAGTACGGGACGGTGGGCATCCGCCTTCAGTTTGCAGCAGGGGTCGCCCAGACCTTATCGGTGTACGTGAACTGCGAGTTTGACGCCGCGTACGAAATCAGCAGCAGCCGAGAAGTGAAAAAGTTGTAAGATGACCACCTACACGTCGCAATTGACGATCTTGGCACGCCACGATTGGTGGCTCCGCGCCTCGTTTCGGGGCGTGTTTCCCATGGACCTACGGCCGCGTGACCCGCCCCGCCTCGTTCATTCTCAATACCGACAACGCCGACGGACCAGGCACCCATTGGTTGGCCTTTTATTGTCCGCGCCAAGGCCTGAATGAATTCTTCGACAGTTATGGCTTTCCCGCCTCTTATTACGGGTTGCAAGAGTACGTGAGGCAGGGGAACGCCCAGCATAGGGAAAACAGTGTGATGTTGCAAGGGAACAAGTCCAGCGTGTGCGGCAGTTATTGCCTGTACTACCTCCTGCGCCGAGCCCACGGCCGGTCCCTGGCGGAGGTCCTGCAGAACCTCCAGCAGTGGAAGACCAAGACAACCAGGGACCGGGCCCTCCAAGCCTGGCAGCGCCAGTACCAGCGCCGGAGTGTGGCGCAGTGGCAGCGGCAAGGCAGTTCCCTTCACGATCAATGTGTTATCAGTTTGAGAGACACTAAAAAAATAAAATAAAACAAGTTCCCCACCTCCATGTCTTGTTATTCTTGGGAAGGGTATGAGGCGCAATGGATGTCCGTTTCCAAGCGCCCTGCAATATCTTGATCACGGGTCAGAGTCAATCGGGGAAAACGGTGTTCACCGAAAGACTCTTGCATCATGTGAAATCCCATTTCACACAACCACCCCTCACCATCGTGTACTGCTATGGCAGTGCCTGGCAACCCCGGTTCACTGCCCTGCAAAAACAATTGGGGGTGAAATTTGTGGAGGGGCTTCCCGACGACCCGTACGCCCCCTTTCGCGGCAAGCCGGGCCTCTTGATCCTGGACGATTTGATGAAAGAAGGCTCCAAGGACGAGCGGGTGGTGGACCTGTTCACCAAAGGCTCACACCACCCAGAACATTTTCCCGCCAGGCAAGTACGCGCGCACCATTTCCATCAACGCCCACTACCTGGTGGCTTTTAAAAACGCTCGGGATTCATTACAAGTCCGGAAATTGGCCGAGCAGGCCTTTCCGGGGCAAGTGCCGGCGGTGATGCGAGCCTACCAGGACGCGACCCAACGCCCCTTTGGCTACCTCCTCTTCGACCTGCACCCCCGGACCCCGCCCCCAATCCGGCTGCGCACCAACATTTTCTCCGAGGAGGGACAACAGCATCGCGCCTACGTGCTGGAGGAGGATCAAAAGGGGGTGGGCAATGCGTTGGACCTGTTGAAACTACAAAAGCACCTCGTAGGAAAGCCACTGCAACTAAGAGAGCAACGAGGGGGTACTAAGAAAAAGAAGAAGAAGAAGAAGGTCCCCTCGGTACAAAGGGCGAGTAAATCAGGGGGTCGAGAGCTTCGTGGAGCGGTGTGGAAGAGTCTCAACAAAACAACCTTCCATCCCCCCTTTTCCGTATCGAAAAAGGTCCCGACCAAAGGGGGTTGGATTAACTTTATAGGTTAAGCCCCCCAGGGAAACCGTTCAGTTGTGGTGATGGCCTCCCCCTTGCTTCAACGTCACGCGCTGTTCATCCGACAATTTGCCAAAGCGGATCTCGGGCAGAAAAAGAAACTCATCCGGGCCGCGAGTCACACTCAAATCAACGCCGTCAGCGAAGTGGTGCACAACGCCTTGCGTGGAACTTTTCCGATAGGGGCCCGCGCCAAGAAAGTCTTTGCTCCCATCAAGGTGAAACTTCGAAAAATAGCCAACAAAGCCCTGCCGCCGGCCGTGAGGAAAAGGATTCTGCTCTCCTCCTCGACCGTGGGCCAGCGTGGGGGCTTCATTTTCACGACCGCCGCTCTCATTGCCGCCGCCGTTTTTGCTGCCAAAGCGGCCGCCGCCGGAGCTATCAGTGGAGGTGTGGCTTACGGAGCCAAGAAAGCTCTGGACGCCGCTTAGGTCTTATGGTCCAACCAATCCGCAACTTGCCGGTGCCCACGGGCATTGACCCGGCCCGGTGGCAGTTGTTTCTAGCCCGCCTGCGAAAAAGGGAACACCAAACCGTACCGGGAAAAAAAGTTAGCAGGACCGTGCGGGCGGCGAAGCAAATCCAAAGAAAGTATAAGACGCGGCCGCCCAAGAAGAAATCCCAGACAGGGAAAAGGAAGCGGGCCCCACACCATCCTCCAGCAGCCCCAGTAGGAATTTCCGTGACACGATGGACCGTGAAGCGACACAAACGAAAAAAGCGATGAAAGAGGCCGAGGGGAAGAACCCTATGCGCATGGTCTTGGTGCCGGAAGAGTCCATGCGGTGGTTGGAACAACAGCTTCGTGTGGACACGACCAAAGGGGTTAAAGTGCTCAGTCAGTACCAAACGGCCATGGCGCAGGTCCTAGAAAACCCAGAGAAACCGGCCAGCGCCGACCAGTTTCAAGATTTACTACAAAAATACGTCCGACGTCGCGAAACCCTTGAGCCTAGTCCCTTCACGGCCGTGGCGGCCAAAGTGTTAACCCAGAGCCAAAGGGGCGCTTTGCGAAAAGTACCCCCCTCCAGCAAACCTTTAGCGTCGGTGCTGGTCAATCTGTTGAAACTGAAAGGGGGACAGAAAATTACCTGGAATGCGCAAGGGGAAGTGAAACTCTATGGGCAAACCCTGCCGGGCAGTCAAATTGCTGATCTGATTAAAGAAGCGGTGCATCCTTCTTCCACCCGCACGTCGCCCGGCTACCGTGATTTCATGCAATTTCTAGCGGAAGAAAAAATTCCTAAAGATCTCGTCCGCCATCCCCGGGATCTCATCTCCAAAAAGAAAGAGTACACGCCCCGGCCTAAACGAACCGCCGCCGCGACTCCAGAAGAACCCCTACTACTACCCACCCCTTACAAAGAGCCCCCGCCCCGCCGAGATGAAACACCGTTCTCCAGGACCCCTTACAAAGCCTTTTCCCGTGGGGGGACCCGTGGGGGTCCCCGTGGGGGCATCCGCCGCCTCTCTTTTGGCAGAGGCTCCGCCCAAAAACCGCCTTTAAATTGGCAACCTTTTTAAACCCCCCTTCATTGTCGCCATGGCACGAACCCTAACGAGACCCTCGGGATTGGGACAAGCGCTCTGGCAACGCCGTGTTGCCCAAGCGAACCGGAAGAGGAAGAAAAGGAGGAAGTCAGGGGGAACGCAAACCGTGCGCAAGATCACGAGCCGAAAATCGAAAGACGGCCGTACCGAAACAACGATCCGAACGACGACCACTTCGGGCAAGCGCAAAGGCAAGAGTATCAGCCGGTGGAACGTCAAACACCTGAAGAAAAATACTTAAAGAAAAAAAGACTTTGACAATTCTCACTCATTACTCGTTGCTCTTCAAGCTGTGAACGTCATGGGTCTAGATATTACTTTCTATGGAGCTGAGGGAGGCGGCGATGTCATTGTGGGTGAGTGCCACCTGTGCTATTCTACGTTTGGCAACTGGATGGAAGAATACCTGAGCGAAGGCGAAAGGAAGCAGTATGTGCTGAGCGACTGCGAAGGAACCTATTATGGATTCTATGTGGAGTTGGTCTATGATATTTGTATTTGGGAAGGATTCCTGCGCAAGCATCCAAGACTCCAGCCTTACAAGATGGAGTTCCAATAAATAAAGACTGAGACTTTGGTATCACAGCTCAAAGGAACTGAACCATTTATTACAATAAAAAAAAAAAAAAATTCTAGAGTCTCTTTGTTTTTCTTTAGTAGCCGTAAGGGTAGCTCTGGTAGCCGTGGCGTACCCTCTTGTCGTAGACCACCTTGAAGGTCTTGGTCTCTGGGCGGGTGTGCAACGTCCGGTCTTGGGTGTTGCGGTGGATGGCGTGAGGCGTCACCACCGTCCGTGTGGGTTCCCCCTTGGCCTTGCACCATGGCCACCATGGTCTCGAGGTTGACGATCGCCCGATTTCGTACGTTGAGACGTAGTCCCTTCACTTTGCAGACGGTGCGGCCTTGACTCGTTTCATACCCGTAACTCTTGGGACCGGTACAGGCAAAACGGACAATGTGTTCGCCTTCTTTCAATTCGTTTGTCATGTCGCCTAGAAATCGACCGACCGGGGGCGCCACTTGACCTACTTTCCGCGTGTAGTAAATACTGTCCGTATCGTGGTAGACGATGCGGTCCTTCAAGAGATCGAGGTAAGAATACAATTTCAGACGTGCATGGGCTGTGGTGTAGGCGGCAAACACAACGTTGGTGTGGGGGTTGGAGTCGATGTGATGAGGGGTGGCGGTGTAGTGGACTTGCACCATGTCTTCGTGCACGAACAGAATGTCTTGCACTTCCTTCTCGTCGCTCATCATGAGCTCGAAGTAGCGGGCCAGGTCGGTGACGTACTCCGTCTGCCGAGGGTTCTGCTTCTGGCCAAACTTGCCCCACAAAGTGTTGAGCATCCATTTCGCCAGGGCCCTCATCCCCGCGTTGAACTCGATCTTGTCCCACTCCAGTAAGATCCCCGTGGCCACCCGGTAACTCTCTATAAAAGAGGCTTTCTCGGCGTCGGTGTTACATCCGGGCGGCCACCCGCTCGCCTCTTGTTTAATCTTGAGGAAAGTGTTCACGTAGTCCGTGAACAAACCCCAGGTACCGGTGGCGGGATCGTACTGTTCCGACTCGGGATAATGCCATACCCGGTACATTTCCAGGACCCGGTAGCCTTGGCGCAGGGCCTCGTGAAGTTCGTGGCTCACCCAAGTGCCTGTCAAAGCCCGGGCCTCGTCGTCGTGTGCGCAGGGGACCTGGTTCTTGTCTTCGGCGCAGGTTCGACAGAGGGTAAACAGCAGTTTCTCCCCCACGTGCGTTGGGAGGACTGGGAAAAATAGGCGGCGTGGCGGCAAGATCTTCAGATGGATTAACCCCTCGTACGGGACGGTAGGGTCTAGATCTTTTGTGAGGATGTCTGGATGGCCCAGCGGGAACCGTTGCGTTTTTTGCACCCAGGGGTATAGGGAGCACACATCCAGCGCCTCCATCCATTCTCTCCCCCATTCTCCCTCGCTCGCTTCCCAGTAAGTCTTGATCCCATTGGTTCGCCCTCCAAAGAACGCTTTCTTGGGGTCGAGGGGAAGCTGGGCTTGAGGGATGGGCGCTAGGGCAACGATGGTTGGGTCCAAGGTCATGGCCGTACGAATTTCACACTCCCTAATCTGGACCACGTTGTACCCTTGCTGTTTCAGGTACAACATTTTGTCCCGGGTCCGGTCGGCCAACGTTCTCATGGTGCAGTGGAGCAGGGGATGCACTCTATCTGGAGGGGTGCAACGGTCACAGCCGTGCCAGAAGCAGCCGTTTATTTCGTAGGCCGTGTGGGTGGCCGCGTGGTACCCGTCCAGTTTGTAGGGGCCCACGTGCTTCTCTCCCAAATTGCCCGCATGCTGGATCTGAATTCCGTCCCGCCGCTCCACGTGGGCCAACCATTGGAGCGCCAACGCCGACTGTTTATCCTTGGGCCAGTAGCCAAGCCGTGGCAAGACCGCAATGGTGTTAGGTCTGAGGAATTTCTTGCGGAACACTAAGTTGCATAGGGAGGCGAGGGTTACGGTCTTGGTAAAGGGGTCTATCCCCGCCGCTTTCATCATTATTGTCCGGAACGCCAAACAGGCCCGTTGCAAGATGGCCACATCCCGATGGCAATAGAGGGCCCGTTCGGTCGCATGCCAGGCCACCAGTTCTTGTTTGCCTTGCGGACTCAACGAATCCGGTTCGTAGTAGTGCAGGTCTGGGAGTGGCCCCACGTACTGCTGGTGTTCTGGTTTGTTAAAAAAGATAGGAAAATCCAGCTTGTTGAGGTTTTCGGCCTGGAACCCGAACGTGACGGGAAATTGTTTGAGGGCCAGCGGGATGAAGAGGAGGGAATCTTTGATAACCAACTTGTACTCGGGGATGGTCACCACCATAGCTTTGCCACCTCGGAAGAGCACTTTCGGTTTTATGGCATTCTTGAAGAGATACTCGAGGATGGGGTACGAGTCGTACCCCATGGCGTTGTGGGCCAGGCACACGTAGTTTTTGTGATCCCCCGAGAAGAGCCAATCACAGAATTGGGGGAGGGCCGTGGGGCCTCGGAACTCTACTTTCCGTGGACCGCATTGAGTGCAGGTGGGTAAGTCTGACGTCACACAGAGATCGCACACTTTCGAGACCCCCGCAAAGTTGACCACGTGCTGCGCTTCCAGGGGCATGGCTTCAAAATCAAAGAACAGGTACCGGAACTTGTCCTCAGACCCCTCGTCTTCCGCGGCGGCTCTCTCTGTCTCCTCTTCTTCCGCCAGGAGGGCCGCGTAGGCATCTTCATCTTCATCTTCATCTTCTCCCCCACCACCACCACCCCCTTCTGGGGCTAGGCGCTCGACTTGTTGGTCCGCCACTTGCATGTAGCACAAGTGGTTCGGGGGGACAATAGCTTTGCAACTCCGACAACGGTATTCTCCGCACACGTGTACTCCGGTTCGGCTTCGAGCCAGATGGTCCATCGTCACCCCGCACTGACCACAACGGGTGTGTACCGTTCGCACGAACTCCATGTTCTGGTGGTGAGATTCCCTTGCCCCGTCCGGCGGGGGAGGGGACGACGGTGGTTGTCGAAGCAGACCCCACTCTTGAACCACCGCCGGCACTGGTCGCATTTTCTCCAAAAAAAATTCTCCCCAGGGGCGAGGGGAGAGCAGTCTTTGACCCCACAACAGCAACAGGTCGTGTCACAAGCGTGTCGTCTAGGGTTGCTGTAGGTCTTCTGGCAGAGGGGGCAGAAGTATCTGGCATTCAGGAGACCCCTCATGTTGTTGATGACGTCATAGTGATTGTTCTCGGTTTGATAGAGGTACACGCGGTAGTGGGCCTCAGGGAGGTGGCCCGAGTAAATAATACTATTCATGTGCTCTCGGGAAACCAGATTGACTTCTACCCCTTGCTCTGCCAAATAGGTTTGGAATAGCTTGAGCTCCGGGATCCCACATGGTTGAACAGGGACGCCTGCCTGGTCGTGGAGCTCCAAGGCTAGAGACCGTTGTCGGTGTCTCCCTCGCCTTATTTCTTTGTACTCAGGATGTTTCTGCTCCCGGGCCAGGGCCGTGACCAAACCTCTGGCCATACACAATTCATCATAATTGTGTATCCTCACGATACTTCGTTTTATTTTTTTTAATTTATCCAAGTCGGTCGTACAGCATCGGGCCGGACGCCCTCCTCCCACGCTGGGTATTTTAACGTGAAACACATGGATGTGGAAGCGACCCCTCATAATGAATTCTTCATTGGATTGGGTGATCTCCCCAATTCTGTCCATGATTAGGGAGGGGGTGAGGGTGGACCTCATCAGGTAGGGAAAGGCCAAGGGGTAGTCCAGATGCGGAGCGTCTAGGGTCAGGCGTACTCTGTCTTGAGGATCGGCATCCCCTAGAGTGGTCTCCAGGACCCTCTCTAGTGCGACCGTGACGTCTTGAAGGGCCTGTCCATCAAAATATAATAATACATAAAATAAATAAAATAAATAAATAATACATAAATAAATAATACATAAATAAAATAAGAAATAAAAAAGTGTAGTCCAGCTAGAGAAGATCAAGAAGAAAAAGAAAAAAGAAAAAAAGAAAAAATTGGATTTCCTCACGGGGGCTCGAACCCCGTGCGCTTCGCGCTTGAACCCCTGCCTCTTGCAGCAGGAGATTTAACGCTATGCGCCACCTCGTGCGCGCGTTGTGACGTCATGCCAAAATAGTGTAGTCAATCCTTACCTCGGGCAGAGTCGCGCGGGATCGTGTCCTTATTCGGAGCTCGTAGTCCTTACAGGTCGTCTTAAATTTTCTGCATGCTCTGGACCGTGTTTGTAGGAGTTCAAAGACATCCTCCTCTTCCTCCTCCTCTTCCTCCTCCTCATCCTCCTCATCCTCTACGGCATCGGCGGCGGCGCTGTTTTTTTTCCTTTTCCCACCTCCCTGCTGCTCACTCACTCGTTTGCCGTCGGGAAATAGGTCGTAGAGACAATTGTCCGGCTCAAAATCGTCCTCGTAGTCCTCCTCATGGTCCTCCTCGTGGTCCTCATTCTCTGTCTGCGGAGACTTCGGGTAGAATTTTCCCCACGAAAGGTTGAGGGACCGTTTTTGCCAATAGTTTGAATGAAATGACCTTTCCAGGTCCGTCAATTCCGGAAGCACGGCGGGGAGGTTCAGCGCGGCGACGAGTCTTTCTATTTCCTCCTCGGTGATGTCGTCTTCTAGAGTTTCCATCTCGGGGAATGTAAATGGTTCTTGCGAGGGGTAGTCTACCCCCGGGGGGAAATTCACATCCTCCAGGAAGGCGTACAAATCATCCGCGTTGTAGGGGTTTATTTCTTCGTACGCGAGCTCGTCCTCTGGGTCTCCCACAGGGTCTCCCGCTGGGTCTCCCCCCGGGGAGGGATGAAGCGGCGAGGCCTCTTCTTCGAGGGTAGTGATGACTGGGTTGCCTTCTTCATCTAGGTAATTCCAAGAGTCCATCGTGCCCACACTAACCCAAATCAAAATGCATCGCTTCCTTATATTTTTTTTTCACTGTTCTCTGATTGGTGCCTTTTTCTCGGCCGATGATTGGTTCCTCTAGAAGGAGCACGGTCTGTGAGTGGTGGAATTCGATCCGTTTTTGGTTCGACTTGAACACCTGGGGTCTAAGAATCCTCTGAAAAACCCCTCCCCCCTCCCCCCTACCCTTGTTCTTTACAATTCTCTCGCCCCACCCCGGGGGGATCCCTTCTTCCTTCCTTCTTTAAGCCGTAATCATTTTACGTTCTCTAAACGTATTTTCTGATCTCCTAAATCCTAAAACCTAAATCCTCTCGGCAAAGGCGCCCAGCTAGGTAAACAAAACTAGTCCAACCGGTTTATCCCAGTTTAGGAGCCTCTTGTGAATGAGATTTTGTAAGGCAAAGACGCGCGTCTCCTGATTGGTGGAAAACTAGTCTAACCGGTTTATCCCAGTTTAGATTCTCGTGAATGAAAGTGGCGTGATGTAAAGGCGCGCGCTCTCGGTTCCTGATTCAGCGTGTACGAGGTTTTGGCAATAAAGGAACCCTTTCCCGGATCGCCGAAGACGAAAAAAATAGCGGAAAAATTAGAAACCCTGGAGGGCTAATTCCAGCAAAAATTTTAGACCCTTTCAGGACTGTTTTGGGGGTGAATTTTGAGAGTCAAAAACCCAAAATCCACTGAAAACGAATTCGAACCCATTTCGGATTGAATGACCCCGCCAATCATAGCGCTCGCTTCGCTTAGCGAACCAATCGTAGGCCGAGCTTAATGCTCCAATCACAACCCATCCTTTGCCTGCATAAATACATGCCCCAAAACTAACTTCGGCACAGTTGAACCAGCCACTCAACCGGTAAGTTTACACAAAATTTTCTCTTGGAATTCAACCTGAGGCCTTACATTTTCTCTTGGAATTCAACCTGAGTCCTTACTAATCTTTTCTTTTTTGTTTTTTCCTTTTTATTTCCTCAGTCAAACAACAAGACAAACAACAAAGACAAGAACAAGGTGAATTTTACACAAAATTCTCTCTGGAAATTCAACCTAGGGATTTACTAATCTTTTCTTCTTTTGTTTTTCCTTTTTATTTCTACAGACAAAACAACAACGACGCTATGGCTGTCCGACGGCCCATCCGAGAGATTGAGGTACTATCCTGCTGACTTTCTTGTTGCCTAGGAATACCGCCGCTAATTTTTCTTTTGTTTTTTCTAGAATATCCGAGGCGTACAGACACTGAACCTGGCTCAAGTAAGTTGTTGTTGTTCTCCCGCCTCCCTAAAACAGTGTTAACGTTCGGTCGCTGCTTCACAGAGCCGTTCATTTTATTGGCAAAATTTCCCCATTGAGTAAAGTTTTTGGTTAATTTTTTATAGGATTTTCTCGAGGACCCCACCGGGGGGATCTCCGCTCTTGTCAGAGCGCCTCTAGCGAACTAATTTCTCTAAAACATTATTCGTTTTTTTCTTAATTTTTCTTTTTAAAAATTTTTCTTTTCCGAACAGACTTTTTTACCGGTCGCGACGGACTTGACTGCCTGCCACTATCTTCACCATGCCCTTTTTTTAAGAGAGTGGGGCTTACCATTGGAGATCATATCCCGCATTGGTGCTTACGTCTGTGGCCAACAGCGTGCCGACAAGAGGAAAATCAAACATAAAAAATTATTTTTTCCAACACTTTTGATGATTACATGTTTGAATACGTGGGAATTTGAATCAGTCTATTGTTGGGACGCTAGTTTCCAGGAGCTCCCACATAATAAGCGATTTTTGGGGATGGACCCTGTCATGGCTGTTATGTTTATCGAGCCGTTAACGGAATTTTCCTTCCGCTGGTGCCGGAAGTGCCATTCAAACACAACCGTTTGCCAGCGCCACTGCAACGTGGGAATTATTTATAGACGCTGCCCTCACCACCCCATTTATTCTCAAGTGGATCACGAGGGGTGGGGAAGATTTCAGTGGCGTACACTTTTCTTCCACATCGAGTGTTAAAATCCTATTATGTTTTTTCTAGTGTGTAAACTGTGGCCATCAGCCAGAACAACAACAACAGTTACCGCCTATGCCTTGTTGTGGCGAAACAATATGTCCCTCATGCTTTGTAGGGCTCCTGAAACCTGACCTGAGGAAAGACGGACACCCCGAATGTTTTTATTGTGCCACGAGAATGAGACATCCGTTCTATGTCCGGGCGGGATCCATTATAATTTTTCGTCATGGCATCACATTTGGGTGCATAACTTTGCCCTTAAAAAAAATCCTTAGTCGACGTTATGATCTTGTTTACCCTCTATAAAAGGAAAAGTTTACGCCATTGAAATTTTCCTGAAGTTCCTCCCGTGGCATAAATTATACCTAAATTTTATTTTTCATTTTTAGTGTTTTAAATGTAACACACAACAGGAAGACATCTTACCCCCTCTACCCTGTTGCAGGAGAACGGTGTGTGCTGCCTGCTTAATAGCCAGGATATCTAGATTTCTGAGCAGAGATGACGTACCTCGTTGCTATTTTTGCCGGTCAAAATACCACCATAAATTCTACATAAAAGCGGGAAGCTTAATTCTCTTCCACCACGGGACCGTTTACGGTATTCTTGTTTTACCCATTGATTGTCAATACCGTCAACATTACGGATTAGTTTTTTAAAAAATTATGCCACGGGAAGTTCTTCTCTTTTTTATAAATTTTAAAAACTTATTAGGGCCATTAGCCCACTTTCAAAATTACATCAATACTAGGGCGATTAGCCCCCTTTTTCTATTACATAAATATTAGGGCGATTAGCCCCCATTTTCAAAAAATTCATCACTACTAGGGCGATTAGCCCCACTTTTTCATAAATACTAGGACGATTAGTCCACTTTTTCTACACGGATATTTTCTCTCTTTCGAATGGGCCCTCGGGAGGGCCTGTATATATATATGTATATTTTTTTTATATTTCTATAATTTTATCTTTTGGTTGAAATGATACCTTTAATTATTATTAATTATTTTCAATACATACTTGTATTATTTAATTAATTTGGTGAGCCTGAAATGGGCCACCGACATTGTAAATTAATTTTAAACAAGGCAAACAAAGTTGTTTTTACTCAAACAAAAGTCTCTTTTATTGTCTCCAATTACATAGTGGTTGAATCAAATAAGGCCACAAGGGTTAACACTCCAATTTCCACATAGTCCTGGGGATTGTCTTCGTAAATTAAAGCTTGGCCTAACGCATGCCAAATTCGGTTCTTGTACGTAATGGTAGGGTCTTCGATTTCTTCAAAATAATACCGTTTGTAGACCTCGTAAATCTCGGCCTCCTTTAGTTTTTGCAACTGTTCAAACACGGTATACGTAAGGGGAGCAACAATCCCCGAGAGGTGCAAACTCTGCAAAGCCCTGTAGCCCGTAGCCCGTAGAGCCTCTAGGGTAATAGAAGACCGGGCCTTCGCCACGCGCTCGGTAAAGCTTTCCTCGGAAAAAGACCATAAACAGGAATGGTAACGTTCGTCCTGTTGACTGTAGTGACACCCCTCGCAGTGACGGCCACGTTCTCGCATGCATTCCCGGATGCACGTCATGACGTAGAGCGTTTTGTGCAAAGCCCACCCGGCTTTTAGGGCGGGTAAATCCCGGTTGTCCGGCATGTCCCCCAAATCTAGGTCTTCTTGGTTCAGTAACAATAGTTCGCGTGGGGCTGGTAGCGAGCCTGAGGGGACCGGCTCGTTGTCGGGATGTCTATAGGGGGTGGGGAGGGCGGGGGACCCTCGACCGCTGTACCAGTGGGGGGTCCGGAGGACGTCTCTGCCGGGTTCCACACATTCCCCGCCGATGGCCCCGCCGGGGGGCCCACCGGGGGACCCCTCGGGGGACACTGTAGACTCTCCAAGGGGGGACCCGTAAGAGGCGTAGCGGCGTTGGGATTGATCCAAGCGGCGGGTGGCTTTTCTTGGGGGGCCTGTGACGTCCATGGCGACGCGTAGTAGTGTGCTTTCTTAGGGGGTGGGGGTCCAATAGGTTCTGCCGGGGGCCCGGCCCACATAAATCCCAGCGGAAACTCACACTTCGGGTTGGGCGACGGTGCCGTACACGTGAAGAACACGCGGTTCGGATTGTTTACGCTTCGGCTGACCCCCACTTTCATCCACAGATTGTGGCCACACTTGGGAAATGTATTGTATAAAGTTCCGGCCGGGATGGCCGCTTTCACCAAAGGCAGGTCTTGCTCCGTAAAATAAAAACTGCACGGCAGCACTGCGGGTTTCGACTTGTAATCCGCTGTTTGACCACACTTATAAACACACTCTGGTGTCCCCACTAATCCTTTGGCGGATTTGGCGTAACACCCACAAAAGCACGTAGGGGGCATTGTTCACACTGAAATTTACAAAGGTGTTTCACTTTCTTATACGACCCGGGGTCTTTTCCGCCCGCCAATCCCCAGCCTGGATTTGTTCTATTCCCACAAAACCCCCCTCCATCCCTGGCGGGACCCCCCTAAACGACCGACCAATCAGAAGCCTCGCTTTGGCCTCCTTTCCGACCCCGCCGAACCCCTTCGAACCTGACGGGACCCCCCTAAACGACCGACCAATCAGAAGCCTCGCTTTGGCCTCCTTTCCAACCCCGCCGAACCCCCTTCGACCCTGACGGGAAACCTCTAAACTGCCGACCAATCAGAAGCCTCGCTTTTGGGATACCAGTCATTGACAGATCTTTGACAGGAACCCCCTAAACTGCCGACCAATCAGAAGCCTCCATCTCATTGACATGCCCTTTGACAGGACCGCGTGCGTAATGGCGTCGTTTTAGGCCACGCCCCCCGTTTGGGCCAATCAGGAGCCAGGGAATGGCCCCATAGTGACCCCTTATACTACTGACGAGGGCGCCACAACGAGTCGAAGTAGATTTTTCTCTGATTTTAGTGGCTCTCTTCAAAACGCATCGCTAAAATGGTTTAAAAGGGGCAGTATACATTGAAAGCTTTCAAATGATATACGTTTCAGTGTATTAATTGTGCTAGAAGTTGGCAAAGATTGCGAGTGCCGCATGAATTGCTTTGCGAGGGTGGACTATGAATTGCGTCACCACATATTTACACAATTCTACCAAATGCCAAGCTACGACATCCAAAATATGTACTTATGTCGTTTGATCGTTGCAAGCGACGTAAAGCGATTGGAGAAAGGTGGCTTCAAAGGTGTATCCAGAAATGACAGGAGTGAACAGAAGAAGGCGGCGACATACTCATACTTTGTTTGCGATGAACACAACAAGAAAACACGGGTACAGAACTTTTTCTTTTTTTCTCCCTTGGTAGTTATTAAGTAAAGGCAATGCAGGAATTAGCAAATTTCACGAAAAAGAAAACCAAATTAAAGCAACCAAATTAATGCAAAACAAAAAAACACATTTATTTTAGAAAAAAATGTATATACTGTTTTCGCTCGCGTACTTGGGATCTCTCTTCTTAGAATAATCACTTTAGCAATAATATCTTCGGCATTTGATTCAGTTATTTACCAACTAAGAGGTCTGTATAGAGAATAAAACTTCGAAGAGTGCTTTGCAGTGGTAGGATACCGTAACCGTTGTCAACTTAAAACATTCCTCACTATTCATGGCATCTCCTACGGAAGAATCAATAACGCAAGGTAAGTATTTGCATACTTATCAACATTGTGATTTTGAAGGAAGAATGCTGAGCTACATTTTAAATTAATAAAGTTTAAACTTCGACGGTAAAATGGTTATTTTTCATGAGTCTAGCACAAAAAAAAAAATGAATAAAATTATGAGTTGTTCAGACAATAACATTAGTGATTATAACAGAAGAATTTACTCAATTGGAATTAATTAGTTATGGCATTTCAGTGACAATAAAAAATTGTTGTCACAGATCAAATCAGATTAGACTTGCTTGACATTATTTCCACCTCATCTTATTTCAATAAGGTCGAAACAAGTGCCAGTCGATCATTGTGGACGGCACCAAAACAGGCCAAAACAAGATAAAACCAGAGGTAAAGAGAAAGGCGAGTCGTTACTGAAGAGAATATTCGACGGGCAAGTGTAAACTATAAACAAGCTTTGGTATACACACCGTATTAAGTTCCAAAAGGAACCGAACTGCAAAACTTATAACTTTATGGTCGGGCTCAGAACCAAGTGCGAAGTTTAGCTGAGCAGCATTATATTGAATTCAAAGTGGCAAAGTAGAAAAGTCAACATGAAAACTGCTAGAACATGCAGAACGGGCTAGCACATCAAAAGCAAATGGAAAGAGGAATTTATTGAATAGTCCACCTTAAAATGATACGTCTCATACGCTACTGTTTGAACTATGGGCTTGACCCTGAAAAAGTTGGAAGGCATTCGATTTGTTTCATGAACTGGTGTTAAAAACGACTGTTTTCAGAAAAGTACAAGTATGCGATCACAATGGATTTAGCACTCAACGAGGATGCAGAAAACACGTAAAGAACAAGAACCGTTGGTTCTATTACTTTGATGAAAAGCCAGAAACCCACAATATTGTAGCAGTTCAAAGCAATGATGAAACTAAATCAGGGAAAACCCCTAGGACAAGCAAAGCATTACAGTCTTTCGTCCAATGACTTATCAGTACTTGACTGTCGACATGGTAAAAACGGCTACGATCAATGGTGGCTTCATCGATCAGAAAATGTTCAAAACTGCGGTAAAGTATGGCTTTGATTCTCTGTTTCTGACAGATACCAGTATGCAAGTAGTAGACGGTTATATCGCCCTCATTCGGCCTCTTTTGAAACCGGCTTGCGATTATGTGCTAGTCACTAGGAATGGGAGTCAACACAGTAAACTTGGTTTTTGATGCAACAGGAAAGTACGTTCATCCAACTCGCTATCGAGAAATTGTCAAAACTGCAAGCTCCAGGCAGCTAAACAGTAGCGAATGGAGCACATTCTCCGAAGACCAAAAGCACAGATACATAAACAAAGGCCTCGCGAGGTGGTGACAAGGGATCAGAACTAGACAAGGACATTCGCTCTAGGCTTTCTGGCAGTTCGACGTCTTCGCCAGACACGAGTGAATCTTCCACTAACGAAATTAGCAGCAGACAAATATTGCATGATGCGAGGGCACATGTGAAACCTGCAGATTCGCACGGCTTAAATGAAACCACGACAAGGAAAAATGCTACTGTTCAACTTCCAAGAAGATGGCTATTTGTGAGCTGGTATAAAACGATATGGCTCTGGGCAACGATCAGTCATTCTAAGAGACCCAGAATTCCAATTTCAAAAGGGCAGGACAACAAACTCTATTAAATCGCGCTACGAGAAATTTTGGATCCAAATCAAAGATCTAAAACAAACCTATTGTTTGGGTTTATTTTCTGTCTAGATACATTACAATGTATAAGTCGTATTGGTATGCAAATGTCATTCCTATTTCATTGATATATATCATTCAATACTACAATCAAATATTTAATATATTCGGTGGGGAAACTCCCTAGATCATTCTTTGTTAGACCACCCGATTGGTGGTTGCTTGTTCTCTGGGAATGCTTTCAGTTCTAACTACATGTATAAAAGCAATCACTTCAAACTGCTCCACCTCTTTCTTGAAGACCGCCCAGGACAGACATGAACAACATTCTAGGAAAACACCCAGAGCTCAAGAGAGCAGACATGGAATGGGCCGAAAAGGTTTTCAGAAATGTCTGCGCCTTCAACTATCCGTTCAGCACAGCTACATTGACAGAAAGCTTGCTTTGGCATCATCTTAACAAGACATCTGAAAGGTAAAAGACAACTTTTAGAAGGCTTCTTCTCGCATGCCTGTCTATTGCAATGAAAATTGAAGAGAATGATTCCATTAAGCATGGGGAGTTCTTAAATATCATAACTTGGCAAGATGTCCCAAGAAGTGCCATCGCAGAGAAAGAGCTAAACGTACTAAAATCCTTAGACTGGAGGCCATTGAGGCATTAGAGAACTTGAAGAGGACTAGATGGAATCGTTAATCGCAACTGCAAAATTGAACTCAAGACTGTGTAAGCAAGCTGTGCTATAAAAGACACTTACTTTACGGTTTAGAGTAACCAAGACATTATTATGCTAACAAATGCAGGAAAAAAAGAGAAATTACAAAATATTGGAAAATAAAGTATAACAAGAGGCCCTCAGTGGCCTGAACTCGGGCCACCTACATGTAGGAATAGGTGAATACATGTAGTTCATTGAGTTTTTAGTAGCATGTGTGTGTGCCATTCATAGTCTGTGCTAGGGGAGCCAGATAATTGATTTACTACTGATGCTCATGGCAATTTATAAATAATGGAATGACCTTTTGCAGGAATTCAATCATTTGGACAAGCACAGGTCCCTCAGGTACCACACACATCTAAGCCCTGTGTTTGGAATGTCCCAGCAAGGAAACGCAAGCTGGAACCTCAACCCATTCAGTCTGTTGACTTTGAAAAATATGAGTTTGGTAAAACAGTAAAGCATTCAAAAAGACACCAAGGTGATGTCAGGGCTCCACTAGAAAGAAGTACAACTATAGATGACCAAAAGAAATTATATGATAAAGTGAGAGGTTGCGCAATTAACTGGCAAGAGAATGACTCTTAGTTTTATATTGCCTCACAGCCTGCCAGAGAAATCCAGTGAGATTGTAGACCAAGAGAACAAGAAAGAAACGCCTGATGTTGGTGAACACTTGTGGAAACTAACATCACCTAACAAAACATGTCCACTGTCACTAAATGAAATTATTAGCTAAGCTGATCGTGTTAAAAAGCGATTGTATGACTCTGCAAAGAATCAGGTTGAGATTGAAAGGAAAACACAAGACGAACATAACTCAACATTATGGTATAGTATCCGTAAACCAAGAATTACTGCGTCAAAAACATAGATGCCTCCTACAAAGGCAATACCTGAAGTGCTAATGTATAAACCTAACATACAGACAAGTTTAATGAAAGAAGGCATTGAAATGGAGCCTAAGATTATTGAAAGGTTTGTCAATGAAACAGGGAATGTTGTTCACAAGTGTAGTATTTTTGTATCACAAACTCACCCTTTTTTGGGTGCCAGTCCAGATGGCATTACCCAGAAAGGAAATTTGGTTGAAGTTAAGAAAGTAACTTCAAAAGATGGAGAATCAATGGAGGAAACTCTTAGTCGCTTAGGAATCTATCACCATAATAAGACTGAAATAACAAAAAATCGCAAACATAAATAATACTTTGACTTTACCATCAAGAACAGACCTGGACGCCACAACCAAAATGCAGATGCTTTGAGTCGTATTCACAGAGATTAAAGTGAGATTACAGTGTCAGCATCAGTAAGTGCCGTACTATCCCACGATTGCGTGAGGCCTACACTACAGCTGGTGACCGCCTCAAGGAAGCAGCAATGGTAAGGCAACAGTCACACCAAACGTAGAGGGAAACCCGTGGCTGCACCACTACGTGTCGGGAGAGAGTTCTGCTGCGAAACAGTAAAGTTAGAGGGAGAAACAAAATCCAAGACAAATAGAAAAGTGAACCATTCAAAATTGTGGAACAAAGGGATAACGGTACCTATGTTGTACAGCGCGCAGACTGTCCTTGTTCAATTCTAGGGACAGCACAATCAAACAACGCAGACAACCTGTTGCGAGGGGGAATGAACTGTCAGACTCGTCTGATGATGAGGAAGGCATTACTCCATTTACGATTGAACTACCAAATGCGGGGCAGGACATTTTTAGCGACTCATGTACCTATGTTGTACAGCGCGCAGACGGACGGGGAGGTGAAAAGATTGTAAATCGAGCTGAGCTTCAGGTCTGTCCTAATTCAATTCTAGGGACAGCACAATCAAAACAACGCAGACAACCTGTTGCGAGGGGGAATGAACTGTCAGACTCGTCTGATGATGAGGAAGGCATTGCTCCATTTACGATTGAACTACCAAATGCGGGGCAGGACATTTTTAGCGACTCATGTACCTATGTTGTACAGCGCGCAGACGGACGGGGAGGTGAAAAGATTGTAAATCGAGCTGAGCTACAGGTCTGTCCTAATTCAATTCTAGGGACAGGACAATCAAAACAACGCAGACAACCTGTTGCGAGGGAGGAATGCATTGCTCCATTTACGATTGAACTACCAAATGCAGGGCAGGACATTTTTAGCGACTCAGGCGAAGACTCCTCTCCTCTGAGGACGAGCCTGAACCAACAGTGCGCCGTTCGACAAGGACAACTGCTGGAAAACATAGCAACCGCTATAATCTACCAAGGTAAGCTCTACACTAATCTATATTATGGGTATTACTACTGGCACATGGTATACACCTGCAAGTACCACTATAGTGACTTTGTTTGGCTTGCTCGAGGGCGAGGCAAGCAAACGCGGGGGTGAATGTGACAGTGTCACTAGGACATATATTTTGAACTGCTAAGACGTGCTTCCGTGGCGGCAGAAGCTACAAGCACGTCTTTATCTCTTTTCGGCGAAATTATCTTGTTTGGATTAGATACGGTTATCACTTTGATACACAGGGATTAAACACAGGAAATCCTTACCGCCATGTTTTACAACGGAAAAAGGCGTTTGGCAGTATTTCAGGCATGCAAAAGATTGTTGTCCCTTGCTTATTCCACCCGTATAAATAGAGGTACAGTTCCTAGTAATATTCAGTTGGGAAATAAGAACACACATTTTACTGGACTTGGAGTTGTGGAAAGAAGACGAAAGAACTCGTTTCTAGCAAGGCAATGCCTTATTTTCGTTCCCGTTTATTGCATTTATACAACCGTTATATAGTTTATAAGATCGTCTTTACCTTTTATAATTTCCATACAATTTTGTAATTAGCTTTTATCTTTTGGCTTAATAAATATATTTTCAATACTTATGGCAATATCAAGTTCGTTCTCCGCGCGCACGTTCTTGCTGCACGGTTACATTAAAATGTATGGGGCGCACATCCTAATAAAGCGAAAATATCATCCATAACATTTGGTTCCTTTGAGTCGAACTTTTATAAATCCAAAAACCTTTAATTGGACACAAACTTGTTGATTTTCACGACCGTATCTGAAACGTATCAGGTTCGTGGGACACAATTCAAACCTCTAAACCTCGGAAGCAAAACAGATATTCCCCAGAGATTCAAATAATAAAGCTGTGGCGGCCATGTTGGTGGAACTAACAAGAGAAGCTAACGAGGATCTTTTGTTAACGTCCACCAACATGGCGGCGATGACGTAACGTGCAAGCCAGCAATAGGATGTATTGTTCGATTTTCGTTTTTCGATGAGCTCCTGATGACGTAACGTGCAAACCAAGAATAGGCTGTCTTCAGTACAGTTCTTAGCCGGATCAGTATTTAATACGAATCGAATATGATGTACTTTAATGCGTAATAAAGTGCAAGACTCTGCTGGATTTGTTTTGGGTTCTAAATGTTCCAGTTTACAATAATATATACCATATATTCTAATCTCTTTAGGAACGTGATCAGAGGTTTGTTGTCGTGGCCTATACTGACAGCATCAGTTACTTTGTTGGAAAGGTGCTGTCGGAGAGTGAAACCGGTGTTCTCAGTGTGACTTTTCTTGTTAGAAAATCGGATGGCAGCTACCAATGGCCGAAAATGCCGTCAATAGAGAACATTTACCACCACCAAGTGGTAAATGTTTTTAGTCAGATCAACGATCGATTAAGACTGCTTCAGGTTCGACATTCAAGATGATCAACTGAAATACGAGTTTGATCGCTGCAAGAAGAACCGGGAGAAGCTGGAGAGGAATGCGAAGGTGAGCTTTGAAGCACTTACTGGTTTATATTACGATAAGTAAGAAGACGGAATTTAAGCTCAACTAAAGTGCTTCATCTCTTGTTTCAATTGCGTTCGGTTCATGGAAAGTCTGGCGTCTGAACTGGGCCTACTATTTAAAACTGACCAAAGCTGATACGATGTTACGGTTTAGAGCGGATTTCACATGAGTGTCGTAAAACCAAACGCAAATTACTCACAGCCAGCCAATCACAGGAGCAAGTAAATACAAAAAAGCCAACTGAAGGCTGGAAAAGTTCGTGAATGGGTTTCGCCTGAACCAATCACGAGCCAAAGCAAAACCAAGACCAAAACATGATTGGTGTTACTTTGCAATTTCATTGGTCGATTAATAACATGCCATTTTCTCGGCCAATAGAAAAGCTAAGTAAACGCAAAACCAAAATACTTTCGACACTCATTTGAAATCCGCTCTATATGGCTAACACCATCACTTTATCGTGTCTTTGGGTAATTGGGCAAAGTCAGAAAAATAAAATATACCGTACAAGCGCCCGGGACGTTTATTAAAAACTGAGTTCCCTTGCAATTGAAGGGGTGTTCAATTTTATGTCCATTGCTGTTACACTCACACATGATACATATAACCATTATTTATCAGATGCGTTTATCGATAGAACAAACAAAAACACATTTCCATTGTACAGTACAGTACTTAGATAAAACATTCGTCGTCTGATAGTGCCACCATAAGTTTGCTTTAACAGACACTCTGAATAAACGTCCTCTATCTATTAAACGCCCAGGGCATTTTTCGAGAGGGGCCGTGATTCAAGAAGGGGCGACTATTCGAGTAAATACAGTATATGCTGTGGAATCACGAGAACAAAGAAATGCGCAACACCTTAGAGCAGATTGCCCTCATTTGACCCTGTGTCTCAAACTGCATGTTTGAGCTATCCACTAAAAAGGACTAGCTTATGCCAGTGTCCCAGGGATTTGGCCGGTGTGGCGCAGTGCGAAATCGATATGACCCGGGGCATGAAATCCCTGCAACACCGGGTCATTTCAGTTGCTGCTTAATAAGTATGGTTTCTCGAAAGTGTGAAGAACTAAAGATAAACCTCATTAAAGATAGAGTTGCATTATCGCTATTATTCTCGTTTCCATTCAGGTCGAGAGAATATGGAATGACATTGCATGCCCCCACCAACAAATTGTCGACAAGTTTACAGCTAAACATGCCGCCTCACCATGAAGCGCTTAATGGTAACACTGATGAGCAGTGATTGGCAGTCTGGTTGGGCGAATGAGGTAACAATTAGTTGAATTTGCTGGTTCATGAAAGATCCTTCATAAGTGTCGTCGGTGGTACATAGCAAATGTTGTCGTCGTTTCACTTTTGTCTGACCGAAAAAGCCCCAACACGTCAGCAATAGGAGAGAGATAGTAAGGACATCTTCAATTGTGGTGGAATCTTTTTAAATTTTTCTTTGATGATACCAAGAACCGAGGTTCTAAGCCCTAAATACGCCCGGACAATTACTGCTATCATACTTCGCCAAGCCACTTACACTGGGTGTGCCCATAACGCGCCTGTTGTATAAAAATGGTCGTCACTTTCGCTATTTCTTAAGCAATCGAAATAATGTGCTTTTGAGCATTCCAAATTTCGACATTTTGGGTTAAATTCAATCCCCGAGAATGTGACGAATCATTAGGGTTTACATTTAGCCTTTTACAATACTCTTATCTTTTTCCATTAAATACAGATCATTGATGCGTACATTTCGATTCTAGAGGAAAAGGCGAACAGAATGGTAAGATAAAACATATAGGTATCATAGTGTCTGACAATTGCAAGATTGTTCAGTTTAGATCTCTGTGACATGATTTCGCCTCAGTCAAAAAGGAATAATGTTCATATTCCCTTTGATTACAGAAAAAGCGCATAATTACAGGGAACAGCCGCTTTTAAGACACCTTTTAAAGAGAAAAGGAAATGGAGAAAAGATCGATCTCACGAAGTATCCAAAACTTGTGTTCCCCCGGCCAGTTTGGTGCCCGCAATCATTGGAGACTAGGAGTAAGTACAACAAATACGAAGAAAACTATTTAATGCACTCCGTTGTTTATATGTCTAGAACTGTCCAATATTCCGTCATAGCATGATCAAATAACTGTGGGGGCCCACAGTCCAAACTGAGTTACACTATTTTGCCCAAAATCAGACTCAATACAGAAATAGTGAAGTTGGCTCTAGTCTAATGTATTACGCTCTTTAAAATACGTCAAAGAACCTTCTGAGGGATCGAGCCCCGGTTAACACGAAGGATCTCAGAACGGTGTCTATTTTATACCCAGAAATGATGGACATCGGGTGTATCTCGCACTTCCTGGACCGTGTTGGCTCCAAGTGTGTCACCCCAGCGCTAAGCCCTTTCATGTCCTCCTGGAATTTCATATTCACCACCAGCATGAAAGCAAGACAGGTTTTCAAAGGCCTCACAGGACGGGGGATGCCACGTTACAACTCCACTAGGTGGTGGAGCCTCTGAGAATGTATCAAAGTAGTCTTTGAGGAATGGAGGCATGTCCCTGCGTTCTTACAAAGTGACGAAGCGTTTGCACAGGTGTCACGCCAGAAGCTAACAGATGCCCTGCAACAATCTCCAGTACAACTGAGAATAGAGATGGCAGGCTTAATGGCGCTAGAGGTTTGTTAAAGCCACCTACACTCTAGAAGGGGATGGTAGCCTAGTCTTCATTGCTCATGAGAAGCTTGAGCAGCTTAAAGCATTCATTGCAGTCGGGAACTATGCGACCCTGACAGCTACAGCACAAGAGCTCTTCCCTCTTAGCCCTCCTCAACAACAGCAGTGGTACAACTACGGGCTCCACCAATGTCTCCTGCCTGCATTTGGATATTTCCTAAACACATTGGCAAATGAACCAACCGTGTCGCGGTCTGTCGCTCTCTTCAAAGCCGCACAGCTCTTCAGCCCAAGATACGTGAAGATATCAGAGCCAACTGCCAACGATGTCGACTGCATACTAGCTGTGCCTTTCCTGAGTGCAAATAATGTGGTGCAGTCTCTGAAGGATGAACTCCCTGACTACATTGCAAAGGCAATCTCTGCACCGGATGACTTCGATGACCTGACAGGCACGCTACAGTGGTGGAAAGCTACTGCTCAAGATCTACCAAGTTGGGCTGCTGCTGCGCAGAAAATGGTGCTTGTGCAGTTATCATCAGCAGCTGCAGAAAGAGTGTTTTCGTTGCTTGTCACGATGTTTGGGGACCAGCAGCATGACGCTCTCGAAGATTATATCGAGGCAGCATTAATGCTACGTGTTAATAATCGCTAGACATGGCAAGAGGCAAACTAGCAACAGTGAACAGACAGACAATGTCGATTGTTGATTTCGTTTTGTATTGACTATTGTTGTTCAAGTGTGCTGATAATCCCCGATATTACAGGACTGGGTTAGAGTTGGTCTTATCTGGTACATTTTTTTTCTCTCTGTTGATCCGTATAAAAATATATCATACCATGATGCAAAAAAAGACTAACTAGGAGAATAATTGTATCTTGGAACCTTTAGACTTTGAAAATAAACAGACTTTTATGATTACAACTCATTGTTTAGTGTAGTAGTATTAATTTTATTAAAGTATAAGAAAAAAATTATAGGAATTTTCGGGAATTTTAGATTTTTTTTGAGAATTTAGACATTTTTGAGAGAATTTTAAATCTTTTTTGGAGAAGTTCCGGAAGGAATTTTAGGCCATTTTTCGGGAATTATGTAGCTAGGCCTAGTTTAAACTAAACGGAGAAAAAAGGATTTTGACAAGAGCTACGAAGAACATGTCCGTAGGTAAATATACTTATTTACGAGTCTAAGATGACATACTACTCTGCGGTGATCGAGGAAAATAACTGAAACCATGCTGTCCCGATGGACAAGATGTTAAATTGCAAGACAGTGAATAAGCTTCCCTCTTACGACAGTGCCCTTAATCTGGCTAACAAGTTTGCAGACTTCTTTGTTGGAAAAATTCACGCCATCAGAGACAGCTTCAATTCACCATATATCGCAGATGACCAATGTACTGCATGCTTTGTAGACCAGGAGTTGAACCTATTAACCCCAACGACTGTTGAAGAATTAACTACTCTACTTACGAGCAACATCACCAAATCGTATATGCTCGATCCTATGCTGGGTAGCATCTTTGAAAGACTGTTCCAACGTATTACTACGTATTACTACCTGTCATTTGCAGAGCCGTGGTGCCTCAGAAACTTAAAGAGGCAGTTGTGAACAAGCCTAAGTTAAAGAAACCTTCACTGGATAATGAACTGTTGCCCAACTTTCGACCTATCTCTAACCTAAGATTTATTTCTAAGGCTACAGAGAAAGTCGCTGCATCTCAACTAAATTTACATCTTAATCATAACAATCTTCATGAGTTGTTCCAGTCGGCGTACAAGCAGGGGCATAGTACAGAAACAGCAAATGTAAGGGTACAGAACAATATCCTCCCCACCATTGATAACAACGGTTGTGTCATTGCGTTCGACGAAGGAGAACGCATACTAATCTGCTTGCATTGGGCTCCCTGTGCGTTTCCAGGTGAAACACATCGAGAAATTTTGCACCGTGCATGTATGTGGTCAACTTCGTTCCCAGGGGTCTTTACGCGCCTAAGAACCTCGTTCTGGCGCACGCAGTTATTTACTGCCTCGTGGTATCTTCGTTCTTCCCTTTTCTTCGCGAAACATACGTGTTCTTGGAGTTCGGTAAGTACGTATAAACTTATCTTCAATCAATGTTGTCTAAAAATTTCGTAGGTACGATTTACCAAAGCCTGAGCAAAGTGTGTAGTACTTCTGGTCCATTTTTAAAACACAATTCTCGAGCTACAACAAGCGGAACTTGGCCTGTAATCAGTTATACTCTGTGGCCATTGAGCCAACTGACCCTTCGGCTTCGTGGTCCCAAATCAAATGAACTGGGTCATTGTACTCAGTGGCCATTGAGCCAACTGACCCTTCGTGGTCACAAACTAAACGAACTGGGTCATTGTACTCGGTGGCCATTGAGCCAACTGATCCATTGTGGTCAAATCAATGCAGCCATTGGCATTTTGCTGAATGCCAAAATTACAACACTAAATCAGAAGAGTTGCCAATTCAGTGCTCTAACTCTAAGTAGCACACAAGAATATGATCAGGCTTTGATAAATAGTTCTGTGGACTGTAAAATAATTCATGATGATACTGATAGTGAATTGATGTGCCATAAGTTACAAAACCAAGGAAGAACGCACTTCCTAATCTATGATTACTCCTAGTCTTACTACTATTAGACCTTTCAGCAGCCTGACACTGTAGACCACCACAGATTTCGCTGTCGCTTTGGTATAAAAAGAAAAGCTCTCACATGGATCAAATCTCATCTTTCCAACCGACGTGAGTTCGTCTGTGTCAACAATTAATGTTAATCCAGCCGAGACCTATTCTGTGGCATTCCTCACCGATCTGTATTGGGACCTATCCTATATCTCCTATATACAGCACCCCTTGGAGACGTAATCAGATGCCACAATGTGCATACAAGTCATCAATAACTGGATGACTGCTAACGGGCTTAAACTTAAGAACGACAAGACAGAACTACTTGTACTGAATGCTCGCCATCGACTGCAGCAACCTATTGACGATATATGCCGGCAATGAGCTTATCAATGCTCCTGATTCTGTCAGGAACATTGTTGTTTGGTTTGACGACACACTTACCACGAAGAAACAAGTACTTTCAATTTTGTAAAGCAGCATTTTTCATTTGCAAAATATTGCTACTAGTGAAAAGTTTCTATCCTATGAGCACTGTGAAATTTTAGTACATGTATGCTATTGTGACTTCTAGACTTGAATGTTTAACTCATTGCTATTCGAATCTGGACTGCCACAGCAGCTCATACAGAAGCTTCAGTATGTGCAGAACTCTGCAGCCCGTCTCCTCACTCGTTCCCGAAAATCCGAGCACATAATGCCTATACTCATAGATCTGCATTGGCTGCTAATTATTGAAAGGATTAACTTTGACTTTTAAGGCAATTCATGACATTACGCCAGTGAATCTTAATGATACCTTAACTCCATATAGACCTACCAGAGTGTACCTAAATATAACTTTAAAATTATGGAAGGAGAGCATTTGCTGTCACTGCTCCCCTGCTATAGAACCATACAGTCGTTAAATATTATTAAAAGTAGATTGAAAACATTTTTGTTCAAGCGTGCATATTCAATTTAGTATAATACCTCCTAATTCCTCTAGAGTACGTAGTTTTTAGTTAGACCTTAATTTACAATATATTTTACACATTCCCCTTATATTTTAATTAGTAATATTGTAAAGCGCTATTGGTTTCATGGTAGAAATAACTAAAAATTTATATAAAGGTTATTATTATTATTCGGAAATTTAAGGGTGTGCTCAAACTTTATATTTTAGGAAAAATAAGTAATTTTCTTGACTGAAATACGTGATTTGAATCCATATTACAACTGAAATTCTGTTTAACCGAAAATAATAGTATGTGAGATTTAATATAAAGTACTGTATAGTTGGCATGCACTATTTCTGTAGGCAACATATAGTCATACATGTCTTACTACATATGTACAATATTTGTTGTCGCCTGTTAATGCACGCATTTTATTTTCATTTCAATTCATCAGCATGTTGGAACTGCAAAAGCAGATTCCCCACCATCGGTTCCAATGTTTGCGCCACTAAATGACCAAGGCAAAAAACATTGGCTGAAACACTTATGCAAGTGGGATGTGCCATAATGGACGCGTTAACAGGCTCTGGCACCTTAACACCACCCACAGCTAAACCATCGCTAAGTCTTTATTATTTGATCGTTACAACATTTAGATCCATCGGTTTAGAAAGAAAGAAGATCACAAATAAGATCAGTGCTTCATTGAAGCTTGCCTCGGTACATCTGAAACTATAAACAGTAAATTATGTTTATGTTGCCATATTTATACGTTGAGAAACATGTTTTACACGTCCATAATCATCATTATAGCTGGATGCGCAGTGAAACATGCAAGACGCATATCCATATAAGTATAAGACATGCTGACGGTAGCACACGGTCTTTCGATAATTTTCGACTTTTCAGAAACTATAGGAGCATTTACAAAAATATTCCCTCTTTCCAGAGGCATTAAAACATAGACATTTATTTTAATTAATTGTCACTTTTTACTCTCAATTTAACATCTTTAGCTGACGCGATCAGCTGTGATCCAACAGTTGAGACCCGTTTCAACTGACGGAGATGGGGAAAACTTCCCAGCAGGAGTACGATGACAAAAAGAAAATAAACATGGTTGACATTAAATAAGGGACCAATCCTCTTGACTGCTTGAATTAGACTGGAGTGGCTGTCTAACAGAGATACGACAAGCGTGTGAACAACTCAGAGTCCCGAGAAAGAATAAAATGTGTTCTGAGTTTTGGATTTGTGAAGTCGTAATTTAGTTTAAGTTGACAAACTTAATTTGACAAAACTGGCCAAATGGGTGCCTCACTAGTTATGTCTTTAGGATAATCTGGGAGCACACGTCACCTAGTTAAGATAATACCTGATTTCAACTCCCCTATGAGAGCCATCCAGCCTGAGCAGGAACATAGTACCCCTCCTGAAGCCAGTCTTAGGAAGGTTTTAACTCGAAAACAACAATGATCCCTTTTTAGTTGCAGCTAGTTGCTTGAAGTCTGGATATATCCTTTCCCCGGACATACATGTATGCAGGTACCACTGAAGTAACCATCTATCCCCCTCAAAATGTTTACGAAATGTCAGACTGTGAATGGCTATTTAATTACAAATATGCTACAGCTGTTTTTAACTTTTCAGTTAGTGTGCCAAATACGCTTTGTGTGTTTTTGACTGATTATAGACGTAGAATTTGGGAATAATTGTAAATTTGGCAAATTAAATTTAATATACTATGAATGCAATGATGTGTGAAAGAAAAATATATCATGGTTGTGAAAAAGCATGTATGACCAGAATCTACAGGGATTGTATGACTGTTACATTTCAACTGACTGGTGTTCGTTTTACTAAAATGTTTTCCCTTACAAAATAAATATGTAATTATATGTATATATAATATTACATTTTTTAACATTTTTACTTTTTTTTTACAATTTCTTTAGAACTATTTTGTCTGCATTGCACTTTAATTATAATCTTCATCGTGAAAACAAAATGGATGATAAAGGCAACATCAAGCTGAAAGTCACCTACCTAAAATACAAAGAAGGTGAAGCAACTGTAAGAGAAGTAATAATGGCCATTTATATAGCGCATATCACCAGTCTCATGGCGCTTTACAGATACTGACACATCCCGTCAGTGAATATTTTCGGACTGCTGTTACGGCGCTAATAGAGTACTAATGTGTGATGTCACGACGTCATGGTAACCACATTTTCTGTTCTAAACAAAACACAATGAAGCGTCACATCAAAATCCTCGGCTTTGTTTTGGTTTTATTTCGTGAAAGAACTCTCTGTTTTGAGGTCGTTGTTTTATCAACTTATCTAATAAGGAAACAACAGCATTAACCTAAACCAGAGATCAAGTTCATTCGTCTTTTGTTTGGCGTAATCGATCGCTAAATGCACGCAAAGACAAGTTTGGCCATCACCGTGAAGGCGAAAGGTTAACGATGGTTCAGTGCTTCGTCCCCGACTGTAATCATCATTCAGAGTCGCACGATTGCAGATTTTTTGGTTTCCCAAATAAAATCAAGAAGGTGGAGGAATATAAACATTGGGAGAAGTTAATAAGGTAAGACAAAGTACGATATTTCACTCAGTCAGTTTGATCGCAATCGCCAACGTCGTTTGATCGCAATCGCCAACTCAGTGACGGAGGACGTATTTCGATCAGTTTTCCTTTGAAAAATGGTAGCTTATTCTTTCTTATTACTTTATTCTTTTATTTCCAAACACACATAATTTAAGACAAAAGCGATTATTCAGTAATAAGAACCATATCACATTCGATTGTGTGTCTTGTGTGAATTTCTGTGATTACAAAATTATTACAAACTCGGCATGTTTCTCTGTTGTGTTATTAATTAGGAGACAGGACAGAGATCCAAGTGAACACTCTAGAGTATGCAGCTACCATTTCAGAGATGGGTAAAAATCTGCAGGTCCAGAGATTTTTTAAAGGAATGCTTATAGTCAGTCTACGCCAGTCCCGAAACAGTGGGTAAAATGCATTTCAAACCCACGGAATAAGGAGGACTTGGCAGATTTCCTTTCAGAGACACTGAGCGTCCTTTCAATGAAGAACTTACATGTTGAACAACAGGTTGTGCTAGCTGGTGGTTTCAAAGATGGTAGGAAGACAGTGTCGATCAGCCAGGGCCATCGTACCACTGTTCCATCCTTCTTTTCAGACCAGGAAGAGGCAGACACCAGGCTTTTGTTGCATGCTAAACATGCATCAAACAGCCATGAGAGATTAGTCGTACAGTCACCAGACACAGATGTTGCAGTGCTATGCATTGCTCATTTTCAAAGTCTACAATGCCAGGAATTGTGGTTCCGAACAGGTGTCAAAGATCGGCTTAGATTCATACCCATTCACTTGCTTCAGTCCACCCTTGGTCCGCTGCTCTGTAAGGCTCTGCCAGCATACCATGCACTGACGGGTTGCGACTCAACGAGCGCGTTATTGGGTATCGGCAAGAAGACTGCCTGGAAGGTCCTTATCAAAGATGTCCAGGTACAGCAGCAGCTGGTTAACCTCGGTAGAGAGCCGATTCTTCGGGAGCCATTGCTCAAGTCTGCTGAAGCTTTTATCTGCTCGCTTTATACTTTTGGAAGAAGCTTTGCAAATGCGGATGAGGTACGGTATTTTCTTTTTTTGTCAGAAGAATAAGAAGAGTGAAGAGCTTCCCCCCACATCTGAAAAGCTTGGCCCATCACCTCGAAAGAGCTAACTTCCAAACACATATCTGGAATAAAGCTCTTCATGCTTTGAAGAACCTCCCATCGCCTGATGGACATGGGTGGAGTTTAGAGGAGGGCAAGTTAGTGCCTGTTCTGATGACGAGGTGCCACGCACCAGAAGGCATCACAGAGTTGACAACATGCCACTGCAGGAAGTCAGCATGTACACGGAATTGTTCCTGCAAGTCGAACAAACTTTCCTGCACAGAAGCTTGCTTGTGTATGGCTGATGAAAATTGCAACAATCCCATGAACGATGCCATAGCATGCAATTCAGATGACTCAAGTGACTCAGAAAGTGAATAATAATAATAATAATAAATAATAATAAGAAATTTATATAGCGCCATATCCACTAACTGCACTATGGCGCTTTACAATACTACAGTTAAAAGTATAAAATAATAATTATAAAAATGTTTGTTTAAAAAGATAAGTCTTAAGACTAGATTTAAAAATGGTAAGGGTATTGCTTGTCCTTATTTGAATGGGCAGAGCGTTCCACAGCCTCGGCGCAGCCACCGAGAATGCCCTGTCACCATAGGTCTTTTGGTTAGACCTCGGGGCGATCAGAAGGCGTTTGCCAGCTGATCTAAGACTACGACAGGGATGATATAAATTCAATAAACTACTAATGTAAAGAGGTGCTAAATTGTTAAGGGATTTAAAAACTAATAATAATAACTTAAAAACAATCCGTTTTTCTACTGGCAGCCAGTGGAGCTCCATCAGTAGCGGCATAGCAAGAGCATACCTCGACTTGCGCGATACAAGCCGGGCGGCACAATTTTGAACGGATTGCAGTCTCTGCGTAAGATATTTTGGCAGACCATACAGAAGTGCGTTACCATTATCTAATCTACAAGTTATAAATGCATGTACAAGAGCTTCAGTAGAGTCCTCGGAGAGATAATCCCTAATTTTAGCAATCCTCCTGATGTGAAAGAATAATGATCCAGGACCTGTATAAGCATTATTGACACATATGCAACTATACAAGATATAGTCGTTATGAATTTCCTTGTAGTATACAATGTTTTCGTTGTAACATTTTTGCTAACTTTCCAGTGGTAAACAACGGAAAATGTATACAAGATATATTCGTTATGAATTTCCTTGTAGTATACAATGTTTTCGTTGTAACATTTTTGCTAACTTTCCACTGGTAAACAACGGAAAATGTGAGAATTTGTTAGAAACTGATTGTAAAACCATGTGTGACCAAGCCTTTCGGAATCAACTGTGTTCATGTTTGTTAGCAAGATGGAGCTAATTTACAAATATATTTCGTATTTGAATCAAGATTTATAGAAAAAGAACTTGTTTTGACCTGTTTTCTTTACATTTGAACTTAGCCTCGTTTTCATGTCAGTGATCACGTGACTTATTGCTCACCTTTATAATGTTAACGTCAATTGGAGATTTGTTTCTTGCTTGTTTTTAGAATGTTAACACATATTTGGTATGTTTTAGCTATTTATGTATCACGTAACAAGTCACGTGACAAGTCACGTGACATATCCAGTCACCGTAATTGTACTCAATGGCAAGTCTTCGATAGTTTCTTTTGTTTCTGACCAGTTTTATGACGATTGTATCCGGACTTTGTATTTTATAAGCCGAAAGTGCTGATTGCCTCGCTTCCATGCTGAACACGAGGTCGAGGCAGAAAACCCTTAATCTCGAAACTTTTACCACAATCTGAGTGTACATAGTACCTCAAGTTAAAGGGCAGATATTGTTCTACAAGAATCAGGCGTCAAAACTTTTCTGTAGTGTGGGTTGTGCTAACTCCTAAAATAAGGCCTACTCAGGAAATAGCTCCTTGACTAAGTATAAAAGCGAACTTTATCATCAGACTTAAAGAAATCTCTATTTGGTGCTTGGTACCCGTCAGTCTTAAACATATAATCAAACTCAGTAGTTTGGCACTCGGCGTCCATGGCTTCCGGTTTGTTGACTTCAGTTTCGCCGATTTCTTCTGCCGGTTCACCAGAAAATGCTGCATCTACATCGACCCTCTCTCCCCCCTCAGTGTCTTCTTTAGGACTTTCTTCTACCTCTATCGAAGTACTTGGCTGATTAAAGTCAATATCAGCTACACGAAGGCCGCTTTCGTGCAGCCTTCTGCGTTTTTCTGCCGCTTCGAGTTCTTGTCGTTCTATAGAAGCTTGCGCTCTTGACTTCACTCTTTCAGCCCTTTTTTTCAGCAGCCTTGAAGTCTTTTTTAACGTGCTGTTTCTTTCCTAGGTTCTCTGTTGGTTTCCAATCAATATTATGTCTGTCCCAACTAGCAGCTGGCTTTCCAGAAACAAAATGCCTTCCGCAGACGCATTCGCTAGCGAGAATGTCTTTCGTATCTGAGTCACCGCGACTCACCGCCAAAATCCATTGATTTCTCCTATCTGTCGTGAGTTCTTTCGTAAATTCTCCTTGGTAGGTGATAACTACTGGTATTTGATAAAAGCCGATGTCCTTATCTCGTCCAGATCTGCTTCCACAGCCAACAACAACGCAAAGAACCATCTTTACTTTCTCACTTCGACTCTCTTGTGAGAGCTTTTGTTTACACCCCGATGAGCACCAACATGGCGGATAGCAACCGTCGTCAAGGCTAAGGTCACGTGGGTGAAAGAAGAGAATACGTGTTTCACACCAACAAGGACATCAGGTGATGCTCCAAGTATGCCACTTTTATCGCGCCAAATGCCAGTTTTCTGAACTTGTAGGCCTGTTTCGGAAGTAAAGGCCTTAATTGCCTCACTTTCATTCGTGACCCCCCATGCCACAGCTTTAACCCTTGAAATGTCATACTCCCCGAGCAGGCGTTTAATCAGTGATGGGGTTGCCCTTTTTGTATTCAGGACGCATCCAAAATTACTCGCAGTTAGCCTTCTCTGTCTGACAGAATGCCACAATGGATTATCCCGTTGTCCTACGGTAAGGGAATTTATTTCCTTAATTATAGTACTGTCCACTATAACCTTTTCTGCAACATAGGTACGTTGTGCATCAGCACCCTGAAGTTGTAGAAACTCCTCAGAGAAGATAATTTCTCCTATTGAAGGGATTGGTAGGGATTTATCAGCTGGTTGAGTTTCTGGAATCATTATCCAGCAAAGGCCAGTAAACAACAACGTAAACACAAGCAAACTGTATTGTTAAGCTTACGTTTATGTATGGTATCCGGTCGTTTCGCTAACGAGTCGTTTCGCCAACTGTCATTTCGATAACGTCTTAAGGTATGAGCACCGGCAATTTTTGAGGTTCTCAGAACAAAGCCATATTTAGCTGTAAGATCAATTATTAGTATTAATTTGGTTTTATAATGTTGTTTTTTTCCATTCCGTTACATTGGGCATTGTATCAGGCCTTTGAAAATTGCGTATTTTCGCGGGAAATTCCACTGGCCGTGTTAGGAGACTGGCCCTGTTGCTAATGAAAGTAAGCGAGCCTGCAAATTATCAGCGGAGTCACCTCATTCGCACGAGGACGCAACTCAGAAGCGCAAATATGGCAGCCTTCGAAGCCACGCTTGAACTCGCGCTTGAGGCATTCAATGCAGAATTCGTGCGAAATGGGTAAGTAAATGTGTTAAATTTTGAATGATTTTGCTTTTGATATTCACTTTTTGTATCTCTGGCTAACGAAACTTTTCGGTAGATATGGTGTAGCTGCTCAGGGTCTAATGCGGCTACTGAGAAGCCAGAAAGTTAGAGGGAGAGAGCCCTTCGGCGGCCAGGAGCCGCATTTACAAGAGACTGTGGTGTTTGTTGTGGGTAAGTTCTTATTCGTCCTAAATCTTTTTGAAAGCTTGCCCGATCTGGCAAGATATATTGACGAGATGTGTCTTGCTGAAACGGACTCGCTACTCCGTGTGAAGTAACATTTTACACACATTTTGCTATCCAAACTATCCAAACAATAAGGAATATATTGTTTATGAGCGGGGTAATTAACAAGTTTGAACATTCTTATGCTTATGCCAATAATGTCTAACGACCATTACAAATTACATTAGAAAACCAACGTTGGATCGTTCACGTTGAACAACAACTTGAAGATCTGCAGGAAATACCATGCCAACAACCCCAAAAATGGCCAACTGTAATCAGCCCATCCCAAAACCGAACGTACACCACACCAACCGATGATGAACAACTACAGCAAATATTAACCCCCAGAGTTGGTAAATCCCTTCGCGCGTTGGTAATGCCGTTAGTAAAAGCCGTGAATCGTGTTGGACATTTGCAGAGCATTGTACTAGATCAGATGCTATTCCTAAAGACCACGGTAAACTTGCACATACCTTTTGGGACAGCCCAGACATATCACACACAACGCCAAACAAGAGACATTGTTCAAAAATGGCTGGCACCTAAAACATATGTAACACCAAAACAGATTCTAGAAACAAAAACGAAGCTTCCCTGGAATTTAAACAAAAGTATCCTGACATCACAATGGGACAACAAGCTTTTGACCAATGCAAACCGTTTTACCTTGTACCACCGAGAGCCCAGCATTGCATATCTTGCTGCTGCCGAATACACGTTGAAACAAGGACAGTATTTCAGTCATGCATGGATTTTGGACAACAGCTGAGTAACAGACTAAGTGCTCGAACTTAACTTTCGAGACTGGTCATCCACAATAGCAGGGCGATCAGTGGATTCTCGTGCTGCAGCTCACGTAGGTCTGTCTTTTCTATGTGGTGATAATATTACAAGAGGACGCATGAAGAGCAGAGTTGGTAAACTGCAATCAGCCCATCTCAAACCCGAACGTACACCACACCAACCGATGATGAACCACCACAGCGAACATCAACCCGAACCCCACCATTATTCCAGAAGACTACACTAACACCAACGACACCCACTCCACTCCACCACGAGCGTCAAGCCTCTTGATTCAGGCACAGATACGATGTGAGGCAGACCATTTTTATCTACAACTGGATCGAGAACACCAAACAAGCCAAGAAAACGTGCCCTTCTGGAGAGCTCAGAAGAATGATCCAAACTGGAATCGCCAGTGGAGTATGGAAGGAGGGCGATTTCACGGAAGCTTCATTCATGCATAAGTATGAGAATGAATATAAGAAATGGATGAAGCTTACATAAATTTCACCTTCATTTATCATTCCAAGTTTAAAACAATTAGTCGGGATTTCATTCTTCCCGTACGAACTAAAGGTTTCTATATATCAGAACCTAATCTTCCATCCATTTCTTGGCAAACATGGTTTATAAAAGTCGTTAGTGACATAAGCACAACCATGAATAAGGCGATATAAAACCCTAACAATAAGGAATATATTGTTTATGAGCGGGGTAATTAACAAGTTTGAACATTCTTATGCTTATGCCAATAATGTCTAACAACCATTACAAATTACATTAGAAAACCAACGTTAGATCGTTCACGTTGAACAACAACTGGAAGATCTGCAGGAAATACCATGCCAACAACCCCAAAAATGGCCAACTGTAATCAGCCCATCCCAAAACCGAACGTACACCACACCAACCGATGATGAAGAACTACAGCGAACATCAACCCCCAGAGTTGGTAAATCCCTTTGCGCGTTGGTAATGCAGATGGTAAAAGCAGAGAATCGTATTGGACATTTACAGAGCATTGTACTAGATCAGATGCTATTCAACTTGCACATACCTTTTGGGACAGCCCAGACATATCACACACAACGCCAAACAAGAGACATTGTTCAAAAATAGCTGGCACCTAAAACATATGTAACACTTAAAACAGATTCTAGAAAAAAAAACGAAGCTTCCCTGGAATTTAAGCAAAAGTATCCTGACATAACAATGGGACGACAAGCTTTTGACCAATGCAAACCGTTTTACCATGTACCACCGAGAGCCCAGCATTGCATATCTTGCTGCTGCCGAATACACGTTGAAACAAGGACAGTATTTCAGTCATGCATGGATTTTGGACAACAGCTGAGTAACTGACTACGCCATCTACAAACACCTCTCCAAAATGGTCAGTGCTCGAACTTAACTTTCGAGACTGGTCATCCACAATAGCAGGACGATCAGTGGATTCTCGTGCTGCAGCTCAAGTAGGTCTGTCTTTTCTATGTGGTGATAATATTACAAGAGGACGCATGAAGAGCAGAGTTGGTAAACTGCAATCAGCCCATCTCAAACCCAAACGTACACCACACCAACCGATGATGAACAACCACAGCGAACATCAACCCCAACCCCACCATTATTCCAGAAGACTACACGAACACCAACGACACCCACTCCACCACGAGCGTCAAGCTCTACCAGCACCTCTACCGCCGACAACACCTCTAGATTCAGGCACAGATACGATGTGAGGCAGACCATTTTTATCTACAACTGGATCGAGAACACCAAACCAGCCAAGAAAACGTGCCCTTCTGGAGAGCTCAGAAGAATGATCCAAACTGGAATCGCCAGTGGAGTATGGAAGGAGGGCGATTTCACGGAAGCTTCATTCATGCATAAGTATGAGAATGAATATAAGAAATGGATGAAGCTTACGTAAATTTCACCTTCATTTATCATTCCAAGTTTAAAACAATTGGTCGGGATTTCATTCTTCCCGTACGAACTAAAGGTTTCTATATATCAGAACCTAATCTTCCATCCATTTCTTGTCAAACATGGCTTATAAAAGTCGTTAGTGACATAAGCACAACTATGAATAAGGCGATATAAAACCCTAACAATAAGGAATATATTGTTTATGAGCGGGGTAATTAACAAGTTTGAACATTCTTATGCTTACAATAGTCTGCATAAGGTTAATGAAGCATACATGTTTCAAAAGGCAGGTACTCATCAGTGAAACTAACACTTTAGAATATTTTACTTTCGTGTTATTCGGAACTCAAACAGCAGGTAGAAATTATAAGATTAAGACCTGGTTTCTAAGACCATATAAGCCTGTTGACTTGTTGAGGTTCTCCGTACATGGTGCCTAAATCTATTATTTTGTTTTTGTCTGATGTCGATGTTCCCTCAGTCATACCGCGACCATTGAATGCGGTTCGGTTTGACCTGTGTGCTACAGTAGGTTATTTATTTTAAACTTTTACCCCTACAACCAAGAGCGTTGATTTGGACTCAAGACCTTGCTTTAAAGTGACAAAAACACATCCTAATAGGTTTAGCAAGGGGGAAAGATCACCAACTGCTGAATTTCAAGGATTTCATTTAATAGTTTTTTTGTGTGTCTCAAAGCACTATCACAACAGAGAAACCCTGTGAAATCCTCTCACAAAAGCCTACTAACAGCAAGTACTTTTCAGCCGTCCTCAGACTTAATGATGTCCTCTAGCTCTCTTATAGTGGCTTTCTTCTCCAAAATTAGAGCACATTTCATAAGAAATCCTACAGAAGTAGCAATACCTACCGTCAACAAGTCCACAGAATTCTCCCGAATGGCATTGTGGAAAAAGTTTGAGCCCTCTACTTTAAAAAAGTCAGCAGTATTTAACTACCCCAGGGTAGCCAAACTGGAACTGAGGTGGGAGGGTTGAGTTAGCACTGAATTTCACCAATTGAGCCCAAACACGTCCAGTAGTGAAAGGGTTAATATACACTGCCAGCTGAAGGTTCCACGATACAGGCTGTTTTATTTTGACTGTGACAGGACATTGACCATTGTCCCGACCAAGAAGATTGAGAAAGTCCCAAGTGGTGACAACACTAGCAAAGGCAACATGGTAGAGATTCAATATGGGAACCTTCTCCTCAAAGGGGAAATAATAGGTATCGACGGCGAGTATCTGTTGTTCATTTTTCATCAGTTTTCTCGTTTAGGAGTAAAGAGCCGGGGTTTACTGATATACATGGATTACTAGAAACTAACCTTTATCACACTTACATTGTATTACTATTTAGATGAGCCTCAGGCCCTACATGAAATGGAAGTACAATTCCTCTACGACCCAACAAACACCTCTTCATAGAGCCAGAAAAAGAAAAGAGCAAACAGAAGAAAGTGATGAAATTAAAATGTTCATACCTCGTTTGTTTACAGGGAAGCAAACTTTTTTGAGCTACAGAAATAACTTTCAAAGGCTATAAGTCGACGAGGATTTATTCAAACTGCCTGAAATTTGAACCTCAGATAGAATAATATCTATTTTGAAAAAAGGATGTCTAGGATGAAAAAATATAACTTAAAAACAATTCGCGCAATTGACAAACCCCGACACCCTTTGAGATAAAAACCTTCTTGTTCAAATAATGTGCAAATGACAGCAGTTTTATGTATTTCTGTGGAGTTTAAACTTTAAGAACAAAAACACTAAGCCAAAGTTTATGGAGTTCTATCAAACCGATAAACAAATACTACAGCGTTGTAGCCAGTTATATAACCTTTCCAACGATATACAGGTTGGGTATGCCCGCCTTAGATTTCGCGCAATGTTTTTTCCTCCAGAAACGTACCCTGAAGGTCCCCAGTAACCTTAAGGAATGTGTAAGCGCTTCCTTGTGTACTTGCAGCTACTGTAATTATTGTCCTTGGAGGCTGACTATTGCTCCAATTGCAAAATGATTTTCCAGCGTCGTTTACTACAATCATCCTTATCATCAATATGTCTTAACAGAGTACTTTTCTCTTCGTTTTGTAACTCGATCGACAAGTCAGTGCAGCACAAAAAGTTTGATGTTGAAAAATCCACTACTGAGCCCATAAAAGATCTTGTCAAGGCAAATATAAACGCCATTGGAGTATATTTTCCCCGCTTCTCTCAGTGTCTTCTCATTTTATGCGATCTCACACTCGTGTTGTTGTCAACGAGCAATGGAAAGAGCCTCCCATCCTTTGGAATGTTGTCCTAGCTGACAAGGGGCAGACGAAATCGCTAGCTCGTAATCATGGAACCAATTCAAAAGCTAGAGTCAGATCTGATCCGAAAAGCATGATAACAAAGCCAGTGACTCAGTGGATGAGCAAGACAAGGAAACCTTACTGCAGATCTATATTGAACACTTTGATGGAAGAACTTCACTATACTTTTAAAAGAAATGGTGGTAGTTGGCCTTTACGAAGAGATTTCGCTCTTGTACGAACAGCTATCTTCTAAATGGCACTGACCACAATGACTTTTGCGATCGTCAAATGTTAGTTTGCCCGCCTGAACTCGATGTAGACTATGATGACATCGTACAGCCATTAAGACCTCCACTCGACACAGTTTTCAAGGTTTTGGATGACAACCACAGCCATTCAAAAAATGGCAACAACACAGATGACACAGAGATCGGAAGATTGTACTCTCGAAGGCTGAAGCAGAAGTGGTTCGCTTGGCGGCAGTCACTTTTGTGCTGCATCAAGCAATCATCAGCGTTCAAGATACTACCAATGTATAGTATATAAACACATACTGCAGAATATACAGGTGATGCATAGACATCACTTATCCCATATATACTGTATATTCTACAATACCGCGCCTCACTCAAATTCTCTCATGTACTTGGATTAGTACAATCAATGCATAGATCAGAGCTTTTGGCCTCAACATTGATATCGCTCCCTGATTGGTTCCATTTGTGAATTTATTTCAAAAGTAAAGTGCTGTTTTCAGATGATTTCTAATTCATTTGCGAAAAGCGATCTGGAAATTGATGGCCATTTGTGGTCGCTGTGACTGGGAGGAACAAACCTTTATCAGAGAAGACACGTCAAAGCTTTCGAAAGGATTTGGTCACGCTGTAGTTATGCCGTTTTCTAAGGTAAATATTCCTAAGTAACAACTATACATGGTATGGGATGCAGCTTCCTGTATGGAAGTCCCGCCTGTTACACGAGCAATAGATGAGAAAATTAATGATGTAAAACCTTCATTTCAGAATGCTGTATCCTTTTTCGAACATTATGTTAGCAAAATTCGTACCATGTTCGGAATATGCGATTTCACGGCTAACTCACTTAATATTACTACTGGCAGGTGGGTCAAACCTGAACCGACATGGTTAGTGGATGCTGAACCGACATGGTTAGTGGATGTTGTAAAGATGACGTAATTGGTCACCTGATTTTAAGTACATGCCCATATCTCCCTCATTTCTAATGCCAGGCTGCTCAAACTTTGGACAGGTATGGTATTGGGTCCCCACGATTCACTTGGTGGCAATGATATAACGATGTTCTCCCAGTAGGAGCCCACTTTTGCTGTTGACATCCGCACTTGTCTTTTTCCCATGAATCACTAGTACAGCACAGCCATTTATTTAATAATGCATGTACAAGAACTTCTTTTTGCATCTGCAAGCCAACAGGTTCTTGCATGCAGCTTGTGCTTGAATTTGCTGAACAAACGCATGAACTTCAGACCCACAAGAAATTATTTCTACAAAATCAACCCACAAGAAGGCCGCATAAAAGACCTGCAAGAACACTCAAGAACATGCATGATGAGGCATATGAGAACATGTTTGTGTTTTATGTAAATAGGTCCTTTACCATGAAAGTTTTTTTCAATATCTTAAACAGAAGTAGAGATTAGCTGAATACCTGCAGACTTGGATGTTTATTAACTCGTCAAGAACTAATAAAGTGATGAAGTAAAAAAGCTGTAATCAAAAATCCAGAAGTCTCCAGTCAAATTAACAGATAACAAATTTAAATATCCAAAACTTATTCACCCGAGTGTTTCGATTTGACAGAAGGGACTCGAACCAGTTTTCGCATCAGGTACAAACTGTTCATTTGATTCCGTAGAAGGATAATTTTTGGTGCAAAACGAACATTGCGGAGCTCATTGACTACTCAACTCAGTTTGCGAAAAATGGCACTTCTGTGTTGTGGAATTCGACACTCAGACCTCCTCGCCTTTCAAAACAGATCACATTACTTAAAGTGCCACTACGACGAAATTCAACTATTTTCTTTTCTACTTTTGTCTTCTAAAACGACACAGTGTCAAAAATATCCAAATCATTGAAAAATATTACCAAAGGACCAAATTAACCTATGAATTTTGCAGAGAGTTTACCGTTGAAATCACGCCATTACTGAAGTGTGTTCCAAATACTTTCGACCAGCGGTTTACTGTCGTGACATCATCTTCTCAACGCGTTGATCTTGTAAATGCGTATTTTCATTAAAAAATTTGTTCTTTCCTTTTATTTTTGGAAAAAAATAGTATAAAGTTGTACTTTACTTATAAGTTCATGCGAAAATTTGTGTGAAACAAAGCCCCGCATGTTGTTGAGTTGAGATGATGTCACGTTCGCTGGAAATTAGCTCTGTCATGGCTCTGTCACGGAACAGGTTCGGGTAATGGCGGACATAAAAACTCAAGATTCGGACCCCAAAAAATAAGACTTCCCATCGTCATATCAAAAAACGGTGTGGGTAGACCAAAAATATAGCAACTTTTCTTTACAAATACGCAATAATCTCAAAATGTGATCGTAGTGTCACTTTAAAAAGGACTGCAGGATGTTTGGTAGACGTTTATCACTTGCCAGTGAAGTTAAGAAACTTCGTGGTGCATTAAACTTCAATGCAATAAAATCACACTTCCCGCGAAGTTTGCAGTAATCGTAACAAAAACCAGACAATCAGTCTCCACGGCTGAAAGCACATCCCACTCGGAGAATCGTTGAATTTGTTGTTGAATTGAAAACATGAGCAATGACTTTTTTTTTAAGGATTGATGTATCTACTAAAGGATGAAACTACAGAAGGTAAAGTTTATTAGACGAAATAAAAAAAACGAACGAACGATCGACGGTGCTTAGTAACACCACCTTTCTTTTGCTGACCCTTTCATATCTTTTTCTAAAACTCATTAATAATTTGCGAGATATTCATTGCAGTTGGTGGCTTTTGTTTCGAGGTTGCAACGATTGTAACCAATGCGGTTGTACTATTTGACTGCATGTTCACAATGATGTCAACTACTTTGCTTGTTGTCACGTGCGTTCAGTGATCGTCAATACAATACACATCATGTTCTTTCATTTCTATTTTATTTGTTCTTAACATTGTCCCCAGTTTAATATGAGCTTGATCTCAAGAGGATTGCGGACTGCCCACAATGTGGATATGTATATACCACCTTGGTGGAACTTATAAGCTGAAAGCGAAGAAAGGTTAGATATGAATTTGTGATAAGCCTAATACTTAATGGGCTCCTGATGTTTCGATTTGATCGCTACATAATACTTTTGCTCATTTAATAGTTTCAAGTCCCATCACTGTGAAGGTTTGTAACCAAGTCTATTCGGTGAAAACCAGCAACCGAAACGATTGTTGCTTTGTTACGAAAAACACACAAAGAAGATGGTATTTGTGACACTATTTCTCGCTGTTTGAATTAGAAAGTTGGTTTCTATGCTTTGACAGCTCAAAAACCTGGCGATTTCTTTCTTACATTAAAGGGACTGTTCTCAGACAGCCGTTAGAAGTGATGGTAAAGGCCGGGTGCTCAATGGAGAGTTCAAGTTCAATTACATTGTTCAATTTACATGTATTGAAATGAAATGAGAAACGTAGAAAAGATAGAGCTAATATACAATCATGAGGTAAAAATAGGTTGAGTTATTGTTGAAGTGCGTGCTGTGATTAAAGTAGCAAAGACTTTCGAGTTAATCACTGCCTATAAGTAAAGTTGTACGAATATTTAAGAAAATTACTCATACGAATACAGATAGCAGAAGGCATAAATTCCCTAACCTATGGCACCGACGACGAGCGTGCCATGGAAAGTGCATTCAAGGGTGTCTTTCCGATTCATTCCATGGAGAACAGCTATTTACGATGTTTTGACCACGTGGCACAAGACATTTCCTTCAAGCTTAAACAGCTGAAGGTCTCAGAAAAAGAGATCAAAGAAATCCAGCTAACAATCTTGGGGAAGGGGTATGATGAAAAACGCGTTAGAGGACTCGTGGATTGTGAAACGGAGGAGGAATTCGAGGCCAAGTATGACGAGGCAGAGAAAAGCTGGCCAATCAAATTTCGGGACTGGATGACGACCAATAGAGGCAGGTACCGATCCCTAAAGGAATCTTTACAAAAGAATATGTCAAGAGAAGTAAGGGTGACAGCAGGACTTGGAAATCCACCTAATAAGTGGACCAACCAAAGGACCGAGTCCTTAAACAACGTGATAAAAGAGGCTGGTAACCAGGTTACAGACCAAGCCAACATTCACGAAGTCCTGCACAATCGAGTATTCAAACAACAGGAAAATGAATACATCAAAGCTATTTACGGTATGGGAGAATATCGACTAGTTACAAGCAACCGAAAATATGCCGTCATCCCACTCATCTGGACCCAGAAAACAACTGAGCACCAAATGGAAGACATCAAAAACGTTTTCAAGTCCCCATTTATTTCAATGTTTTTTTAAAGTGCCCCTACGATCAAATTTACACATACCAATTTTCTCTCATATTCATAAAGTAGAGTTGCTATATTATTACCAGTTCAAACCGTTTTTCAATATGACGACGTAAAGTCTTATTTTTTGGACTCCGAAGATCTGTACACTTCAGAAGACGAAGAAATGCCAATGGAAGAGCTAGATGTGAGTAAAAGATTTATCACATACAAATAGAACACAATAGCAGGATCATAGAATACAAAATATGGAAACAAAACAAGATGACAAACAATTTGATAAAAAGAGTATAATTCAGTCCAAATATGTACCCAATAGAGAATCTATCTGTAGTGATTGTAAGAACTAAATTAATAAATCTAAGATCTCAATAGTATTTGGTCATAAATTATAGAGGTGTAAAGTGCTGTAAGTGTGATCAATGTAATATGCTTAAAATTGTCAAAAATCGTATTATTAACCACTCTCTATTTAACCTAGGCTGAAGTATATGACAACAACGATCAACAAACCACAACATTTACACATGGTATGAAAGCTGCAAAATGTACAAACCCATTGCTGGTTCCAGATATCTAGCACTGCCCAAGAAATTGAAGGACAAAAAAGCTGTTTTAACAATCGCAATGATGACAAAGTTTCCTGTGGTCAGTTCTTGCTGAAAAATACTCAATTCAGCCACAACACAAGAGATATCAAACTGAACTCAACATGGATGGAGTTTAATTTCCAGTAAGAGTAAATCAGAAAACACAACAACAAAACCAAGCAGGTTCTGTTACACCATCATTTCAATTTTAATATTTTTCTTTAAACGTATATGTTCTCAGCATTTGCCCCAAAAACATGAGAGCTTATTGAGGGAGCTTACGCCTACATGTCTTTCCAAGTTTCAACAAAAGGACAAGTTTTACAACTCAAGATGCTGCTTATCTGCAAGTGCAGCTTATCTGCCGGTGTTTACGGTCACGTTTAAAACACTGTTTCTGATTTCTGAGCCGGAAAAGTAGTTGTAACAGCCGGGTATTTTCCTGGCTACTGTTTTTTTTTCTACAAGTACTATATAAATGAGAGTTTTGCGTCAGGTACCAGTTGTTCCGCCAGGCGCCCTATTGTTCTCATGCGGCTGAATATCTGCCCTATTGTTTCTGATGATGAGTCATCACTCCCTTTAGATAGCAATGACATCATAGCCTGTATTTTCCAACCACCCCTCCCCCTCAAATCCACTACATGACCGAGGTAAGTTCAATAATGTTTTACTTATTCAGTGTGATTGTAAACTATCTTTAGGTTGTACATGTTAGATATTGTATTTAATATTTTATTAGTTCCAATAAATTCCCATGGTACTACTGGAAGAGATTCCAATGGAGATGTTGGAATCCTGGGACTGGAGTATGAGAGGAGAATTGATTATGAGGTGAGTACCAATCTAATACAGTGTTATGATTAAGTAGCATAACCGCTTCAAAATTCCTAGGTTAATTGTATTTACTTATTTCTATTTTTTAGCTAAAGCTGCAAAACCTCCCAGATGAGATGTATGAGGAATACGATGGCGAGTTGGTGGAAGACTTTGAAGGTTTGTTTAAGCGATTTGAATTAAGCAAATAGGTTTATGCATGACTCTGTTGTTGAGAGACAAGTGAAGAGGTGACCATTTAGTTTGTGTTCAAACACAGGCTTCCCAGACTAGACGTATATTCGTAAATTATGACTAACAAACTTTTCTCTTTGTTTCTTACACAGATTAGTCGCTACACCTGTGACTAATGCTCTAAGTCATACAAACGTCAAAAAGACTTAAACCACCACAAGTGTGAAGTTCATAACACTCAGCATGAAACATTTACAAGTACGTGTGTGAACTGTTGACGCCCCTTCAATAATTTCAACCAACACCACCGAGTCTGTAATGAAGGCAGAAGTAAGAGAATATCCTACCCCACAAAAAATTACGAATTGGTGGAGATGACGAAAGTAGTGAAAATCAAGTTGGTGCGGGAAAGGTACATGTAGATGAGACAGATGAGGAAGTGACCTCCGCTGTAGAGGAGAATCTTAAAACATTCAAGATGAGTCCTAAACAAAATGAGAAGTCTGATCTCACACTCTTCCTTGCAGGGAAAAAGGGTGCTATATGAAAGGACATTGAAAAGAGCTAGAGACGAGGCAGGGGTGAAATGGTTCATCTGTGTACAAGTCAGAATGGTGAAGTTCACACCAGAGGGTGATGTTCATTCCACACCCCACTTCCGAAGTACAATCATGCATGCCAACCACGAACCATCATGAACTAGATGAATAATACCATGAAAGGGTGGAAAAATAAAGACTTCCTTTCTCAAGTATCAAAGAGAGGGCAGTGGGTGACAGATGAAGTATTGAATCTGGTTCTGGGTATACCAACCTACAAACCCCTTGCTGGATCTAGCTATCTGCCCCTGCCGAAGAAATTGCGAGCAAAGAAAGCAGTACTCAACATTCAGAATGACGACAACAAGTGCTTCCTGTGGTCAGTACTCGCTGCCAAATTTCCTGTTCCTCAACAAGATAACCCACATGGATTACAGTATTACCAGAAGTATGAAGCTGAACTCAACATGGACGACATTGATTTTCCAGTGAAAATTAACCAACTAGCAAGGTTTGAAAGACAAAATGTAGAAATTATCGTTAATGTGGTTATTTTATTTCAGTAAGCTTCGCCTGAAGGAAAAATACATATCAGGAATGATACCACAAACGAAAGTTTTAACAAATTACAATGATGTAGAAACAAAATGATAAAAGCAGGGTGACCGCAACAGCTAAAGCCAATTACTGTGGGCCCATGCGACTAAATTTAATTGATAATAGTCAAAGAACTAATGATAAGGATTTCACAACCACAAGGTGACTAAAAACAACAAGTTAAAGGACTGAGTAGACTAAGGACAGAGTTAACTTTCGCACAAACTGACTTCCATGTGCGTGGATTGTCTGGGTTATAAGATGCTTTCAGGGCTGACGTATAATACAAAAACAGCTCAAAGTTCCCTTTGTGATCTATGCAGACTTCGAATCGATTTTAGTAACGTGTAACCAAGACCATTTAGACCCACTCACGAGCACAAACCTCGTGGGTTTTGTTATACGGTTGTTTCGACTATCAAAGATTATTGTACACCCCGGTAGTATACCGTGGAGAGGATTGTGTCTAAGTTTTTAAAGTGCCTTTTAGAAGAGGAGACTATAATTTCCGAAGTTCTGGAAACTATAGTACCCATGACTTTATCTAGCGAGGAAGAAGAGACATTTCAAGAAGCAACCATCTGCCATATTTGTAAGTTGATCTGGGGGCAGATAAAGTAATAGATAACTGCCATTTAACTGGGAAATTTAGAATTTAGAAGGGCAGTGCATAGCGATTATAACTTAAATGTGAAGTTTACAGACAAAATACCTGTAGTTTTACATAATCTGAGGGTCTACGACTCTCATTGGATCATGCAATGGAATTGGTAAACTCAAGAATGCAAAAATAAGCTGCATCCCAAACACCACGGAAAAATACATTTCATGTGGGCAATCTGAACTTTATCGATTCCCTGCAGTTCATGAATGCTTCTCTCAAGAAACTTGTCTCAAACCTCACCAAGGAAGGGGATGACAAATTTCATGTCTTGAATAAGTATGTTGAAGCTGACTACTTCTCAGAAAGGGGTTTATCCCTATGAGTATGTGGATAGTTTTCAGAAATTTGAAGAAACGCGGCGCCTTTTTCAGCTTGCTTACCGGAAGTCAGATTAGACTCACGTATGTGAAGTGCATATAATCTTGAATTGTCAGAATTTGAGACTACCACAATCTCTATCTTAAATCAGACATATTATTATTAGCTGATGTGTTTGAGAATTTCAGAAACCTCTGCTTACAGTATTATGAGAAAGGCCCAGCTCATTTTTACATGAGCCCCGGCCTTTCTTGGCAGGCGTTTGAAAATGACCGTAGTTCAGTTAGAACTATTAACAGACCCCAACATGCAATTGTTGATCGAAGAAGGCATGTGCGGTGCAATTTCTATGATGTCTCATTGCCACAGTAAAGAGAATAACCCCTATGTAGATGGGTATGACTCTAACCAAGAGGCAAATTATATCATGTATTTAGATGCGAATAATCTTTACGGATGGGTCATGTCACAAAGTTTGCAGACAGACAATTTTGGTTGGCTAACTGAGCAGGAAATTAATGAATTAGATGTGGAGAATATATCTGATGATGGAGAATAGGATTTCATTTTAGAAGTGGATCAAGAATACCCTAGCAAACTCCACAGTAACCATAATTGTCACCCCCTCGCACCAGAGAAAGTTAGTTACTTCAGAAATGCTCTCGCCGTACTGTACTCAACTCAACAGTGATTTTGGAATGTCAAACAAGGCATCTGCGGCTAAGCTTGTTCCAAATTTGAATAACAAAACTCGCTATGTTTTACACTATAGAAATCTAAAACAATACTCGTCTCTGGGGATGCGATTAACAACAATACATTGAGTGCTAGGTTTCAATCAGAGCGCCTGGTTGAAGACGGAGAAAAGAAAACAGGCAAGGAACAACTTTGAGAAGGACTTTAAGCTTATGAACAACAATGATAAGACAATGGTAAGACCACAGAGAACTTGTACAAGCATGTGAACGTGAAACAGAGAACTTGTACAAGCATGTGAACGTGAAACAGAGAACTTGTACAAGCATGTGAACGTGAAACAGAGAACTTGTACAAGCATGTGAACGTGAAACAGAGAACTTGTACAAGCATGTGAACGTGAAACAGAGAACTTGTACAAGCATGTGAACGTGAAACAGAGAACTTGTACAAGCATGTGAACGTGAAACAGAGAACTTGTACAAGCATGTGAACGTGAAACAGAGAACTTGTACAAGCATGTGAACGTGAAACTTGTCAACACGGTTAAGCAATTGAAACGACTAACCACTTCACATTCATTCAATTACTTCAGAATTTTCTCCGAGGATTTGGCTGCCATCAACATGAAAAAACCAACGCTGTATTTGAACCGGCCATTCTATGTAGGATTTTGTATTTTAGATCTTTTTTAAAGTACTGATACATGATTTTCATTACAATTACATCAAGACCCACTATGGAGACAAAGCCACTATTGTTTACAGACACTGGCAATTTGTATACAATTTCTATATCATACACAGACTGCTAAAGTGTTCCCAAGGAATATATTTCTTGCAAAACTGCCTGCTCCAAGTGACCCAAGTTTCAAGTTGTTCCGTGTTCAGCCGTTAATGACCTCATTCAAAAAGCTTGCATTGATGCACTCGTTTATTATTTTTCCCATGCAACGAGAATTGTCAATTGATGATGCAATGATTAAATACAAAGGTAGACTTGGATTCATCCAGTACATGCCAATGAAAGAGAATTTTTTTTAGTATTAGGAGAACAATCTATAGCATGAGAGGTGATGGCTATACCCTTACACTACCGCGCTTTAACTTGAACTAGACGAAAATGTATTTTGCCGACATGTATGTCCTCGCAGCTCTGGAACAATCTTCCTACTAGTGTTCGTCAGGCGGACAATTTAAACGACTTTAAAACGAATATCAGTAATATTGCACTTTAGCCTGTTAACTGACATCTAGGACTATTTTATCTAAGTATCTTGTACCTATACTATATATTTTAAGAGTATTTATGTAAGTATCTTGTACTTACACGTACGCAATTACGTTGTATTGCTCTTCCGCTTTTTAGACTTATATTAGATATCTAACATAATTAATTAATTACAACATGTACCTTATTATATAATATTTTATTGTAAATTTCTAGAGTTCTTAAACTATAATTAGGCTTATCTATTGTATTACTTAAATGTAGGCTATTTATAACTATTAGTTTAGAATGCACGTTCGTATTTTGAACGAGTTGTATAGCTCTTGGACGATAACGTGGGTAAAACAACGATAGACCGATTGAAACCTGTAAAACAAGGTATTTGTTTGTGTGATGCCAAACAGGTTTGCTGATCAACTTTGCCATTTATGTCGGAAGGAGAATACAGCTGGACGAAACTCTATCCAAGACATTATTAATCTGAAATTGTTGTCGGACTTCAAAGAGAGGAACTTTTATATATTTATGGATAACTAGTTTTCCAGCATTCAACTTTTTCTGGAACTTAACGGTTTAATATTCGAGCATGTGGTACTTAGCGATCCAACCGTTTCCCTCAATACTTGAAGAATATTCCGCTTGCAAATCAAGGCAGTTCTGCCTTCGCCCAGATTGGAAATTTAGTGGTTTCAGTTTGGAGGGACAAGGCTAAGAACAAGCCTGTTGTGCGGTCTTGACAACCATGTTTGAAGCAGAGGGGTACTGAAACAAGGGAGAGAAAGGGTCTGGATGGGAGAATGGAGTTAAGATTAAAAGCCCTCCAAACATTTTATGGGGGGTGTTGATCTTTAGCGATCAAAACCAAAGTGACACAGAAAACGAAGGTTGAAAGAGCTGTAAATCGTGATGCAAAGCATCCCCATCAATCTCCTTTTGGCTGCAGTCAGTGTGATGTGATGTGTAAGGGACAGTACTGGCATGAATGCCATAGTCAAACTTTGTAGGAGAAAAACTGAACATTTGTTTCAGTTAATTACTGTAGTAACAAGCTATTTCTAATATAGACCATTTAAAAAGTTAAGCTTATTTTTGTAGCTAAAAGGAGCAATATAAAATGACCCAATGACAGAATACCATTTCAATGGCAGCAAATTCAAAATTCTATGATTAGGTTGAATTCATTCACTCACACAAGTTGGTAGAATCGTTATCACTGTTATATAACCCCTTTGCCAAAAAAATCAATATTATGTAAGGAATAAATGTTTTTACTATTTCAATTCATGAAATGCTGTGGATCTTTCAATATTTATAGAAGTATGAGGCTACATTGCCCTAATTAAGTCGAATTAACTTGGGCAGAGGAGATGAATTAGGTGTCAGGGAAACTGGCTGCGAAAGGGTTAAAATGTCACCTACATGTAAAAATCAACGAAAAGAGCAATCTCACAAGTCTTCTTCAAAGGAAAAAGGCTGTAAGGAAAAACATTTAAAAGGAGCCAGTAAAAATGGTGAAAACATCATCTGATGGTGAAGATGAAAGTTCAACACTGCGCTTTAGAAGTCTCTGTGTGCCATCCTCTAACTATCATGAGATGGAAAAGCAGTGTAGTAAAGCTAAATGTCAGCTCTTAGTGATATTGAACAGATGACCAGCGAGGGTAGTAGATAGCAAATGGAGGAAGTGCTAAATCTGGTCCTGGGTGTAGCTATTACAAACCCATTGCTGGTTCCAGCTATCTAGCACTGCCCAAGAAATTGAAGGACAAAAAAGCTGTTTTAAACAATCGAAATGATGACAAAGTTTCCTGTGGTCAGTTCTTGCTGCAAAATACCCAATTCAGCAACAACACAAGAGACATCAAACTGAACTCAACTTAATTTCCAGTAAGAGTAAATCAGAAAACACAACAAAAAAACCAGCAGGTTTGGTTTCACCATCCTTTCGATTTTTAAATATTTTTATTGAAATGTATATGTTCTCAGCGTTTGCCCCAAAATCGTGAGAGCTTATCTAGGAGCTTACACCTACATGTTCTTACCAAGTTTTGACAAAAGGACAAGTTTTACAAAGTGTTTCTTTTTCTAAGTATGTATTAAACCAGTCGAATGAAAGGTTCTCAAAGATACTTTGAAGTTCTTGGTGGATGTACATGTACTCATCACTATCAGAATGCTCATGTGCTGCTGATACTGACAGTGATGGCTTCAGCTCTTGAAACTGAAAGAGCAACACAAGATATCTATGAGCCCCTTTTGGGGAATGAAATTCTCGTAATGGGAAGAAATAAGCTCCAACTGGAGATAAAGCAGCCTCTTTGGAGGATAATTGAGCACTTCTGGGTAATGAGAAATCCCTTAGACTTAGAGGGAATAAATTATCTCATGCCAGTTTCTGGACTGTATTTACTCGATAGAAGTTGTCACTGAAGTTATTATAGGCACCTTTCATTCAACGAACATCGGTGAAAGCTGTGGCAAGCTGTTGTGTAAACATTGATTGTATTGTACGAGTAATGTGTTACACTCCAAGACCAAGGACCTAATAAAATCACAGTTAACTCTATTTGTGTTGATATATACATTGTCCTCCAAGAAAAGTTAATGTTTAGTTAATAATTATGTTATTTTAGAACTTCCTCTTCCTTCTTCTTTACAACACTGAACAGATTAAGGATCACACTATCCAGATGCTTGATATTATATTATTATTGTTCAACCTTGAGCATTCTTGACTAATTTTCGCACAACGTATTACCGGTAATGTTCAAGATTTCTGTCTTTTTTGGTTTTGAATAAAAATAATTTTGTATTTTAAACTCTACAATGTAGTTATATTATAGCAACATCTCACCATATTTGGATGACAAACAGTCATAATTAATGAGAACATTTTCAATTTGTCATGTAATACATTTTTACACAAAAGATTATCTTCTGCTTGCACACACATACATTGTATCTCCAAACCTCAGTGTCATGTTTTCAAAGACTTTCCTTTTTTTTCACACACTAAATCTTCTTTTTATTTCTACCACATATTTTTACGTTTTTTACATCATACGACAAGAAAAAGAACAGAAAAGTAAATACAATCAATGCCAGGAACAAGGTACACGTGAAGTAGAAACATAATTATATGGGTATTTTCAGTATCAAATGAATACTATGGAGAACCTAAGCTGGGAAGAGGAAATCATTTAGACTACTGGGTATAGTAAGCACTCGTATGCGAATCAACGGCATTTTGAAACTTCACTTTCTTAATAAATATATCAAAAGAGGCTTCAGAGGTTTGTTCTGCAGAGGAACTAAGGCTGTAAATATATTTTTTCGTTAAGAGGATTAAATAATTTAAGAAAGTAATTCGAATTCTCAGGTTTATAACCATACAATATATTGACTTCTCTCAACATAATTAAGGAACCACAGGCGCTACTATACCAATTCCAAAACTGTTCCAGGAATCTAAGATATGTAGGGCATAACATAAAGAGGTGTAACGAGGTCTTCTCTTTGACTGCATCTATGGCATTGGTCACTAGAACTTATTTTCATTAATTTTAACAGGCTTTTAGAAGGTACACACATTTTTTTTTTTACACACATTTTTTTTTCTATTGTAATAGTGTAATTTACAATCTGACTGGCCCGCAGGTAGCTTAAAGCTAATCTAGGCGGGCCGAGTCTTGTATAAGTAAATATACTAATTACAGTTTAAAAGAATAAGTTACGTTTTACAAGTAATGGAGGGAGAAAAAAAATTGAAAAGAAGAAAAAGGAATTATAAATTATAAAGAGACAAAAGACAAGGTGGTGACTTATGTTAATAGAACTATAACGTTAATTTGTAGAAATAACAACTGTGAAATCAGAAAATTTTATTTGAATGATTTTACTTTTGAAATAATCATGGATGTATCAATATATGTATCTTCTAATTTGAGGATATTAACTAGTATTTTCTTAAGTTCTATTTTAAATGCTTTTTTTGGAAGATTTCTGAGATACATGTAACATGGTATCTCATTCCATAGTTTTGCTCCAATTCTAGAGAAAGCGTTTTTTTTGTATTTCAAGTCTAGAGCTTTTAATATAGAAATTGTTGGATGTAGAGGAAAGTGTATTATAAGAATGGATACTGGAGGTGTTTACGAACAAATTTAAAATTCTTATTGGTGCTGAGTTATTTCTGACATCATACATCAAGTTAGATAGTGACTCATAGTATAAAAAGTTCACAAGCATAATATTAGCATTAATGAAAAGAGGAATTGCGTGCTCATTTCTGTCGGCAAAATACATAAAACGGAGTGGCCGCTTTTGAAGAATTAGAAGTTTTTTTCAGATAAGACTTACATGCCTGACCCCAAACTGTCAACCATAAGTTAAGTAAGGAGCAATTAATGATCGATAAATACTCAGGAGGGTATGTACGGGCACAAAATGTCTTAGTTTCACGATTAACCCTACTGTTTTGCTAATTTTTACAGCAATATGATCAATATGAAGCTTCCAGGATAAATTATTGTCAATTAAAACTCCGAGATATTTCACATAGTATTTACATTCCAAGGGAACGTTCTTATTCTGTTCATTATCGAATATACTTATTTTAGGTTGATAGTTAAGTTTCTTTTGATAGGGACGAAATATAACAAAATTTGATTTTTTTTTAAGTTAAGGGTTAATTTATTTGCTGTTAGCCAATCATATAATTTCTTTAGGTCCTTGTTTACGATTAGTTCAAACGATTTAAGATTTTTGTCTGCGTAAAGTATATTAGTATCGTTGATATAGAGTAAAAATAGCAATGGACCTAAAACAGAACCTTGTGGTATGCCACAAGTAGTTTCCATTTTGGTAGATGTGTGTGAACCAATTTGAGTTGTTTGTGTCCGACCTTGTAGATAAGGTAATATATTATGAATAATTTTTAACTGAAAAACAATAAGCTTAGTCTCAATAGTGATTCGGTATGGTAACACATAAATGTGATGCAGTAAGTCTTTATGGAAAAAAATATATAATTTCAGTTCAGCGGTAGGAGGCCTAAACTCTTTAGCAATAATCGCTTAATATATTTGTTTTGAAGTTAACAAAGTTAACCTTCAACACCTTTGAAGCAGAATCACATTGACTTCTTATTAGTTTTTTTCCACTATGGTGGAAGTGCATCTATAATTCCATAAAAATCTAAGAAATTACAAGTTATAGAAAATTTAGCACAAAATTTACTGTAACTAAGGATAAGTCCATTCTCATCCAGAATATGTTTAACGTTATTGTAGTTTTATTTATTTTAATGAATTTATTATTCCATAATATCTGGAGATAAACTTGGTTTTTAAACTCTATAGGAGGATGGCAACTACCGTTAAATTCGCACCAATACTTTATAACTGACACGTAAAAAATTAGGTAGGCCAGAAAGATCAAGACTCTTGTACACTGGATTACAGCGGAATAGAAAAAGACCACCGTATTTCTTTAATGATACTGAAGGAATTATTTTCCATTGAGCATCGCTTCATCATCAATCAAACGATTTACCCAATAAATACATAATGCTTTAAAGAATACCTTAGTCTCTCATTTTAAATCTGCCATCTTTTAAATTACCTATCATTGTTGAATATTTTAATCTTAGAAGGTTTATTATTCCATATAAAATCAGTGAAGATTTTATTAATTTCGTCACAAAAGCCATGTGGAGGTTCTAAAGTTGATATGATATTCATCTCCCGAAATGTAGAAAGCAGTCATCACTTTCAATTCATCATTTGCGCCCTTAGTTCTGATACTATCTGCGATCCTCCTTTTTGCCCTTTAGAACACATAAACAACATGGAAACTCCATGGCAAATCTTAGAAAACTGGAGAACCAATCAGAACATGTGTTACAAAGAGGCTATTGTGTTTCATTGTAGCCAATGAAAGCAAGCATAGTTTCGAACTTTACCAGATCCCACTTCTTTGGATAGAAAAACATGGGGTGGGGTCTGGGTATGAGATTAGGAGAAGGGAGTAGATTGTTCTGATGATTCATACATTGATTTTGATGGATTTCCTGCCCCAGATTGAGCAAAGACAGAGAAAGTAACCCTGAAATTCTGGTAAAAAATGATGAGGAACAGGATGCTGTTTGGTCTGCTGAACTCCAAGATTTTGTTTTAGTGGACTTTACATTGGCTCCAGAAAATAATGTTGAAACAAACAGATATGCACAGGCAAAATTGGAAAACATGGCGAGACATGCAAAATAGCAGGATACAATAAGAACAGAGTGCAAAGCTTTCTTTGGTATTTCTATTATTGGAATAAATAACCTACAAAGGATTGCAATGTATTGATCTTCCAATGCCTATATTGGAAATCCAGGAGTTCAGTCCGTAACGATGAAGAATCACTTCAAAGGACTAAGCCAGTTCTTACATTTTAGCGACTCAAGCAAAGAACTGAGGAATGGGGAAGAAGGCTGTATCTGGCTTCACAAGATTCGGCATGTCCTCTAAAGTGTTCTTGAGCAAGCACAAAGCGTATGTGAGCCTTCAAAATGTATGCCCATCGATGAAGGGATGATTACCTTAAAGGGACGTTTGGCATTTTGGCAATATATGCCTGCAAAACCGGCAGACTCCCTGAATGGCTATGTCACCAATTTTGCTGTCTATCTTAGACAGGACGACAATTGTGCTCGAAGGATTCATGGTCTTGGCTATGATGTGGTTATGAAATGGCTGAGCCATTTCTTAATAAACACAGACATATTTTTGTGACAATTTCTTCACCAGTACTAGACTTTTTTGACCATCTCCTCAATCAAAACACTTACATGTACGCGTGTGGAACTGTGTTCCTGAATTGCAAAGATCTGCCGCCATGTTCTAAGACGAAGTTCAAGCAGCAGGGAGAGACTATCTGTGCTCAGCAAGGGAGTCTAGTATTCACAAAATGGCATGACAAGAGAGATGTTAGTTTCCTCTTGATGAATGTGTCACCTGGTGAACATGCACAACCCATTCAGAGGAAACAGAAATGACAGAACATCATCATTGATAAAGCCAAAGGTACATGATTGTATCCGATGTGTACACTAAGCACACGGAGGGAGTTGATCATGCTGAACATCTTTGCTCCTTTTATTCAACTGGATGGCAATCAAGGAAGTAGTACAAATACATGTTCTGGTTTTAGTTTAATTTGTCTGTTTATAATGCATTTGTGTTAACAGACTTTTGCAATTGGAGTCTTGAATTTGACTTCAATTGTGAGACAAATTCTTCGTATACCTTTTAGTACCTAGTGTAGAAAATAACAACACGAGTCAGTTATAACTGCTGTAATTTTGAGCCAAACTGATATGTTTTGTTCAGCAAAATGGCAGCAAATTTGAAATTTGAATTACTTCTAACATTCAACCCATCATTGATACAAGTAAAACAACATTTCTACTTTATATTGGTGTTCTTTGATGTGTGTTTTAAGGCCTCAATATCAACTGAGCATTAGGTTTCATTTTGATATTTATAATTAAAAATCAGCCTAATTAAGCTCCAGGAACAGTATGGATTTGACCCCTTTAGCCTCCAGTAGTGAAAGGGTTAATAATGCTTTGTTCACTAAAGCAACTTAACATGGAAAAACCTAACGGTTTTAGGACAGTAATGTTTTCAGTCAACTCCGGGTAAGAGCATTTCAACATTCTGGCAAAGCGTTCAGAAATATTTAAATGTTGGTATGCGTTGCAATGCATCGACAATTCTGTAAATTCTGTTTCGATTCTAAGTCCTATTTTTCCTGAGGAAATCAGATGCCATAATGATAAATTTTCTTAGTTTGAGCTCTTGTGCCCTCCAATTTTGTGTTATTGAAAAAATGTGGGCTCAATCTTGTACTTTAGAAGAACTGATGACTTCCTGACCCTGTGATTATTAAACTGCCTACAATGCAAACAACATACAGTGTACAAGACACAAACTTAGCACCCAAATTAACGATTCTTATAAACAGTCCAAGTTTGTGAAGTCAAAGACCAGATTTTTTCCTTCAACTTTCTGGAACAATTTCAGAAGCACTTTGCTCAAAAGATTTGTCCAAGGGATGTCAGATTTTGAGTTGAAATCCCACCTGGAGTTTATATAATTTTCGCACTGTGACTCTTTTTTTTGTCTCATGTTGCCTGACCCAGGTGTCTGACAATGTAGCCGCAATGTTAGACTCTAAAACAGAGATATTTTAGAACTAGAATATCAAGCAATACAGCTTTTACGAAGAGAAACTGTGTAAAGCAATAATTATGCCGGTGATTCTATAATATATTTCAATGAATAGAGTAAAGCAATTTATGGGTAATTGAAAAGGGAAATATATGTGCATAAATTACTTGCAACATGAGTAATGAACATAACTCGCAGACACTCCCAATATTTCAGGGTGAGCAGCGGCTGTACAAAGACTACCAAAATGCTGGTCATGTAAACTAAAATAAAATATATAAATGTTTTATTTGTTATTGCAAGCTAGTGTTTACAGCTGGTGGACTACATTTATATATTCTGTACATACTACTCTCAACTCTCCAGTTGATTTTTACGGAGGGAGGAAACCAGAGAACCCAGAGAAAACTCTCGGAGCATGGGAGAGAAACAACCACTAACCCAACTCACATGTGCCGCCGTGTCGGGGAATCGAACCCGGGCCACAGTGGTGAGAGGCGAACGCTAACATGCTGCACCACCCAGCTCCCCAAAAAAATCAATGCTACCTTTTAGAATTGCACAAAACACAAAGTTCCAATAATGACAATTTAATTAATGTTTATAAATTAATTACTGAAAAATTTACCAAAACAGAGGTGCAAAATTTGAAACCTTTGATTCACTCTTTTCACCTGGTGGCAATCTCAGATTCAAAGTGAGGCTGTTTCCTGGTTTTTGAGGGTGAGCAGGGGCTGAACACAAGCTAGGTCTTTGAAGCTTTTGAAGATTTTCAGCTCCTCAAAGTTCGTCAACATTGAAGAAATGAAACACTTATTATAATATTATGCGTTTTTCTCCAAGGATTGGAGTCACTCAATCAATGTTATAATCCTGGGCCAAGTTGTTCAAAGCAAGGTTAAACCGCTAACCCAGGGTTAAACTGTACAGAATACAATTACAGATTTAGCGCTAACATGGGGTTAAAGTTAACCTTGCTTCGAACAACTGGCCCAGGATTTTAAGCCATCCATCCATTGAAATATTATTGCATTTTCAGAATTCCAGCCTGTCTAGATTTGATGCAATATTTTTGTTGAGTCCCTTGCTTTTATTAGACCATGGGAGGAAAAGGGTTAACATGTGGAGTGAAATACACCACCTACTTTAGCACCTTCACTAACCAATCGATTGTATTCCTTGACAGCTTCTTCAGTCAAATGCACCAACACTTGAGCTCCATGATCCTTTGCAAACTGCACTGTGCTCTGAGGAACCTGAAACAAACAACAATTTAAAAATGTGTTAAAAATTATATAAATCTTAATATCAATGAATCCTTTTTTTTAACTGACTAACAATGGTCACTCAATCTCCTTCTCCATTGTATAAACAGGACAAGGTGACGAATTATAATAAATCTGTGTTAGATAAATTATGCTGATACATGTACTTGTTTAACAAACACAAGATGGTCTGTACGAACCAAATGCTAGAATGTACATCTGGCACAAGTCATGTGCCACATGTGATTACAACATTCGGTAAAAATGAATGCTGTTAAATGTAGCAAAGCAAAATCGGTGACAACCACTTTTGAGTTTAAGAGAAATTTAGAACAACTTGAAATTGTTCACTGTAACAAGTTCCTACAGTATTGTACAAAAGTCATGCAAACACCTTTCGCCGAATTTTGGGGCTTTACGGCGAAAATGGTTGAAAATTTTCACGAACCGAAATTTCGCCAATATTTCAACAAAAATACGTTGAGCCTTTTGCTTAATCCGTGCGACATTTCGCAGCGCTCTGCGACAAGTTAGCACAAAAATTTGCTGCACTCTACAAAATATCGTGTGAAATTTCATTTGGTACTCTGCAAATATTCGCACGCAACTTAGCTTCTTCGAAATTTCGATCCTTACCCGTCAAAGATCAAGTTACTTTTTCGGCTCACTCAGTCAATTTGACCAACCTGAGTTCTAAACTTTATTTGGACTTTGACTAACTGAACTTTACGGCTCACTTTCGAATGGTACAGGAGGACAACTGTAGAGTTTACTTCAGTTCAGTCAGTATAATCAAGCTCAGAATGGCTCCACTAAGAATAGAAATCTGATGCGTTGAACCTGGTTTGCATCAAAGGCCAGAAGGGTAATAAACGAAAGGAATGCATTACTATAAATCGCACGTCCCAACTTCGGAAGTGTTCAATTTTGTAAACGTTATCCATATATATCCACAATAATATTCAGATCCGTCAGCCTTCCAGATCTCTGTGAAAGTCATTACATAAAGTTTCAAGTAAATTCGGACCATGCAGTTATTGAAATATTGTGAGCTGTAAAATAAACAAAACAACGGCTGCTCGCTTAGTTCCCAGATCGGTGGTGTGTGGCCCGCAATAAAGCTAAGTAATGGTCCGCGTAAGAACTAGGCAAAGAACAATAGGCTTGCAGCAATGAGCATATCCCACATACGATTTTGCTTGAATATGCCTTAAAGTGCCACTACGACGAAAATTTACCATTTCGATTTGCCACTTTTTCAGTGTCTATAGGTCAATCAGTATTAGAAATATCCGAAATAGTAAAAAATATTCCCAAATGGGCATCTTAAACCACAAATTTTAGGAGAGTTTACCGGTAAAATCCTGTCCGCCATTGCTGGAAGCCGTGCCCTTTGTTCAGCTTTAAACAAAGGTTTATTCACCGGAAGTGATGTCATACACTTAACACGACAACCTCGTGGCGCGAAATAGCGTGCATAAAAAAGTAGCCAACCTCGCAAAGATAAATATAACTTTCTTCTTATGTACGTGAAGACGTTTTTAGTAGAAATATGCCTCCAGGCGTTGTGTTCTGCAGGCGAGCGTTAAGTGTATGACACCATTTCCGGTGAATAAACCTTTGTTTAAAGCTGAACAAAGGGCACGGCTTCCAGTAATGGCGGACGTGTAGATTAAATATTCGGAGCTAAAAAAATAAGACTTCCTGTCGTTGTATCGAAAAACAATTTGAACTGGTAATAATATATGAACTCTACTTTATGAATACGCAAAAACATTGATATGTCAAAATTTGATCGTAGGGGCACTTTAAGTGCTGTATGAGATGTCCACAATAGAAATTACACTCAGAAAATAAATTATTTGTTATGCTCTTGGCCATTTTTGCTGTGAAAACTCAAAGCAACTACCGTCCTGCCAATCGGAAATGGAGAAAACAAAAGATTTTTCAATCACAAATTTGAGAACTTTCCCCACATACAATATTCTTCGAAATTAAACCATAGTTATACCATGGTAGCCTCGGATTCTTTTGTTCTCCGAGGCACATTTAAACCACTAATTTTCCCTGATGGCAGGGATATTTAGAAATATGCATTGTTTCGAAATTTCCCGCCGGGAAATTTCGAGACAATGCATATTTCTAAATTTCCCCTACATGCGTAATGAGGGAAAATTAGAAGAGAATGCAGGCTGGAAGTGAGAAGGGTCAAAAGCATCAACTCCTGCTCCCCTCTGGCACAACTAGCCCTGCGATACCGGATGAAAAATATTGAATCCAAACTGACCTGTCTTCATCATAACCTTCAACGTAATCCATGTGGGATCACGTATTTCAATCTGCATATTCTTCTCTTAATTTCTCAAACGCGCTTCTTCCATGTGGGATACTTAAAACCATAAACGTGACGTAATTAAAATCCATTCATGCTCTTTGAATATTTAGTCAACCGCATAATTACATTGTATTTTAGTGTTATTCTTCTCAAAAACAACACGCTTTTCCCCAGGGGAAGCCAGGGTCGTTTAATCAATGGCGCTCAGTCAAGCATTAAACAAAACGTTTTCGAAAGCAACTCGACTGCGACGTCTTTAGTTTCGGCAGAGAAAACTATACTTCTCAGAGATTTGTTCCGTTCCTCGGCGATCATGGTATAACAAACTTATACCATGGCATTTCGGGGTATTAGTGATTTAAATTGCCCCGAGAGCCGCGGGAAGATTTGTAAAAGTCCCTCGGCCGAAGCGGCCTCGGGACTTTTACAAATCTTCCCTCGGCTCTCGGGGCAATTTAAATCACTAATACCCCTCATGCCATGGTATAACCTATAATTACTTTGATCAAAAATAAATTCAAACCTCCAAAATTATCGAACGAAAATGCGTTATTTCGATGGGTTTCTATTGAATTTATGAGTATCAACCAATGAAATTACGAGAAAGAAGAATAGAAAATTAGCACCTTTCTACATTCCTTGCCGTTGGACTGCCTAGTTCTTAGCTGGACTATTACATAACTCACTTGCTGAGCGCAAAGCATAACACCAAATAAACTTTTGCTTATTTACAGCAGATCCTTGTCTTGTTACTAGTATTAAAAGGTTTCGGCAGAAATCATTGTAAATGTTTGCGTATTAAAATCTCAACTCTTCTTGGAGTCTGGAATGCCATGTGCATGCAATCAGTCAGGCGTGAATGTGTCAGTCTGATTTTATACAGAACATCAACAGAGTTTTAAAGCAACGTTTGTCATATCTAAAGACATGCAAAAACTTTTATATTCTTACCAGAAAACTTCTACTGGGAAAGTGCAATTCCTCAGATCAGATCAGTCAGTTCGCATAAATGGAAATTAATTGCGCACCGCTGTATTTGTGTCAGAAATTGAGACACCCATCTGGCCGACAGTTCACAATTGATTTTCTTAATACTCCTGTGCAGTAATCTGAATTTGACTTTTTGACGCCTCTGGCACGCAGGGTATTTACCAAAACCATCTTACTTGTTAATTTAAGTATTTCATGTGAACTATGAACATTATGAACTCCTTTAAGTTCAAACAGTTATTTATTTGTAAGTTTCCTAGTTCGACTGTTTCTCAAACTTTCTAGGCTTTTCCTTTCTATTCTAGACTTTTCTGTGGAACATTTAGTTTTATGACGTAAGTCTCGCGTCACTGTACACGCAATGTAAGATACGGTTGATTTTGAGAGTGTGACAAGAACTGGAAAGGCTGTATACTACATTTATGTCATAAAGGGTTTACAAAGAGAGCTATTAAAGGCGGTAGAGTTTGTAAAACTGTTTGTTATTAATTTGAATTTGTCACATGTTAATCCTGGTGAAAGAAAGGTTAAAATACGAAATTGTGCAATGAACACAGGATCACGATATTTCGAAAACCTTGGCCGAATTTACGTTTGACAATAAAGGAAATATCATCGATATTCACAGGTTGCCGATATTTCACCTTAGCATTCGAATTTTTGCATATCTGATCTATTTTTCGTGGAAATTTTGAACGAAAAGTTGACGGAAATTTCAACGAAATTCGTAGGAACAAAGAGCGAAATTAGTCAAAATATGTTTGCATGACAGTCTTTTGCACAATACTGTAAAACAAGCTTTTGTACTCCATCCTTTATCGAAAAAGTTTGAAAAGCATATATATTACAACATTCACATGGTATGGTATTTCTTTTCATGGTGTTATTTCTGTATTTTGTTTTACAGGTTAAGCAAGAAGTTCTGGTATAAAAGTGTTACCCTCCTCTTTTCATGCATAGCTAACTAGAGATTTAAAATTAAAATCAGAGAGCAGTGAAGAACGTAGGCAAGTGAATCAACCTCTCCTTTTTAAATTACACAAGCCATCAAAAAGTAAACATAGGGATTGATAGTTGTTTATTAACGACTCTAGGTGGTATTTTATGACAGTGTACGAACTGTGTAGCCCTTACTCTGAAGGTTAACCTATGTGTTAGATTTTAATTTTGCAGGATAAGTAATCAGTAGGTAGTACTCAAGTGGAGCATCACAGAGATGTTCACTTGACAAAGGCTGAGTAACAACTGAAGGTATCAGTGACCTGGCTATGGCCTTTTATACCGGAATTTCCTGTTTAAGCACATTCAATTTGAAAGGAATTCCACTTTCCCAGAAGACGTTTTCTGTTATAAATGATGTAGATGTTATTTCATGTGTTCCCAGAAAGTTATGATTCTTGACAGGTCTGTCAAATAGTTGTACATGCAGTCAGGCATGAATGTGTCAGTGATAAAATATTGAGATATTTTACTGAGCCTTTCCAGGATCTGCAAAATGAAATCCAAGACTCTACCCCTATCAGTAAAACAAAATCAGTGACTGCAGTACCACCTATGGTAAAATGAATTCAGTGTTAAATGAAAATTAGCTCATGGTTCCTGAAAATGTGTTTTACCTTATCACATTCGGTACTACACATGGCTAAAAATTTGTCCGCTTCCAATGGAAATAAAATGACAGATCACTCACTAAGCATTGCAGTAAAGGTAGTATTTTACACTGTTTACAGTTTCTTTTTCAGAAGTGTCAAAAGTAGGACATTTTGTTTTACGATCAACAACGCTCACAAGTGCATCTTTGTTGATGAGTGGGAGCCTGGGGTGAGTTTGAGAGAGCATGGTATGCGTCCATGCCTAGTGACTGTAGATTAAGGAAAAGATTATGACCAATAGTTACTTGATGCAAAATGAAAACCTTTAGAAACTCGTTGCATTTACATTTATTTTGAGCCATCTTAAAGCATTTATCATTAATGCTTAAAATTGTAGGTTTTAGTATAATTATTGATATCTTTCTACAAATAAAAAAAGATGTATTAAATGTTTCCTGTTTTATATTAGTTGTTCTTTCTGCTCTAGACCTACTTTGCACTGGGTTTTTTCTGGGTTTTCACAAAATTATACATTCTATTTACTACCGTTATTGTTGAAGTGCAACCCTGGAAGTTGAGTCTCGTTTTCAAAACTGGATGTTGTAAGCCACCAATTACACTCGTCCTGTGGGATAGTGGCCAGAGTTTGTTCATCGTTCATATTGACAAGGGGACAAACTCCACCCACTGTCCCATGGGACGAGTTTAATTGATGGCCAACAAATACTTCTAGCTCTTATCTTCACTCAGAACCAACTCACTGTGAAAGAGTGACATCGCTAAACAATAAGATTCTATGCAATGGGCAGGTATTCTAGCCTAGTGATTTATTACCATGACAACGAGGCAGTTTCATGCAAGAATGTGGTGGCCACCAGACAGCAAAGTCAGAACAGTGATGTTTGTTGGATTTCATGAGTTTTTAAAAGATATGTTTCAAAAGGAAACAAAAATTATCTGAAGAGAAATCACTGAAAGTGTTGTGCTGGCACAATATTAAAGATAAATGTGACTTTTTTTGGATTTCAAAATTTGGATTCAACCAAAGAATGCACCCTGTGGAGTCACTGTAAATACTGATGTGACATGAAGAATTAGTCTGTCTCCAAAACTTGGAAACGTGGCACCATTCAAGAGTTCAACTTTGCATCAAAACTTTGGGCATGAATATCTCTCAGAAGAATTTATTACATGTAGCTGTTTCTTTCATGTAAGAACTAAAGTAAAGCAACTTTATTTAACGTCGGTAACTCGTGACAGTCTGATGAGACTGATAAACTTGAGGCCGACGGGAGTCCTACGATTTTACGTCCTTATCCGAGAAGACGTGAAGGTCTAACCATTTGCAGTTGTTTCACAAAGGCAGCACCTTCTACTCAGTTATTTTAAGTGTTGGTCCGGCCGGGGTTTAAACCCGCGACCTCCCGCTCAACAACTGAGCTAACCGGGAGAAGTGAAATATCCATCTCATCCTCATTAATTATTCATTAGGTAACCAACCAACCATCTGCCCAGAATTTGATCACATGACGATCCTTGAAACCCTGGAAAGTACTCCCAGAACTCCCATGAGTACATTCAACCATTTTTTTTCCAGTCCAATGACTGAATTAATTTTTATCCAGTCAGTCCTTGAAATGGAAAAAATTTGGTTGAATGTACTCCTGGGAGCACTTTCCAGGGTTTCAAGGATCGTCATGTGTTCCATTTCTCAGTACATCTCAACGTCAAGGTTTTCTATGCTTTCTAGCGGAATGGTAAAGCTTGTGGCCTCCAAAGTGGCAATTTTGTTCTCTCTTACGTTCCTCTATTCCTCAAAAACTTTTACTACCCAACTGTTCTTGTAACGCATTGACAGTGGTACAGCATTTAACAACATTTCTTCCTCTTGGGCACGGCTCCACGCTTTTCTAAACTCTTCTTCATCGCTCTCAGTCTCTTTCACGAGAAGCCATGTTGAAATGATGCCAAACTTACAAGGTTTAGGTTTGAATTTGAATTGAATACTGGAACATTGAAGTCCCAAATGACAAGAAACAATGATGAACAAATCAATTGTCAACCTGTACCCGGAATAAAAACAACATCCCCCCTGAAAAATTAATGACAATGAGATGTCATTTCAAAGCCTCCAATTCGGACTGGAGGGGATTTCAAGTCCTCACAATTAGTTCCAGTCCTCTGATCCACCTCGGACTGGAACTAATTGCGAGGATTTGAAATATTACATTTTATTTTGTGTGCATCATAGAAAATGTTCACAATCGACACCGATGAAAAGTCAAAGTGAAAGGAAACTTCATTTTCTATAATGCTGTGAGCAGCAATGATTTATTAAGTTATCCACTACAAATTATGCAACAAAACACAATTTTACAACAACCACCAATTTCCTTGCAATCTGATTGGCTATTTTTCAAATGCAATATTTTAACAGATGTGCGGCCAGCTTTTGTCTCAAAGCAGATTTTGCAGAGATTTGTGAATCCACTTTGTGTACACATCTGTTCCAAAAATCAAGAAAATGAGGATTTTAAAAGCATTACATGTATTTTCATCACTGTGTGTGGTGCCATTTGTCAACATTTGAGCTCTCCCTCAACTTGAACAAAGCATTTTTGGCAAATTTGTAAACAACTTTATGGCAAGTTCAACCAATCTTTTAGAACTAGAACTGAAAATGGTCTTGAATTAATACATAATCTTCTGGTTTGTGATTAAAATCTCTTATTCAGGATATTTGCATAACGTTCTTAAGTAGAAACAAACAGTTTAGAGTAGCTTAGATATTTATAAAGTTTGGGAAAGCATAAAGATGTGTTTATGTTTCAGACTTTGACTCAAAAGCAGTCTAGTAGATACATGTATTAGTTATATGCTTAACCCTTTCACTCCTGGACGCATTTGGGCTCAATTGGTGAAATGCAGAGTGCTAACTCAACCCTCCCCCCTCAGTTCCAGTTTGGCTAGCCCGGGCTAGTTAAATACTGCTGACTTTTTAAACCAAGGGCTCAAACTTTCCCCATGATGCCATTCGGCAGAATTCTACAGACTCGGCGGCGGTGAGTATGGTTTCTTCTGTAGGTTTTCCAATGAAATGTGCTCTAATTTTGGACAAATAAGCCACTGTCAGAGAGCTTAAGGACATCATTAAGTCTGATGACGGCTGAAAAGTACTTGGTTTGCTTTTAGTAGGCCTTGTAAGGGGTTTCACAGGATTTTTCTGTTGCATTTCTGCTTTGAGACACATGAAATAATTCTTCACTGAAACCCTTGAAATCCTGCAGTTGGTTGTCTTTTCCCCCTGCTCAACCTATTAGGATGTGTTTTTGTCACTTTGAAGCAACGGCTCGAGTCCAAATCACCGCTCTTGGTTGTAGGGGTAAAAGACTTATAAAAAAAACCTACAGGAGTCCCAGAGGGGGGGTCCCCTTGTGAATTTTTTTTTTGATGACCCAGCATGCAATTGGAGGTGGGAGCAGGAAAACATGGCAGAGAGAAGTGCAGCATTAAGAATAGCACGCTTCACAGTCGCTAGGTGTATTTTGTGCAAACAAACCTGCTGGTTGGAAAGATTAAACAAGGTACTGTAACAACTGAGTGGTTATTTTGTGTTTGCTTTTGATTTCAAGTGCAAATGGGAAGGTTTTTTTGAGCTGATTTTCAGCTCCTCAAAATTCGCGTAAATCGAAGAAACGAAGAACGATCTCCAAAACAAATGCGTTTTTCTCCAAAGTGGGAGAGTCGAGCGATCCCTGTTATAGCTCTGACTTTGAAGTTATTCATCCCTTGAAATAATATCGCAACATCGTATTTCCAGTTATGTCTAGGTTTGATGAAATATTTTTTCCCAGGTACATGCTTCATATTGGCCGCTTTTGGCCGCTCTAGTAGTGAAAGGGTTAATATAGTATAGCTTAATATCTTTAATCACTTGTTATGAGAAATATTTGTATTTTTACTTAGTAGTATTATACACTGCTGTAAAATTGTTGAAATCTCTGTGTTTAAATGAAGTTGGATTAAATTGAATTTGTACACACTCGTTTGACGCTAAAAGATAGTGTTTTGTTGTTGTAAAAAAAATTGCATACATTTTGCCATTGTCCATATTCTTATTGATCATAAAATTATGCCATAAAATGTTCAAAACTTTGCAGGGAATAAGTTTAACATTTTATGACGTAATTTCTATGATCAATAAGAGTACAGATAATGGAAAAACGTATGCGATTTGTTAACTTTACAACAGCAGTTTGAGAAATTATTATGTGAATTGCAGAGTGAATGCAGAGCATACATGTACAATCAAAAGTTTCCTTCAGCATTCAGGTTTGGTGAAAACCTTTGGTAATTGAAACCACTTGAAGAGACGGCACATATTGGAAAACAGAGTTTGAAGTTGCAGGTTACAAACAATTGTGCCAAATTGATTTTTGACAATAACAGTATAACAAAGGAAAACTACACACATTTTGCATGTAATACACAAGTGTAGTGCATGAATGTACATGTAATACCCCCCCAAATGCATGTAGTACATTAATTTTATACATACGCATTACATGTGTAAATGTCAACATACATCCAGGCTGTACTGTATTGATCATTCATGTACATGTACTTTACAATTCATGAGCCAGGACCACAATGAACTCTTGACAGTTTCATGGTTGCCACCCATCAGGGAAAAAAAATTCCCTGACCAGAAAACAATTTTCACTGACCACAAAAAGACTTGTTTGCCACCTTGTCCAAAACAAAAGTCTTTATCAAAACCTGTAGCCTCCATTCATAGACACTGAGGCATGAGGGGCCGTCAATGGCAACCAAAAAATGAAATTCTGAAACTTATCCCTGACTTTGACAAGAAATTTATAATTTCGCTAACCAGATGCAAAATTCACTGACTTTTCCCTGACCTGTGGCAAACCTGATTTTATCACCCTAATTATCATAACAGCTCTCCAGGCCCTCTCGTCCACATAGGAACTTATTTCTCTTTGCACTACCAATTCATTACATTCATTGTCCATTACAAAAGAAATATTTTTATAGAAAAAACCTAAAAAGCAATTGTCTGTTATCACACTATCAAAGGCCCTCCCACCCTGTTCTCACCAACCTGTAAAACTCCCTGCATTCCTCTACTGATCACTAGCATGGTAATGCCTTGACAGAATGTCTTCTATGTCTGCTGGCTGTACTCCTGGGGAATGCTATGAAAACATATATGTACTTCATTAGTACACATATCAGGTATATTTATTGTTTTGTCCAATGATTAGATTCCAGGTATTTGAAAAAAAAAATAGAAAAAGATCAATAATATTGCAATCATAGGACAAGGACATCATTAGCAAGCTAAGCCCTGAAAAATGTTACACTTTGTGGATGGGCATATACAGGGCTCGAAATTGCGCCCGATAAGGGCGTAAATACGCCTAGGTTTTTTCGTTTTACGCCTAACGTTTTCCACTTAGGCGTAAAATTACGCCTAGATCTTCGTATCGGTCTTATTTCCAAATCGCTAAAACTCTCTTATTTTTTTGAAAAAATTACTACCATTTGCAAGCAAACGAACGCATAGTTTGCTAATTACGCAGCGACGTTTGGCGTGTGAAGTCTGAACTTTAAACCGCAAAATGTCAAAGTTTGACAGCTCCTATCTATATGTTTTGGCATGCAAAACATAGCCTTTTGTCATGCAAAACAACTTGTTTCGCGCTGGAAAATAGTTTACATTACATTACACCTAAAATGTTTAAGCTGGGCGTAAAATTACGCCTCCTTTTTTTTCTTAATTTCGAGCCCTGATATATAATAACAGTTTGACTAAATTAGGAAAAATGGAAGCTGTAACAAACTGTATAGATTATTTATAGATACAGCAATTAGTTAATGCATCAGTACTGTGATACAGTCAAACCCAAAACTTTTTCACGCACGGAAACGATATTGCTGAAGCGACTCAGCAATTGCTGATAGTCAACAGCAACATCATTTTGCTGGTAATCAAAATATAGTTTTCTCAAAAACGACACATGTATATCGCTTTTGTAAGTAAAACAGCAATTGCTGATTTACAGCAATATCTCCGACATTTGCTGATTAGAGTTATTTCTGTTGTGATGTGTAACAAAAATCATGCCACTGCCCATACTCAGGGTGTCTCGAAAACAGAGAAGTCCCACAAGAACTTCTTGCACCGCAAGAACCCACAAGAAGTTAATAATCCATTTTATGCGGCTCAGCCGCAAGAACAGGCAAAAAGTAAAGAAGTAGATAATCCACTCTTTGCAGCTCAACCGCAAGAACACTCACCAAGTTAAATAATGCAAAAAGTTTCAAGGTGTTGCAAGAACTGCAAGATGCGAGTACAATGCATATGCACGCTGCGCTGGTTTGTGGTTTGTTTACAAGTGTGTACAATAAATTTATTTAGAAAGACTTTCGGTAATATTTTTGATTAACTTATTTTCAAAGACATTTAAATGTTCTTAACAATTTGCTTTTGTTTATGGTAGTGATATTGTTTCTTTCATTTTGCCAGGTTTCCTTGGTTTTGCAGTTTGATCTGACTTTTTTGATTTGCACGTTTACCAATTATTGTTGAGTCATCACAATATGCAAATTACCACTTCTTGTTGACCTTCAAAGTTTTAGGAAGACTATTGAATCACTGATTAAAGCGCATTTAATTCAAAAGGAGGAAAAGGTTTCCACTAACCCAGAAGAAGTTTTCTGGTAAGAGTATAGTTTTGCACGTCTTCCATTACAAACTTGGCTTCAAAACTCTATTCACATTCTCAGAAAGTGCAGCAATGAAAAATCAGACTGACACATTCACGCCTGACTGATTACACATGGAGAAACTCAGACTCCAACTTCAGCTTTTAATTTCAAAAATATGGCCAGCAGCAATCTAAGTTTCAGGAAAATTCATAATATGGCCCATCACCAGAATTAAATATGTCTGTACATTCTAAACAGCAATATTGTTTCTGCCAACAGCAATATCGCTAAATGTTAACCACAGCAATATCGCTAAATCTTAACCACAGCAATTGCTGTTTTTACAGCAATTGCTGAGCAGCAATATCGTGAAAACGTTTTGGGCATGACTGTACATATTTATTTGAAGTGTTGTTTTGGAATTAATTTTTATAAGTAATACCATGGCACCGAGGGAAATTAGTGATTAAATTTCCCTGCAGGCGGAGGGAGGATTTGTGGAAGTCCCAGCGCTGCAGGTGGAGTGACTTTTACAAATCCTCCAGAGGCTCGCAGGGAAATTTAATCACTAATTTCTCGAGGTGCCATGGTATAACATTGTAATACTATGATCGCAGAGGAATTGGACTGTTTTGCAAGTGCTTCTGTCTAATTTTGTTTGCCGAGTCATGGCACAGTACTGCAGTCTCCCTTGATATGCATTTTCTCAAATACATTACAGTATTGTGCAAAAGTCATGCAAACGTATTTCGACGAATTTCGCTCTTTGTTCTTACGAATGTCGCCAAGGGCAACTTTCCGTTCGAAATTTCGACGAAGAATCGATCAGATACGCGAAAATTTTAATGCCAAGGCAAAATATCGCCAACCTGCAAGCGACATTTCGACGATATTTCGTTTATTGTCAAACGAAAATTCGGACCAGGTTATCGAAATATAGTGATCCGAAATATCGTGATCCGAAATTTCTTGCAAGCGTACGTGTCAATTGCACAGTTTTGTATTTTAACCTTTCTTTCACCAGGATTAATGCGTGACAAATTCGAATTCATGACAAACAGTTTTACAAACGTACAGTAAGATGGTTTTGGTAAATACTCTGCGTACCAGAGGCGTCAAAAAGTCAAGATTCTTGAATAATAAAAGTCCCCGTCAATCGTGAACTGTCAGCCAGACGCGTGTCTCATTTCTGACACAAATACAGTGGGAGCGTAATTAATTTTCATTTACGCGAACTGACTGATCTGATCTGCATTAAAGCTCTTTTAATTCAAAAGGAATTGCACTTTCCCAGTAGAAGTTTTCTGGTAAGAGTATAGAAGTTTTTGCACGTCTTTCAATATGACAAACGTTGCTTCAAAACTCTGTTGATGTTCAGTAAAATATCAGACTGACACGTTCACGCCTGACTGATTGCACGTGGAAATTCAGAAGAGTTGAGATTTGAGATTTTAATACGCAAACATTTACAATCATTTCTGCCGAAACCTTTTAATACTAGTAACAAGACAAGGATCTACTGTAAATGTGAAACTACACTGAAGCAAAAGGTTATTTGGTGTTATGCTTTGCGCTCAGTTACAGCGAGTGAGTCAAGCTTTAAAGCGGGCCACGCACCGCCGGGAACTAAGCGAGCAGCCGTTGTTTTGTTTATTTTACGGCTCACGATATTTCGATAACTGCATGGTCCGAATTTACTTGAAAACTTTATGCAACGACTTTTACAAAGATCTGGAAGGCTGAAGGATCTGAATATTATTGTGGATATACGGATAACGTTTACAACATTGAACACTTCCGAAGTTGGGACGTGCACGCGATTTATAGTAACGCATTCCTTTCGTTTATTACCCTTCCAGCCTTCGATTCAAACCGGGGTCAAAGCATCGGATTTCTATTCTTAGCGGAGCCATTCTTAGCCTGATTATACTGACTGAACTGAAGTAAACTCTACAGTTATCCTCCTGTACCGTTCGAAAGTGAGCCGTAATTAGTTGAGTTAGTCAAAGTCCGAATAAAGTTTACACTCAGGTTGGTCGAATTGACCGAGTGAGCCGGAAAAGGTAACTTGATCTTTGACGGGCAAGGATCGAAATTTCGAAGGATCAACATTTCGAAGAAGCGAAGTTTCGTGCGAATATTCGCAGAGTATCAAACGAAATTTTGCATGATACTTCGTAGAGTGCAGCGAATTTTCGTGCCAACATGTCGCAGAGCACTGCGAAATGTCGCACAGATTAAACAAAGGGCTTAACGAATTTTCGTCGAAATATCACCGAAATTTCGGATCGTGAACATTTGTTCATTTTCGCCGTAAAGCCCCGAAATTCGTCGAAAGGTGTTTGCAAGACTTTTGCACAATACTGTATAAAAACAGTGCATGTTTTATGCATACAATCATTAATTCAGATTCGTTTCAAGAAAGTGAATTGTCTTGTTCACTCTGACCAACTTTAGTGTTGAACATGACTGAGCATTTTTCTTTCATGTCTGATAAAGCAGTGGATAGTGTGAGGGATGGTAGGGCCCCAGAAAACAATAAAAACAACACAAAGTGGTACTTAAATGTTTATACTGGCAACAACAAACTTGGAAAAGAGACTGATGCAATTTATGTGCTTCAGGTTGCGTTTGCGCAAACTGCAAAAGCATCCCACATGGATAAAACTGTGAGTTTGTGACTAGTACTCAAGAGATAGAGCTGTAATTCTATCCAGTGTGCAGGGGGTCATTGCACTCCAACCTACAGTACCCAGTGCTGCAGCACACAGCGGTCAAACGTCTGCGCGTGCATATTACAGTGAACTTCTACCCCAAAAGTTAAGAAAAATATGTGAAAGTTAAAGCTTTTTATTTTCACAGTCGACGGGAAATTGAACAAACTTCAAACTGTGAGTTTACCAAAAAAGTTCTCAAGGTTTGAAAACGGGTGTGTCAACAGTGATGGCCGCCGGCTCACTTTGAATTTGTTTTGGAATGTTGTTGTTGTTGCAAGACTTTTGATGCATGCGCAGATGTTTGACCGCTGTGTTGTGCTGCAGGGGGAATAAAATTACTGCTGTCCAGCCTGCACTTGGAAGACAAGTCATTGTCTTCTAATATTCCTTCATGAATGTAACATGAGGTACATTTATCGGCAGCAAATCGCAATGAGATCGCAATCAATGACTGTGGTCTGCTCGCACCTTGCTCGCGATCTGCTCGCACCTTGCTTGCGATCTGAACCCACCTTGCTCGCGATGTGACCGCGATCAACTGTGTTAGAGATGGAAATGATCACAGTTTCGTTCATCGGACATTAGATTTTACGTATACATTTACCCGAGCCCTTGCAAAACGTTTTACAATTTTTTCCCTTGACAAATAAACGCATTAAGGTAAAAACGAAAAGCTCAATTGACAATATTACAATTTATATGAAGAAGTACTTGAGAGTAAACTGTCGCTGGTTAGAACTGATCATAAAAGTTGACGACCATTCCCAGATGTATGTTTTGGACGATCGAGGACGCATCACATATTTGAAAACAAGGCGAGCACTGAGACACATCTGACATCAGACAAATCACTGCAGACGGCGGTCTCACAGCAATAATTATAAACTGCAATGCCAATCACAAACTGACGAAGTGATGAAGTAAAAAAGCTGAAATTGAAACTCCAGAAGATTTGGTGCTCTCACAGCAAATTAACCAATGACAAATTAAAATATCCAAAATGTATTCACCTGGGTGTTTTTATTTGACAGAATGGACTCAAACCAGTTTTCGCATTAGGTGAAAACTGTTCAGACGGTAAATAAAATACAAACTTTCAAAGCATTTGATTCAGTAGGAAGGTAATTTTTGGTGTGATCTCAAAGCAAAACAAACACTGCTGTCGTAGCTCATTGATTATTCAAAAATGTCACTTCTGTTTGTGCAATTCGAGACTCGGACCTCATTGCCTTTGAATTAAAAATGACTGATCCCACATTAAATAAAAAGAATTCCAGAATATTCTATTTGGTAGACATTAATTTTATCACTTGCCAGTACTAAAAGTTAAGAAACTTTCCCGCATTATTTAACTCTGCATTCTGCAATAAAATCACATGTCCCACGAAGCTTGCGGCCTCTTGTTGTGCCAAAAACCAGACAATCAGTCTCCACGGCTGAAAAGCACATGTAATCACCGAAAAGGTGGCTTCTTGAATCTGTTGAATTGAAAACATACAGCATACGCAACGACTTTTAAAGAATCGTGAAGGGATTGACGGATACATTGGGTTTAGGATCCTGGATTTACACTCACTAATAAAAAGTTTAGCCCGTGTTCAAGTGGAACGTACATGTAAATTTATAGACCCAAGAGGTTTGTGGAAATGTTCATAAGCAGGCATTTTGTTTCCCAGCTGTAGACTGAGTGATGATCGCAGTCAGATCGCGAGCAAGGTGCGAGCAGATCGCGAGCAAGGTGCGAGCAGATCGCGGTAAGTACACGCGATTTGATCGCAATCAAATGTACCTATAGTTCCAGGCGGTACTGTAGAAGCATTCATCCCTAATGAGGGAATTTCGAGGTTAAACTTCCCTTGGAAAACAAAGGAACCCAAGGCAATCATATTATGTTAAGTATTACATGTACATATTCACAAAAATATGTATTAATGAAGCCTGATGAATAGGCTTTCAAAATTGGGCCAGTAACTGACACAGTCTTGGCCGGGTGAGGCAACTGCTCCTACAGTTGAGTTACGCATTTACACATGGGCTGGGTAGAGCTTTTGTTCTTCCAACATGCTTATGGTCTGGTTAGAACTATACTCCGCCAGTAATTGACACGGTCTCAGCCAGTCAGAGTTGACTGCTGCTCCAGGTGAGTTTCACTCATATGCTTGGGCTGGGCAGAGCTTCTGTTCTTCCAGCTAGCTCACACTAAGTGTTATGCCATGTCAGCCTTCTGATAAGTTCTTACTTTGGCTCATCTCATCTGAGCTCCTTGTTTGGGTACTCAGCCTTGTGTTACACCAGAGGTCGGGAGGCAGGCCAGACAAGGGAATGCAGTAAACATTGAGTGAACACACAGGTTCCAAGATTCTGTTAAACTATCCACCCACCCCTCCCTCCCTGCGATACAAATTTGTAGTTATGATCAACCATGCATTCAGTATTAAACAGGAGGGATGTGAGGTGAGTTTCCCAGAAACTGGGATTGGCCAGTGCAGTTGAGGTTAGTCCTTGGCAGTACAGTATTATTTACCTGTGTCCCTGTTTGTTTCCAGTCCCATTCAGTACTACCACCAGGCCACACTTTACAGTCCTTGTAAAGATTTTTACCAACTTGCATTTTTCCCCATGACAAATTTTCCACCTTTGGGGAGGGGTTAGGCTTTGATGTCATTAGACCTAAAGCTGCATATAAAATGGAAAATAGAAAGAATCAGTCTACTGTCGACAGACAAGCCACAGTTTAGAAACTCTAATGTTGTGAGAAAACATAAAAACCTTCAAGCTGTCAAACTTAAGGTTATTGTATACCTTCAGGGTACTGTTCCGGATAAAATTATGTAGAGTCTCGAATATTCGTTGTATTTAGATAAATTAGACCTCATTTTAAAGCTTATAAAATTGGCTACAACAATATACCTAAGGTTTGTAATTTTGATAAAAGTGTGATTTTTAAATAAACTTATTTCCCGAACAAGCAAGTTGGCTTCAAAAAGCTCCAACTCCACGACAACTTAATCAAATTAATATCTTTTTGCTTTTCTGGACTCCCACAGACCTTGTTTACGAAACAGTGTCGACAATTGTGGAAATTCAAAGCTGTTCTGAAGATATTTCAGTCTTCGTGAAACTGCTAATTAATGCACAATCCAAGTATAGATCTGAGGAAATATATCCCTGTTTCCTGGCTGAAGGAAATTGCCAAATTTCACTTTAAAATCTCACTTACAAACTCTACAGTCATCACTTGGATTCTTCAAGTTGTTTGATGTCACATCGCTTCAAACTTTTGACAAGCACATGGAGCAAGTTTGTTTTGGGAAGTGAAATTTTTCTTCCACTGTTCTAAGGCTTCCTTTCCATTCTCAACATTTGACAGCTCTAACCTCATTGAAAGAACTCGGGCATGAAAGGTCAAGTAGGTGGTTTTCAGAATCCCATTGTCTGTCCACATGCGCTTCCTTTTTTCCCTCCTCTATCCCCTCCCTCCACTTTTTGCATTTTGCCCTATTGTTGTGTGGCCAAAAAAGCAAAAAAACAAAAACAAAAAATAACAGAAATGCTTGCTATACAGGCTAAGAGTTACACAGAGCCAGTTACACATTTCCAGCCAACTACATTATTAGTCTACTACTACTGATAAAATACAGCAGCCTATCAGTGGATTAGCCAGGACCTGGCTTTGATCAGGCCCTATGGTTGTTTCAGGTCTGGTTAGAAATTCAGAGTGAGTTTTTGAAAGTTCATATCACCAGATGAAAAAAAAATGTTGCATTTCTTCTAATTTCAAACGAGACCTGAAACAACCATGGGGGCTGATCAAAGTCATATCTCGGCTAATCCACAGATGGAATTGGATTTTAGCGTGTTGGTTTTTGCGGAGGGAGGAAAACCGGTGAAAAAACTCGGGCCGGCGAAGCGTTTAACCACTGCACCACCACGGCATCATAATTTATATATCACGGGTTACTTATCAAGAGTCTATCTTTTCCTCAGTAGTTAAATGAATACAAAACCTGTTGAAAAACAAACTGCACCTCAAACCTCAGTGTAACTGTAAAGCATATACTGATATAGTATTACTAAGTAATAAACAGGAACTACTCTTAGCTTTTAGTGGAATGTAGAAAGACAAATATGCTTGGCTGATTCATATTTACAACAGTCATATCCATGGAAGTTTTAAAAAGATTTAACTCGTTTATTATAGCATTTATATGGGTTTCCCACTTATGAAGGCTTGATCTTTTCTTTACCCAGCAGGCTGCAAGCAGAGCGAGGTTTCTCATCTCTCTGCCTTTCCTGTCGCCGAAAGGCAGAGAGATGAGAAACCTCTGCTCGCAGGGTATCTTTTCTTTCACCATCAGTGCAATTTTTACCGAGCTTATGCCATATAAATTGTAAAGCGTCAAGTCAGTGACTCGACTATGCACATATAATTTACAACTTGCCATGCCGAGCTGGTTTCTACTTGTGTTCTGACTTCTGTTGAAATACTATGCCTATGGGAAATAAAAGCGTTTCGTGCTTCTTCGGCTAACACAAAACACTCAAGTGCTTACCTTTGGCAGTTTATATGCGAAGTAAATATGAGCAACTGCTTCGAAAACTCTTCAAATCGTAAGAGATATTTCTCCAATCTTGCAAGATCTTGGATTCTTGCACGCATGCACTGCACGTCGTTTGATATTTTTGGGGGAAAGCAACGCAGCCAAGCCTCTTTGGGGCGTATGCAACCGAATTGCGGTCGTTTCGCCACCAAGTCGTTTCGCCACCAGTCGATTCGCCACCACTTTCTAGTCGATTCGCCACCACTTTCTAGTCGATTCGCCACCATTCAAAGTCGATTCGCCATCACTCAAAGTCGTATCTAGTGTAACAGAATTTTCGCATCATTGTTTTTTATCTTTTGCTATGAAGGCTGAAGTTCCTAGTGTGTTGGAAAATCAAATGGAATTAACGCCGCATCCGATGACGTTTTTGTGGAATGATGAATTGAAAGGTGTGTTTTGTGACAGCATTGATTCTGAAGAGGTTCATAACGAGTTGGACGGTCAAAAGGAAGGTTTCAGAGTGAAATGCTAGACAAAATTCGTGTCTTCAGGAAGACACTAATCCAAAAGAATTTTGGAAACTAGTAAACCTTATTAAAACGCATAAGTCCGCAGGTGTATCCCCGGCAGAATGGTATAGTTATTTCAAAGATTTGAACAAAGTCAGTTTTATAATGGTGATGAAGCTCAAATTGTGAAAGATTTTCAAGCCATATTTACGTATTTTTTTAGCCTTTTCACTTAACTTCTGAACCTGAGCTTCTCCGACATTCGAGGTAAGTGTATTTTCTTATTTCCCAGATATATCCATTAAATTTACTTGATCGATCCTATCATACTAAAACTGCTGTTACTAAAACCGTTTGTTCAAACTTCGCTGCGCCGCTTGGTTTCGTTTGTTACGGGTTCCATGTGAAGTATAATTGAACGGTTTCAACGGATTCGTTTCAACTTGAGTTCAAGTTGAAGAGACGAAACGTACAGACGAAACCGTAGAGACGAAACGAATCCAACGAAACAACTTCAATTCGCTATGGTTTATAAACTGAATCGTTAATTGATGTAGAACAATTGCTCGAGCCTCTTGATAGCGAGCATCTTTTGAAATGGTGAAGCACTGTTACATCCATCTATTGAAGTGGTGATGCTTTGTTATATCAGAACCCATTCAAGTTATTTCTATTGAAATTCAACACTCCCTCTGCCATTTACTGGCAGAGGGAGTGAATTCAATTTACTTCGGCGTCATAGCAACGGCGTCATATCAACGCCATTTCGAGTTGTAAATTTTTCTCTGTTTAAATAAACTACACCAGAATTACCGTTTATTCCCAATAAAATAAACTACACTTACTACTAACACTATTACTTCAACCTCGATCGGTAACTTATCGACTCATACACGTACTTTGAGTGGTGGCGAATCGACTTTGAGTGGTGGCGAATCGACTAGAAAGTGGTGGCGAATCGACTAGAAAGTGGTGGCGAATCGACTGGTGGCGAAACGACTTGGTGGCGAAACGACTGGATACCATGCAACCTCGTTCCCAGGGAACCTCGTCCCCTGGGTCTTCTCGGTCAGAGACGTCGATAACACAGGGTGCCCACACATAACGTACGAGGATTAAGTTAAAGAATCGAAGTATTGCGAAAACATGCGTATTTGAACATGAAACAAGAGCCAATCTGGGCTTTCACTCGGGCCACATGAGATTGAAGATGAAATACACTTTCATTTGAAATCCTCTTAGTATCAAGTCGTGCTTTAATTCGCCAGTGAGAACGTCAAAAAAACAGACTGGTCTATTAATCGCTTTTATGGCATGACTATGATAACGCAGGATTCGAACAACAGAATACTGGCAATTCAAGTGTATAAATGCAATACAATGACATATTCAGACTTTGAATTTGATTGAAAATAGATCAAAAACTCGGGGAAATGTCCGGCTAAAACTGTATGAATAAATGTGAAATGAAACATAAATTTCATAGCAAGAAAAACAATTGTAATTCCTATAAATGAGAAAGCTCTTCTATTAAGCCGCTTCTCATATACACAGACTGTTTCACAAAAAACATTTGCGCTTATCGACACAAGAATTCAGTTGACCTTTCAAATAATTTATTCTGAGGTACGCATACTCTAAATCACAGATGTTAAATAAAGCGATAATTAGAAGGAAAAGTACATTAACAGACAAACTGAGAGGAAATTTATTCAAATTAAAAAGAGTTTACTTACAGTACTTACGTAACTGAACTTTCGTTTTGGATCTTTTGGTAGTGTTGTTGACAGCACCCACCTTCGTGCACATATGCACTGAATCGGAATGAAAGTCGAAGCCTACCTCGAACTTAACTTTCAGCTAACCTGTTTCCTTTCATTCCACAACGAATAATAATCTCATAAAGTACTGAAGCCCGTAGCTTTCAATAAATTTGCCAGTGTCTGAATGAAACAGCTAGATCTTTTCCAATTTCTCTCACGAGTCACGGCAGAAGACAGTCTCAAGCTACAAAACTTGAATTTTGATCCTCTTCACAGTAACGTAATTTAACGTCTCAGATATTATATATATGCCCTATTTCAGCTAGCGCTGTGCATTTCAAATACTTTTTCCTCTCTCGTTGCTGGCAGTTCATGCTTCTTGTTCGTGTAGTTGCCGCATTTCAGTTGGCATACACTGAAAACATCTGCTTAACTAAGATTTGTAACAATCTTAGCGGATCATGTAAATATTCCGCTTGGCTCAATTGAGGGTTTCTGCCGTCAAAGTTCATTTTTTGTTTCAGTTTTCCCCATATTAGCCGACATGTATAATGTCTCGAGCTCTCAATCCAGTAGAAAGACTCTGGTTATTCTGTCGTAAAACATGCCTTAGCTGTACAAGACCGCCCACGATGGAATAGATTTCTGACAATGACTCATTGAAAGTGATATCTCCTTGTCTCGCCTAGTCTGAGAGCTTTGAACTTTCTTATCTGAGCGCGCCTGACGAGATCTAACCTTTGATTATAATTCGATACCCGTTGATATCCAAACGTGTTTGGATATTGTATTTCGCTTACGTTTCTAAATGTACATTGGATCTGTCCAAACAGCGCTGATCGAATGTATTACGGCTCCTGGTTGTTCATGTATTTTTATGGTCAACAAGAGCGCCAGTTGAAATATCCTGAGCCTGTTGGAAGGCTTTCGCCCTCGCGGGTCGACCATTTTGATTTACTGTATTCACTTATGTAAATACATTAACTGGCGATTGTTGCGTGACCAGCACAGTGCAATCTGATTGGTTTGAATTTGACCTTTAACGCATGCGCAGAAGCCGTCTGACATGGATTAAAAAAAAAAAAAACGACTTGCATTTTAAGACTCGGTGCTGCCACAGGCAGCCCGAGTAATAAGCGTTAATTTACCTTATATGTTGTGTTTTGTCGTCCTGGTGGCTTAAAACGTCAAATCTTGGCGATTTATGTACCGATCAATTCGAAACATCACCATCCCCTCCCGGCCAACCCCCGGACATTTGACTCATTTTTGTGCCCGGGGAGTAGGGAATTTGACATCGGTAGCTGTCCTTGGGGTGGGGAATTTGACACCGAATGGGAAGGGTGGGGAGGGGGGGGGGGTTTTGAACAAGTTGTCTCGATTTCGAATTCATAAGGCAAAATAGCTCCCAAATCCATGTATTTTTGAGTGAAATGACTGGGCCGATACCGGAAGTGAGTCACCGGTTATCGATATGTAGGCTTTTGTACTCAATGACTTTGATATGCAAAGGTAGCTAATTTTGAATAGATTATATAGTACATAAAATATATATAAATAAAAAACGTGCATGAGATCGTAAACCAAACACGTTGCATGGCACTACCCAACACACGCTATGACGTAGCTAGCGTCTAATACGCATGCTCACATCTTATTACCGGTAGAGTGGCAACCATGTACAGCTGTTTCGTCCTTGTTAGGACTCATCAGCATGGCATAGCCCCCAAGACCGTCAGCCTCACTTTAGATCGTAGCCGAAAAAAAAAATTGCTGCTCGGCAAACTGGAGTAAAAAAATGCATGCAGCGTGAGAATCCCCGCCCCCATAACTTTTCTAATGGTCCGTCTCTTATGTTTAACAAATAAAGAAGCCTTAGCCATGTTTTATACTATCATAAAACACGATGGGCATTTGAGAACATGAGAGAAATGTTAAAGCACAAGCCGAAGGCGCGTGCTTTCAACATTTCTAGAGTGTTCTCAAATGACCAGAGTGTTTTATGATAGTAGAAAACATGGATTTAAGGCTTCTTTATCTGTTTTATAATATAGATTTACGCGCGCGATGAAAGGAAACCGCCAGTTGAAAACTATATAACACGGCTAACCATGTTATATACTCTGATAAAACATGGCTTCTTAGCCAATCAGAGCGCGCGTACTATCGTATCTATATTATAATATGTTATAAACTTGCAATAATGATAAATATACTACTCTATAATATACATAATATCAATATGTCAGTTCTAAAAAAAACATTAAATACACTGTAGAATGCCTAAACCAAGAGATAATAATCAAATACAAAGAGGTACAGGCCAGATGTATTAAAATAGATCCGGTAAATAGAACAAAATAAACCAGTGTTAATAACACGCCACAGATAAATATGCGATTTCCACCTCAGTCATTTATCGTTCGTTTGAAAAAATCTTCATTTCGGATTACTTTAATACTCAGTTTATACTCACTCACTGCATGCTGGATTTCCGTTCCCGAATTTATAAACATTTAAATACATGTGCATGGGGGCAGAAGAGTGCGATTACTGCTAAATCGCATAATATACATTTTGTAATTATGCGAATCTGTGTAACTGTGAGACTGTCCGGGTGCAACTCTGCGACTGTGCTACTCTGCAACTGTGAAATTCTGCGATTGTGCTATTCTGCGATTGTGCTATTCTGTGACTGTGTAATTGCGAGACTGCTCTTAATTCTGCGATTGTGCTATTCTGCGACTGTGCTATTCTGCGACTGTGCTATTCTGCGACTGTGTGCTATTCGGCTGCGATTGTGCTATTCTGCAACTGTGTAATTGTGAGACTGCTGCTAATTCTGCGATTGTGCTATTCTGCGACTGTGCTATTCGGCTGCGACTGTGAATTGCTGAAGTTGTCTATTTTGGCGTGCGCTATTCTGCGGAGCGAACACATTTCGTGTGATTTTTCGGGCCCGAAACGTTCCCACCACCACAAACGCGCCCCTGCAGCGCTCGATCGACGCTACAACATGGCAAACACACCACAGAATCATAACTACATATGCATATATAATCCCCACGATTGCTCTCATCTGACTTGATAGCTCAGTTGGTGGAGCGCCGGACATGTGGCCTGGAGGTCGTTGGGTTCGAGTCCCACTTGGGTCGGAGATTGGCTGCACCTCTTACGCATCATAAACAAGTTACAAAATACACTCTATACTTGGCCAGTTACGATTTTCAATGGATTATAATATGCTTGAGTTCCTAAATAAAAACGATTAAACGAGCTATTATTCATTACTTTCTGTTCACTAGAAGTCTACGTCACTACAAAATAATCTCGACAACATTTCCTTGTTTACTTGGAACAAGAAAGCGCTCTGTTGCTTCGGCGGGTAATTAAAAAAGATCTACCGCGAAAGTGTTAAATCCCGAATCATTCAACCAACAAACAAAGGGTCTCGGTAACAAGGTAAGTGCGATCGCAGCTTTCCCACGGGTAATTAAAAGAGATCTACCGCGAAAGTGTTAAATCCCGAATCATTCAACCAACAAACAAAGGGTCTCTGGCCAGTTACGATTTTCAATGGCTTATGCTTGAGTTCCTAAATAAAAACGCTCAAATGAGCTATTATTCGTTACTTTCTGTTCACTAGAAGTCTAGGTCACTACAAAATAATCTCGACAACATTTCCTTTTTTACTTGGAACAAGAAAGCGCTCTGTTGCTTCGGCGGGTAATTAAAAGAGATCTACCGCGAAAGTGTTAAATCCCGAATCATTCAACCAACAAACAAAGGGTCTCTGGCCAGTTACGATTTTCAATGGCTTATGTTTGAGTTCCTAAATAAAAACGCTCAAATGAGCTATTATTCGTTACTTTCTGTTCACTAGAAGTCTAGGTCACTACAAAATAATCTCGACAACATTTCCTTTTTTACTTGGAACAAGAAAGCGCTCTGTTGCTTAGGCGGTTAATTAAAAGAGATCTATACCGCGAAAGTGTTCAACCAACAAACAAAGGATCTCTGGGCATTTACGATTTTCAATGGATTATGCAGACTCCCTTGGGAATTGGTATGATATACTAAACCGAACACTATTCTCAAATTTTGCCATTACTCTCAACATGTTTTCAAGTAAGAATCGCGTTATCATAGACACAGCAACTATTCAAAGGCGTATTTGTCTTGCACAGCAATCAAGACTACCATGGAACCAAGTGTGTTCCCCAAAGTTCGATGACTTCCTTGAATCGCATGCAACTTCAATCGGTGTCCCGAAATAATTTTTATTCTTTCCTTTACTGACTACTGCCGCCTCGCTGATGTTAACCGGTTCACGAGTCCAAATCAACCCACGTTGGTCGGAACCACCTATTCTATGGTTTATCATTGCCTCAAGAAAAGGAACTAACAAAACTGGTGCGCTGAATCTCTTGGTCAAAGAAATCCACAATTTACAAATACAAATTAAGGCGTCTTCAGATGATACAGATTCCGCCAGCGTAGAGGACGAGAGGGAGAGACAGATGCTCATTGATCACTTTTCTTTTGAAGAACTTTTTAACATTATGCTTAACAATAATGGGCAAGTTCTGGGACTCTATGATGAGTTAATGTCTTTTTACGGTCTCCTTGATCTCTTCAAACCAAATGGCAGCACTCAAGACCGCAAAACTCTCCTCAACCTGTATAATGGAGGACCATGGTCAAGGAGTTTCAGATCCGTCAAAGGCTGTATGAATGAAACGGCGTTCAACTTCTCAGGTTTCCTGCAACCAAACTATGTCATTGATTTGCTGCACAAAGATGACCATGATGGCTTTCTTGACAGACAGTTAGTCGCTATTCCAGAAGAGGTGGACTACGACTATGCTATGCTCAAGGACCTCCCACCCTCCACACCGAAGTTCATTGATGTCTTGAACAATGTGTTTGCTGCACATAGGACTTCAACTACATACACACTTAACGAAGAAGCTATGCGTCGTTCTCAAATGTTCACAGTATAATTTTGCGTCGTTCTCAAATGTTCACGGTATGTTCACGGTATAATTTTGCGTCGTTCTCAAATGTTCACGGTATTATTATGCGTCGTTCCAAAATGTATCCGGATATTTTTTAAACGCTTTTTTTTGTCCGTTTTCAAAAAATTCCTTCCACACTAGGAACGTTTTAAAAAAGATCCGTTTTCGGTAACCCTAAACGCCATTTTCGTGTGGATTGGAGAAGTAAAGTTGCGTTTTCAAAAATATCCGAATAAGTTATAAATAAACTACACGATAAAGACGATATGAGAATCCGTCTGAAATAATTGTTTTCTTTTTCAGGACAGGTTGCTAGAATTGCTATGATACTATCTTCCCTCCATCGCGCCTACCAAAAATGGGAGTCTTTACAAGCTCACACTCCATCCATCATATCGGCAGATGACATGACCAGAGCTACTGTGCTAGTAGATTATCTACTCAATATAAAATTCCTACTACGCCCAGCAGTTGTCATCAACGATAGTCCGTCATCAAGTCAGGACCCAGAGAATGCCACTGAAGCCGCAAAGAACAAAGTCAAGGAAAAGATGGCAAAGATCTTGAGTTACCCTGACGACCACAAAATCTCTCCCTCGACAGTTTCGAGAAAAAAGTGGTGTATGCCAATAAATGGAAAGTATACAAGTGAGAGTGCCATTCAAATCCTAAATACGTTGGCCAAAGAAGAAGTAGGCACCGTTCGTGAAATCGCACATCCTTCAAACAAATCAAGATCAAAGTTGTACTTCAAGCCAAGATTCGACACACTTAGTGAAAAAGGAAAATCATTTGTTCTATCAATAGGAATTGATAAGGATAAATATGACTCTTGTTTTGGTGAAGTCATTGATAGTGACTTACAATAAAATAACTATTAACAACAAATTATCATCAACGGACAACGTCTGATCTTGTTAATTACTACGTTTATGGATATTTTAAGCATCATCCATTTATTTTGGAGATCATTTCAAATGCTTAATTCCCTCTGTCATAATAGACATATTCAGTGAGAGTGTAAATAAATCACGTTTATACATTGTTCATTTACTGTGTGACTATTATATGTCGTTCCAAAATGTGCAGAATAGCAAAGTAGCAACGATACTCAGAGAATATAGGTGCAGAATAGCACAGTAGCAACGATACTTAGAGATTATATGTGCAGAATAGCACAGTAGCAACGATACTTAGAGAATATAGGTGCAGAATAGCAGAATAGCACAGTAGCAACGATACTTAGAGACTATAGGTGCAGAATAGCACAGTAGCAACGATACTTAGAGACTATACTGTATGTGCAGAATAGCACAGTAGCAACAATACTTAGAGACTATAGGTGCAGAATAACAGAATAGCACAGTAGCAACGATACTTAGAGACTATACTGTATGTGCAGAATAGCACAGTAGCAACGATACTTAGAGAATATAGGTGCAGAATAGCACAGTACTGAGTAACGATACTTAGAGACTATAGGTGCAGAATAGCAGAATAGCACAGTAGCAACGATACTTAGAGACTATACTGTATGTGCAGAATAGCACAGTAGCAACGATACTTAGAGACTATAGGTGCAGAATAGCAGAATAGCACAGTAGCAACGATACTTAGAGACTATACTGTATGTGCAGAATAGCACAGTAGCAACAATACTTAGAGACTATAGGTGCAGAATAGCAGAATAGCACAGTAGCAACGATACTTAGAGACTATACTGTATGTGCAGAATAGCACAGTAGCAACGATACTTAGAGAATATAGGTGCAGAATAGCAGAATAGCACAGTAGCAACGATACTTAGAGACTATACTGTATGTGCAGAATAGCACAGTAGCAACGATACTTAGAGACTATAGGTGCAGAATAGCAGAATAGCACAGTAGCAACGATAATTAGAGACTATATGTGCAGAATAGCAACTATACTAACTAACTATACTGCTAAATAGCAGATTTGCACCCCTAAATAGCATATAGCTATTCTGCTATTTAGCACTTATCGCACTGTTCTCGTTGCTACTGTGCTATTCTGCACATATAATCTCTAAGTATCGTTGCTACTGTGCTATTCTGCACCTATATTCTCTGAGTATTGTTGCTACTTTGCTATTCTGCACATTTTGGAACGACATATAATAGTCACACAGTAAATGAACAATGTATAAACGTGATTTATTTACACTCTCACTGAATATGTCTATTATAGCCTGCGTGGGAATCCCCCTTTCCTCTCCCCATTCCCCATTCCCCCTTCCCCCTCTTCCAATTCCCTCCCTCTGCCCTCTTCCCTCCTCTTCCCAATTCCCCCTGGGCTTGCTACGCAGGCTAGTCTATTATGACAGAGGGAATTAAGCATTTGAAATGATCTCCAAAATAAATGGATGATGCTTAAAATATCCATAAACGTAGTAATTAACAAGATCAGACGTTGTCCGTTGATGATAATGTGTTGTTAATAGTTATTTTATTGTAAGTCACGGGGCAAAACGACTGTAATTCTTTTAAAAGGCCCCTGTCAGTCAGAGAACTGAGAAATCGGGTCATTTCTACTACACTTTCGAGAGGTTAATAACAATAAATAACGACAGTCAATTGGTATAAAGGTTATCATGTTCAGATTAGCGGCTACTTACATTTACAAGCTGTTGTCTTTATATATAATCAGTGTTGATCGCAGAGCTAGAGCAGACTGTCAGTGTCACGTCTCACGAGTGTATCTTAAAGCATGTCGCATAATATGTGATAAATTCCCGTCCAAAGCCCGTGAAACACCTCTCAGCTTTAGAAAAGACAAACATATTGGTATTGCACTTGAAGGAACCTTTGGTTTACACAAAAAACAGCTGATATTAAAGGTTTTGCTAAGTCAAAACTCCCACTCGCCGCCATCTTGAAAAACATGGTAATGTTGTCCACTGTCCACGTGACCAGCACAGTGCAATCTGATTGGTACGGTGGCAAAAAGAACTTCCAAAGAATGAGCAATCTGATTGGTTGACGGCACAAAATCTCGACACAAAAAATGAAAAATAAAAACTTAAACTTGCGATTTCCGACTCGAGCCAGCGGAAGGCCTGGCCCGAGTAATAAATTACAACACTGCAAGCTTGTATTAAAAGGTTGTGTTTATACTTACAATTCGATTAGTGTTTGACCCGGCCAGGGTAGTATCGTGTACCATTTAATCAACTGCGTCATAAAATTCCCTTTGTTACCCACGTTCGCTATGAATATTTTGAGACTCGGAAATTTTATACGAACATCCGAATCGACACTTATAAATTTTAGAACGATTATACGTTATCCTCAGTATAATTTTTCAGGATTCGAATTCAGGCCGGTTAAGAATCAGTGCAATGGCTTACCCACCACCAACGCTAACCCTAACAATTAGACCACGAGAGAATTCGCTGATTGCAGTCGTTTTTTTTACCAGATTTATATCAACTTCATTAGCATGTTAATAAAATATTCTATTATAGTATAATGTATAATATATACTATAATAGCGGTACGACAACCCTCCGAGCGCGCGAGGTGTGATTCCCCACGGATCTCAACGGTACACGACGATATAGCCTGCGTACAGCATCCCCTACTTGAGGGAGAACGGCGATTACGATGAAATCGCCGTTCTCCCTCAAGTAGGGGATGCTGTACGCAGGCTAGACGATACTACCCCGACCAGACTAGCTAGCTGTGCGTCCTTTCGTAAATGTGAGAATTTTCCATCGAAAGTCCCTAACAGTCCTGTCAGCCCTAGGATAACTGAACATCTTGTTATTTCAGTCGAAGGAACCTTTGGTTTCAGCAAAATAATGGTTAAGAATGGCTCAAATCTTAGCTCCCGTTCCTGGTAATATCAGTATCGATCTTGCCTCTCTCTGACAACCAAGATCCCGCGGGTGTCGAATCTAATTGGTGGATCCTGTCACGTGTTGTCCAATGGGCTCCTGTGTAATCTGATTGGTTAACGGCGAAAAAGCTCGACTTGGAAAAAAAACACTTGCGATTTATGACTCGTGCCTCGGCCGAAGGAATGGCACGAGTAAAAACAGAAGTCCATAACCAGAAGTGTCCATCTCCCACTATAGGGTTTGGCCCATGAGTATACAGAGTAGTCTATTTATAGAAAGCTTTTCCCGCCATCTCGTAGCCAATCATATTCTTCGAAAATTTATCAGCAGTACCTGATTGGCTAATACAGCGATTTCCTTTGTTTGTAATATTGTACAGTTAATTATATATGCGACAAAATTTTGGCGGACAAGGCGAGCGAATGCTACTTGCTAGTGTAGAAACTTCTTGATAATCAGCTATTTCTCATTTATAACAGGCAAGAACTGGTGAGCACCACATGTTCAGGATAGACCATCATAAACCAGAACATGTGGTTACTTAGCTTTGTAGTTTGTAGTGTACTGAATGCAAGGACCAATTCGGAAGAAGTGCAGGAACCGGATCACCTTGGATGGGATCTAATCAGCAAAAATATACGAATATCAAGACAAAATGAAAGGCTGATTGTACGGTACTGGGAATATATATAATTATTACCGATATTTCGGTTGGCACGGCCAACCTTCCTCAGGGTACACAAGTATATGGCAAGAAACCGTTAGTTACAAATTTTGAAAACATGAATGTGAGACTAGGAGATAAAATTACAAGTGATGAGTGGTCGTGAGAGAGAACTAAGCTAAATACAATTCCATAATAGAGACTAAGTGGTATAAAATTACATTTCTTCCTTTCTGTTCATGCCTTTAGGTTCTAGTGTTTGTCCTTTATCAATAAGAAATGCCTCGCGAGCCTTGCGTACGCCATCTCTATTAGACTAATTAGAGTGGATGAGTTCTAAGGGAATTAATTGCATGTCATTAGAACAATGGTTGTTAGTAAGAAAATGATCCGAGACAGCAGTAGCTTTAGATTTGTTAGTAGGTTTGTCAACAGGGCGACGGTGTTCATTAAAGCGATCTTTAAGGCGACGCTTAGTTTCTCCTATGTATTGAGCATTACAGCGTTTACAATGAACCATGTATATGAGATTTTTAGAATTACAGTCAATGTGATGTTTGATGGGCCTGATCTCGCCAGTCGAATGAAATGTATAATTAGTTTGGCCGTGATTAATGTACATGAGGAGCCGCAGGCCTTAGATACCGCTAACGTGGTCATCTGAAATGACCACGTTCCAGCCACAGGGAAGCTTAAAGACAATAACAGGGTTGACAGAGTGCTCCCTTGGAGTCCCAATAATGTGACACGCAACATTTCATCACCTCAGTTTAACACCACTTTTTCCCCTTAGTATCAGTTAACACATACACGTGTGTAGATTTATGATTCTCTCCTTACCGCTTCGCGGCTCGCTTTCTTCCCTAGAAAAAAACCGAGACCAGAACGAAATTATCTTGCAAACCTATCCGTGAAAACCTTTAAAATAACTATATATAAAATGACCTAAATAATCATCTAACTGGAAATAATACAAGACTCAGAAGGGACTCAGAACTACTCGGCTGTAAAAGGGTCGCACGTGGATGACTGAAATATGTTTGTCAAGTTGAACATGCAAGTACCCTAGCTGTACAAAATGTAAAGCCCATTGATATGACTCAATGCACTTAGTGTAACTTAGCCTGCGACTGGCAAGCGTTTGATATTCTCAGGCCATTTTTTTAGTTTTTTAGTTTCTGTCAGTCGGCAGTAACGGCATTATAAGGGCGTCGGTACGGTTAGAGTATTTGTAGACTTTAAATAAAGACCTTTAAACACAACTGACTACAGAAATATCAACAGAATTGATAAACATAACTACCGTATTTTGACGTAAAGCCGTCGCAATCAGTCGAAAACAATTAATACATCGAAACTGTTTGCGACGGCTTACGCAGTATATGGAAGGCCAGCCGTAATAGAGATTCTGCTAGCAGGGAAGGACACGGATATATTTCTGAGAAAACAAAAACGATTTCCAGCTACTTAAAAGCGCATATATGGATTATACGGTTCCATTTCACGCGTTCATCTTGTCGTTCCTCTTTTCTTCAAACGTTCAACCGTGATAGTAAATTACTTGTTTCTATTTAATCACAAGAAAGCTTTATGAATTCATTCTCGCTGCTAATAAACACAGACATCAATTACACCAGAATCATTTTTCTTTGTTGAAAGTCATAAGTTTACGTGCATCAGTCGACAGTCAATTATGAGCGCATGCACTGAAAACGAACGCTTACTGGGTTCAATGTCGATAAAACCGTGGTTTTTGTTTCGTTCATGCTAACGAAAATTTCGTCACCTTGTTGTGATATTAACTACAACAACTAACTAAGTAGTTGTTTACGGGCTGGCCTCGGCTTCTGGGATTACTGTGAAGAGCGCAACTCTTCGCCCTTCTCTTCGAAGGAAAAAAACGTCACTCGCAACGCTTCTTGGCCCAGTGCAGCTTAAACATTCTTCATTGCTAAGGCTATTCGCTCGAGCGGCTTTCGAAAGAGTGACACTTCGCTTTTTCCCATGAAATTGAACGATAATTTTGGGTTGCTTGACAGTTTGAACTCCAAAAAGAAGAGGATGGTCTCCAAGGCGGGTTATCACTGAAGCCTCGTGTTGTACTTCTTTTCTCAACCTTTCGTCATCGAGGCCTTCGTTATTATTTACGAACTCTTCAGGCAGTAAGGGTAGGCAGTAAGCTGTTGAATTCAGCTTACGGATTACCCAAGAAAGTAAAATAAATATAAACAGGCATGCATTAAGGGGAGTTCTGCCCATGTTCAGCTGTTGAATTCAGGTAACGGATTACCCAAGAAAACAACAGAAATATAAACAGGCAGTGAGAGGCCGGGGGTTCTGTCCCAGTTCAGCTGTTGAATTCAGGTAATGGATTACCCAAGAAACAACAGAAATATAAACAGGCATGCAGTAAGGTGAGTTCTGCTCCTGCGTGTTCAGCTGTTGAATTCAGGTAACGGATTACCCATGAAAACAACAGACATAAACAATGAGGCAGTAAGGGTGGTGGCTAATTTCTGCCCATGTTCAGCTGTGGAATTCAGGTAACGGATTACCCAAGAAAACAACAGACATAAACAGGCAGTAAGGGGGATGGCTAATTTCTGCCCCTGTTCAGCTGTGGAATTCAGGTAACGGATTACCCAAGAAAACAACAGACCGCATAAACAGGCAGTAAGGGTGGTGGCTAATTTCTGACCGTGTTCAGCTGTGGAATTCAGGTAACGGATTACCCAAGAAAACAACAGACATAAACAGGCAGTAAAGGGGTGGCTAATTTCTGACCGTGTTCAGCTGTTGAATTCAGGTAACGGATTACCCAAGAAAACAACAGACCGCATAAACAGGCAGTAAGGGGGATGGCTAATTTCTGACCGTGTTCAGCTGTGGAATTCAGGTAACGGATTACCCAAGAAAACAACAGACATAAACAGGCAGTAAGGGTGGTGGCTAATTTCTGCCCCTGTTCAGCTGTTGAATTCAGGTAACGGATTACCCAAGAAAACAACAGACCGCATAAACAGGCAGTAAGGGGGATGGCTAATTTCTGCCCCTGTTCAGCTGTTGAATTCAGGTAACGGATTACCCAAGAAAACAACAGACATAAACAGGCAGTAAGGGTGGTGGCTAATTTCTGCCCCTGTTCAGCTGTTGAATTCAGGTAACGGATTACCCAAGAAAACAACAGACCGCATAAACAGGCAGTAAGGGGGATGGCTAATTTCTGACCCTGTTCAGCTGTGGAATTCAGGTAACGGATTACCCAAGAAAACAACAGACATAAACAGGCAGTAAGGGTGGTGGCTAATTTCTGACCGTGTTCAGCTGTTGAATTCAGGTAACGGATTACCCAAGAAAACAACAGACCGCATAAACAGGCAGTAAGGGGGATGGCTAATTTCTGCCCCTGTTCAGCTGTTGAATTCAGGTAACGGATTACCCAAGAAAACAACAGACCGCATAAACAGGCAGTAAGGGGGATGGCTAATTTCTGACCGTGTTCAGCTGTGGAATTCAGGTAACGGATTACCCAAGAAAACAACAGACATAAACAGGCAGTAAGGGTGGTGGCTAATTTCTGCCCCTGTTCAGCTGTTGAATTCAGGTAACCGATTACCCAAGAAAACAACAGACCGCATAAACAGGCAGTAAGGGGGATGGCTAATTTCTGCCCCTGTTCAGCTGTTGAATTCAGGTAACGGATTACCCAAGAAAACAACAGACCGCATAAACAGGCAGTAAGGGGGATGGCTAATTTCTGCCCCTGTTCAGCTGTTGAATTCAGGTAACGGATTACCCAAGAAAACAACAGACCGCATAAACAGGCAGTAAGGGGGATGGCTAATTTCTGCCCCTGTTCAGCTGTTGAATTCAGGTAACGGATTACCCAAGAAAACAACAGACCGCATAAACAGGCAGTAAGGGGGATGGCTAATTTCTGCCCCTGTTCAGCTGTGGAATTCAGGTAACGGATTACCCAAGAAAACAACAGACCGCATAAACAGGCAGTAAGGGGGATGGCTAATTTCTGCCCCTGTTCAGCTGTTGAATTCAGGTAACGGATTACCCAAGAAAACAACAGACCGCATAAACAGGCAGTAAGGGGGATGGCTAATTTCTGCCCCTGTTCAGCTGTTGAATTCAGGTAACGGATTACCCAAGAAAACAACAGACATAAACAGGCAGTAAGGGGGATGGCTAATTTCTGCCCCTGTTCAGCTGTTGAATTCAGGTAACGGATTACCCAAGAAAACAACAGACCGCATAAACAGGCAGTAAGGGGGATGGCTAATTTCTGCCCCTGTTCAGCTGTTGAATTCAGGTAACGGATTACCCAAGAAAACAACAGACCGCATAAACAGGCAGTAAGGGGGATGGCTAATTTCTGCCCCTGTTCAGCTGTTGAATTCAGGTAACGGATTACCCAAGAAAACAACAGACATAAACAGGCAGTAAGGGGGATGGCTAATTTCTGCCCCTGTTCAGCTGTTGAATTCAGGTAACGGATTACCCAAGAAAACAACAGACCGCATAAACAGGCAGTAAGGGGGATGGCTAATTTCTGCCCCTGTTCAGCTGTTGAATTCAGGTAACGGATTACCCAAGAAAACAACAGACATAAACAGGCAGTAAGGGGGATGGCTAATTTCTGCCCCTGTTCAGCTGTTGAATTCAGGTAACGGATTACCCAAGAAAACAACAGACCGCATAAACAGGCAGTAAGGGGGATGGCTAATTTCTGCCCCTGTTCAGCTGTTGAATTCAGGTAACGGATTACCCAAGAAAACAACAGACCGCATAAACAGGCAGTAAGGGGGATGGCTAATTTCTGCCCCTGTTCAGCTGTGGAATTCAGGTAACGGATTACCCAAGAAAACAACAGACATAAACAGGCAGTAAGGGTGGTGGCTAATTTCTGCCCCTGTTCAGCTGTTGAATTCAGGTAACGGATTACCCAAGAAAACAACAGACCGCATAAACAGGCAGTAAGGGGGATGGCTAATTTCTGACCCTGTTCAGCTGTGGAATTCAGGTAACGGATTACCCAAGAAAACAACAGACATAAACAGGCAGTAAGGGTGGTGGCTAATTTCTGCTTATGTTCAGCTGTGGAATTCAGGTAACGGATTACCCAAGAAAACAACAGACCGCATAAACAGGCAGTAAGGGGGATGCCTAATTTCTGACCCTGTTCAGCTGTGGAATTCAGGTAACGGATTACCCAAGAAAACAACAGACATAAACAGGCAGTAAGGGTGGTGGCTAATTTCTGCCCCTGTTCAACTGTGGAATTCAGGTAACGGATTACCCATGAAAACAACAGACATAAACAGGCAGTAAGGGTGGTGGCTAATTTCTGCCCCTGTTCAGCTGTTGAATTCAGGTAACGGATTACCCAAGAAAACAACAGACATAAACAGGCAGTAAGGGGGATGGCTAATTTTTGCCCCTGTTCAGCTGTGGAATTCAGGTAACGGATTACCCAAGAAAACAACAGACCGCATAAACAGGCAGTAAGGGGGATGGCTAATTTCTGCCCCTGTTCAGCTGTGGAATTCAGGTAACGGATTACCCAAGAAAACAACAGAAATCTAAACAGGCAGTAAGGGGCCGGGGGTTCTGTCCCAGGCAGTTCAGCTGTGGAATTCAGGTAAATGATTACCCCGCATGAATTCAGGTAACGGTTTACCCATGAAAACAACAGACATAAACAGGCAGTAAGGGGGTTCTTTCTTGGTTTGCCTGTTATTTGTAAGATTTATCCCCACTTGCAAATTAACTTCTAATCTAGCATAAGCTGCTTGCGAAGTAGGTGCTTCTCCTTGTATTTCTATGTTAGATTGTTGACAGCCAGAGAGCCCTGAATAATCATTTCTCTTGCAGCAAGTATAACTCCAACACCACAGCTTCCTGAACCATCACCTGACATCCTATATCTGTTTGGTAGAAAATGAAGGCTCGATCTGCAATCTACAACAGAAATATATAAAAACACAAACACAAAATAGAGATACACATGCAATGACACATATCGATCTATGCATGACAGTACATTTACATGTACATGATTGTGAGAGTTTGAGAGGAAATTAAAAAGATTATAAGTAAATTTGAATGATTGTGGAAAAAATTATAATTCCGAATGGTTTATTCAACAGGCCGGTTTTAAATCAACACCGACGTAATCACTTAATAATAAGTTAAATAACTTCAAACAAAATAAATTGTAACACACTAGCAGCGATAGTTGCTTTCGTTTCCTTTACCTTCTCCCAGTTAAAACGACAGCTCGTTTCCTAATACTTGAATGCGACGAGTCTTCAGGGTTACCTTTTTCGTGAGACCGATCACAGCGGACCGCGTGAGGTCGAAGGAGTTCATCGCGTCAATATTTACTTGCTTGAACTCTGATCAGAGGCCAAAAATCCTTGATATGATCTCTCAACTGAAGACTGCTGCTGCTTTAGTTAGCCCACAAAAGAGTCCAAACAGAGTAATAGCGTACATGCAGCCCACTTCTTCGGCGTTTCTTCTTTCCGCCAGAACCATTCGAATGGAGCGCATTCACCATTTTCCCGCCACAAATCTGATACTTTCACTTGAGAACCGTTCAAAAGCCTTGTTCTTAACAAATCTTTTCACTTTACAATCACAACGGCTGTTTGACAGAGCGTACCACTTCTTACGTTTGTCAAGTGAAGCTCCTAAAACCCTAGTTAAGTAGAAAGGTCTCAGCGTTCGCGTCCTCCATGCGGATCGCATGCAAATATCCTTGAAGTTTGGGCATATAATTTCTGCCTCCAATTTCATCTCTCCACAGGAATTATACCTTCGAAAGTGTTTACTGGTTATATTAAATAAAGTGGTGACAACACTGAAACCACAAAATGTCAAAATCGTAATTCGATTTTGGGGAGTGGGATGGAGTCGTTTGTAACCTCTTATCGGTATAGTATAATTTTATACTAGCAATACAAAAAGGCGATTTGCCTTTTAGTATAAAGTTCAGTTACTCGGTCGCTTGAACCCAGGGCCAACTTTGGCTCCTTGCAAGCGGCATAGTGAAATATATATTGAATTCGGTTTACAACAAAGCGACCATAACAATGATTTCCGCCCAACCCCGGGTTTATTTCGTTTAAAGGAGTAAATGCTTCTCTTATGGCTTCTTTGAGGACATGTTAGCAATTGTAGGTAAAGCACAAATGAGTAATAATCGGCACTAGTTTGAGAGTCGAGGGTAAACTTTCCGTTTAGACTCGCGAGGCCGGACGCCGCGCCTCTAGATCAACAAGCAAGCTCCGCCGTTAGTTATTGATAATTTCTGATGAAAAGACGCATGATTATTTGAGGAACGACCGTGCCCATCAAGTTCTGAAGGCTCAGGAATAAATACAGTCGTTATAGAGCGGACCAGGGAATCACATACGGAATCACATATATACAGTAGTGCTATTAATATTGGCTCTCAACCGCCGGGCGCAAATTAAATTGTTCAAAAATATGATTGAGGAGCAAGTTGACACGCACTATACTGTTCTTTCAAATCACATGCACGGCCGAATACCAAAAGAAAAATAAAGTTCTTTAAAGTTCCGCCACAATTCAGTAATCATTTTTCTGAATTTTAACATGACAAGGCAAACTAATGGTGGTGGCTGTTTTTTTCAACAGTAATATGACAAGCAAATTACCGGTGCTGACACATGTAGGTGTTTTACTAAGTCAGATTACCAGAGCGTCTCTAGCAACCATGAATTCACGCTGGGTCAAAAAATCGGGCGATGCGGCTCCTCATGTTACAAGTTAGACAATTATTACCACAGCGAAATGAGCCATGGGGGTTGTTAAGAGGATAAAGTGTATCAGTATGGAGTTTGGATTTGACTAAAACGTCGTGTAAGTTTTTTTTTTTGCACCGCTTGTCGACCTGTATGTACTGAGCTTCAAACCGGGGGGCACTGCTTGCATAATAAAGGAGAGGTATGTGAGGTATCGTTTTCAAAGCCCGACCCAGTTTGCAAAATAAAATGTAATGAAGGTGTTTTTATTACCCAGAATTTCCAATAAAATTTATGAAAATCAACCCGAATTGATAGTTGATTTGCTCCAAAACAAGACTTAGTTTGCACATCTCATTTACGTCGTGTACACGAGTACCCCCACGGAGCCATGACTCTCGAATCTGACCCAATGTCCGCCATTGATTTTCCCCGCGAAATTTGAGATTAGCATTTCTAAAAATAGACTACTCTGTAAACTGATGGGCCGCTACCCCAATACCAGATAGACACTTCTGGTAAAAAGCATTTATCTCGAACTGGTGTTTCTTACCCCATATACACGTGCCAGTCAGTGCTGTAATTTCTGCATAATGGTTCAGATTTTCACAAAGCATTGTGGCAAATCGATTTCCGGGGCAAAAAAAACAGAAAAAACACTATATATTTCTTTTATAGTCGACAGTGTGTAGTACAGACGTCGCGACCACTACACTATAAGTACTAAGCGCGTCTACCGCCGTTCGGAATTTGACAATTGTTTATCTTTATCCTTGACTGATTTTAAGAATAATGATTATCATTGTTTTGAAGTGATTTGAAAATTAATGATAATCATTGTTTTAACCTCGAGGTTGTGTTGTTTCGAGTTCTTCCGGTTGAGATGTTCCGTAATTGAACGAGCGAAGAATGGGGCGAAGACAAAAAAGGAAGGAGGGGACCCCTGCTCTTTTTCCCTTCCTCTGGTACCCAGGGTACCTTTATAGTAGTCATATAAAAAGCGGCTCCAATAACTCGAAATTAGAGCTTGGGTTGCCTGTGACCGGAAAAGCACGGTCGTACTTTAGAAAGTAAAAGCGAGACAACTTTCAGCGTGGAGAGTAGAAATTCTTTACTATCCGTGCTTTCAGCGAGCTTTCTTTGAGCGGAGAATCAGGATGAACTACACTAACAGCAGCGAAGTTCTACCCGGTATCCACGACAAGCAGTCTTCGTGGAGTGGAAGAGACATTGCGTATGTAGTCTTCGCTTCGATACAGACCATTATTACAATTATAGCTTTGATCTGTGGAACGTGCATTGTAAAGAAAATAGAATGGCGAAACGAGAAAAGACAACTTGACCGCGAGGAACGGGATAAAATTGCAGAGATTGTCAGCCAAGAATACTATACAATCGAGAATAAGAATATTCCAGACAGGATTCGAAAGGCAAAGGTGAGATTCGAGAGCATGCTAATGTTTGCTGGGACGCGGGAAGTTAAGATCACTGGTCTTGATGTACTGAGGTACATGTGTGAAGATGACAATTATAGGCATTGTCAGACGACTAATCTAACAAAACTTTATGAGGACATTAATGCTATTGTTAGACTTTTCCAGAGTTTTCGAATCAAACTCCCCCTCGAAGGACTGTGTCCCGAGAACATAAAAGATGAGCTAGGTCCTCTTATCACTGAATTAGGGGAGATAACAATTCCCTTTGTGACAGGAAGAAAGCAAAATACTATTTCCAAAGTCGTGGCGTACTTCGAACGTAATTTGGAAGCACCGCAGAGAAATGATGTCGAAGCAGTCATAGAGCCTGCTACTCCGGTTAAAGCAGCCATGCCATACGTTAGAGATTACATCAGGTTTGGCGAGGAGGGACAACCTTATGTAGGGTATGAGAACGCGGAATTTCGTTTGAAATTTAGATCTCAATTAGATGTTCAGAAGCAACAGGTCCTTCGTGAATTGTATGACATCTGCCACGCACTGGATAAATATTCAAACGTTGGACAGCTAAAGACATTTGTGGATTGCATCAATGACATTCTGCAAAGAAAAGCTCTCAATCTGACTGTGGCTGATAGTTCACTAGAAGAAAGCATTCGTGTTAATGTGGTACATGGAGTACGTGTATTGTACTATCTTGTAAGTGACGGGAGTGACATAGTTCATGACGAACAGTTCGTTGAGCTCGTGAAATGCATGGACTGCATCACAGCTATCCAAGACGGTGATCATTATAAAATGAAGTGTCGTAGGTTAATGGACGACATTGGTGCGGACATTTCGAGATTAGCGCAATTTGGTTTACTCGAACAAACATCAACTGTTACTCTTTTAGAAAAAATATGTGATGATATTAGGGAACTAATAACTGAAAACCTGCCACCGCCTTCCTTTCTGGCAGATGTTCAGTCCATATCACACGACTCTGGGTCGTCAACTCGTCATTGTACTGACCGAAACAATTTCAGCCAAGATTATTCTGAATCTATGGAATTTGTCTAGACTTTTTTTTCAACGAAAAGGTTATTACACGGAACGTTATGTAATACATACCTGGTATATCCTCCGATACCGAGGGGCAGTTAGTAGGTGACATGGGGGAGGAGGCAGTTTCAGAAAAAATGTTTCAGACAGACATATTCTTTTATTGGTGTTTTGTACCCAACAAGTACTTCGACATGGGTCCAATAAGTATTAAATTAGATTATGTACTTCTCTGTAAGTGGGAACAGGCATCACTGCATTAGAGCTTCAGCTCTGATGTTGAAGCAGTTAAAAATTAATTTTATGGTAAGACTAGAAATTCTACAGTCAGGGTTCATGATTGTGCATAATATAATAGGCTATTTTCAGATCGATGAGCCACATTTATATTAAATTTATTCTTATTGACTCACTTTATTGATTTATTCTTTATTGAAACTTGTCACTTGTCACACCGAGCCGAATTAGGAAGATTTCCTCTTAAAACAGAAGCAATATCCAGGAGTTTAAAGTTCTGGCTGAAACTGCAAGTCTGCGATACCGACAAACTTGCAGTAGACGCTTTTTTGGACTCAAGCCTCTTAAATAATCCCGCAAGTTGGTACAAAAAAATAAGTAAGATAGTCCTCAATCTCGGATTTGGAAATATCTTAGTCCCCTCAAACACTATCGCCGATAACACATCAATAATTTGCAAGAAACTTAAGCAAAGGCTATGCGACATAGAGTTCCAAAATTGGCACAGTGATATTTACAATGATACAAGAAGAAATGCCAATCAGAGAAATAAGCTAAGGACCTACAGAAATTTTAAAGTAAATTACGAGTTCGAAGACTATCTACGCTTAAGAAACTTGAAGCATAGAACGGCTCTAACAAAGCTTAGGATAAGCAACCATGATTTAGAAATTGAAAAAGGAAGACATGCTAGGCCATTTAAAAAGGTTGATGAAAGACTTTGCAAATTCTGCCTGCCTAGAAAGGAGATTGAGGATGAAGCTCATTTCCTCGTAAAATGCAATAAATATAACCATTTACGAAATGCGTTCCATGCTTCAATGCAAAATGAATTTCAGATAAACATAGAAAAGTTATCCGAGGAAAGTCGGCTAAAAATAATGTTAAGCCCCAACAATAGGACAGCAGCTATAGTTGCAAAATTCATATACGAATGTTTTATGTATAGAGACAATGGCCTCAAAGAACTCTGATCGATTCTGCCTCGACTCTCATAATTCTGAAAGACCCCAAACACCTGTAGCACAGTGAAGTGCACATTTATTTGGATAAATGTCTATGTACAGATGTATACGACTCCAAATAAAAACTATCTATCTATCACTGGAAACTCCCCCCCCCCCCCCCCCCCCCACCACCACCACCACCACCATGCCCCGGGGAAACATGGGACATATGTTATTAGCATCATATACAATAAAAGTTGTACATACATGTAGGTATCAGCAGAACATACCAACTCCAAGACTCGAAGCAAAACTAAATTATGATTTTGCCCCATATGTTGGGGACAGATTCTTTGTAGCTTGCTTACAGGCTCTCCGTTTTTTTTCGGAAATGTTAGTTTTTGGGTCGGGTGGAAATGTTACCTTTTGGGTTGGGTTTGGGTTACCTGTGGGCCGAGCGACGCCCAGAGCCAAGCAAATCTTTACTGCATGAAAGGCAAAACCATCTTCCCTATGGCACACCATTCAGTCATTGCTGTGCCAGGATGTCGCCACTTAATAAGTCAAACGCTAGCATGATTATGAACCGATGCATGCAAAACCAGAATAAAAATTATAAGATCTGAATCAAAGTGCCAGAATGTTTGATCATATGTGGGGGATCATGCAAACGATGCATGCAAAACAATTGGCAAAGAATATCAATATTAAATTTCACACTATTTTGATCAAGATCTGTTTTATCTGTACAAATATTTAGAACCGATGGGTTTTTTAAGACAAATACATTACCGTTTCTTCCCTCCATATTGTGAACGAGCAAAGCAAGCTTCCATTCCTGAGGACTTCTGGGTATTTTCCAATATGGCGGAATACTCATTCCAGGCTCTCTCTTCCAAGTTGGAGTTTCTCATCCTAATTAAGAATTCACTGATAAAGGCCCAAAGATAGCAAAAAGTACACGGAACATAAGGTACCTAGATAATAAATTTTGCACTAAATTTACTAATATCAGCAGACTACCGAGATACACAGATAATATTTTTAAAATGAAGTTATCCAACTACCATTACTTGTTTGCCGAGCCACTGTTTAGTTCCAATTATTAAACCAAACTCAAAGCCGTAAAATAATAAAAACGTGCATTAAACTTACATATTTTGTGCCGGAGTCAAAAATTTAGAGTCTGCTGTCATATCAGTCACATCGCCTTCCAAGTCTTGAACTTTATCGAGGTAAACCACGACACCAAATCCTTCAAGTGCAGGTTCTTGTTGCATTGCGAAACGCCGCTTCAAACAACATAGTATGGTAATTTCTTCATGTCATTCCCTTGAGATGTTCGTAATTGCAGGCGGTGATTACTCGAATATTTTGCATGGCGTTGTGAATACAAAGGTTCAATGGTTCATTAAGTAACCATTCCCTTGAGATGTGCGTCTTTCTTTCATTGCATTCTTAAAGCGTTTTTGAAGCCGTTTAAAACACTCACAGCACGTGTTTTATCAAGTCTAAAAATTCTCGGCCTTCGCCCTCGAATTTTTAAACTTGATAAAACACTGCTGTTCGTGTTTTAAACAGTACGTAGTTATGATATTGAATCATGTTTGCCGCGTAGCACTAGTAAATGTAAAGAATGTGATATAAATTGGTAAGCTGTAGTGCTAAGTGTGCACGCCCTACGAGGGAAAGAGAAAAAATCTCTGACCGAAGTGGGACTCGAACCCAACGACCTCCAGGTTACATGTCTGGCGCTCTACCAACTGAGCTATCAAGTCAGATGAGAGCAATTGTAGGTATTGGTGCGTTTTATGGGGTCACGGCGATTGTATATGTTTATGTAGTTATGATATTGAATCATGTTTGCCGCGTAGCACTAGTAAGTGTAAAGAATGTGATATAAATTGGTAAGCTGTAGTGCTAAGTGTGCATCTCCCTAAGTGTCCATCTCCCTGATAGGGTTTGGCCCATGAGTTTACAGAGTAGTCTATTTATAGAAAGCTTTTCCCGCCATCTCGTAGCCAATCATATTCTTCGAAAATTTATCAGCAGTACCTGATTGGCTAATACAGCGATTTCCTTTGTTTGTAATATTGTACAGTTAATTATATATGCGACAAAATTTTGGCGGACAAGGCGAGCGAATGCTACTTGCTAGTGTAGAAACTTCTTGATAATCAGCTATTTCTCATTTATAACAGGCAAGAACTGGTGAGCACCACATGTTCAGGATAGACCATTATAAACCAGAACATGTGGTTACTTAGCTTTGTAGCACCGCTTGTCGACCTGTATGTACTGAGCTTCAAACCGGGGGGCACTGCTTGCATAATAAAGGGGAGGTATGTGAGGTATCGTTTTCAAAGCCCGACCCAGTTTGCAAAATAAAATGTAATGAAGGTGTTTTTATTACCCAGAATTTCCAATAAAATTTATGAAAATCAACCCGAATTGATAGTTGATTTGCTCCAAAACAAGACTTAGTTTGCACATCTCATTTACGTCGTGTACACGAGTACCCCCACGGAGCCATGACTCTCGAATCTGACCCAATGTCCGCCATTGATTTTCCCCGCGAAATTTGAGATTAGCATTTCTAAAAATAGACTACTCTGTAAACTGATGGGCCGCTACCCAATACCAGATGGACACTTCTGGTAAAAAGCATTTATCTCGAACTGGTGTTTCTTACCCCATATACACGTGCCAGTCAGTGCTGTAATTTCTGCATAATTTTTCAGATTTTCACAAAGCATTGTGGCAAATCGATTTCCGGGGCAAAAAAAACAGAAGAAAACACTATATATTTATTTTATAGTCGACAGTCGACAGTGTGTAGTACAGACGTCGTGACCACTACACTATAAGTACTAAGCGCGTCTACCGCCGTTCGGAATTTGACAATTGTTTATATTTATCCTTGACTGATTTTAAGAATAATGATTATCATTGTTTTGAAGTGATTTGAAAATTAATGATAATCATTGTTTTAACCTCGAGGTTGTGTTGTTTCGAGTTCTTCCGGTTGAGATGTTCCGTAATTGAACGAGCGAAGAATGGGGCGAAGACAAAAAAGGAAGGAGGGGACCCCTGCTCTTTTTCCCTTCCTCTGGTACCCAGGGTACCTTTATAGTAGTCATATAAAAAGCGGCTCCAATAACTCGAAATTAGAGCTTGGGTTGCCTGTGACCGGAAAAGCACGGTCGTACTTTAGAAAGTAAAAGCGAGACAACTTTCAGCGTGGAGAGTAGAAATTCTTTACTATCCGTGCTTTCAGCGAGCTTTCTTTGAGCGGAGAATCAGGATGAACTACACTAACAGCAGCGAAGTTCTACCCGGTATCCACGACAAGCAGTCTTCGTGGAGTGGAAGAGACATTGCGTATGTAGTCTTCGCTTCGATACAGACCATTATTACAATTATAGCTTTGATCTGTGGAACGTGCATTGTAAAGAAAATAGAATGGCGAAACGAGAAAAGACAACTTGACCGCGAGGAACGGGATAAAATTGCAGAGATTGTCAGCCAAGAATACTATACAATCGAGAATAAGAATATTCCAGACAGGATTCGAAAGGCAAAGGTGAGATTCGAGAGCATGCTAATGTTTGCTGGGACGCGGGAAGTTAAGATCACTGGTCTTGATGTACTGAGGTACATGTGTGAAGATGACAATTATAGGCATTGTCAGACGACTAATCTAACAAAACTTTATGAGGACATTAATGCTATTGTTAGACTTTTCCAGAGTTTTCGAATCAAACTCCCCCTCGAAGGACTGTGTCCCGAGAACATAAAAGATGAGCTAGGTCCTCTTATCACTGAATTAGGGGAGATAACAATTCCCTTTGTGACAGGAAGAAAGCAAAATACTATTTCCAAAGTCGTGGCGTACTTCGAACGTAATTTGGAAGCACCGCAGAGAAATGATGTCGAAGCAGTCATAGAGCCTGCTACTCCGGTTAAAGCAGCCATGCCATACGTTAGAGATTACATCAGGTTTGGCGAGGAGGGACAACCTTATGTAAGTTATGAGAACACTGAATTTCATTTGAAATTTAGATTTCAATTAGATGATCAGAAGCAACGCCAGGTCCTTTGTGAATTGTATGACATCTGCCACGCACTGGATAAATATTCAAACGTTGGACAGCTAAAGACATTTGTGGATTGCATCAATGACATTCTGCAAAGAAAAGCTCTCAATCTGACTGTGGCTGATAGTTCACTAGAAGAAAGCATTCGTGTTAATGTGGTACATGGAGTACGTGTATTGTACTATCTTGTAAGTGACGGGAGTGACATAGTTCATGACGAACAGTTCGATGAGCTCGTGAAATGCATGGACTGCATCACAGCTGGTATCCAAGAAGGTGAAGTTTGTAAAATGCGGTGTGATAGGTCAATATTAGACATTCGTGCGCACATTACGAATTTAGAATCACAGAAATCTGCTTTTATACTCAAGGATCCAACAACTGTTGAGCGTTTAGAAGAACTGTGTGATGATATTAGGAAACTAATCTCTGAAAACCTGAGACGACCAGCAGATGTTCAATCCATATCACATTAGGGTCGTCATAGCACTAACCGAAACAGTTTCAGCCAAGATCTGGAAGCTGTAGTCTAAACTTTTTTCAACAAAAGGTTTTTACATGGAACGTTGTGTAATACATACCACTTTATATTATACAACTGTGACGTAATTTTACCATATAAAGTCAAATTTGAGGGCAAATACATCCATTTACAAACAGGTTTTATTAATAACACTACCAATCTCGTACAAGTGCCTTTAAATATATGAATTAATATTTCTTTGCAACCCAGTACAACCATGTGATTGCATTCCTGCAAAAGGTCCATTGAGTTGAGACATTACAACCAATTTCAGTGTTAATAATGTTACAGCGATATTTCGTGTTGTAACAATACTTTTTTATTGCCTGACAACCAGTAGGTGGTAATAACACGCAAATCCGACAATAAGTTATGGCCTGTAAAGTGAAGTGATATCCCACACATGTTGATTCGATCACATATACGATAATTTGGTTACTTCGTTGTTTCTTTGGATTATGGACCAAAATATTGTTCTCCATTATGTCCTATTACAAAATAATGCACACTTGAGGTATTACAACATGGATGCACAAGCAGAACAGGGCAAACTTCTTTTTCCACGGACCAATAATTATTGCAACTAAGGCCAGCAATTAACATTTTTATTTTCCCTTAATTATCAATTCAATTTATTGTACTTGCTTTCATTAATTCAGTCACACACGTCTTGAGCATGGTGACAAGATTTATATTTTGTCATAGGACATAGGGAATGATCTTCTATTTGTTTTATAATAAAACTATCTATGTAGAAATAAATTAATGAGTGTGCATCATAAGAAAATCAAGCACACTGAGCAACCAATGAAATCATGCATTCTTAGGATGCTCTCATAATTAATAATATACATGGATGTAGTATACAACTTACATTAAATGCAGAATGCAGAATGTACTAGGCCAATGCTTCTAATATTAGTGTATACAATACTGTGGTTAGGTCATGACAAGATCCTGGTTGCCTTTTGCCATTTTTTATCAAACTTCAACATGTAGACAAATCTTGATGATTCAAGCAAAAACAAAACTTTTTCACAAAAAAACAAAAAAAAACAGGGGGTTAGAGGCACTTTAAGGCTTGGAACCTGTAAAGTTTTATTGTGAAATGTTCTTCCAAAGAAAGCTATGAAATAACCAGTAAGTATAGCTTTACCGGTAAAGTTTGCCACTCTCACCTGGTTTCATGTTCAGACTGCAAATTATAGAAGGTAACCCTGATAAATCCATTTGTCTGAATAGAAGATATTAGTTACCTAGCTCCCTTAGTAACAATATGTACACATTACTGTTTACAGCTCTAACAATAACCCTGCATTGTAATAATTAATTAATGATCCACACAAATTAAATGAAACGACTATTTCTGAATTTTATTTTTAATATTGATCCAGACATCAACATTTATCATTGTTTTGCTTTGCCTATCTTCCAAAACGAAATAAACATAAGAAACTCATTTCTTGTTGTTAATTCTCTTCATTGTTTATAAATCCTTAGCCCATAGAGTTCATAAGGAGAGGGAATCACTCACTTAATTAATTCATGAAATGACCATTATAAACCAACATAAATTAATTAGCAGTGGTTTTAAAATGTACAAATTCAACAGCAATTGAGCGACAATGGTTTAGTGTAGTGGTTGCGACGTTTGCCTTAAGAGTAGGCGGGAGCAGGGTTTGAGTTCCAGAAAATCTCAAATTTTTTTACCTCACTATTTTCTTGAGATGTTTTTCTTGAGAACCCTAGCTCTAGGTGGATAAGATCTTGTTTACTGACCGGTTAGGGTTTTAGTTAGTTTATATTGTAATTTCATGAATTAATTAAGTGAGCGATTCCTCTCATTAGGAGCTCGTCTTTAAGCCCAGACTTTGAACTATGCCCAATTAACATTACCTATCATATTTATTTTGCATACATGAATATTAATTTTGATATATTTCAACTGGGTCTTATATTACTTAATGACATGCATATAGTTTTTGTGTCTACTGCTGGTACAAAGTTTTTCATTGTGAGATATTGGGATGTCAATTGGTATAATCCACCCTAACCTGCAATTGTGCTCTCCCGTAGAGAAGAGAAAGGAAGGCCTGATACAAATGCTTGCTGAAGCATGTGTACATGCAAATACCAAATTCTGGTATTTTTTCTGATTGGTCGAAAAATAGTTGTGGTATTCGTGCAGTTAAATTATAGTTTGGCTAATGGCTGACCTGCATAAAATTTGTGATTTGTAACTTTAAGAGGTGGAAAGCGATTTGACAAGCATTTGTATCAGGCTCTTCTTTTCCTCTATCCCCCTTCTTTACTTTATTCTTTGTGCACACTATTTATGCATGCACACTTAGTTGCTGCACCATGCATCGCTTGAAGCCGAAAGAACAACTGAAGCATACTACGTAAATTTTATAAGAGGACAAGGGCAGGTGATATGGAGGCCGAAGAGATCTAGATCTAGAAAGAGATCTTGTACTCAGCTATATTTCTAGCTATTCTCAGCCAATCAGAATTGAGATGTTAGTAAAATGTATAATAACTAAACTTATCAGCTGGCTATTATAAAAATAAAGCATATAGCTGCATGACTTGTGTATTTTTACCAGTCATTTTTATTTTGGTGAGCCTTTAAATGACTCCAAAAAATAAATGACCATTATTAATAATAACCTCTAATGCTTGGCCTTACATTCAATGAGTACAAATCCATGAGTTAAAAATGGACTGGGTCGCAGCCAATCAGAGTGTGATCTCAGTAGATTCTGGACATATATGTAGTTATTTATTAACACTAGAAAACTTCCAAGCATAAAAAAATCTCTGGCCACACTAAACTGTCTAATGAGATATATTTATTTAATGGAGGATGTATATGTGGATGTATATGTGCATACTGATTTGTAGTACCCAAAACAAAAAATTACTAATGTGAAACACATTTTTTATTGACATACATTTACATCTACTAAGCCATATTATAGTCCTTAAGCTATACAACTTGCACCACACTTAAGTACTGTTACTATAATGAAATGTGACTTTTGCAATTTGCAAAATATGTTAACAATATAATTAGCTTTAAAATGTAATATTCTCATATAATTTGCATAAATTATTGTCATGTACATTAATAAGTGATACTGAGAAGTGGGATTGAGCTCTAGTAAGTGTCTTTCCTGTAATTTCTGCAAAGATATTGTCAATTTCAGTACTAAAAAAACCGGGAAAACATTTATTGTATTATTGAGTTCACCGGTTTACCAAGTCCGAGTCAAATGACTGAGTCACTGGATTATCACTCTTTTTTTTTCTAGCTCCTTCGTATGGCTACACTTCAGTTTGATATTCTTCTTGTGTATGATCATATTCGTTTCCAAAGCCTTTTAACAGCTGCCTTTCGGTGAAGAAAAAGTATGAAATTGTGAAAATTTCAAACAAATTCCTCTCGAGTGGGAGCTTTTTAAAAACTCTATTTTGGTTGAAAATCTAAAGCGTAGAAAACAGCACTGTAAAAAATCTAGCCATATCTGAAGCCATCCTACGAGAGCTGCTACACGACTCACCCTTGTCGGGTTTTGCGAGGACTCCCATTTGGCTTTGTAGTCGTATGCATTGTTTGGTTTTGTTTTGCTTTTCTTTTTTTCTTTGTTTTCCAAGCTAAGGACATCCTGTTTGCTTTTTGGAAGGCATAAGGCCAACAACCGATGGAATTATGGAATCGTGTGTGGGGAAAACTTTTCTCAATAAACTTAAACATTGGTATATGAAATAAATTTAATATGCGCTAGCTTTCCCCACATGCACCGTCGTTACGGGCGAGTGAGCCGGCTTTTCATGTGTTTATTGATCTGCTGTCAATCAAACGGAACCTTTTACTTCCGGTTAAAAACTTCCTTTTGGTATTTTCCGTCAACATTAATTTTTATTGAACAGAGTTTTTGGTATATGAGAGACTACTACTATAGTATACCTAACAGGTAGTGAATGCTGCTGAGTGAGAAAGATGGAATATAATACCTTCCTGTGTCTGCAATACCTCCCGGTCTAGTCAGTTAACAATCTCGAACGGAATTTCAATCAAACTTAATCCATCGACAAGGCTTATGAGCAGTTTGAGAAAAAAATGTTTCAGACAGACAGACAGACATTTTTTTATTAGTATTTTGTACCCAACAAGTACTTCGACATGGGTCCAAAGTATTAAATTAGATTATGTACTTCTCTGTTAGTGGGAATAGGCATCACTGCGTTAGAGCTTCAGCTCTGATGTTGAAGCAGTTATAAAATAATTTTGTGGTAAGACTAGAAATTCTACAGTCGGGGTTCATGATTGTGCATAATAGGCTATTTTCAGATCGATGAGCCACGTTTATATTAAATTTATTCTTTATTGACTGACTTGAGCCCAATTTAACCAAGTCTTGTTTTGGAGCAAATTATCTATCAATTCAGGTTGATTTTCAAAAATGTCCTAGAAATTCTGGTTAATAAAAATACCATCACTACTTTTTACTTTTCAAACTGGGTCGGGCATGTACCTACCTTTATTATGCAAGCAGTGCCCCCCCCCCCCCCCCCCTCCCCCCTTCACTTTGAAGTTCAGTACATACAGGTCGCCAAGCAGACACAACAAACCACAAAGCTATGGTGGCAAATGCCTGACTTTTGACAGCTAAAATTGAACGATTCATATTTTCCGATTCTAACAGGGTTCGTGTTTATAAGTTTCAAGTTTATTGTTATTTTTATCAGTGTGCAGTGTACAAAGTAGCTAAAGGCTTTCGAGTTGGCCACTGCTTATATGTAAATAGGTAGCTAACTGAGTTTCATACTACAATAGTAGGTGCGATATCTGCAGAATATCGAATATTAGATATTTATCAGATGTTTATAATTCGTCTAATATCACCTTAATATCATCTAGTATCTGATATTTTTCATGAAATATCTTTGAAAGAAATATCCGATATTTATAGTGCATGTGCACAATATTGTTAGGTAAGATACTATCAGATATTTATATTTTATATCTAATATCATCTTAATATCCTGTAGTATCTCATATTTTTCATAGTCGATAGTATCGGATAATATAGATCGAATATCAACCTCCACAGAGGAAAGAGACCTTTATCTAATAGATATGTAATAATGTCCAATTAGAAAATAGTCGATAATATCGGATAATATCGACTATGAACCTCCTTCAAAGAGGAGATAGATCTTTGTCTAATAGATGTCTAATTAGAAAATACCAGGTAGTCGATAATATCGAATATCAACCTCCTTCGCAGTGGAGAGAGACCTTTGTCTAATAGATGTCTAATTAGAAAATAGTGGATAATATCGATTAGTATATAATTATACCACACCAGTGAATATCACTTTTCGCGTGCTCTGATTGGCTACTCAAACAGTGAATATGATTTCATATTCACCTCCGAGCAAAGGAGCGATCATTTTGCACGAGTTTATGTCCATTTGACAGAAAACAAATAACTATTTGGTGCTGGCTATTCACCTAGAGTGTGGTATATACTAAAACTAGAATCATAGATTATAAATGGTGCGTTCAACATATATTTTTGTATGAGAAAGGACTGGGCTTCCTGTGGTGACAAATTAAAATACACACCTTTTTGCTACAGTGGTGTGAACTGTGTGTGAAAACAATTAATATCCTGATCAAAAATGTCTGTCTAAATGTGAACAGTTTTTAATGTCTTGATTATAAGTTATTCAAGGGTATGTTTCAGTTAAATAGGTAATCAAATGACTGGAAATCAATATGGATCTCGAAGAAAGTTTTAACAAATTATAATAATGCACATGCATATTAATAGTTTAACCATGTGATGTAATAGCGGCTGGCTCCACAATACTGACTAATGTTAGTGATTACACTCCAGTGTAGAACCTGAATTATATACCCCTTTGTGTAAACTACACTCCAGTTCATTCAGAGCTAGCATTCAAATTATTGTTGAAGTGAGTTCAAGGCCGGCTACAGAATATTGAATGTCCATTGTTATTGCAGAATAATTTCTGATCAATGTTGGTAGATTATAAAATATGTGCCTGTAAGCTTATATATGTCAACATATCATGCACACATGATCTTTGCCATTGATTAGAGTACATGCATGCACCTTGTGTTGATATTTTTAAAAGTTCCTTGACTTATCCAACTCCCAAGTGTGATTCTAGATCTGGGGGAGGGGGAGGGGGGGAGGGGGGGGGGGGGGGGAGGGTACTTACATGAAAAATGGGTATATGTGAGGTATAAAAATTGGTATAGGTGACGCTAAGAGGCTCAAATCCTGACCCTGTTTGACCCAAAATCCGAGCTCCAAAATCCTGATTGCCCCCTTTTTTTAGGAAAAAACCCTGATGCCTAAAAAAATACTGGACCCCGACCCTGACTGCACCCACATTAAACTCAAATCCTGACCCTGATCTGCCCAAATCAGGTCAAAACCCTGACCCTACCTGCCCAAACTGAGCTCAAAACCCTGACCCACCCCCGCGGCACATACATAATATGTCACAAACAGGAGTATCCCCCCGGGTTCTAGATCAACTCTTAATTTGCCTGAATGCAGTGTTAATATGCATAACGGCGCAATACACACACACGTGTAGTGTTTAAAAAGCTAAATCTTCACAACTCGCACAAGACACTGTCAAATATTTGTGATAAGCACAATCAGCACAAGCTGAGTACATGTACATGAAGTTGAATAGTCGCCGACTGTCGAATCGTCCCGACAAAACAATGCCCATGAACATGGCTGACTTGATATAGTTCGGACATCATGCAGACTTTGCCAATGCTCCAGAAGTAGTACACACTTTCCTCGGGCATTGATAAGCACATTGGCCGCCCAGTACCACGACTCAGTTGGGTTTTTACTGGATTGTTTAGCCAGTACTATGAATCTTGTCCATCTATGTACCCAGAAAATAGTGCGTGCGCACGTTAATTATTTAAAATGTCGAAGATTTGGAACACCTCGTAGACACAGGGACTAGATTAGGTTGCGTTCTCCTTCGTCGAACGCAACAATCATTCACCTCAGTTTTGGTGAATAGTGGTGGATATTTACCTCACCGAAGGGGCTCGGTAAATATCCACCACTATTCACCTCCACTTCGGTGAATAATTGTTAAATATCATAAAGGTCTCTCTCCTCTGTGAAGGAGGTTCTAATAGATGTCTAATTAGAAAATAGTCGATAATATCGGATAATATCGAATATCAACCTCCTTCACAGAGGAGAGAGACATGGCCTTTATCTAATATATATCTAATAGATGTCTAATCAGTTACAGGCATTAAAGAATCATGAAATACAGAGGGGATATTAGATGGGTTATTATATAGTTTGTGTGTTAAGGTACAAATTTTCAACTTTACAACATTTTCAAACTTTAGGATATTAAGAAGTTTGTAATAGGGACTAGATTCTCTGTTATTGGCAAAAAACATACTTTGGATACATTTATTTTGTTTAGTACATATTTTTGTTAGATTTGTAGGGTATGTATTTCCCCAGTTCATAGATCCATAGTTAAGATAAGGATAAATGAGGGCATAATAGAGCTGATTTAGCATTTGCATACTCAGGTATTGCCGTAATTTGTAAAAAAATCCTTAAGGCTGTTTTCCATATCGACGTAAATGCATGGCAAACAGTTTGTGATATGACCGAGTTAATGGAAATACATTTTACGTTGCGTTGCGATGGGATGCCGAAAGATCGCAAACAATACATAAAGATAGAACCAGTTCTATCTCGATCCGTCTGCGACCCATCGCAACGCAACATGAACTGTACTGCCATTAACTCAGTCCATAGTTAATAGAGTGGAATGGTTATGAAACCCAGCGACCTTCTTTGTTATATGTCTTTGTTAGCTTTTATCAACCACTACCCTGCACAAAACACAATAGAAATTCCAATGTGTTAATCAATCAGCCAATAGAAACGTGTGAGTTCAGTCGTTCAGGGGACGCTAATGAACTATGACCCTGCACAATCTTTTGTCTTGCCCCCTTCCAACATAAATCTCAGCGCATTTGTTAGCCCCTTTGAAGTTTGCCGGGTTTCATAACCATTCCACTCTATCAACTATGCTCAGTCACATCGTAAACAGTTTGCGATCTAGCAATGTTGTTAACATGGGTAATTTGACTTTTCCAGTTAAGATGCCCATCTAAATATAATATATATGGCTAAATATTTAATATTTGGAATATTAATTTGGATATTTTTCTTTTGGGGTGAAGTAATTAAGATATAATTGGTCTTTTGCATATTAACAGAGAGTTTGTTGATTCTACAATAATTTAAAGCTTGATTAAATTCAGTATCCATTACTTGGCAATCCCTTTATGTAGGACGACACAAATTTTTACCAAAAATACAATAGAATACAACACAATACAATTCAATACAACAGTAGAACGCAACACAATAAAATACAATATAATACAATTTGGTAGCAATTCGTGTCGTCCTACATGAAGGGATGGTCCATTACTTATACGGAGAGGTGATGGCATTCCAGAAAAATTCCAGGAACCAGAACTCCGAAATTTCACGGTAAAAAAATGTTGCTTTTAGGGTAAGTGACCTGCCAGGAGTAGGTGGAACTTCAAGGTGTTTTCAGGGGCCCAGGAAGAAATATTTAAAATTCCAAGAGTACTGCGAACCCTGTTATAACCTTTAATTTCTTTCCTTTCAATATTGTATGAAAAACAGAAGATTTTCCTACCCTGAAGAAGAAATGGCATAAATTACGAGGTTCCAGAAAGGTTTGCTTTAACCACAGGCAGCCCAAGCTCAAAGTTTGAATTTATTTGACAGTTGAACTACGAAGGTTCAAACATCGAGAATATCTGGTATTTTATCGCACTAAATGGCAAATGAATAACACAATAAACTTGCTTTGATGAAGATTAAGTTGTTGTGTCTTGAATTTGGGGGTTTGGGGGCCGATTTAACGTGTTTCTAGGAAACATGGATTCACCTAAAGTTAGGTAGAGTGAATCCATGTTTCCTAGAAACTCGTTAAATCGGCCCCCAAACCCCCAAATTCAAGACACAACAACTTAATCTTCATCAAAGCAAGTTTATTGTGTTATTCATTTGCCATTTAGTGCGATAAAATACCAGATATTCTCGATGTTTGAACCTTCGTAGTTCAACTGTCAAATAAATTCAAACTTTGAGCTTGGGCTGCCTGTGCTTTAACTCGGACCGACGCCCACCGATAATAGGTTTGAAACCATACTGTTGCAGTCCATTTTTTAAAGGGAGAAAATCGCTTTCTCAACTTACTTGTATCACGCCACACACATTTTACTAAATAGAAGCACTAAAGTCTACTTCGTTTTGCAACCACAAGGAACAAGCTGTACAAGACAAACTGTCCGGCAATAGGTTGACTTCCTTAAATTGATTATTGTACGACAGCTAACACGAAAAAAGGTCTGTTTTCGCTTACCTTTTTATATACAGCTCTCTTTGAGGCAACTATCGGCGTTCAAGACACGCGGCTGATGAAGAAAAATAAATTTAAAGAGACTTGCTCGCAGTGAGAGCGCACTCGCGCTGAAAAATGTTTTCGCGCGCTAAAAGCTGATTGGTTATAACTCAAACAGCCCCATTTTGATTGGCTCCCGCGATTGCAAAACCTTTTAAGTGTAGCGGCGGATTAATGAATACAAAAGGTCGGAGATTTCCTTGAAAAACAAGAGGCCCCGGTGGACTTAGCCACCTAGAAATAGGTTAATTAATACATGGTTTGTGCTAGGGGAACTACTCATGCTTGTGAGAATTTACATATGATGGATGGACCTTTTGCAGGAATGCAATCACATGGTTGTACTAGATGGCACACAGGCAGCCCAAGCTCAAGTTACGAAAATACCGTATTTCCTCGAATAAACGCACACCCTCGAATAAATGCACCCCCTCGAATAAATGCACCTCCTCGAATAAACGCACCCCCTCGAATAAACGCACACCCCAAAGTGCAAATTTTAAATAAACGCGCACCCTCGAATAAGCGCACCCCCCACCCCCACAGATGGAAGCGAGGACCACATGATCCACTGGCTGAAGGCTGGGCAACCTTGCGCTGCGGGTAGGCCTGAGCGGATTCTGCTCCTAAAAGTGGCATATTATGCCGCTAGCACTGCTCCAAATTTTGTCGAATTATGCCCAAATTATGCCAAAGTTAAAAAATTATGCTCGTAGATTACACAATTATGCTCACAAAAAAACGTTTTTCGAAGACGGCCGGCATTAGTTGATGCGCGGCATTTTTAGTTGTTCACACAACATTTTATTAGGTGACCTATTTTTCAATTTCCTACAGAGATAAAGGTGAAAGAAACACGCCCCAGACATGTCCTAGACTTTTTAGTACCAACGGACACAGAAACCAATCAGGCGTGACTGTTGCCACGCTCTGAACAAAAGACGGCTTTTTGGCTTTTTTCACGTTTAACGCACACGTTAAGTGAAATTCAGGTATTTGCTTTGGAAAAATTTAGAATCTAAGCAAATTATACCAGCTAATAATTAGGAAAGGCACTATAAAAGCAATAATAGCATTGCTTTTGGCTTTAATGCTTCAAATTATGCTACGATCTGGTAATTATGCTCGAGCAGTGCTTCTTTGAAAAATTATGCTCGTTTGCTCCAATTATGCCAAAAATTATGCTAGCACAATCCGCTCAGGCCTAGCTGCGGGTTTGGCACAATTAGAAGCACTACATCGAGAAGTAAACGTGGGAACGGATGACCCTTTCAAAACATCACAATGTCTGATGAAGAAGAGGCCAGTCGTGATGCAATTACCGTTCTTGATGACGAAACAGACGAAGACGATGATTTGGATGTCTAACTTACCGGTAGTTCACGTTACGGTAATCATATCATGACTGAAACAAACTGGAAAAAAAAACGTTTTTGTGATACCCTATAATAGTGCTGAAGTTTAGAACTTGTATTCTTCCCAGTTATTAAAATTAAACTATTAAAATTAAAATTAACTTTTTTTAATAAACGCTCACCCTTGATTAAGCGCACACCCTCGAATAAACGCACACCCTAAAATGGATTTTTTTTAATAAACGCACAGTGCGTTTATTCGAGGAAATACGGTATAAGGATTTGTATGGGAGCGTAGCGAACTCCGTTTACTAGCCAGAAATACTGTAAAATATTTGAATAAAATGACTTACCTTGCCACTGTGATGTCTTCTGTCGTGTTTCTCTCCTTGTTGGGTAGTTTTAAGCTGATTTCAGCCGGGTTTTTTTTCCGGAGCCCCTTCTCTGAAATCAGCTTAAAACTACCCAACAAGGAGAGAAACACGACAGAAGACATCACAGTGGCAAGGTAAATCATTTTATTCAAATATTTTACAGTATTTCTGGCTAGTAAACGGAGTTCGCTGCGCTCCCATACAAACCCTTATATTTTCGTAACTTGAGCTTGGGCTGAGAAGGGGCTCCGAAAAAAAACACCGGCTGAAATCAGCTTAAAACTACCCAACAAGGAGAGAAACACGACAGAAGACATCACAGTGGCAAGGTAAGTCATTTCATTCAAATATCTTACAGTATTTTTGGCTAGTAAACGGAGTTCGCTACGCTCCCATACAAACCCTTATATTTTCGTAACCTGAGCTTGGGCTGCCTGTGGATGGCAAACAAATCTTAATTCATATATTTAAAGGCACTTGTATGAGATCGGTAGTGCATGTTATTAACAAAACCTGTTTGTAAATGCTATTTTCCATCTTCCAATTCACAACCCCCAAAGGTGGTCACGGTCCCTTCTAATTACAAAGTTTTACTGATAATTAAATTAGGGTTTCATGATGGACTGGTCAGAATTAGCAGGGGGAGGGGTTGAGATGGAGGGTCATATTTTTTTTGAATCCCCAAACGCTGGCCCGAATAAAAATTCATGCACACAGATAGTCCGAAAAACTTTTTCGTTCAAAACCATGGTGGCATTTTTATGCCCCCGCCCCCCTCCCTAGGAACTCGGTCCTCAGCTGGGCGTCGGATGTAGCTACTCGCTTGTTCAAATAAAGACCGAGTACCCTTGAGAACAATTTAGTGCTGCCTTGTAAGAAATCTCTCCTTAGTAAATTTGAAAACTGCAAAAATTAGTAAATGAAAACTTTCGTAAGAGGAAGAAGGCAAAACAAATTCCTGCACCATATATGGGCAGAAATATTTTTCCTGCAAGGTAAAGATGTCCCCACCCCCCGTTTACTTTTTTAAATGTCCGTCCTTAGCCGAATTTCACTAAACGTCGCGGGTCGGGGGTCGTGGGTTCCTCATTCAAATTTTATTTCATTTATAAGTCTCAAAATAAACACTTTTAAATATACTCCATAGTAATTTTTACACTTATTTTTATACTTATTTAGATTTTCTAAAATGTTTTTGGGTACCCGCGACTTTTACCTTCCTCCGCGACTTCTGCGAGTACCCAAAGACGTCTTAAAAATACTAAATAAGTATCAGAAACAAGAATTAAATAACGAAAACAACTAGTGTTGTTTCTTACCGTGCATGGCGGATCCACTGCTGCCGACACGACCAACAGGGGCACCCAACGAACTGTTCTGTAAAAAAATTTTCAGCTGGGAAAGTCTGAATTTTAAAAATGACTGGAAATTTCTTCAACTTGCCGTTTAAGCTGAGAAATTCTTCGTATCGCTTTGAGCTGGGAAATTCTTCATATCACTTTACCTGAATAAAACAACAAGAGTTTACCAGCTCAGCTGGGAAACATTATTTGTTCTGCAAAAGTTTACTTTAATGTCTCCTGGGAATTTCTGCATACACCTTTAACAGCTGGGAGATTTTTCAAGAGAGTTAGCTAGCTGGCACTGAAGAACAGATGTCTCTCTGCCAGCAAAGACAAAACATGATTTATAGTGAGTGAAAATAAGTAAAATAACCAAAATATAAGAGGATTCATCATTTTACACATTTTTCTCGTTGGGTGTCCCTGCGACCAAGTCCTGGAGTTGGGCAGATTTTGTTGAAAGTAACTCAGCGCTGCAAACATACTCAATAGATTACCTGCGGGTCTTCGCTCGACTTTGCTAAGGCAATTCTCATTGCTTCAACTTCATCTTCTTCCTGGTACTTAGCACGGAGAGCCAGGACAGATGCAGTCTGTGCTTTTCACAACGGTTAGAACTGACTCTGTTAGTACTGTGCACGCGGGTCACTGGTGTGAGGCACCAGTTGATTGGCGATGCAGCCGGTTGGTTTAGTCAACCATATACTGTCGACCATTCTTTTACCAGCTTCTTAAAGCTACCAAGGGAAGTTGTCTGTTTTAAATCATTGCCAAGGTTATCCCATATTTTGACTACTCTAAAATAGAAAGTTATTTGCTCAGAAGCAGTTCTAAAAACCGGGATTTGCAGTAGCTCACAATTGCGGGTTTGACGATTGTGGATTTATCGCACAAATATGGTGGCACAAGCTTGTTGATACATTTGTAAGTAATAACTCACTAAGCTGACTAAGTGACTCTCTGTACAGCAGCTGTTCCCTAATTAACGGGCAGCCAGCCTAGCTGGCGTATAGCAGGTATTTCCTCATGAGTGGACGCAAGTGGGTTTGTACTGTAAGTACACCCGAGGATTAAATAATTAAGTTGTGGCCAGGTTAGGTGTTATGTTCTGTCAATGAAACTGACTAAAGCTGTCATGATGGTCTTTATATTTAAATCATTTAAGTGTGATGCATTTTATTAAAATTCATAATCTGGTTCTCTCAACCAGACATCTCTGTTCTAGAGCATGGCGACAAAGAAAGGCTGTTTGCCCTTCCGCAGTGTTGTGTTTTACAACTGCTCGATACTAGCAGACGGTCGCGGATATGTCCAGTCAGCTTCAGAATCTGTGGATTAAACCCCAAAAATACTGAGTTATCCGAGTGGACATCCCAAAGTTGAAAAGTAATTCTATTCAATTTGGAAAATGGCCGTCAGTTAGCCTGCGAACAGCATCCCCTACTTGAGGGAGAACGGGCGATTTCATCGATGAAATCACCGTTCTCCCTCAAGTAGGGGATGCTGTTAGTAGTAAGTATTACGGTATTAAGTAATACGGTATTAAGTAATACCGGTATTAAGTATTACGTAATACCGGTATTAAGTAATACCCCGAGAATACCCCGAGAGTTCAAAATTCCTTGTAATTTCACGAGCCGCGTAGCGGTGAGTGAAATTAAAAGGAATTTTGAAACCTCACGAGTGGTATTTATGCAAAATATCACGTACAAACCATGCTATTAAATGTTTATAATAGGAGCTAAGAAATTTTCTGGGGCAATTCCCTCACTGCTTGATCGTGCTCCGTCAAAAACCAACTCAGTAACTCATGGAGTTATGGTCAGACAGAAAAGGTATAACAATACAAAAGATCTGAAAGAATATAAAACGTATAGATTTATGTGGTCCATTTCCTTTTTTTTTTAAAGTTCTTTATCAAGTTAAAGTCTCGTGAGAAGTCAAGTCAAACAGGACGCAGCGCTTCGGCATTGTCCTATTTGCAAAGCATCAAAGGATCAGTTAATCGAAACTAAATACACTGGGACTTAAAAGCCATCTCCCTCTACGATCTAGACGTAGAACTGAAGGAAATTACGGAGTTTCCTAAAGTAATTTTCGCTTCTGCTGTCAGAGGCTGTTCGAGTAAAAGTCAACTGAGCGGGGACTGAGCGATTTGATAGAGGCCGTGGTCATGAATAAATACCACATTGTAGAGACTTGGACAGGAGAAATATAGGTAATAACAATGAACTTTACATATAAGTTACGAGCACACAAAGTTTGATTGACATGTTCAATAATCATGTTAATCCATGCGGAAAAGGGCAGAATTCAAATTTCCGTAATATGGCGGCAGGCGCTTATTTTTTCTCGCTTCGCTCGGATCGGTATCAGAACTCGCTCGGCTCGTATCGCGTGTTTTCCAAATATGGCAAGAGCTTCCATATATGACTTTGTAATACTTACATATATAGGTATTACAAATTACGCTGAAATACTACTGCTTTCAACAAATCAAATAACATATTTTTTAGCTTGTATTATAGTAATAGTAGTAGTAGTTACTGTAGTAGTAATACTAGTATATAGTGGTAATAGTAATAGTAGTATATAGTAGTAATAGTGGTAATAGCAATAGCAATAGCAATAGCAATAGTAGAAATAGCAGTAATAGTAGTAATAATATTTTTGCCAGCAGCATTCTTTAGAATTAGTCCCGACTTTAAACAAGTAATCGTTTGAGCCTTTTTCTTTGTTACAGATGGTTGATCAAATTTTTTTGTATGTAAACATTTTAAATGCGTACGGAGTAACTTTAGGAGGGGCTGAATGGGGTTAACTGATAACTGAGAAATGGGCCAAAAATATTGCTGTTAACTGAGAATGTTACCTTTTTTTAGCTGTTAGCTGATATTTGTGAGATAGCTGTTACCTGATATTTCATTATTTTTTATTAAAATGACGTAACGTCACATGCTATTATTGGCTTTTCGGATGGTTTTCGACAGATTTGATCTTCACATAAAATAGGATGTTATCATTAAAAGTTATGTTGTTCAAATGAATAGACAAAATGTAGTGTTTGATGTTGAATTAGCGGTTATTATTCATTTCATACCAGCAAATATGTATTCAAATCAGGTTAGGGTAGTCAGCAAAATTTAACTGATAACTGATAAATAGCTAAAAATTTAGCTGTTAACTGATATTGGTACCCCCCCCCCCCCCATTCAGCCCCTCCTTTAGGACAGACCAGTGGCGCCCAGATGTTTCGTCGGAGCGTGCTACTGCTAGAGATAAACTGTATTTTTTGTATGTAAACATTTTAAATGAGTACGGAGTAACTTTAAGCCAGACCTTGTGGCATCCAGACGTTTCGTTGGAGCGTGCTACTGCTAGCGATAAACTGTAGAAATCATGAACAGTAAATAATGGAATAAAATAAATATTGTCACATAAATGTTACAATAAAAACAGTTTTAACATAATGACTTGATATTGATTTCCTTCCGGCTGAAGTACTCTAATCTAATGAAAAACAAATTATTTACCCTTTCAACTATTCTAACACACTCAGTGATAGAAAACTAAACGACAAAATAACAATTGCTTACTCATTGTGTGAGAAATTAAGCGAAATTGAAGACTAGTCGGCCAAGCCGGGTTATCCCGGTGAATACGACTGAATACATGAAGAAGAAGAAAAGCCCAGTGCCGGACCAGTATCTTTCGAAGCCGGGATCCCTTGCCAGTTTTCTATCTCAACCGGCTTCCAACTAAATACATGACTACCTACCGAAGTACTCACCATTATTGGTCATTTTGTAGTCAAATTCTAAATCTAAGCATGTGGAAAACGATACAATGGGGAAAAAATGAATTCCGGTTCAGAATCTTCTAATAGACTTATTGGAGATTTAGACACCTCAAACCTTGAAACACAGCGTGGGTAATGGAAAGTATGAATGGAATGCGGGATAACTTTCAAAGGTTTTAGCCGACGTACTTACAGTACACGCCCACTTACGTCCTCTCATTGAGTGTTCTTGATGATCTCTGAACAGCCTGAAGTTCATTAATATTTGTGGCAGATATATTTGATCATATTGAAGTACGGTAAAGGAGTTTACTAATGACTAGAGCCGAAATAATTAAACATAGTGTTTCACTGTCAAAACTATCCTTAACCTGGTTAATTTGGCAGAGTTTAGCCATACATGAAGAAACTAATTTACTAATGTGGCAGTCGTACGTGAAAGTGCATTTAACCTTTTTGCATTTTTTATAAAACTGCTATGAATCTCCGAAACGTTTTGAGTAGTTCTGCGAAGAACGTTTTGGTATACAGTGCCGGAAACTTTATGTTCTACGCTTGTGTGAAATCGTGTAAATGTGACCTTTCCTGACCCATGACCGCGTTAGTAAAAGCTTGGGTCGATTCCTGTACAGACGTCATCTTGACGTCGTATAATTAATTCGGCTTTGCAATCATTTGAAGAAATACTTAACATGTCGACTAAAATGACTTTTTCTTTACTAACAACTCACAAACTGTGTATATTTTCTATGCATCGATGCTGTTGTGGTAGAAAGGCGCCATGCATGGAGAATAATCGGCATTAATGAGATGACGTCTAAACAGCTTTCGACCCAAGCTTTTACTTACGCTGTCATGGGTCAGGAAAGGTCACGAAAGGTCACATTTACACGATATCAAACAAACGTAGAATATATAGTATTCACTGTAAACGAAAAAATTCTTCACAGAAGTACTCAAAACTTTCCTGAGGTTCATTGCTATAAAAATTTCAAAAGGTTATAGGCACTTTAAATGGGGATCCACAATGACACCCAAGGTCTTTTGCAGATGACACTGGCTTGATCTGTTTTCCAGTCGTTCTACTGTCTCTGGTGCCTGCTGAATGTAAAAAGTACAGATACCAAAACTACAAACACCAAGATGAAGTTAGAAAGGCTGAGAGAAGCATTTGTAGATGAATATTTGTCTTGTGTGAGTTGTGAGGAAGCTACATAAGTTATGTGTGCACTTTGGTTATACGAATTAACACTGCAGTCAGGCAAAGAGTTGGATATTGTGAAGACTATAGACCTATCCCACGCGGCGGCCATCTTGGAATAAACCTATTGTTAATGCTTACCCAGCCTCGGTCTCAAACGTGTTTACCGAGGCCGAACCTTCGAGAATTGTACTGTTATAAACCACTCTAAATACTATATTGCTATATGCCTATAATTATATTGACGTATATACAGGCACAATTAATGGCCGGTACGTCATGGTGTAGCAGACACGTTGGATTGTTTTCTTAGGTTTCTTTTTTATTTCAGGGTAATGGTTTGCTTTAGAAGACAATAGTTTTTGTTTGTTTTACGTCATGTGGTGATCTGTAACACCAAGAAACCCCCTATTAATCTAATAAAATTGATACGAAATTATTCTGCAATAACAATGAACACTATATTCTGCAGCCGACCTTGATCAAACTTAATTGAATAATAATTGGGTCGCGTCAGGCAAAAAGGGCCCGGACGACATTGAAGTTAAATAATTCCTGCAATGGTGTTCCTAATAACAGGTTGAAGATTGTATTATAATCTTGACGAGGAGCTCTACATTTCATTCCTAACAATAAATGTCAGTTTCAAGAAATTTACGACAAAAATCAGGGGTGAAATTTACGTGATTTTGATGCAAGGGCCCGATTACAAATATGACCACAAAAATTAGGAATCCTATCATAGGGGATGATTTTGATGTATGACATTCATTTATACCTGCTGGCATTAAAGAGTAAAAAATAATAAGATGAACCAGATGATCACTTTTGCCTTTTCTGCAGTCGTTCTGCTCCCCGTAGCTCGTAATACGATTTTAGCAATAGTACAAGTTACACCTTGAAACAATCGTCTGATGATAAGGAATCATTTGCGTCTGCAAATGATCAAACCCTTGTGTAAAAATATCGTAAATTTTGTCTTCGATTTCACTTGTCAATTTCATGAAATCAACACTACTTGTGAGTAGCACAATGTGGCGCTCGCGATGCATATTGTAATCGCACCACATGTATAAAACACATGGTATAATTTCAAAAGACATTTACATATTATGTCTTCCGGGCCCTTTTTGCCTGACGCGGCCCAATTGCAATTATCTGAAGAAACTGGGAGTGTAGTTACACATTCAAACATACAAGGATGTAAATTGAGCAGTCTCAAAAGTAGGGGGGAGGAGAGGGAGGGTAAAAAATGACAAATTCACATAGTATGTAAAACACGTTTTATTCTTGTTTACTTCACAAACAATATGTAAACACGTCTATTATAGTTTTCACTTCATTATCGTGGTTTGCCTATGGCCACATTTTCCTGCACACGCCTCCAATTGCGTGCTGGGTAATCCCATGGCGCCACGCCAAGATGAAGCGAGTATGTAACACGTATGGGGCGGCACCAATGTACAGCTGTTTCGTCCTTGTTAGGACTCATCAGCATGGCATAGACTCCAAGACCATCAGCCTCACTAAAGATCATAGGCATGCGCGTGTGTTAGACGATACTACGTCATAGCGTGTTAGTGCCATGCATCTGTCAGCACAAACCGCAGACCTTGCCTGAATTAGTTTATGCCATATTGGCACTAGTAAAACTGATACCGAAACAACTGATTTAGGATTAAAATCTTATCATTTGAAGAGGAACGAGCGTTATCTTTGTAATTGTCAGTCCAGTTTAAAAAATGGAGGACAAGGAGAGATTGGCTGTATTTTTCGGGCCTACTACGAAATATATAACATAATTATTACTTATCGATATGATTCCTACATGATTCCTACATGATTCCTACCATTCCTATCAACAATAACACCAACTCCAACATAACCCTAACACTAGCGTAATTAGGATTAGTGTTTCCTACGAATACTACCGATAGGATAATTAATCCAATATTATAAACTTTAGAAACTCTTCAGTTGTCAAAAATTGGGAATCAATCAATATGTACTAGATAACGAATGAGCGGACGATCTTTATGGGATTTACAAACTCGAGCTGAAAGCCAGAGTTTGTAAGTCCCATAAAGATCGGACGCGAATTCTTTATCGCACTTATGAAACGTCTAGATGTAGAGTCATGTTTTCAGTTATTTTGGTGATACGACTTATTTTGGCCGAGTAAATCGAAGCCAAAGTTTATGTAAATCAGGACGAAATCTCTAGTAGAATTAAAGACTGATATTTTATTAATTTCCTTTCCATTTCTGCTGTTTCTCTCATATAGCTAGCTTTCAATTAAATTTTATTGAGCTATATTAATATGTTTTAACAATTAACTTGCCAAACCCGCAGTTAGTTAAAAAACTACTCGAGGCGGGAGGTGAGGACAAAAATCAGTAACTGTTACATTTAACAGTTACTGTTACTGTTTTAGTATATACCACACTTCAGGTGAATAGCCAGCACCAAATAGTTATTTTATTTTCTGTCAAATGAACAAAAACTCGAGCGAGATGATCGCTGCCTTGCTTGGAGGTGAATATGAAATCATATTCACTGTTTGAGTAGCCAATCAGAGCGCGCGAGAAGTGATATTCACTGGTGTGGTATATACTAAAAGCAGATGCTCTCTGCTTAGTAAGGGAATAAATCAGTAAGTACGGTAACATAAATAGAATATAGGACTAAGTGTTGGGGAGTAAAAGTAGTAACAGGAATTGTACATCAATCTATTTTTAATTCGCTTTAATATTTCTGGGACTTCAAGATAGGTATCATTTTGCAAAATGTTTAGAAGTGTCTCTTTGATTTTTAGTTTAAAGTGAGATTTCATGAGTGACCTAAGAGATAAGGATAGACTATTCTAGATATGTACACCAATTCTTGAGAAAGATTTTCCTAGTTTAACTGTTCTTGAGTTTTCAATAAAAACGTTTGTTGTTGATCATTTGTCGTTGATCGACTTCTGTATGCATGACTTTACTGCTTTTCTAAAGATATTTATGATGTTTATAGGAGCTAGCTGAATTGTGTATGTCATTAGGAGCCCATTACCAGGAGCGTCCATCTTCTTTTGCGCGAAATAAACAAAGGCCATGTTGTCTTAGCAAATCAGATAGCTAACGTCACTTCTCATTATTATTCATTATCATTCTTCTCACTTTCAACGCGGGAATTCGAATTGCTGGTTTTCACTCAATCCCCAGAGATTCAAATGACAAAGGGCATGGCGGCCATGTTGGTGCCCCAACAAAAGGAGCTAACGAGGAATCTATTGTTTAAGGGCACCAACATGGCGGCTATGACGTCAAGTGAAAACCAGCAATTCTAAATATAGCAACATCTACTCCTGTGCTGGGGGCATGACATAGGAACGCTCCTGGTAATGGGCTCCTCATGCATAAGTTTACAAGAGCTTTGGACTGTAAGAAGAAAGTAATAGCCCACTTCCGTGATATGCTTTACTTGTCACGCACAAAGGTTTCAATACGAGGCCCCGTGCTAAATTCAATTTATTCTTTTCACAGAGAAAATAATAAATTTAATTTAGCACGGAGCCTCGTATTGAAACCTTTGTGCGTGACAAATAAAGCATATCGCGGAAGTGGGCTATTGCATGGTCTCTTGATTTTCCAAAATATATTAGACGGAGTGCTCGTTAATTGTAGGAATGTCATAAAGTCCAGTGGGGGATGGGGGTGGGGGCACCCTTGTTTATGACGTCATGTATATGTGCCGCAGGCTTCGTTTTCACAACTTGGTAATCTGGGTTCTGGAGCTATTTCCGGTTCCGGTTCTGCAACCTATGGCCCGCACATACCTATACACCCATTTATCATACGGGAGGGGGGGGGGGGGGATCGTAAAGTTACTGAAACTCAGGGCATATCAGGAGCCCATTACCAGGAGCGTCCATCTCCCGTACTAGGTCTGTGAGTCAGCGTATGACCGGATTGAGCTATATTTAGAACAGATCTCACGGGAGTTCACGTGCCCACACTTTGGGAATCCAATCAAACCATAGTCAGGACAATGCAGCGTCAGTAAAATCACCTCAAAGAACATCGATTCGATAATTACAGCGAGCATATGCACGATCGCAGCAGAGTCAGAAGGCAGTTACCCGGGAACATGTTCTAAAAATAGCTCAAACCGGTCATACGCTGACTCACGGGTATAGTATATATGGACGCTCCTGGTAATGGGCTCCTGTTGTCATGTAAACCGGTCATACGCTGACTGACGGGTATAGTATATATGGACGCTCCTGGTAATGGATCCTGGGGCATATTTAATATTACAGTGACGGAGCTTGGTTACAGACCCAGCTTTTCCATGGCGACTTTCTTCAATGCCCTCCTGTCTGTTTTCCCAGTTCTTGTTTTGGGGTATTCCTCCAATAGGACGTAATAAGCAGGCTTGCATGATAAACCATGGGAAAGCATGAGAAACCTGTCTGCACACCACTCGTCCAACTCAACAGTGAATAACTCTTGGTCGCCATGGAAACCAGGCTTGAGAATGACGCATGCGCAAACTAGTTCATAGAACCTCTTGTCAGGAACACCTATAGCAATGACTCTTGCTACGTTGTCGTGCTGTGATAAAACTGACTCGACTTCCACTGGAGGAATCGTCACTGTGGCACAATTGATGACGTCATCAGTTCGCCCGAGGATTCGCACCTTACCGTGGTTATCAATGATGACGTAATCGTTAGTGCGGTACCAGCCCGTGGCTGTCTTGGTTGGCTTGAAGTCCACTCCTTCAATCTTCAAGGCATTACCATCTTGTACCATTCCAGCACATCTGATGTAAAGCTCACCTATTATGAGAAGAATTCGTTTACACAAAAATATCAAAATTCGCCGACACGGTTTTTAAAACAATATGATCAAGTCAATATTGTGAAATTCACTGATCTGAATATAAATTCGTCCTACTTATGTTGCCATAGCAACAGTTAAAAAACGTTCATGTAATTTATCAGTCAGGATCATTTTGGTACACAGGTTGCCCATGTACAGATCCTCCATTGCATAAGTGGTCAGTTTGAGTAACCATTGTTTAAGAATCTTTAGCCTCACATTCATGTGAACATGCTTTTGTGTGGCAACATGAACACGAGGCTAAAGTCACCAGGACAATACCTATTGAAATAAAATGTAATGGCTCTATACACAATGACATTTATTTATACCCTGTAGGTATCCAGTAACTGAGTCTCCAGAACATTACCTATTGAAATTAGACGACATTTATGTAATGGATCCTATACACAATAAATATATTTTATAGCGTTACGGAATGTACACAAGTGGGTAGGAATTAATGCAGTATGTTGTTATGTTATATAAACAAGTTATATAATCCCGTTGGGAAAACGTGAGGGTGTTTAAAGAAGACTGATTAATATGTAAGAATCACTCGAAGGCGATTCTCTACCTTAATACCTAAATTTTATTTAAGACATATGTTAAGAATAGTGAAAATGTACTGATTACACATCTATATAGACTTGATTGGCCAACATTATGTACTGCTGTAATTAATAAAGTATACATGTCCGACTAGTATCAATAAACGAGATGCCCGCCCCTGATCTGTTAATTGTTTGTGTTTAATGCAGTTTAGCTATTAAATGTTTTATGCTCGTTCAGAGTGATAAGAGTATAACGTTTATTTATACCCTGTAGGTATCCAGTAACTGAGTCTCCAGGACATTACCTATTGAAATTGGACGACAGTTATGTAATGGATCTATACACAATGACGTTTATTTGTACCCTGGAGGTATTCAGAAACTTTAAAGCAATGAATTTTACAAGTAATTCGCTTTTATCACACGGCGTAGCAACCACATATCCTCGCAGTGAGCAGTTTAATAATTAGTTCAAAACAAACGTTTTCACTCTCCTTGGATTAAAGTAAAGTAAAGCAACTGTATTTAACGTCGGTAACTCGTGACAGTCTGGAGTGACTGATAAACTTGAGGCCGACGTGGGACCTACGATTTAACGCCCTTATCCGAGAAGACATGAAGGTCTAACCATTTGCAGTTCGAGAACAAGATTGTTTAACAAAGGCAGCACCTTCTACTCAGTTATTTTAAGACTCTGGGAGTTGGTTCGGCAGGGATTTGAACCCGCGACATCCCGCGCGACAGACCGGAGCTTAACCACTGAGCTAACTGGGAGGCGGGAGGGATTAAACATACCGCGTCATTAAAGAACGTCAATGGACCTTATTCACACGGCGGCCATGTTTAATCCCAGGAGTATAAAAGCCTTTGTTTTGCACGCGTGAACTCGTTCTGAAACTGCTCAGTACAAGGCTACACGTGGGAATCTATTGTTTCAAGCCAACATGGCCGCCGTGTGACAAAAGCCCATAGCTTGACTTGTAAAGCTTCAAATAGCAGAGGTTTTGTTATGGAACTTAAGCCAAAACGACTTGACATATTTTATGAAAGATACAAACTTCTCGATGTACGCAAATGACCACCAGTTACATGCGGCAGTAGGGGGGCATCCAGGTCGTATTTGTTTTGTTCGGGAACATGCTTTGCCTCTGTAAAATGCTGCAATTTGGCCAGTCCTACCACCCAAACAAGGAAAACTTTCTTCAAGGCAATAGAGACAAATGTTATGACTTGGCACTCTCACATTAGAAACAAAGCCAACTAATGAATGTTCAACGCCCTGCGAAAAGCATAAATTACTGGGTGTCACTATAGACCGTCTACTAAACTTTAAAACTTGCATACAGGGGATAAGCACAAAGGCTAGCAGGAAGGTAGGGGTTCTCTCACGCTTGAAGAATCTGATTCCAAGCAAGAGGCTAAACTACATTTGTACAAGGCAGCCATATTACCGAACTTAACGTATTGCCACATAGTGTGGCACTTCTGCACAAATTCGAACAGGAGAAAGATAGACAGAATAAAAGAGAAGAAAAACGATACCACATACAATTTACGTAGCAAGGAGGACTTCCACATAACTAGATTTAATACCATCAGTAGTATGAAACATGGGGGTTCTGGACCACTTTTCTTGGGTAACCGTCGAGGGCACTCATACTTCGTGCCATTCAGACTTCGTGTTCATGCCACTAATATTTCGTGACCTCAACGGTTCCCCAAGAAAAGTTATCCAGAACCCCCATGTTTCATACTACATTATCAAGCTCTTAGGCAGGCCGAACTCCATGATCGTATACGTTCATTTTTTTACTCCACATGTTATACCATTTTTACTCCACATGTTATACCATTTAGACAATAGTGTAGAATAAGACATAGGACTACCATAGAAGATGGAGTGTGAAAAGTGCGAAAGAGTGTTTCAGAGGAGTTGGAATCTGAAACGCCATCAAGAGCATCGTAAGACCCCATGCGTCAAGGTTCCAAAGCGTTTTATGTGCGAGAATTGTGGAGGAGAGCTAAGCTGCTACTTTGCTTTGTGGAGACATAAGAAGAAGAACTGTCCTACCTGCCACCCTAATCCTATCAATAACAAAAATTAGACACGTGCTGATACTCCATACGATATATACCATTTAGACAATAACTCTCCTATAATATACGAACCAATATGGATGAACAGCAACCACATCTTACCTTGAAGCGAACCCCACGGGCTATCGGCAAATATCTGCATGGGTGGCAGATGGATGTTCCCGAGGGTCACGAACTAGGTGTCGATCCAAGGGCCTTTCTAGAAGATGTGCGCCATGAGGTTCATCAGAAATTGGTGGAAGAAATCCAAGACCTACATGGTGTGAAGTTTCAACTTGCTCTGAAGGTGCAGCTCAGAAAGGACCATCCAGACGGTAGCCAAGAGTTTACTAACCCTACGATGCGCCATAAACAGGAGGTTGTCATGCAGACCCACGAGATTCATGAGACCTTAGACAGGGCTATCCCAATGATTCTAGAGGCCCTCGAGAAGTGGACGCATAGAGGCTCTGGATGGATTGTTGACCGCATCATCCTGCTCTGGCTAAACATCGCTCGCTATCAACCTCTGAGAGGTGGATCATACATCGAACTACCTGCAGCGGTGAGAAACAAGAAGGCAGTGATTAATGTCAAAAACAAGGATGACCAATGTCTACGATGGGTCTTACGGTCTGCTATAATCCCTGCAGATAATCATGTTGACAGGCTCACCAAGTACCCCATCCAAGATGGTCTTGATTCACAGGGATCGACGCCCCCACACCAATCTCCCAGATACAGAAGGTCGAAAAACAGAATGGCCTAGCCATCAATGTATTTGGCTGGGACAAGTGTGTCTTCATCCACGCATATAGTAAGCAATCCGTAGACATACCTAGGATCAACCTCCTGCTGATCGAGAAGGAAGGTAAATTCCACTACACCTGGATCAAGGACTTGAACAAACTGTTGTATGATCATTCCAAGCACAGAGAGCGTAAATACTTCTGCGACAGGTGCCTGACAACCCCCTACTATCGAAACGACCTTCTGGAAGCCCACAAGCCTGAGTGTCAAGGTATAGGGAAAACCGCAGTGAGAGTGGAAATGCCTAAAGAGGGTGAGAACAAGCTCTCCTTCCAAAACCATCAGCTTCCAGCTCCGTATGTTATCTATGCTGACTTTGAGGCTTTGACCACAAAGATCGCAGGACCAGAGCTGGATCCCACAAAGAGCAACACTCAGAAAACGCAGCATCATGAGGCTTGTGGCTTTGGCTACGTCGTGGTGCGATGTGATGGTCATACGGAGCCTCCAGTCGTCTACAGAGATCTGGATGCTGCAGAAAGGTTCCTGGAGGCAATGCAACAAGAAGAATCGAAAATCAAGGTATTTTTGACAAACCCCAAAGCAATATTGATGACCCCAATGGATGAGTTGACCCACAATACGACCACCATCTGCCATGTATGTGATAAGCCACTCTACAATGACTCAGTTCGTGACCATTTCCACATCATTTCCACAATGCCTGTAACCTCAAACTTCGGTTTAGCCCCAAAACCACAGTCATTCCAGTCGCATTCCACAACCTGCGGGGTTACGACTCACATCTCATAATGCAGGCTATTTCCAAGATGGAGGGACAGATCACATGTATCCCCAATAACACAGAGAAGTACATATCATTCTCCCTAGGCCAGCTGCGATTCATCGACAGCGCTCAGTTCCTCTTGGCATCCCTAGACAAGCTGCTGGTAGCAAACCGGCCAGAAGCCTTCCAGATTACTGCTCGGTATGAGCCTAGTGTAGAGCGGCAACGCCTCCTATTGCGAAAAGGTGTCTACCCGTATGAGTATATGGATAGTTGGGATCGGTTTTCAGAGCCACTCCCGCCACGAGCCGACTTCTACAGCAAGTTATCATCTGAAGGCATTTCCGAGGAGGACTATACCCACGCACAAAAGGTCTGGAGCACTTTTGGCTGTAAAGATATGGGAGACTACCACAACCTTTACCTCCGAACTGATGTGCTTCTCCTGGCAGATGTCTTTGAGACCTTTCGGAAAACATGTCTACATCAGTATGGCTTGGACCCTGCACACTACTACACCAGCACTGGCCTCTCTTGAAGACTACAGGTGTGGAGCTCGAGCTGCTCGTGGACTATGACCAGCATCTCTTCATAGAGAAAGGTCTTCGTGGAGGCATATCCATGTATCCAAGAGACATGCCAAGGCCAACAATCATCTCGTTGAGTGTTACGACCAATCCAAGCCCACAACATATATCCAGTATTTCGATGCCAACAACCTATATGGATGGGCAATGAGTCAGCCACTACCAACAGGTGGCTTCGAATGGGTAGAGGACCTCCAAGAACTATCCAAGACAACTCACACAATGCCTATCCTCTAGCACCAGAGCGCATGAAGATCCCAAAGGAGTGGATGTTAGAGTATCAGCACAGACTCAAAGGGACATCCATAGAGGTTGAAAAGCTGGTGCCAAACCTCCGCGACAAAGAGCGATATGTACTCCACTACCGCAATCTACAGCTCCACCTATCCCTAGGCATGCGACTCCAGAAGATTCACTGAGCACTACGATTCGACCAAAGTCCATGGATGGAGTCTTATATCCGAAAAAAACACTGAGCTCCGGAAGAATGCAACCAGTGACTTCGAAAAGGACCTGTACAAGTTGATGAACAATAGCGCCTTTGGCAAAACCATGGAGAACTTGCGCAAGCGCGTCAATGTCAATCTAGTGCGCGCCAGCGAAGAGGACAAACTCAGACGCCTGATTGCCAGCCAAGCCTTTGCGCGGGCAAACATCTTTGATGATGATCTGGCAGCCCTGCAAATGCACTAAAGTCGGCTGACATTGAACCGCCCAGTCTACGTGGGGATGAGCATTCTTGACCTCTCAAAGCATCTGATGTACGACTTCTATTACAACCAGCTGTTTGGACAGAATGGAGACCGATGTCAGCTGCTCTACACAGACACGGACAGTCTGCTACTTGAGATCCAGACAGATGATGCGTATGCCGACATGGCTACAAACAGGGATCTCTACGACACATCTGACTACCCGAAGGAGCACCCACTCCATAGCATGGTAAACAAGAAAGTCCTTGGAAATATGAAGGATGAATGTGCCGGGCGTCCCGTTGCTGAGTACGTAGGCCTTTGGCCTAAGATGTATTCCATCCTGGAGGCCGGCGGGAAAAACATTAGAAAGGCCAAAGGTATTCAGAAGGCAATTGTGAAGAAGCATATTCGCCACGAGCAGTACAAGGAGTCGCTCTTCACTAAGAAAACCTTCCGGCATGGGATGGATGTGCTACGCTCAGAAGGCCACCACATCTATGGGCAGCACCTGAATAAGGTCTCTCTCTCACCATTCGACTCCAAGCGATGGATCGTAGAGAACGGGATCGATACCCTAGCCTATGGACACAAAGACGCCCTTCCAGAAATGCAACTCTGTTGCCAAGACTTTGACGACCTCATTGATGAGCTATGGGCCTAAGCTAATGCCTAGGTCGGTTTGGCACAACCAAGATATCCTTTGGTGGCAGGTCTGTGTTCATTGGCACCACTTGTAGCTCTTCACGGACAAAGCCACGTCGAGGAGGACCTCGTGTATCAGCAACGCCTCCTTGCAAAGCCACTTGGACGGTTCCTTCTTGCTTTGCAAGGTAGTACAGCACCGGCTGGTTCTTTGAGATCACACTACGCGAGATGCTATATGTATCCAGGCTCCATATAGGGTTGGTTGCACGCCGCTGAGATCCTCCTTCCAACTCACCAGGTGCGTATAGGTATCGTACGCGTACGGAATATGGCAGCCTTTTCTCTGCTAATCCAACAGATCGCGAATAGAAAGTGGTTATTGTGTCCACATTCGAGGCGTCTACAGCCTTTGAAGGCTCCTTTCCTATCAGTCGAGTCACTTCACTATTCATGGCTTTGATGACAGCAGGAAGTCTTTGAACCCATTCTCTACTCTGTGCATCCGATCCTTCCGAAGCAAGCACCATCTCCTGTGCATATCGATATCCAAACAATCTCTCAGCCAGTATCCTGTTTGCTCGCTCAACAAAGCCTTGCGCCCTGTGATTGCCTGCCTCACCTCGTTTTTCCTTCGTACCATGTCGTTCTAAAGTTTCAGACATATGTCCCATGAACTGCCTACCGGGATAGACTTGTAACGTTTTTGGCCATGTTAATGGACTACGCGCGTACATTCGTTCAAAGGCCGCATCCACTTCGCCACTATCTTTCGAGGCCAAAGGCTCAGCCTCTTTGTAACGAGAAGCCACGTCTATCACCACCAAAGCATATTTATAGAGCTTTCGTCCACGTCAGGTCGATCATGTGGTAGGGAAAAGCAAATCAGCTTGGTGAACCTCGTTTGGGTTTGATACGGTCCAATGTGGTCGTGGAACATGGCGTGGTGATGGAAGGTATATCTGCCACAGAGCTTGTTTCTCCAGCCAACTTGCAGCAACATCTTCTGATACATTTGCTGCCACCGCGAGTTTGCCAATTGCAGCGCGACCTTTCCAGTAGCTCTCTGGACTATAGTATCGTAGGCTTAGCCTACTACTCAGTTTACTTGTAATTTTAGCCTCCGCCATAACGAAGCTATATGACGTATCACATTAAACTTCAATAAGCAGAAAAAAGGTCGTTTTTTTTAAGCAAAGCTTATAGCCAAGCGAGTGACTGCATAGCCAATGGCGAGCATCCCACCACCTACAAACACCAACTCGCCTGTCTTCTGCGCACTCGAAGGTCGGTAGTAGTCGGAGAAGCGAGGCTCCTTCAAAGTCATGCGGTGTAGCCCTACGTGTACCGTATTGTATAGCACAAGAGCGCGGTCCGTATTGTTGAGATCCTCATAAGCATAGTTCTGCAGATTTGTCTGTTCTTGGACCCAGTTGGCTAGTTTTTCTTGTTGTTCTTCAAAGGCAGCCGCATCAGCTTGAAATTTCTCGAGAGCCTCGTTGTGCCTTTTCATCTCTGCCTCAGAATCGTTATCAGCAAGGTATTTGCCGAGTTAGCTTCCACCTGTGAAGGCTGCTGCGTCAAGTACGGCTCCTAAGGCCGTCATACCTATGGATGCTGCCATTTTACGTTAGCAGTATGATCTTTTGATCCTCGAGATATTGCTTGGCGGCAATGCTACCAGCCAATACAGCCGTCCACTTCACGTAATTCAAGACGTTTGATGAAGGATCGCTAAGCATAGGCTCCTTGATCACCTTTTTTGCAATCAACCAATGCCTGTGGCTAGTGCAGTCAATATAGCAGCGTCAGTTATTGCTTTCATCAATTTATTCTCTACCATTGTACATACACACATTAACTACGTTATGGCATATATAGTTGCAAAGCAACAGCTTCAAATGGTGTTACTCCATGTCCGGTGAACTATCACTATGCGTTTCGTCGGGGTCGCATGGCGTTTCGCTATTGCCCTTATACTTCCCGAGCAGCCCTTCCAACGCAGTAGCCATGCCGATAGCTATGAGTGAAGTTTCGAGAGTCCAGGTCGCGCATTCGTAGAAGAAGTTTGCGTCGTTGCAATCCTCGCATTCGTATTCACACTCGCTATCTAGTGCGAGACGGGCTCTTCTTACGAAGAGATCAAAGTATACAACGACTCCGAGGAGTGTAGCAGCGTCAGTTACTCTTTGCATGAACTTATTCTCTACCATCGTATGTACATATAGTTGCAAAGCAACAGCTTCAAATGGTGCTCGTTTCTCCGAAACATCTTACTCCATGACGGGCAACGCGCATGTTCCTTCGGAATGGGTCTCTTTGCTGTTTGCTTCGCAACTTGGAGCGTGGGGTGTCGTATTGTGGTGGTAGTTCCTTTGCTGCTCTTGTACTGATAGTACAGCCTACCAACGCAACGCCTATACCAATGGCTGAGGGTGTAGTGTTGGCAGACAAGTTCTCGTACCAGCTTGTTCCTTCGGAATGGGTAGTGGCTTCCGTAGGGGAGTGCTCCTCTTTTTCGCGCTCTTTTCGCGCTTCAATGTCTCTGTAGCGGAGCGATTGCTTTCTGCCAGTGCTTTTCCAGCAGCAACGCGCTTTGGATCCTTTACTTTTTTGTCAGACACAGTCTTCGGTGGGTCTGCAGTTATCCGATCTTGTTGTTCCTCCATCTTGTTGCGATGTATCTGTAGTCGGCAGGTCTTTAATAGGTTGATCACTTGCCTCTTCGCGACTAACTATATGGTTAGCTACATGGAACAAGGCACTAGCTAGAGCCACAAAGCGACCTGCTTTAAGAGACAACAAGCCAGCCACAGCAGATATCTCGTTGCGGACTAAGTGGTCTTCTTGTAGGTCTTTGAGAAGTTCTTGTTCGTTGTCTAGTGGAACTACGTACGCGACTGCACGAGTTGCTAGACGCAGTGCTCCATCTACTAAGCAGCCTGTTATTTGCTTTGCTACTACGGCCTGGTATCTACTATGTTAACGTTCTACGTCCTTCTCAGACAGTTTAGATATATCTCCTAGAGAGAAATTCTGCCCTAGATATTCTTTTGTTGTACCCATTGCAGCTAAAATTAAAAGTGCTTCTCGACGATCTTCGACCCCTCCGATTTGGTTGGATGTTCCAGTACGACTGGAGGACAAACAACAGCGCACTCATCCAGTAGTTCTTTGACGTAGTCATCCATGCTTTTTGCTTTGCTATTTGCTTTGCTATTTGCTTTGCTATTTGCTTTGCTATTTGCTTTGCTATTTGCTTTGCTATTTGCTCTGCTATTTGCTTTGCTATTTGCTTTGCTATTTGCTTTGCTATTTGCTTTGCTATTTGCTTTGCTATTTGCTTTGCTATTTGCTTTGCTATTTGCTTTGCTATTTGCTTTGCTATTTGCTTTGCTATTTGCTTTGCTATTTGCTTTGCTATTTGCTTTGCTATTTGCTTTGCTATTTGCTTTGCTATTTGCTTTGCTATTTGCTTTGCTATTTGCTTTGCTATTTGCTTTGCTATTTGCTTTGCTATTTGCTTTGCTATTTGCTTTGCTATTTGCTTTGCTATTTGCTTTGCTATTTGCTTTGCTATTTGCTTTGCTATTTGCTTTGCTATTTGCTTTGCTATTTGCTTTGCTATTTGCTTTGCTATTTGCTTTGCTATTTGCTTTGCTATTTGCTTTGCTATTTGCTTTGCTATTTGCTTTGCAAATATGTTACAGGTGCAGGCAGCTCTAATACTACTTCGAAAGGATGACGGAGACAGAAGCATATGCGAGCAAACTTGTGGGTCTTGAGCTCCGAGGTCAACATCTTTTTCTCATCCACCTCCAATCCTCCACCGTAGTCCTCAAAGAGTACCTTGGCATCAGCTCTGGATGCCGTATGAAAGGCCACAACCATGGCTATATTGTCGCGGAAGGCTTTGCATATGCTTGTCAATTGTTGGGAGAGCACCTAAACAGAAATACCAATGTGGCGAGCAGAAAAGGCCAGTTACACGAGCTTGTCAGTTCTTCTTTTTACATCCTTTGAGGCAGCGCAATCATCGAGAATCAGTAGAGTATTGGTTCCTGCCCAAAAGGTGGAACAAACATGCAGTGCGGCGTCAACAGCATCTTGCGAAGGGCACATGACAAAGAAATGGGGATCTTGATGGGCAAATCCACGATAGGTTTTGTTGTGGGCATACGTGGGGCATACGACTACTATATAGTCGAACTTTCCACGAAACGATCCACGAAGCTGCTCTATGAGAAAAGCCGTTTTCCCACAGTTCGTTGGTCCTACTACGAGAGCGTTGAATGCATGGGATTTGTTCTACCAAGGCGTCCATAGTTCGTTTGCTTTGCAAACACGTAAGCAGTTTCGGAGAAACAGTTAATATGATATATTCTGTAGTGCTTCATTCAATACCGTGAGCTGAGCATCAGCCAGTACAAAGATGTGCATGTTCACAGTTCCACTGCCTCCACTCCTATGAATACGGATCTGGATATCTTTTCCACTACCTGTTTGGCCCAAGCCATCACCATGGACAACTGGATCCTTTGCCGTGCTACAGTCGACCAGGATGGAAAATTTGTTATTGTAGAACTTGGTTGGGGTCATGGATGTTCGTTGCGGAGCAAACCAACCCTTGACAGCCTCCCAGAAGTCTGGGGGTAGCATGCCTCCTGGAAATAGACTATTTGGAATTCCATTGATGTCAATCTCGACCTTCGAAATGCCTGGATTGTCTAATACCTCGCTATCCCGGGTACCTGTGGTGTGTGGTGCCACGAAGAGGAGAACTAATCCAGCAAAAGATAGTCTTGGAACATTGACGTTCTGAGACACTAGAGTGTCGGATGCTTTGGCGATAGGTACGGTTTTGAAGTGAACAGCGTGGTTGAATAGGAAGACAACGCCTGTGGCATATTCACCCTGCGCTTGCTTGGCGATAGTTTCGTTCTCGATGACTTCGTACTCCAGCTGGATGTTGTTGAGCTTATATGTACCTATCTTGGTAGAGTCTGATCCCACCACTATGTCGACGGCAGGTGCTAGAGTTAGCTCGAACGAGATAGTGTCACGTAGGGCATGGGAATACAAAGCGCCATGTTGTGTCAGAATGTCAACATCTAGTGGGATTCGATATTTCGAACCATAGGCGGCTAGGAGCGCGTTTTCTCCAGCATTAGAAGTGCCTGTGTCGCCAGCCTTCGACCGTAGCTTGTTCGTGTTCTCTGTTTGAATACCTTGTTCCACCCGAGCGTCTCGCTCTATAGTAGGAAGATAGAGATCAGAATATGTCTGTAGTAGATCTGGCCGGGCAATGTCTTCTATTGTTTCAGCTCCCATTTTGCAAACTCGACGCGAGACCAGACAGCGGCTGACATTGGCCACCACTCGGTTGTTGGCATGTCCACCAGACAACACAAGGTCAGCCAAGAGTGCGAGACTACCTGGGACCAGGACAATGTTTTCTCCTAGTGTTGGTACTTCCACATAGAGAGTCACTCCTGGGTTGGCAGATGATGGTGTGAAGGTGCGCCTATATAGGATGCGTCGAGCTTTGAGCCCGAGAGGCTCTCTCCGCGATTGTGCGGGAACTAACTTTGACGATATCATGTTGAATATAGCATATATAGATATATATTTATCGTTCAATATGACTGCTGTGGCTGAGGGTGTGGACTTCAATCCTTTCACCCCAGATGGCACGGCTGATGCGAATGAGGCTATCAGCGACGACGAATGGAAGGAACTGATACCATATGGAAAGGATACCCGAGAAAGTTGGATTAAAAGAGTGGGACACCGAATAGGCCGCAGAACAAAAGCCTCGTGGGAAAGGTTCTGGAAAAATCGGGCTCAATGGGGAGACAGCCAAAATGAGTACATTCAATTGGTGGATCTGGGCAACGATGCCAGTTTTGCAGGGCCAAGCAGTAGTACCGCGGAAACGTCATTCTCCGAAAGACCCGATGGGAAGGAAATAGCATGGAAATACGTCAAGAAGAAATTTCCAAATGTGGGTACTAAGATCGAGGTACGATTGGAAAATATATATGGGGTGGAGGTAAAACTAAACCGGGCAAACTCCACGTGGCACGTGCTGGCCGACAGAGCTGGCAATATGGATAAAAAACTGATCGAGAAGCCATTGTTTAAAAAGGCTCTGGGAATCCCAACAGATGAATACATAGAAAGCCCTGGGGAATACGTGTTGCGTAAAAACGACAATGTTATCGATAAACTTCAGAAAGACAACGTTGTGGATGAGGCAATCGCCCAAGATCCCGAGGCGACTGAGGTAGATAAGCAGGAAGCTAAGGAGCGCATAACACAACGAGTTGAGCAGAAACGAGCACTAGAAAATGAGAGTGATGCCATCAAAGAGCGTATGTCGCTGCGGGACCGTATAAAATGCATCTTCAAGAAGTATGGGGTAACAGTTGCTTCCGTCTTACTAGCAGCTGCGGCTGTTATTGGTATCATAGTTTCTGCGCTATCTAAGGGCCTGACTAGCGTAGCCAAGGATGTTGGCAAGGGATTAAAAGCAATAGGAAAAAAGCTGGGGCAGATTCTACCTGGGATGGTTGGGGCAATTGCTAGCTTCCTATTTCGTACGGCTGGCGAAGTCGTGGGATTCTTAGCAAAGAATGCTTGGCTGTTGATCGTAGCCGTAGTTGTGTTCGTCATTGAGAAACTATCGAGACGACGGAAACGTTAACGAAACAACCACCAAGCGGCTCCGGCTGCAGCAATCGTCACCACTGCCAGATTGGTCAGTGGTACCTCCGGTACTATGAGTGGCTTTGCTACCTGGAGCTGATTGCTTTGCATCTTGATGTGGTAGATTCTTCTTTGAGCTACCTCCTTCCATATCTTGTTGAGGCGGTTTCTTTTCGTCGAGGTTGATATGGTTGTTCATTCCGAAGCGGATGCCGGATGCGTCTGCCAATTGCACTTTGTTGTTATAACCCAATGTACTCTCCGTGTTGATAATCATGCTACTGGGTATTAACAGGCAACGCTTGGCGACTGCTAGGTCGACACGAACGCGTGTGGCCTGCAGAGCGTTTTGATATCGCTTTAGACTATTAACCTTCGTTTCCATGATGACCTCTTCCAACTTTTTACCACAATCATCTTGAACATTGATGGATATGGCTGATGACCCTATGATTGGACTGTGCAAAGAAGCCTGGGCTCCTAGAACACAATACACGTAAACCATTACGGATAAGTTGATTCGGGCTAGCCCGGCCTTAGTCAAACCATTTCCAAGCTGCGGTACGAACCAATTGCGCTGCTTATCCACTTTATCGTTGCGAATGAACCTTAACGGAAACTCATAATCCGTGCGACTCTCCTCAGGAAACTTGAATGAGCCACCGGGCCACTTTGCAGAATATGAGGTGTTGTGTGCCCACTTCTCTTGAGCATTCACCAGCCCTCCATGGATGTATACGTAAACGTCCCCTAAGCCCCCATTAGCCCCTCGGCGCAGGGCAAAATTAACTTTAGCGACTCCAAACTCGTTCCTGAGCCTGTCATATACGACGGAATTCCATGAAACGTTGTTGTTCTTATTAAAGATAGAGTTCTTGGGGAGGGGGACTCCCAACTCAAATAGCAATCTCCTGATTGTGTAGTACACATGGAAACGATAAAAGCTCCGGATGTTGTCGATGATTGGTGCGTCATCTGAAAGATGGTCGTCAAACGACACTCCACAGCCTGCAGTCGCGCACCAAAGGACAAAGCATAGTTGTTGTTGCCAATGCATCATTGGTGGAGCATCGAGCCACTCATTTGCTTGTTTTACGCTATGGAAAACTTGACCCATCTCTTGGAAAATATCTCGCGGCGTCAACGTAAAGAACTGATTCTTTGCTACGTAGATCTTGAGAGTTCGTAGGAGAGGGGCTATGTCTTTGGGGTTGTCCCCCCAGCTGCAACAGAATGCTTAGCTTCAGTCCTTGTGAAGGGGAGTGGAAAACCACCATGCATTCCATGCAGTGCATCGTACGTTTTTGAAGGGCAGCAGGGAGCTTGGAGACATCCTTGCCATGAACCACATAGCTAGAATCCCCGTCTCGAAACCAAACGTTCGTTGAGTACTTTCCTGGCCCATCTATGTCCGTGGATACATAAAACTGGTGAGGATCTGCATGTGGGTAGCGCTTCCGGAACTTCGCCAACAGATCGGCATTCAGTGTTGCTACCTTCTTATTTTCCTCAGCTTCTCTCCTATCGTGTTTGGAAAGACCTTTGTGCTGCCGCGCGAATAGTACGCTCTCATATACTGTTTTGGTACCAAGGCCTATGTCGAGCGCCTTGCCTGTTGCCTGTGTGCCCAAGCCAGCCCATTAGCTTTCCTCCACCTGTCTTCGTAGGGGGGCCTGCCTCTGTGAACACCCGGTGGGACATCCCACGGTCATTGAAATCGACATTATCAGAAGTGGGTTCGAACCAACCGAGTACGGCCTCTGGAAATAGGTACTTCAACTGCTGCCATGCCTCTGTCATATTGAAGCTTTCGACTTATATCGAATAGTGGCTTGCCTTTAATACTATTGCAAAGCAATTCCACTATGGTGATCTTAAATGTCACCTGTACCTCGGTTGACCAGACGGTCTACTTAGACCACACTCTTTGCATCCAGAATATTTCGCTAATCGAGGCCATTATTGAGAGCAATTGGCAGAACCTAACAGAGACGGCTTCGTTCCAGTGGGGTGCCGTGGGTTTCCCATACGAAATTCCTGCAGGGAATACATACCGTAATGCCCCTCTTAGACTCTGCAGTTGATGCTGGCATCATTAAATTTACGGACATAGCCAGTAGGAAGTATTGGACCCTAGTGGTAAGGAAACCAATCAAGTTCAGTAAAAATCTCTGCGAACTACTTGGTATCAAAGGAGGTTCGAAGGAACAAGAGGCGGGAGGAAACGTATCGCTAAAAGTGGGAGAATACGACCTGGCGATTAAATGTATCAACAGAATATATATCCACTGCGATGTGGTGGATTCCGAATTCTCACTTCTTGATGGAAAGCGCTCGACAGTACTAGCTAGCTTTAAAGTATATGGTAGTTGGTTTACCGAAATGAGCTATTCTATAACAACCCCACTAAATATCCGAGCTCTAGGAACAATGCGGAACCACATTCGCCTCACAGTTCGCGATGATAAAGGCAACATCATAGACTTCCATGGTCGACCAATACGCTACATATTAAAGATTGAGTAAGGTATACGTATAAGTATTACTTAAGAAAGTATAATGGCAAGCGATTCAATTCAAACAATTCTAACAGCACCGATCAATCCCCAGCTCCGTTTATCTGAAACAGGCTTCAGCCCAGGAGGGCAAGAGAGCTTTCGACTGCAGAAAGTCTGCGATACGCTTGCCGAGCTCGAACAGCAGGCAAAGCACTACGAACTTGTTCGCAAAAAATATGCCCGAGCCCGTGGTATTGTTCATGGGGTTGCTGTGGCCACAGGTAGCCTGAGCGGTGTTTTATTCGCTTCGCGCTGGGTACATCATTAACTGGCGTAGGACTACCAATAGGGCTTTCTCTAGGATCACTTGGATTTCTTTGTGCCGTTGTTTCGGCTTTGACGGCTGTTGCCAGTAAGAAACTTGGGGCCCACGTCTCGAAGCACGAAAAGACTGTTATGCTGGCTCGGGCAAAGGCTAATTCCGTGGAAGTCAAAGTTTCGAAAGCCCTAGACGATGGTAACATTTCAGAAGCCGAGTTCTCAAGTGTCATTGGCGAAAAAAGAAAATACGAAGCGCTTAAACTCAAAATACGACAAAAAAACAGGGAAGGAGGGTTAAAAAACGTAGAAGAAATACGTGCTGGAATCCGAAAGGAGATGAAAGCAAAGCTAGGCAGTCTAGTAGGATAAAAATTGATATTTCCTACGAAAGAAGCCAGCGTGGATTTTATTTTAACTTTGAGAAAACAAATTAATTCGTATGTCGGGTTCGTATGTAAATTTCTGTCTAGTCACGTCAAACCATGTCACGGGCTAATTAGCATAGTGAAAGACATAAGTATGGTTTTTCATCCCTACGTCATCGTCTAGCACATGTAGTCCAATGGTTCTGCGCTGGGCTCAAGGGAAAATGGAGGCCCCTTGAGTTCAGGGTTCGAATCCGGCGTGGGACATGTGGTAGACCGGTTTGTGTGGAGTAAAAAGCCTCCAGCTCCACACAAATCGTAGCGCGTCTGTCGATGTGGCAGAAGTAGTAGCGAAGCTATAGTAGTAGAAATAATGTCAATACTGGGTCGGGTACTTGGGTTAGAGCTTACGGGATCTCGAATAGAGATCCTAGGAGTGCCGGTTGTACCTCTCTAGGAACGAAAAAGTGGCGAAGGAAGGAAAAAGGTGAAAGTGGTTCCTAGAGAGGTTCTGGTGACACCAGTTTTGGTTTTTTTCTTTTCTTCTTTTTTCTTTTTTTCTTTTTTTTTCTTTCTTTCTTTCTTTTCTTTTCTTTTCTTTATTCTGCGAAGAGCTTCGTATAGCATGTACGTCCCAAACGGTGAGCTTGAAATGCTCAGTGAGCCACTTAGCAACGTTGAGATGGCCATTCCCGCAGGCAAAGCATAGAGCATAGTTACCAGCATTACGTGCGTCCTCTATGGTGAGCTGAAAGTGCTTAGCGAGCCATTTGGCTACGTCAAGGTGGCCATTTTGACAGGCATAACGTAGTGGGCAGTTGTTCCAGGAACGTGCATCCTCGATGGTGAGCTGAAAGTGCTTAGTGAGCCATTTGGCTACGTCAAGGTGACCGACTCTGCAGGCACGGCGTAGCGCATAGTTATCCCAGGTACGTGCATCCTCGACGGTTAGCTGAAAGTGCTCAGCGAGCCATTTAACAACGTTGAGATGACCATTCTCGCAAGTATGACGTAACGCGTAGTTGTAAGCACGCGCATCCTCGATGGTGAGCTGAAAGTGCTTAGTGAGCCATTTGGCTACGTCAAGGTGACCGACTCTGCAGGCACTGCGTAGCGCATAGTTATCGTAGACACGTGCGTACTTGGTACACGAACGTAACCCAAAGATCCTAGACAAGTTGTCCCGCTCGGTATCGTCACAACCAGTTAAGATACCTTTAAAGACGATTTGACTATAGAAGTTTTCATCTACATTTTTGTAGCGTGCCAGTAATGCCGCACCACGAAGACATTTGGAAGTTAAGGAAATGTTCCTGAATGACGCTGGGCCTGCATACTCTACGATCTTAGATAGAATTTCTATGGGAAGGTCCAAGATCGTAGTAGGCCTTGCTTCGACTTCGAAACGTCGCTGCATTTCTGCGTATAACATCTCAATGTACTCATCCATATTGGTTCGGTATATCTTAGTGGAGCTATTGTCTAAATGGTATAACATGTGGAGTAAAAATGGTATAACATGTGGAGTAAAAAATGAATGTATACGATCATGGAGTTCGGCGCTGGTTAAGAGCTTGATAATGTAGTATGAAACATGGGGGTTCTGGATAACTTTTCTTGGGGAACCGTTGAGGTCACGAAATATTAGTGGCATGAAGACGAAGTCTGAATGGCACGAAGTATGAGTGCCCTCGACGGTTACCCAAGAAAAGTGGTCCAGAACCCCCATGTTTCATACTACTCCATCAAATATGGTAAACTTTCTCTGGGGACTTGGGACCCTATCGTCAAAGGTAGTGAAAACTTCAAGTCATTCAAAAGGAAAATAAGACAAAAGGACTTAGCAAGTCTAATAAATGAAAATTGTTAGGACTGTCATCTGTGTCAATCTTAATATTTTAAATTTATGTAATCATCTTAACACAGATTTTATTACATACTTGTATATCAATGTTTTTAAGTCACAGATAGACATACAGATACGGATATATGTATTTACAACTTAGTTAGAATTAGGTCACAGAAGAATGTATACATCCGTTTTACCTTTTAATCATAGATAGATACATATATATATTTCTTTTAATTTACTGTTTAATTTGTGTCCCCAATTAGCAGTCTTTTGCTAAATACCTTTAGACACGTTAATGAAGTAATTATTATTATTATATCATAGGTCGTACACAATCGCAAACGTCGATCCTGAGTCGCGCTGATAATACGTGCACCATTGCGCACGACGTTTCACGCAGGAGTCACGTTGTTGCAAAGAACTCCGTCTTTAGATACCGTCAAGGCTTCCACAATGCGCGCAATAGACTGTGGCGTATAAAAACTCATGCGATATTGCTGGCAACATTGCGAACAATATTGTAGTGTGTCAATCCTTATCAAAACAATTGCTGCCAATATTGAACGCAAATTTTCAATACTCGCGGAAGAAACACCAAGTTTTACTCTAAGGCGATCTCATATTTACCTGGGGTCCCCACGGGAACCAGTTTCCCTTCAGAATCCACTGCCTTCAGTTCAAATCCAGGACTGATATCCATCGCACCGTAATCAACGCAGTCGATGTTGCTCTTTGTTAGATCCTGTTTGGTCGCCAGAAAGAACTCAGTTGCTCCATACGCAATAGTGATAACAAGACCTGGCAGCACGTGGAACACATTCTTCAACATTGAGCGATCAGTCAACTGACCCCCTGTCATGACAAACTTAAGATGGTTTAATTCCAGGTTGGATAACTCCTTGTATGTAGTCAGATCATGTAGGAAATAAGATAAGAAGATAGCGTGAGTACATTGTTCTTCCTGGATGATCTTAAAAATGGCTCCCGTCACGTGACCTTTCACTGCCAGGTTAGGCGGGAAGAACACGAGAGTCATACCAAGAAGAGGAACCAGAGCGAGGCCGAACCCGAGCCCCGTTATCCAATCAAATGGAGCATCGTTAAATAAAACGGTGTCGTGGGTAGCATTTATTACATGTGCTGCTGCGCATGCGCCGTTTATGAAGCCGTGGTGCGTGTACTGGGTTGGCTTCGGTCTTCCTGTGCTACCGGAAGTGAATATGATCACCGCTGGGTCATCGAACTGAACCTGCGCTTGCGCGTTTTCTAGTGACGTCATATCAGTATTGTTCTTCTCTAGCAAGTTTTCGTAAGTATAAACACGGTTGCTATCAGGCAATGTGTATCCCACATGGGACCCAACAAAGATAGCTCCTTTAATGTTATCTGAAGCTAATGCTCTGTTAACAGCGTCGATCACTTCACTGGCAGAGTTTTTGGCTGGGTAACAGATCACATAAGCTATCTGCGCCTGCAATTCAGTAACGGCGTTATCATTGCCAGGCTCGACAATGATAGCGTTCGCTCCAATCCTGTTCAATGCCATGTGAACAATTACAAACTCAATGCAAGTTGGAAACATGAGCAGAACCCGATCTCCTCGTACCAGGCCTCTCTCCAACAGACAGGAAGCAAGAGACTGGGATTGTTCCTTGAACTGATTGAAGGTGAGAGACTCTCTATTTCCCTTCTCGTCGCGATAGATCACAGCTTCCTTATTAGGAACATCAGCTGCCTGTTCATCGAGGAGCTGGAAGAGCGTTCGGTACTCCAGGGGGGAGGTGTTGGGATTGTGGACGTAGCTCATTGCTTGTGACATGTTGGGGCTGCAAGGAATGAAATAAAAAGATGCAATAACTTTATTGATATAAAACATAACTACTCTTCCCTTTACTTCATACTTCACATTTCATGTTACACACCTCACTTCACAGATTTAAAATTTGAGTAATAAACATAATATTAATGAGAATAGTAACCCATACGAAATAACGATATTTGTGGACTGATGTGTCAAACAACTTGAGTGGTTCAAACGTACCAAATTCTAGAGGGAATAATTAAAGCTCAGAACTGACCTGACCTGCATGTTTCTTTACTATAACATTAAATACTACTACTACTACTAATAATAATAATGGCATTTGTATAGCGCATATACATAAATGTTCTATGCGCTTGACAACTACATGTACTAAATAAGTGTAAATAATAATAATAATGTTTAATCAGGACGGAGCAAAATTTCAAGTAGGGGGGAGGGAGGAGCTAAAGAAATTGCATTGAGCCGGTATGGCCAAACTATAGACTAACTGAGAGTTGAAGTAACAAGGCAAAATATAGTTTTGGTAAAAAGTATGTATGTGGGAGGGGGGAGGGGGTATAGCCCCCAGCCCCCTGGCTGCGCCGTCTCTGTTCATATGCACAGGTAAAGTACTTATCAATGTTACAATTGCTGGCTTTCACTTGATGTCATAGCCGCCATGTTGGTGCCCTTAAACAATAGATTCCTCGTTAGCTTCTTTTCAAGGGCACCCAACGAGTACTTTTTTTAATTCGTTTGAAACAGTTGTATGCAGCTCATCTAGCCATTTTAAGGCGCCTACTATGTCTTTTGACGTATTCTAGAAAGCTATTAGCTGTTCGGATTTTCTAGGTGGAAATCGCGTCAACCGAAAATACTATGGCAAAATATTCCCGGCCTACGAATTTGTTAGTAGTCTAGAACATAAACAAGAATTTTCTAGCCCAAGTAACTTCATGTTGCAAAGTTTTGTGGAGGTACGAATTTTTTAGGGGTTCTTTTTTCCTTTAGGCAATTCTTTTAGGTGACCTCCATTTGCTAAAGGTTTATTCTTTCGGATTTTAGATGTCAGAATTTCTTAGAGAATGAAAATGTGTTCTCGAAAACTTTAGGTGGCCGCTTCACTAAATGATTTGTGATAATATGTTTTTATTTTATTTCGACCACTGTTTTTTCCCGGATCGTTCTGACTCTATTGATCAGACGAATACGCACGAATATTTTAGGGGAAACCTTTTAGTCTCCCTTTTCTTCTATAATTTTCTAGGGATTTAAAACAAATTTTCTAGCCAGTATTTCAGAAAACAATTTTCTAGGAATATTTTTTTCAAATCCGAAAGTTTTAGGCTAACTTACTCTCCCGAACAGCTTTTTAACCGAAAACTTCGTTGGGTGCCCTTGTCTTTTGTTGGGGCACCAACATGGCCGCCATGCCCTTTGTCATTTGGATCTCTGGGGATTGAGTGAAAACCAGCAATTGATATAGGTGTATATTCAGTAATATAGCAATAAGTTACTAAACGTCTTAGTTTGAAAACAGTTGTTCTCTGGGCTATCGTACTCGACTTGCTCGAGGACTGAGCACTCGTGACTTCACGTGAATTGGTGAAGAAGCACAGACAGCCCAAGTTTAGTTATAGATTGATCGCGTTAAAAGGGTGTACATATGAGTTTGTTGGTATCTCGCCGCAAAAACCAACACGCTAATTCCAATCCCTCGTTAGCTTCTTTTGTTGGGGCACCAACATTTGAATCTCTGGGGATTGAGTGAAAACCAGCAATTCGAATTCCCGCGTTGAAAGTGAGAAGAATGATAATGAGAAGTAACGTTAGCTATCTGATTGGCTAAGAATAGCCTACCTTTGTTCTTTTTCGCGCGAAACGCAATGCTAAAAATAGCATCATCTACCTCTGTGCTGGGGTACAGACACAGTGGGGAAGATGGACGCTCCTGGTAATGGGCTCCTGGTTAAATATTATACAGATCCCAAGCTTGGGCTACCTGTGGTTAGACATAAGTCTCTAGCTTGGGAGATCCGGTAACGCCTCTGAAACTATCCCTCCCTCCCTTATGACATTTCAATCGCATGAGTGCGTTTGCAAAATCAGACGCTGATTGGCTGAGAGGAGTGGTGATTTAGAGTGTAAAATATGGCAGGCGTTCGAGCGGAGCGAGAGGAAGAATGGGGACGAGAAAGAGGAGAAGAAAAGGAGGGACTGCAGACATCACACAGAGGAAATGATTACCGCCCCCTTTTATTTTTAGGATACATGCTCTCATCGAGTTGCCATGACCCACCCCTTTTCATCAAGTCGTCATTCTCAGCTCCGCCCCTTTCCGTGAAATCCGATGTAAACATAACATTGCTCCAATTGAGTCCCAAAATATACCGCCAAATGCAAACTCAGGAAAGCCCAATGTTGTCGACGACTCCGGTAAAGAGGCAGAAAACCAAACCAATCTTCGTATAACGATTTCTGCCGTTACTATATATCGTTTTAAAGGTCTTGAATTGAAGAAAGTACATATTTAATCCGTTTTGAACAAATGTTAAAAGCGTAGATGTTGTATATATTTCTACGCGAAATGACTCTGTCCGCCAGAAGGAGTTCAGCCCTTCAGGCTTTGAAACAATTTTTTTCTTAATTAGCCCTTTCGAATCCCAAATAAATTGACTCAAATACTGTGTCGGGCATTTTTGATATATTGCGTATTACAGATTTTATCCCTTTTCAAAGTTGAAAAAGTAGTTTTTCATCCCATTTTGATACAACCCAGGTCATAAAACCTGAACGAAAAATAATTTCAAAATTCCCCGACACAGTATTTGAGAAACGGCTGTTTTCCACGACTCGTGAAAAACGTAGGAAAATTGGACAAAACGCTAAAAGGCTGGACTTCAACAAAGTTCTGTTTTTGGCCGAAAAAAAGAGCCGAGAAACAGCCCGATAAAAGGTTTTCGATTCATTTCACGGTAGACTAATAGTCCCGCCTCCAAGGGTAATCTCATTAACATTAGCCAATCAGAGCGATTCATGTTGTGTTCAGTCTCGGCCGATTACAAAGTTCAGACGAGCCGCAGAACAGAGAAGCTATACAGTTCACCGACGCTCGATACTTCTACAGAAACTAGTTAGCTATAGTGTCCATTCCAGCTTAATTTAAAGAAGAAACACTCTTTTAGGAGTACAGAAAAATGGCACCACAGTAAGCAAACAATTAATATCATGCAGGGAAAACCACTGCAGCGCAGCTCGATCCACACCATGTACACGGTAGGCTGTTTACGTCATCCTAAAATGTTTTATCGCGCTGAAACAAAACCGGCCAACCTTAGCTTCCTACATTGAATTCTCTTTAAATTTTTGGCCGATTGAAAAACTTTATTGCTTCATTCTTTGTGGACTTTCAGTCTTCGATTATTCTAACTTCTTGGAACTTGAGTACAATCCCTCCAGCCATTGTTTGTCTTAAGAACTTTACACCTGCTTCCAAATTTACTCGCAAACTAAATTATCACAAACTAAATTGTGCTGTGTTTTTTCTTCTTATTCTTTTTTTAATACGGCACCAAGAAAAATCTACTTTTACACTTTTGGGCATTGCATTATAAACGTAGGAAATCTTCACGAACGAAAAGTAGCGCAGAAAATCACAGGATCAGCGAGAATGAAATAACATGCCCAGTGAATGACAGCAGCTGTCAATCATTTTTCGCGCCTTTTTTAGCGGGAAATCAGAAAGTCGCATTTTCGAGGCTTTAAATTATTTTTTTGAGTTTGAGTTTTTTTGTGATGCTAGATTACGGCTTTTAGATTTAGAATTTGCGAAAAAAACATTTTCAAAACTTTTCCATTTTGAACCTTAAAAACTATTACGGTAATTTTTGGGAAAACCGGGTTTCCACGGAAAATTTTCAATTCCTGGCAAAGCTGGCGTGTTGAAGCTTTCACTTGCAGAAATTTTGCAAAACCTGGGTTATTCTCAGCTCGAGAAAACGATTGGTTCATCCTCCCGTGTTTGTGCAAAGTGCGCAACAAAGACTAGGAGAGCAGCAGATCTAAAACGTATCTAGATGCTGGCTTGGCAAAAAAAATGTGCCCCACAAATCGAAGTCAACTCACCGCAGCAATTGACCTATATCATTATGACGTCAAATCAAAACAATCTATTGTTTAAACGCTAAGGATCACGGTCGTAGGAGGGGGACAAAACAGCAATAACGCAAAGGAAATCGCTATCAAATGCATTTTGTAGAACGTAGAATAGCGGTAACAGCCACCAAATACGGTAAATATTGTAGGATAAACTTTGATACAGCTGATATCTGGAAACCAGACAATTCGAAGTTAAATTTTCCTCAGCAGAGCAGATTTAGTTCAAAATTCTATTGTTCAAGTCGATTCTGTCCCCCTCATAAACAAGCCGTGACGTCATAATGATATAGGGTAATTCAAACGTATGTTTTCGTCACCACAAGTTTCGGAAGCAAAGAAAAGTGCGAGAATTTACTCGCCTGGAGTATAGTATGGCGTATAACATGATATGTATCTAAAAATGACAAATATACGGCCATCTACAAAGTCGATACATCATGAATTAAGCCCGGTTACAATTTGAAATTAAAATTACATTGTGTTTTGTTTTAGATTGAGAGTTACTTGTGACCTACACCAAAGCTAGACATGCAGTGGTGTTTCATGCCGTGAACAGGAAACAGCGTGTAACAAACATGAATACAGGCCGCTTAGAATTTACAAATAATTATGAATGAAACATCTATCTTCAGAATCAACCGGCAAAAGGTGCTTGTGTTAATTTTGAGATTTCATAAAAGCAATAAAGGCATAGTATGACTAAGTAGGATAATCAAATGAGCTCATTTGGAATTGTAATAACGACTGGAGAACACAGGGGTTATAGAAGTTAATTAGGGTTGTTTAGTGGAATTTGACGAGGGCCGAAATTAAACAGAAGTTGAAGTTAGGTAATAAACCATATGTTTCAAACTCAAAGGCGCCTAGACTTTCTCCAAGCCATTTATGAGATACGTTGATTTTTTACTTCGTCGCTCGCTGTCGCCCTCCAGTAAGCAGTTTCCAAAGTATTTAACTTGTGCCACCATGAGTTTGAACTTCGACGGCCACCGAGCTCGCCATGTTGATTGATACTCTCAAGTTCCACTCCTGCTAGTTTGTGATTGATAGGTGTTGACACGCTGCAAACTCGTTAGCCAATGGGAATTTTGCGTTGTTCCAGCAACGCGTAATTATTTCCTCTGTGTGATGTCTGCAGTCCCCCTTTTCTTCTCCTCTTTCTCGTCCCCATTCTTCCTCTCGCTCCGCTCGAACGCCTGCCATATTTTCTGTTCGCACGCTCCGCTCGCAAATTACAATCAATGGAGGGAAAAGGAGGGACTGTTCGCAGTCTACCACGGCATACGCATACAGGCTATGCAGGCTATTTATAACTTAATATAAATAAAAGTAATAAATCATCTAGTAATTCATCTGACTATGCGACTACGCTTTGCGACTCGGGCGATATCGGTTTCTCGTGGAATTTGCCGAGGAATTACTGCACCAGAAAGTGATCTTTCCCTATATAAGCTTCTCTCCATCGCTTGTACTGATATTTCTCCGTGAATATCATCTGAATGTGGGCTGAATGTGAATCTCATACTCCGTACGACTTTGCGTTACTACGCAGTAAATCCTATTTCCGGTCAGGGGTCTGATATTCTGGCTATTTCCCGGTAATGATATTTAGGTTTCAGTGGAGCATCCCTACCGAAAGAAGACGTGACGTTTCGGCCAATCGGGGATGATCAAATATCAACAGAATTAAAGGTATTGTGAAGATAAACGAGTATGCACAAACGTCTGCTCGAATGCTGCGACAGTGAATATCGCATTAGTCCATACAGGAGGAGTGTGTGCTGAAGAGCGCGTGATCACTTTACGGCACAAATAGAGCAGGGCTAATGGCATTCCCTGGCCTCCAAACAATAAACTAAGCAATATAACTGAACTACAGTCAAATTACCTTGGGTCTTTACTGGAGTTGGGATGCTATACTCGTGTCTCGTTGCACAAGATTCGCCTGGCTGTAAGAGCTGCTAGCGTGATGATCACGTGTGAATGACACGCTCCCACAAGTCCCACAGGGTTAGGCTGTGATGGATGGTTATCAGTGTAATTTACCGCAATGCGATATCTCCTTGTGATCTTCGAGGTTAAAGGTCTGGTGGAATTTGGGCATGATTTATAGTTTGTTGGTACATAAAGCTAATAGACCAGCGGTTCTGTATCTGTGTATGTTGTCGGTAAGACTTATTATTAGCGATAAATTAAGGTAACGAAACAATAAAGTGTCCGAAGACTATTGCAATTCTGATCACACAACGCTTGCACGGCTAAAACTAATAAATATTCAATTAATCCGAGAGCCTGGTGCGATAGATTCCCGAAGGGGGGGGGGGGGGGATCAAGTTTCGGAGATTTTGACCCCTAAAAGGTACGACCACTAGACCTCTTAAAACAAGAGCCCATCTGGGCTTTCACTCGGGCCACATTAGATTGAAGATGAAATACACTTTCATTTGAAATCCTTTTAGTAATAACCGAAGGGAAGAATTATTAGCTGAATTTAGCAGTCTTTAGGAGTGGCCGGTAGCGCGGTGACTTTCATTCTCTGCTCCCCTAGTATATATGTAATTTAATAGTTTTCTTTTTCTCGTATATTGACCTTTTAATTTAAACACTACTTATTCGTTTAACACACTGCATTTGAGCAGGCATATATTCACTGGGCTCGTTACAACAAAACTGCGGCTCAAAGTAAATAAACAAGTCAAGGAATGTAAAGCAAATTACTATAAAGATCTGATTAGACAAAACAAAGAAATTCAGGTGCTCTATGGAAAACTATAAATGATTGACTTGCCGTAATAAGATCTAATAATGGCTCTCAGCCGACCTTTATCCAATCTGAATCTGACGGAGTACAGTTAACAGAGCCAGCGTCGATCGATCAGACCTTTGTTAGCAGCAAAGTTTCAATCTCTGGTCGGCGCCATTGACATTAGTCCAGCTAGGACAAATAACAGTAAAATTGTCTTTCGCTTTTCGAACATTTCCGAGAGCTTTGTTTTTAAACAATTAAGAGGTTTGAAAACAAACAAAGCTATTGGTTTAGACCGAATCAGCTCGAGGCTACTAAATGACTCGGCTGTGTGTATGACTCCTGACCCGCAGTTTTAACCAAACTGTTTAATCGTTCTCTGGACTCCAGTATTTTCCCAGCCATCTGGAAACAAAGAAAAGTTACCGCCCTGTTTAAATCTGGCGATCGCTCTGATTTTAACAATTACAGGCCTATCACAATTATATTCGTCCTGCTGTAAGTAAGATTCTTGAAAGGGCTGTACATCGACAACTCTACGGCTATCTCTCGTAAGAGAAAATCATCACACCTAATCAGTTTGGTTTCCGCCCGAGGTTATATATCTACTGAAATTGGCTTAGTACACTTCACTGACAACATTCTACAACACATGGACAATGGCAAGGTGACTGGTGCAGTATTCTTAGACCTGTCCAGGCTTTTGTGACTGTGGACCACAACCTTTTGCTGACAAAGCTCAAGGCCATTGGTGCTTGCAGTGAAGTTGTAAATTGGTTTGCCTCCTACCTTGATAACCGAACCAGACATCTGCAATAGGCGACTCTCAGTCCTTTTCGTGCTCAGTGGGAGTTGGCGTGCCACAGAAGTATTCTCGGTCCTCTCTTGTTCTTGGTTTACGTCAATGACCTTCCTATTTATACTGTAGATCATTGCCAAGTTACCATGTACGCTGATGACACCGTGATATACTGTAGCCGTCCTTCTATTAATGACATCGAACATTGCTTAAATCACTGATGACTTAATTGGCAAAATTGGCCTCTTGGTTTCGTATACATCGCCTGACTTTGAATACTTCTAAATCTAAGTTTATGTTAATAGGTAGTCCACATAAACTGAAATCTTGCTCTAGCATCGATGTCATTATAGACAACGTGCTCCTCGAACGCTCTGACAATATCAAGTACCTCGGTATTAAAATTAATAAGCATATGACTTCGCCTTGACCTGGTAGAGGCCTTAACTATTAAAGTAAACCAAAGGAGTGGTCTGGTCAAGCGTATCAGGCACTTATTGCCCCTCGAGACACGCCTTACTTTGTATAATAGTTTAGTATGTCCACTTTTTGACTACCGCTAATGCAATATGGGGTGACAAATACAACTCAACCCTCATAGACGATCTTCAGATTTTGCAAAATAAGGCGGCCAAGATAATTCTTGAATTTACCTGGTTAAAGTTCTTCAGCACAAGCCTTGTCAAATCTCAATTGGCCTACTCGTTCCAAACGTTGTCTTGTACATCGTCATATTTTAATATATAAGTATGTTAATGTACTCATTGATTGATGATTTTAATATCTTAAAGAACAGTGACATTCACATGTGTAATACATGAAGAAAGAACGATTTTAGACTTCCAATAATCAAGCTTAATTATGGCAAACAACGTTTATTGTACCAAGGTTTTAGTGAATGGAATACTTTAGACAATTCGTTGCGGGAAATCGAATCCCTAACTCCTTTTAAACAAAATGTCAAAAGACATGTTTTTGAATTGCCTCATAAATTTTAGCTCTAGTCACTCTAGAGTCTAGACCCACTCTAGATTATTAATGTATTTTTATTTTTGTTTCTTATTTATGTTATGCAGGGCTCTATTGAAAAACTCTTCGGAGACAGATTCTCTGCTATGAATAACATTATTATATGCATGTACACTGAAAAATATCTATAGAATGTGCACTGAAAAAAAAAATCGTGCAGAGCTATCGCCTTAAAAAAAATATTTCTTGCAGAACTCACACTGCTAAAAAAAATAACGTGCACAAAAAGTTTTCCACCCCCCCTCCCAGGATTTCTAATGGTCCACCCCTTAGCTTCCTACATTGAATTCTCTTTAAATTTTTGGCCGATTGAAAAACTTTATTGCTTCATTCTTTGTGGACTTTCAGTCTTCGATTATTCTAACTTCTTGGAACTTGAGTACAATCCCTCCAGCCATTGTTTGTCTTAAGAACTTTACACCTGCTTCCAAATTTACTCGCAAACTAAATTATTACAAACTAAATTGTGCTGTGTTTTTTCTTCTTATTCTTTTTTTAATACGGCACCAAGAAAAATCTACTTTTACACTTTTGGGCATTGCATTATAAACGTAGGAAATCTTCACGAACGAAAAGTAGCGCAGAAAATCACAGGATCAGCGAGAATGAAATAACATGCCCAGTGAATGACAGCAGCTGTCAATCATTTTTCGCGCCTTTTTTAGCGGGAAATCAGAAAGTCGCATTTTCGAGGCTTTAAATTATTTTTTTGAGTTTGAGTTTTTTTGTGATGCTAGATTACGGCTTTTAGATTTAGAATTTGCGAAAAAAAACATTTTCAAAACTTTTCCATTTTGAACCTTTATCGAGACCTTAAAAACTATTACGGTAATTTTGGGAAAACCGGGTTTCCACGGAAAATTTTCAATTCCTGGCAAAGCTGGCGTGTTGAAGCTTTCACTTGCAGAAATTTTGCAAAACCTGGGTTATTCTCAGCTCGAGAAAACGATTGGTTCATCCTCCCGTGTTTGTGCAAAGTGCGCAACAAAGACTAGGAGAGCAGCAGATCTAAAACGTATCTAGATGCTGGCTTGGCAAAAAAAATGTGCCCCACAAATCGAAGTCAACTCACCGCAGCAATTGACCTATATCATTATGACGTCAAATCAAAACAATCTATTGTTTAAACGCTAAGGATCACGGTCGTAGGAGGGGGACAAAACAGCAATAACGCAAAGGAAATCGCTATCAAATGCATTTTGTAGAACGTAGAATAGCGGTAACAGCCACCAAATACGGTAAATATTGTAGGATAAACTTTGATACAGCTGATATCTGGAAACCAGACAATTCGAAGTTAAATTTTCCTCAGCAGAGCAGATTTAGTTCAAAATTCTATTGTTCAAGTCGATTCTGTCCCCCTCATAAACAAGCCGTGACGTCATAATGATATAGGGTAATTCAAACGTATGTTTTCGTCACCACAAGTTTCGGAAGCAAAGAAAAGTGCGAGAATTTACTCGCCTGGAGTATAGTATGGCGTATAACATGATATGTATCTAAAAATGACAAATATACGGCCATCTACAAAGTCGATACATCATGAATTAAGCCCGGTTACAATTTGAAATTAAAATTACATTGTGTTTTGTTTTAGATTGAGAGTTACTTGTGACCTACACCAAAGCTAGACATGCAGTGGTGTTTCATGCCGTGAACAGGAAACAGCGTGTAACAAACATGAATACAGGCCGCTTAGAATTTACAAATAATTATGAATGAAACATCTATCTTCAGAATCAACCGGCAAAAGGTGCTTGTGTTAATTTTGAGATTTCATAAAAGCAATAAAGGCATAGTATGACTAAGTAGGATAATCAAATGAGCTCATTTGGAATTGTAATAACGACTGGAGAACACAGGGGTTATAGAAGTTAATTAGGGTTGTTTAGTGGAATTTGACGAGGGCCGAAATTAAACAGAAGTTGAAGTTAGGTAATAAACCATATGTTTCAAACTCAAAGGCGCCTAGACTTTCTCCAAGCCATTTATGAGATACGTTGATTTTTTACTTCGTCGCTCGCTGTCGCCCTCCAGTAAGCAGTTTCCAAAGTATTTAACTTGTGCCACCATGAGTTTGAACTTCGACGGCCACCGAGCTCGCCATGTTGATTGATACTCTCAAGTTCCACTCCTGCTAGTTTGTGATTGATAGGTGTTGACACGCTGCAAACTCGTTAGCCAATGGGAATTTTGCGTTGTTCCGCGTAATTATTTCCTCTGTGTGATGTCTGCAGTCCCTCCTTTTCTTCTCCTCTTTCTCGTCCCCATTCTTCCTCTCGCTCCGCTCGAACGCCTGCCATATTTTCTGTTCGCACGCTCCGCTCGCAAATTACAATCAATGGAGGGAAAAGGAGGGACTGTTCGCAGTCTACCACGGCATACGCATACAGGCTATGCAGGCTATTTATAACTTAATATAAATAAAAGTAATAAATCATCTAGTAATTCATCTGACTATGCGACTACGCTTTGCGACTCGGGCGATATCGGTTTCTCGTGGAATTTGCCGAGGAATTACTGCACCAGAAAGTGATCTTTCCCTATATAAGCTTCTCTCCATCGCTTGTACTGATATTTCTCCGTGAATATCATCTGAATGTGGGCTGAATGTGAATCTCATACTCCGTACGACTTTGCGTTAGTACGCAGTAAATCCTATTTCCGGTCAGGGGTCTGATATTCTGGCTATTTCCCGGTAATGATATTTAGGTTTCAGTGGAGCATCCCTACCGAAAGAAGACGTGACGTTTCGGCCAATCGGGGATGATCAAATATCAACAGAATTAAAGGTATTGTGAAGATAAACGAGTATGCACAAACGTCTGCTCGAATGCTGCGACAGTGAATATCGCATTAGTCCATACAGGAGGAGTGTGTGCTGAAGAGCGCGTGATCACTTTACGGCACAAATAGAGCAGGGCTAATGGCATTCCCTGGCCTCCAAACAATAAACTAAGCAATATAACTGAACTACAGTCAAATTACCTTGGGTCTTTACTGGAGTTGGGATGCTATACTCGTGTCTCGTTGCACAAGATTCGCCTGGCTGTAAGAGCTGCTAGCGTGATGATCACGTGTGAATGACACGCTCCCACAAGTCCCACAGGGTTAGGCTGTGATGGATGGTTATCAGTGTAATTTACCGCAATGCGATATCTCCTTGTGATCTTCGAGGTTAAAGGTCTGGTGGAATTTGGGCATGATTTATAGTTTGTTGGTACATAAAGCTAATAGACCAGCGGTTCTGTATCTGTGTATGTTGTCGGTAAGACTTATTATTAGCGATAAATTAAGGTAACGAAACAATAAAGTGTCCGAAGACTATTGCAATTCTGATCACACAACGCTTGCACGGCTAAAACTAATAAATATTCAATTAATCCGAGAGCCTGGTGCGATAGATTCCCGAAGGGGGGGGGGGGGGGGATCAAGTTTCGGAGATTTTGACCCCTAAAAGGTACGACCACTAGACCTCTTAAAACAAGAGCCCATCTGGGCTTTCACTCGGGCCACATTAGATTGAAGATGAAATACACTTTCATTTGAAATCCTTTTAGTAATAACCGAAGGGAAGAATTATTAGCTGAATTTAGCAGTCTTTAGGAGTGGCCGGTAGCGCGGTGACTTTCATTCTCTGCTCCCCTAGTATATATGTAATTTAATAGTTTTCTTTTTCTCGTATATTGACCTTTTAATTTAAACACTACTTATTCGTTTAACACACTGCATTTGAGCAGGCATATATTCATTGTTTTGAACCCGATAATTAACCGTACTACCGTACTTCATGGTCCCTTTCTTTAGTAGTGGGTTGTCGGTCAGGTGATTGTAAACTCTCGTCATTTAGCACAGAAAATGTATTCTGATGAATAGAGATCGGGTTGTCATGTAAGAAATATGGCTCTTGAACAAACTGATAAGCTTCAGTAGGTTGGGTAGTCTCAGACCATTGTCTTCTTTTTTGTAGTCTTGATTTTTTTTTTTAAGTTTGAAAGTCGGAATTACAGCTTTATTATATCCGCTTTCAACTCGCCATTTTCAACTTCTAGGTCAATAATATAATCGAGATGACAGCATCTTGATTTCGGTCTTGTATATATTATCTTGCTGCACTAATTTGTCTTCCAAATGACTGAGTTTGGTTTCTTGATTCGTATTTTGATGTGACGAGAGTAAGAATTCATTACGCATATCATATCAGGTCAGCCTCCATGTTACAAATCAAGGTCGTTAAAGCAGCGAGAGAGTTCTTATTGCGGGCTAACAAATATTTTTATCCTCGTGAAGAATCTCAAGAATTCCGTCTCTTCCGGTTTGATTTTGACTCATGTGTATGTTGCTTTTGGAGTTTCAAGGATATGTTGATCCAAAACTACAGGCTCTTGGGGTTTTTCATTGACTTGTGAACTTGCAGGCTCTGTAATTTGTTTTGTTTTCTTAGTATAACATAAAGTGTTGAACATGTTCATGTTATCAAGCATGTCGCGCGTGACCTCTGTTTCTTCGTTCATTAAGTTCTCTACTTTCATCTGTAATCTGGGAAACTCTATCTTTGCCCATGCCTTGGCACATAACTATTCCTGTTGTTAAGTAGACGTGGATGATTATAAGTAAAATCCTTCGACAGCTTGTACCGTTTCCGCTAGGTCAATATCCTCGCTGGAACGAAATAACTTGATCTCAATACTCTCTGATCCAACTTACGGTAAATTTAAATCTCTGACAGTTTTTAAGAGACTCATAATATTGGTCTTGAAGTGCCTTCACCCAAAATAAGATGTTCTCTTCGGATGTTTTAAATGCAGCACAGCGAGCCGATGGCTTATAGATTCCAATATCTATTTCTTCGAATTTTAGCTTTCCGGATCCTGGCCCCACTGGCTTCAGGTCGTCGTACGTGTCGTATAATAAAATCACTGGCCATCTGGGTAAAAAACGCGGTTCTTCGGCTCCGACAATAGCGCCAGTTGAAATATCCTGAGCCTGTTGGAAGGCTTTCGCACGAGTGAAGTTAAATAAAACATTAAACTGGCTTACATTTGAGAGATGAGACTCCAAATTAGAGAGAAAGTTGCTCGCGGGTCCTTCGCCATCTTGCTTTACTGTATTAAATTATGTAAATAAATTAACCTGGCGATTGTTGCGTGATCAGCACAGTGCAGTCTGATTGGTGTGAATTTGACCTTTAACGCATGCGCAGAAATTTTGCGACACCCAACAAAAAAAATAAATAAATAAATAACGACTTGCATTTTAAGACTCGGTGCTGCCACAGGCAGCCCGAGTAACAAGAGCCCATCTGGGCTTTCACTCGGGTCACATGAGATTGAAGATGAAATACACTTTCATTTGAAATCCTCTTAGTATCAAGTCGTGCTTTAATTCGCCAGTGAGAACGTCAAAAAAACAGACTGGTCTATTAATCGCTTTTATGGCATGACTATGATAACGCAGGATTCGAACAACAGAATATTGGCAATTCAAGTGTATAAATGCAATACAATGACATATTCAGACTTTGAATTTGATTGAAAATAGATCAAAAACTCGGGGAAATGTCCGGCTAAAACTGTATGAATAAATGTGAAATGAAACATAAATTTCATAGCAAGAAAAAAAATTGTAATTCCTATAAATGAGAAAGCTCTTCTATTAAGCCGCTTCTCATATACACAGACTGTTTCACAAAAAACATTTGCGCTTATCGACACAAGAATTCAGTTGACCTTTCAAATAATTTATTCTGAGGTACGCATACTCTAAATCACAGATGTTAAATAAAGCGATAATTAGAAGGAAAAGTGCATTAACAGACAAACTGAGAGGAAATTTATTCAAATCAAAAAGAGTTTACTTACAGTACTTACGTAACTGAACTTTCGTTTTGGATCTTTTGGTAGTGTTGTTGACAGCACCCACCGTCGTGCACATATGCACTGAATCGGAATGAAAGTCGAAGCCTACCTCGAACTTAACTTTCAGCTAACCTGTTTCCTTTCATTCCACAATGAATAATAATCTCATAAAGTAAGCCCGTAGCTTTCAATAAATTTGCCAGTGTCTGAATGAAACAGCTAGATCTTTTCCAATTTCTCTCACGAGTCACGGCAGAAGACAGTCTCAAGCTACAAAACTTGAATTTTGATCCTCTTCACAGTAACGTAATTTAACGTCTCAGATATTATATATATGCCCTATTTCAGCTAGCGCTGTGCATTTCAAATACTTTTTCCTCTCTCTTTGCTGGCAGTTCATGCTTCTTGTTCGTGTAGTTGCCGCATTTCAGTTGGCATACACTGAAAACATCTGCTTAACTAAGATTTGTAACAATCTTAGCGGATCATGTAAATATTCCGCTTGGCTCAATTGAGGGTTTCTGCCGTCAAAGTTAATTTTTTGTTTCAGTTTTCCCCATATTAGCCGACATGTATAATGTCTCGAGCTCTCAATCCAGTAGAAAGACTCTGGTTATTCTGTCGTAAAACATGCCTTAGCTGTACAAGACCGCCCACGATGGAATAGATTTCTGACAATGACTCATTGAAAGTGATATCTCCTTGTCTCGCCTAGTCTGAGAGCTTTGAACTTTCTTATCTGAGCGCGCCTGACGAGATCTAACCTTTGATTATAATTCGATACCCGTTGATATCCAAACGTGTTTGGATATTGTATTTCGCTTACGTTTCTAAATGTACATTGGATCTGTCCAAACAGCGCTGATCGAATGTATTACGGCTCCTGGTTGTTCATGTATTTTTATGGTCAACAAGAGCGCCAGTTGAAATATCCTGAGCCTGTTGGAAGGCTTTCGCCCTCGCGGGTCGACCATTTTGATTTACTGTATTCACTTATGTAAATACATTAACCTGGCGATTGTTGCGTGACCAGCACAGTGCAATCTGATTGGTTTGAATTTGACCTTTAACGCATGCGCAGAACCCGTGCGACATCACAAACACAGTAAGAAAACATCTAACTGCATCAAACTTTTTTTCCAGTTTCCTGATCCCCGTGGAACATGATAAATGCGTGGCAGTGGTCTAAACAGGTCTAAACAGGCCTGTAAAGCTCCAATTACTACTATCGTGTTAAGCCTCAAGAAATGTAAAGACCTCGTTGACAAATGAAAATATTGGTTGCACTAGTTTATAACCACAAGAAGCAAACTACACTTTAACTTGTCGATCACTTGGAGAAATAAAATGAGAAATAAATGGTGCGGAGTTAGGTTGCAGAATTAGCGTCTATCGATACACCCCCTAAATGGTATGGCCGCAACGGAAAATAGAAATTTAACCCCTAAATGGTACGGCCGTGCACCCCTGCCAAATCAGGACGCGAACCCCCCCCATCCCCATGGTTAGATTATACCACATGATGCAGCAGTCCTGACGATGATGAGCTAAGGACGAACCTATTCATAAAAAAGAAGCGTTTTAAAAAGTTGTGTAAAAATAAGAAAGCCCATACAATCAATGCTCGCCTGAAAGAGCTAGATTTCAAAAATCCAAAGAAACTATGGAGGAAATTAAAAAAACATTTTCCAAATAGGCAAAAATCGGGACAAACAGTGCTACCCAGTGGAATTAGAAGAATTTCACAAACATTTTAAAGTACAAAATACTTCTGAAATAAACCCTATACCTAGCAGTCCCACAGAGCAAGGTCCATTAGACTACGAAATAACAAATAAGGAGATCAGAGATTCCATAAATAAACTAAAGAACAACAAAGCACCTGGGCACGACAACATTTTAAATGAAATTTTAAAATATAGCAAAGATAGTCTAATACTACCATTAAGATCACTCTTCAATATAATTCTAGCCTCAGGCGAGTACCCTCAAGAATGGAATATGGGATTCATAATCCCCATTCATAAAAAGGGAGATCGTTCGGATGTAAATAACTACAGAGGCATTACTTTACTTTCCGCGCTAAGTAAAGTATTCACTTCAGTCCTCAACCATAGATTAACCGAATATTTGGAGAGTAATGGCATTTTAAAAAAAGAACAGGGTGGTTTTAGAAAACACCACTCCACAGTGGATAGTATTTTTATACTAAAAACTCTCATCGACAAATACGTTAAGAGTAAGCCTAAAAAGAAAAACAATGTTTTGTTTTCCTGTTTTGTTGATTTCAAAAAGGCATTTGATAGCATACCTAGGGAAAAACTATTTAACAAAATACAAAAAGCGGGAATCGAAGGTAATTTTTATAACGTTCTACGAACTATGTACTCAAATGACTTTTCAGCAGTTAAGATAGGTAATGTAAAAACAGAGAAATTTAGATGCCATATTGGCGTTAAACAAGGCTGCATGCTTAGTCCTACGCTGTTTAACTTATTCATTAGTGACCTACCCGACAAATTCGAACAATCGGGTGTCGAAGAGAGAGTCACACTAGGAAATAACAATATGAATTGCCTCCTTTACGCAGATGACTTAGTCCTGCTATCAACAACCTCTAAAGGCCTTCAAGATCATTTAAAGACACTTGAGGATTACTGTAACAGTAACCGTCTGGAGGTTAATATTACGAAAACTAAAGTAATGATCTTCAACAATAATGGCAAAAGAATGAATAACTACAAATTTTACTTTAAAAACAATCAATTAATAAATATCCAAATGTATAAATACCTTGGTCTCACCCTAAGTACATTCGGTAATTTTAGTTTAGCCAAACAAGAACTAAAAAAAAATGCGATGAAGGCATTGTACAAAATAAGGAAGGAAACCGGTGTCCACTTCAGATCGAACATAAGTCTATCTATAAAACTATTTGACACGCTAGTTAAACCAATCTTACTCTACGGGAGTGAAATATGGGGAGCGGATGATAAAGACCGCCTGATATCAAAATGACCCACTCGAGAACGTACATGTAAAATTCTGTAAAATGTTGCTTGGTACCAGTAAAACATCTGCCAACAATGGATGCAGAGCGGAACTGGGTAGATATCCAATGAAATTAGAATCTACTTTTAGAAGCATTAAATATTGGTCAAAGTTAATAACAAAGGAAAATTTTGAGCTTTCAAAAATTGCCTATATAGATTGTCTCCAGTCCCAAAAATCTGTATTCTGGGGAGAAAAAATAAGACATAAAATCTATAAACTTGGCTTTGGTCATATCTGGCTATCGCAACAAGACATATCTGATTACGAGGGATTCTTAATTCAAATTAAATTGAGATTACAAGACATGGAATACCAACATTGGCTAAGTGACGTATTTAACGACCAAAGAAAAAATCCCCACCACCGCAACAAACTTAGAACATATAGATTGTTTAAAACGGATTACAAACTAGAAAAATATCTCAAGGCTGTCCCTAATATAAATCATAGAGTTGCTCTTACAAAACTCAGAATAAGTAATCACTGCCTACAAATCGAAAGAGGGAGGTACACTAGGCCCTACACGAAACTGGAAGATAGAATATGCCCCGCCTGTAATAAAAACTTAGAAGATGAGTTCCACTTCATTGTTAAATGTGAAACGTACGATACGATAAGAAACGATTTTTATTGCACCCTTAAAATTAATACAAAATACAATACAAGTTATATGTCTGATGACCATTTATTTAATTTGGTCATAAATCCACCCATGGAAGTAGCTCGTTTTGCAGCAAAGTATGTCTATGAGAGCATGATCTTAAGATCATCAATTTTATCAATTTAGCATCTAAATGTTAATGTTTACACTAAATTATATTTTATTAGCGCTATATTCCAATGTACCATTTGTTGTGCAAGGAGCTAATAAAAATATCTGTATCTGTATCTATCTGTATCTGATGACCTCTATAAACGACACTAGTGAACTCTTCATTATCGAACTGGAACACTTACAACACTCTAGGTTATTGAACTGGAACACTTACAGAACTCTTGGTTATTGAAATGGAACACTTACAGAACTCTTGGTTATTGAACTGGAACACTTACAGAACTCTTGGTTATTGAACTGGAACACTTACAGAACTCTTGGTTATTGAACTGAAACACTTACAGAACTGATGATGTAATGTAGTTCTATAAGTGTTCCAGTCCAATAACCAAGAGTTCTGTAAGTGTTCCAGTTCGATAATGAAGAGATTTGTAAGTGTGCTAGTTCAGTAGGCACTCATCAGTCCCGGACTCCCTTGAAATATTTAAACCAACTGCCAACGTTTAGCCTTAAAATTATTTTCTCTCGCGTCTCGCTCCCCTCGCATTACAACGAACGGCTTTGCAATCATTTTAAGAAATACTTAACATGTCGACTAAAATGACTTTTTCTTTACTAACAACTCACAAACTGTGTATATTTTCTATGCATCGATGTTGTTGTGGTAGAAAAGCGCCATGGAGAATAATCGGCATTAATGAGATAGACGTCTAAACAGCTATCGACCCAAGCTTTTACTTACGCTGTCATGGGTCAGGAAAGGTCACAAAAGGTCACATTTACACGATATCAAACAAACGTAGAATATATAGTATTCACTGTAAACCAAAATATTCTTCACAGAAGTACTCAAAACTTTCCTGAGGTTCATAGCTATAAAAATTCCAAAAGGTTATACCCAAGGTCTTTTGCAGATGACACTGGCTTGATCTGTTTCCAGTCGTTCTACTGTCTCTGGTGTCTGCTGAATGTAAAAAGTACAGATACCAAAACTACAAACACAAAGCTGAAGTTTGAAAGGCTGAGAGAAGCATTTGTAGATGAATATTTGTCTTGTGTGAGTTGTGAAGAAGCTACATAAGTTGTGTGTGCATTTTGGTTACACGAATTAACACTGCAGTCAGGCAAAGAGTTGGATATTGTGAAGACTATAGAGCTTTCCCACGCGGCGGCCATCTTGGAATAAACCTATTGTTAATGCTTACCCAGCCTCGGTCTCAAACGTGTTTACCGAGGCTGAACCTTCGACAATTGTACTGTTATAAATCACTCTAAATACTATATTGCTATGTGCCTATAATTATATTGACGTATATACAGGCACAATTAATGGCCGGTATGTCATGGTGTAGCAGACACGTTGGGTTGTTTTCTGTAGTAAGGTAATGTTTTGCTTTAGAAGACAATAGTTTTTTGTTTGTTTTACGTCATGTGGTGATCTGTAACACCAAGAAACCCCCCTATTAATCTATCAAAATTGATAAGAAATTATTCTGCAATAACAATGAACACTATATTCTGCAGCCGACCTTGATTGATCTCACTTGAATAATAATTTTAATTATCTGAATAAACTGGGAGTGTAGTTACACAGTTCACATTCAAACATACAAGGATTTAAATTGAGCAGTCTCAAAAGTAGGGGGGAGGAGAGGCAGGGTAAAAAAGACAAATTCACATAGTATGTAAAACACGTTTTATTATTGTTTACTTCACAAACAATATGTAAACACGTCTATTATAGTTTTCACTTTATTGTCGTGGTTTGCCTATGGCCACATATTCCTGCACACGCCTCCAATTGCGTGCTGGGAAATCCCCCCACTCTTGGACTCCTGTATGGTTTTTTAAATAAGTCTTTCTACTCTACGACCCAGAACGGTAATTTTGACACAAGCCGAGGCCTTGAAGCGACAAAAAACACATCCTAGTAGGTTAAGCAGGGTGAAAAGATCACCAACTGCAGAATTTCAAGGATTTCAATTGAATATTTTTTTTGATTTGTGGATGTGTGTCAAAGCAGAAATACAACAGAGAAAGGGTTTCACTAATCCAGGCAGTTATCCAAATTAGTTACTAGCTCTAAGCACCCGTTGTGGAAGGTTAGGGTTTTTTAAATGTAGATTAGTTCACAGGACCATCGAAGAAGCATATACAGTGCTTTATTGCGGGCACGGCCTCATCAATTGCCCGTGGATTAGTGATATCCACAGCAAAATTCAGTGAAATCCTCTCACAAAGATTGGCTATTTCAAAAGCAAGCCAAGTACCAAGTACCAAGTCCCACTTGGGTCAGAGATTTTTTCTCTTTCCCTCGTAGGGCGTGCACACTTAGCACGACAGCTTACCACTTTATATATTACAAGTACCTTTCAGCCGTCCTCAGACTTTATGATATCCTCTGGCTCTCTTGCTGTGGCTTATTTGTCCAAAATTAGATCAGATTTCATTAAAAACCCTAGCTACAGAAGAAGCGATACATTGGTTGTTAATACAGCTACTGATTCTGAGTGTAAATAATTTTAGTGTTTTCGCTTGAATTTTTTTGGGGATAATGTATTGTATTATAAATTGTAATGTAAATCTAGCAAATTGCATGGCGCCACGCCAAGATGAAGCGAGCATGTAACACGTATGGGGCGTCACCAATGTACAGCTGTTTCGTCCTTGTTAGGACTCATCAGCATGGCATAGACTCCAAGATAAAGATCATAGGCATATGATAAGATGTGAGCATGCGCGTGTGTTAGACGATACTACGTCATAGCGTGTTAGTGCCATGCATCTGTCAGCACAAACCGCAGACCTTGCCTTGAATATAGGACTAGTGTTGGGGAGTAAAAGTAGTAGCAGGAATTGTACATATCATAAAGTAAAGAAATATATCATAATCTATTTTTTAATTCGCTTTAATATTTCTGGGACTTCAAGATAGGTATCATCATTTTGCAAAATGCGTCTCTTTTATGTTTAGTTTAAAGTGAGATTTCACGAGTGACCTAAGAGATAAGGGTAGACTATTCTAGATATGTACACCAATTCTTGAGAAAGATTTTCCTAGTTTAACTGTTCTTGAGTAAAACGTTTGTTGTTGATCATTTGTCGTTGATCGAGTTCTGTATGCATGACTTTCACTGTTTAAAAAAAATATATTTATGATGTTTATAGGGGCTAGCTGAATTGTGTATGTCATCTGGAGCCCATTACCAGGAGCGTCCATCTTCTTTCGCGCGAAATAAACAAAGGCCATGTTGTCTTAGCCAATCAGATAGCTAATGTCACTTCTCAGTATTATTCATTATGATTCTTCTCACTTTCAACGCGGGAATTCGAATTGCTGGTTTTCACTCAATCCCCAAAGATTCAAATGACAAAGGGTATGGCGGCCATGTTGGTGCCCCAACAAAAGGAGCTAACGGAATCTATTGTTTAAGGGCACCAACATGGTGGCTATAACGTCAAGTGAAAACCAGCAATTCTAAATATAGCAACATCTACTCCTGTGCTGGGGGCATGACATAGGAACGCTCCTGGTAATGGACTCCTGATGTCATGCATAAGTTTACAAGTATGTTCAAAAAACAAAAATGAAAATGGAAGAGTTTTGGACTGTAATAAGAAAGTAATTGCATGGTCTCTTGATTTTCCAAAATATATTAGACGGAGTGCTCGTTTATTATAGGAATGTCATAAAGTCCCGTGAGGGATGGGGGTGGGGGCACTCTTGTTTGTGACGTCATGTATATGTGCCGCGGAACCGAGTTAGATTTTTCGTAAAAAAAAAGAGAGTAGAATTCCAGGTTATAGACGATTCAGAATAATGGAAGATGGAGAAAATCAGGCTTAGTTTTCACAACAACTTGGTAATCTTTTTTTTTTTTTTGGGGGGGGGGGAGGGAGAACGTAAAGTTACTGAAACTCAGGGCATATCAGGAGCCATTACCAGGAGCGTCCATCTCCCGTACTAGGTCTGTGAGTCAGCGTATGACCGGATTGAGCTATATTTAGAACAGATCTCACGGGAGTTCACGTGCCCACACTTTGGGAATCCAATCAAACCATAGTCAGGACAATGCAGCGTTAGTAAAATCAGCTCAAAGAACAATAGGTCATTCGTAATATTGATAATTACGGCAAGCATATACACGATCGCAGCAGAGTCAGAAGGCAGTTACCCGGGAAACATGTTCTAAAAATAGCTCAAACCGGTCATACGCTGACTCATGGGTGTAGTATATATGGACGCTCCTGGCAATGGCTCCTGGGGCATATTTAATGTTACAGTGACGGAGCTTGTTTACAGACCCAGCTTCTCCATGGCGACTTTCTTCAATGCCCTCCTGTCTGTTTTCCCAGTTCTTGTTTTGGGGTATTCCTCCAATAGGACGTAATAAGCAGGCTTGCATGATAAACCATTGGAAAGCATGAGAAACTTGTCTGCACACCACTCCTCCAACTCAACAGTGAATACCTCTTGGTCTCCATGGAAACCAGGCTTGAGAATGACGCATGCGCAAACTTGTTCATAGAACCTCTTGTCAGGAACACCAATAGCAATGACTCTTGCTACGTTTTCGTGTTGTGATAAAACTGACTCGACTTCCACTGGACGAATCAGATCTGTGGCACATTTGATGACGTCATCAGTTCGCCCGAGGATTCGCAGCTTACCGTGGTTATCAATGATGACGTAATCGTCAGTGCAGTACCAGCCCGTGGCTGTCTTGGTTGGCTTGAAGTCCACTCCTTCAATCTTCAAGGCATTACCATCTTGTACCATTCCAGCACATCTGATGTAAAGTTGACCTATTATGAGAAGAATCGTTTACACTAAAATATCAAAATTCGCCGACACGGTTTTTAAAACAATATGATCAATTCAATATTGTGAAATTCACTGATCTGAATATAAATTCGTCCTACTTATGTTGCCATATCAACAGTTAAAAAACATTCATGTAATTTATCAGTCAGGATCATTTTGGTACACAGGTTGCCCATGTACAGATACTACATTGCATAAATGGCCAGTTTGAGTAACCATTGTTTAGGAATCTTTAGTCTCACATTCATGTGAAGATGCTTTTGTGTAGCAATGTGAACACGAAGCTAAAGTCTCCAGAACAATGACATTTATTTATACCCTGTAGGTATCCAGTAACTGAGTCTCCAGAACATTACCTATTGAAATTAGACGACATTTATGTAATGGATCTATACACAATAAATATATTTTATAGCGTTATGGAATGCACACAAGTGGGTAGGAATTAATAACAGTATGTTGTTATGTTATATAAACAAGTTATATAATCCCGTTGGGAAAACGTGAGGGTGTATAAAGAGACTGATTAATATGTAAGAATCACTCGAAGGCGTTTCTCTAACTTGATACCTAAATTTTCTTTAAGACATATGTTAAGAATAGTGGAAATGTACTGACTACACATCTATATAGACTTGATTGGCCAACATTATATACTGCGGTAATTAATAAAGTATACATGTCCGACTAGTATCAATAAACGAGATGCCCGCCCCTGATCTGTTAATTGTTTGTGTTTAATGCAGTTTAGCTATTAAATGTTTTATGCTCGTTCAGAGTGATAAGAGTATAACGTTTATTTGTACCCTGTAGGTATCCAGTAACTGAGTCTCCAGGACATTACCTATTGAAATTGGACGATATTTATGTAATTGATCTATACACAATGACGTTTATTTGTACCCTGAAGGTGTAGTAGTTGGCCGCGTTAGCTTTGAAGTAAAATTCGAGTCGCTTGATGTATTGCCCGAAGGTTTCCTGAGTTTCGTCGAACTCTTGCACTTTCCCGTAAGTCGGTGGCATTGTTAACTTGTAAATCTCCCTTTAGGTCTCTGTAATCTTCCAATATCCTCGTCGCCAGTGTAGTAATCCAAGATTCGGACTGATCCGTAATTAGCCTGCTTGCAGGCGGTGGAGGGTGCTTTTTCGCGCATCGAAGCGGCCACCATATTGGCCGAGCGTGATTGAGACCTGGGATCGAATGACAAATGGTCCCAGGTCTCAATCACGCTCGGCCAATATGGCGGCCGCTTCGATGATCCGTTTGCTGCGCGGAAAAGCACCCTCCACCGCCTGCAAGCAGGCTAATCCGTAATCCGAGCATTGACTCTTCAAGATGGCGGACTGCCCCACCATGTGCTCGTGCCCAGAACGAGGCTGATTCGGCCCAAGCTAACGCGGCCAACTACTACAGAAGGTATTCAGAAACTTTAAAGCAATGCATTTTACGAGTAATTCGCTTTTATCAGATCAACCACGTATCCTCGCACTGAGCAGTTTAATAATTAGTTCAAAACAAACGTTTTCACTCTCCTTGGATTAAAGTAAAGTAAAGCAACTTGTTAAATGCTCGTTTGTTAAATGCTCGCTTGTTACTGAATGGTGTGATCTACATCGATTTAAAAAAGGCGTTTGACACAGTCGATCACACAGTTTTACTCCACAAATTGAAAGTTCTAGGAGTCTGCGGAACGAGTTTGGCGTGGTTCCAAACTTATCTAAGCAATCGTCGTCAGCAAACAGTTATCGGACAAGTTTCATCAAGTATTCGGAAAGTGTCTGTTGGGGTTCCTCAAGGTTCCATCCTTGGCCCCTTATTGTTTTCTATTTACATTAATGATTTGCCCAATTGTCTTAGGCATACTTCGGTAACATTATTTGCCGACGATACAGCCATGTACCGTTCTTCGAATTCAGTTAAGGACTTAGAGTCTATGCTTAATGAAGACCTAAAGAACGTAGCACAGTGGCTTTACAATCACAAGCTAACTTTGAACACCGCAAAATCTAAGTTTATGCTTATTGGAAGTTCACAGAGGTTGAAATCCCTTGACACGATTAGTGTACATATCTACGACAAAGATCTTGATAGAGTAGATTCATTCAAGTACTTGGGCGTCGTCATAAATGAAACCCTTACCTGGAATGACCATGTCGACTACGCCAACAGCAAGGTTAAACAAAGATTAGGGATACTAACCAGGATCAAGTACTTACTTCCCGCTTCTGTTAGATAACTTTTTAGCAACACAATGATCTTACCAATCTTAGATTATGGCGACATTGTTTGGGGAGACAAAAGCAATACTACTCTAATGAAATCCCTTCAACTTCTTCAAAACAGAGCAGCAAAGCTAATTTTAAATAAGTCCAAGCACTCTTCTGCTTCAGAGGCCTTGGAAGAACTTGGCTGGGATTCCTTATCAGAGAGACGCAGAAAGCACCGTATCTTATTTGTTTTTAAATGCTTAAATGGTTTTATAGACTGGGATTTTACTTTTACTTTTAAGAGAGACATGCACGACTACAATACCAGAAGTAAGAACGACATCTATAAGCTTAAATCTCGTAGCTCGTTTGGCCAACGTCGCCTTTGTTTTCATGCCATTCAGGACTGGAATTTGCTATCTGAGAGCACGAGAAACATTCTAAATCTAGATCAATTTAAACGATTTATCTAGTTACTTATATATAGTAGTACGTTATTGTTGTTATTATGTTTATAGCTATTTTTTAATTAATACCTTATATTACTAGATTTTAACCTTTTATAGATTCATAGACATTTTTATATTTTTATGTTTTTACACTAATACAGGACCTTCCTGAAAATCCCCTTAGGGTGAGGTTTGCTTCCTGTATAAATATTTAAATTATTATTATTATTATTATTATTATTATAACTTTATTTAACGTCGGTAACTCGTGACAGTCTGGTGAGACTGATAAACACGCCGACGTGGGACCTACGATTGTACGCCCTTATCCGAGAAGACATGAAGGTCTAACCATTTGCAGTTCGAGAACGAAATTGTTTCACAAAGGCAGCACCTTCTACTCAGTTATTTTAAGACTCTGGGAGTTGGTTCGGCAGGGATTTGAACCCGCGACATCCCGCGCGACAGACCGGCGCTTAACCACTGAGCTAACTGGGAGGCGAGAGGGATCAAACATAAACATACCGGTCAATGGATCTTATTCACACGGCGGCCATGTTCAATTCCAGGAGTATAAAAGCCTTTGTTTTGCACGCGTGAAGTCGTTCTGAAACTGCTCAGTACGAGGCTACACGTGGGAAATCTATTGTTTCAAGCCAACATGGCCGCCGTGTGACAAAAGCCCATAGCTTGACTTGTAAAGCTTCTAATAGCAGAGGTATTGTTATGGAACTTATACCAAAACGACTTGACATATTTTATGAAAGACACAAACTTGTCGATGTACACAAATGACCACCAGTTACGTGCGGCAGCAGGGGCGCATGCATCAAGGATTTTTGAAGGGGGGTAGCTGTCGTATTTGTTTTGTTCGGAAACATGCATTGCCTCTGTAAAATGCTGCAATTTGGCCAGTCCTACCAGCCCAAAGGGGGGTGGCTACCCACCCAATCCACCCCCCCCCCTTAAATTCGCCCCTGGGCAAACAAATGTATGGGAAGAGTGGGGGAAACGCTTAATGGTGCTGTGGTATCTAACTGGTACAAGTAAACCTTTCTTCAAGGCAGTAGAGACAAATATTATGACTTGGCACTCTCACATTAGAAACAAAGCCAACTAATAAATGTTCAATTAGATGGAAACGGTATAACGCCCTGCTAAAAGCTTAAATTATTGGGTGTCACTATAGACCGTCTACTAAACTTTAAAACTCGCATACAGGGGATAAGCACAAAGACTAGCAGGAAGGTAGGGGTTCTCTCACGCTTGAAGAATCTGATTCCTAGTAAGGCTAAGCTACATTTGTACAAGGCAGCCATCTTACCGAACTTAACGTATTGCCACAAAGTGTGGCACTTCTGAACAAAATCGGGCAGGAGAAAGATGGAAAGAATAAAAGACCGTGCGTTACGCAGAGTATTCAACAATAAATCAGCTACATGTGAAGATTTGTTAAAAGAAGCTGGACTGACTGACTTGTACAATAGAAGACTTCAGGATATCGCCATTACTATGTATAAAGTAAAGCATAAACTCGTTCTCAACTATATACAAGCATTATTTAAGAAAATCGATACCACATACAATTTACGTAGCAAGGAGGACTTCCACATAACTAGATTTAATACCATCAAATATGGTAAACTTTCTCTGGGGACTTGGGACCCTATCGTCAAAGGTAGTGAAAACTTCAAGTCATTCAAAAGGAAAATAAGACAAAAGACTTAGCAAGTCTAATAAATGAAAATTGTTAGGACTGTCATCTGTGTCAATCTTAATATTTTTAATGTATGTAGTCATGTATATCAATTTTTTTTAGTCACAGCTAGACATACAGATACGAATATAGGTATTTATAACTTAGTTAGAATTAGGTCACAGAAGAATGTGTACATCCGTTTTACCTTTTTAATCATAGATAGATACATATATATATATTTGTTTTAATTTACTCTTTAATTTGTGTCCCCAATTAGCAGTCTTTTGCTAAATACCTTTAGACACGTTAATGAAGTTATTATTATTATATCATAGGACTGGACATACACAATCGCAAACGTCAATCGTCGATCCTGAGTCGCGCTGATAATACATGTACATTGCGCACGACGTTTCACGCAGGAGTCACGTATTTGCAAAGAACTCCGTCTTTAGATACAGTCAAGGCTTCCACAATGCGCGCAATAAACTGTGCCGTATAAAAACTACTGCGACATTGCTGGCAACATTGCAAACAATATTGTAGCGTGTCAACCCTTATAAAAATAATTGCTGCCAATATTGAACGCGACTTTTCAACATTCACGGAAGAGATACCAAGTTTTCTCTATGGCGCGCTCATATTTACCTGGGGTTCCCACGGGAACCAGTTTTCCTTCAGAATCCACTACCTTCAGTTCAAATCCAGGACTGATATCCATCGCACCGTAATCAACGCAGTCGATGTTGCTCTTTGTTAGGTCCTGTTTGGTCGCCAGAAATAACTCAGTTGCTCCATACGCAATAGTGATAACAAGACCTGGCAGCACGTGAAACACACTCTTCAACATCGAGCGATCAGTCAACTGACCCCCTGTCATAACAAACTTAAGATGGTTTAATTCCAGGTTGGATAACTCCTTGTATGTAGTCAGATCGTGTAGGAAATAAGATAAGAAGATGGCGTGAGTACATTGTTCTTCCTGGATGATCTTAAGAATGGCCCCCGTCACGTGACCTTTCACTGCCAGGTTAGGCGGGAAGAACACGAGAGTCATACCAAGAATAGGGACCAGAGCGAGGCCGAAGCCGAGCCCCGATATCCAATCAAATGGAGCATCGTGAAATAAAACGGTGTCATGGGTAGCGTTTAATGCATGAGCTGCTGCGCATGCGCCGTTTATGAAGCCGTGGTGCGTGTACTGGATTGGCTTCGGTCTTCCAGTGCTACCGGAAGTGGATATGATCACCGCTGGGTCATCGAACTGAACCTGCGCTTGCGCGTTTTCTAGTGATGTCATATCAGTCTTGTTCTTCTCTAGCAAGCTTTTGTAAGTATAAACACGGTTGCTATCAGGCAATGTGTGTCCCACATGGGACCCAACAAAGATAGCTCCTTTGATGTTATCTGAAGCTAATGCTCTATTAACATCGTCGATCACTTCACTGGCAGAGTTTTCGTCTGGGTAACAGATCACAAAAGCTATCTGCGCCTGCAATTCAGTAACGGCGTTTTCAGTGCCAGTCTCGACAATGATAGCGTTCGCTCCAATCCTGTTCAATGCCATGTGAACAATTACAAACTCGATGCAAGTTGGAAACATGAGCAGAACCCGATCTCCTCGTACCAGGCCTCTCTCCAACAGACAGGAAGCAAGAGACTGGGATTGTTCCTTGAACTGACTGAAGGTGAGAGACTCTCTATTTCCCTTCTCGTCGCGATAGATCACAGCTTCCTTATTAGGAACATCAGCTGCCTGTTCATCGAGGAGCTGGAAGAGCGTTCGGTACTCCAGGGGGGAGGTGTTGGGCTTGTGGACGTAGCTCATTGCTTGTGACATGTTAGGTCTGCAAGGAATGAAGTAAAAAGATGCAATAACTTTATTGATATAAAACATAACTTCACTCTTCCCTTTACTTTATAATTCACATTTCATGTTACACACCCCACTTCACAGATTTAAAATTTGAGTAATAAACATAATATTAATGAAAATAGTAACCCATACGAAATAACGATATTTGTGGACTGATGTGTCAAACAACTTGAGTGGTTCAAATGTACCAAATTCTAGAGGGAATAATTAAAGCTCAGAACTGACCTGACCTGCATGTTTCTTTACTATAATATTAAATACTACTACTACTACTACTACTACTACTAATAATAATAATGGCATTTGTATAGCGCATATACATAAATGTTCTATGCGCTTGACAACTACATGTACTCAATAAGTGTAAATAATAATAATAATGTTTAATCAGGGACGGAGCAAAATTTCAAGTAGGGGGGGAGGGAGGAGCTAAAGAAATTGCATTGAGCCGGTATGGTCGAACTATAGACTAACTGAGAATTGAAGTAACTAGGCAAAATATAGTTTTGGTAAAAAGTATGTAGGTGGGAGGGGGGAGGGGGATATAGCCCCCAGCCCCCTTGGCTGTGCCGTCTCTGTTCATATACACAGGTAAAGTATTTATCAATGTTACAATTGCTGGCTTTCACTTGACGTCATAGCCGCCATGTTGGTGCCCTTAAACAATAGATTCCTCGTTAGCTTCTTTTCAAGGGCACCCAACGAGTACTTTTTGAAATTCGTTTGAAACCAGGTGTATGCAGCTATGTCTTTTGACGTATTCTAGAAAGCTATTAGCTGTTCGGATTTTCTAGGTGGAAATCGCGTCAACCGAAAATACTATGGCAAAATATTCCCGGCCGACGAATTTGTTAGTAGTCTAGAACATAAACAAGAATTTTCTAGCCCAAGTAACTTCAGGTTGCAAAGTTTTGTGGAGGTACGAATTTTTTAGGGGTTCTTTTTTCCTTTAGGAAATTATTTTAGGTGACCTCCATTTGCTAAAGGTTTATTCTTTCGGATTTTAGATCTCAGAATTTCTTAGAGAATGAAAATGTGTTCTCGAAAACTTTAGGTGGCCGCTTCACTAAATGATTTGTGATAATGTTTTTTTTTTATTTCAACCACTGTTTTTCCCCGGATCGTTCTGACTCTATTGATCAGACGAAAACGTACGAATATTTTAGGGGAAAGCTCTTACTCTATTGATCAGACGAATACGCACGAATATTTTAGGGAAAACCTTTTAGTCTCCCTTTTCTTTTATAATTTTCTTGGGATTGAAAACAAATTTTCTAGCCAGTATTTCAGAAAACAATTTTCTAATGGACAATTTTTTCAAATCCGAAAGTTTTAGGCTAACTTACTCTCCCGAACAGCTTTTTAACCGAAAACTTCGTTGGGTGCCCTTGTCTTTTGTTGGGGCACCAACATGGCCGCCATGCCCTTTGTCATTTTAATCTCTGGGGATTGAGTGAAAACCAGCAATTGATATAGGTGTATATTAAGTAATATAGCAATAAGTTACTAAACGTTTTAGTTTGAAAACAGTTGTTCTCTGGGCTATCGTACTCAACTTGCTCGAGGAAGCACTCGTGACTTCACGTGAATTGGCGAAGAAGCACAGACAGCTCAAGTTTAGTTTTAGATTGATCGCGTTAAAAGGGTGTACATATGAGTTTGTTGGTATTTCGCCGGGTTGTTTCTCGTCCCGTTAGACTACAGGTAGCCCAAGCTTGGGATCTGTATAATATTTAACAGCATTTGTATGGGATTGCTGAGTTTTCCATGTACAACGTAAATCTTGAATGAAACTCGATAAAAACCTATACAGTGTCTTCTTGTGTTCTTTAACTATGTCTGTGCCATGTTACAGCGAATTTCAGCAAAATTTTCCCTTAAAACCCTAGTTAAATATTATACAGATCCCAAGCTTGGGCTACCTGTGGTTAGACATAAGTCTCTAGCAAAATCAGACGCTGATTGGCTGAGAGGAATGGTGATTTAGAGTGAAATCACCACGGCATGCAGGCTATGCAGGCTATTTATAACTTCATATAAACAAAAGCAATAAATAATCGAGTAATTCATCTGACTATGCGACTACACTTTGCGACTCGGGCGATATCGGTTTCTCGTGGAATTTGCCGAGGAATTACTGCGCCAGAAAGTGATAAATGAACTTTCTCTATATAAGCTTCTCTCCATAGCTTGTACTGATATTTCTCCGTGAATATCATCTGAATGTGAATCTCATACCCCGTACGACTTTGCGTTACCACGCAGTAAATCCTATTTCCGGTTAGGGGTCGGATATTCTGGCTATTTTCCGGTAATGATATTTAGGTTTCAGTGGAGCATCCCTACCGAAAGAAGACGTGACGTTTCGGCCAATCGGAGATGATCAAATATCAACAGAATTAAATGTATTGTGAAGATAAACGAGTGTGCACAAATGTCTGCTCGAATGCTGCGACAGTGAATATCGCATTAGTCCATACAGGAGGAGTGTGTACTGCAGAGCGCGTGATCACTTTACGGCACAAATAGAGCAGGGCTAATGGCATTCCCTGGCCTCCAAACAATAAACTAAGCAATATAACTGAACTACAGTCAAATTACCTTGGGTCTTTCTGGAGTTGGGATGCTCTACTCGTGTCTCGTTGCACAAGATTCGCCTGGCTGTAAGAGCTGCTAGCGTGATGATCACGTGTGAATCACACGCTCCCACAAGTCCCACAGGGTTAGGCTGTGATCGATGGTTATCAGTGTAATTTACCGCAATGCGATATCTCCTTGTGATCTTCGAGGTTAAAGGTCTGGTGGAAAATTGGGCATGATTTGTAGTTTGTTGGTACATAAAGCTAATAGACCAGCGGTTCTGTGTCTGTGTATGTTGTCGGTAAGACTTATTTGCTTTTACAACCGATAAATTAAGGTAACGTAACAATAAAGTGTCCGAAGACTATTGCAATTCTGATCACACAACGCTTACACGGCTAAAACTAATGAATATTCAATTAATCCGAGAGCCTGGTGCGATAGATTCCGGGGGGGGGGGGGGGATCAAATCTCGGAGATTTTGACCCCTAAAAGGTGCGACCACTAGACCTCTTAAAATTACTGTTTTAATCACAAACATCTAACTGCATCAAACTCTTTTTTCAGTTTCCTGATCCCCGTGGAACATGATAAATGCGTGGCGGTGGTCTAAACGGGCCTGTAAAGCTCCAATTACTACTATCGCGTTAAGCCTCAAGAAATTTAAAGACCTCCTTGACAAATGAAAATATTGGTTGCGCTAGTTTACAACCACAAGAAGCAAACTACACTTTAACTTGTCAATCACTTGGAGAAATAAAATGAGAAATAAATGGTGCGGAGTTGGGTTGCATAATTAGCGTCTATCGATACACCCCCTAAATGGTATGGTCGCAAAGGAAAATAGAAATTTAAGCCCTAAATGGTACGGCCGTGTACCCCTACCAAATCAGGACAGGGGTTCCCCCCCCCCCCCTCCACCCCCCACCCCCTATGGTTAGATTATACCACATGATGACCTCTATAAACAACACTAGTGAACTCTTCATTATCGAACTGGAACACTTACATAACTCTTGGTTATTGAACTGGAACACTTACAGAACTCTTGGTTATTGAACTGGAACACTTACAGAACTCTTGGTTATTGAACTGGAACACTTACAGAACTCTTGGTTATTGAACTGGAATACTTACAGAACTCTTGGTTGTTGAATTGAAACACTTACAGAACTGATGATGTAATGTAGTTCAATAAATGTTCCAGTCCAATAACCAAGAGTTCTGTAAGTGTTCCAGTTCGATAATGAAGAGATTTGTATTTGTGCTAGTTCAGTAGGCACTCATCAGTCCCGAACTCCCTTGAAATATTTAAACCAACTCCCAACTTTTAGCCTTCAAATTTATTTTCTCTCGCGTCTCGCTTCCCTCGCATTACAAGGAACTCGTCTCCGCTCGTAAGACCTACTTTCTGGGATCTCTAAATACAATTCTGTATGGGACCATCTTTCGGAATCAATAGAACAAATCTTAAAGGGAAACGTGAAAAGTTAACAGTGAAGTTAAATTATTTCTACTTTTTATTGATCCACCTAATCAATTCAAAATATAGTTGCCAAATTTATTTTTGAATGTCTCAAAATTAGAAATGATAGTGTTAGATTTGATTTAACCTAAAATATTCTATTTAGTATATCTGTAAATAGTATTTGGTTCACATCCGAGACGCACTGGCTGCGTCAGGATCCAAATAAAGATATGTCTATTTAATGGTACAATGACGGAGCTTGTTTACAGACCCAGCTTTTCCATGGCGACTTTCTTCAATGCCCTCCTGTCTGTTTTCCCAGTTCTTGTTTTGGGGTATTCCTCCAATAGGACGTAATAAGTGGGCTTGCATGATAAACCATGGGAAAGCATGAGAAACTTGTCTGTACACCACTCGTCCAGCTCAACAGTGAATAACTCTTTGTCGCCATGGAAACCAGGCTTGAGAATGACGCATGCGCAAACTTGTTCATAGAACCTCTTGTCAGGAACACCAATAGCAATGACTCTTGCTACGTTTTCGTGCTGTGATAAAACTGACTCGATTTGCGCTGGACGAATCATCTCTGTGGCACATTTGATGACGTCATCAGTTCGCCCGAGGATTCGCAGCTTACCGTGGTTATCAATGATGACGTAATCGTCAGTGCAGTACCAGCCCGTGGCTGTCTTGGTTGGCTTGAAGTCCACTCCTTCAAGCTTCAAGGCATTACGATCTTGTACCATTCCAGCACATCTGACGTAAAGCTCACCTATCATGAAAATAATTCGTTTGCAGTAAAATATCAAAATTCGCTGACACGGTTTATAAGACAATACGATCAATTAAATTATGTGAAATTTACTGATTTTAATATAAATTTCAATAGGGGTATTGTTTCTGCCATACTGTACTGATTGCTCTTTAGTTATCGCTGATCCCTAAGGACAGTAGCAAGGTTGTTTCTAATGAGTCCTAGTGTGAAGGTATATAAATGTTCGGAACTCAGAATTACATTACGAGTGATAGCGTAGGTAATAGACATTTTAGAGGTTCTCCTGTTCAGCTGAAATTGAAATCCTCCGCCGTCTGCCGTCATTAATGAAATCCTCCGTATTTATCTATTCCTCCGCATTTGAAAACAATAGAAAATGAAATTATCTGCACTTTGTTCATGCGGAAAGATAATACATAATTTAGTCACCTCCCCTTTAATGAATTCTTCCCAATTTTATTCATGAGCCCAAAGAGAATAGATAATGAGAAACCTCCACATTTTATTCATGACCCCAAAGACAATATCCACTTTGCAAAGAACTGTCTTTAGATACCGTCACAGGCTTCCACGATGCGCACAATAGGCCATTTCGACGATGTTGCGCGCGCATTGAGAACAATATACATGCAATCAAGAAAACAAAAGATTTTCATGCACCATTGAGTTTTGGCGGGCCACATGCTTTTGTTTTCAATGCGTGCGCAACATCGTCAAAATGGCCTATAAACTGTGCCGTATAAATTGCTGGAAACATTGCAAACAATATTGTAGCGTGTCAACCCTTATCAAAATAATTGCTGCCAATATTGAACGCAACTTTTCAACATTCATGGAAGAGACACCAAGTTTTCTCTAAGGCGCTCTCATATTTACCTGGGGTTCCAACGGGAACCAGTTTCCCTTCAGAATCCACTGCCTTCAGTTCAAATCCAGGACTGATATCCATCGCACCGTAATCAACGCAGTCGATGTTGCTCTTTGTTAGGTCCTGTTTGGTCGTCAGAAAGAACTCGGTTGCTCCATACGAAATAGTGATAACAAGACCTGGCAGCACGTGAAACACACTCTTCAACATCGAGCGATCAGTCAACTGACCCCCTGTCATAACAAACTTAAGATGGTTTAATTCCAGGTTGGATAACTCCTTGTATGTAGTCAGATCGTGTAGGAAATAAGATAAGAAGATAGCGTGAGTACATTGTTCTTCCTGGATGATCTTAAGAATGGCCCCCGTCACGTGACCTTTCACTGCCAGGTTAGGCGGGAAGAACACGAGAGTCATACCAAGAATAGGGACCAGAGCGAGGCCGAAGCCGAGCCCCGATATCCAATCAAATGGACCATCGTGAAATAAAACGGTGTCGTGGGTAGCGTTTAATGCATGAGCTGCTGCGCATGCGCCGTTTATGAAGCCATGGTGCGTGTACTGGATTGGCTTCGGTCTTCCTGTGCTACCGGAAGTGGATATGATCACTGCTGGGTCATCGAACTGAACCTGCGCTTGCGCGTTTTCTAATGATGTCATATCAGTCTTGTTCTTCTCTAGCAAGTTTTCGTAAGTAAAAACACGGTTGCTATCAGGCAATGTGTATCCCACATGGGACCCAACAAAGATAGCTCCTTTGATGTTATCTGAAGCTAATGCTCTGCTAACCGCGTTGATCACTTCACTGGCAGAGTTTTCGTCTGGATAACAGATCACAAAAGCTATCTGCGCCTGCAATTCAGTAACGGCGTCATCAGCGGCAGTCTCGACAATGATGGGGTTCGCTCCAATCCTGTTCAATGCCATGTGAACAATTACAAACTCGATGCAAGTTGGCAACATGATCAGAACTCGATCTCCTCGTACCAGGCCTCTCTCCAACAGACAGGAAGCAAGAGACTGGGATTGTTCCTTGAACTGATTGAAGGTGAGAGACTCTCTATTTCCCTTCTCGTCGCGATAGATCACAGCTTCCTTATTAGGAACATCAGCTGCCTGTTCATCGAGGAGCTGGAAGAGCGTTCGGTACTCCAGGGGGGAGGTGTTGGGCTTGTGGACGTAGCTCATTGCTTGTGACATGTTCGGTCTGCAAGGAATGAAATAAAAAGATGCAATAACTTTATTGATATAAAACATAACTTCACTCTTCCCTTTACTTCATACTTCACATTTCATGTTACACACCTCACTTCACAGATTTAAAATTTGAGTAATAAACATAATATTAATGAGAATAGTTATAGATTGATCGCGTTAAAAGGGTTTATACGAGTTTGTTGGTATCGAGGGTTTTCCTCCGGGTTCCCCAGTTTTTATCCCTCCTAAACGACCAACCTGTAAAATTCCATTTCGTCGGAATATTTAGTCATAAGCCTCTGGCTTGGAAGAACCGGTAACGGCTCCCTGTATGTGGTCGTTTAATTTGAAATAAGCGCACTCCCTCAATTACTCGTCCATCCCTCCCCAAAACATACAGTAAGAGGGAATGAATGAATTAACATAAAATGGCGTCACTTCAGAATTACACAGTACCAAGTCTATCAACTTAACTCTTTCACCGCCAAGTTCTTTTAAAATTACATATGGCTGACCACCAAGTTATTTATTATTTATATTGTAAGTCAATGAAAGTCGCTCATGGCGGCCAATGGGTAGGGATCAAAAGTATGACAAAGGTCGCACATGGCGGTGAACGAGTTAAAGTTCATTTGGGTTGAAAAGGGAAATCAGCTTCTTCCAACTCACATTTTATTGTCGATCGTTTATTACTTTAAGATGAAAAGTGATAGCGTACAAGAAAATGTTGTGTTATGCTACACAAGGGAGAGTTAATTTAAAATGACGAGGAGGAGGGGGTGGGGGTAATGAAGGTTGGGAGCGTAAATTTTCTAGCTCCCCTTGTAGCTCCTCCCCGTGGGGGGGGGGGGGGGGGGGGGGTATACTTACATGAAAAATGGGTATGCATGTGAGGCCAAGTGGCTCAAACCCTGACCCTGTTTGACCCAAAATCGGAGCTCCAAAACCCTGATTGCCCCCTTTATTTGGGAAAAAAAATCCTGATTGCCCATTTTTAAATAAAAACAAATAGGCCCTGTGAAATAAATCGTTCGCCTGAAAAGGAATTAAAAACAAATCATAAATTGATATTAAAATACTTTTAATGCTCCCAAATTAAACTCAAATCCTGACCCTGATCTGCCCCCCTGACCCACTCCCGCGCACATACATAATACGTCACAAACAGGAATACTCCCCCCACCCGAGCTCCCCTTTCGACTTGTGAGCGCCTCCCCTCCACTGCAGTAAAAATGAAAAAGAAAACCTTACAACTCCAGTATTTTTAAGAGCCCCCTTTAACTTCCCCCAAACAAATTAAGAGCCTCCTCAATATCTTCATGATTCACCCGCATAGTCACAATTGAATCGTGCTATTTGAATAGTGCTTTCCCAATGCGGGACGCTGATTGGCTGAGAGGAGTGGTGATTCAGATCACCAATCTATACGCACGCTATTTATAAGTTAGCAAAATATCAACAAAAGTACTCAATCTTCAAGTAATTCATCAGACTATGCCGCTTTGAGATTCGGGCGATATCGATTTACTCGTGGAATTTCCCGTGGGGCATGTGATTTTCCTGTAGTAAAAAAATTAAACTTTCCCTATGTACTTAGCCTCCCCCCGGCTTGAACATGAAATTTAGTAAAAGAAAGACGGATGCACTGATATTTGTCCGCGAATATCGAAAAAGCTTCTAACTTTCGTACCGATGGTCTATCATTTTTTAATCGTACCCACATCTTTGCGTTACTACGCAGTAAATCCTATTTCCGGTCAGGGGTCGGATATAATTATTTCTGGCTAGTTACCGGTAATAATGTTTAATTAGGTTTCAGTGGAGCATCCCTACCGTAAGAAGACTTGACGTTTCGGCCAATCGGGGTTGATCAAATACCAACACAATTAACGGTATTTAGTAGTGCACAAACTCCTGCTCGAATGCTGCGACAGTAAATCCCAATGAATATCGCGTTAGGCCATTACAGTGGGAGTGTACAGCAGAGCGTGTGATCACATTGCAGCGCAAATACACCAAAGAGCAGGGCTGATGGAGTTTCCTGGCCTCCAACAAGAAACTAAGGGAAATAACTGATCTGCAGTCAAGTTACCTTGGGTCTTTACTAGAGTTGGGATGCTCTACTCGCGTCTCGTTGCACAACATTCGCCTGGCTGTAAGGGCTGCTGGCGTGATGATCACGTGTGAATGACACGCTTCCACAGGGTTAGGGCCGGATATCGCATAGCGATTGTCACAGCCTGTGATCTTTCAATCAATCAATCAATCAATCAGTCAATCAAACAACTTTATTCATGTCGACGTGGACATACGTTTTAGCATACAATCATTATTAGTGAACTGATAACTGTACACAGAGAAAGGAATCTAACGCGAAGCAGAGCTTGTATAATTTAGATCCCCGATATGATAATTTTAATTAAGATTACAGTAGGATTGGCTATATTTGTAAGAGCACTATATTTGAAAATAAAATATGACATATATCATAAAAAAAAAAAATGGAGTATATTATAAATTCAATGACATTGTGAGATAGTGATGTTTTTGCGTATTTGTAAAGTAAATTTGCTACGTTTTTTTTCCTGTCCATCTGACGACGGAAAGTCTTATTTTGTTTGGGTATCTATGTCTGCATTGCGCGAACCCATTTCTGTGACAGAGGTCAGTAATTTTCAGCGCAAGTGATGTCATTTTACTCAACTCGACATTTTCACACACATCTTCGCGCAAACTTATAAGTAAAGTACTATGTTTTAGTATTTATCCACAAAGGAAAGAAAAGAACGAAGTTTTGAATAGAAATATGCCTTTAAAAGAGCGACGTGTTGAGAAAATTGAGGACGAAAATTGAGGACTAAATGGAACATACTTCAATAATGGCGGACGTGATTTTGACACTACACTCTGGCCGAAAAATTTATAGTTTTCCGCCACTGTTTGTTCTTTTGGAAGACACTTGAAAGGTCTGGTGGAAAAAGCGGAGTGTGGAAACGCGCAAGTCACTTGATTTAGGCACGAATCCTTTTATATGCTTTGTAGTTTGTTGGCAAATACGGCTACTGTAACACCTTTTCAAGAATCGTTCGTTTTATGACAAAAGCATGAACCTTGCCAGATTTTTTAGATCTATGGCTGGTGATCATTTTGGATATAGAAGAATCGCTGCAATGTGCTGTTACGGGATGAACACGATTTTTTAAAGTGCTGACTCAACATTTTTATAATATTATTTTCTACGTATTTTCTCAATCAATGAGTTTGAAATTGTTTTAAAACAAACAGTCTAGGAAAAAGATGTTCTGATACAATGTCTACAACCTGAATAAATAGCAAAAAGTATGCACGTCATAATTAATTAAATTAAATTAAATTAAATTAAATACATTTGCATAATGACGTCACATGCTGCAACCATACTTAGGCCATTGTAGTCGTAACACTTAGTAGTTTCTGTATTTACCCACGGAGTCTCTTCATACAATCATGCTCTTCCAGACAGCTAAGAAAGACTAATACCTATACCATTACTAAAAACCTATTCTAAATATTAAATACGTGTACTGTAAGAACGATAAAATAGACCAGTTCGTGGTTAATTCAAACATTTTGAAAGGGGTGCAAACATGGCGCAAAATACATGTTTGTATGGGAATCCGATGCCAAATAATGTCCATAAAATTGAATTTCTGAAATATTTACTGCATTTAGTACGATATTACTTACTTTGCATACCATCGAAAAAATGTTGAGTCAACAAGAAAGGCAAAATGTAATGTTTATATATCTCGTACACTTTCAGGCCAAAATGAATTCATAAAAATTAAAAACCTTTGAAATGTTGCAAATAAGAACCGAACAAATAATGACCGACAAAATATAAAAAGGTGGTTAAAATTCGTCGAAATCGCTTGAAATTGTCACCAGAGAACAAGAAGGACGTCAACTACTCTTCAGGCAAAGTTTATTTACTTTATTAAAATATTTACAGAGATAAATCAAGCCTGGGCTTCCTGTGTTCAGCGAGCAACTCGTTCCCAGGGGTCTTTGCGCGCCTAATACAATGACGTCGCGTTATTTGCCTTTGTTCGATCATCGATGTCTTCTCAGTTCTCTCAATATCTTCCGGATGGAGACTATACTAACTGGGTAGCCGTATTAGAACTCATCATTTTACATCGTATCAACTTTGGGCTTGGTGTTGAAGACTGTTGAAGACTGTTGAAGACTAAGGTAAGAAAAAAACAAGACCAAAACACTTGGTCTTGGCTCATTGATAATTCATTTTATCAAATTTTCAGACAAACCCCCAAATAGAAAAAGATGCTAACCATTTAAAACCCCAAATCATTCATAGAACGAGTCTAAATACATCTCACCTATGCTGGAGTAGTGGAGAATTTAGCGAAGTTTTCAAGTGATCATGCACTGCAGTCTGCATTAGTGCAAATGCCAATGACGTTGTTTATATTCCGCAGTTTAACCGATTATTTTGTCGTCGTTCATTTTCCATCAACACATAAACTTTAAAGTGTTCTAGTCGAAAGACAGAATGGGACGTTCCATTATTTATCCGCAACCCCCCTATGGAGGACATTTTTCCGACAGGTCCTTTTCCTCTTAGAGGCTTTTCCGACAGGGCCTTTTCCTCCTAGAGGCTTTTCCGACAGGGCCTTTTCCTCTTAGAGGCTTTTCCGACAGGGCCTTTTCCTCTTAGAGGCTTTTCCGACAGGGCCTTTTCCTCTTAGAGGCTTTTTCCGACAGGGCCTTTTCCTCTTAGAGTGTGATTCCGACAGGGAACATGTCATGCTTTTTAGGATTCCGACAGGGGCAAATGATATGATTTTAGGATTCCGACAGGCCAAGTGTGATAAACGCATATAGGATTCCGACAGGGAAATTTTATGCCTTTAGGGATTCCGACAGGTCACACATCTTGTATTCTGGGAATCCGACAGGTCTTATAATGCGTTTTGACAGATTCCGACAGGGTCATTTTTTTTTCCTTTGAAAAAGTCCTCCATAGGGGGGGTTCGGATAAATAATGGAACGTCCCAATGTTAACCAAGGCCGTTCAATACACTCTATCACCCTTCTAAGACTATGAACGCTGGGCTTGAGGATTTATAGTGAAACATCGATCAGGAAAAGCTATTTAATTTCGGTTTCATGTACCGTAGCTCGTTCGATAGAACTAACATTCGCTTCTTTCAATCTGACCCCAATATATTTAACCCTCTACGAAAGAGGATTATTTAACCGTTGGAAGTAGTTAAAGAGGTATATTTTGTTTCTACCAACCAACATGGCCGCCATAAATTATAGAGGATTCAGGTTTTGTTTTCTAGTTGTAGAAATATGTGCCTGTGGAATGACCCTTATGCTTAAATTGCTATATTTAATATTATAATATAGATACGATAGTACGCGCGCTCTGATTGGCTAAGAAGCCATGTTTTATCAGAGTATATAACATGGTTAGCCGTGTTATATAGTTTTCAACTGGCGGTTTCCTTTCATCGCGCGCGTAAATCTATATTATAAAACAGATAAAGAAGCCTTAAATCCATGTTTTATACTATCATAAAACACTCTGGTCATTTGAGAACACTCTAGAAATGTTGAAAGCACGCGCCTTCGGCTTGTGCTTTAACATTTCTCTCATGTTCTCAAATGCCCATCGTGTTTTATGATAGTATAAAACATGGCTAAGGCTTCTTTATTTGTTAAGTATATTACACGATTGGATGCGATTTGAACCTGATTGTAATATATGTACCACTGCATAATAAAAGCTTCATACAGGTTCATGATATGTAAATATATGTTAATGTTGGGCCTCCTTTCTAGGTGTTCCCGTAGATAAGCCGCACCTCCGATTTTGAATGGTATTTAGGGTTAGAGCTCACAGGTAAACAGTGAAATAGTGCTGAAGAAAAAGGAAAACCCTAAATTGGAGAGAGAAAATTGATTTGTCCAGGGTTCAAATGGACCGCAACACTAACCAGCTGTTATGTTGAAAACATATAGTTTGGGTTACCTGTGGTCATTACTGTATTGTCATAAGTGTTGAGAAAACTACAAAATATATAAACAGAGTGAATAAGTACCACTCAATTAACTACATAAAGTATACACGCCTCGAAAAGTGTGTTATTTAGTAGATTGTACCTGAATTTGGCTTCAGAATCACTGTATTTATGTTCATGTATAGTCTACTGTATATTAACTGATGATTTGCATGAAAAACGTCCACATTTTGGGCAAAATATTGAAAGAGCGCGGATGAAACGTTTAAACTATTAACTTTTGTTGAAAATATACACAGATCAGTACTACAAAAAGCACACGCCATATGAAATACTGCATTGCTGTGTACACTATGTACTGGAATAACTTGAGACGTGATTTGTAGTGTAAGCCGACCCAAAATTGAGAAAGAGTATGGCTGATATGGTTGCTTGAAATATGACTAACTTATGTTTGTTCAGTTAACGTATAACTTTGAGGAAAGTGGGGGTTTCTTGGTGTTACATATCACCACATATGTAACACAAAGAAAACTGTTGTCTTCTAAAGCAAAACAATACCCTGAAATACAAAGTACCAACCTGCTTCACCAAGAAGCACCCAGAAAAGAGGTATTTGAAGTATGCGGGCATCAGGCATCGTATTAGGCATAATTATGCATTCCCGGAAAAATATGTTCCCTTGGTGTCAACGTACTCAAGAGAAGAGAAATCTTCAAGCATAATTCTGGCTCTTGGAAACAATGATAGCTACAGCTACCAGAATGAAGAAAAGACTGTTGATGATATTCAATCAATGGGCATCGGTCAAACGATGAAAATACAGATTCAACTGACTGCTATTGAAAAACCTGCTTGTTTTTCTTCTTAAAGGAAATAAAAAATATTTTTTGTTTCTACACAGGATTCTCATCTTCTAAAATATTGTTTTTTATAATGTTTGAGAGAAGGGAGAAATATCATTTATTGAAATAATGTTTAATTGAGGCTAACAGTAATATGGGAAGGGAATACCACTTATAAACAGTGGCTATACAAGCAATTCAGGTCATTATAAAAATATGAAAAAATTAAGTCCTAAATATACAATGTATTGTAACAAAAATATTAAAACTATTAACTGGTAAAATAGGTGTTAACTAAGTGGTGGTTGAAGGTGATATTAAAATTAGTCCACATGAAATTGGGGGAATCATAAGATGAGTGATAATGTGTACGTATGGATAGCAGGGTTTTAGCTCAGAAGGTTTGGGGTAAGGTGAAGCAAAATCAGAAATGAGAAAAACACTAAAAAAAGGAAAATTATGAGTAGTGAATGCATATATATTCAAGTGAGAGCTGCTAAATAGACAAATGTGGTGGCCTGATGATATGAGAGTGAAGGGAGTGGGGGATGTTGCTTGGGGAAAGGAGGGCATTGGTACCCCTGCCCCATCTCCCCTTATTTGACTGGCAAAAACCCTAGATACATGTAGGGTGAGCTAATATACCACACAGAGCATGCAGGGATAGGGGAATAGGAACCACTACTAATTACAATCAGTTTGTGCTAAGCTTTTTATTATACATGTATATAATTATCAAAGTATCAATAATTACACTGTCAAAAGAATATCCTGTACAAAACGTAATTAGTGTTAATTAGAAATTTGAATTCCATTCAAAAAGCCAGGCCAAGCAGTGTCCAAAAGCCTTTGCTAGATATATTCTAACTACAAATAAACTTATTTTAATGGTACATGAATAATAAAATCAATACTCTATCCTGTTACACAATAATATAAGTGATACAAAGTCAGGCAATATACATTGAAGGGTAGGGTATGAATTGTATACAATGTGAAAAAAGGGTATAAAAATAGAATTTACCATATAAAGGGTAGGGAAGGAAAACATGCTATCATTCTTTATTAATGTAAAAGTTCTGTACAAAATTTAAGCAAAAACGGCTTTGGGGAACTATGAACGGATAAACCATATTCTAACTGGAACTATGTCTGGATGGTTATCCAGTATAATGGCTGCTGTTTCAGTATACTTGTTGCAGCATCTTATCAGTTGACTCCAGCTTTTTCCAATGTTTGTTTTCTGTTAGGTGAACAGTAGTTACATTTCCCATCAATAGCACTTCACTTGCTGTATTAAATAGCAAAAGAGATTAGATATCATGACATGAGCTTATTAAACAGCCTATCAGAAATAAACTAACATTTACTTTGCACCTCATAAATCACTTTGCCTCAATTTTAGACCACAATACTAATTTACTTTAGCCAGAAGATATTTCCAACTCCTTTAAATTAGTTTCGATATCTTCGATGGAAAGATGCCCCTGAAATAATTAATATCGTCCTCTGTAAGCTGCAAACTTTTTTTAGATTTGCAACCTGTCGGGTGTACATTGTTCGGAAATGACTGATGACTTGATCAAGTAGAAAAGTACCTTTTTGTGCGCTAAACAATATACAAAAATAATGCAGACTACACATGGACATAAATACAGTGATTCTAAAACCAAACACAAGTATGATTTACTGAATAACATACTTTTGGGAGTATTTTCGGAGGTACTTTCTAGCTGAGACTGTGCAGTTGTCCGCCATCTTGGATTTCAAACCACCTGGAGCCTCGTTTTCATAACCGGAAGTAAAACTTATGAAAGGCGTGTATTGCTCTTCTATTCCTGAAGGTATTTCCTAAATATAGTCACAGACTCTGGTGCAAAATAGTAACAACCACAGGTAACCCGAAATAAAAAAGTGAGTTTGGGATGCCTGTGGTTATTGAAAATGGCAGCTTATTATATGAGTTACAACAATGGCAAATCATGAATATTATACGAGCTACAGCACAAAGAAGGTATGATACAAACTCATTAATACAGCAGCAACTTACCCAGAATAGTATTTTTTGGGGGGGGTAGGGCCAATTGGTAGTTCATAGGAGTGCAATGGACTCAAGATAAGGGGTCTGTTTTCTCCACTCCCATAGAAAAACGGTAATTTATAGCAAATACAGTTGTATGGAGCACTCACAATAGTTGACTTTTGATTGGGGAAGGTCCCTGGGTATGTGCATATACATTAGGTTGGCTTGCATGGCTTGCTATTTGTCCAGACCCAATATATGCATTTTGACAAAGTTATAACAATAATATATTACTCCATAAAGGTTTGTCAGGTGGTCTGTTTGGGACAACATCAAGGGAAGCAAATAAACCTGTATTATTCTCAGCTTTCAGTCACTTCCCATATACCGGTATTCAAAATTATAAGATGTGGCAGTCATGTTGGTGGAATTCATAAAAGAAGCTAATTAACTGAGGAATCTGTTGTCAACATCCACCAACATGGTGGTGATAATGTAATTTTATGACCTGTGAATTGTCAGTTTGGTGCCCATAAATAAGTTCCCATACAGACTACATCGAAGCCAGTACTCCAAACTAACTTTTTTATGAACTTACATGTATAGTCTCTGGGCTAGTGATTGACAAAATCTTGTAGCCTGTACCCTTATTTTAGTAACCCACACTGCTGTAAAAGAAAACTCTGATCTCAATGTACAAAATTAATTGATGCTAAAGCAAAATCTACTAGCCCGAGAGTTAGTGTGTCTCAATATTCACCAGCCCAACATGAATTTTTGGTAGTCTGAGGCTAGTGGAGTACTGCTAATGTCGAGCACTGGAAGCAAAGCTGATTTCCATGACATAGGAAATCTTATTCCTGGTTTTTGATGAAAACAGTGATATGATGTGAAGTTTACATGTGCAGAAACAATTTTCTGTAATTTGATGGCACATTTGCTAACTCAAACTCCCACTACATGTAACTTAAACTACTTTTATTTCCTCTGGGAGTTCGAGTTATAAGTATGTGGCTTTATTTAAGTGTCAATGTACATGAATTTAGCTTTGCAGTTAATTGGGGACACTAGTCCTATGATTTTACATCCTTATCCGAGAAGACGTCATGTCTATCAATTCCAAACCTGCACATCTCACCCCCCAACATTCATGGAACATTTGTCATTTTTGAATCAGAGCCTTGCAATATTTATTGCTCCACAGTGGGGTCAGCTAGGCTATGTAAATGCAACACATGTGGCTTTGGAACGAGAACAAATCTCTTATAAATACTGATGTAAAATTCGCTTTTTTGACGAATTGTTTTTATGGCAAATGCCCCACCCCCAGATCAGACTGAGTTGTCAAATGCTCCATATATGTCCGGTGGAATTGGCAGGTTTGGAATTGATAGAGACATTGTTTGGAGTCTACTCTATTGTACTATTCAAACTGTTGGTTATGAAACTTGAAAATGGATCTACAATATGTCACTTTTTAAATAAGTTTCTGTCCAATAAGGGAGCATTATATAGACCAGTTTATGGTTCGTGCGCAGTTGTACAAATCCATTGTTTATTTGGCAGGCAGTAAAATGTTAAATAATGGTGGCCCACCAGTTGAAACAGACGACTTGAACAACTGTGCATGAACCATAAACTACCTAGTCTATTGGTTTCATTCTTGTTCACAATTGACCAATTGACATCACTTGACTCGTTGTACTTGGCTAACATCTTCCTATTTTTACATCCCAGTCTTTCAATATCCTAAATATATATTATTACTCAGTAGATGTAGAGGATCCAACCATGAAAACATAAAAAACTGAAGGATCATGGTCCCATGGATCTCTTAATTTTAGCACAAGCCTTGATTTAAAAGGTATCTGACTAACTGTATATCAGTAACGAGATTTTCTTACTTTCCAGAGCCGTGGTGGATGGATATGGAGTTCCACCCAGAATCGGAGGCCATGATTTCAAGTCTGAGGGAAAATTCCTTGTTTATCAGTCTTGTAAGACAACATCGCGGAAAATGTACAAACTTTTTAGTGCTTTCTTCTCCCGATATGCCTTCAGTGCTAAGCGGAAATGAGGATATTTCCGAGATATTAAAAGTCTTGAATACCAGACACTCGTCGGTAGTAGAGGTTAGCCGTAATTCAAGTGAGAAATCTCAAAGAAGTAACATACCAACTCATGTGAAGAAAATGTCTGAAGAACAAAATGGAAAAGAGCTTTCTCATTTTATCAAGCATGGAGATGTTCTGTTACATGTTATTGGATTCGAAACAAGTGCTGATATTGAATCTGTTTTTAAAGAAATTGGTGTAGATATTAGCACTGTTACGGCTTTTGAAATATTGGGCACAACTGTGAACGAAGTATCGGAAAATGACGTCATAACATCACTTCTAAAACAAGCGGCAAGGCGTATAATACTGCAACATACTGCAAGAAAGATTCACAGTGCTATTCCGTACCATTATGAAGATCAAACAGCTGTTGTTATTTACACATACGATATCTCACCAGACATCTGCGAGAAAGACTGGTGTCAGGAATTCCTCGACTTTCCTGTATTGATTATTGATTTAATGTCCAGTTACGAAGCGGATCCACCGGTTATTCCAGTACCTTATCCCGTAATTACAAAAGAGAAGTATATGACGTATAGTAAAACAAAAGATGAAGTCACTCCAGAACTGGCAAAGAAACATTCCAATTTGTCAACCATTTGTGTTGATTACAGATTAAGGAAAAGCAAGTTTGAAGATGATGAAATTTGCATTCAGATTGGTGTTTTGACAAAAGGGTTGGTGCCACTTGGAGAAGAACTCTTTCCCTCGAGAATAAAAGGTATTCCTGTGGATGTCGTTGAAAGTAGTGCTGATTTATGTGTCTCAAGTACGCCAATGCTTAGAAGAGTGGAGCCACTGAAGCTTGGTGTAGGGATTGGTGTGGAAGGGGATAATGAGCGCACAGGATCTTTAGGTGCTGTTGTGAAGCATAGAGAATCTGGTGAGATATTTCTCCTGTCTTGTGCTCATGTTTTGAGAGGACCGGTAAAGACATCAATAACCCAACCTTCTCTGCAAGACTATAAACAGCTGGAAAAGGAACTGAAGTATGCACACCGAATGTACTCCAAAAATTGTGAGGCACTACGAAACAACATAGAACAGAGGAGAAATCGTTGCGCAAATGTCCATAACTTGGAAATCCAACTAAAGAAACATCAGCGGAATCTGAACAGGACCAAGGGGGATTTACAGCATTTAGAAGCCGAGGAAAGTCCTCGTAAAGTTGGCACATTGATTTCACAAATAGACTACAGTGTGCATCATTATCGTTCTGATGAGAAATCCTATGGTATAGATGCTGCAGTAGCTGAAATTGAGAGTGATGAATTTAATGCTGAAGATATTTGGACAATGTACGAATGGCCGGATGACCTCAGGGATGGAACTGGCGGAACTGTTGACGAAATTAAGCTTAATGGGAAATTTATGAGTAAGGAAGAAGTCCAGCTTGCTCTGCTTAATAAAACCGTTGTTTTCAAGTGCGGGAGAACAACGGGGGTTACAAAAGGAATTATGTACAAGGAAGAAAATGTGAGAATACCTGGTAACAGGGGACCGGACTTTGTATCCGTTCCTGATAACAGTGAAGAAGTCAGAGGTGCATGTGCTGTCTCAGATGGAACACCAACACAATCCAAGGACGATGACATGTGGTATAATGTATTGCATGTCATATCTACAACAGAGAGAACGACGGGAGAGAGAAATTTTTGCGCAGCTGGAGACTCTGGAGCTGTCGTTTTTGATAAGAATGGCACATGTGTGGGTTTACTATTTAGTAGGCTTGATACACAGTTCCCTCTGGCTGGAGGCTTAGTAACGCCAATGTACATTGTCCTTGATGCTCTTAATATTGCGTTTGCGTGTCCAGATGATTTAATGTCACTCGATGTAAAGAAGGGCAAACAGTAATTATGGTGATGATAAGGAATGTGTGTGGGGCTACTGTTTAGTAGGCTTGATACACAGTTAGCTCTGGGCGGAGGCTTAGTAACTCCAATGTACATTGTCCTTGATGCTCTTAATATTGCTTTAGCGTGTCCAGATGAGTTAATGTCACTTATGTAAAGAAGGGTAAACAGTAATTATGATGATGGTAAGGAACGTGTGTGGGGCTACGGTTTGGTAGGCTTAATTGATACACAGTTACCTCTGGGTGGAGGCTTAGGAACTCCATTGTACATTGTCCTTGATGCTCTTAATATTGCGTTAGCGTGTCCAGATGAGTTAACGTAAGTCGATGTAAAGAAGGGTAAACAGTAATTATAATGATGGTAAGGAACGAGTGTGGGGCTACTGTTTAGTAGGCTTGATGCACAGTTACCTCTGGGTGGAGGCTTAGCAACTCCATTGTACATTGTCGTTGATGCTCTTAATATTGCGTTAGTGTGTCCAGATGAGTTAATGTCACGCGATGTAAAGGGTAAACAGTAATTATGATGGTGGTAAGGAACATGGCACAACCTGCATTGAGCCGGGTCTGTAATACGTATTCCATATATGGTGCTTACTGGACGAGCAGTAGCGGTCCGTAATAAGCAAATAGTAACCCCAAGTCTCATTTCCAGAGACGAGGCTTTGAAATAATCAAACGTTTTTAAATCTACAAGAAATCCTAAACCATACCAGAAACCTAACCCTAATCGGTCAGTAAATCTACCCAGGTAAACGACAAGGTTTTAGGGCTAATTTGTTGTTTGGGTTTACAGGTAAACTAGAAAAGAAGATAAATGAGAGGGAAAAAAAAAGTCGGTTATACTGGGATTGGAATCCATGACGTTTTGCATTTAAGGCAAACGTTATAACCACAACACTAAACAACCATTCACGCTCGGTTTGTGATAGGTTTTTATTACATAACCTGTCAATCAAAATCGGGGCCACTCTTCGCTTGTCAGGTTCCTCTCCGCTTGTCAGGAACCGCTATCAGCTTGTCCTGTAATCACCATATATGGAATACGTATTACAACTCTACTGCATGCATTGGAGATGCTGGGTTCAGTTGCATTGTGCTAAGGGACTAGTCAGAAATTAGCAGGGGAGGGAGGTTGGGGTGGAGATTTGAAGAAAAACGTTGAAAATGAGGTGACCCTCCCCAACGATGAGAATGAAATATTCTGACACCTCCCTTGGCCACAGACAAATATATCATGACCCTCCCCCCTACAGAATAATAGCATGTTTTGTTTGAGTCATGTATACAATTCATTATCTAACATCATCTTGTACTATTATAATACAATGTTCTTTAATGAGCTATTCATATAGATAAGGGTGAGCTTAAATTTATATGACCCTCCCCTTTCCATTGTCTATTTTTTTATGAGCCTCCTTTTGAGGTGCTCAAAAAGTCATGACCCTTCCCCTTTCTCCACCCCCTCCCCCCCCCCCCCCCCTGCTAATTTCTGACTTGTCTCTAAGTACCTTTATATTTACCATGTTTATTCGCAATGCAATTGACCTATATCACTATGACGTCATATCAAAACAATCTATTGTTTAAACGCTAAGGATCACGGTCGTGGGAGGGGGACAAAACAGGGACAAAACAGCAACAACACAAAGGAAATCGCTATCAAATGCATTTTGAAGAACGTAGAATAGCGCTAACAGCCACCAAATACGGTAAATATTGTGGGATAAACATTGATACAGCTGATATCTGGAAACCAGACAATTCGAAGTTAAATTTTCCTCAGCAGAGCAGATTTAGTTCAAAATTCTATTGTTCAAGTCGATTCTGTCCCCCTCATAAACAAGCCGTGACGTCATAATGATATAGGGTAATTCATGGCAATGAAATTGTATCCGTGTTACAGTGTATATATAGATTATGCCTTTTGAGAAATTTCAAATTAAAATGAAATTAATGTAATCATCATATGGCAAGACACTCAAATCAATGTCAAATCGAGTGTCCTGATTGGCTGTTACGCGGTCGGGATTTTGCTGTACGGCCCGTAACCAAGGTAACGGTCAATCGACTTATTCCTAAGTCTGGGAAACTGAAAACTAAAATCTAACTGTATATACACCTTCAGTTTATTTGGATTGACATGATAAGCAGTGCAGATGTACAATATGCGTTGTATAAACAGTAGCATGTCAGCGTAGCATATTTCATTACTTTGTTTATCAACACTTTGTTGTTCCTATATATTACAGCTATTAGCATTTCTATATGTTTCCTCAGCGGTAATCACGCGCTCAACTCTTTATAAACCGTTTCCCCACCCACAATTCCCTCTTTTGCTAGCGCTAGCGATCGAAACGTCGGCTGCTACTCGTTCCCCACGGCGGTAAGCACACCTTAATGGTTTTTAGTTGATCATACCAGTGTTTATCTTCCCTGCCGATGCAGATCAACTCTAGTTTTTACATTAACTAGTCACCCATCGTAGCTTGATAAAACCCTTCTATTCTTAACAAATAAAAGATGGTTCTCTATGTTCTATTTAAACTAAATAATGCGCGCTTGAGGTCTTGAAGAACTGCGGATGCACGAGCGGAACGTGGGTGCATTTAGCAGCTTTTCAAGACCTCGAAAGTGCATTATTTAAGCAATAGACCACACATTTCAATGTGTTTACTGGCGAAGTAAAGCACTTGGGATGTTGGGAGAACACAAGAAATGCTTGAAAATCACAAGCCGAAGGCGCATTTCAAGTGTTCTCCGAACATCCCAAGTGCTTTATTTCACCAGTAAACACATTGAAATGTGTGGTCTGTTGCTTTTATATAACTACGACACAACGCAAGCAGGCGTGCCGATTTCTATGTGTTAACCGGCACAATAGACCATATATTTTTGAGTCTATAAGCCAATCAGAGCGCTCGTACTATCTGGGTTATATAATTTGTTTTAGGACAGAAGAAACATCGTACATGTATGTTTGTTTTATAATATAAAATTCGATCGGTACGGGGAAATAAAGTGTCGAATTTTCTAGGGGCCAACTAGAAAACCTTTGTTTATTTAGCCCCTAGATATTAATATGTATATTGTACCTTTGTCATTGACTTTTTCATATTTAGCTACATTTTTTTTCCAACAAGGAACTGTAAATATAATAATAGGTGTGAAATAAGATTGATTGATTGATTGAGCGTGCATTATAAGAAAACGAGACATCACCTAAGGATGACGGTCTTTGTTTTCATGATAGTCTGCGCCGATTTATTTTTATCTTTCATAAATTAGTTGGACTATTTTTACCACTCTATCCAATTGGTTGTTGATGTACGTGTCCGAGTGGGCCGGCGCCGGGAGGAGGGAGATAAAAATGCATTCAGTTAATGTTTTACTTGGCAGTACTCCGGCGAAGCATTCACATTTTTTTATATTTACAACAGTAACTACAGATTCATATTTATTACGGTGTTGCAAAAGCATGTCCGATTGTTTACGATATTTTAGGTTCTATTTCTGTAGCGAATTGTAAGTGTCAACGAATTTTAAATCAGTACGTGGTTCAGTTACGAATGGCATTTATATAAAGTTTAGTCTAATTTTTGAGAGAATTTTATACTGATTCGCCCACTTCAAACTCAACGTTTTTAATGAAGAATTCTAAGCATCAAAAAGAGCAAATTATCCGGCTAGTTCTGAGCCTGTGATGTCTAGCTATAATATTTTAGAAGTAGAAAACGTTTTTCGTGTCTATACATAGCCTCATGCAAACGCGAGGGGAAGTTTGGGAGAATTCATCGCTATTCTTCACATATCCAGATTCTAATTCAGAATCACTTGAAGATTCACTTGATGATTCTGGTTCACTCGATTCTGGCTCCGAATCACTAGTAATGAAGGCATGTTGACATCCCTTGAGGAGTACTCCCAGACGTCCCCCATCACGTGGGTGGCCCAGACCCGTTCTCACTTCCGCTGACTCTCAAACCCTGTTGTTTCAAATACAGTCTAAGTTGCTTACTCGTCAAGGCCTTGACTGCGTTTTCATCTGTCCAGCAAATATCCGGCAGTGCATTCCAGGAGTCCTTCACCTCTCAAAACCTTGCATTTTATTGAACCCCATTTTGACTGCACTAACAAAGAATTCCATTGTTTTAGGGTTAGGGTTTGTATTGTTTCAGGGTTAGGCGTAGCCTGATTTTCAGACGGTACGAGTTCGTCCGCTCACTTCCTCTAGGAAGTGAGCGGACGACCTCCTACCGTCTGAAAATCAGGCTAGGTTAGGCATTGTTTGGATAGCCAGTACTATTCCAGGTTCCGAGGAGGTGAAGGCCGCCCCGTGCATTCCTCTGTTCCGCCCTTTTCTTTGCCTTTGTTTCAAGGAACTCGAGGTGTTGGACATCTTACATTTTTTTCCGTCCACATTGTAGTCGGCTTACCTCTTGCATATTCTTGTTACTGGTAAAGGACAACTTTCCCTGCACAGATAATTTCTTCACCTGAACACTTGTGAGAAACTTATCAATCTCTTCTGTGTTGTTACATGCCAAATACTTTCCTGGTGCGGTTTCACCGAGTGCTGGCACGAGTAGCCTGATTTTCAGATGGTACGAGGTCGTCCGCTCACTACCTCCCCTAGGAAGTGAGCGGACGACCTCGTACCGTCTGAAAATCAGGCTAGCACTGGAGACCACTCAACAGGAACACCCATGGTCCACCCTTCTGTGTTACATGCATCGCATGGGCCGGGAGAACAAGAAAACTTCAAGTATTTAAGATAGTACTGCCCGTGACGCACATGATCTTCCTTCGACTCAGTGGTGGAGCTTTGAGAACAAGGCATTACCACACATCTTGGCTCGTTTTTGTTGGTAGACTGAAATGGTCACATAACTTCGACCATATAGATGAAGTAAACTCATGATTGTAGCACTTAGTATAGTAGCGCCCTTACATTTTCCATGATAAATAAATTATGCTTTGTACATATAAGTTACAGTACCAGAAAAATTATAGTGAATATATATCTTTTCTATTTTAATATTAGTGGTACAGGTTTATTGTTGAAAATTAGATACCACCCCCCTCCTTTGCATAGAATAATTTGCATGTTGCTACCCCCTCTCTTGGGATATGAGTTTACATTGTGCCCCCCCCCCCCCCCCCCCCCCCCACCCCCCCTCCCGTTTCTCAACCCCCCTCCTGCTAATTATTACACAGTCTCATCTTACAAGTATAACCGTCGGGTAACTTAATCTAACACTGATCTAAAACTAATCTATTTTATTGTTTCTCTTGATAATGGCGCTCTTGATATTGTATTCCTTTAATAAAGTATACGAAAGTAAACTTGTTCTCATTCTACTTCTTTTAGACTTAATTTTCAAATGACAAATGTTCTTTAAAAAAAACCGGGGGACATTATACACGCGTTATGCTATTTGCTGCGAGCGTAAGCCGAGATCTTCTCTTCTCTGTTAGCCATTTTGCCCCGGCATTTTGCAAATTTACTTTGATTTCATCCATCCCACACGTGTGCTAGGGTCGTCAGTTTATCAGTATGAAAACCACTGAAAATAATTTTGTTCCGGCCCGGAACTGATAAAGGCATGTCACTCGCTGTAACTTGCTGTAACACATTTAGCGCGACGTGGTTGTCGTGTTGAGTGAATGACATCACGTCCGCTGAATGATGTGAACGGCTTCCAGTAATGGCGGACAGGATTTTACCGGTGGTTTAACTTGATCGTTTGGGTGCATTTTTTCTAATTTTAATATTTCTAACACATAAAAATTATACGGCTGTTTGCTACTGGATGTCGTCGGGTTTGTATTTTTGTCCAGTAATTTTTTGGGGGGAAGTTTTTAAGTTTTACGGGGGCGTCAGCGCTAATAACGCGAAGCTAAGATCTGTCAGCTGGTGTAAACAATGATATATATATATAGTTAAGGTTATAAAACCACAGCAAAAACCGTGTACAATCAATCCTGCCAGACGTTGGATCAAAAAACAGATCTTGATCAGCAAGAAGAAGAAAATATAATGATAAAGTGTCCGAAGACTACTGCAATGCTGATCAAATACAACGCTTGTCGAGGTTTATACAATATTTCGGCTGGCCAGTACCAGCCTTCTTCAGGTTTATTTTACAGTGAAGGTCACAAATGGATACAAGGCTTATATAAATTGTTAATTACGTAAACAAGCTCCTGATATCCCCTCCGTTTATAATATCGCTTGCAAGAGTCTTTTGTGATGGACTCATTTCCTGGCTGGACCAAATTGAACCTTTAGTCTGAGTACGGGCGTTAGGATAATACCGACCGTTACTGTTACAACATTTGATCTAAAGTCCGGTTTAACACGACAGGCATTCTGGGTACGGCACTCCTAAGTTTTAGGTACGCGTGCCAGGAATTTCCGGCTCTGAACTTAAATGGTTCAATTCTTACCAGTTACCGGAAGACAGCAAAGGTGTTTTGAAAATGGGCATCTATCTTCAGAAAAATTAATCTGTATGGAGTACCTCATAGTTCGATCCTCGGTCCCCTTTTATTTCTACTTTACATCAATGACTTACCCAACTGTTTAACATCTACTATGCCTTGCATATATGCTGACGATACATATTTTTTTACATCTTCTTATGGTGTGGTTGAACTTGCTACTGATATCGAAAATGTATGCTATTGGCTCTCTTATCTAGTTCCACCCTTCAAAGAAAAAACTCATGCTTATTGGATCAACTTACAGCTTGACCAATAAAGCTGGTGATTTATCTAGTACTGTGTTTATCGACAAAACTTAAGTTTCGCAAGTTTCATAAATGCATAGGGGTGGAACTTGATGAAAATCTTTCGTTTGAGAGTCACATTGAGAAAATTTGCAAAAAAGCTAGTAGGGTATTGGCTCCATAAAACGAATAAAACCCTTCGTCCCATTTTATTCACTGGTAAAAATATACAAAGCCTTAGTCCAACCTTATTTCGATTATTGCTCACCCTTGTGGGATACGTGTGGCAAGGTCCTGCAAGATAAATTAGTAATTACAAAACGTCCAAAGTTATAACCGGGGCTGATTATAATGCTCGATATGCTGATGTCCTTACCTCCCTAAACTAGAAAATCCTTCATACATAAAGGCGCCAGAGAAATATAAATAAAAAATTAAAGCATCAATGATTTATAAAATTCTTAATAAGCCATTTGCCCCAAATCTAAGAACCTCGTTTCTTCGACTTTCTGATAGTGGCATAAACTAAACCTTAGAAATTGGAAATCAGCCTTCTCAGCTTGTAAATTTGAAGTTGAAAGTTGTAATGGCCTAGAATATCAAAATAAAATCTTATGTACATGTATGTATGTATGTATGTAAACCAGGAGGAAATAGCAAATTTTACACTCGTTCGCACTTTGCGGCATTTGATAACAACAACTAGTTTATTCGTACCAAAAAAGAGAATCTAGATTAAGAGTAAATAGCCTGCTTGGACTACCTGTGGTTTTATTTCTGTTCACTTCAACTTCTCCCGAACTCAGTTGTATTTCCAGTTTATATTAAAAAAATATGTATTTCCAATTGCCGAAGTAAATGAGATGTTTCCCAGAGTCGGAATTGTATTTTTAACTCGCGCGTTTTAACGACCATGGCTCATTAGCTATTCACATTATGCTAATTATTCCATGTCCACACACCACACAGCAACGAGTCAACAAGTCATTAGATACAAACAACTATGACTTCTCACAAAATTCACCAGTTTTCTTGTTTCTAAGATGTACAACTAAAACAAAATGCTGGAGATACGTGGAGTGGGAGAGAGGGGAGATGCTCCGGCACAGGCGATTTTACAAGCGAACTCGCGAGCACAAGCGATCAGAAAGGCTGCTGAAACTCAAGAAGAACTGACTCGAATAAAAGAACGAGTAACACGGGTAAGAAACTGCAATTACCGACCCCGAAATACGGATTACAAGTATTCTTATATCACAATAAACCTAATTATCTATTTGTGAACCTCTCTAGACTTTGGATACCTATGATTTGAGTGAGAAATTGTCGGCCGGAGTCGAGAAAGCCGAAGTGGAGAAGATTACTGATGAATTCATACGCGAACAAGCGACCTTGGAATTTGTAGATGATATGGTAAGAAATTTGGTTTATTTTGGATGAATCATGACTTAACGTGATTCTTGTAATCCGAAGATTACAGGGGTTCCTTTGGATCTTTCTTGACGGTTTATTTCAAAGCCGAATTATGGTTAAAACTCTCGCGGGATTTGGAGGGCGTTCATCCTTGTTGTTGTCACGTTAATTCGCTTTTGTTGAGCGATCGAAACCTGACAGCTAAACTGTTGAAATCTTATGCCAATTGATATGTTAATAGTTACGAGACTTCAAAAGGACGATCTAATCGAGAAAGATCTAGAAGTTTGTTTTATTTCAAAGCAGTTTCGCGAATGGTGAGCGACTCATGATTGAGATATGAATTCTCTCAAAGTAAACAGATGTGATGCGTGTGTTTACGTAAGGGGAATTTAGTATTCAACTTCACACTTTCATTTATTGTGCTTAAATGCCGTTTTAAATCTTTGAGGAAATACATGTATGGGCTTGATTCAAATACTCAGGGCCGGAAGTCACGTGTCGGGTTGTAATAACAAAAATACTGCAATTATTCAGTACTATTTCACCGTTTACTTGTGAACCCTAGCTCTAAATACTTGAGAACTCGTTTTGTGATGGTTAGGGTTCGTTTTGGGGCCAGGGAGACGCAATGTATCTGTTGTAGGTTGTTTCTCAATTCAGGTTGTTTTTAAAACAACCTAGGTCATTTTAAAACAACCTAGGTCATTTAAAAACAACCTAGGTCATTTAAAAACAACCTAGGTCATTTTAAAACAACCTAGGTCATTAAAAAAAAAAAATTCACCCACCCCTCCCCTACAAAATATTTTTTGACGAACTACCCCTCCCCTCTACTTCCTTCCCCTCCCTTCCCACTGCCTCTCAATTTTCTCCTTGTCCCCCCTGACACACCTTACTGTACTGTACCACTTACCTCAACGGTCACCCATCCACTTACAAACCTTGCCCGGTCGGGCTTAACTTGGCCGAATCACAAGGAACGCCTGGTAGATATTAATCCAGTGGATTATCGCACTGCGCCACGAAAGCGCTTGTTGATTTGAACACATCATTTATTCTCCAAGTGACTTATCGTCAAACCCAGTCCCTCTCGTTATGTGCGCATGCGTACTACTAACAAAATCGGACTTGGAAACATCTTTCGAAAACATTGTATGGACGACATTAAACAACACGTTTGTGTTGACTCTGCGTTCTTTTATGAAAGCTGCAGCAAATCAAGGGAAGTAAGGAAGCTAAATCCAGAAAAAATACTTTGTTTCTTGACTTTATTACGGCTCCACTCGTACTTCGAAACAAACTGTGTCAACCGAACCGACTTAGAGTAATCACTGACCGAAAGTAAAGACAAAAGAAAGCGCATCACCTCTAACATTAACTGTATTATATTGTCTTGTCAGTCTCTAATCAAAGAACTCCGAGAATGTGAAAAGACGTAAAAAATGGATAAATGATCGGGCGCTTTCTCAGTGTAAGCATATTAATTATTCATATTGTCGAATTTTCATACAAACCTTCTAAAACCTAACCCCAAATTTGAAAAAAACCTAACCATTTTAAATCCCAAATCATTAATAGAACGAGTCTAAATACATCTGAACTTAATGGAGAATTTAGCGAAGTTTTCAAGTGTTTTCAAGTACACTTTTCTTCAATGGTCCTGTGAACTAATTAATCCAAAACCTAACCCTGTATTTAAAAAAAACCTAACCGTCCACAAGGGCTGTTCACTTACTTTGAAGTCAATGATTTTAGAGCTATAGTCACTAAATTAAGCTTTTTAAATAATGCTTCTTCAATGGTCCTGTGAACTAATCCAAACCCTACCCCTACATTTAAAAACACCCTAACCGTCAACAATGGGTGCTCACTAATTTAGGGTTTTTAGAGCTAAGTCGCAACGTAGAAATGTAATGCTTTAAATTCTTCAATATAGTCATACAAACCCTAACCCTACATTTAAAAGACCCTAAAATGACCTAGGTTGTTTAAAAATGACCTAGGTTATTTATATTTTAAAAATAACCTAGGTTATTTAAAAATGACCTAGGTTGTTTAAAAATGACCTGAATTGAGAAACAACCTACAACATATCCATTGCATGCATGCAGCAGTCAAACACTATTCACTTCCGGCTTGAAATGATCCAGAGGCATGGTTTACCTTCATTTAAGGTACTCATGCCTGGAGAGTACATCGGCAATGTTGTAAGACTTAATTAGCCTAGTGTAGCCTCCTTAAGAAAGTGTAATGGGTTGCTTACAATGTACAGTACTGCCTGGAATTATTGAAGCATTTACTGCGGTTTTACCGCCTCCAATGACCGCGGTAATACCGCGGTTTGACCTCAGAACGACCGCGGTTTTACCAAGGTCAACTGCGGTAATTAGTTGGATGCGGTCACGGCCGTGGCCGCTAACATTTTTATCATGCCGAAATCATTGACTTTAGTGTGAAGATAAGATGTTCATGTAGCAGTATCACAAACGTGTGAGTTTGGCACAATGACTCGGCATTCTTTTCATTCTTTATTCAACACCGCTGTTAACTTTAGAATCTTTTATTTTCGCTTCATTCAGAACTTTAACGACGGGTAGAGAAGCACTCATCAGTGAAATGAAGACTTTAGAACCCGCCATTAGAGTTCTGAATGAAGCGAAAATAAAAGATTCTAACCCGCCGTTAGAGTTCTGAATGAAGTGAAAATAAAAGATTCTAAAGTCTTAGTTTCACCGATGAGTGCTTCTCTACCCGCCGTTTGAGTTCTGAATGAATGGCGAAAATAAAAGATTCTAAAGTGTGCTTCTCTACCTGCCATTTGAAGCATGTATGTTTTATTAAACTATGTATACATAGTATTGTGTCATGACCACGGATTTTGGCTGCAGCTTCCATTGTGGTGAATACTTTGACCGCAGATTTTAACAGCGGCTTTCATTGCAGTGAATAATTTGGCCGCAGATTTTGACCGCAGCTTTCGTTGCGGTGAATAATTTGACCGTGGTAAAACCTTGTCCATAGTGCAGTAATACTGCATTGAATGGCTCTTCAGTTTCAAGTTTTCTTTTTCCCATTTACAGTTCCTGAATGGAATGATTTGCCTAGCCATACTGATGTTGATACAGTTTTCAAACCTTAGTTAACATTGCTATGTAAATATGACCACCACCCTTAGTTCATATTTAGTTATTTATTATTAACTATTTATTATTATATATTATCATTTTCGTTATGTATAATCTTGGTGTAAAGCAACTCAGCGTAACCAAGTAATAAACAGAAACAGAAACATGGTAAAACATGTTTGTACTGCTGTTTTGCAATCTATCTCCAGAGATTCAAATGACAATGCCATGGTGACCATGTTGTTGAACTATGAATCACATGCAAGCAAAACATTGTGAATTTGTCTTTGAGCCCTAGAATTCTTTTCTCTCTGCACTTAATTCAACCTAGGTTGAGACGAGCAGACCAACAACAAGACATCCCTTACAGGGTTTCAAATTTGCACTCGCTTACTCGCTAAATGCGAGTTGGTTTTAGGAATTGCATGTTGAAAAAAACACCTTCTTCTGCAAGTTGACAGTCATTTAAAAGACAAGTCACTGCATCCCTGAAGACTTTGCAAAATTAGCAGAATTGCATGAGCCTGCATTCATTGTTAATCATTTACCTAAAAAAACATTTCTTGTTGTTATGGTAACTTTGAAATTGCACTGAATTTCAACTTCCTGCACTGAATTATAACTTTGCACTGAATTACCAGTCAACCAATCAGAATAAAAAAACTTTGTTGAGTATTAAAATTATTAAATAGCTAAATGAACTGATTTCCATAACCATTATTTTAAAGTTGCTTCCCTATTGCCCAACTTTCTTCAGGTATGTCCAGTTCAAGTAGCTGCACAATAAACCATAACATGTCTTTCTTTATTTCCAGACACAACTGATGGTCATACTTGCTGATCCTGTTGCAAAAAGAAAAGTTTGTATTGTTTTTAGTACAATGTACATGTGCTAAGTCTCCCTGCATAATACTGTAAAACAGTAGAGAAAATTATTATGCAAGAGACTATATGGAATGAAACACTACCATGAAGTAATAATTTTTATACCCTCCTTGGCCTGTAGATAATCACTATATATATTCCACTCTTATTAAGGTAGTATCGTCGTGTACCGTTGAGATCCGTGGGGAATCCGCGCGTTCGGAGGGTTGTCGTACTGCTATTATAGTATATATTATGCTATTATAGTGTATATTATACTATAATAGAATATTTTATGAACATGCTAATGAAGTTGATATAAATCTGGTAAAAGAAACGACTGCAATCAGCGAATTCTCTCGTGGTCTAATGGTTAGGGTTTGGGTTGGTGGTGGGTAAATAAGCCATTGCATTGATTCTTAACCGGCCCGGGGTTCGAATCCCGGTTCAGGCGGTAATTTTTTTTATAGTGAGGATAACGTATAATCGTTCTAAAATTTCTAAGTGTCGATTCGGATGTTCGTATAAAATTTCTGAGTCTCAAATTATTCATAGCGAACGTGGGTAACAAAGGGAATTTTATGACGCAGTTGGTTAAATGGTACACGACGATACTACCCTTATTAATGCCCCTGTAGATATAGTTCCCCTGTAGATAGTCCCCCCTGTAGATTAAGTCCCCCTGTACATGTAGATATATAGTCCCCCTGTAGATAGTCCCCTGTAGATCATCCCTCCTGTAGATAGGCCCCCTATAGAGAGTCCCCCTGTAGAGTCACTCAGTCCCCCTGTAGAGAGTTCCCCCTGTAGATAGTCCCCCTGTACATGTAGATATATAGTCCCCCTGTAGATCATCCCTCCTGTAGATAGGCCCCCTATAGAGAGTCCCCCTGTAGAGTCACTCAGTCCCCCTGTAGAGAGTTCCCCCTGTAGATAGTCCCCCCTGTACATGTAGATATATAGTCCCCCTGTAGATAGTCCCCTGTAGATCATCCCTCCTGTAGATAGGCCCCCTATAGAGAGTCCCCTGTAGAGTCACTCAGTCCCCCTGTAGAGAGTTTCCCCTGTAGATAGTCCCCCTGTACATGTAGATATATAGTCCCCCTGTAGATCATCCCTCCTGTAGAGAGTCCCCCTGTAGAGAGTCCCTCCTGTAGAGAGTCCCCCTGTAGAGTCACTCAGTTCCCCTGTAGAGAGTTCCCCCTGTACATGTAGATATATGTGACCTTTCACGAGAAAACGTACACTAACGCTTTTCCGTAAACCGGCAAATTTAAACGGTTAATTAGTAAACGCTTTTTTTGGGTCGTTTAAACGTTTTTTCAGATCGTTTAAAACGCTTTTTCCATATCGTTTAAACGCTTTTTCCAGATCGTTTAAACGCTTTTCCAGATCGTTTAAAACGCTTTTCCAGATCGTTTAAACGGTTTTTCAGATCGTTTAAACGGTTTTTCAGATCGTTTAAACGGGTTGCTTCGGAAACCAAACGGTTTACCAAAACGTTTAAATGGACTGGGTTGAAGAGCAAACGGTTTCTAAAAACGTTTAAATGATCTTGGAAAGTGATTAAACGGTTTTTTAGTGATAAGCCTCAACGATTAAACTGCTTGCGGAAAGCAACTTGCGAGCGTCCTGTTCGCCCTGTAAAAGTTTGCGGATAAGAGCATAACAGAGTATTGTGCAAAAGTCTTGCAGACACCTTTCGGCAAATTTCGGGGCTTTTCGGGGCTTTACGACGAAATGAACGAAAATGTTCACGAACTGAAATTTATTTTGTTTAATCTGTGCGACATTTCCCAGTGCTCTGCGACAGGAAAGCGCTGCACTCTTCGAAATATCGTGCGAAATTTCGTTTGATACTCTGCGAATATTCGCACAAAACTTCGCTTCTTCGAAATTTCGATCCTTCGAAATTTCGATCCTTGTCCGTCAAAGATCAAGTTACTTTTTCCGGCTCACATCGGTCAATTCGACCAACCTGAGTGTAAACTTTATTCGGGACTTTGACTAACTGAACTTTACGGCTCACTTTCGATCGGTACAAAGAGGATAACTGTAGAGTTTACTTCAGTTCAGTCAGTATAATCAGGCTAAGAATGGCTCCGCTAAGAAAAGAAATCCGATGCTTTGAACCCGGTTTGAATCGAAGGCCGGAAGGGTAATAAACGAAAGGAATGCGTTACTATATTAAATCGCGCGCACGTCCCAACTTCGGAAGTGTTCAATTTTGTAAACGTTATCTGTATATCCACAATAATATTCAGATCCTTCAGCCTTCCAGATCTTTGTAAAAGTCGTTGCATAAATTTTTCAAGTAAAATTCGGAACATGCAGTTATCGAAATATTGTGAGCCGTAAAATAAACAAAACAACGGCTGCTCGCTTTAAGTTCACAGCCGGCGGTGCGTGGCCCGCTTTAAAAGCTTGACTCACTCGCTGAGCGCAAAGCATAACACCAAATAAACTTTTGCTTCAGTGTAGTTTCACATTTACAGTAGATCCTTGTCTTGTTGGTTTCGGCAGAAATCATTGTAAATGTTTGCGTATTAAAATCTCAAATCTCAACTCTTCTGAATTTCCACGTGCAATCAGTCAGGCGTGAACGTGTTATTCTGATTTTTTACTGAACATCAACAGTTTTGAAGCAACGTTTGTCATATTGAAAGACGTGCAAAAACTTCTATACTCTTAGCAGAAAACTTCTACTGGGAAAGTGCAATTCCTTTTGAATTAAAAGAGCTTTAATGCATTGGATCAGATCAGTCAGTTCGCGTAAATGCAAATTAATTGCGCCCCGCGGTATTTGTGTCAGAAATGAGACACGCGTCTGGCTGACAGTTCACGATTGACGGCGAAGAATCTTGACTTTTTGACGCCTCTGGCACGCAGGGTATTTACCAAAACCATCTTACTGTACGTTTGTAAAACTGTTTGTCATGAATTCGAATTTGTCACGCGTTAATCCTGGTGAAAGAAAGGTTAAAATACAAAACTGTGCAATTAACACGTACGCTTGCCGAAATTTCTTCGTCCATGGCAGAGGACGCCTCCTATCGATCTGTCAAAACAAAAAGAAGATAAGTTCTCATGGTGAAGTACGAAGCGTGACGTGCAAGATAGTTTGGTTGTTCAATCAAACGGTTTGCCAAGGCAATTAAACGGCCAAACACGGACTATTGAACGATCTGGTGAATCGTTTAAACGGTTTCTGTTTTGAAGCAAACGATTTGCGAAAACGTTTAAACGAAATTCTAAACCGTTTAAACGAATTTGGAAAACGTTTAAACGAATTTCAAAACCGTTTAAACGATTTTTGAAAACGTTTAAACGATTTTCGAAAACGTTTAAACGACTTTTTTACCCGTTTAAACGGATAACAAACGGTTTAGAGCACTAAACGGAAAAGCGTTAGTGTACGTTTTCTCGTGAAAGGTCACATATAGTCCCCCTGTAGATCATCCCTCCTGTAGAGAGTCCCCCTGTAGAGAGTCCCTCCTGTAGAGAGTCCCCCTGTAGAGAGTTCCCCCTGTAGATAGTCCCCCTGTACATGTAGATATATAGTCCCCCTGTAGATCATCCCTCCTGTAGAGAGTCCCTCTGTAGAGAGTCCCTCCTGTAGAGAGTCCCTCCTGTAGAGAGTCCCTCCTGTAGAGAGTCCCCCTGTAGAGAGTCCCTCCTGTAGAGAATCCCTCCTGTAGATATAAAATTATAGTTCTCCTGTAGATATTCTCTCTTGTAGAAAGTTCTCTTGTGGATATAGTCTCCCTTCATGGACAGTCCCTCCTCCAAAAACAGATTTTGTAACTTCTAAGAAATAAATCTGCTCTGTTGTTAATTTGCATGGGGTGTGGTACATGTACATGTATATGTAGTTTTGTTTTATGGTTTGTTATTTAAAACTAAATTGTTAATTGCCACGATTTCATTAAAAATAATGCTGTACTGTATAACAAAAATAAGAATGCGCAAGTATTGGCAGTTTTTTCTCCTCTTGTTTTTCTGCCATTAAATACGGGCCCCCATGCATCATGAAAATTTCATGAAAATTCAATGAAAATGAAATGCCATGAATAATGTGAATAACATGAAATTGGTTAAATATCCAGCTACATGTAGATGTATGGGATTGATTATCAGTGATGTGTTTTATTGAATTGGAGGCTGCCAGAGCTTGAGAGCTTGGTTGCCAGCCAACTGTGGCAACCAACTAGCCCAGCACACTTGGTCACATGGGAGTGGACAAACATGTCAAGGGTAGGGAGGGTGGGGAAATGCCAACCACTAAACGAAGACTGCTAAACACAATTCAAAACACAGCACTCTGAATCCCAGCACTCTCTAGCAATGCGATACACAAATGCAAACAACCCACCAAACTAAGCAAAGCATATGAAAAACCATATGAGATGCTGATCCAGGCCCCGTGAGTTGTACCACAGGAAGACCAGTAATTTGCTGGCGAATTTAACCATGCCTAAATTGCTTTAGTCTCGATTATAATTATTTTTTTATGTTTTGAATATGCAGTTTTCATGGGAATTACCTTGAGCATGCACAGTAGTGTGTGCATATTGTATAACACCCCCTTCCCCCTTAAATGCCCATTACTAGCAAGGAGAGAGTGCCAGTTGAGGAACTACACGTATTATACAAATAGTGTGTTGATCAAGGAACTATTGGCTGATAGCTATATATAGATATAGTTGCCCATGGCAATTTGATGTTTTTAAGGGGCCGTTGACAAATAAAAAAAAAATCCACTGACATCCATTGGATGCTAAGCACTGACCCCCCTCCCCACCCCCCCCCCCCCCCCCCCATCCCCCCTTACATCCAATTCATATAAAATTGAACAATACAGTTATCCCTAAAGTTAAAAAAAAAAATTCCTTAACATCCAGACCATTACCCCTTCCCCCTTTAACGTCTTATCGATGTTAGTGGAATTTTTTTTGATTTGTCGACGGCTCCTACACGTAAGTAATAATTCAGCTAAGAACTGTAGCAAAAGGCAATAGGCTGCAGCAATGAGCATATCACAACATACAATTTTGCTTGAATATGCCTGAAGTGCTGTATGAGATCTCTACAATCTAAACTACACCCAGAAAATAGTTTTTTACATTCCTTTGCCATTCATGCTATTGTTCTTAGCCAAAGCATTACTTAAAACCAATATAAGCCTGTGAATGCAATATGCTAGTTTTAAGAACATCAAATTTCCAAGGGAAACTATCATGCAGCTGATAGTCCCAAGACACTGACACACTCTATTTGTTGTTATTAATCATCACAAAATTGTCTTACGCATTCAGCGGGCACTATAATAATTATACAAATAAAGTGTGTCTGTTGAGTCTGAACTATCGGCTGATAGTTGCCAACTGATTGTTGCCTGCGGAAATTTTATGTTCTTAAAACAAATATTCATTGTAAGCACGAGAACGCAGTTCGAGGGCTTATGTGCTAGTTTTAATCTTGCGTGAACATCAAATTTCCAAGAGAAACTATCAGCCGATAGTTCCAAGACAACCATACTCTATTTGTCATTATTGTTCATCACAAAATTGTCTTCCGAGCTCAGCGGGCACTATTATACAAATAGACTGTGTCCGTCGAGGAACTATTGGCTGATAGTTGCCCGCGGAAATTTGATGTTCTTAAAACAAATATAAGCCCGAGAACGAAGTTCGAGAGCTTATAAATTATGCTAGTTTTAAGAACATCAAATTTCCAAGGGAAACTATCAGCCAATAGTTCCGAGACAAACACAGTCTATTTGTCGTTATTGTTCATCACAAAATTGTCTTCAGCTTTCAGCGGGCACTATCGCCTGATAGTTTGCCTCCGCGGACGACAACTACATTTGTATCACGTCATGTGATCGGTTTTAGCCAATGAGCGCGCGCCAAAATTTTGTGGTGAACTATAACGCCTGATAGTTTGCCTCCATGGACGATAACTATCAGGTCACATGATCGCTTTTAGCCAATGAACTTGTGCCAAAATTTTGTGGTGAACTATAACGCCTGATAGTTAATATATCACATGATCATGAATTTCATCCAATCAGAATCGGAGAGAATTTGTACATGTGGTGAACTATAATGCCTGATATTGCTCTGTGGAGGATAAATACTATAATGTCACATGATCACTTTTGGCCAATGAGCGCATGCTAAAATTTTGTGTTGAACTGTGATGCCGGATAGTTTGCATCTGCAGAAAACCACCATCATATGTCACGTGACCAATTTCATCCAAACAGAATAGCCCACTTCCGAGATATGTCTCACTTCCTACGTACAAAGGAATCAATACTAGGCTCTGTGCATAATTCTCAGTTGTTTGTGACAAGACTACATCACTCCTGTAGTTTGTCACGAACGACTGAGCATTAATATGCACAAAGCCTGATATTGATTCCTTTGTACGTAGGAAGTGAGGCATATCTCGGAAGTGGGCTATCGGAGAGAATTTAGTGGTGCATGAACTGTAATAATGGATAGTCCCTGGAGACCATATGTGTACATGGACATCAGATTCTATGCTATAGAACGGTTGTCGATTGAGTGTCGTAAAACAAAACCTATTTTCAGTAAGTATAATTACGTAGCCAATCACAGGAGCAAGCAAACATGCATTGAGCCAATCGTGAACTGATGAAGTAATTTGTGATCGGTTTTACTTGAACTGATCATGAGGGAAAGTAAACGCAATCAATAACTTGCTAAAATGAAAATTGATTATGTGATGGACCAAACAATGTTTACAACTTGATTAGCTGATAATTAGGGGAAAAAACATTTTTGACAGCGAATAGAAAAACTAAACAAATTCAATCACTTATTACTTTCGACACTCAATCAAACTGCTCTATGGGAGAGACACTGTACTGTTGTACAAATGTCAGTTTTGTGTCTAATTTAATGTATTGTTTGTATTTCAGTATCAACAACAAGTTACTGTTTTTATTGTTGGGTTTGAGAATCTGTGTAGTCGCAGAGCCAAGGTAAGATTTTCAATAAAAATAAAAATAAATGAATTTGAATTGAAAATTTTGATGACAAATTGTTTAGACAAGGATTAAACTGTGTGTTTGGAGTAGAGGCCCCATAATGTTTCTTTTCCTACTTGTATTTTTTGACAGAATTCTTGAGTAGGCTTAAAATTCAGCCTGTAGTACGTAATGTGATGTTAAAATAGTTACCGGTATAATAAAATGTGTTACACTGCACATCAAACATAGCATCTCTCCCTCCTTGTTAGCTGCATGTACATGTAAGTGATATTTTATCAAGTGATATTAAAGATAGATTATTTTTATAATTATAATAATTAATGGCCATATTTATATAGCGCCATATCACCACAGTCTCATGGTGCTTTAAATATGCATATTACTGACATCCCATCAGTGATTTTTTTCGGACTGCTTATGGCGCTGATAGCTGCCATGCAGTTTACAATTTTGAGTGTGTGGTTAGTGCAATGGCCAGGCTGTGTACTGGGTGACAATCGGCTTATAAACGACTCCCTGCCCAAGGATGCAGCTGGGATTCGAAACCCCAACCTCCCACACTTAAGAGCATGCTCTACCAACTGAGTTTAAACTAGTTATAAGTGGTGAAGTACAGGTCTGATGACTGAGGGAGGTTGCAGGTTCAAACCCTGGCCGGACCAACACTCAGCTGCCTAATTATGAAACAATTTTGTTCTCAAACTGCAAATGGTTAGACCTTCATATCTTTTTGTAAGGATGTTAAATTGTAGGTCCACCAGTGAATGAATTAAGATGTAGAGCCACCTTGTGGATGTGTCACTGGTTAATTTACAGTAATTATTATAATATTGTATTGTTGTTATTATTATATAGTATTGTTGTTGTTATTAGTATTATTAATGAAGTATTTTTGTATCAGCTCCTTGGACAATTGCAAGAGGTGAGTAAATGATGATACTACAATGTACATGTATATTAATATCTAGACTGTCTACAAGTACATTAGACTTTCTCAAAGTCCTTCTTAACCCCATACACAAAGGACTTTTCCCACTTGCATTGCACCAAATTTACGGAGGCATGGCTTAATATGACGTACTAAGATTTGCCCAATCACAAAGCATCAATTCTTCAGGCATTGTATGTTGACATGTCAAGTCAGTCAACCGTGGATGTGGTATTTACAATTTGATTGTACTCATAAAGAGTTTGTGAAGGGCACGAAATGTAAGCTCTGCCCCTGAAACAAAATTGTTTTCGCGCCAAAACATAATCCCCCGATTCAATTTCCTGCAAGTGAAACAAGTCGAACTCGCCTCTCGCTTCGATTCTCACGCTCGCTTTTTGACCCAGTAATCGCTTACCCAGTGACTCAGTGAGTTCGACTTGGAGCAAGTCTATATGTACATATAACCTTAATTGTCACTTTCAATATTATTCTGAACATTTAATTAATGCACCACAATTAATCTTCAGGGTTTGTTCAGGGTTTGCTCAGGGTTTGCTAGGGTTTGCTGGGTTCACTGGGTTCGCTCAGAGTGAATGCAGCAAACATTGAGCAAACCCTTGGGTACACTCTGCGTTAGCTCAAAAGCAAACCTGAACCCGAATGCACTGGAGGTTAGTTCTGGTCGGTACTGTAAGTGACTTGTGATCAAGTTCTAAATTCTCCCTTAAAAAACAAGAATATAAAGGAGAATGTAGAATGACTGTGATCAAGTCAGTCCATGCAAGAACAGAAAAAGTTACTTGTGATCAAGTTCTAAATTCTCCCTTAAAAAAACAAGAATATAAAGGAGAATGTAGAATGACTGTGATCAAGTCAGTCCATGCAAGAACAGAAAAAGTTACTTGTGATGAAGTTCTAAATTCTCCCTTAGGAAAAAAGGATATAAAGGAGAATTTAGAATGTGATCAGCAAGCAATTATGCCATTCTCGCATGATTGGACAATTGAAGGGGTCCATGCAAGAACCGCATAAGTGACTTTTGATCAAGTTCTAAATTCTCTCTAAGAAAACAAAGAATATCAAGAAGAATTTGGAATTTCATCAGAAATCACTTACACTGTTCTTGCACGGACCCCTTCAATTATGTCCTATACATTTGTTGTTGCTCAAGATTATATAGTATATTAAATTAAAATAAATGATAGAAGTGTCATTCATCAAAATATTGATATTTAAGTTTTAACAATTTTAATTGGTATCAGTCAGTAGAATCTAACTTTGAGTAAAATTAATCATTTGGGGAACAGACCATATTTTTACTATAAACCAACTTTTGGATTTGACTGTCCGGCAAGAATGCTTAATAGTAACAGTACAGGTAACCTGAGTTTCGGGTGCTCCTTTCCTGTAAAACAAAGAAGAGAGAAAAAAGGGAAAGGAATGCCTGATACAATTAAATACTGGTCGAATCGCTTTCTGCCCCTCGTCACGGTCCCTGTCACGAATCATGTCAAATAACTAAGCCCTGTCAGCTTGAGCCAATCAAAATTCGCCGGAACATCAAAGCTAGACACACTGAATGGTGTTTGCACAATTGAATTTAGGTACTAACAACAACGACAACACACAGCTCACTTTTGCCTGTCTTAATATGTTCGCATACTTTTGGAAGCAGCTGGTAGATCAGGCTCTTTCCATAGCCCGTAGGCAGAATTGCCAACACGTCTTCCCTACAACAGATTAGTCTCCTAATACACTCTTTCTGCTCTGGTTTCTGGAAAGTAAAGCCTTGAAGAGATTCGCATAATACTTTTTCAAAATTTTCGACATCTCTCTTTAATAGATGCAACAAAATAGACTAGAAACTGGGCTGTGAAAACAAATCAGAAAAAATACCAAAATTTGGAATGTTTACATGCGACTTGACCAGTATTTGTATCAGGCATTCCTTTCCCTTTTTTCTCTCTTCTTTGTTTTACGGGAAAGGAGCACCTAAAACTCAGGTTACAATACATACAGGTAACCCAAACTCTAATTTCTAGTTGGTGGTGTGTTTACTATAAATGGAGAAAAATATAATTTTTACATTATTGATAGGTTAAAATCAAATGAAATAAACATACACTGTACCTTTGCTCTATCTGTTGTCCTTTGTCATTTATTAGCGATTTGGGCTTTTTTTTTTCTGATCTCCTCTCCCTAAGAAAGAGACAATTAGGCTGAGAACACTTGGATTTTGACATTGTGCACACTCTTAGACGGGATTTTTCCCACCTAAATAAATTATTGTTGATTATCTCTTGTCTCTGTTGTAAATAGTTTTTTCTTCAAAACATTTTGGATGATGACAAGTTTGAGTTGGAACCCCCTGAATTTGACTTGGAAGATGTTGGTGTACAAGTCAGGGAGGCATTAGAAAAAGCTGGAAAGGTCACTGAAAGACTGGCAGCTGTCTCAAAGGATGTGATAAAAGCACTGGAACAGGTCAATCCAAAGGAGAGGAAAAAGTAAGAGTGCTATACAGTTTGTGTACATTCCTGTCATAGAATCTGGCTACCAGTGATTATCACCAGCAATATTATTATGATGCATCATGATCACCAGTGATCACTGACGCTTCTATATAGACACAATTTGACAGTCATTGCTAATGAAAAATGTAGACATACATTCTCATTTTTCCGTCCTTTGTGTTTCTTTCATTCAATCTGTCTTTAATTGAGGTTCAAGTATTTAGAGTACTTTTACTATTGTGGCAAATTTGTTAACAACATGTCAATTTCTACTTAGCAACGTGACTGATTAACCGTTGCAACAAACACAAATTCAGACAACAGTACTGTTAAACAGTCAACCTGAAACCATAGTGTATATGTGCAGAAGGAGATAAAAACTTGGCAAGCTGCAGTTCTGATTTTTAATCAAAAAATTGTTTATCTAGAGGGAAGAAGAAGTTAGAGAAAGCACTTGACCAGTCCCACGAAGATATCTTATCACTGACAGAGAAGCTTCTGAAAGTACAGACTGGTAAGTTAAGGATGTTTAAATCTTCAGTATTGAAAGTGCTAAATATAAGCCCTTGAGCCAGAAATAATTGATTTTTGTGCAGTGAATTATTTTAAATCTTGTTCAACCATTTTTGGGTGCTTTATATAGTCTTCAAAAACTCATGAATAATTAATGAGCATTTTGTCCAATCAGATGAAGCAAATCAGTCACGTGCATGCTCCTTTATACCTGATAAAATATCATCATTCTAAAAAGCCCGGGGAGGGCTTTGATTTCGGTACCAGGGGAATATGGGGTACAAAGATATTACAAAAGAATGCAAATTAGGATGAAGACTTCATATCAAGAATACCAATGAACATGAAATTTTATATAAAGTTTCATCCTAATTAAGAATTCACTGATAAAGACCCAAAGATAGCAAAAAGTGCACGGAACATAAGGTACCTAGAAAATAAATTTTGCACTAAATTTACTAATATCAGCAGACTACCGAGATACACAGATAATATTTTTAAAATGAAGTTATCCAACTACCATTACTTGTTTACCGAGCCACTGTTTAGTTTAATTATTAAAACCAAACTCAAAGCCGTAAAATAATAAAAACATGCATTAAACTTACATATTTTGTGCCAGAGCCAAAACTTTAGAGTCTGCCGTCATGTCAGTCATATCGCTTTCCAAGTCTTGAACTTTATCGAGGTAAACTACGACACCAAATCCTTCAAGTGCAGGTTATTCTTGCATTGCGAAATGGCGCTTCAAACAACATAGTATGGTAATTTCTTCATGTCCTTCCCTTGAGATATTCGTAATTGCCGGCGGTGATTACTCGAATATTTTGCATGGCGTTGTGAATACAAAGGTTCAATGGTTCATTAAGTAACCATTCCCTTGAGATGTGCGACTTTCTTTCATTGCATTCTTGAAGCGTTTTTGAAGCCGTTTAAAACACTCACAGCACGTGTTTTATCAACTAAGTCTAAAAATTGATAAAACACTGCTGTTCGTGTTTTAAACAGTACATAAAATATGCTATAAAAATAATACATTACAAACCCTTCGATTGACAGCATTTCAGGAACATTACATGTATGTTATAAATGAGTTGAAAATGAATTGCATCATACATCGAATGTGTTTATTATTTAATGGTTTTTCAGCATCAGATATTTGATCCTTGCAATCCTGTTGACATATCTTTTACAAAGACAGTGGAGTTGACATAAAAATAGAATTGGCATATTAAATAACATCACTGAAATTTGATTCTTTATAAATAAACAAAAATGACAGATACAGTGTATATGTTTAGCAAATTTCCTCTGGTTTTCCGTGGTGACTGGACTCTTATTTACCACGATTTACGTCATCACATGGTCAAAATTTGTTGTGGACTCACAAGGCTGTTTTTACAATGATATTAGAAAACGTACAAGGAAGTTTCGTTACAAAGCGTGAGAGCTTTGAAAGAGCCAGCGTTGTCTATGACTTTCTCGCGTCAGCACCGTTGTCTGGACTCTCATTTACCACCGCACATCGACCAATCAGATCGCGAGATTACCGGCAATTGTGGTAAAAATATATTTTTCCTACATTTTGCATGTCAGTCATTTTCTTTTCCACTTTGATCTAATAAATAATTGGCTAGGACTTGCACTTTAATTTTTTTTATGCTGCCCCCCTGCATTTATATAGCTCATAATAATAAAAAAAACTATTGTCAGGGCTAGCTCCATTTGCTGGCATAAATGTCATTACACTAACACAAATTAGTGTTGGATAAAATTTTGGCTATGTGCCTGAACACATAGCCGCTTTAATGATCAGTTAAATTCATGATTTTATTACAAAATATATGGCAAACAAAGGCCTTGCCCAGGAAAGGTGTAGCCTGCTTGCAGGCAGTGAAGGGTGTTTTTTCGTGCAGCAAACGGATCATCGAAGTGGCCGCCATATTGGCCTAGCGTGATTGAGACCTGGGATCGAATGACAAATGGAGGGGGGAGGGGGGTGGGATAGAACAAGAGATAACATGTGGCAAGGATAAGGGGAGGAGATGGGTTGAAAAGACAGTGCTTCACCACCTGTAGATTACAGAATCCAACTGAGACCATGACTGAGAGCACATGGCCCTTGTGTGCTGATAATTGCCTAGAGGGGTTGACATTTTATTGAAAGGCACTACCCCCTATTGATATCCCTGCCACATGCAATGAGCAGTTAAAATGATATGTTACATGTAATCGAGAGGCAGCATAAAACTTTTATTGCCAGGTCAATAATATATAATTATAATTGAATTAAGGGCTGAGCTCGCAAACAACCTTAAAGTGGCTTTTTAATGATTTTTTTCAAATTCCTCCGAAAACTTCTATACAACCAGTTTAATAACTGTTTATCACTGTCAATCATAAACAAATGTTATTATTTATTTGAAGGTTTTGATAAAAAATCAACATGATTATTATTTACCGACAATATTTTTGTCATTGGTTTGTGAGGAAAAGAATCAGGCATTACACAACAGAATTACTGATCTGATTTGCCAATATAAGCATCAATAATATTGACATAATTATATGAAAATGTAAAGTTTAATGTGCTAGAGTTATTTTATTGACTTTTTGAGTTATTTTGATGAACATGTGACAGAAAAAGTCTGGAAACTTTTCAGCACTTTTAAATTATATTCTCTTCTTTGTACAAGTAGGGGGCAGCCTTTACCTCCTCGGAACCTGGAATAGTACTGGCTATCCAAACAATAGCCTACCTTGAAATAATACAAACCCTAACCCTAAAACAATGGAATCCTTTATCAGTGCAGTCCAAATGGGGTCCAATAAAATGCAAGGTTTTGAGGGACTTTTTCTGTCACATGTTCATCAAAATAACTAAAAAAATATTGTATTATATTTTCTGACATGTTTCTAGACTTAGATGAAAATGAAGGCAAACTCAGTCAGATGTACAAGACAATGGAAATGAAGCAAGTGGAAGTTGAGAGGTAATTTACATATTATTGTATGACACATACATGTACATACTGTATGTACAACTCTGTGCATGCTTCCGTTGGAAAGCCATTTACAAAAGCCATGTGGTGGAGGCCATAGATGTTTGATGTGAGAAGGCCGGTAAAAGTGGCAGGTGTGAAGTACAGGTCAGGTTACAGGTCAGGTCACTTCTTGTTTACCTGTGAACCCTAGCTCTAGGTGAGCGAGAACCTGTTGTTTACCTGTGAACTTGTCTGATGGTTAGGGTTAGATTTGTGGTTAGGGTTAGGATTAGTCTTAGAATTAACAACCTGACCTGTGACCTGACCTGTACTTTACACCTGCTGCCATAGATGTTTGATGTGAGAGGGCTGGAAAAAGCTGTTAAGCCCTGCTCGATTTTTTGCTTGTTTTGCCATTTGAAAGTATAGTCATTATAAAGAACTTATTGACTAAGTCACAAATGTAGGTTGGGACAAATACATGTAGGAAAACGTATTGACTCTTGGTCAATTTGTATGGGTCTTGCTGTGCTCAGTCCATACGTGATGACCTCGAGCCAAATATTTTCTCATCCAGCTCAGTAAATAAGTACCATATATATCAAGTACCATACCTATATTGAGTACCATACATTGTACATATTGAGTACCATTATTTACCAGTCTGCCCTGTTGAGTACCATACGTACCTATTGAGTACCATACATCTTCTCTTTATAACTCTTTTTAAAAATTGCCAAGTCCTGTACTGTTACCTGTATGACCATAGCAATCTGCTCTCTGGATTCTGGATTCTTTCAGATATTTTGATACCTACATGTACTGCCTCTAATATGAAGTTGATAACAACACTGGTAACATCATCAAGAGCTTGCCAAATACTAGACACTGCCCCTTTCCCACTACCCCTTCCCCCTCATTCTGAGACTGACCTGAGAGCCCCTCCTCCTTGTTCTGAGACTGACCTGAGAGAGTTGAATGTAACTGTTTTTTTTTTTCAGGTTGAAAGTGCAGACAGACAATGGCAAGGTATTACTACAGTGTATATATAAGAAAGTGTTCTTTCTCATTATCTGTATCACCATTTGGCCACACCTTACCTGAATAAGAAAGGTTTTTAATATCTTGTGGGACTCAAGTGTCTGCTGCATGATAAGAGCAAATGCTGCGTTGTAGTTAAATGGGATGGAATAGCTAGGTTGTCAGGGACGTAGATCTATAATACTCTGGCAGGCAACGGGCCATTTCCTTGCATTGGCTGATCATGAATTAACTTATTTTCAAGAATGGCCTGGCTTTGAGCAGGAAATAAGTAAAGAACATCATGATATCAAAATGTCTCCTCTATAACTACATGTATGTTTGGTCTGGTTATAATCTCTAGAATTATCTACATCCCTGGGTTGTGTACATGTCTCATTTTAAGTTTGAATCTGACTGCAGTACAATGTACATGCTACAATTTGTACATGTACATGTAGGATGCTGTAACTCTGTTGGGAGGTGTGCCTTTCGGAGTTCTCTCTTTTCTGTCCAAAGCAGCTTTTCCAAACAATTGTTTCATTTGGAAGTGATAGCTAGCATGTACATTTTGTAACAATAACAAGCCATATTTATTTTGTTGTTACTGTATTTCCGCTCCACTAACCTTTAACTGATAAACAGAAGTTTCTTTTGCCAAAAACGTCTTTGGAAAGCACTCATGTATAAGCTGTGCTCCTAACTTTGAGGCAAATGTTATTAATCTCAAAATTTGAAAGGTATTAAAGAAAGGTCTGGCTTATACAATGTATGTGAGGAAATACAGTAAATGCTAGAGAAGATAATTATGTTCACAGTTATAATAATTAATTTAGAAGTAATTATTATTACATGCAGTTAGATACATGTATGAGAGGGAAACAAAACTTAGTGAACAATGTACATTGTTCCGGTACATGTATGTCTTTGAAATCTTTGAAGTTGTCACTGATAAAACACAGGAATTTTTCCTTCCAAAAACATCATTCAGAGTGTAATTTATTTTAAACCACACAGTAGAAATTGGTGAATTTGACCCAGATTTACATCCTCAGGGAAAACCATTGATGGGAAGAATTATATTTTGCCATCACTGTTGCATGCTTGGTGAATTGATACATTTTTGGAAAATTTTCCTGTGAAAAAGCAACATGCCCAAACATTAAAATGATCTGGTTGTCCACTTAAACAATAGTTAGTTTGGGACAGAGTGAAGTGTATGGAAGTCCGTCAGCAAGAGTCTGCAACAACAGGAGTTATTTTTGCGGTCAACCTTCTTTAACTCTTTCGCTGCTATATATATTTTTTATTTTGTTGAGTAAACTCGACATCCGGTTTCATGTTTCCCAGTGCTGATGTCGAGTTTACTTGACATCATGAACAGTCCCAGAAAAATGTTCAAAATTAGCATATTTTAGGCAACCATGTGGTCAATCATGTGACTAATTAGCATAAAATATGCATGACAAGATTCATAATTATATTTTGTACATATCTGGAAGATTTCATGTCAGTACCCTTAATTGAACTCAAGAAATTAAAGAAATTGTCATGATGGTCAGAATAGTGACTTAAGTTCAGAAATATATCGCATTATGGGCAAAATTATCACACAGAATGTAGCAGTGAAAGAGTTAACATTCGTTGGGACTTCAGCTATCTGTCAACAATAAAGAGATGTCGGAAAAGGAGAGCGAGTTGACAGTACTATGAGCTCTCATAACAATGTTGTTTAGTCTTCCCATTATAATTATAATTATTGTATAATTCCTTTAGCAACCCATTTAGTGATTAAGTATTAATGATATTAATTTTATTTGTAGAAATCTGCAGAGCTTGCTAATGAACTCAAGGCAGAATTATCAGCCAAAGAACAGGAGATCCAGAAACACCTGAAGGTTAGATATTTTGGGGTAACATATATTATATTGGTGAGGATCATTTATTTAAGATTATTTAATTTCAGGGGTCTTTGGGGGGGGGGGCTTATTAGACAGGGGATGATTATTAGAGAGGGGCGCTTAGTACAAAACTGGTCCAAAGGGGGGTGCTTAATAGAGAGGAACCGCTTATTTGAGAGGGGGCGCTTAATAGAGCATTTATGGTATAAATTAAGCCTCTTTATTATGTGGCTATACATGTACAAATGTAGATAACTTCATGGGCTATGATTGTTAGTGTGCAGTCCATACCATGCCATGTGGACTGCAAATAAAAGCGAAGCTAGGTTTGAATACATTTGAGTCATACAAGTACATTGGATAATAACAGGGTTCCCTCGATCAGGGAAAAGTCAATGGAAAACTTTTTTTTTCAAGGGCAAGGAATTGTCAGGGAATTTTTATTTTCAGGCTTCACATACTTACAATGTATTTAGTTTGGCTGTTTTAAGCTGTTCTGTATTAATAATTCAGTAATATATAGAATTATCGTTATTGTGAGACACAGTTTGCGGTGATTCAGCACCGAAATCTAATTTATACAGGGCCTGTGATTTAATAGCCATACTAGTAAAGTTGTTGATATTAGAGGTCTCCGGTAAGTCAGGAGTGAGTAGATTCCACACAATTGATGCTCTATGTGCTATCGAATTCTTCATGTAATAGTTATTGAAGCGTGGCACCTAGCGTGGCACCTTATTTCCGATCTGTTGTGTAAATTGTGTGTTCTGTCATTCTTAACTTGAAAATGTGTGGGAACCCTGTGTTATTAAACTTGCTTGCTTGGTCCATTAACTCTAAGTTACGGGTCCTTGTTCCTCCCTTTTATGGCCCACAATTGCTTTGTGCTTGGTCCAATTAAAGCAGGGGAAAAGCTTGGTTCATAACTTAAGGTACAGACCTCATGCTTGTTTAATAAGAGGTATGTATTGAATGTGTTTAGTTGTATAGGGTTAAAACCTATGCAACCTTGAACAAGTTGTTTAATTATAAGAAAGGTCAGTTTGAAACTAGTTTAGTACCAGTGAGCATGTTGTGTTACGTCACTGCTTTTACAGGCATGTACAGTCGTGTAACTCTGTAGGGGAGGGCAGTTTCCATGTAATGATCACTATACCAGTGTATAGTAACATTCTCTTTCTGCAAAACAGTTGACAAATGAACTGGAGTTGAATATCGCCCAACTGGAGGACAAGCAGGAAAGAGACTATGAACGACAAAAGAAGAAAAGAGCAGAAAATGAGGTTTGAATATTATTTTAGTGCCGTAAATCTCATAATGCTACTCATTCAGGCCTTATTTAAAGCCTTATAAGTATTTCCTATATAGGGAATATACTAATGAGCAACGTAGAGAATACTAATGAATGACTTTGACTAAATCATGAATAATAGAATAACCTACGAATATCAAGCCAAAATATTTTTTCTTCTAACTCTCAGGGTATTAATGGTGGTTGAAGCTAGTGCACCCAAAACTGATTTCATCTGTGTAATACTTGGTCATTTTTACACCAAGATGTGATATAAAAATTATATGTTACACATGACTATTGAGAACCAAGCAAACACTTGTAAACAAGATGTAAAAACAATACTGTGCAATTATTTAAAAACTTCCTTTGTGGGTGTGGCCATATATTTTCAAAAGTGGTTAGACAATGAACACTCATGACTTATGGCTCAATCCTGGTTTTTGGGAAACTACCCACCCACCCCTCCCTTGGATATGCATTGTTCTATTAATGATTAACCATTAATGGTTAGGGTGAAGTGTGGGGGAGGGGTGGGGGTTACCCAGAAACCGTGATCGATCAGACTTATGGAATATTCTATCAATGCTTGGGACTCTAAATCCCATAATTTATAAATCACTTACATTCATTGTCTAATCCTTAAGCTGTAGCTACACAAGATATGTTTGCTTGCACAGGTGATATGACTTTCTGAAAAAACTGTTGCAGGCTGGCTACATGTGTGATAATTACATAGTTTTGTTGCCCAAAAATCAACTTATTGAATTTCTCACAAAAAAAATCCGATAGTTGTCACAGGGTAAATTGCCACAGGTCAGGGAATTTTGCATCTGGTCAGGGAAATTCTAAATTTCTTGTCAAAGTCAGGAAAAAGTGAGGGAATTTTATTTTTAGGTTGCCACAACAGCACCTATGCTTCAAAGTGTCTGCGAGGGGAGGGTACAGGTTTTGATAATGACTTTTGTTTTGGATGACGGAATGTCGAACAGTCTTATTATGGTCAGTGAAAGTTGTTTTCTGGTCAGGGAAAAGTCAGATTTTTTTCCTGATGGGTGGCGACCATGTCAGTAATTTTCACAGTGCGCTGGGGATGCATCAGTTTTTCATAAAGTCACATCATCTGTGCAAGCAAGACATCGCTCATATAACTGCAGCTTTAGTAATAATGCTTAATTCAATCGCCAGGGTAATGTGGATCTCACATGTCGTGTGCAAGAGAGAGAATCTGCATGGCTACTTTTTGTTAGTACCAAACTCGAGCATGTGATCATTTGATATACTGAGTATACATGTCAGTGCAAACTCAGTAGTTTTAAAGACTGAAACGATTTAGATAGGGAGATAAGAAAATCGAATATTTTGAATTTTTCAACCAGCCTTCTGATTGGCTCAACAGATGAAAATGTTAACGAACTTCTGATTGGCTGAACAGACCGGAATGTTAAATATTTCATCTCAACATTATGTTATTAAAACAGTGGGAATGAAAACAAGGGAATTTGTAGAAAGAATGAAAGAAAGGAAATGCAACACTGATCACAACAATGGATGAAAGAGTTCTTGTAAACAAACTGGTGTTGGTCTACGCTGGATAACAGAGGCTCGAAAGCGAAGCGAGACCAGCTGCACGAGTCACGAAGCGACGAGCCTCTGGCCGCCCGAGTAGAGATTTTCGTTTCTTCCGGTACGAATCTGTACCTCGTCCCCGATTGGTTGATTGAGTTGTGGCCATGGAAACTGAGGCATTCGGATCAAAGGAACATTTTGATTAGCTTTCATCTTGAGATTGTGTTACAAACCGGTTCACGAGTCTTGACAGATTATACACAAACGTTAATGTTTCACGGTGCTGTACAATTTGAGTTACTAAATTTGAGTTAGCCTCGAAATAAACGAGTTGAAGTCTGTTCATGTTCTTGAAGCAGCGTGATGTCTTCTCAGTACGGCCTACTGGCTAAGGAAAATCGCTGATTTTCCAACTCATACCTGGTATTTGTTTCTTCCTTCACGTTGGTGGTTTGCCCTCTATATGCCCTGATTTACTCCCACATAACAGAGCTAGAACAACGAGGAATCAAAGCATGCTCATTGGGAGATCCAAACATCAAACTCAACGAAGTAAATCGAGGAGAATTTCCCTTTATCTTCGCAAATCCCGACAACGGCATGTTTTATATGTTTTGAATCACACACGACTGCACCACGTGAAAGTAATATGCAAATTAACCGGTGAGTCGAAACCAGTTTGACTGGACTTGTAAACATAAAAGCGAGGCTATGGGTATGAGATTGAGGCTGGCTATTCAAGCGGCCAGATGGGCTCAACGGTCGTCACGCAAAACAAAACTCCTTCGGGGAATCAAAACAACTTCGATCGCGGCACATTACACTGAGTATATTCGTACCTGAGCCCCTCTGGAACCAGGGTAGTGTTGGTCTGTATTTGCAAGATAAACACTGGTATCATCAACTGAGGGCGTGGTCAATTGACCAATATTTCAAGGCCTGGTTGGTCGAAGCCCGATTAAGCTAATCCAGGATTAAGGGCAATCTTTAGTTCGTTTGCTAACGTGTGAACCGTCTACAGAAATGAGGTTAAAAACCCATTCCTAGAGGAGAAATAACAAGTACATTTCTACTCGTCTTGCTAGATTTGGAAACTAATACCTTCTACCAAGAACCGAAACCATGGGTTAAGACTTAATTCAGGATTAGCGCTAATCGGGCTTCGAACAGCCAGGACCAGAATAATAATAGCTGGAATAGTCCTTGGAAATCACTGGTTCAGGCACATTTTGCACTGTATGTTACAAATGCTTACTGACATGTGATATTCAGGATACATTTAGTATTCTAATGGCTAAAAGATCCCGATATATGCAATTTGTAGTGATTATTTTGTGTTTTCTTATTGAACGTTTAATTGAACCGCCACAGAAAGCGAGGTGCAGTTGACTTTTCGAGTGCTACAATGCAACACAAAATTACTTGGGACACTGCTCACTTTTAGAGACTATTCTCCCCCTTCAATGTTGGTTTAGGTGCACGTTCAATTTGAAATTCATTGATTACCAACATTGAAAGGGGAAGGGGGTTTGCGAAGCTTCAGCTGGCTTAGCTTTATGTCCAATATTATTTCTTCTCATATAATAACTATTTTCTCGAGTGTCTCAACAATTATGTCTGTGATTGTAGCCTTCGTTAGAGCAAAATAGCATATGACACACTTAAGTTGTTCATCTCAGTCACTCGGGAAAACACTGAGCCAACTCAGTTTCTGGGATAACTTTTATCAGCTCAGACCAGCTTGTATTTCTATTCTGATTTGGGACTGTACTAATGTTCCATGCTTGTTCCAACAGAGAGCCAAGGAGGATTATGAAGAGAAGCTGAGGGATCAGCAACAGTACATAGAGTCTGTGAGAATAGGTAAGGACTGCACTCCACTGATGAATGGTACAATGAACAAATAAATAGTACAATGAATAATTAAATAGCAGTGCAAGGAAACCTCGGTTGAAAAACAATGTTTGGATGTCTAAATCTATTGCCGTGTTTATCTCCTGGAAATTGTATACAAACTGTCAGTTATGGATTCATTTGAGCTTTCCGCGATCCGCCATCTTGGATCTCATGACGTCACAGTGTTGCCTCTATTGTTACACAACAAAAGAGCTATTGTTTTCTGACGTCATAAGTTTGCATGAGCCTGTGCAAACACGGAAGATCTGTTTCATTTCTTAAATGTACCTGTAACACTGAAATCGTTTGTAAAAGCAGTATTGTTCATCCCACTCAAATCCTTCATCAAAATTGTCTCAAATTGTTTCCAGTATTCCTGTAAAGCATTAACTCTACTAATCTGAGTAGTTATTTTTGTATTTCGTCAACAACAACAACAATTAGGATAGGAATATTAATAAAAGTAATGAGTGGGTTGGTCTTGAAAAGAACCTAAAAGCTATGTAGTCAGGACCATGAGAAAGTTCATGATGCTTTGTGATGGATATGACATTAAACTAATTAGACTGTATTAAAGGGACGTCACCAACACAATTATAGACCAGTTTACAGTTCATGCGCAGTTGCTCAAGTCGTTTGTTTCAACTGGCGGGCCACTATTGTCTAACATCTGGTGGCCTGCCAAATAAACAGGACGTAATATGGGAGATGGACGTAATATGGGAGATGGACGTAATATGGGAGATGGACGTAGTATGGGAGATGGACGTAGTACGGGAGATGGACGTAGTATGGGAGATGGACGTAGTATGGGAGATGGACGTAATATGGGAGATGGACGTAGTATGGGAAATAAACGTAATATGGGAAATGGACGTAGTATGGGAGATGGACGTAATATGGGAGATGGACGTAGTATTGGAGATGGACGTAGTATGGGAGATGAACGTAGCGTGGGAGATGGACGTAGCGTGGGAGATGGACGTAGCGTGGGAGATGGACGTAGCGTGGGAGATGGACGTAGTATGGGAGATGGACGTAGTATGGGAGATGGACGTAGTATGGGAGATGGACGTAGTATGGGAAATGGACGTAATATGAGAGATGGACGTAGTATGGGAGATGGACGTAATATGGGAGATGGACGTAGTATGGGAGATGGACGTAGCGTGGGAGATGGACGTAGTATGGGAGATGGACGTAGTATGGGAGATGGACGTGATATGGGAGATGGACGTAGTATGGGAGATGGACGTAATATGGGAGATGGACGTAGTATGGGAAATAAACGTAATATGGGAAATGGACGTAGTATGGGAGATGGACGTAATATGGGAGATGGACGTAGTATGGGAGATGGACGTAGTATGGGAGATGGACGTAGCGTGGGAGATGGACGTAGCGTGGGAGATGGACGTAGCGTGGGAGATGGACGTAGCGTGGGAGATGGACGTAGTATGGGAGATGGACGTAGTATGGGAGATGGACGTAGTATGGGAGATGGACGTAGTATGGGAAATGGACGTAATATGAGAGATGGACGTAGTATGGGAGATGGACGTAATATGGGAGATGGACGTAATAAGCTTGCCCTCCAGCGTCCATGGCAACGTCTTTCCCATGGGAATCAAGAGCTCAATTCATTCGTTAACAAAGTATTATATCAGCACGTGACTGTTTCCTGCAAAGGCCTATTAACAGCCACCGATAGAACAATGACTCCACACATGCGCACTGCAGCACCATGACATAGTTCCTTTTGTATGATTAATCACTGGTGTAAATGTTACCTTTACCTATATCAGTGCATTTATTACACCTCCTCTTTTTACATTGGTTTTGTATGTTTTCGTTTTCGTTTTTGAGTATATTTTGTCAGAAGTGCATAACCAGAAGTCTTGATCGGTCATACTGGGTCTTGGCCATTAGTTTACGGTATAATCTATTTTTAGAAAACTATTCTCGCTAAATCGATAGCCAAGCGTATTGTACTTAATTGCACCAGCAACTGTGATTGGCCCAAAACATGAAAGCCTTTGTTCTAATGAGTGAACTAATTTTGTGTTAATAAAAGAACATAGTGCCATTGTTTTTCGTCCACGAAAGTAGTTTGAGCGCCGTTGTAAAAATGGATTATACCGTAAACTGATGGGTCGCATTTCAATGCTTATCGAGACTTCTGGTGATGGATTTCTGATTTTATATATTCACTGGTTTGCAGAAATGAAACAACACCATGAGAATGAGCTGAAGAAGCTGAGGAGTGAACACGATATGACGATGTACTATTTAAGACAAGATCACGAGACACAGCTAAAGAGAAAAGAGAGAGTTATTGAAACGGTGAGTGGTCAACAGCATACGACAGACAGACAGAACATTGATCATAACTTAATTAAGTTCTAATATCCATAATGTCTTGCATAGTTATGTAAGGTGCATGTTCATTTGGGGCTAACAACTTGAAATCGAAGAGAAATACTGTGCGAATGTCCAGATATACTTTTCAAACTTTTGCTGCGAAAGAATTAAAGTTAAATTAAATTGAAGTCGATTACAGAAGCTTATTCTAGAAACTTGATTTTAGAGAACCGATTTAAAGTTGCTCTAATTTTTTCTAAAAACAGTATTTTTTTCATCCACTCGAATCTTTGCCATCCTTCATCAAAATTGTCTCACATTTTCTCCAGATTACCTGGAAAACATGTTCTGCTAATCTGAGTAGTTATTCGTTTTGTATTTCGTCATGAGAAAGTTTATCATTTGGGGGTTGACTTCTGCGTTGGTTTTATTAGCAGTTATGGGCAAAACGACGACATCAGTTCTGTGTACCAAGTTCCTCGTCGGCCCCAAGTATATCAGTCTTGCAAGACTGTAACAAGCTACGAAAGTTAAATAAGACCGCTTAACAAATTTGGGATAGTTTCTCGTGGTATGTCACCTCATAGTCAGAATGTGTCGTTAATTTACGAGCGAGTCAATCTGAAAACGACAATCAGAAATTTACCCTTGAGTTTACTGCCATGCATGGATTGGACACAGAAACATTGATTTGTAGAGTTTCTGCCAAATAAGATACTGTTCTAGTTTTATTAAAAACATTAGAGCATCGGCGTTACGTGCACGTTACGTTTACGTTACGTTTTGCTGCATAAGTGTATACGTGATCTAGCACCGAAATATATTCGAGAGCTTTTTTCTGTTCGTTCTAGCGCATATAACAAACTTACGCTCACATCTTCATTACCTGCTTCCAGGTTTATGTTAAACAGGCTCTACTTATCACTTAAATCAATTTGTGCCTGTCTGCTCTGTACTTAGTGAGTCATATTTATGTTAATGCATTGTATAATATAGATACGATAGTACGCGCGCTCTGATTGGCCAAAAAGCCATGTTTTATCAGAGTTTTTTACATGGTTTGCCGTGTTTTCTTGTTTTCAACTGGCAGTTTTCTTTCATCGCGCGTGTAAATCTATATTATAAAACAGATAAAGAAGCCTTAAATCCATGTATTATACTCTGGTCATTTGAGAACATTCGAGAAATGTTGAAAGCACGTGCATTCGCCTTGTGCTTTAACATTTCTCTCATGTTCTCAAATGCCCATCGTGTTTTATGATAGTGTAAAACATGGCTAAGGCTTCTTTATTTGTTAAATATATATATATATATGTATATATATATATACAGTCAATCCCCAAAATGTAGTCCTTTTTCATTTGTACAAATATACACATATACTGTACGTACCTTTATGTGGAATAATGTTAAAATTTAGACTTACAATTATGGTATGTTCTCCAAAACATGTTTTCTGATTGGCCTGACCCAAAATGCATCTCAAGAAGGTATTTCAACCGCAATAACATGATAAGCAATGTATCTTACTATATATTTGTCTATTTTACGGCTGTAATAATGAAGAAAAAGATATTAAAGATATATTTGCTAATATACTATTGCGTTCAGATCTCTTGCGGATCAGACCAACCTAAAAATATTTTCTCAACAACATCCCATAATTATAGGTACAAATACCAGCATTATTCCACATAAAGGTATTTACAGTATATATGTATAAATGTAACGGGACTGTACGTACGTTCGTGGGATTGATTGTATACAGCAAATTGCTAAAATTATGACCTATTTTGTTTATTTTTGCCTCAAGAGATCGTTAGAGCGGCATTTTTGCAAACAAGTCAAATAAAGAGTCTAACATCGGATCTAATATGGGTGTAATCCTGTAGAAAACTAGTCAAATAAAGAGTCTAACATCGGATCTAATATGGGTGTAATCCTGTAGAAAACAAGTCAAATAAAGAGTCTAACATCGGATCTAATATGGGTGTAATCCTGTAGAAAACAAGTCAAATAAAGAGTCTAACATCGGATCTAATATGGGTGTAATCCTGTAGAAAACAAGTCAAATAAAGAGTCTAACATCGGATCTAATATGGGTGTAATCCTGTAGAAAACAAGTCAAATAAAGAGTCTAACATCGGATCTAATATGGGTGTAATCCTGTAGAAAACAAGTCAAATAAAGAGTCTAACATCGGATCTAATATGGGTGTAATCCTGTGGAAAACAAGTCCTTGAAAAGTCCTTGATAAGTCCTTGAAGGAAGTATGAACCATGTCGATGATCCCTCGGCCTGCTGCTTGAAGGCGTTACAGAAAAAAATCCCAGCCAATATAGCGCTCAACACTTTGTGACGCCGCCGAAATTGTTGTGCTTCTTTGACCAACAACCCATTTTGACGATGTTGCGCGCGCAGCTAGAACAATGGCTATCTGTTTTAAATAACAAAAGGCTGGTGAACCAGAATGATTCTTAGCAGTTCGCGTCTATTGTTCTACTGATGCGTCGCAACATCGTCAAAATGGCGGAACTAGTATTCGGCCTGGTTCTCACAAGCGTCGGAAGCACAAGGAACACAGACGCAGTAATGCATTGATCAGTATCAGTAGGAGCGCTTGTTTTATCTCACCCGTGTAAGTAGAACAAGTACTGTGGCTAATAATGCACTGCATTGCGCATTGCATTGCGTATGTTGCTCGTGCTTATGCACCAGTCAATTATAACCCCACCCCTCCCCCCACCTCGGGGAATGGTGGGGAAATATGGGGCATTTTTATGCTTTTGAAAGGTAATTAGGCCCGACTGTGTGGGTGTTTTCTCATTATCGATCCCCACCTGTGGGGCACGGGGTGGGGAACAACCTCGTTCCAAGGATCTGCCGTGCATCTAACGCCACTGTGTCTTAAACTTTGTTAGTATTTAATAAAATGATTTTATAACTAAGTAACCTCACAGTGAATTACAAATTAAGAAAACTTCAACCTGTTAAAGTTGTTTTATTTTTATTTTTCGTGAAACATTTCACGTAAATAAGCGTACGTACTTGCCCCTGTTTTCTTTTAGTTTCGGCGGGAAACTGGGGCCGATCAGACGCGTGTGGCTCATCAACAGAACGCGCACGTGACGTTTTGCCGCGGTGTGGGGTGGTGGGGGAAAGTGGGGGGCTTTGACCTATTGTGAAATACAATGAAAATGATCTCCCTCGCGACCGAAACTTCGTTTGCAACCAACCATGCGTCGCGCGGGATCACGGGCTCATACAAGCTTTCAGGTAAGCCGTTTCTGTCCCAGTTACTTTTGTCGCTAGTGAAGGACCAAGCGAATAAGCGAATACAAGGTTTTATTTTCATAAACAATGCTATGCAATGTTTGAAAATTCCTTCGTGGGTTTTGACATTTTTCTAAATTAGTTATACAATGAACACTCGTCGTTGATTATTTCGATTCCCGGCGCGCAATGATAGAAGGTCACTAGGACGTTGCATGCCCTAAATTCCATGCTGATCACTCGAGCCGGGCACTCGAGTAACATATAAACCATTAGCACAAACAACATACCCATTGATCATTAGCGGTACTTGTTCTTCTTTCACACCTGTAAGTAGAACAAGTACCGCTAATAACCATACGGCACTGTGTCTGTGAATGTTGCTTGTGCTTTTACTTACGAAAATCAGGCTTTTTTGAGTCTGGACTAACGGACAGGCGTGATACAGTTCTATGCTTTGGCAGTAGTGTTGTCCCTAATTTATATTTATATTTAATATTTCTTGGAGTTGACACTTGATATCATTGACCTATGCGTAAAGGTGTACGCGTGAATGAGTCAGTGAGCAATAGAAACCTCTTGAGACTTTTGTAGACTGACCTCGCATTAATTACAGACTATCTGTTGCTAGGAACCCAACTCGATCAAAGGTTGCTCGGATTACGGCGAGTGCTTGAGACTATCGCTATCGCCATTTAGATCACAGCTCCAAAGCTTAATTCGGACTCGTGTTGAAATTTGCATCATAAGGAATGATATTGGAGGTTTTGTAGCGTTTTCTTTCAAGGAAAGGGTAAGTGAAGTATTCGTGTCAAACTTCAAGTTGTAACGATAGATTGTTTATTTGTTAACTGGACCTCGACTTGTTCAACGATTCCATCTAAGTATTAACCAACAGACTGTACTCCAAATATTTGTGCTTTACTCGCGAATGTCTTCAAAGTCTTTATTTCTAAAACTGGTGGTCGAACAGAGTTTTCGGCTCCGAGTTTTCTTCAGTAAACTTTGATAACCTCATAATGACAATTGATGCTGTGTTTACTAGTGAATTAACTCGTGTGTATATTCATACTCTGTTGGGATTCATAGACGTGATTGTTATCCGTACGCGTAGTTCACCAAATAGACTAATTTGGTGGTACTAATTTGTCGTAACTTGTTGGTTGTTATTTGTTTTACAGTGTTGTGAGATACATTCATGTGTCTATATATGTTTTACTAGTTGGACGTGTGTATGTTGGTTGTTGCGCCAAGCATAATTGTTGAACAGTTATAGATTTTTTCAAGTATTATCGCACATATAGGACATGATAACATGAGTGAGTTGAGTTGAACATTTGAGTTGAGTTGAACATTTCATAAATTTTCAAGCCACTGGATGCTAAACAGAACTTCTCTCCATAGTTTTTGCATAAATAACGAGACATTTGGATGGAAAATTTCTAAAGTATTTTCATAACAATTAAACTGAATTAAAGTTAATTCCCTAACAACAACTAACAGCACCTGACTTCGTCATCAATTGGTGAACTTTGGCTCTTACGACTCAATTCAGTCAACATAATCAAAATGTGTTTGTTTTGCTGCTCGTGTATCACACCACCTAGCGACTTTTCCCGAAGAATAATAAATCTGAACAAAGACGCCTTCTGATATTATTTAACCGTCGTTAAACTGTTGAGTAATCTGGTCCAACATGACTTTTCTTCGGGTTTGGTGTCGAAAATAGAACTGTTGCGGTTAGATAGTCTGTAATTATAAATGCTTCGTGAGAATAAAGTCTGTCACGTTTCCGTGTTCAAATACTGCTTCATGGATCGCCCGATCTAGAATTTCAGGATAATGCCAGACTGTTTATTGAAATTCAAAAATTTATTCTAGATTCTGGAAGATTCAGTCCTAAACAATAATCATGTATTTAATACTAAAAAGCCGTCGTAATTATGGTTTTTTCTTTCTTTTTTGAATTACATAATCTATTTTAAATGTGTTATTCTTCTATATTTAATGCTTTTTCTCGTTCCCTGTGAATTATGTCAGTTTATTATGTTACATAAGTCCTCTCGATAGGACAAATGTAAAGAATATATATGTTAGCCTGAATTTCATCCGTCTCCTCTGGTTCAAAAAAATATAAAGCTTTTTGCCAAAAGGTTTTGCAATATTATTTATATTCTGCATGACGTTACTTTTTGTGTTATACCTTGAGTCAAAAACGTATTTTTTCGTTGCATTTTTCACTAACAATATTTCGTGTGCAAAAAATCTCAATCAACTTCTCTAGCTCGCAGCGGTCCAAAACCATACACAAACCGGTCGTACCGGACCGGACCGGACCGTTGAAGAACCAATCGGATTTTTCCATTTGCCACGAATCGATAAAAGGGGGTATTTGCATGATACCGTATCGAGTTTCATTCCGAAACGAAAGAACTCATTCTGGCATGACTCGTTGCGTATGAGATTTCTTACCGTTGTCACAGGGAATTTACCCCCCCCCCCCCCCCCCCCCCCCCCCCCCCCCCCAAGGGAATTTTGTCCCCCCCCTCCGCCCGGGGGGTAGGATTCCTAGGTATCGTGTAATACGTAAACAACAGCGCAATAATACGAAGCTTAACAATGAACTCGTTTCGGAATGAAATTCGATCCGATATCATGTAAGCACTCTCCTTACGTTCTTTTTACAAGACTTGTAATGGACTCGTTCGCGGTTTTTCCCCCGACATTTTGAAATGGGTGCAAACGCGTTCGATTTATAAGAAAACATGGAAATTTTGGAGAGTTTTGGACGGCTCGCATTCAGTGAGTATTCGTCCGACATGAAAGCATCACATTTTCAGTATTAACTGAGATATCACAAGTTCAATGACATACTGAAATCTGAAAACCGCGAACTGGTCTATTCTTCTGTTAAGATAAGAGTTGATTCTGGTCTCCATGATGGTTTTTAGTAGCCTGATTTTCAGACGGTACTAGGCTCTCCGACGGAGGACTTCACACCGTCTGAAAATCAGGCTAGGTTTTTAGGGTTTTTAAAAAGCTAGGAATAGATGGAATAGTCTCTGGAAATCACTGGTTCGGGAATATTTTGCACTGTAAGCTACAAATGCTTGCTGATATATGATATTCAGGATACATTTAGTATTCCAGTGGCTAAAAACATCCAGTAGAAGCGATTTGTAATGATCATTGTAGGTATTATTCCGGAATACGGTCAGTCGAACGCACCCTTAGTGTAAACGTGTGTGAATAAACTGAAAACTGATGGACTGATAATTACAAAACATTTTTCAACACCAATAGAAAAGCAAAGCAAACGCTATTATAAAGATCGTTTATTTCTACATTTACCTCTGTTACAGTACAAAACTGAATTATCGAGGTTTATAATATATTATATTATTACAAAATATATATATAAATAAATAATTAATGATGATTTGAAATATACCGCTGAAATTTATAACACTGCTAAACCAAAGCAATAGGCCCTTTGCAGCTAACAGTCACGTGCTGGTATAGTACTTCATTATCGAATGAATTGAGCTCGTGATTCCCATGGCAAAGGCGTTGCCATGGATGCTGGAAAGCAAGCTACCTTTTAAAACGCAGGTTTAGATAGATCGACAATCGATTGGAGATGAATAATGGCATTTACAAACAGGTTTTGCTAATAGCAATACCGATCTCGTATAAGGCCTTAAAATAAATGAAGTCAGATATTTTTTGCTCTCCAGTACAACCACGTGATGTGCTAGCTGCAAAGGGCCTATTACTTAATCAAAAAACCGCTCATTAGAGCTAATCAAGTCGGAGAGCTGATGTCAATAATTCAAGATAGATTGGTCGTAGAATGTGTTCGAAGCAAAAATATAAATATTTTTATTTCCTTTTTATCAACGAACCGTTGGTTTGATAGCCCTTTCTTTCAGACGGCCGGCTTGAAGATAATGCAGTGCGGAACACGAACTCATGGTTTTACTATCCCAGTCCTTCAGTCCTTCAGCCCATATACCGCCTGACTGGTTAGCTCAGTTGGTAGAGCACGGTCTAGAGTGCGGGAGGTCGGGGGTTCGAATCCCGGCCGCGTCCTTGGGCAGGGACGTTTATAAGCCGTTGGCCTTGTCTCCTACTTCTAATCAGTATTTGAAGGGGACGTGAAAGAACCTGTTGTACTACTCGAAAAAGAGAAGGGGATTGTCACCCGGTACAGCAGCCTGGCCATTGCACTAACCACACACTCAACATTGTAAACTGCGTGGCAGCTATTAGCACCGTAAGCAGTCCGAAATAAATCACTGACGGGATATGTCAGTAATATGTAAAGCGCTATGAGACTGTGGTGATATGACGCTATATAAATATGGCCATTATTATTATTATTATTTAGATGCAGCCCTTAGATGAAAACACACTAATGGTTCGTTTTGTTTTGTTAGGCAAAGAAAAAGAACGAAGAACTGAAAGCCGAAATCTCGTCGGAGTCCAGTAAACGCAACTCTCTCAGCACAGGAAGCCCACTCAGTAAGAGAGGCTCACTGTTCTCTCCAGAGAGTAGCGAAGGAGAGGGAAGGACGAGCAAGCTGTCACTGAAGTCATCAGCCCAGAGTGTTAGGATGATGTTAAGCAAGGTAATCATTGTGTTGAGTTCCATACACTGGAAGAATTGTAGCATTTACAGACTTTGAAGAACTATGCAAAATGATTGTGAGATGACTGTAAGATGACTGTAAGATGACTGTAAGATGACTGTAAAAGGACTGTAAGATGACTGTAAGATGACTGTAAGATGACTGTAAGTTAGAGGACTGTAAGATGTTAAATGTGACCATTTACAAACATTTTACAGACTACATAGTTCTTCAATGTCTGTGAATGGTTCGATTTGTTTCAGTAGTAAGGTGTGTCACAAGCTCGGGCTTTGTTCTCACGGAGAAGACACTGGGAGAATCAGCCTGAGGGGGGTAGAGAGCGAGTAGCTCCCAATGAGGGTTACGAGCTCATTGCTATTGGTATGGGGAGAGGGGTGGGGTGTAGTAGCCGACCTACATGTCTTGTTGATAAGACTAAACAAGCGTTTTTTTTTAACCCCCACCCGGTTAAATCAATGACTGAAAGCGCCGCTCTGTCGTGAGTTGGGGAGTTCAAACCCCGGCCGGACCAACACTCAGGGTCTTAAAATAACTGCGTAGAAGGTGCTGCCTTTGTGAAGCAATTTTGTTCTCGAACTGCAAATGGTTAGACCTTCACGTCTTCTCGGATAAGGATAGGTCCAGATAGGTCCCACGTCGGCCTCAAGTTTATCAATGGATGACTAGTTTCTGTAAAAACTAGTGTAGGTTCTGCGTCGGTGGGTAAGGGAAACGCTGGTATAATCAACTAAAACTCGATTAAGGTTTTCTGACCGCTGTGGAAAGCGAGTAGCAGTTGACGTTTTGAGAGCTAGCCCTTAGAGATTTAGGCTCTTTTGCTCTGACGAGGGGCTATCGCTCGCAACGTCAGCTGCTACTCGCTTTCCACGGAGGTTAGCATACTTTAATCGACTCCAAATAATAATAATGATTATACCAGAGCTCAAGTGTATCAGACTGTCACGATTTATCGACATTTAGTAAAATTGCTTTACCTTTAAAATGCACCGCTGGCTAAAGATCAATTCTTCTGGCATGCTAGGGGTATGTAACTAATATGTGTTCGGCTAGTTTTTGTAAGGTTCTCAGCGACAACAGTAACTGGGTACTTGTGATTTTGTCTGACCCTACGGCAAAACGTCGCGCGCATGCGCATTTGATGAGCCCAGTGCGCGCGCATTTCCCCAGTTTTCCGCCAAAACTAAATGAAAACAGAGGCAAGCACCCGTGTTTCTAATTTTAGGTTCGCATGAGCAATGTTTGGCGAAAAAACAAAACATCTCTAAAGCTAAGCCTAAGACTTTAACAAGTTGAACTTTTCTTAATTTGTAAACTAAGTTATAAAATTATTTACTAAAAAAGAAACTTGTATTTGAAACCAGAGCCTTAGTTCTTTTGGCCAGCGGAGCATAACTTTTTGCCGCGAGTTTGTCTGAACTCGGCTGGGCCCCACATCGCGATAAAACGTTATGGACCGCTGGCCGAAAGAACGAAGGCTCTGGTTTCAAATACAAGTTTTAAACTTTTTTAGTAAATAATTGTATAACTTAGTAAACTCACAGTGAATTGTTCAGAAAATTTCATTTTTCCCCTATTTTTCGCGAAACATTTCATGTACATATGTGTACGTACTTAAAATTAGAAACAGGGGTGATTGCCTCTGTTTTCTTTTAGTTTGGGCCGGAAAATGGGCGGACGCGCGCGCGCTGGGCTCATCATAAGCGCATGCGCGTGACGTTTTGCCGTGATTTTCTGTGTTTCCGAGGATGGGCTGGTGCCGTTCTTGGATAGGGAGGGGTACAAAAGCGTTTCATTATCCTTTTTAAAATGGAATCGTTTTCAGAGTGGTTCAGTAATAGATGGCTCCCCTGATGCCCAGTCCCCTCTCTCACGGAGCGCCTCTAAAGAGGGGGCCTCAGGCGAGAGTTCCGCAGATTCCCGGAGTGACTCACTGAAAAGTGAGAGAAGGAAAAGTGACTTGAAGGACCGGAAGTCAAAGACTCCGGAAGTAAAGACGGGCCGGAAGTCACGATCACCTCAGAAGATGAGAGTCCAAGTGAAAACATCGGAAGAACAGGAAGCTGAAGAGAAGGCGAAGGAGGCACAGAAAGACAGAGAAAGTAAAGGTAATGGATAGATTGATACAGGCCGTGTCGCTTGCCAACACATCCTCCCCATTGAATTAACAACTATCCTTAAATGGATAACACGCTTGAAAGAATGATAATCGTTAATTCTAATGACATTCTTAAAACCAGTGAAGGATAAAGATAAACGTTTGTTACATTCCGAACGGCGGTAGACCGGCTTAGTGTAGTAGTCTACGCTGCAGTACACGCAAAGGGTTACGAGTTCGAGCCCGAGTAGGAGCGCTCAAAAAAAATTTTCCTCTCTTTACCTTTTCTTCTTGTTTACCTGTGAACCCTAGCTCTAGGTGAGTGAGAACCCGTCGTTTACCCGTAAACTCGTCCGATGGTTAGGGTTTGTCGTAGAATTAACGATTATCATTGTTTCAAGCGTGTTTGCCATTTAATGATAATTGTTAATTTAACGGAGAGAATGCGTTGCGCTTGCTCAGACCCACACCGCGGCAAAACGGTATGCTCCGCTGGCCAAAAGAACGAAGGCTCTGCTATCAAATACAAATTACCGAGGTTTTCAACTTTTTTAGTAAATAATTTTATAACTTAGTAAACTCACAGTGAATTACAAATTAAGAAAACTTCAACCTGTTAAAGTCTTAGCTTTTAAGTAGTTTTCTTATTTTTTGACAAAACAGTTCACAAATGGATGCTTTTAAGCAGAAATTTTAAAATCACGGGTATGTGCCTGTTGTTTCATTTCAGTTTTCGCGGGAAACTGGGGGCGGCCGCGCGCCGACAAGAAATAGCAAATACGCATGCGCGTAACATTTTGCCGCGGTGTGGCTCAGACCCCACTAATAGCAATACTTACTGCCACGTCATCCATTGTCATTAATGTGCCAACCAGAGATCCATTGGTTCCTGACACAAAACGGCCTTTTGAAATCATATATGTAGTTATGATATAAAATCATGTTTGCCGCGAAGCACTAGTAAGTATAAAGAATGTGATGTAAAGTGGTAAGCTGTAGTGCTAAGTGTGCACGCCCAACGAGGGAAAGAGAACAAATCTCTGACCCAAGTGGGACTCGAACCCAACGACCTCCAAGTTACATGTCTGGCGCTCTACCAACTGAGCTATCAAGTCAGATGAGACCATAAAACGCACCAATACCACACTTAGCACTGCAGCTTACCACTTTACATCACATTCTTTTGAAATCATGGTTGGTACATTAGCATAACAATTGTAATGTTTATCAACGCGAAGTATCGCTATTAGACTTGTCTTTGTGAACCTGGAGTGTGTTGCGAGAACCCAATTACAACAACTACTTTTTTCCTTTTTATCTGCTCTTTTGTGGCAAGGTTCTCTTGGGTTAACTAAGTGTTACCCGGGGTTCACCAGTTTCTAAAATAGCATTGAATTTCTTTGAATATTGTGAACCGTGAATTTTACCCAGCAAAATCACAAGTCACGATGTTTTGATAAAGCTTTGCTCTTGGCAAACATTTTCTCTTAAGTCAGGCAAATCAATTTGGCATAATAATTCACAGTTGAATAATTTCCAATACTAAGCAATTATTGGACGAGCGAGAAAATAACTGAAAGCGAGAAAATATTTTGCGATAGACGAGTTCAATAAGGGGTTTATCATTCGACAAAATATAACTTTACCTACAGAGTTTTAAACTGGAACTTTGAGCCACTAACACCTCTGTAAATTAGTAGTGCGCATGCTCAGACCAAATGTTGAATAATCACGACTGCGCATGCTCAGACCATTTGCCGTCAGTTATTAGGTAAATCAACCAATCACAGTTCGGGATAGAGAGTCGAATGATAAATGGTACTGATTGTATTTTAGATTGGTTGAACGAGGTGGGGGTATATCTTTTTTAAATGCCAATAATAGTTGTAGATTCATCTAATCAACACTTTGCATTTTCTCTTTAGACACAGCGGAGGCGTCTGTACAAAGTGAAATAGATGAGACAACAGACGGAGGTGATGAGGCTCGAGCCAGGCCCCTCATTCAAAGGACGTCGACGCTGCAGACAGTGACCGAGTTGGAGACTGAGCTCGAAGTCGAGGACGATTCTCAGGATTGGGTAAGGGCAGCTAATAGAGAGTGGTGTAAAACCAAACCAAAGTAATTACATAGCCAATCACAGGAGCAAGTGAAAACACAATGAGCCAATCACGAACTGAAGTGATTCACGATTGGTTTTACTTGAACCAATCACGAGGCAAAGTAAACGCAATCGTCGATACTGTCGCTAAAACAACACCTGATTGCGCGATTGCGTTTGGTTTTAGTTTAGAATTTGATTGGCTGATAATAGGAGATATTGTAGTTGAGTCTACGAATAGCAGTTTCAGCGGTATTGACCCAAACGCCTCACTTCAATGTAATGAAGCGCTATTCAAACTGTGTATCTAAATTAGTTGTGCTTGTTTAGGAGGGTGTTGGTGTCGTGTAAGAATGATGGTTTCAATGGCGCTTCATTACATTGAAGTGAGGCGTTCGGGTCAATACCGCTGAAACTGCTATTCGTAGACTCAACTACAATATCTCCTATTAGAAAACATTTCTCACAGCCAATAGAAAAGCTAGGCAAACGCAAAACCAAAGCAATCACTTATTATTTTCGACCGCTGTAATTATCCTCTACGAATCGCAACTAAACTGTCTACAATACTTTGTCGGGGTATTTTGAATTGTTTTTTCGTTCAGGTTTGATGATCTGGTTTGTATCAAAGTAGAATGAAAAACTACTTTTTCCACTTTGAAAGGGATAAAATGTGTAATACGCAACATATCAAAAATCCCCGACAAAATATTTGAGACAATTAGGTGGGATTCGAAATGAATAAATAATAGCTCCTGTCGGGCGGAGTCACTTCGCGTTGAAATATGTACAACATAGATCTACGCTTTTAACTTGTGAGGGATTAAATATAGATTTTCTTCAATTCAAGACCTCTAAAACGGTAGAAAGTATGTCCATGTAGCATTAATTGCGACGCTGCATTTTTTCCCGAAATGACACCTCGAATTAGTAAATCATACTGGATTGGTTTGAAACAGTTTGATTATAAGGATTTGTCGTTATGAATAACGTTTTTTTTTTATATCCTAGTATTGATTTCTCACTCCCCTAAATACATGTAACTAAAAAATGTTGACCAATTAAGGCTCTCAGTTTCGAATTCATAGTTCCACAACCGCAAAATTAGCTGTTCTCCTCTTTTGGCGCTTTCCATTTACACTAACTGACTGGTCTGTTCGGCCAGTTCTTAAATGGAACGTGTCAGTTCTAGGAACCGACTGGACCAGTTCTCAGAACTGACACGATCCATTTAAAGTGCAACTAACGTTTATTTTATTATCATAAATATCGATTCTACATCAAGTTTTGAGTACTTATGTGAAAAACGTTTTGGTTTACAGAGAATACTCTATGTTCTACGTTTGTTTGAAATCGTGAAAATGTGACCTTTCCTGACCCATAACCCCGTAAGAAAAAGCTTGGGTCGATCCCTGGGATGACGTCATCTCATTAATGCATAATCTCATTAATGCATTATTCCCCATGGCGTCTTTCTATTAGAACAACATCGATTTATAGAGAATATACACTGTTTGCTAGTTGTTAGTAAAGAAAAAAAGTTATTATTGCAAAGTCGAATTAATTATATGACGTCTTCCCAGGGATCGACCCAGGTCAGACCAGTCAGTTCGTGTAAATGGAAAGCGCCCTTAGTTACTGTTGCTATGTCCGAGCCATAAACTTTAACCCGAAGAAATAAGCATTTGCATAAACGGTCACGTGACCTTGTCAATTAGAAAATATCGGCGCTAGCTCAAAATGGATGCCAGAAATGGAAAGAGCGTGCCAACATTAGCAACTGATGCAAGTTTCATCGTAATATATTTAAAATCGAAGCAATTATAATTTTTTGAAATCTCAAAATTGCATCAGTTGCTAATTTGGCACGCTCTTTCCATTTCTGGCATCCACTTTGTGCTAGCGCAATTATTTCTGATTGACAATGTCACGTGACCAGTCGGATGTAAATCGGGCCTATTCAAAACAAACACAGCGAGAAATTCTGAGTTCAGCGATAGTCCTCGTGACATTCTGACTGATTTATCAATTTCTTATCATTTGCTGAATTTCTTAAATCTTTGCGAAGAAATCAGATTTGCAATTGTGTTTTCATCTCCTTCGGGAGAGCTTGTGGGACAAGATGGCAGCGGTATTTTCCCGGGGGAATATTACTGCGTTATGATTGGACTGAAGTTTTGTGATTGACAGCTGTGGAACTCCTGCACGAAAAAAGGTCAAATTTTCATACAAACCTTCTAGAAACTAACCATTTTCGACCAAAAATCGTTCATAGAACGACTCTACATATACCTGCACTATAATGGAGAATTTAGCACAGTTTTCAAGTGATCTTTTGAAGTGGCGGGGTATTCGATAGTGTACCCTCTATGAAATCATCCCCCGATTTTCGACATGGAACCATTGTCATCAAACAGTGTAGCGTATTTCAAAAAGTAATCTATTAAAGCAGTTTCCAATACGGACTGAACATACGGTCAAATTTACATATGGACAAAAGGGTGTGTGATTCAGTACTTTGAGCCGACGGTAGTGACGCGAAGGCTATGTAACTTATTCTTTTTTCCCTCCCACACTTATAGGCAGCACTCTCATCTGAGGATCTTTTGGCGAGAGCAGAGATGTTCAAAGCTAAGGTTAGTTTACTTTTTGGTGTGGCGGTATTTTTAAAGTGTGCTTCATCTTTGTGCCACTTCTGATATCTCAATTTCATTTTCATTTGCAGAGTATTGCGAAACGTAACAAACTGGAAAATGATTTGGCCGAATGGAAGACAAAGGTAGAGAGCGAAACAGTTGGCTTTTTTTTGCAGGGTACGGGATGGCAAACAAAATCTGACTTTATTTATTTAAAGGCACTTGTACGAGATCGGTAGTTTTATTAGCAAAACTTGTTTGTAAATGGTATTTTCTACTTCCAATCGATTGTCGATCTTTCTAAAACAGCGTATTGAAGATTGTTTGCCTTTTCCATGGGATCACGAGCGCAATTCGTTGGTTATTGAAGTGATAAATCAGCACGTTACTGTTTTGTCCAAAAAGCTTATTGTTTGTTTGAATACTTGTCGCATCAAGTGCGTAAAACAAAAGCTAAATACTGTCGGTGTTATTTCATTCTGTATTCCTATTGAATATAATGTACAACATCGGAGAAGCCCTTTCAGTGCCAAGACGTCATACCATAACTATGTTATGAGTAGGTGGGTTTCACAAGTACCAAATTAATTACAGTAATAGGATTCGGTGATTGTAATGGTCGTTGTTGATATCAGCTGTTCTGAATAGAGCGTATTCTAGAAACTTCATTTCGGTTACAGTGAACCGATTTCAAGTCGCTCTAAATTTCTTAAAAAGTTTTATTTTTCATCCTTCATCAAAACTGTCTCAAATTTTCCCCAATATACCTGGAAATGGCATACTCTGTTATTCCGAGCAGTTATTCTTGTCTTTTATCTTGAGAAAGTTAATTTGTTGGGGTTGAAGTGTTCTTTTAGCATCCTGTGTATTGTTTTTCTTTGCTTATTTCTTTACAGTACCTGAAAAAGACTGATTCACTGAGAAAGGAACTGGCTGATACGCAGGGAAAGTTCTCACAGGTAAATATCTGAACATTCGCTACATTGAACTCACTTTGCTGTAAGTATCAGGATTGAATATAATAAGTATCAGTATTTCTCGCACATGAGCGGGCCCTGTTGTTTTTGGACGTCCAACGCGCTTTCAATAGCCCACTTCCGCGATATGCTTTACTTGTCACGCACAAAGGTTTCAATACGGTGCTCCGTGCTAAATTATATTTATTCTTTTCACAGTGAAAAGAATAAATTTAATTTAGCATGGGGCCTCGTATTGAAACCTTTGTGCGTGACAAGTAAAGCATATCGCGGAAGTGGGCTATTCATTAGCATTTGTTTAATAATTCGTCTCTCAAGCCGAAAGAGCTAGAACAGAGAAAAAAGTCATTGCGCGTGGCCTCTGTCATTAAATTTCAAGAACCCACGCACAGTTTTTTGTATACGGTAAATAACTAATAAGTATAAATGAAAACTGTGTATAAAGTATTATAAGTATAGCTTCATTAATCATCATAAAGTAATTTAGACAGTACGCGCGTTCTGATTGGCTGATAGCCATGTTTTATTAGCCTGTGCAAACATGATAATGACGTAACCCCCTAAGGTGCTTCTTTTACCAAAATAATTATTTTATCATGAAGAAATGAAACAGTTTCTCCGTGTTTGCACAGGCTCATGCAAACCTCGGTGAGTTTGGTTCTCGAGCAGGTACAAACACTCGACTTGCGGTCTGTGTCTGTTCTGCTCTCGAATTCTCCCAAACTTACCGAGGTGTGTTTAGCAAACACGGAAGATCTGTTTCAATTCTTTAAAGGGGCTGTGTCACGGTAAGACTTTACATTCGTTTTTCCGGGCCGGAAAGAGCTATTTCCACCAATTTTGATATGAACTAACGAACCTCTCGGCCATGTGGGATGCTTAAAATGAAAGCAAATATGCAAAAATGACTAACAAACAGTGTATATAAACAGTCTCCAGGAAAAATATTGAAAATCCTTTTCAATCGAGCATTGAGGGAGGGAAGTTTAACTGTTTGTATCCAATTAACAGCCAATAAACGAGCGATTACTCGATACATGCGCAGTACCATGACATAGCCCCTTTACCGAATAGAAGCTTTGCCGCTGGTCATATTTTTACTTTTGTGAATAAAATACGCAGACCAAGTGACGTCACGCATGTTATTAGCATATCTTGAATGGCATAAAAAATGTCGCCTGATTTTGGCAATTTTGCCTGACTTCGATACGAAAAAATATATGTTCGCGCTCTCCAAATTGATTGTTAATTGCACAAAGTGACTAAAGGAATCATAGAATTTAATAAAATAAAAATGGGATCATTTTTTCATTTCATTGGCACTTTAAGTCTCGACTTTTAATGGTAGACTCGACCTTCGTTTTCACCCAGTATTGAAGTCTCGACTTAAATATTTTGCCATATTTGGCTCCGATGAAACCAATCCAATCCAGGTATGGAGAGACATTGACTCAAAGTTTGGACCAGTTCTTAAATGGAACGTGTTAGTTCTGAGAACTGGTCCAGTCAGTTCTTAGAACTGACGCGTTCCATTTAAGAACTTGCCCATGAGACCAGTCGGTTCGCGTAAATGGAAAGCGGCCTAAGTGTAGTGCACGAATCAACGGTTTTATTTTGAAACTAGTTTATGTTCAAAACCACCCCTCCCTCCCCCCTCCTGATTTCGGGTTGACGGTTGGTCTTGCGGTTACACTAATTTAGGCAACTTCGACTACATAGTTAGCTAATTTAGTTATATTTGTCTTAACCGTCAACACCGACATTGGATTAACTCTCGTAACTTATCAAGTTTTGTTGTTGTTATTTTTTAATCAGGAAAAGGAAGATCTCTTAAAACAAATGAAAGAAGGAGAAGCATTAAAGGTAGAGTGTTACTGATGCATGTGTCTTCGAGGAGTTGTGTACATCGTAAAAGGCACTAATGTTTTCCATTTAACCCATAAAGGAAATTTCAAAATTGAGTTGGGGTTTTATGTCGTAGTCAGATAACACAGACAGCGATTTTTGTTTGGCACTTTGTAACTTTGTAAAAAGACTTTTACACGAGTTGGCAGTCCAATAATAATAGTAGGCTGATTAAAAACGAGAAGCTAGCTATCTAAGGCAGTGCCTTTTTTTTCTTTTTGAAGCAATCATAAATATATTTCGAAATAGTTTTCATTAATTTTCTTGGTGGATTTATTAGTAGCCTAAATTGCTTGGGTGTTGAAATTGGAGGTTGTTCTGTTCTCTCAGATCTTTAGTCAAAAGACCGATTTAGCTTGTACATTTTGTTGTCCAAATTCAGATCATGTGACAGCCCTCCAGATGATTCAGTGCTTTGTTTTCACTGAGTTAGACCAGATTTCCTATGAGTGGGACAAACTACAGCACTGACTACAGCACGGTTACCGTACGGCATGCTGTGACGTTGACATGGTTTCCCATTGTTTTTGACCTGCCGATCCAATCAAATTACAGAGTTACAGTACAGCACGGTTACGGCACGGTCGGATAACTCTCGCTAGAGCGGTGGTTTGTCCCACTCATACGAAATCTGCTCTTGAGAAATTTGTACATTTCCTCTTGGGATACAGAAGAACAAGAAAACATTAGACGAGGGCAAAGTCAGGTGATCTGAATTGGGACAACAAATGTACAAGCTAAATCGGTCTATTGCCTTTTTAGATCAGTGTGTAATCCACAATTGGTGAGAACATGTATTTCATCTTCCTTTTCAATGGTACAAAAAGGGCACCGCCTCTCTACGGGGGAGGGGGGGGGGGGGTGTAAGGGCGTACATGTCTCCCCTTTTCAATCATTAAATTATGATTGCTTATTCTGAACTTAGTAAATGAAATTCGGTGTTTTATGTTCTTCATTTGTAAGACACAATGGAGCAGTTTTCAGTTGAGTGTAGTAAAACCAAAACCAAAGTAATTACATAGCCAATCACGAGCAAGTAAAACACAATGAGCCAATCACGAACTGAAGTAATTTGTGATGGTTTTACTTGAACCAATCACGAGGCAAAGCAAACGCAATCGTGGATAACTCTTTTGGTGTTTTTTTTTCTCGTGGTTTTCGATTGAGTGTCGAAAATAATAAGTGATTGCTTTGGTTTTGCGTTTGGTTAGCTTTTCTATTGGCTGTGAGAAATGTTTTCTAATTATCAGTCAATCAAGTTCTGAACTAAAAACAAACTCAGGTTTTGTTTTAGCGACAGTATCGACGATTGCGTTTACTGCCTCGTGATTGGTTCAAGTAAAACCAATCGTGAATTACTTCAGTTCGTGATCGGCTCATTGTGTTTCACTTGCTCCTGTTATTGGCTATGTAATTACTTTGGTTTTAGTTTTACTTCAATCAACTGAAAACCGCTCTAAAACGAAAAGTGATTGCGTGACAGATCGAAACAATGTTTGGTTTTGGTTTAGAACTTGATTGGCTGATAATGACAACGCATTTTTCAGTCAATAGCGATACTTACTGTGACGTCACACAGGCCAGTCACGCCACATTTGTTGCTTTCTGTGGTTGGCAGAAACGAAGCGTGAACCCAGTCAGATGCTTATAAAATATCACAGGTCGGTGCTTATTCATCGCCAAACTACTTTCTTGTTCTTCCAAAATGCAAGCAAGCCCTTTCATCGAAGCTTATATGCTCTTAACTTATAAGTCTTATAAAGGAATTAAGATTTGGAATCAGAATTGAGACTTTAGATGTATTTTGCGAGGCCTAAATCGCTAGTTCCCATACAAGTCATACAAAGACATGGGTTTTTTTGCCAACCACATTATATATGCAAATATACAAATGACGTCAGTGTTTACAAACAGTAAGTATCGCTATAGAAAAGCTAAGCAAACGCAAAACCAAAGCAATCACTTATTATTTTCGACACTCATTCTAAAACCATTCTAAAGTGGAAGCAAAGTTTGTTTTCAGAAAACGCGATAGCCTTCGTAATTACTGCAAAAATCATTCCAGTTAAATGCTGTAAAATATGTTGGCTATTTGGTAGCGTTACGAACTCAATTCTAGCAGGGATGGAGGTGGCTGTATATAGTATAGTATAGCATTTCGCACCTCCGTGCGCTGAGCGATAATACGTTTTTACTAGCCAACATGTTCAAATTCTAGACTATTTTTTAGCGCAGTACTTCTATCTAAAGCAAAACTAACGCTTGGCCTTGGACGACACACAACAACAATGACACTTGACAGTTTTGTGATTTCTGGAGCGATCGAACTCGTACGGCCATAGACGTAGTACAAGTAGTGTTTCGCAATGGTCAACAACTCGTATATGTAGCAATTTTCTAACCCATGTAGAGATCGAATACGGCCGCAGAACATGCAAGCACAAGCTCACAACGTTTCGCCGTTGCAGAAAGCATGCTTTGCCAATTACAACGCAGTATTCACATTAGTGAGATACAGATTCATCTCCATCCCGTCTCCCTGATGTGTGCAATGCATGAATTTTCAAAGTTGATTGAGTTAAGTTACTGCTAACACTTCGACCTCTCTTTGTTGTTCATTACAGGAACAGGCAGAAAAAGAGGTAACGTTCATCCAGTAATTTGAACAAATCCATTTATTTAACCTCCTTATAGAACTACTATAACATAAATTCTTCCTCCTTGCATTCACCTTTACAAATAACTGAATTTCCCAAAAACTGGTATCGTTCTAGATAGTCGCAGGTATTAAATTGAATGTGGTTCTGGTTTTGTGTCATGTTTGTTTTTGTATTAATACCTTGACGTTTCTTTCTATTTTCACTTCAGGCGGAACAAGCCATATTGCAGTTGGTAAGTTTACTGAGTCAAAATGGTGATGATGTCGTTAATGATAATTATCTCATTTGTGGTTTGTTCGAAGTAAGAACGCTTGGCCTTCAAAAATTAATCCATAAAAGAGAATAAGCCTTTGGAAATATAGTTTATCGGTCTTCCATGAAGTAGTAATTTCCGGATTTTTAATTGCAACTGTTTTCTAAGTACTGTGTAAATAAAAGAAACATAAGGCATAGCTTGTATTAGATGAAATACAAAGACAAGACAACTAAATTCATAAAAGAAGGTAAATATAATTCGTAACTAGGCTCTTTGTCGTCAACACCGGGTAAAGATAACGTTGAACGTTTGAGAAAAGATGTAATTTGTCGGTACGTTTGACATATATATATATAGTATACCCGGGTTTGTTTTCGAGCCGAAAAACTACTTAACGTTCAAGCTAGAGACTTAGGACAGATCATCTTGGGCTAACCAGATGATTTTTGTTTGTCTCGGTTGCAGGAGGATGTCCTAGCAGAGCAGGAAGAAATGGTGAGTATTGATTTGATACTTACAATTCTTCTGGTTTGTAAAATGACTTGATGACAGGAAAGGAAAATACAAAGCTGTTTTCTCCCGCAAACGTGGGTTTGGAAGGAACTCTCCAAGTTGAAGGTTATTAAATGTACAATCTAATGTACTCTTTGCGTTGGCCGGAAGGGATGTCTAACTTTGTTTACAGTTTTACAAAACATAGGGCTAGTTATTGTTTTGCTTGAAAGGCTTTATGCTGTCGTATCAAATCCACATGTACTCTCGTTTGTATGGCTTGTGCAGGACGTTGACGTTGAGGTGTGATCATAGAAATACAAAAATTGATAACCAGAAACCTCCTCGATTAACTGCACCCGTTTCTAATTTTATTCAAATATTTTAAATAAGTGAGTTCGTAATTTCAGCGCGACTCGGGATGAACAGTACTTATTTCTCGCGCGTTTCTTAGAGAACGTGAGGTTTTAAAATAATCTTCCACTGAAATTCTCGCAATTTACAGGTGAAAAAAATTAAAAAGGAGAGATTTGTAGTTTACAAACTCGACTCGACTCTCTCTCTTGTTTTCGTCTAGCCACACATCGTCATGGTAATGACGTAATTACGGTAGTTTGACTAATTTGATTGGACAATTGAATGTCACTCATCTCACCGACTTACCTGAACTCCAAGTCTAAACGTCGACTTTTCTAGAATCTTTTTTTTTCGGGTGGGGGTGGGGGGTGGGTGTTCTATTGTTGGGCGGTATGTGACGTCATCGCCGCCATGTTGGTAGACGCTAACAAAATATTCCTCGCTAGCTTCTCTTATTAGTTCCACCAACATTGTCATTTGAATCTCTGGGGACTGATTGCAAACCAGTAAATGTGTTTACAGATTACTGTAGCAAAAGTACACGCTATCAGGCAAACCACGTGTTGTGACCACACCCTTTTATCTGTATAAGGCTGATCGTTCGGTTTTCTCGATAGCGTCTTGTACAGCAAAACTCCTTGATGGATCTAAAAGAGGAATCAACCATGACGGGACTGTCGCTGGCGAGTAGACAGAGTCCAGAAAAACAAGAACGAGAAACAATGACTGGCATGTCATTAGAGAAACAGGTCAGTTAATCCTATAGACCACATGCTGTTGGCCTTTCCGGAATTGAAAAATGGACTGTAACTAAACCACGTCATAGTAAGAAAGAGCACATCGTTGGGGTAATAGAAACTGTTTAGTAAGTTTTCCAAAACCGTCAGTATGGTTTGAGGTACGCTAGTAGAATGTCTGTAATCCCAAAGTAAAGTTTGAACTGATTATCCTAAAGCCTTCCAAGCCAGACAAACATCGCTGTACGAGATGGCCAAACGAGGCCAACAACGTAAAAGATGTTGTATTATCGGGAGATGGTGTGGTGCAGTGGTAAAGCGCTTTGTCTCTCACCTCTGTGGCCCAGGTTCGATTCCCCGACGGGGCGCCATATGTGAGTTGAGTTTGTTGGTATCTCGCCCATTCTCCGAGGGTTTTTCTCCGGGTTCTCCGGTTTTCCTTCCTTCACAATAACCAACAGGCTAAATTCCAATTCGATCTGTGGATTATCCGGGTCCTGGCTTTGATCAGCCCCTATGGTTGTTTCAGGTCCCGTTAGAAATTCATTGTATAAAACATTTTAGACGACAAGGATTCTGGGACTGAAATTTAACCAAAATCTTTTGTGTTGTTATTTACACGAAGGCTACGCGCCGCCTAGTGCGCGTGCGTGAATTGAAGTACTATGCCGTTTCTTTACTTCTTCACTTCTTACTTGTAGTTTATCAGTATGTAAGTAGTGTTAGCGGTTCATGAATATGATGATTAAGAATAGTTTCATCACTGGGGATGAAAATCAGTTGAAACACTAGTGATTTTCAACTGGTGGTGTTTCATTGGGTTTCCAAACTCATCCACCAGACCAAATGCAGTCATCTGTGTGACTAAAAAGCTCACGAGTTTGAGAACAATGTTTGACCATAGTTAATAGAGTGGAATGGTTATGAAACCCAGCGACCTTCTTTGTTATATGTCTTTGTTAGCTTTTTTCAACCATTACCGTGCACAAAACACAATAGGAATTCCAATATGTTAATCAATCAGCCAATAGAAACGTGTGAGTTCAGTCGTTCAGGGGACGCTAATGAACTATGACCGTGCACAAGTTTTTTTGTTTTACCCCCTTCCAACATAAATCTCAGCGCCTTTGTTAGGCCCTTTGAAGTTTGCCGTGTTTCCTAACCATTCCACTCTATTAACTATGGTTTGACAGGCTGTACAAAAGAATCCAACATTGTTCATCAAACTCTAGAATAAAAGAAATGTTGTACGATGTTGACGTTAGACAGAGTGTTTGACGGAAATCAAATTTCGTCCAACATCACCAACATCGTAAAACATGGCGGCCAAACGAGTTAAACAGGTTTTATCCAACAATATTCGACGAGGGCTTAACGATTCTTGTTAAAACTGAAACCTAAATCAACACAACGACTGTACAAAGATGTATTCCAAATAAATAAGTGCTGCTATTTTATGTCTCTTTGTTGCGTGTCTATGAAGAGAAAATTAGTTTAAGTAAGAAAAATGACCGATTCTCCACTGATCAGGGTGAGTGGCTGCTTTTGCAGGAAATAGTCACGTGCTGATATATCACTTCAATAACCCGGCAATGAATTGCGCTCGTGTTCCCATGGGAAAGGCTTTACTGGATGGCAAACAAACTTCAAAACGCTGTTTTAGTAAGATCGACCATCGCTTGGAGGTGGAGAATAGCACTTACAAACAGGTTTTGCTAATAACACTACCGAAAATGAAATCAGATTTTTTGCCGTCCAGTGCAACCACGTGATTCCATTCCTACAAAAGGAGTAATACAGCACCATTATACTGTAGCTCTATTGTTTTCGTACTGTATGTTCTAAAGGTTAGGGTGTTTTGTATTGTTGGGTAAGCCAATGCTGTGGCTCGTTTCGAGCGGTACTGTCTGGTTCTACAAAAGCCCATTCAGTTTAAATTTCCCCATATCTTACGTCACACATACCAAGGAAAAAACACACCTCTAGCAAAAAGAAAACAAAATGGTCTGTAATAGTTCAGTTTCGTATTCGAAAATTACCGCTGAATGCAATGACTACAGACGCATGTACGCAGGGTTAGCCTCATTCTGAAGTTAAACATTCATAAATACCAGCGAGACGGTGCCAGACGCGAAACTATAACAATACGCAGAGTTGTGAATAGCCCACCTTCTCGCTGGTATTTATGAATGTTTAACTTTAGAATGAGGCTAACCCTGCGTACATGCGTCTGTAGTCATTGCATTCAGCGGTAATTTTCGAATACGAAACTGGACTATTAGGAGTCGTTAGTCCAGCTTTTCAATGCCAGAGAAAACATGGCAAAACTAGTTTATTCCCCGTACCTGACGTCACAAATTACAAGACGTCACAAATTACAAGACGTCACAAATTACAAGACTTTAGATGTCTGTTTATAACGGAGATTGTGAGGAAGGTTTTTAGATTTTCTTTTCTCCGACATGGAATACAATGAATTGAATTAGAATCGAAGGCTCTTCATATATCGATTGATTCGTAGAGCTAGAGTTGATTTAGGATTCAGTCCCCTTGAAGGCATAAAAGTGCCTGTGCAAATTCCATTAATTTAGGTCATAGCTTTTGAAAAAAAACCTATTAATCATTAATTAAATGTACGAATCAAATGATTGTATCAACACTGGGTCAAGGCAGATACCTTAAACATCAACTTGATCAACAGTAACTGTTATAACGGCGTTCCAGATTTGCCTGCATTTTAAAATAGCACTGAAAATGATACCTTATATCATTTATTCTGTATTTATGGTGGTTGTGTTGTATAATTCATACAATATATCATTTATGAAGACGAAGTATTTACAGTTTATAGAAAATATCAATTTTCCAAAATTCTTCCTATTAATCACAACTTAAACGTACTTTATCCAAAATACTTTAAAAAAAATTATCATTACTCTTCTTTGCGTCAAATACATTCAAGACTGAAGCAAACTCAAATTATTTGTTGCATAAGAATAACAATTATATTTGCTTAATGATAAAACCTTGTATTTGACCTGTTCCCAGGCCCTTGTATCAGACAGCCATCACTCGTTCATGAGTCGCGGCGTCAGCCCATTCCCCATCATGGAGTCCAGTACCCAAGAGGACACCATGGGGGAGGACCAGCCCGAGTTCAGGGCCATCAGCCCGCGGGACAGCGGGTTTGAGGGCGCGGGATCGAGTGCCAAGTTTGACTCAAGACCAGTCTCGGGAACCAGTAATATAAATGTGTTGTCACCTAAGCAGGAAGTAGAGGTGTGTAGTTCGCAATTGGACGAGGGACTTTTCCTCCTTGTTTCGCGCCAAAAATTACCGACGAACATTTCAGTCGGCGAAGAAATTATAAGAGTGGCCAATCAAAATAGCTTTAGTTATTTCACACTTGTCAATCATTACTTATCCTATTTATAGATTGGCGCGAAAATTCCCAAGTACGCCACACTTTGTCGATATCGACGTTTTTTTGGGCGCGAAACACAATTTAAATCCCTGCAAGGGAAACACGTCGACCACTCTAAGTCTGTTACCAGAGAAAAAAAGTGGTCGCTTTGTGGCAAGTGTGGCCTCCTCCACAGGCGTATCTAGTTTTCCAATTCGGATTATGGATGTGGAGGCTATACTACCTACGTCACGATACAGCTAATCTGATACGCATGCGCACATCCTAATACCCGGTCAGTGCCACTCCATGGGTAATAGGATGTGCGAATGCGTGTGAGATATCAGCTGTATCATGAGAGTGTACAATCTCGTTCCCAGAGCCCGCGATCGTTTGGACAGCGGGGCGTTTGGTCACCGCTGGCCGTAAAATGCGCGGGCTCTGAGAACGAGATTGGAGAGTGTAGGGTAGTGTAGAGTGTATAGATTCTATGCCATATAGTATTGTACATCAGATATATCAAAAGGGTAAAAAAATCGTCAACTTAAGGTTCAAACAAAATACCACAGAAACAAGAACAACAAGGAAGAACGAACAGATTATAATCAAAGCAGAACGAAAGTTGGATCCCAAAATACGAATTATTACTTGTGGAGTGATTGCATTCATTTGTGCACCAGGTCCGTTTCAAGCGTCGAACATTTCATGTGGCGAATCAAGAGAGTACTGTAGCGTGCGGAAGCAGTCGAAGCAAAGTGCGCGGTGACAATGTCGTGGCGCGAAGATATTTTCCCGCCATGCGATTGTTGTCGCGCCTTCAGGTCAACTACTTCCGGTTACTAAACATAGATTTTATTCGACATTATCATCGCACACGTGCGCGTTATGCTCTCTTGGGCGAATCCAATGCTAATGACCTGTAACAATAGACTTGGTCATTAGCATTGGATATGGCGCAAGGTCAAGGTCAAAGTTCGACGTTTGAAACGGGCCTCTGGTAGCAGACAATACATTTTTCAATCTACTAACTATTACATAGTTTTGTAAAAACCCTACGGAAGTGATTTGCTAATGTTTAACATGCTTCTAATAGACCGCGCCCCACGAGCCAGTCCCAGTCTCTCGTTCGTCAACCCTGACAGCGCCGAGGAGGGACCTGGTAATGAGTGCACGTGCTCGTCGTCGATTGGTCAGTGCTGCCCTGCGGGACCACCCCGTAGCATCGGAGACCCTTCGCACATATGACGCAGTGTTGAGATTTAAAGTGAATGTGACTCAGTGGTTAGAGCACCAGGGGGTGGTAGACGGGGCCGAGGATCTGAAGACCATGGACATGGCTGCTGTGAACAGGGTAAATTAGATGTGCGATTGTGGCTTCTACTTGGAAAACGTTAAACATGTTCTCTATTGTCCCCGTTTTGCTGCTCAGCGACTTTCCTTGGCTGCACAGATTTTTCATAATAGATGGCCCTATTTCTCTGATCAACCACAGGCCGCCCAAGTTCTGACTGTGTAACAAGGTTTGTATGGGAGTTCTTCCGATAACTCAGAATAATAACATAAATCTCCTGTAATACAAGGTAAATAAAGGAAGAAGACTTACTTGAAGTTGTTTTGTCGTCCTATGTGTATTTCAGGTCGCTAGAACGGTGTTTTATGGAATTCTTGAGTCGTACGCTTCACCCCTTTAACCAGAGGGGAAGGCTGAACACTCGATACAACCACGGCCTTCGCTCGAGGACGAATTTTACACAAAATATCAATCCCATCGGCGTTTACTCGGCCGCGGTACAATCCAAGGACATCAATTATCCCTCAGAAGTCCACAGGCTTGATAACTCCTTTCCAAACCCGTTAGATTTGAACGATTTTTGAAGCAATTCGTGCAGCTTCAAACGGCCGACTAACCGTGTAGTCCATAGAATGGTGATTCTTGACAACGCGTTTTGGTAACCAGGCGTTTTGGTAACCAGGCCGTTACAAATTATTTCTTCCCTGAGAGGGACATATCAAATTCATTTGACATTTTCTAATCCCTCCCTCCCCTCCAACGAGACCACTGGACAGCACCGGTGACTAGAAAGTGTCAAATGAATTTGATATGTCCCTCTCAGGGAAATAAATAATTTGTAACGGCCTGGTTACCAAAACGCCTGGTTACCAAAACGCGTTGTCAAGAATCACCATTCTATGGACTACACGGTTAGTCGGCCGTTTGAAGCTGCACGAATTGCTTCAAAAATCGTTCAAATCTAACGGGTTTGGAAAGGAGTTATCAAGCCTGGGGACTTCTGAGGGATAATTGATGTCCTTGGATTGTACCGCGGCCGAGTAAACGCCGATGGGATTGATATTTTGTGTAAAATTCGTCCTCGAGCGAAGGCCGTGGTTGTATCGAGTGTTCAGCCTTCCCCTCTGGTTAAAGGGGTGAAGCGTACGACTCAAGAATTCCATAAAACACCGTTCTAGCGACCTGAAATACACATAGGACGACAAAACAACTTCAAGTAAGTCTTCTTCCTTTATTTACCTTGTATTACAGGAGATTTATGTTATTATTCTGAGTTATCGGAAGAACTCCCATACAAACCTTGTTACACAGTCAGAACTTGGGCGGCCTGTGGATCAACCGGCAAAAAACGCTTTTCTGTATGGTCAATGGAACTAACAGAACCTCAAAATAGAGAATTGTCAGTATTGAAACATACCTGCAAAACAGCCAACGTTTCTAGAATTTGGACAGTATCAGGTAGATGATAAGACCATCTATAGATCTATCTTTAAAAATGCCTGGCCCATAACAGTATTATTCCTTTGTATTTATTGTACAGTATTTCTTCTCCTTTTTATGGTATGTATTATATATTGGTATAAGCCCCCACGATGAGCTAATACGCTCTCGGGGCAAACACTGAGCTATAGGCTAAACATGGTCCAAGATGGCTGTGTTTACAGCTATAGGCCAATCCTTGCTGACGTCACTGTTTACATGTTTGCCTCATTAGCATAAATTAAATTTCAAGCTACAAACAAACAGACGACATCAGTTGAAAGAGAATTTTAAACTTAGTAATCACCGAAAATTTGAGATTGATACGTTAAATATTTACGGAGAAATTGACTTTTGAAAACTGTAAAATGGGCTGGGGGGCAAGAGTTGCTGACAGCCATACATTCTTTATAAATGTTGAGATTTTTAAACGCTCATTCTCAAAACATATTTACTATATCACTCAAATGTTCGATGATTATCAGGTGTGACAATCTCTTTCGATTTTATGGACTCTGTTCGTATGTACGTCGCTTGAAGTTTGATTTATGCTAATGACGAAAAAACGTAAACAAGGATTCGCCTTTACGTTAATTTTTTTTATAGAAATATTGTATTCATGATAAGAATGAAATTACAAATGTTGAGAACTAAGACAGGCCACAGTCATGTGTTTCCTTATTGTATATATTTTTAATAGGATGATTTAGCGCAAGTGATCGAGAGACTGCCTGAAATACGCTACAGTGTTAGTCAGGTAAGATATTCTACATTTGTATTTCTCATTGTGAGAATTTCCCATTGGCTAATAGCTCGACAGTTTGAATGAAATGCGAACGATTTACGGGTTTTCTATACATTGACTGATTAAGTAGGAGTATAACTAGAGCCCATTTTTCCTCCTCTCTTGAGCACATGGAACCCGGTTTCCATGCTTGTTAAACTATAACTAGTACGTGCTTTCTCTCTTACTGTTAGAGTAAGATAATGTGAGACTGTACAATGATAAAGTCATACCTCGTTGGTCTTGATTTTTGCGACTGCTGACTCTTTCAAGCTCAAAACCGAGTTAGTTCCGACGGCCTTAAAATGAACTCTCCACCCTTAGTTACTGTTACTCTGTTCTCCCCCCTTGGTTACTGTTCCTATGTCCTTCCCACTTAGTTACTGTTACTATGTCCTTCCCCCTTAGTTACTGTTACTATGGCCCCCCTCTTAGTTACTGTTACTATGTCCTTCCCCCTTAGCTACTGTTACTATGTCCTCCCCCCTTAGTTACTGTTACTATGACCTCCCCCTTAGCTACTGTTACTATGTCCTCCCACTTAGTTACTGTTACTATGCCCTCCCCCTTAGTTACTGTTACTATGTTCTCCCCACTTTGTTACTGTTGCTATGTCTCAGAAGCTGTGGACTTTAATCCCAGGAAATTCAAACCAAACATGACAAAAAAGGCTTGAGTTCGGCGATAGTCTTTGTGTTATTCCGAATGATGTATCAATGATGTATCTTTCGCTGAATTTCTTCAAACTTTTCGAATAACGCAAGTTTGTGTTTTCATCTCCTGACGAGTTTGTGGAACAAGATGGCAGCGGAACATTGCTTCGTTGTGATAGTCTAAACTCTAAACAGGTTCAGAACAATAAATATGGTGTGGCTGTATATAAAGAGCGTTTACTTGTGTAAAATAACAGGGATTCCTTTGTTAATTCAGGTACTGGAAAAAGTAGACAATATTCTTACAAGTCAAAACCTGAGCCGCGAGTCTACGTTTGACATCCCTGCAATACGAACGGAAGGGGAAAGTACATTCCACGAGTCCACTGAAGAAAGACTAGACACGCGAGGCTTTGCCGAGGGACAGGAAAGAGAGGAAGCTCCTGTAGAAATATCTAACGCAAAGAGTGATATCCAGTCGAGCTATGTGAAGTTACTGAAAGAATACAACGACCTGGCGGAGGGATACGAAACCCTGAGAAGAAGTATGGACGAGGAGACGAAATTCAACCAGGATCAGACGAGCCAAAATGCAGCCGTGATGGCAGAGATGCAAGATACGATCAATCAACTCAAGTTACAGCTGGCTGATGCACTGGCAGGGCGGGCTTCCTCCTCAGGGGTAGGTACACGGGGAGGTTATTGAGTCAGTAAATTAAAGTCACTTTATTTATAGAGGGTAACAGGTTTACCGCTAACACGTAGCTCAGTAATCTTCCACATGGCCCTCTGTTGACTTAGTCCTACGATTCTACGTCCTTATCCGAGAAGACGTGGGCGTCTAATCGTTAACTGTTGGATTATGTAAAGGCAGCACCTTCTGCTCAGTAATTGTAAGACCCTGAGTTTTGGTACGGCCGGGGTTTGAACCCGCGACCTCCTGCACGACAGACCGGAGCCTAACCGCTGAGCTAACCGGGAGGGACTGGACCTTAACAACTGAGCTAACCGGGAGGGACTGGAGCTTAACACTGAGCTAACCGGGAGGGACTGGTCAGTTGAATTGCGTATCGTTTCCTGTCCATAAATGTTCTCACTTTGTTAATTGTTTTTTTTTACCGATAGCGAGCCAACTCCTCCATCATGTTCTCACGTCTTGATTCTGAACGAAATGCGAAGATTCTAAAGCGTGCACTGAACGAGGATCGCGTCTCACAAGAAAACCTGTCAGACCTGTTAGGTCAGATGTCAGATTACGTCAGCTTACCGGCGAAGCGACTGGTGCACGTGGTGAGGCGATACAGCCATCACAGAGCCATGCAGGACATAGGTATGTACTGGGGAATACATGTGACGTCATGTGAGCGGGAACGCTTCGAACCCACTACTTTGTGTGACGTCATGTGACGTCATGTGAGTGGATACTCTTTCTTGGCATCCCACTGGTTTGGTGTGAAGTTTCGCCATCGCAAATCAAAACAAGAAATAGTCCTGTACTGAGTATAATAAAATGCAGGGACAGGGGTGTAGTTCTGATTCATTTGTGTCTGAAATGAACGTTTGCGCTTGTCTAATTTGAGCAATAGCAGCAGCATTGAATTCAGACGAAGTAACTACAGTTGAGTCTCTCGTAGGCCACCAACTTTACAAAGGTGGCCGCTTAGGAGAGATGTAACGTTTGGGAAGTAGTCGCACAGAGGTGTTTCACTGGTTTCAAAAGGATATCCTTGCATTAGCAGGTTGCCATGGTCAGGGAAGAGTCGGAAAAACCATATTTTTTCAAGGTCAGGGAAAAGTCAGGCAATTTTGCATCTGGTCAGGAAAATTCTAAATTTCTTGTCAAAGTCAGTGAATTTTATTTTCAGGTTGCCATGATGACCCCTCATTTCATTAAGATCGAGTGTCGATCCTCTGATGGATCTTAACTTTTCATCTTCTGGACTTTGGACTCATAGTCGTTGTCTATATTTAAGAGGTCATTAGCACTTGATTACTTTTAATAGCTCAGCCTCTTTTTCCAGTACCTTACAAGTGATGTCATTTCCTTTTTTTTAATACAGAAGAAGAACTGAAGAACATTGGTGGTAATCTTAACGAAGACACGCTACGCGCGTTAGAGAAAATGGAAGTGTTACAGAATGAGCGAGCTAGAAGATGGGGAGAAAAGATGGACAGCATGGCCGAGACGAGAGAACGACTTGCGCAACTGATGATGGAAACATTTGAAAAACTTGAGAACGATACAGGGATATTTCTGATAAAACCTGTGCTCTCGTATAAGGGAAGGTAAGTTAGCGGGCATACACTTAGTGATAATGAGAAACTTGAGAACGATAACGGGGGCAGTCCGTGTTTACTTCTCCGCCAAATCAGTAGCCTGAAGTAGAGCAACCTTCTCAGAGATCACTGTCAGGAAAAAACAACAAATCAGACTTACAGTGACTAATAACGTTACTTCTAGACACTTTCAATTCAATTTGTTTTTCGATCCCCTTCAAAGGTCAGACCCACTGGGTGGTTACCTAGTCAGCAAGATGAAATCCTCGACCTATTTCCAGGCCCCAGGGCACTCTCGCGGCCCGGTCACTCCCGCACCAACCCCTTGGCTTAACAAGAGCAAATCAACAGGATCAATACCGGGCATGTACCGTGAGCTGTCACATGTTAGCAAGGGTACAATACCAGCTGTGACACAGCTAGAGGATGGCGTTATGGATATGGACGTCACGCAACCAGGAAGAGATGGAGTTTATCAGGGACCCACCTGGCAGGTAAAAGTTTATGTCACGTGGTTAGGTTCACGATGGGTCTACTTAGACGTTATGCAATACTACTGGTTTTATATCATTGGTCAACAATGATCACATGAGGAAATCAACCGCATGCGAAAATAAGTAATCCTGTGAAATTTGAGTGTCATAGGTTTCATTGCTACAGAGTAATTAGGGTTTGAATTAAGAGAGCTTTGTATGAATAAGTCAGCCATGGCCTTACAAGCCTCGTTTTCATGTTTTCTCAAAGGTTTAAATGCTAATAACTTTGGAACCAATTGTTATAAAACTATTAAACTACATACTATCAACAACTTCTTACTGCTCTTTCAGGAGTCTTTATCAATTTTACTGTATTTGTTTAAGTTCAGAATGTATGCTAATTAGCCACACCTTGGGGTCTGCACCGCGACTAAACGTCACGCGCATGCGCTTTTGATGACTCCAATGCGCGCGTGTCTCCCCAGTTTCCCGTCGAAACTAAAAGAAAACAGAGGCAACCACCCCTGTTTCTGCGGAGCATAACGTTTTGCCGCTGTGTGGGGTCTACTTTACATTAGTGCTGTTAAAGTGCCTATGACTGAAGTGAAAAAAATCGACCCTGTTTTGATTTGATTTTATTAAATTTTAGTCTTCCCTAAGTCATCTTGTGCAATTAAAAATAAATTTGGAGAGCGCGAACATTTTTTTATTTCCTGTCGAAGTCAGGCATAATTGTCAAAATCATGCGACAATTTTTATGCCGTTAATGACATGCGTGACGTCAAGTGGTTTGCACATTAATATTTGTCTTCGTAAATAAAACAAAATACAGTTCGTTTTTTTGTCTAATTTGTATTCTAAATATGTATTACTTGAGGAGCCTTGCCAACTGTCACGTTTTTTCTCAAAGAAGCCTTGCCCGTCGGCCTTATTTTTACTTTTGTGAATATAATGTGCAAACCACTTGACGTCACGCATGTAATTAGCATGTCATTATCGGCATAAAAATTGTCGCATGATTTTGACAATTATGCCTGACTTCGACAGGAAATAAAAACATGTTCGCGCTCTCCAAATAGATGACTTAGGGAAGACTAAAATTTAATCAAATCAAATCAAAACAGGGTCGATTTGTTCACTTCATAGGCACTTTAAGGCAATACCATGACTTTTAGGGTAGACACTTCTTTCCATCATCCAAGCTGCTCTTGACCACTAGACGACTGGGTACTAGCTTACATGAAATAATAGTAATGCCCATGAAATACTCAGTAATACTCATGAAATAATAGTAATACTCATGAAATACTCAGTAATACTCATGAAATAATAGTAATACTCATGAAATACTCAGTAATACTCATGAAATACTCAGTAATACTCATGAAATACTCAGTAATACTCATGAAATACTCAGTAATACTCATGAAATACTCAGTAATACTCATGAAATAATAGTAATACTCATGAAATACTCAGTAATACTCATGAAATACTCAGTAACACGCATAAAACACTCTGTAATACTCATGAAATGAATCCATTTGGCCTAACATTCAGGGTTCCCACGGTCAGGGAAAAAATCAAGGTCAGGGAATTTAGTATTTGATCAGGGAAATCCCAAACTTCATTGAAAAGTCTATTTTGGGCTGTTCTGTTCAATGTTTCTGTCTCAAAATAACGGTTGAATATTTGGAACAAATACGAGTGTGCGCTGGAGGTCAGTGTAAAGTCAGGAATTGTCAGATGTTTTTTTCTGCAAATCCATGGGAACTGTAACATTGCACCCTGTCGAGAACCTCATCATTTATTGGACATCAGCTTTACTCTCGATCTGCTCTCGTACCAGGTCTCCCGGTCACAAGTCCACGGTACACCTCCTACTAGTATGCCGCTGACCACACCGAAGATTCTTGAACTCGATGTTAATCGAATGATGATTAGTCAGATGCAAGTCAGGTGAGTCTGTGATACCTAAAAATACATCCGTCATGTATCTTCATTAAACCTGATTCGAGTAGATTTTTCTTTCATACTTTAATTTGTTAAGCATAGCTTTCCACTGAAGTTTGTTATTGCGAATCTGTTTATTTTGTAATGCAGCGTTAGGGATGAGGTGTTGGGAATGGGACGTACTGGGGGATGGAACGTACGGCGCATGGGACGTACTGGGGGATGGAACGTACTGGGGGATGGGACGTACTGGGGGATGGAACGTACTGGGGGATGGAACGTACTGGGGGATGGGACGTACTGGGAGATGGAACGTACTGGGGGATGGAACGTACTGGGGGATGGAACGTACTGGGGGATGGGACGTACTGGGGGATGGAACGTACTGGGGGATGGAACGTACTGGGGGATGGGACGTACTGGAGATGGGACGTACAGGGGGATGGGACGTACTGGGGGATGGGACGTACTGAGGAATGGGACGTACTGGGGGATGGGACGTACTGGGGGATGGGACGTACTGGGGGATGGGACGTACTGGGGGATGGGACGTACTGGGGGATGGGACGTACTGGGGGATGGAACGTACTGGGGGATGGAACGTACTGGGGGATGGGACGTACTGGGGGATGGGACGTAACTGGGGGATGGAACGTACTGGGGGATGGGACGTACTGGGGGATGGGACGTACTGAGGGATGGGACGTACTGGAGGATGGGACGTACTGGGGGATGGGACGTACTGGGGGATGGGACGTACTGGGGGATGGGATTTACAGCTTCCGCGGGAGCATTAATTCACGAATAAGAGGGACCCGTTGTTCAAAGGTTGAATAACGCTTTCCACCGGATAAAACAAAACAAATTCTAACATGACCTGAAACAACCATAGGGGCTGATCAAAGCCAGGACCCGGCTGAACCACAGATCGAATTGGAATTTGGCGTGTCGGTTTTTGTGGAGGGAGGAAAACCAGAGGACCCGGAGAAAAACCCCTATCCAGTGGATAAGCATTAATGTAATTAACTAGTTTTATCCACTGGGTATATTGTAGGGATTTATCCGTTGCGAGGCGTTATCCATCCTTTGAACGACCGTACCCAGATCAGTGGTGACCCTAATTGTCGTTTTCTTGTTTTTATTTCTCGTTAGCACTGGATTCGTGTCGTCGGACGAGAAAAGTGAGATGCCAGGTTCACTAGTGAGGAGTTACGTCACAGTAGAGAGGCCGTGTGGTGGGAAACAAATCAAGAAAGCCAAACGGCCCGACACTACCGGTACTGCGCTGCTGTTCTTTGTCGTTGTCAGCAAATTGTTCTTTAAACTTGAAAACCCGCAGTGATAAAGGCTCTGCATGCCGAGTTGAGGAAAACTAGTCACTTTTCTAAAATAGCTATTTTTCTGGAGGACTGCATGCACAGTTAGAGCGGATTTCAAATGAGTGTCGAAAGTATTTTGGTTTTGCGTTTACTTAGCTTTTCTATTGGCCGAGAAAATGGCATGTTATTAATCGACCAATGAAATTGCAAAGTAAAACCAATCATGTTTTGGTCTTGGTTTTGCTTTGGCTCGTGATTGGTTCAGGCCAAACCCATTCACGAACTTGTCCAGCCTTCAGTTGGCTTTTTTGTATTTACTTGCTCCTGTGATTGGCTGGCTGTGAGTAATTTGCGTTTGGTTTTACGACACTCACGTGAAATCCGCTCTAAAAGCTCAGTTTGAAGTACTTCATTTCTGCTGCGGAAAGGAGAACGATAGCAACAGATTTAAATGAACTTTTCGCAGGAATGCAATCACGAGGTTGTACTGAGTGGCAATGTTTTTTCATATAGCACTTGTACGAGATCGGTAGTGGTATTACCAAAACCTGTTTGTAAATGCTATTTTCCACCTCCAGTCGATTTCCATGGCTCAATTCATTCGGTAACGAAGTATTATATCAGCACGTGACTGTGTCCGATTGATTTTGAAGACTGAATTACCGTCATTTGTATCTAAGCGTGAACACGTGAGGTGAAAACGTGTTCTGATTGGGTAACAAACGTAACGTGATTCGTCATCAAACTTTCGAAGTGTGAAGGTGTGCTAGAGGAACTTTCGCGCCCAAAATACCATGTTTTCTCTTTCCGCATCGATAATTCTACAACCAATCACTTCCGTGATTCCTGAAGTCCCGAATTACAGGAACGCCTAGTCTAAAGTTACATCCGTGTTTGGTTATCGTGAATAGCCAGACGTTCGCGCCCAAAATACCAAGTTATTCTCTAGTTATTTTCTAGTGCTCGACTGTTTGATGACGAAACACGTCACGTTTGATACTCAGTTAGAACATTCGCCTGACGTTTACGCTTTTATACGGTATTGGGTTATGGACAAGATAAAATCTCGTGCACGTGGAGTGTATCAAGTAATTCTTGAGAGATTCTTTGAGCTTTCATTTAAATAAACATTGAGATGTGTTCTAAGCTCACACTCATTACTAATATTCCATTTTTTTCCTTCAAGATACCAACTCCAACTATTTCCAGTCGCCACCAAATTCTCCCTTCGATCCCAGAGTTCCTCGCGTGCGTAGCAGTCCATCGGCAATTCAACAGTATTCCCCGCTCCCCCCAATACGCATGCCCGAACTGAGAGACGAGTCACGCTCCAGTAAATCCATACGGAGTTACCCTGAAAGCGAGGCTGTCATGCACTCGGGCCCAGCAAGTCCAGATTACGCGGACAGGTTCAGCGAGTCGAGTCGTTCCAGACAGGAGACTGGTGGGAGTATTTCACTATCACCAGATGTAGTGCCAGTGAGCTAGCAATATGAAGTGTTACAGAGAACATTTTTGTATATTTAACTTATTAATAATCCATGAAGCAAAAACAAAGGAAATCACTGAGCGATAAGTAATCTGTAAATCTGATACATATTTCGTCCTGATTTACATAAACTTTGGCTTCGATTTTCTCGGCCAAAATAAGTCGTATCGCCAAAATAACTGAAAACAAGACTCTACATCTAGACGTTTGATAAATGCGATAAATAATTCACGTCCGATCTTTATGGATTTACAAACTCTCGCTTTCAGCTCGAGTTTGTAAATCCCATAAAGATCGTCCGCTCATTCTTTATCTAGTATATAAAGTTAACCTTTGCATATTTCTGGTTCCTACTTCCGATACATCAACATCTCTAGCCTCGTTTACATGCAACCGGAAGTTTTAACTCTACCAAATTGAAGAAAGGACTGGGACGAGTTTGTAAAGTTAATCAAATTGTAATGTCATTAAGGTTTTCTTCTATAATTATCGTTTCCTACTTCCGATTACATGAAAGCGACACTACAGATGTAACCGGAGGTTGGAACAGTTTTACTACTTCAACCGAACATTTACCTCTAACAAGCCATTGTTACAACAGATTTATAAGCCCCAAAAAGCTTAATTTTCCAGTGAATTTTGATTTAGAGCGCGAGAAGCCATGACGTACTGCGCGGTTACTGTAACCGTAACTTTGAAATGGTTTCCTATTGTTTTTGTCCTGCTGATCCAATCAAATTACAGTTACGGTAGGCTATGGACATGCCGTAGAGCAGATTTCGTATGAGTGGGACAAACTTCGGCATGTCCGTAACCGTGCTGTACCGTATCTCTGATTTCATTGGATCAGCAGAAAAACAAACAATAGGGAAACCATTTCAATGTCACCTCACGTCTTACGGTAACCGTGCTGTAGTCAGTGCTGTAGTTTGTCCCACTCATGCGAAATCCGCTAAAGCTATGAATTTCTCTGTTGACTGTTGTGGCGTTGTTAGCAAATAAATGTTTTGTAAAACAGAAACCCTAACAGTTTTCAAGTGATTATAATATATGCATTGAAGAAAAATGTCTTCCAACTTGGAACACACGAGTAACTTTATTTCCATTTTACCAGGAAAAGGGGGGGGGGGGGGGGGGGTAGGGGGTAGGGGGTAGGGGGAGGAGGGGAATAGTAATAATTCAACCCGCGTACACTGAAATTTCCAACGGGACGTGAAACAAGTATACGGGCTGAAAAAAATTAGGACTCTGCTAAACCACAGATTGAATAGCCCAGTTCGTAAATTTTCTCGCAGACATGGCTCGTTGTTACAGACAAATGTATGGAAACTGAAAACACGATTGCACGCTTTCCAGCACAGCTACATCCCTCAAATTTCGATCAGTTAATCTTTTATCTGATATCTTAAGTTTGCAGACAGTGAATATTTCAGAAATTCGATTTTACGGAAAATATTTGGCATCGGATTCCCATACAAACACTGTATATCACGCCATGTTTGCATCCTTTCAAAATGATGTCGGAATTAACCGCGAAGCGGTCTATGTAAGAGATAATGGCACGAGAGTTCTGTGTGATTTAGAGTGCCGAGCATTTAGATAGAAAACCACGAGCGCGCTAGCGCGAACTTAGAAGGCGCCTTTGGTCACATCCACGAGATATTTTTTCTGAACATTTCGAAATAATATACTCTATATAGAGAATACTAATCACTTAACTATGGGATTTAGACAGCTGAAATGGGAAACGCTGATTGGTCGAGTGGTTGTGACCATGTTCTAATGGCATTTTAGCGTGTTGGTTTTTGGAGGAAAACTGGAGAAATCCCCTCGAAGCAAGCTACGATGAGAAACCGGGACTCGAACCATCACTTGAGTCTCGCTGGATGCCATTAGTGTCCATATTACGAATATATCGCTCATGTCATGCTTGTGACAATCCGATATTTTACAATTAGTAAAAATCAACGAATGTTTTTGTTTTTAATTTCAACATTTTGTACTAATATCCGATTGTCTTCACATTCTCTACACTCCTTCATAATGTAAATAGACTGGAAGTAGTAAATTAACTGAATAATATATGGGTATTTAAAACCAAGATTTCAAATGGTATAAATATTGTGATATACTCCGAGGTTCCCTAATAAACAATCCAACTTTGGAGAATATTGAGTGAAGATGTATTATTTCTCATTTCTCCGTACATAAGCATAAGTTACTGAGGCCGGCAGCAACAAACCAGTTCGCGGTTTCCCCCGACATTTTGAATGAGGTGTTGAAGTGAAATTTCTAAAGTTTGGAACTTTTGTGACAAGTGTATGAAGTTGCCACTGTTAATATGAGAACATTTCAAAATCTTGCCAGTTACTTTGTAATTAACTTGTCATAATTATACAGCAATTGTATACAAAAGTAACGTTTGTTTGTTTGTTTGGAAGTGCAGTTTTATCCAGCTCAAATGTATTGACACTTGTAATATCTCATTCTAAAAATTTGATATTCGTATCGAATACTCTAAATGCGAGTGATGAATTTCCACGTTGTCTTATAATTATCATTCGAACACTTTTGTACCTCGTGTGTCGGAAGAAACCGTGAACTGGTCCTATATTAGATTTGTATTCTGATCAAATATTGCCGTTGGCTGAAGTAATCCTATTGTTCTCCCTGTTCACTATAGAGCGCATTTCACATGAGTGTCGAAAGACCAAACGCAAATTACCTACAGCCAGCCAATCATAGGAGCGAGTAATCGCAAGTTACCCACAATTGGTTCCCTGTGAGCCAATGTCAAACCAAAGCAAATCCAATTTGCGTTTGGTTTTACCGTTTGGAATCTGATTGTTTGGTTAATTTTCTCAGCCAATAGGAGAGCTTAGTAAACACAAAACCAAAACATTTTCGACACTCTAGTGAAAACCGCTCTATTTTCAATTTGTGATTATTATATAAAACAAATAGATACCATTCTGCCCTGCTTCTCTCCTCTTATAGATGCACAGATGACGTCACAACGTGAAGAGAACCTCGGCGCAGTTCTTTGTTAAACGTCGATAGTACGTGCAGAAGTTTTCAGCTTGCCTGTTTGGTGTCCAATTTTAGACCACCTGACTTTTCCCTTGAGTAATGCTTTTTTGTTTTTCTGAATCCCAAGAGGAAATGTACCAATTTCTATAATTGGAAAACAAGGCAATGAATCCTCTGGAGAACTAGTCTATCACGTGGTCGTAAATGGAGAGTTCTAAAATAGGGGGTTACAATATGTAGTTACACGTGTCACTTCCTATTGACCCTATTGTAAAATGCTATATATTGTGAAATCAGTCCTATATATAGTCGAAATATAGCACGTTTAAAACTATACACGTTTCAGCCTTGCTATAGTCCTCAGTAGTAAATTTAGAGACAGCTTGTTTGTATTTTCAACTGATGAAAACGGGTCTTCTGCCAGATAGTGGTGATATGGAAAAGGATGTAGTACGAAATTGAGAAGTGCATAAACTGAAATATAAGGTATTTTAGCGATGGCCAGATCCTCTGACGTTTATACAATTTCAAGATAATAATAATGGCCATTTTATATAGCGCCGTTTCATGGCGCTTTACGTAATATATCCAACACAAGGAGCTTTAGAAAACCACTTCTAGAACAGGCTCCGTGTGTTGGAGATGACTTCTCAAACTTTTCTCTCGCGGTAAAATTAGCAATTCAAAAGTCTAGAAATGCCAGCCGTATCTACCCCTGATTTATAAGTACGCTTCACGGTTGTGATTCCCTTTGTTTTCCCTTCATTAATTATGCATGATTTGAGACGACATTACTGACATTTCCGAACTGCTTTTTCGGCGCTATGGCTTCCACACAGTTGACAATGTTTACAACCTTTGCTGAATTTTGTCGGTTATCGAATGGATATCTAAAGAACTGCGCTGCCGACGGACTCCATTGATTAAATTTACAATAGATACATATAGACATATTTTAATCCTTAGTACTGTTATCATTGTATATCTCGGTAATATCTTAGTCATATTTTATGTATCAACATTTAATATTGTACATTATTTAGTTTAACAGGCGAAGAGCCACCCAGTGGAAGTATTGTTAACAAACCATTATTATGTTGAGTTTGTGGTTAGTACAATGGCCAGGCTGCTGTACCGGGTGACAATCCCCTGCTCTTTTTCGAGTAGTACAGCAGGTTCCTTCAAATACTGATTAGAAGTAGGAGACAAGGCCTATGGCTTATTCACGTCCCTGCCCAAGGACGCGGCCGGGATTCGAATCCCCGAGCTCCCGCACTCTAGACCGTGCTCTACTGACCAACTGAGCTAACCAGTGAGGTGTAACCAGAACGTTATAATACAAACAAATGCCTTGCTAGTTCATGGCGAAAGCGAAAATATAAATACAAAACACATGCAAAAACAACTTTGCCTTTAGAATGGTTTTGAATTAGGTGTCGAAACGTCAGTTAGGTGATTGCATACGAATTTGATTGCGTTTAAATTTCCACGTGATTGGTTGAGGTAAAACGGACCAATCGTGAATTACTTCAGTTCGTGATTGGTTCGTTGATGTTTTTACTGGCTTCTGATTGGCTCACTGGTTTTGACTCAATCCACCGTCCCGAAAAAGATGGCGATTTGCACTTTTACCCACACTCCTTTGCGCACGCAAAGCTTTAAATCCGTTTAAATTCTCTGTAGGAGTTTAATCTTAATAACAAGCCAGTACAAGTACTGTTCCCAATACACTGTCATTGATAAAAACACAGGATTTCCACGTGTTTTACTGTGTTAGGTTCGCAAGGGATTGTGGTCATATGTGCAGTCGCCATATTTTTCGGGACGGTGGATTGAAAACCGCTCTGTAGCCTTTTTTCTCTTTCTTTTTTTCCAAAGCCCGAAAAATGGAAACAAATGAGAAGACTAGAAAAACGGCAATTGCCATTCCTCGTTTTTCAGATAACTGATCGTATAGCATCAAAACGACACGTCTAAAACAACGAAAAACAGAAAGCGCGACAGACTGATGAAAACAGGAAAAGACACGTTCAATAGCACAATGCAATGCGAAAGTCAGCCATTATGGTAATGTCAAAAATTGCAGCCAAAATTCACAACTGGGAAAGACAGAAAAACACTCGAAAAACAAGAAAGGTTATAGACCCATTCGAAAAATGGTGTCACCAAGCAATAAGCACTGCCACTTCAGAGAGCATGCACAAATAATGAGTAAGTGTTATCGAGGGGTATATACTTCGTGGTAGTGTTTCGTTCCATATAGTCTCCCTGCATAATCATTTTCTCTACTGTTTTACAGTATTATGCAGGGAGACTAAATGGAACGAAACACTACCATGAAGTATATACCCAATCACGGGAGCAAGTAAAAACGAAACGAGCCAATCACGAACTCAGTATTAATTCATCACGAGGAAAACTAAACGTAATCGTGCATATACTTAATCGGAAACGGCTCTAAACGAGAGAAACTTTGCTGCGGCTTGCCTAAATCGTGAACATTCGTATAAATGGGTCACAAACTGAAGTTCGAGTCTAACTAAGTCGCGGCTTAATTAAGCACTCGTATTTAGCACATTTTATGAAGTTCGCCTGGAGCCATTACCAGGAGCGTCCATCTTCTCCATTGGTTCTGTTCCCAGCACGTGAGTAGATGTGGCTATATTTAGAATTGCATTTCGCGCGAAATAAACAAAGGCCATGTTGTCTTAGCCAATCAGATATATATACGTCACTTCTCATGATTATTCATTATCATTCTTCTCACTTTCAACGCGGGAAGTCGAATTCTAAATATAGCCACATATGTTCCTGTGCTGAGGGCCCAGCCCATGACATAGGAACGCTCCTGGTAATGGGCTCCTGACCTCGCGGATGAGGTAAACCGCGGCTATCTTCCTCTTGTAGAAATGACCCTAACTATTTCGGTCCGTCACAAAATAAATGTTCGTTTTAGCGAGTTATCCACGTTTCCGTTTACTGTTGCTCGTGATTGGTTCAAGTGATTTGTGATTGGGTCATTGCGTTTTTACTTGCTCCTGTGATTGGTTCTATAATTGCTTCGGTTTTACGACACTATCGTAAACCGTTCTAAGTTCAAAAGATCATGTCTATCTCAGAGTTTATTAAAGGAACCTAGGTTGAGAAACAATGTTTGCTCTTCAATATTCTCTGTAGATGTCTACATCTGTTGATGTGTTTGTCCTGTAAATTGTGTACTAGATATCACTTAATATGGACCAATTCTTCTGTCCGTAACACTAATTTGAGTTTCCTGCGCGCGCCATCTTAGATTTTATGACGTCACAGTACTGCCCCTATTATTACACAATAGAGCTATTGTTGTATGACAATAGAGGTAACACTGTGACGTCATAAGATCCAAGATGGCGGCGCACAGGAAACTCAAATTAGTGTTACGGACAGAAGAATTGGTCCATATTAAGTGATATCTAGTACACAATTTACAAACACAGCAATATATTTAGGCATGCATAGGTTCCCTTTAAGAAAACATTAGCTTTCCTGCGAGTGAATTGTAAGAGCAATTTTCGGCTGAATTTGCCAAAGTACTGCAAACTTTTCGGCTGTCTTGACTTTAATTGTAACCAAATCAATATACGACAAACTCCTAGTTCTTTCGTAAGATGTTAGGTAATTTCGCTAACGTCAACTTTGAAAAACAAGATAAATCAATCTAAGCTAATTCGCTACAACATTGTGTTTCCATGTCTTTCAAGCCGATTATCTAATTTATGTAGCCTGTAGCCAGTTCTCTGATCGATGACCGCCCTTTCTTCGAACAATTTGCCAAGATAATACTTTTATTATTACTCTTTAAGACAGACATGAATATATGATGATTCCTGTTTGTACAAATCTACTTTATTTCGCAGAATTATTCAATAATGATCATGTAGTATTTACAAATAAAAAGAACCTGCCAGCAAGTGTGCATGATCACGTGTATCGAATTATATAATGTTCCTATTGATCATGGATACGTAAATGTGTTTTAAGAACACCTGACCGATTAAATGCCTTGTCACAGAATGTACACTGGTAAGTTTTATCACCAGTATGGATACGTAAATGTCTTTTAAGATTACCCGACTCATTAAATGCCTTGTCACAGTATGTACACTGGTACGGTTTATCACCAGTATGGATACGTAAATGTTTTTTAAGATCACCTGACTGATTAAATGCCTTGTCACAGTATGTACACTGGTAAGGTTTCTCACCAGTATGGATACGTAAATGTTTTTTAAGATCACCTGACCGATTAAATGCCTTGTCACAGAATGTACACTGGTAAGGTTTCTCACCAGTATGGGTACGTAAATGTGTTTTAAGATGACCTGACCCATTAAATGCCTTGTCACAGTATGTACACTGGTAAGGTTTCTCACCAGTATGGATACGTAAATGTTTTTTAAGATCACCTGACCCATTAAACGCCTTGTCACAGAATGTACACTGGTAAGGTTTCTCACCAGTATGGGTACGTAAATGTGTTTTAAGATGACCTGACCTATTAAATGTGTTTTTGCAATGTTCACATTCATACGGTCTATACCCTGTGTGACATCGTAAGTGCCTTATCATATTCTCGTGTGTTGTAGACATCTTCTTACACAATGGACACTCTTTCAGTGACGTCTTAGTACAGTGAGTCTCGAGATGTTCAGTGAGATCCTTCGCTGTAGAACACTGTAGCAAGCACATTTGACACTTTAACTCTTTCTTTGTCGGTGGAATGAAGCAGACATACTTTACGTGACTAAGTAGCATGTTGGATGATGTGAAGCACTTGTTACACTTCATACATTTGTATCCACGCTGCGTATTTCCTACAGGAAATAATCAATAGATATGTATAATATTAATTTCTTCTGACATCAAAACATTCAGCTTCCCTAGCTTAATACGCTTTTCTATTTAGTCATAAATTATCTAAAAAAACATGGGGGGGGGGGGGGGGGGGGGGGGGGAGGGGGGGGGGGGGGGGAGGAGGAATGCGTTATTGGAAATGTCGATTATTACGTTGTATTATTTTCATCGATTTCACTTTAATTTTCGAGTGTATCAGTTATCGGAATCAGTAGCTTGCTCTACAGAGTCATAAGTTATCTTATCCAATCTCGTTAGCCAATTGGGATCTCACAGGTTTGTTTTTAGGATATCCTATTGTATGTATATATTATTATACGGAGAAGAAAGAAAGCTTGGCTACCTCTTACGGGATCTTGATCTTTCAGCGTATCAGTATCTACTGATATCCCCAGATCCTCGGCGTACTTATCTCCATACCACACCAGAAGCTCTGTTCCCACTGGAATCTCCTTGTAGCTGCGGTAATAAATCTCTCCACGGTACTGTAATGCTACCAGGTTCTGTTCGCGTTCACAACGTGAACAGTTCACGAATCTCATCCAGTTACTGGTTGTTTCATCGTATCCATCAACAAAGTAGTGGAATTTTCCATCTTTCGTTACCTATTTTTTTTAACAAAAAGCAATGTTCTAGGACACTATTTAAAAAAATGTTTTTTTTCCCGGACAATTACAAACGACACGCGATATTCTCAGACCGAAATGCATTGTGGTTATAATGTCCAGTTGTGCGAAACGGATAAACTACAGTAATCGATTGGCAGGAGACCATTGATTCGTCTTGAAGCTTTTGACCCAAAAACAAACAAATTTACCAGACTACAACCACAATCTACTTTTGGTCTGGGAATGTCGTTTGTCTGGGAAAAACGTTATTTGAAATAGGTGTATTTTAAAGTGCCACTACGACGAAATTTGACCATTTCTTTTGCCACTTTTTTGTATTCCATAAGAACAGTGGTAGAAATATCCAAATCAGTGAAAAAACATTTTAAAGAGAGTTTACCGTCAAAATCACGTTCGCCATTACGCGAATCCGTTCCCGTGGGCGAGGAATGCCTAGTCATTTTTAGCGTATGTGACGTCATACACTTAACGCATCGTTCTCAAGTTGCTTCGAACCCATACATTTCTTCCACTGCGAATTGTGCTGTGGTTTAGGAAATAACGACCTAAAATCTGCATCAGATTCTTCAGAACATAGTGATGTAGATGATTTAGAGGAAATAGAGCCGCTGGCGACCGAGTTGAAAACTGGACGAATAGTCGTCGCTAAAATCGCAGGGAAAATTCAGAGGAGAAAGGTAACTAAGGTAATGATCAGTTTATAAGTCCTAAGTTTGTTCATTGTTTTATAGTGAAACCCGGATTGCTAGTTCGTAAATATCAACCTCGTTCCCAGGGTCTTCTCGGTCAGATCCAAGATGGCGGCTACTCCGAGAGAAGACTCTGGTAAACGCTAAATCACGTGACCAAAAATCTCCAGAAATCCTGGAGATTTTAATCACGTGATGTGGGCATCCAATATGGCGGCCAAACTAAATATGGAATATTTCATCACGTGCCTACAAACCATAGGTATCCAATTCGGAGTGAGCGAGATGGGATTAACGGTATTTCCACGCGGCGAACGACGAAGTGAAAACAGGTCTACTAAACAGTTCGAAATGGAGTTTACTTGGATAAAGAAACAGTGGAAGGGTATCACAAAGCTACCAGGATGTATATAAGCTAGAAGAGAATCATAAAAAGCCGTTCATTTTCTGTTAGCGTTGAAGCGAAGAGATCGATAGCACATGTTCAGATTTAACGGCTTCTTCAGGCTTTCTCACTGTTTAACCTCACCAGAAAGCTACCCAGTAATTCACTTCATCTATTGCTCTACCTACACAACGTGTTTTAAGGTTATTAAAAATATTATTGATAAAATTTGAGCAATCGAATCTATATACAAATTCATCTCTCTGGACTCAGTCCGTTTGGCCAATAAAAAGCATCGTTACAACAACCCTTGTGTCAATCGAAGAGCCAATCAGCATACGTGACAGTTCAGCGTTTACAAGGGTCTTCTCTCGGAGTAGCCGCCATCTTGGATCTGGCCGAGAAGACCCTGGTAACGAGGTTGATCGAGAATTATCTGTGTCCCGGCAATAGATTTTCAGGCGAATCTACATTCTGAAATACAATGTAATTGCTATAAAATTAAATCGCTCTCTTGTCTAACATGAAATCGTGAGTGATAAGAATTTACTAGAGATTAAAAAATGTATCGAAACTGACTGATCTGCAGCTTTTACAGTGCCGGCGATCACAGAACCAAACTTCGCGCCCCCCCCCCCCGTTTCTGTTTGACATACAAACAACTGAAACATTACTTCATGAAATAATATTGGTGGTTTCTTCTGTGGTTTATTGTCTTGAAAATAAAATTAGCAGTAAATTAAAAGGCATACTACATCGACAGGTTTATCTGTTTATAGGAAAAAGCAATATGAGTTATTTATGACAAACTATGTTCTCAGCAAACGTAGCCGCTTATTGTTCGGTTAATCTATACTAGTAGTAGTCTGAGTAGTACATTCTGTCAGTTGGTTCGGCTGTTTTGGCCTTCTTCTGAACTGTTATATTTGACTCTGGTACGATCTTACCGGCTATTCCATGTTATACAAACAATTATGGAGAAGCTTCTCAGGTCCTCAAACGTACACAAACCACCTTGCACGAGGCTTGAAGATAATTACAAACCATATTCTTGGTACTCAACTAGAAGGCTTGAATGTAGCGAAATGCCAGCTTTGTGGTTCGTTAAATTGCTAGAGTCCTGTACAATGCACAAACTTGAAGGATTATTTCTATTCAAAACGTTTTGTTTGCTGTTCAAAGCGGGAAAATGGTACACTTTCTTGCTACATGTGTTAGTTCGCGTTAAGGTTTGTATGGGAGAAGTAGCCACACGTGTTGTTGTGTTAAGTGTATGACGTCACGTACGCTAAAATATGACTAGGCATTCCTCGCCCACAGGAAAGGGGTCCGCGTAATGGCGAACGTAAAATTCAAGATTCGGAGTCCAAAAAATTAGACTTCCCGTCGTCGTATCGAAAAACGGTTTGAACTGGTAATAATATAGAAACTCTACTTTATGAATATCAGAACAAATTGATATGTCAAAATTTGGTCGTAGGGGCACTTTAAATGCGTGTAAATGGGACACGATATCTCTGTAATGTGCTGCATGTAACACTGATCGTAACTTTACATATTTACTCAGGGATTACACTGAAAGGAACTGCAGTGAATCCACTATCAGTTTGATAGTGTGCGAGTCATATTAAAGGAATAAGTCTTTCACTTTTGAAACCTGATCAATTGACACCACGGGAATGATATAAACTTACCTCCCACATATAACTGCTGTCGTTTTCAATCTCCATGTCGTCGAGTTTGACTTTTCTGCCGTGGTATGGTCCAAACCTGGCTCCTTTTACTATCGCAGATTTAGCAAACACACCCAGGCCTGCATTTGGTATGGATGAGGTCTTTATCTCCAGACAGACGGGTAGAGAAGCTCGAGCTGCTGTTGAAATACTTGTAGCAAGTGTAGAATCCGAGATGACGTGCAGAGGACCATGTACTGGACACTCTCCATAGTGGAGATCTTGGCAGTCTTCACAGACTATCGTACAAAATAACCAATCACAATACATAATGAAAACAAAGCATTGGAACTTAGTACTATTATTTGAGCCAATCAGTATCGAGTACAAGAAAACATCATTTCAACTTGCTCGAGCTTCGAGCCGGTAAAAGGCAAATCGCGTGGATATGCTAGGTGATTTGGAATGCTTTATTTTTGTTTTGCAATTGATGCGTTTAGCTCTCGTTACCTAATTGGCTCTGGTTACAGTGTGGTCGTAACGTTATCGAAATGATTACATCGGTATAGGCTGCAGTCATAACAAGAAAATATTTCAAAATATAATGTAAAATGAAATATGGTTTGGTTCACTCAAGTTTGTATGGAACAGAATGAGGAAGCTGAAAGTATGGAGTGCAGGTCGGTTGAGGTTGGTTCGCCCCCCCCCCCCCCCCCCCCCCCTCCCCCCCCCCCCCCCCCCCACCAACACCGCCCCGGGGTTACTCCCATATATAATTAAGCTATACGGGTATGTACCGCCCAACGTGGTCGTGATTTTTGACATTTTGCTCTAAAACGGGCAACCAATTTCAGATCTGAGAATTAAAAATGCCTTGAATGCGTTCTGTAACGGGGAATGGGATTTATTCAGAAAAGCGAAAGTTACATAGCAATAAATGATTCTTATAAACCTTTTCAATTCACACCATCACACTTCGTTGGTGAATTAAAGTATAATATTTTGAAGAGCAGTGTGTGTGGTTCATTTATATAGAAGTTTAATGTGTTGATAACCCCTGTCAAGCTAAACTCTAAAACGGAGTATCAAAATTAATCAAATCTAAAACGAGATATCATACTTGAACTCGACATTTGAGGAGCAGGACGGCACATAACCACTAGGACTTAAAAGCCATCTCCCTCTACGATCTAGACGTAGAACTGAAGGAAATTACGAAGTTCCCTAAAGTAATTTTCGCTTCTGCTGTCAGAGGCTGTTCGAGTGAAAGAGTCAGTCAGGGTCGAGTAAATGAACTGATGAAGGAAAAACTGAGCGGGGACGACTTATAGAGGCCGTGGTCGTGAATAAATCCCACACTGTAGAGACTTGGACAGGAGAAATAAAGGTATAAATAACAATGAACTGCATGTGCAATGTTTTGACTACACATCTTAGATACCGACAAAGTTACGAACGCACAAAGTTTGATTGACATGTTTAATAATCATGTTAATCCATGCGGAAAAGGAACAGAATTCAAATTTCCGTAAGATTTGCGGGAGGCGCTTATTTCGCTCGGGATCGGTATCAGAACTTGCTCCGCTCGTATCGGCAAAACTCGCTCCGCTCGTACCGGAAAAGCGCCTGTTCTGCAGGCTACCCCCCTCCCCCCCCGGTAGTGTGCCTTTTTGTATTCAGTAGGTGGATGTTTTGAGTGGCGCATATAACACGAGCTACGAGTATGATAAATCAGGCATTTCGCATTTCTCAGGACTGGTCTCTTGTTAATAATGATTAGGCATTGAACGACTATTATTTACAGGTTTTCACCAGAAGTGATTCTGAGGAACCTACTCAAAATATTCTTGTCTTATCGATCAAACCATGCACTAGCGAAGTCGACAAATGTCACACAACTGGTCAGCGCCAAGACTTGGTTTTAAATATTCACACACCATTATGATTTTTAGGACCCCCTCCCTAGTGACTAACAGGATTTTTCGTCAGATGGGCCAAAACAGTCGGGGTGCCAGGGTGGTGCAGTGTTTAAGCGCTTCGCCTCTCACCTCTGTGGCCCAGGTTCGATCCCCAGACGCGACGCCATATGTGAGTTGAGTTTGTTGGTATCTCGCCCTTGCACCGAAGGTTTTTCTCCGAGTTCTCCTGTTTTCCTCCCTCCATAAATACCAACACGCTAAATTCCAGTTAGATCTGTGGATTATCTGGGTCCTAACTTTGATCAGCCCCTATGGTTGTTTCAGGTCTCGTTAGACATTCTGCATTTTTTTAATACTTCACACAGTTTTAGTTTCATAAGAATATTACCGCTTAACAGTTAACAAAAACAAGCTAAAAATGTTATGATTGCTGTTGCCCTCAGTTGAGAAAATACTTTCCTTCTTCTCCATACAGCGATACCTTTTGTTTTTTTGGCTCCAGATTATATTTTTACAATATCTCCACACCACTGTAAAGCCCTGGCAAGTTAACGGACTATTAAGTCAATGCAAGGTTCCAACTTGCGCTTCGTATGGCCACCCACTCGCTTGGACTTACGATGACCGTCAAATTCGCCACTCGGCTTCTAACTATAAAACATTACTTTCTTAGGTCTGGCGGTTTACCGCAGGACGGAGATCTTTTTACTACGCATGATCGGCCCCTCGATTTGACATAACTTGCAAACTATCTTCCCAGAGCGTTTATCATACATCAATCTCTCATTCATTTCATATGGTAACCATAACGTCATGTGCTGAACCAAGGTACAATAAAAATGATACAGACAAAGGTTAAGCAGCCCTAAAATACATGCTCAGTTTTGTCTTAAAAGCGGCCAATTCAAGAAAGAGGTAGTCTCTATAATCAATAACAGTTATAGACAAAGGAAACATTATTATGCGAATTGGGCAATCATTCGACAAACTTTATAACCAGGCTCTCTGATTTTGTATCATGGTTTAGAGGTACTGAGTCAATAATTCCATTCTGAGTACTCGACCGACTTCAGTTTGCAATCGGTATGTTGAATGATTGTCTCAAACACTTGTATTTAAACACGCCTATGCACGTAACACATAACAGTTGTACATGTAAAGGTGAATGAGTTGTGGGAATACAAAACTCTTGGAAATGAAATAGAAATGAACAAGCATAAGAAATCCTTAATTTCGCTTATGTCCAGCCTCGCATGCATGCAAACACGGGTAACAGCCAATCAAAGTTCGCGTATGATTCATCTATGTTAGTACACATTTTCGTTATAAAGTTTAAAATATAACTAGTACTGCCTCGTCTACTTACACATGTAGTGATCATCTTCCGGGACTTCAGCTTCTCTGTAGCTCGTGTGTGCAGCTCTCGGTCTTTTAGGATATCTACTCCCCGTGTCATGTTTTTGTTTCTCCTTAACTTCTATTGGAACATCAAAGAAGGGCTCATCATTTTCCAGTTGATCTGCCAGTCTTCCAAGCTCTTCAAAATCTGAATCCGCACAAGAATCAGGGACGGCGAGACTGTTCTCCACAGTTCTTGCTGTCTGCATATTGTTCAAACCAGTGCTCGTGCAAGTGCTATTGGAAAACTAAGTGGGAGAGGGGAAATACTGTTGATTCTGATAACCTTTCGTTTTTCCACATAGTAGGTACTTATTGAGTGAGTGTTGGGAGGGGGGGGGGGGGGGGGGGGGGGCGGACGGGAAAATATTTGGCTCGAGGTCATGACGTACGGATCGAGCGCATACAAAATGACCGAGAGCCAAATATTTTCCCGTCCGGCCCGACCTAACTCAGTCAATAGGTTTTTTATCATATGAGCATATTTTTTTGTAGATCAAACCGCAAAACAGCAAGAATGTGCAGGGCCGGACGGATTTTCCGGCCCGCTCACGCCATACACGTCCGGCCCTCATCACCTGACTTTTATAAATGGTTTTGAAAGGAAAGCACGCGCGAGGCCGTACGGGTCATATGATAAGTATCACTTATTTGCATTATCGCCGCAGTCATATTTGCGAAACGGCTGTTAAAACTTACTAGTCCCAAACAGAAGAATTCCCGGATAGATCTACGGAACTGCCATTCTTAAGATGCCGGTATGTAGAACTGAACAATAAGTACTGTTTAATAAACTCGCAGCAGTGTTTTATCAGGTTTAAAACTCGAGGGCACAGCTCAAGACTTTTAGACAACACGTGCTGCGAGTTTATTAAACGGCTTCAAAAGCTTATAATGGTTACTTAATGAACCATTGAACCTTTGTATTCACAACGCCATGCAAAATATTCGAGTAATCATCTCAAGGGAATGACATGAAGAAATTACCATACTATGTTGTTTGAAGCGGAATTTCGCAATGCTGAAAGCATTGTGTGGCAAAGAACAAGCTTGGGCAAGAAGCAGCACTTGAAGGATTTGGTCTCGTGGTTGACATCGATAAAGTTCAAGACTTGGAAAGCGATGTGACTGACATGACGGCAGTCTCTAAATTTTTGACTCCGGCACAAAATATGAAGAGGATGTTTGTAAGCTTATGTTTAATGCACGTTTTTATTATTTTATGGCTTTGAGCTTGGTTTAATAATTAGAACTAAACAGTGGCTCGGTAAACAAGTAATGGTAGTTGGATAACTTCATTTAAAAAATATTATCTGTGTATCTCGTTAGTCTGCTGATATTAGTAAATTTAGTGCAAAATGTTATATCAGTAGGTACCTTATGTTTCGTGTACTTTTTCTATCTTTGGGTCCTTACCAGTGAATTCTTAATTAGGATGAAACTTTATATAGAATGTCATGTTCATTAGTATTCTTTATATGAAACGTTCATCCTAATTAGCAATTCAATGAGAAAACTGAAACATCAGTAGAAATTCCAAGAGTTGTTAGGTGCTTATCCATTGTCTCGATCATTAACCCCGTTTCCCCCTGGGACAGAATTCAAATCCCTCCGCGGGCTTTTTAGAATGATGAGATTTTATCAGGTATAAAGGAGCATGCACGTGACTGATTTGCTTCATCTGATTGGACAAAATGCTCATTAATTATTCACGAGTTTTTGAAGAGAAGTGTCACATTCCTGCAGAAGAGCGCCGTACAATATTGTTAGGTGTTACGTAATTGAATTAATCTTGTTCATTGTTAACTTGTTTGTTTTAATGTGTCGGTTACGTAATGTTTGTAAATTAGAGAATGTAGGCTGTAAAGTGGTATTGTAGTTACGTAATGTTATCTTTACTCCGGATGTAAATTAGGTACACCTATCAGTTCAGTTTGTGTGTTCCAAGATTCAAGATTCATTTATTTGCACATAACCGTATCGATCCTTATCTTGCAACATATAAATATACATATATATAAAGGAAATAAAGTGAAAAAAAGAATAGGTATTTTTAGAAAAAATGTGCGTAGTGGCCTTAGTAGCAATGGCTTTAGAGTTGGCCACTACATGGATAAAATTAAATGAGGATAAAAATATAATATATAGCCAGGAGCCCATAACCAGGAGCGTCCATATCTCTCATACAGGTGTCACAGCGTTTTCACAAGTTGGGCTGTTTTTAGATTATTTTCCCGGCCAATTGGTGGGTTGCATCGTGGCGGAACAAAAGATGCCTCATTAGCAACTTTTGTTATACCAAACAACATGGCTGCTACGCTTTTGTGATTTTATTCCCTTAGGAATAATTGCAATAGCGGGAAGCCGTTCTAAAGATAACATAACTTGTGAAAACGCTGTGACATAGGCCTAATATGCGGGATGGACGCACCTAGTTACGAGCTCCTGATATAACTAATAAGTAATATTAGAGAATAGTACGAAGCTTAAGTGAGATTTTAAATAAATTCATGTAGCTATCGGTATAGATTTTGAAGGACGTTACATTTTACATTATTGTTTGATCTTATCTTAGAAAAAAAAGAGAATAAATTAGTTTCCAGTTTCTTAACTATTTTTTAATTAGTCAACTGTTGTACAGTTTATATTATTCTATTATATTATTATCGGTATAGATTTTCAAGGACGTTACATTATTGTTTGATCTTATCTTAAAAAAATAAAGAGAATGAATTAGTTTCCAGTTTCTTAACTATTTTTTAATTAGTCAACCGTTGTACAGTTGATATTATTATTCCACTGAGTGACTGTATGTAAGGAAGGCCAATTATAATTTATAATATAAATTATGGGATCATCCTAAGAACGTGCGATTTGATTGGATGCTCAGCGTGCTTGATTTTGTTATAAATGCACGCTCAAGAAAAAATCAAGCACGCTGAGAATCCAATCAAAACGAAACGTATTGGTGATTGTTTTTCGCGAGTTTATTGAGCTAACGAAGATAATTTCACAGACTGGGAAGAAAACATGTCCGACTTTGAGTTGTTAAGGTGTGTTGAAGAAGAGGAAAATAAAAGTCGCTTCCCAAAACTAAAAGAAAGTGATCGGCGAGAGAATTTAGCATCGGCTTCGTACTCTAAAGCGACCACAAAATAGGATGCTAAAACGTTTGAAGTTGAGAAAAGCAATGTCCACCTTCTAATATAGTGTTACTCATTGAGAGTTTGATATAAAAAATGATTGAATTTAAGAAAAATCTATTTCTAACAGCGCGGTGTATTATTGAAACGAGAGGAAAGTGACAACACAACAACAACTGAACAAGACATGACTCACCAATAACTCGACGATAACTGCTTTATGCTGAAACCTGAACAGTGAATTGCGAAGAATACAATGGGGTTTCTCTGGTTTCATGTAGAAATTCGTTTGAGAGGTTCCAGAATGTTCCTGAATGAATAACGGGCGATAAAACTTGCAGAGAACCCAGAACTGGCAGAATTTTATAAGAGCAGATTATCATTCATGTGTATAGCGACCATGCCAATGAAGAAAGCCTCAAAAGCTACGCAACACGGCCATCAGAGCAGCAGTTGCAACACTGTTCCTTGGGATAAAGAAAATATCCTTCTTCAGACCACAGAATCAGTAATCAGTGTCAACTATACAGTTGTTGTAGAAAATAGTCGGCAATCCTCAACTCACGTGTCCAACTCTACTGCCGATAATTCGCTAACGCTTTCTCTGTGAATGCTTTTCCATCAGGCATTTTCAACGCCTTGCACTATCACAATGTGCAGATAACCTCTCCTGTGCTGACCAGAAATCGTAAAAAGAAAGCACTTTGTTTCCTGCAACAGTTTTGACCAGATGACAATATTACAACCCATTTCATTTGCCGGCTCTTGCAATTTCTGTCGTTCACTTTTATCGATTGACACATTCTATTCTTAGCAGATTACTTCATTCAATAAGAAACGAGCTTTCAGATCGTCAATGTCAAGCTGGCCAGGTCGTTACAATATGATGTCATGTTTTATACAATAAATAGAACGAAACACGAACTCTAATTGGTCGATAGCTATGATCTATTGAACTGGGGCTAAACGTTCGAACAATGTTGTACAATACAGGCTAACATTGCCATTGGTTCCAACATGTTAAGTAAGGATTAGTTACTCGTTCCGAGGTGACTGAGTGATTTTGATTCCCATTCACTCTTTGTCAAACAGTCTCTTGTCCTTCACTTCCAGGTTAGTAAGGCAGACTCATAACTGAACACAATAGTGACAATCTATGAGATTTCACCGCACTTTGTTCACGTGGAAAGACAATAGATCCACGACGTCAGAAGATAATTTATTCCGCCTACTAATTATGTATTCACCCGCACTTTATTTACGAGCCCAAGACAATAGATAATGACGTCATCCGAATTAATGAACCGCCGCACTTTAATTGTTCATGCTCATTAATTTATTCCCTCGCACGCTAATGAGATTCCCTCGCAAAAAAAAACAGGCTAATTCGGTGCCTCTACTACTACTCTCGGTGATCCTATATGTGTTATTTAATAGAGTGACATAACTGATGTACTCTTCCCGTTTTGACGTCATCTGTGTATCTATAACAGGACCGACCCACTGCAAAATTACATCAATTCGTTTTACCTTTATACAATAATTAGCGAACGTCACGTGTGCATGTATACGTTAATAGATCATGGCTATCGACCAATCAGAGCTCGCGTTTCGCCATGTATATTGTATAACTTATTATATCAAGCTGGTAACCTTGACAGGCTAAAATGGTATGCTCGTGGTACATACCTTTCTTTGTGTCATGTTCTCTGTTACAGAATATGCTGAAGACTTCTTTGGGCGAAATTCTGTCAGAGGATAAGGATAACAATCACTTATGAATCGCGTAACTGCTGGCCGTCCCCTCCTTTCCCCTCCCAAGTCATTGGTGATATACGTATGAGCGGGGACTGAAGGAGGAAGGACAGGGGCAGGGAGGGAGAGGAATATCCCTACAGAACCAGGATATGGAAGGAGGTACGTCTAACGGTAATCATGAATTGTTCAATCCGTGTTTGCTATGTCCGGCTTCCACATTCACGGATGTTGGGAAATTACCTAAAATCAAACTGGCGAACTTTTGCGAGCACTGAAACGGTACATGTTCTGTAGGGAAGTAACTATCACATGATTTTCATGGTCTAGTAGATCGTGATTCACGATCTACTAGACTCGATACTAGACCATGAAAAGCATGATAGGTTTATCGTTCATAAAATACCGGGGCCATTTAGACAACGAAAACCAATCACGTTCAGTGCAGAATAAAACAAAGCATCCCAACTTACGGTTATTTGAGACCATCAGTGTCGAGCAGAAGACAATAGTATTTCAAATTGCTCGAGTTGTTTGACCCGGTATTAAAAAGACAACTCTAAAGTCGAAGTCTTTGGAATGAAGAAAATCGCATGGATTTGTATTTTTGAATGCTGTATTTTCGTTTTGCAGCGTGTTTAGTTCTCGTTGTCTCTGGTTTCAGTAGTCGCACTGAAAACAAATGTGGAAATCTAGCTGTTGTAAATTCGTTTATACTTGATTGATGAAAGTTGGATTTTGTTTCTATTGCCGTCGAGTGATTACGACTTTAAAACACAGTTGAAGAAGTGTATTGTGTTTTTCATATAAGGATTTATATGTAAAAAGCATTATTCTATCTCACCTGGTATAAATCGCTTGATCATTTTGTTTTTCTTGATAGTCTCTTCTGACACACCAGGTTTCCATTCCTCATCGCTATCGTCACTACTCTCACTGCTGTCGCTCTCTCCATTCAAGCTGAATGACTTTTTCTTCTTCCTTGTCTGCTGAATGATTTTCACTTGCTTTGGAAATTTTGGAGGAGTTGGAACAGGGAGACCTGGGGTTGGGTTTGAAGTCAAAATAATTATCATAAATTAACGAAAAGTATGTCTTAAAATATAATATGACAAAATTAACAAACAAAACGTTCTGATCAGACATCTACACTTGATCTTTGTAGTGAGCTCAGTCTAGTTATTAGTTTCGATACAAGTGATTAATAGTAGTACTAGTAGTATAGTAGTAGTTAGTACTGAGAACCTAGTAGTAGTGAGTATATTATAGTAGTAGTGAGTACTGTAGTGAGTAGCCAGGTAGTATTGGTAGTAGTATTAGTGAGTAGTATTAGTGAGTAGTATTAGTGAGTAGTAGTAGTAGTGAGTACTGTAGTAGTAGTAGTGAGTAGTATTAGTAAGTAGTAGTAGTGAGTACTGTAGTAGTAGTAGTGGGTAGCCAGTGAGTAGTAGTAGCGGTGAGTACTGTTAGTAGTAGTAGTAATTAGTAATGGGTAGTAGTAGTAGTGAGTACTGTAGTAGTAGTAGTAGTGAGTATATTAAATATTAGTGAGTAGTAGTGAGTACTGTAGTAGTAGTAGTGAGTAGTTAATAGTAGTTAAAAGTAGTAATAGTTAGTAGCAGTAGTAGTTAAGTTAAATAATGATGGTAATGATGATGATAATCGGCAACAAAATGTAATAGTCAAGAATATGTACAAGACTCACCAATACTCTTCATAAACTCGTAATTCTTCTGGATATTTTTTTGTCTCCTCAGTTCATACTCTGAGAGTGGTTTACCGTCCCAATCCATTGTTTTGATACAATGTCTGTAAGAATAGCAACAAATGAGTCAGTCATACAGTTAAGCCATATGAAGCTCGCTAACTTTTCCCTTGACTTTATGTATTCCACAATATTATATTAATAGCGAGTTCCAACACAAAAACAAAATATCATTTTGCCATGGCTTCAAGTTAAACATACCTACACTTTTGTCTTCTGACAATATTCTCCATAATACAACGAAGACTTATCATCTTAAAACATACTTCTCAATTGAAAGTTTTCCGATGGTCTGACTTTCACTTTCCCTGAACTCTGGACCTCTTCTACGCGATGGAAATTAGAGTTTCCAACAAAATTTCAAAGGTATTTCCAACATATTTCCATCCGTTGGAAGTGTGCAAAACCATAGAAATTCAAACTTCCAACTATCTTCCAACAAACTTCCATCCAATTTTTCCAGTGGAACTTAAAAAAAAAAACACGATCCTGCCTTATAAAGTAACCATGACCGCCCTGACAAACTATAAAGCATCTAATTAATTGACCGATTTAGCTTGTACATTTGTTGTCCCAATTCAGATCATGTGATAGCTGTCAGTTTATACATTTCCTCTTGGGATACAGGAAAACAAGAAAACATTACTCAAGGGAAAAGTCAGGTGACCTGAATTGGAACAACAAATGTACAAGCTAAATCGGTCAATTGACATTGAAATAATTTCTCACAAAGCAACGCAACCGAAATAAAATCATGCATGTACTTTTAGCTTGCTCAGCAAATGTCGCCTGCGTGGGAAAACAAAAAGGAAGAGTTAGAGAAAGCCGGAGCGCCTGCATGCAAGGAACCCCGGGGATATTACCTTCCAGGCATCCCTTGATAAGCTATTGTGATGCATGTAAAGTCATTATTGACACAATTAAGTCGTTGTGCAGACACACCTAAGGTGTAAAGCTACTATAGATACATGTGAAGTGCCATAAAGTCATTGTAGACACACGTATAACGTGTGTTAACGTTAAAATACATAGAGGCTATTAGTCGACTAAGCATCTGATACGATTTTGTATTTTTACGAGTCATACGTATTTTGGCGCGCATTTTAAGTTGTTTATTATATAAATTCTGCCAAGAAATAACATTTTCTTTCCATAATAATAAAAAAATTCCCGCGCGCGCTCGAGGAATGGTGATGGAAGCCATTTGACTGTTACTACTGAAATACGATCTCATATTTAGTGCTGTATTGTGCATATTTCGTACACTTTACCCTCGACTTTATAATAGTGATTTAACTCTGGGGTAGTGCTTCGAACAACCCGGCCCTAGGTCAGAGTGGTTGTTCGAAGCCAGAGTAGCGCTACCCCGCGGTTAAATCACTAACCCGAGGGTAAATTGTACACATTAGAATTACATATTTAGAACTATCCTGGGTCCTGAACAGCGGCGGTGTTATCGTAGAGGCATATGGGGCACTTTTCTTTTGAGAAATGAAAAATAAGCAATTAGGTGTCGGAATTTGACCATTGCACTGTGATAAAAGTATCAATGTGTATGCCAAATGAAAATGTACAAATGTTCTCAGCCAAACTATTTAACCGTTAAAAGCATAATATACTGTATTTATAAGCCAAGAGAAAATGGGATCACTTATCCTCTCTTGAGTAAGCTGACGATCTTCATAAAATACTTGACTCATTAGCTGAGCTTACCTTGCAATCTCTTTGTACTGTAAGTTGTATAATTATCTAGGAGTTGACAATGGCAAGGCCAATAGTAAAACCGCGGCTAATAAAGGCGATTTTTACTTTCACAGGCGGTTCGACTTTCTGCGGACATTTTTCACTCACGAGACACGAGCGATTTTTTTCTTGTACTCAGTACATTACTAGACTACAGAGTACAGACTACAGTACAGTACAGGCGACTATTATACTTCGACTTTCTGAAACTTTCAGACTATGACTATGAGTATGACAAAGATTAAGCGATAAAGTAACCCTTCCTTCGATCCGATCGGGTAAACGTAGCCCTACATCAAAGCTGAAGGTAAAAAGAAGTCCTACAAATGATTCAATGAGAAAAATAAATCAATGCCTTGGCCTTGGGCAAATAATTAATCCTCTTAGCAATTCGGAGGTGGAAAAAATATTCAGACTTGTAGTTGTATAGGTTGGTTCCTAAATAGCTAAAATGAAAGCCAAGAGATATCACACACTGACACAGTGACACATTAACTGATTAAGAGTTACTTTATTTATATGTACTTAGTAATCCTAGACTAGTCTTTGCTGTCATTTTAAATACGACTACGAGTACGAGTTTTAATATTTTGACTCACCTGACCGGCTCTGAAAGTGAAAGACTGAATATATTCAATCAGTGAATGACTTGAAAGCAATGTTAACCTCTACACAAAGTCAAAGGGAAACCTAAAAACAATCAAATAACAAAGTTAGAGACTACGAAGAACTACCATTAATGGAGTCTGTAGCATTAAACTACTTGGTAAAATATCAGTTATTTGCAGGAAATGTCAAATGCCTTTTATGGCTGAAGACGCGGAGAAGAAATGATTTTTTTACACTTACTGACTTAGTACATTAAGTTAAGTCTTGATTCTTGAATTCAAAGTTAAGTTACTTTCACTTGAACAAACTTGAAAAGCCGTAAGAACAAAACCAAAGAATGAAAGGACAAATATTTCATTGTTCATCGAAAAGTTCTCTCAGTTATAAAGACAAGTAAAAACTATAAGATAGTACTAAAGTATAGGGATAAAAAAGAAAACAAAATCTGCATTTTGTTGACTGGTAGTGGGAACTTGCTAACTCTGATAAAAACTGAACAAAAACTGACGATAAAAAACAAACAAAATATAACAAAACTTACCCCAGAACTCACGAAAATATAATCCAGTGCTGTGAGTAATTAAGAAAGGTAAACTGGCTGTTCAAGCTGAAGAAAGTGAGAACAAAACTGAATATCCTTCTTCTTCGTGAAACTCACCGAAAGAAAAAGAAAAAGAGAAAGGAAGGGTATGACGTCACGATTCAGTTCCAGGCTCTGATTGGTCCAAACCGAAAAGAGCGGGAAAATCAATTCCAAGGGCCGGGCGCGCGAAAAACGACTTTTAAAACTTGCATGTACTATATGTACGAGCTCAGACCGGGCTCCGTTTAAGAAATAGAAAACATTTCCCGTGTTTCTATAGAGTTATAGAAACACGAGTGGGAGTTTGGGAGAACGAGAAATGGCAGTGGGAACACGAGCCCGAGTTCTTACAAACTTCACCACAAGTATTTCTATATTAACTCCATAGAAGCAAGGGGAAAATGTTTTCTATTTCCTTTATAAAATAACCCACAGAAAATAAGTACTAGCGCGCTCAACTAGAGTTATAGAAACACGTGCACGGCTTTCAGCCAATCAGAGCGCGCGTACTATTGAATCTATTTTATAAACACTGAATCTTGTTTTACAACAATAATAATAATGTCTTTATTCACCTAATAAAATATATATGATATGTTGCAATATTTAAGAATACAAATCAAAATACAAAAATTTAACGCACGTAGCTCACAATTAAGGAAATACTAATTTATACTAAAAAATTAGCCTATTAATAAGCTATTTTTGAAACGCTCGGTGTTTACTTTCGACATGAAACAACTGACCTAAGACGAATAGACGAATCCTTAAACCTAGGTAGAAGTGTAAAAAGTGGGTGTGTCGAGATATTGCTGATCTTATGAAATAGTTTTCTATCGGCTTTTTCTAAACGTTGGTGGATAAGATATAAGTTAGACGTATACAATGAGAAAGAGAAGACAAATCATCTCACACCGGTCTCAGTGACTCGTTCTCTAAATTTCTAACGGGACTCGGGACCCGGCTAACCCACAGATCGAATTGGAAATTAGCGTGTTGGTTTTTGTGAAGAGAAGAAGGAAAACCTGAGAAACCGGAGGAAAACCTTCGGAGTAAGGGCGAGATACCAAGAAGCCCAAGTCACATATAGTTCCGCGTCCGCAGATCGAACCTGGGCCAGAGAGGTGTGAGGCGAAGCGCTTAACCACTGCACCACCCCGGCATCTCCATTCCTGGTGCTGGACTGGCACGAGTTTGATCAGATCGATCTGGAGGACAAAAAAATACTTTTCCCATGTACACCCGAACTGACTTGACTGGACCGAGATATTCGTCCCGGTTTCCATACGACTACCGGTCTGAACTCAGGTGGTTCTGACTCGATAACCCTATGCAAAGTCAATTTGAATATGTAAATTACGCCTAGGGAATTAATTAACGAGAGTATAAAAGGAAGAACAATGCTCTCTATAGGTGTTGTTTGCAAGAAACCAGAAGACGAACAGGTTGTTCTGCGTCTCGTCCAGCATCAACTCCGGCTAGCTTGCTGGTTCTCGAAGAAGTATGAGGGGAAAAAACAACAACTGAAGCCTATGATAGTCACGGTTCTTCAACAGTTCTTTTGAACTGAGGCTCTCTAATGTTACGGCCAAGGCAGACCAGCCGCAATTTTGAATGACTGCATGAGGTAGTGTATTTGGTATGACATGTGCTCGTTCCTTTACGGGAGCGTTGTGAGAACTCCTATTAGTTTGTATTCGGATATAGTTATTGCCTATTATGCTTGGTGGTTTATGCTGTTCACCTCGCAGTTCGGTTGTTGTGCCGATTTTTCACTTTTCGGTTGTAGTTTAAATTAAGATTCTTTGCGATTGCTACGTGGTTTACAATATTGCGGTACCGATGGCGGATGTATCTGGGAAACGTTTCCCTGCTCTCAAACTGCATATCTGCTGCTAGAACAACCATTATTATCAAGGTAGTTTCTGTAACGACTTTTGTAGCTTAGTTTTAGCTAGTAGAATTATACATGTTTATTTATTATTTTATTATAGCTCAAGTGTGACTTATGCGCGCCGACATCAGAATGCGTGTTTGGTTATAGTTATCTTTTGACTTTTGTGTGTCTAAATTAATGCCTGTGTGGCTGAAAGAATGCCTCTGTGGATAGAAGAATGCCTGTGTGGCCAAAATAGAATTGTGCAGAGGCGGTTAGAAAAATGCCTGTGAGGCAATAATTCTGCCAACGCGAAAAAAATCTGCCGTTGGGGAAGTTGGTTAAAATACGCCTGTGAGGCGAAAGGAATATGTCAGCGGGACAGTCAGTAAATATGCTTGTATGGCTAAAGAAATTACGCCTGTGAGACGAAAGGAATCTGCCTGTCGGTCAGTCATTGTATATGCCTGTGTGGCTAAAGAATATACGTTTGTGAGGCGAAAGGAAACTGCCTGTGGGGCAGTCATTCTATATGCCTGTGTGGCTAAAGAATATACGCCTGTGAGGCGAAAGGAATCTGGCTGTGGGGCAGTCATTCTATATGCCTGTGTGGCTAAAGAATGCCTGTTTGGCTTAGAGAATATTATGCCTATGTAGCTAAGAGAATACCTGTGTAGCTAAAATATAATGTATATGTGGGTATAGAGAAATGCGTGGCTTGTTCAAGCGTAGTATGCTTGCCGGTCCGGCTATGGTTATTAGGAAAATGCTCTCAGATCAGGGCAAGTAACTCGCATGGGCTACCTCCCAAACTGAGCTGCCAGTGGACGTCCCGTTTTCGGGCGTTGGAAGTTGCTTTCTCCTGATCGGGGACTCCATCCTTGCTGTTTTTCGGTATATTAATGTTTTCTTTGTGGTTTACTTTGTAATAGCACTGCCTTTTTCCGGAATTACTCCATGTTTATTTTCATCTCAGTTAACGTGGATGGGGTTCCCGTTCAGGAGAGAGTGAAGATAAGGTTTGGGAAGGGGAGGATTCAGTGGTAGCTGTATTACGTTCCTCGTATAAAGAACAGTGAGAATGAAATGTACGTAACTACGGGTATAGCACCTTGACTAGAGTAATCTAACAATTAACTGGTCTAATTACCAATGGTGATATATAAATAGCGCTTGGACAAAGGGTTTCGGGAAGGTCGGAGTTGCACCCCATACCTCATTAATGACAATGTACCAGGCGGAATAATACACTATGCAAAGTCTATTTGAATATGTAAATTACGCCTAGGGAATTAATTAACGAGAGTATAAAAGGAAGAACAATGCTCTCTATAGGTGTTGTTTGCAAGAAACCAGAAGACGAACAGGTAGTTCTGCGACCCTCCCACCCACCCTCATTTAGCCGGAGTTGATGCCTGGACCATCATTTCTCATCTTTCGCTCTTCGCCCTGGGTTTGTCCCAGGTCGGAGTTGCACCCCATACCTCATTAATGACAATGTACTAGGCGGAATAATACACTATGCATAGTTTTATTCATAACCTACCAAATCTTTTTAACTCGTGGATTCACGCATGCGAAGGAACGAGTTATATCGGGGTCAGGTGTATGTTTTCCGAATGATGTATGTTAGATCGGGATATACTCGTATGATGGTCACGTGATGTTTAGTACATGCCCGTATCTCCCTCATTTCTAATGACAGGCGGCTCAAACTTTGACAGACATGGTATTGGGTCCCCATAAATTACTTAGTGGTAGTGTCGTAACGATGACGTCAGCGGTCACGTGGTTTTACAGGCTACACAGGCTATCACAACAGCAAAAATAACTTAAATTGTGAACATTTTCCATACTAAAATACACTTTACATCCACGAGTTCGCCATTGCAGCGTTATGTGTTCCTATAGTTTGATATTAATATATCTTTATACAAAATGTAATATTACACCAACATAATTACCAACATTGCAGATTTCCAATGCGAGACAGTCCAAAAAGAAAAAGGCGCCCCTCCCTCGCATTACTCCTCCCCCCCTGGCTCGGCAAAATTGTTAACTTGCAGAAATGAAAATTTCGAAAATGCAGTCTGACATTTTGAAGAAACTTCCGATAATGCCGGAGAAATGAACATACCGTACAGTAACTGTGCTGTATCTCTGTAATTGATTGGATCCACAGGACAAAAACAATAGAGAAACCATTTCAATGTCACGACATGCCGTACAGTAAACGTTCTGTACTGTGTCTCTGTAATTGATTGGATCCGCAGGTCAAAAACAATAGATAAACCATTTCAATGTCACGGCATGCAGTACAGTAATCGTGTCGTACTGTATCTCTGTAATTTGATTGAATCAGTAGGACAAAAACAATAGGGAAACTATTTCAATGTCACGACATGCAGTACAGTAATCGTGTCGTACTGTATCTCTGTAATTTGATTGAATCAGTAGGACAAAAACAATAGGGAAACTATTTCAATGTCACGGCATGCAGTACAGTAATCGTGTCGTACTGTATCTCTGTAATTTGATTGAATCAGTAGGACAAAAACAATAGGGAAACTATTTCAATGTCACGACATGCAGTACAGTAATCGTGTCGTACTGTATCTCTGTAATTTGATTGAATCAGTAGGACAAAAACAATAGGGAAACTATTTCAATGTCACGGCATGCAGTACAGTAATCGTGTCGTACTGTATCACTGTAATTTGATTGAATCAGTAGGACAAAAACAATAGGGAAACTATTTCAATGTCACGGCATGCAGTACAGTAATCGTGTCGTACTGTATCTCTGTAATTTGATTGAATCAGTAGGACAAAAACAATAGGGAAACCATTTCAATGTCACGGCATGCCGTACAGTAATCGTGTCGTACTGTATCTCTGTAATTTGATTGAATCAGTAGGACAAAAACAATAGGGAAACCATTTCAATGTCACGACATGCCGTACAGTAATCGTGTCGTACTGTATCTCTGTAATTTGATTGAATCAGTAGGACAAAAACAATAGGGAAACCATTTCAATGTCACGACATGCCGTACAGTAATCGTGTCGTACTGTATCTCTGTAATTTGATTGAATCAGTAGGACAAAAACAATAGGGAAACCATTTCAATGTCACGACATGCCGTACAGTAATCGTGTCGTACTGTATCTCTGTAATTTGATTGAATCAGTAGGACAAAAACAATAGGGAAACCATTTCAATGTCACGGCATGCCGTACAGTAATCGTGTGGTAGTCATTGCCATAGTTTGTCCCACTCATACGAAATCTACCGTTTATACCAAAATAATCACTGATATATGAAATTATGTCGGAATAACTTTTGAACTGTTGAGTTTAACGTACCATAATTGTTTTTGAATTGATCATTTTGTGGGAATATGTTTCTATCAGAAACTTTGCACAAGAACGTACAAAACTGATATTTTGCTTTGAACGATATTTTATATGGTCTTTGAAGATGGAAATTAGTGGAAAGCATTACAAAGGGGCAAACTATACCACAAAATTCGTTTACGGCAAAGTATCAAAATTCACCGACCATATTGTACATGTTCGTACAGAGTTAACCTGAGTATCAGGCCCAGTAGGGGAGGGGGAGGGGAGAATGCTGATACTCAGGTTAGTGCAGAGTTTGAACAACAGCCAGGAATTACAGTACGGCGAACCAAACACATTGCAAAACGAAAATACAGCATTCCAAAGTCAGAAACCATGACTAGTTCAGAACTAGTCGACCAAATTTTACCGGATTGAAGCTCGACTAAGTCGCAATACTATTGTCTTGTAATCGACACGGATTAACTTAAATAACCGTTAGTTGGAATGCTTTGTTTTCGTTCTGCAATGTGATTGATTCTCGTTGTCTAAGTGGCCCTGGTTTCAGTAGTCGCACTGTAAACAGACTTCACTAAACTGAACACACTGCCATGTTATTAAAGTGATTTATTTACATTTGAGATCGGGTTGCGCCCTGCTACATTTGTACATATGTTACCATTCAGGTATTGGAGAACAAGTATCTGCCTTCCGTGAATATCCGTAAAGGAACGTGTTTTTTTTTAATCGTGACATATTGTGGTCATGCGGGACATAGTGTGGTCATGCGGGACGGCCGAACGATCGGCTAAAATTCGGGACATTTGGCAAGTATGCATCTTGTAAAGATAACGTAACCACAATTTTTCATCTTAATCCGATTTCTTATATTCTTAATCCTAACACATTTACAAAGTTACAGTTCTGGGTAGGCTTCATTTGGCGCGCTTAAGTGTAAGGTTGAGTGACAACTGAATGAGTCGGTGACCTGACCATGGTAACGTTATGATAGAACAAAGATGTCTTGTTGTTAATAGCGAGAGCGGAAATTTAAATACAAAACACATGCAAAAACAACTTTGCCAGTAGAGTGGTTTTGAATTAGGTGTCGAAACGTCAATTAGGTGATTGCATACGAATTTGATTGGCTAGTTATCATGATTGCGTTTAAATTTCCTCGCGATTGGTTGAAGTAAAACTGACCAATCGTGAATTACTTCAGTTCGTGATTGGTTCATTGGTTTTTACTGGCTTCTGATTGGTTCACTGGTTTTGACTCAATCCACCGTACTGAAAAAAATAATGGTTTGCACTTTTACCCAGAGTCCTTTGCGCACGCAAAGCTTTAAATCCGTTATAAAATCTCTGTAGAGGAGTTTAATCTTAAAAACAAGCCAGTACAAGTACTGTTGCCAATACACTGTCTCTGAAAAAAAAACAGGATTTCTACGTGTTTTACTGTGCTAGGTTCGCAAGGGATTGTGGTCTGATGTGCAGTCGCCATCTTTCTCGGTTCGGTGGATTGAAAACCGCTCTACAGTCTTTTCTTGTTTTCCTTTTTGTTTTCCAAAGCCCGCAAAATGGAAACAAATGAAAAGACTAGAAAAACAGCAATTGCCTTTCTTTGTTTTTCAGATCAACTGATCTCCAAAACAAACAAAACGACGTCTAAAACAATGAAAAACAGAAAGCGCAACAGACTGATGGAACAGACATGTTCGATACCACAATGCAATGCGAAAGTTCAGCGTCTGAGTCAGCCATTATGGTAATGTAAAATTCAACACAAACACTCACGATTGGGAAAGTCACGGTGTTACCAAGCTTGGGTTGTTAGAAAATGTTGGCATTAAAATAAGCACTGCCACTTCACCAGAGAGCATGCAAACATGAGTAAGTTTTGCGAAGTTACCGAGGTTCAAATAAGAGTTTTGTACGAGATACTGACTAGCCTCGTTACCATGTTTCTAAGGTTCAAACGTTGTTTTCTTTGTCAGGATATATTCTGCCATTATTAAAGAGCTACATGTTTCTAACACGAACTCACTCTTTCACATATAGGCTAGTTTATTCTTCAGAAAATATTGAATATCAACATTATGAAAATTAGCGACAGCCATTTAAAATTTCGAATGAGTTTAGCGTCTATACGTAAACTAACTGTAACTAAACCAACATATAAGCATTAGTAAAAACCAATCAGAGGAGGGTACATATAATCGTGCTACTCCGCTGGGGGTCCAAAACAAGCTTTCGTTCGATAATTCGCAGACGGACTTAACCGGGGTTCAGTTCGGATGCGACGCAGGCTAGTTTTAGCGAGTTATCCACATTTTGCTGTTCCTCGTGATTAGTTCAAGTAACTGGTTTATCACCAGAATGGATACGTAAATGTCTTTTAAGAGCACCTGACACAGTAAATGCCTTGTCACAGTATGTACACTGGTAAGGTTTATCACCAGTATGGATACGTAAATGTGTTTTAAGAGCACCTGACTCATTAAATGCCTTGTCACAGTATGTACACTGGTAAGGTTTCTCACCAGTATGGATACGTAAATGTGTTTTAAGATTAGCCGACTCATTAAATGTCTTGTCACAGTATGTACACTGGTAAGGTTTATCACCAGTGTGGATACGTAAATGTCTTTTAAGAGCACCTGACTGATTAAATGCCTTGTCAGAGTATGTACACTGGTAAGGTTTATCACCAGAATGGATACGTAAATGTCTTTTAAGAGCACCTGACACAGTAAATGCCTTGTCACAGTATGTACACTGGTAAGGTTTATCACCAGTATGGATACGTAAATGTGTTTTAAGAGCACATGACTCATTAAATGCCTTGTCACAGTATGTACACTGGTAAGGTTTCTCACCGGTATGGATACGTAAATGTGTTTTAAGATGACCTGACACATTAAATGCCTTGTCACAGTATGTACACTGGTAAAGTTTCTCACCAGTATGGATACGTAAATGTGTTTTAAGATTAGCCGACTCATTAAATGTCTTTTTGCAATGTTCACATTCATACGGTCTATACCCTGTGTGACATCGTAAGTGCCTTATCATGTGCGTGTGTTTTGTAGACATCTTCTTACACAATGGACACTCTTTCAGTGACGTCTTAGTACAGTGAGTCTCGAGATGTTCAGTGAGATCCTTCGCTGTAGAACACTGCAGCAAGCACAATTGACACTTTAATTCTTTCTTTGTCGGTGGAATGAGGCAGACATGCTTTACGTGTCTAAGTAGCATGTTGGATGATGTAAAGCACTTGTTACACTTCATGCATTTGTATCCACGCTGCGTATTTCCTACAGGAAATAATCAATAGATCACAACTAAAAAAACATTTGCGGGGAAGGGGAGGGGGGAATGCGCTATTGGAAATGTCAATTATGACGTTGCATTATTTTCACCAATTTCACTTTAATTTTCCTTAAATATGCCATACTATTTCTTGGTTACTGGAATTCTGATCGAGTGTATCAGTTATCAGAATCAGTAGCATGCTCTACAGAATCATAGGTTATCTGATCCAATCCCGTTAGCCAATTGGGATCTCACAGCTTTGCTTTGAGACTTACCTCTTACGGGATCTTGAACTTTCGGCGTATCAGTATCTACTGATATCCCCAGATCCTCGGCGTACTTATCTCCATACCACACCAGAAGCTCTGTTCCCACTGGAATCTCCTTGTAGCTGCGGTAATAAATCTCTCCACGGTACTGAAATGCTACCAGGTTCTGTTCGCGTTCACAACGTGAACAGTTCACGAATCTCATCCAGTTACTGGTTGTTTCATCGTATCCATCAACAAAGTAGTAGACTTTTCCATCTTTCGTTACCTAGTTTGTTAAACAAAAATGAATGTTCCATAACATACACATATTTCAAGAGAGGTTTTCCCGGACAATTACAAACGGCAAGCAACATTCCCAGACCGAAATGCATTGTGCTTGTAATTACCCAGTTGTGCGAAACGGATAAACTACAGTTTAATTCAAAAATCGAAGCTTTCTACAATACTCTTTTTACTTACCGTAGAAGCCTGCATGGATTTGAAATAAATGCCTGTGTTATGAGAACTCTGCTAATCAGCCCTAAAATACTTGCTCAGTTTGTCTTAAAAGAAACAAATTTACCAGACTACAACCACAATCCATTTTTGGTCTGGAAATAGCGTTTGTCCAGGAAAACCTTTATTTGAAATAGGTGTATTTTAAATGAGTGTAAAACGTACACGGTTTCTCCGTAGTCGTGCTACAACACTGATCGTAAGTTTACATGTTTACTCATGGATTGCATTATAGGAAATGCAGTGAATCCATTATCAGTTTGATAGTGTTCGAGTCATATTAAAGGAATCAGTCTTTCACTTTTAAAACCTGATAAATTGACACCGCGGGAATGATATAAACTTACCTCCCACATATAGCTGCCGTCGTTTTCAATCTCCATGTCGTCGAGTTTGACTTTTCTGCCGTGGTATGGTCCAAACCTGGCTCCTTTTACTATCGCGGATTTAGCGAACACACCCAGGCCTGCATTTGGTATGGATGAGGTCTTTATCTCCAGACAGTCAGGTAGAGAAGCTCGAGCTGCTGTTGAACTACTTGTGGCAAGCGTAGCATCCGAGATGATGTGCAGAGGACCATATACTGGACACTCTCCGTAGTGGTGAACTTGGCAGTCTTCACAGACTATCACACAAAATAACCAATCACAATGCAGAACGAAAACAAAGCATTGGAACTTAGTACGGTTATTTGAGCCAATCAGTATCCAGTAAAACATCATTTCGACTTGCTCGAGCTTCGAACCGGTAAAACGCAAATCGGGTGGATATGCTAGGATTTGTAAATTGGAATGTTTTATTTTCGTTTTGGAATTGCTTTGTTCTCGTTGTCTAATTGGCTCATGTTACAGTGTGGTCGCAGTCATAACAAGAAAATATTTCAAAATATAATGTAAAATGTAATATGGTTTCGTCCTCTCAAGTTTGTATGGAACAAAACGAGGAAGCTGAAAACAAAACGAGGAAGCTGAAAGTGTGGAGTGCAAGTCGGTTAAGGTTGGTTTGCCCCCCCCCCGGGTACTGCCATATATAAGCTATACGGGTATGTGCCGCCCAACGGGGTCGTGATTTTCGATATTTTGCTCTAAAACGGGCATTCAATTTTCGATTTGAGACCTAAAAATGCCTTTAATGCCCTTTGAAATGAGGTATGATATTTATTCAGAGAAGCGAAAATGCGAAAAGTTACAAAGTTACATTGCAAGAAATGATTCTAATAATCCTTTTCAATTCACATCATCACACTTCGTTGCTGTGTTAAAGTATAATTTTTTGAAGATCAGTTTGTGTGGTTCATTTAGAATTTGAAGGTGTTGGTAATCCCTGGCAAGCTAAATTCTAAAATTAATCAAACCGGCCCTAAAACTGGGTATCGAATTTAACACGAAACTACTCTTAAACGAAGTCGACATTTGAGGACCAGGGCGGCACACCCCCCCCCCCCCCCCCCCGGTGTTTTCTTTTTATGTATGGCTATGTTTTGAGTGGCGCACATAGTACAAGCTACGAGTATGATAAATCAGGCATTTATTCTCTTTGTTAATAATGTTAGACATTGAACGATTATTATTTGCAGGTTTTAGCCAGAAGCAGGATCCCATAACCAGGAGCGTCCGTATCTTCTATCTACATGTAGCTGTCACAGCGTTTTCACAAGGTGGAATATTTTTAGATCACTTTTCCCGCCAATTAGTGGATTGCACAGTGACAGAACAAAAGATGCCTCATTAGCTACTTTTGTTATACTAACACCATGGATGCTACGCTTTTGTGATTTTATTCCCTTAGGAATGTTTGCAACCCAAGAATAGCGAGAATCCGTTCTAAAAATAACCTAACTTGTGAAAACGCTGTGACGCTGTGGCATAGGCCCAGTATGTGGGATGACGCTTTGAGATAGGCCCAGTATGTGGGATGACGCTGTGGCATAGGCCCAGTATGTGGGATGACGCTTTGAGATAGGCCCAGTATGTGGGATGACGCTGTGACATAGGCCCATTATGTGGGATGGACGCTGTGACATAGGCCCAGTATGCGGGATGGACGCTGTGACATAGGCCCAGTATGCGGGATGGACACTGTGACATAGGCCCATTATGTGGGATGGACGCTGTGACATAGGCCCAGTATGCGGGATGGACGCTGTGACATAGGCCCAGTATGTGGGATGGACGCTGTGACATAGGCCCAGTATGTGGGATTACACTGTGACATAGGCCCAGTATGTGGGATGGACGCTGTGACATAGGCCCAGTATGTGGGATGACGCTGTAACATAGGCCCAGTATGTGGGATGGACGCTGTGACATAGGCCCAGTATGTGGGATGACGCTGTGACATAGGCCCAGTATGTGGGATGACGCTGTGACATAGGCCCAGTATGTGGGATGACGCTGTGACATAGGCCCAGTATGTGGGATGACGCTGTGACATAGGCCCAGTATGTGGGATTACACTGTGACATAGGCCCAGTATGTGGGATGGACGCTGTGACATAGGCCCAGTATGTGGGATGGACGCTGTGACATAGGCCCAGTATGTGGGATGACGCTGTGACATAGGCCCAGTATGTGGGATGACGCTGTGACATAGGCCCAGTATGTGGGATGACGCTGTGACATAGGCCCAGTATGTGGGATTACACTGTGACATAGGCCCAGTATGTGGGATGGACGCTGTGACATAGGCCCAGTATGTGGGATGACGCTGTAACATAGGCCCAGTATGTGGGATGGACGCTGTGACATAGGCCCAGTATGTGGGATGGACGCTGTGACATAGGCCCAGTATGTGGGATGACGCTGTGACATAGGCCCAGTATGTGGGATGACGCTGTGACATAGGCCCAGTATGGCCCAGGCTCGTGGTTATGGGCTCCTACCAGAAGTGATTCTGAGTAACCTACTAAAAATATTCTTCTCTTAACAATCAAACCGTTTACTAGCGAAGTCGACAAATGTCACACAATTGTCAGCGCCAAGACTTAAACTAAAATGACTAAATATTCACACCTTAATATAATTTTTAGGACTCCCTCCATGACCAACATAATTTTTCGTCAGATGGACCAAAAGAGTTGGGGTGCCAGTGTGGTGCAGTGGTTAAGCGCTTCGCCTCTCACCTCTCTGGCCCAGCCGGGTTCGATTCCCGGACGCGGCACCATATGCGAGTTGGGTTTGTTGGTATCTCGCCCTTGCTCAGAGGGTTTCTCTCCGAGTTATCCGGTATTCCTCCCTCCATAAAAACCAATACGCTAAATTCCAATTCGATCTGTGGATTATCTGGGTCCTGACTTTGATCAGCCCCTATGGTTGTTTCAGGTCACGTTAGAAATTCTGAGGTTTTTAAACTTCACACAGTTTTAGTTTCATAAAAATATTACCGCTTAACAGTTTATTTAAACAAGCTAAAAAACTCTGGTTGCCGTTGCCCTCAGTTGAGAAAATACTTTCCTTCTTCTCTACACAACGATAACTTTGTGTTTTTTCTTGGCCCCAAATTATATTTGTACAAAATCTCGCAACTGTAAAGCCCTGGCAATGCAAGTTAACGGACTCGTAAGTCAATGCAGGTTCCAAATTGCGCTTCGTTTGGCGACCCACTTGCATGGACTTGTAAAATTCGCCACTCGGCTTCTAACTATAAAACATTACTTTCTTAGGCATGGCGGTTTAACACAGGATGGAGATCTTTTTACTACACTTCGCATGATTTTCCCTCGATTTGGCCTGACTTGCAACCTATCTGCCCAGAGCATTCTATCATACATCAATCTCTCAATCATTTCTGATGGTAACCATAACGTCAATGTACTGAACCACCCAACTCCCAAAACAGTACCGTTACCAGGGTGAAAAAGATGGGACAGTTTTAACAAAGCTAATACAACCATCACGTTATACAACTATAATGACAATGTACAATAATGATATAGACAAAGGTCAGAGCACTCCCAAAGCACCAGCGACCCGGTCGATTTTCTCCGTGTACTCTATTTGACCACCACGGCTACAAGCTTTCTACAATACTCTTTTTACTTACCGTAGAAGCCTGCATGGATTTGAAATAAATGCCCCCAACTCAATTTGTTTTCTTCCTCTACTATGCCTGTGTTATGAGAACTCTGCTAATCAGCTCTAAAATACTTGCTCAGTTTGTCTTAAAAGCGGCCAATCCAAGAAAGGGGTAGTCTCTATAATCAATAGCAGTTACAGACAATGGCAACATTATTATGCGAACTGGGCAATTATTCGACATACTTTGTACCAGGCTCTCTGGGTTAATCTGGGTTAGTATCATGGTTTAGAGGTATAACTCAAGTAATTCCATTCCGAGTACTCGACCGACTTCGCCAACATGCGATGTCGATTAGAAGTGGTGGAAATTTGCGCAGAATGACTTGTAACACGCCTAGGCACGTAACACGTAACGGCTGTACTGATATGAGTTGTGGGAATGAAATAAAGATGAACAATAGTGTAAGAAATCCTTAATTTCGCTTAATTATCCGGGCTTACAACATGTACATAGCTTCGCATGCATGTATGCAAACACAGGTAACAGCCAATCAGAGTTCGCGTATATATGATTCATCTATTTTAGTACACATTTTCGTTATAAATTTTAAAATAAAACAAGTACTGCCTCCTCTACTTACACATGTAGTGATCATCACCCGGGACTTCAGCTTCTCTGTAGCTCGTGTGTGCAGCTCTCGGTCTTTTAGGATATATACTCCCCGTGTCATGTTTTTGTTTCTCTTTAACTTCTATTGGTACATCAAAGAAGGACTCATCATTTTCCAGTTGATCCGCCAGTCTTCCAAGCTCTTCAAATTCTGAATCCCCATAAGAATCAGGGACGGCGAGACTGTTCTCGACAGTTCTTGCTGTCTGTATATTGTTCAAACCAGTGCTCGTGCAGGTGCAATTAGAAGACTAAGGGGGAGAGGGGAAATGCTGTTTATTCTGATAACTTTTCTTGCTAGGATTGACTCGCTTGTGATATATTGTTTCTAATCATGGCATATATGACTATATTCTTAACCATGAACTCTTGTCGTTTACATTTAGAAATTACCAACGCAAAATGTTTACAATATTGTCCGACTACTTGCGCGAGTAACTCAAGCTGGCAACCTGCACTTTACAGAGTCGGCTAACGTCTAATCTGATTTTCTCAGGTTACAATGTTATGCTCGTGGCACATACCTTTCTTTGTGTCGTGTTCTCTGTTACAGAATATGCTGAAGACTTCTTTGGGCGAAATTCTGTCAGAGGATAAGGATAACAATAACTTATGAATCGCGTAACTGCTGGCCGTCCCCCTCCCAATTGGTGATATACGTAAGAGGGGGGGGGGGGGGGGGTGAGGCGGGGACTGCAGCAAGAATGTGAGGGGGAGGGAGGGGAAGGGAGGGAGAGGTATATCCCCACAGACTCAGGATATGGAAGGATGAGGTACGTGTTGTTCATTCCGTGTTTGCTATGTCCGGCTTCCACAATCACGGATGTTGGGAATTACCTAATATCCATGCAACTGGCGAACTTTTGCGAGCACTGAAACGGCAACTAGCTATTCTGTAGGGAACTAGCTATCACGTTCTACTAGACCATGAAAAGGATGATAGGTTTATCGTTCATAAAATACCGGGTCCATTTAGACAACGAAAACCAATCACGTTGCAGAATAAAAATCAAAGCATTCCAACTGACGGTTATTTGAGACCATCAGTGTCGAGCAGATGAAAATAGTATTTCAACTTGCTCGAGTTGTTTGACCCGGTATTAAAAAGACAACTCTAAAGTCGAAGTCTTTGGAATGAAGAAAATCGCATGGATTTGTATTTTTGAATGCTGTATTTTCGTTTTGCAACGTGTTTAGTTCTCGTTGTCTAAGTGGCCCTGGGTTCAGTAGTCGCACTGAAAACAAATGTGGAAATCTAGCTATTGTGAATTCGTTTATACTTGATTGATGAAAGTTGGATTTTGTTTCTGCTGCTCGAGTGACTACCATAGCGTGATAGTAACTTTTAAAACACATTTGAAGTGTCTTGTGTTCTTTCTTTTAGTAATTGCTTACAATAAAGCATTTATATGTAAAAAGCTCATTTTACGTATTTCACCTGGCATAAATCGCTTGATCATTTTGTTTTTCTTGATAGTCTCTTCTGACACACCAGGTTTCCATTCCTCATCGCTATCGTCACTACTCTCACTGCTGTCGCTCTCTCCATTCAGGCTGAATGACTTTTTCTTCTTCCTTTTCTGCTGTATGATTTTCACTTGCTTGGGAAATTTTGGAGGAGTTGGAACAGGGTGACCTGGGGTTGGGTTTTTAAGTCAAAATAATTATCATAAATTAACGGGAAGTACGTCAGTCTTAAAATATAATATGACAAAGTTAACAAAAAAAACGTTTTGATCAGACATCTACACTTGATCTTTGTATTTAGCTCACTCCAGTCTAGTTATTAGTTTTAATACTAGTGAGTAGTAGTAGTTAGTAGGTACATGTAGTAGTAGCAGCAGCAGAAGCAGTCGGTAGTACGTATTAGCTATAGTAGTAGTACTTAGTTAGTAGTAATTAGTGAGTAGTAGTGAGTAGTAGTAGTTAGTAGGTACATGTAGTAGTAGCAGTAGCAGAAGCAGTCGGTAGTACGTATTAGCTACTAGTAGTACTTAGTTAGTAGTAATTAGTGAGTAGTAGTGAGTAGTAGTAGTTAGTTGGTACATGTAGTAGTAGCAGCAGCAGAAGCAGTCGGTAGTACGTATTAGCTAGTAGTAGTACTTAGTTAGTAGTAATTAGTGAGTAGTAGTGAGTAGTAGTAGTTAGTAGGTACATGTAGTAGTAGCAGCAGCAGAAGCAGTCGGTAGTACGTATTAGCTAGTAGTAGTACTTAGTTAGTAGTAATTAGTGAGTAGTAGTGAGTAGTAGTAGTTAGTAGGTACATGTAGTAGTAGCAGCAGCAGAAGCAGTCGGTAGTACGTATTAGCTAGTAGTAGTACTTAGTTAGTAGTAATTAGTGAGTATTAGTGAGTAGTAGTAGTTAGTAGGTACATGTAGTAGTAGTAGCAGCAGAAGCAGTCGGTAGTACGTATTAGCTAGTAGTAGTACTTAGTTAGTTGTAATTAGTGAGTAGTAGTAGTAGTGAGTAGTAGTAGTTAGTAGGTACATGTAGTAGTAGCAGCAGCAGAAGCAGTCGGTAGTACGTATTAGCTAGTAGTAGTACTTAGTTAGTAGTAATTAGTGAGTATTAGTGAGTAGTAGTAGTTAGTAGGTACATGTAGTAGTAGTAGCAGCAGAAGCAGTCGGTAGTACGTATTAGCTAGTAGTAGTACTTAGTTAGTAGTAATTAGTGAGTACTGAGTGAGTAGTAGTAGTTAGTAGGTACATGTAGTAGTAGTAGCAGCAGAAGCAGTCGGTAGTACGTATTAGCTAGCAGTAGTACTTAAGTTAGTAGTAATTAGTGAGTATTAGTACTAGTGAGTAGCAGTAGTAGTAGTAGTTAGTTAGTAGTAATTAGTGAGTATTAGTGAGTAGTAGTAGTTAGTAGTAGTAGTAATGATGCATGGTGACGATGATGACAATCGGCAACAAAATTTAATAGTCAATAATATGTACAATTCTCTCACTGTTGAGACAAGACAGCGCGCCATCGATTTGTTTGGTCATGAGAGAAGTTTATTTGCATAATAAATGTACACTCAAATCACAATTGCAACAAGCAAACAAAGCTTCTCTGACACCAAGCACCGGTGCAAACAAATGAGCGAGTGTGCAAGTACTGGTTACAAATGAAGTATTGCGGTGAAACGGAAGAAATGGCATTACGGATTATGGAGGCATAAGATACCTTTGATTCTAACGAAAACTCTAAATAACGTTTATATGCTTCACTCGACCAGTCATAAAGTTGAATAATCTCCCCAGGAATACCTATGCGAAAAGCCCAGGAAGCGGCACCCCGACGAAAGGAATGACCGCGAAAAGAGTGAGCATCCGAAAACTCTCGCCGAAGAAAGACAGGCGCGAAAGGCGGAAACTAAAACCCGTTTAGTTAGGGGAACAAGGCCGCCACGTAAACGAGAAATAAGAAATAAAGAACTGTTTCCTAACTGAATGAATAATTCACGTTGAGAAATAAATGAAAGAGTTTAACACCCGAAAAACAATTGCAAATAGTATTGGGTGTAATGGAGCGGCTTAAAAACTGTGCATAAAAACAAAGTCTCTCAATGTCCGCCGGTAGAGGCTTGATATTAAAATACAAACATTAAATACGTTCTAAACCGAGTTTTTATATTGCTATAAGTTCCAGCAGCGTAGGGAGAGCGTTGGGTGCGACGGAGATCCCTCCGTAACATGATCAGCGACGAACCTAGGAAGGAATCACAGAATCCCGTCAAGCTGAAACGACTCAGAGGGAACGTGTATTTTGCGCAGGTTAAGATGCTGAAACTGGCCACGAAATGTTGCCGACGCTGTGCAGTACGATGACCAGCGTGACAACAAATCAACAGAACTCGTTATGCAGTCGAATGTGGTGATGGTTGTGACAGACCATACTTTTCAGCTGCAAAGTGCGTTCTCCAACACGTAGCACAAAGGCAAAGCCAGCGTTGCACTCTCATAATTGATCCATAATGATCCCTGGTGTGGCTAGAAACATCCCGCTGGAAATCCCGACAAAATAAAACGGCCTGCGCAGATTGGCGGGAACCGGAGCCAGAATTTGCATTCGATTTCAGATTCCTGTAAAGGTCCTACTTTCGAGATGCGAAAACGAGACGCCCCATTTCAACAAGCGTCGTCCAATTTCAAGGAGAACCGCCTCGTTGGGAATCCCAGAACAGCCGACCATTCACACTGCTGAGCCAGGTATTTCAAGTCGACTAAATGTCGGGTGCAGGCTTGCGCCTCGCCAGAAGAAACATCGGCAAATAACAGAATCTGTCCGAAACAACCAGCAACAAACTCCTCGAGAGTCCACATAACGAGAATCCACTTTTGTTCAAGAAAAACTAACTTAAAAGACTGAACTGAGTCAAAATATTCGAAAATCTAGAGAGCGCAAGAATAGAACTTATTGTGAATAACAACTAGTAAAACTATTTAACGTTCCCTAGAAATGGGCGGACCTATATTGAGTGATGTCTCAGTCTGGGACAATTAATCCTTTAAGCCTGACAAGCAGTCACAAAGGGAAACAATTAAAACTTACCAATACTCTTCATGAACTCGTAGTTGTTCTGGATATTTTTCTGTATCCTCAGTTCATACTCTGAGAGTGGTTTACCGTCCCAATCCATTATTTTGATACAATGTCTGTAAGAATAGCAACAATTGAGTCAGTCAGCCATATGAAGCTCGCACATTTTTCCCTTGACTTTATGTATTCCACAATATCATATTAATAGCGAGTTCCAACGCAAAAACAAAATCATTTTGCCATGGCTTCAAGTTAAACATACCTACACTTCTGTCTTCTGACTATAATCTCCATAATAAAATGAAGTTTAATAAGTAAAGTAAAATAGTTTATTAATTTTGGATACAAATTAAAAACCTCCCTCCCTGGAAGTGTATACGTGCAAAACCATGGAAGTTTAAACGTCTAATTATCACGGCCTCCAACAAACTTCCATCCAATTTTTCCAGTGGAACTTGAAAAAAAGATCCCGCCTTATAAAGTAACCATGACCGCCCTGACAAACTATAGAACATCTAATTAATTGACCGATTTAGCTTGTACATTTGTTGTCCCGATTCAGATCATGTGATAGCTTTGTTTTCCAATTAGAGAAATTCAGTTTATACATTTCCTCTTGTTATACAGGAAAACAAGAAAACATTACTCAAGGGAAACCATGGAAACGTCAGGTGACCTGAATTGGAACAGAAAATGTACAAGCTAAATCGGTCAATTGACATTGAACTAACTTTCTCACAAAGCAACGCAACCAAGAGAAAAATACTGCTTAGCAAATGTCGCTTACGGGGGAAACAAAAGAAAGAGCTGGAGAAAGCCGGAGCGCCTGCATGCAGAAACCCCAGGGCTATTACCTTCCAGGCATCCCTTGATATATCGATATATACCGTCTGTGAAATGTCCCCTGCCAAAATATCCTAACTCCGTTTACGTTACAATACATAGAGATTATTAGTTGACTAAGCACCTAAATACGACTGTATTTTTACGAGTGATAGGTATTTTGGCGCGCATTTTAAGTTGTTTATCATATACATTCTGCCAAGGAATGGCATTTTCTCCGACATATCTATTTCGGAACCAACGGAACCGGCTCTAAATTGTTCAAAATACATTAAATGACCTCCAATACCCTTCAGTGAGTTATCAGCACCACGTACCTTCCTAACATCTGCATTTCGTTGAGATTTCTAGTTTCAAAAGTTAGTTCCAACATCGACTGCGGATCACGGATGATTTGAGTACTGATCATGACCTCAAAATGAATTAAATTCGGATTTGTGATGCTTGAATGGATTTCCCTATTCCCATTCACGGATAATAAAAACAGCTTTTACCTTTCAAACCGAACGCCTAATGAATAAAGCCATTTTAAAACAGAGCTTTAATTTTACAGCCATTTTGCAAAACACAGCAGCCCATCGCAACACAGGAAGCCCAGCTACAGATAGAACGATCTTTTTGTCTATTGTCTTTTTGAAGTTATTGGGTGCATTAATGAACATCAAACTTGCAATGTTTGGTCATGAGGTGATGGTTTGAACAAAAATTTGATTCGTCACAATTCTATCACCTTGGGCCTCCTGTGTTTAGAGTGGGCTTCTGGCGACAAAAGAGCAGTCTGTTGGGAAATGGCTTTATAATTTCGGTTTCGTTGACTGTTGTTTAAAATCTATCTTGGTTATCCGTAAATGAGAATAAGGAAATCCATTCAAGCATCACAAATCCGATTTTACTCAGTGAGTACTCGAATCATCACGATCGGCAGCCCGTCGATGTTGGAACAAACTTTTGAAATCTCAACGAAACTGCAGCAGAAAGGGAAGGTACGTGGTACTGATAACTCACTGAAGGGTATTGGAGATCATTTTAATGCACGTAGTCTGAACAATTTAGAGCCGGTTACGTTGGTTCCGTCGGTTCCGTGAAATAGATATGCCGCATTTAAAAAATAACAAAACACTCTGAATTTCAAACGAGACCTGAAACAACCATGGGGGCTGATCAAAGCCAGGTCCCGGCTAATCCACAGATCGAATTGGAATTTAGCGTGTTGGTTTTTGCGGAGGGAGGAAAACCGGAGAACCCGGGGAAAAACCCTCGGAGCAAGGGCGAGATACCAACAAACTCAACTCACATATGGCGCCGCGTCCGGGACTCGAACCTGGGCGACAGAGGTGAGACGCGAAACGCTTAACCACTGCGCCACACGGGCTCCCCTTTTGGGCGACCCTAAAACGAATTCTGGCAGGGAAGCGGTGATCGTAAACCAAGAAACTGCATCCGGAAATTATAGTTCTTGTCAGCCGAATAAAACCATCTCCCTGATAAAACACCGAGCATATTAATTTTAAAAAGTCGCCGCCAGTAAGGCAGGCATTGGAATTATTCGTTCTCTTCGCGCTTACCAGTACACGCAACATACATGCAGCATGGACGGACGTGGGTTTTAATGAATGAAATATCCAGAGCTTGATTCGGATGCATTTTGTTTCACTTACCATGGGTACCAACAACAATAGTTTATTTGTATCTACTGCTTACAATTTGTCAATGAAATAAGTAAAAAGAAAAAATGGGATACTGGCAATCTGAAAATAGTATAAAACTAATCAAGTCAGATAGCCACTAGTTATAACCACCAGTATCAGGCGCCAAACGTTTCAAAACTAATTTTTGCATACATGTACCCGTCGAATGCCTAAAGTACGCTTATAAGACATACATCAACAATTAACCAGTAAAAAAATCCGTTCAAGTACGCAAATTCAGTGCAAGTGAACAAAAATCCGTGCAAGCTAGTAAACTGAAATCGTTGTAAGTAACATAAAATTACAAGCACAAAAAATCCGTGCAAGTAATTAACTAAAATCGTTGCAAGCCGGTACAAAAAATCCGTGCAAGTAAAAAGCAAAATCGTTGCAAGTAAATGAACATACTAATTTTAGCGTATTTACGGAAAGCCGTCGATGTTTTTAGCGCTTTCGTTATCAAACTGTTCGATCTATCGGCTCATCACTTTCGTAGCTTCAGTTCCCCGGGATAATTGGGCTTCTGGAGTTACATTCTGGGCGATTTCGTTCAGTTTGGAGTGCATGTTGTTCAGCTTTGCATTTGATTAGGCGCCATTTTGGTTTTCATGCTGCGAAGGTTGACTTATTCAATATTTTATTCGTGAGAAAGTAGTTGTCTGAATGGCACTAATTTTTTATTGTGGCATGTTCAATATCTGAGTTCTGCTATGTACGAAAATAAGAACATTTGATAAAGGATTTCATCTCCAAAAATTCAGAATAAAAACCAGTACCGACATTTTGTACTTGCAACGATTTTGGTTTACTTGCAACGATTTTACTTCATTACTTTTATTCGGCTGACAAGAACTATAATTTCCGGATGCAGTTTCTTGGTTTATGATCACCGCTTCCCTGCTAGAATTCGCTTTGGAAGCAGCAATCGTTAAACAGCCTTTTGTTTGACACTTTGTTGTTAATAAAAAGGTTTTGGGGAAAACTTCACACTGTGGCAGCTTCGATCCCAGTCTTTCGGGTAATTTTTCTTTTATTACACACAAGAAGAAAAACTACTATATCCGCCTTTTAGGATTTTCCGCCATTCCACCGTTCCTCGTTTTAGGGTCGCCGGCATTGTCGTAATAATAAAAAATCTCCGTGCAGTTTTGTGCATATTTCGTGCATTCTTGGTAGAATTGTATAACATGTCGCATATATACATGAAATGATCTCGTCCCAAAAAAAAAAGGAAATGAATCGACGCTATAAAGTGTGCCGAATTTGTAAAGCTATAACTTCGGAAATACAGAGAACTTCCAACTTGCAAATGTCCTCCGATCTCAATTGCACTAAGACCCTAAATATATTACCCTGGGTCAAAGTTGACGACTGAGCTGCAAAACCGTTCGAAGCTAACTCGCCAACCCGGCAGGGTTCGTACAGAAACTTGGCAAAAAAATTCCATCATGTTTTAATTCCTTTTCAATTCCATGACCCTAATGGAGCCGAAGCGGATCGGCCTGAAAGATCCGAAGCTAAGACGAAGGTACATGTACTTTCCTAAACGTTTCTTCTTTCCAATCATCAGCTTAAAAAACAATTTGGGCATAAATTCTATAGCAGGCTATGTATTTTAGCAGAGCTGAGAGGCCTGCCTTCAACTCCACGTGCACTCCTCGTGTCGTAATATATTTTTATATAAAAAACACTCAAACTCGCAGTTTATTTTTTACCTATTAAAATGCATTTCCGTAAATTCCATGACTTTTCCAGGCATGGAATGCAATTTTCAAATTCAATGACTGCCATGAATTTTCCATGACCGTGCGAACCATGACCCGAGGGTAAATTGTACAGATTAGAATTACATATTTAGAACTACCCTGGGTCCTGGAGCCCAAGTTTGAACAACGGCGGTGTTACCGTAGAGGCAGATGGGGCACTTTTCTTTTTGAGAAAAGAAAAATAAGCAATTAGGTGTCGGAATTTGACCATGCACATTGATACTTTGATCACAGTGCAGTGCCAAATGAAAATGAACAAATGTTCTCAGCCAAACTATTTAACCGTTAAAAGCATAAGATACTGTCAGCTAAGATAACATAGGAACCAATGGTGAACTCGTGGATAGATTGTAGAATCCCAATAGCCACCCATCATTATGTTTGCTGTTGTTAAGAGTACAGCATTTTAATAGCGACAATTAAAACGTAAGTTTACAACAACAAATAGACCATCCCCATAAAATGTTTTCTTTACCATCGACTGACCCAATGTATTTAAAAAAAGATTGAAGAATATTTTGTTAAAATACACCTCTTTTCCAAGCTCTCTACGTATTAGTTTCTTGCCTTTCTCACGCCGTACGTAGCACTGTTAGACTATTACTGATTAAGTAATGGTCCAGATAACAACAGTAGTGTCTACGGCAAGGAATGTTAAAAGGTGTTAATTTTCTATTATTGTTTCTCGTAATTTCATTGGTTGATACTTATAAATTCAATAGAAACCTATCGAAATAATGCATTTTCATTCGATATTTTTTTGTGGTTTTAATTTATTTATTATGAAACTAACTATAGTTTAATTTCGAAGAATATCGTATGTGGGGAAAGTTCTCAAATTTGCGATTGAAAAATCCTTTGTTTTCTCTGTATCCGATTGGCTGGATGGTGGCTTCTCTGCGTTTTCACAGAAAAACGAGCCAATAGTATAAAAAAATACTTTATTTTCGAGATGTAGTTTGGACTGTAGATACCTCCTAAAGCACTTAAGGCATATTCAAGCAAAATCGTATGCGGGGGAGGCTCATTGCCGCAGAACAATGGATTCCACTACAGTTCTTATCTGGACCATTACTTAATTGACTTGGCAATGAATAAATAATGCAGCAATTAAAATAACGCGGGAGAAAAAGGTTGTTTTGCTAATTACCAATTAGCGAAATTGCTGATTGACAAAGCAAAGCCTGTGCAACCATAAAGAAACATGCCATCCCAATCCAGTCATTACCGTACAACTCAATATAACTCAAGTAATACCCTATCATTATCTCTTAAAGATTAATTTTGTCCTGATGTTTTGTTTTTGTTTTTAATAGCTCGTTTCGCTAATTACCAATTGCCGTCCATTGGTAATGACGAAACAAAGCTCGTGCAAACATAACGTAACACGCTATCCCAACACAGCCAACACAACTCAATAGAGCGGTTTTCAGTTGAGTGTAGTAAAACCAAACGCAAATTACCCACAGCCAGCCAATCATAGGAGCAAGTAATCACGAGTAACTCATAAATGGCTTCCCTGTGAGCCAATGACAAACCAAAGCAAAACCAAAAGCAATTTGCGTTTGGTTTTACTTTGGATTCTGATTGGTTGGTTTACTTTCTCAGCCTATAGGAGAGCTTAGTAAACGCAAAACCAAAATACTTCCGACACTCAATTGAAATCCGCTCTATACAACTAGTAAAGCATACACTGATTTGTTGTTATTATTTTAGTCGGTTGTATTTGTAAAAGCTAGTAACAACAACCAAAGGTGGTGAATTACCTTTAACGTATATTGTATACGGTAAGTTGAAAACATATTTTATCTCATAGATACTGAGTATTTACCCACTGAAACAGCTGTGCATATTAATTATGCAGATTGTCAACAGCCAATAAGAAGCTTCAACAATGTTCCTTCACTAGTTTGAAAACGTGAAAACAATTCGTGCCAGAATTTACGTCCAACCTACAAATGCGCGGGCTTTGAGGTTTCATTCAAACACGGATGGACAGAGTGAAATGTTTGTGTCTTTTGATGGAAGGGGGTTTGTACCCGGAACCCACCACCTATTTTGACAAAATCTAGATTTTTGACCATAAATATCTTCTTGAATAAAATACTTATTGAAGAAGTAACTATATTTCTAGTTTCTAAAGGCAGAGAAGCACGTGTGTCTGCCTTAAAATCAGGTATCCCTATTTTACGAATTTTACAACGCGAGACAATCACCCTCGAAAAAAGGGGAAGGGGGTATTACCCACCACCTCCCCTGACAAAATTGGGTCCCATTCGAAATCCATTGTTTTGACCTCTTCCCTTTATCCGGGACATTCAACAGCTTTTATATTGAAGAATATGACAACCAGAATACTCAAAAAAAAACCAGTAGAGACGTAAACCTCCTAATAGGTTTTCTACAGACAAAACATGAAACCAGGGACGTAAACTTCCCACCAAATTACTTGAACCGTTTTACAAAATTTATACAGCTTCTTAGATAATTTTGGTTGTAGTTCTTTTTCATTCTTTCTATTTGTGTGAATTAACTAATGTTATTTCAAGTGCAAGACTGAGTACAGCATTTAAAAAGTGTTCACTATAATTATAAGTTGCAATTAAATATTAAACATTTTTGTAAGCTGCCTTTTGATTTTATTCACGCTTATGCAAATTTTTCAGTTTCGCTTGTGAAAACTTTAGTGGCTTCCGAAAATCAACAAGATCGACGCACGGGCCATCCCTTCATGTAGGACGACACGAATTGCTATCAAGTTGTATTCTATTGTATTGTATTGTGTTGCGTTCTATTGTTGCATTGAATTGTATTGTGTTATATTCTATTGTATTTTTGGTAAAAATTCGTGTCGTCCTACATAAAGGGATTGCCGACGCACGGCTTGTTGCATATTGTACTAGTAAAATTTGCTTTATATCTCAGTATGATTACACATGCTTTGTTTCGTCGATTACCAATGGACTCCATGTAATTGGTAATTAGCGAAACAACCATGAGAGGGCTTTACTAGTTGTATTGAGTTGTCAATAGCATGTTTCTTTATGGTTGCACGCAGTCTAGTCCCAAGGCCTTCTGAGTGGTATTTTGTCCGAGTGGGTTAATGGGATCCCTGTGGTTTGTGATGTCACCGCTGGCCTAGCAGAAATCGACCCAACAATTGGCAGCCATGGATTTGGTATACATTATAGAATATGGAGCCCTTTTAGGTTAAAATTGAAACCTCAAACATTCAACCTTCAATCCAAACCTTCTTTCACACATTCCCCGGCCCAGATGTACAAGAGTCATGTCATGGAAAAGGGTGGGTTATATAATCATCAACAACAGTAAAATTTCCGAAAATTCCAGTCAGAAAGAAAAATGTAATGGAACATTTTCTGGAAAATATTTGGAAATTGTGGAATACCTTTTGAGTTAATTAGTCCTCTTTTCACGAAATTCCAGAAATTTAGAACCGTTTTTTTTATTGGAAAGTGCCCCAAACTGCCGGCCACATTCGATTGATCTTAAGGATAAATCACAGCCGTTTTAGCAAGTAAGTAAAAATATATAGTCATGGTTTCAGTCATGCTACTGCACTGCATGCTGCTCAAATATTAAAATCGACTGGTGAAAACTGAGACTAGACTGACCCATGCATCTCTAGGGAGTAATTAGGAGGTGGAGCTGTCAAAAATATGATCCTTTTGACAACACGGTCGGTACAAAACAGTCACCCAGCCAACTACATGTACCATGCATGTCACGTCTAGCCAAATTAACCATGCATGTGTGACCGATGTATTGCGTGACTAGATTATGTCACGTCTAGCCAAATTAACCATGCATGTGTGACCGATGTATTGTGTGACTAGATTATGTCACGTCTAGCCAAATTCACCATGCATGCACTGGATGACTGGAATAGTTTGCCTTTAAGGCTGGTTCTCATATGATCGCTGACGATCGCCGGCTGCTGTAGAGGAAAACATATCAGGACTGCGTATGGAAGATATCTCAAACGGAGAAAGAACATTCCGTTGGGTTCAGGAAGAGATTCTGTTCCCATGCCAGTCGAGTTTATGAATCTAGACTGGCTTGCTGTGCACATCGAGCACAAAGCGTCAGTTTAAAATATGAGAAATCGGGAACTTGACAGTCCATCTAACTCACACGCACTGGCGCGTAAACTTGCCAGCGATTATATGTGAACAAATGACAGCGATCGCGAGCGATCCTTCGGTTGAGTGATTTGGACGATCCGGCGATCGCTAGCGATCGTCAGCGATCATATGAGAACCAGCCTTAAGAGCTGTGAAATTTAAATTTGCTGGCAGTTTTTAAAGATAAGTTAGTAAAACACCATGCTACCCATGTCATGTGACCTCTTCTGTTTGCACTCAAACTTATTTTACAGGATGTAATAGCATGCATCCAAATTTGTAGTTGAATAATGTCAATTGCATGTGAAATGACCTTATATTTTGGACAGGATAATTTTTTACAGGTTATCTATCCTAATTATGGACAAGAAGAAGGCGTGGCAGATCACATGATTGGATGCATAATAGCACATGTCTCCCAAAAATGAAGTCACAGCAACTTGAAGATACATATGTTGTGCTAAATGCAAATCTTTTCGATTAACTTGAACTTTGAACCACCCCTTCTAACCTTAGTGTTGGTTCTGAATTAAGTGTCCAATAATAGAAGACTAGGGAAGTACATTTTTTGCTCATAGCTCCTGTCTAGAAAACAATTACATCACAAAATTTGGTCAAATAATTGATTACATAGTGAGTATCCAATTTAAATGCCGAGTCTGGACGAAAAGAACAGAAAGTTATAGTTTGTCATGTGACCTCTTCTGTTTACACTTATTTATTTACACTTAAACTTATTTCACAGGATGTTAAATTAGCATCCATTGTAGTTGAATAATGTCAATTGCATGTGAAATGACCTTATATTTTGGACAGGAGAATGTTTTACAGGTTATCTATGGTTGGAAAGCAATTAATCCTAATTATGGACAAAAAGAAGGTGTGGCAGATCACACGATTGGATGCATTAGCAACATGTCTAGCCATCGTTAGCCATCTGGAACTATGTTTAGTCATTCTAAGAAAAATCGGAATAGAAGGGACTTGCTAGTAGGCTATAGCTAAAATTATATCAGATGAAACATGTTCCCCTTACTTTGTAGCTGAGCTCTACTAAAAATTGAAGTGTTTGGATGTGATTATATTTGTCTTCAAGCTAGGAAATAGGACATTCAATGTTTTCTAGGAAGAGGGCATGATACAAATATGGCTATGGGTATTGTCTCTATCAGTTCCAAACCTAGTCAGATGTAATAGTTAGATATTAGTTAGGTGCATTATTCAAATTATTAGATATTAACATTGTACTGATTACGGTAGATATTTCAACTATTCCTATTTTTTATAATGTGATAGAAGGCCTGATGTTTTATATGTATAAATGATGTATAAATAAAGTTATTACTTAATACTTACAGTACTTACTTGCCCATCTCCCCCCCCCCCCCCCCCCACCCCCTTGGGAATATGTGGGGTACTTGACAAATCTGTGAGTCTGTCCTGGGAGTGGTGCATTTGCAAGCAAAGAAAAGTTGGGGGTCAAAGGAATAATTATAAGAAGTACACTGGCTAGAAAGTCGAAAACCTGATTGTGACCCAATTGCTGTGAATCAGTCCCAGTAATTTCGGGTGGGAATGTGCCACCAGGATCTGAAAACCCTGCCCTTTTAGAGACATGTACTATACTCTACTGATTTCATAATAATAACAAAAATATGTACAGTCTCATACTTCCATATCCTATTCCGATCCAGACTAACAATTCGAAATTGACATTACGTCCCTTTCATTTCAGACTAAAACAGCTCAAAAACCATATTCTTTGGGGCGGCACATACCTGTACAGCTTATATTATATGCAAGTGGTTCCCTCCTGGTCAATCCAGCGTGATCGTGGCACCCGTCATCAGCACATTGTATCATATATTTTAGGTTCTCTAGAACGAATATTCTTCAGCCCTGGGTTAGACGAGGTATAAGTAAGGACGTTGACATGACATATAGAGTAGACAATATTATACAATGTTGATTGGCTAAAACGAAATATGAAATCGAACTGTTAGGGTCTGATAATGTTCGAGATACAATAGATCTACATTAGCATATATTGTATCATGCAATCTTCAAGTAGATAACATTGAATGTGCTATTTTCTAGCTTGAATGATGGCAACAAATATAATCACAACCAAACATTCAATTTTTAGTAGAGCTCTACAAAGTAAGGGGTTACAAATGTCATTGTTTCATCAGTCTGATTTTAGCTTAAAGGCTTTTTCAAGTTTCCCAGATATAGATACATGTAGTTTCACATATATACAAATGGCACTCATGACCCACTGACCTTGTTCTGAACATGAAAACAATTATAGAGAAACGCCTACACCCAGAGCAGGGGGGGGGGGGGGGGGGGTGGGGGGGAGTGGGGGCAGGTACTACTCCAGGGTAAAATGTTTGGGGATGACCGTTGGAAAAGCTGAAAATACCCTAAAAAATATTTCATCCAGACAGTGCAATACCCCCAAAAATACAGTGCAAATTTATGTCAATCATGTTCTCGTGCCAGGTTTGAGACGAAAAATCGGCTATGATGTGGCTGTCTTGAGACCATCTCTAAAAAATACCAGATTCTAAAAATATTTGGGTGTTGCTTCAAGAACCCCTAAAAAATACCAGATCACCAATTTCAACCCCTATACAGCGATCACATTGACATCACAGGGGGAGGGTAGGGGGGTACTCCCTCATATGGGCTATACAGGTATGTGCCGCGGGATAGGGTATGGTGTTTGAGCTGCCGAGGTCTGGGATAGGGTATCCTTTTTACGGTTTTTGTCTGGGAAAGGGTATGGATTTTGATATACTTGTTGTTGATACCATGCTTAGCCCTCTATCGACCACATTACAGCTTAACATGAATACCATATTAAAACGAAACAATGGCTTTCGTACCGAAACCATATATTCATACTCAATTACACTCTGGGATAGGGTATAGATTTTTTGCTTCAAGCCTGGAATAGGGTATGGTAAACGGCATTTATAGGTCTGGGATAGGGTCAGGGTTTTGAGGTCTCCGCGGCACACCCCTACCCAAAAACCTTCTGAGTGCTACCCCCCCCCCCCCCCCCCCAACGGATTTACATTCTCTAGATTAAAACCCTTACCACTAAAAATGCCGTAGGGAATTATAAATGAAAAGGAAACATATTTTGACGGCTGCGAGTTATCCAATAAACTGCCAGCTACACGTTCGATCGATTTGTACTGGGATTTCCCGCCCTAATTCCCATCACAACACTCTGATCTTGTTGTGTGGCGAAGGAATGAAGGTCGAAGGATTGAATGTTCGAATTGAATGATTGAATGTTCGAATTGAATAAATGTAAACTGGACGAAAATTGACGATAAAAACAAACAAAAGATAACAAAACTTACCCCAAAACGCACGAAAATATAATCCAGTGCTGTGAGTAATTACGAAAGGTAAAATGGCTGTCCAAGCTGAAGAAAGTGGGAACAAAACTGAACATCAACTCACTGAAAGAAATGACGACGACAGGCGGGAAGGAAGGAATGTGACGTCTCGGTTCAGCTCCAGGCTCTTGATTGGTCCAAAATTAAAGGGCGGGGAAATACCGGCATGCCGTGACGTTGAAATGGTTTCCTATTGTTTTTGTCCTGCTGATCTGATCAATTCACAGAGTTACAGTACAGCACGGTTACAGCACGGTTACAGCACGGTTACAGCACGGTTACAGCACGGTTACAGCACGGTTACAGCACGGTTACAGCACGGTTACTTATACGAAATCTGCTCTATATTAAACTTTTGTAAAAAACTGAGTCTTAAGGAAAAACAAATTATCTGAGACCGGTCTCCAAATTTCAAACGGGACCTGAAATGTCAAAGTTAGGACCCGGCTAAATTAAATCGCAGATCGAATTGGAATTTAGCGTGTTGCTTTTTGTGGAGAGAGGAAAACCGGAGAAAAACCCTCGGAGTAAGGGCGAGATAACAAGAAGCTCAACTCACATATAGCTCCGCGTCCGTGGATCGAACCTGGCCCACAGAGGTGAAAGGCAAAGCGCTTAACGACTGCACCACCCGGGCATCTCCATGCCGGGTGCTGGCACGAGTCTGGAGGACAAAAAGACTTTCCTATGTACACCCGAACTGACTTGATTGGACCAGGCCGAGATATTCGTCCCGGTTTCATGTAAACATTATCATACGATTACCGGTCTGAATTAAGGTGGTTCTGACTCGATAACCCTATGCATGGTTTTAATTCATTACCTACCAAATCTTTTTAACTCGTGGATGCACGCATGCGAAGGAACGAGTTATATCGGGGTCAGTAGGTGTATGTTTTCCGAATGATGTATGTTCACCGATCGGGATATACTCGTTTGATGGTCACGTGATGATTAGTACAAAGTCATGCCCGTATCTCCCTCATTTCTAATGACAGGCGGCTCAAACTTTGACAGACATGGTATTGGGTCTCCATAAATTACTTAGTGGTAGTGTCGTAACGATGACGTCATCGGTCACGTGGTTTTACAGGCTACACAGGCTATCACAACAGCAAAAATAACTTAAATTGTGAACATTTTCCACCCTTGAGAACACACTAAAATACACTTTACATCCACGAGTTCGCCATTGCGGCGTTATGTGTTCCTATAGTTTGATATTAATATATCTTTATACAAAATGTAATATTACACCAACATTATTACCAACATTGCAGATTTCCAATACCAGAAAGTCCAAAAAGAAAAAGGCGCATTACTTCGCATTACTTCCCCCCCTCCCGGCTCGGCAAAAATGTCAACTAAAAAAAATTAAAATTTCGAAAATGCAGCCGGACATTCTGAAGAAACTTTCGATAATGCGCCGGAGAAATGCGGAACATTTTTAGGAGGAAACTCGAACATGCGGGCCATTATGTGGTCATGCGGGCCATTTTGTGGTCATGCGGGACATTATGTGGTCATGGGTGACATTTTGTGGTCATGCGGGCCTAACGATGGGCTAAAATCCGGGACATTTGGCAAGTATGCATAAAGAGTAAAAATAATGCATCTTGTTCAACTCTTAATTGCCCATTTATTTTGCACGCTTTAACCGTTGAGAGTACGGGCTATTTCTTCACAGGGTTTGCTGTTACGAACAAAAGTATATACGCTGCAGATTTTTAATAGTAGTGGCAAATTTCTCAATTTTTTATTAACCAAACACCAATCTCTTAAAGTGGCACTACGACGAAATTCGACCATTTTCTTTTCTACATTTTTGTCTTCCAAAACGACACAGTGTCGAAATATCCAAATCAGTGTAAAGGATTACCAAAGGACCACATTAAACTATGAATTGTGCAGAGAGTTTACCGTTGAAATCATGAAATCACGTCATGTACTTTACTTATAAGTTCATGCCGGCGAAAGTTTGTGTGAAACATATCTCCGTATGTTGTTGTGTTGAGAAAATGACGCTGAAAATTAGCTCTGTCATAGCTCTGTCACAGGAACGGGTTCGAGTAATAGCCGACATAAAAATTCAAAATTCGGATACCCAAAAATAAAACTTCCCGTCGTCATATCAAAAAACGGAGTGGATAAGAAAAAATACAGCAACTTTACTTTAAAAATACGCAAATATATCACTATCTCAAAATTTGATCATGGCACTTTAACTAACAGTTCCTAAGGACTACGGTCCAATAGATCGTTTTCACGTGACGTCATCAAAATTCTAAAATCTAAACTAAAGGACCTATAACCCTGTTCTTTTAATATGATTTAGGTATCGGCATACTCAGTATTCTTTGAAAGTTTTACGTCGATACGGTGAATCGTTATTATTGAATTAGAGTATTTTGAATTTTGTGACGGCCCAGCTCAGCGTGTTTCCTAAATGTCATGGAAACCCATATATTCCTGCCAACTTAAAATGTTTTACTTGATTAAACGTTAAAAGTGATATATAATGTGGTTTGAAGTGAATGTTAATCATATTGCTGGGAAAATCAGCTTTATTTGTAGAGTACGTTTTCGGCCGCCATCTTGGTGTACCAAAGAGGTACACCAACATGGCCGCCGCATACAAATTACACTAAATTGTTTGAATATTATTTGTCCGACAGCTCAGTTACGAAGTACTCTAATTCTCCAAAATTTCGGTCATTAACGTATTTTTACCTGCTCTATATACAACATTAAAAGTATTTTACTAATATCAGTCTTTTCTTGACCCAATTTTTTGTGTGACGTCAGTGAGAACGATCTATACTTTTAGATTCAAGTGGTTCCAGGGAAGCTAGTGTGCATTTCGTATGAGTGGGAAAAACCTATAGCATGTCCGTACCGTAACACTTGGACCAGAAACACAAAAACAATGGGAAACCATTTCAACGTCACACCACGTCGTACAGTTACCGTGCCGTAAGTCATTACCGTAACTTGCTCACTCGTACGAAATCCACTCTATTTCAACAACACGACACGTCATACAGTTACCGTGTCGTAATTCATTACCGTAACTTGCTCACTCGTACGAAATCCACTCTATTTCAACACCACACGTCGTACAGTTACCGTGTCGTACTTCATTACCGTAACTTGCTCACTAGTACGAAATCCACTCTATTTCAACAACACGACACGTCGTACAGTTACCGTGTCGTATTTCATTACCGTAACTTGCTCACTAGTACGAAATCCACTCTATTTCAACAACACGGCATGTACAGTTACCGTGCCGTAAGTCATTACCGTATGAGTGAGAAAATGGGCAGATTACGACAACAGAAAGCGTTAGTGTATTTACTGGTTGATTATTTCATGGTTTTCCATGGAATACGGGCGAATATATTTCACGAGAAATTTGTATTCTAAGGAGAGTTGTATACCAAAATAATATGAATTTCCAGTGAAATTTTCCACGGTATCCCATTAGAAAACCATGAAATAACCGTATCCTATAAATAACAAATTTACGGTAGGATATCACGAAACAAAGTAACTTGCCGGACGATAGACTGTGAAATGAAGGGTGCTGACCATTTGACAAAATACGGTGGGGGTGCCCGATGATTGATCGACCTTATTCTACCGGAATGAATAGCGGCAGGAGCCCATTACCAGGAACGTCCATCTTCCCCACTGTGTCTGTACCCCAGCACAGAGGTAGATGAGGCTATTTTTAGCATTGCGTTTCGCGCGAAAAAGAACAAAGGTAGGCTATTCTTAGCCAATCAGATAGCTAACGTTACTTCTCATTCTTCTTCTCACTTTCAACGCGGGAATTCGAATTGCTGGTTTTCACTCAATCCTCAAAGATTCAAATGTTGGTGCCCCAACAAAAGAAGCTAACGAGGGATCTATTGTTCAAGGGCACCAACATGGCGGCGACCTCTTTTCGCGGGAATTTCGAATCTAAAAATAGCCTCATCTACCTCTGTGCTGGGAACCCAACCCATAACAGAGGAACGCTCCTGGTAATGGGCTCCTGATAGCGGTTATGTACCCATGAAATCGTAACATCAACATCCCCTCGGGGCAACCCCTCGGGCATTTGAATTTTTGGAGTTTGAGTCGTTCAAATTCCCCTCCCCCGGGCCAAAAATGTTGTTCAAATGCCCCATCCCACGGTCATCTGATTTGGCGATCAAATGCCCATACCCCCGGGACACAGTATTAGTTGTAACACGGCGCTTTTTGTTTTTAACAGAGACTAAATAATCGTAAGCAATTTACATTTAAACCTTCAAATACAGCACAAAGCCTTGGAGTCCTTTTTTTAAGCCAGTCACTTACAAAAAGAGAGTTGTGTCCCTTCACGTCGTCTAAAGTGATTGGTCTGATCTAGCCATGGAATGCTGCCTGTATGTAATAGATACAGAAGTAGCCATGCTTAAGCTGAATACGAGTTTGTAAACCCGATAAAGCAAGAACACGAATTCTGTATAAGACTTATCAAACGTCTAGTATAGAGTAATGCTTTTCAGTTATTTTGGCGATACGACCTATTTTGGCCGAGAAAATCGAAGCAAAAGTTTATGTAAAAAAGTTTATGGTTCATTGATGTTTTTACTGGTTTCTGATTGGCTCACTGGTTTTGACTCAATCCACCGTATACCGAAAAAAATGGCGGTTTGCACTTTTACTCACTACGTGTTTTACTGTGTTAGGTTCGCAAGGGATTGTCACCATATTTTTCGGTTCGGTGGATTGAAAACCGCTCTGTAGCGTTTTCCTGTTTTTCCTGTGTGTTTTTTCCAAAGCCCGCAAAATGGAAACAAATGAAAAGACTAGAAAAACAGCAATTGCCTTTCTTCGTTTTTTCAGATCAACTGATCGTATCTCCGAAACAAACAAAACGACGTCTAAAACAATGAAAAACAGAAAGCGCGACAGACTGATGGCAACAGACATGTTCGATACCACAATGCAATGCGAAAGTTCAGCGTCTGAGTCAGCCATTATGGTAATATCAAAATTCAACACAAACACTCACGATTGGGAAAGACACGGTGTTACCAAGCTTGGGTTGTTAGAAAATGTTGGCATTAAAATAAGCACTGCCACTTCACCAGAGAGCATGCAAACATGAATAAGTTTTGCGAAGTTACCGAGGTTCAAATAAGAGTTTTGTACGAGATACTGACTAGCCTCGTTACCATGTTTCTAAGGTTCAAACGTTGTTTTCTTTGTCAGGATATATTCTTCATTATCAAAGAGCTACATCAGATGTTTCTAACACGAACTCACTCTTTCACATATAGGCTAGTTTATTCTTCAGAAAATATTGAATATCAACATTATGAAAATTAGCGACAGCCATTTAAAATTTCGAATGAGTTTAGCGTCTATACGTAAACTAACTGTAACTAAACCAACATATAAGGACAAATAACTTAGCCTGAATTTCAGCCGTCTCCCCTGGTTCGTTCCTCCCGAACTGGAGGAGACGGCTGAAATTTAGGCTACAAATAACTCATTCTTGATTAAATTAATTAAGAGAATTGTTTATATTTTTGGATCGATGAAGCATAGCGTTCAGTTCCAATGGTTGAAAAGTTGGACAGCAAAGAGAAACCGGCGACTGAAAGTCGGTCAATCTTTCAGGGAGCACCGTTTAAACACTGCTAATCCAAAACTGACGAGAAAACTGAAAGGTGTCTGATAATTCCGTTACGAAGCTAGAGCGGTTTTCGATTGAGTGTCGCAAGCACTTCGGTGATTGGTTTTGCGTTTGCTTAGCTTATTTTTTATTTTTATTTTTTTATTTTAAACATCTTTTTCTTTTATTTTATTTTATACAATATACAAAAACACACATATATATGTTGCACATACTCATACAACGACGATAACCCTGAAAAAAATAGCAAATACTATAATAAAATATAATAACATAACATAACACGCTTAGCTTATTTATTTGCCGTGCCGAAATGGCTTGTAGTTATCAGGCGATCAAGTGCTAAACTAAAACCAAACATTTAGAGAGTTTCGATTGAGTGTCGTAAACCAAAACAATTGCAGAGCCAATCATGGGAGCAAGTAAAAACACAATGAGCCAATCACGAGCAAGTAAAAACAGAATGAGCCAATCACGATCAAGTAAAAACACAATGAGCCAATCACGAGCAAGTAAAAACTCAATGAGCCAATCACGAGCAAGTAAAAACGCAATGAGCCAATCACGAACCCAGTAATTCATCACGTGGAAAAGTAAACGCAATCGTGGATACTCAATCGAAAACTGCTCTATTTATGAGAGAAACTTTGCCTCCCGGCTCACCTAAGCCGTGAACGTTCGTATAAATGGTCACAAACTGAAGTTTGAGTACTCGTATAAATGAATAGCACGTTTTTGTGAACTTCGCAGATTAGGTAAACCGCGATTACCTTCCTCTCGTAGAACTGGTAGAAATGGCCCTAACTGTTTTGGTCCGTTACGAAATAAATGTTTGTTTTAGCTAGCCTGCGACGCATCCGAACTGGACCCCCCAGCGGAGTAGCATGGTTATATGTACCCTCCTTTGATTGGTTTTTACTAATGCTCATTCTTACACGTCTTCTGAGTGGCTATTCAACTGTCACCAGTGCGACTTACGGCTAATTTACGTTTCAAAATATGTCAGATCACGTTGAGAAAAGCAATTTCATCTGTACAATATCAGTTTGACATCAAGATTCGTTTGCTAGAACAAGAGCAGTTGACCGGAGTTGAGATACTAGATCTTTCCAAGCTGCATGGGAGAACTAAACCACAGCCAGCCTATTATGTTACATTACTTCAAAACCTGACCCGAAATTGAAATAAACCTATCTTTCTCCGATAGTAAAACACAGGGAAATGACGACTGAAAGGTGCGAAAGGGCGAGAAATCCCAAGTAAACAGCTGACGAACAGTTTCAACCGAGTGGCCTCTGACATGAACTGCCCATCATAACAATCTCCGAGGCTTGTGACAGTTGAATGGCCATTCAGAAGACGTGTAAGAATGACCATTAGTAAAAACCAATCAGAGGCCTTAGAGGGTACATATAATCGTGCTACTCCGCTGGGGGTCCAAAACAAGCTTGCGTTCGTTAATTCGCAGACGGACTTAACCGAGGTTTAGTTCGGATGCGACGCAGGCTAGTTCCTCGTGATTAGTTCAAGTAACTGGTTTATCACCAGTATGGATACGTAAATGTCTTTTAAGATGACCTGACACATTAAATGTCTTGCCACAGTATGTACACTGGTAAGGTTTATCACCAGTATGGATACGTAAATGTCTTTTAAGATCACATGACCCATTAAACGCCTTGTCACAGTATGTACACTGGTAAGGTTTCTCACCAGTATGGATACGTAAATGTCTTTTAAGATGACCTGACTCATTAAATGCCTTGTAACAGTATGTACACTGGTAAGGCTTATCACCAGTATGGATACGTAAATGTGTTTTAAGAACACCTGACCGATTAAATGCCTTGCTACAGTATGTACACTGGTAAGGTTTATCACCAGTATGGATACGTAAATGTGTTTTAAGATGACCGGACTCATTAAATGCTTTGTCACAGTATGTACACTGGTAAGGTTTCTCACCGGTATGGATACATAAATGTGTTTTAAGATGACCTGACACATTAAATGCCTTGTCACAGTATGTACACTGGTAAGGTTTCTCACCAGTATGGATACGTAAATGTGTTTTAAGATGACCTGACCTATTAAATGTCTTTTTGCAATGTTCACATTCATACGGTCTATACCCTGTGTGACATCGTAAGTGCCTTATCATATTCTTGTGTGTTGTAGACAACCTCTTACACAATGGACACTCCCTCTGTGACGTCTTAGTACAGTGACTGGTCTCGAGATGTTCAGTGAGATCCTTCGCTGTAGAACACTGCAGCAAGCACAATTGACACTTTAACTCTTTCTTTGTCGGTGGAATGAAGCAGACATGCTTTACGTGTCTAAGTAGCATGTTGGATGATGTGAAGCACTTGTTACACTTCAGGCATTTGTATCCACGCTGCGTATTTCCTACAGGAAATAATCAATAGATATGTATAATATTAATTTCTTCTGACATGAAAACATTCAGCTTACTTACTGCACTTTCCTACATAGTCATAAATTATCACAACTAAAAAAAACATTTGCGGGGGAGGGGAGGGGGGAATGCGCTATTGGAAATGTCAATTATGACGTTGCATTATTTTCACCAATTTCACTTTAATTTTCCTTAAATCTGCCATACTATTTCTTGGTTACTGGAATTGTGATCGAGTGTATCAGTTATCGGAATCAGTAGCTTGCTCTACAGAATCATAGGTTATCTGATCCAATCCCGTTAGCCAATTGGGATCTGACAGCTTTGCTTTTAGGGCTTGCCTATTATATGTATATATTATGATACGGAGAAGAACGAAAGCTTGCCTACCTCTTACGGGATCTTGATCTTTCGGCGTATCAGTATCTACTGATATCCCCAGATCCTCGGCGTACTTATCTCCATACCACACCAGAAGCTCTGTTCCCACTGGAATGTCCTTGTAGCTGCGGTAGTAAATCTCTCCACGGTACTGAAATGCTACCAGGTTCTGTTCGCGTTCACAACGTGAACAGTTCACGAATCTCATCCAGTTACTGGTTGTTTCATCGTATCCATCATCAAAGTAGTAGACTTTTCCATCTTTCGTTACCTAGTTTGTTAAACAAAAATGAATGTTGCAGAACATACACATATTTCAAGAGAGGTTTTCCCGGACAATTACAAACGGCAAGCAACATTCCAAGACCGAAATGCATTGTGGTTGTAATTACCCAGTTGTGCGAAACGGATAAACTACAGTTTAATTCAAAAATCGATTGGCAGGAGACCATTACTATTCGTCTTGAAGTTTTTGACCCAAAAAGAAACAAATTTGGCTACGGCTACAAGCTTTCTACAATACTCTTTTTACTTACCGTAGAAGCCTGCATGGATTTGAAATAAATGGCCCCAACTCAATTTTTTTTCTTCCTCTACTATGCCTGTGTTATGAGAACTCTGCTAATCAGCCCTAAAATACTTGCTCAGTTTGTCTTAAAAGTGGCCAATCCAAGAAAGGGGTAGTCTCTATAAGGGGTAGTCTTAAAAGAAACAAATTTACCAGACTTCAACCACAATCCAACCATGCACAATCCATTTTTGGTCTGGAAATAGCGTTTGTCCAGGAAAACCTTTATTTGAAATAGGTGTATTTTAAATGAGTGTAAAACGTACACGGTTTCTCCGTAGTCGTGCTGCAACACTGATCGTAAGTTTACATGTTTACTCATGGATTGCATTATAGGGAATGCAGTGAATCCACTATCAGTTTGATAGTGTTTGAGTCATATTAAAGGAATAAGTCTTTCACTTTTAAAACCTGATAAATTGACACCGCGGTAATGATATAAACTTACCTCCCACATATAGCTGCCGTCGTTTTCAATCTCCATGTCGTCGAGTTTGACTTTTCTGCCGTGGTATGGTCCAAACCTGGCTCCTTTTACTATCGCGGATTTGGCAAACACACCCAGGCCTGCATTTGGTATGGATGAGGTCTTTATCTCCAGACAGTCAGGTAGAGAAGCTCGTGCTGCTGTTGAACTACTTGTGGCAAGCGTAGCATCCAAGATGACGTGCAGAGGACCATGTACTGGACACTCTCCGTAGTGGTGAACTTGGCAGTCTTCACAGACTATCACACAAAATAACCAATCACAATGCAGAACGAAAACAAAGCAATTTTCGATTTGAGACTTAAAAATGCCTTTAATGCGCTTTGAAACGGGGTATGATATTTATTCAGAGAAGCGAAAATGTTTCAAAGGAAGTTACATTGCAATAAATGATTCTAATAATCCTTTTCAATTCACATCATCACACTTCGTTGCTGTGTTAAAGTATAATTTTTTGAAGATCAGTTTGTGTGGTTCATTTAGAATTTGAAGGTGTTGGTAATCCCTGGCAAGCTAAATTCTAAAATTAATCAAACCGGCCCTAAAACTGGGTATCAAATTTAACACGAAACTACTCTTAAACGAGGTCGACATTTGAGGACCAGGGCGGCACATCCCCACCCACCCACCCCCGGGTGTTTTCTTTTTATGTAGGGCTATGTTTTGAGTGGCGCACATAGTACAAGCTACGAGTATGATAAATCAGGCATTTATTCTCTTTGTTAATAATGTTAGACATTGAACGATTATTATTTACAGGTTTTAGCCAGAAGCAGGAGCCCATAACCAGGGGCGTCCGTATCTTCTATATACAGCGTTTTCACAAGTTGGAATAGTTTTAGATCACTTTTCCCGCCAATTAGTGGATTGCACAGTGAAGGAACAAAAGATGCCTCATTAGCTACTTTTGTTGTACCAACAACACGGCTGCTACGCGTTTGTGATTTTATTCCCTTAGGAATGATTGCAATCCAAGAATAGCGAGATACCGTTCTAAAAATAACCTAACTTGTGAAAACGCTGTGACATAGGCCCAGTATGTGGGATGACGCTGTGATATAGGCCCAGTATGTGGGATGGACGCTGTGACATAGGCCCAGTATGTGGGATGACGCTGTGACATAGGCCCAGTATGTGGGATGACACTGTTACATAGACCCAGTATGTGGGATGGACGCTGTGACATAGGCCCAGTATGTGGGATGACGCTGTGATATAGGCCCAGTATGTGGGATGACGCTGTGACATAGGCCCAGTATGTGGGATGACACTGTTACATAGACCCAGTATGTGGGATGGACGCTGTGACATAGGCCCAGTATGTGGGATGACGCTGTGACATAGGCCCAGTATGTGGGATGACGCTGTGATATAGGCCCAGTATGTGGGATGGACGCTGTGACATAGGCCCAGTATGTGGGATGGACGCTGTGACATAGGCCCAGTATGTGGGATGGACGCTGTGACATAGGCCCAGTATGTGGGATGGACGCTGTGATATAGGCCCAGTATGTGGGATGGACGCTGTGACATAGGCCCAGTATGTGGGATGACGCTGTGATATAGGCCCAGTATGTGAGATGGACGCTGTGACATAGGCCCAGTATGTGGGATGGACGCTGTGATATAGGCCCAGTATGTGAGATGGACGCTGTGATATAGGCCCAGTATGTGGGATGGACGCTGTGACATAGGCCCAGTATGTGGGATGGACGCTGTGACATAGGCCCAGTATGTGGGATGACGCTGTGATATAGGCCCAGTATGTGAGATGGACGCTGTGACATAGGCCCAGTATGTGGGATGGACGCTGTGATATAGGCCCAGTATGTGAGATGGACGCTGTGATATAGGCCCAGTATGTGGGATGGACGCTGTGACATAGGCCCAGTATGTGAGATGGACGCTGTGACATAGGCCCAGTATGTGGGATGGACGCTGTGACATAGGCCCAGTATGTGGGATGGACGCTGTGACATAGGCCCAGTATGTGGGATGGACGCTGTGACATAGGCCCAGTATGTGGGATGGACGCTGTGATATAGGCCCAGTATGTGAGATGGACGCTGTGACATAGGCCCAGTATGTGGGATGGACGCTGTGATATAGGCCCAGTATGTGGGATGGACGCTGTGACATAGGCCCAGTATGTGGGATGGACGCTGTGACATAGGCCCAGTATGTGGGATGGACGCTGTGATATAGGCCCAGTATGTGGGATGGACGCTGTGACATAGGCCCAGTATGTGGGATGACGCTGTGATATAGGCCCAGTATGTGAGATGGACGCTGTGACATAGGCCCAGTATGTGGGATGGACGCTGTGACATAGGCCCAGTATGTGGGATGGACGCTGTGACATAGGCCCAGTATGCGGGATGGACGCTGTGACATAGGCCCAGTATGTGGGATGGACGCTGTGACATAGGCCCAGTATGTGGGATGGACGCTGTGACATAGGCCCAGTATGTGGGATGACGCTGTGACATAGGCCCAGTATGTGGGATGACGCTGTGACATAGGCCCAGTATGTGGGATGGACGCTGTGACATAGGCCCAGTATGTGGGATGGACGCTGTGACATAGACCCAGTATGTGGGATGGACGCTGTGACATAGGCCCAGTATGTGGGATGGACGCTGTGACATAGGCCCAGTATGTGGGATGGACGCTCCTAGTTATGGGCTCCTACCAGAAGTGATTCTGCATGAGTAACCTACTCAAAATATTCTTCTCTTAACAATCAAACCGTTTACTAGCGAAGTCGACAAATGTCACACGATTGTCAGCGCCAAGACTTTGTTTTAAATATTCACACCTTAATATAATTTTTAGGACTCCCTCCCTGACCAACAGAAGTTTTCGTCAGATGGGCCAAAAGAGTTGGGATGCCGGGGTGGTGCAGTGAAGCGCTTTGTCTCTCACCTCTCTGGCCCAGGTTAGATTCCCGGACGCGGCGCCATATGTGAGTTGAGTTTGTTGGTATCTCGCCCTTGCACCGAATGTTTTTCTCCGAGTTCTCCTGTTTTCCTCCCTCCATAAATACCAACACGCTAAATTCCAATTCGATCTGTGGATTATCCAGGTCTTGACTTTTATCAGCCCCTATGGTTGTTTCAGGTCACGTAAGAAATTCTGAGGTTTTTTAAACTTCACACAGTTTTAGTTTCATAAGAATATTACCGCTTAACAGTTAATTTAAACAAACTAAAAAAATCTGGTTGCCGTTGCCCTCAGTTGAGAAAATACTTTCCTTCTTCTCCACACAATGATAGCTTTGTGTTTTTTCTTTGCTCCAAATTATATTTTTACAATATCTCTTGACTGTAAAGCCCTGGCCAAGTTAAATGACTCGTAAGTCAATGCAAGGTTCCAACTTGCGCTTCGTTTGGCCACCCACTTGCATGTACTTGCGATGACCGTCAAATTCGCCACTCGGCTTCTAACTATAAAACATTACTTTCTTAGGCCTGGCGGTTTACCGCAGGACTACGCGTGATTTCCCCCACGATTTGACCTAACTTGCAAGCTATCTTCCCAGAGCATTCTATCATACATCAATCTTTCATTCATTTCCGATGGTAACCATAACGTCATGTGCTGAACCACCCAACTCCCAAAACAGTACCGTTACCAGGGTGAAAAAGATGGGACAGTTTTAACAAAGCTAATACAACCATCACGTTATACAACTACAATGACAATGTACAATAATGATATAGACAAAGGTCAGAGCACTCCCAAAGCACCAGCGACCCGGTCGATTTTCTCCGTGTACTCTACTTGACCACGACGGCTACAAGCTTTCTACAATACTCTTTTTACTTACCGTAGAAGCCTGCATGGATTTGAAATAAATGCCCCCAACTCAATTTTTTTCTTCCTCTACTATGCCTGTGTTATGAGAACTTTGCTAATCAGCCCTAAAAGACTTGCTCAGTTTGTCTTAAAAGCGGCCAATCCAAGAAAGGGGTAGTCTCTATAATCAATAGCAGTTACAGACAATGGCAACATTATTATGCGAATTGGGCAATCATTCGACATATTTTGTACCAGGCTCTCTGGGTTAATCTAGGTTAGTATCATGGTTTAGAGGTGTAACTCATGCGATGTCGATTAGAAGTGGTAGAAATTTGTGCAGAATGACTTTGTCGAATCGGTATATCGACACTCGTAACACGCTTAGGCACGTAACACGTAACGGCTGTATGTGAGTTGTGGGAATGAAATAAAGATGAACAATAGTGTAAGAAATCCTTAATTTCGCTTAATTATCCGGACTTACATAGCCTCGCATGCATGTATGTATGCAAACACGAGTAACAGCCAATCAGAGTTCATCTATTTTAGTACACATTTTCGTTATTAATTTTAAAATATAACAAGTACTGCCTCCTCTACTTACACATGTAGTGATCATCACCCGGGACTTCAGCTTCTCTGTAGCTCGTGTGTGCAGCTCTCGGTCTTTTAGGATATCTACTCCCAGTGTCATGTTTTTGTTTCTCTCTAACTTCTATTGGAACATCAAAGAAGGACTCATCATTTTCCAGTTGATCCGCCAGTCTTCCAAACTCTTCAAAATCTGAATCCCCACAAGAATCAGGGACGGCGAGACTGTTCTCCGCAGTCCCTGCTGTCTGCATATTGTTCAAACCAGTGCTCGTGCAGGTGCTACTGGAAAACTAAGTGGGAGAGGGGAAATGCTGTTGATTCTGATAACTTTTCGTTTTTCCACATATCATATCACTTATTTGCATTATCGCCGCAGTAATATTTGCGAAAGGCTGTTAAAACTTACTAGTACCAAACAGAAGAATTCCTGGATAGAGTTAAGGAACTGTGCTATTCTTAAGATGCTAATAATATGTAGAACTGCACGTTATGAGAAGTGTCACATTCCTGTACAAGAGCGCCATACAATATTATTAGGTGTTACGTAATTGAATTAATGTTGTTCATTGTTAAGTTGTTTGTTTTAATGTGTCGGTTACGTAATGTTTGTAGATTAGAGAATGTAGGATGTAAAGTGGTATTTTAGTTACGTAATGTTATCTTTACTCCGGATATAAATTAGGTTACCTATTCAGTGTGTGTGTGTTTGTTTAATTAGTCAACCGTCGTACAGCGTATATTATTATTCCACTGAGTGACTGTATGTAAGGAAGGCCAATTATAATATAAAGGGAGATCAGTTCACATTCAGTGTGGACGAGTTTGGAGGTTTAGAAGTTTATTCCAGCATTGGTCAGGTCGTTACAATATGATGTAATGTTTTATACAATAAATAGTTGACTTTCATTCGACCTACACTGTATACGAAGAAGATATGCGTGGCTGTGGCTATAACGTTTAATGGCTCGAGAAATAATGCACTGGCTATACTGCAATTGCTATTATATTCTTGCTAGCCAGGAGGATTGACTCGCTTGTGATATATTGTTTCTATAATCATGGCATATATGACTATATTCTTAACCATGAACTCTTGTCGTTTACATTTAGAAATTACCAATGCAAAATGTTTACAATATTGTCCGACTACTTGCGCGAGTAACTCAAGCTGGCAACCTGCACTTTACAGAGTCGGCTAACGTGTAATCTGATTTTCTCAGGTTACAATGTTATGCTCGTGGCACATACCTTTCTTTGTGTCGTGTTCTCTGTTACAGAATATGCTGAAGACTTCCTTGGGCGAAATTCTGTCAGAGGATATCGATAACAATAACTTATGAATCGCGTAACTGCTGGCCGTCCCTCCCAATTGGTGATATACGTAAGAGGGGGGAGTGAGGCGAGGACTGCAGCAAGAATGGGAGGGGGAGGGAGGGGAAGGGAGGGAGAGGTATAACCCACAGACTCAGGATATGGAAGGATGAGGTACGTGTTGTTCATTCCGTGTTTGCTATGTCCGGCTTCCACAATCACGGATGTTGGGAATTACCTAATATCCATGCAACTGGCGAACTTTTGCGAGCACTGAAACGGCAACTAGCTATTCTGTAGGGAACTAGCTATCACGTTCTACTAGACCATGAAAAGGATGATAGGTTTATCGTTCATAAAATTCCGGGTCCATTTAGACAACGAAAACCAATCACGTTGCAGAATAAAACAAAGCATTCCAACTGACGGTTATTTGAGACCATCAGTGTCGAGCAGATGAAAATAGTATTTCAACTTGCTCGAGTTGTTTGACCCGGTATTAAAAAGACAACTCTAAAGTCGAAGTCTTTGGAATGAAGAAAATCGCATGGATTTGTATTTGGAATGCTGTATTTTCGTTTTGCAACGTGTTTAGTTCTCGTTGTCTAAGTGGCCCTGGTTTCAGTAGTCGCACTGAAAACAAATGTAGAAATCTAGCTGTTGTGAATTCGTTTATACCTGATTGATGAAAGTTGGATTTTGTTTCTGCTGGTCGAGTGACTACGATAGCGTGATAGTATATAACTTTTAAAACACAGTGTCTTGCGTTCTTTCTTTTAGTAATTGCTTACAATAAAGCATTTCTATGTAAAAAGCTCATTTTACGTATCTCACCTGGCATAAATCGCTTGATCATTTTGTTTTTCTTGATAGTCTCTTCTGACACACCAGGTTTCCATTCCTCATCGCTATCGTCACTACTCTCACTGCTGTCGCTCTCTCCATTCAAGCTGAATGACTTTTTCTTCTTCCTTGTCTGCTGAATGATTTTCACTTGCTTTGGAAATTTTGGAGGAGTTGGAACAGGGAGACCTGGGGTTGGGTTTTAAGTCAAAATAATTATCATAAATTAACGGGAAGTACGTCAGTCTTAAAATATAATATGACAAAGTTAACAAACAAAACGTTCTGATCAGACATCTACACTTGATATTTGTATTTTGCTCACTCCAGTCTAGTTATTAGTTTTAATACTAGTGAGTAGTAGTAGTTAGTAGGTACATGTAGTAGTAGCAGCAGCAGAAGCAGTCGGTAGTAGGTATTAGCTAGCCGTAGTACTTAGTTAGTAGTAATTATAGTGAGTATTAGTGAGTAGTAGTAGCAGTAGTGACGATGATGACAATCGGCAACAAAATTTAATAGTCAATAATATGTACAATTCTCTCACTGTTGGATCCGAAGTACTATTGTTAAATATCTATTAGTTTTGTAGCTTACATTTCTCTCTTTGTTTCGTAATCGTAGCCTTCATGTTTACATTTCTCGCTTTGTTTCGTTATCGTGTGCATAGCTTTCATTCCTAATAATTTTGTTATTCATTGTTAGTCAAATTTCAGTTTGTTAGTTTTATGGCAGCTTCCATAAAATGACATTACGACATCAGTTTTTAGTCAGTACAGAAGGTCGCAATAGTTGCAGTTAGTTCGCCTCTCACCAGAAGTTCTTCCAGCCAGTTAGTTTCGTCACCGTAATTTTTAAACCTTATCGTCGCAACATGTCGCCGTTCTACTGTTACCCTCAGCGAAGAAGAGATTGAAGTTTATGACATTAAAACCTGATAAATAATACAAGGATTACGATCTTCATACATGTAATACTGAGATATGAGTTCAAAATATGGGACAGAAATCAACAACGCGGAAAGTTTAAATTTGACAGCCACATTAGTTTAAAAATTACGACAGTAATCACCAGTGGTGAAGGATCAGTTCAATTCGTCGACGCCAATCTACACCATGTCTATTCCCGGAACGAGGGAAGAAATACTGGGCCGTGATGAAGCGGAGACAGTCGCAAGACGTACGGGTGCAAGACGCAAACAGACAAACGCTACCCTGGATTATTCAGGAGTGCAGTCAGAAAGACTTCGGCATTTGAAAAATGTTAGGAGGGGCACCTTGTCAGCCGTTACCGTAATACGGAATGAAATTATTGCTTTACGCTTAGATGACAGTAATTTAGAAGACATTAAGAAGAAAGTTACCAAATTGAATAATTTATTTGAACGGTTCAAAGAAGCACACAGTTCCTATCATGGCGAGCTCAAAGATGAGGAAGATGAACACGAATCTAACGAATACTACGACAGAGAATACAGAGTAATGTACGATTTCGACCGAAGAATAAATGAGTGGATGGTGGCCGCAGAGTCCAGATTAAAGGAGACGCGTGAGATTGAACCAGAGGACTCCGCTAGCAATATCAGCTCACGAAATGGTTCGAAAGTATCAAGTGTATCTAGGCGTTCGAAGGCGAGGTCGATTAGAAGTCGCTCGTCCTCCGCGAGTTTAACAAGCAGTCTATCAGTGGCGAGAGCAAAGGAGGCAGCGAAAATGGCAGCCTTGAAGGTGGAGGCAGTTGCCTTTGAGAAGCAGCAGGCCTTGGTACATCAGCGATTTCAACTACAACAAGAAATGGCTGAAAAGGAATTATATTTAAATCAGAAAGAAGCCCGTTTGCAGTTGGATACTAAAATCGCTAAAAGCGAAGCAAAAGAGCAAGTATTGGGGAACTTGGAAGCAGTCCAGCGAGGTGAGCCACGCCGCAGTAGCGGGATGAATGACCACTTCGGCGATACCGCACAGAACGTTACCACCCCACCTTTAGCAGCTGAAGTATGGTCTCAGACTGTGCCAATTTCTATGAGTCCTGCATTGTCTTTGAATCCAAATGCACCTGAATGGCCTCAAGATTTCCACCAGAGAAGCAATGTTCTGGAATCTCAACAGCAGCCTAATTGTGACAATTCGAGTGCTGTCAGCAATGCTTCTAGAGTTGGGACCGTTGGATCACTTATTAGTGATAGGACTCTTCAGGAAATGATCACGTTGCAACAACAGCAGAATACACTACAACAGCAGCAAAACGAGGTCATGCAAATGTTCGCAGTCCAGCAACAAAAGAGTACGCTACCGCAACCCAAAGTGCCGATATTCGGGGGACATCTAATAGAGTACTCTACATTCATACGTGCATGCCTTTGAAAGTTTAATCGAATCCAAAACCACAAGCAGCAGCGACAGACTATATTATCTGGAACAGTATACATCAGGCGAAGTGAACGAACTTGTCAAATCGTGTAATCACATGGATTCAGATAAGGGATACAAGGAAGCCCGAAGACTACTGAAGAAGAAATATGGAGATGAATTTAAGATATAGAGCATCTGCTTACTTCGATAAAGCTTTGAACTGGCCAGCGTTCAAGTCAGAGGACAGTGCAGCCTTGCATAGATTCTCCACTTTCATCACAAGTTGCAAGAACGCAATGGAATGCAATGAGTATATGAACAAGTTCGAGCACCCTGACAATATGCAGAAGGTAGTACAGAAATTACCGTATGGCATGAGGGAGAGATGGCGCCGTGTTGTTGACGATATTATGGAAATCAAGCAGAAGACCGTCAAGTTCAGTGACCTTGTTAACCTTGTTGAACGAGAAGCCAGGATAGCTACCAATCCTGTATTTGGAAAAATCTCCGACAGTTCGAAGGACAACACGGCTAGATGGCAGAAATCTAACCCAGCCAAACCAAGGAAATTTAGCTTTGGCACTCGATCAGACACTGAAAGGGAGGACTCGAATGTTCGTCGCTCAGAGGGAAATAAACATGCATCTTTTGCGTCAGAAGATCAGTGTCAAGAAGCCTTGTTCTTTCTGTGACGCCAACCATGCTATTGATGAATGTACAGCCCTCAGGAATAAGCCGTATGAGGAACGAATCAAATTCTTTAAGCAGAAGAGGCTTTGCTTTGGTTGTTTGTCCGACAAGCACATTGTAAAGGAATGTAAAGATAGAAGCTCTTGCAAAGTTGCAAACTGTCACAAGAAACATCCTACTGTCCTCCACACTAACCAGTTCACTAATCAAAGTACCAGTGGAAAAAGAAACGATGCTGAACAGTATGGCAAGAAGACTGACAACAATTCGGACAAGGCATCAGATGTGCACAACGGTCTAACCAATGTTGACAGAAAACTGTGTGGAATGACTGGGGCCGGAAAATCAGTGACAGGCATGGCCATTGTGCCGGTAAAGGTAGCAGCAAATCAGTTATTACATATGCTTTCCTGGACAACGGAAGCAATTAAACGTTCTGCTCCGAGTCTCTCATGAATCAGCTGGGTGTTGAAGGAGTGAAAACAAAGATTTCGTTAACGACATTGGAGAAGAAAAACAGTGTGGTCGACAGTTTTCTGATTAGAGATCTTGAGGTCGCTGACCTAGATGAAAATAATAACCTCAAGCTACCATTATTGTACACTCGGTTTGAGGTACCCGTCACAAAACATGACATCCCCACCCAAGAAGACGTCGATAGATGGCCTCACTTGCAAGGTATTCAATTACCGCATGTTGATGCTGAAATTGGTCTTCTCATAGCAAGCGATGTCCCAGAAGCACTAGAACCGGAAGAAGTGAGACACAGCCATAATGCCGGTCCTTATGCATCTAGAACACGTTTGGGATGGGCTGTCAATGGTCCCTTGGGACGTGGACGTTCTCGTATCAGTAACTTCTTCGTCAAGACCGATGTACACTTGAATCAGATCGTCATGGATTCGATTAATCGAGACTTTAACGATTTCATGGCAGATGATAAAACTGAGATGTCGCAAAGCGAACGCCGTTTCATGTCGAGCGTAGCTAGAGAAGACCGCCAAGCTTAAGGATGGCCATTATCAGATCAACCTACCATTCAAAGACCATCAGCCACATATGCCTAATAACAGGTCACAAGCGGAACAACGTGCGAGCTGGCTGAAAAGAAAACTACAGAAGAATCCCAAGTTATTCAGTGATTATAACGCCTTTATTGGAGATCTCCTTCAAAAGGGATATGCACGAAAAATCTATGTAAATCAGCCTGAGCGACAAGATGGCAATATTTGGTACATACCACATCATGGTGTTTATCACCCGCATAAACCTGACAAGATCAGAGTTGTTTTTGATTGCTCAGCAAAGTACAAAGGAACATCTCTTAATGATCAACTGTTAAAGGGCCCAGACTTGACCAACACATTGGTGGGAGTTTTGACAAGGTTTCGACAAGAACCAGTTGCTATTATGGCCGACATAGAAGCCATGTTTCATCAAACCAAAGTACCCGATTCGGATTGCGACGTCCTGCGTTTCCTCTGGTGGCCAGACGGCGATCTTGAGCACGACCTAGAAAACTACCAGATGGTGGTACATTTGTTTGGTGCAATTTCATCGCCAAGCTGCGCAAACTTCGCACTACGAAAGACAGCTGAAGATAACAAAGAGGACTTCAATGCCAACGTGATCAACACAGTCAAAGATAATTTCTATGTGGACGATTGTTTGAAGTCCCTACCCTCAACCCACGATGCTATTTTGCACGTGCAAGACCTTTCTGAACTCCTTACAAGAGGCGGCTTCCGTCTGACGAAGTGGATTAGTAACAGTCGCGAAGTACTGGATACCATTCCTGAGGTCGAACGTGCCAAGAAGATTAAAGATATCGATCTAGACAGAGATATTCTTCCAATTGAAAGAGCCCTTGGGGTACAATGGTCCGTTGAATCTGACGAGTTTGGTTTTAAGGTTGTCGTCAAGGAGCGACCACTCACAAGGCGAGGTATATTGTCTATCGTAAGCTCCGTATACGACCCACTCGGATTTGCTGCACCTTTCATTTTGACAGCAAAATTCATTTTGCAAGACCTATGCAGAATGAAACTCGGATGGGACGACGACATCCCAAGCGAACATAAAATCCGGTGGCAGAAGTGGATAACAGATCTACCAAAGCTGGCACAATTTACAGTTAATCGATGCCTCAAGCCATCCAATTTTGGTAACATTACATGTGCCCAGCTGCACCATTTCTCCGATGCCTCTCAAGATGGCTACGGATCAGTATCCTATCTTCGATTGATTAACGCCGATAACAGAATCTATTGCTCCTTCCTGATGGGAAAAGCACGCCTCGCTCCATTGAAGCCAATCACAATCCCGCGCTTAGAGCTTACGGCCGCAACAATCTCAATCCGGCTTGACAAGATGATAAGAAGAGAATTGGAGATTCCGATCAACAATGCCACATTCTGGACGGATAGTACGCCGGTGCTGCGCTACGTCGAAAACGAAAACAAACGATTTCACACCTATGTCGCAAACCGTATTGCCATCATCCGGGACGGATCAAATCCATCACAATGGAGGTACGTAGACACCAATTCCAATCCTGCAGACGATGCGTCAAGAGGATTATCAGCTCATGCTCTTCTCAACCGTGAACGATGAAAGAAAGGACCAGAATTCCTTTGGAAAGAAGTAGACTTGTGGCCGGGACGACCCGTAGCAATGGGAGTGGTCCCTGAAGACGACCCAGAAGTGAAGAGAGAGGTATCTTCCCGTGCAGTCATTCTCGATGAGTCGGTAGCCGCAGTGGATAATGTCTTCAAGAGATTTTCTTCATGGTATCGTCTTAAGAAAATCGTTGCTTGGATTTTAAAGTATCGTAGAAGGTTATACGAAGCATGCAGAGAGCGCAAGACAGACGAGAAGATCCAGGATATGAAGAACGAACAACCTGAACCAATCTCGACTGAAGAAATGAAAGCCAGTGAAATAGAAAGCCTAAGATACGTGCAACACCAATCGTTTCCAGACGAGCTCAGCATCCTTAAAAAGGAAAGAGGTCTGATTGTGCAGAAGAAAACGTCACAACAAGAAAGAAGGCAAGTCAAGTAAAGAAATCTAGCCCCCTCTTCAAGCTTGATCCCATCTTGATTGATGGCATCCTACGTGTGGGCGGACGACTGAGCCTAGCATGCATCTCTAGCGATTCAAAACATCAAATAATCCTGCCCAAAAACAACCATGTGACAAGCCTTATCATTGAACATTACCATCACATCTCCGGGCACTCTGGTAGAGAGTACGTGTTGTCGCTGTTACGCAGAAAGTACTGGATCATCAAGGCAAATTCTACAGTTAGAAGAAGTCTTAGGAATTGCTTCAGTTGTCGACGACGACAAGCTACCGTTGGAGAACAGAAAATGGCAGACTTGCCAAAGGATCGCCTAACTCCGGACAGACCACCATTCACTTCAGTCGGAGTAGATTATTTTGGTCCATTATTTGTTCGTCAAGGCCGAAGCCAGGTGAAGAGATATGGAGTGATTTTCACTTGTATGGCGATTCGTGCTGTTCATATCGAAATCGCTCACAGCCTCGATACCAACTCGTTCTTGCAAGTACTGCGAAGATTCATTGCAAGAAGAGGACAAGTAATTAAGAAATCCGATCAGACAATGGCACCAATTTTACCAGTGGCGACAAAGAGCTCCGTGAAAACATCTCCAAGTGGAACCAAGAGAACATCCACAATCATCTATTGCAAAGGAACATAAAGTGGACGTTCAACCCTCCTTCAGGCTCTCCTCATGGAGGTATCTGGGAGCGCTGCATCAGAACGATTCGCAAGATCCTGAATGCCTTGCTTAAAGAGCAAACCATGAATGACGAAAGCCTTGCCAATCTTATGTGTGAAGTAGAAGCTATCATCAACGGTCGTCCTATCACACAAGTCTCGGATGATCCCAATGATCTGGAAGCCCTCACCCCAAATCACCTGTTGCTGCTTCGATCTGAACCGTCGTTACCGCCAGGATTGTTCATCAAAGAAGATACATACTCACGACGCAGATGGAGACAGGTGCAGTATCTTGCAGATATTTTCTGGAGGAGATGGACCCGCGAGTATCTACCATTGCTCAGTCAGGAAAGACAGAAGTGGACTCGACCCCGAAGAAACCTCGCCGTGGGAGATATCGTTTTGGTCTTCGATGACAACTCCCCGAGGAACTCGTGGCCACTTGGGAGAATTCTTGAAGTACTACCTGATAAGAGAGGATTTGTACGCCGTGCCATGGTGAAAACTAAATTAACAGTTCTTCAGCGACCAGTTGACAAGCTGTGCGTGGTCGTCGAATCGGAAGAATGAATACGATGATACAATCGATGCCTCTTAAAGATGTGTAACTTAGTCAGTCTACTCAAGGTGGACTCGAGACTTATTGAAACAAGGAACGTTGAAACAGAAACTGTTAGTTTGAAGTAATATAATAGCACGGATCCTTATAAATTATTTGATAAGTGTTTCACTGGCGTTTTCACACTTAGGGGCCGGTGTGTTGGATCCGAAGTACTATTGTTAAATATCTATTAGTTTTGTAGCTTACATTTCTCTCTTTGTTTCGTAATCGTAGCCTTCATGTTTACATTTCTCGCTTTGTTTCGTTATCGTGTGCATAGCTTTCATTCCTAATAATTTTGTTATTCATTGTTAGTCAAATTTCAGTTTGTTAGTTTTATGGCAGCTTCCATAAAATGACATTACGACATCAGTTTTTAGTCAGTACAGAAGGTCGCAATAGTTGCAGTTAGTTCGCCTCTCAGCAGAAGTTTCGTCACCGTAATTTTTAAACCTTATCGTCGCAACATGTCGCCGTTTTACTGTTACCCTCAGCGAAGAGGAGATTGAAGTTTATGACATTAAAACCTGATAAATAATACAAGGATTACGGTGTTCATACATGTAATACTGAGATATGAGTTCAAAATATGGGACAGAAATCAACAACGCGGAAAGTTCAAATTTGGCAGCCACACTCACTGTTGAGACAAGACAGCGCGCCATCGATTTGTTAGGTCATGAGAGAAGTTTATTCGCATAATAAATGTACACTCAAATCACAATTGCAACTAACAAACAAAGCTTCCCCGACACCAAGCACCGTTCCAAACAAATGAGTGAGTGTGCAAGTACTGGTTACAAATGAAGTATTGTGGTGAAACGGAAGAAATGGCATTACAGATTATGGAGGCATAAGATACCTTTGATTCTAACGAAAACTCTAAATAACGTTTATATGCTTCACTCGACCAGTCATAAAGTTGAATAATCTCCCCAGGAATACCTATGCGAAAAGCCCAGGAAGCGGCACCCCGACGAAAGGAATGACCGCGAAAAGAGTGAGCATCCGAAAACTCTCGCCGAAGAAAGACAGGCGCGAAAGGCGGAAACTAAAACCCGTTTAGTTAGGGGAACAAGGCCGCCACGTAAACGAGAAATAAGAAATAAAGAACTGTTTCCTAACTGAATGAATAATTCACGTTGAGAAATAAATGAAAGAGTTTAATACCCGAAAAACAATTGCAAATAGTATTGGGTGTAATGGAGCGGCTTAAAAACTGTGCATAAAAACAAAGTCTCTCAATGTCCGCCGGTAGAGGCTTGATATTAAAATACAAACAAAACATTAAATACGTTCTAAACCGAGTTTTTAAATTGCTATAAGTTCCAGCGGCGTAGGGAGAGCGTTGGGTGCGACGGAGATCCCTCCGTAACATGATCAGCGACGAACCTAGGAAGGAATCACAGAATCCCGTCAAGCTGAAAGGACTCAGAGGGAACGTGTATGTTGCGCAGGTTAAGATGCTGAAACTGGCCACGAAATGTTGCCGACGCAGTGCAGTACGTAGCCTGTACACAGACCTCCGTAATCCCTTCAAAGGAAGGAAAAGGTGGTCTGTACTACGGATGAGTTAATCGTGTTCCGACATAATTTTGCATAAATTACAAATCGATTTCCATTGGCCGAGAAACACTAGACGGTACACATTGTAGATTTCAGATTGTTCATTTCCTACGGCAATGCAAGGACGCGCTGCGAAGCGTGGGAAATAAAATAAATTCCCTTCTTCGATAGCCTATATACACAGACCTTCGTAATCCATTCAAAAGAAGGGAGGGATTTGGAGATCTTTCTATGGTAGTCTAGAAACCTAAGACCTAAGACCTAAGACCTAAGACCTAGAAACCTAAGACCTAGAAACCTAAGACCTAGAAACCTAAGACCTAGAAACCTAAGACCTAGAAACCTAAGACCTAGAAACCTAAGACCTAGAAACCTAAGACCTAGAAACCTAAGACCTAGAAACCTAAGACCTAGAAACCTAAGACCTAGAAACCTAAGACCTAGAAACCTAAGACCTAGAAACCTAAGACCTAGAAACCTAAGACCTAGAAACCTAAGACCTAGAAACCTAAGACCTAGAAACCTAAGACCTAGAAACCTAAGACCTAGAAACCTAAGACCTAGAAACCTAAGACCTAGAAACCTAAGACCTAGAAACCTAAGACCTAGAAACCTAAGACCTAGAAACCTAAGACCTAGAAACCTAAGACCTAGAAACTTTATTTTTAGTTTTGGTATTCGAGTGTTTGGCAAGCGAAATTCGTGAATCGCCGATTTCCATTTAATAGCGCATTAACTAGTCTGTTCGTGTTTACATTTTTGAAATTACAAACTCATCTCTTGAAAGCCTTGCGTTTTGTCACTGAAATATCCATCTTTGCATAAATGAAAGAATGATCACAATTTAATGGTGGGCTGTGCATACCAGAGTAAACAAAATAACCAGGAGCATTGGTAATAATAAGGAAAGACTTATTTGTATGGCGAAATATTTTACTAGACTTAGAAAATACTTCCCTAAGATGCCGTCGCTAGCTTTTATTCCAGTGACTCAGTTCGGTGGAGAAATGAGCTTACGGTAAAAGACCTAGAAACCATCTAATAAGGGATATCATTTTATACAACTGCCTTTTTTGTTTTGGTAGTTTTTTCTTGTTTTTGTGCAAAAAAATACGTTGTCTACAATCTCTCGGGCGGGTCAGTGAACTGGCAGAAAAGAGGCGGATGATATTAGTGTTGCATCAGAACAATCTCCTTCAGACAGTACATTTGCCACTGGCCATGATGCAATCAAAAGAGACTGTTCCCACGCTTGAGCCAAGACTAAGGCCCTGTTTATATGAAGGAAAGTTGGCTCGGGGGGGGGAGGGTTACCCTCCCTCCCGAGCCAACTTTACCGAGCGTTTATATGGAAGAAAAGTTGTCCCGGGTGCCCGAGACAACTTTGTTTTGAGCGAGTCTGGGCACGTAATATTGGATTACGCATGCTCTGTGTGTCCCGAGTTGGCCCGGTTAGGCGAGCCAAAGTGTTTATATGAGAAAAAGTTGGCTCGCCCCCCAGGGTCACCCTACCTTGTGAACCGAGTGCCTCGGGGAGGAGGGTCACCCGCCCCCCCGAGCCAAGTTTGCGGTTTCTCATGTAGACAGTTGACTTCGTTTTATAAAGAAATGTATGAAAAGTTGGCTCGCCCAGGGTAGCTCGGGGGGGAGGGTGACCCTCCCCCCCGAGCCAACTTTCCTTCATATAAACAGGGCCGTTTTCGAGCGAGCTCCCACAAAAGATGAAAATACTCAGGTAGAAGATCAACGCGCGGGAAGCCAAAACAATGCTTCAGTCTGATTGGATGAAATTGAAGTCTGACTTGGAACATGTAACAGTATTTATAGTTGAGAAAATGATTTTAAAAGCTGTTCAAAAGCCCATAAAAAATCTAACGAGCTTTTACGTCTCGTCTGTTTTATTAAGTGAATAATTCTTTTACAAATTAAAACGAGAAAGTTTAGGTAATTTATGTAAATTGGTTTGCGTTTCCGGTTGGCTGTAAATTGAGCACCTAGAAACCTAAGACCTAGAAACCTATAAAGACCTAGAAACCTAAGACCTTAACTGTTGGGGCTTACTGTACTTTGCAAACTGTATTTTGTATATCTAAGACCAGTTCAGAGGAATTCGATGCCAAATAATTTCCGTAAAATCGAATTTCTGACTGAAAGCATGGGTCATCTTTTTACGATCCATGCTGGAAGCGTGCAATCGTGCTTTCAGTTTTCCATACATTTGTCGAAACAATTTATCGAACAGGAAATGACATGAACAAACTAGGAGGACAAAGAAGAATTATATTGAACCGGAAAAAGAATGACAGAACAAGAAAATCGAACGAAACTGAACTCTGAGAGGAAATTATAAAATTGACCGGCCCCCTGTGGAAACATCAACAAAGAGTGACTTGGCGATTCTCGTCCAGAAACAGTTTTTTTATCAGAAATAATATGAAATATACAACTTAGTCTTGGCTCAAGCGTGGGAACAGTCTCTTTTGATTGGCCAGTGGCAAATATACTGTCTGAAGGAGATTGTTCTGATGCAACACTGATATCATCCGCCTCTTTTCTGCCGGTTCACTGACCCGCCCGAGAGATTGTAGACAACGTAATTTTTTGCACAAAAACAAGAAAAAACTACCAAAACAAAAAGGCAGTTGTATAAAATGATATCCCTTATTAGATGGTTTCTAGGTCTTTTACCGTAAGCTCATTTCTCCACCGAACTGAGTCACTGGAATAAAAGCTAGCGACGGCATCTTAGGGAAGTATTATCTAAGTCTAGTAAAATATTTCGCCATACAAATAAGTCTTTCCTTATTATTACCAATGCTCCTGGTTATTTTGTTTACTCTGGTATGCACAGCCCACCATTAAATTGTGATCATTCTTTCATTTATGCAAAGATGGATATTTCAGTGACAAAACGCAAGGCTTTCAAGAGATGAGTTTGTAATTTCAAAAATGTAAACACGAACAGACTAGTTAATGCGCTATTAAATGGAAATCGGCGATTCACGAATTTCGCTTGCCAAACACTCGAATACCAAAACTAAAAATAAAGTTTCTAGGTCTTAGGTTTCTAGGTCTTAGGTTTCTAGGTCTTAGGTTTCTCGGTCTTAGGTTTCTCGGTCTTAGGTTTCTCGGTCTTAGGTTTCTCGGTCTTAGGTTTCTCGGTCTTAGGTTTCTCGGTCTTAGGTTTCTCGGTCTTAGGTTTCTCGGTCTTAGGTTTCTCGGTCTTAGGTTTCTAGGTCTTAGGTTTCTAGGTCTTAGGTTTCTAGGTCTTAGGTTTCTAGGTCTTAGGTTTCTAGGTCTTAGGTTTCTAGGTCTTAGGTTTCTAGGTCTTAGGTTTCTAGGTCTTAGGTTTCTAGGTCTTAGGTTTCTAGGTCTTAGGTTTCTAGGTCTTAGGTTTCTAGGTCTTAGGTTTCTAGGTCTTAGGTTTCTAGGTCTTAGGTTTCTAGGTCTTAGGTTTCTAGGTCTTAGGTTTCTAGGTCTTAGGTTTCTAGGTCTTAGGTTTCTAGGTCTTAGGTTTCTAGGTCTTAGGTTTCTAGGTCTTAGGTTTCTAGGTCTTAGGTTTCTAGGTCTTAGGTTTCTAGGTCTTAGGTTTCTAGGTCTTAGGTTTCTAGGTCTTAGGTTTCTAGGTCTTAGGTTTCTAGGTCTTAGGTTTCTAGGTCTTAGGTTTCTAGGTCTTAGGTTTCTAGGTCTTAGGTTTCTAGGTCTTAGGTTTCTAGGTCTTAGGTTTCTAGGTCTTAGGTTTCTAGGTCTTAGGTTTCTAGGTCTTAGGTTTCTAGGTCTTAGGTTTCTAGGTCTTAGGTTTCTAGGTCTTAGGTTTCTAGGTCTTAGGTTTCTAGGTCTTAGGTTTCTAGGTCTTAGGTTTCTAGGTCTTAGGTTTCTAGGTCTTAGGTTTCTAGGTCTTAGGTTTCTAGGTCTTAGGTTTCTAGGTCTTAGGTTTCTAGGTCTTAGGTTTCTAGGTCTTAGGTTTCTAGGTCTTAGGTTTCTAGGTCTTAGGTTTCTAGGTCTTAGGTTTCTAGGTCTTAGGTTTCTAGGTCTTAGGTTTCTAGGTCTTAGGTTTCTAGGTCTTAGGTTTCTAGGTCTTAGGTTTCTAGGTCTTAGGTTTCTAGGTCTTAGGTTTCTAGGTCTTAGGTTTCTAGGTCTTAGGTTTCTAGGTCTTAGGTTTCTAGGTCTTAGGTTTCTAGGTCTTAGGTTTCTAGGTCTTAGGTTTCTAGGTCTTAGGTTTCTAGGTCTTAGGTTTCTAGGTCTTAGGTTTCTAGGTCTTAGGTTTCTAGGTCTTAGGTTTCTAGGTCTTAGGTTTCTAGGTCTTAGGTTTCTAGGTCTTAGGTTTCTAGGTCTTAGGTTTCTAGGTCTTAGGTTTCTAGGTCTTAGGTTTCTAGGTCTTAGGTTTCTAGGTCTTAGGTTTCTAGGTCTTAGGTTTCTAGGTCTTAGGTTTCTAGGTCTTAGGTTTCTAGGTCTTAGGTTTCTAGGTCTTAGGTTGCTAGGTCTTAGGTTTCTAGGTCTTAGGTTTCTAGGTCTTAGGTTTCTAGGTCTTAGGTTTCTAGGTCTTAGGTTTCTAGGTCTTAGGTTTCTAGGTCTTAGGTTTCTAGGTCTTAGGTTTCTAGGTCTTAGGTTTCTAGGTCTTAGGTTTCTAGGTCTTAGGTTTCTAGGTCTTAGGTTTCTAGGTCTTAGGTTTCTAGGTCTTAGGTTTCTAGGTCTTAGGTTTCTAGGTCTTAGGTTTCTAGGTCTTAGGTTTCTAGGTCTTAGGTTTCTAGGTCTTAGGTTTCTAGGTCTTAGGTTTCTAGGTCTTAGGTTTCTAGGTCTTAGGTTTCTAGGTCTTAGGTTTCTAGGTCTTAGGTTTCTAGGTCTTAGGTTTCTAGGTCTTAGGTTTCTAGGTCTTAGGTTTCTAGGTCTTAGGTTGCTAGGTCTTAGGTTTCTAGGTCTTAGGTCTTAGGTCTTAGGTCTTAGGTCTTAGGTTTCTAGACTACCATCTTTCTATCCTCGAGGAAGTGGAAGATTGGATGGATTCGTGAGTTTGAGAACCACGTGAACTCGAGGTTTGAGAAGTCGCGCTCGTAAGCAACTCGCCTGACCGCCGAGGCTATTGATATTGCTTCTGGTTGATCGTCTCCCACAGCCATTCGCTTTGCAAAAAGAGCTCTTGAACATGGACTTTCTTTTCGTTTTGAATAACTAGACGATATCTGAAGAAGAATTTCGTTTGTTCCCTGCAAATTCTTTCAAACTTCCTAGCTAGGCACTTTCTGCATATATGTTGAGGCCGACTTTTACTTGAAATTCGAGAGAAATAATAGTAGATATTGTAGTTGAGTCTACGAATAGCAGTTTCAGCGGTATTGACCCAAACGCCTCACTTCAATGTAATGAAGCGCTATTCAAACTGTGTATCTAAATTAGTCGTGCTTGTTTAGGAGGGTGTTGGTGTCGTGTAAGAATGATGGTTTCAATGGCGCTTCATTACATTGAAGTGAGGCGTTCGGGTCAATACCGCTGAAACTGCTATTCGTAGACTCAACTACAATATCTCCTATTTATTCCCAGACTTGAAATGCAGCAGTTCCATGAACGATATTCTTATCATTTTTTTCTCGATATTAACCGAGTACTGGACACAAAATGACATAGCAATTCGTCTTAATACAATTCCAAACTAGAGTGAATCGAGCTCGGATTTTCCCACGGAGCCAGAACTAAGGTCAACATAAGCGCTAAGCCAATCAGCACCCGCTATGAGGCACCAGCCAATCAGCGACTGGTTACAGCATTCCTGTAACTATCCACGTGACCTAGAACACGATTAACTCATCCGTAGTACAGACCACCTTTTCCTTCCTTTGAAGGGATTACGGAGGTCTGTGTACAGGCTATGCAGTACGATGACCAGCGTGACAACAATCAACAGAACTCGTTTAATGCAGTATTCCTGTAAAGGTCCTACTCTCGAGATGCGAAAACGAGACGTCCCATTTCAACAAGCGTCGTCCAATTTCAAGGAGAACCGTCTCGTTGGGAATCCCAGAACAGCCGACCATTCACACTGCTGAGCCAGGTATTTCAAGTCGACTAAATGTTGGATGCAGGCTTGCGCCTCCGTCGCCAGAAGAAACATCGGCAAATATATAACAGAATCTGTCCGAAACAACCAGCAACAAACTCCTCGAGAGTCCACATAACGAGAATCCACTTTTGTTCAAGAAAAACTGACTTAAAAGAACTGAGTCAAAATATTCGAAAATCTAGAGAGCGCAAGAATAGAACTTATCGTGAATAACAACTAGTAAAACTATTTAACGTTCCCTAGAAATGGGTGGACCTATATTGAGTGATGTCTCAGTGTGGGGCAATTAATCCTTTAAGCCTGACAAGCAGTCACAAAGGGAAACAATTAAGACTTACCAATACTCTTCATAAACTCGTAGTTCTTCTGAATATTTTTTTGTATCCTCAGTTCATACTCTGAGAGTGGTTTACCGTCCCAATCCATTGTTTTGATACAATGTCTGTATGAATAGCAACAATTGAGTCAGTCAGCCATAGAGTTAAGCCATATGAAGCTCGCACACTTTTCCCTTTACTTTATGAATTCCACAATATAATAATAATAGCGAGTTCCAACGCAAAAACATAATCATTTTACCATGGCTTCAAGTTAAACATACCTACACTTCTGTCTTCTGACTATAATCTCCATAATAAAATGAAGTTTAATAAGTAAAGTAGAATAGTTTATTAATTTTGGATACAAATTAAAAACCTCCCTGGCCTGACTTTACATTTCCCTGAACCCTGGAAAAACGACCTCTTCCATGCGATGGAAATTAGAGTTGCAAAACAATTTCAATTTCAGGTATTTCTAACATATTCATCTGTTGGAAGTGTATACGTGCAAAACCATGGAAGTTCACACGTCTAACTATCTTAGACGGCGACCCTAAAACGAATTCTAGCAGGGAAGCGGTGATCATAAACCAAGAAACTACATCCGGAAATTATAGTTCTTGTCAGCCGAATAAAACCATCTCCCTGATAAAACACCGAGCATATTAATTTTAGCTTACCAGTACACGCAACATACATGCAGCATGGACGGACGGACGTGGGTTTTAATGAATGAAATATCCAGAGCTTGATTCGGATGCATTTTGTTTCACTTACAATGGGTACCAACAACAATAGTTTATTTGTATCTACTGCTTACAATTTGTCAATGAAATAAGTAGAAAGAAAAAAATGGGATACTGGCAATCTGAAAATAGTATAAAACTAATCAAGTCAGATAGCCACTAGTTAATCAAAAAACATTTTGAGGGTCGGACTAGAGAAAACCACCAGTATCAGGCGCCAAACGTTTCAAAACTAATTTTTGCATACATGTTCCCGTCGAATGCCTAAAGTACGCTTATAAGACATACATCAACAATTAACCAGTAAAAAAATCCGTTCAAGTACGCAAATTCAGTGCAAGTGAACAAAAATCCGTGCAAGCTAGTAAACTGAAATCGTTGTAAGTAACATAAAATTACAAGCACAAAAAATCCGTGCAAGTAATTAACTAAAATCGTTGCAAGTAAACCAAAATCATTGCAAGTACAAAAAATCCGTGCAAGTAAAAGTAAAATTGTTGCAAGTAAATAAACATACTCATTTTAGCGTATTTACGGAAAGCCGTCGATGTTTTTAGCGCTTTCGTTATCAAACTGTTCGATCTATCGGCTCATCACTTTCGTAGCTTCAGTTCCCCGGGATAATTGGGCTTCTGGAGTTACATTCTGGGCGATTTCGTTCAGTTTGGAGTGCATGTTGTTCAGCTTTGCATTTGATTAGGCGCCATTTTGGTTTTCATGCTGCGAAGGTTGACTTATTCAATATTTTATTCGTGAGAAAGTACTTGTCTGAAAGGCAGTAATTTTTTATTGTGGCATGTTCAATATCTGAGTTCTGCTATGTACGAAAATGAAACATTTGATAAAGGATTTCATCTCCAAAAATTCAGAATAAACACCAGTACCGACATTTTGTACTTGCAACGATTTTGGTTTACTTGCAACGATTTTACTTCATTACTTTTATTCGGCTGACAAGAACTATAATTTCCGGATGCAGTTTCTTGGTTTATGATCACCGCTTCCCTGCTAGAATTCGCTTTGGAAGCAGCAATCGTTAAACAGCCTTTTGTTTGACACTTTGTTGTTAATAAAAAGGTTTTTGGGAAAACTGTCACACTGTGGCAGCTTTTGGGTAATTTTTCTTTTATTACACACAAGAAGAAAAAATACTGTATATATCCGCCTTTTAGGATTTTCCGCCATTCCACCGTTCCTCGTTTTAGGGTCGCCGGCATTGTCTCTCCGTAATAATAAAAAATCTCCGTGCAGTTTTGTGCATATTTCGTGCATTCTTGGTAGAATTGTATAACATGTCGCATACTTGAAATGATCTCGTCCAAAAAAAAAAAGGAAATGAATCGACGCTATAAAGTGTGCCGAATTTGTAAAGCTATAACTTCGGAAATACAGAGAACTTCCAACTTGCAAATGTCCTCCGGTCTCAATTGCACTAAGACCCTAAATATATTACCCTGGGTCAAAGTTGACGACTGAGCTGCAAAACCGTTCGAAGCTAACTCGCCAACCCGACAGAGTTCGTACAGAAACGTGGAAAAAAATGCCATCATGTTTTAATTCCTTTTCAATTCCATGACCCTAATGGAGCCGAAGCGGATCGGCCTGAAAGATCCGAAGCTAAGACGAAGGTACATGTACTTTCCTAAACGTTTCTTCTTTCCAATCATCAGCTTAAAAACAATTTGGGCATACATTCTATAGCAGGCTATGTATTTTAGCATAGCCGAGAGGCCTGCTTTCAACTCCACGTGCACTCCTCGTGTCATAATATATTTTTATAAAAAAACACTCAAACTCGCAGTTTATTTTTTAGCTATTAAAATGCAGACTTTCCCAGGCATGGAATGCAATTTTCAAATTCAATGACTGCCATGAATTTTCCATGACCGTGCGAACCATGACCCGAGGGTAAATTGTACAGATTAGAATTACATATTTAGGGGTGTTACTAAAACGAGTAACGCAGTAACGAGTAATGAGTAACGGAGTAACGAGAAAACGAGTAACGACCAAAAATTGCAAGAGGTAAAAAAAATAGAAAACGAGTAACGACCAAAAATTGCAAGGGGTAAAAAATAATAAGAATTCTTGACAGAAAATATTTACAGAAAATTTACGAAAAAGTCAACAATGCACTCGCGCCATAAATGTCAGAACGCGACGCGAAATGGCCCCGCTAAATACAGGTTTCAGTATGAAACGGACTGTTGTATGGCTTGGTATATAACGTGTTACAAGATACAATGATACGGAGATACCAAGATACGGTGATACAGTGATACGGTGATACAGTGATACGAACATCTCAAATTTCCTTTTTTTTAAGCGGACGCGAAATTGCCCCGCTAAATACAGGTTTCTGTATGAAACGGACTGTTGTATTATCTTTCAGCATGACTGCTTTGTCTGACTATTTTGTTATTTAATGTTAACTTTTTAACGTTACGCATTTAACATTGAACCACTTTATTGCCCTTGTTGAAGAAACGTTTTTGCAACACACATACGAAATTAACGCTTAAAGCTTTATTGTCATTGGCAACTAGATTTAGGGAAGGACCATTTGAAAATTGATGGAGAGGGGGCCCGGTTTTTTTTGTTCGGAATTTTTTTACGACTTCTCAGTTGCTGCAATATTTTTTTTCTGGCATCAGAACCTTGCACGATTTTTTTAAAGTTTCGCCCTTGCTTGATTTTTTTTCTGGGTGATATTGGCTCGCTCGTTTTTGTTGTTGTTCTTTTTTTTGGGGGGGGGGGGGGGGATTTAGACAATTTTCCGCGATCCCGTTTCTCCGATCTAGTAAGATGGTTTTCAGTAGCTCCAAGCCTCCAACTCCAAAAATATTTTATGATTTCTTTTTAGCATTTCGGAGGAATCGTATTACAAAACGTGTAGGGGAATATCAACATTCGATTTAGTTCAAAAGTTATGCTTTTGGTGAAAAGGCGAAAACATAATCCGAGTAGATATGCGGGAAACACCGTCAAGAATTTCCCAATTCCCCAACAATATTTGCAGCAGAGATATCAATTGACATTTTGTAAAAAATTCAGACAAATCGAATAAATTCTTCTTGAGTTAAAGCTTTTTAAAAACTCTATTTTGGTTGAAAATCGAAAGCGTAGAAAATAGCGCAAGATTTCCCGACGATGCAATGTTGATTACGCGCCGCATGGAGAACAATTTAATAGCCGGTGCTAGTTTTCTTATGACTTGGAAAATGGAAAAGACCTTGAGGGACAAAGCCAAAGTGAACACCTATAAATGACAAAGGAAGGACACAAAAATCAAAGGCCTTAAATGCCAGTGACAGCGATTTGCAGGAGTCTGAAAGGTCCTGAAACAGCACAGCAAATAGTGAGATCGTGGCATGGTGTTGGTTTCAAGCGATTCAGAGTTTTAATACGTTTCCATCTAAGCTTTCTTGGAAACAAATCTTCTCTCGGCTGGTTCCTATCTATTCTTCTTTATGTTCAGATGTGGACCACTCGACACTCTGTCTGAACTTGTCGGGTTTCCAGAGGTGCTCAGGTACGGATATACTGTAATGTGCCGCTATCGAAGGAGTTATGATTCACAAAGAAGTTTTGTTTTGCGAGGCTCGATTTCAGCTGGTCGCGCTTCGCTCAACCGATGATTTCGAGCCTCTGGTATCCAGGGTAGGTTTTGCGAGGCTCGTAGTCGTATGCATTGTTTGGCCTAGCTTGTTTTGCTTCTTTCCAAGCTAAGGGCATCCTGCTGGAGCTTAGCCCTGCTGGAGCTTAGCCCTGCTGGAGCATTTAGCCCTGCTTGCTTTTGGAAGACATGAGACCAACAAACAATGGATCGAGGGTGGAAAAACGTTTCTCAATAAACATGAAATGAATTTATGCTAGTCGTTACGGGCGAGTGAGCACATGTCATGTGTTAATTGACCTGCTGTCAATCAAACAGAACTTTTTACTTCAGGTTAAAAACTTCCATTTTTGACAGTTTTTGGTATGTGAAAAATTGCTACCAAAACTTTGAGGAACGAACCGCAGGAGACGGCTGAAATTCAGGCTAGTCAAAACTATATTTCTGTTGGAAAATATTTTTCCCCATTTAAAAAAAATTAAAGGAAATGTGAGATCTTCGTATCACTGTATCACCGTATCACCATATCTTGGTATCTCCGTAAATTTTCTGTAAATATTTTCTGTAAAGAATTCTTATTATTTTTTACCCCTTGCAATTTTTGGTCGTTACTCGTTTCTAATTTTTTTACCTCTTGCAATTTTTGGTCGTTACTCGTTTTCCCGTTACTCCGTTACTCATTACTCGTTACTGTGTTACTCGTTTTAGTAACACCCCATATTTAGATCTACCCTGGGTCCTGGAGCCCAAGTTTGAACAACGGCGGTGTTACAGTAGAGGCAGATGGGGCACTTTTCTTTTTGAGAAAAGAAAAATAAGCAATTAGGTGTCAGAATTTGACCATGCACATTGATACTTTGATCACAGTGCAGTGCCAAATGAAAATGAACAAATGTTCTCAGCCAAACTATTTAACCGTTAAAAGCATAAGATACTGTCAGCTAAGAGAACATACGAACCAATGGTGAACTCGTGGATAGATTGTACAATCCTAATATATAGCCATCCATCATTGCTGCTGTTAAGAGTACAGCATTTTAAAAGTGGCAATTAAAACGTTAGTTTACAACCAAATAGGCCATCCCCATAAAAGGTTTTGTTTACCATCGAATGAACCAATTTTTGGGAAAAGGTATTTAAAAAATGATTGAAGAATATTTTGTTAAATACACCTATTTTCCAAGCTCTCTACGTATTAGTTTCTTGCCTTTCTCATGCCGCAGCACTGTTAGACTATTACTGATTAATTGATTTGAATAAATCATGCAGTAATTTAAATAACGCGGGAGAAAAAGGTTGTTTCGCTAATAAATTGCTGATTGACAAAGAAACATGCCATCCCAATCAAGTCATTACAACTCAATATAACTCAAGTAATGCCCTATCATTATCTCTTGAAGATTAATTTCGTCTTGATGCTTTTTTATTGTTTTTAATAGCTCGTTTCGCTATAATTACCAATTGCCGTCCATTGGTAATGACGAAACAAAGCTCGTGCAAACATAACGTAACACGCTATCCCAACACAGCCTTTACAACTCAATATACAACTAGTAAAGCATACACTGCATGATTTGTTGTTATTATTTTAGTCGGTTGTATTTGTAAAAGCTAGTAACAACAACCAAATGTGGTGATTACCTTTAGCATATATTGTATACGGTAAGTTGATAACATATTTTATCTCATAGATACTGAGTATTTACCCAACTGAAACTGCATATTAATTATGCAGATTGTCAACAGCCAATAAGAAGCTCGAACAATGTTTCTTTACAAGTTTAAAAACGTGAAAAAATATCGTACCAGAATTTACGTCCAACCTACAAATGCGCGGGCTTTGAGGTTTCATTCAAACACGGATGGACAGAGTGAAATGTTTGTGTCTTTGGGAAGAGGTCAAAACAATGGTACTCTGGTGGGACTCAATTTTGATGGAAGGGGGGTTGTACCCGGAACCCACCACCTATTTTGACAAAATCTAGATTTTTGACCATAAATATCTTCTTGAATAAAATACTTATTGAAGAAATAACTATATTTCTAGTTTCTAAAGGCAGAGAAGAACGTGTGTCTGCCTTAAAATCGGGTATCCCTATTTTACGAATTTAACAACGCGAGACAATCACCCTCGAAAAAAGGGGTAGGGGGTATTACCCACCACCTCCCCTGACAACATTGGGTCCCATTCGAAATCCAGTTTTTACCTCTTCCCTTTATCCGGGACATTCAACAGCTTTTATATTGAAGAATATGACAACCAGAATACTCAAAGAAAAACCAGTAGAGACGTAAACCTCCTAATAGGTTTTCTACAGACAAAACATGAAACCAGGGACGTAAACTTCCCACCAAATTACTTGAACCGTTTTACAAAATTTATACAGCTTCTTAGATAATTTTGGTTGTAGTTCTTTTTCATTCTTTCTCAGTATTTGTGTGAATAAACTAATGTTATTTCAAGTGCAAGACTGAGTACAGCATTTAAAAAGTGTTCATTATAATTATAAGTTGCAATTAAATATTTTAAAAACAGTTTTGTAAGCTGCCTTTTGATTTTATTCACGCTTATGCAAATATTTCAGTTTCGCTTGTGAACACTTTAGTGGCTTCCGAAAATCAACAAGATCGACGCACGGCTTGTTGCATATTGTACTAGTAAAATTTGCTTTATATCTCAGTATGATTACACATGCTTTGTTTCGTCGATTACCAATGGACTCCATGTAATTGGTAATTAGCGAAACAACCTTTCTTAAAAAAACTATTAAAAAACGTCAATACCAAGTCTTCAAGGGACCATGAGAGGGCTTTACTAGTTGTATTGTTTAGCTTTTTTAGACTTTTTTAGAATTTTATTCCGCGTATTATGTAATTTTAAATAGTTGTAATTGTAATTGTATAGCCATAATGTTTTTTTTAACTTACTCTTGTAAAGCGCTTAGGACAATTCATGGTTCAGCGATATATAAATAGTTATTATTATTATTATATTATTGAGTTGTCAATAGCATGTTTCTTTATGGTTGCACGCAGTCTAGTCCCAAGGCCTTCTGGCTGGTATTTTGTCCGAGTGGGTTAATGGGATCCCTGTGGTTTGTGATGTCACCGCTGGCCTAGCAGAAATCGACCCAACCTGATTGGCAGCCATGGATTTGGTATACATTATAGAATATGGAGCCCTTTTAGGTTAAAGTTGAAACCTCAAACATTCAACCTTCAATCCAGACCTTCTTTCACACATTCCCCAGCCCAGATGTAGAAGAGTCATGTCATGGAAAAGGGTGGGTTTATATATAATCATCAACAACAGTAAAATTTCCAAAAATTCCAGTCAGAAAGAAAAATGTAATGGCAAATTTTCTGGAAAATATTTGGAAATTGTGGAATACCTTTTGAGTTAATTAGTCCTCTTTTCACGAAATTCCGGAAATTTATAGCCGTTTTTTTTTATTGGAAAGTGCCCCAAACTGCCGGCCACATTTCATTGATCTGAAGGATAAATCACAGCCGTTTTAGCAAGTAAGTAAAAATATATAGTCATGCTAGGTTTCTGCAGTCATGCTACGTAACTGCACTGCATGCTGCTCAAATATTAAAATCGACTGGTGAAAACTGAGACTAGACTGACCCATGCATATCTAGGGAGTAATTAGGAGGTGGAGCTGTCAAAAATATGATCCTTTTGACAACACGGTTGGTACAAAATAATAATAATAATAATATACAGTTCTTATATAGCGCCATTTCCATCTCTGTCCAATGGCGCTTTACAATAGGTTTAAATACACATATCTAATATTAAAAGAACGAAAATATCATAGCGAATAAATATGTATATGATAAAAAGCATTAAGAGAAATTAAAACTATCCTTAAATCTGATCTAAAAATATGTGATAAAAAGTACTACGAAAAATTAAAAATGTCCTGAATAAGCCTTCCTGAAAAGGTAAGTTTTTACTTTACTCTTAAATTCATTTATTGTTAAACAATTTCTAATGTCTTGTGGAAGGCCGTTCCATAGGGCAGGTGCAGCAGTTGAAAATGCCCTACAACCATATGAACTTAATTTATATGGCACCTGAACCAGCCTATCGCTGGTGGCAGATCTCAAAGAACGCGTAGGTACATATCGAGTGACCAAATCAGCAATATACGGAGGTGCCAAACCATGAAGGGACTTGAATGTCAGCAAAAGAATCTTAAAAACAATCCGTTCTTCGATAGGAAGCCAATGTAAGTTATATAAAACAGGGGTAATATGTTCAGATTTTCTACTTAAAGTAACAATTCTTGCTGCTGCATTCTGTACGCTCTGTAGCCGCTTGGTAACGTGTTTAGGTAGTCCGTAGAGAAGAGAGTTGCAGAAATCAAGTCTTGATGTGACGAACGCATGCATTAGAATTTCCGCTGTTTGTAAGCTTATGTACTTCCTTATTCGCCCGATATTTCTAAGATAGTAGAACGCCGATTTACACATACTGATTACATTCTGCTCCATCGACATAGTCATGTCATGAATGACACCGATATTTCTGGCCTTGGATGAAGGATTAATTGTCTCGTCACAAACTAGTATTGAGTCCAGTGTAGGTTGTGGTCGATGGCTTGCATTTAGAACAATCAGTTCTGTCTTGTCTCTGCTCAATTTTAATTTGTTGACCGTCATCCAGGCATCAATATCTTGAACACATTTCTCCAACCTCGATCGTTCTTGGTCCACTTGCCCTGCAATTGAACAGTCACCCAGCCAACTAGTGTACCATGCATGTCACGTCTAGCCAAATTAACCATGCATGCACTGAATGACTGGAATAGTTTGCCTTTAAAGCTGTGAAATTTAAATTTGCTGGCAGTTTTTAAAGATAAGTTAGTAAAACACCATGCTACCCATATATGTCATGTGACCTCCTCTGTTTGCACTCAAACTTATTTTACAGGATGTAATAGCATGCATCCAAATTTGTAGTTGAATAATGTCAATTGCATGTGAAATGACCTTATATTTTGGAGAGGAAAATATTTTTACAGGTTATTTATCCTAATTATGGACAAGAAGAAGGCGTGGCAGATCACATGATTGGATGCATAATAGCAACATGTCTCCCAAAAATGAAGTCACAGCAACTTGAAGATACATATGTTGTGCTAAATGCAAATCTTTTCAATTAACTTGAACTTTGAACCACCCCTTCTAACCTTAGTGTTGGTTCTGAATTAAGTGTCCAATAATAGAAGACTTAAGGGAAGTACATTTTTTGCTCATAGCTCCTGTCTAGAAAACATGCAATTACACCACAAAATTTGGTCAAATAATTGATTACATAGTGAGTATCCAATTTAAATGCCAAGTCTGGACGAAAAGAACAGAAAGTTATAGTTTGTCATGTGAGCTCTTCTGTTTACACCTAAACTTATTTCACAAGATGTTAGCATCCATTGTAGTTGAATAATGTCAATTGCATGTGAAATGACCTTATATTTTGGACAGGAGAATGTTTTACAGGTTATCTATGCAGTTGGAAAGCAATTAATACTAATTATGGACAAAAAGAAGGTGTGGCAGATCACACGATTGGATGCATTATCAACATGTCTAGCCATCGTTAGCCATCTGGAACTATATGTTTAGTCATTCTAAGAAAAATCGGAATAGAAGGGACTTGCTAGTAGGCTTAATAGCTAAAATTATATCAGATGAAACATGTTCCCCTTACTTAATTTGTAGAGCTCTACTAAAAATTGAAGGGTTTGGATGTGATTATATTTGTCTTCAAGCTAGAAAATAGGACATATATTCAATGTTTTCTAGGAAGAGGGCATGATACAAATATGGCTATGGGTATTGTCTCTATCAGTTCCAAACCTAGTCAGATGTAATAGTTAGATATTAGTTAGGTGCATTATTCAAATTATTAGATATTAACACTGTACTGATTAGATATTTCAACTATTCCTATTTTTTATAATGTAATTGAAGGCCTGATGTTTTAACCATGTATAAATAAAGTTATTACTTACTTACAGTACTTACTTGCCCATCTCCCCCCCCCCCCTTGGGAATGCGTGGGGTACTTGACAAATCTGTGAGTCTGTCCTGGGAGTGGTGCATTTGGGGATCAAAGGAATAATTATAAGAAGTACACTGGCTTAAGAAAGTCGAAAACCTGATTCGAGTGACCCAATCACTGTGAATCAGTCTCAGTAATTTCGGGTGGGAATGTGCCACCAGGATCTGTACTAGTATACTCTACTGATTTCATAATAATAACAAAAATATATGAAAATGTACAGTCTCATACTTCCATATCCTATTCCGATCCAGACTAACAATTCGAAATTGACATTACCCTTTAATTTCAGACTAAAACAGCTCAAAAACCATATGCTTTGGGGTGGCACAATACCTGTACAGCAGCTTATATTATATGCAATTAAGTAGTTCCCTCCTGGTCAATCCAGCGTGATCGTGGCACCCGTCACCAGCACATTGTATCATATATTTTAGGTTCTCTAGAACGAATCTTCTTCAGCCCTGGGTTAGACATATAGGTATAAGTAAGGACGTTGACATGCATACAGTAGACAATATTATACAATGTTGATTGGATAAAATGAAATAGAAATTGAACCGTTAGGGTCTGATATGTAATGATCGAGTAATAGATCTACATTACCATATATTGTATCATGCAATCTTCAAGTAGAAAACATTATTGAATGTCCAATTTTCTAGCTTGATTGGTGGTGACAAATATAATCACAACCAAACATTCGATTTTTAGTACAGCTCTACAAAGTAAAGGGTTACAATGTCATTGTTTCATCAGTCTGATTTTAGCTAAGGCTTTTTCAAGTTTCCCAGATATAGATACGTGTAGTTTCACATATATACAAATGGCACTCATGACCCACTCACTCAGACCTTGTTCTGAACATGAAAACAATTATAGAGAAAGGCCCACACCCAGAGCAGGTGGCGTGGGGGAGGTGGGGGGGGGGGGGGGGGGGGCAGGTAGTATACTCCGGGTAAAATGTTTGGGGATAATGCGGGTATCAGCGGCCATCCCGAGGGGGCGGCCCCCGGGCAACCCACGGGCAACCCAGGGGCTTAGCAGGGGATTTGTAGCAAAAACATGCCCTACACGCGGGGCATTAGAGCGCTTTTGCGTTTTCGTCAAAATACCCTGGGGACATACCCACGGGGTTTGCACGTAATCTGCTGTCTCAACGTTCAGCAGTTTTCGCCACAGGACTCGCTCGATCGATCGACATTCTTCGATTTCTTTGTCCTTGAGGTAAGTCATATCATTATCATTCAAATTAAGAGATTAAATTAAGCCATCCACTGTCGGAAGACAGAACAAAGAAATAAAGGATAATATTTGTATAAAACAAGAGGCCTTGTATAAAACTATTAAGATTTTTGACACTTCTAAAACGTTTAGCTTCTAATACTTATGTTGCCCCAGGGGTGGGGTTTTTTGTCACAATCTTCTGCCCCACCCGAGGGGTTTTAGCATGTATTTGTCATGGCTGCTGTGACAAATGCCCCTGGGTGCCCGGGGGCCGCCCCCTCGGGATGGCCGCTGATACCCGCATAACTGTTGGAAAAGCTGCAAATACCCTAAAAAATATTTCATACAGACAGTGCAATACTCCAAAAAATACCATGCAAGCTTATGTCAATCATGTTCTCATGCCAGGGTTGAGATGAAAAATCGGCTATGATGTGGCTGTCTTGAGAACGCCTCTAAAAAACACCCCTAAAAAAATACCAGATCACCAATTTCAACCCCTATACAGCGATCACATTGACATCACAGGGGAGGGTAGGGGGATACTCCCTCATATGGGCTATACAGGTATGTGTTGCGGGATAGGGTATGGTGTTTGAGCTGCCGAGGTCTGGGATTGGGTATCATTTTTACGGTTTTGGTCTGGGAAAGGGTATGGATTTTGATGTACTAGTTGTTGATACCATGCTTAGCGCTCTATCGACCACACTTCGACTTAACATGAATACCATATTAAAACAAAACAATGGCTTTTGTAGTGTAATTGAGTATGAATCTATGGTTTTGGTCTGGGATAGGATATAGGTTTTTTGCTTCAAGTCTGGGATAGGGTATAGATTTTTTGCTTCAAGCCTGGAATAGGGTATGGTAAACAGCATTTATAGGTCTGGGATAGGGTCAGGATTTAGAGGTCTCGCGGCATACCCCTACCCAAAAATCTTCTGAGTGCCCACCCCCACCCCTCCGGGATTGACATTCTCTAGTATTAAAAACCTTACCACTAAAAATGCCGTAGGGAATTATAAAAGGAAACATATTTTGACGGCTGCGAGTTATCCAATAAAATGCCGGCTACACGTTCGATCGATCTGTACTGGGATTTCCCGCCATTTCCCATCACATGACTCTGATCTTGTCGTGTGGCGCCGGAATGAAGGTCGAAGGATTGAACGTTCGAATTGAATGACTGAATGTTCGAATTGAATAAATGTAAACTGAACGAATTGACAATAAAAAACAAACAAAAGATAACAAAACTTACCCCAAAACTCACGAAAATATAATCCAGTGCTGTGAGTAATTAAGAAAGGTAAACTGGCTGTCCAAGCTGAAGAAAGTGGGAACAAAACTGAATATCCTTCTTCATCGTGAAACTCACTGAAAGAAATAACGATGACAGGCGGGAAGGAAGGGATGTGACGTCACGGTTCAACTCCAGGCTTTTGATTGGTCCAAAATGAAAAGGGCGGGGAAATCAACCGAGTGGCAGACGGCATGCCGTGACGTTGAAATGGTTTCCTATTGTTTTTGTCCTGCTGATCCAATCAAATCACAGAATTACAGTACAGCACGGTTACAGCACGGTTACGGACATGCCGTAGCCTGTGTCCCACTCATACGAAATCTGCTCTATATTAAACTTTTGTAAAAAACGGAGTCTTGGTTTACACGCGAAAGGAAAAACAAATTATCTGACACCGGTCTCCAAATTTCTAACGGGACCTGAAACGTCAAAGTTAGGACCCGGCTAAATTAAATCGCAGATCGAATTGGAATTTTAACGTGTTGGTTTTTGTGGAGAGAGGAAAACCGTAGAAAAACTCTCGGAGTAATGGCGAGATATAAACAAGAAGCTCAACTCACGTATAGCTCCGCGTCCGTGGATCGAACCTGGGCCACAGAGGTGAAAGGCAAAGCGCTTAACCACTGCACCACCCGGGCATCTCCATGCCGGGTGCTGGCACGAGTCTGGAGGACGAAAAGACTTTTCCCATATACACCCGAACTGACTTGATTGGACCGGGCTGAGATTTTCGTTCCGGTATCATGTAAACATTATCATACGATTACCGGTCTGAATTAAGGTGGTTCTGACTCGATAACCCTATGCATGGTTTTAATTCATTACCTACCAAATCTTTTTAACTCGTGGATGCACGCCTGCGAAGGAACGAGTTATATCGGGGTCAGTAGGTGTATGTTTTCCGAATGATGTATGTTCACCGATCGGGATATACTCGTACGATGGTCACGTGATGTTTAGTACATGCCCGTATCTCGACAGGCGGCTCAAACTTTGACAGACATGGTATTGGGTCTCCATAAATTACTTAGTGGTGAATGGTGATGTCGTAACGATGACGTCATCGGTCACGTGGTTTTACAGGCTACACAGGCTATCACAACAGCAAAAATAACTTAAATTGTGAACATTTTCCACCCTTGAGAACACACTAAAATACACTTTACATCTACGAGTTCGCCATTGCGGCGTTATGTTTTCCTATAGTTTGAAATTAATATATCTTTATACAAAATGTAATATTACACCAACATTATTACCAACATTGCAGATTTCCAATACCAGAAAGTCCAAAAAGAAAAAGGCGCATTACTCCCCCCCCCCCCTCCCGGCTCGGCAAAAATGTCAACTAGAAAAAATAAAAATTTCGAAAATGCAGCCGGACATTCTGAAGAAACTTTCGATAATGCGGAACATTTTTAGGAGGAAACTCGAACATGCGGGACATTATGTGGTCATGCGGGACATTTTGTGGTCATGCGGGACATTTTGAGGTCATGCGGGCCATTATGTGGTCATGCGGGACATTTTGTGGTCATGCGGGCCGAACGATGGGCTAAAATCCGGGACATTTGGCAAGTATGCATCAAGAGTAAAAATAATGCATCTTGTTCAACTCTTACTGAATCGCCCATTTATTTTGCACGCTTTAACCGTTGAGAGTACGGGCTATTTCTTCACAGGGTTTATGCTGATACGAACAAAAAATATATACGCTGCAGATTTTTAATAGTAGTGGCACATTTCTCAATTTTTTATTGACCAAACATCAATCTCTTAAAGTGGCACTACGACGAAATTCGACCATTTTCTTTTCTACATTTTTGTCTTCCAAAACGACACAGTGTCGAAATATCCAAATCAGTGAAAAGGATTACCAAAGGACCACATTAAACTATGAATTTTGCAGAGAGTTTACCGTTGAAATCATGAAATCACGTCATGTACTTTACTTACAAGTTCATGCCGGCGAAAGTTTGTGTGAAACATATCTCCGCATGTTGTTGTGTTGAGAAATTAGCTCTGTCATAGCTCTGTCACAGGAACGGGTTCGAGTAATAGCGGACATAAAAACTCAAAATTCGGATCCCCAAAAATAGAACTTCCCGTCGTCATATCAAAAAACGGAGTGGATAAGAAAAAATACAGCAACTTTATTTTACAAATACGCAAAGATATCACTATCTCAAAATTTGATCATGGCCGACTTTAACTAACAGTTCCTAAGGACTACGGTCCAATACTTTTAGATTCAAGTGGTTCCAGGGAAGCTAGTGTGGATTTCGTATGAGTGGGAAAAACCTATAGCATGTCCGTACCGTAACACTTGGACCAGAAACACAAAAACAATGGGAAACCATTTCAACGTAACACTACGTCGTACAGTTACCGTGCCGTAAGTCATTACAGTAACTTGCTCACTCGTACGAAATCCACTCTATTTCAACATGTCGAACAGTTACCGTGCCGTAAGTCATTACCGTATGAGTGAGAAAATGGGCAGGTTACGACAACAGTAAACGTTAGTGTATTTACTGGTTAATTATTTCATGGTTTTCCATGAAATACGGGCGAATATATTTCACGAGAAATTTGTATTATAAGGCGAGTTGTATACCAAAATAATATGAATTTCAGTGAAATTTTCCACGGTATTCCATTAGAAAACCATGAAATAACCGTATCCTATAAATAACAAATTTACGGTAGGATATCACGAAACAAAGTAACTTGCCGGACGATAGACTGAAATGAAGGGTGCTGACCATTTGACAAAATACGGTGGGGGTGCCCGATGATTGATCGACCTTATTCTACCGGAATGAATAGCTGTTATGTACCCATGAAATCGTAACATCAACATCCCCTCGGGGCAACCCCTCGGGCATTTGAATTTTTGGAGTTTGAGTCGTTCAAATTCCCCTCCACCTGGCCAAAAATGTTGTTCAAATGCCCCATCCCACGGTCATCTGATTTGGCGATCAAATGCCCATACCCCCGGGACACAGTATTAGTTGTAACACCGCTTTTTGTTTTTAACAGACAGACTAAATAATCGTAAGCAATTTACATTTATATTTTAATACCTTCAAATACAGCAGAAAGCCTTTGGAGTCCTTTTTTTTAAAGCCAGTCGCTTACAAAGAGAGTTGTGGCCCTTCACGTCGTCTCAAGCCGCTCGAATTCAGTCATGAAACCACGCAGCACATAACATGGAATAGAGACATTCCCTGCATTTCGATTGGTCTGATCTAGGCATGGAATACCGCTCTGTATGTATAAATAGATAGAGAACGAGTAGCCATGCTTTATCCGATGTAGATGGAAACGAGAGTTCGTAAACCCGATAAAGCAAGAACACGAATTCTGTATAAGACTTATCAAACGTCTAGTATTATAAACTAATTGAGATTTTGAGACGCGATACCGAATTATATTGCCGGCCAGTTGGGAGAAAATATATTCCGTATTGGGCGGAGTCGCGCAGCGACGAAGCCCAATACGAAGAATATATTTTCTTCCAACGCCGGCAATATAATTCGGTATCGCGTCTCAAAATCTCAATTAGTTTTGTATCGCGATTCAACAGTTAATTCGGGAATTGTTAAAAGAAAGAAGAGAATGAAGCACCAAACTTATTCTGATCGTAATTTCAATTCTCAAAAGGCGCCTAGTATATCTATGGCAACGGTTTCACGGCTTGAGTGGCGAAAACTTTCGCGACGTGTTTTGAAATCTCTTCAAAAATTATGAAAATTGTACTTTTAGCGAATAAGAGTGTTAGATTTCTGACGGAAACTACAATGCCAACCTTACCTTTAGGATTGAATGATGCTTATCTTGTAATTTACAGTGTTTTGAAGTTGAAATTGTAGAAATCTTGCTGTTGAACAAACGACTTTTGACCTTGACCTGGAACCCATGTAACTGCAAGGGCTCGCACAAGAGCCAATCAGAGGCTGGTATTCTGAGACGCAATACCATGTTATATTGGCGTCTCAAAAGTAAACAAAGTGATCAGTGAATCGTGATACAGAGTAATGTTTTTCAATTATTTTGGCGATACGACCTATTTTGGCCGAGAAAATCGAAGCAAAAGTTTATGTAAATCAGTACGAAATCTGTATCAGTTATTGCACATAGATTTCGTTTCCAATATAAGGGTTGTACATGGGCAACCTAGAGCAGATTACGTAAGTGTGGGGAAAACTACGGCGTGTCCGTAGCCCTATCGTACCTCTGTAATTTGATTGGATCAGCAGGATAAAAACAATATTAGAGAAACCATTTCAATGTCACGACATGCCGTGCAGTAACCGTTCTGTACCGTCATCTCTGTAATTTGATTGGATCAGAAGGACAAAAACAATATAAGAGAAACCATTTCAATCAGAAAGACAACATAGGGCCCCTAAGGGCAACTCGTGGATGGTCAGTGAGCTATTTTGGAAAATACTAAATATCACGTGACCGATGACGTCATCACCAATAAGTGAATCGTAGGAAAATAATACCATACCTGTCGAAGTTTGAACTGTCTGGCATTAGAAATGAGGGAGATATTGGCATGTACTTAAAATCATGTAATCGTTGATGGAGATATAGGCATGTACTTAAAATCATGTAATCGTTGATGGAGATATTGGCATGTACTTAAAATCATGTAGTCGTTGATGTCATCATTACGTCATCGCCACTAACTGATTGATAGCAACCCACTGCAATGTCTGTCTAGGTTTGAGGCAGCTGGCATTAGAAATGAGGGAGATATTGGCATGTACTTAAAATCACGTAATCGATGACGTCATAGTTACGTAATCGACACTAACTTATTGATAGCAACCCACTTCCATGTCTGTCTAGGTTTGAGCCAGCTGGCATTAGAAATGAGGGAGATATTGGCATGTACTTAAAATCACGTAATCGATGACGTCATAGTTACGTAATAGACACTAACTTATTGATAGCAACCCACTTCCATGTCTGTCTAGGTTTGAGCCAGCTGGCATTAGAAATGAGGGAGATATGGGCATGTACTTAAAATTATGTGACTGATAACGTCATCACCACTAAGTGATTTGTTGGAACCCAATCAGGCCCGGTGGGGGAGGGGGAGGGGAGAATGCAGATACTCGGGTTAGTGCAGAGTTTGAACAACGACCAGGAATTACAGTACGGCTACTTAACGAGAACTTAACACGTTGCATAACGAAAATAGAGCATTCCAAATTAAGAACTAGGACCAAATTCTCCTTTTACCAGATTGAAGCTCCAGTAAGTCACAACGTTATTGTCTTGTAATCGACACTGATTAACTCTAATAACTGTTAGTTGGAATGCTTTGTTTTCGTTCTGCAGTGTTATTGGTTCTCGTTGTCTAAGTGGCCTCGGTTACAGTCGCTCACTGTAAATAGACTGCACTAAACAGAACACACTGCCATGTTATTAAAGTGATTTATTTACATTTGAGATCAGGTTACACCCTGCTACATTTGTGCATCTGCCTTTCGTGAATATCCGTAAAGGAACAAGTGTTTTTTTTAATACAAAATCGAATTATCGGCTAAAATTCGGGAGGTTTGACAACTATGCATCTTGTAAAGATGTAACCACTTTTTTCAGCATAATCCGATTTCTTATATTCTTAATCCTAACAGATCTTTTTTTTTTAACCGCTACAAAACAGGTGGAACCCTTCCTTATCATGAGTATGACAAAGTGACAGTTCTCGTTAACTTCATTTGGGGCGCTTCAGTGTAAGGTTGAGTCACAACTGAATGTGTCAGTGGCCTGACCATGGTAACAAAGATGTCTTGTTGTTAATAGAGAGAGCGGAAATTTAAATACAACACACATGTAAAAACAAACTTTGCCAGTAGACTGGTTTCCATCAGAAGTGGTTTTGAATTGGGTGTCGAAACATCAGTTAGGTGATTGTATACGAATTTTATTGGCTAGTTATCCAGGATTGCCTTTAAATTTCCACGTGATTGGTTGAAGTAAAACTGACCAGTGAATTACTTCAGTTCGTGATTGGTTCATTGATGTTTTTACTGGTTTCCGATTGGCTCACTGGTTTTGACTCAATCCACCGTACCGAAAAAGATGGCGGTTTGTACTTTTACCACTCCTTTGCGCACGCAAAGTTTTAAATCCGTTACAAGTCTAAGTACTGTTACATAACAGTTGCCAATACACTGTCATTGATAAAAACACAGGATTTCTACGCGTTTTACTGTGTTAGGTTTGAAAGGAATTGTGGTCATATGTACAGTCTCTTTTTTGGTTCGGTTGATGAAAACCGCTCTGTGGCCTTTTCTTGTTTTTATCCCCCCAAAGCCCGCAAAATGGAAACAAATGAAAATACTAGAAAAACAGCAATTGCCTTTCTTCGTTTTTCAGATCAACTGATCGTATCTCCGAAACAAACAAAACGTCTAAAACAATGAAAAACAAGCGCGACAGACTGATGGAACAGACATGTTCGATACCACAATGCAATACGAAAGTTCAGCTTTTGAGTCGGCCATTATGGTAATGTCAAAATTGCAGACAATTTTCAACACAAACACCCACGATTAGGAAAGAGAAAAACACTCTAAAAACAAGAAAAGGTTATAGACCCATTCGAAAAACGGTGTCACCAAGCTTGGGTTGTTAGAAAATGTTAGCACTAAAATAAGCACTGCCACTTCAGAGCATGCAAAAATGAGTAAGTGTTGCGAAGTTACCGAGGTTCAAATAAGAGTTTTGTACGAGATACTTACTAGCCTCGTTACCATGTTTCTTGTGTTCAAACGTTGATTGCTTTGTAAGGATATATTCTTCCATTATCAAAGAGCTACATGTTGCTACCACGAACTCACTCTTTCATATAGGCTACTTTTCCTCAGAAAATATAGAATATCAACATTATGCAAATTAGCGGCAGCTATTTCTCGAATGAGTCAAGCGTCTATACGTAAACTAACTGTAACTAGTAAACCAACATAAGAGCAAAACTTGAATTTCAGCTATCTCGATGAAACATAGCGTTCAGTTCCAATGGTTGAAAAGTTGGATAGCAAAGACTGAGAAACCGGCGACTGAAAGTCGGTCAAGCTTTCAGGGAGCACCGTTTAAACATTGCTGATCCAAAAATGATGAGAAATTTAAAACTGAAAGGTGCCTTACGAAGATGAGAGCGGTTTTCGATTGAGTGTTGCAAGTAATTCGGTGGTTGGTTTGGTTTTGCGATTGTTTAGCTTATTTATTAGCTGTGCCGAAATGTTTTGTAGTTATCAGGCCATCTAGTTCTAAACTAAAACCAAACATTTAGAGAGAGTTTCGATCGAGTGTCGTAAACCAAAACAATTGCACAGCCAATCACGGGAGGAAGTAAAAACGCAATGAGCCAATCACGAACCCAGTAATTCATCACGAGGAAAAGTAAACGCAATCTTGGATACTCAATCGGAAACTGCTCTACGAGAGATACTTTGCCCAAATGGGTCAAAAACTAAACTAAGTCGCGGCTTTATTAAGCACTCGTGTAAAGCACATTTTTATGAACTTCGCGGATTAGGTAAACCGCGATTAGCTAATCCTCTCGTAGAAATGGCCTTAACTGTTTTGGTCGGTCACGAAATAAATGTTCGTTTTAACGCGTTATCCTCGTGATTGGCTCAAGTAAACCAATTATTGAGTTTGTGATTGGCTCATTGCGTTTTTACTTGCCCCTATAATTGGTTCTATAATTGCTTTCGACCCTCATCGAAAACCGCTCAGTGTTAAAAAGACTATCCTATCTCTGGGCTTATTAATGGAAACCTCGGTTGAAAAACGATGTTTGCTCTTCAATATTCTCTGTGGATGTCTACATTTGTTGCTGTGCTTGTGTCCTGTAAATTGTGTACTAGATATCACTTAATATGGACCAATGTTTCTGTCTGTAAAACTAATTTGAGTTTCCTGCACGCCGCCATCTTAGATTTTATGACGTCACAATAGGGGCAACACAGTAACGTCATAAAATCTATTGTTACACAACAAAAGAGCTATTGTTTTCTGACAATAGGGGCAACACTGTGACGTCATAACATCCAAGATGGCGGCGCGCGGGAAATTCAATTGAATTTTATGGATAGGAAAATCGGCCCACAACCGAAATGTAGTGTACAATGTACAGCAGACAAACACAGCAATATATTTAGGCATGCACAATAAACATTGGAGAGCAAACATTGTTTTTCAACCGAGGGCCTTATGACAACTATACTTTCCTATTGTAAGAGCAATTTTCGGCTGTATTTGCCAAAATACTGCCGCAAACGTTCGGCTATCTGGACTATTGTAACTAAATTCAATATACGACAAACTCCTAGTTCTTTCGTAAGATGTAATTCGCTAACGTTAACTTGAAAAACAAGATACTGATCTAAGCTAATTCGCTACAACATTGTGTTTCCATGTCTTTCAAGCATTATCAAATTTATATATGACCACACTTTCTTCGAACAATTGGCCAATTTTATTATCACTCTTTAAGGCAGACATGAATATATGATGATTCCTGTTTGTCAAATCTACTTTATTTCGCTGAATTATTCAGTGATGATCATGTGGTATTTACAAATAAAAAGAACCTGCCAGCAAGTGTGCATGATCACGTGTATCGAATTATAATTCCCTATTGAACATGGATACGTAAATGTGTTTTAAGATTACCTGACTGATTAAATGCCTTGTCACAGTATGTACACTGGTAAGGTTCATCACCAGTATGGATACGTAAATGTGTTTTAAGATGAGCTGACACATTAAATGCCTTGTCACAGTATGTACACTGGTAAGGTTTATCACCAGTATGGATACGTAAATGTGTTTTAAGATGACCTGACTGATTAAATGCCTTGTCACAGTATGTACACTGGTAAGGTTTATCACCAGTATGGATACGTAAATGTGTTTTAAGATGAGCTGACACATTAAATGCCTTGTCACAGTATGTACACTGGTAAGGTTTATCACCAGTATGGATACGTAAATGTGTTTTAAGATTACCTGACTCATTAAATGCCTTGTCACAGTATGTACACTGGTAAGGTTTATCACCAGTATGGATACGTAAATGTGTTTTAAGATGAGCTGACACATTAAATGCCTTGTCACAGTATGTACACTGGTAAGGTTTATCACCAGTATGGATACGTAAATGTGTTTTAAGATTAGCTGACACATTAAATGCCTTGTCACAGTATGTACACTGGTAAGGTTTATCACCAGTATGGATACGTAAATGTGTTTTAAGATGACCTGACAGAGTAAATGTCTTTTTGCAATGTTCACATTCATACGGTCTATACCCTGTGTGACATCGTAAGTGCCTTATCATATTCTCGTGTGTTGTTGACATCTTCTTACACAATGGACACTCCTTCGGTGACGTCTTAGTACAGTGAGTCTCGAGATGTTCAGTGAGATCCTTCGCTGTAGAACACTGCAGCAAGCACAATTGACACTTTAACTCTTTCTTTGTCGGTGGAATGAAGCAGACATACTTTACGTGACTAAGTAGCATGTTGGACGATGTGAAGCACTTGTTACACTTCATGCATTTGTATCCACGTTGCGTATTTGCTACAGGAAATAATCAGTAGATGTATAATATTAATTTCTTCTGACATCAAAACATTCAGCTTTCTTCACTGCACTTTCCTATATAGTCTTGAATTATCTATAAAACTAGAACTAATCATAGAAGTGTGTTCGAGATATTTTGTATGAGAAAGGATTGGGCTTCCGGTGGTAACAGAAATGAACTCTCTACACAGAGTCGTGTTGTAAAGCCCTGTTCAAAATGCTTATTAAATGCGTATTAAAACTGAATACCCTGTCTTTGACTAAAAACTAAAAAAAAATCCCCCGTATAGTTATATGAAGGAGTAACCTATAATTACACGATCAGATAGAAAAGTACCTGATTAACTGAGAGGGTAATTAGTTTACAATATGCAATGGACCTTTTGCCTAAGTTCCATATTCTGTAAAGTAGAATATTTCTTACAGTCTTTAATTGGACAAAAAGCAGAACTGGCATTTACGTCAGGGGCATGTTGGTCCATTAAGGAGAGGTTTGTTTTTCCAAGTGTAAAAATAGGTCTTATACTGCAGTCTAAATATTCCCCTTCCCTGGACTAAGAGTAATATAAATAAATAGAAATAGAGTAAAACAAATATATATTGATCTCAGATGTAAAGCTACTTAGTAGAGATGCTGTGATTAAACCATTATTATTATTAGTAGTATTTGAAGGGCTGTGTGCAACAAGGGCGCAAGTTTTTATGTCTCTTTGTCTCTTACTCTGGTTCTAGCTCAACCCAACATGGCCGCCGTATTCCAAGTCACGTGACTACCGATTGGCGGGAAACAACACAACATTCCTCTCTTGTAGATACAGAACCTACTTGAGAGGCTATAACTAAATAATTTAAAACCGTTCATAAGTCCAGTCTTTCTGGTGGCTTGACCACTCTTCCAGATCTAGTACTTATAGAAGTATGGAGCCATGCGAGTGCTGGAGTATCTGGACTACATGTAGTAGCTTAAAGGGGCCGTCTCACCCACAGTGCTTAGCGTGCTTTTGTTATTGTTTATATCCGGGACTTTGACCCTTATTCACAGCGGGAAGCTCACGAACTAAGCATATTCTTTATGTTGGTGACATGATAATTTTGATTTGAACATGGATGACCTTGATGAAACTAACAGTACCTTACAAGTTGAAAAGTGTTATACAGCAGTACTTGGCTGTACTATAACATTTACCGCTCACCTGTCGCTGCTATAAACAGAATACTTTCCGGGTAATACTAATATTTATGAAAGCGAGAGGTTTCTCTGGGATTTCTCTCCTCGGTTTTATTTTTACTTGCAGACAGAGAGAGAGAGAAATCTACTAGCAGGCAATCTCGTTGCTGGCAGTAGCAGAGAACCAGTTCAAGAGAGAACAGTGAACGAATTACAGCTCGATCGTTTCAATGGGAAATTATTATCACGGCGGCTCTGTTGTCAAATTTTGTGCGAGTCATAAACTTTGATCGATCATCTCGGCGAAATCACGGCGTGAAAGCCCTTCAAAACCAGAGAGAGAGACCTGTTTCCACAAGTTAAATGCCGAAGCTCTCAAAATGATTTTAGGAAATTGCTCAATTCTTTTCGGGTCGACCAAGCGGAGTTTCGTTGCCTATAATATTTTGTTCACTATAATATTTACCGCTCACCCGTCGCTTCCAAACCCTGTCATCAGTACTATAAACAGAGAATAATAATTATGAAAAGAGAGGTTTCTCCCCTCGGTTTTATTTTTCCCTGCAGAGAGAGAGAGAGCATCTGCTAGCAGTAAATCTCATGAATCAGTTCAAGAGAGAACAGTGAACTTCAAATGATCAACCCGGTGAATCCGAAAATATCGGCAAAATCACTGTCTAATAGCCCGGTTTTCGCCCTTTAAAACCAGTGAGAGACCTGTTTCCACAAGTTAAACGCCAATTAAAGCCCTGAAAATAATTTTAGGAAACGGTTCTTCAAGTGGAGTTTTGTTACAAATTGTGGTCACGTAAGCCAGCCACGGTGTTCAAAAACCCAAGTCGGCTCAAAGATAGTAGATACTCGAACTAAGCGCTAATATATCTTTACATATAAATATTAATGGTCAGAATAGCTTCTCCATGTTGTAGGTGGAAATCGTGGACACAAACGGATAATTGTTTCCTTTCGTTGAGTACGAACGAGACTGGCACCATCAGAGAACTACGGCCACCTGAAATAAAACTAAAATTTGCATGACCAAATAATTTAAAACACTTAAATAAGAGGCTCAATAGGAAGAGCAATAAAAAAGATTCAACCAAGTATGATTTTTTTGACGATAGCTGGAAGGATGGCAGAGATATAGAGAAGATTAAAATCACTGCCATAAAAGTCTGGATTTCGATGGCATCGAAAATGGCCGCAATGCTATGTGAGCGCGCTAAGCACTGTGGGTGAGACGGCCCCTTTAAGGAAGCTCAGCCGCAACCGGAACTACATCAGAACGTCCTAGTTCTGTCTGTAACTCTGGTGGTCTGGACTTCACTGGACTAGCAGGTAATGATTGGGTAAGGCTGTCTGCGAGTCTAGCACTTCTTGCACCATGCATAGCTGCCCCTGTAGATGGGATCGTGAGATCACGACTGTCTGCACAGGGAAAGGTCATGGTCTTTTCTTCTGCGCCGTATCTTTTCACATCACTTCTGTAGGTGTCATCATGCATTAGATGATCCGCATGTACGAACCTCCGTAGATTTCCTGGGACTCTTACAAGGTATGAATTAGGACCCTTTATTTCAACAACTGTTCCTGAAATCCACTTTTCTTTTTCCCCTCGGACATTTCTCACCTTGACTGGTTGATATAGATCATAGGATCTCATTTGTGGATTTCCCCCATCTCTTTTGAACTTTGAGGCCACTTGGCTGCTTTCTACCTTTTCCTGCAAGCTTGGTTTGACTAGTGACAGCAGAGTTTTGGGGTTCCTCTTCAGAAACAACTCTGCTGGTGTTCTCCCAGTGGTAGAATGGGGAATATTTATGTAGCAATTAAAACAACAAATTTGCCATTCGATGTTGCAGAGGCAGCTGTGGGTCTGACTTAGCAAACATACGTTTAAAGGTCTGGACATGATGCTTCACCTGGTTGGCTTTCAAGAACTTCTTGAACTCCTCTGCAATGAACTGGAGTCCATTGTCCGTGACTACCTGGTTTGGAAAACCAAATCTGGCAAACAGGGTTCTCAGTGCAGTAATAGTAGCATTTGCAGTGGTGCTGTTCATGGGAAAAACTTCCAGCCATTTAGAAGGACTATCTACAATGAGGAGAAACTGCTGACCCTTAATCTCACAGTAGTCTATATGTATCCTTTGGCCATGTTTCTGTTGCCCAAGGCCACAGTAATAGTGGTGCTGACTTTGGTGATTTCTAATTGTTAGTGCATGAAGAACAAGCTCTAACCATGTCATCAACATCTTGATCTAGACCTGGCCACCATACAAATGATCGGGCAAGTGCCTTCATCTTATTCATACCAGGGTGGCCTTCATGCAATTCAGCTAGTATGTGATTCTGCAGTTCTCCTGGTATGACGACCCGTCGCCCCCATAGTAAGCATCCATCTTCAACTGACAGTTCGTGTCTTCTATCCCAGTATGCCTGAAGGTGCGGCTCATTGCAGCAGGTAGACCATCCAGACATTGTATATTCATAAACTTTGGACAGTGTCGTATCTCTACTTGTGTGCCTTGCAATATGGGTCAGCATCTCTTGGGGATCCGACTGGTAGACGACTTAACAAATCTGCATTAGCATTTGCAGCTGAGGAACGGTATTCAATTCTATACTGATAGCCAGAAAGCAATAGAGCCCAGCGCTGCATTCTGGCTGCTGCTAGTGGAGGTATGCCTGACTTGGGACCAAAAATACGAGTGAGGGGTTTATGGTCTGTGACCAATTGAACTTCTTGAGGCCAAATATTATGGCCAGGCCCTCTTTCTCGATTTGTGCATAGTTGGTTTCTGCTGAGCACTGAGAGTTCTGGAAGCAAAAGCTACAGGTCGTTCAACACAGTCTTCATACCTATGGCTCAACACTGCACCAAGTCCATATGGACTTGCATCAACACTGAGAACCAAGGGCTTGCTAGAATCATAGTGAACCAAAACTTCATCTCCAGACAGGATTTCTTTAGCATGATTAAATGCATCTTCACAGTTCTGAGCAATTTGCACTCTGCAGAGATGAAGTAAGCCATACAAGGGGTGTAGGCTGGTGGCCAGATTGGAGACAAACTTTCCATAGTAATTAACCATGCCCAGGAACGATTTTAGCTCTGACACATTCCTAGGTCTAGGCGCCTTCTGAATGGCCTCAATCTTACTTTGTAGTGGTGGAATACCATCAGCACTCAAGAGCATGACTTAAATAGGTTACCTCTGACTTGAAGAACTCGAACTTGTCACCATTTAGTCGAACATTGTGTTGATCCAATCTGCCAAATACCTCATTAAGCACTCTTGGTGTTCTTCTGCATCATTAGTGGCTACCAAAATATCATCATTATAACAGAAAACCTAATCAACTTCTGAGAGAATCTTGTCCATGCATGCCTGGAAAAGAGCTGGAGCTGTTTTTACTCCAACGCTAAGACGCTTAGTGGCCAACAGTCCCCGACTCTTCATCTAAAACCAACTGGTTAAATGCTCCAGACAAATCAATCTTTGAGGACACCTTTGGTGGACTTCCATTCTGAGTGATTTTTGCAAAAAGATCCTATATAGTAGGCAGCTTATATCAGTCATCTTCGATCAGCTCATTCACTCTCTTGTAGTCTCCACAAACTCGGACAGAACCTTGGGCCTTTGGCACATGAACCACTGGAGATGCCCACTCACTGTAGGTGACGGGGTATAGAATGTCAGCATGTACTAATCTGTCATATTCCCTCTCAACTACACTGTAAGAGAGTATGGTACTGGCCTTGCTTTTTGATATACTGGCCTTGCATCTGGCTTTAGCTTCAGGGAAGCTTTCACTCCACTAATGCCATTTCCGTCAGTGTTAAACAGCCTTCCATGTTTGTGGAGCAGGTCATTGAAATCAGGTGGATAATCTTGAGAGGTTGGTACATGTACTTGGCCTCTCTTCTTCTTATGCTCATGCAGACAGATCAAAAATGTTCTGCCAGTTTAGCCTAATCTTGCTTAACCAGTCCCTACCAAACAGGGTAGGACGTTTTCCTTTCACCACAATCAAATCTAACACATGTGTAGGGTTTGAACCATATTGAATTGGAATGCTCACAACTCCAAGAATGGGTACTTGTTCCCCAGTATAGTTACTTTAGTGTTTACCAAACATAACACAACTGCTCACTTCGGTTGGTGAATATAGACTAACTTTTAATGGATTCACTTCTGTCCTTATATGGTAATACAATCATTACAATGAATTACGTCATTATGCAATACTAGTGTTAATACACTACACCCCTCCCCCTTTTAAATGAAAACAACAGAACAAGGTTGACTCAGCAGCAAAACGCCACTCAATGGTTAACAAGGTAATCGGCCAACTTGGCTGGTGGCTGCCGCACTCTTCCACTTCGTCTGACTCCACTAGCTGCAGTCTCGGTTGCCACGGTAACATCATCGTTCACAACCGGTTCTGGTTCTGGCTCTAGCTCTGGTTCAGAAATCTCTACTTCCTTACTGGGCACTACTGGTATTTTCTTTGCAAACTGGAGATTACGTCTGACTGTGACTCCTGTCTGATCTGACTGGCAAACCATGTCTGATCCACTCATGCCTACTACCGTGTACTTCTCTGGCTTGAAGTTAGGTTCTAACTTACCCTGCCTCTCATTCTTCATGATTACCGTATCACCTTCCTGGATTCCGCTCTCAACAGCTTTCCTGTCAGCGTACTCCTTCACTTTCAACTTGTATTCCCTGTCCCTATCTCTAGCTATCTCTGAATAGTTATCAGCTGAGAAATCTAATTGGGGCAACTTTGTACGCATTTCCCTACCAAACATAAGAGAAAATGGTGAACAGGTTGTTCCAGTGTGGGGAGTCGACCTATACGCTAGTAGAAACAACCTGAACTCTTTCTGGATGTCTTTCTTCTCTAATGTCGCTATCTTAAGAACTTTCAAGATTGACCTGTTGGTTCTCTCCACTAGTCCATTAGCCCTAGGCCACAGGGGTGTGGTTGACAACCACCTAACATTCCCCATCCTAAGGAATGACTGAAACTCCTTAGAAATGAACTGCGGTCCATTGTCTGTTCTAAGTACCTCTGGAAAACCAAACCTAGCAAAAACTGCATCTAAAAAATCTATCACATTCTCCGCCTTAGTAGACCTGAGTAATGCTACTTCGAAAAATCGACTATAATAATCTATTACAACAACAACATGCCTACCGTCTGGCAATGGCCCTAATAAATCTATACTACAAAATTTCCAAGGGGCTGTTGGCATCTCTGTTGTAACTACTGGTACGGGAGGGTCATAGCCTGACACTAGCTGACATAACTCACAGCATTTGCACATGGACTCCACATTTTTGTCTAAGCCTACCCACCAGACTTTACTCCTCAACCTCTGTTTACATTTCACTATGCCTTGATGCCCTTCATGTGCTAACTTCAAAACTCTATCTTGTAAACTAGGAGGGATAAATATACGTTTCCCTCGCAAAATCACTCCATCACACTCACTAAGCTCTGCGCTCACTGCTTTTATACTCATTGAGCATTTCTCCCATTTTCCTGTTCTAATGGCCTCTTTCATTACTTGTACAACCTCGCACTCATCTGAGCTAGTCTTTATTTCCTGCCACGACATAGCTTCTGGCACTGCCTCCTTAACTATCATGGAAATGTACTGCCTAGTGTCATCCTCTACTGGAGAATCTGCACTGTCTCTACAACTCAGTCTAGACATAGGGTCTGCTATGTTGGTCTCTCCTGGCCTGTAAACTATCCTGAAATTATACGGCTCTAGTCTTAAACTCCATCTCTCTAATCTAGGTGTGGACTTGGAATTAGCATTGTTAAAAATATGAGTAAGTGGCTTGTGGTCAGTGACTAACGTAAACTTTGTTCCTAACAGGTATAAACCAAAATGCTCACAAGCCCAAACTAAAGACAACGCTTCCCTTTCTGTCTGCGAATATCTACTTTCCACATCTGTCAAACTACGGTGTCCATAAGCAACTACCTTCTCAGTCCCTCCCTGATTCTGAACTAAGACAGCTCCTAACCCAACTGGACCAGCATCGGCCACTACCGTTGTTTCAGCCTCCCTATCAAAATAGGCTAAGGTTTCACTAGCACTCAGAACACGCTTAATCTCTTGAAAACTATCTTCCTGCCTCTGGGTCCACTCAAATGTAACTGACTTCCTGGTCAATTCCCTTAGCGGTGCAGAAAGAGTAGCTAAATCTGGTATATATCTACCCACATACTGAACTAGACCTAAAAACCCTCTCAACTCAGACACATTACCCGGCGCCCTGGCACCTACTATGGATTCTACTTTGCCTGGGTCTACGGCTATTCCTTTGTCTGAGATTACATGCCCTAGAAAATTAACCGAAGACAAACCGAACTGACACTTGTCCGGATTCAGTGTCAAACCACTCTCTGACAATCTAGTCATAACTGCTAGTAATCTACTCTCGTGTTCAGCAGCATCTTTCCCAAACACCATGATATCATCTGCTAAATTTAACACTCCTGGCAATCCAACTAACACTTTCTGGACAGTATACTGAAATACCTCGGGTGCACTTGAAATTCCCATGCCTAGCCTCCTTCATACGAAATAGCCCTACATGAGTGATAAATGTTGTAATCTCTCGCGAGTCTTCCTCTAACTCTAGCTGAAAGAACCCCTGCTTAAGGTCTAATTTAGAAAACACGCTAGCTCCATTAAGCTCTACTAACATTTCCTGCATTGTCGGAATAGGGTATCTCTCGCGAATAATCGCCTGGTTTACCTTTCTAAAATCTATACACATACGAATTTCATCATTAGCCTTGGGAACTATCACAATCGGACTTACCCATGTGGAAGCCACTCCTTCTACTGACTCTATGATCTCCTCCTCCTGAAGTCTATCCAGCAGATCTGCCACCTTGTCACGGTAACCAAAGGGTAGTCGCCTCACTGGCTGAGCAACCGGCTCAACCTTATTGTCAACATGTAGCTTAACCTTACTCCCTTTTAGTTTACCCACCCCTGAAAAACATTCTGGGAAATTAGACTTAATTTCCGTCTCTAAGCTAATGTTACATTTTTCTCCCAAAACGGAATTTACCTGAAGTAATTGTAATTCATTAGCTGTCTTATTGCTTATCAAATTACTGACAGATGCATTACTACTGAATACATAAAACACCGCAAAAACTTTGTTATCTCCGACACACACTTCCGTTTCGAAGTCGCCTTTCAATTTAAGCGGTTCCGTTTGGCCAAAAGCATACAATTCCTTGTTTGTTTTCCTAAGCGCTACTGTGCTTTTGATTTCATTAAACAACTTTGCTGAAACGATATTCACCGCAGCCCCAGAATCAATGACAAATGGAAAACTCTTTCCCCCAACTATTGCTTCACACATCGGAGTTTCCTTAATATTCCTAACCTCCGCCACAGAAAACAAATAAGTTACCCCACTGTCCTGATTCTTATAACTGTCATTAGCGCCGGCGGGATCCTCTGAAATCTGATGCTGAACTCGGCCACCCCTTCGCGAACGGTTTCTGCCACGTGCGGGAGACTGCGTTGTTTCTCCTCCTTTGCAGAATTTTGCCTTTGCAAAATGTCCCACAGCACCACAATCGTTACATTCCTTGCCTATAGCCTTGCACGTCTTGTCACTAGCCCTGTGACCATTCCGTCCACAGCGAAAACACACCAGCCCCGTCACTTGCGAAATTCCACTCTGAGTTGTAGGAGGTGTGTCGCTATTCTCAACTCCGCGTTTTGCGTCAAGGAGAAGAAATGTACTGGCTTGTTGGACAGCATCTGCCAGTTTCAAAGTAGTTCCTTTCTGTAACAGTTTCCTCTCTATCCCTCTGTGATTTATCCCGCTGATAAACTGTTCCACGAGATTGTCGTTCAGGATATCGCCCGTGAATTCACAATGCCTGACCGCATTCCGCAACCTCACCTCAAAGGCCGCCACGCTCTCGCCTTCTCCTCGCTTAATCGTTCGAAAATTTGATCTCTCCAGTCGGGTGTTCCTTACTGCCCCATAGTGCTCGATTAACTTCGCCTTAAGGACAGTGTATTCCTCCGATTTCGGGACCGTGGGCGCCACCAAATCTCGCAGCGTTTCGTACTGAGCCGGGGTCAGCCCACACAACAGCAGCACGACTTGACTTTCCGTTGGAGTCTCCATTAACGCGAAGTAACACTCTAAACGTTCCAAATAGCTCTCGATGTCCCCAACCCCTGTATAGGTTGGGATCGGAATGCTCTGCACCATCGCCTGAGCCATGTCTCCGAATCCTCGTCGCCAATTTAGTGTTTACCAAACATAACACAACTGCTCACTTCGGTTGGTGAATATAGACTAACTTTTAATGGATTCACTTCTGTCCTTATATGGTAATACAATCATTACAATGAATTACGTCATTATGCAATACTAGTGTTAATACACTACAGTTACGTAGATATATGTCACATGCCTTCAATTGGTATTCTGACAACAAAGCCTTATAGACAGATTCAGAGATGGTAGACCTAGATGCATCAGTGTCCAGTTGCATATCAACGTTATCTCCCACTTTAACACTTACTATGTAGGGCTCACATTTTGTGTTATCATGCAGGCACTTATCCTCTGATATCTACTGGTTAAAGTGTGTACCCCTATTTGGCCTACCTCTGCCCTCCCATCTTTCCTTTGTGGGACATACTCTCTGTAAATGACCCTTCTGGTTGCATTCATGGCAAACTAAATGCTTTAATTTGCATCTTTCTGTGGGGTGATTGTAACCACAACACTTGCACTGCTCCTTTTCTCCTGTTGAACTTTGTTGATTTCCTCAGCCTGTGGTGTCTTTGATGATTCTCCCATATGTTCTCGGTTAGCTTTACCTGCCATTTCATCGGCTATACACCGGCTTCGTTCTTGCTGTCTCGAATGTAAGCTCTCTTTCCGACAATAACCTTTTCTGGGTTGTAGTCATATTGGGATGTAAACCAGATACTCTAATCTCTCTCAAAGCCCCTTTCAAAAACGAGCCAAAAGCGCAGTTGGAGGCCAGAGTTCTCAATCTTACAATGAAGTTTCCCACGGATTCATTTTCTTTTTGGCTTGCCGTCCAAAATAATAATAACGATAGGCTTCGGCTCAAAATTAATGGAATGCGCCTGTCATGGCTGCCTGCTTTCGCCGTAAGCTCCGTCTATTTCTTCAAATATTTCTCCTTTGGGGGATTTTTATTGACTAAGGATGTACTCAAGGTTCAATCCAAAGCCGTTCTACTTCAGCCTGGACATTATTTATCGAAACCTAGTGTCTTCTTGGATCATTTCGAATGGTTTTATGGCCATATGCGAGTGAGCTTCGAGTTCGTCAAGTTATCATCACATTATAACGTCAACTATCCTACTCTAAAGGTCTCGAAACATGGAAATACAACCCTGGCTCTTCCTGGAAGGCTGTTTGTTATGGACCTGACCATCTTTATGGATGTAAAGGCTAATCCAGGCCCTGGTTTAGTGGAAAATATAGCTGTTTCTCGGTCTAATGACGCCGCTGTTAAATTTAATTATCCCGCCAAAGATACGAGTGGAACAATAGGCTATTCAAGACAACGGCTCTTCGCCCTTAGATCTAATTTTGTCATACCAATGGAAGTCTATATGACCCTCAGGCAACAACGAATACTTAAAACCCGTCGCACCAGAGCTGGGAAGTGGATAAAGTCCAAGATCCATAAAATACCGGTTTATTTGGCACCGCGTTTTGCTTCTCCTGCTGGAATAAATTATTCAAGCCAAAGACAAAGCTACCTTCGCCTAATACAAACAACTCCATCTACTGAATCAAGCATGTCGAACAATCTTCTTGACTTTTGTCTCCTAAATGCGCGCTCTATTAGAAACAAAGCGCTTTATATCAAGGATTATATTGTTGAACACGACCTCGATGTGCTTGCACTAACGGAAACCTGGCTTGATCCTGGAGAAAAAGATAATTATTACGTAAGAGAAATCTGCCCAACGGGTTATATCTTCCACCATATCCCGAGGGAGGGCTCGAACGGAGGAGGTGTCGGACTCCTAACAAAGAAACATATGCAAGTAAAAAAACAGTCTCAAATAGAATTCAGATCGTTTGAGTACTTAGACCTACTGTTGAAATATCCTCGTGGCTGCATCAGAGTTGTTACTATTTACAGACCCCCGTCATCTAAAGAAAATGGTCTGAAGGAAAACGACTTCCTTGCTGAATTCCCGACTCTACTGGAACAACTAGCAGTGACTTCGGCCAAGCTACTGATAACTGGTGATTTTAATTTCCACGTTAATAAGCCATGTGAAACGTATGCTAAAAAGTTTCTTGGTATACTTAAGTCATTTAACTTGAAACAACATGTCAGCGGTCCCACCCACAAAGATGGAAACACTCTTGATCTGCTGATAACTCGATCTGAAGATGATATTGTGACTGGCGTCAACATCATTAACTCAGAAATCGGTAAGTGTGATCACTTCACAGTCCACTGTAAATTGAGATTTGTGAAACCACCTTTTGAGAAAAAAGTGATTGTAAACCGAAAGCTTCGACAAGTGGATATGGATTCTCTGCGATCCGATTTGGGGAATTCGAGCCTCATAGCTAACAATATGGATACGGATGTTTCTTCTCTTATCGTGAATTACGAAAGTACACTGATTGGATTATTGGATACCCATGCACCTGCAAAGAGACGCACCATCACTCTCAGGCCGCACGCACCCTGGTATAATGACTCTATCAATGATGAAAAAAAGAAACGCAGGAGACTGGAGCGTCGGTGGCGTGCAACACGCCTCTGCATTGATAGGGAACTTTACGTGAATCAGTGTGCTTCTGTGAATCAAATGATAAGTGATGCGAAATCGAATCACTACTCTGCGATCATCGCCGAGAACAAATCTAACCAGAGAGTTCTTTTCAACACTGTAGACAAACTACTTCACCGGAAGACTGAAACGTGCTATCCAACAGCTACCTCCAAAGATCAACTTGTCGATAAATTTGCGGTCTTTTTCTCTGAGAAAATCTGCAAAATGCGTTGTGAGCTATCTGCTGGATCCGACTCGGTTGTAAATCCATTACCTGATGTCCCGTGTTGCAAAGTGGAATTTTCACAGTTCCGATGTATGAGTTCTGATGACGTAAGTAAATTGCTGGTTTCCGCCAGTCTGAAAACCTGTGACCTAGACCCGCTCCCTTCCACTTTAATGAAAGGCTGCTTGGATATTCTACTGCCTGTAGTCACTAGAATAGTCAATATGTCACTGGAAACTGCAACCATGCCGCAACATTTTAAGGAAGCAATGGTGAGACCGAAACTTAAAAAGGACTCCTTAGATACTGAACTGTATCCTCATTTCAGACCAATCTCAAATCTAAAACTTGTGTCTAAAGTTATTGAGAAAGGTGTCGCCTGTCAACTAGTTGATTATCTTAAGGCAAATGGACTTGAGGAACTTTTGCAATCTGCATACAAAACCTTCCATAGCACGGAGACTGCACTTGTGAAAGTGCAAAATGACATTCTATGTGCAATCGATCAACAGCAGAGTGTCATATTACTTCTCCTTGACTTATCAGCCGCGTTTGACACTGTGGACCATGAGCTTTTAATATCACGGTTGCGGACTAGATTTGGAATCAAGGGAAATGTCCTGCGCTGGTTTGAGTCCTATCTTCGGGATCGTAAACAGTTTGTCCAAATTGATGGCATACGGTCAGCATCTAAGGATCTACAGTGTGGTGTACCACAAGGGTCAGTCCTGGGACCTATTCTCTATTTACTGTACACTTCCCCACTTGGTGACATTATCCGAAGTCACGGTCTATTGTTCCATCTCTACGCCGATGATTGCCAGGTATATGTGTCATTCAAGCCCACACCAGAAGAAACCGCAGCTGCAGTCTCCAAAATCGAGGCCTGTGCTCGAGACATTGATGCTTGGATGCTATGTAACAAATTAAAGCTGAATAGAGGAAAAACGGAACTCCTTGTGCTAAGTGTTCAACATCGCCCGCGCCCGCAAATACAAGTTGTTAATGTCGCTGATGCAATCATATCTCCATCAACTTCAGCCAGGAATATAGGAGTAATATTCGACCAATCCATGAATTTAGAGCAACAAGTTCAAAATGTGTGTAAAATAGCTTTTTATCATATCCGCAATATAGCTAAGATTAGGAACTGCCTTTCCCAGAAGGATACCGAGACACTAGTGCATGCTTTTATATCTTCTAAACTGGACAACTGTAATTCATTGCTTACAGGACTTCCTACTTATCTGATAGATAAACTACAGAGAGTGCAAAATGCTGCAGCGCGCCTGGTCACACGCACCCGAAAGTTTGATAGGATAACGCCAATTTTGAAGCAACTTCACTGGCTACCAGTTAAAGAACGAATCTCCTATAAAATACTTCTGCTGACCTACAAGGCTCTTAACGGCATGGCACCTCATTATATTTCTGACCTCCTCGATAAATATGTACCTGTAAGAACTCTTCGCTCCTCGAATAAGCATCTTCTTAAAGTACCATGCTACCGCCTAAAGACGTATGGAAGCCGCGCGTTTCAAATTACAGCTCCTACTCTTTGGAACTCGCTTCCTATGGGGGAAAAGCGGTCATGCTCACTTTCACATTTTAAGTCTAATGTAAAAACATTTCTTTTTAAGCAAGCGTTTGTATGAACTTTAGTTATTTTTATTATTTATTTAATGTTATTTTTATTTTATTTTATTATTTCTATTTTATATTGAATGTGAAGCGCTTTGAACTATAGGAATATAGCGCTATATAAATCTACATATTATTATTATTATTATTAAAATGGTCTTGCAGCAATTCTTTAAGCTCTTTATAAGATTTAGAACTCGGAGCATCTGGGCTACATACGTTTTTTTAGCACTCTGTAGGTCTCTGGTCCCACTGAAGCCAGGAATAAACTCGTTTCACTTTCCTCCTTGATTTCGTTGACGATCATAAATGCGTCCATACGGTCGCAATAATCTTCAAAATCTGATTTTTCTACAAAAGCGCTAATACTACCGTACACATGCAGCCATCGTACTTAGTTTTCTTGTCCGTTTATAATGATCCTCGTCGCCAGTTTTATGTCTCTTACTCTGGTTCTAGCTCAACCCAACATGGCCGCCGTATTCCAAGTCACGTGACCCCCGATTGGCGGGAAACAACACAACACAAGTGACTCCTGATCACGTTCTAAATTCTCCTTCAAATTCTGTTTTCTAAACAGCCTTTCATTGTATTTTGTTGATGAAGTATACTGTACACACATGCAAGTTATAACAACAACTGCGCTATTGGAAATGTTGTATTATTTTCATCTATTTCACTAATTTTCCTTAAATCTGCGAGACTATTTCTGGAATTGTGAGTGTGTCAGTTATCATTGCCTATTATATGTATATATTATTATACGGAGAAGAAAGAAAGTTTGCCTACCTCTTACGGGATCTTGATCTTTCGGCGTATCAGTATCCACTGATATCCCCAGATCCTCGGCGTACTTATCTCCATACCACACCAGAAGCTCTGTTCCCACTGAAATCTCCTTGTAGCTGCGGTAATAAATCTCTCCACGGTACTGTAATGCTACCAGGTTCTGTTCGCGTTCACAACGTGAACAGTTCACGAATCTCATCCAGTTACTGGTTGTTTCATCGTATCCATCAACGAAGTAGTGGAATTTTCCATCTTTCGTTACCTAGTTTGTTAAACAATATGGAATGTTCCAGAACATACATATTTCAAGAAAGGTTTTCCCGGACAATTACAAACGGCAAGCAACATTCCCAGACCGAAATGCATTGTGGTTGTAATTACCCAGCTGTGCGAAACGGATAAACTATAGCCTAATTTAAAAATCGATTGGCAGGAGACCATTACCTTTATTTTAAATAGGCGTATTTCAATTGAGTGTGAAAGGTACACGATATCTCCGTAGTCGTACTGCAACAGTGATCGTATTAAACTTTACATGTTTAGTCATGGATGGCATTTTAGGAACTGCAGTGAATCCACTATCAGGTTGATAGTGTGCGAGTCATATTAAAGGGATAAGTCTTTTACTTTTAAAACCTGATCAATTGACACCGCGAGAATGATATAAACTTACCTCCCACATATAGCTGCTGTCGTTTTCAATCTCCATGTCGTCGAGTTGGACTTTTCTGCCCTGGTATGGTCCAAACCTGGCTCCTTTTACTATCGCAGATTTAGCAAACACACCCAGGCCTGCATTTGGTATGGATGAGTTAAATATCTCCAGACAGACGGGTAGAGAAGCTCGAGCTGCTGTTGAAGTACTTGTAGCAAGCGTAGAATCCGAGATGACGTACAGAGGACCATGTACTGGACATTCTCCATAGTGGAGATCTTGGCAGTCTTCACAGACTATTGTACAAAATATCCAATCACAATGCAGAACGATAACAAAACACTGGAACTTAGTACGATTATTTGAGCTTATCAGTATAGAGTAGAAGAGTTATTTCAACTTGCTCGAGTTTTAAACCGGTAAAAGCAAAATCGCGTGGATATGCTAGGATTTGGAAGGCTTTATTTTTGTTTTGCAATTGATGCGTTTAGCTCTCGTTGCCTAATTGGCTCTGGTTACAGTATAGTCGTAACGTTAACGAAATGATTACATCGGTATAGGCTGCAGTCATAACAAGTTTGTATGGAACAGAATGAAGAAGCGGAAAGTATGGATTGCAAGTGGGTTAAGGTTGGTCCCCCCCTGCCCCGGGGACACTCCGATATATAATTAAGCTATACGGGTATGTACCGCCCAACGTGGTACTGATTTCACATTTTGCAACCAAATTTCAGATCTGAGAATTAAAAATGCCTTGAATGCGTTCTGTAACGGGGAATGGGATTTATTCAGAAAAGCGAAAGTTACATTGATTCTTATAAACCTTTTCAATTCACACAATCACACCTCGTTGGTGAATTAAAGTATAATATTTTGAAGAGCAGTGTATGTGGTTCATTTATATAGAAGTTGAATGTGTTGATAACCCCTGTCAAGCTAAACTCAAAACGGAGTATCAAAATTAAGCAAATCTAAAACGAGGTATCAAACTTGAAACTCTACATTTGAGGAGCAGGGCGGCACATACCCACCCAAAAGTTGGTAGAGTAACACCCACTCTTCCCCCCCCCCCCCTCCGGTAGTGTGCCTTTTTGTATTCAGTAGGTGGATGTTTTGAGTGGCGCATATAGTACGAGCTACGAGTATGATAAATCAGGCATTTCGCATTTCTAGACTGGTCTCTTGTTAATAATGATTAGGCATTGAACGACTATTATTTACAGGTTTTCACCAGAAGTGATTCTGAGGAACCTACTCAAAATATTCTTGTCTTATCAATCAAACCATGCACTAGCGAAGTCGACAAATGTTAACAATTGTCACCGCCAAGACTTGATTTTAAATATTCACACCCCTCCCTGATTTTTCGTCAGATGGGCCGGAGTCGGCGTGCCAGGGTGGTGCAGTGAAGCGCTTCGTCTATCACCTTTGTAGCCCAGGTTCGATCCCCGGACGCGGCGCCATATGTGAGTAGAGTTTGTTGGTATCTCGCCCTTGCTCCGAGGGTTTTTCTCCGAGTTCTCCGGTTTTCCTCCCTCCATAAAAACCAACACGCTAAATTCCAGTTCGATCTGTGGATTATCCGGGTCCTGACTTTGATCAGCCCCTATGGTTGTTTCAGGTCACGTTTTTAATACTAAACAGAGTTTGTTTCATAAGAATATTACCGCTTAACAGTTAACAAAAATAAACTAAAAATGTTATGGTTGCAGTTGCCCTCAGTTGAGAAAATACTTTCCCTCTTCTTCACACAGCGACACAGTTTTTTTTTGGCTCCAAATTATATTGTTACAATATCTCTTGACTGTAAAGCTCTGGCCAAGTTAACGGACTCGTAAGTCAATGCAAAGTTCCAACTTGCGCTTCGTTTGGCCACCCACTCGCATGGACTTACGATGACAGTCAAATTGGACACTCTGCTTCTAACTATAAAACATTACCGCAGGACGGAGATCTTTTTACTACACATGCAAGATTCCTCCTCGATTTGACCTAACTTGCAATCTATCTTCCCTGAGCATATATCATACATCAATCTCTCATTCATTTCTGATGGTAACCATAACGTCATGCCTGAAGGCTAGTACAACCGTCCGTTATTTAACTATAATGACAAGGTACGATAAAACATATAGACTAAGGTTAATCAGTCCTGAAATACTTGTTCAGTTTAGTCTTAAAGCGGCCAAATCAAGAAAGGAGTAATCTCTATTACTGACTCAATAACGTAACACATAACGGTTGAACATGTAAAGGTGAATGAGTTGTGGGAACACAAAACTCTTGAAAATGAAATGAACAAGCATAAGAAATCCTTAATTTCGTTTGTGTCCAGCCAAATACGGGTAACAGTCAATCAAAGTTCGCGCATGATTCATCTATTTTAGAACACATTTTCGTTATAAATTTAAAAATAAAACTAGTACTGCCTCCTCTACTTACACATGTAGTGATCATCTTCCGGGACTTCAGCTTCTCTGTAGCTCGTGTATGCAGCTCTTGGTCTTTTAGGATATCTACTCCCAGTGTCATGTTTTTGTTTCTCTTTAACTTCTATCGGAACACCAAAGAAGGACTCTTCATTTTCTAGTTGATCTGCCAGTCTTCCAAGCTCTTCAAAATCTGAATCCCCACAAGAATCAGGGACGGCGCGACTGTTCTCCACAGTTCTTGCTGTCTGCATATTGTTCAAACCAGTGCTCGTGCAGGTTATGCTGGAAGACTAAGCGAGAGAGGGGGAATGCTGTTGATTCTGATAACTTCGTTTTTCCACATATGTTCACTTATTTGCATTATCGCCGTAGTCATATTTGCGAAGTACTATTTCAAATACGAATTGTAGTGTTTCATCAGGGGGTCCCAAATATTGAGAAAATACTTCTCATGCAAATGAGTAAACCGAAATTTGACATACGCTTCTTTAAAAAAATCATTAGCAAGTATTGTTTACCGTTCGGACTGTTGTATATAATTATTCAATAGATGGCTTATTATTCTTTTTTGCTGGCAGTGGTTTCAACTAGCGTTCCAGCAGTGTAGTGGAAGTACAAGCAGTTGGAAGGGTCGAGGTTCGAACTCCAGTAGAGGCACACGTTTTCTTTCTATGTCGTTTCTTTACTTCTTGACTCCTTACTTGTAGCTTATCAGTATGTAAGTAGTGTTAGCGGTTCATGAATATGAGGATTAAGAACAGTTTCACAACTAGGGATGAAAATCAGTTTAAACACTAGTGATTCTTAACTGATGTTTCATTGGGTTTCCAAACTCATCCACCTGACCAAATTACCACTAGGCCCTCCAGAATGAAAAATAATGGTCAAATGGGAGATGGGAGTGGTACCCTGCGCTGACAGCTGTGTCTGTTGAAAAAAATAGGTCCCTATATCTGGAGCATGTGTTTTGCTGCTCCTAAGCTTCAGAAGAGGAGAGCTAATGCCATCTAATCCTGTACCAACGTTAAGTGGAAGGGACTTGATTAGTTTGAATACGGACTCTTCAGTGAAGTGGAATGATGAACGTAGCATCTGAAAGCTTCCTAGAATTGATAAAGTCCTTTAGGATTTGTTGGTCCCGGCAAGTATTGACGTCATGGTTAATGATTGAAGAAACAATAGAAGCAAAATGTTTGTTAAGTGTTCGAGACCTCGATTGGATCAGAAATTTCGTTGCGAGAACCGTTATCAATTAGGACGTGATCACTGTTCCCCTTTTAATTACGAGTCGGTAAAGTTTCTAAGGGTTTTCCAAAGTAGCCGCGAACTCCTTTTGTTCTCTTCTATCTCTCTTTTGATAAATCGAGATTTTTCTTTTTCCACCAAATGGACGACTTTAGTTCGAGCAGCCTTGTAGGATTCTTTCGTGGCTGCGCCTGAATCAGCTCGTATCTTTAGTCGCGTTCTTTAATAGTACTTAGTATTTCGTTACAGAGCCATTCAGGTTTAATTTGTGACTTAACTTATTGTTCTACTTCAAAGGTGCATGTTTGTCAATCACTTCTCAGTACCAGCCTTCCATGTATGAAGCATTTAATCAGAATCGTTGTCAAGAATACTCCAGGGAATGTTGTACAGATCACTCATTAGTTCAATCATTGTTTATTCTCTTAAATGGTCTGTAGCTGATGTTATAGGCTTTGACTTCTTGGTTTTCAAGTTTGCATTTTGTTTACGTACAAGAATGGTTGGATATAGTGATCACTTAAACCAAAGCAAGGGGTCATACGTGTTCTGGGTGAGTAGTGTAATGGTGGTCAATTAAAGTGTTAGTAGTTTCAGTGATACACTAGCTAGTTGTTGAAAACCCAAATTCTCGATCATTCTGGGTATTTTGCTGTAAGTTTCGTTAAGTTGATATTTAAATCCCCAAGAACATGGACTTCACGATTGGTGCTGGAGTGATGCCGCGCTCAATGTTCATGATGGCGTGTGAAGTTGTCAGGATGTCGATAAATACACACAAGAAAAATGGGAGCACACAGTGGTTGATAAAATACGATGCAAAGCCTATAGACCAATCAGAGCTCGCCAACGCCATGCGTATTGTATAACTTATTATATCAAGCTGGTAACCTTTACTGACTCGGCTAACATGTCATCTGATTTTCTCAGGCTAAAGTGTTCTGCTCGTGGCACATACCTTTCTTTGTGTCGTGTTCTCTGTTACAGAATATGCTGAAGACTTCTTTGGGCGAAATTCTGTCAGAGGATAAGGACAATAATCACTCATGTATCGCGTAACTGCTGGCCGTCCCTCCTTTTCCCTTCCTTGGTGATACACGTACGAGTGGGGACGGAAGTAAGGGAATGGGAAGGGTCGCCACGGAATCAGGATATGGAAGGAGGTACGTCTAACAGCCAATCATTAATTGTTCATTCCGCGTTTGCTATGTTCGGCTTCCACACTCACGGATGTTGGGAAATTACCTAAAATCCATGCAACTGGCGAACTTTTGCGAGCACTGAAATGGTACATCAGTCTGTAGGTAATTAACTATCACGATCTACTAGACCATGAAAAGCATGATAGGTTTATCGTTCATAAAATACCGGGGTCATTTATGCAACGAAAACCAATAACGTTGCAGAATAAAAACAAAATCATTCCAACTTACGGTTATTTGAGACCATCAGTGTCGAGTAGAAGAAAATATCATTTTAACTTCTCGAGTTTCCCGACCCGGTATTAAAAGACAACTCAAGTCGAAGACTTTTGAATGAAGAAAATCGCATGGATATGTTAGGATTTGTATTTTGGAATGCTGTGTTTTCGTCTTGCAACGTGGCATCCTCGGGTATCCAGGGCCAGTTAGTAAGCGACGGGCAAAACCTCCGTACCTTTTTTTGCCCGTCGTTCACTAACTGCTCCTGGGTACCCAAGGTGCAGGGTGTTTAGTTCTCGTTGTCTCCGGTTTCAGTAGTCGCACTGAAAACAAAAATGTAGAAATCTAGCTGTTGTGAATTAGTTTATACTTGATTGATGAAAGTTGGATTTTGTTTCTGTTTCTCGAGTGATTACGATAGCATTATAGTAACTTTTAAAATACAGTCAGTTATCATCATTAATAATTCATGAAGCAAAAACAAAGGAAATGAATAAAATATCAATGTCTTTAATTCTACTAGAGATTTCGTCCCGATTTACATAAACTTTGGCTTCGATTTTCTCGGCCAAAATAAGTCGTATCGCCAAAATAACTGACAAATGACTCTACATCTAGACGTTTGATAAGTGCGATAAAGAATTCGCATCCGATCTTTACGCTTTCGGTTCGGAAATCCCATAAAGATAGTCCTCATTCTTTATCTAGTATTGGAAGAAGTGTCTTGTGTTCTTTATGTAAGGATTTATATGCAAAGAGCGTTATTCTATCTCACCTGGTATAAATCGCTTGATCATTTTGTTTTTCTTGATAGTCTCTTCTGACACACCAGGTTTCCATTCCTCATCGCTATCGTCACTACTCTCACTGCTGTCGCTCTCTCCATTCAGGCTGAATGACGTTTTCTTCCTTTCCTGCTGAATGATTTTCACTTTCTTTGGAAATTTTGGAGGAGTTGGTACAGGGAGACCTGGGGTTGGGTTTTAAGTCAAAATAATTATCATAAATTAACGAAAAGTATGTCTTAAAATATAATGACAAAATTAACAAACAAAACGTTCTGATCAGTCATCTTCACTTAATCTTTGTATTTAGCTCAGTCTAGTGTGACGTTCCGCGTGTACCCCAGTGAACTACACGCAATTTAGTAACAAGAATGTTTAATACTAGCTATTTCTAATAGAAAGTGAAGTGCTGCGAGTGTGTGTATTTCCTGTAAATGTGGGACATAAATGCAGACCACATTGAAGATCGTTTCAACAATGCTGAACACGCATCACTTAAATATCAAACAAGGTGAGTCCTAATATGATCAGAAATTATTCTGCAATAACAATGGACTCTCGATCTTCTGCAGCGAGCCTTGGTCTCACTTGAAGAATAATTTGAATCAGTCTGAAGGTGCAGTTTACATACATGCACATATATGTTCTACACTGAGTGTAATCACTGACACTTAGTCAGTATTATGGAGACAGCCTTAGTCATGAAAACTGGGATGCAGTTTATACATGAATAGGGTTGATTGTATTCTATACTAACTTCTATGTACGAACGCACTTTGATAATCTGATTACTTCTAGTTATAGTATACATGTATATATATTGCCAATCAGTAGCGGAAACGAGATAAACAAAATTAAACACTTAATATTTTGGTTTGCGACCGCGTTGGGCCGCTCATTCGGTTTGTTCGTTTTGCAAGTCTTGTTGTGCACTCCGTTCATTGTTCATACCATTACTGTAAACTGCTGGGTTTCGTTTTGTACTACTGTCTTGCTCTGTGCTCAGTTCAGTTGAAACAGTTTGACTCGGACCTTGGCAATCCTGCCGGCACTATTTTGGCACCACATGAACTCGACAGATTCAGATTCATTTATTTTGCACTATTTTTCCTTTTTTTAAAATAAAATTTACAAATATGTAGAAAAAAGGAATGATAATATAAGCTATTAAATTTAATGAGCTAGGTTAAATGTGCGTAGTGGTCAAAGTAGCCGCTAGGCTTTCGAGTTGATCACTACCATAGGTATAATAGTCGAGGAAAAAAAAAGAGAATAATTATATAAATTGGAAAAAGTGCATAGGAGAAATTGAGGAAAAAGATTCCAAAGGAATTATACAAAAGAAATAAGAAAAAGAGCATAGGAAAAGGGTGTTGGTAATACAAAAGGAAATATTGCTATAATTAGTTTACATATAAATAATTTCATAAATATAATAATAATCTTAATGTTTCTCAAGTTTCATAATTTCATGAATATAATAATCTAATGCTAATATTGATACTTATGTTAATTCTAATGCTAATTCTAGTACTATTACTAAGTACTATAACAATACTAATGCTGTAAATAAGTTTCTCAAGAATGTAGTAGTCATATATGCCAACTTTATGAAAATAATATTAATATTATTGCTGGCTGTCAAGTAGGAACAGTTTGTATTCTTTTTTAAAGCCACTATGTGATAAGTTTTTAATTTTCAGAGGGATTTTTTCCCATATTCTTGATGCAAGGGTCTTAAATCTTGATAAGCCATAGTTTGTCCTAGAAGCTGGTCTGTATAGATTCTTATTTAAAGCATATCTAGTATTATAGTTATGGATTTCTGAAACAGATGGGATTAATTCAGTAAAAGCTAGGGGAATATCTGTTTTAACATATTTAATTTTATGAATAAGAGTAGAGATTTTAAGGTTAAAGGCATTCTCAATATTAAGTATATCAAGGAGCTTATAATATAGAGCAGCACTCTCTTTTTTTTAGCAAAAAATATAGTGCGGATACATTTATTTTGTTTTGTTTTAATTACTTGTAACCGAGATTGACAAGCAGTGCCCCAGCCCGTAATTAATATATGGATATATCAGGGTATAGTAAAGTTGTTTAAGTGTGCTAATAGGTACATAGTATCTAAGTTTATTTAAAATACCTATATTCTTTGCAAGTTTGTTATTAACATGTTTTATTTGTGCATTCCATTGTAAATGATTGTCAATAAAAACACCTAAATATTTTATCTGCGTTTTTTCTTCTATATTACATGTTGTTATGGATATATTAGGCTTTTTTCTAGGGGATGTAATTAGCATATAGCATACAATTTTATAATCCTTTGAAAAAATGTTCCAATAACTTCTTTTAGTAACATTTCGTTTCTTTAAGGATAGATACAGTAGATACTGCACAAATTCTTTGACTCCTTTTCTAGAACGTTGCACCAAATGTAAAACCATGTGCTTGAGCAGCTTGAGCCAACATGATGTTATGTAAGAGACTTCATGAAAAATCATGCGCGCGCATGTTCAGACATCATATGGTTTGATAACGAGGCTAAAACGTTCGGAAAATGACCCAGCATCTAGCGATCACCACAGGCTACCCAGGAGGAAATGTCGAGATTAGTCTTGCTGCTCGCTGTCGCTCGCAGCAATAACTTAAACACTACAATTAGCTTACTGCTAGTCCCAATAAATAACATTAACTAATAGCTAGGATAATATACGTGACGTGATATCTAATAATTAATACGTAATGAATTCTAAAATTAAATCTTAAGTAAATCTACTGAAAAGATTTCTAACCAGTGTGTGCGATGTGTGCCAAAGTTTTTGTTTTGTGTGCAGTAAATTTTATTTTCTCCCGTTTTTTCTCTTTGTCCTTACATACTTATCTGAGTTCCGTTCTTTTCTTGTCCGTTCTCATGCATCCCAAACAATTCCAACACCAAACTTTTACCTTACAACTCCACAACTTTAACTTCCACGCAACTCTGTACGAGATTCCACTGCCCAACTTTAACTTGTGAATACTCTTTTCCTTCTCCTTCTTTTTGCCGTAACTTTGTATTCCACATTTGTGCCTTTCCTTCGTTCCCCAAAACGTTCACGTATTCTTGTGTTTTCCTTCTGTCTCCACTCCACTGATATCGGTTTCCTTACGCACTAGGCTCCTTTAGCAAGCGGGTTTTGCCTTGACTTTTCTCTGAGCTCCAAATGAGGACTTTCAGCTGTGAACGTGCTCCGTTACTATCCGTCTTCTCCTTTTTGCTTCTTTGCTCTCCCAAACCCCCGTTCACACACAAACTTTGACTGACGCCACGCTTCTATTCGAAGGGCGTATATATATGGTTCTAAAAATTCCTTTAACAAGATTACTAAAAAGACTATTGTTGAAGTTAAAACAGTAATGTAATGATTGTTTGGAGACTATACGTGCTCGCAAAAATTGACCTACGGTACATAACATAATGCTGGAATGGTTTTACGTAACTTGTTGTTTTAAATCTTGCAAATTCCCTATGGTAAGACTGATTAAATAATGGCAATAAACTAAAGTATCTAAACATAAAACTAAGCTAAATGGAATTAGTTGTACTAGTCGGTCCGTGACAATATAGAATTGAATTAAAATTAATATATTACGCAAGCATACTGCAGGGCACTGGATCGTAACAACTAGTTATTAGTTTTGATACTAGTGAGTAGCAGTTAGCAGTAGTAGTTAGCAGTAGTAGTTAGTAGTAGCTATATAGTAGCAGCAGTAGCCAGCATTTTGCATAAGGGGGTGGCACTCCACTAAACTCACGAATTTCGCGACTGCAGTACTCTTTTACATAGACAACATGGTCTTTCGCACCAATCTCGTCTATTCAGGTCCATCTCAGTTTTCAGTCACCAACCTTTTCCAGTAAGACTGTGGCATTGTTCACTGACTACCGGTAAATCACCTAGCTTATTACGTGCGTTACTGTGACGCTACTTTTCGATTGCGTTTTTTTTAAGAAGTCAGGGGGGGGGGGGGGGGGGGGGGGGGGGGGGCTGGGCATCAGTAGTAGAAATAATAATGATGTCGATGATGACGACAATCGGTAACAAAACTGATTTAATAGTCGAGACTCACCAATACTCTTCATAAACTCGTAGTTCTTCTGGATATTTTTTTGTCTCCTCAGTTCATATTCTGAGAGTGGTTTACCGTCCCAATCCATTGTTTTGATACAATGTCTGTAAGAATAGCAACAAATGAGTCAGTCAGCCATACAGTTAAGCCACATGAAGCTCGCAAACTTTTCCCTTGACTTTATGTATTCCACAATATTATAATAATAGCGAGTTCCAACACAAAAACAAAATATCATTTTGCCATGGCTTCAAGTTAAACATACCTACACTTCTGTCTTCTGACAATAGTCTCCATAATACAACGAAGACTTATCATCTTAAAGCATACTTCTCAATGAAAGTTTCCCGATTTTTGTTTAAAAAAAACCTCCCTGGTCTGACTTTCACTTTCCCTGTATTCTGGACCTCTTCTATTCGATGGAAATTAGAGTTTCCAACACTGAAAATTTCATCCGTTGGAAATGCATGTGCAAAACCATAGAAATTCAAACTTCCAACTATCTTCCAACAAACTTCCATCCAATTTTTCCAGTGGAACTTGAACAAAAGATCCCGCCTTATAAAGTAACCATGACCGCCCTGACAAACGATAAAGCAACTAATTAATTGACCGATTCAGATCATGTGACAGCTGTCCAGTGCTTTGTTTTCCAATTAGAGAAATTCAGTTTATACATTTCCTCTTGGGATACAGGAAAACATTACTCAAGGAAAAGTCAGGTGACCTGAATTGGAATAACAAATGTACAAGCTAAATCGGTCAATTGACAGTGAAATAATTTCTTACAAAGCAACGCAACCGAAATAAAATAATGCATGTACTTTTAGCTTGCTCAGCAAATGTCGCCTGTGGGGGGACAAAAAGGAAGAGTTAGAGAAAGCCGGAGCGCCTGCATACAAGAAACATCGGGGCTATTACCTTCCAGGCATTCCTTAAGATTTACCGTTTGTTTTTACAAAATATCATATCTCCGTTAGGTCTAACGTTACAAACATACAGGTTATTAGTGACTAAGCATCTAATACGACTGTGTATTTTTACGAGTCATACGTATTTTGGCGCGCATTTTAAGGTGTTTATTATATAAATTCTGCCAAGAAATGACATTTTCTTTCCATAATAATAAAAAAATTCCCGCGCGTCCTCGAGGAATGGTGATGTAAACCATATTTCGTACACTTTACCCTCTACTTTATAATAGTGATTTAACTCTGGGGTAGTGATTCGAACAACCCGGCCCTAGGTCAGAGTGGTTGTTCGAAGCCAGAGTAGCGCTAACCCGGCCCGGTTAAATCGCTAACTCGAGGGTAAATTGTACAGATTAGAATTACATATTTAGAACTATCCTCCGTCCTGGAGCCCAAATTTTAACAGCGGCGGTGTTATGCGTAGTCCACACGAGCAAGTTTTCCTTGTCAAGGAAAAACGTGTCATTTTTCGTCGTCTACACGAGCAAATAAAACTTGTCAAGGGAAAACTTGTCAAGGAAAACTTGCTCGTGTGGACAGCGCTTTACAGTAGAGGCAGACGGGGCACTTTTCTTTTTGAGAAAAGAAAAATAAGCAATTAGGTGTCGGAATTTGACCATGTACATTGATACTTTGATCACAGTGCAGTGCCAAATGAAAATGTACAAATGTTCTCAGCCAAACTATTTAACCGTTAAAAGCAAAAGATACTGTAAGCTAAGAGAACATAGGAACCAATGGTGAACTCGTGGATAGATGTACAATCCCAATATATAGCCATCCATCATTATGTTTGCTGTTGCTATAAGAGTACAGCATTTTAATATCGGCAATTAAAACGTTAGTTTACAACAACAATTAGGCCATTCCCATAAAATGTTTTGGAAAAAGTACTTTAAAAAAGATGCAAATTCTACAAATGATTCAATGAGAAAAATATAGTCATGCCTTGGGCTTGGGCAAAGAATCCCTCGCAATTCGGAGATGGAAAAAGATATTCAGACTTGTACTTGTAGTTGTATAGCACTATAGGTTGGCCCCTAAATAGCTAAAATGAAAGCCAAGAGATATCACACATTGAGGGCTACTTTATTTATTTGTACTTTATAGTAATCCTAGACTAGTCTTTGCCCTCATTTTTAATATGAATATGAGTACGAGTTTTAATTAACATTTCGACTCACCTGACTGGCTCTGAATGACTGAAAGCAAACCCTCTAGTCTCTACTCTACTCTAGTCTAGGAGTCTAGGCTCTACACAAACTGACAATGCCAAAGGGAGAGACCATTAAGAACAACCATTAATGAGTCAGTAGCATTAAACTGCTTGGTAAAATCTCAGTTATTTGCAGGAAATATCAAATGCCTTTTAGAAGAAAGGATTTTTTTACACTTACTGACTTGGTACATTATTCATTAAGTTAAGTCTTGATTCTTGAATGCGAAGTTAACTTACTTTCACTTGAACAAACTTGAAAAGCCGTAAGAACAAAACCAAAGAACGAAAGAACAAATATTTCATTGTTCATCGGAAAGTTCTCTCAGTTATAAAGACAAGTAAAAACTAAGATAGTAACTAAGTACTAAAGTAGGGACGAAAAAGGGGAAAAACTTTCTGCATTTCGTTGACTGGGAACTTGCTAACTCTGACACAAACTGAACGAAAATTGACGATAAATAAAACGAAAAATAGATAATAAAACTTACCCCAAAACTCACGAAAATATAATCCAGTGGTGTGAGTAATTAAGAAAGATAAAGTGGCTGTTCAAAGCTGAAGAAAGTGGGAACAAAACTGAATATCCTTCTTCTTCGTGAAACTCACTGAAAGAGAAAGAAAAAAGACAGAAACGACGCCAGGCGGGAAGGAAGGGGCGTGACGTCACGGTTCAGTTCCAGGCTCTGATTGGTCCAAACCGAAAATGGCGGGAAAATCAACTTCAAGTGCCGGGCGCGCGAAAAAGGACTTTTAAAACTTGCATGTACGAGCTCAGATCAGACTAGAGCTCCATACATAAACCTTTGTAAAAACGGAGTCTTGGTTTACACGAGAAAAGGAAGACAAATTATCTCAGACCGGTCTTAGTAACGATTCATGCTCTGAATTTCTAACGGGACCTGGAGCATCAAAGTCAGGACCCGGCTAAATCGCAGATCGAATAGCAATTTTTGCGGAGAGAGGAAACCGGAGAAAAACCCTCGGAGTATTAGGGCGATCGAGATACCAACAAGCTCAGTCAATTCACATATGGCGCCGCGTCCGGAAATCGAACCTGGGCCACACTAGGTGAGAGGCGAAGCGCTTAACCACTGCACCTCCCCGGCATCTCCATTCGGGGTGCTGGAGTAGCACGAGTTTGATCAGATCGGTCTGGAGGACAAAAAATACGTTTTCCATATACACCCGAACTGACTTGACTGGAACGGTCCGATATATTCGTCCCGGTTTCATGTAAACATTATCATACGATTACCGGTCTGAATTGAGGTGGTTCCGACTCGATAACCCTATGCATGGTTTTATTCATTACCTACCAAATCTTTTTAACTCGTGGATGCACGCATGCGAAGAAACGAGTTATATCGGGGTCAGTTGGTGTATGTTTTCCGAATGATGTATGTTCACCGATCGGGATATACTCGTATGATGGTCACGTGATGTTTAGTACGTGCCCGTATCTTCCTCATTTCTAATGGCAGGCGGCTCAAACTTTGACAGACATGGTATTGGGTGTCCATAAATTACTTAGTGGTGGTGTCTAATAATTGTGGTTTTAATAGTAGTGCACATTTTTCATTTTTTAATTAACCAAACACCAATCTCTTAACAGTTCCGACTACATCCTTAACTTTAGACTCAGGTGGATTAATTTAGGGAAGCTAGGGCGGATTTCTTATGAGTAGAACAAACCTATGGCATGGCCGTACCGTAACTCTTGAACCAGAAAGACAAAAACAATAGAAAACCATTTCAATGTCATGACATATCGTACAGTTACCGTGCCGTAAGTCATTGCCGTGCCGTAAGTCATTGCCGTACCGTAAGTCATTACCGTACCGTAAGTCATTACCGTACCGTAAGTCATTACCGTACCGTAAGTCATTACCGTACCGTAAGTCATTACCGTACCGTAAGTCATTACCGTGCCGTAAGTCATTGCCGTAACTTGCTCACTCGTACGAAATCCACTCTAGAACAGATTTCGTATAAACTCTATGTACGGCAAGAGAAATCACAAGGTTGTGTATTTACTAGTTATTTCATGATTCCAGTCTATAGAATACGGACGAATATTTCGCGAGAAATGTGTAATATAAGGCGAGTTGAAAACCAAAATAATACGAGTGAAATTTTCACCGGTATATCATTAAAAAACCATGAAATAACCATATCCTATATGTCCTATAAACAACAAATTTACGGTAAGATATGACGAAAACAAAGTAACATGCCGGAATCCCTACGACACCGGTACCTGCCTCAGTGCTCCTACAATGCATCCCTGCTTTGCTACCTGTCATAGTTAAGATAACTAATACTTCTATAGACACTGTAGTTATGGCGGATGATTTCAAGCTGGCCCTTTTGAAACCTCTGTTGAAGAAGCCGAAACTGGCCATCGAAGAGTATGCAAATTTCAGGCCTATTTCAAATTTGATGTTCCTGCATGTCAAAGCTCACGGAAAAGGTGGTAGCAGTGCAGCTGACTGACTATATTATATCCAATAACCTGGACGAAACATTTCAGTCAGCTTACAAACAGTTTCATAGTACTGAGACTGCTCTTATTAAAGTAACTAACGATATCCTTTATGAAATTGACAACAAACGGTCTGTAATACTGTTACTATTAGATTTATCGGCTGCATTCGATACTGTCGATCACACTATTTTATTGAACAGGTTAGCTTCTCGTTATGGTATAAGTGGCTCAGCCCTATCGTGGTTTACCTCTTACCTTAATAATATATCTCAATTTGTTAGTATAAGAAGTCAAAGGTCCACAACTCGCCCTCTGACATGTGGAGTTCCCCATAGGTCTGTTCTTGGCCCAACTTTATACCTACTTTATACTTCACCATGCACTTGGTGATATTGTTCGGCGCTATAATATGAAATTTCATTTATACGCGGATGACATCCAGTTATATATGTCCTTCAACTCCCTTTGTAATGACGACCAAGTATCATCGGTCGGTCAAGTTGAAGCTTGTGTTGGAGAAATTGAAATGCAAGTTAAATCAGTTTGTAAGTCTGCACTATACCATCTTAGGAAAATCAGTAAGATTCGAAATTATCTGTCAGAGGAATCAACAGAGAAGCTTGTCCACGCCTTCATTACATGTAGGCTTGACAACTACAATTCTGTACTTTATGGGTTGCCTAAAAGCCTAATCCAAAGGCTTCAGCGCGTTCAGAACTGCGCGGCTCGGCTTATTACTCGCAATTCTAAATTTAGTCATATAACGCCAGTCCTTAAAGAACTACACTGGCTGCCAGTAGAGAAACGAATAATTTTTAAACTTCTTCTCATTACCTATAAGGTTCTCAATGGCTTAGCACCATCATATATTAATGATATGCTTCATACTTATGTGCCCAATCGCAACTTAAGGTCTGCTAGAAAGTACCTTTTAATTGTACCACCCTCAAACCTGAGGACATATGGGGACAGATCTTTTTCCGTTGCTGCCCCAAAACTTTGGAATGGTCTTCCACTAGACCTTAGATGTAGTTCTACTGTAAATATTTTAAAATCTCATCTAAAGACTCATATTTTTAGGGAAACGTATTTTAAATATTTGTTCTTTTGTTCTTAATGTATTTTAACGATCTTTGTATTCAGTTTTTAATTTTTCAACATTGTAAAGCGCCATAGAGCATTTAATGGATATGGCGCTATATAAGTACACTATTATTATTACACCCCTGGTTGGAGTACCCGATGGTAAGCGGATTGCCGATCCACCGGAAAGAATAGCTCTTACAATAGGCCTGTTTTCAATCTAGCGGACGCGAGCTCGATGATAACAGTATGATAACGCCAATCGAGAAATGGTCAAATGGTAGGGGATATTTCGGTTGGTTCATACCAACCGGAAAGAAATCCAACCGAAAATTAACTGTACCATTTGGGCCGCGTCAGGTAAAAAGGGCCCGGACGACATTCAAGTTAAATAATTCCTACAACGTAGTTCCTAATAACAGGTTGAAGATTGTATTGTATTCTTGACGAGAAGCGCTATATTTCATTCCTAACAATAAATATCAGTTTCAAGAAATGGACAACGAAAATCAGGGGTGAAATTTACGTGATTTTGATGCAAGGGCCCGATTACAAATATGACTACAAAAATTAGGAATCCTGTCAGAGGGGATGATTTTGATGTATGACATTCATTTATAGCTGATGGCATTAAAGAGTAAAAAATAAATGAGATGAACACTTTTTGGCTAAAAAAATCTTTTCTGCAGTCATTCTACTCCCCGTAGCTCATATGATTTTAGCAATAGTACAAGTTACACCTTAAAACAATAGTCCGATGCCTGTCTGATGATAAGGAATCATTTGCGCCTGCTAAAATTGTGATCACACCCTCTTGTAAAAATATTGTAAATTTCGTCTTCGATTTCACTGGTCAATTTCATGAAATCAACACTACTTGTTAGTTAAGCACAATGTGGCGCTCGCGATGCATATTGTAATCGCACCACAAGTATAAAAAAACATGGTACAATTTCAAAATACAAAATACTTTTTGCCCGACTCATTTGTTTCGGCTCATTTGTTTTCCAACCTAAATTACCGGTATTTTAAATACGAAGTTCCGGTATATAAATAGGCTCCTCCTCTTTTCACGCATGGCGAACTCGAAATTTAAAATTCAAATTGCTGAGCAGTGAAGAAAGCAAGCGAGCATATCAGCCTCTCCTTTGAAATGCTAGTTTTAAAATTAAACAAACCATAAAAAAAGTGACCAGAGGGAAGATAGTGTCCTTTTATGACTGCCAATGGTATTTTATGACTGTTTGCGAACTCTGTAGCCCTTACTCTGAAGTTAAACATTTTGGTGTTTAAATTGAATTTCGCGCGACAAGCAATCAGTAGGGAGCACTCAAGCGGAGCATCACGCAGATGTTCACTCGACAAATGCTGATTGACAACTGAAGGTGACAAACCCCTGGGCTCGCCTGTTTATACCGGCACTTCGTGTTTAAGATTCGAGTGGCGGACGCGTCTGCATACTAATTATGTATTCAACATTCATGAATTCTCATTGGCTGATAAAGAAATGGCGCGAAATTCCCTGCATTTCGATTGGTCTGATCTAGCCATGAAATGCCGCCCTGTATGTAATAGACAGAGAACGAGCAGCCATGCTTTATCTGATAGATGGAAGTGAGTTTGTTAATCCGATAAAGCACGAACACGAATTCTACATATGGCTTATCAAACGTCTCGTCTCGGTGTAAAGAGTTATTTTGGCGATACGACCTATTTTGGCCGAGAAAATCGAATGGAAAGCATTACAAAGGGAATGGAAAGCATAGAAAGGGGCAAACTATACCATAAAATTCGTTTACGGCAAAATATATTGTATCAAAATTCGCCGACACGGTTTTAAAGACCAATGGTATTGTACATGTTCGTGCAGAGTTAACCTGATCTAGCCATGAAATGCCGCCCTGTATGTAATAGATAGAGAACGAGCAGCCATGCTTTATCTGATAGATGGAAGTGAGTTTGTTAATCCGATAAAGCACGAACACGAATTCTACATATGGCTTATCAAACGTCTCGTCTCGGTGTAAAGAGTTATTTTGGCGATACGACCTATTTTGGCCGAGAAAATCGAATGGAAAGCATTACAAAGGGAATGGAAAGCATAGAAAGGGGCAAACTATACCATAAAATTCGTTTACGGCAAAATATATTGTATCAAAATTCGCCGACACGGTTTTAAAGACCAATGGTATTGTACCATGACAAGATGTGGGATGATTTTGAAAGAAATATTCATCGAATAATGGACACCTGCATACCTCATAAAATGACTAGCTCGCGATATAATCTCCCCTGGTTCAGCCGTTCGCTTAGGAGGCAAACAAGAGCCAAACAGCGGCTATATAATAAAGCAAAAAAGTCAGGGAATCCAGTACACTGGAACGAGTTCCGAGCCGCTAGAAAACGTCTACAAAAGAACTTGAAGTCTTCAAGAGAAACCTACATCTCGGACTACCTCGGCGACGCTATTGAGGAAAACCCAAAGCGCTTTTGGTCATACATCAAACAGCTAAAGAATGACGATCCTGGTGTAGCAGACTTCAAAGTTGACGGTAAAATCATTAGCAATGGAACCCTAAAGTCGGAACTCCTAAACAAACAGTTTTCTAGTGTCTTTACTGAGGAAGATCTTAGTAACATTCCTACTGTTGGTAAAAATCCTGAACCAAGTATTGGCGCCCTCATTGTCACGATCTCAGGCGTTATAAAGCAGCTAAGATCCCTGAAGCCGCACAAGGCCAGCGGTCCAGATGAGATACCCCCATGGTTTTTGAAAGAGTATGCATTTGAGATTGGTCCTATTCTAACAGCCATCTACCAAACCTCGATTGACTCTGGCCTTGTACCTTCTAAATGGAAGCATGCTAATGTATGTGGTGTGTTTAAGAATGGGGATAAATCCAATCCGGCGAACTATAGGCCCATATCGCTAACCTGTATAGCATCGAAGGTTCTTGAACATATTGTTCATAGTCACGTGATGAAACACCTAGAGAAATATACGATCCTCACGGATGCGCAACACGGTTTTAGGGCAAAACGATCTACTGTAACTCAGCTAATTCTGACTATCCATGACATGGCCAAGACCATCCAAGATAACAAGACTGTCCACGCAGCAGTGCTGGATTTTAGCAAAGCTTTTGATAAAGTTCCCCACAAGCGCCTTCTTAAGAAGCTTCAGTATTTCGGTGTTCATGGAACTCTGCTTACTTGGTTCGAGTCATTTCTAACCAACCGCTCCCAATCAGTTGTTTGTGATGGAAAATGTTCCCAGCCCTGCCCTGTAACATCCGGGGTCCCCCAAGGGACGGTACTGGGACCATTGTTATTCTTATTATATGTTAATGACCTGCCTGATAACTTGAAGTCGTCTATCAGACTTTTTGCTGACGATGCACTGTTATACTGTGTCATCACAAGTGAGGATGACTGTGACCAACTTCAAGATGACTTACGCCAACTAGAACTATGGCAAAATAAATGGCAGATGGTCTTTAACCCTTCCAAATGCAAGACCATTTGCATCTCCACCAAGAAGTTACCACCACAAAAGAAATATGTCTTCTGCGGGGTCGAACTAGAGCAGGTTGAATCTATTTCTTACCTGGGAGTCATTCTGAACTACGATTTGAAATGGTCCCAGCATGTTACATCTATCTCCGGTAAAGCGAGCAAGGTCCTTGGAATGATAAGGAGGAATCTCTGGAATTGTCCAAAGCATGTAAAGGAAACTGCATACACGGCTATAGTCCGTCCCAAACTGGAGTATGCGTGTGCTGCTTGGGACCCTCACTTTAAAAAAGACATTGCTGCCCTTGAGAGGGTCCAGAGGAAGGCGGCGCGTTTCTGTACCCAAAATTACCATCCTACAGCTAGTGTCAGTGATATGCTCAACGATTTAGGTTGGCCAAGCCTGGAATTAAGGAGAACAATGACTCGGTTAACCCTCCTGTACAAATTGAGTCGTGGGCTAATTGACATTGATGTAAACACTTATCTCCGCCCACATACTGAACTCAGAACTCGGAGAAGCCATAATTGCAGATATAGACAAGATAAAGCGACTAAGGATACTTATTTTTATTCTTTTTTCCCAAGGACTATTAGACTTTGGAATAACTTACCTGCTGATATTGTTGAGATTAACTCATTAATTACTTTTAAGTCCGAGCTTCTTAATTACTTAATTAATTAATCATTACTAGATTTATTATAGAGTACAAGCGGTGAAGGCGTGGAAAGGCTAACTGGCTGAATAGTGCAGAATCCTTGTTTAATACGTGCTATTTGGTACTGTTTAGTTGGTGCTGTTTCGTGCTTTTATTGCGTTCACTCGATTTGTTTTCTCAGTTGTTTTTATCATTTATTTATTATTTTATCACTTATTTTATTATTTTTAGATATTGTACAGTTGGTGTGATAACCATACGGTTTATTACCGACTAAATAACATGTAGATGTAGATGTAGATGTACATGTTCGTGCAGAGTTAACCGGAGTATCGTGCCCAGTGGGGAGGGGTAGGGGAGAGTTAGTGCTGAGTTTGGACAACGGCCAGCAATTACAGTACGGCTACTGAACCCGGGCAACTAATAGACAACGAGAACTAAATACACCGCAAAACGAAAATAAAGCATCCCAAAGTAAGAACTGACTTCAGAACCAGATTGAAGCTCGAGCAAGTCTCCGGCAATGCTATTGTCTTGTGATCGACACTGATTGGCTCAAATAACCGTTAGTTGGAATGCTTTGTTTTCGTTCTGTAATGTGATTGGTTCTCGTTGTCTAAGTGGCCCTGGTTACAGTAGTCGCACTGTAAACAGACGGCACTAAACTGAACACACTGACATGTTATTTAAAGTGATTTATTTACATTTGAGATCAGTTTCCGCCGCGCTACATTTGTTTACATGTCATCATTGTACTGGAGAACAGGTATCTGCCCTCCGTGAATATCCGTAATGGTAACTTTTTTTTACAAAATCTAGTAATCAAGCTTATGAGTTATGCATAACTTGTGGCATTTAGGTTCAACCAAAAATTCCACTTTCTTCCAGCATGCCACGTCGTACACCATAACTAATACATGTGTTGTCTTATAATAACACATGTACGCAATCTGCACTAAGAGTTCGGTGAGAGAGGCGGGCATGAGTCACTCATGAAATTTCTTGGCGAGACCATTCCACCTTGCTTTTCACTGTAAAAATAAGTAATAACAAGTTAGAGAGATCTCTACATCTATAAATCAAATCAGTAGTACTGCATAATAGCCTGTTCATGAGCAACACAATTAATGGATCTGACTTAAGATTAGCCCTAGTATTAAGGAAGACGCCTTTCGCGTTAAAGTGCCACTACGACGAAATTTGACCATTTCTTTTGCCACTTTTTTGTATTCCATAAGAACAAACAGTGGCAGAAATATCCAAATAAGTGAAAAAAGTTTGCAAAGGGGCCAATTAGACCACACATTTTAGAGAGTCTTTACCGTCAAAATCACGTCCGCCATTACGCGAATCCGTTCCCGTGGGCGAGGAATGCCTAGTCATTTTTTAGCGTATGTGACGTCATACACTTAACGCATCGTTCTCAAGTTGCTTCGAACCCATACATTTCTTCTTATATTGGCTACAAACTCACACTGCGAATTTTGCTGTGGTTTAGTAAATAACGACCTAAAATCTGCATCAGATTCTTCAGAACATAGTAATGTGTCTTTCTGTTTAAATTGATTGCCGGATGTTGATGATTTAGGGGGAAATAGAGCCGCTGGCGACCGAGTTGAAAGCTGGACGAATGAATAGTCGCTACAATCGCTTGGGAACTGGTTGTACAGGTCCGCAAATGATCCCGGCCCGCAAATGATCCCAGGCCCGCAAATGATCCCAAAAATGGACCGCAAATGATCCCGCTCCGCAAATGCTCCCCAATGGGGACCGCAAATGATCCCGTGAAAAAATATGGAATGGCATGGATTTTTTGCCACTGGATAGTGGATCTGTACAGGTCCGCAAATGATCCCAAACATGGACCGCAAGTGATCCCGGCTCGCAATTGATCCCCATTGGGGACCACATATCATACCGCGAAAAAATGTGGAATGGCATGGAATCTAGTCGTTGGATTCAATGTTTTAGAAATCAAAATATTCGCATCAAGTTAGTTTTCTTTTTCATACAAACGGTACCTGCTACGGTGGCTCGTATGAGGACCGATTTCTTTTATTTTTCAAATCCTGGGTTAATTCATTAATTTTTAGATGTTTTTTGTTAATAATCCCGAGTTTTTACAGTTTTTCTTAATCGGGAGTATACTGACTCAAAGTTAAAATTAAAGAAATTAAAGTTAAGAATAAATAACCCGTAGTATGGTGGCTTGTTTGGCCCATTCAAAAATTTTTTTTTTAAACCCGAGTCATTTTTTTTAAATACAAAACAATTTTTTTTGTGGAAAAAAGAAAATTATTTGCTTTTGAAAAAAAGAAAAAGTAATTTGATTTTTTTTGAGTATTTTTTTTCTTAATCCAGAGTTCTTAATCCCGAGTCCTTCGTCAACCGTTCTTATTACCAGAAACCGGTCAGCCTTTTTTTAATCATAGGCCAATTATTCTGACTCAGTTTTGTTTTCATTTTCAGATATCTCATCCTGCTTGTCAGTATCTCCTATTTACAACACACAAGGAAACAATTTCAAAGCAATAGCAAAAGTGATAACAAGCGTAACAGCCAAGAGCGAGTTTAATCGCGCCTTGTTCACGAGTGTCAATTATAGATACTGCGAAAGCTGTCAAGAGTGGACATGTCGCTGACGACATATTTTATGGACAGGTGTGATCCGGGATCGATAGCGTGACGTCATGGAGATTTTGATGGACATGTTTTAAAGGGGGTTCATTGTCGGAGCCAATGGTTAAAAATCATTACATCATTATTAAAATCTGTTGTTCGTTTTTCTTTCATTCATACATTAGATCCACTATCCAGCGGCAAAAATCCATGCCATTCCATGTTTTTTCACGGGATCATTTGCGGTCCCCATTGGGGATCATTTGCGGAGCGGGATCATTTGTGGTCCATTTTGGGGATCATTTGCGGGCCTGGGATCATTTGCGGGCCGGGATCATTTGCGGACCTGTACAACTGGTTTCTTATCTTTTTAGGGTAATTTTTTCCCAGGGTATTTTCCCTGATTCGGCTTTCAGAGTTGTGCTGTTACTGGATCCGGGCTACAGGGAGAATTCAGCGGAGAAATCACTAAGGTAATGATCAGTTTATAAGTCCTAAGTTTGTTCATTGTTTATAGTGAAACCCGGATTGCTAGTTCATAAATGAGAGATCGAGAATTATCTGTGTCCCGGCAATAGATTTTCCGGCGAATCTACGTTCTAAAATACAATGTAATTGCTATAAAATCAAATCGCTCTCTTGTCTAACATGAAATCGTGAATGATAAGAATTTACTAGAGACTAAAAATATATATTGAAACTGACTGATCGTGGCTATCACAGAACCAAACTTCGCATGCGCCCGTTTCTGTTTGACACACAAACAACTGAAACAAGGTAGTTCGTGAAATAATATTGGTGGTTTCTTCTGTGGTTTATTGTCTTGAAAACAAAATTAGCAGTAAATTAAAAGGCATACTACATCGATAGGTTTATCTGTTTATAGGAAACAGTAATATGAGTTATTTATGACAAACTATGTTCTCAGCAAACGTAGCCGCTTATTTTCCTGTCAGTTGGTTCGGCTGTTTTGGCCTTCTTCTGAACTGTTATACTGGACTCTGGTACGGTCTTACCGGCTATTCCATGTGATACAAACAATTATGGAGAAGCTTCTGTCCTCAACGTACACAAACCACCTTGCATGAGGCTTGAAGATAATTACAAACCGTATTCTTGGTCTCAACTAGAAGGCTTGAATGTAGCGAAATGCCAGCTTTGTGGTTCGCTAAATTGCTACAGTCCTGTACAATGCACAAACTTGAAGGATTATTTCTATTCAAAACTTTTGTTTGCTTTTCAAAGCGGGAAAATGGTACACTTTCTTGCTACATACTGTATGTTAGTTCGCGTGAAGGTTTGTATGGGGAAAGTAGCCACACGTGTTGTTGTGGGAAGATTTCCCAGTCACTGGTGTTTGATTGCTGTGAAAGAGGCGGGCACCAGAACGTCTAAAACTTTTCAGAGCGTTTTCTTGACTCAGTCTATTTTCGTTCTAAACATAGTTTGAAAAAAGCTCCAACTCGACGCGAATTTGTGCGAATTACTTCAAATTTTCACAGATTGTTCGCAATTATATCAGCTAAAAAATGTGTCGGCGATTTTTTTAATTTTTAAAAGAGAGGCGCTGCGAGCGATTCCCGCATCTATACTTGGATTGCGCGTTAGCAGTTTCACGAAGACCGAAATATCTTCAGAACGGCTTCGAATTTCCACAATCGCCGTCACCGGTTAGTAAACAAGGTCTGTGGGAGTCCAGAAAAGCAAACAGATCTTAAATTCGTTAAATTGCCGTGGAGTTGGAGCTCTTGGAAACCAACTCGCTTGTTCGGAAAAGAGGTTTATTTAAAAATCGCACTTTTATCAAAATTACAAACCTTAGGTATATCGTTGTAGCCAATTTTATAAGCTTTAAAATGAGGTATAATTTATCTAAATACGACGAATATTCGAGACGCTACTTAATTTTATCCGGAACAGTAGCCTGAAGGCATACGATAACCTTAAGTGTATGACGTCACGTACGCTAAAAAAATGACCAGGCGTTCCTCGCCCACAGGAACGGGTTCGCGTAATGGCGGACGTAAAATTCAAGATTCGGAGTCCAAAAAAATAAGACTTCCCGTCGTCGTATCGAAAAACGGTTTGAACTGGTAATAATATAGCCACTATACTTTACGAATATGAGAAAAAATTGATATGTCAAAATTTGATCGTAGGGGCACTTTAACATGCCTGATCTAGTGTGTTTATTACATGCCTCGATCAATTTGTGTAACCTAAGTTTAAAATCAGGCTTTAAATTGATGGCTTTCAATGCACTACACAGCAAAATCATCTGTTCTATCTATAGATTTATCTCGAGAGCGACGTTGAGTTACTAGCCAATCAAATGACGCAACCAGATCCTGTCAGCGAAACGTCATCAGTATGGAATGTTCCGTCTCAAGATGCAGACGTCTCTCTCGGTAGACATGTTTTGATTCAGTGGTTCCCGATGCGAGACGGCTGTATTTCGCAGGCTACTTATTTGGTCGCAAATACCCAAAAATGCCTTTTTGTCTTGCTAGGTAAAAAACATGGACATCTCAAATAAGAAATTATGGGATAGTTCTAAAAAGGCTAGAGGTCAGGGTTAGGTTAGTTTTGTTTTTCAGTCCAATTAAACCATAATAAAAAATTACAAAACCCTTGAGGTGGTATATTATTTGACTATACTCACACATCATACGTAAGGTGCTCAATGACGGTATCAACGTGTTCTTTGGGTATTTCTCCATCAATGTTTGCCAGGTATGTGTAGAGTTCTTTGAACAAAGAGAATGGGATCCTTGCTGGCCCTCCCTCAAGATCTGGTGTTAGGATCTCACAAACTGTCTTCATAGCCAGTGTTAGATTCTGTGGAAGAGAAACATTTCCATCATCAATGATTTCATTATAAGAACATGTGATACCTCACAGGCAGATCCAGATGTTCAAGAAAGGGGAGACACTTTTGACCTCCTCCATACTAGCTTTGTTTAACATTGCCACAAAAGCCCCCCCCCCCCCTGCATGCATGCAGATCCACCACTGTATCTGCAGGCACATTTTATTAAACCTTTTAATTGACATCAAAGAAAAAAACTGGATGTATATCCATATTCCTGAATTAGATTACTAATCAATACCTGTTATTACACTCTGCTACATGACACTTATACAATAATTTCCATTCTTTCCCCTACACCTGCACAACAACTGCAAGGGGGCCACACTTGTAAAACAGACCCCACATGTACAGTGGAACCTCTCTAATACGGACACCAAAGGGCAACCTTGTCACCAGGGTCTTGACTCGGTCAGCTGGCATCTTGGATCTGACTGAGAAGACCCTGGTCACGAGGTTGACCAAAGGGCTGTATTATGGAGGGGTTCCACTGTACATGTACTTCACAATTTCAATATTTTGCTTTCTTTAATTCTTATAGCATTTTGAATATGGCAACACCCTACATTGAAAGGATGTGTGCAACAAGAGCATAAGTGATCCTGATCACATTCTAAATTCTCCTTCAAATTCTTTGTTTTCTAAGGGAGAATTTAGAATGTGATTAGGAGTCACTTATGCTCTTGTTGCACACAGCCCTTCAATTTGAGCAGTAAAAACATGTCATCATTTTTTAACTAAACAATATGTAAAATATCAAAGAACAAAAGAAGACAAAGCTGTTATAATATAAATAACATATACGTTTGGGAGCATTATACAGTGCTCTGAATGTTCTTACAATATCAATGATAATAATAAACTAGTAATAATAAAAAAAACTATCTAATTACACGTGACTGAATTCATAATGCTTGAATGCTTGATTGAGGAGGTCTCGAGTAGCTAGCTGTACTGTGTGTGCATGACTCCGAGTTTATAGAGTAGTTCAAGACTTAGTTTCTTTCTAGATACACAACAACAGGGTAATGGTGATGTTTTCTGTACATAATTATAGATAAACTATAGAGACTGTAATACACATTGAATAGGGTCTGATCGAGAAAAAAACACACAAGTGTATGTTTTGAATGTTACTCACCTCATTAATGGCACTGCATGCCAGGGAGAAAAAGTGAAACCAATTGATTTCCTCTGCAAAGCTCCCCAACCTGCAAGTTAAGTTGAGTTTTGGTTACCTTGGCATTCTGTGCAATTTAGCCTGCAATGCAGACATTCTACTTGACAGGGGCAGCACTTTATGTGAATGAGAGAAGAATGGGGTGAGGATAAAAAAGGAAGGAGGGGGGAGGGGAGGGGAGGAGAAGGAAAAAGGCGGAGGGGAGGAGAAGGAAAAAGGCAGAGGGGAGGGAAGTGTTCTCGCCATATTCTTCCCTCATTCAAATATTAGCACTTCTCTCCAAATAGAATGCCTGTATTGCAGGCTACATGTATGTAACTGAAACTTAAAGTATGGTAAGTACATGCAGTAGAGACAGAGAGAACAGCAGTGAGTGAGTTAATTAGCACAGTAAACACCAGTATTGTTCTCTCATTGTAATTAACTGACTCAGACAGGACTGAAATACAGTTTAAAGCCCTTAAGTACTGTTCGTTCACTGTTGTTAACTGACTTGGAGACAAAGAGAATAGTACAGTTTAAAGATAGTTATACTGTTCACTCTTAATAATTATCTCATCAATTATTAACTCAGAGACAAAGAGAACATGCATGCAGTAAAGTTTAAAGCAGTTCTGTATTAAGTACTGAATGTTCACCCATCGACTCAGACAGGACTAAAATACAGTTTAAAGCCCTTAAGTACAGTTACAGGGCCCCTTTGGATACCAGCCATGTTGCTGAATGGGCCACCCTGTTAAAATAAAGTTTATCTATCTACTAAGAATGTGATGTAAAGTGGTAAGCTGTAGTGCTAAGTGTTAACTGACTTCTGACTTGGAGACAAAGAGAACAGTGAAGTTTAAAGTACCTAATAGGACTGCTCACCCATAAATGTAACTGATTCAGAGAGTTATAAATTACTTGTTTTACCTGAGCAGTTCCTCCAGGGTGTCTTTGGGTAAACAGAGGTGCTTCCATTTTTCCTCTAAAGATGACAGCTCAATGATTGGTTTACTTCCAAGCTAATATTGAAGGAAAAGGTATATATGGCCCATTATTATATAATATTATTTTCTTAGAGTGTAATTATGAATTAAGCTTTAAAAATCCCATTTGAAATCCCTTTCGAAATGATTAAGGATGCCATTTTCCATTTGTCAATATATCATCTTGTTCCAGAGATATTCAGTTTTTTTCTAATGAGATGATCTGTTAATTACCATGGTTACATCATAACTTGCATGATGATGTTTGTTTTCCTTAATCCATATATGTGCAAGTACGTTTCAATTGTTTTTACCTACTATTTGCAGATATCTTCTGTGATACATGTATTTGTCTCAAGGCTGTTCAAATTTATAGTTATGGTACATGTACTTTAATTTGTATAATAATTGTGTCTCATAAGCATACATGTATAGAACAGATTTCATATGAGTGGGACAAACTATGGCATGTATGTAGCCTTACCATTATAACCATATCTCTGTAATTTGATTGGATTAGCAGGATAAAAACAATAGGGATACCATTTCAACGCCATGGCATGCATGCCATAGTCATTGCCATACTTAATATCCCACTCATACACTCTGCTCTAGCTTCATATGACCAGTATAATTATAGCAATTCTGCACCCCGACTCTGCATGTGCATTGTCTTCTGTCTGCTTCAGAAAAACTACATGTACATGTATATTGAGCAGGACTGCAGCATATACATGTAATAGTATGCCATACTACATGTATATGCTCCATTATCTGAAGAATGCAGGTAATTATGACTTGGTAATAATTTAATATTATCACCTGTTTGTGTAGTACACCCAGTAGTCCCTGCGTCAGTGCTTTCTCCAGTGGCTGTCCCAGCTGAAACTCCAGCCGTTCTTTAACTGGTGGGGTTTCTCCCTTTGCAAGGGCATCAAAATATCTGGAGAAGAAATTGGAATTATATAGCACATATATTAAATGTAAGGTCTGAACATTTTAGTTATACCTGTATCAATTAACTCTAATGTTCAACCACATAATACATGTATATTATATACAATTATACATGTATATATATATATGTAGGATACAATGATTGCATTTTCTTGTTTCACATGCAAAAATTATGATAAAAATGACAACTTATAGTACATGACTATACAAATCATCACAACAATTCACTTTCCAGTAAACATAATTAGTTCAGAAATTGTGCATGCCTATACACTGTATATAGCTAGTTTTTGTTACTTCATGTATGCATTCAAATGTAACTCAGCAGTTTATAATTGTCCCTGCCCAAGGACACAGCCAGGATTTAGAACCTGAACAGTCACTACATTCAATATATTTGCTATAATATATAATTATATATTATTACCCGAGTCCAAACCGTTTTTTTTATATGACAACAGGAAGTCTTATATTTTTAACTCTGAGTAATAATGAATCTAAACATCCATCATTACTGGAGGCTGTTTCCTTAACTTCAGTGGAAGTAATATGTCATTAATGCACGATTAATGCTCACCTGCAGTACAACACAATGAGGTTTTTAGTAGAAATATGCCTCCTAGGCAGTCTTCTCATACATTGTACACAATTCAAGAAGAATGTTATATTTATCCTTGTGAGGTTCGTGCAAAATAGTGTGCACAAAAAAGTAGTCATGCTGGTAGTTGTGTTGTATGTAATGGCATTACATCACTTCTGCTGAATACAGGGACATAATTTTACCAATAAACTCTCCTAAATTGCTGTGGTTTGATAAACCTGCTCATTTCTGAATATATTTTATTAATAGCCCACTTCTGAGATATATTGCATCACTTCCTACATGTACATGTACATATGAAGGAATCAATACAATCGAGGCTCTATGCATAATATAATGCTCAGTCGTTCATGACAAGACTACAGCACTTCTGTAGTTTGTCACGAATGACCGAGCATAATGCATGGAGCCTCGTATTGATTCTTTTGTACATAGGAAGCAAGGCATATCTCAGAAGTGGGCTATTTGGATATTATTTCTAACACTGATTGGACTACATGTACATGCATTGACACTAAAAAAATGAAATCGAAATGGCAAATTCTTGTTGTACTGGCATTTTAAATGAATTAAGCACATTTAATTATTTGACTCTTCCAGTTGGTCTCCCAGTTTGGGAAAGTTCTTTCCATTCAACCCCCCAGTGGCTTCTTGACACAAAAATATCAAAACAAACTTTAAAGGAAACCTTGGCTGTTAGAACAAGTTTCCGTTAAATTGTTGGCCAAATGGTCTAAGTTGAAAATATGGACAGGAAAACAAATATATTCACTTCACTTAATTATAAATATAATGCAGAAACATAGCTGTCCATCTGTTCCATCCAGGCTAAAGTGTACTGTAGATTATCCAATCAGAGCCGATGTTCAAATTCTGGAAGCAAGTCAGCCTAGTCCCATTTAGGCCTTCTGGCTGGTATTTTGTCTGAGTGGGTTAATGGGATCCCTGTGGTTTGTACTGGTTTATGACGTCACCAACTGTCAACCAGAAGGCCTAGCAGAAATCGATTCAACGTGGAAGTCACAGATTTGGTATACATTTGCTTGTGAAGAGCTTGAGCAAATATCAAAGCAATTTGGGCTTGAGTCTTTAAGAGAGTTTTCCTTGGATTTGAAAAGCACTTTGCCTGATTTGGCGTGGAGGGAAGGTGCTTTAGATGAATATATTGTGTTGATTTTCACTGCTCAACAACTTCCATCCGTTTGATGAAGCACAAATGACAATGAGTTCATTCCACTGGTAAAAACTGAAGATTGCTCTTGCTGCTGTCAGTCTCTCTTCTCAGCAAACATCAGGCAGTGAATCCAAACATGTAAGTTGAATGGTTCGGAAGCGAAGTGCCAGGTATTTTGTCGAATAAAGGTGAATAAAGTAAATGTCACGAGTGAGTTTATAAATACACGATATTCGATAATTTAATACTCCAACTATATTTTGCCAGGTTTTACCAATTGAAATTACACAAAATATTAATGTCAAACATTTTAGAATAAGAAAACTCAATGTGATTTTCCTATCACCTGATGTATGCAAGTCTTTGAACTTAAATATTTCACCTTGTATCAAGAGTGATTGCCATTTTGGGCCTGTTTTTGCAAAATTTTGGGCCCAGCTTGGCGAATTCTGCTAGGCCTTCTGGAACTTGGTAAGGTGACGTCACAAACCGGTACAAACCACAGGGATCCCATTAACCCACTCAGACAAAATATCAGCCAGAAGGCCTTAGAACTAGCCTGGATGCAAGTATACATGTAGAATAGCCCACCAAGTGGCTATGCATACCCTCAGTACTGAGGGACTTGAGCCAGGTCTGACTCATGATCAGGGGCCTGTTGGCCCCCTTGTTGAATTAAGACAGTGACTACATTGTAAATTATTATTTCTTATAAAATAATAGTAAAATACCACTACACTATAGTTTGGGTATATTCTATAATATTTATTGTACTGCAACTTAAACTATCAACTAAAATGGTCTCTTAATTAGTATAATTACAACTTGTACCTAAAATCCATATTAAACTTATATTAAGGTTACCGGATACCTTCAGGGTGCGTTTCCAGTCTAAATTATGTAGCGCCTCGAAGAAACATCGTAGATAAATCACCCATGTATCATTTTAAAGCTTATAAAATTGGCTACAAGAATACATAAAAAGTTTTGAGTTCTTTGAAAATCTCGAATTTTCCGCGATCCCGACTTTCACCGATCTAGTGAGATGGCTTTCAGAAGCTCCGACTCCGAAAATATTTTAAAGTTTTAAAATCTGTTTGCTTTGTCGCATTTCAGAGGAATCGCATTACAAAAGGGTGTCGGGGAATTTCAAAATTCGATTTAGTTCAAAAGTTATCATGCTCTCCGTGAAAAGGCGAAAAATAATCAGAGTAGATTTGCGGAAAATGCCGTCAAGAGCTCTATTTTTAGAATTTTCCAATTCCCCGACACCCTTTTGCAGCGGAGATATCAATTGACATTTTGTGACAATTTCAAACAAATCGACTAAATTCCTCTTGAGTGGGAGCTTTTTTAAAACTCTATTTTGGTTGAAAATCGAAAGCGTAGAAAATAGCATTTTAGAAAATCGAGCAGTCTGTCGTGCGTGAATCTGAAGCCCCGCCTCTCCAACAATTAGCGAGCTCTTGGCCAATCATTTCTCATCACAGTTCAACTATCTGTCAAGATTTCCCGCCAATGTCAATTTCCGTTCAAAGCTTTGCGCCGCATCGAGAAAATGTTAATATAGCTGGTTGTTCTAGTTTTCTTGTGTGACTTGAAAAATGGGAAAGACAAAACGACCTGGAGGCACAAAGGCAAGGTGAACACCTAGAGACGCCTTGAATGCCAGCATAGTTAGTAGAGGAGACAGCGATTTGCAGGCGGCTGAAACAGCACGGCAATAGCGAGCTAAGATCGTGGTGTTGGTTTCAAGCGATTCAGAGTCACCAGTCAGACTTTACGTTTCCATCTAAGCTTTCTTGGAAACAAATATTTTCTCAGCTGGCTCCTATCAGTTCTTCATGTTCAGATGTGGGCCACTCGGCACTCTGTCTGAAAGTGAAAATACGAACCCTTGTCGGGTTTTATGAGGACTCCTATGTATGCATTGTTTGGCCTTGTTTTGCTTTTCTTTTTTCTTTGTTTTCCAAGCTAAGGGCATCCTGCTTGCTTTTTTGAAGGCATAAGGCCAACAACCGATGGAATTATGGAATCATGTGTGGAAAAACGTTTCTCAATAAACGTAAACATTGGTATATGAAATAAATTTAATATTATATGCGCCAGCTTTCTTCACACCGTCGTTACGGGCGAGTGAGCACTTGTCATGTGTTTATTGATCTGCTGTCAATCAAACGGAACCTTTCACTTCCGGTCAAAAACTTCCTTTTGGTATTTCTCCGTCAACATAAATTTTTATTCAACAGAGTTTTTGGTAAATGAGACACTACTACTAAAACTACATTTCTGTGCGAAAAAAAAAGTTTCCCATCTTTTTCGTTTTGAAGGTATCCGGTAACCTTAATAATAGTATTATTGTGATTCTCTTTTATTATACAGCCTGATTCACTTCTCTAACTCGGTATTTCCAAATTTATGTGTGTATTTCCTTTTTAACTCATGGATACATGAATGTGCAGAATGAGTTATTGGGTTTAGGTGGATGCAAGATAATTTATTCATTGTTCACTTCTGTGGATCAATGACACTTCAAACCTGGACAGACATGGCAGTGGGGATCCCTATCAATCACTTAGTGGTGATGACATAATGATGACATCATCGGTCACATGATTTTAAGTAAATGCCCATACATGTATCTCCCACATTTCTAATGCTTGGACAGGTGGTGATGATGTAATGATGATGCCATCAGTCATGTAATCTTAAGTACATGCCCATATCTCCCTCATTTCTAATGCCAGCCAGCTCAAACCTGGACAGACATGGTAGTGGGTCCCTATCAATCACACTAGTGGTGTTGACATAATGATGATGTCATCGGTAATGTGATTTTAAGTACATGCCCATATCTCCCTTGTTTCTAATGGCAGCCGGCTCAAACCTGGACAGACATGGCAGTAGGTCCCTATCAATCACTTAGAGGTGATAACGCAATGATGACGTCAATGGTCATATGATTTTAAGTACATGCCCATATCTCCCTCATTTCTAATGCCAGCCGGCTCAAACCTGGACAGACATGGTAGTGGATTGCTATCAATGACTCAGTGGCGATGACGTAATTGCATGATTATGTGATTTTAAGTACATGCCCATATCTCCCTCAGTTCTAATGACAGACAGTTCAAACTTGGACAGGTATGGTATTGTTTCCCCATGATTCACTTAGTGGTGATGACGTAACGATGACGTCGTCGGTCACATGATTTTTAGTATTGCCAAAATAGCTAGCTCACTGACCATCCATGAGTTGCCCTTATAGGGGCTCTATGTTTCTGTTTAATAGTGAGCAGTACGTAATATGTACATTAGTATCTGACCTGGGTCACATGGCTCGATTATGCATCTATCAATGTTAAGCCCGAGGGGGGGGCAAGGAGTGGGGGATTTTGTCATATGCTACCTGCCCATGATGGAGCTATTTATAGGAAACATACATGTAACATGTATAAAGGAAAATATAGGGCAGATATTCAATATTTTAGACCAAACATATTGTCCCTAGGGTGGGAATTTAACTTTCTTTTGGGAGAAAATGTAAAATCCCCACTCCTTGTCCCGGCCCGCTTGGGCTTAACATTGATATATGAATCATAATTAGCTTTCCAGTTTATTATAGCAAAGTTCACATTGGTTCCTGATCAGGCTGATGTATACTTCCTGACACAAAGCGGCCTTTTAATATCATGGTTGTATACATTAGCATAACAATTATTATAATGTATATCAACACGAAACATTGCTATTCCTACTATCAAGTATCAGGGAAAACCGCGAGCGATCGCAGCGACGTGAAACTGACAAGCGGGAAACCGATCCACGATCAAGACAACAACACAAAGCGCAAGTCCCGGATGCGAGCCCCAGGGCCGTGCGAGCGAACACAGGGCCCCCAGTAGTCGCTGGTTCTTTAACCATGCCTAAATTACATTTAGTCTCGATTATAAAACAGATAAAGAAGCCTTAAATCCATGTTTTATACTATCATAAAACACTCTGGTCATTTGAGAACACTCTAGAAATGTTGAAAGCACGCACCTTCGGCTTGTGCTTTAACATTTCTCTCATGTTCTCAAATGCCCATCGTGTTTTATGATACGTAGTATAAAACATACCCTGGTTCCAGAGGGGCTCAGGTACGAATATACTATAATGTGCCGCGATCGAAAGGGTTTTGATTCCCTGAAGGAGTTTTGTTTTGCGTGACGACCGTTGAGCCCCTCTGGCCGCTCGAATAGCCAACCTCAATCTCATGCCCATAGCCTCGAGTCTAGTCAAACTGGTTTCGACTCAGCGGTTAATTTGCATGTCACTTTCACGTGGTGAAGTCGTGTGTGATTCAAAACATAAAACATGCCGTTGTCGGAATTTGTGAAGATAAAGGAAACTTCTCCTCGATTTACTTCGTCGGGTTTGATGTTTGGATCTCCCAATGAGCATGCTTTGATTCCTCGTTGTTCTAGCTCTGTTATGTGGGAGTAAATCAGGGCATATAGAGGGCAAACCACCAGTACAATTGCTCGTTTTGGATAATCGAACGTGAAGGAAGAAGCAAATGCCAGGTATGAGTTGGAAAATCAGCGATTTTCCTTAGCCAGTAGGCCGTACTGAGAAGACATCACGCCGCTTCAAGAACATGAACAGACTTCAACTTGTTTATTTCGAGGCTAACTCAAATTGTACAGCACTGTGAAACATTAACGTTTGTGTATAATCTGTCAAGACTCGTGAACCGGTTTGTAACACGATCGCAAGATGAAAGCCAATCAAAATGTTCCTTTGATCCGAATGCCTCAGTTTCCATGGCCACAACTCAATCAACCAATCAGGGACGAGGTACAGATTCTGTACCGGAAGAAACGAAAATCTCTACTCGAGCGGCCAGAGGCTTGTCGCTTCGCTCGACGCTTCGCGGCTTGATTTCAGCTGGTCTCGCTTCGCTCGCCCCGACGATTTCGAGCCTCTGGTATCCAGGGTATATAAAACATGGCTAAGGCTTCTTTATTTGTTAAATAAAAGTCGTTATAGATTCCAAAAACGATGCCTGCACTGTCTATACCCTACCAATGCAAGGTTATATTTGAAGTGGCTCCGCGGCTCCGTGGCTCCGTAGTGATACAATTATAGATTCCAAACACGATACCTGTCTATACCCTACCAATGCAAGGTTATATTTGAAGTGGCTCCGCGGCTCCGTAGTGATACAATTATAGATTCCAAACACGATACCTGTCTATACCCTACCAATGCAAGGTTATATTTGAAGTGGCTCCGCGGCTCCGTGGCTCCGTAGTGATACAATTATAGATTCCAAACACGATACCTGTCTATACCCTACCAATGCAAGGTTATATTTGAAGTGGCTCCGCGGCTCCGTGGCTCCGTAGTGATACAATTATAGATTCCAAACACGATACCTGTCTATACCCTACCAATGCAAGGTTATATTTGAATTGGCTCCGCGGCTCCGTGGCTCCGTAGTGAGACATTATAGATTCCAAACACGATACCTGTCTATACCCTACTGTAGTAGAACGAAGCAACATGTATTATGTCAACACTATATCATGGGATTCTGTGTGTTTTGTTCATCCACGGAGCCGCGGAGCCGCGGAGCCATGACCTTTGCTTTCCTACTTTGTGATGATAATAAATTCAAAATGGAGGTTGTAAGACTTGGCTAATCCTAACCCCTTTGCCTAAGATTAACTAAAAAATGACTTTCAATCGCTAATACAGTTAAGTACTATTTCAGTTCCTTAAAACGACTGCGTGGGCAACTACGGAGCCACGGAGCCAGATATTTCTAAAGTAGTAAAGAGCTTCAAGAGTGCCACTGTATTCTGCAATTTAGCCCATACCCCTCTGCTCTGACTTACTGTACATGTATGAAATAAAACGTTGTTGTTGGACTAAATGCTAGAGGAGTTAACTTTGAACCTGATTCAAAGACAAACTGAAGGGGTTTCATGTTACATGTACTCACGCATAAGCCCACTGCAGGACGTCGCCAGGCTGTGTTCTGATGGCCGCTTTCGTGAATTGTTTCAGGATATCCGGCAGCTCTGGTGGTATATTAATCTGCTGGGAACAGTAGATTGGTTCTTCTGGCTGTGGCATGTCGATAGCAGCCGAGTTTGCAGTTTGGACTCCAAACGCAACCATTGAATCCAAGATGGCGGCTGTATGTCCCGCGCGTTGCTATGACGACGGTAATTACCCAGCAATCTGTGCGAATCGAAATTCAAGATGGCGGGTGATTCAACTCGGTGCGAAAATTGCTCTTACAAGATAAATAATGCTGTATATTCACGTTAGAAAACAAATGCTTTTTCGCTAGGCTATCCTGAAACATGTGGCTATGGCGGATAGTTCCACTCTCAAGGTTGGTGATTCGTCAAGTTCCGTTAGAACTAACAGTCTCGATAAACTTGAGAGTTCAGAGAGTTTTGCAGACACTGGAGATGAATCGAGTCATTCAGGAGTTGGTAAGATAATGTTTCAATGTTTCATTTGTACGCGGTTTCATAATTGTTGCGCTCTATAATATTCGGCTCTTAACCTCGACTATACCTCGGTGTAAGTGGTAGTACTGCGTCACAAAACTCCCTTTGTTAAATATGAATAATTTGGGACTTATGCGGGTATCAGCGGCCATACCGAGGGGGCGGCCCCCGGGCACCCAGGGGCATTTGTCACAGTAGCCATGACAAATACATGCTAAAACCCCTCGGGTGGGGCAGAAAATTGTGACAAAAACCCCCACCCCTGGGGCAACCTGGGCAACATATTATAAGTATTAGAAGCTAAACGTTTTAGAAGTGTCAAAAATCTTAATAGTCTTATACAAATATTATCCTTTATTTCTTTGTTCTGTCTTCCGACAGTGGATGGCTTAATTTAATCTCTTAATTTGAATGATAATGATATGACTTACCTCAAGGACAAAGAGATCGATCGAGCGAGTCCTGTGGCGAAAACCGCTGAACGTTGAGACAGCAGATTACGTGCAAACCCCGTGGGTATGTCCCCGGGGTATTTTGATGAAAACGCAAAAGCGCTCTAATGCCCCGCGTGTGGGGCATGTTTTTGCTACAAATCCCCTGCTAAGCCCCTAGGTTGCCCGTGGGTTGCCCGGGGGCCGCCCCCTCGGGATGGCCGCTGATACCCGCATTAGAATAGAAGATACATGTAAGATTTATAGAACGACTAACACCACCCTATCCTAAACGCGCTAGACCACGAGTGAATTCGCTTGGTGGCAATCGTTTTTCTTCTTCACGTATTAATTTATATTCACTAATGAGTAATGATGAGTAGCTGCATAAATTATAGTATTCAATACACTATTTTAATATATGACCACAGGCTTCCCAGACTCGACCTATATTTCCCGCCTTTTGGGTTACCTGTGGTATGTTTCATTAGCGATCTCAGAAGAGTTTAAATAATTGCTCCTTGTGAATTCTCTTTTCCGATTCCTACGAAATAAATCTTCAATAATAAAAGATTGATACTTAATGAAGTTGTGTGAGTGGTTTTTTGGCGATTTGGGGCCTTCTAAAGCAGTTTATTAGGATTCGTAATTTTGACCGTTGGACGTGGCTCTAAGAAAGTTAACAAGGTAGGCAAGTCGACCTCGCCAAAGCACACACTTACCTCAAAGATCACCCAAAAATCAGCACTTTTCTTCCTCGCTCGCTATTCAGCTTTCGGCACAGGAGGGAATAGTTATCAAGCAACATCTGACCAGAGATTTAGGAAAATCCATCAAATTTATCATCGCCAAACCGCCTCCTCGAGACCCAAAAAGCGCGACCTTGCAATGATCTGTAAGAACCAGAATGACCAAAGCGGTCCAAAATGTTGCTTGATAACTATTCCCTCCTTTTATTATTGAAGATTTATTTCGTAGGAATCGGAAAAGAGAATTCACAAGGAGCAATTATTTAAACTCTTCCGAGATCGCTAATGAAACATACCACAGGTAACCCAAAAGGCGGGAAATATAGGTCGAGTCTGGGAAGCCTGTGATATGACTAGTCACTGAGCGCGTGAGGGCATGGTCTCTAGGGAATGGTTTTTACACCGAGGTAAACCCAAATATTTGGAGCAACTGCAGTAATATCCCGTAAAAAAAAACGAAGAGGTTCCCATTAGAAATGTTGCCACGCGTCAAACAAGGGAGTGTGAGCATAATTCTAGTTTCTAAAAATAATGTGAGTCTACGTACATGTGTAAGTCTAGTTGGCAGAGACTTATGTTATGTCCCCAGGAGAGGGACTCCCATATAAAAGGGGTAGGGATGCTTGTCGGACATTTTCGATTTGACCCCTAAGAGGTACTAAAATGGGCGTGGCTCAAGCTTATTAAGACCCCTAAAAGGTACCGATAAAAACATGCCAACATTTTAAACTTTCAATGCCTTTTATTGCTATTGCAGACACCCAACCCCTAAAAGGTACATGTACCACTTTGCATAGAAATGTCTGTGTTGATTGTGGATACCCTAAGTGGTACCAAACTCCTTTTTTTGACCCCTAAAAGGTACGACAAGCATCCATGTACCCCTCACATAAGGGAGTCCCTCCGGGTTATGCCTACACCATGATTCATTGCAAACCTATTAATCCCCAAATAAAAAAAACCCAACCATTTTCAATCCCAAATCATTTTAGAACGACTCTAAATATACACCTGAAGTGAACTATAATGTTGAATTTTGTATTTTTGAAATGGCCCAGTTTAACTCTGGGAATGACATCACATAATTAGCATATTGGAAATACCGGTAGAAACCTCTATAACTCAAATATGCAACACTCAAATCAAGACATTATACAGTTCAACCATTTACTTGATGGAGAACCAATTTTAATGTTAAAACAATTGGACTTATAAGTACAAAAATAGGCACTTTATCCTTTGGCGATTTTGATAGCTTTTGAACCTCCAAAAAGTTTTGAGTACTTCTGTGAAGAAAGTTTTGGTTTAAAGTGAATACTAAAATAGGTTCTACGCTTGTTTGAAATTGACAGTGTAAATGTGACCTTTCCTGACCCATGACAGCATAGGTAAAAGCCTGGGTTGAAACCTGGGCAGACGTCATCTCATTAATGCATTATTCTCCATGGCACATTTTTATCACAACAACATCGATGCATAGAAAATATACACAGTTTTTTGAGTTGCTACATGTAGTAAAGAAAAAGGTCATTTGAGTCAACATGTTAAGTATTTCTTCAAGTTCCACACCCCCACCCCCCAACTTTTCTTTACTGGCAAATGCCTCACCCCCAGGACAGACTAAGTTGTCAAATGCTCAATGTATCCCAGGGGGAGTGGGGGGAGGGGGATAGGTGGGGCTGGAATTGACAGACAAAAATGCTATAATTTACGTTAAATGTACCTGACCTCTAGTCAATTCTTGATCTTTCTAAAACTGCATTTTTGAAGATTATTTTGCTCTTTTGCTCAACCGGCGTAGTCCCCAGCAACTTAAAATTGGCAAATGTAATACCAGTATACAAAAAAGACAATATTGTTTATGTAACTATCGTCCAATCTCTCTCCTTTCTATTTTTAATAAGCTCTTAGAGAAGCTAATGTGTAGCAGATTATTGGACTTCCTAGAGAAATAAAAAATATTTTTTGAGAAACAGTTTGGCTTTCGGGCTAATCATTCAACTGATCATGCTGTTCTTAGCATCATTGATAAAATCCAAAGAGCAATCGATGAGCGAGACTTTTCTTGTGGAATATTTTTAGACTTTAGTAAAGCATTCGATACTGTAAATCATGCAATTTTGATCAAGAAATTGGAACATTTAATATGGAATCAGAGGAATTGCTAAAAATTGGTTTATTTCATACCTCAGTATATAACCGACAACAAACTGTTACAGTAAATAATACAGCCTCTGGTTCAGCAACAATCTCCTGTGGTATCCCCCAGGATCTGTACTAGGTCCAGTTCTCTTTCTACTCTACATAAATGATTTCCATCTTTGTTCTGATCTCTTTGACTTTCACCTACATGTATTTGCAGATGATGCCAATCTATTTTATAGGCATAGGAACCTTTCTACATTGGAATCCAACATAAATAATGAATTAATCAATATTCATGTTTGGTTATGTGCAACCAAGCTTTCACTAAATATAGATAAATCAAATTTTGTTCTATTTCTACCTCCCCAAAGGAAGGTAACATTAAATGTTAATTTAATTTTAAGTAATACGCCTTTGCGACAAGATAATTGTATCAAATATCTTGGTATCTTAATTAGTTTATTGATTCTAACCTTAGCTGGAAATCTCAAATTGCAATTGATTGTATTTCAAAAAAAGTAAAGAGAAGTGTTGGCAATTTTATCTAAACTTCGGTACTATGTTGACATATCAATCCTTGCCAAACTCTATTATGCTCTAGATAATATACCCATTCTTGATATATGGTATGATACAGCACAACTGTCCAGCTTATTGTACTACAGAAAAAGGCTGTGCAAATTATGACATTTTCAAAGTTTGACGAGCATTCAAGTCCGTTATTTAAAATATTGAATATTATAAAGCTAACTGATCTCATTTCCTTCCATATTGTAGTTTTTATGTTCAAGTTTCACAATCAACTTCTACCCTCTGTTTTCAATACTTTTTTCACTTCAGTCAAAAGTGTTCAGTCAGTTATTAATAATACACGATCTGCAGCAAAACAGTTTTATTATCTTCCTAAAGCTAGAACCAATTACGAATTATTTAATATCAGATTTCAAGGACCAAAAGTTTGGAATTCAATTGAAGAACATATATGTTAAGTCTTCCTCAATTCGACAGTTTAAGCAAAAACTAAAAAACAAATTTCTAAGCAAATATTAGCTTAGTTCAGACATTTTAAATATTAATAGCAACTACTGATTTTTAAGATAACAAGACTGGTTTAATTCGATCCTCCTCTCCCAAATATACGTATCTATAATATTTATGTTGTTATAGTAACAACATAAAAAAACGGGGAAAATAACAAGGACAAAAAACGTGGTGCATGTACATACAATAGAGCTACATGTAGGCTCCAAATTAAGTATCCCCCTGGAAAAAGTTGCAAATGTAAATTATGGACTAGAATTATATGTACATAAGAGAAGGAGAAAACTAAGCAAGTACTAATTTAAAAACAAAATAATAACTAATTACAAAGTGTATAGGGTCAGTTCCATATGAGAGAGCAAAATTCCTAAAACATTAGAACAGCCTTTAAGATGGGGATTAAGTCATCAATACATAGATGGATATCCAAACTGTGCAAAAAAAAAAATTTAGCATGCAAAATCAGCCACATGTCTACTCGGGGGGGTCCCCAAAGTAGGCACTACTTCAATGACTGCTTAATGGTATCTATGATATAATCAGCTTAAAATAAAAAATATGGTATAGAATGATCAATGAAGGCAAAACTTTAATGTGGTAATGAAGCCATCTCCCAATACTAAAAAACCATATGAGCCTTTTTCGGCAAAATGCATAACATGCATGAATTATGCATAATCATATTTTTGTCATGGACGTTACGTAACATCCATGACAAAAAGTTACATTTTTCTCCGGCGTTGATCAGGTTGTGCAAATTTTTAAAAACCCTTACTGGTGTTCTGCAATCTTTCTAAGCTTAATACAAATGTAACATCAAATATCAAAATTTTCACTTCGTCTTTCTGTAAAATCAGGGAGAATATTGTCATGGACGTTACGTCATGGACGTTACATACATGTATATAAGGGACATCTTAGAAAGTGATGTCAATTCTAGTGGAGAAAAAAAACAGCTGTGCAAAAATTGTTCATGTTTTAATAATAAAGTATAAAATTAACATGAAACTATGAAATGTCATCTTTTGACAAGCTTATTTTTCTGATAATAACATTACGAAAAGTCCAATATCAAAATTTCAACAAAATGTAAGTTCAAATTTTAAAGACAATGCGAGTCATGTGTGAGTTTGCTTTCTGACTGTTCACTTCCGCTTTAAAGCTGTGAAAGCCTTCTCAACAGCTGCTTGCTGTGCAATGTGGAATGGGCCATAGCCTTGCAGCTCCAAAGGGCCAAAGAAAATGCATGACATGTGGATACTATCAAGGTCGTCCCTCCTTGGCCAGTCAAAGGCTGTAGCTCCAGCTCGATGTAGGAACTTGAACTTTGCAAACTGGCCTTCTACCTCTAGTACTCTGCCGATGTAGAAGATGTTAATGTAATCAACTGCATAGTAATTGCCACTAACTGCACCTGTGGGTGGTATGGGATGGATCACTTCTTGGTGGAGTTCCAGTACCATGTACTTCCTATATGTAGGAATATCTTCCTGAGTGACCATTTTGCTCCCGAGGGCAAGACACCTGGAAAACAGGCAAACAAAAACTCCACAATCAAAGTCATTGTTCTGCTGTGGCACATCACCTGCTGTACTAGCATAGAATTCCCATTCACTGACATCAATGGAACTGTCTAACTCGACAAGGAATGACATCATCTTCTGAACTGCATGTTGTACCGTTGGCTTCACAGACAAACTACTCTTGCTGTCGAGTGTGATGATGCACTTATGTTTTGGAAACGCAGCCAGCAGAAACCAGTGCTTAGACTGATTGGTGTTAATGGGAACAAGGACAAGGTCTTTATTTGTCACCTGCTTACCCTTGACAATATTACCTGCTGGCTGCTTACCAATAACTTGGTCAAACACTTCCCAGGAAAGGACCTCTAGGTTTGTGGCACTTTGTGTTGCTGACTTCACCAGTTCTAGGTATGAGTCGATTACAAAGTTGATCAGCCACTTATCTCTACTTGAAGCACCTTCTACTGCATACAAAGAAGCCAGATCATCTCTACAAATAAGCTTATTACCATTAAAGGCAAAGTCACCTGCTATGATGGATTCTATGAAGGGTACATTGTATTCTGGTATGACAAATGCTGAGCACACATCACTGAAGACTTCCTTAAATCTATCAGGCAGGCCAGGTTGTATCAAACTGCTTTTTCCATCTGCGCTCTCTGAAATTTCATCATTGCTGTTGCTTTCTTCATGGCTGCTACAACCTTCGTCCTCTCCACTGTACTCGCTTTTATCATCATCTGAACTTTGATCGTTGCTGTTGTTTTCTGCTTGGCTGCTACAGCACTCATCCTCTGCACTGCATTTTCCTTCTCCATTGTTGTCGTCTTCATGGCTGCTACAACATTCGTCCTCTCCACTATACTCGCTTTCATCATCAGATTCTCCAAGCAGCACCTCAATCCCTGTCTTCTGGTACGAATGTGTAAGGAACTTCATGGTGCCAGGCTGAACTGCATACATGCAATGGAATTTGCTTATCCCTGGTATGGCTTTTGCTCTCTTGAAGCATTGATACAAATCCAAAGCCTCAGACGTTTTGTTGATTTCATTAGCAGTGATAAGGGTAATGGATGTTTTGCAGCATTCTTTTGCTACATCGGCAAAGGCTTTTGCATTAACCACAGGTTGCACTTTTCTGGTGGAAACAGCTGTCCACACCATTCTTTTCACAGTCCCTCCAATGCCATCAACTGCACCTTTTCCATGCGATGTTGCAAAATAGTGCCAGAAGAGTCTTAGATGAAGCGATTGTGTCAAGCTGTTAAGAAGCTGGGCAATGAACTTGTTCTTGAATTGTGAACTGGGGCCATCAGAAAACATATGAACTTCGTTGACACCAGGATGGTTCTCTTTAACAAATGTATTCAGTACTTTGTTCATGAAGACGGCCACTGATTTCTTCTCATGACTGCGATCATCTGATACAATTACATGGGAGGTGCAGATAGTATTACATGATAAATCCTTGGTCCAGACAGCAACAGTAAAGAGAGTCACCTGTTCTTGATTATAGTAGGCAGATTGAATTTCATCTTGCTGTAGACAAGTATAGTTTTCAGAAAAATCAAATTGCACTACTGCCTCTTCAGGCTTGAGATTCTTGATTTTCTCCTGAAAGAACCTTGCTTGGTTTCTTTTAATAAAGACATGCTTCAAGAAGGGAGGCATTTTAGTATCAAGGGATTGCAATGCTTCTTCAACTGTGCCTTCTTTGTGTACTTTTTGCATCTTCTTCGTGAGACTTGCAGCCTTTCCTTTCTTTCCAGGTACTTCTTGTGTGACTCGTTCCCACTGATACCATGTTATTTCATCCAAGGGAGCTTCTTCTTTCATTTCCTCTAGAAAATCTGGACAGTCCTTGCACTCTCCTGTCATACATGATTCATTATTGCTGTCACAGACAAATGCATCAACAAAAGAACCAGAATACTGTGGGAAACTGGGTATTTCCTTCCCAAGGCAATCACACAGCAAGCGTATGTTGTCATGTTGTTGACAAAGACAAACATTCCTTGGCATTTTAGAAGACAACAGGACATTACATGGCCTTAGGGAAGAAAACTTGCTCAACCCGATCTCACAATCTGAGTTTTCTTTCTTGAACATAGCATATGTCTCCTTGAGAGACCACATCAAATGTCTCTTCTGGAGTTTAGTTTTCTTTCCGTGAGATCTGACTATTACATAATCTCTCATCCCTGGTGCTTGACGGGAAATGCTGTCAACGAGGTAGAAATCTTGAATGCATTTTACAACAGATTGTGGCAGTTGTTTATTTCCAGCATCTTTGCACGTTTTCTTCTCTATGGACAGAATACCATAAGAATCAGCCAGTTTTCGAATAACTGCTACCTTCTTTCTAGGGCTAGCTGGCAGACAAGTTTTTACTTTGCCTGTGGCCTTTCCTAAAGCCTGTGCAGATTTGTAGACATAATCACAATCTTCATGCAGTTGCTCAACTCTTGTCTTAATGGAAGACAATTTCTTTTTATACCGGTGAAGGCAAACTCGTTCCTTGCATTTCTGACGGATCTGTTCTGCTTCACTTGGACTAACAGCCTTGTTTTTTCTTTCAAGCCTCTTCCGTAACTTATCCTTTTCTTTGTATTGGATGTACCTCTTTGTATCATTTTTAACCTGATTTAAATAAGCACTCCAGCTTCTCTTTCTCTTCTCTCCAGTTTTTACCATATCTTACAGACAATTAACACAGCTAGTCAGTCACCATCTTGCATTTTGGCTTAGGAACCTGGCCATGTGTCTTCCAACACAGGGAGCCCATATGATTTAGTGTGCTTTTCATATAAGTTTCAATTTATCCTATAATTATATGAAAAAAAGTCCCCTAATGCTATATATAAAGCATGGTCAGCTGCTATCATGGGAATTTTTCAGTAGAAACCATAAATTAAAGCTGAAAGTTAATTTTTCTCAGACACTGTAACGTCCATGACAAAGCCTGTAACGTCCATGACACCATTATTTGTCTAGTCAGGGGAGACATAAAAGACGAACTGGAAAACTGACAACATATATACTAACTTTCATCTTCAACAAAGATTATATCCCCTTAAGAATTTAATATCTGCAGATAATTCACAGGAATATCAAGTTATACACTCTCACTTGAAAGAGTGGTTTATTTAATGTAACGTCCATGACACATGTGTTTTATTTATTTTTATCCATATGAATAGAAAGAACTAAAATTTTTTTTCATAAAACAAATAACACCATTTCATTACATAATATTAGCATGAAAAATGTTACATTAATTGCTCTTAGCAATTTTAGAATGTAATTTTAAGTTCCAAAAAGTGTTCAAATGTAACGTCCATGATCATGGAATTGTCCATAGATACAATGATATACATATACATGTACTTATAGATGTCGACCAGGAGCACAAATTTTCAGTACAGAAAGTCAGTTACTAAATGCAGTAAAGTAACGTTTCTAGACTGAGATCAGAGCCGTTAAGTTAGTTAGTTAAGATCTAATGTTACATATTACTGTACTAATTGGTAAGGTGTTCCATAATTTAGGGATACGGGTAAAGAAAGAGTTTTGAAAAAGCTTATACATGTACATGTATATAGTTTTGCAGAGAGGAACTTTCATATATATCAAGAGTACAACTGTTGTGAGTAAGTCTAAGCAATTGGAAAATTAACATAACCATTTTGACATTTATAGAGAAACATAAGATCCTTTATTTCATGCCAGTAGGACAGTAGTAAGACTTCCAATTTAAACAATTGTAATAGGCCAGGTTAGTTCAGAATAATGAAGGATAAAGCAATGCAAGTGGCTGATCAGCATTGGAGGCTTTCAATGTTTCTCAGGTTACCAATCAATGAGGGGGCTCACACCTTGCTGGCGTACCCAACAGCAGGTTCATTATTGAAGTCTGTGATACATCTGTCATGTACATTGTACACTATTGTCAACACATGACTTTCCTGCAAAAGGACTATTGCAGCTATTTCCCCAGCCAAAAATACTTTGTTCCTGTTAAAAACATTAATAATACAAACAGTACAGTCACTCATTGGCTGGAATTTTGTTAATGGCCATTACAGGTACAAAACAATGATGTGTAGTAATTAATAATTTACTACAGGTATTTTGAGTATAATACATGCATGCATGTCATACTTTTCTTAGTCATGCAAGTTTTAACCAATTTTGACCAAGCAAGTCTAAAACGAACCCCTGGGGAGGGGTGAGAGAGAGGAATGGACGAAAATAAAGGGACAGCCCCCATCATCCATGGGAACACAATTGTTTCATAACCCTGCCTACTAATTTACATTTTTTTCCAGTATACATACAGCACATCTTAAAATTCACTGGTCAAGAACACAAAACTACATTTTGTAGATCAAAAACATGTAAGGGAGTTGAAACATGTAATGCCCATACTTTGCTCTAGTGTCATGCTCTGGATTATTCAGCAAATAAAAATGACCATAATTATATGGAATAAAATGGCATTTGGCTTAGAGTGAATTTGTCTAGAGTTGACTGTCACGATAGACTAGACTATTTTACAAATATGGTACTTTTTATTCACTGAATAACCCAGAACATGGGGCTGCTGTTACACATTTCAACTCCCTTATATTTTTAATTCTGACTAGACCTACTTGTAATTCGCTTGCCGCAATGTTGTCCCAATACAGATCATGTGATATCTCTTCTCTTCCCTCACAAAATTGCTAAATCGATACTCAGTTGAAAACCAATCTGACTCATCTAATGTATTGTCATTTGTAAGTATTCAAAGCCTTGAATATTCATTCATTTAAGCCCTCACAATGCCATAATTGGCATTATATAAGGTCGAATAAATTTGCAAAGATTGGTTTGGTAGAAAGTTGCCCCACCCCACCCACCCTTCTTGCTGGTGATTTTAGCATGTGCTCCTTGTTGCATTGCTCGACATGGAGTCACTATCCCATACCTTAATGTGTATGAGCTGGCAAGAGGGGTAAATAATGTACTATTATTCCAAGGAGCTCATGTGCTTGTCTTTCTTGTTACAGAAGTGACAACCACTCCAGAGAAGTACACAGTCCCTGCTGTGATCAGTATCCCATCAGCAGATGATCCTAGCAGTGGAGAGGGTCAGCCTGCTATTACACGGCCCAGAAAGGGATCATCATCAGAGGAACAGGAATCAGGGAATGAACGTGAAGATGACTATGTAGGTAAGTGTATGAATAAAGGATATAATTATAATTAGATTAGACCAACCTAAATACTGTTCAATGTAGGTGTGTTGTGGTTAATATTTCAAAATGCGAAAAAAATTCTTAATTTCACACTAATTATGGATAAATGGAACAATTTATTTAATTTATTAATACAACATATTAAAATTATTGTTATTAAATAAACCAGCTGATTCAGAAACAGAACATGGACCAAATGATGAATATTCTGAGTTGGAGGTTCAGTGCCCAATTAGGCTGCATAAAGCAGTGCTTGAGGGCTCAGCTGCCAGGTAACCCTGCATGGCAACCAAACAGCCCAGCGCACTGGGTCACACAAAAGTGGACAAGGGAGGGAGGGAAAGCCATGAGTGATCACATTGACTTGCAACTGACTATCAAAACTCCAAAAGCAATAACAATGTCCCACCTGGCCAGATGATAACTTATCCAGGGCCACATGAGCATTTCACAGCTGGGCCCCCAATAATAGTCACTGGATATTACCATGCCTAAATTACATTTAGTCTCAATTACATAGCTAAGTAAAGTTGTGAGCTTAATGATTGCATGGTGAAGTTTCAGTCCATAACTTCCTGTATGGACCTTCCACCAACTTCCAGTCTCAAAGAAAATGAAAAATTAACCAAAGGCATACACATGCATGACTTATAATAAACATCTTTATGTAAGAGCTAAATACCGAGAACCGAGGCATTTACAGTCATATATATTACATCCTGAGGGTTGTAAATTAACCCAAGAGATATACAATGTATATGGCTGAATGCCAAGGTATTTAACAGACCTGATATTTAATATAAGACCTGATAGGTATTCAAGAGTCTTTTATACATGTAGCTCATGGTCTTTATATCATATAAAGACCTCCACAGAAAAGCCCTTGAATATCTAATGAGCAATATATTGAAATTCACTGGGATCTTAGTGAAATAAAGGTTATTGAATAACTGTTACAATAGAAAATGTGTCAAAATGAAAAAAAAACATGTATATTAAGGTCTCGATAAAGGTTTGACGTGTCATTTCGGAAAAACGCTCTTGCAACGTCGAAATTAAAGCCACATAGATGTACTATATACCGTTTTAAAGTCTTGAATTGATGAAAGTATATATTTAATCCGTTTTGAACAAAAGTTAAAAGCGTAGATGTTGTATATATTTCTACGCGAAATGACTCCACCCTGAATTGTTGCTAGATATTACAGGAAACAAGAAAACATTGACATTAAAAAAGTATAATTCCTAATCTTAAGATCAACACATAAGCTTGTATGCATGCGGTGGAATGGTTGAGTGAGATCAGAACCATGATAACTGAATAATCCCAACACTAATGTCTTTACCTTTAGTTATAAACAAGATGGTCATGCATTACATATTCATCTATCTAGCAAGATGTGATTGGCTGGCACTTGACAGCGCTAATTTCTTGTTTCCTCATGCTCTTTACTACACTTGTTTACTCATCCAAAGAGAAATGACATATTAAAAGTATAGGAAAATAACACTTACAGTTAACATATAGACAGTACAATGTGCCTGCTGTGTGCTAGCTGAGATTGCTTGACATGTGTGATGAAATCCTTTTTATCAGATAATCCAGGCTTCACTACTCCTGACGTATTGTTAACAAGAACAAGAAAAAGAGCAAGGTCTTTAGCTAGTCAAGGAGCCAATGAAGAGTCAGTGTATGACCGCATAAAATGTATAGCACTGGCGAGGATTGTTTATGGTGATAATCACTGGCAGCTAGCGAAGGCCTATGCAAAACTGGCCCAGGCATATCTATACCTCAGAGGTACATATACTGTATAGTATATTTGACCACACTCCCTAATGCAAACCTAACACAGTAAAACTCACACATAGAAATCACACAAGCTACAATGTACATGTACCATGTTTCTATCATAATGACTCTATATGGAAACACAATAAAAATATATATATATATTTGTGAGTAAACACACGAAAACATTTGTGTTTTATTTGATCACCAAAACAAATTCTCCCAACTTTGACAGCATGCTCCAAAGTTAACATTGAGCATTTCAAGATTTCTTATTATCAACATAAGGGTAATTTTAAAATATAATCTAGCTCTTATAGTAATGTTAAAATATTGACACAGTCTAATATATATTTTGCATGCTTTTAAATATTTGCTCTTTAATACTTGATTGTATATTATATTTTTACTTGCAATTTTTGTAATATATAATATGTATTTTCATCCCAGTAAAATTATGGAGAAATAAAGACTATTATTATATGAAATCATCTGTTTTTGAGATACAAGTCTTGCAAAATTTGAGAAGCAATGAGAGAAATGTCCCACCGTCCTTGATCATTTCTAGAATGAACACTGAGAGAACCAGAAAAGGTCTGCATAATAGCTGACAAAAGTTCAATTATGACATTTCATTTAAAATCTCAGGTCTTGCACCCCAAGCCTTGGGTCATACACAGAATGCAAGAGATATCCTTGTTGCAGCCGATGGTATGCGTCAACAGAGACGGCAGCACTATGATAGATCTGATGTTATACCAGTGATAGAACTGACATATCTTATAATGGGACAAGCCCATGCTGCCTTGAAACAGTAAGTTCTATGTTATTGCACCCTTTTTCTCATAGGAAATAATTATTTTAGTATATACCACACTGCAGGTGAATAGCCAGCACCAAATAGTTATTTTATGTTCTGTCAAATGGACAAAAACTTGCGCGAGGGGATCGTTGCTTCGCTCAGAGGTGAATATGAAATCATATTCACTGTTTGAGTAGCCAATCAGAATGTGCAAAAAGTGATATTCACTGGTGTGGTATATACTAATAATAATTACGCAAAGTCAATAAGATGGTTCACAGATAATAACTAAGCATAAAACTATCAAGAATGTGCATGCATATTTCCTTTATTTTCCACCATACCACACCTTTAAATGTTTACTGACTGGCAACTAAATATTATTTTATTTGCTAATTAATAATAGTTGGCAATGATGCAACAATTTTTTTATTTTATTTCTGAAGGCCTGATCATAAGCTCATTATTTCTTGTTTCAGATATGAGCTAGCTGAATATAAGGGCGCATGCATGAGCTGATGTATAAATTGGCAGGAATTTTATGGAAAACACTCTGTTGGTGTTAAATCTTTCATGTTTGAAGGCAATTAATTTTTATCCCAGCGGCCAAAACTTAAACTACATTGTCCAAACAATATGTTGTTTCTCAGTTTCTGAAGGAAATGTCAAGGTATTTGAATCTTATCCTTCCAGCAAAACTCTCATTCTTTGTAGAAAAGGTGAAGGTGCTTGCTAAATTTATGAATTTCTGCTGTCGCTACAGTCGTCGCAAGTCTACGCATGTCACGTTATTCAATAAATGGGGTCTGGCTACGAGATTGTTATTCAGCTCTGTTATTTCAGGTATCAAAAAGCAGAGCACAGTCTCAAGAAAGCAGAACTGGTATCAGAGGAGAGAGAGGGATTACAGAGAGAGTACAGATACCCTGACAGACATGTGAAGATCTTACTGGCTCTGGGGAAAGTGGCCATGAAATTAGGAAAAGTGGGTTATGCACTGGACTGCCTGGAAAAGGTACATAGCTGAAAGGCCTAGCTAGCTAGTAGTCAAGCAATTGCAGGCTTCTCGACTTAAAACATTGAGATTGCTGCCATAATTCCTGAGGGGGGAGGGGTACTACAATGTACATGTAATGGCCGGGTTTAACTGAGGATCTGCCCATGATGTGCTTGATTTTGTAGATGTCTTAACAATTATTACAGTACTGTTAAATGTTACACTTCTCTTCTCTAAAATGAAAATTTAAAATCTAAGGCTTTTCATATTTAGATTCATTCATAGAGCTAAAATTTAATTTTGACTACAGGTCAGAGAAAGGATACAAAGAAGAAGGAGTACACATATTAAAGTTTTTACATTTACATGTCAATGTTCTTGCAGTTAAAAATAATGTAGGTGTAAATTGCTCAGGTAAACAAAGCAAAGAGTTAATAAGTTGTTACGTGACTGTGTGACAGATAAAAAGTATAGTGTATATTTAACATTGGTATAAGCCCTTCAGTCTAGCAGACGTCAAAATCAAGACTGTTCAAAATTCTGAAAACATAAATATTTATTCAACTTTTACCATGACATATTCACTATATGTGTTCACTCCTGTAGAAATCAGTTCTCCCAGGATCGATCGAGACCGAGGGTGCACTTAACTTTATCCCCTTCCATATCAGAGGTCCTGATTAAGCAAATTCAAAGCTATACAATCCACTCGGATCATCATAAGAGAGTCATGAGTACAGATGTGCTGGTCCACAACAGGAATTGAAATTGGGAGCACATGCACTAACCCACTGTGTTCCACACCCCCAAAATATTAATTTGTCACAATATTCTCCTATCCCTGAACATTCTTACTTAAATAATTACAATACAATCCTTATTTTCATATTATGTTTACCAACAGGCTCTGGAGGCTGCCCAGAGAGAGTATGGTGGTAGAAGTACTCAATTAATTCCAATCTATCAGAGTCTAGGACATGCTGAGCAGCGACAGGGGACTGGCACTAGTAGTAAGCAAAGGGCAGTAGAAATGTACCTACATGCTCACGGCATTGCCAAGGACAAGTGAGTTACATGGTTATTGTATATCATGTTTTGATTTCACCTGGGCTTTGATGGAGTCTAATTTTATAAGTGCGATTTTGATTCCTGATTGTGAAACACAAGCCAGACTTAATGAACAGTGTGACTTAAGGTCTTGATGAAGGTTTGAAGTGTCATTTCGGAAAAATGCTCTTGCAGCGTCGCAATTATTAAATGAAGCCACTTAGACAATCATACTATATACCATTGAAGGAAATATATATTTAATCCATTTTGAACAAAAGTTAAATTAAGCGTAGATGTTGTATATTTTTCAACGCAAAATTACTCTGTCCACCAGAAGGAGTAATCAGCCTTTCCAGCTTTGAATTTTTTTCACTTATCCCTTTCAGTACCCAACTAAATTGGGAAATTGTCTAAAATATTGTTTGGGATTTAAATAACCAGGGCCGCTTAGACAGTCATTGCAAAACGAAAATATAGAATTCCAACTTATGAATACGGGTACTACACATATCCATTTGATTGTCTTAATTATTCTCAACACTGATTGGATCAAATATTGGAATGCTGTGTTTTCGTTCTGCAATGTGATTGGTTGACTCATTGTCAAAGTGGCTCTAGTTACAGTATAAACACATTTTTGAAGTGTTAATTGGGATGTAGTACATGTACCTAAAAATATGTAAATACAGAATCCTTACAACCATAAATGGTGTTAGAAAGTGACTCTTGATCCCGTTCTAAATTCTCCCTTAGAAAACAAAGAAATTGAAGGAGAAATTGAAGGAGAATTTCTAATGTGATCAGGAGACACTTACATTTGTACGTCCTTGTTGCACACAGCCCTTCAAATGGTTGTGATGTTGTTGAAGTAAATGGTGATCAGGATTTTGTCCAACTTTGTTCATACAGATATTGATGCACAGAGACTGAAACTGTGCACCATTTCAAAGACAGAACTTCCCGATAATTGACTGACGAATCATAACACTCAGTTTTCAAGATTAACATACTCATACAGGATTTCTGGAAACATTGTTGGATGTCTCTGCATTAATGCAACCCATGCAGGAAGCTTAAATTATGTAATCAGTAGGCTCGCAAAGTTTAGTGCTAAATTGCATGAAACAATTAACATTTATAATATTATTTCTAAAACAGTGATAATACATGCATTTGAAATTACTTTAAATATTTAACGATTAATTAATAGATCTATTTAGGCAAGCCTAAAAGCAGAGCTCCCAATTATCAGAACTTTGAGCACGTTCGTTGACATTGACGTTGTTCTAAATGATGTGCTCAGATTGAGCACATCATTATTTTAGAACAATGTCAACGTCAACGTGCATGCTCAAAGTTTCGGTGTGCGCACAAACTAAAATTGAAAACTTTTCACTCTAATCACAGATAATGGTCTGCTTTCGTTATAAAAATAATATTAGCCAGAAATAACAGGGAAGTCAAAGCTAGAGTTAAATTTACGTCAAAATCCCTGAAAAACTTTGGTTTTGAAATACTTTGTGAAAATGTTTGTACTGCCGAGGTCCAATCTCCAAGACATTCAACGTAAAATCAGGCTGACACAGAATGATCTGGTCAAGTGACAGTTTGGAAAGGCCTTTCAATCCTCCTTGGGGCATTAGGTTTCAATCCTAGCTGCCTGGGTTAGCAGTGCATGCACATTGTACAGCACATTATCAGGCATGTTGCGCATCCGTGTCACGCACCACGCACCACGCACAAGGGTTCGGGTGCAAAGGAAACCGGAAGTTGTCCAAGTTTTGCTCTCACCCTATATGTATGGTGTGTGGTACGTAGCTCTGCTATAATAACTAATAAAAGGAAAATACATTTATGTAATTGTATTGATTATTGTCAGTGCAATGAAGGCCCTAAATCCACATTTCGCTTATATTTGCCAGGTACAAAGGTGATTCTGTCGAGCTTGCCGACTCCTCAGTAATCCTAGCATTAGCATATATATCAACTGGTGAAATAGAAGATGAATATAGGGCTAAAGACCACCTTGAGAAAGCCATCAGCATTTATATGGACCACACTGGGCCCTATCATAAGACCACTATTAAGGCACAGGTACTTGTTATATGGACCACACTGGGTCCTATTATAAGACCACTATTAAGGCACATGTACTTGTTATATGGACCACACTGGGCCCTAGCTATCATAAGACCACTATTAAGGCACATGTACTTGTTATATGGACCACACCGAGCCCTATCATAAGACCACTTTCTTTTCTACTTTTTTGTCTTCCAAAACGACACACAGTGTCGAAAATATCCAAATCATTGGAAAATATTACCAAAGGACCAAATTAACCTATGAATTTTGCAGAGAGTTTACCGTCGAAATCACGTCCGCCATTACTGAAGTGTGTTCCAAATACTTCGAGATTTTCGACCAGCGGTTTGCTGTCGTGACGTCATCTTCTCAACGCGTCGCCCTTGTAAATGCGTATTTCCATTCAAAACTTTGTTCTTACCTTTCCTTTTTGGAAAAAATAGTATAAACATGTACTTTACTTATAAGTTTGTGCGGAAGTTTGTGTGAACATAGCCCCGCATGTTGCTGTGTTGAGAAGATGACGTCACGCCAGCTGGAAATTAGCTCTGTACAGGCTCTGTCACGGAACGGATTGGGCTCAGTGCGGACATAAAACTCAAGATTCGGACCACAAAAACTAAGACTTCCCGTCGTCATATCGAAAAACGGTTTGCACAGGCAAGAAATATAGCAACTTTACTTTACAAATACGTAAAAATATCACTTTCTCAAAATTTGATCGTAGGGGCACTTTAAGGCACAGGTAGTTTTAGTTGGACTACACTTCCCAGGCTTGTTATTATATGACAAATTATAATATTAACAGTAACAACTTGACGATAGATGTGACAGCGGTGTTGTAGCAAGGTGTAAATGATAGGATATGCTCCACAATTTCATTATCCTGTGTGCCAATGCCTTATGGCCTTTCCATTTCCTTGATTTTCTAGTGCCTTTCTGACAGTTTTAGTTCAGCTGTTAATAAGAGAAATGTTATCCATCTCATGGGATCAATAATGGCATATGCATCACAGAAATGTTTTCGAAAAAGACAGAACTATTCAATGGGAATTCATCAGAAAAAACATAATTCTTCCCATCAATGGCTTTGGTCTGTGGATGTACATGTACATGTAAATCTGCCAATTCCCATTGCGGATTTTCAGAAATTTCCAACAGTCTGTGTGTTGCACTACTGCATTGTCATGTCATTAAATAATAAATTATTCAAAATTCTAGCTGTCCTTATTTTGTGGGATTAGCAAGAAGCTGTACATGACACTGTCGTGACCTGCAAATGGGTAGACTGTTACTCCTTTCAGATAAGGATGCGTTGACCATAAGGCCTTTAGAAATACCTGAATAGTAACTACCGTATTTACTCGAATAGACGCCGCGGCGTTTATTTAAATTTTCATGACTCAGGTGCGGCGTTTATTCGGGGGCGGCGTTTATTTGTTGGCCATGTTCCGATTGAACTATCACGACTATTGAAAAACTTTCTGGACGCAAATGATGAAAACAAACTCTGTGCACAAATCACTGGCAAGAGAAAAAGAGAAGTTGGGCTTGTTGTACCCGCAAATTTCACAGCATTCACTACAGAACTGCGAATCGCCACCATTCTAGAAAGGGAGCTTAGTGAAAGGGCCAAAAAGTATACTCATTTCGAGCTGAACAACATTGGCACTCAAGGACAAAAATTCCCATTGCTGATGTAGACATGTTTGTGCTGTCTACCGTAATTAAATACCGTTATATTTGTATTGAAACCAATAGCTGATTTTCTTCAAATAAACGCCGCATTCAGGTGCGGCGTTTATTCGGGGGCGGCGTTTATTCGGGGGCGGCGTCTATTCGAGTAAATACGGTACCCAATTTTAATTTTAATTTTAATTTTAATTTTAATTTTAATTTTAATTTTAATTTTAATTTTAATTTTAATTTTAATTTTAATTTTAATTTTAATTTTAATTTTAATTTTAATTTTAATTTTAATTTTAATTTTAATTTTAATTTTAATTTTAATTTTAATTTTAATTTTAATTTTAATTTTAATTTTAATTTTAATTTTAATTTTAATTTTAATTTTAATTTTAATTTTAATTTTAATTTTAATTTTAATTTTAATTTTAATTTTAATTTTAATTTTAATTTTAATTTTAATTTTAATTTTAATTTTAATTTTAATTTTAATTTTAATTTTAATTTTAATTTTAATTTTAATTTTAATTTTAATTTTAATTTTAATTTTAATTTTAATTTTAATTTTAATTTTAATTTTAATTTTAATTTTAATTTTAATTTTAATTTTAATTTTAATTTTAATTTTAATTTTAAATTGTTTCCAAACAATGCTGTAAAATTTAGGTTTAGTAGTCCCTGACAAAAACAGCCTCTAGCTCCTATAAAGTGGTCCATGTATTTAACTACCAATATTATTTGTTTTTAAATCTTTTTTTATGTTGATTTTGTTAGAGTGTAGTTTTTATTTATTTTTTAATTGAATTGTTCTTAAGGATGAACTATGTTGCTTGCTGCTCCGTCTAACAAGCTTGGATGAAGCCATCTCTCTCCTTAAGTCCTTAATAGAAGCCAAGGTTGTTGTTCATGGGGACCCAAGCGAGGAGCTGGCCAATGCATACAAACTAATGGGAAGTGTACAGCTAAAGCAGGGCAGGACAGACGTAGCACTGAGACAGTTTATGAAATGTCACAAGATGATGGTATGTGTGCTGGGATCCAACAACAGAAAGACAAAAAATATACAAGACACTATCGAACTTGTGAAAAGGTGAGTGCTATAGCTACATTGTACAATTAAGCCCTGGACTTATCACATTACTCAGTACAACTTCGTTGGGTTTTTTGGTAGGGCTGCTGTATACCAACTGGGGGTTATGGTTAGTGCTGCTGTATACCAATAGGGCTTACGGTTAGGGCTGCTGTATATCAATGGGACTTATGGCTAGGGCTGCTGTATACTAATAGGTATGTGTTATTATACATTCTACTGATAGCTGGTAGAGTAGCTTATTCCATTTTCTCCTGCAGGGCTCCTGGTGCTCAGAAGGTTGTCACTTCAGATGACAAACTTAACAGCAGACCACGCTTCACACAGATTGTTGGCCGTTCAAAACCACTGGATTCTTAACATTGCTTCTGCTTGGAACTAACTTTTAACGATTATATGTCAACCTGTATGCTTTGTATGGGTGAAGCAATTGTTTCATACAAATTAAAGTAACACAAGATCAAAGAGAAATACCAGGTGAATGTCCTGAAATGCTTTTCTAACTTTTTCGATAGAGAATGGCAAAGATTAAAGTGGATAAAATTTACAAACTAAAGCTTATTTTAGAATCTCAAGTTGCTCCAAATTTCTCTTAAATGCAATATTTTTCATCCAGTGAAATCTTTCCCAATATTACTTCAAAATTGTCTCAGAATTTCTCCAGACAGTATAACTCGGAAAGCATACTCTGCTAATTTATTACCTGTGGTGAGTATTTGTCTTTTTGTCATTTGTCATGTGAAAGTTTATCATTTGAGGGTTGACAATAGCCCCTTTAAAAGAACCGTTACTTACAACTACTAAAATCACTGTACAGTATGCAACAACATTCTGCTGTATTTTGTCCTAAAACAATACAAGTCATGTAGATAATTTCACAAACAAAATAATATAGTTACAGATTCAAGTTCACAGAAACACATTGACTTCCATAACAATATATCTCCTTTCACACTAGTAATAAACCATTTATTTATCTATTGCCACATAAGAGATATCTTCCTAGTAATATTATAATACAGTGTCTAAATAATTTCCTAGTACAGTCAAATTAAACGGCGAGGGGCACACCATGCCAGAACAACATTATTTTCAGTAGTTTTCATATAAACTCAGACGACCCTATCACACGTGTGAGATGGATGAAATCAAAGTAAATGTGCAGAAATGACTAACAAACTATGTACAGATAGTCTTCAGGGAAAATATTGCATATCCTTTTAATCAAGCATCAAGGCGGGGACAATTAAGAGCTACCAATCGAATATTGATTCCAGACATGTGCAAAACCATGACACGGCGCCTTTAATGTGGATGCTGTACGACCATTTTCATAGGGTTTTAGAAAAAAATGTATGGGTTTTCAATCAGTCAAGACCACAACTGTCTACAGTAACAAGGTGTCTGTATTAAATGGGTGTCTGCAAATTGGGACGTGACTGTCCATGTACACTTTGCATCAAATGTTTCAGGTGATCCTTTTTTTTGCATCTATCAACATAAATGAAGGCTGTGTACAACAAGGGCATAAGTGACTCCTGATCATATTCTAAATTCTCCTTCGAATTTGTTTCTAAGGGAGAATTTAGAATGTGATCAGTAGTTACTTACGGCCCTTATTCCGGGTTCACACAGTCATGGAAAGTCATGGAATTTCAAAAATAATTTTCCAGATCTGGAAAAGTCATGGAAATTTGCAAAAATATCAAAAATCATGGAATTTTATCATCGACCATTGTAATGTTTTGATGCGTGACTTTCCTTGCAGAATTCTAGATAGATTATTTAGTAGGTTCTCTTTCAGCACCCTTCATCATTATCCATCTGCTACTTGATGATTTTGACTTGGGTCTATACATGCTGAAGATAATAATTATGTTATATTGGAATAAGGATGTGCTCTATTGGTAGAATTCCTTCCTTTGTAAAAGTTTTCAAGCAATATTAAAGGCCCAGTTAAATGATGTTTTCTAGTTTTTCTTGTCTCCAGAACCTAATTTGAGTCCTTGATTTTTTAAAATTTAGTCACGGGAAAGTCATGGAATTTCATTATAACTTTCAGACATTCAAATTATTCTTCCTCTCTAAATAAGAGATTTTTATTTATTTTAATTTACAATTTTTTTTTGTTATAGCAGGCTATGTATTTCAGCATAGCTGGTGGGGGTCTGCTTTCAACTCCACACACACACACACAGTCTCCACACTACATTCATATATTTTTATACAGTTACTACTCTCAAACTCACATGTTGATTTTTATGGAGGGAGGAAACCGGAGAACCAGGAGAAAACCCACGTGGCAAGAACAACACAACAAACTCAACTCGCATATGGCACCAAGTCCAAGTCGAACTCGGACAGCAGCAGTGAGAGGAGGTATCACCCATGCCGCCCACATAAAAAGCTGAGCCATGGCTCGAGTTAAAAGTGCACTTTGGAATTTGTATTCCTATGAAATGCTGAAACGTTTTGACTACTGTGAAGAAAGTTTTGGTTTACACTTTCAAAGGGTTGCACATGACGTCACGGCGGCCATGTTGGTGTACCTTTAACAAGGAATAGATTATTCGTCAGCTTCTTTTGTTAGGTACACCAACATGGCCGCCATGCCCCTTTGAATCTCTGGGGATTGAGTGCAACCATGCATCTATAGGCTTGTATTGCAAAATAGATCATTGTGTGACCCCAATTTGCACAACGCACATACATGTAGTTCCTGTGTGACCCCGATACACAGTATAGCGTTTTGGTTGGTTTGGAGAGGAATACCACATTGCAGTGGATGCTAGATGCGATAGCCTCCCATTGCCTTTCCAAAGGTTGTACCCAAAACAGATTGTTTCCCGAAATCCCATATACACATTCGATGTGTTTTTGCATTTTCCAAAGATATGTCTTGCATCCCATACATAGAAACCTCGATCCTGCAAATGCCTCTGTTGCACATCGGGATGGGCAAAGCCGGGTTGCTGCTACTCGAGGCTCTGGGCAATCGCAAAAATTTGCAATATCTTGCACCCCAGCCGTCTCCATTTGGCAAGAAAATGTGTTGTAGAATTTTCCCCGTACGAGTTGCTTCGAAGGAAAAATGATACGCAATACCCCCCAGCTTGGGTAGAGTCCAAAACTCGGATGTCTTCTTCCAAATGCGCCACAAGCACTTCCCTATCCAGTCTTGGGTGGCGTCGAGCGAGTAGAGACCCACGCCAATATTTCGCAAATTGTATAGGATTGCTGGAAGCTTCTCGGATAACTCTTCGATAGGAATATTCGCAACATCTAGTTTTGCAACCAGGATACATTCTGGTTTGGGGCGCTCTGGATATTTTCTCTTGTAGGTATCCAACACAGCGCTATATCTTTGCAAAATGCTTTGTATTATGTCCCTATATCGCCCTCCTCCACCGAAATAGGCGTAACTAGCCACAATATGGATATGTAGGGTGTTTGGAAGCCCATTTGTTTCTTCCGCAGCTCGAATTTCTGCAACCAATCTTTCGAAAATGGCTCCCGCCGGTTTTGGAAAGCAATATCCAAACATATAGATCGTCGAGAAACACATCCGATACTGGATGCAAATTGTTTCTTCGGTAGACCCAGTCAAATAGTCGATTTTGGCAATATCTGTAACAAGGTTCCATTGTACAGATTTTGGAGTAGAAGATGGAAATATATCCTTTCGTCCAATGTCGCGCAATGTCGTGTATTTGGTGCTACGATCCATATATACAGAAATACAAAACATTAGTATGGCGTAAAAAAGTAGCGGCAGCTACTAAATAGTGCTTCCCTCGAAATCGAATTTTGGATGCTGTGGCGCAAAAAGTAGTCTTTCCCAGGCTAGATCACGCTGCCATAGGGTCACCCGATTCTGGACCACTCTAATAAAGCTGCCCTGTGTTCTTGGGTATTATATTTGCGAAACTTCCTACAAAGAAATGGTATGGGGCAGTAGCCGAAAGTTGGTAGCCGAAAAAAATGCTTCCCACAGATTTTAACTTTTTTAAATATTTCTTTACCACGTATAATATAGCGGGTATCATTAAGGTCGGCACACACGAAGGGACAAGTCCCGGGCCCGCGAAAATATTTTTCCTAGTTCAGACGTGTTCAGTTCAGTTCGTGTGTAGCAAACTTTATGTCTATGATAATTATATCTTTAATTTAACTTAAATAAACCAACTTCAACTACTCGTATTTTTAATTAGGGAAAGCCCCATGCATTACGTGAATAGGTTTCCTCCAAACAGATCTTCGGCTGGTTTTACTTTCTTCAGATAGCGCCTGAGAGCTTTCCTTCTTCCCCCCTGCCTCTGGCGCAACAATTATATTTTTGTGCCGCCACAACGTGAAGCTACAACTCAACTTACTCCCGGCATTGCCTGCATAAGTATCCCTTTGGCTCCTTCACACAAGGAGTCTAACGTTTCTCAAGATGGCCCGGCCTTCAAATGCCCTTTTCTTTGAAACTCCCTCCCGCATTTGTCACAGACAGAATCTACCATATCTGGGGTACATGGCTTCTTTTGATTCCCATGCATTTGGAACCGATTGTAGTTTTGAAATATTTTACTGCAAATGTCACAAGTATATTCTTTTTCTTTAGCATGGAATTTTTCTCTTTTCAAGATGAGCCTTCAAAGCATAGTCTTTTTTAAATACTCTTCCACACCTTTCACACTCCATTATGTATTGGGGATTTTATATCTTCAAATGGTCGTTTGTCATCTCGCGGCACGATAAGGGGAAGGATGTCCCGCGCTTGGCTGCGTCTATTTGAAGATACAAAATCCCCTATACATAATGGAAAGGAATTCATCATCTCGCGGCAGCAGGATGTCCCGCGCTTGGCTGCCGTCTCTTTGAAGATGCAAAATCCCCTATACATAATGGAAAGGAATCCACCATCTCGCGGCAAGAGGATGTCCCGCGCTTGGCTGCCGTCTATTTGAAGATACAAAATCCCCTATACATAATGGAAAGGAATCCACCATCTCGCGGCAGGAGGATGTCGCGCGCTTGGCTGCCGTCTATTTGAAGATACAAAATCCCCTATACATAATGGAAAGGAATCCATCATCTCGCGGCAGGAGGATGTCCCGAGCTTGGCGGCTCCCATCATATAGTTAGTATAGTAATACTGAGTAGGGATCTGGATAACTTTTGACCTTTTGATATTTGAAGGACACAGAAATCGACATAAGCAGCAGCGAAGAGTTAATAATAATTATAGGTTTTTATGGCGCATTTAAAAATCTCAATGCGCTTATTATAGGTATAGTTATTTTTTACTACAGTTAGTTATTTTTACTATTTTCTACTTTTTAATATAGTCTTCTCATACTCCATGTAATTACATGGAGTATGAGAAGACTATATTAAAAAGTAGAAAATAGTAAAAATAACTAACTGTAGTAAAAAATAACTATACCTATATTATAAAAAAATAAAAAGATATATTAATATAAGAAGTAATGTAAAATATATATACATAAACACAGACTGATATACATACACATATATGTATACATGTAGAGAAATATATAACAGAAAATATATACATATAACATAATATAAATACTTCTCTACTGTCACTTCGTCATATAGACTCTTTTGAAAAGAAAGGTTTTTAGAGCAGATTTAAAGGCTGATATAGTAGTGGAGGACTTAATGTCATCTGGTAGTGAGTTCCATAGTTTCGGTGCAGAGTAGGAGAAGGCACGTTCGCCATAAGTTACAGTTCTGACAGGTGTAAATGGAGGACGAAGGAGTGAACGACTTGAAGAACGAAGAGAGCGGGAAGGACGATTTTCTTCAACCAGAGTAAATAGATAACTTGGAGACAGACTGTGTAGTGTCTTATATGTTAAAAGTAGAATCTTGAACTCTATGCGTGCTTCAACTGGTAACCAATGAAGATCCATAAGTGCATGTGTAATATGCTCAGACCGTTTTGTTCCAGTAATCAAACGTGCGGCAGTATTTTGAACTCGTAGTTTGTCTTTCTCGTATTTTGGCAACCCATATAAGAGGCTGTTACAGTAGTCCAAGCGCGATATAACAAAAACATTCACTAATCGCTTGAGACCATCATATGGAAGATATTTGCGAATGCGCCCAATCGATCTAATAGCAAGAGTGGCCTTTTTGCATGTTTCATTGATTTGATTACTAAAGGTTAGATTTTTGTCCAATATTACTCCCAAATTACGAACTTTATCTGTGACTGTAACAATAGTGTTAGCAAATGTAAAACTGTTGAATGAAGTCTGGTGATTCTTAAAGCGGGATGTAAAGTGGACTACTTCCGTTTTTCCAGGATTACATAGAAGCATATTTTCAGTGTTCCATTGGATTACAGCTTCTGCACATTCACGGAGAGTGTTTAGCGCAGTAGATGGAGTTTCTGGATTTACAGTAATGTACAACTGTGTATCGTCGGCATAGAACATACAGCGTAAATTGTGGGAGTTTATCACATCTTGAAGTGGTGCTATATAGAGAGTGAACAGTAGAGGACCGAGTATGGAATCTTGTGGAACGCCATACTCGAGGTCACGTGGTGAAGATATAGAATTACCGATAATAACAGTCTGAGAGCGGCCCCGAAGATAAGATGTAAACCACTCCAGTACTGTTCCAGTAAATCCAAAGTATGTCCTGAGTCTCCTTAACAACACGTCATGGTCAAGTGTGTCAAAGGCAGCCGAGAGATCTAGGAGAACTATGACGACGTCCTGGTGACTATCAAGATTTCTTAAAATGTCATTTGTTACGCGTAGCAACGATGTTTCCGTGGAGTGGTTTTTCCACTAAGTTAACTTTATATTCAGAAACGTAAAATTGATCAAATCTAAGCAGACATATTCTCTAGTAGGTAGCAGGAAGCTATCTTATACCAGGTTTAGAGAAATATTTTGTGTATTTCGTCATTAGGTCGTCCCCCCCCCCCGGGGGGGGGGGGGGGGTACTCCTGTTTGTGATGTATTATGTATGTGCCGTGGGGGTGGGTCAAAGTTTTGACCTGATTTAAGCAGATCAGGGTCAGGATTTGAGTTTAACGTGGGTGCAGTCAGGGTCGGAGTTCAGTATTTTTTAGGCATCAGGGTTTCCCCCCCCCCCCCCCCCCAAAAAAAAATGGGGCAATCAGGGTTTTGGAGCTGTGATTTTGGGTCAAACAGGGTCAGGGTTTGAGCCTCTTGGCCTCACATACATAACCATTTTTCATGTAAGTACCCCCCCCCCCCCCCCCCGGATTAGGGTACGATGAGAAGCTGTACGGTTTACACAGCCTGCATGCGTTCAGGTGGGGCATCTTCCGTTATCAAGGGTTTGCAGAACGACCCTTCTAAAGAAAGGTTATTGAAATTACACGGAAGGTAGAAATCGGAAAACGCCGAAGACATGTACGTTAAAGAGCAATTGGTAGAAAGGTTGACAGTGTCCGCCACTGATGGCGCCACTGATTAGGGGTGGACCATTAGAAATCCTGGGAGGGGGGGGGGGGGGGGGTGGAAAACGTTTTGTGCACGTTATCTTTTTAACCGTGTTAGCTCTGCAAGACTTTTTTTTTAAAGGCGATAGCTCTGCACGATTTTTTTTTCGGTGCACACCATATAGGTACAACGCTTAAATGTTCATTAGGTCTAATTTTTATGATTATCGTGAACTGAAGTATGTATCGAACCATTCTAATATAATTCACATAAAGAAAATACCTGTTTAACCTAGAGTTTAAATTAAATGAATGTGTAAATGTATATATATAGACCTAGTGATAATACATTTAAGCCATACTGTATATATCCGCGCAACTTAAACCACAGCATTAGACTGTTCCCTAGCATATTCTTGCAAATTTGTCATTTTGGAATAACCTTTGTTTGCCTTTGACTTCAATAGGGGTTCCATACTGATGACGTTTTCTCGTCCAGTATCCGGAAGAACTCGCTGATTGGTCAATTGGCAAGCTGGATGTTCATAATCTGTCAACGGCGTGACCTAGCAATATAAACCGCAAAGGGCCAAAGCCGCAAAAGTGCAAGTATTGAAGCCGATACGGACGACCGCGCCATAACTAATTTCAGTATGGCATGGCGTATAACATGATATGTATCTAAAAATGACAAATATACGGCCATCTACAAAGTAAAAATGTTATGAACCAAGCCCGGTTATAATTTAAAATTGTTTGTATTTGACTATTAGATACTGACTATTGATGACTTGCGAAATCGACCATACAGTGCAACGATGCACAAGACAATACATGAAAATATTTCCATGTTTCGAAATTACTGGCACATACTCAGTATTAAAAATCTTTGAGAAGTTTACTCAATGAAACTTGACGTTAAAACTGCTGGCATCAGAGAATATTTTGAGCCTTCAGTAATTAAGGCCAGTTGATATTTTCATGACAACTATGAGTGACTAAACTAAGGGTTGGGGAGGTTGTTTTCATCTGGAAATACCTGAAAATCACTTACACAGACTGTGGGGGTAATCTTTAGAACTATATTTGGTAAAACTGAATTGCTAGTACAATTTTTTTTCAAAACAAAAATTGAACAATGGATCAGTTCCTTTGCAAGAATTTTTTTTATGTGCCTTAGTGCTTGCAGGAATTATTTTTGGGGGACATTTAGCCTTGCACGAATTTTTTTTTTGGACTACCCACCCCCCCTCCCAGGATTTCTAATGGTCCACCCCTTATACAATTGTAACTCTAATTTTGTTATCAATATTGTAAGATGTAATGAAAAAGGTGGAAGAATAAAACGTGGTTTGTCCATTGCTTATGATACAACCTACCATTTAATCTGTGTATTATGGTTTATTCAGTTATGTAGCGGGATTAGGAAATTTATTTTCATTCGGACGAGTAGCGAGGGAAAATGAAACAAGACTTTACCTGAAAGGATTTATAAAACCCCATACATATCTTCTATTTTCATGCACAAACCCATAGATTGGGCTGCCTGTGAATGCCCCAAACGTTTATTTCGTAAAGAAAAGGAAGAATAAATGTTAAGCGGTGTCTGTCCTTGGCCACTGGAGTGATTTGACGGAATGTTTTTACAAGCCTTGTCTTCAGAAGCTTCTTGGGTCCGTAAAGTCAACAACACACACGATAACTCCTCTTCACATTCAGTCTTATGATTAACAATTAGACCCGCAGCCCGAATGGGCTACGAATCAATAGCCTATGCACGAGGTGCAGCCGAATGGGCTACGAGTCAATAGCCCATGCACGAGGTGCAGCCGAATGGGCTACGAATCAATAGCCCATGCACGAGGTGCAGCCGAATTGGGCTACGAGTCAATAGCCCATGCACGAGGTGCAGCCGAATGGGCTACGAATCAATAGCCCATGCACGAGGTGCAGCCGAATGGGCTACGAGTCAATAGCCCATGCACGAGGTGCAGCCGAATGGGCTACGAGTCAATAGCCCATGCATGAGGTGCAGCCGAATGTGCTACGAATCAATAGCCCATGCACGAGGTGCAGCCGAATGGGCTACGAGTCAATAGCCCATGCACGAGGTCCAGCCGAATGGGCTACGAGTCAATAGCCCATGCATGAGGTGCAGCCGAATGTGCTACGAATCAATAGCCCATGCACGAGGTGCAGCCGAATGTGCTACGAATCAATAGCCCATGCAAGAGGTGCAGCCGAATGTGCTATTTAACTCGTAGCCCATGAGGGCGAGAGGTCTAATTGTTTTAGTATAAACTAACTAGTCACACAGTAGAAAATAAAAGAAAGAAAGAAATTGAAGTTGAAAAAATATTATTTCGTGAAAAGGTGTGCGGTTTTTCTCTACCATGGGCTATCACAAATAGACCTACAGTAGGGTAGCCAATCAGAATGCAGGATTTGTAATAGTCCACTAGTTGGTTTATACTAATTAACAATTAGACCCGCAGCCCGAATGGGCTACGAGTCCATAGGTTTAATTGTTTTAGTATAAACTAACTAGTAGGACAGTAGAAAATAATAGAAAGAAACAAATTAAAGTTGAAAAATGTTAATATTTCGTGAAAATACGTGCGGTTTTTCGGATCTTTCTAGGTGTATCAACGACAATGAACTACTGCAAAACAATACCCTAAAATACAAAGTACCCTAACCCCAGAATACAATGAACTACAGCAAAACAATACCCTGAAATACAAAGAACGAAAAAGAAAACAATAGAGTTGTTCATTGTCCTGAATTTCAGGACGTTGATACACCTAGAAAGACCCGGTTTTTCTCAACCATGGGATTTCACAAAGTTGGTTTATACTAAAATCGGTTAGTCCATCCTTAGGCCACTCAGCGTCTTACAATCGCTACTAGTGCATCGAATGAAGAGACAGGAACGATAAAGCAGAGTAAAACGAGGATATTTCATGGACAATTTCACTCAAACAAGCGGAAACAGCCTCAAACGAATCGATGACCCGATCACACAGCGGTCAAACGTCTACGCATGCGTCAAGTCTGGCAACAACAACATATTCCAAAACAAATTCTCAGCGAGCCGGTGGCCGTCACTGTTCACACACCCGTTTTCAAACCTTGAGAACTTTTTTGGTAAATTACTAAACAATTTGGTAAACTCACAGTTTGAAGTTTGTTCAATTTCCCGTCGACTATGAAAATAAAAAGCTTAACTTTCACGTATTTTTCTTAACTTTTGGAGGTAGAAGTTCACTGTAATATGTTTTAAGGTAAATTTGCACGGGAAATCACCAGACTGACCGTAATACGCACGCGCAGACGTTTGATCACTGTGACTGCTGACCGTTTCTTGGTATTTGGCTCAGCCGTAATAACAGCTATTGACTTTAGTTGATTATATACCAGGGCCGGGTTGTTCAAAGCCCGATTAGTGCTAATCCAGGGTTAATTTCCATGACAACCAATAGGTTCTGTGCAGAGTTAATCAAGGATTAACACTAATCGGGCTTTGAACAACCCGGCCCAGTACTCTAATCTTGACTTGGGGCCTCGTGAGCATTGGAAGGTATGTTGGCTACAAACAGTTTTATAATAAGTCCCCTCCCACGGAATTGATAATTATGCAAATTACTCATTTTTGCATAATTATTTGCCTTAATTGCCATGTAAAAATTGTTGTAAATAACTGTCTGACCCAGACTGCGAATATACACCTTTAGTAATTATTATCTAACCATTAATAATCCATGAAGCAAAAACAAAGGAAATTAATAAAACATGTCTTTAATTCTACTAGAGATTTCGTTCTGATTAATTACATAAACTTTGGCTTCGATTTTCTCGGCCGTTGTATCGCCAAAATAACTGAATAAATGACTCTACATCTAGACATTTGATAAGTGCGATAAAGAATGAGCAGACGATCTTTATGGGATTTACAAACTCTCGCTTTCAGCAAGAGTCTGTACTTTATCTAGTACCGCTTCACACATGCTTATTTTTCAGATCAGCAAACTGGGATTTCTAACATGGAAAGAACCACTGTCATCTCAAAGAGCACCTATAAATCAACAATTTTGGAAAGTTTGGAAAGTGTAGGATGAAAGTGTAGGATGAAATCCCAAAAATATATTAAAGATGGATTTATATACTTTTGTGTGGGATTTTGCAGTCAACACAGACACAGCCCGATGTTCTCAGATGCAAAAATGTGAATAACTATGAAGAGAAATATAAATAACTTCTACAGTTTACATACAATGTAATTACACATTAAACATCCTCTTTTAGAGGAAGTGTTATTTCTCTTTAAAAAACTCATGAATAATTCATGAAGTAAAACCAAAGGAAATCACTGAGTGAGAAGCGACCTTTAAATGTGATAAAGATTTCATCCTAATTTACATAAACTTTAACTTGGATTTTCGCCAAAATAACTGAATTACATCACTCTATAAATCTAGACGCTTTTTAAGCCATTTAAAAAAATTGCAGCAGTGTTTTATCTGATCTAAAACTCTTGGGCTGCGTCCTCGAGTTTTAAATCTGATAAGACACTGCTGCTCGTTTATTAAACTATACTTAATAACATTTAACTTTGACATTATGCAAGTTAGGTGTACGCATGACTGCAAAATCTCATTCAAAATTCTATAAATTCCATCCTCAATATCTTTCGGAATTTCATGCTATACTATTAAAACCTTCCAGAATTGTTGATTTATAGGTGATCTCTGAGATGACAGTGATTATTTTCATGTTAGAGATCCCAGTTTACTGACCTCACCAATCAGCATGTATGGACAACACTGCCTCTTTAAAAACATGCTCAAGGAGTCTGAAACAACCTGTACTTTTCTACTAGTAAATAAATGTTATACCATACCGTAGAATGAAGAAAAGCCAAAAGTGAAGTGAACCAAGAGAATCAAAGCCATTGTTTAAGACTATTTAGAGCACTTGGTTTTCTAATTTGTGTGTTGCATAAAAAACCAAAACCAAAGTACTGTAAACACCCGTGTATAAGCCGCACCCCAAGTTTTGAAGCTTGAATTTAGGAAAAAAGCTTTTTTTTTGAAAAATAATCAGAAAATCTTTTGTCCAAGTTCATAAATGCTTGTACTTGATGCCAAACTTCTTCCCCAAAAAATATAATCTTTTGTTAGAGCTCATAAACGCTCGTACTTGAAGCAAAACTTCATTAGATTGTCATAAATACATAATCGCAACTTTAATTCGATCGAATATAGTTCAACTTGCTTGTCATTTCTTGTGTATATTTTAACCTGCAGTCTTTAAATCACTCCAGAATTCTTCCGCTTTTATTCTCCCATTAACTAACAACAATTCCAAGGAACCGCTTTCCTTTAATCGCTAGAGCAAGAAAGTTTTTTTGGCGAAACTATACTTGCACGAGTAGGTCTGAGGTCCGCCATCTTGGATTTTCATTAACTAGTGCCAATCTCCCACATGTAAAGTTGTTTTATAGATGCCTGCTTTGACAAGCGCTGTGAATCAGCGTGTTTTGGAAGGTAAATAAGCTTAATCACGTTTAAATATTCACAAAATTCTAATATATTAGGTCTAAGGTGGATCTTAGAAGAGTTTTTGCTTTAATTCTTTGAAACTGCATGTTTTTTTTCAATGATTATGCTTAAATTGCTATATTACACGATCGGATGTGATTTGTTCATCTGACCGTCGCATAATAAAAGCTTCATGCATACAGGTTCATGATATGTAAATATATGTTAATGTTGGGTCTCCTTTCTAGGTGTTCCCGTAGATAAGCCGCACCCCCGATTTTAAACGAAAATTTTGGGTGAAAAGGTGCGGCTTATCTACGGGTGTTTACGGTAATTACAGAGCCAATCACAGGAGCAAGTAAAAACACAATGAGCCAATCAGGAGCAAGTAAAAACACAATGAGCAAATTATGAACTGAAGTAAGCCATGATTGGTTTTACTTGAACCAATCACAACGAAAAGTAAACACAACTGTGGATAACTCTCGCTAAAACTAAACTTGATTCCCTAATGGACCAAAACAATGTGTGGACTTTTAGTTTAGAACTTGATGGGCTGATACCGGTAATTACAAAACATTTTTCAATGCCAATAGAAAAGCTAAGCAAATGAAAAACCAAAGAACTTACTTTCAACACTCAATCGGAAACTGCCCTAATAGCACCAATCTCGTTTGAACAACTTTGGCCAACAAAATGCAAGTAGTGCGTGTTACATGCAAATTGTACATGTGCTAATAAAGTATTAATCAACTGAACAAATATTATTATGCTCTGGTTGGTTTTTGAGGAGGGAGGAAAACCAGAGAACCCAGAGAAAAACCCTCAGAGCTAGCTAGGGTGAGATATCAACAAACTTGACTCACCTACATGTACGGCACCACTAACGATTGGGAATCAAACCTTGGCCACAGAGGTGAGAGGCATTTACTACTGCGCCAGCTTGGCTCTACATAGCCTGCGTTGCGGCTCTGGAGTATCGGAGCGCAGCGAGCGGAGATTAGCGGGATTGGAGCGAGAGAAAAAAGAGAGGGGGGACGGGGTGGGGAGGAGATGAAGATAGAGCCTGCCTGCAACCCATGGTTATTTTGATATCCACCCACTAATTAAAATGCATGCTTATTAGTAAGTCATTCGACCGATTCATCCAATCATCATGCGGCGGAAGTGAAAACCATGTCTAATATCTGTCAAACTCACGCGTGGAATCTCAAGGAATCTCAATTCGAGCGTAAAATTCAAAACAAAAAATATACGAACTTGGATGTGAAGACAGGGCCGGCCTAAACCCAAACCTGTAAATGCCAACGACTTTTGCAGGATATGTAATGTATGTTTTAAGGTAGCGTTTGGGAATTCAAATATTTCCACGGCGAGAATCTGTTCAAGCCTTAAGAAAGAAAAGATAGCCGAGGCTTTAAATAATTCTAGCTGGTGCCTGCAAAAGTATTGGTCTTCATATTCCGAAATCTGCTTCTCTATCAAAGTGAGTCTGTCGTTCCCGAGGAAGGAAGATTCGAAATGCTGTAGAGAACTACACCTTTGTTCGAGAAGGTTTGCAAGACAAAGATAACTAAGATAAAGATAACTCGTTGCCGCTGAATATAAAGTCGCCACCAAATCAGTAAAGAACACTGCCGACCACAATAACACCGGAGCGAAGTTCTGCCAAAAGAAGCGCTAAAAATCATCCACGCAGCGTTACAAAATCATCAAAGCAACTAGTGTTTTCCAAACACAGTTGGAATTACAGCTAGAAAATCTCTTCCAGACAAAATATCCCTAATAGCCTTGCTCCTGTTCTTTATTTAAATTCATCGCTGAGAGAATTCTTGTTACATGTATGTTTGCCGCCATATACTAATTGGTTTCTGCTCTTATCGCATCCATGCATGAATAAAGCTTAATGATTTCTGTCAATCACGCATATTAGCCAATAGCAATACACAGCCTTCTGAGGCCGAGAGTTATCAAAATAACCATGGGTTGCACTGAGGCAGGCTCTATCTTCATCTCCTCCCCACCCCGTCCCCCCTCTATTTTCTCTCGCCCCAATCCCACTAATCTCCCCTCGCTGCGCTCCGATACTCCAGAGCCGCAACGCAGGCTAGGCTCTACACATGAATATTATCCAAGTTGTACAATTAAATGATTGTTGTTGTGGAAGCACTAGCTTGCTATACAAGACTTTCATAAATATGATTTCCCATTTCGGTACTTTATCCACATGTACAGAAAACATGAACATTGCCATGTGAAAGGGCATGTCTGCATTAGTGAACTTGTGAAAGTTGAGTGCTGTAGCTTATAAAGCAATGGAGTTACAGCCATTTGAACTTAGAGAGATTTCTATGAGAAAAACAACGGAGGCCTTTATAGCCTTGCTTTCATGTTTTTCTGCATTAGAAATGCTCATAGCTCAACAGCAATTTTCCACATTGCTCTAAAACTCAAAACAATTACTAGTTTTAATGTGATCTTCACTACATCCATGAAACATTTCTTAACAAATACCACTAATTAAACATTAATACAGAAAACAAAGGATTTAGTGCTACATGTACATGTATTTAGCACTTTAATTTATGACAAGACGTGTTTCACAGATATAATGACTGCATGCGCTCTAACACAGAAACCTTTTTCTATTTCTTTATTAGTATTATCACTTGGTCAATATTGTTACTGAACTGGTGGTGGTAAGTTGTCTGGAATGCCAGCTTTCTTGAACATGCGGTTCACTTCTGTCATGACTGTGCTCAGAAAGATGGAAGGGTAGCACATGCTTAATTCTGTGATAGTCTCATTAGAGACCTGGTCGCACCGGACAAGCCCTGCAAACAGTAATGTTGTCAGTGTCAATAAATCATACAATCTATTTTATCAACATAACCACATCAGCTTTATTAATTTACTTAAAGTGCAACTAACCCCTTTTGCAATTTTTATACATCAAGAATCGACCCAGTCTTTTTCTTTATACGCGGTCCTGGGTCAGGAAAGGTCAAATTTTCATCATTTCAAACATGCATAGAACATAGAGTATTCTCTGTAAGCCAAAAATGTCTTCGCAGAAGTACTCAAAACCTTTCAAAGATTTATAATTTTTTTTATGTATAAAAATTGCAAAAGGGGTTAGTGGCACTTTAAGTGTATATTAAAATAAACCTAAAAATGTGTCAATTAAAATTAGAAATAAGTGATACATTTTTTTGGAGAACAATGCATTTCTGGATTTAAATTCCTTTCTTTTATTTTCACCAATTTCAAATTGGCACAAAATCTGCAGTCAAACAAGTCACAGTACCTTAGTAACTTAATATACATGTATACCAAGTTTGTTTGCACAAAACACAAAGGGGCTGTCAACCATCTCAAAATAACCTTCCTTTCACAGACTGTATTCCACTGCCACAGTCTAAAATACTCTTGAGTGTAGACTAATTAATCTGGTAAAATGTAAATCTCTTGACACAATTTTGCAATATTTAGCAGTTCCCAAATGCATTCTGCATCTGGACACAATTTTGACAAGAGTTCCCCCTTATCTTTTGGGGGAGTTTTATAATTATTATATCACACTTGACACGGTTTTCTTTGTTCTTCATAGGGGTGAATCTCTGGTATAAACCCGTTGAACAATAGACTAATTAAATAACAAATCTGAGGTTTATAACTGTTGCAGGGAGGTTTATAACTCAGTTTTAAACCTCCTTTCTACTCGAGAAAACCTCGCCAAATGTGATATAAATCACTTTCATACCTCGAACGTTCGGTTCTAATCCCTAAACATCCCTCGGGTCAATGGCCCTCGGGATGTTTAGGGCTTAGAACCTCGGTTCTCGGTATGAAACTCTTACTTACCATTAAGTCTTTTTACCCTACAACCAATAGAAGCAATTTCTAACCCCAACTCATACATTGTACCTTTACTCGCATAGAACAGTGTGTGCGTGCATGCATGCATACAACCCAGTAGGTTTGGCAGGGGCAAAGTTCACCAACTGGAGAGATTCAGGGTTTTTATTCAGGAATTATTTAGGTGTGTCAAACACTTTACCTTACCTAAATGCCTCAGTGTTTTGCAACCCCTTACAAGAGACTTGACCCCAACATCTGTAACATCTTGACACCAGCTGATGTCGAGCCTCTCCAACCCAAACTGATTCACCGACAGTATGCCAAGCCCTGTTAACACAATACAGGTTTGTTATTATTATATTATTATATACAGTACTGCTCAAAACATTTTCAACAGGGGAAGTGAAATTTTACCTTGGGAGGGGGGGCAGCTTACTTGGGGAGCCAGCTCCTCAAGTAAGTCTTTAGCTGGCTATATTCACCACTCAATCCGTATTCTATATTGCCAATGAATAATTTATCCTGCAATGCATCTGAAATTCTCACAGAGAGGAATTGGGAAGGGCAAAGAAGATTGTGTTTTAATCATGGCAGATTTTGAGTGTACATGCATTTATTTCATAACAGGCAGTAGATTTGCCTACAAATGTAGACAAATGACCTGTGAACAGGAGGTATCCAAGGCTTGTGGCTCCTAGCTCATATTAAACACAGCAATTAAATCAAGAAATATTCTACCATTATTCTATTCACTCGATGTAGAATCAATATATTTTGTGATAACTAAATAAACATTAGGTGCACTCAAACTAAATAACTAAATAAATGTTACATGTAGGTACTGTACCCAAAATTAATTACAACAGTTACTTACTGGAAAAATACACATTACAGTAAAACCTACCTTCATCTGTAATTCTGCAATTGACCAAGTAAAGACTTAGCAGTTTGGTACAATGCTGTACAATGTGTCTTGTGGAAGTGTCTGTCACATTAAAACACAAACTCAAGTTCAAGATAACAAGATTTGGACACCCACAAACAAGTTCCTTAACAATGTCGTCATTAAGTGTTGTGCAGTATCGCACATCCAAGATAGTCATATTTAATGCATATGCAGCAATACTCCTCACTGCAGATCCAGATATCCCACATGAATTCAACTGTAGTCTCTTCAGTTTACGACATTTGGATACAAGTTCTGTGACCCCTTCATCTTGGATCTTGATGTTTTGTTCCACTGATAATAATCGTAGCTTGGGACAGTTGTTTGCAATGTGTAAAAGGGTAGCACTTGTAATGAATCGACACTGATCCATCTTCATCTCTTCAATGTTATTGCAACCTTCACAAAGCTGAGATAAAATGTTATGAAGTGTAAATTTCCATTGTCTTTCAATTGAAGAAGTCTATTTTAACCCTTTCCCTACTGGACATGTTTGGCTCAGTTGGTGAAATCCTGAGTGCTAACTCAACCCTCCCCCCTCGGTTCAAGTTTGGCTAGCCCAGGGCAGTTAAATACTGCTGACTTTTTAAGCCGAGGGCTCAAACTTTTCCCACAATGCCATTTGGGAGAATTCTGTGCACTCGTTGACGGTAGGTATGGCTGCTTCAGTAGGGTTTCCAATGAAATGTGCTCAAATTAAAAAAAAAAAAAAAACACTGCAAGAGAGCTAGAGGACATCATTAAGTCTGAGGATGGCTGAAAAGTACTTGGTTTGCTTTTAGCAGGCCTTGTGAGGGGATTTCACAAGGTTTTTCCATTGTGTTTGTGCTTTCAGACACATGAAATAATTCTTCACTGAAATCCTTGAAATCCTGCAGTTGGTAGTCTTTTCCCCCTGCTCAACCTATTAGGATGTGTTTTTGTCACTTTAAAGCAACGGCTTGAGTCCAAATCACTGCTCTTGGTTGTAGGGGTAAAAGACTTATAAAATAAAAACTACCGGAGTCCCAGAGGGGGGGACCCCTTGTGAAGTTTTTGTTCACTATCAGGCATGCAATTGGAGGTGGGAGCAGGTAAATATGGTCGAGTGAAATGCAGTGTAAACATCAGTGTGGTTCACAGTCGTTTGGTGCGTTTTACGCAAACAAACCTGCTGGTTGGAAAGATTAAACAAGGTACTGTAACGACTGAGTGGTGATTTTGTATTTGCTTTTGATTTCAAGTGCGAATGGGAAGGTTTTTTTGAGCCGATTTTCAGCTCCTCAAAATTCGTGAAAAGCGAAGAAACGAACAACAATCTCCAAAACAAATGAGTTTTTCTCCAAAGTGGGGGAGTCAAGTGATCCCTTTATAGCTGTGGCTTCGAAGTCATTCATCCCTTGAAATAATATCAGAACATTGTATTTCCAGCATATCTAGGTTTGATGCAATAATTTTCTCCAGGAACATGCTTCATATTGGGCGGTTACGGGCAGTGCAGGAGGGAAAGGGTTAAGAACAGCATAAGTCGCTACTGATCACATTCTAAATTCTTTGTGTTCTAAGGGAGAATTTAGAATTTGATCACAAGTCACTCATGCTGTTCTTGCATGGACCCCTTCATTCTGACTTGATGATCACATTCTAAATTTTCCTATATGTTCTTTGTTTTCTAAGGGAGAATTTAGAACTTGATCACAAGTCACTTACATATACATGTCTGTTGTTCTTGCATGGACCCCTACATTCTGACTTAGATGTAATTGAAGGGCTGTGTGCAAAAAGGGAGTAAGTGATTCTTGATCACATTCTAAATTCTCCCTTAGAAAACAAAGAAATTGAAGGAGAATTTAGAATGTGATCAAGAATCACTTACACCCTTTTTGCACACAGCCCTTCAATTGTTGATCACATTCTAAGTTCTCATTTGTTCTTTGTTTTCTAATAGAGAACAGCCCAGAGCACTGGGTTACACACATGGTGGACTAAAAGGGAGGGAGGAAAAGCTTCAAGTGATCACAGCAAGTGCAACTGACAATACCAACTACTAAATGTACCAGATGAGGGCCAATCGACCCAGGGCCATGCATGTGAGCACACCACAGGTCTCCCTAATTGGCCACTTTGGAAAAGAGTAGGGGATTGGGGCGAGGGTGGTCTCGCAAAGGCGCTTGGGATCGTTACAGGGGACACGCATCGTACAGAATACAAACAAACACGGCGAATATCGCAATTAATTCATCGAATACAAGCAGAGAAAGTGAAATAAGCTTGAAAGAAGACACTGTACCAGAAGTAAAGCTCAACAGAAGTGTCCAGAAATGTGGGTTCATAAAAGCCAACTTACTTAAAGCAGAGCAAAGAAGCGAAAACTACCGTGGAACGGGAGTTAGCAGCAGTAAAGCGAAGCTGACGTGTGGCCGAATGCTATGATCCGAACACGTTATGCTTTAGCCGATTCCTACGTTTCCCATCATCATGGATTTATGATTTTAAAGTTGTACTTTGTAACTTTAAACAAGCTTGTTCTGTTCTTGCGATTGTCGGGTGAAAAGCCGGAAGGAATTGGTATGTGGTGATCAATCGCATGTCACCCTAGCAGACTTCAAGTGGTTCAGACTCGCGGCTATTTCTCTTGTCAGTAGTTATTCACAGCCTACAATCCCATGAACAGAACAAGACCGGTATACCCTGGTGGAAAACCTGGACAGGATCCTGTAGGATCCTGTAGGATCCTGTAGGATCCTACACAGGGACAGGATCCTGAGCAGGATCCTGAACAGGAACAGGATCCTGAATAGGATCCTATGTAGGAATAGGATCCTGAATAGGATCCTACATAGGAACATAATCCTGAATAGGATCCTATGTAGGAATAGGATCCTGAATAGGATCCTACATAGGAACATAATCCTGAATAGGATCCTATGTAGGAATAGGATCCTGAATAGGATCCTACATAGGAATAGGATCCTGAATAGGATCCTACATAGGAACATAATCCTGAATAGGATCCTATGTAGGAATAGGATCCTGAATAGGATCCTACATAGGAACATAATCCTGAATAGGATCCTATGTAGGAATAGGATCCTGAATAGGATCCTACATAGGAACATAATCCTGAATAGGATCCTATGTAGGAATAGGATCCTGAATAGGATCCTACATAGGAACATAATCCTGAATAGGATCCTATGTAGGAATAGGATCCTGAATAGGATCCTACATAGGAATAGGATCCTGAATAGGATCCTACATAGGAACATAATCCTGAATAGGATCCTATGTAGGAATAGGATCCTGAATAGGATCCTACATAGGAACATAATCCTGAATAGGATCCTATGTAGGAATAGGATCCTGAATAGGATCCTACATAGGAACATAATCCTGAATAGGATCCTACATAGGAACATAATCCTGAATAGGATCCTATGTAGGAATAGGATCCTGAATAGGATCCTACATAGGAACATAATCCTGAATAGGTTCCTATGTAGGAATAGGATCCTGAATAGGATCCTACATAGGAACATAATCCTGAATAGGATCCTATGTAGGAATCTACATAGGAACATAATCCTGAATAGGATCCTATGTAGGAATAGGTTCCTGAATAGGTTCCTACATAGGAACATAATCCTGAATAGGATCCTATGTAGGAATAGGATCCTGAATAGGATCCTACATAGGAACATAATCCTGAATAGGATCCTATGTAGGAATAGCATCCTGAATAGGATCCTATGTAGGAACAGGATCCTACATAATAAAAATATAGGAACATAATCCTGAATAGGATCCTACATAGGAACAGCATCTTGAATAGGACCTACATGTACATGCATGTACATAGTTACATGCAGCACCTAATTGAATAGGAATCCTACATAATTATTAAGTAGGATTCCTATGACATAGCAAATTCTTGAAAAATTATATAATCTTTCTAGGATCGGAACATAATCCTTATAAGAATTAACTGAAAAATGTCATGCTCAATTTTTGATGACCCCTCCCCCCAATGATTTCCACTCTAGCTTACTATGCCCCCCTAATTTTCTGCATTAAAATTGGGGACCCACCCCCTTTTTTCACCAGCCAGCCCCGCTCCCCCCTGTAATTAATGATCAGTTCCGGATGTTAATTGTTGTTGAAAGGATAAAAAAAGCTCTAACATAACGATGACTTTTCCTGGTTGTTTTAGACTAAAGATTTTATATTACTCACCAAGTAGGCTGGCTTATGTCCAAAAACAAATTCCCATTATTTAATTAAGCAAAATATTTTCATCCAGCCCCTTAAAAGTGTGCTTTCATTGAGAAATTTGAATATAAACATGGAAGAGACAAAGTTCCACTTTAACCACAGGCAGTCCAAGCTAATGATTGTTACAAGGAATGTTATGGGATTTTTTTAGAACAAATCTGAAACTGTAGTGAAAGAGGAAATAAAGTGTTAAGAAGTTGTTCCTGTTCATCACTGATGTGTTTATTTTTGGTTTGAGGCAATTCTATAATCGTTTTGGCTTGGGCTGCCTGTGCTTCAACCGAGTGGCCTAGAACCAAGTCTATATCCATATTTGGTAACGGTTGCACATTTCAAATAGCAAGAAGCCAAGAGGCCATTTTGTTGCTGGAGTTTTAAACTCGCTTAGAAGGTCATTTCAACAGCATTTCAATGCCAATATTCATCAGATGAAAGATAATAATAACTGCTCCAAGTGAGAGGCAGTTTCAGTTCTGGAAGAGATGAATTCCTGAAGAAATGGTGAGCAGAAGTTTATGTTAGGTTCGTTAATTTGTTCATGTTGCTCACACTAATTGACTAAAAGATGAATTGCTATGGCCTATACTATTACTAGCCCTGTATACTCTGATCTGTAGTCAGTGTACTTGAATATATTCCAAGATATATTTGAAGAAACTATTTATGAAAGCTTCCAAGAGGTCAAGTGAAGTTTACGATTCCAATCGAAATTTCTTCAAGAGTTGAGATGGACTTCATTGAGATTCACTGTACTAGTAATTCAAACATTTTGCCTTTTTGGAACGACAAAATTCACATTTTCGTGTCCCAGGTCTTATTAATCCCTTTTCAAACTTTATCATTCTAGAATGTTTGATGTTGGAGTGCTTCTCAATACCCTATTCAACACAATCAGCCACAAAACCGAAGTTATTTTGGTAGAAACGGAAGTACATGTAGGATGTATAAAAATATTTGTCGGTTTCCGGTTGGCAAACCGCACGGGACTTTATACACCACCGTACTCATCTAAATCGTAATTCTTATTGTGGTTAATTGTTTTTACAGGTTTTGGATTAAAGATCAAGGACCAAAGTTTTTAACCCTTCCAGCCCCAAAAGTGAAATTCAAATTCTTTTCTCTATACATTTGGATACATTTTGATCAACTCCAAATACTCATGATCTGCCTGCTTCCCTTTGATCACCCTTGGGGCTAAAGGGTTAATTCTTGAAATTATCACCAACAATGAAAGATAATCAGGGAAAAGTTGACTGCCAAGTAGTGAGTGAAGATCACAATGAGTGAATCATTTTTATTAAAAATGTATAGTTTGTAAAACCTATAGCTATAATTTATGTAATAAACTAAAAGTTAAAAAGTTAGAATGGCATGGAACATTCATTATTAACTCTGTTCCTTTTTTTTCCAAACCTAAGCTAGATTTTAAAGAGGCTATGTTAAGGTGTTACACCTGTATATAGTTGTTCTCTTTACATACAATTTGTTAGTCCTTCTTGCTTTCATCTTAACCACTCCACATACATCTACACATGTACATGTGCAAGGTTCCTCAGTTCATTTCAAAATCGCTGAAAATAACTGTGTATTCCAAGCACATTCAGTGGTTTTTAGATTTTCTCCAAAATCTATAGCCTGGGAAACCAGCCGACTCTTATCGCTCCCCCACTCGCAAAAGAGACGTCGGGCAACGAGGCAGAAAATTTCATACTGATGACGTAGCAGATAGCTGTTTCACGATGCATAAATTAGTTGCAATTCTCAGAAGCCGAATGCGAACAACAGAGTTCTTTTCAAGGAATATAACTACCAAGGCTGCTCGCTTGCTTGGCAGTGATTCAAGCCTATTTAGTGTGTGTCGGTAGCTTGTCTGCTTCATTCTTTCGTGGCTCGGCCCGGTCAAGCGAATTTTTCCTACGACTGTCAAAACATAATAGTTGTTTATAATTTCAAAACCAACACACATCACAGCAGGCCACTTTTCAAGCCAGCTCTTTTGTGAGGTCAGTAAGCCAAAGATGCAGTTATTTTCAAGGTATACTATCGAGGATCCCCATTTGCTTGGGTGAACGGCCATCATGTTCGTGGTTCATAGTGCACTTGCATGTAATGTTTATTCATAGCCTAGATTCACTCCCTAGCAAATAAAGATCCGGCTTGAAAAGTGGCCCTGAACGATTTATGCAGCAACAACTCATTCAGTGTTCTTTGATAGTTCAGTGTGGGTAGGTTTATTGATATGAAATTATAAACAACTATGACAGTATACCTTTTTGATCACTTGTAAATGTTTTGACAGTACAACATTTTGCTTTACTAGCTAAGATTATCTATCTAGTCAGATTCAAAAGCTCAAATTTCATCTCAAAAGTCACTGAAGTCCAAATAAGGTGATGGAATTCCTGCATTTGCCATTAGATGCAGTTTTTGTTACATATTAAGTCTCAACTCTGTAATTTTGATTCACTAAGCAATAACTTCTTTATAGTGTGTATTGTAAATGAATACTTTTAACTTATTTATAGAAATAGGAGTATTTCACTGTCTGGCGATTGTAATGATACATGTACATTGTAACTCACTTACATGCATGTTTCTATTTATAATAAACTATACATGGAGTTTTAAAACAATAATTACTGTGTTATTTTTATGTTTAATGACAACTATGGTATACGATTTGGGTGTAAGGATCCTACAGGAAATAGCCCAGGATACTACAGGGAATATCCCAGGATCCTACAGGAACAGCCCAGGATCCTTTAGGAATAGCCCAGTATCCTACAGGAATAGCCCAGGATCCTATAGTATCCTATAGGAATAGCCCAGGATCCTACAGGAATAGCCCAGGATACTACAGAGAATAGCCCAAGATCCTACAGGAATAGCCCAGGATCCTACAGGAACAGCCCAGGATCCTATAGTATCCTATAGGAATAGCCCAGGATTCTACAGGAATAGCCCAGGATCCTACAGGAATATCCCAGGATCCTATAGGAATAGCCCAGGATCCTTTAGTATCCTATAGGAATAGCCCAGGATCCTACAGGAATAGCCCAGGATCCTATAGGAATAGCCCAGGATCCTATAGGAATAGCCCAGGATCCTACAGGAACAGCCCAGGATCCTATAGGAATAGCCCAGGATCCTATAGTATCCTATAGGAATAGCCCAGGATCCTACAGGAATAGCCCAGGATCCTACAGGAATAGCCCAGGATCCTACAGGAATAGCCCAGGATCCTACAGGAAATAGCCCAGGATCCTACAGGAAATAGCCCAGGATCCTACAGGAAATCGTTCAGGATCCTGAGTAGGATCCTGAGTAGGATCCTGAGTAGGATCCTGAGTAGGATCCTGAGTAGGATCCTGAGTAGGATCCTGAGTAGGATCCTGTAGGATCCTGTAGGATCCTACAGGATCCTGTGTCAGGATCCTACAGGATCCTACAGGATCCTACAGGATCCTAAACAAGATCCTAACTAGGATCCTATGCAGGATCCTGTCAGGATCCTACTCAGGATCCTGTCCAAGTTTTCCACCAGGGTAGCTATAGAAACGTAGGAATCGGCTAAAGCATAACGTGTTTGGATCGTAGCATTCGGCCACACAACTTCGCTTTACTTCTGCTAACCAGTCCCGTTCCACGGTAGTTTTTGCTTCTTTGCTCTGCTTTAAGTAAGTTGGCTTTTACGAACCCACATTTCTGGACACTACTGTTGAGCTTTACTTCTGGTAGTGTCTTCTTTCAAGCTTATTTCACTTTTTCTGCTTGTATTCGATGAGTTAATTGCGATATTCACCGTGTTTGTTTGTATTCTGTACGATGCGTGTCCCCTGTAACGAACCCAAGCGCCTTTGCGAGACCACTCTCGCCCCAATCCCCTCCTCTTTTCCAAAGTGGCGAATACACACTGGATTCTCTCTCTTATGAAACAAAGAACATAAAGGGGAATTTAGAATGTGATCAGCAAGTCACAATGAAGGGGTCCATGCAAGAACAGCATAAGTGACTTGTGACCAAGTTTCAAATTCTCCCTTTAGTTAGAAAACAGAGTATAAAGGAGAATTTAGAATGTGATCAGCAAGTCACAATGAAGGGGTCCATGCAAGAACAGCATAAGTGACTTGTGACCAAGTTTCAAATTCTCCCTTAGAAAACAAATATAAAGGAGAATTTAGAATGTGATCAGCAAGTCAGAATGAAGGGGTCCATGCACCAAATTCTCCCTTAGAAAACAGAGAATATAAAGGAGAATTTAGAATGTGATCAGCAATCAGGCTCTGCCTAGGGAAATGTGGGAGGGAAAGAGAGAAAGGAGGAGAGCCTGAAAAAATACTGAACAGACCACCTTCTACCCCTTTCACTGAGCTGCCAATCAAATTTACTGGAAACAAGTTGCTAATTGATCAACTTTTAGGTGTTGCTTTCTTTGTAAAATTAATTTAGATTGTACTTTCGTGAGTTCAGTTCCTCAGTGTAGCTGAAGAGCTTCAATCTGTACAGAAGTTCTCAGTACAACACATTTTATTGGAGTTGATACTGAAGAGCACGGGATAAACAGTCACGAGTTACCCAATCAGTTTGTAAAAAGTGTGCCAGGTGAATTACAGCAGTTAATTGTTTCACAAGCTGGAGGCAGACTTTCAAGTAAGCAATCCAGGCAATTCACAGGAAACAGAATCTGATGAAGGTAGTACTCTCAGCAGTGATTGACAAAAGCAATGATAAATGTTTTATAATTACCAGTAGCAATAACTACATGTATTCGGTGTATTTTCACACCATTTCAAAATGAATGGTTGAAGATTACACTCTTGCCCAAATTCACTTGGAGGACTTCCTCCAGACAAATGGTACATTATGTTCAGGCTTATAAATAAACTGGTGAGTAGAGATTCATTCAAAGCTGACTTGAAAAATATTCTTCACTCCCACTGAATGTCATCATGAAAGTGATTCACTGGAAGTCGCATTTATAAGTGTGCCAACCAATCAGAACTGACTGCTCATTCTTCAATATTGTTTCTTGACCAATCAGAAAAAATACCAAGATCTGGTATGTTTATATATGCCTCAGCAAGTATTTGTATCAGGCCCTCCTCCTCCATCCCCCCCCCTCCTTTCCCTTTTTTTTGGGGGGGGGGGGGTACTCTGATTATATTCACTAGTCTCAAATAACTTACCTTTTCAAGTCCCCTGTCTGTGATGGGACACATACTGAAATCAAGTTCTCGTAAACTCAGACATGTCTGACCAACAGTCACCAGACAGACATCAGTCATACTAGGACATCGAACAGTCCGCAATACTTGCAGTGACGAACAATACTCTAGAGCCTTCTGTAAGCCTTGTTCAGAACAAACCATACACTCTGATATATCAAGGACTGTAATGTTCTTACTTATAGATATTATTCTATGCAGAACCTGATCTGTCACTAGCCGTCGACCACTAAGGTTTAGCTGTCGCCACAAACTTGGGTCATAAGAACTTGAATTCCACTGTTTTGAGACGCATGCAGTACGGCCAAGTTCTCTAATGTCTAAGTATGACAAAACATTCAAACGAACAACATGTGGCAATAGATCAAAGTTAAAGTGTACATTTGTCAGTTCATGTTGAGTAGGGGGGCAATTTGAGTAATGCTGTTCATTAACAACTTCATTGAGGCCATTAATGCAACTGGAAGCATGCAGCATAGTTCCTTCAATACTTTCCCCACAGGCCACATCTTTACCGTTTTTCATAGAATCATTCTGGCTGTTGCCCAATACACTGTTGTCCATTTCATGGCATTGTGAATGACCAGTTTTACTTTTAGCTTTGAACAATGGTGAATCTTCCGTAACTGTTTCTGGGTGTGTGCAACAATCACGAATAACGTCACATTCCTTCAAGGCGGCCTCTTTCATTTCACCATCTTCACCAAAGTTGTCGATCTCTTCTCTAAAGTTTGACATTCCAACCGGCGTCTGGTGCCCGCACTGCCACTGGTGGCGATGCGTGGACTGTGGAGTCTAAACTTCGAGTTCACTATCCCAAATGCGCCGTAAATAGTGAAACCACCGACCAAGTTTGAGGGTTAACGTACTATTAATACTGAGAAAACAGTATATTTGTGTTTTTTCGAGCTAAAAATCAAAAAAATTCCAGAAGCCTTTTGATGGCACCAAATTCCGTCAACTGCCCGCCATTTTGGATTGAGTGACACGAAAACGAGGTACTAGACCCAATCTACTCTACGGTCTCGTCCATATTTGCAAAATGGCGGCGCGGTTGTTGTCTCGTGTTGCGAGTCTTTTTGGTCACTTTACACGCTGTGATCATGAAATTGGCTGTCAAAAGGTAAGCTGTTGTATGTGAATGACACAACAATGAAACACTGAATAGCTTCGTACTGACTACATTTAGTTTTAGCCAAGCCCAAGGTTAAGCCTCTTTTGGCCTTTGGCTTTGGTCTGTTTGGAAACCCCCTCCCCCCCCCCCCCCCCCCCCCCCCCCCCCCCCTCCCCATTATTAACTTATGTCTTGTCTTTTCGGGAAAATATAAGACCGAGGTCTTGACAGTATGGACCACGTACATAAAAGACCGAGGTCTGATATTTTCCCATAAAGACCGAGTGGGCGAGGTTAATAAGTAGTTTATTATATGGCACTTTGTGATAAACAAAGAATGAGAAAATAAGTAGCCTGCTTGCAGGGGGTGGATGTTTTTTTTTTGCGCAGCAAACGGATCATCGAAGCGGCCGCCATATTAGCCGAGCGTGATTGAGACTTGGGATCGAATGACAAATGGAGGGGGGAGGGGGAGAAGCAGAAAGGAAAGCTAAAGACCGCCTACACGAAAACCCCTGGTTTCTGAATATCCGCCCACCGCGTACATGACTTCCGTTAACTTGTAACCCATTCTTAATTGACCAATAGGAGTCGACGTGTGACAGCCTGCCAATTTTGATTTGGTTTATGAAGCGTATTCAAAACAAACTTCGCTCGGTGTCAAATGCAATGCAAAATGTTGGTAAAATTGTCAATTGGTTCTCAGATACGGAAATTTTAATAAAACCAGCTATTTTCGTTCAAAGTTGTCCATGGAAAGGACTGTGACAGTACCACTTTAGAATATATTTGTAGACAGTTCGGTTTTAGCTCGTTGCATTCGCCCCATCAGTCTCTCAAAGAGTTTGCAAATCCTCCGATTACATACCAACATTACAAGATGCTTCAAAGAGCCATAGATAGAGAGCAGTCCAGCACCGCAGCAGCTGGTGAACCAGAAGAGGTGCGATACAAGCGGCTGCTTCCTTCCTTAAAATAATTAAATAAAAAAAAGTTCAGAGGACAAATACAGGATCGAAAAAATCTTTAAACTTCAAAGAAAACTCCAAGGAGACAATGTTTTCTCAGAACTCGATATTGAAGAACTTGTGGACAAACAAACTACGAGTGCAAAGTACACAGGTAAATGTTGTGACGAGAGAGTAGAAACAAGAAGTTCTTTCTCTGAGAAGTCGAAGTCCATCTTAGTGAATGTTTGCCGAAAGAAATGGACGACTGTTGCATAAATGTATTGAGGCGGATTTCTGATTATTTCCTAGTTCAACGGCTGTGAAGTCAATAGCCGGATTGCATCTCTGCAATTTGGTCAATAATAATACTTTTCAGTGCCGAATTAAATCATGGTTCGTTGTCGAGTTCTCTTTACCATAAATTTTATACTCTTTCCAAAGCCTGTCGAAAGCACAGCCATCAGACTCTAGAATATCATTACCTAGAAGCCTAGGCTCTGTATAGCTTCCTCCTGCTCTGTTTTCAAAGTACGGCTTTACCCATCCGCGGAGAAAGAAGCAAGCAGCTGTGTTCTCTCTAGAAAACCTCTGGAATCAGGGTAAAGGCAAACGCGAACTTTGAAAACGGAGCAGGAGGAAGCTATATACAGAGCCTACTTCAAAGTAAAGATCTTCTGGCACTTTGGAAAGAGTATGATATTTACGGTTTACGAACTTGTGAAAAGAGAACTCGACAACAAACCTCTCGCAGTTCGCCAATCGCCGCCTTCGTGGTTCTTTCTCTGTTACTGTTCTTTCTAGAAAACCTATGGAACCAGACTTCACCTTAGTCTTCAAAAAAGACAAAGCTTTTTGTATTACTTGCCATATTTTATCAACTGCAAGCTCAGTACACAACACTTATTCTAGTTATGCCGCTTCGCAGGCTACACTTATTCCTTTCAGTTCTTGCTTTCAACACTTGCCGCGATAAGCTTTGGCCAATATGGCGGCTGCTTCGATGATCCATTTGCTGTGCGAAAAAAAAAACATCCACTGCCTGCAAGCAGGCTAGAAAATAAGTGACTTGTGTGACTCGCCCGGCCCCGTAACACAACGTGAGATACCTAATTTGCATAAATTTACATACCATTAAGTAGTGGAAGAATTTATTCCGGGATCTATTTGACAGCTCTCCGTAAATCAATACAAAAGATGAATGGAAATACAACGTCAGATGTCAGAATCAATTCAGAATTGGAAAACTTTGCTTAATTCAAAGTGCATGAAAGGTGGAATTCGATTTATTTTCCACTAAATTAACTTGAACAATAAACCATTCACCCAACTACCATGCGGTCGGCGAAAAAATTCAAGATCTTCGTTGGATCACTATCGGTGATGACAGTTTTAGGCTGTTTGTTTGTATCTTGGACAACTTTGACTTGGACATGGAAAATTTGGAACTAACAATCCCTGATATTTGCAACTGATCGGTAAAATTGGTTGGCTGTGGAATCAGAACTTCCCTGGTTTATAGTGAGGGATTGTAATTTTTAAACTGGACCGATGCTGACAGACATTCAAGACAATTTTTTTAAAGCCAATAATTGTAGAAAGAAAGCTGGCTGCAGTGGAGAAGACTTAGTTGTTGCTTGTTGAAATATGGACTATTACTTCTGGCTCTGGTAATAGTTGCTGGCAGAATTTCTTCCACTGGACTGCACGGATGGAGGCTCCCGCACGATTCTCGTGTGAACACACGGGAGCCACGAGGCTTTCTGGATCAGCATTAGCAGGTTTATCTTCATTATGTCGGATTGTTCTGTTATTTCGCTGTTGGAGCCATGTTCTAATTTCGTTTCTACCGAGTGGAGACTTCATGTGATGTCGCTATTTGGAACTCACTTGTACTGAGTTGATGGCCAGGGAAATGGTTCTTCCGTACATTGAACGCTGCTTAGACGGTCACTTCTTAAACTTCTGTAGAACCTGACAGGACATCTACATGTATCTTGTCTCCGAAGCATAGACCTTTGGATGGCATTGTATTTCAACTAGTTCTTTCCTATCCTTTTCTGCCAGGTTGACTTTGCGTACATCAATGATAATTTTTGACAACAAATGGTCACTATATAAGTTCGTTTTGGAGGTAAGCTTTGTAATTATATTTACAGATCACATTTTTGATGGACTGGCTTTCTCTCTTTTAAAAATGGTATTATTACGATGTTTGTGCTTTTAAACTGCATCACTAAGTGGCCTAGTTATCTCTATTTTACCCAGCTCGATTTTCAATTTCCTGAGCTAAAACCAAAATATGAGAATTGTGACCGTTATCATGGTAACGGTTCGTACGGCAAAATCCCGACCAAGCACCAGCCAATCAAAACACTCGATTTGACATTGAGAGTGGCTTGCCATATAATAAACTCCCTATAAATTAATGCACTTGTCATCGGGACGCTGGGGAAATATGGGGACTTTGACAGTCGCCTTTTAATGCCCCAACATTGCCCTGCATATGGGGCTTTACTCTCTAGCAAAGTCGCCATAAAGCCCCCATATCTTGTCTAGTTAGCAAAATAAATATGTAAGAAAATGCTTTCAATTAAAGAATCCAACTTCCATCAATCAGTCTGACATTGTTTTAGTGTGCAAAGACAAACAAGAGCCAACACCATTCCTTAACGTACACTGCCATTCAACTGGCCAAACAAAACATCAACGACTTTATTAGTATAACGTTCGAAGTACTGTGATATTAGCCATATATTTGCAGATGACCTATTTCAAGCACCAATATCAATGGATTTTACATCGTATACCTCCACGCCGCTTTCTCTGTCTGCCATCTTGCTGTCTGCCATCTTGCTGCAAAGTCCCCTATTTTTCCGCATATAGCCCGGGGTCCCCCCCACAGGGAAGCCAATGACAAGTGAATAATGGACTATATGAGGAGGCTCCGCCCAAAAGGGGTACCTGTTGAGTTTGGAGGTATATGTTGCAATTTTTTTTGGGTACTAAAAATATATTCACCCTCCCCTCCCCCTGTCTTTTCCTACCTCTCTCTTCCTTTATCACTTCCTTCCCCTACCCCTCTCCCCAGAAGTCCCCACACATGCAGTGCTACATTGCTTTAATTAACTATACTAATTACCATATTGAATTACCATACTGGATCTGTTGATCCAAGCCTCAACCACTGCACCACCAAGTGATTGATGTAAAATCCCTCTACTTATTTACTATATATGAGTGCTACCGTACTATATATATGCAGTAAGATACTAAGTCAATCCCCCCCCAAAAAATTACCATTTACTTTTTTTCTTCCTTTTTCTTCCTATTTCTTCTTTTTTTCCTTTTCCTTCTGGTGATTTTGGGTTTTTGGGCTAACTCACTACAGTAAACAACAGAGAAACAACACTTCTTCAATGACTCTGTGAACTAATTCAAAGCCTAACCCTACATTAAAGAAAAACACCTAACCATCTATAATGGGTGCTCACTAATTTAGGGTTGTTAGAGCTAAGTCACTAATTTAGGGTTCAAAGGAAAACAATGAGTTTTCACTGGCCTAGGGCTAGGGTTCACCTGATAATAAGGATAACAAGGGCTCTAAACCTAGTTATTTCATACTTGACACGGTTTTCTTTGTTATTCATGAGGCTTTATTTTCCATACATACCCCCATACAATGTTCCCGGGGAACTTTTCTCATACATCCCTTGCATTTATAATGAGAAAATTCAATTCGCCAATTTTGCGAAAACCTCGTCAAGTATGAAATAAGACACTTACATACTTCGAACGTCGGCAATAAGCCATATATGGCTTATTGCCTCCGTTCTCGGTATGTAACTCTTACTTAAAAAATTCACTAGTTAGAAAACAATTAACTACCGGTAGTTAGAAAACAATTAACTAGTTAGAAAAAAATTAACTAGTTAGAAATAAAAATTAACTGAAAACAAACATTAACTGCAACATATATAAAAGGGTAGGGTTTCACGAGTTGAAGTATAGAAAAGGGGGAAAACTGTCATTTAGGTATTTAAAAGGGCCTTTCAAAATGTCTCGAACAGACACACCTAATGGCATTGCAGTGTTTCTACTGTGGGTATATAAAATGGGTACCATTTTTTTATGGAAGGTATATGAAAGGGATACCTTTTCTGTCAAAGAATGGTATATAAAGGGTAAGGGTTTGGACATTGGGGCGGAGCCTCCCCATATAAAACTTTGTTGAGTACATTCCCCCCTCCCCATCCCCCGGTTACCAGCAGTCTCGGTGCTGAACGTGCTACCCTCGATTCTTCCTTTGACAATGTTCTCAATTTTTCCCCAGCAGGTGATGTACATGGCTTGTTATCTATCATCCAGACATAATCAACACAGAGAATTCTCAGGTAAGTTAGAGAAAAAACTGAATCCAACTTCATATATCCCAACAGGAAAACAGAACATTTACAGAGAGAGTAACCATAATTTATACTGTAGTATGTGGGACCATATATTATATACATGTAAGTATAGCTGGACAGTTGTAACTGTAATCATTATTTTGTTTGTCCATGACAAATACTGTTGGTGTATGTTGATTTTGCACTTGTATGGTTATTGAGCTGAACTGTGTTATTACTACAGAGCCAGATGAATGCAGCTCAATTGAGTTCCCAAAGAGTACCGCTAATAAAGTTCTGACTTTTGATATCTTGCTTTATTTTACTTGTGCAGATGCAGTCCTTTCAAAAACAGTTAATCTTCAGTCGACCCAAGTACAGTGTCCAACTGTTCAATACACTCAGACAAGAAGTATAGGGTTACTAACCAGGTTTAACGTGGTCGACAACAGTGCTCTGGGACAAAGAACAAAGCGAAACCGCAAGCCCTATCTGATTGGATTTTATAGGAAGAGAAAAACTGCAGACATAGGTGATGTCATCAGAGTAGCAGTGGGTGGAAAAACAAACAAAGCCATTGTCGTAGGGACACGGAAACCCAAGCACCACACCATACCACGATACGATAGGAACAACATTGTACTGGTTGATGACAATTTAGCACCTCTCGGCACTAGAATAAAGGGGCCAATACCAACTATTATACGAAGAAGGCAGGCCAAGTATTCTAAAGTGTTAGCCATAGCATCAAGGTATATCTAGTAGGGGTGGCACTGACTGCCAAATAAGCCCGCCCGCACGCTTTGTGTACACTTGGTTTATTATAAGTAATAGCAATGATTATGTGCACTTGTAATTAATGTATTGTAAATGTAGCCTGACTAGATTAGTTTTTACTACTTCAGGCCTGCTAACACTTCTTTTTTCTCTTTCATTTATTGTAAATTAATTTTCAAAAAGTGTGAATAAAGCTACTGTTGTAATGAGGGAAATTAGTGATTGAATTTCCCTGAGAACCGAGGGAGGATTTGTGGAAGTCCCGACGCTGCAGGGACTTTTACAGTCGATCCTCCCAAGGCTCGAAGCGAAATTTAATCAATATTTTTTGGAAATGTCATGCTATCACATTATCACCACCAAGGAACTGAACAAATCTCTGAGAAGTTCTGCCTAAACTAAAGATGTTGTAGTTGAGTTGCTTTCGAAAACGTTTTGTTAGAATGCTTGATCGAGTGCCATAGATTGAATTACCCTGGCTTTCCCTGGGGACATGCAAGGATGTTGTTTTTGAGAAGAATAACACTAAAATACAATGTCATTATGTGGTTGACTAAATATTCAAAGAGCATGCATGGAGTTTACACTGTAATTACATCACGTTTATGGTTTTAAGTATCCCACATGGAAGAAGCGGGTTGAGAAATGAAGAGAACTTTCTTGAGCAATAAAATAGGTAGGGTACAGGGTTAAAAGGCATTGTGCCACAACCTGGTGTGCCAAGGGATAGTCCAATGTTCCTTCATCAGCATACATACCCTTCTAATTTTCCCACTTGCATGTCAATTAATGAGGGGAAATTAGAACAAGTATGCATGCTGATGAGGGAATTTAGAGATTAAATGTCCCTGAACAAACGAAGAAAACCGATCATGGTATTACATCATTTACAACAGGACGACGTACCTGTAGTTCTGTGTTTAGTGTGGTGTAATTGTTTTACTACTCACATAATTATTATACTGAGCATTAGAATACAAAATAAGGAATAAAAGTATATTATGTGTGTACAGCAAAACTATACATGTACATTCACTGTATAATAAGAAATAATTTTATATCAGAGCTCTCTTGTTTTAATAGAAACAATAAAGGCACACACTGTAACCAGGGCCACTTAGACAAGAACCAATCACACTGCAGAACAAAAACAAAGCATTCCAACTTACGATTACTTGAGCCAATCGGTGTTGAGTACAAGACTAGCATTTCAACTTACGATTACTTGAGCCAATCGGTGTTGAGTACAAGACAATAGCATTTCAACTTACGATTACTTGAGCCAATCGGTGTTGAGTACAAGACAATAGCATTCCAACTTACGATTACTTGAGCCAATCGGTGCTGAGTACAAGACAATAGCATTTCAACTTACGATTACTTGAGCCAATCGGTGTTGAGTACAATTAAGATAATAGCATTTCAACTTGCTCGAGTTTTGATCCGGTAAGAGGACAATTTGGTGGAGTAGTCTTGAAGTTGGCATCTTTTCAATGAATAAAATTGTGTGGATCTGTACATGTATGTTAGGATTTGTAAGTTGGAATTCTTTGATTTCATTCTGCAATGTGATTAATTGTGTTCTTGTTATCCAAGTGGCTCCTTTTCCAGTAGTGCAGATTTCGTATTTGTTGCCACAGGTCAGAATTTTTTTTTTTTTCAAGGTCAGGGAATTTTGCATCTTGTCATGGAAATTCTAAATTTCTTGTCAAAGTCAGGGAATTTTATTTTTAGGTTGCCACGACTGCCCCTCATGCCTCAGTGTCTGTGAGGGGAGAGTACAGGTTTTGAAAATACTTTTGTTTTGGATGAGGGAATGTTAAACAGTCTTATTATGGTCAGTGAAAAGTCGGGAATTTTTTTCCCTGATGGGTGGCAACCATGTACATGTATAAAGTGGGACAAACTACAGCATGTCTTACCATAACCGTGCTGTAATTTGATTGGATCAGCAGGACAAAAACAACAGGGAAACCATTTCAATGTCACTGCATGCCATGGTCATAGTTTGCCCCACTCTTACAAAATGTGCTCTTGTTGCACAGTAACACATATGTACAGGCAGTGACTGTAAAAAAACTTGGTTTGTATCACCACACTTTTTGGCATCATTGTATGGACTATGCCAAGTCTATTGTTGCATAATAAAGAGATACATATATTTCTAAACGTTATATGTTTCTACCTTGACTGTTTTAACATCCAAGTGATGGCAGATTATTGGCCGTCAGCTTACAAGTAAACCCAGATTATTCCAGCCCTTCTGAACACACAAAAAGGTTTCCTGCATACTAGTAATGTTTCTTAAAGCCGTCCAGTGTATGACACTGAAAATATTGTATCAAATCATTAATAATTCATAAAGAAAACAAGAATTCAATGTAAATCTGATACAGATTTCATCCTGATTTACATAAACTTTTCCTTCGATTTTCTCAGCCAAAATAAGTTGTATCACCAAAATAACTAAGACATGACTCTATACATGAGATGATTGTCCAATACTCTGACAAATTTATGCATTGTATTGTATTATATTGACATAACAATAGTTTAACAATACAATAGTAGAACGATGCAATCCAATAGAATATAAAACAATGCTATGCATAAATTTGTCAGAGTATTGGACAAGTATGATAGATGTACATCTAGATGTTTGATAAGTCAGATACAGCATTCATATCCATGCTTATCGGGTACTGCTCTAATAACTGTTCAAGACAACACATTTAGAAAATTCCATACCCTGTACAAGAAAGCAAAAACTGTCAAGTTCCGGTAAAAGTGATAATCATGTTCATCCAGTGGCACATCACCGTTTACGTTATATGAGGGAGTACCCCTGGGACTACAGGTAACCAAAAATCAAACTCTACCACCCTGCAGGCTAGGATATAATACAGAGTCATCTTCATATAAATAAACCAGGTTAGAAAAATAAGATTCAAACTGTTTAATTTCAGTTATTGTTTTACACAACTTTGGATAAAGAATCGTCTTTGTTCACTTGCCAAGTACAAACAGGTCCATGTCAATAAGTTCAAAACAGCTTCCTGTTGATCACTCTCCAAGTCAAGTAAAACATTCGTAGCCCATGCAAAAATGCATCTTGAAAAATTCTCAGCTTTAACACAGCAACACATCACAATTTACAGTAATCTTCATATCATTGGTTGCCAATAAAGTTGATCATCACGCGCCTGACTGTTTGGCCATCTGAAATCTTACAGCAACAAATGGAAGGGTGAAACATGTGCCAAGATACGTCACCATGACAGCTAGTAGGCGGTTCTTGTTCTTTGTTTGAAATGGCATGTTCTGATAAGAAACAAATGCACATTTGGTGAATATCTCATAGTTAATTATGCAGTCATACAATTCATAATCACTTGCATGAGACCAAATTGCACTCCAGTCGGTTCTATTAACCACGATTGATAATGTAATTATGGATTGGAGTGGCAGGGTAGTCTGCAGTTACTGCAACTTTGATTTTCTGTTAGGGTACATGTACAGTACTGTACGTAATTAAGACTACATGTATATACAATTCACAGTCGTCCAGTCATGGGGTTTTATCACATGGCAGCCATGTTGTCAGTCACAGGAGAATAAAATGCTTTATTTACACCAGCTAAACTCATTCTAAAACTACTTTGGTGTGAGGTTAAGGGGGACAACCTATCGTTTCTAACCAATATGCAATGGCCAACTGTGTGATAAAACTCCATTGGAAGAGGGTTGCCCACTTGACAACTAGATTTTTCTTTCACCTCTTGTACAGTTACTACAGTGTATATTTGTATAGTATGGACCAGTTCGCGGTTAATTCCGACAATTTGAAAGGGGCGCAAACATGGCCCGAAATACAGTGTTTGTATGGGAATACCATGCCAAATAATTTCTGTAAAATGAAATTTTTGAAATATTCACTGTCTGCAAGCTTACAGTAAGATACCAGGTAAAAGATTAACTGATCAAAATTTGAGGGATGTAGCTGTGCTGGGAGGGTGCAATCATGTTTTCAGTTTCCATACATTTGTCTTTAAATTTTCCAGCGGACTTCGACTTGTTATTACAGACAAATATATCTTACTGTAAGTTTGCGGACAGTGGATATTTCAGAAATTTGATTTTACGGAAATTATTTGGCATCGGATTCCCATACAAGCACTGTAATTCGCATCATGTTTGCACCCCCTTTCAAAACGTCGGAATTAACCGTGAACTGGTCTATTCAGTAGTAGTTATGCCTATCCAGAAGACATTGCTCCACTCTAACTTGTAGATCATGAAAGTGATGTTGACAAACATCAACACAATGTCACCATGAGTATGGGTGTCATTAGAAGCCACAATACGACCTGGGTCCCAGTACCCCATGCACTCTGGAGACTGTACCCAAATTCAAGCAGAAGATTCCTTGCTCATCGTCTAGGCCTTGACCCTGAGATATACCACCTACTCCAGCATAAGCACCCTCCTACATGTATTTCCAGAACTAATGAATTTAACCCCCTGTATGTTACATTAATAATGCTGAGGTATGGTATAATAAAAGAAAAACTTCTGGATGCACTTCTCTCAGCAATAACGTCTACATGTATACCATACTAATAAAACTGCTGTACTTTTCAAACTTTCCAAATATCATGAGACCAAATTTGCTAGTACAGACTACACTGTACACCAAGTCCTCTTTCCCACCACAGGAACCCCATAAGAAAAAAAAACACCACTGAAGTATTACAAGTACAGCTGGGAGTACCTCTCAAATTCAAACTTTGATCAATATTGAACTCAATGTAGTAGTTTGGCTTACATATACACCAGTTAACAAAATAAGCGTTAAGCTTTATACTGCTAGTATGATTTTAGTTTAGTAGTGGGCCATTCCATTTTATATCCACACCCCCCTGTTGACGAGATATATTTTCTGAGGGGGTTCGCGACTGAACGAAATTATCGTGATTTTACATCACTATATACCTGAAAATTTACTTTTTCTGAGGGGGTAGAATTTTTTTTTTCTGAGGGGGTCAAATTTGATCAACCTCGTTTACAGGGGTAGGTGTGGATATAAAATGGAATGGCCCAGTGTACATTGTATATGTGTTAACCACAACCAAGCTTCTTCAGTAATACTGAGTGGAGTGGAGCTTGGCGCTATATAAATGCTCTATTATTATTATTATTAATACAATACCAGAGATGCCAACCCCTGGAGTTCTAAAAGCGGGAGATCACTGCTTCTTATGGATCTGTCTGATTTGTAATGATAAATGAGCGCGCGTGAATTACGAATGAGGCTAAAAAGCGTAAGTCTCCTGCCAAAAGCGGGAGAGTTGGCATCTCTGCAGTACTGCAAGTCCCCTACTGCCTGTACTGGCCTAGCCCAAGCTAGGCTTGACGACATACATGGATTTCAAACTTAAAAGTGCTTCTAAATGTTAAATAAGACAAGCTAAAAGCTCTTTACCGATCCTGGTCCTTCTTCATAGGCACTACGTAGAAGTCTTTGCTGTACAGAGCGCATTCGAGTCGCCGAGCGACCAAAAACAACCAGAGATCTACCAACAGACGCCATCTTGAATCTCGTCTTCAACGGGAGGCAGACCATAATATGCAGCGTGCAAATGGCATAAGAATTCGCTTCGAGGGTAGGGACGGTAGTATTTGCTTCAGTTTATTTCTTGAATATTTTTGAGAAAGACAAGAACAACTAAATATGTTGAAATTATGTCCAAGGTAAGCAAATACGTTAGTAAAGATAGGAAAATCTAAATCAGAAGGAAAACGTTATCCTTTTCCTCACCTCCACCAAAATCTAAATTTGTTACCACGGTTATTCCTGGTAACTAGTCACGTAACTGCTGGTCATTTATGAGCCAGTGGTACAAGATGGCGGACGGCAGGCTGTGATAATGTAGTTGTCAAATCTACTCCCAATTCTACTATCCTATACATGCTTACATGAAAAACCGACGTTAAGAATGGTAAGTAAGCATTGGATAGTACTGTTTGTAGCTTTAAATATTCTTATGTCACATTTATGAAGCTCTTTTGCATGCAGCCAGTAAGTGAGTAACATCGATATCACTATGAGTAATTGAGTATGAGTTTACGACACTTTGACTTTTGTAACTGTTTTATTTGCAGTATTCTGTTCGCTGTAAGCAAGAAAAGGGTAAGCAGTTTCTTTAAGCTCGATGGTATCATAGAGTTGGGATAAAAAATGGATTATCGCTTAACGTATTGGTCAACCTCGTTCCCAGGGGTCTTTACGTGCCTAATCAAAGATGGCGTCGAAAGTACCCCTGGTACAGGCTGGTCATGTGACCCAAAAATATGCCCAATATGTGGGCATATTTTGAGGAGCATCGACCATCTTGGATTCATCATCGCTGAAAAACGGTTAGCGGTTGAAGTGTGATCCCAATGAATTCCAACCGTACATTATTCTACTTGTACCCAGTTGCGAAGTAAGTATAATAAAAGGCAAAAACGCTAAGTTCTGATGAATTTGTAGTTGTTTTCAACGAATTTTGAACGCGCAATGCGAAAGACGACATCACCAGTTTATTTTTCAAAGCAAAAATGCACGCGCTATTTGAAATTCTCCAATCAGTGCACGCTTAACGTCTAGCCAATCAGTGGCCGAATCCAACCAGCCTCTACCAGGGGTACTTTCGATGCCATCTTTGATTAGGCGTTTAAAGACCCCTAGGAACGAGGTTGCATTTTGGTAACATACAGTCCTGCTCGAAAACTTTGCAACCACCCAGATGCGGTATCAATGGGCCATTCCATTTAAAAACTGCTCCCCCCTATTGAGGGGTGTGGATATCCTGAGGGGATGGGAGGGGGTCAAATAGCACAATAAATCCAAGGGGGTGTGCAACACACTTGCCTATTGAGGGGTATGGATATCCTGAAGGGAGGGGGGGGGGGGCAGCCGGTTAAAAAAAACACAAAATCCAAGGGGGTTCAGCAATACCCGGAGGGCCTTCCATGCTCTTTTCCAAGGAGAGACTAAATATGATAGTATCCAAGAGGGTATTCCTACCAATCTATCACAGGGGGCCCAGAAGTGAACCCCTCAAAAGGGGGGAGCAGATTTTAAATGGAATGGCCCAATGGCTGCTGATGGCATTGGTGCCACCTGATGTTTACCGTTAGTGCCACCAAGCCACCAAAAGTTCTGAGCTGCTGAGCTTTTGCAATTTTGATAGCTTATGAACCTCCGAAAAGTTTTGAGTACTTCTGTGAAGAACATTTTGGTTTAAAGTGAATACTTTATGTTCTACGCTTGTTTGAAATCGTGTAAATGTGACCTTTCCTGACCCATGACCGTGTAAGTAAAAGCCTGGGTCGAAACGGTCCTGAGTAGACGTCATCTCATTAATGCATTATTCTCCATGGCGCCTTTTTATCACAACAATGTTGATGCATAGAAAATATACACAGTTTTTGAGTTGTTAGTAGGGCAATTCCACAGTATTTTGCATGTCACGGAGGGGAAAATCACAAGATTGAAAGCTGCCTAACAATTAGATACTTGAATTTAAACAAACTTTTGAACCATCATGTACATGTATACCATTTTCAATAGCTCTTTAGGTGTGATGAATTTCAAAATGTTTTGTAAAATACCCAGGGAGAAATTATTTTTAATGTTAGCTGTCACAGAGGGGAACAGAGAAGTCACAAAAAGTACAATTTCAAAATTCAAAACCTCAAATTCCTGTGAATATATAAAAGCTACAACTTTAAACACAAGTTTTATTAAACATTTAGTTCATCAACTAACAAATGACATCAAATAATCAAATGTTTAATTTTCTCTAACTTCTCCAGCTAGGAGGTAAGTCAAAAGGACCAGCGTCATGGAGGGGAAGTCACAGGGGGGAAAGTTTTGTCCCATAACAATGCCATACCAATTTTGTCTTAACCCTTTCACTCCCGGATGTGTTTTGGCTCAATTGGTGAAATGCAGAGTGCTAACTCAACCCTCCCCCCTCAGTTCCAGTTTGGCTAGCCCAGGCTAGTTAAATACTGCTGACTTTTTAAACCAAGGGCTCAAACTTTCCCCATGATGCCATTCGGCAGAATTCTACGGACTCGGTGGCAGTGAGTATAATGGTTTCTTCTGTAGGTTTTCCAATGAAATGTGCTCTAATTTTGTACAAATAAGCCACTGCAAGAGAGCTAGAGGACATCATTAAGTCTAAGGATGGCTGAAAAGTACTTGGCTTGCTTTTAGTAGGCTTTGTGAGGGGTTTCACAGGGTTTTTCTGTTGTGTTTCTGCTTTGAGACACATGAAATAATTCTTCACTGAAATCCTTGTAATCCTGCAGTTGGTTGTCTTTTACCCCTGCTCAACCTATTAGAATGTGTTTTTGTCACTTTAAAGCAACGGCTTGAGTCCAAATCACCACTCTTGGTTGTAGGGGTAAAACACTTGTCCCAGAGGGGGGGGTCCCCTAGTGATTTTTTTGTTGATTACCCAGCATGCAATTGGAGGTGGGAGCAGGAAAATGTGGTTGAGCTGAAATGCAGTGTAAACATCAGCGTGGTTCATAGTCGCTTGGTGTGTGTTGTGCAAACAAACCTGCTGGTTGAAGGATTAAACAAGGTACTGTAACGACTGAGTGGTTATTTTGTATTTGCTCTTGATTTCAAGTGCTAGTGGGAAGGTTTTTTTGAGCAGATTTTCAGCTCCTCAAAATTCGTGAAAATGGAAGAAACGAATGTACGATCCAAAACAAATGCGTTTTTCTCCAAAGTGGGAGAGTCAAGCGATCCCTGTTGTAGCTCTCGCTTTGAAGTTATTCATCCCTTGAAATAATATCACAACATCGTATTTCCAGCATGTCTAGGTTTGACGCAATACTTTTCTCCAGGTACATGCTTCATATTGGCTGGTTACGGCCGGTTCAGGAGCGAAAGGGTAAATTAATCCCACTGAAATATTAATTATATAACATTATGTAATTATCCTGGGAACATAAGGGAGCGCGTCCAAATATCGGAATCGGTCCTGACCGATTCCGATCATTCGGTAATAGATCCGATTCCGATGTCACTGAAGGTCCACCCGATTGAATCGGTGCCGATAGAATGGGAATCGGAAATAAGTACAGTATCGGTACCGAAAGACTCGGAAGAATCGGAACGGAAATATGTGTCAGTCTTTGATCTGTCAGATGACCTTCCAAATTGCTATGTTCAGTACTGCAGCCGCCACCACATGTACAACCGATTAAACCTGATCGCTACGCGCTAGGAAAAGCACAGTTTTCTGCATTTGCTTAATAAGCAACCAAACGAACTTTGAAGCGATTGCAAATAGCCGGGGCATTATTAAAATCCTAATGAAAGTTAATTAAAACTTTACTAAAACACGGACTAATGATAGATACATGTAGGAGATTTAAAACAGTGTACTGTAGATCGAAATGTTTGTTAGCTCCGCAAGCGGCGTGGAAATATGCCAGTTTCTTGCTACTTCAATGGTCGTTGTTTTAGTTTTGATATTGACACTTTTTTTCTTTGCTTCCCCAACTTCTCTAAATTCGTGTAGCATCGTGTAGCATCATTAAAGATAGGACACATGATATGTACACCAACATTAGCTAGCTGACTAGGAAGCCCGCACGAAACTTCGCTTCTTCGAAATGTCGCTTCGTAATTTCGATCCGTCCAAGATCAAGTTACTTTTTTCCGGCTCACTCGGTCAATTCGACCAACCTGAGTTGTAAACTTTATTTGGACTTTGACTAACTGAACTTTTCGGCTCATTTTCGAACGGTACAGGAGGACAACTGTAGAGTTTACTTCAGTTCAGTCAGTATAGTCAGGCTAAGAATAGAAATCTGATGCTTTGAACCCGGTTTGAATCGAAGGCCGGAAGGGTAATATACGAAAGGAATGGAAGCTAGTGTTCAATTTTGTAAAGGTTACCGTATCAATAATATTCAGATCTGTCAGCCTTCCAGATCTTTGTAAAAGTCATTGCATGAAGTTTTCAAGTAAATTCGGACCATGCAGCATGCAGTTATTGAAATATCGTGAGCCGTAAAATAAACAAAACAACGGCTGCTCGCTAATAGTTCCCAGACCGGCGGTATGTGGCTCGCTTTAAAGCTTGACTCACTCGCTGAGCGCAAAGCATAACACCAAATAAACTTTTGCTTCAGTGTAGTTTCACATTTACGGCAGTTCCTTGTCTTGTTACTAGTATTAAAAGGTTTCGGCTAGAACCTGAAATACACATACATGTAGGACGACAAAACAACTTCAAGTAAGTCTTCTTCCTTTATTTACCTTGTATTACAGGAGATTTATGTTATTATTCTGAGTTATCGGAAGAACTCCCATACAAACCTTGTTACACAGTCAGAACTTGGGCGGCCTGTGGCTGTACTTTGTAAAACAGTTTGTCATGAATTCGAATTTGTCACGCGTTAAATCGATCCTGGTGGAAGAAAGGTTAAAATACGAAATTGTGCAATGAACACGTACGCTTGCCGAAATTTCTTCGAAATGCAATGCAATGTCGGTTGCTCTATCGGGTCGAATAAAAATGTAGTTCTTCATGTCTGTCTTGGGGTCTGTTTGTTGTTTTCCGAAGCGTGGGATCGCTGCCTGAGCAGCACGACAATTGAGTTCGGCTTCACTGAGTTCAACTCGGGTTTATGTCAACTCGTGATGGCGTAAATCATGTTTACAAAAATTTAATAGAGCAACTTGGAAATCGGACAGATCGATGTGAGTTCCGAACAAGTCACTGTTATGTTCGATCGGATCGGATGGGATGTAATCGGATCGAATCGGAATATTTGCTATCGGAATCGGACAAGACTTGAAAGTACCTCTACATTTTCCCGATGCTCAAGTATCGGAAACGGCATCGGCTCCGATTCCGATAATCGGATTTCCGCCCGATATTTGGACGTGCTCCCTAAACAAGGCTGTAAATGTCAATCTATGATACACTAACTGGTTACATTTACATGGAGCACATGGCAAAGGTTGCCCACAATGCATTGCTGCTATGAGCATGCTCAAATGAACTTTTGCACACAATGCATTGCTGCTATGAGCATGCTCAGAGGTTACAATTATCTGATTTGGGTACAATGTATGAAAATGATACATTTTATGCAATTTCTAAGTAATTTAAACAGCTTAAAATTAAAGTTTTAATTCCCCTCCGTTTTAATTCCCCTTTGTCACGGAGGGGAAAGTTCCCTCTTGGACAAGCTCTAGCAAGTGAAATTATTTTTTGTTTCTCTATTAGTGCATGCGAAGAACTGTGTGTCCTGATATTTTTTAATTGTTTTTGACATAAAGCAAGTAGCTCATAGGTTTTTTTGTGGTTTTCCCCTCCGTGACAGGCAATTTTGTATTTCAGCTAATTAATGATAATTTATGACATATTTTTATACTTTAGTTATTAAATAATGGAAAATGCAATGATCTTGTAAGTTTTCAGTCCCAAATACTGTGGAATGGCCCAGTAAAGAAAAAAGTCATTTTAGTCAACATGTTAAGTATTTCTTCAAATTATTGCAAAGCTGAATTAATTATATGACATCAAGATGACATCTATACAGGTATCGACCCAGGCTTTTACTTATGCAGTCATGGGTCAGGGAAGGTTACATTTACACGATTTCAAACAAGCGTAGAACATAAAGTATTCACTCAAAACCAAAACTTTCTTCACAGAAGTACTCAAAACTTTTCGGAGGTTCATACATGTAAGCTATAAAAATTGGAAATTAAAGGGTTATAGGCACCTATAGCCACCAAAGTTCTGAGCCATTAATGGCTAGTCACCAAATGTCTTGAGCCATCAACATTTTAAAAAGTGTATTTTGAGCTACATTGTACATGTAGTAAAGTAAAGTAAAGCAACTTTATTTAACGTCGGTAACTCGTGACAGTCTGATGAGACTGATAAACTTGAGGCCGACGGGAGTCCTACGATTTTACGTCCTTATCCGAGAAGACGTGAAGGTCTAACTATTTGCAGTTGTTTCACAAAGGCAGCACCATCTACTCAGTTATTTTAAGACCCTGAGTGTTGGTCCGGCCGGGGTTTGAACCCGCAACCTCCCGCTCAACAGACCGGAGCTTAACCACTGAGCTAGCCGGAAGGCGGTGTTTGTTTTAGTCAGTTCATTGACTCGTGGTGGTGCTGAAAATGGTTTCAAGTAAATCAAACTAACTCCAGATGATTATAATTCTTTGGTAAACATTTCGCTTTTTACAGTAAAGTTCAGAATACATGTATGTTTAGTTTATACGAGCTGTATACAACCCAATAAAATCATTTCTGGGGAAGCCATCATATTTTTGTGCACCCCAGTGTTGTGTGAAAAAAACAGACAAGTACATGTATGTGTACCGGTATATGGCTGAAAGAATTATCATAATTGACCGCCTATAAGCTTCACCCTCTCTCAGCCGTGCAGACATGTCTGTCTGGTTTTTGACACAATTATACTGGGGTGCACAAACTTCCCCGGGTACGGTGGCCCATAGGTGCAATACAGAAATGCAAATTCAAATATGTTGCAGCAAATTCAAATACGCTACAGTAAATTCAAATACACGAATGCAAATCCAAATACACAAACGCAAATCCAAATACAGAAACGCAAATTCAAATAACGCTGCAGCAAATTCAAATACGCTACAGTAAGTTCAAATACACAAACACAAATCCATATACCCAAACGCAAATCCAAATACGCTGCAGCAAATTCAAATACACGAATGCAAATCCAAATACACGAATGCAAATCCAAATACAGAAACGCAAATTCAAATACGCTGCAGCAAATTCAAATACGCTACAGTAAATTCAAATACACAAACGCAAATCCATATACCCGAACGCAAATCCAAATACGCTGCAGCAAATTCAAATACGCTGCAGCAACTGAGGCCTTCCAGATCCCGGTAAAAATCGAACGTGGGAGACTAGGGTCAAGGTTTTTACTTGTGACGTTTTTGACAAAACACTGGTGGAGCCAGAGCATGAGTAGAGAAGGCACAAAAAAATATTATTTATTTAATTATCTTTCTATCTATACACTGACACAGTTCACATCACTTATAAAAATATACCGTATAGGCTGGTGCAAAAAACATAGAAATTTATGTGAAGACCTGTTTTTGTACAGGAAAAAAACGGGGCTACCTGTGGCCCAACCCAGTGCATGCATGCTCTTTCGAAGTGGCCGGGTATTCTGAAGTCTAGCCGGTTCGGCTATCAAAGAAGACTAAAAAGACTAAAATAGAAGCCGCCTTTTAGAATCATCAGTTACTTCGTTTACTGTTGAAATTAAAAGCAGTTCAAAGTATCACGACAAACATGGGGATACTGCCAGAGCCGAGTTGAGTGTGGTACAAAAACTTTGAAAGTATAGTATTATGGAAATGTTTAGATATAATTTAAAACCACAATCTAAATAAATCTTAATTGAAAGCCCGACTCCGAAAGCCCAAATTCAAAATCTATGTCTCTTGTTAAAAATAAAGAACTATAAGAAATATACTTTTATACCAACTTTATAATAATAATAATAATAATAATAATAAATAGTTTTGGGAGCGCTACACAAAGTCTCAACGCTCTTTATACATAATTCTGAGATAAAATAAAATAAAATGAAAACTTATCTAGTAAAATATTTGCTAAAAAGATAAGTTTTAAGTAATGACTTAAATATCTTTAAAGTTTCTGCACAGCGGATGTGTATGGGAGTAGAATTTCAAAGTCTTGGAGCCGTTGCCATGAATAAAATTGAATAAAATTGAATTCGTCCAGTACTTACCATAATCCTTCTCTACCCATGCTCTGGCTCCACCAGTGTTATGTCAAGAACGTCACAAGTCAAAACCTTGACCCTAATCTCCCGCATTTGATTTTTACCGGGATCTGGAAGGCCTCGGTTGCTGCAGCGTATTTGAATTTGCTGCAGCATATTTGGATTTGCATTCGGGTATTTGGATTTGCATTTGTGTATTTGAATTTGCATTCGTGTATTTGGATTTGCGTTCATGTATTTGGATTTGCTGCAGTGTATTTTAATTTGCTGCAGCGTATTTGAATTAATTTTTGCATTTCTGTATTTGGATTTGCTTTTGGGTATTTGGATTTTGCATTCGTGTATTTGGATTTGTGTTCGTGTATTTGAATTTGCTGCAGCATATTTGAATTTGCGTTTCTGTATTGCACCTATATGTGGGCCACCGTACCCGGGAACTGATTTTATCATACAATGTAGTTCATAAAGTACCATTACAGCTTCTCAACTTTACTTTCAAAGGGAAATGTTTACTAAGTAAAATACTCTTTGAATTCTTTTTATTAATTTAAATCTGTTTTCAAAAGTCAGTCTCTCAAATTGCTGCAGTGCATATTAATTGAGTGTGTGAAGTTTTCTGCAAACTGATTTGAATATCAATTAGCTCCACGTTATGTTTGCTGCTTTGAATTCAAACCAAAAGTTCTCTAGACAAATTTTTGTTTTAGAAATTGAGATACATGTAACCACCAAATTAAACGTTCTGGATGATTTTTATGTTACTTTGTGAACAGTTTGCACGTTATGTAAAATTAAGTGCTGGAGTCTTTCAAATCTCTCAAATAAAAACGCTGAGATGTGAAGTTTTGGATTTGTTGACAATATTTTAATTTTCCACGTGTTGTGACTAATCATGAGATTGCAAAAATAACTTCTTTATACCCAAAGTGTTCTGGATAATTATTTGATCCAGTTCTTGAATCTGAATATTTCTCCAGATCTTTTAATAAGCACAAATCGAATTACATTAAAGAACGAGACTCAAACCGATCAAACATCACAAAATGTGAACTTTAATGGAACCACAATATCAATTAAACACAAACTGGATTGTGAAGATCTATTAAACAGTGGGAGTGTTACAATGTACGAGAAAAACGAAGAAGTTATGATTTAACCCTTGATAACACACTAAAATACACTTTACTAGTTTATTTTCAAACTGCTTTTTTCATGTATCAATACCAGCTAGGAATTTTACCAGATACCTTTAGTGACTTCTCATTGTTACCTACCAGGCACACATATAATGCAAGATTATTTGGGGCTAAATGCAATTTAGGCATGGTTAAATACCCTGGGTGCACCGGGGGCCCTGTGGTGTAGTTGCACAGCCCTGCATGGGCCGGTGTCTCATCCAGGACTCTTGGTTTATTGTTAATATTGCATGTTGTTTTCGGGTTTGCTTGTCAGTTGCTCCTCGTTGCGTTCAAGGCCACTGCTTTTCCCTCCCTCCCTCCCTGTTTCCTTTGTCCACTTTATGTGTGACCCAGTGCTCTGGGCTGTTTGGTTGCCATGGTAACCTGGCAACCAAGTGCACAAGCCAGGTTGACCCTGCTTAGGCTCCAGTACTGAACCTCCAACTCTGTTTTTCTTTTCAGTTAGGACCATTGAGCTTATGCATTAGTTTAAACTACATGTAGCTGGTTTATTTAACTGCATAAAGTTGACTTTTTATTTACCACTGTTAGTCTACGTTTTCTGTCTGCAACATGCATATACGGTAGTTATTTAGAACTACCCATGTAAATTACTTTATATCAGAGAGGCTACATGTACCTGACTCGATTAGCACTAGTAGTTACCAGTATTTGAGGTATCCTATACAGTACTTATTTCATTTACATGTACCTTTTTATAATTCAATTTTAATTTGTTAAAATAGTAACCTTGTAGTGCAGTAGAATATAAATTGTTGTTGTTGTGATATGTGATTTAAAGGCCAGGGAGGCACAAACCAGCTCAGATTGTAGATGACCTCATGTATTGCCCTGATGCTCATGACGTTTATTCTCTATTTGAATGTGTTAACCCCACAATCTCCTACTAAGCCTGTGTATGGCTCTAATAAGGGCCACCCTTTCAGTGTTATTTTCAAAATAACCCCTAATCCCCTTCCTATTCCAATAAGCACCCATAATATTATAAAATAACACCTTTAGTTTGTCGTGGTTTTTAACCAAACATAAAATTACTGGTCTCGTTACAGTTCTTTTCCGGAGCGCAATATCAAGGTCAAGGCTTCTCAGCTGTAGTGTTGTCCTCATAGTCTCACTTTTTATTTGAAACAATATTCTTAGTGCCCTAGCTAGCTAGCTTCTTAACTCTCAATGGACATTAAGGTTGGACCCCCTTCCCTTAACGTCCACTTATTTGTTGTTGTTGTTAAGTTATGATACTATAAAAAGTACAGAGAGCTCAGTCAAGAATCACACTGAGTTTAGTCCATAAGAGGCTTTTATAGGACATGCATCAATCAATTATCATTTTCTCATTACCTGGTTTATGGAAACATTTGCATGTTTGGTTGGTTCTGTAATTTATGTTGAAAGTCCAAACTATTTATTTCAACTTCAGAAGTCATCAGGCCACCAATAAATGTTTTTGCTCCAATCTCTTTCCCAGGACTGTCTTGGGCTTAATTAATGCCCCACACAAACATCCATGCCTTCACCCCCTCCCCCCAGTAAACATCCATCGGACATTAAGTGGGGCACTAAGCATACACTGTATGTTGACAGTCCTAATGAGTTCAAATACATGTGTTCAAATTGAACTGTACAAATGAAACTTTTGTTAACATTGTTTTTGCACATACTTGGAAACTTGAGTTTAATTTGAGGGGAGTATAACTGTTACAACAACAATGATGATGATAGGAGAGACATATACTTAATATAGATAACAGTAACAATGTACTTCCTTCTCAATTAACTGACACTGTCAACAGAAACATACATGTGGGAGGCAGTCCTGACATATCTGCACACACAATTTTTTGTACTGATGCTGTACTTCAATCTATACGCTATTATGAAACACAAGATACAATGACATACTCTGCTAATGACTATATACTCTGCTGGATATGAAAAACCAAAAAAAAATCCACAGTATATATGTGGTCAAAAGTGGAAATGTATTCCCCAGCCCAATGCAGGAATACTGACTTCTGGGAGGTGAAAGTCTGGAAACTGCCACAACTCTGTAAAATGGTCAGCAAAAACTTATATAAAATAAGTTAATGGTGAAAAGAAACGTCTATAACTGTTGCAGTCAGGACCACAAATACCTAATCACAACTGACATGCCTTTATATAATCAAGTTTCCATCAAAACTCTACTGTCCATATACATGTATGGAGTGTATCCACAGGGATACCAACATAGTATTTCGGATAAGGAACTCATTTCTCTTTTCCTTTCATCCAAAGAGAAATATAATTACTCTACATATTGCAGTATATTTCAAAAGAAAATTAAAATGAATTGTAAAAATGTATTTCAGCTCATGAAGATAGTATTTGGACTGTCGCATGGGGTACAAATGAGACAGATGGCACAGAGAGTATACTGACTGGTGCTGTGGATGATATGGTGAAATGCTGGCGATGGTAAGTGCATCACTGTGTTGATTTATTTACCATTTCTCACATACATGTACCACTGGGAGCTTTGTCAAGAGCTCTGATCACCACAACCTGACCTTAATGGGGTTTGAAAAACTGTGGATGCATGATGCTAGTGTACCCATGTATAAGCTGCATCCAACTTTTGCCCTAATGTTTATCTCCAAAAGAGTGGCTTATACATGGGGATTTGCAGTACCTGTGTATATTACTTAACTTTAAACTTTAATAGTTTTGTAGTACTGCATAAGTGAGAAAAGTAAGTAAATATTGCAGGTACTGAATGAAACCCTAAACAGGAACTACGTCCCTAAATAGTAAGGCTACCCGATAAAAAGTGTTAAGCTACTAATAATAAGTTGAAGATATTTACATGTAACATATACATATACATGGCCACGCCCACAAATACACTGTCATGTATTGAGTATATATTTATATAATGTATACCTGTAGTGTAGATACACACAATTATAAATGGGCCGTGTCAGGCAAAAAGGGCCCGGACAACATAATATGTAAATGTATTTTGAAATTGTTCCATGTTTTTTTATACTTGTGGTGTGATATTCATCGCGAGTGCCACATTGTGCTACTAACAAGTAGTGTTGATTTCATGAAATTGACCATTGCTGAAATCGAAGACAAAATTTACGATATTTTGGCACGAGGGTGTGATCACGATTTTAGCAGGCGCAAATGATTCCTTATCATGAGACAATTGTTTCAAGGTGTAACTTGTACTATTGCTAAAATCATTATGAGCTATAACAGGGCGTAGAAAATTGGAAAAAAGTGATCATCTTGTTCATGTTATTTATTTTTTATTCTTTAATGCCAGAAGGTATAAATGAATGTTATACATCAAAATCATCCCCTCTGTTTTGTGGTCATATTATTTTGTAATCAGGCCCTTGCATCAAAATCATGTACATTTCACCCCTGATTTTTGTTGTCAATTTCTTGAAACTGACATTTATTTTTATGAATGAAATGTAGCACTTTTCGTCAAGAATACAATACAATCTTCGACATGTTTTTTGGAACACCATTGTTGGAATTATTTAACTTGAATATCATCCGTGCCGTGGCCAAATATGTATCAAACTACCTAAGGCTCACAGGGGCCAAAAGTCTTGAAACACTTTGCTTCCATAGCGCCCCCATTCCCCCTGTGCAATGTTGGTTACAAGTGCGTAATTTAATAACTACCTCTTGCTTGCAACTCTGACTTTACACCCAACATTGGGAAGGGGGTGTTTCAAGGACTTTTGTCCCTAGCTGTCTGAGTGCAAAAGTGATACGATGAGCATGCACAGTGAGTGTAATGAGAGACTTAGAAAATCTCAGTGTAATAGCTTGAAATGCATTTAATTTTTCATTTATAGATAATGATGGATTTTAGTAATGCAAGAGAAAATATATCTAAGGAAATGAAATGAAATTATTAAGAATATAGATACTGAAGCAGTAAATGGTTTTGCACATAATTATAGAGCCTTCATCGAAGTGTACACGCGAGGTATTTATCTTCCCGGTCACGATTATATGCCGTTACGTTCGGCCTAAGGCAGCGGTGACACATGATACATACAATCCCGCTCAAAAACTTTGCAACCGTCAGCGCCACCAGCGCCGCTAATTTTTTAGCGGCTGGGCGTTAGTGGTTTGGTGGCACTAACGGTAAAAACTGGTGGCTAGCCGTCGACGCCACTAGACGTTTGGGGCTTGGTATATAACGTGTTACAAGATACAATGATACGGAGATACCAAGATACAGTGATACAGTGATACAGTGATACGGTGATACGGTGATACGGTGATACGAACATCTCAAATTTCCTTTTTTTTAAGCGGACGCGAAATGGCCCCGCTAAATACAGGTTTCTGTATGAAACCGGCGGACTGTTGTATGGGTCACTTGAGCTCTTGCAGCCGTGGCATGACGCTAATTTAACGGTATTATCTTTCAGCATGACTGCTTTGTCTGACTATTTTGTTATTTAATTTTAACTTTTTGAACGTTACGCATTTAACATTGAACCACTTTATTGCCCTTGTTGAAGAAAGGTTTTTGCAACACAAATACGAAATTAACGCTGAAAGCTTTATTCTCATGCATTGCAAATAGATTCAGGGACGGACCATTTGAAAATTGATGGAGAGGGGGCCCGGTTTTTTTTTGCTCGAATTTTTTTTACGACTTCTCAGTTGCTGCAATAATTTTCGCCCTTGCTTGATTTTTTTTCTGGGTGATATTGCAATTGGCTCGCTCGATTATTTTCTGTGCAAATTCGGCTTGCTCGTTTTTGTTTTTTGTTATATATTTTTTTTGGGGGGGGGGGGGGGATAGGGGGGTGCGGGGGATGGGGGGGAAGGGGGGATTTTGATTTTTTTTCGCGATCCCGTTTCTCCGATCTAGTGAGATGACTTTCAGAAGCTCCAACTCCAAAAATATTTTATGGTTGCTTTGTCGCATTTCGGAGGAATCGTATTACAATTAAAACCGTGCAGGGAATATCAAGATCATGCTTTCCGTGAGAAGGCGAAAACATAAATCCGACAAGAGATAAGGGTAGATATGCGGGAAACACCGTCAAGAGCTCTCTTTTTAGAAATTCCCAATTCACAATAAATTGTTGTTTTGCAGCAGAGATATCAATTGACATTGTGTAAAAGATTCAGACAAATCTAGAGCTTTTTAAAAACTCTATTTTGGTTGAAAAAATAGCCCATGCAATGTTGATTTCCGATCAAAGCTACGCGCCGCATCGAGAATATTTTATAGCCGGTTCTAGTTTTCTTATGACTTGGAGAAAGATCCTTGAGGGAAAAAGCCAAAGCGAACACCTATTAATGACAAAGGAAGGGCACAGAAATCAAAGGCATCCATGTACTCTGTTGGATCTCCGTGGATAAATAAAGTTGTACATCTATGTCTTTAAATGCCAGTGACAGCGATTTGCAGGAGTCTGAAAGGTCCTGAAACAGCACGACAAATAGCGAGATCGTGGTGTTGGTTTTAAGCGATTCAGAGTTTTAATATGTTCCATCTAAGCTTTCTTGGAAACAAAACTTCTCTCGGCTGGTTCCTATCAATTCTTCTTTATGTTCAGATGTGGACCACTCGGCACTCTGTCTGAACTTGTCGGGTTTTGCGAGGCTCGTAGTCGTATGCATTGTTTGGCCTTGTTTTGCTTCTTTCCAAGCTAAGGGCATCCTAGGCCTGCTGGAGCTTAGCCCTGCTGGAGCATTTAGCCCTGCTTGCTTTTTGGAAGACATAAGGCCAATAACCCATGGATTGGGGCTGGAAAAACGTTTCTCAATAAACATGAAATGAATTTATGCTAGCTTTCGTTACGGCCGAGTGAGCACATGTCATGTGTTAATTGACCTGCTGTCAATCAAACATAACTTTTTACTTCCGGTTAAAAACTTCCTTTTGCGTACTGATTTCTTTTAAACAGTTTTTGGTATGTGAAAAATTGCTGGAGGAACGAACGAAATTGGAGGAACGAACCGGAGGAGACGGCTGAAATTCAGGCTAGGCAAAACTACATTTCTGTGGGAAAGTATTTCCCCCCCATTTTTTTAAATTTTAAAGGAAATTTGATATATTCGTATCACTGTATCACCGTATCACCGTATCACCGTATCACCGTATCACCGTATCACCGTATCACCGTATCACTGTATCACGGTATCACTGTATCACTGTATCACTGTATCACTGTATCATTGTATCTTGTAACACGTTATATACCAAGCCGACGTTTGGTGGCTAGCCGTCGACGCCGCTAGACGTTTGGTGGCTAGCCGTCGACGCCACTAGACGTTTGGTGGCTAGCCGTCGACGGCGCTAGACGTTTGGTGGCTAGCCGTCAACGGCTCAAGACATTTGGCGGCTAGCCGTTAGCATTGCACGATTGAAAAAGTTTTCACTGCACTGTGCTGCGGTGTGAGTGAATGTAAACAAACTGAAGTCGAAAATTAGCATATTAACAATAATTGTAGTCGCATCGTGTCTGACAGAATCGAAGACATTTTTTGGGGAACTTCACAGATTTTCCCTGGAATAACTAAAGAAAATCACTTCAAAACAGTTCAGTAAAACTCGAACAGCGAACAGCTAACTTCCTGTTTCATTCTTCACGTGTTACTTGAAACCGCTTTGCTGTGCAGACATTGTCTGTTTTTTGACACAACACTGGAGTGTCACGCCGTGAAGTTCGCGGGAAGTGCGACTGTAGTTTAATTCACCACACAACTACATGGACTCAACCTTTATGGAAAATGAAAAAGATGTACAATAAAATATTCTGGAGTTCTTTTATTAATGTGGATGCGTTTCTCAAAGGTCTCAAGAATTCTACGACACGGCCGTGAAGCGTGACATTTTCCACGAACTGATTTGAATAATCATCGTATTTATAGGCCGTCAGTGTTTGGCTTTAAAATCGCCTGGATCGCACCGGACATTTTCTACCTTCAGAATAAAATGTTTTGTAAGTTTTTATTTCATTTTCGTTTCATGTCTGAACAGTTTCACCTGATGCGGGAAATGCTTTGAGTCGATCTCTGCATGCCTAACAGTGAGAAGTTTTGGCTGTTTTCCAATTTGTTGTCAAATGAATGTTAATTGCCGTGAGATCACACTCTATCAAATCTTCTGGAGTTTTTAACTTCATCACTTTGTGATGAGTTAATAAAATACCCCACCTGCAAAAATATATTTGTTCGGCAACCTGTGATGGGACGGTAAAGTTAGTTGAAGTTCAGTGGACTTCTACATTCAGTGGGCCGTGCGCTGTGACTCGTGAGAGTCGATGAATCGAACTTATACGGCTGACTAGTAGACGTTAACCGTTTCAAAATTAACTACTCAAAACTCGGCTGCTAACACTAGATGGTAAATTTATTTTAGTTGAATACTTATTCCTTCAGTACTGCCACGGAAACCGATGAACTGACTAATAAAAGAAACGTTTTAAAATAAATTTCTCAAAACTCGGCCTTGACGAACATTTCAAAATCATTAAACTTCTAAAAATGAAAAATACTTCAAGTCAGCGCAAGTCAAAATAAACTTATTGAAACGTCGGCGGCTCAACGATTTAGTGGCTAGCCGTTGGTGGCTCAGAGGTTTTGGTGGCTAGCCGTTGGTGGCTCAGAACTTTTGGTGGCTAGCCGTTGACGGCGCTAGACGTTTGGTGGCTAGCCGTGGACGGCGCTAGACGTTTGGTGGCTAGCCGTCGACGGCGCTAGACGTTTAGTGGTTTGGTGGCACTAACGGTAAAAGTTAGTGGCACTAGCGCCGCTAAAAACCGTTAGCGCCGTTTGGCGTTTAGTGGTGGTTGCAAACTTTTTGAGCGGGACTGTATGAATAAAATAGGATTTGGAAAAACAACTACTTTTAATAAGGCACCAAGTTTGAATTATATTAGTTTACCAATTTAGTGACCAGTAGTGACCGTTACTGACACAAAAGTTTACCAATTTAGTGACTGGTAGTGACCGTTGTAAATATAATTTCACGAGCTGCTACTGCGTTCACACAAAAATATGTAGAGCCTTTCCGAGTATGATGATAATGTTATTTATTGCGTGTACAGGTATATTTTGAACGACCGGTATTTCGAACTCTTCAACAAATTAATTAAATTAGGAGAGACAGAAATGATGGTGGTTTATAGGTGGCGTGTATTTCACTGCACAGTCAGATTCAAGAGTCCGAACATTAAGTGAACTTAAACCCCTGTGTTAGATGTTTTGCTGAATTTGTCAGTTAAATTATTTGAATATCTTTACTGTCTGCAAAGATAAACCAAGACAGTTGGCGGTTTCTGTGAAAATATGCAATGCGTTACCATTGTAACTCGTATATTTTGGTAAAGAGGAATAGGGTTACAAGTACTTTTAATTTAATAACTGCACGAGTTACAATGGTAACGCGTGTCACATTTCAGACTATGCTATATTTGGCGAGATAATAACCAATAGAAAATGTCTCGAAATCAATGTGAAAGTTTAATTTACTGTTTGTTCATGATATAAAATTATACAGACAGTGGTGAAGGAATAAATAGTCTAGCACATTTACTCAAAAACTGAGAAATGAACTCGGCAAACGGAAAACTCCGTAGAAAAGGCCTCGAATTTTCATATGCAAAATACAACCGGCAAATTCTAGCAACAAGGATACTGATTTATGTCCATTTCTCTATTCGATGAATGCTAGTATTTTTTCTGTCTAATATTTAATGCGACAGCCTTACGATAGCTTTAAATAATCCGATTTTTCTGCTTCTGTCGAAAAGATCACTAACGATTACATTGCAACTGAAAATCTATAACCAGTTACAGTAATTAAATAACTCATTTAATTTATAATTGGCACGGTTCAATCTTGTGTCTATTCTGTTCGGTGTTAATGTACAGTCAAGTAGTCTTAATACTTTGTACGATCACCTTTGCTTTTGATAACTGCAGAAAATCTTCTATTCATAGATTCTATAATGTTATTTATTGCGTGTACAGGTATATTTTGAACGACTGGTATTTCGAACTCTTGCAACGAATTCGGCATAGTTTTCTTGAATTAAATGCGATTTCAGTAGTGTCTGAGCGAAACTGTACTTGTCACAGAGTTTACCCACATTTTGCAGGGATATATTCTTCTGATTGTATAGAAACCGAATGTATGCTCTCAGTTCCTCGCTGCAAATAGAGCGATCTTATACACCATACCGTGAACTTCTAATCAGCTATTAACCTCCTCCAAAGAAATATTTAATTTCGAACTTTTTCCATCTTAACCTCTAACAGTTTCTTCTCATCGTATATCCTTTGGTATCTACGGTTGCTTTTTATTGCTATGTGATAACTATTTCCAGGAAATTATGCGGATATGAAAATGTTACCTGATTCTACATTACACTGATGCACAGGCATGTGTGACTACATGTACGTGACACTACTATACTAGCGTTTTCCGTTTGCCTCACTTACAACATTACCTAATCATCATGTCAGCACGTCAGAATATAAGCTGATAACACAGACCAGATGGCATTTTGCAGCTCAGACAGCTGGGACCAAAAGTCTTGAAACACTTTGCTTCCATAGCGCCCCCATTCCCCTGTGCAATGTTGGTTACAAGTGCGTAATTTAATGACTACTTCTCGCTTGCAACTCTGACTTTGCACCCAACATTGGGAAGGGGGTGTTTCAAGGATTTTTGTCCCTAGCTGTAGATATAAATATAATTATCCAAATTATCCTAGCATAAAGTTAAAATCAGTAATACAGTACTAAGTTAGCTCATTGCTTGAGTTAATATGTTATATTAGCATCAGTTCTAAGCAAATGAAATTTCAGTCCTTTCTTAAATTCGTTGAGAGATTTAGATTTTCTTAAAGTTAATGATAATTCATTCCAGGTTTTAGCTGTACTCTATGAAAATTTGTTCTTCAGCATCTGATCTTAAATGAATAATACTAACAATGTATAACCGGTATATGTCTGAGATTGTACATGTACAGGTATGTGGAACTTTCTGCAGTTTCCAGGTATTCGGTCAAGTTAAGGTTGTATTGACCTAACATACACTTAAAGAGGAAAATTAAATTTTCCTTGAGGCTAAAGAAAGTATTAAAGTTCAAGTCATTACAGGTTACTTCATGGTTTTCTATGGAATACAGGCAAATATTTCACAAGAAGTTTGTATTATTTGGTATACATGTACAACGAGCCTGTTTTCCACAGCAATATGAATTTCAAGTGAAATTTTCACCAGTAATACATGTATGCCATTAGAAAACCATGAAATAACCATATTGTATTTATTCTCTAGGAATGAAGACAAACTAGAAACCAAGTTCAACTTTGAAGGTCATCAGTTGGGTGTGGTGTCTGTGGACATTAATTTTGTGGGAACACGTATCCTTTATTTATTGAGTATAGTCAAATCATAATTTAAAAATTCTCTTTTTAACCAGCACTGTTTCTAAGTACATGCAGGCTTGACACAAAGTCAAAACATTAATATCTATTAAGTAATAACATAATTACAAAAATCAATGTACAAAATTAATGTAGCTGCTGGTTGCTCAGGGACGTAACCAGGAGTTCCACAAGAGGGGATTTTGAGGGGGGTAGGGGTTCCGAGTCTGGCGATCCATCATCTTACAGAGCTTTTTACCCTTTGGAAATCATGATGGGGGTTTCGGAACCCCTGGAACCTCCCCCTGGCTATGCCCCTGTTGCTGTAGATTTTGAGAGTACCAGATGCATAAAAGAAGTGGGAATTATTCAGGAATAATTGGTAAAAAAAGTATTTCACTTGTAATGGACAATGACTGTATGAGTAAAATGTATTGATACTCTGGCAGTGTGTTTCAGGGACTCAAGGAAATAATAGGAATAATCCTAATAATTCACATTTCCTTACTTCTTTCAAGGCAGCCAGATTTGTAGCCTGATTTTTAGATGGTACGAGGTCGTCCGCTCACTTCCTCCCCCTCCTCATCTGATGGACTTCATAGACTTTCATGTTCCTGATGTCACCAACCTTTTTTTTTTACAATAAGCCAACACAAACACGCGTAAGAATTGAAGCGTGAAGTGTAGAACAGTTGTGCAGTGCAGTAGCAGCTTTTACTACTAAGTTGGATCTATCAGCTTTGATGCACTGGGAAAAAAAACATTCTACAGCTTCAAACTTCTGTCTATTTCTCAGAATGGTACCCTGTTTGAGCTGCTGCAGTTCTTTGGAGAGCAGGAACTTTTTAAACGGAAGTTTGCATGCAGTATTTGCAGGACAGTGTGTGAGAATGCATACAAGAAATATCAGCCTCGATTCCAAAAAATCATAATATACCATGAAAGATTTGGTCTTCTAAAGCCAAAAACCTAGGAGAATGTTTGAGATCTATTAAATGCATGAGATTAATTATAAGCAAAGGAAGATTAGTGATTATTTTACCAAAGCCCGTACGTAGATTCACAAACACATCGTCTTGATGAACGAACGATTCCAATGCTTTCTTCTGCTCTGGATATAGCTTTGAAATTCTGAAAACTTTACAACTTCAGTTGACACACTGCTCAAGTTCTTCCCCAATGCCAAATATGCGAGCACATTCCTTAAATTCCAGACTGCCAAAAGTGTAAAGTTCACTCTGATTGGTTGACATTATGATGTCAGGAACACGAAAGTCTATGAAGTCCATCAGACGGGGAGGGGGAGGGGGAGGAAGTGAGCGGACGACCTCATACCGTCTGAAAATCAGGCTACCAGATTTGTAGCCTGCGTTGCATTCGGATGCAGGAGGAGAATAATACATGTATAAGGTAACTTTTGGGGGAATAAAATAATAGAATAATACATGTACTAGGCAATTTTCAGGGAATATTTTTTGCAAGGCTATACTGGACTAATATAAGATGATCTCATTAAAGTACAACCATGCAGACTTTAATACTTGAGAAAATAGTCAGAGAATAGAATAATACATCAGAAAATAGTCCACACGGCCAGATAGCTTGGTTGGTAGTGCAGGGCAGGTCGGGTGGTGGCGGAGCAGGTCGGGTGGTGGCAGAGCAGGTCGGGTGGTGGCAGAGCAGGTCGGGTGGTGCCGGAGCAGGTCGGGTGGTGGCAGAGCAGGTTGGGTGGTGGTGGAGCAGGTCGGGTGGTGGCAGAGCAGGTTGGGTGGTGGCGGAGCAGGTCGGGTGGTGGCGGAGCAGGTTGGGTGGTGGCAGAGCAGGTCGGGTGGTGGCGGAGCAGGTCGGGTGGTGGCGGAGCAGATCGGGTGGTGGTGGAGCAGGTCGGGTGGTGGCAGAGCAGGTCGGGTGGTGCCGGAGCAGGTTGGGTGGTGGCAGAGCAGGTTGGGTGGTGGCAGAGCAGGTCTGGTGGTGGTAGAGCTGGTACTTGATAGGAGGGCAGGTTGTTGTTGGTGATTTGCAAATAAAATCTAGTCACCAGCCAGAACATGTTAGTAGATGAGTTGGTGACTAATCTGTAACTGTACTCTGACACTAAATATAATGTTTTAGTTAATTGATGGCCATACCAGTTGCAATTTAGAGCCCTGTATATACAGTATGGATTAAAAGGTTGTCCTTAACAGCTTTCCTCAGTTGCAGCATCAAGTTCATTAGACAGCCATGTCCGTATCTGGGATTTAGAATCAGGGAAACAACTGAAGACTATTGACTGTGGCCCAGGTAGTATACAGCATTTTAAAACATTGTTTCAATGCCTGGATATTTTTAGAGCACTTCAAAAAGCATCTTATGGCCCCAATGTAGGTACATGTATACTGATGTGGCGTACATACAATGTAGGTGTTTGGTATTATGCGATAAACGGTGAAATGCTTGCTCTGATTGGTCGATAGTCATGATCTATTAGAGTACTGATGCACAGTTGATGTCAAAGGGCCACATATGCATCTGGTCCGGTCGCCTTCCATACCTTTAAGTTCTTTAGTGTTTGCATGCTCAATCCTAATTGTTAACATGCGTTAAACATGTGCAGTAAATTAGTTTACTAAATACATTTGAGTATAATGCATGCATGTGCAGCCTATACAAGTGCATTACACTCAATTGCCTGTTTAATAAGTAGTACACCCAACAAAAGACACAGTCACTGTATTGTACATGATTGTGTTAATTTTAAGGGTTAGAGACTCAGGGTCTGAAATAAACTTTTTCACATACATTGTACATGCAGGCACCAACTGGTGATTAGCCAAATTTGTTTAGTTGCCAAATGACCAATTGTGGTCATCACATTTCGAGTTTCACACGACAGCGAACATTTGCTGGCATGTTTTATTGGCTAAATTTACTTAGAACATCGTGTGACTTAATTAGGGACATTGTGAAGCATAATGTGCAGACTTTAGTCGCATTGGTGCCAAATAAGGTGCAATTTTGGACCCTGAGACTGATATGCATGTTACAATTTATATTGACCGCTACAAGCATGTGCTGACGAAGAATAATGAATTCTGCATGAGTCTGAAGACCAAATTCAGTATGAAGACATCTTGAGTTCATTGTACTACATGTACATGTACATTGTAAGTCAGTAAGGGCCTACACACATGATACATGTATTTGTCTATAAAACAGAAAGATAAAGTCTCTAATGCTTTTAATATTCCAATTTAGCACACAATGTGCTGTGGTCACCAATAAAGCACTGTCATTAGGCAATCACCTGCTTGGATTTTGTCTCTTGTGTGTGGTCAGAATATTAAATAATATAATAAATTATATACATTGTAGATGTATATATTTTATAATAAATATTAATAATAATAATAATAATAATAATATTATTTATTTATATAGCGTCATTTCCGTTAAGACCAATAACGCTTTACATCCATTCAAATGAATCTAATAATACAAACTATGCTAAAAATTAAAAACTATATTATAAAAATGTTTTATATACATGGGATATAACAAGGATAATCTATAAATTAAAGGCTTGTTTAAAAAGCCAGGTCTTAAGTCTATTCTTAAAAACTTTTACTGACTCACTGCATTTAATATCCAATGGAAGAGAGTTCCATAGGCCCGGCGCAGCCACTGAAAATGCCCAGTCGCCGTACGTTTTAAGTCTAGTAACTGGTTTAAGTAATAAGTAATTGGACGAAGAGCGTAACCTACGGGCGGGACAATAAGATTGCAACAGTTGCTTTAAATAAGCCGGCGCCTGATCATGTAAAGCCTTGAAAGTAATTAATAAAATCTTAAAGTAAATACGCTGTTCAACCGGCAGCCAGTGTAGTTCAACTAAAACAGGCGTAATGCATTCATGTTTGCGAACTAATCTAACAACTCTAGCAGCAGCATTTTGTACATATTGGAGTCTCTGTATAGTACTCTTAGGAAGACCAAATAAAAGAGAATTACAAAAATCTAACTTAGAAGTAACTAGAGCATAAATTAGAGTTTCACAAGATTTAAAGCTTAAATACGGGCGAATCTTGCTAATGTTACGGAGGTGGAAAAATGAAGATTTGCATATAGCAGTTATATGCTTGTCCATAGACATCACTTCATCGAATACAACACCAATATTCTTAGCATCAGTAGATGGAGTTATTCTTTCATCACCGACATTGACACACTCCATAGGTGGATGGGGAGAATGAACACCAGACAGAACCAGCAATTCAGTCTTGTCACGATTAAGTTTTAACTTATTGCTAACCATCCACAAGTCAATGTCTTTCACACATGCTTCAATTTTTAATTTAGCTGACATCATCTGAATCGAGCATGATGACTTGAAGGTAACATATAACTGTGTATCATCGGCATAAAAATGATAGTTCAAGTCATGACCTCGAATAATCTCTCCAAGAGGTGAGGTGTAAAGGAGAAACAAAATTGGTCCCAACACCGACCCTTGTGGTACACCGTAATTAAGTTTACGCCAGTTGGAAGCTCCCCCATCAACACTAACAAAAGAATATCGCTCAGACAAATATGACTGAAACCATTTGAGTGCAGATCCTCCAATACCAAATCTACTGTGAAGGCGACCTAATAATAGCTCATGGTCCACGGTATCAAAGGCCGCAGATAGATCTAGTAGTAACAAAATTACAGAGCATCGATTGTCAATAGATCTCAAAATATCGTTTTGCACCTTAATTAGGGCAGTTTCAGTACTGTGGTGCTGCTTATACGAGGATTGAAATAACTCATCAAGATTGTTTCTATTTACGTAATCAACCACTTGTAGAGCAGCAACTTTCTCAACACACTTTGAGACAAATCTGAGGTTGGAAATAGGTCTGAAGTGATTAAATTCCTCAAAAGACAATGATTGTTTCTTGAGCAATGGATGTAATACAGCTTCCTTAAATTGTGAAGGCATCACCGCGGATCCAAGAGACGTATTAACGATCTTAGTGATAATCGGTATGACGATATCCAAATAAGTCTTCAACACACAGCCAGGGACTGGGTCGAGTTCACACGACTTTGTAGCAGAGGAGCTAATAAGCTTTGAGAGGTCAAAAGGTGTAATAGCATCAAAATACTCAAAGCGACTTTCACAGTCTATGGCACCAGGTGAAGTGTTTGTAACAGCAGTGCATGCAGAATCTAAAGTTTCTCTGATGTGATCAACTTTAGTTTCAAAAAAGTCGGCGAATAAATTCGCAAGTTTATTTGGTGATTCACTAGAAGGATAGTGCTTCTCGGGTTTCCTATGTAAAAGCTTATCAATTGTGGAGAATAGCACTTTATGATTACCCTGATGATCATTAATAATGTCAGAATAGTAGTTAGTCTTCGAGGTGACAATTAGCTTGCGTACCACATCACACTGTTCAACATATAGCTGGCGATGTACGGTCAACCGAGTACGCCGCCAGCAGCGTTCAAGCTTTTGTCGTTTAGTCTTGGCTTCCCGGATTTCCGATGTGTACCACGGCGCAACAGGGCGTAAGGTAACAGTTCGCTCAATAACTGGCGCATGAGCATCAAGTATCGAGGAGAGTACAAAGGCGTAGAGTTGGATTAACTCATCCAGATTATCAGGTGGTGCAGTTAGCAGTGAAGAATTTATGAGATCATTCTTAAAGGAATCTTGATCAATCTGTTTCAACCTGCGTGATTTTATAACTTTCCTTTCAAATGGTGGTTTCTTAATAACCAAGTCACAGGTAACTGCACAGTGGTCGGATATAGCAGGATCACTAACAGAAATAGTGCCAATAATTTGTTCTCCAGGCCTAGTTATAACCAGGTCCAGTATGTGTCTGTCTTGATATGTAGGACTTTGTACGTTTTGCGTCAAGTTAAATGACTCCAGTAAGCGAAGAAATAGCTGCGCAGTTGTATTTGAGCAGTCACTGACATGGAAATTGAAAAATATTAAAAAATATTACACCATTTGCAGTTTGTTGACACTGTTCAGAAACATAAGGGAGTTGAAATGTGCAACACCCATGTGTAACACCTTTGCTTGAGTGCCATGCTCTGGATTATATTCAGCAAATAAAAAAGACCATATTATACTGTATGGATAAAATGGCAGTTGGGTTCTGTGACTAAGACTACACTAGACTATTTTCCAAATATGGTACTTTTTATTCACTGAATAATCCAGAGCTTAGGGGCTGCTGTTACATGTTTCAACTCCCTTGTTAATGTTTATGCACTGTTTTAATCATTGTATTTTGTATTTATTCAGTGGATACATGGACTGTAGCATTCTCACCAGACTCCAAATTCCTAGCGACAGGCAGTCATTCTGGTAAAATCAACTTGTTAGGCCTGGAAAGTGGCAAGAAAGAGAGTTCATTAGATACAAGAGGAAAGTTTACTATGAGTATTGCATATGTAAGTTTAGTGTACAAGTTTCTGTGTTATGTTGCACAGCATCAGGTGAGATGCTTCTCTTGTTAGAATTATCAACTTTTAAGTTCTTATTCATGTTACAGCAATATGGACCTCTTAGTTAGCAACCATGATGGCAACTTCTTAGGACAATTAATGGCATACAACAATCTTAATAGTAAACACAATAACTACACATGAAAATGCATGCAGTCACCAACATTTTTACCATTCTTTTCAAAACAGAACACTGGGGTAGAACTACAATGTACACGACTGTATGGTTTATCTTGGCAATAGCAGTGATCATATTCATGAAACAACTAACAATCATAGAGATTGCAAAGCCTGGTTTCCATATGATCACTACGATTGCTGAAAAAAAGTGCTAAGCGATTGTAGTGATCATACACATATGGAAATTACTCTGCAGCAATCATATCTTGGCAATCGTACATGTAGTGATCTTATGGAAACATATCTCCAGTGATCACAGTAATCATTGCAAAGAAAGGTTTATCACTTCTATAGTACAACAAGAAGGTTTATCAGTTCTCCTTGCGACTTTCAAGCAAATTTCTTTCGGTCTCTGCCAGTCTGTTGGCAATAATTTGCATGTAGAAAATCTCTGCTTCAAAACAGAACTTGCACAGCTAAATATTTTTCCACTTCATGAATATTTGCCATATGTGGTATATAGACCTTGTAATTAGTTGAAAGTGAACAATTTTTAGGCTTATAATTCTCTTACTAAAATTGTAAAATTTAAAGTTTTTATGTCGTGTTTCTGGAGAGAAAGTCCAAAATGTAGGTGACCAGGATAAATATTTTATTTGTTATAGCAGGTTGCGTATTACAGTACAGCTGGTGGGGGCCTGCTTTTACTCCTCACACACTCCCCACTACATTAACTGTTTTGGACATGCAACACTCGACTCATGGTTGATTTTTACGGAGGGAGGAAAACCAGAGAACCTGGAAAAAAATCCTCAAATTCAGATGAGGAATCAACAACAAACCTAACTGACATATGGTGCCCGAGCCAGGAATCGAACCCGGGACTGCAGAGGTGAGAGGCGAGTGTTTTACCACTGCGCCAACCTGCATCCCCATGAGCGTTTCATAATATATTATCATAATATTTATTATTATTAGTATTATTATTATTATCATAATTGACTCCATTTTTTTTTTAGAATCTGCAACACAAGTGCTACATTGTATGAACTAGTAAAAAAAACGTCTTAATTTCATGAAACTGACAAGTGAAATTGAAGACAAAATTTACAATGCTTTTACACAAGGGGTTGATTATGATTTTAGCAGATGCAAATGATTGCATAACATCAGACGATTATTTTAAACACAAAGTTCTGGTATAAAAAGGGGAGCCCTGGAGTTTGTCACCTTGACTTGTCACTCAGCCTTCGTGTAGTGAAAGTCTCTGTGATGCTCCGCATGGGTACTCCCTAATAATTTCTTAACACAAAATTCAAAACAAAGAAATATTTAACTTCAGAGTAAGGGCTACAGAGTTATTAAACAGTCCTAAAATACGATTGGCAGTCCTAATAATGAACAACTATATTCCCTATGGTCACTATTTTTGTGGCTTGTTTAATTTTAAACCTTAAAAATCTAGCATTTCAAAGGAGAGGCTGATATGCTCGCTTACTTTCTTCACTGCGCAGCAATTTAAATTTTAAATTTCGAGTTTTCAAGGGTGGGAAAAGAGGAGGGGTTGGCCCTTTTATACTGGAACTTCGTGTTTAAGGTATAACTGGTTAGTTAGCCTCCCGGTTAGCTCAGTGGTTAAGCTCCAGTCTGTTGAGCAGGAGGTCGCAGGTTCAAATCCCGGCCAGACCAACACTCAGGGTCTTAAAATAACTGAGTAGAAGGTGCTGCCTTAATTTGTGAAACAACTGCAAATGGTTAGACCTTCACGTCTTCTTGGATAAGGACGTAAAATCGTAGGACTAGTGTCCCCAATTAGTTGCAAAGCTAAATACATTTGACACTTAAATAAACTTACTTACTTACTTACTTACTTACTGGTGCTATTGCTGATATCATATTATGAGCTACGAGGGGCAGAATGACTACAGAAAAGGAATGTTTTTAGTAAAAAGTGATAATCTTGTTGATCTTATTTTATTTTTACTCTTTAACATCTGCAGATACAAATGCATGAATGAATGTCATTCATATAAAGTATCCCTATGATGGATCCGTTATTATGTTACTGTATGTGACCCTCTTAAACATTTTTAAGAACTGGGACCAGAAATTGTATGTGTTATTCACCACTATATACATGTACATGTGCAGTATGCAGCTTTTACTTGTGCATTACCCATGAGCCTCACCTTATTGTGTCACAAGTGAAGCGTGTATATCAAAGATGGCTATAATGCATCTCATTTCTAATCTCCAGGCTGATATGCCAACATGTATTTACAACAATATGCCAAAGGAACTTTGCAAAGCTAAACAGAAGTAAATAAGCCAACTGATCCTCTTATGTAAATCTTGACAGTTAAAACTCAAAATGCATTTTGTCCCCCCTGTAGAGTCCAGATGGTCATTATATAGCATGTGGTGCAATAGATGGTATTATCAATATCTTCGACTTAACAACCGGCAAACTGTTACACACGCTAGAAGGTAATTATTACTGTTGTGCAGCTACTTGAACTGGGTGCCCACCTGGGGAATGTTGTCTAATCAGAGCACAGCTTTAAAACAATGGATCTGGACTTTTTTCCATAATGGAGCAAACACATATTAAATTTGCAAGGAATCTTTTGTTCTCGGTCTGCTCTCTGATTGGCTGACTTCAGGTGGGCCTGGGCCGAGTAGCCACACAGTAATGCCCTGATAACTGATCCCAGGCAGTGTTCCACCTAAAGAGTTTCCCTCAGTGTTCAAGTACTTGATTTTGCTTTAATTACCTTGTCAGAGACTAGCGTTACATTAGAATTATAGTTATTGTTGTAATCATGTTATGGGTCATCGCACAGCCAAAATTAGCACTTCTGGTTACTGGCAGTGTGCCTTATTGTCATTGGTCGATCGTTCCATTACATGTTAAGTTAAAACACAGGATCATTGTTGCCCGGGCGACAACAGTTTTTAGTTAGGTGAAGGGAGACAAGCAAGCGGGACGAGTTTGGGCTGATGTGAGAACAATGTGAGATCAATGTGAGATTGTAAACTACAGAGAAAGGGGTGTTGTGGATATCTAGGGAGGCAATTCATGACAGCCTATAACCCCAATTAAAAAAAATATTGAAATCGATTCTCCATCAAGTAAATAGTTGAACTGTAAAATATTTCTTGATTTGGGTGTTGCATCAATGAGTTATAAAGGTTTCTATTTCCAATATGCTAATTATGTGATGTCACAGTAGTTGTTCAGTAGTTATGTACTGATAAGATGTGCTCCAATTTGGCTGCAACCCTCACTGACAAACAAAAGATCAATGATTAATAGAATGGAGCATACAGCAACATCTATTGGTTTGGTTATCCAATCAAGAAATGTGTTCTGAGGAGCTGCGATCATACCCAATTGCAGGGCTGATAGCAATAGAAAATAGTGCTAATGATGGAGCATTTGTAATGTGTACAGGTAATATACTACACACACTAATTGTTCAGACATAGAAGGAATAGCTAAAGGCAAGGACATTACTAGCAGTTTGGCAGTAATACTTGTTGTTATGTGTCGGGTTTGGGACATTATTGAAAGGGAAGTCAATCTCCAGGCCACTACGAATTTTGTAGAAAAAGGTAAATGTATTCATTTATATAGAGCAAAGTCTATTTGAATATATCCAAATGCGCTTCACAAGGTTATTTTTGTGATACTGCTATTGTGGCGCAATGTGCTGCCGTGCAGTTTACAATCATGAGTGATTGTTAGTACCTCAGAATACCAGGCTGTTGTGTCGAGAGACAATCCCCTACTCTTTTTCAAAATAACACAACAGGTTCTTTCACATCCCCTCGTATAGATTAGAAGAGGAAGGAGACAAGGCCAACAGCTTATACGTTCCTGCCCAAGGACGCGGTCAGGATTCGAACCCCTGACCTCCCGCACTCTAGACCGTGCTCTACCAACTGAGCTAAGCAGTGAACCGAGGGCATGCCCACCAGGCTAATATGTTCTGGTTAGCTCAGTTGGTCACTGGTTAGCTCAGTTGCTTTTACTCCTCGCACACTCCTCACCTTTCTGTTGTCCACAGGTCATGCGATGCCCATACGTTCACTCACATTCTCCCCAGACTCCCAGCTTCTCATAACAGCCTCAGATGATGGACATATCAAGATGTACGACGTGTATCCTATCATAACTGTTTTTAGTTCTCCTTTTTGTCTTTATATTTTATTGTAAATCCTCAAAGAAAACATACAAAAATGGCATTAACTCTATAGTCTTCTATCTTGATAATAATCTTTTATTTGATATAGCAGGCTGATCATTATGGCACTATAAAGCTGACATGTGCCTGCTTTTACCCTCCCACACTCCTCAGCTCACTACATTTATTTAACTGTTTTGGACACACAACACTCGACACATGTTGATTTTAATGGAGGGAGGAAAACCGGAGAACCCATAGTAAAACCCTCGAATGCAGATAAGGAATCAACAACAAACGTAATTCACATACTGTGTCTTGGAATAGGCGAATCCTTGTTTACGTTTTTTCCTCATTAGCATACATCAAACTTCAAGCGACGTACATACAAACAAACAGAGTCCATAAATCGAAAGAGATTGCCACACTTGATAATCACCGAAAATTTGAGAGTGATATGATAAATATATTTTGAGGAATGAGCGTTTAAAAAGCTCAAAATTTACAATGAATGTATGGCTGTCAGCAACTCTTGCCCCCCAGCCCATTTTATAGTTTTGAAAAGTCAATTTCTCCGTAAATATTTAACATATCAATCTCAAATTTTCGGTGGTTACTCAGTTTAACATTCTCTTTCAACTGATATAGTCTGTTTGTTTGTAGCTTGAAGTTTAATTTATGCTAATGAGGCAAAAATGTAAACAATGACGTCAGCAAGGATTCGCCTATAAAACCATTATTCATGTTTTAAAACGAGGCTGGGCAGGCATAAACAATGGGTTTATTCCAAGATGGCTTCCACGTGATAAAGGTCACTTGGGTACCCAAGGATAATCTGAAAATCATGAAACTACTGCTGATGGGGGCTTATTACTTTGTTGCCGCTCATACAGGACAAGTCTCCATGTTAGCAAATATGTTTTACTTCTCACACACATTGAACTTTACTTTGCCATAATAACATTTGTAACTTGTATTGTTTTATCAAAACATCCTCACTGGCTGCTTATAACTACATTCTCTTTAAACCACCACTGGCAACCCCAAAATGATAAACTTTCTTGTGATGAATGACAAAAATAGCCGAGTATGCTTTCCAGGTATACTGGAGAAAAGTTGAGACAATTTAGATGAAGAATGGCAAAGATTCGAGTGGATGAAAAATACTGCTTTTAAGAGAAATTTAGAGCAACTTCAAATTGATTCACTGTACATAACCAAAGCCAAGTTTCTTGAATAAGCTTTTATACTCCACTTTAATCTTGGTTACCCTCTACCGAAATAGTTTGTAAACATATCAGGACATTCACATGGTATTTCTCTTCTATCTCAGGGTGTTATTTTTATAGTTTTGTCTTAAAGGTAGTTGAAGGTTCAATTTGAATGACAGTGCTCCTTTAAAACACTAATATTTTCTGGTTGATTGATAATACATCATTCCTTGATGTGTTCCTTGTTTGATCACTTATTTCTTTAACCCGTCTGTCAGTCAGCATGCTAACCTTGCTGGTACATTGTCTGGTCACAGTTCCTGGGTGCTAGATGTGGCATTCTGCCCTGATAACACACACTTCGTTTCCAGGTAATAAACACGTTACAAAACACCCTATGTCTGTATATAATAGATACAATATGAGTGGACAAACTGTATGTAGTGTTTATAACATGAGCACTCCTGTTGGTGTTGTAAACTACATGTGAAATGAAACTATATAATGTGGAAACATTTTTTTTAGAACGTAAAAATAGGGTTCAGCTAAACTAACTAACTAAACTACTATCTATCCTTCCATCTGGAATAAAATGAAACCGTACAGACTTGGCAAATCCCAGCGTTAACAACTCGGTGCAATACTAATATTAATAGCAGTTTTCGATTGAGTATCGTAAAATCAAAGCCAAAGTTATGGGCCCTTTGCAGCTAACAAATCACGTGCTTGTACTGGAGAGTAAAAAAAATCTGATCTATTTCAAGGCCTTGTACGAGATCCGTATTGCTATTAGCAAAACCTGTTTGTAAATGCTATTTTCCACCTCCAATCGATTGTCGATCTCTCTAAAACTGCGTTTTTCAAGATAACTTGCTCTCCAGTATTCATTGCAACGCCTTTTCCATAGGAATCACGAGCTCAAGTCATTGGTTAATGAAGTGTTATATCAGCACGTGACTGTTAGCTGCAATGAGCCTATTACAGAGCCAGTCACGGTAGCAAGTAAAAACGCAATGAGCCAATCACGACCTTAGTAATTCATCACGAGGAAAAGTAAACGCAATCGTGGATAACTCTCGCTAAAACGAAAATTGATTGTTTGATTGGAACTTGATTGGCTGATAATAGAAAAGCTAACCAAACGCAAACCCAAAGCAATCGACACTCGATCGAAAACCGCTCTGAGGATAGTCATTTTTTTCACAGTTCAAGTGACAAGACAGTCAAAGTGTGGGACGCTGGGACGCGGCAGTGTACTCACACATTCTACGAACACACAGATCAGGTTTGTGATGAATACACGCTGTAACCAAATCCACCCACAGTCGTACTCTACTCCAGATACCAGAGGTTCTACTGCCTCTATGTCAAAGTTAAGGCGCGAATCACCGCCAGCGAGAAGAGACGAGCTGACAGTGACAACCATTATCAATGCGGATCAATCCCGGTTTATGGGAAACTACCCACCCACCCCTCCCTTGGATATGCATCGTGTATTAATGACCATCGAAGGTTAGGGTGAAGTGTGGGGGAGGGGTGGGGATTTCCCAGAAACTAGTGAGCCAAACAAACCTCTCGCCCCCAGGGTTGTAAAACCTGATTTCTTTCTTCAACCAACTCCTCCCCCCCCCCCCCCCCCCCCCCCCCCACAGAAATAGCACTACTATTGATCAGTACCTCTGGCCTGGTTAGTTGGGTATATATGTTATGTCTACAAACAGCTCATACTTTTTTCGCTTTGTTTCATGTTTTTCTCAGGTTTGGGGAGTAAAATACAACGCAACTGGCTCCAAAATTGTATCTGTGTCAGATGACAAGGCCATCATTGTGTACGACTGCCCAATATAGGTCCAATATAGGGTAATAAGTTCATGTCCTAGATACAACAATAGGTTAATTACGTTCTATTATGTTTCGGTCATAGAACGTCAGTAACATATTGGTGTATCTAGGACATGAACTTATTACCCAATATAGGCAATATAAATTACATGTAGGTCCAATACCGGCGTAGTGGCTACATTACCTTTTTGTGACTGTACCGTGACTGTACCGTGACTGTACCGTGACCAAACCATAACCATGTTAGCGTGTAGGGCCGTGATCATACTGCAACAGTACTCACGTGACCATTGACAGTACTAGCGTGATCATATGGTGACGGTACTAGCATGACCACAATGTTACCATACCATGACGGAAAGCGTGACGTCTAGTGCTTGGGTATGGTACTGTAAAATTTGTGAAGATTGGGGCTTTTTATCAATAAACAATTCTTACCAACTTTATTCATTGACTCAATATTTTTCTTTTGATTCCCACTCACTAACTAAATGGCAATTTTCATTTACCCTCTGGTAGCCTTGGGAAAATTATTTCCGAAAATTGCCTATTATTCTATTCTTTTATTCCTAAAATGTTACCTTTCAAATGAAGACGTTCAAGCTCATTCATTGTTTGATGGTGAATTTATTGCTACTTTTTCTGTTGTACTTTTTACAATTTAACACCAGGTCAGGCTTGTTTTTATTTTAAATGCATTGGTTTCATAATACATCGTCACGCCCGAAGGTTTTCATCAGCACAGGTTGCGGCACAGAAGACCGACCTCTCGGCACACGTCAGCCGAGTGCTGTCCAGTTATCAGGCAGTCCCAGTGCTCCGCGCCACATTTCTGTGTGCAATACGTTGACGGGGGCCTGGCACGAGCATCTATGTCATCCGACCACGTGATCAGGAAGATGGCGACGATTAAACAGACCCAGCTTAGCTTCATCTGAAAAGAGAGAAAAAACTTAGCCAAGAACTACTTAGGCTGCTAGCGGCTTAGCCTGCGAATACAACCGTCTCGCATCGGGAACCGCAATAGAACGCATCCCCCGATAGAGACGTCTGCGATTTGAGGCCAAAATTCCATACTGATGACGTTATGCGGCCAGAAACTCGTCGCGTCATTGGATTGGCTAGTATGCCTAATTATCATATACCTCTATCGGGGGACGCGTTTCGACTGTGGCTCTCGATGCGAGATCTAGACGGCTGTTATATATTCTCAGGGTACTTGCGGCCACACCGCTATTCTCGACCCCAAACCCTTCTCTTATTTCTTACCGCGCATGCTCGTCGGAATAGAAAACATCAATCATCAGAACACTCTAAATGTTGTAGTTTCCTAGGGCCTTTCGATTTCGTCGAGCATGCGCAGTAAGAAATAAGAGCAGGGTCTGGGGTCGAGAATGCCACACCGCGACAAAACGTCACGCGCATGCGCTCATGATGAGCCGGTCGCGTCTAACGGAGGCAATCACCCCTGTTTCTAGTTTTAAGTACGTACGCGTATTTACGTGAAATCTTTCGCGAAAAGCTAAGCTAAGCCTAAGATTTTAACAAGTTGAAGTTTTCTCAAGAGCCCATAACCAAGAGCGTTCATATCTCTTATGTAGATGCTACGGCGTTTTCACAAGTTGGGCTATTTTTAGATTATTTTTGCCGCCAATTAGTGGGTTACACCCGTGGCGGAACAAAAGATGCCTCATTAGCTTCTTTTGTTTTACCAACAACACGTCTGCTACGCTTTTGTGATTTTATTACCTTAGGAATGATTGCAACCCCAAAAATAGCGGGAAACCGTTCTAAAAATAACCTAACTTGTCGTAGCATAGAGGTGGTATGGGAGATTCTCGCTCTTGGTTATGCATGGGCTCTTGGTTTTCTTCATTTGCAATTCACTGTGAATTTACTAAGTTAAAAAAATATTTACTGAAAAAGTGCAAGACCTCGGAAACTTGTATTTGAACTCCAGAGCCTTCGTTCTTTCGGCCAGCGGAGCGAGAGAAAGTTTTTTTCGAGCGATCCTACTGGGGCTCGAACTCGTAACCGTTTGCGTGTAATGCAGACGTCATGATTCGAGATGTTATGATAATCAGTTACTTTAACTTCGATGCAAGCGGCCACTCGCCCCATTTTCACCGCGCGCCACAGGTAGCCCAATCCGAAAACAAATGAGCGAAAAAACACAGAAGAGCCGCTGGTCACGTTATGTTCTCTTCTCGTTTACCTGTGACCCCTAGCCCAACACGATCTCGAACTTAAAGTACTGATTATCATTACTTGTTAAATCGCTTTAAAGTAACGATAATCATTACTCTTAAAACCAGTCAAGACCAGTCAAGGATGAAGATAAACAATAGTCGCATTCCGAATGGCGGTGTACCCACTTAGTGTAGTGGTCATGCCATCTGCACTACACTGCACTACACGCAAAGGGTTATGAGTTCGAACCCTAGTAGAAGCGCTTGAAAAAAACTTTTTCTATTCTTCGCGTTCTATTCTTGTTTACCCTAGCTCTTGGTGAGCGAGAACCCGTCGTTTACCCGTGAACTCGCCTGATGGTTATGGTTAGTTTTGTGGTTCGGGTTAGGATTTATCTTAAAGTAATGATTATCATTATTTTAAAGCGACTTGAGAAGGAATGATTACTTTAAACCTCGAGAACGCGTTGCCTCGCCCTAGGTATGAGAACTCCTCATTTACCCGTGAACTCGTTCATTGGTTAGGGTTCGTTTTATTGACAAATACAGTCACTTGCTGACTGTACGATGAACTCAACATTTGTCATATTACATTCGGCCTTCAGCCTCGTGCAGTATTCATTATATTTCATTCATCGCCATGGAATAGTCAACGCGTGTCTGTATTTGTCAATACAACAAATCTTAACCTTAAATAAAGCACGTCCAGCTCAAGTCTTTTTGCGTTATTTATATTAAACGGATATCATTTTTACAGTACAGTAAGGACTATATAAAAAATTGATGTGAGGGGTGTGGTTTTATAAGGATTGATTCTCACAATTAATGAGTCCTTTAAAAGTAGGGTGTAGTTATTTGCCTTTTATGGTATAAAGGATAGTCACGTGATCTATTATACCCATTGTTATTGGTCATTTGGCTCATGAATGTAGTTAATGAGTTTTTGAGTTCACAAATGATAAAAAGAGTCCAATAATTCACCGTGAAGGTTGTAAACTGATGGGGCAAAAGAGGGCGTTACAAAATAATATAATTGCGCTTTCAGTCGAGACTTGAGCGAACATAACTAATTACTTCCCATCTATCTACTAAGCCAGTGTTTCCAAAGTAATTATATCTGTAGCTCGGACCTTTCTCGCGAACGTACAGAAACATTAATTGAAGTTACAGAAATTTTGCATGAAGAAAGCACTTTCTCTCGAAAGACTTTGTAAAATCAGATATATAGACGGCTTGACTCTAACCTGAGCTCACCCTAAATATTAGCAGTTCCAATTCAAGGCTCGCTTCTTTATCTTTACTTGCCCTTGTCCGCAGTTAAAATTGACTTTTAAGAATCAAGGCTTAATTATGATCTCCCTTCTTTTATAGAGCATGGAATAGCTTCCTTATTGAACAATCCCCATTATGCTTAGCTATAAGGGGTCCAGGGTAACTGATGCAAAGTTAACAGTCGGAGACCGGAAAGTCATTAACACCACCTTAACACCTATGGCCGGGTAATTTATTTTGAAAAAGAACAGAAACCATGCTGTTATTTGATAAACTTGTCAGCTTTATATCAATGAGTCGACCGCACCAAACATAAGTAGTGGTCAAACATTAAGATCGTAGTTTTAAAACATTTTTTTCTGTCTTTTGTAACTGAATATCCCTCCACAATCTTTTCAAATACGTTCCATTTTAGCCTGTTTCACACATTCACAACATAGATAAGGGATGCAGAGAAAAAACCTTACCACCTGCCACGAGGATATCAGTAAAATTTCACTGCCTGATCACCGTAAGTAAATAAAACTTGGAGATATATATGTGCTTTGTCAATCTTCTCTACACATGACTTTTCTCTGTAACCGAAACACAAAAGGTATCCTCAAATATAATTTTGTTTAAAATTCAACCACCCTGCAACAATGAAAGACCCTTGACATACATTAGCTTAATGGCCTCCTAAACTTTACAATTTCATTAATTATCGACACTAATTATGACTGTTCACTTACCACTGAAATTACAACTGAGCTTGCTCTTTGACTTCCTGAACGGTTGCTTTTCAGCTGTCTGTGTGAATCCCGGTGCGAATATATTTGTTTTGCTCTCGTAGAATTAATCACTGATCTGCTTGTCAAAACCGAGTGAGACTTATACATTAATTGTAAAGCATTAAAAGACTTGAAACTGTTCCACGTTGAATTAAGCAGGGACAGTATGTCTCGGTTCGATAATGAGTTTTAATTCATTATTGTATGACATAACTGGTCGTAAGAGTTTTAGTGTACGCTTTATATTAAATACAGGCCGAGAACTCCGGCATTTAGCTAAAAATATCAACAATAAAATGATAAAGTTTCTCGAATACATTTTAATGCCACGACATCCCAATTTATGGAAATTATATAAAAGTCTTCTCCACACGAAAACGATGTCGTTTTCATCGAAAATGCATTTTTTTCAAAATGGTCTCCAAATGTTTTTTTTTTAACGCAACGCTATCGTTTTCTTTGTAAAATAAAATTTGTTATAGCAGGCTGAGTATTACAGCTTACAGCTGGTGGGGGCCTGCTTTAACTCTTCACACACTCCCCACTACATTAACTGTTTTGGACACACTACGCTCGACTCACGGTTGATTTTTACGGTCCCTTTTAGACAGTATAATTCAGTCCCATTCCATTTACGATTAAACAAATTCAAGATACAGGACATAGATAGGTCGAATCGATACCCCGTCCACACGAATACGTTTTCAAATGAAGACGGTATCGTGTGGACTAAAGCTACCGTAGAGTTACGATAGTAGCGACCCTCGTTACTTTCGGAATTAGCAGCCTTTGGGGGTCGCTACTTTCGGGGGGTCGCTACTTTCGGGGAACAAAAATCGTTTACAAATAAAGCTGGCGCGAGCTTATTTTCCGAAATAAAAAATGAACAACATAAAATAAAAAAAGAACATTTTATTTGCATTCCATATGTATAGATTGTGCTTCATAAAAAGAAGGTAACAATGATAAATACAGCAATAATAAAATAAATCAATATCAACACCAATAAACGACCTAACCGTTCATTTGTGAAATGTGGAATTTCACTACCCATTTCCGGTAGCAGGGACAGTGAAATAAATATCGATGGTTTACCGGACTACCGCATGGGTGAATCAGCCGATATAGAGGAGATCGAGTACTTCACTGACTCAGAGGAGGAAAGCTAAACTGCTTCGATTGTACTGCATGACGCACCGCTGCGTTTTAGTCTGTATCCCATACCGGTATCTCAGTGTCATTTAATTGGAAGAAACACGTTCATGTTAATCGACGAAAACTATATAGAGTTTTCAATTTCAATTTGAAGAAACGTTCCTGTTGTTAATACGAAATTATACCGGTTTAGTTCTTACATCGCTACATCAGTGAACTGATGTCAAGGACGAATGGTAGCATAAAGCTTCCCCTTGTTGTAAATGAAAGTGCCTTATCGTGAACAATTTGTGACACTGCACGAACATATTATTGTACATTAAAATTTTGACTATTGATTGACAAATTAAAGGTATACGGTATACAATTAAAAAAAACTTGGTCTCGCTTTCGGGAGGTCGTTACTTTCGGGGGGTCGCTACTTTCGGGGGGTCGCTACTTTCGGAACTCTACGGTATTGTATTATATTCTCTTTCTATTGCGGCGCTCAGCCGAATAGAAAATGTTACAATACAATACACGAGGAAGCGAACCAGCGATCTTTATTGGAATTGTCGGTTAGTTACAATGACTGCCATACAACGAGAACTTCAGTACAATTAAATGCGGATACAGAAGCTAAATAGTGAATTGCCAGGTACGGGATCAAAACCTCTCTTGGGCAAAAAACCGGAGACGTATCATCCAAACAGTCAAAATTTACCTTTGGAGTCTAAAGGTTGGAAAATATATTATTTATATATTATAAACTAATATAACGAAATTGCAGAATCGGGAAAATACCCCCGAACAAAGATGAGAGAACTGGTTAGCCGAACATACCAACATTAGTTAGAACCCAAGGATATCACATTTTCGTCTTGCCTGATTTTAGTGATTCAATAAAAAAATTTTTACTTAGACAATGTAAACTTTATATTTTCTGAACGGCATTTCTTCTTCATGAAACTGTTGCATTAATTTGACCAGTAACTAACTTCGGTATAAAGCCGGATTTGAAAACATTCAGGATATCGTTAAGCGACTCATTAATAGTGCTGATCATTCAGTATTATGCAACTATCAATAGTTATGGTTACACACACCATGGGTTTTGCGATTTCCCGTGGTAATTGCCCCGTGGTCAATTTATCCTGGGTTTCAATTTACCAAGCGGTTTACGGTTACATGCACAACAATTCCCAAAGGTAAACTTTCAACCCGAGCAAACGTTTGGCGGGAAATCGTATCAGATTTATAAACAAATCGACTGATGGAGGATTCAACAGAGTTTGCTAGTTTGATTTCAATTGCTCTTTTACTTCTTTATCAGCGATCTTCTATCGACTTGGTAATCCAGTAACTTTTACTGCGGAGATCACGAAGACGACGAGTTCAGTTACGTTTTCTTCGGTCTATAGAACTGAGTTATCTTTATTTGAGAGCTTGACGAAGGCAGATTGTTGCTCGATCACCAAGAACTGCTTGCAATGGGTGCTTCCGCGACCGCAAAATTGGTTTCAGCAACTACTTAACGACATATCACTAGACCACTGGTGGAAAGAGAACTTCAGAGTTTCTCGAGCTACCTTCGAGTATATCTGCCAGCTCGTCGGCCCCGTACTCCAGCGACAAGATACGAGAATGCGGGATGCAATTCCAGTTGACAAGAGAGTAAGCGCCTGCTTGTGGAGTGCTAACGTTCATGTGGACTTATGATGGGACTCGCCAAACCGACAGTCATAAAATGCTGCCATGAATTCGTCCAAGAAATCTGTCGTCTTCGGGGGGATTTCATTAAATTTCCAACTTATAAAGCCGATGAACAAAAGAAATTCGGCGGGTCGTAGCGGCTATAGCTGGAAGTCATATAGCGATCAAGGCGCCGAAAACATTTCTATAGCTATGGTGTGCAGGGTGTAGTAGATTCTACAGGTCTGTACTTATCAGTTGCCACCGGATGCCCTGGCAGTATGCACTACGCCAGAGTTCTAAGATTGAGCGACATATTTGTCCACACACAGCATGCGATTTCCAGTACATCTCAACCGTAGCCTCTGGATTGGTTAAGCTATCTTGGGGATCCCAAAAACCATGCTCATGAGCTCTGGAAATGTCATGGGTATTTCTTTTGTTTTTCTTGACGTATCCATGGAAATTCACCAAGGGAAATTTAGCTCGGGAAATTGCGGACACACACGCGATTTTGTTTTTCCCGTGGTAAAAGGGTTATTTACCACGGGAAAAGGGTGAGTGTAACCACAACTAATGTTAAGCCGCAGGAGGGGGGGGGGGGGGGGGGGGGGGGGGGGGGGGGGGGGGGGAAGGCCGGGCATACGTGGGGGATTTTAACTCAGATGTTTTTCTTCAAATGGCCCATCCCTGGAAGTTTTTCATTGGTCAAAATAATATCAATCGCCCCTCTTTCAATGAAAACATTGATCACATGAACGACACCAATAATGTACAAAAGTCAACTTTTATTATCCGAATTCACACCATTTAAACCTCATCAATATGTATTTCAATTTGTTCGTGAATTTGGATCTCTTTTCTTGACTCTCCACACTCCAGCATCACCTATAGCAGAGAATGAAGACTTGTGTGTTATTGAAATGAAGATACAATGCATTATCTAATAATACCGATGCAATGATTGTTATTTCAGAGTGCCTATAATCCCAATTCTTTCTAATTATGAAACTAGTAAGCATTCTGTATAACTTACCGCAAACAAATTATTCTGAAGAGTTCTTATATATCTTTTTGCTATAAGTTTTCAGAATACGTTCTAATTTCATTGTATATTAAAATGTCAAACATTTGGGGTTATATATAGGCACTAACGTTAACGAGATTGGAGCAAAATAAGAGAGGGGTGGTGAAAAGGATCGAAGGGAGAGAGGGACGAGAACACAACCTGCCAAGGCCGAAAACAAATTTCTTCAAGCGTAGCTTTAAGTACAGTGGTGCTATGCTCTGGAATAACCGTCCGGAAGCGGCCAAAAAGTTTAGTACGCTTCGACAATTTAATAGCAAAGTTGCTTTATTACTGACCTGATACTGAGTTACGCTGACTACTGTTTTGAAAGGCTTTACACAGTTTATAAGCCCGCTGTCGTGTAATATACATAAATGTGTGTGACTACCTTTTTTACATTTTTTTATACAAAATGATATGTGCATGTATTTTATTGAGAACATATAGGATCTGTTTCATACGCCCCATTTAAATTTGGAAATCAGACTTCTACTTGTAAATTTGAAGTTGAAAGTGGTAATGGCCTAGCGTATCAAAATAAAATATGTATGTATGTATGTATGCAAGACCCATAATTAACATTCAGCCGCCGCCATGTTGTCTGGCTGAACCAATTACCGCAACATTCACTCGTTGATTATACAGGCCTGAGGGCGGGGGTTATTAATACTGATGATACGAGCAGCCCCATGCAGTTTACACTGGGGAAGGAAAGAAGGGGGAGGAGTGGTTGACGGAATAGACATGAGACATAACTTTATTTGGACCTTGCAAATTGAAATGCAATTATGCTCCTAATACACTGTAACATAACTTCCGGGTTTGAACCTAATTCTGATTTCCGGGTCTGGGTTTTTCTTAAATCCAACAATATATGTTAAATTCCAGGTTATAGACTTGGACAGGATCTGCTCCTGACTCGGAATAATCAAACATGGAGAAAATCCGGCTTCGTTTTCGAGGATTGTCCAATACTCTGACCAATTTATGCATCAGAGCATTGTATTGTATTATGTCGACATAACAATAGTTTAACAATACAATACAATAGTAGAACGATGCAATACAATAAAATCGGCCACTTTAGAAACGAAAAAAGGACTGGGTCGAGTTTGTAATGTCAATTTTATTATAATTTAATCAAAAAATGAACTCCATCACAAGAAAGAGCACACCGAAATTAGTAAGTTTGATGAGTTTGGTGACGTTTCGTTCGATATTTACCCTGTGGTGAGCTTTCAAAAATCGCAAAAATAAGAGACGAGGGATGCTTGTTCTCAAAGTGGCCAATACTAGGCCTGAGCGGATTGTGCTCCTAAAAGTGGCATATTATGCCGCTAGCACTGCTCCAAATGTTGTCGAATTATGCCCAAATTATGCCAAAGTTCAAAAATTATGCTCGTAGATTACACAATTATGCTCACAAAAAACGTTTTTCGAAGACGGCCGGCATTAGTTGATGCGCGTCATTTTTAGTTGTTCACACAACATTTTATAGACTTTTAGGTACCAACGGACACAGAAACCAATCAGGCGTGACTGTTCCCACGCTCTGAACAAAAGACGGCTTTTTGGCTTTTTTCACGTTTAACGCACACTCGTTAAGTGAAATTCAGGTATTTGCTTTGGAAAAATTTAGAATCTAAGCAAAATATACCAGCTAATAATTAGGAAAGGCACTATAAAAGCAATAATAGCATTGCTTTTGGCTTTAATGCTTCAAATTATGCTACAATCTGGTAATTATGCTCGAGCAGTGCTTCTTTGAAAAATTATGCTAGTTTGCTCCAATTATGCCAAAAATTATGCTAGCACAATCCGCTCAGGCCTAGCCAATACAATACAATACAATGTCACGATTGGACAAGTATTAAAGGACATAATAGGTTTTCCCACCTTCATAGCAGAATTTTACCATTAGTGTAAGAACCAAATTGGGAATCGTGCGCTACGGCGGTTTAAATTCTTTAAAAAACGGGTTAGGGTATATTGCGAGTCATGAAGTTGCTAGTTGCAGTTGCGAGTTGCAGTTTTATTTTTAAATGTAGTCGTATTTTAAATGTAGGCTTAGGATTTGGATTAACGGTGATGTATTTCTAAAACCCAAAATTAGTGACTAGCTCTAAACACCCTAAATTAGTTAGCCACCCGTTGTTGACGGTTAGGGTATTTGTAAATGTAGGGTTAGGATTTGCACTAGTTCATATATATAGGGAGAACGAAGAAGCATGTGTCGTTTAGTGATCTAGCCCTAAAAACCCATATTAGTGACTAGCTCTAAACACCATAAATTCAGTTAGCTAAATGAGTGAGCACCCGTTGTTTACGGTTTGGGTATTTTTAAATGTAGGATTAGGATTTTGGATTAGTTCATAGCATAGTTAATAGGGTAGTCTAGAAACCTAAGACCTAAGACCTAAGACCTAAGACCTAAGACCTAAGACCTAAGACCTAAGACCTAAGACCTAGAAACCTAAGACCTAGAAACCTAAGACCTAGAAACCTAAGACCTAGAAACCTAAGACCTAGAAACCTAAGACCTAGAAACCTAAGACCTAGAAACCTAAGACCTAGAAACCTAAGACCTAGAAACCTAAGACCTAGAAACTTTATTTTTAGTTTTGGTATTCGAGTGTTTGGCAAGCGAAATTCGTGAATCGCCGATTTCCATTTAATAGCGCATTAACTAGTCTGTTCGTGTTTACATTTTTGAAATTACAAACTCATCTCTTGAAAGCCTTGCGTTTTGTCACTGAAATATCCATCTTTGCATAAATGAAAGAATGATCACAATTTAATGGTGGGCTGTGCATACCAGAGTAAACAAAATAACCAGGAGCATTGGTAATAATAAGGAAAGACTTATTTGTATGGCGAAATATTGTACTAGACTTAGATAATACTTCCCTAAGATGCCGTCGCTAGCTTTTATTCCAGTGGCTCAGTTCGGTGGAGAAATGAGCTTACGGTAAAAGACCTAGAAACCATCTAATAAGGGATATCATTTTATACAACTGCCTTTTTGTTTTGGTAGTTTTTTCTTGTTTTTGTGCAAAAAATTACGTTGTCTACAATCTCTCGGGCGGGTCAGTGAACCGGCAGAAAAGAGGCGGATGATATTAGTGTTGCACAAGAACAATCTCCTTCAGACAGTACATTTGCCACTGGCCAATCAAAAGAGACTGTTCCCACGCTTGAGCCAAGACTAAGTTGTATATTTCATATTATTTCTGATAAAAAAACTGTTTCTGGACGAGAATCGCCAAGTCACTCTTTGTTGATGTTTCCACAGGGGGCCGGTCAATTTTATAATTTCCTCTCAGAGTTCAGTTTCGTTCGATTTTCTTGTTCTGTCATTCTTTTTCCGGTTCAATATAATTCTTCTTTGTCCTCCTAGTTTGTTCATGTCATTTCCTGTTCGATAAATTGTTTCGACAAATGTATGGAAAACTGAAAGCACGATTGCACGCTTCCAGCATGGATCGTAAAAAAGATGACCCATGCTTTCAGTCAGAAATTCGATTTTACGGAAATTATTTGGCATCGAATTCCTGTGAACTGGTCTTAGTATACAAAATACAGTTTGCAAAGTACAGTAAGCCCCAACAGTTAAGGTCTTAGGTTTCTAGGTCTTTATAGGTTTCTAGGTCTTAGGTTTCTAGGTCTTAGGTTTCTAGGTGCTCAATTTACAGCCAACCGGAAACGCAAACCAATTTACATAAATTACATAAACTTTCTCGTTTTAATTTGTAAAAGAATTATTCACTAATAAAACAGACGAGACGTAAAAGCTCGTTAGATTTTTTTATGGGCTTTTGAACAGCTTTTAAAATCATTTTCTCAACTATAAATACTGTTACATGTATCCAAGTCAGACTTCAATTTCATCCAATCAGACTGAAGCATTGTTTTGGCTTCCCGCGCGTTGATCTGCTACCTGGGTATTTTCATCTTTTGTGGGAGCTCGCTCGAAAACGTATATCATGCTAGCAGAGCCTTATTTTCTTTGGTTTTCTAATCTCTCTCCAATGAGAGCGAAGAAAATAAGATATTCGTGTTACCGTCGTCCAGAAACAGTTTTTTTAAATCAGAAATACTATGAAATATACAACTTAGTCTTGGCTCAAGCGTGGGAACAGTCTCTTTTGATTGGCCAGTGGCAAATGTACTGTCTGAAGGAGATTGTTCTGATGCAACACTAATATCATCCGCCTCTTTTCTGCCGGTTCACTGACCCGCCCGAGAGATTGTAGACAACGTAATTTTTTGCACAAAAACAAGAAAAAACTACCAAAACAAAAAGGCAGTTGTATAAAATGATATCCCTTATTAGATGGTTTCTAGGTCTTTTACCGTAAGCTCATTTCTCCACCGAACTGAGTCACTGGAATAAAAGCTAGCGACGGCATCTTAGGGAAGTATTATCTAAGTCTAGTACAATATTTCGCCATACAAATAAGTCTTTCTTATTACCAACTCTCCTGGTTATTTTGTTTACTCTGGTATGCACAGCCCACCATTAAATTGTGATCATTCTTTCATTTATGCAAAGATGGATATTTCAGTGACAAAACGCAAGGCTTTCAAGAGATGAGTTTGTAATTTCAAAAATGTAAACACGAACAGACTAGTTAATGCGCTATTAAATGGAAATCGGCGATTCACGAATTTCGCTTGCCAAACACTCGAATACCAAAACTAAAAATAAAGTTTCTAGGTCTTAGGTTTCTAGGTCTTAGGTTTCTAGGTCTTAGGTTTCTAGGTCTTAGGTTTCTAGGTCTTAGGTTTCTAGGTCTTAGGTTTCTAGGTCTTAGGTTTCTAGGTCTTAGGTCTTAGGTCTTAGGTCTTAGGTCTTAGGTCTTAGGTCTTAGGTCTTAGGTCTTAGGTTTCTAGACTACCAGTTAATAGAGGTAATCGGCTAACGCTGTTGCTACCCAATTCAGATCATGTGATGTAAACAGATGCTATACTCTGGGGAATTATTCCTTTTACATTCTAATCATAATGCAGTCATGCCTATCTGAATAAAATTAATTTTCAAAGAGTCAATTCTCCAGAGTAATGTGTGTTTACATCACATGATCTGAATTGGGTGCCAACAGCGTTAGCCGATTACCTCGATAGAGTGGAATGGTTAGGAAACTCAGGGACCTTCTTTGTTATATGTCTTTGTTAGCTTTTTTCAACCACTACCGTGCACAAAACACAATAGAAATTCCAACATGTTAATCAATCAGCCAATAGAAACGTGTGAGTTCAGTCGTTCAGGGAACGCTAATGAACTATGATCGTGCACAATCTTTTGTCTTACCCCTTCCAACCTAAATCGCAGCGCCTTTGTTAGCCCTTTTGAAGTTTGCCGGGTTTCCTAACCATTCCACTCTATTAACTATGTTCATAGGGAGGAACATGTGTCTGTTAGTGATCTAGGCCTAAAAAACCCCAATTAGTGACTTTCTCTAGACACCCTAAATTAGTGAGCATCCACTGTTGACTCAACTCGCAACTGCAACTCACAACTCGTAACTTCATGACTCGCATATTTACCACACTCTTAGAAAACTAGCCTACAAATTAAACTGTTCACACAACTGGCGCCAGACTTAACAACAACATGGGGAGCCTTTAGTTAGTTCTAATTATACTCGACGAAATTCAAACAAACATTTTGGCCGACATCAAATATAAAAATATATTTCCTAACTGTAAGCAATGACAAATCTACCCTACCAATATTCTGCTTTAGCTTGAAGGAATGTGGGATTCAGATGAGAGACTTAATTGTAGCATTTTGGTATTCAACAACCCCGGCGGGTTCCACTTATGAAGACCTCTGTTAAAATGATAAATTTTGAGGGTTTAAAATCAAACAAGCCATCAAAAAGTAAACAGAGGGAGGATATTGTTTGTTAAAGACTTTAGGCGGTATTTTATGCTGTTTACGAACTCTGTCAGGCCCTTACTCTAAATTTTAACATTTACACTATGGCAAACATGATCCTTTTTCCTCCCACTCGGCCAATAACAATAACTTTAGAACGTAAAACTCAAATGACTTGAAACTTGGCACGCGGATAGTTCAAGACAGGAGAACATCAAATATGGTTGTTTGAATTTAGTGATTGACACTGTGACGTCACTGCGAACGTTCGAATTTCGCGCCAAAATTTACGATTTTAACTTGGGTTTTAAAAGTGTTGTTAGCATGTTATATCCTTTAAGTGAGGATGTCAAGAAAAAAACGAATTTAAATATAATAAAACGGGTTAAGTTATAACTGAGTAATTTATTTCAATTTTTCCCCGAATACAGAGGAATTTTAAGAATTTGGCAGTTTTCCCCCAAATATAGTCAAAGTTCAGGGTATTTTAAAGTAGAACACGTTAAACTAAATCTGAAGGATACAAAGTGGATCGTAAATGAAAAGGCATTTGCAGAGTTTTCAGTTTACCACATGGGGTATTATGTTTCACATGACGTCATATTGACGTAAACGCGACGTATACGTTACGTCTAAATGACGTCATAGAGGTACATGTATTAAGAATATAGTCCTAAATAAAAAGATATAAATGCTATACTTGTTGAAATGCAATATCGTTCTCATTACCTTGAGTTCATTACCTTGACAAGGAAATACCCCTAAATTTGACCTTACTTGATGATACGTTAGTGAAACAATTTTAAAACTCCTTTCTGGCGGTAGTTTCAAAACCTACTTTTCCATATAACTTTAGTTCTTCTTACGCAAATCAAATTTTCGGTTTTGTGTTTATCTTAATAAAGGCAAACTTCTCCATTCAAAAGAATCCTTACTTTTCCTTATTCGCATGTTTGGCGCCAAATTCGAAAACTTCTCCATTCAAAAGAATCCTTACTTTTCCTTATTCGCATGTTTGGCGCCAAATTCGAACGTTCCCTATGGCGTCACATTATCAATCACTAAAATCAACCAATCACATTTGATGTTCTCTTGCCTTGAACTATCCTCATGCCAACTTTCAAGTCATTTGGATTTTACGTTTTTAAGTGATTTGCCAAGTTGAAGGAAAAGGGACAATTTTGCCATCGTGTTATCTGTTTGTAATTTGAATTTTGCGGGATAAGCAATAAATAGGGACCATTCAAGTGGAGCATGACATAGATGTTCACTCGACAAAGGCTGAGTGACAACTGAAGGTGTCAGTCGCCTGACCATGGCTCTTTTGTACCGGATCTTCCTGCTTAACGTCGACGAAACAATGTTCACATTATCTAGCTTCGTCCCCAGGCTTCTACTCATGCGTCCCATCATGCAATCGCCAAGCGTTTTGTTTTTCAAAATGGCGGCTGTTTTGACGCTAAACCGAAGCAGTGACGTCACAATATCCATCCGCGCATAAACGAAGATCCTGGGCACGAGACTAGACATAATCCAGTGAACCTTTTCCCTATCCTCTGTTTATTAGCTATAATATTCTCACGCCTAAGTTTATTAGGGCGTGATACGGTACTGTATACACGAGATATATATGAAAATAACGCATGTTTACACGAGTTCTTTTCGTAACTCAACGGCTCGGGGAAGTTCATTTAATATGGGGAGAGATGATGTTATTGAAATTGGGAGCGTAAAATGTTCGTAGTTTCCCTTTCCATCTTTTCAACATTTTGAGCCCTCTCCCTGTGGCAGTGAAAACCCAGTGAAAAAACCCAAGCGCCCTACCCTGGACGCAGAGGCTTTCGAGAACGGAGCGCCGGGCGAAGCGGTGAAAAGGGGAAGAGAGAAGAAAGCCTCTGGTAGCCCGCGACCGTTTCTTACTATCTTGCTAACGATAGGTGCCAATCAACATCACTAGATCAATTAACGAGGAACTAATCACAACACACTAGACCGCAATAGCCAATCAGAGAACGATTCGAGAACGAATACGAATTTTAGACACAAAATAATGATCTCAGTCGCAAGAAAGTAGAGATCTTCCATTTCTGCCAAACAATGTTGCAGACACGAGGACAAGATACTAAGAGTATTTGTTCGGTTCATATATCAGTTATATCTTATTAAAGTGTTTGTCGATTGTGAACATTTGTGCTCATTGTCGTACTCGTACTCGAATCTAAAGCTCGCTAATCTAGTACCCAGACCCCATTCTCGACCCAGACCCTCCTCTTAATTTCTTCCTGCGCATGAAGGGTCTGGAGTCAAGTATGACCCAGGCTCGATTTGTTTCTTCTTTACTTATTATTATTATTTTTATTCTGAAAAATTAAGCATAACATGCATAGTGCAGAAACAAAAGGACATGAAGTCCTCCCCTACAAGGTTTAAGCATCAGTAACCCAGCCCAATAAAAACCCGAGAGATTGCACGAGATTATAGATCGGGCTGATCAAACTTATGCCGGTGCGGCCAGCCCTCATCGGCTCCAATAACGTAATTTATCTCAGGACCAGATAAACTCAGGAAACAATTAGACGTACAATTGCTCAGTTTTTTAGGTCGCTTTCTATAAACGTAATATATTCTGAAATTGTTAGTGCAGATGTTCGGCGAATTTATTGTTTTGGTTTCCGTTGCTCGACTAATCTGATCAGCTATTTTACGGTTTCCAAGCTAATCCCAGCATACATTAAACAATTATTCAACAAATACAAGTCGGCATGAGCTCGTAGCCAAGAGGCGCGCCAATTAGAGGGAGTGGGATAATAGTTCTATTACAAACACATCGAGATCTAAAAACATAATTTATTGACTGACTTACTAAATGTTTTTGTTTCGTTCATACTTTGGGTACTAGCAGGATATCAGATGAACAGGGAACCAATCAGAAAGGTCAATCTCGTAACAGCGAACCAATCAGAAAGCTCAATCTCGTAGCAGGAACCAATCAGAAAGCTCTATAGCTCATATCCATGGGTGTGTTTAGTATATGAACACATATAAACAGATGTAACTGACACAATTCTTCCCCATATAAAACTGAGAAAGAATTAACCAAAAACAGCAGATCCAGTAACCTGGTCCATTACCGACACAACCTGAAACTAACTTTATCCTAAACAAGAGGTAAGCCCGCTATCCGGCAATAGTTTCTTCCTACTCAGTATTACAATACTTATTAGTTCCCCAGGGAGGGGGTTCTCCTATATATAAGCTATACAGGTATGTGCCACCCCAAACGGTATTGTTTTCTAGCTGTTTTAGACTGAAATAGGTTTATAAATCTCTCATGTTTAGTCTGAAATAGGGTTTGATTTTGATATGGAAGTATGACACCGCATATGTTCATTATTTCTCTTTGCTTCTCTTGTTATTTTGACAATGATCTACAAAATACATCGAGGAAGAGAACAAAACACGGCAAAAAATATCATTGGATCAGATAACGCGATTAAAGGAAACTTTTAGTGATGTATGAAATATTACATATTTTCGCAATTTCGGGGTTAGGTCTGATATTAGCCCGATTATCAGACGTACGAGGTCGTCGTCCACTCACTTCCTCCCCATAAGAATGCTGCGTTGTTCGCCAGCTTTAAAAATATTTTCTAGCTAGCCTCCTTTTAATGTGCTTTTCGACACGTAATGAAGTGTTTAATCTATTCAGTTTTTTATCTAAATCCGTAAATATATAAACCTACTAAAAGCACATATAAACAGTAGCGTTTGGCTATACTGATCTCTTACAGTGTCTGGTAATAGAAAATGCAATTACGCCAGTTTTACATTACGAAAATAATTGTCAACCATGTGTCTTATCAAGGGCACCCAACGAAGTTTTCGGTTAAAAAGCTGTTCGGGAGAGTAAGTTAGCCTAAAACTTTCGGATTTGAATTTTTTTTTCCCTAGAACATTTTTTTATGAAATACTGGCTAGAAAATTTGTTTTAAATCCCTAGAAAATTATAGAAGAAAAGGGAGACTAAAAGGTTTCCCTTAAAATATTCGTACGTCCCAATTCGTCTGATCAATAGAGTCAGAACAACACATTTTCATTCCCTAAGAATTGCCTAAAGGAAAAAAGAATCCCTAAAAAATTCGTACCTCCACAAAACTTTGCAACATGAAGTTGCTTGGGCTAGAAAATTCTTGTTTCTGTTCTAGACTACTAACAAATTCGTAGGCCGGGAATATTTTGCCATAGTATTTTCGGTTGACGCGATTTCCACCTAGAAAATCCGAACAGCTAATAGCTTTCTAGAATACGTCAAAAGACATAGTAGGCGCCTTAAAATGGCTAGATAAGCTGCAGACAACTGGTTTCAAATGAGTTTCAAAAAGTACTCGTTGGGTGCCCTTTTCTTATGCCTTCATCATACATTTACTGTAAGGGCTACGGAATGGTAAATTCGTGCCATTAGGGCGACTACGAGCATTTTTATTTTATCACACTGCGAACAACGTTCTATACGGCAAAAACGAGCAAACGTGCACCTTGGGAAAAAGCGAGCAATTCGAGCACACACAATCTCTTTTGCGAGCATTCGAGCAAAGGCCTAAAACGGCGAGCACTTCCAAATTTTGACTGACCATTCGGTATCCCGATCGTAATGAGAGTATTTCAATTTATTACTTTCTTCCCATATTCCTCTGTTAACTAATTAAAGTTACTTACTATAAATATAGCAAAGTTGTCTGTTTTATTGTGACTTTACTCTTCAGTCTGATTGAGCAAATGCTCTTAAAAAGAAAACATGTAGATATTAACATGACATGTCTACTCATTAAAGACAAGCGCTGAAAACTGAGCAAAGTGAGTTGAAAAGGCGAGTGCTTGTAACTGATAACGCCGAAGCTTTATGCATACGGTAGAGTTCGGCCTTTTCAAGTCTTTGAACAATGATATTCAAAATAGCAGACAAACTGTTCAGCGGCCACGGAAAGCCGACAATGCCTTCCGAGAAATGCTTCTCTCGAGAAATGACTTCAGCGACGTAGTGTTGAACATCTGGAAACTCCGCTAACGAGCTAGCACTATTTATGAGCTCACATTCTGTGTTTTATTTGAATCAGAAAGAGAAGATAACATATGGTTTAAAACAGGTCCGATGAGGCTGAAAGCTCTATTAATATGATTGTAATATCGACTCATAATGCACTAGTCAATTGAAATTCCGGCCCCTCCGACCCCCGGGACATAGCGGGGATGTATCATTTATAGTGTTACATTTTGACCTTTTCCCCGCCCATCGGGGAACAGTTGGCTGTTAACAATACCCGCCCCTATGGCCCCGGCATGTGCTTCAGAATTTTCAATAGCCCACTTCCGCGATATGCTTTACTTGGCACGCATAAAGGTTTCAATACGAGGCCCCGTGCTAAATTAAATTTATTCTTTTCTCTGTAAAAAGAATAAATTCAATTTAGTACGGGGCCTCGTATTGAAACCTTTGTGCATGACAAGTAAACTGATATCGCGGAAGTGGGCTATTGGGACTGAGGCGGCATTGATCAATTGAATATACATAAGCTTCAATCTGTTATACCACCACTTCAGTGAGCTATTAGCACCATGTACCTTCCTTTTCTGCTGCATTTCGTTGAGATTTCTGAGATTTCAAAAGGTTGTTCCAACATCGACTGCCATCATGATGATTCGATCAAAGTAAATTAAATCGGATTTGTGATGCTTAAAATCGAATGGATTTTCTTATTCTCCTTACGGATAACCACGATATATATAAACTGAACAGTCAACGATACTGAAATTATAAAGCCATTTCCCAACCGTAACAGAGCTCTTTTGCCGCCATTGTGAAAACACAGGAAGCTCATCTAAACACAGGAGGCGCAGGGTGCGGAAAATTGTGACGAATCAAATTAATTTCTGTTTAAACCACAACATTCATATTCTGACAAACTGAGTCCGATGTTCATTAATTTTGATACCACTCTTGTTGTCTCGGGTTTTTTTCTTCTTGTGGCTGGGTGTTTCCAGCAGATCTAATTTTAACATATGTAGCTTGTGTAGTTGGAACCTAATCAGTTTTCATTAAATTTGACGTACGAAAAGTTATACTTTGAAACAAGGTACCTCAGCCCTAAAAGGTCAAACATTTGACTCCATCCAGCGACACATCCCTTTTTGTTTTGTATCCCACCCCACCCCATCCCCCCTTCGTTATATTAATCTTTGTTCTATTAGTCGCGGCACATCAGGGTTACGACAGCTGCAAGGCCACCCTTTAAAATGGCTTTGTCCATTAATTTCTTAGACTATATTATTGTAAATAGCGATTATCCTCTAGATTATTTTTTACTATCAGGATACTCTGTACTCATCTCACACTCTTTGACTTCTTGCTTCGTACTGTATTTATCATATAAAATTATACCTTAAACGGATATAGAACTGTTATTATACTTTTTGGTATTAACGTTGTAAAATTTTAGATGAGTATCAATAAAATCAAACGTCAAACTTTAACATGAGATTCAAGTGCCCGAAACTGCAAGACTGCACTTATAAAATAACTAAGAAGTAAGGATGTGGGAAAGTCCCGTACCAAGCGAAGAACTTTATCGTGACTTCTAGTTACTATTTATTATTATTACAATGATATTTATTGAGGGAACCACACTCATCGATGTGATGATTTTCAGGAGGGCCCTCAAATAAAAAATAAATAAAATATACAAGAATATATAATACATATATATGAAACAATATGACAAAAAGAAAAGATAAAATACGTAGATGCTAAAAAAAAAAGTCCATATCTAAAAACTATATACAATTAAAAATGTTCGCCTTCAATTGATTCTTAAATACAATGGGATTGTCAAGTTCTCTAATGTTCATATTAAGGTCATTCCTGGCATTAGAGCACTGGAAAGAAGTTCTGAAAGTTCCCCAGTTAGTGCGTGAGGGGGGTCTAGTCAGAGTGCGTTGGTTTGTTGTGGCACTGAGTTTGTTATAGAAATGATTCGCGTACGCGTACGGTTTCCAACATGTCTGATTCGCTCACTTTTCCTAGTGGTTCCAATTTACAATCGGCAGGTATTTTATGGGGGTAAGGGGTATGTTTTTGCTTTTACGCGAAGATTAATGGAGGTGATTTTTCGTTTCATTGGCACTTTAAACGCAGAATAAGTGATTTTAAGTTATTTGTGAAATATTGAGTTCCACTGATTAAAAAAATAATCTATTATTATTGATAACTGTAATTAACTGTGAATTTCATGTAGTAAAATAAGGAACTGGATTAATATTCATGTATACAGCTAATCTTTCATTTAGTTTTGAATGGCTGAGATGGAGATAATTTTAGTATTTCATCTGTAGATCTAGAATTCCATATTTTTACTCTTGAAAATACGATAATTTGTTCTAGCCTTGGGTAAAATGTAAGTTTGGTTTGAAGACAACGGTGTGTTGTAATTGTGCCTTTTATTTACTCTTACTTATCTTTTCATATGATAATAGTATACATTTGGAGGATTACTGTAAATGGTTTTAATATTTACTTTCATCTCATTGATAAATTATTTGTCAGAGATAACGAATTTACCACAACGCCGGCCTCGAGTTTAGCATCCAGGGCCGGGTTGTTCAAAGCCCGATTAGTGCTAATCCAGGTATAATTTCCATGATAACCAATAGGTTCTGTGCAGAGTTAATCCAGGATTAATATTATCGCGAGTTACCTGATGTTAAGTAAGGTTGATTTACCTATCCGTTACATTTACACTAACATCAAATTAAATAACTGTAAGAAATAACTAGTCATTGGAAAAGAAACTCGAATATAAACAGAAAAGGACTATATGAAAGACAATCAAATTGAGGCAATCAGTTTTGTTTTTCAACTTCTAGAAATAATTACATGAGCTGCCGACTGAAATGTGCTTTGAGCCGGCTGGTGATAACCAGATAAAGTTATATGATATCATTTTTAAGAAGCGGATGATAAACCATAGAACAATATTAACTATGTACATTAATAGTTTGATTTTGAGCAACCACTTCGCCGCCGGGAAACGTCTAGGACGACGGCAAGCCAGAACACAACAGCCATCCCGTTTTAATTAAAAATGCATGGCTGCAAGAGAAAATGCAATGTTCTGGCCATTCTCTGCAAAAACACGATATAAAAAGCCTATAATTAAAGGCGATATTTGAAGGAAAAGGTCCACATGGATAGAATGGATTGCGTATGAGTGGTAAAAAAACTACGACATGTAGCTCTGTAGTTTGATTGGATCATAAAGACAAAAACAATAGGAAACCATTTCAATGTCATGGCATGTCGTACAGTAACCGTGTCCCGTAAGTCATTGCCGTAACTTGACCACTCAAAGAAAGTGCCCCATCAACAGCGCGGCAAAACGTTAGGCGCTGCACTCCAGTTTCCCGCGCAAACTCGGGAGGAATCAAGGCAACCACCCCTGTTTTTAGGTCAGTGAAATGTTTCTTCAAAAACAACAAAACTACTTTAAAAACTTCAAGGTTTAAGTTTTCTTCATTTTTAATTCACTGCGAAGTTTACTAAGTTAGAAAACTTTTGTCATAAACGTTGACCTTCCTTCGTATTTCTCGCGGGGAGTTTAAAGTGTCTGCCATCACTTCTGTATTTGACATCGGGAACCCTATAGGTCTTGGAAGTCTGTATGTCTTAAATGTCACCAGGGCAGAGAGCTAACCGCACCTCTCAAATGCTGCTTTTAGGTAGAATTAAGTATTGTAATTAGATCATTTATTGTAATTCTATTTTTCATAGGAAACCAACGTAATTGGCTAACGCTGTGTTGGTTCTCCTGGCCTCTATGTTTTGTTTGTTGTATATTTTACTTTATTCTATTTTGTATTTTCTATTATGGCCGAAGTAAATAAATAAAGTGAGAAATCGCTATATTTTCCGTTTTACGAATGAGTATTCTTCGTTACAGTAAGGGACAGGCAAGCTTCGCCGATTTCTTCCCGGATCTGATCCAATCATAACTTCGTATGACATAACTCCCTAACGGATGGCGTGACATTGACATGGCTTCCCTATTGTCTTTATCTGTCTGGTCCAATGACAATGCATAGTTACGGTACGGCAAAGTTAGAGCAGATCAGTTCGTATGAATGTGACAAACTACGACATGTTCGTAACCGTGCTGTAGATGTGCTGTGCCGTAGTTCTGTAATTTGATTGGATCAGCAGGAGAAAAACAATGGGAAACCATTTCAACGTTACGGCATGCCGTACGGTAACCGTGCTGTAGTTTGTTCCACTCATACGAAATCTGCTCTAGATCGAGCGGATTTCGTATGCCGTGGGCCAAAAAGACGGCATGTCCGTAGCCTTACCGTAGCCTTACCGTAACCTTACCGTAGCCTTACCGTAACCTTACCGTAGCCTTACCGTAACCGTACTGTAACCCACACCGACCGCGGCAACATGTCGTGCTCCGCTGGCCGAAATAACGAAGGCTATAGTTTCTACAAGTTTCCGAGGTCTTAAACTTTTTTAGTAAATCATTTTACTTATAACTTAGTAAGCTCACAGTGAATTACAAATTAAGAAACCTTCAACCTTTGGCTTAGCTTTTTTTAAGTTTTTTTTTTTTGCGAAACATTTCACGTAAATACGCGTATGTGCTGAAAATTAGAAACAGGGGTGATTGCCTCTGTTTTCTTTTAGTTTCGGCGGAGAACTGGGGAGACGCGTGCGTGACCTTTCTCGACCCCAGACCCTTCTCTTATTTCTTACTGCGCACGCTCGACGAAATCGTCGAGCATGCGCAGTAAGAAATAAGAAAAGAGTCTGGGGTCGAGAATGGTGCGCGACCGGCTCATCAAAAGCGTATGCGCGTGACGTTTTGCCGCGGTGTGACTGTAACTTACTTTACCGTAACTCTCAACCCCAGTGTCTTCTCGGTGAGATCCAAGATGGCGGCTACTCCGAGAGAAGACGGCCTGGTAAACGCCAACCTCGTGACCAGGGTCTTCTCGTGCCCAACGGACTGAGTCCAGAGAGATGAACATGTATATAGCCATTCGATTGCTCAAACTTTATCAATAAAATGATTTTAAATAACTTTAAACACGTTGTGTAGGTAGAGCAATAGATGAAGTGTATCACTAGGTAGTTTTCTGGTAAGTTTCATTAGTGGGAAAGCCAGGAGAAGCAATCAAATCTGAACATGTGCTATCGAGTGCTTCGTTTCAACGGTAACGGAAAATGAACGGCTTTTAGGATTCTCTTCTAGCTTAGATACATCCTGGTAGCATTGTGATACCCTTCCACTGTTTCTTTATCGAAGTAAACTCCATTTCGAGCCGTTTAGTAGACCTGTTTTTACTGCATCGTTCGCCGCGTGGAAATACCGTTAATTGCATCTTACTCACTCCCGATTGGGATACCTATTATATGGTTTGTACACGTCATGAAATATTACCATATTTAGCTAGGCCGCCATCTTAGATCGCCAAATCACGTGACAAAGTTCTCCCAAATTCTGGGTGTATTTGATCACGTGATACAACGTTGACCAGGGTCTTCTCTCGGAGTAGCCGCCATCTTGGATCAGACCGAGAAGACCCTGGGGACGAGGTTGTGTAACTCTGTAATTTTATTGGATAAGAAAGACAAAATCAACAGGGAAACCATTTCGGCGTCACGGCTGGCCGTGCTTTAAATTGTCAACCAAATCTTCTCTTATAAATTATCTAAAATTAGCTTTCTGTGAATCTTATTAGTATGATATTGTAAATTTCCTATTCTTGCGGCGGTAAATATGATAATTTCAGTTTTTTTTCTTTGTGTGTATGTTAATTAATGTAATTATATTTCTCTCATGGTTTACTATAACTGTATATTTTATACTGTTCATCTATTTATATATCATGGATGTAGATAATTTTAGAGATAACCAGACCAAACATAGTTATAGAGGGGTTAAGAATGAAAAGTCGGAAGACTACTGCAAAGCTAGACTTGCTCCAAGTCGAACTCGCTGAGTTACTGGGTAAGCGATTACTGGGTCAAAAATTGAGCGCGAGAATCGAAGCGAGAGGCGAGTTCGATATAAGCTAACGAACCTCTCGGCCATGTGGGATGCTGAAAATCAAAGCAAATATGCAAAAATGACTAACAAACAGTGTATTGAAAATCCTTTCAATCAAGCATTGAGGAAGGGAAGTTTAACTGCTTGTATCCAATTAAAGCCACCAACCGAGCGATTACTCGATACATGCGCAGTACCATGACATAGCCCCTTTAAATACAATCCCTGATACTAATACTCACGTCGCTTTTTTTTGCAGCAACAATGAAGGTCTTGTCAGCAGTCGTCTTTGCAAGCCTCGCTCTGGTGTTGATGTTCCCGGATGTAGCAGCATTAGGCCCCGGCATTTCCAAGCGGAGTTGCATACAAGATTGTGAGAGAGAAGCTCTGAAGACATGCCGATTTTGCGAGGAACATATGTCACGTAGTGCCTGTAATAAGGATTGCAGGAGTAAGCAGATTGTACAGTGTTTCCACCAATATTGCCAATCAAACTGAACTTTACCAAAGAAGTTGTAACGTTGTAAAAAGTATCCTACAGTGTCAATAATAAGTTAAGAGAAGTGTAGAATGGAACGTTAGAATCTACAGGATAAAATAAATGTCTGTGATAATTGGCAAATGTGTGTCATGGTGAGGTATGGTTCAGGTAGGCTACCCTCGTTAGTTGCCCATCGTTTATATCCCCTGGGTCCTCATAATAATAATAATAATAATAATATATAATCTTTTCGGAAGAAATCTTTCGTTTCTTAAAAGTGGTTTTCAGGAAGGTCCTCCATAACTCAATATTTATATGAATGAATATAACATACAAACAAAAAACGATTAGAAGATAAAAAAATATAACGATAAAAACTAATCTATATACAATTATAATTCTAAATACTGATTGGTTAAAAATCATTGAGTGTCCTCTTAATTTTTTTCGAGCCATTGGTTTTCTTAAAGCACATGGAAGGGATGACCAATCGTTAGTCGCTTTATAGTAGGTTACCTTCCTGCCCCATTCAGTGTTTGGCGTGGTTATTATATTAATAATATACATGAAAAAAATGCTCAATTCTGATTGGTTGAGGGCAATGCAATTTCAAGGAAACACAGTGCAGAAAAAAGGAAACATAGTGCAGAAAAAAGGAAATACGAGGCAAATTTCTTTGGAAAGCAATGAAACATTTCCTTTCAACTTCTGAGAACACTCGAACAATTTGAAAGAATTTGAAAGTGTGAACTATTATGGTCTGTTGACTGAATAAATTACTTTGTCACATGACTCGCCAACGTCACTTCCTCACCATTTTTTTCATGTATATTATTAATAAGTAATCATAAGGGTTTCTCGTGCAATTTGGGATTAATTTTCACTCGTGTGTTTTCCAACTAGTGCTCAAATTGGACTCGCCCTTCGGGCTCGTGCAATTTTGATACTCTTTGAAAAACCCACGAGTGAAAATTAATCCCAAATTGCACGAGAAAACCGTATGATTACCTATACAAACACTCCAGTTTGTACAACAGCACCACTTTACGCCAATTAGGTATCTTTATTGTAATAACCAGGCTGGCCGTGTCCTGTTAATCTAAAAATAGATTTCAAATAATTATCATTATTTATATAGTGCATATCATAAGTACATTACAATATTCGAGTCCGAATTGTATGGGATTTACAATGTCTTGTTGAAGCGACTCACCATTGTAAATCCCACATCGCTCATATTGTAAATGGTACTTATATTATCATTGTATGGGAGATTCTTCTCTTACCTCATTCTCTCTACCCTGGAGAGATGACCCTGGATGTCAGAGGCTCTAATGCCCTCTCTAATCCAAAGTCAGCGAAAACCGAAGCGACGAGAAGACGGGAAAACCTCTGGAATCCAAGGTACATTCTCGCTTGAATAAAGAGGGACATGCATGGAGGCAAACGTGCCTGTAAGCCGGAGCGGCAACTGCTTCTGTTTGAAACTCGGTAAAACTTGAGGCCTATATAACCAAGGTTGGTACTTGAAATGAGGGCAGGCTGTTGTACTGGGTGACAATCCCCTTCTCTTCACAAATAGCACAACAGGTTATTTAACGTCCCTCATTTATGAATAGAAAGTGTTGGGAGACAAGGCCAATGACTTTACGTCCCTGCCCAAGGACGCGGCTGGAGCTGGATTCGAACTCACGACCTCCTGCATTCATGACCGGTGCTCTACCACCAGAGCTGCTAGCAACTAGTCAGATTTCCCTTCCGCCAGTAGCGTGTGTCCCGTGGCACATTCGCCGCTGCCTTCCCCTGAACGTGGCCTATTTATCAGTGTGTTACTAAACACACAGATATCACATCTTCCAGAGCGAGTATAAATAAGAACTCCACCAAGGTTCGTCGCACAGTTCGCGTCAGAACACCTATACCTCGTTCCTCGCTACTTATCGTACTAAGAAAATGGAAGGACAAGTACCCCAAGCCGCGAGAGTACCGGCAGCTCAACAGAATGTCCCAGGTGGTCAAGATCTTCCACCAGCTGCTCCTCCGACAATGAAGCTGTCGCTCAGCCGCCAGAGCTAGAGGCAATTTCATCCTTTTCAGTTCAGGTTCCCACTATGTGGTTCAGGCACAGGAAGCCCAAGCTCTGTTTATGTAAATTTAATTTGATAAGGGTTTGTATGGGAATTTTTAAATCTGGTTTTTCGATAAATATACTGTAATAAAGTGAATAAAACTTACCTGGTGTCTATGATCTGTGTCTTGGCTGTGTCTGTACGTAGTTTCAGCGAATTTGGGCGAATTTTGAATCCCTTACTCTTCATTTCTTCTTTAGTATGAAGAGTAAGGGATTCAAAATTCGCCCAAATTCGCTGAAACTACGTACAGACACAGCCAAGAAACAGATCATAGACACCAGGTAAGTTTTATTCACTTTATTACAGTATATTTATCGAAAAACCAGATTTAAAAATTCCCATACAAACCCTTATCAAATTAAATTTACATAAACAGAGCTTGGGCTTCCTGTGGTTCAGGTTGGTGTTTGCCTTTTGTCCTCGTGCTCATGCACTTACACTTGTGTATGTATTTTGTTTTGGTCTATCATGGTTTGCGCTGCATCACCGTTTTAGTCTCCTTCGATAGTTTCGCCGGTGTATTTTGCCTTCGTTGTAATTCAGCTTTGGTCGATTGCTTTATTCCTTCGTTACTACCATATGTATCTGGACGCGGATTTGTGCAGTGCGGTATAAATGTTCTAGTTATTAATTTTCTATTTTTCGTTTCAGTCCTTTATTTTTGCACGTTGGCATGTATTGCCGTGAGTTTGGCACATGTGTTGCCGTGAGTTTGGCACATGTGTTGCCGTGAGTTTGGCACATTTGTTGCCGTGCTGGCCTCACAAATACGGATTTGTGTAGTGCGGTATACATGTTCTAGTTAATTTTCTATTCTTCGTTTAGTCCTTTATTTTTGCACGTTGGCATGTACTGCCGTGAGTTTGGCACATGTGTTGCCGTGAGTTTACGTGCTGGCCTCACAAATACGGATTTGTGCAGTTCGGTATAAATGTTCTAGTTAATTTTCTAGTTTTCGTTTTAGTCTTTTATTTTGCACGTTTTGGCATGTATTGCTGTGATTTTGGCACATGTTGTCATGTGTTGCCGTGAGTTTACGTGCTGGCCTCACAAATACGGATTTGTGAAGTGCGGTATAAATGTTCTAGTTAATTTTCTATTCTTCGTTTTATTCCTTTATTTTTGCACGTTTGACGTGTATTGCCGTGATTTTGGCACATCTGTTGCCGTGAGTTTACGTGCTGCCTCACAAATACGGATTTGTGCAGTGTGGTAATGTTATAATTAGTTTGCCATTCCTCGCTTTAGCCTTTTATTTTTCACGTTTTGGCATGTTTTGCCGTATGTTTGGCACATCAAATACGGATTTGTGTAGTGCGATGGTATTTTAATTAGTGTTCCATTTCTTCGCTTTATAGTCTTTCATTTTCCATGTTTTGGCATGTTTTGGCATGTTTTGGCATGTTTTGCCGTGCCTTTGGTATAGAGGCTTTCCAACGTAACAAAGTACGTGCCGTAATGAAGACGCTTTCCAACGCTATTTGTTTATCACTTAAGTGATAGTTCATTAGTTTCTTTTCTTGTACATATGTTTAATATTCATATTTGAGGTATATAAAGACCAATCAGTTTAGAATTCTTTCTCTCGCTTGCTGTACAGCCACAAGTCAGCCAAACTTTAGTTTTAATGTTTTAAGTTATTATTCATCAAGATATAACCATTTTGGCTTTATCCCTCGGAGCCTTGTACGATTGCATTCGGTCGAGGAGTACGTTTCCAGAAGTTTTCCACGTAGCAAGACGTGGTTTTTACGATGGTTTTTCGTACCGGGCAACGTACATTATTATTTTCTTTAGATATCGATTTTTCGGTATTATTTAATTTGATTTAAGCATGTGAAAAGCTACTTATTATCATGTGATTACGTCATTTGATTGTTCAACCATCCTTTAGGATGATGTATGGTTATGGAATGTTTTTTCCATTCCTTCATGTCCTCTTATATATTTTGTGATTTTGTAATATTAGAACTATGTATTAATTTGTATTACCGTAGTTTATTAAAGAAACCGTTTGCTGCTGTCCACCAGGCAACCGGCACTGTCACACGTTGGGCGTGTTGCCGTGAATTTTCATGCTGGCCACACAAATATGCTTGTACAGTGCGATAATGTACAAGTTAGTTTTCTATTCCTCGTTTTAGTCTTTTATTTTGCACGTTTTGGCATTTTTTCGGCCGTGAGTTTGGCACATGCGTTGCCGTAAGTTTGCGTGCTGGCCTCACTACAGATTTGCACAGTGCTGTAATGATCTGATTCGTTTTTCTATTCTTCGTTTTGGTATTTTATTTTTCCACGTTTTGGCATGCTCTGCCGTGAGTTTGGTACTTGTGTTGCCATATCTTTTCCTTTTGGATTTTATCTATATATTTGCTTTGACGTTGGAAGTTAATCGGAAGTTAATCGAACACAAGAATATCAGCACAAAATATCTAAATAACAGCGGATTGCACTTAAACGAAGCAGGTAATGATACAATTTATAATAATTTCGTAAAATGTCTAGACGGTTGCTTTACTTGATCTCTTGCTAACCTGAACAGGGGGGAAGGACACAACAGCCTAGGTCATCCAATTATCCAACCAAATTGCTCTTATACTTCGGACACTTGCATTCCTAATGTAAGTGAATCTTATTCTCAAAGCCAGAAGCCACCTACATGTACCTTTGGCATTCCTAGCACCAGAGGTTTTAAGATAGCTTCTATTAATCTAGCTAGTTTATATAAAAAAATTGATCAGCTTAGGATCTATATGTTGTCTAAATCTGTTGATATTTTGGCTATAAATGAGACACGACTTGACCATACTATTTCAAACGGTGAAGTTAATATTCCAGGATACGTCATTGAGAGGAAGGATCGAAATAGATCTGGAGGTGGTGTGGCTCTCTACATTAGGAATACAATTAACTATAAACGCCTGACAAACCTCCGAGAAGATAATCTTGAGTTAATTTGCATTCAAATAACCAAACCCAAGACCAAGCCCTTTATTGTAGGAACTTGGTATAGACCTCCGGGGTCTGCCATTGAAATCATGAACAAATTCGAATTGGCTCTGGAAGATCTGGAAACCTATAATATGGAGGTTAATATTATTGGAGATTTAAACTGTGATGTAGGAGCCACGCCACCAGACCATAAAACTCTAAAATTATTAGATATGTGCAATGTGTACCAATATGACCAATTAATTAACCAGCCTACACGTGTAACACGGGATATATCCTCTACGATTGATCCCTTAAAATTTTCTCATGTTAGTGTTTCGGATATTGGTTTGAGTGATCACTGCCTTGTATATGCTATAAGGAAAATTTGTACACCTAAGTCCAGCCCTAAGGTAGTAACAAGCAGATGATTCAAACACTTTGATCCTGTCAGTTTCAGAAACGATCTTTTGATGGCCCCATGGCATCTTGTTGAGACTGAAAATGAACCAAACAGGGCATGGGAAATATGGCAACGAATGTTTCTACACATTGCTAATATTCATGCTCCCCTAAAGAGAAAGAGGGTAAGGGATAACTCGGCCCCCTGGATCACACCAGAACTTAAAAAGCTAATGTTTGAAAGGGATAAATATAAGAAAATTGCTTCAAAAATTCCAACTGATGCCAACTGGACTAATTATAAGTTCTTAAAAAACAATGTAAATTATGCATTCAAAGCAGCTAAAATAGAATACTATAACAACTATTTTAAAGAAAACTATGGCAATATCAAAAATACTTAGAAAGGAATAAACAAGATTTTGGGGAATGAATCTAAAACCACGATAATAATTAAACCTGAGGTAGGGGATAGCACATATAATAACCCCAGGGATATCAGTGCTACCTCAAATAAGCATTTCTCAGAAATCGGGCCATCTCTAGCTTCAGAGATCCCAGACACGCCTTCCAAGTTCACAGATTATATCACTCCTACAGAACATACTTTCAATTTAGAACATATTTCGAGTGATGAGATATTGAGATTAATTAATAAACTAGCATCTAACAAAGCCAGCGGGCTTGACAATATATCATCACGTCTTCTGAAGGAGGCTGCGCCGATAGTTACCCACTCTTTAACTTTTATAATCAATTCTTCAATCACTAGTGGAATTTTTCCAAATGAATGGAAGCTTGCCAGAGTTTCCCCAATATTCAAAGATGATAGTAAGACCGATCCTAACAATTATAGACCAATTTCGGTTTTACCTATCGTGAGTAAACTAATTGAAAGAATTGTTTTTAATCAATTTTATACATACTTAAATGATAACAATCTATTAACTGAATCACAATCAGGCTTCAGACCCCTGTTCTCCACAGAAACTACTTTATTGGAAGCCACAAATGATTGGTTTAGAAGTATTGATAATAATCTCTTAAATGGTGTAATATTCCTAGACCTAAAGAAGGCTTTTGACACCATGAATCACTCTATTCTACTACAAAAACTTGAGCTTTATGGTGTCAATTCTACATCTTTGGGTTGGTTTAGATCCTATCTCACTGAACGCAAGCAGAAAACCTTAGTTGATGGAGTGTTATAAGATTATTGTACCTTGAGCTATGGAATCCCACAGCGATCAATATTAGGTTCTCTATTATTTATCCTATATATTAATGATCTCCCGTCCTGTAATTTGTTCTCTAAAACAAGAATGTATGCTGATGATACCACCTTAACCACCACAGCTGAGGATCCAATCTCCTTAACCACCTTAACCACCCAATCTCCTCCAACTTCAAATGAATCATGATATAGAGCAGCAAGGATTATTACATAACAGAGCAGCAAGGATTATTACGCTCTCAAATTACGAAACACGATCTAGTCAGATCTATTGGATGAGCTAGGCTGGGAAAAACTGGAACATAGGAGAACTAGACAACTTGCTATATTAATGTATAAAATCCACAACAATCTTTCTCCATTATATCTGAGAAAGCGGATTTTTAATAATACTTCTAATGTCCACTCCTACAATCTGAGAAATTCTGAAATTAACTTGCATATTCCAAGACCTATTAAGTCAGAAGCAGCAAAATGTGGCCTTCACTACAGGGGGTCTGTCCTCTGGAATAAAATCCCTGTGGAAGCAAGAGATCAAACTAGTCTAAATGGTTTTAAATCACGCCTATTAAATAAGACAATATTTGATAAATTACTGTAAATTAAGTTATTCTAGGAAATTTATTGTAGGAAATTTATTGTAGGACTAATAGTAGTAGGTTTTGAATGTATACATAGTAATAATTATAATGATTCTTATGTAAATTTTACTTTTTATCTCAATCCCATTTAGTATTGTAATTAAGCTTCAAAAACTCATGAATAATTAATGAGCATTTTGTCCAATCAGATGAAGCAAATCAGTCACGTGCATGCTCCTTTATACCTGATAAAATCTCATCATTCTAAAAGGCCCGCGGAGGGATTTGAATTTTGTCCCAGGGGTTAACGGGGTTAATGATTGAGACAATGGAATTTCTATTGATGTTTCAGCTTTCTCATTGAATTGCTAATTAGGATGAACGTTTTATATAAAGAATACTAATGAACATGAAATTTTATATAAAGTTTCATCCTAATTAAGAATTCACTGATAAAGACCCCAAAATAGCAAAAAGTACACGGAACATAAGGTACCTAGATAATAAATTTTGCACTAAATTATCAGCAGACTACCGAGATACACAGATAATATTTTTTAAATGAAGTTATCCAACTACCATTACTTGTTTACCGAGCCACTGTTTAGTTCCAATTATGAAACCAAACTCAAAGCCGTAAAATAATAAAAACGTGCATCAAACTTACATATTTTGTGCCGGAGTAAAAAATTTAGAGTCTGCCATCATGTCAGTCACATCGCTTTCCAAGTCTTGAACTTTATCGAGGTAAGCCACGACACCAAATCCTTCAAGTGCATTGCGAAACGCCGCTTCAAACAACACGGTATGGTAATTTCTTCATGTCACTCCCTTGAGATGTTCCGCGTAATTGCAGGCGGTGATTACTCGAATATTTTGCATTGCGTTGTGAATACAAAGGTTCAATGGTTCATTAAGTAACTATTCCCTTGAGATGTGCGTCTTTCTTTCATTGCATTCTTAAAGCGTTTTTGAAGCCGTTTAAAACACTCACAGCACGTGTTTTATCAAGTCTAAAAATTCTCGGGCTTCGCCCTCGAATTTTTAAACTTGATAAAACACTGCTGTTCGTGTTTTAAACAGTACTTAACTCACGGCTCTCTGGAAGACCATATTTGTGAAGTGACTCCGTGTTAAAATAAAGATTATGATGATGATGACTAACGTAATGTTCGGAAGTTGATACATGGTCGTTATACGGGCTTGCCTCACGGTCACGGATTCCTACGGTATTATTGATGTTCCTCGGTTAGTGCGTTCTCTTGGTCGTTCGACTTTGCACACTACTTTCAGTATGGGTTTTCGTGAGATAGCATGGGTGCTTGTTTCTTGAGTACAAGTGTGTTTTTGTGGAGCATTGTTTCAAATTACATAAGTTAGCTTTGATTCTCTGTTCCATTATAACTCTATTTGCAGTGCGCGTTGTATATGTAGTTACGACCATTTCGTGGCCGTGCTTAACTTACCATAAGGAGTTTGGGGCTAAGTGTTATTGTCATCATACGTTTAGCATGTAGTTTGCCCTTTGCCTATTGTTCCTCACGCATTTTCTCTCGCTTAACGCTTATGCAGGTTTATATTACGCCATTGGTATTACTAGTTGGTTCGCCTTTCATGATTTAGTTTTTATTCCCCATTCATCCGTACGTTTGGCATCAGTTTCCAGAGTAATTCGCGCACACGTGCTCCATTTGTGCCGTGCTGTTTCCATTCGATGGGTTAGTCTTTATGTTCTATTTGTTTTATTTCATTCATTTCGGGGGTATACGCGTATTGTAGCATTTATGCTGTCTAGTACCCCTCCGCCGACCACCCCTTTCCCCATCACCTCCCCACCGTCCCCCCCCCCACCGTCCCCCCCCCCACCCCCACCCCGCCCTATTCCCCATGGCAGCGTGAAAGGGATACTAATTCCCTAGTCGGATTACTGACGCTCAGGCTGCCATCCCCTGGGTTTCCCGCGTCCACACATTCCACTGCAATTTATCCGGCTTGCCTCTGGCCGCTATTCTGGTCGTGCTCCCCAGGGGATGGCACGCCTTCCCAGTTTCCAACCTTACTCCCTGCCGGTTTGTCCGTCTTATACTCTGGATTGTGCCGCCACTGTATTGACCTACAGAATATACCTGCTATATAGTTATTAGTTTGTTGGGCGGACATGATGAGTCATGTGGGCTGGCTCAATACCCACACCACATCCAATTACTTGATGCTGGCCCAATTCCTACGCCCTCGGGGTCCGACTGAGTTCAGTGCTTTCCGCTGGGGTACCCTTACCGCTGGCTCCTCTTCTATCTACTCCGACATAACACCTTGAGGACTACGTCAACGCCTTTCCTCCCCCGGCCTCAAATTCAGTTTAAAATGGAGTTCCCTGATCTCGCGCGGGCGACAACGCCCATTCTTATTGCACGAGCATAAAGGGAATGATGCGAATAGGATACTATTCGCAACAGTCCCTTCCAGAGCGAGTATAAATAAGAACTCCACCAAGGTTCGTCGCACAGATCGCGTCAGGATCACTATATTTAGTCTTTTAAAGTTACAAAATACAATGACTGCACGTGAAAATGCACACAGTCGCGTACATCTTCACCGTTCTCTGCAAAAACACAACGTGAAAATCCCAAATTTTACGCTTAATTTACTCGTTTTATGAAAATTTTGATAAATTATTTTCTTGTTTATCAGAGTTGACAACCAAACCTGGTTTTCCTCACGATGCTATCCCACTCTTGACTTTAAAAATATTCAAAGGGATGGAAAATCAAAGCTTTAATAAAAATTTCCCCCATGCCACGACGTTGTGCTGATTATTAGGTACCTTGTGTTACGCTACACGAATTGGTGACAGAGCTTGATTCTCTCAATTCACTCTTCTTAATATTTATGTGCATATAATTAGCTACTCGAAAACGAGGCTATCCCCGCATCGTTGCTTAGCTTAAAAGCAAAATGGCGTCGCGGACGGAACATTACTGTGTTCCTCTATGTATAGGAGGCAAAAGGATAAATCCTGAATTGTCCTTTCGAACTAGGATGCACGTTGCGGCATCCTCGATGCGGGGATAGCCTCGTTTTCGAGTAGTGAATTAGATATGCGCATAAATATTAAGAAGAGTGAATAGTCTGACTCACAACTGAAATGAATTTCACAGCCAGTTGCATGAAAACCTCCTTATAACACCCATAACGGGTGACAATATTTAACAGTTGTTTCCCCCAGTGAGTAGCCAATTACAGCGCGCGAAAAGCACCATTCACTTGTATACTAAAAACTGATATTTGTCACACGTCATGCACCCTCTGTCACGCATTCCCTGTCACGAACGCTTTGTTTAGCTAATTGAATAATAAATATCCTATTTTATTTCCCCGGCTTCGTAAACAACTTACTCCTCAAAAGGCTCGCCATAATACATACGGGGATCGTAAAAATGCACGAGTTAAAGTCCGCGGGAAAGTTTACAGACAAATGTATGGAAAACTGAAAACACGATTGAACGCTTCCCAGCACAGCTACATCCCTCAAATTTTGATCAGTTAATCTTTTACCTGGTATCTTAAGTTTACAGACAGTGAATATTTCAGAAATTCGAATTTACAAAAATTATTTAGCATCGGATTCCCATACAAACAATGTAACTTCTAAGCTTCTCACTGTCCCCTGCATTTACGAGGCTATTGCAGAGTTCGGGTACAAAACGACTTTGATTCTGTATATACTCTACCAAGAGATGGTCTCCAATGAACTACCGTTAAGGAAAATAAAAGGTTTCAAAAAGCATACTCGAGATAAGAACAATTTTTTTTTCAAAATATAAATTATTTAACCCGGGATAAAAAAAGCATGGCGCGACCTCAATAGGCCATTTTGACGATGTTGCGCACGCATCAGTAGAACAATAGACGCGAGCTGCTAAGACTCGTTCTGGTTCAACAGCCTTTTGTTATTTAAAACAGATAGCCATTGTTCTAGCTGCGCGCGCAACATCGTCAAAATGGTCTATAGCCACCGTAGAAGGTGCCGTTTGTATGAAAAAGACAACTAACTAATAAATGCGTATATTTTGATTTCAAACCACGTCGAATCCAACGACCAGATTCCATGCCATTCCATGTTTTTTCAGGGGATCAATTGCGGTCCTCATGGGGCGCCAGGATCATTTAATATTATATTTGCAGACCTGTACCGTTGGATGAGTTTGTGGCATACTCGGGGTGGCATACTGATTTACAAGCAGATTCGTTCGATTATATAGACAAATTATATCTAGAATGTTCGATTGAAACCGCCTGTGATATTGACTGTCGCGTTGCCGAATTCAAAGGCATTATTTACTGGACTCTAGCTCTCTCTCCAGCGACCTTCCAGTCTATGGAGCGGTCGAAAGAGGACTGGTCAGGACTAACGCGTATCCAGATCTGTTTACGCCGTTTTACGGAAAACGGTCAGATTTTCGGAATGGTCAATCTCCGCCGACGTTAGGCAAAATGCTTTTTTTCCCTTGAGAATTAAGCTCAATCTCCCGAGTTCATAGATTGACTATTAGATGCGCATGTCAGAAATGTAACCAGGCCACACCATAATAATATGGTGTGGCCTGGGTTTACTGAATAGTCCTGTTTCGTATTCTAAAATTACCGCTGAATGCAACGAGTACAGACGCATGTACGCAGGGTTAGCCTCATTCTGAAGTTAAACATTCATAAATACTAGCGAGAAGGTGGGCTATTCACAACACTGTGTATTGATGTAGTTTCACGTTTTGCACCTTCTAGCTGGTATTTAAGAATGTTTAACTTCAGAATGAGGCTAACCCTGCGTACATGCGTCTGAAGTTATTGCATTCAGCGGTAATTTTAGAATACGAAACTGGACTATTACATCAATGTTATGCCTTGAAAGTGTGCAATTATAAATTTGTACCAAAGTTTGAACAGCTAGAAGCATTTAATCTATGCAAAGGGAATAATGTCTTCGTCAACTGCATGCAGCACTGGGTTTTGCAAGTCGCTGGTTTGTACTTTATTTCCTTTCGTGCGTGATTCTTTAAGATCTTCACCACAACCAGACGATTATAATTTTGATTTCTCCACTCGTATTAACAAATCGCATACATTTTTCCATTGTCCGTACTCGAATTGATCATAGAAATGACGTCATAAAATGTTCAGAACTCGAGTGGAACAACGAGAGCAGCGAGTTCTTTCATTGCAAAGTTTTGGAAATTTTATAGCGTCATATCTATGATCAATACGAGTACGGACAATATAGTGGCAAAAAGTATGCGATTTGATTATTTTACAACGACGAAGCACTTAGCTTCGAATGAGTGCGTAATAAACTGCTTTGGAGTCGAAAATTAAAAGGCCATTGAAAGTCAAAACGTAAACACTTCTAATTAACGGCGCCGAGAGAAAGCTTTCTTTGACAAATGGCAGCATACAAGGAAATTTGATTCACCGATTAACTTCTGTCATTGCTTGTGAAATCCTTTCTTGTTTTTTTCTGGATCAGAAAAGTTCTTGTTATAATTCAAGACTTCTGAGCTCTGAGAGAACACGTCGAAAAGTGTGAACCAAATTCGCCGAAACTTTCTCCACTCAAGAGAAAACTCACATTTTGCCAAATGGCACACTACAAAGAAGTTTGACTCACCGATTAACTTCTCCTAGTGATGAAATGCTTGTGAAATCCTCATTTTCTTGTTTTTGGAAGAGAAGTTAACAACCATTTGAATTCACAAACTACCAACGCTTGCGAGTGACGTCATTTTCATTGTCAATACTTAAATTGGCGTACTCCGGATCCTAAAGTCGCTGTAATTTAAGGCGATGAATAGCAACTGAAGGCGACTTAAGCAATTTCGGAGGAAAATTTTAGGCGACTTCAGGCAACTTAAGGCGAGTTAAGAAAAATTGAAGAATTGCTTGTTGCAACTTTGGGCAACTTAGTTAAGCAAAACTGATTCTTAAGAGTAACTGCTGAATACCCTCTTAAAGCGACTAAATTCGATTTAAGGCGATTTAAGGCGGCTTTAGGACCCGGAGTAGGCGGCTTACATTGTACATAGGGGAGAGCCAATCAGAAAGCGAGCAAATTGGATGTTGTTGTAAAGATCAAATGTCTAAACTAAAGGAGCAAGGGGTAACAGCAGTGAAGCTGGCTGATCTCAGTGAAAACGAAATACATGGACTCGAACCTCAATCTTAGTGTAAATACAAAATGCTCTCACCTGAAGGATTTAGTCGTAGAGCCATACGAGAAGTAATAAAGAATCTAAGCAAGAAATTGTGTGTGTTTCTTTTTCGGGAGGACAAATGTTGCGACAAATTCTTTACTGAGAATCGGCTATTTTAAAAATTCAAAGAAACGGCATTTACTCGGACGGCGCGAATTTGACCTTATTCCTGATTGGACTGTTTGAGCAGGTGCATGCAATCTCTTTCCCACGACCTTCCAGTCTACGGAGCGGTCGAAAGAGAGACCAGGTCACGCCTGCTGAGAAGTGTCTATCGTACGATCTCCTTATAAGGAAGCACAGTAGGCCGCCATATGTACGTGTAGAGGGTCACTAAAGTACGTGAGAGAGGTCACTGATGTACGTACAGGAGACTCGTCCCAGCTTTCGATTGACCGTGAATTTTCCAAAATGGCGTAGGAAAGCGGCCATGAATCTTTTCTAGGCCCACTCGTTTAATCAATCATTTTGAAACTTTCAGCCTCACAAACTAAGTAGAGACTTATTCCCTTTTACCGAAACTTCACATGCACTAACACTAAACCCTAACCCGTAACATAAACCTAACCCTAACCGTCAGTAAACAAGTTCCCAGGTAAACGACGAGGTCTCGCCTACCTAGAGCTAGGGTTCACAGGTAAACGTCTTCTCACTGGCCTTGGGCTAGGATTTATAGACAAACGACGAGTTTTAACCAAAATATAGAGGGAAAAAATAAAAAATTGGGAAAAAAATATTTCTGGGGTTCGAACCCGAGGCCTCAGATTGTAGACCACGTGTGGTAACCACTACGCTAAGCGACCATCGATGCTCGATCTTGTGACCAATTTTAACACATAACACTACCCGCACACTGCGCGTCTCCTGTGCATCAGTGACCTCCCTCGTGTACTTCAGTGACCCTCTACACGTACATCCTTATAAGGAAGTCGTACGACAGATACTCTTGGGCCTGCTTCCAGCAAAAATAAAACACAATGATCAGTAATTAGGAGCCGTTGGGAAAACTAATTTATTCTCCACCTGACATCACAAATTGCAAGAGGCTGTGAGGAAGGTTCACAATGTTTCTCCGACTCGGGACACAATCAATTGAATTTTAATCTAAGGCTCTTAATTGATTCGTAGAGCTGAAGTTGATTTAGGGTTCATGAAGTTCTTCCTGTTTTTCATTTGGCCTGAACGGAACTTTGCACGCAACATATCCTTGGCTTTCACGTGACGTCATCAAAAAAAACTAAAATCGAAAGTATAAGTTCTACAAAGCTGTTCTTTGTATATATTCTAGACATCGATAATAAACGTCCACGCAGAAAATTTCACATCGATGGGGTGTATTGCCTTCCAGAGTAAATCAATTTTGAATCTTATGACAGAACGATCCAGCGTGCTTTCCGGAAGGCATACAAATCCATGTAATTGTGTCAATTTCTTTTTTTAACTCAATAAAACTTTAAAAGTTGCACTCAAAGAGTTTTGGAGTGAAACCCAATGACTTTGATGGAATATTAAGCTTATTTGTATTTTCGTTTTATGGCCGCCATATTTGTGCCCCAGAGAGGGACACAAAGATGGCGGCCGCATACAAAGTACTGTAAAATTGTCATACATTCATTGGCCCACAGCTCCGTTAGGAAATAATCTAATGTTCCAAAATTTGGGTTATAAGTGTATTTTTGGTAGTTCTACAAGGAACAAGGTGTTTTATTTGATTTTATCAGTGCAAACTAATTTTGCGATCGCGTGTCGTGACGATGAAAACCACCAGTTTTTTCGAAATCCCTAATAAACGAAACGAGAAGATTTGATAAGAAAACAGTTTTCACATTTTTATTCCTCAGCTTCGCGTGACTCAAGTGAATTCGTAGGAAGGAAATTCTGAGCTTGAAAGCGTAAAAACAATAGCAATAATTTAGCATTATTCTTAGCATTCTCATGCAGGAGGTACGCACATTATGTTTTGCGAGGGTGTGGAACGACATGTCACTGCATCGCAATCTGTTGTTTCTTTTTCTATAGACAGTTAAATTTGGCGAAACAACATTTAAGGGTTTGTGTGGGAAGTACAGCCATTACTCACGTAATGTAGTATACCTATGTAGTATGTGTCCCGATTATCACTCGATCGACAAACATTTAATATTATTATTGGCATATTAGGTAAATCTGCAAATAACGCACGAACGCGCTCAAATGCACAGGAATGCAAGATATGAGATCTTACTGACCTTACCATAAGGCCAGTTGTCCCAACTTGTAACAAGAAGAGAAAAATCTACAGTCGATGGCGGAAAATAACGCAAATTTCGTTATGACACAAAAGAACAGAACAGTGCGGTACTACAGAAACTATGACATTTCTGACCGACTCCAATTTTGCGATCTTTGGGCAACTGGCCTCACTCTAACACTATACTATTGTCACCAGACCTTTTTCCGCGTGGAAATCAGATATGAATAAGATGCGCTTGGGTATATAGTATACGTAGTATATGTGTATCTTCTTTTCCATTGATTATTACTATTCTTTCTCTTGTCTGACTCTTCATACTTTGTCAATATATGATAATTCCTGAGGTGTCAGACTCGATTAGTTATCTTTAGTTACTTCTGGTACCCCAAGCACTGTTGCAGATTGAAGATTATTCGAGATAGAATTTGTTTTAGAATGAGTGTAAATAGAAAGATTGTTGTTCAGTTGTTGAGTAATTTCTTTGCAGATTAAATTTATATGATAAACAACTTATTTGCCTGAAGGCTCGCCAGCACACATAATTTAAAACACACAGCCGTAGGTATTACAGCTGGTTAGAATATGGTCACGTGACCCACTCAGCCAATTAGAGTTCAGCATTTGCTCGCTCTTAATCTCAAAGAAACTAAGTACTTAGAGGATACTAATAAGGCTTTTGTTATCCTTTGTTCATAAACCTTATTAGTAGTCTCTATAAGTACCTTTGGGCTGGGATGTTTATAAGCCGTTGGCCTGGTCTCCTTCTACTTCTAATCAGTATTTGAAGGGACGTGAAAGAACCTGCTGTACTACTCGAAAAAGAGTAGGGGATTGTCACCCGGTACAGCAGCCTGGCCATTTTATCCACCACACACTCAACATTGTAAACTGCGTGGCAGCTATTAGCGCCGTTAGCAGTTCGACAAAAATCACTGACGGGATATTTCAGTAATATGTAAAGCGCCATGAGACTGTGGTGGTATGGCACTATATAAATATGGCCATTATTACTTAGAGCACACTAGTTATTTTAACCCCACATTTTCCCTATGAATTCCTTCGTGGGCGTGACCATATTCTAAGGAGGTTAGATAATGAACGCTCGTGTTTTATGGCATTTAGAATGTCTTGCGCTCTACGCGCTCGTGGATATATTAATGAATGCAAACCATTCCAAATGCCATAAACCATTCGCGTTCATTATCTAACCTATACTTAGCCGACTAATTAACAATTAGGATAATGGACTCGAACTTTCTATTCGACAAATAAAGTGTGTCCGTCGAGGAACTATCGCCTGATAACGCATTTCAAGGCTTAAATGCTAGTTTTAAGAACATCAAATTTCCAAGGAAACAATCAGCCGATAGTTCCGAGACAAACACACTCTATTTGTCGTTATTGTTCATCACAAAATTGTCTTCCACTCTCAGCGGGCACTACTATACAAATAGACTGTGTCCGTCGAGGAACTATCGGCTGATAGTTTCCCTTGGAAATTTGATGTTCTTAAAACAAATATAAGCCCGAGAACGAAGTTCGAGGTTTTAAAACATCAAATTTCCGCGGGCAACTATCAGCCGATAGCTCCTCGACGGACCAACACTCTATTTGTAGAATAGATAGTGAGTAGCTTAGCCAAACAGATTGCAGGATTCGTGATAGAACACTAGTTGGTTTCTACTAACTGAACACTTAGTATAAATCAACTAGTGGACTATTACGAATCCTGCATTCTGATTGGCTACTCTACTATATGTCTATTTGTGATAGCCCATGGTAGAGAAAAACCGCACGCATTTTCACGAAATAATAACATATTTTCAACTTCAATGTGTTTCTTTCTATTATTTTCTACTATCTGACTAGTTAGTTTATACTAAAACAATTAGACCTCTCGCCCTCATGGGCTACGAATTAAATAGCCCATTCGGCTGCGCCTCATGGGCTATTGACTCGTAGCCCATGAGGGCGAGAGGTCTAATTGTTAAATAGATAACTCGGATGCAATTGAATCATCTAAAAACCGTGCCTCGTAAAATATTTGTCCGTCCCTTAAGTAGGGATCAATCATATTTGACAGATTAGTGTGCGAACCCGCGCACTAAACTGGAACGAAAATACGAATGATGAACAAAAGTATGCGGCCAAAGTTACTAAACTGCCTATAATCATAATTTATTGCACACATTCTTCTATGCTTATAGGTAGTGATAGGTGAAATGTGACGTGAAGTATAAATAACGTTGAATAAGGAAGGAAGACGAGTTACGTGTGGACATCTTTGAATTTGGTGCGGCCGGCAAATGAATTAGGTTCGGCCAGGAGCCCATTTGGTTCGGCAGATGATGTCGCTGTTCGTATGTGCCGAACTGTCATGACATCTTAAAAATTGATTTTACGCGAAGTTATTATAAGATCCAGACGGCCCAGATTCTCTGATAACTATCAGAAAACGGTTTATCGAATGAAGTCATCAGTCACTATTAAGTTTACTCTGGGTTCCAGAGCCGGCCTTTGTGACGGAAAGGAGCCTATAGGAAGCTTCTCTCTGTCTCTCGTCGCTTCGCCCCTCAATGGCGGTGCTTCGAGCCTTACTCTTAGAACCTCTGGTATCCAGGTATATTTTAAAGTTCGGCGTACTTGACAATTCACGAACATACACAGTCATGAAGTTCTAGCATCAGTTTTAGACCAAAAGTGAACACTGAACGTTTTAAGAATAGCTTTGTAAATAGGTTAATTTTTCAGTGATTATAGGTTAGCAGTTATGTTCTAGTTCACATAATCTTACTTTGTATAAACCTTTAAAACTGGTAGTTTTTAAAGGCCGCTGTCAACCCGCAAATGATAAACGTTCTCATGACGAAAGACAAAAATAACTACTCAGATTAGCAGAGTAGCTATCCAGGTATATACTGGAGAAAATTTGAGACGATGAAGGATGGCAAAGATTCCAGTGCATGAAAAAATACTGCTTTTAAGAGAAATTTAGAGTAACTTGTAATCGGTCCACTGTAACCGAAAGCAAGTTTCTAGAATAAGCTCTTGTAATCCACTTTAATATTTGCCTTCCTCTATCGAAAAAGCTTGAAAAGCCTACCAGGACATTCAAATGTATTTCTCTTCTATCTCAGGGTGTTATGTTGTAATTTTGTTTTAAAGAAACTATGACAGTTGAACTCAAAGAACGCAAAGAACAATCAAACTGCACTGTACTTGCGTCATTTTACTCAGAATCACGATTGGCAAGTACTCCGGAAACGTGGGTGTAAATACTCAAAAATAGAGGCGTTTAACGTACTACGCCGCCCACAATGACACGGGACGAGAAACCGATGCCATTTGATTAATAGCTGCAAGGTAGTCCTTAATCCAAATCTTGATATAAAACACTCAGTTGTTCACGGGACAGTTAGTGTGGCTTTTCTTAAAGAGGTGGAAGGAGTGTTTCTCTAAGCGCTTGAAGAACAAAAATGAAAGTTTCCACCGCTTCTAGTGCTGCGGTCAATTTTGGTTTCACAAGAGAAGATGAAACTGAGACTATTGAAGTCAATCTTCATTCTTTATTTTCTCAACAAGCTGCAAAGTTTCCTCAAAACATCGCAGTCGAATACGGAGATGTTAAAATCAGCTATGCAGATCTGGAGAGAAGAACTAACCAGTTTGCAAGAGTTTTGCAGACGAGATTTGATATCAAACCAGAGAACGAGAATGTGGTCGCTGTTTTGCTACCAAGATGTTCAGAGCTGTACTTTACGATGTTGGCAGTTTTGAAGTGCGGTGGAGCGTACGTATGTATCGATCCGCAGCATCAAAGAAGCAGACTGGAGTTTATTCTTCAAGACACTAACGCTGTCGTCTTGGTAACCACTTCTCGGAGCCATGCTGATATAGTTGACATTGAACTGGCAGACACCAAAATACTTGACGTCAAAAGTTCCTCGCTGAAAGGTGACATTTCTCTCCAATCTGACGACCCAGTGGAAGCTACCGTCCCAGAATCAAATCTCTGCTACATTATTATCTACACATCTGGTAGCACGGGAAAACCCAAAGGAGTAGAAATCGAACATAGAACTGTTGTGAACTTTATCAATGGGGAGCTGGAAATATTCCCCGTTTGTGCAGAAGACAGAATTCTTCAAGGTTTCTCTCCCAGTTTTGATGCGTCGGTGGAAGAAATATGGCTGGCGCTTAGTACCGGTAAGGTTATGTTCGGAATTAAAAAAACTATTTTATTTGTCATAAAATTTAAATGGAGAAGCACGCTTTTTATTTTTAAGATGAAAAATACAACCTACATTGTTGTTATCCATACCCATCTTACCAGAATCAACAATTTTTGCGTAATAACTATATATGTCTCACATGCCAACCAGATGAAGAATGTCAGAAAAGAGTGTGTGTACAGAAAAAATCATGTTTTTTTTATGTAACGAGTGGGATACTTACGGTATGAACCTTTTACTTTGCCTGAGTGTTTCGCGTGCCATCAATTCCATTGGGAAAAAAGTTCGTTCTTCAAGAGATTTTCATATCAATGTATCCTCTCGTGCGTTCACAAGAAATAAAAGAGGGAACATTACATGTTATCTGAAACGGGGCAATAAAAAAAGGTATATTAAACAAAGAAAATTAGGAAGAAAAAAGACAGAAAAAGTAAAGTGAAAGTCAGTTTGGTGTCTGTCATGTGGAGTAGTTATTTGTTAGTGTTCTGTAACATATATCCCATAGTGGCATATCAGCCATAAGTTGTCCGTGATGTCGACCCACTTATCTCATGTACGTCATATGAAACAAGAAGCTGCACGCAGCTTGAACTCCGGCGTATCTTTTGCAACGCGGATGCTCTCATACACCTCAGTGCGTGTTTGGCACATTAATACGAATGCACAATCAGATCCGGAAGTACGCACAGACGACAGTCGATCTGATCTAAAACTCCACGAGTGAGACCACGAGGAAATACAAGTACAACACGAACACAAGTAGAACATTAGTGAACACGAGCGAGGTGAAGTAAGCCAGGATACTCTTGGATGACACTGACATAGCCCCAAAATACTAGGATACAAATGCTGACGAACTGATCTAAAACTCCACACGAGTCAGAACACGAGTGCACTAGCGATTCATAATTTAATTAGCAAAAGATTATAATAAAAAAATCAATAATAAAAATTGTGTTATCATCTTAGTTGTTTCAGGTTACCTGTTCTTAGCTGACCCTGTGTATTTGGCACTTTGCGAATGCACAATCAGATGCGAAAGTTAACACGCACAGTCAATCTGATCTAAAACTCCACATGAGTCAGAACACGACAGGAGCCCCATTACCAGGAGCGTTCCTCTGTTATGGGTTGGGTCCCCAGCACAGGAGTAGATGAGGCTATTTTTAGATTCGAAATTCCCACGAAAAGAGGTTGCCGCCATGTTGATGCCCTTAAACAATAGATTCCTCGTTAGCTTCTTTTGTTGGGGCACCAACATTTGAATCTCTGGGGATTGAGTGAAAACCAGCAATTCGAATTCCCGCGTTGAAAGTGAGAAGAATGATAATGAATAGCTATCTGATTGACTAAGAATAGCCTACCTTTGTTCTTTTTCGCGTGAAGCGCAATGCTAAAAATTATAGCCTCATCTACCTCTGTGCTGGGGTACAGACACAGTGGGGAAGATGGACGCTACTGGTAATGGGCTCCTGACACGAGTAAACACGAGTGAACACGAGCGACTTCAAGTAAGCCAGGATAGCACAGGAAGCCCAAAATTACTAGGATGTGACCTAAAATTCTACAGAGTCAGAACACTAGTGCACCAGCACTTTGTAATTAATTTTCTAACTTAATTAACAAAAATCATAACAAGAAAGTTATTAAATGTCCAGTTCGCACGACCTCATATGCCTGCGTGTTCTACCTGTGGAGACTAGAGAATATTAACCATAACTGAACTGGATATATATTAAACTTTGTTACACGGGTCACTATCGGTGTTTGATAAGCGTTGTGGTATCACACTTGCTCTGTAGACGGAAGGCCCAAAATGAATCATGAAAAATTCATCTTCATTTTGGTTTCTGGAGGTGGATTATGGGTTTCCTGTGGTCTTATGGTCCCCAGGATCCTCTCGGTCAGACCCAAGATGGCGGCCATCTTGGATCTGACCGAGAAGGACCCGGGGACGAGGTTAGGTTGGGTTTCCAATTCCCGTTCTCTCGATAAGTTAGCATTGTTTTTGAGTCAGTTTGTTACAATTTATCAAAACCTTGGGCAATTCCTATTGAGAATTACTCCAAATTCAAACATTTTAGAACGGCAAAATTATAATATAATTATTCTTATTGTTAATTATTCTAGCTGACTGCGGACCAGTAGCAGTGTTTTCTCACAACCTAAATCGAGTGGCGGAATATTCTATACTGCTGATATGATGGCCCAAGGCTTTCAAGTTGAATCGCTTCTACAAGGTGATCTGCCGATCCCATTGCATCCACCTATACCCCGACAACATTATTTACACCGCTAGTTTATCATCCTAAGACGTTCTCTGATGTATATGGCAGTAATGTTCGTATCAGGATTTTTTGCGAGATATTTATTGTATTAATTAACCTTCGGCATCAAGGCAACTCTTGGCATAGAAGTGAAATTATGCTTGATAAAAGGTGTTCAAGAGTCCAGGAGAACTCTGAAATAAGTGGATGCACAACCAGTAAAGAGTACTCTTCAACTGGGAAATTTATCAATTATGATGGTTTGAGGTCAACTTGCCGACGAAAACAACAATATTAAACTCGAAGTGGAATATTTATTATTGATTGTTTGTACTGCGTCTGAGTATACCAGAACTGTGCTTTCACTGCTTGGGAACTCTCTTTCGTTTATTTGCTCGATAACAGAAAAAAAAACATTCTAATCACATATCCGAAGTTGTTGTCCTTTAGATCCAGAAATAATTATTAGTCAGAAATCCAATGAAGAATTCGACACAAACAATGTAAACAAACACATACACGTTCGCCTAAAATTATAATATTTAGTGCTAGAATTAATGTAACATACTGATTTCGTGATCGATCAGTCACGTAACACAGTTCCAGCCATTTCTTATTCAGGTTTTCTCTCGCAATCTAGGATTAATCCGAACTCGTGTGATTTTCAAAGAGCATTTAATATTTGCACGATCTCTGGTTGTAGGGGTATAGAATGGTCAAATCCGAGACTCGCTGAGACCCTTGTTACTCTTTTTTGAAACGCCGAGATTTCGAGACTTGCTTGAATTTTGCCGAGACTCACAATTTTTTGAGAGACCATTCTATACCTTGGCTTCAACAGCGGCTTTACTGCCAACTGGCCATGGTAGACGAAGGAAACAAATGTCGCCCGCCCGAAAGCACAGTGGAGAGCCAACAAGAGTATATATTTTGTCTGCAACATTTATATCAGTGTTTTGATTCTCTTTAACCCCAGTGTAAACTATCGTCTCTTCAGAAGATTCACTCCATAAATATCCCGCTTGTCGGTATTTATTTCATTTAAAAGCCCAATGAGGATTTATGCTCCAAAGTTGATCTTCCTCAGCTCAGACATGCATAATGTCTCTCACTCCAGTAGAAAGATACTCTAGCCAGGTTATTCTTAGCTGCCCGCTTTCTGACAATGACTCATTGAAATCCATACCTCATCGTCTCGCCATGTCTGAGAGCTTTGAACTTTCTTATCTCAGCGCGCCTGACGAAATCTAACCTGAGATTATAATTCGATACCTTTTATATCTAAACCTGTTTGGATACACTTAAGCTGATATTGTATTTCGCTGACGTTTTTAATTGTGCATTAGATCTGTTCAGACAGAGCAGATCAAATGTATTATGTTGTTGGTGTATTTTTAGGTCTATAACAGTTCCTTTACAAGAATCATAAGATTAAAAAGTAGTTAAAAAGAACTGTAGCGCCTCGAAGTCTCACGCGTTGCTCATTTCACATTCCCACAGTGGTAATTATACGGCGATGATATTATGCGATGTAAACAGTGTTTAATAAATCTATAACGTTTAATGCGCATGCCTCCTGCTTTATCGCTCGATCACAGCGTCTCCGACCCACATTGTTAGCGGCAAAGGTCAGAACTGATCAAAATTGTCACAGGACAGAACAAAAATAATAATAAAAAAAAGACACAGACTGCATTTTAAGACTCCGGCTGCTGCCATAGCAGCGCCGGAGTAAAAAGCTAACAATGACTCGGCAAAGACCAAACTTATAAAATAACCATATGTATAATTTTCCTCGTAGTTTGAAAATCATAGAACATGTTAATCAACAAATAAAATTATTTTTGTACAGTGATATTTAATTCTTTAGTTTTGTCTTATTAAGGTGCTCTTTAGCTCTATATGAACTGAAACTTATGTTGACTACACAGAAATGTTCATTATAATTCTTCCTTTTTAATTTATTTGAAAACCAATATTTTGTTAGATTAACTTGTGTTAAAGTGCTCTCTATAATCTCCGTAGAGTTTACCGACCTTAGGCGAAAAGAGAAATCGAATCGTTCAAGATTTCATCAGTTTTTCTCACGTGCTTAGCGTGTGATTCCCTACCGTGAGATATTGCACTCACAACCGCCCACGTGATCCTGTTGGCAATAACGCAATTAATGATGCAACGAAATTGATCTCGTATGACAAATGACGCCATATAGATCGTCCTATAATTGATCGATTTTCTTAGACTACGTGTTCACGGGAATAATAATAATAACAACTTTATTTACCGGGGGTATAAACACTTGACAGTTAAAACTGATAAACTCGTGGCCCTAAAAAAAGAATACAAAATAAATATATATATGTATCTATAAAACTACTAGCGAATAATTACTACTATGTGAGATAGGTAGATGACGTTTGTACAGAGTAAGTTATGAAACATATAAGCTAAGAAGAAAGAATAAGAAAAGATAACATACTCGTATGGGCCCGTATGACATCATTGTTATAAAAATACACTATAGGTATACTAGATTGTTTTGAACATTTTATCTAAAATTCTTAAAGTGCCAATGAAATGAAAAATTCGATCCCGTTTTTATTTTATTTTATGAAATTCTAGGCTTCTCTTAGTCATTTTGTGCAATTAAAAATGAATTTGGAGAGCGCGAACATATTTTTTTTTCGTATCGAAGTCAGGCAAAATTGCCAAAATCAGGCGACACTTTTTCTGCAGTTAATGATATGGTAATCACATGCATGACGTCACTAGGTCTGTGCATTTATATTCGTCTCCATAAATACTACGAAATAAGTGCATTTTTGGCCAGTTTTCAATTTAAATATGTAATACTTTGAGAAACCTTTGACGATGGCCATAAATTTTCTAATAGAATCCTTGCAGTCAGCCATATTTACTTTTGTGAATATAAATGTAGGACCTAGTGACATCACGCATGTGATTAGCATATCTTTAACGGCATAAAAATTGTCGCCTAATTTTGGCAATTATGCCTGACTTCAATAAGAAATAAAATTATGTTCGCGCTCTCCAAATTGATTTATCATTGCACAAAATGGCTAAGGGAAGCCTATAATTTAATAAAATGAAATAAAAATGAGATTGATTTTTTCATGTCATTGGCACTTTAACTAAACGTGACCTTGCTAATTTAAAAATAACCAGGCAATATGTGTAAACTATGTTAAGTAGGAATTTGCATGTAACTCCTGTAGCATTAATATAAAAATGTAGCACTAAACTATAACGTTAGCTAGATTATTTTAAGCATTTTACACAAATATAAGTATAAATATTATTACGACTAATTTGACTCAATTCAGGACAAAGTAAAACACGGAATAGTACTATTCTGCTAAAGGATTACTCAGGCATGTTATAAGCTAAATATATTAATTCAATCAATCAACAACTTTATTCCAGTGTCTAAAACTACTAGCTGGCCACAAGTAGCCTACTAATTGGGGACACTATAAATAAAACTTCACTATAAATAAAACACTATAAATAAAACTGAGTTGACCTTATTGTGAATTGTGATAACAAACAGTCTTCGTTTATATTATAGCTATATGACTATATATCTGTTTATCTAAAAAGTACTTTCGCAGAGCCTACTTAAAATAATTTAGGGAGTCTTTCTTTCTAATTTCTGGTGGGATGCTATTCCATAGCTTTGTTCCTGTCACTTTGAATGTTCTGCCACCTTCAGTTTCGCGCTTATATCTGTGACAAACTAAATTTATGTTAGAGTGTCTGCTAGATCTATTATGCAGGTCTGAGTTTCTAACAAGTAAATGTTCCATGTAATTTGGGGTTTCGCCAATGATTCGCTTGTAGATTACACAGCACTTCTTTAGATTTATTTCGTCACATAAGGGTAACCAATCTAAGTCTTTAAATAAGCTTGCGCTCCTTTTCTTCGCGTCCGCGTCAAGTATGACCGCGCAGCTCGCTTCTGTAACTTGGACACCTGATACATGTCAGTTAAAATTTTGGCGATTTGTCAGTTAGCCCTAGTTAATCATCACTAGAGAAAATTGACAATGTTTGACCCACAAAAACCAAATTTGTCAGTTATTTTTAAGGCCGTTTGTAGTCAGTTAACCCCATTCAGACCCTCATATAATCCTTATTTAGTAGATAAGCGTTCTCTAAGTTCTTTCCAAGGCTAACATCATACTGACACTTAGAAGAAACATACATATCAAAAGTTAAAGAAAGTGTCTAAAAATGTTAAAAATGCTAAAAATACCACACTCTAAAAAGGACACTAAATACTTAAATATATAAATACAGCCAAGTCATGTAAAAAAAATATATTTACAAAATCATTCATGTATCGAGCGGTGTTAATAGCCCGCTATTGATATATGATTCACTTTTCACGCACAAAGGTTTCAAAAAATTAAATAATTGAATATTTTCTCCTTTCACGAATCACTGAGCATTATTTTCCAGTGCCTCATATCGAAACCTTGATAAGTGAAGCATATATAAAGTGAGCTATTCTCTGCTTATAACAATATTTCTTTCTTAAGGTAATAATAAATTGTTCATTGGCCTTAGGAATGAGTACATTTATCTGCTGGTTCGGTGTGTTCTTGACCTTATTGAAGATATTTTCATCATACTTTTAATTTCTTACAACCGATTTCAGTGATACGTGTACAGAACATTCATTCGACGTAAGCATTCCACACAATCATTCGTGGTTTTGACTCGGTACTGAATCGAATATTCAATTACTCGACAGACATCGATAACATGCATTGCCGACCAGAAGTGACGGAAATTTGCATGGAATGATTATGTCTAATGTAGGCTTAGACACAATTTTTTTTTTAAGGATTTTTAGAGGATCAGAAGATTTTTAGAAATTTTGGGGATTTTTAGAAAAAAATAGGATTTGGGGAGATTTTTAGATGATTTTTAAGAAAATTTTTTATATTTTCTTTGCCGCTTTATTTAGAATTCCGATGAAATGATAATTTTATGCCTATTGTTTACTAATTGGTGACTAATAGGTGACTAATTGGCCAGCGGTGTTTCTCTTTTCTAATGCTTCCCATCATTCCAATGGAAGTAAGTTGTCAGTCAAATTTCAAACATGGCGGAGGGGGGGGCTGAGGTTTCACTTAAAAAAATTGTGAGATAAATGTAGATTTTTAGATTTTTTTTGGGATGTTTAGAGATTTTTGGAGGGATTTTTAGGGAAAAAATGGGGAATTTCTGGATAGATTTTTAGAGCATTTTTCGGGATTTTTGTGTCGAATGAATGTCTAAAAGAACTTGAAACACCACCTATGCTGCACGTAACACTGAAATGGGTTGTTAGGGTGGTCCCTTCATGTAGCAATACATGAATTGCTATCAAAATACAATAGAATTAACACAATACAAAACAATAGAACGAAATACACAATACAATAGGACACAATATACAATACAATTTGGTAGTAATTCATGTCTGCCTATATGAAGGGAGAACCGGTTGCAAGTGCTTCACTGCATCAGCAAATTAAGCTTGGTTTAATGTTGTACATGAATCACAAAATGTTTTAACATGTTGTGGTGTGAGCCACTGTAGGTCACTGGCCATTCAGATAATAATAGTGCCGATGCCACGAAATATATTTATACAAATCACAATAGGATTATTACAACTGATTCATTATCATAATTAATATTATCATTATTACAATTACAATGTAATAGACCCTGTTTTACTGCCCCATTTAAGATCACGTGTACGCTCCCTTGTGTATTGTTTCGTTTATTCTTGTTAACGCATGAGGAGATACATTGATATGGAAATCTCTTGACGAAAGAACCTTTTCCCAGATGATTTGAGATCAAACGTTGTGCTCCGCTGGCGGAAAGAACGAAGGCTCTGGTTTCAAATACAAATTTCCGACGGCTTGAACGTTTTAGTGACTAATTTTATAACTTAGTAAACTCACAGTGAATTACAAATTAAGAAAAGTTCAACCTGTTAGAGTCTTAGGCTTAGCTTTTAAGTAGTTTTCTTGTGTTTGCGAAACATTGCATATTCGTACCAAAAATTAGAAACAGGGCTGATTGTTTTTTTTTAGTTTCGGCGGGAAACTAGCGAGATGCGCGCGCGACCGGCTCATCAAAAGCGCATTCGCTGGGCTAATTATTACAAATTATTATGATAATTTATAACAGGTGCCACTCTTGTTGCTGCTTCCTGTGAACTAATGCAGTCAGGCCCAGATCTCCCTTCTCATCTCCTCCGATTGGGAATTACAGTATTCTCTACCGTCCCTACCCTACTGCGTACTATCAATGTCACTAGCACCAGTCTTCCAAAACTCAAGCTTCTGATTCTTGGTGGAGACGCTTGTGGTGAAGATCTAGTGGTCTGGGCCGAGGGACGTATGCTCGTCAACTCTTACGGTCCCACAGAAACAACGGTCGTGGCTACAGCATGTATAATAGAACCCAACAAGAAAATCACAATCGGAAATCCACTGAAGAATTACTCCGTCTATGTGCTAGACGATAACTTGGATGAAGTAAAGCAAGGTGACGAAGGCGAGCTCTGTATTGGAGGGAAATGTCTTGCTAGAGGATACAGAAACCTCCCTGAAAAATCCAGCCAGCAGTTTATTACTCACGCTGTCCATGGCAAGATCTACAGAACTGGTGATCTCGCACGGTTCAATACAGACGCCGACTTGGAATACCTTGGACGTATAGACGACCAAGTGAAGATACGAGGATTCAGAGTCGAGATCGGGAGCATTGAAGCCCATCTACAAAAGCAAGAGAATGTTAAATTGGTGGCAGTGGTTGTGACCTCGTCTGCACCTGGTCAGCAGTTCGTTGTTGCTCATATGACTCTTGAGGATAAAACAAAAAGCTTCGACGCTCAAGACGCCGTCACGAATATGAAGAAATCTCTCCCCGAGTATATGATCCCCAACGGATATGTAATACACGATGATATACCAACACTTGCAAGTGGCAAAACTGACAAGAAGAAACTGATAGCCATAGAAATAGAGGCCCAGCCTTTTCATGTCTCTGCAACTTACGTTGCACCGCGAGACGACAGAGAAGGTGTAGTTTGCAAAGTCTGGGAGTCGAAGTTATGTAATCCCAGAATCTCCATTGGAGATAACTTCTTTGAGCTAGGAGGCCAGTCAGTCGTCGCAGCGATGGTTGTAAGCGAGCTTCGAAAGAAAGGCCTCGAGTTATCAGTGAGGGATCTGTATGTTCATTCAACTATAGCAGGTCTGGCTGAATTTCTCAAGACAAAGAGCTCTGAAACGGATTCAAAAGACGTTTCTGTTCACATCTCAAGTAGCCCCACGTCCGGCAAACCTCGGTACATCTTATGTTTGTTCATCCAAGCTATTTGGTTATTTTCTGTGTCTGGAAGTGCCTCGGTCTTTCTGTTTTACTTGGTTTTAACCCTAATTGACGTGTACCCATTGGTCTACGAGCTGGCTGGTGTCCAGGGCGTTACGTGCTTGGTAACTGGGGTGGTTATGCTTGCTATGCCGCTGTACATCACCACCACTATACTGTGGGCGTACCTCTTAAAGAAAACTCTGATTGGCAGAGTAAAGCCTGGTGCTTATACCCTGTGGAGTATGTATTACGTGAGGTGGTGGATTGTAGAGCAGGCCAAGTAAGTATGCGTTGTAGAGTATATTTCTAATTAACAAAAAGCTTTCAAAACAGTTCATGGAGAAAATAAGCTAGTATGAAGTGACAGCAATGTGCGAATGAACTGTAATGCGGTTTACACCTTTTTCAAAAAGGTTGTCCCGATCAAATCACAAACGACATTCCCAGCCCGAACTGCATTGTGGTTATAACTATCGAGCTGTGCGAAACGGATAAACTACAGTGTAATTCGAAAAAATCGATTGGCAGGACACCATTAACATTCGTCTTAAAGTTTTTGACCCAAAATCAACGAATTCACCAGAATATAACCACAATTTATTTCGGTATGGGAATGTCGTTTTCGGGACAACCTTTTTGAAATAGGCGTATAGAGTGGTTATTACAGGGAAAGTTTTGAAACACGGCTGGGTGTTTTACGAGTCACGTTACTTTTATTTTTTTCGAGCCAGAAAGGCGAGAAAATAAAATAAAACATAACCGCATTTACACAACTTTTCGTGTAATAAATTGTTTATTATACGAATTAAAAAAACTTATATCGCCTACAGCTCTGATCAAAGATTACAAGAAAATGCTTTTGGATTTTAAGTTCGCGTTCTGAAAGGTTTTCGCGCACTAGAAAATTAATATTAGTAATAGACCCTTTCAGCTTGCCAGTTTATTGCCCCATTTCAGACCACGTGAAACAGGCAAGCTGGCTCGCGCGCTAAGTATAGGCCAATCCTTGCTGACGTCATTGTTTACATGTTTGCCTAATTAGCATAAATTAAACTTCAAGCTACAAACAAACAGACTACATCAATTGAAAGAGAATTTTAAACTTTGTAACCACCGAAAATTTGAGATTGATATGTTAAATATTTACGGAGTAATTGACTTTTGAAAACTGTAAAATGGGCTGGGGGGCAAGAGTGGCTGACAGCCATACATTCTTTGTAAATTTTGAGAGTTTTAAACGCTCAATCCTCAAAATATATTTATCATATCACTCTCAAGTTTTCGGTGATTATCAAATGTGACAATCTCTTTCGATTTATGGACTGTTTGTATGTACGTCGCTTGAAGTTTGATGTCTGCTAATGAGGAAAGAACGTAAACAACGATTCGCCTATACGCTAGCAAACCTTTAAAGTATTTGAGATTGCAACTGGGAAGCCTTTTTACTTGTATTGTTTGCAGATTTATATAATAAAATAAAAAAGTATTAGTCGGTTAATCAGATAATACGGCTGTGTATTTTTACTCGTCATACGCATTTTGTCTCTCCTTAAGGCTCGCCAAAAGACACACGACTTGTAAAAATACAAATAGGTTATTAGTCGGCTAAGCATCTAATACGATTTTTTTACATCGATTCTGTACTGAGCGCCTGACTAAGAATTCGAAAAAATAAAGTGAAAAAACTACATTTCGACGATTTTAGTGGCGTCAAAGTTAGGGAAAACATCCGTTTTGGGCTCTCTGTTTCCAGTTGGAAGTCAGCGTGAGTCTTGGTGAGGGCCTGGAGTTGTGACGTCAATCGGACATCATTTTACTACAACTACCAGAATCATTTGCACGGTTTCTTTTGTTCCTTTAATTTAGACCATTGTCTTGCTATTCAGTCAAAGGAGTTGGAAAATCTGAATAAGAAAAAGAATTCAAAAAGGAAAAATGTTCTATTATAGTCTAATCAGTATGAAATAAACTCCATCACAAGAAAGAGCACATCGAAATTAGTAAATTTACCAAGTTTTGTGACATTTCATTGGATATTTACCATGTGGTGAGCTTTCAAGTGTCGCAGAAATAAGAGATGTTTGTATGGAATTGGAAGGACGCCTTACTACATACACGTCACAGGTCAATTGTTTCCAGGCCCCCATAGGGAATTGAAAACTGACCGCCACATGTTCTGGTTCTCAACTTTGAAAGGCCGTAAAAAAAATACAGTTGAGTTTTAGTCTCCCATTTTTGCTTTAAGTTCTAAAGAAAGTTTAAAGTTTCAATCAAAAAATATTGTTTTTGGTGTTATAGGCACATCCTTTCAATTAAGCATTAAAGTGCACCTAACCCCTTTTGCAATTTTTATGCATACGAATCTTTGAAAGGTTTTGAGTACTTCTGCGAAGAAATTTTTGGCTTACAGAGAATACTCTATGTTCTATGCTTGTTTGAAATGGTGAAATTTTGACTTTTCCTGACCCATGACCGCGTAAGAAAAAGCCTGGGTCGATTCTTGATCTTACGTCATCCAACTCATTCGACTTTGCAATAATTTGAATAAATATTTAGCATTTACTCTAAAATAACTGTTTTCTTTAGTAACAACTGACAGACTGTGTATATTCTCTATATATCGATGTTGTTGTGATTGAAAGGCGCCATGGACAATAATGCATTAATGAGGTGACGTAAGATCAAGAATCGACCCAGGCTTTTTCTTACGAGGTCATGGGTCAGGAAAGGTCAAAATTTCACCATTTCAAACAAGCATAGAACATAGAGTATTCTCTGTAAGCCAAAAATTTATTCGCAGAAGTACTCAAAACCTTTCAAAGATTCGTATGCATAAAAATTGCAAAAGGTGTTAGGTGCACTTTAGGGGAGGGGACTTGAACTCTTTGAAGCCAATAAACAGCCACCAATCGACCATTGATTCCAGACATGCGCAAAACCATGACACAGCGCCTTCAAGGCTCGTGCGGCCAAAGGCCTGGTCCGAGTAATGACAATTATTTGCTTTCCTGCTGGCAACTACTCAGTAAACCCGAAAACTACCGACAAACTGGGACTGGGTTACCTGTGGCTAGGGATAAGGGACTGGGACCGAAAGGAAGGGGAACAATTCGGAAAGAGTTGCATCTTTTTCTTTCTCTCTTCCCCGTCCTCGCCCCAGTTCCTTCTCCCTCGCCACAGGTAAACGAATTCCAGTTTTTCGGTAGTTAGATAAAAAATTAAATACGTGTCTTCTAAATAATATTTCACGATCAAGTTCAATGTAGATTTTCCATTCTAAGTGGATTACATATATTAGTAATATCTCATTATTTACGATCATGCATCAGACTTATTATTGCAGTTGGTGATCACCATAAACTTTCCGTTTTCACTTAGAGCTTTTGTACCAACATTCCTGTTCTCTGGCACGTCTCTGATGAACGCCTATGCAAGAATAATGGGAGCGAAGGTGGGTGAGGGCGTCTACTATGGATCCTCTCTCTCTTGTGACTTCAGTTTGGTTGAGGTTGGCTCTGGAACATCCCTTGAGCATGACGTAATGTTAGCCACGCATCGAGTTGATAAAGGAACGCTGTTCCTTGGTCGGATAATCATCGAAGAAAACTGCAGTATCGGAGCTAGATCAGTTATCACCTTCAACAGCACGATCAGGAAGAACTCTCGTATAGAACCCTTAACACTAGTGCCTGACAATACGGTTGTTGATGAGAATTCTCATCTGCAGGGTTCACCAGCGAGTAACTACCCCAGAGATTCACCAGAGGCAACCAACACAGGGGACACTTGGAAATTGGCGTGGTGGGTTCCTCTTGCCCAATTTGGCTTCCTAGGAGGGCTCACTACCGTGTTTTCTATTCCCTATTTTTGCCTGTTTATCGTTGTTATCAAAGAGCCGTATCTTACACAAAGCTTTGAGAGCAGAAATTGGCTAATTGTTGCCATGGTGATACCCCCAGCAGCGCTTTTCGTCCAAGTTACAGGCCTACTGTTGACCTCGGTGCTGAAATGGTTCCTGGTAGGAAGACTCGAAGAAGGCAACTACTCCATCAACTCATGGGTCTTTATCAGGTATTGGATCATGGAAAAAATTATGCAGTTGATCTCAATAAGTACGAAGGAGATCTTTGCAACTCTTTATACAAATATCTGGCTAAAAACCCTTGGAATGAAGATAGGCAGTTATTCCGAAATATCTACTGCATTCAACTTCACACCAGATCTTGTGCAACTTAAGAAAGGCTCCTTTGTATCAGATCATGTTTCTCTTGGCGGGGCGACGTTTAAAGCAGGTAGTTTCTACCTGGGTCCGACATGCATCGGAGAAAGGACCTTTCTTGGAAACAACTGTGTCATCAAGTCGGAGTCATCCATTGGAAATGATGTGTTGATAGGTGTCATGAGCTCCACTCCAGACATTGCAGAAAATAAAACTTCCTGGCTTGGCTCGCCCCCATTCCTTCTGCCTGTCAGGGCGATAAGTAACCAGACCCACCCCACTTCACGAACCTTCAACCCGCCATGGTACCTCTACTTCAGCAGGCTCATCTGGGAATTCTTTAAACTCCTTCTACCGCCCATGCTCAGACTGTACTCTCTCTACGGATTCTGGGTATTGATTGAAGAAGTATCTTATACCTATTTCGAAGAGGGTACTCCTTTATTTTGGGTGTCCGTTGCATTCTGGGAATGGAGCATTGTGTTTTCCAATCTACTATTTGTTGTGTTATCAAAGTGGATCCTAATCGGCCGATTCCACCCAAGTGAGCATCCCTTGTGGAGTAGCTTCGTCTGGCGCTCTGAGCTGGTTGCATCCCTCGAAGAAAGCGTGGCGATGCCAATGGGCTTGTCAAGTTCCCTTGGTACACCTTTTATTTGCTGGTGGTACCGCGCTCTCGGTGCTAAGATAGGCAAACGAGTTTATCTTGACACTATCTACCTTACTGAAGCTGATCTTATAGAAATCGGGGACGAATCGTGCATTGCTAAAGGAACAACCATCCAATCACACTTATTTGAAGACCGAGTCATGAAAATGGACAGACTGAGAATTGGCGATGAATGTACTGTGTGTACTGATGCAATCGTGTTGTATGGAGCTAAAATGGAAAACCGCTGTACACTTATGCCGCTGTCGCTGTGCATGAAGTCAGAAACCTTGGAGTCGGACTCTGTGTATTGTGGAATACCAGCACAGAAAGTGGCGGCCGAGCTGCATCATGGGTATCACATTGATTGGCAGCTAACAAGGAAATCAAGAGAACAGCATGTTTGGACTGATGACGTCACCACCGTCGCTTTGACCCGATGCAAAAGACTCGAAAGCGTGTAATCACTTTCATCGATGTTTATTTACGGAAATACAAAATCGCGTTTGTGAGGATGGTTCACTAGCATGCTTTGCGAACTCGTGAATTTACGATTAGGCTTGAGCAAAATGGCCGTCTTGTAGCAGTTCTTCCGCCAAATTTCTTGTATTTTTAGGTAAGAAATTATCTCTGTAATAATAATAATTCCTAACGATAATCATAGAAATAATACAATAATTAATTAATTAATAAAATAATTTAATTAATTAATTAATTAATTAATTAATTAATAATTAATTAATTAATTAATTAATTAATTAATTAATTAATTAATGTTCGGTATCTAGCGCATAGTTAAAGTGCCACTACGACGAAAATTTACCATTTCGATTTGCCACTTTTTCAGTGTCTATAGGTCAATCAGTATTAGAAATATCCGAAATAGTAAAAAATATTCCCAAATGGGCATCTTAAACCACAAATTTTAGGAGAGTTTACCGGTAAAATCCTGTCCGCCATTGCTGGAAGCCGTGCCCTTTGTTCAGCTTTAAACAAAGGTTTATTCACCGGAAGTGATGTCATACACTTAACACGACAACCTCGTGGCGCGAAATAGCGTGCATAAAAAAGTAGCCAACCTCGCAAAGATAAATATAACTTTCTTCTTATGTACGTGAAGACGTTTTTAGTAGAAATATGCCTCCAGGCGTTGTGTTCTGCAGGCGAGCGTTAAGTGTATGACATCATTTCCGGTGAATAAACCTTTGTTTAAAGCTGAACAAAGGGCACGGCTTCCAGTAATGGCGGACGTGTAGATTCAATATTCGGAGCTAAAAAAATAAGACTTCCTGTCGTTGTATCGAAAAACAATTTGAACTGGTAATAATATATGAACTCTACTTTATGAATATGCAAAAACATTGATATGTCAAAATTTGATCGTAGGGGCACTTTAAGGGAATGAAAACCAGCCTATTCTATGTAGTTTCGTCCACTAGAACAAAGTTTTGATGTATTACTCGCGCAAATGAAGTTCAGGGGGGGAGGGGGGTTAAGGCGGTTTTTCTCGCTTTTTGCTTGGCCGAGCGAGGCCTGGGCAACTGTTTAACGTTAATTCTGTCTTTCGGTATTGAACTTGAAAACTTAGGAACCGATCTATCTACCTTACTGAAGCTGATCTTATCGAAATCGGTGACGAATCGTGCATTGCTAAAGGAACAACCATCCAATCACAGTTATTTGAAGACCGAGTCATGAAAATGGGCAGACTGAGAATTGGACTTGAAAACTTAGGAACCGATCAGTTTTGTCATGACAATCACGAGACATGTTGCCAAAACAAATGGGTATACCATTTCCAGGGGGGTGGGGTAGGGAATATTTGTAATTCGTGGTTTAATGTTTGGTATGTTGCACATGGCTAGGGAAAATAATAGAAAGCCTACCTGATGTAATCTCACCCAGGGAGATTTTTTAAAATGTAATGCTCGCGCGTATGAAGTTCAGGGAGGGTTAAGACGTTTTGAAATTTTCTTTTGTCTGTCATTTCCCCCCTGAAAGTTAATCTCAACCAAATTAAGAAGACCCCCTGCATTTTTCCATGGGTAACATTTTGGTGAAAACGCCATGTCTCTACGATGTTCCTTTCTATCCGTAAAAATCCATCGTCCTATCCGTTTTGACCGCAAAACATGCTGGGACAGTTTCATTTTATATTTCCCTGTCCAGAACTGGATTAAATAAAGTTGCAGCGCTAAAATTATAGTTTTGGAACAAAATATGTCGCTTGAAAATTAGGGGTAAGATATAGGAACCATGCAAAACTGAGGGGGAGGAGTGGAAAATCCTATGCATTTCAGTCCTGTTAATAACGGTGCCCTCCCCATTAGAATTGGCTTGAATGAAGTTGCAGCTTAAAAATCATAGTTTTGGTAGTAAACATGACGAACACAACCATTGGTTGCAAATTTGGGGTAAGAAATGCGAACCTTGCAAAACTGAGGGGGGAGGGGTGGAAAATCCTATGCATTTCCTGTTAATAATGGAACCCTCCCTCATTTAGAAGTGGCTTGAATGAAGTTGCAGCTTAAAATCACAATTGATTAAGTGATGTGGCAGAATTAAAAGCATGGTTTCTGTACTCGACGCGACGACTGCCATGCGGCATGAAATGCGGAAGGCTGTCGGTTCGCGAGCTTGTGATGACATTCAATGCACTTGGATGGAAAATAACAATCATTTCAAGGAGAAACGTTTTTCGCGGAAATTTAGGCCACTTATTTCCACGAGAAGTGGTCCAAAATTCCACTTTAGCCTTAGTAGGTGGAAAATAACCATACACCTATGATCACTACCATGCAAGTTGCATGGCACTACCCAAAACGCGCTATGACGTAGCTAGCGTCTAACTCGCATGTTGGATTATCGTTAGCGGTATCTACTATAATCATAGAAATAATAATAAAGTGAGTTAAAGAGTTTTGCAGCCGAATCCTGAAATGTGCCATGTTCTAGAGGGACAAGTAACCTAGGTGCAGAGTTAGATCTTAAGATTCTAGTATGGGTATGTTTCTCTAATCTAAGATAGACCCAAGATAGCTTGGCCAATTTGAACAATTCATTGCCTTGTGCGTTAGTTGAAGTACATTGTAAATTGACTGTAACAATGATATTTAAGCAAATTATTTTAAGTTCCGGCTACTAATCCTTCTTTCGTCTTTTGATTGAATAAAATGTTAATTTATCTTTCGAAATTAGGCGAAATCGTAGCCTGAATAAATTATACAAGGATCGCTAAGCCAATTGTTTCAAAGTCGCGTTAATTGGTTGTCTCAAAGATTTGTCCAACGAAACGACCAATACATATTCAAAATGTATTCATTGAACAAAAATGGTCTGACGCTTACGTCTCCTGAAGTCTCTATGATTGAGAAGGATATAGCCGTGAGATAAAAACGTGCCAAAACCTTTCTTCGTACAACAACTTAACTAGTTTTGTTTACATTCAGTTCACAATCTTTTAATGCTAGGGCGTCCTACGTCCTCACTCGTTTGAATTAACTCTGGATTGCACTCGAAACTAAATGATTTATTTTTAATAATACAGAAGCAAAAATTCAAACGAACAAATTGAAAAAGAGCTTTATCTTTGTTTTTGTTGTTGTATTCAGTCGCGTGCTCGTAAACAAGTAGTCTCTTTGTTCGAAAATGGCCGATGGTGGCGTCAACAGCGCGCGAGAACTAAAATTGAAAACTTGTCATAACATCACAGTCATGTTTCTAGAGTTTTTGCCGTTTCTCTGCACCTTCCTTTATCAAATATGTGCCAGAAATACGAGTATACAATTCTAGGGTACATTATGTCAGATTCATCGAGAAAAAATGTTTAAAGTTACTTTGTGAAAAGTGTGATCTATACTGGTGTTCCTCAACCACTACATCACGTGACAATCGCCTTTGATATAATTGGACTAGGTGCGCAAAGCATGCTGGTGAAACATCCTCCTTTCCTTGGCTAGTAGCTGGTGATAATTGTTTTATTTCATTGTTTCATTTTCCGTTATCTTCTTTTTTTCTTCTAAACCTCTTGCACTGATTTCCCTTGATTCTACCAGTGTTTGTGTTTTATCTTTGTTTTTAAATATAATTTATCGATTTTTGGGGTCGTTTGCCTATATATATTATGATATAGAAAGAGAGCTAAAAATGGCTGAATGTCATGTTTGCTGTCGTGCACGGTTTGTGTTTCCTTTTCTATTCAGTTTTAGCACATTTCAAATCACGTGATTACGATTTGACTCCATGTTCCATGACGCAAGAGGACGTGCTTGTAGATTAGTCCCAGTCTTTCTCGACTCTGCGATTTTTCCAATTAATAGACATATGTGTAGAGCAAGATACCATATTATTCAAATCACCAAGCCACATTCAGTTGCCTAGGTTATGATAGTGGTAGTGTTAGCGTATAATGATATTTATAGTTATTTAAGTTATCATAGTGGCAGTGTTAGCGTATAATAATATTTATAGTTATTTAAGTTATGATAGTGGTAGTGTTAGCGTATAATAATATTTATAGTTATTTAAGTTATGATAGTGGTAGTGTTAGCGTATAATGGTATTTATAGTTACATAAGTTATGATAGTGGTAGTGTTAGCGTATAATGATATTTATGGTTATTTAAGTTATGATAGTTGTAGTGTTAGCGTATAATAATATTTATAGTTATTTAAGTTATGATAGTGGTAATGTTAGCGTATAATGATATTTATGGTTATTTAAGTTATGATTGTGGTAGTGTTAAGCGTATAATGGTATTTATAGTTATTTAAGTTATGATAGTGGTAGTGTTAGCGTATAATGATATTTATAGTTATTTAAGTTATGATAGTGGTAGTGTTAGCGTTTAGTAATCATTATAAAGATGATGATTAACGCGAGGCGACGTCACTCTAAATTGGTTTTCAAAAAGGTTCTGGTAGCAAAATAAAATGCTCTTCAAAATTAGAGTCTAAAAACGGGAAGTAATATATTCTATATAAGATACGAAGAGTATATATAAGTAGAAACTATACTTCAATGGTTTTTCTTCAATGGTTTTTAAAGTTATTTGAGCCGCCTGTTCCAGTGGTCAGTAGTATGGCAACACAAGTGGATGCGCTTTCAAAGAACAGCATGTAATACAGAGGCTTTTTGAATGTCATTCTTATGTCTAGTTTTGCCAACATATGTATCTTCTTTAGAATAAAGCTGAACATTCTACGTAGACTTTGTAGCCGTGATTTGTTGTGGCCCAACCAGTGATCAAATATAATTCCCGGGGGTATGTAGTCCCCGTTATGGGCTTAAAGTGCCCCTCAACCCTTTTGCAATTTTTATATATATGAAACTTTGAAAGGGTTTGAGTACTTCTGCGAAGAAATTTTTGGCTTACAGAGGATACTCTATGTTCTAGGCTTGTTTGAAATGGTGAAAATGTGACCTCTCCTGACTCATTACCGTGTAAGAAAAAGCCTGGGTCGATTCCCTATCTTACGTCATCTAATTCATTCGACTTTGCAATAACTTGAATAAATATTTAGCATTTTGTCAAAATAGCTGTTTTCTTTACTAAAATCTCACAGACTGTGTATATTCTCTATATATCGATGCTGTTGTGATAGAAAGGCGTCATGGACAATAATGCATTAATGAGGTGACGTAAGATAGGGAATCGACCCAGGCTTTTTCTTACACGGTAATGGGTCAGGAGAGGTCACATTTTCACCATTTCAAACAAGCCTAGAACATAGAGTATCCCCTGTAAGGCAAAAAATGTTTCGCAGAAGTACTCAAAACCTTTCAAAGTTTCATATGTATAAAAATTGCAAAAGGGTTGAGGGGCACTTTAACGGAGTATCCGCCTGAAACGATTACAGTGTAGGGATGATGTTTGGCTGTCTGAAAGGGTCCAATAAAATTAAAGATGTAGGGAAATGTTGTTATCGGTCTTTTAACGGGGTTGTTTAAATAATTAGCATAATTATGATGTAAAAGATGTTTTGCAGAAACTCGGACCTCATCACCATAAGGTTTCGCTTGTCATGTCGATACCTTTTTTTACAACAACAGCCAATAGATTGTTTGCACTCAATCCCCAGAGATTCAAATGACAAAGGGAAGGGCATGGCGGCCATGTTGGTGTACAGAACAAAAGAAGCTAACGAGGAATCTATTGTTAAAGGTACACCAACATGGCAGCTATGACGTCACGTGCAAAGGGCCCATTTTATCGTCACGTGTTGGAGTCTGACAAACCCCACGTGACGACGACCAACCAATCAGAGCGCATTTGCCATTCGCGGGACGTCCCGCTGTCTCGGGACTAAGGTACCAGTATCCGCGGGTTTTGAAATAGCGGATTTCATACCACATATATGTGGTTTATGAGGGCGAAAATGTAATATTTTGGAATTCCACCCCGAAATAAACGTAGACAGACATTCGGTACGTCCTTTTGTGAAGTCTGGCGAGGATTGAAGTGATTTTTGAGTGCTTTTTTTGCCCTTCGAGTGATTCGATGTGCTCAACGGACTGTGCAGCCTTGTCATTTCATTATAGAGAGATCTCAAAAATCAAAAACTCTCTAAACCGATCCAAACTAGCCCAAAATAGTAGAGAATGCGCAAGGACATAAGAAAAGGACACTCAAGGTACATTTATTGCGAAATGTCATTTCATTACTTTTATTTTTACCACGATAATACAAACTCTATTAGTGAGAAGACAAGAAATGCACCTATTGGGTGATCTAAATTGTAACTTATTTCATCCCAGTCCCAGTGCTCATACAATTAAATTGAAAGGAATATGTGACTTATATCAACTCAACCAGCTTATAAGTGAACCTACTAGAGTTACATCAAACTCATCCTCTCTCATAGATCTTTTCATCACAAGTAGTCCAGAGAAAATAGTTAAAACCGGAGTTATGCATTTGGGTATTAGTGATCACAGCCTTATTTATGCAATACGTAAAATTAACATAAATAGAGATAATGTTAGAGCGAGAAAAGTTATCCACTCTAGAAGTTTTCGGAAATTTAATCCAGCAAATTTCCGTAGTGATCTCGAAACTCAAAATTGGTCAATGTTAGAGAACTTGTCTGGAGATCCCGACAATATGTGGCGTAAATGGAGACAAATGTTCTTGACAGTCCTCGATCGCCACGCCCCGATCAAATCCAAAAGAGTTAGAGCAGCCAATCTTCCCTGGGTTACCAAAGATTTAAAAAGCCTCATGATTGAAAGAGATCGTTTGAAGCGGAAAGCAGTCATCGGTCAGCATGATTGTGAGTCTTGGACAGCATATAAATACTCACGAAACAAAGTAAATATAGCTATGCGTAAGGCTAAAAGTGATTATTATAATAATATATTAGACAAACAAAAAGACGACCCCAAGGGCACATGGGGTACTCTAAATAATCTCATGGGCAATCACTCAAAACACGATACTATAAATGAAATCAAAGTCAACGAAAAATCAGTTACCTGTCCTACGGAAATCGCCGAACATTTTAACAAATACTTCGTCGAAATCGGACCTAACCTAGCATCAACTATTGATCATGACCCTGACAATCGTAAAAACTTTGAGGAATTTATAGCAGATACACAAAGTGTATTTGAGTTCGAGGCAACATCGACGGTCAAAGAGCTTAGTGTCATTAAGGGCTTATGTGCTTCTAAGGCCACAGGCATAGACGAAATACCCGCCAAAATGATCAAGGAAGCTGCCCCAATTATAACCAGTTCTTTAACTCTATTCTTTAATGATATCATAAGGACAGGAATTTTTCCTAACGAATGGAAATTAGCAAGGGTAACACCCATTCACAAAACTGGTCCTAAAAATATTCTCGATAATTTCAGACCAATCTCTGTTCTTCCTGTTATTAGTAAACTTTTAGAAAAAATTATGTACGAACAACTCTACAACTACTTAATGATAAATAACCTACTTTCTGATAACCAATTCGGTTTTAGGAAATTCCATTCTACTGCAACAGCATTGCTAACATCTACAAATGAATGGCTAGTTAATATGGATCGTGGGTTACTTAATCTTGTAGTCTACATAGATCTCAAGAAAGCATTCGATACTATTGATCATAGCATCTTATTGAAAAAGCTTGAGCTCTATGGAGTAAAGGGTACTTCTCTAAAATTACTACAGTCATATATGACTAATCGCAAACAAATCACTATGGTGAATAATAAACAGTCAAATGAAAGAGAAGTCACCTGTGGAGTACCTCAAGGTTCGATTCTTGGACCCCTCCTGTTCTTGATATACATTAACGACTTACCCAATTGTCTCGAACAGTCAACATCATGCTTATTTGCAGATGATACTAATTTAACTTTTAGTGGTAAATGCATCAACGAAATTGAGCATTCAGCTAATACAGATTTAGATAGTTTAAATAATTGGCTGGCAGCAAATAAATTAAGCCTCAATATGACTAAAACTGAATATATGTTGATTGCCTCTCGTCACAAACTTGACGCTTTAATCCAGTCTCCAAACATTCAAATCAAGAATAATAAAGTCAAACGAGTCGTTATTAGCAAAGTAGTGGGGGTCCAAATTGACGACAAATTAAAATGGGATGAACATATTAAATTTATCTCAAAAAAGATTACTTCTAGTATTGGTGCCCTAAAGAGAGTAAGACCTTTCGTGCCCTTCGAGACCTTGCAAATTATATATAATTCACTTATACAATCTCATCTCGATTACTGTTGTGAGGTCTGGGACACGTTCGGGAAAACTTTGTCCGACGAACTTCAAGTTTTGCAAAATAGGGCAGCTAGGGTTATCTTAAGAGCTGATTATAATACAAGTTCTCAAAATGCACTAGAATTGCTAAATTGGGAAACTCTTATTGAGAGAAGAGTGAAACGTAAAGCAACCTTAATGTTCAAAGTTATGAATAACCTCGCTCCAACCTCTCTTAAAGAAATGTTTACTACAGTAAACCAAACAACTCATTATAATCTTCGAAATTCCAATATGAAGCTTTTCATACCACGCCCTAATACTGAATACTTAAAAAAAAGTTTCAGTTATGACGGAACTAAGATATGGAATAACCTACCAAATGAAATTCAACAAAGTTCTTCCTTAGTGAGTTTTAAAAATAAATTGAAAGGTATTACTCTCCTCAACTGACTAGAGTCACTAATGATGCCTTAAAGTATTTTTTTAGATTATTATTATTATATATATATATATATATATATATATTTTAGATTATTCTTAGATTATTAATATTACTATACATTAGTACATAAATGTATATTGATTGTTAATATATGACCCCAGTAGATACATAGATATATATATATTAGTTAGATGCTTAATATAGTACAGTTTAATATCTTTAATTACTTGTTATGAGAATTATTTGTATTTTTACTTAGTGTATTATACACGGCTTTCATGGAAATCAGTGTAAAATTGTTGAAATCTCCGTGTTTAAATAAAGTTGAATTGAATTGAAGGAAAATTTCCGGGGAAAACGGCGACTCTAGCGCGCGCTATCACGCAATCAATCTTGTGCGAGCAATCACGTAATCTACCGTAGGATTTGTAAGAGCCATAAATCGTGAGCTTGGGCTGCCTGTGGTGTTCCATAGAAAACCATGAAATGGCCATATTATCATATAAATAATGAACAAATTTACGGGAAGAGTTATCACAAAAACAAAGTAACTTACCGGAGGATAGAATGAGAATTTTTGGCGGACGCGTCTGTAGACTAATTATGTATTCGAAATCTTGAATTCTTATTGGCTGATAAAGAAAGGGCGCGAAATTTGCTGCATTTTGATTGGTATATATGATCTAGACATGAAATTCCGCTCTGCATTTTGTAGAAAATCCATGAAATACCGCACTGTATTGCATAGTAAAGCTGAGCTCTGATTGGCTGGTGACGTTAGACTAATGGATACCCAAGAGGGTCCCTTTGGTTTTGAAATTAGTGAGGCTGAAATAAGTACTGCTATCGACAACTTGAAACATAATAAGGCTCCGGGACATGATAACATATGCGCTAAACAACATTTAAAATTCTGTGCATAATTATTATACAATCTTGGTCATTCCCTCAGTCATGGAGTAGAGGCTAGATCGTCCCGATTCACAAACAGGAGAACAGGGTAATGTGGACTTCTATACCGTCAAATCACACTCTCGTCACGTTTTGGAAAGTTGTTCACTGCGATACTTAACAGAAGGCTTTATAATTTTCTAGTTAACGAAGGAATCCTAAAGCAGGAGCAAGGAGGCCTTCGTATAAAGGCTGTGGTACAGCACCATGAGATAGTATTTTCATTCTGAAAGCTATGATCGAAAGCTTTCGATAGCACTCCTATAAATAAGCTATTTGATAAACTAAGAAAAATTGGAGTAGTCGGACGCCTCGCTTCTGTTATAGAAACGATGTACTCGGAGTATTCATGCACCCATTAAGCATAATAACGAAATCATTAGCGATTTTAGATGTTTTCGTGGAGTACAAGAAGGATGCATACTGTCTCCTACTCTCTTCAACTTATTCTTAAGCGATCTACCAGAAACGCTAAACGAAACTTCTACCGACGATATTAAAATTGCAAACAAACCTTTAAATTGCCTTTCATACGCTGACGACTTGTCATTATATTGGACTGCAAAAACACCTCGATAAACTAGAACAATACACGGCGTATCAAACGGCACCAACCTGGCGCCAATTCTGAAGAACTTTTTACGCGTGTATTTTACAAGTCTATCCATTGTTTAACCAATGGTCAGACATGTAAAATACATGTGTAAAAGTTTTATTGAATTGCCCCTGGACAAAACAAAAGTTATCGTTTCTAATAATATCGGAAACCAAACAAAATCAAACAAAATCAACTTGAAAATGTAAAGTCTTACAAATATCTTGGTTTAATGTTCAGTGCATACGGCAATTTCAACCTAGCCAGACAAGAACTGGAAAAGGTCGCTCATAAAGCATTATATAAACTTAGAAAAGAAATGGGATCATGAGTCGGGCGATATGCGGCCGAATGTCGACCGACATAGGTAAGCCTCACCTCTCGACCGACACTCAACCGACGCAGTACTGTCGATACTTGACCGAGTTTAGGAGAAAAGAATGACTAGAAACATAGCTGATCGCTAAAATGGCTCAAAATAACGAAATAAATGCCCTGCTTTCTAGCGAAATTGTTTTCCTATTTGCTTACCATCAAGCGCTAAGTATTATCTGTTAGCAGATAATTGAATTATCTGCTAGCAGATAATGTTGTACGCATGCGCACTTAGTGCTATAGCTAGCTATGGAGAATTCGTTGCGTGTTCTCAGCCAATGAGAATCGAGATGTGAGTAAAATGTATAATAATGATGCATATGAATGAGTAAAAAATAAATGGTAAGAGTACTGGGTTAATACCTGAAATAGCATGAAACTAATCGAGTCAGGCAGCAGAATATATGAATTATAGACAGTTTTATTGGATCACACTAATCACTAAGCATTAAAAAAATACGGATACTATAAGCACACAAGTTCATTTTATGAGAAATATAAATAATAATGATGGGGGGATATGAATATCTGCCGAGAGGCTGGATGGCTATCAAACTTAGTACCAGGCGCGAAACGAATTCCCGCCATACTGCACACAAAGTTAAAACAGCTGAAGCTTCCCAAACCCCCTCCACCCATTCAATGCCGGTCGTAAATGAATTCCAGATTGAAAGTGCACTTAAAACAACATCGAAGGGGGAGAATGGCTTTATTTAAAGAATGGTCTCTAAAAGCAAGCAGTGTTAAGTCATTTTGTCTGGGATTATCTGATAAGTTTCTTTGAGGAATCGGATGTCGAATGTCGAGAAATAAGTAAATTCTAGCCAAACTTGGCAGGTTATCTATTGTTAAAATGTACATCTCGTAAAGGTAAAGGTATTTATTTATATAGCGCAAATTCTATATGAATATATCCAAATGCGCTTCACAAGGTTATTTTTGTGATACGGACTGCTATTGTGGCGCAATGTGCTGCCGTGCAGTTTACAATCATGAGTGATTGTTAGTATCTCAAAATACCAGGCTGTTGTGTCGGGAGACAATCCCCTACTCTTTCTCGAAATAACACAACAGGTTCTTTCACGTCCCCCTCGTATAGATTAGAAGAGGAAGGAGACAAGGCCAACGGTTTATACGTCCCTGCCCAAGGACGCGGCCGGGATTCGAACCCCAGTCCGCCCGCACTCTAGACCGTGCTCTACCAACTGAGCTAACCAGTGAGTGGTTTTCATGGTGGTTTTCATCGTCATTACACGCGATCGCAGAATTGGTTTGCATTGATAAAATCAAATAAAACATCTTAGTCCTTTCATTGTAGTCAGACCTACCAAAAATACACTTATAAACCAAATTTTGGAACATTAGATTATTTCCCAACGGAGCTATGGGTCACTCAATGAAAATACGACAATTTTACAGTACTTTGTATATGTTTTTACGACATAAAACGAAAATACATATAAAGCTTAGTTTCCCATCAAAATCATTGGGTTTCAATCCAAAACTCTTTGAATGCAACTTTGAAAGATTTATCGAGTTAAAAATAACAATTTGACACAATTACATTCAAAATTTATTTACTCCGGAACAATACACCCCATCGACGTGAACTTTCTGTGTAGGCTTTTATTATAGATGTCTAGAATATATTCAAAGAATTTTAACTGTAAGACTTATAGTTAAAATTTTAGTTTTTTGATGACGTCACATGAAAACCAAGATTGAAGTCAATCGCTGGTTTAATGACGTCACAATTACGTCATGAATATAATAACATCTGTAGTATTGAATGAGAATGACAGTAAAGAACTAAAATGTTTAAACACGAAGTTCCGGTAAAAAAAGGGGAGCCCAGGGTTTTGTCAGACTTCAGTTGTCCATCGGTCTTTGTCGGGTGAACATGAATATGTTCAAGTCCAAATACTTTTATAATATTTTATTGCAACAGAAGTTAATTGACCATTTTAAAGTTCAGCATTTTGTAATTCACTTATCTTAATCTCTCAGTCTCTAGTCAATATATATGTACTCGTTCAATTCCTAGATTAGATTAGATCGATTTAGCTATAATATGTTATTAGTTAGTAATTGTGGTTCTGATTTCAGTTGTATATAATGTACATCTTAGTTTTATCCGTAGTTTTTATCATATTTGCTACCTATATGTAAAGTTATATTTTATACTTAAATTAGTAGTTGAGGGCCACAAGTTTGTAAGCTTTGCTTTTGGGTGTTACCCTCTTTAAATAAAGAATATTATTATTAACATATGCGTGATGCTCCGCTTGAGTGCTCTCTGCCGATTGCTTGTCGCGCGAAATTCAAATGAAACACAAAAATGTTTAACTTCAGAGTAAGGGCTACAGAGTTGGCAAACAGTCATAAAATACCATTGGCTATCTCCCCTCTGGTCACTTTTATGGCTCCTTAAAAATCTAGCATTTCAAAAGAGAGGCTGATAATTTTATGCTCACTTGCTTTCTTCACTGCTCAGCAATTTGAATTTTAAATTTCGAGCTCGCCGCGCCATGCTTGAAAAGAGGAGGGGCTATAAGCCTATTTATACCGGTGTACCAGTGAATTCGCCCCCCTCTAGCGATTTTTCCCCCTCCCCTCCAACATTTAAAAGGTTAGTTGTAGTTATAGACACGGCTCTCAGGAAGAGCATATGTATGATGAGAAAGCGTGTATAAATAAAGATTATGTATGTATGTATGTTATGCTTTATGAATACATGTTTTCCTTCTTATTGTTACTGTAATGAACATGGAGAATAGTAATGCGAAATGCTATCAGTTATGTGTATAAAGGCATGCAATTCAATTTTATTTTAAAATTCACGCTTCACTTTTCTTCGACAAAGCTACGGTAAACGCTGCAATTTTCATTCGCGCGAGCAGTGCAACAAGAAACTCGAAAAGGGATTCTGCAATCCACCTACAATCTTCCTCAATTTTCGAATGATTAGTTGTTAGTATTTCTTGCCTGAAGCCAACATGTAGATGATGTAATTATTGTGGATACTTAAAGGTTTTGATAACCCGTAAATCCGCCTACTTTGATAAGACTTTGCCGAATAAAGGAAGTGTTACCGACTCGCGTGAAAACTTCCCGAATAAACTAGCTAATGAACTAATTAAGATCTAAAATGGCGGGAAGTTTTAAAACTTACCTTTGCTTGTAGCGAGTGGAACTCATATTGGAAACAACTGCCAAAAAGCCTGATGATTTTTGCATGCCTGAAAACCATAATAAAGTTGACGTAATTATCGTGGAATGGTTTCAAAGTTTCTTGACTAACCGAACCCAGTTTGTACAAATTTATTGGCAACTTTAGATCAAGCACGATGACCATGACATGTGGTATACCACACTTAGCCCACTTCTCTTTCTTATATATATAAACGATCTCCCAAATTCATCTAACATTTTAAGATTCAGAATCTTTGCTGATGATACTAATATGTTTTATTCTTCTAAAAACCTTATCGAACTTCAAAATGATGAATTAGAAAAAGTATATCAATACTGCTCATCAAATAAGCTCTCAATAAATTTTAAGAAGTCTAACTATATGCTAATTACATCACCTCAAAGAAAAAATCAACAATCGATATTCCCAATATTTCACGCAATTTAAGCTGTATTAAATATTTGGGAGTTTATATTGATGAATATCTTTAATGGCATAATCAAATTTCACACGTTAATAGTAAAGTTGCTAAAAAATTAGGTATTCTGTTCAAATTAAGGAGATATCTCAACTTACGTATGCTAACAAACTTATACTATACCCTTATCTATCCTTATTTTAATTATGGAATTATGAGCTGGGGGATTACATACAAACTAATATCATTGAAACTTAATAAATGTATAAGATGCATTTGTTTTGCAAGTAGGGTCTTAATCCGCATTACAAATTGCTCAGGATTCTGAAGATTGAGAACATAGTAAAAATGAAAATAGCTATACTTATACATCAAATAAGAAGTCATTCTATAAATACTCCTGAATTTTTTTCTGAATTCCTGGTACCTGTATCTAATATACATTCTTACAATACAAGATATGCAGCCAATGACAACTTTTATAGGCCAAACGTTAGAACCAACTATGGTAAATTCACTTTCAAATATTTTGCCTCAGAAATTTGGGAAACCATACTCTTTACCACTAAAATCTTTATCTTTTTATTCGTTTAAAGAAACAATGCAAAAAATTACTGATTAGTAGACATAAATAATTTTTCTTTATCCTTTTACTCCAGTACCTGCCAGCTTTTCTCTATTCTTCTTTTTCTTGCTCCTCCTTTTTTCTATGTTTCTCCAACATTTATTAACACTTACTATTTGAGCTAAGTCTGATTACTACACAAACATTGCGGCAGCCAACTCGAAAGCTTATGCTACTTTGGCTGCCTCACACTTACCTTTTACAACCTCTGTATATTACTTTATTTTCTTTACTCTGCTGCCGTACGGTTTTACCGTATGTCTATGTAACTAGTGCTTTTAAATAGTGTAAATAAAAATATATTTAAGTTTTTATAACCCGTAATGCTTGCGTCGATCCATCTATTTTGAACTGAGAACTTTGCCGAATAAAGGAGTGTTGCTACCTCCGGTAAAAGCGCACGTTGTGATTGGTTGTTTAGCGGTCGAGATTTCCCCGTAATGGCCACGGGCATTATGAGATATGTAAATGCCCGGCAAACTTTGATAGCCCTAAAAACAGCTGAACTGTCATCATTTTAGAGAAAAACGAAGAGAAAGTGTATTCCGAAAGTGAAATGTATTACCCCACTGAAATAGAAAGCAACGTTATAGTGAACAAAAACAACATGACCAACGGCAAAGGCCGGTGGAGGCTCCGAACTGCCAGCAAGGAATCGAGAGGTTCGTAAATAACAGAAAAGTTCCGTGAAGAAAATAGCTAGTGACATAAAAACCTTCTGTCGGTTCCTGGAGTCGATAAACAAGGAAAACGTAATATTTGCAACCTTTATACCTCCAGCTGACTTCGACCACCTCACTCAGTTATCCATGCAAGTTCTTCATCGAACATTCCCAAAATTAGCGGCGAAGTATACGATTTTACGAGCCTGGAACACGTGCTTTCAAATAGTATCCAAAGATTCCTCTCTGATGAAAATTCCCCAAGGCTAGTCAATATCCTTAGGAATATTAAAGGGCTTCGAAAAGTCACGTCCATTTTTTTGCTGCAAAGCGAAAATATCTTGACATTCTTACGTCAACTGACAAAACTCCAACTCGTCCCTCTTTGTCCATGGCAGTCCCCTTCCCCGTACTTCTGAGGAAAACAGCCAAGCGAGATTTGCTGGCTGCTAATATTGACAATGTCCGGCTCAGGATGCCACTTACAGATTTTCCAGCGATAGCCAGGTACAAATTGTTCAAGGTTCGCAAAACATGTGACGTGTTTATCAAGAAGACTGACTTCAGTTTCACATGCAGATCGGGGGGATTCACTAGCGATCTCGACCCGCGGATGGCGAATTCACTAGCGATCTCGGTCCCCCCCCCCCCCCCCCCCAACAAAATGTCTGTCAAGTTTCCCTATAATTCTATTATTTGTTGAGATTCTACAGGCGATCTCCTCAAAGAAACTTCTAGGACAATCGCAGACAAAATTGTCGAGACAGTCAACAAAAATAACTATTATCTGAGAAGAAAAATACTGGACACAAAGTTAAGTTAAGTAAAAACAGCTGGGGCTTCCCAAACCCCATTGATTTGGGACTGTAGATTTGGGACCGTGGCATAAGGGAAATTAGCGATTAAATGTCCTCCAAACTTAGACTATGTGGATTATGAGTTATCGAGCGAGTCACAAGGAGGAACAGAGTAAATCTTCAATACGTTCTCGTAAGAACTAACATGCACCGCAGACAATAAGAGCATTTTGAGCATCTGGGAACAAGAGTTCTTTATTTATCTTCTCTGTGTAGATTCGCTACTGATTACTGACAACAATGAAATTTAAAGTACAACTGATGGAAATGGGACAAGAAAACAAGACATTATGGTCACAACGTGATCATATAGAAATCGGGCTTTTGTGAACTCAACGTGAGAGAACGTAAACACACCAAGCGTCTACTAATAATAGGAAATTATTACCTTAATTTAATTATTCTTTTCAAATTGAGAAAATGTCTAAAGAGTCAAGTATAGCTTTGCTTTCGCACAAGCAAACCCAGTTCAACATTTCAATAAGCATTACCAGAAGGCAGGTTCGTTTTCCCTACCAAAAGAGACATGCCATGTTTCTTCTCCAAGCCACTAAACCCTTAAAACAGTTCCGATATTTGCTTTTCTATGCTACCCATTTATCACATCGCTCTTTCGGACTCCGAGGTGTAAAGAATAATTTTCTATTGTTAAATCATTGTACAGAAAAACAAGATAACAGGTGTTACGTGATAGTGCAACTACCTTATTATCTCTTAATTTCGCGAGTCCTAATTTTCGCGATTTTCGCGGGAAAAAAAGAAGCTAAATTAAGACTCGCGACGCGTGAAAATAAGTGAGAATAAGGTAGTTTTAAATTGAACATTTTGTTTCGAAAAAGATGGAATAATTTTTTATAAAGATTTCTTAGGAAAGGCCTTGGAAATTTAGACGATTCCCGATTATTTCTGAAAAATATAAACTTCAATGCATGACACTTCTAATTCGGCATGTGACCAAATTTGGAGTTTGTTTTCATAAGAAGTTATCTTATTTGAGGACACACACTCAAGGTCTCGCATTTCTAACTCATTCTGAAGGAATTCAGTATATTAACATCGTTTAGTACTACAGAAAACTACGATGCTTGTGTCGAATGCATTAATTATACAAGTCAGAATCATCTGGGCATGTTTCCTTTTGCTGCATTTGTTTAAATGTTCTTACTCTGAACAACAAATTGCAGTTAATCTTTCAGCGAAGTCATTGCTCAGAGACACGAAAACAGGTCTTTACTACGCGAACTTCGTAAAACACGAGTTTAGATATTTAAATGTCACACCAAGAAGCTCCAAACTCGTCTCCAAGAAGGGGCAATGTGCCATGGCCTCAGTCCGAACGTTTGGCATCTACTCCTTCAATCTTGCAGCAAGAACAGACTCCAGCGGTCAGTTGAAGTGCGAGCTTCTTTCGACAGACAAATACAACGAGTCACAGAAGTTTGTCGTCTTTGGAGACTTTCATCACTTCAGCATTCATATAAGTGCATAACTACTACTTGTATAACTTACCTTATTAGGTTTCATTACAGCAGTTCGGAAAAAAGTTTCAATCCTATAAATAACGTAGTCCCCTCGTATTTAATAGATCACCTTTTAACCGGAATTACATAGCTGGAATATTTTGTCATTATAATAGATGATTTTATCAATAACCCTATATCGAGAACAACTACAAGAATAATCTCGTTCCTGATGATCTTTCGTCTCTCTTACCTGTGTCTGTTTTTCAACTAACTAGTTATGCACTGCGTAATAGTGAGGATGCTTTTTATGCGCCAATATTTCAGAACTCTTTTTCCTTCTGCTATTTCTGCATGGAACCCTCTTTCCTTTTGTATTGGGAAGTCCATTTCTCTTAATAAGTTTAATACTAAGGTTAATAACCTGCTTTCTAAAGGAAATAATTCTAAACTCTTTGAAACTGGCGATAGATACGCTGCTGTTCTGTATACCATCACCGACTCTTCTCGGTTTCTTTTTGAAAATTTCGTTCCGATTACTTGTATTGCTTCTTTTTTTTTTCCGGAATTTGTTTTTCTCTTTTTTCTTGTAGTCTCTGTAGTCTTCTGCTTCCCATGTTATAATGTATAGTTGTATTTGTACAAAAGCCCCGTGACGAGCTTCCTGCTCCTGGGCAATTGTATTGAATTTAAATAAAGAAAAATAAAATAAAATAACAAGTACGCCTGAAAAGATGATCTGTGAAGATATGAAGTGCTTTTTAGTAAACTGTATTTTAAAAATGTAAACAGAAGGACAGTAATGTGTAGCTCTATAGCAACCTAGCTGTGACTTTTAAAATCGGATTCAACTATATAAGCGAGAAAGCCTTCAGTTTTTAGACAAAAACAAAATCAACTAGCTTAAGGTCTCGATAAATGTCCGAGAAGTGTGTTAATCAGTTTAGGAAAACGCTCTTGTAGCGTCAGAATTAAAGCCATATCGACGTATTATATATCGTTTTAAAGGTGTTGAACTGCAGAAAGCATATATTTAATCCGTTTTGATAAACAAATTAAGAGTGTAGATGTTGTACATTTTTGAACGCGAAATGATTACGTTCGCCAGGAGGAGTTCAGTCCTTGAAGCTTTGAAGATTTTGTTTTTAAAATTATCCCTTTCGAATCCCAACTGAATTGTGTCACTAACCCAAGCATATTAAAGTACCTATGAAGCTTATTTTTTTATTTTAGATATCAATTCTACATCAAGTGAATTTAACAAATCGCACACATTTTACGACGTCATTTCTATGATCAATACGAGTTCAGACAATGGCAAAATGTGTGCGATTTGTTTTTTTTACAACAACGAAGCACTTATAGCTTCAAATGAGTGCGCAATAAACTGCTTTCGAGTCGAAAAAGGCCATTGAAAGTCAAAACGTAAACACTTCTAATTACCGTTGCCGAGAGAAAGCTTTCTTAGACAAATGGCAATTTGGTTCACCGAAATCCTTTCTTGTTTTTTTTTCTGGATCAGAAAAGTTATTGTTATATAATTCAAAACTTCTGAGCTCTGAGTCTAAGAGAATTAGTCTAGTCACAAAGTCTGACTACAAATTCGCCGAAACTTTCTCCACTCAAGAGCCAAATGGCACACTACAAAGAAGTTTGACTCACCGATTAACTTCTCCTAGTAATAAAATGCTTGTGAAAATCCTCACTTTCTTGTTTTTGGAAGCGAAGTTAACATGCAATTGAATTCACAAACCTCACCGTGATTCGTGAAAGCACTTTGCAAAGCTATCATGGCTTGCGAGTGACGTCATTTTCATTGTATGTACTTATTTTGCATATAGCGGAGAGCCAATCAGAAAGCGAGAAAATTGGATGTTGTTGTAAAAAGTAGAATGGTACAATATATCTTGTTTTGCTTGCTGTGCCGCTGAGTTAAGGAGGTTTTAATATCCAAAATGCTAATTACATGACGTCAGGGGAGGCATCAATTATTATATTTATTTTTTTAAATTACCAGAAATTTGTTTTCCTATATCAGTAGAAACGCCCATTCACAACCACTAAGAAGTGATTGCAGATACCTCCCCTGACGTCATGTAATTAGCATTTTAGATATTAAAACCTCCTTAACTCAGCGGCACAGCATTCAAAGCAAGATATATTGTACCATTCTACTATTCACTTGATGTAGAATTGATATATAAAACTAGAAATTGACGTATAAAACTAGAAATTAAATAAATGCGTCTTAAGGAGAGATTAAACTGGGAGACAGATTGTACTTCTAATATTACATGCAGCACGTTCCAGACCCTGATAACTAGGAGCGTCCATCCCGCATACTAGGCCCTGATAACTAGGAGCGTCCATCCCGCATACTAGGCCTTGATAACTAGGAGCGTCCATCCTGCATAATATGTCACAGCATTTTCACAAGTTAGGTTATTTTTAGAACGGTTTCCCGCTATTATTGGGTTGCAATCATTCCTAAGGGAATAAAATCACAAAAGCATAGCAGCCATGTTGTTGGTTTAACAAAAGTAGCTCCTGAATGAGGCATATTTTGTTCTGTCACTGGTGCAATCCACTAATTGGCGGCAAAACTGATCTAAAAACAGCCCAACTTGTGAAAACGCTGTGACAGCTATATAGGAGATATGGACGCTCCTGGTTATGGACTTAACTCCTGCCAGCGGTTTTTCTACTTCTCCTGAGAATTTGGGTAAAATTGGAAAACACGCGAAAAGGCTGGACTAGACTTCAGCAAAGTTATTTTTTTAGGCGAAAAGAAAACATTTCACAATTGAATATTAAGAAGTCCCGTCTCCAAGGATAATCTCATTAACTTTAGCCAATTAGAGCGATTCATGTTGTGTTCAGTGTCTCGAGCTCAATACTTCTAATTCTACAGAAACTGTATGAACTTTCTGCAGTTCCAGGTATTTGGTTTAGTTAAGGTCCTATTGACCTAACTAAATAGATGATCAGTCTAGTGGCTTTTCACTGCACTCTTTCAATCATGTCTTTCAATAATGTTTGGTGAGGTGACCAGACCTCGCATGCATATACAATATGAGGCCTAACCAGGTGGATATATAGTTTCTGTATAGCCCTTACTACTTAGGGAAGTTGTTCCTGTTTCGTGTTGCCTTCAGTACATATAATATTTACTTACTTTCTCACTTATGAAGTACTGTAAAACTATTAGAGTAAAGTAAAGTAAAAGTATAGTAATCTGCATACGTTCCAGGCGACAATTTAAGCATAAGAGGACGCAAGTGGGTTTGAAAAAATATATCCTGCAAGCGGAAAAGCTTTGTTCTGGCTCCGCTTTTTTCGCAAAAAAAAATTCGTGCAACAACACTGCTAAAAAAAAAAAACGAGCACAGACAAGAACACCCACTCCCCCCCCCCCCCCCCCCCCCCTCAAAAGTCAAATGGTCGGCCCCTAAAGCTGTCATGATAGTCTTTATATTTCAAACTCATTTTAGTGTGATGCATTCAGTATTAAAATTCATAATCCGGTTCTTGCAACCCGAGATCACCGTTCGAGACATGGCGCCAAAGAAGGGCCTTTTGCCCTTCCGGCACTGTTTGTAGTTTACAACTGCTCGATACTAGCGGCAGACGGTCACGGATATATCCTCAGCTTCAGAATCTGTGGATTAAACCCAGAATATACTTCGGTACGTGCAAGCTCACTTTGAGTTTTCCGGTGGACATAATTCCAAAGTGGAAAAGTAATTCCATTCAATTTGGAAAATGGCCGTCCGTATGAAGAACAAGGGTCGTCCTCTGAAGATGACATTTTAGTCTGATTCTTTGGTCTGATTGGAGTAATTCTACTACAGCATCAAATGTCTCGTTCAATTTCGACAAATACTTGTTTCGGATATGGCTATGAAACGATGTGCTTTCCTTTGACCTCAACAAAGAATTATTCTGGCGGGAAACCAGTGAGATCAGTCGACTCGTCATCGTCACAATATCTAAATACGAAAGATATTTGCCATAATACAGACAGGATACTCTACTCTCTGAGAAGACATTTCTGGTAAAGATATGTATGAGCCAATCAATAATGCTATACAGCCATGGTTTAAGAACACTAACTGATCTTTGTAAACGTGAGGTGCGCTATCAGTTACCCAGCTTTCTCAAGCCTAGGATGTGAAGAAAAAACCTTTTCATAATTAATTTATCTTGAAGATCCTTCTTCTACTATGTGGAGATGATGCGGGCCCTGGCTGGGCTGGCCTAAATTTTAAAACTGCGGAAAGGGTATTGTGGAAACACATGACAGGCGGTGAGTAACTTACAGATCACAAAACTTGGAAAGACGGAGGTAAGATTTGTTATTTTGTATTTTATTGAATTCAATACGTAGCATGTGCAAGGGCCCTAGGTCTAGTATCCCAGCTTTGTATTGTAATGCGGCCATTCGGCGTTTCCGTTTCAAAACAATAATTATTATACTGTACAATTACCATTTTCTAAATTAAAAATATTTCCTGAAATTTATCATATATTCTCTTGATCTGTGTATTACCTAAAGAAAACCTAAAGAGGGCACAATAGTGGTGCTATTATAGCTGCGTAAAAACTCCTGTTAAACATAATATCTCTCTGTCAGCAACGCCTTGAGGTACCAATTATGCTTGTTATTTTACGCAGGTTTTTTTTCAATTAACCCAGCTTTGTATTGTAATGCGGCCATTCGGCGTTTCCGTTTTAAAACAATAATTATTATATACTGTACAATTACCATTTTCTAAATTAATAATATTTCCTGAAATTTATCATATATTCTCTTGATCTGTGTATTACCTAAAGAAAACCTAAAGAGGGCACACTATTGGTGCTATTGTAACTGCGTAAAAACTCCTGTTAAACAGAATATCTCTCTGTCAGGAACGCCTTGAGGTACCAACTACAGTCAAGACGCAAACTTCTTCACGCTATTGCCCCGATATTGCTGAGCAGCAATTGCTCTTAAAACAGCAATTGCTGCTCAGCAATTGCCCCGATATTGCTGTTTTCAAAAACGTTATTGCTGTTTTTGAAAAACGATATTGCTGTTTCTAAAAAACGATATTGCCTTTTGCCTTTTTTCAAATGATATATCGGCACAGCAATTGCTGATTTGAATGTACAAAACCCTAATTCGTAATTATTTAGTTTACCTGGTTCGATCGCTATCTTGAACATCGAAAGCTGCACGAAGTTGATAACCCGCTTATTTCCGCTCAACCGCAAAAACGCACAAAACGTTTAAGAAGTCGATGCCCCACTTTTCGGCTCAACGGCTAGAAGTTAAACAACGCAAAAAGTTACAAGACCAATGCAATGAAAGGACTTCGAGATCCGAATAGAAATGAACGCTTTTTTAATAAGCTTAAATAAAATTTGCGCACGGCAAGTTTTTTCGACAGCGTTTCGGTAAAAAATTTTTTTATTAACTTACTGTCAGAGACATTGAGATGTCTTTTACCATTTTTATTTTGTTTGTGGCAGTATTTATTAATTGATTACATGTATTTCCCTGATTTTGCAGATACTTGAACTTTGACTTGCACGTGCGTTTAGCGATTGTTGAGACGATTGTAATATGCTAATTTCGACCTTGAAGGTTTTGGAAAACTTTCACTGTATCAAAGCGCAATTTGCATTCAACATGAATACCACATTCCCAGTAGAGGTTTTCTGGTAAGAATATAGAAGTTTTTTGCACGTCTTTTCATTACGAATTGGCTTCAAAACTGTGTTCACATTCCCAGAAAGTTTCAGCGATTTGACAGACTCGTCAAAAGTCAGACTGTCACGTTCACGCCTGACTGATTGCACGTGAAAATTCACACTCCGAGAACTTGAGATTTTAATTTTCGAAAAACATGCCAGGACTTCAAACATTTGCAATAATTTCAGCCGAAACTTTTAACTATACAAGGATATACCGAAAATGTGAAACTACAGAAGCTAAAGTTTATTTACTGTTATGATTTGCGCTTAGCGGCAATCCCGTGTCGGTCAGGGAACTAAACAAGCTACCGCTAATCGTTTTGTTATTATTTTGTGTCGCAAGTTGAGGCTTCCATATTCATGCTAGTTCTAATATTTTAAGTATAGGTTTCCGATAAAGGTTTGCAGAAGCGTTATAAGCGAGCTTTGAAGTAGCAAGGACAGCATGAAGTTTCGTTACTATAGGCACGCATATGCGGGATCGATCGTCATATTGAGCTCGGGTTTCGCCAAGGGTCAAACTTCTCCAGATTCACCAGTTTTCTTTATGCTAAAAAAAACTAAATTCCAATTCAGGCCTGGTTTATTCAATGGCCCTCATTCATTCTTGGGAAGCCGCCCCATAACGGCTCTCTCTACGTCAACAAAAACAAACCATTTGGCATACGATTACGCAAAACATCGATTTTGTACAAACTCGTCAGAATATCGGAGATATTGCTGTAAATCAGCAATTGCCGTTTTACCAACAAAAACGATATTGCGTTTTTCAAAAAACGATATTGCTGTTTGCCGGCAAAACGATATTGCTGATTGCTGTTTTCTAAAACAGCAATTGCTGTTAACGAACAGCAATTGCTGAGCCGGTTCAGCAATTGCCTTTCCGCGCGTGACAAAGTTTGCGTCTTGACTGTATGCTTGTTATTTTACGCAGTTTTTTTTCAAATATTAACCAGTATTTTCGTATGTAAACATGTTAAATGCGTACGGAGTAACTTTAGGTCAGACCAGTGGCACCCAGATGTTTCGAAGGAGCGTGCTACTGCTAGCGATAAACTGTATTTTTTGTATGTAAACATTTTAAATGCGTACGGAGTAACTTTAGGTCAGACCAGTGGCACCCAGATGTTTCGTCGGAGCGTGCTACTGCTAGAGATAAACTGTATTCTTAGTTTGCAAACATTTTATAATGCCTACGTATACGCAGTAACTTAGGTCAGGCCAGTAGCATCCAGACGTTCCGTCGGAGTGTGTAGCCTGGGAAACCAGCCGACTCTTATCGCTCCCCACTCGCGAAAGAGACGTCTGGGAAGTGAGGCAGAAAATGCCATACTGATGACGTAGCAGATAGCCGTTTCACGATGCATAAATTAGTTGCAATTCTCAGAAGCCGAATGCGAACAACAGAGTTCTTTTCAAGGAATATAACTACCGAGGCTGCTCGTTTGCTTGGCAGTGGATCACCGTCACGAACAACTCATGAAATTCAAGCCTATTTAGCGTGTGCCGGTGCTGTTGTTGGCTCCTTTGCAGCCCGAGTTCTTTCAGCGGCTAGTAAAGCGTACTGTCAAAACATTTACAAGAAAGGTACTGACTACTGTCATAGTTGTTTATAATTTCATATCAGTAAACCTACATATACTGAGCTATCACAAAACACTGGATGAGTTGTTGTTGCGGCGGATAAATCATTCAGACAGTGAATTAGCTATTAAAACGTAACTGTACGAAGATGCAATACAATAAGGCCGCATTTCTGTCGGAAAATCTTAACGTAAGAAAGTCTTATAAGTAAATGTAATTTGAAATCCAACATGATTTAACCAAGTTCCTTACTAAAACGAATTTCCAGTTTGGCTCCTGCCACGAATTTTGCCCTAAAACTGATATTGCAGCTCCTGGTTTCAGTTAGCCCGTTTTCCAAAGCGTGACTGAGTTATTCCGGAGTTTAATCCCAAATCCATCCTGAGAGACAACGAAGACTAGAGCCCGTAAAAGGGCCTTACATGTAAAACCAGCTAATAAATCTTCTTTTCTATCTATTAAATGGCGCGGCGATCTGAGAGAGCTAAGAAAAACGCGATCTTTCATTACCGATTTATTCGAGGCAAGATATGCAGAACGTCTCTGAAGGACTCTTTATTGACAAGAAAAAGACTATATGTTCACTAAGACTAAATAAAACATTTGACTTAAAATACGAGAGGCTCTTCTCGACTCTTCCAAATTTATAAGCAGCTAAAGACACAGGCAAGTCAATGCCCCAGTGCGATGCTGCTTTCTATGTTCACTAAGACTAAATAAAACATTTGACTTAAAATACGAGAGGCTCTTCCAAATTTATAACCAGCTAAAGACACAGGCAAGTCAATGCCCCAGTGCGATGCTGCTTTCTATGTTCACTAAGACTAAATAAAACATTTGACTTAAAATACGAGAGGCTCTTCCAAATTTATAAGCAGCTAAAGACACAGGCAAGTCAATGCCCCAGTGCGATGCTGCTTTCTATCATGTTCACTAAGACTAAATAAAACATTTGACTTAAAATACGAGAGGCTTTTCCAAATTTATAAGCAGCTAAAGACACAGGCAAGTCAATGCCCCAGTGCGATGCTGCTTTCTATGTTCACTAAGACTAAATAAAACATGTGACTTAAAATACGAGAGGCTCTTCCTAATTTATAAGTAGCTTAAGACACAGGCAAGTCAATGCCCCAGTGCGATGCTGCTTTCTATGTTCACTAAGACTAAATAAAACATTTGACTTAAAATACGAGAGGCTCTTCCAAATTTATAAGCAGCTAAAGACACAGGCAAGTCAATGCCCCAGTGCGATGCTGCCTTCTATGTTCACTAAGACTAAATAAAACATTTGACTTAAAATACGAGAGGCTCTTCCTATAATTTATAAGCAGCTTAAGACACAGGCAAGTCAATGCCCCAGTGCGATGCTGCTTTCTATGTTCACTAAGACTAAATAAAACATTTGACTTAAAATACGAGAGGCTTTTCCAAATTTATAAGCAGCTAAAGACACAGGCAAGTCAATGCCCCAGTGCGATGCTGCTTTCTATGTTCACTAAGACTAAATAAAACATTTGACTTAAAATGCGAGATGCTCTTCCAAATTTATAAGCAGCTAAAGACACAGGCAAGTCAATGCCCCAGTGCGATGCTGCTTTCTATGTTCACTAAGACTAAATAAAACATTTGACTTAAAATACGAGAGGCTTTTCCAAATTTATAAGCAGCTAAAGACACAGGCAAGTCAATGCCCCAGTGCGATGCTGCTTTCTATGTTCGCTAAGACTAAATAAAACATTTGACTTAAAATACGAGAGGCTCTTCCAAATTTATAAGCAGCTCAGTAAAGACACAGGCAAGTCAATGCCCCAGTGCGATGCTGCTTTCTATGTTCGCTAAGACTAAATAAAACATTTGACTTAAAATACGAGAGGCTCTTCCAAATTTATAAGCAGCTCAGTAAAGACACAGGCAAGTCAATGCCCCAGTGCGATGCTGCTTTCTATGTTCACTAAGACTAAATAAAACATTTGACTTAAAATACGAGAGGCTCTTCTCGACTCTTCCAAATTTATAAGCAGCTAAAGACACAGGCAAGTCAATGCCCCAGTGCGATGCTGCTTTCTATGTTCACTAAGACTAAATAAAACATTTGACTTAAAATACGAGAGGCTCTTCTCGACTCTTCCAAATTTATAAGCAGCTAAAGACACAGGCAAGTCAATGCCCCAGTGCGATGCTACTCTCTATGTACACTAAGGCTAAATAAGACAATATGCGACTTAAAATAATAGAGGCCCTTCTTAATTTATAAACAGCTTAAGACACAGGCAAGTCAATGCCCCAGTGCGATGCTGCTCTCTATATGTACACTAAGACTAAATAAGACAATATGCGACTTAAAATACTAGAGGCCCTTCCTAATTTATAAACAGCTTAAGACACAGGCAACTCAATGCCCCAGTGCGATGCTGCTCTCTATATGTACACTAAGACTAAATAAGACAATATGCGACTTAAAATAATAGAGGCCCTTCCTAATTTATAAACAGCTTAAGACACGGGCAAGTCAATGCCCCAGTGCGATGCTACTCTCTATATGTACACTAAGACTAAATAAAACAATATGCGACTTAAAATACTAGAGGCCCTTCCTAATTTATAGGCAGGTAAAAAGACACAGGCAAGTCAATGCCCCAGTGCGATGCTGCTTTCTATGTAAACTAAGACTCTATATTATAAATACTAGTGCCTTATAGAAGCCCTTCGTCCCGTGCTGCTCGTGCATGGTTCCCGCCATAAACGATTGAGTAAACGAGTCTCGGAGATGTTTTAGGCTATTAGCCTAAAACATCTCCGAGACTCGATGATATTTTGTTTGTCACAGGCCTCTTCCTGGGGTGTTTATAGGTAGGTCACTGGCGTTTGGCGGCTGATGCTTGAATAGCTCATTCTCCCGCGGTAGAATAATAAGTATAAATAAGAATAATAAAACAAATTATCTCGGTCTTCGACGTCTTGTCCTGCCCTGGATGGCTCACTAAAGCTTGGTAATTTCCCGGATCGTAATTATTGACCAATGCAACTATTGCTTCAGCAATCCTCCTACCTCTGTTCAGCGCTTAGTTTTTGCTCGAACCAGTCTTCGGGTACAGACTCCCCATTTTCCCGCCACCAATACGCCGCATTCACAGAGCGAATTTCGTCCTTGAGATGTTCAAAAGACGTATTCTTCAGAAATTCCAACACTCTTCCCCACGTACATTACTTGATAGAGCAAACCAGTGCTTTTTAGCTGTATGGGAGCGAAGCTGGAGCGGGAGATTATATATCTCGTCTCAAATGAGCTCAATTTGCCGCTGAAATGCTTTTTTCTGACAATTATATAAAAGTTCAATTTTGTTGACAGATAGGTAAACCACAACGGCACATTCATGAACACGCTGTGCTCGTGTTGACAGTTGTCGATGAAAGATTTTGCTCTGTAATCTAATTATCTGCTGACGTCATACGAGTCGAGCTAAGCTCCTCATGATGACTTCATCACTTTGTGATGAGTTTAATAATAAAATATCCCGTCAGCTAAAGTATGTTTTATTACGCTCGACAAACTCCAAAGCTAAGAGCGATCGCTTGAAAACAAGTACATCTACAATTACGAAGGCGATCGTTTTGCGGCGAATTTTCAGCCAATTTTTAACACCCTTCTAAGCAAATAAAGTCGCTCTTATAGAAGAATTCATCCAACCTCGTTCCCAGGGTCTTTCGAGAAAGAAAGACCCTGGGAACGAGGTTGGAATTCATCTCCGTTGGTGCAAATGGCGGCGATTGCCATTAATCCCTAACTGCCCTTTTCGCTGTAAAAATCAGCGATTTCGCCGAGCGAGACCTAAAATCTTGCCAAGGTCTCAAGATCTTGGCAAGATCTTGCAAGATCTTACAAGATCTGCCAAGATCTTACAAGATCTTGCAAGATCTTACAAGATCTGCCAAGATCTTGCAAGATTCTCAACCTGGGTATATACACGTCACGTGCATCGATCGTTTCGCACAACCATAATGCACCTATCAATGTCAACCCCCAGGGGGGAGGCCGGGCAGATGTGGGGCATTTGACTTTTTGGGAGAATTTTGGTCAAAATCCCCACCCTGAGGACTGAATTCTGGGTCAAAACAGATCAAATCCCTCACCCTTGTATGAAATCGATTTACACAAATTCAAGAAGTATTTGTAATGATCTATAGTAAATAGGAATGAAGCGTTGAAGTATTAAATTAATTTATATTTTTAATGTGAACTGGACGGTAAACCTACCTTTTAGACGAATCCAAAATGGCCGACAATATTTAGTACAGTCCCTCTCTTCCAAATGTCAAATGTCCCCACCCTGGGGTCCAGGCTCCTGTTCAAATTCCCCAGGGTGGGGACACCAAGAACGGTCAAATGCTCCACATCTGCCCGGCCTTCCCCCCCTGGGGGTTGACATTGATAGGTGCATAACTCATAAGCATAATCCATAATCATATTTAGTATCTATTAATGTATCAGTCAATTCCAAACCCGTGCATGCCCCCCCTGGCCATCCCCGGGCATTTGAACATTTTGAAAAAAAAAATCGATCAAATGCCCCACTACCAAGGCAGAAAAACTGTTCAAATGCCTCTGCAGTTTTTCATTCAGTCTGTTCAAATGCCCCACCATCGGGGACCGGATCGGAAAATTTTCCAAAAACTTTCGACAAAGACAAGGCAAAGACTATTGACAAATAAATGAAATCATTGCTTTATTGACAATCTCTGACTCAAGCAATTCACAGGAAACACCGACGGTGAAAACCACCTTCAACCGGTCAGGGATGAGAACAATCATTTCTACCGGCTCGATCGTATATACTTTATAATAAACGTAATGGTTTGAAATTGAATATGTTAGCTTATGTTGTTGTTGTAAGGCCAGAGAAGCGTTTTTAATCGCACAGGCGAGAACACTCGAACCTCATGGCCTTAACATCCGGGAAGAGTCATACTAGATATCTGTTTTCACCTTCTTAACATTTTTTCACGATCTATCATATTGTAATCTGTTTTATGACAGCTCAGTATCAGACGACGTGCGCGCTACGATCGCAAAGGATCATGGTCGTTTATTGAAATTCGAATCATTTGCATTTGGTCGCGGTCGAGTGAGGACTTCTCCACGGCTAGACGGCTCCACGATACTATTAAACTGATACGCTCTTTGCGCTTTTGACTGAATGCTCTTTTCCGTATGGGGATAAGCGGCTTATTTCCTTACTTGAAAGATCCAGTAAGGAAAGGAAGCAGGGAAGACAGCAGCAATAGATAGCTCTTGCTGGATTCACAAGGATTTATATGTGAGTTTGTCACAAACTGGAACTCGTGAAAGGTGAGAGATTTTACATGTCGCGTTGTCAAACTTATACTGTAGTTATTTCTGCTTTTGACAACCATAATTTCTATCTATATAGGAAAATAATGTTTTTAATTTTACTAGGGTTGAATTTCAGTGTTTACAGTAAAAGTTTGTGGTCGTCGTCAAGGTTTGGTAGAGTATGATTTGAGTGTTTAAAGTTAACATGTGCGTTCGTGTTCAAGGTTTCTTGTAAAGGGAGCTATTCTTAGCTAATTTCCAAACTTATCGACGGCGGATTCGAAAATCTCTTTTCGCGATAGAGATATCACTTTGACAATATTTTTATCGTGTTGCTTATGCTATTTACATTTAGAAAAGTATGTTTTAAATTTTACTAGAGATGAATTTCAATATTTTAAGTGTAAATCTGTGTTATTACTCTACTAGAGTAAAAGTGCGTGTTTATGATAAATGTCTGATGTACGGCGGGTTCCAAAATCTTTTTTCGCAACGGGACAATGAGTTTAAAAATATTTATATCGTGTTCCTCATCCTCTTTACATCAAGAATACTGTGTTTATAAATTTGGTAGAGTATGATTTGAGTGTTTAAAGTTAACATGTGCGTTCGTGTTCAAGGTTTCTTGTAAAGGGAGCTATTCTTAGCTAATTTCCAATCGACGGCGGATTCGAAAATCTCTTTTCGCGATAGAGATATCACTTTGACAATATTTTTATCGTGTTGCTTATGCTATTTACATTTAGAAAAGTATGTTTTAAATTTTACTAGAGATGAAATTCATTGTTTAAAGTAAAAATCTGTGCTATTAGTTCGGGTCTGTCGTTTCTTCATCGTGAGTGACTGTGAGACATAAAAAAGCGATAACTTTAAACAACGAAAACACATATTTCCCACGGGGAGCGATGGGGAGCGTTTATACTACGTGACAATGTTATATTTCAAGAGTAATATTTGAGCTATTTTAGTAATCTATCTTGAGTTTTTAGTAAACTATGGGACAAAAAGTATATGCTCATCAAATTACAAACAGAAACTTTGAAAACGGTTCATGCTTTTACTCAGCCAACAAATTGATCGCAGGGATAATATTTTTCACGTATTTCATCCGGAACAAGTACATCAGATAATTAACTATCATTTAGTATCATAGATAGCATTAAAATGTAAAGTAATTTACATGGAATGAGTGATTAAACTTACCGAAATCTACAACCGTCCGCCATGTTTTTTTCTTTGATGTGTAAAAACTACTACCACAATGCAATTCGATCGTAGCGCGCACGTCGTCTGGCTCAGTATCAAGTTCAAAAATACACGCCAATGTAAATTTTCTTCATTGTACCTGAAGAAGGCTGGTGTGGCCAGCCGAAATATTGTACCACTAATTTCAAAATTCTACGTTGTATCGGTCTTTGCTTCTTCATAGTTATTTTTTATTTGATAGCCGATTAGATCACTAGTTTGATCCAACGTACACCAGCAGGATTGTCGTTCACGGTTGCTTGCTTGAACAATTCGTATAATTATGCTTTTATTAAACTCACGCGCTGTCGAGGGTCGCAGCAAATTCAACTTATCACAACTCTTGTCACGCACTTAATATCACTCAGTCGGTCAAAGTTCACGAAGCAAAGCAAAACAACATAGTTTATAGCTGTACATGGTTGCCACTCTACGGGTAATAAGATGTGAGCATGCGTATTAGACGCTAGCTACGTCATAGCGTGTGTTGGGTAGTGCCATGTAACGTGCATAGTTTATAGGTTTAAACATAAACAATTTACCTCTGAAAGTGGCCTTCAAAGTTGGCAGGTTCACTCTTTCAAGCCTCTACAAATGCGCAATCCTTATCCTGGAAGTCCTCGAAGACACGTACGTTCGCCACGTGCGTTCGCCATTTCGACGCTTGTAGACCAGACAGAGAGAATGTATTTTTAAACACTGATCAAATGCCTCACCCCCTACCCCCACTGTTTGTCAATTGCCAGCCCCTGAGGTCATAGAAACTCGTCAAATTCCCCACCCTCGGGAGCAAGCCTCTGATCAAATGCCCGGAGGTGGCCCGGGGTGGGGGGGGGGGGGGGGGGGGGGGGGTGCACGGGTTCTAGACTTACTTTTCCTTTCTGTAATTAACTTCTCCACCTTATAAACATCTGAAGCTGGCGTTTTCTTTTTCTTTTTTCTTCTACAAGATAAACTGTCGACGTATTTGTGCAGATTTCCGTATTTTGTTCATGGAAGCCATTCCTGATCGGGGATTACCGCTGACCACGTGCGCGCAAAATCTGTGAAATCTAATGGGATTGAAAGTGAGCGCTATTTCTGGCAATGACGAACAACGCCCACAGTGACACGAAACCGATGCCATTTGATTAATAGCCTCCTATGTAGGGAAGCGTTGCGTGACGACACTAAGGACGGCTGCATAGGAGGCTATTTGATTAATAGCTGCTAGGTAGTCCTTAATCCAAATCTTGATATAAAAATACTCAGTTGTTCACGGGACAGTTAGTGTGGCTTTTCTTAAAGAGGAGGAAGGAGTGTTTTTCTAAGCGCTTGAACAAAAAAAAATGAAAGTTTCCACCGCTTCTAGTGCTGCGGTCAATTTTGGTTTCACAAGAGAAGATGAAACTGAGACTATTGAAGTCAATCTTCATTGTTTATTTTCTCAACAAGCTGTAAAGTTTCCTCAAAATATCGCAGTCGAATACGGAGATGTTAAAATCAGCTATGCAGATCTGGAGAGAAGAACTAACCAGTTTGCAAGAGTTTTGCAGACGAGATTTGATATCAAACCAGAGAACGAGAATGTGGTCGCTGTTTTGCTACCAAGATGTTCAGAGCTCTACCTTACGATGTTGGCAGTTTTGAAGTGCGGTGGAGTGTACGTATGTATCGATCCGCAGCATCAAAGAAGCAGACTGGAGTTTATTCTTCAAGACACCAAAGCTGTCGTGTTGGTAACCACTTCTCTGATCCATGCTGATATAGTTGACATTGAACTGGCAGACACCAAAATACTTGACGTCAAAAGTTCCTCGCTGAAAGGTGACATTTCTCTCCAATCTGACGACCCAGTGGAAGCTACCGTCCCAGAATCAAATCTCTGCTACATTATCTACACATCTGGTAGCACGGGAAAACCCAAAGGAGTAGAAATCGAACATAGAACTGTTGTGAACTTTATTAATGGAGAGCTGGAAATATTTCCCGTTTGTGCAGAAGACAGAATTCTTCAAGGTTTCTCTCCCAGTTTTGATGCGTCGGTGGAAGAAATATGGCTGGCACTTAGTACCGGTAAGTTTATGTTCGAAAATAAATTATTTTATTTTATTTGTCACGCTTTTTAATTTTTAGATGAAAAATACAACCTACATTGTGGATGGTCGTAAAACATGGACGGGGACGTGGGGACGTGGATTCCCTCACGAACCGATGCCATCTTGGAAAAGCCTCGTTTCCACGCTCCCTTAGTGAGATTATGGAGCCTGGGAAGGACCGGACGGCCATAGAGCTTCATCAAGCGACATAATATGCGGCATACTCCGCCCTTGATATGAAGAAAATTACAAGATTTTTCAAACTGTAAACAGTCATTTTATAAAAATCTGATAGCCCAGTTTAAAGGGAGTCACGACTGAAGTGAGATCTAGAGTAAAGAAGTCGGCGGTTTTCGGAGGCTAATGTTTACCTGAAGGAGAGGGGAGGGGGGGGATTGACTCTAGTGCTAGCCCTATACTCAAAGATAGCCCGGGTTTACAAGCAAACTGATTCAGGTAGCCCAGGTCAACTCAACATGATGCGGCCGCCAAAATCATTCAAGCATAGAGTACACGAGTAGAGTTTTGACGGGTCATTGGTGGATTAACGTTGATTCTTTTTCTGTGGTACCCTTTATTGCTGCTGTCTAGTGTCCTGGGGATCCTGTAGTGCTGGTATGTTACCTACTAATTGCTAGACAACTCCAGCAACTTGCAATGTAAAATTTGGCTCTAGAATAGAGTTGTTCCGGTAGGAGAATTGTCCCTAGCGAACTCCAGATCTTTACATGAAGTAACGCGTGCAAAGGTTGAACTAGTGCTAGGATAATCGTACCTCTCAGGTACACGAGACAAAACTGATCTTTTACATGTAAACAGAACACAGAATACGGAACACAGAATACAATGGCGGTAGAATGATTCTACTATTAGGATGACCCTAGTACAAGGGTTACCCTCTTATCATATAAACAACCCCTATTAGTTTTAGTGAAGATCTTTTTTCCACCCGGGTTGCTTCCCATGCTCATTTACCTCACTCAGGGGGCATGGAAACGAGGCTTTTCCAAAATGGCGTCGGTTTGCGAGGTCAAACGGCTTTTGATTACGTGTTTTCTCACCTAAATGATGAGTTAGTGATAAAACAATGCATTGAATACACACATAATTACTCGCTTTTTATTTTAGCAGTCAAAAATACTGTGTTTCTAAGGTCACGCCCCCGTCCCCGCGTCCCCACGTCCCCGCGTCCTCACGTCCCCGCGTCCTCACGTCCCCGCGTCCCCATCCCTACGTTCCCGTCCCTACGTCCCCGTCCCTACGTTCCCGTCCCTACGTCCCCGTCCCTACGTCCCCGTCCCTACGTTCCCGTCCATGTTTTACGACCATCCCTACATTGTTATCCATACCCCATCTTATACCAGAATCAACAATGTTTGCGTATTAAATAACTATATATGTCTCACATGCCAACCAGATGAAGAATGTCAGAAAAGAGTGTGTGTACAAAAAAATAATAATGTAACGATTTGGATATTTATGGTATGAAAAAAGGTTCTTTCTTCAAGATATTTCCATATCAATGTATTTTCTCATGCGTTCACAAGAAATATAAGAAATATAACAGTACATGTTATCTGAAGTAGGGCAATAAAAAATGTATATTAAACAATGAAAATTACGAAGGAAAAAGACAGAAAAAGGAAAGTGAAAGTCAGTTTGGTGTCTGTCATGTGGAGTAGGTACTTGTTAGTGTTCTGTAACATATATCCCATAGTGGCATGTCAGTCATGCATGTTAAGTTGTCCGTGATGTCGACCCACCTATCTCATGTACGTCATAAGAAAAAAACAAAAATAAGCTAACAATGACTCAGCAAAGACTAAACTTATATAATAACCATATGTATAATTTTCCTCGTAGTTTGAAAATCATAGAACATTTTAATCAACAAATTCAATTAAACGCGGTGTGGAAGAATCGGACCATCCACTCTCAAAATTTCAGTTTTTCTTTTTTTTGTACAGTGATATTTATTTCTTTAGTTTTGTCTTATTAGGGTGTTCTTTAGCTACTTGTGTTGACTACACAGAAATGTTCATTATAATTCTTCCTTTTTAATTTATTTGAAAACCAATATTTTGTTAGATTAACTTGTGTTAAAGTGCTCTCTATAATCTCCGTAGAGTTTACCGATCTCAGGCGAAAAGAGAAATCGAATCGTTCAAGATTTCATCAGTTTTTCTCACGTGCATAGCGTGTGATTCACAATCGTGATCCTGTTGGCAATAACGCAATTAATGATGCAACGACATTGATCTCGTATGACAAATGACGCAATATATATAGATCGTGCCTATAATTGATCGATTTTCTTAGACTACGTTTTCACGGGAATAATAATAATAACAACTTTATTTACCAAGGGTATAAACACTTGGCAGTTAAAACAAAATAAATATATATATGTATCTATAAAAGCTACTAGCGAATAATTACTATTATGTGAGATAGGTAGATGACGTTTGTACAGAGTAAGTTATGAAACATATAAGCTAAGAAAAAACTATAAGAAAAGATAAAATACTCGTATGACATCATTGCTATAAAAATACACTATAGGTATACTAGATTGTTTTTGAACATTTTATCTAAAATTCTTAACTAAACGTGACCTTGCTAAATAAAAATAACCAGGCAATATGTGTAAACTATGTTAAGTAGGAATTTCCATGTAACTCCTGTAGCATTAATATAAAAATGTAGCACTAAACTATAACGTTAGCTAGATTATTTTAAGCATTTTACACAAATATAAGTATAAATATTATTACGACTAATTTGACTCAATTCAGGACAAAGTAACAAACGGAATAGTAATATTTTGCTAAAGGACTGATTACTCAGGCATGTTATAAGCTAAATATATGAATTGAATCAATCAATCAATCAACAACTTTATTCCGTGTCTAAAATAAAACTACTAGCTGGCCACAAGTAGCCTACTAATTGGGGACACTATAAATAACACTTCACTATAAAAAAAACACTATAAATAAAACTGAGTTGACCTTGTTATGAATTGTGATAATAAACAGTCTTCGTTTATATTATAGCTATATGACTATATATCTATTTATCTAAAAAGTACTTTCGCAGAGCATACTGACTTAAAAGAATTTAGGGAGTCTTTCTTTCTAATTTCTGGTGGGATGCTATTCCATAGCTTTGTTCCTGTCACTTTGCATGTTCTGCCACCTTCAGTTTCGCGCTTATATCTGGTACAAACTAAATTTATGTTAGAGTGTCTGCTAGATCTATTATGCAGGTCTGAGTTTCTAACAAGTAAATGTTCCATGTAACCGCCTTGGGGTTTCCCCAATGATTCGCTTGTAGATTAAATAGCACTTCTGTAGATTTATTTCGTCACATAAGGGTAACCAATCTAAGTCTTTAAATAAGTTTGCGCTCCTTTTCTTCGCGTCCGCGTCAAGTATACCCTGGATCAGAGGTTGGAAACCGCCTCTCCTAGATCACATTAGCTTCTCCTTTCTCACATCAACGATGCGGCTGCAACCTCTGGCCGCCCGTTGTAGGCGATTGTTTTTCTAATCCCATTAAGTGTTTGGATAAGCCAATTAGAGAACGCGTTATATCATCAGAGTCAGATCTTGACCATGGCACGCTGATTGGCTGAACTTCTAAAAAGGCTTGTGATTAGTTGACCCTCTCACACATGATCATGTGACTTGAAAACTAGTTTGTAAAGCTCAGTAACGTGAGACGGTGTTGTTTATTTTGGTCAAAAGTCTGTTTTAATAGAAATGGCTTCCAATGCGTTGCTTCTTGAAATCGCTCTCGCTTTGGCGGAAACTTTGGTTTGCACTCGTTGCGACGGCGAAACCCAACATATTTTTACGCGCTCCGAGGCTACTGAGGGATTGATTACTTCGATCTTCCGTTGTTGCACCGCCACAGATTGTCTGTACTTCTCCTTAAATTCCTCAAGATCACTTGAAATGGCTTTTAAATTATAGCCTTCGAACCGTTCGAAATCTCTTCGGCACTTATAACAAACCACGCAAGAAACTCCATCGCACCTCAAAATCGGTGTACCAAGGACCTTCGCCAAACGTTCTGCCAGCTTTTGTTCGAGTGAAGCTTTCCCAGTAAACAAATTACATTTTCCCCTACCTAAAATTGTCAAGTTACACATGCATATCCTACATATTTCGTTTGGCTTCACGATTTTTACGGGTGTTTTTCTTAATAGCTTTTCATCGTTCGCACGTGAACACACAGCGCGTGAAAGCCAGAGTTTGTAAACATGCAATATGACACTTTTTTGACAAGTTCACATACCACGTGAACAAAACCGGTTTGGCCAGGTTTATATTTTTAGCACATTTTACGCATGCCAATCTAATTGGATTATGTTCTAAGGAACCGTAAACAGTACTAGAGTCTCCCAGAGGCTCGTCGCTCCGCGACTCGGTCAGCTTAAAGAGGTCTCGCTTCGCTCGACTAAGACGTCTCGCTTCGAGCCTCTGGCATCCAGGGTACGTCAAGTATGACCACGCAGCTCTGACAGCTCGCTTCTGTAACTTGGACACCTGTTCCATGTTTTCGCACAAGCACGAGCTCCACACAGTGCATCCATATAACATGATGGGCTTGATCATCGCATTATTAAGTACAGTTTTCGTTCTTCTAGTGGGAGGTTCCGCTTGATCTTTTTTAATACTCCAACCCTCTGTGACAATTTCTTACACATTTCATCAACATGCTCAGAGAAGTTTAGCTGCTTGTCTATTTTCACTCTGAGAAGTTTCTGGGAGTTTACATGTTCGATCGTGTCACCATGGAGTAACACATTCAGCTCCGAATTTACGAGCTTACTCGCCAATCGTTTGCCAGTGACAAGCATGGTCTTTGTTTTTGAAGCATTTAGAACCATCTTGTTCTCCAGTGTCCATTTAGTAACTAGATCAGTGTCTTCCTGTACATGTAGTTGCTGTTGAATCACAGATGGAGATGATTCGCAGGTAGCCGATGCGTTCAGTGTTGTATCGTCTGCGTAGATGTCCACAACAGATTGCGTCATGGCTTGAGGAAGATCATTTATGAACACGAGGAACAACAGCTGGCCAAGGACCGATCCTTGACGAACACCGTGTGTGATTGGCTTAGCTGCTGACTCTCTACCATCAATGGCCACAAATTGACTGCGACCTCTCAAATAGCTGGTAATCAGTGCAAGCTCTCTTGATACCATGCCATAGGCTTCTAGCTTTGAGAGAAGAATTTCATGATCTATGAGATCAATTGCCTTGCTATAGTCGATAAACACAAGACCACTCACATGATTTCTATCCAAATCTGAGAGTAGTTGGTCAGTTAGTCGGATGAGGGCTGTTTCTGTAGAATGGGAACTACGAAAACCAGACTGAAGGTGGTAAAGTAGGACATTGCCCTTTAAGTAGCTATAGAGTGCATGGTGTATATGCTTTACAAATAGCTTGGAGAGCAACGGCAGCACTGATATAGGTATGTAGTTGTTCTTATCTTCCTTGCTCCCTTTACCCTTCAGTGTAAGTAGGGGTTACTGTACCTTAGCAGATTTCCATGCAGACGGAAAACCACTGTTTTCGATACAGTGGTTTATCAGTCGGCTCAAAGATGAGGATATGGCGGGAGCAGCTGCTTTCAAAACCTTTGCTCCGAGACCATCAATTAACCCCAGTAGATTTGTGTGTAGGCATGCATTGCAGTAAGTTCAGGATCTTGTTAGGGGTGATGTGAGGGATTTTAAAGACAACAGAAGAATTAGTCCTTCGGCCAATAATTCTTTGTAGGGAGGCAGGCGGGAAACTTGCTGTTAGTGAACTGAGTAGTTTCAAGGGCTGAGTTACAAAAGATGTATTAAATAACTCGGCGATTTCTTGCTTGTCGGTAAAAGTCTTGTCGTTTTCCTTCAGTTGGCGAACACTGCTATGATTATTTACGTCTTTCCTCGTTAAGTTCTTGATGCCACTCCATAGCTTTTTAGGATTGTATTTGTTTTCAGCTACTTGTGACTTGAAGTAATTCTTTTTTGCCCACCTAATCAGTTCTTTGCACACTTAAAGAGCATCCAGTCATCACGTTTGTCGGATTTCTTTGCTTTTTTTTAGTAGCTGATCTCTTTTGTGAATTTCGTGGTTCAAGTCATTGCCGTAAACCAACTTGGTTGTGCTTTGCCTTTTACTCTCTTTCGGTGCCTGGCTGTCTAACACGTCATTAAATATTCTGTACCAACAGTCGATGATGTCATCCGTATCCTCAAAAACGAAAGCTGTGTCCCACGGTGCCTCTTTTAGAGCTTGAACAAATTTATTTCCATCGAGGTGTTTGAGGTCTCTATAGGTAAACGATGTATGTTGCCGTTTTCCATTTTTTACTTGTTCTCCTTTGTACTATGTGGCGCACTACAATTGTTGGTAGATGATCAGACAGACCAATCATTTTGACGTCCACGCTTGTTAATCTTTTCGCGTGACTTGATATGATCCAAGCACAATTTCAACACGGGCCTTGTAGCTTGATTTACGAGTTTAGTCAGATGCAAATTTCGTAGTGTTTTTACGAGCCTGTGCTTACTAAACTGATTTGCATTTAAGACGTCAATATTAAAATCTCCCAATATAAGAGGGTCTTAATGGGGGGGGGGGGGGGGGGGGCGTTTGTCAGTAGCAGTTAACCCCATTCAGACCCCCATATAATCGTTTCCTTATTTAGTAGATAAGCGTTCTCTAAGTTCTTTCCAAGGCTAACATAATACTGACACTTAGAAGAAAAATACATATCAAAAGTTAAAGAAAGTGTCTAAAAATGTTTAAAATGCTAAAAATACCACACTCTAAAAAAGACACTAAATACTTAAATACTAAATACAGCCAAGTCATGTAAAAGAAATTATATTTACAAAATCATTCATGTATCGAGCGGTGTTAATAGCCTGCTATTGATATATGATTCACTTGTTATGCACAAAGGTTTCAAAATGAGGCTCCGGGGTAAATTAAATTGATTCTTATCTCCTTTCACGAATCACTGAGCATTATTTTCCAGTGCCTCATATTGAAACCTTTGTGCGTGATAAGTGAAGCATATAGAAAGTGAGCTATTTCCCTGCCTATAACAATATTTCTTTCTTAACGTAATGACAATTGTTTGGCCTTAGGAAGGAGTACCTTTATCTGGTGGTTCGGCGTGTTCTTGACCTTATTGAAGAGTTTTTGATCATACTTTTCTTACAACCGATTTCAGTGATACGTGTACAGAGCGACAGAGCGGAAAAACGGAGTGTATGCGCACTAGCCACTTCATTAAAAGTGAATCAAGATGGTATGGCACGCCGAATGGTCCAAAAATAAAAATCACTATTGTAATCACATCAAAATGTGTTATCACCAATATATTGTCAACTGTCCTTGTTTTCATTTGTCAACACTACACAAAACCTCAATCAATAACTTAACCTCTGTTGATTGCCCGTTCCAAAAAACCTCCAGAGATGGTGATAAACAAAACTGTGGTGATGGAAAAAAAAACTCTGTTGATCGAACAAAAACTCTGGTGATCGAAAAAAAACCTCTGGTGATGGGAAAAAAACTCTGGTGATCGAAAATAAACTCTGGTGATCGAAAAAAACTCTGGTGATCGAAAAAAACTCTAATCATTGAAATAAAAATCATTTGGCTAGGTCGGTTATGTAATCATTCTATTCTTTCAGTATCTTTAATTTGCAACCGAACAGTTTATTCGATCAATTTGATCCTACTGAGGTCCGGTGAGGGTAAAAGACGGAATGACATGTGGCATGGCTTGCGGAATGACTTGCGGAATGACTTATGGCGCGAAAATAAATTCGCGGTATCTTTTTTTCGCGCCATATTAAAGGTTTACCGCAGTTTGTGATATCGTAGGCTCAGATCGGCGGCCATCTTGGATTGAAAGCAAGGCTTCCGGGGATTTGCTTTTTTTCAGTCGTGTTTAGATGTGGAATTTTGAGGTTAAAGATGGATAATTACCACTACTATGATCCCAATTTACAAATAATAGCCAGAAAAGAAGATTTAGAGATTATTTTCACAGCTTCCCTTCCAAATTATAAACAGCAGCTCGGAAGGCAGTGTCAGACAGGTAAAATAAGGAGACCTCACGGCTCACCTACCACTTTACCAGGGAATATTATAAACTAATTGTATCGCGATTCAACAGTTAAGTCGGGAATTGTTAAAAGAAAGAAGAGAATGAAGCACCAAACTTATTCTGATCGTAATTTCAATTCTCAAAAGGCGCCTAGTATATCTATGGCAACGGTTTCACGGCTTGAGTGGCGAAAACTTTCGCGACGTGTTTTGAAATCTCTTCAAAAATTATGAAAATTGTACTTTTAGCGAATAAGAGTGTTAGATTTCTGACGGAAACTACAATGCCAACCTTACCTTTAGGATTGAATGATGCTTATCTTGTAATTTACAGTGTTTTGAAGGTGAAATTGTAGAAATCTTGCTGTTGAACAAACGACTTTTGACCTTGACCTGGAACCCATGTAACTGCAAGGGCTCGCGCAAGAGCCAATCAGAGGCTGGTATTCTGAGACGCAATACCATGTTATATTGGCGTCTCAAAAGTAAACAAAGTGATCAGTGAATCGTGATACTGTACTGTGTTACTCGATTCCAGTAAATGTGTATCTAATATAAATGTACACTGCATAAATGTGGCACTGTAGTTTCTTTATTGATCTTTATTTTTTCTAATATTACGAAGGAGACTGTTGTGTATTTTGCACATCTCATTCTCAAACAGCTTATAGTCAGTCACTGGATGGAAGAATTCAATTCAATAAATTGAGGTCACTGTTCATATTTTGCATGGATAATATATGTTCCTCCAAAGCACTGCCTATTGACCGATTTATCTTGTATCTTTGTTGTCCCAATTTAAGTCGCCTGGCTATTCCCTTGAGTAATGAATGTTTCCATCCGTTTGGTTTTCTGTATCCCAAGATTAAATGTATATGAAATTCTCTATAAATTGGAAAACAAAGCACTGAATCCTCTGGAGAGCTGTTATATTATCTGAATTGGGACAACAGAATAATGTACAAATCAGTCAATCCAATTATATCACTCATTTGATGAATTGTGTGAAAATGAATTCTGTCAACAATGCTACGAAAATCAGGTTACTGCGATTATGGTATTAATAATATTATATGGATACATGTATTGAGTGATTTCTAAAATCATATGAACAATCTGAAAATAATTTCTAGTTAATTATGTACATTTGGTAATTGTGCACATTGATATTTATGTTATGAATTACACTCGTTTATATATCCATATTTCCTTGATTAAGCGCCCTCTCTCGATTAAGCACCCCCCTTGTGCACACTATTCGAAATAAACCCCCCTCAATTTAGCACCCCCACCTCCCCCCCTGATCCTGTTACCATAAAGTACAGTAAAAGATTAACTGAAGATGACACATATTACTTGCGTTTTATTAAAAAGTTGCGGCATGTCTCTGTACGTATAACTAGTTATTTTTGGCTGATAACGGTTTTATAATAAACGTCCCCCCTCAAATAAGTGCCCCCACTTGATTAAGCGCCCCCCTTGGCCACAAATTTTTAAATAAGTGCCCAGGGCGCTTAATTGAGGAAATACAGTATGTACGGAAGTTTGATTTACTTGATGTGGAAACATCACAGATTGCATTGGAAATAAAATATCTAAGACAATGGGTATTTTATGTAAAGTACACCACTTCTTAAAGAGAAAGCTACTTATAACCCTTTAAAATATTCACTAGTATACCCTTATGTATGCTATGGTAACATTGTTTGGGCCAATAATTACCCATCTAGGTTAGAAATAATTCATAAACTTCAAAAGAAGGCAGCAAGAGTAATAACATTCTCACCTTACAATGCCACATTCAGAACCTCAAACTGACTCAACATTTACCAAATCAATACTTAGTCACAAGTCACATGTATGATTTTAAAGAAAACAGATTGCCAAATGTATTCCAAAATTATTTTACTTTAAATGCAAATGTACACACTTATAATACTAGCAAATCAAAAGACCCACATAAGAAGCACAATAGAACATATTATGGGTGATTCTCTGTAGTAAGATCAAAAGACCCACATAAGAAGCACAATAGAACAAATTATGGGTGATTCTCTGTAGTAAGATCAAAAGACCCACATAAGAAGCACAATAGAACAAATTATGGGTGATTCTCTGTAGTAAGATCAAAAGACCCACATAAGAAGCACAATAGAACATATTATGGGTGATTCTCTGTAGTAAGATCAAAAGACCCACATAAGAAGCACAATAGAACAAATTATGGGTGATTCTCTGTAGTAAGATCAAAAGATCCACATAAGAAGCACAATAGAACAAATTATGGGTGATTCTCTGTAGTAAGATCAAAAGACCCACATAAGAAGCACAATAGAACAAATTATGGGTGATTCTCTGTAGTAAGATCAAAAGATCCACATATATAAGAAGCACAATAGAACAAATTATGGGTGATTCTCTGTAGTAAGATCAAAAGACCCACATAAGAAGCACAATAGAACATATTATGGGTGATTCTCTGTAGTAAGATCAAAAGACCCACATAAGAAGCACAATAGAACATATTATGGGTGATTCTCTGTAGTAAGATCAAAAGACCCACATAAGAAGCACAATAGAACATATTATGGGTGATTCTCTGTAGTAAGATCAAAAGACCCACATAAGAAGCACAATAGAACAAATTATGGGTGATTCTCTGTAGTAAGATCAAAAGACCCACATAAGAAGCACAATAGAACAAATTATGGGTGATTCTCTGTAGTAAGATCAAAAGACCCACATAAGAAGCACAATAGAACATATTATGGGTGATTCTCTGTAGTAAGATCAAAAGACCCACATAAGAAGCACAATAGAACAAATTATGGGTGATTCTCTGTAGTAAGATCAAAAGATCCACATAAGAAGCACAATAGAACAAATTATGGGTGATTCTCTGTAGTAAGATCAAAAGACCCACATAAGAAGCACAATAGAACAAATTATGGGTGATTCTCTGTAGTAAGATCAAAAGACCCACATAAGAAGCACAATAGAACAAATTATGGGTGATTCTCTGTAGTAAGATCAAAAGACCCACATAAGAAGCACAATAGAACAAATTATGGGTGATTCTCTGTAGTAAGATCAAAAGACCCACATAAGAAGCACAATAGAACATATTATGGGTGATTCTCTGTAGTAAGATCAAAAGACCCACATAAGAAGCACAATAGAACAAATTATGGGTGATTCTCTGTAGTAAGATCAAAAGACCCACATAAGAAGCACAATAGAACAAATTATGGGTGATTCTCTGTAGTAAGATCAAAAGACCCACATAAGAAGCACAATAGAACATATTATGGGTGATTCTCTGTAGTAAGATCAAAAGACCCACATAAGAAGCACAATAGAACAAATTATGGGTGATTCTCTGTAGTAAGATCAAAAGACCCACATAAGAAGCACAATAGAACATATTATGGGTGATTCTCTGTAGTAAGATCAAAAGACCCACATAAGAAGCACAATAGAACAAATTATGGGTGATTCTCTGTAGTAAGATCAAAAGACCCACATAAGAAGCACAATAGAACAAATTATGGGTGATTCTCTGTAGTAAGATCAAAAGATCCACATAAGAAGCACAATAGAACAAATTATGGGTGATTCTCTGTAGTAAGATCAAAAGACCCACATAAGAAGCACAATAGAACAAATTATGGGTGATTCTCTGTAGTAAGATCAAAAGACCCACATAAGAAGCACAATAGAACAAATTATGGGTGATTCTCTGTAGTAAGATCAAAAGACCCACATAAGAAGCACAATAGAACAAATTATGGGTGATTCTCTGTAGTAAGATCAAAAGACCCACATAAGAAGCACAATAGAACATATTATGGGTGATTCTCTGTAGTAAGATCAAAAGACCCACATAAGAAGCACAATAGAACAAATTATGGGTGATTCTCTGTAGTAAGATCAAAAGACCCACATAAGAAGCACAATAGAACAAATTATGGGTGATTCTCTGTAGTAAGATCAAAAGACCCACATAAGAAGCACAATAGAACATATTATGGGTGATTCTCTGTAGTAAGATCAAAAGACCCACATAAGAAGCACAATAGAACATATTATGGGTGATTCTCTGTAGTAAGATCAAAAGGTACAAATCTTTGGATTGATATTCCTGATAAAATGAAATCTAGCTAAGACTAGAAATCAATTTAAGCACAATATAAATTTTGCCTGTTTTACTCATTAAATACAATCAGTGAATATTAAAAGAATATATGTACATTACTTATTACTCCATATATATTGTTTCAGTTTTTATACCCTGTAATACCTGAAAATTACATTATCAAAAAAATTATAATATTAGAAGGGGGCTACCTTAAAAGCCCCTAAAGGTTTTATAAAGTCCCCATAATGATCTGATTATCAAAAATCAGTGATATTAATGTACAATTTAAAAGGGAAATAAACACACAGTTCAGTAATTGTGTGACGTAATGCAGAGCGTGACTTGCACCATGCATGCCTCGCTTTCGTGAAAACATTGGCTCAACGTGGCAGGTTTTGGGCTTGTAATAATTGACCATGCATGTGAGAGAATAAACGACAAAAATCAGTTTTCAAGCGAGTGGTTGATCCAGGAACAATTTTTACACAAGAACAGGGCCAAGGTTTAATTCCCGACCTATATAAGCCTCTTAAACATGAGAACAATGATTTATTGTGTTTATGCAAACGAAAATATTTTCAATTCTCTCACCAGACTGTGCCATTGTGGGATTCTAGCATTTTATTTCAAAATGGCACAACAAAATATACTTGAGGGCACAAAGCAGAACGAAAACTAGCTGTTATTGCTGGTTTGCACGTGACGTCATAGCCGCCATGTTGGTGTACCTTTAACAACAGATTCTTCGTTAGCTTCTTTTGTTAGGTACACTAACATGGCCGCCATGCCCTTTCAATCTCTCAAACAATCAAACTCATTAAACCTGCTAATTTTGATGTAATATTTATTGGGGCAGGGTTTGTTTAAAAATAAAATATAAATAGTTATGAATTTTATTACATTTGATTAAATTTACACACTAAGTCCCAGTCCTTTTGCAGTTTACAAAAGGGCTAATATTCATACATGCTATTAAGAAAATGCTATTGCTAAATATGTACAGATGCAGTGATAGCTTATGCCAATGTGGCTCAATAGTTATAATATATATACATGCTATTAAGAAAATGCTATTGCTAAATATGTACAGATGCAGTGATAGCTTATGCCAATGTGGCTCAATAGTTATAATATATATACATGCTATTAAGAAAATGCTATTGCTAAATATGTACAGATGCAGTGATAGCTTATGCCAATGTGGCTCAATAGTTATTGTGCACGTTATCTGTCCAAGCCTGATTGGTCAGACAGTACACCTTGTGGTTTTCCTGCCTTAGGTCCTATGTGGCCATAGTTAAATGCCTTTAGGGCTAGGTTCTGTAAAGGTACGACTTCCTTGAACCCAAAGCATGTCCAATCATTTTCTGGTCTAGATTTATATTAACACGACTGTCAATATTCATGTAAAGTTGTGAAGTCCTGTAATGACCCATATTTGTGTCTGAAATGTCCCACAATTTTATGTGAACATTGTTGACTTATATCACGATGTGAAATGTGTGTAATAAAAAATGTGTAAAAAATAAATGTACATTAATTTGTACTGAATCAAAGCGAACTATTTTGGGAGGTTTTATTAGAATGCAGGTTATGGTGTTATGAAATGATATTTATCACTGTAAAATTTCTGGTATGAAATGAAGGTTTATTTATTAGTTTTTTTTAGGAACTTATACATAGAAACAGGCACTTCCTGCTATTTGTTGCTAAGAGTCTTTCCAGTTAATCTCGGATTTTCATGTGTGATTTTCTTAGTAATACCATGATCACCTCAGTTGTTCTTAATTGTTTGTTCAGGGACATTTAAACTCTAAATTCCCTCATCAGCATGCATACTTGTTCTAATTTTCCCTCTTTGACATGCAAGAATGAAAATTAGAAGGGCATGCATGCTGACGAGGGTTATGGCAGGTCATTGTAAAAATTAGTCCCTAGCAGGGTGCAATGCCTGTCTACCCTACCTATTTTATGGCTCAAGAAAGATCTTCTCTTCATTTCTCAAACACGCTTCTTCCATACATGAGATAATTATACTTAAAACCACAAACATGACATGATTAAACTCCATGCATGCATGCATCAGCTCCTTGAGTATTTAGTCAGCCACAAATTACATTTTATTTTTACATTTTACTTGACATTTTATTTATTCTTCACAAAAACAATACACTTATCCCCAAGGGAAGCCATGCAGGGTCCAGTTCAACCAATGGTGCTGAATCAAGCATAACAACAAAATGTTAAAAAAAAAAAAAAACTTAGCCTCCTCTGCATGCAACTCTAATATTTGCTCGTCCTTCTCTTACCACAGGAAACCCGGTTTCACATATTTTTTCTCTTTAAAAAAAATAATTATAATTAAGAGTTGCCTGCGGAGGCGGCTAAACTCAACTATGGCATCTTTAGTTTAGGCAGAGAAAAACTAAAGTTCTCTGAGATTAGTTTCATTAGTCGGTGATAATAGTACTACAAAGTGATAGCATGACATTTCAGGAAATTAGCTACGGGTAGTGATTAAATTTTCCCTCGAGCCTTGGGAGGATTTATGCAAATTCTCCCTAATCTCCCTCGGCCATAAATCCTCCCTCGGCTCTTGGGGGAAATTTGATAACTAATTTCCCTTATGCCATGCTAAAAATATTACTTATAATAATAATAATAATAATAATAATAATAATAATATTTTGGAGTTTAGACTGATTTTACTTACCGGTAACCTTACTGCTAGGTCTATTCGATTTTATTAAACAGGTTAAAAAAATCTGCTCTATCTGCGAATAAATTGAAATCAAGCTATCCTCCATAATTTCTGTAGCTTGGCTTGGAAAATAAATAATATTAATTATAATAAATTGATAAAAAGAATGTCAATGATGTTCGAGTACCCATCCAGCTAGCTACATGTAGGTTATAAAAAAATATCATAGTTGCATGCAATGATTATGGCAGAAGTATATAATTGTACAAAATGTTGTAATATACCAAACCAGACAACTGAGACAGTGTTAGGGTCTGGCAGTATTTATTAACATAATAAAAAATATTATTACAATATATTTTAATATATTACAATTTATTTACATGATTGAAAAATAATATTAATAGTGATACAAAAGCTGGATGGTATATTGCTAGTATGGCTGCTCCCCTTAAGCACAAGATAGTTGGTTTATAAAATAGGTACTGCCAGACTCCAACCTGATCAGCTGATTCTGAACATCTAGATTCATACTAATAGAATTATTAATATTCACTTCAATTATAAATTATGGAAATTAAAATAATTGTACAAAGTTTGAAAACTAAAGTTAGGTGATTTAAAAAACATTTGGTAGTCATTTTTGCATTTTTTATTTCCATTATTAGCACTGTCATCAACATCAATATTGGTTTGCATTAATATCATCACTAGTAACATTTCCATTGTCACTATCATTGTACATTGTCAAATGACCCATATCTCATTTTCTCTACGGGTAATTTTGGTCAATTTCCGAGTAGCCATTTGTTGATAATGGCCCAACATTGCAAGTCAGTTACTGTCATTATCATCATTTCAATTACATACAAGCATACACTATACATATATAATGATATAATTTATGTGACAGGAGCCATTATGTATAATTTTTATATGACATAGTTACAGTACCAATGCAATGTTATCAGCCATCCATGCAAGTGAACCCTTTTGGTTCATTAATAATGTATTTTCTGAAACCTCATACAAACCTTCTAAAAACCTACCCCAAAATGTTCCAAAAAACCTAACCATTTCCAACCCAAAAGAATGAGTACACCCGAGCTATAAATTATGAAGGATTTTTCACAGGTTTTCAAGTGATCATTTGAAGTGGCAGGGTATTCTGCATTGAGGTTTCTCTCTTTTGATTTTATCTGTAGAAAATGGACTTGTGCTATCTGTGAGTCTGGGGGAACCTGGCAAACTTATTTAAGCGAAGAAGTATTTATAATCAGCTGTTTTTTTACTCACTCAGGATATTTATCGAAGTCTGAAGTGTGGCCGACATATCCGCGTATTTTCAAATTCCATCGCTTTCTCAGCTGTTCATTGGAGGCAAATATGTGAAAAGAATCCCTAGATCTTCTTTTCTGGCTATTATTTGTACAATTGGAATTACAGAAGTGGAGATGAAGTAGCTTTTTCATCGAAACTCGCGACCAACAACAGAGCAAATAGTAAGCGCTACGTAACCGACAACCCGGAAGCCTCGCTTTCAATCCAAGATGGCCGAAGTGCGATAATAGCGAATTGTGAAAATCCCCAATTTTACGTTTTAGAGAGAACATGAAATGTGGTAAGGAAGATAATCAATCCGTTTTTCGTTCGGCGTGAACGGAGCTCTGTGACTATGCTCATCATATTTTTCGAAAATTTGGTTGGATCAATTAAAAGCGAACAAAGGAAAGAGCAAACACCAAATTTCGGCAGAAAACACTTCTCTACGTCCCATCGTCACTGCCGCGCCGTCTTGGTTCCCTACGAACTGACCGACGCCAGCGCTTGGGATTTTATATACGTCTCGGTGTCCCAGGGTAAACTTTATGGTTGAAACACTACTTCAAGTAGCTATGAACTGAGTTTAGTGACATCCATTTTTGATGATTTAAGTAGAGATTAGATTCCAACAATAAGAAAATCCATTCTACTGAGCCTGAGTGACTGAGGTCTGGCACATTATCAAGCAGTACAAACTCGTGGTTATTCAAGTCAAAAGTTTTTTTGGGCAAAAAAACATATACCAAGAAACAATAAACAGCCTGGTGTACTTCTTACCTTTTTCTAGGTTTACAGAATGCTTTATTTTCTCCATTTTGTAGACAAACTCGGGCACACAGCAGAAATGGCCGCCCATTATTCTTTCGGAGGAAAGAACGGAAAACATAGGCGCCCAATGGTGAACTCGTGGATGTAGTGACGAAATTAGTGGATTGTTAAGAAAAGCCTTCATCTGAAAAGTATACAACACTGGTCCATTATGCTTGGAATGAACAGGAGCCATGTAATCTTTAACTTTGTTGTTAGTAGTGAAGTTCATATTGCCATTTAACTGTCATGCTATTTGGTGTAACAATGAGATGTACTGTTGATGATGTGACAATGAGATGTACTGTTGATGATGTGATGTGTTTCAGGATAGGTAATGCAAGTTACATGTACCTAGATATCATCCAAACTTCAGAGCTGAAATAAAGCTTGCGCGCTCTTCAGAACAAATGAGATGACTGATCCATTTAAAAAACTGGTTGCAGGGGCCCGTTTCTCGAAAGCCCCGATAACTTACCGGACCCGGTAATACCGTTAAAAATGCTAAAAACGTATTGCTTACCGGGCCCGGTAAGTTATCAGGGCTTTCGAGAAAGGGGCCCCTGGCCGTAGCTAGCAGGGAGACAAGCGGGGTATCTGCCTTACCCCCCCCCCAAAAAAAAAAACCTAGTAAAGAATAATAGAAACTTAAGATTAGAAAATACTCGCTTAACCATTTGGGGAGTTTTACATACGTTTTATGCATGTAACATATCTGAAATAGCTGAAAATGGCATTTCAGAGCTTCTATATTTCAAATTTTTTTAAAAAAAACTATATGTTCGTTCCTGGGCCTTCCCTGAGTTGGCAGAACGCCCAGTAAAATATAAACTGATCGACATCTTGAGATTGTAACGCCTAATTCCCGCGAGAAAGGTCTCATTTTGTTGGCAGAAGGCCCAGTAGAATATAAAGTGATCGACATCTTGGAATTACCGTGGGAAAGGTCTCATTTCATGATCTCGGAAAGCAGCCATAAAATTTAACGAAGAACACACACTCGATCAAATACTTGTAAATAAGAGTAAACGGATTCTAATTCTACTTTAGAATTGAGGTACAACAACTATACATTTATATTTGTGATTTATTACACTCAAGGACCGTTCAACGCTAGACTTCGGCGGGGACATGTTTGCGAGTCAAGTGGCCAAATATTCCCGGGAAACCAAATCTTCTGTGCAATACAGAACCTTGTAAACAAGTCCATCATTTCATAAAGTTGATTTTTCTGCCATCACAGTGTGTAGTCTCCGTGTAAAACACTTCTACAGCTCTGAATGCCACTCGCCCGAAAGCTCACAGTGCTTCCAACTCGTCCACACGATTTGATATTGATTGATTTTTTGCTAACGGCTGGCTAGCTAGACATCATTCGCCCACCTCACGCAAAAACTCGTTCCTGCGCATACGCGCATCCACGAGTTAAGAAGGCGCGAAAAACGTTCAGCATTGAAACGAGGCTCCACTTGAGGCATGCTGGGAAATCCTCAATCAAACAAGATGGCGGCCATCCCTTCATGTAGGACGACACGAATTGCTACAAAATTGTATTGTATTGTATTGTGTTGCGTTCTATTGTTGTATTGAATTGTATTGTGTTGTATTCTATTGTATTTTTTGTAAAATTCGTGTCGTCCTACATAAAGGGATTGCCAAGATGGCGGATCGCAGACTTGTTGTTAGATTATTGGCATCAGAAACAGCTCCATGAAAACGTTTTTTACAACCGGCTATATTCTCTGTAATTGTCCCATTGCATGAATAATACTCAAGAGAAGTGAGCGCTTCCTTTCGATCTGTGGATTAGCGGGGACCTGATCAGCCCCATGGTTGTTTCAGGTCTCGTTAGAAATTCAGAGTTTTCCTGTATTAAGTTCTAACAACTGAGCGATCATAACAAGAAAGACGATGTAGGAGAAACTTCATTTTTTGCCTTAATGGTAAGAAAGAGTACTAAGGGGAAATAGGGAGGCAGCTTGTGGTTTTTGATTGTGATTATCGTCTAATTTGCATCTGATAGGACAAGGTTCACTACTTTGATAATTGTATTTGTGTACTATAATGCATGCTAATATTTGCTACCGATCAATCAGGATGTTTATGTAAATCACTTAAATCTTTATTTTTTTGTGTATTAGTAAATTTTCTTAAATTCAAATTCTGGCCTGTCTTTATATAACTTATTCATGTATATTTTTTTATAATTGAAGATTTACATTTGGCTAATTTATATCTAACGGCTGGGAAGGTCGTTCAAGGTCATATGTTAGGATGTTAATTAACATCCATCCCTGATAGGCCGTTTGAGCAGGGTTTTATAACTCAGAACTCAACACTTGTCGTAATAAATTATTGAAGATCATTTAAATGCTGAATTGACATAAAAACTGAAAATAATACAATCAATAAGGATATAACTAACTAGAAGCGTATAAACAATCAAGCCAACAGCATCGTACCAGTGTAGACATATACAAACGTGTGAAACTAGCAGTTAATTGCTACTACTTAAAACTCATACACACACAATAGACATAAACTACACCTAAATACAATCATAAAAGACTAATCATCATGGTAATTATATGGGATAGCAGTTGCCCATGTATTTCCCACATTAAACTTCATTATGTGGGTATTATATGGGTCACTGAAATATGGTAATTATATGGGATAGCAGTTGCCCATATATTTCCCACATTTTATCACATTATGTGGGTATTATATGGGACACTGAAATATGGTAATTATATGGGATAGCAGTTGCCCATATATTTCCCACATTAAACTTCATTATGTGAGTATTATATGGGTCACTGAAATATGGTAATTATATGGGATAGCAGTTGCCCATATATTTCCCACACTAAATCACATTATGTGGGTATTATATGGGTCACTGAAATATATGGTAATTATATGGGATAGCAGTGGCCCATATATTTCCCATATTTGGATAGTGGTTTCATTGTTATCCCACATAAACCCCATATTTAAAAAAGGAGGAAAATTCTTGCCCATGTTTTGTCCATATACCTATTCCACCATCCCATACAATGTCCATACACGGGCCATATATGGCCCACATAAAACCCATATTATACCCATACTAAAATTTTGGTAAGGGCAGGGGTATCAAAGTCCTCCCCATCTTCCATAGGCTCTCTTCGCAATATTGCAATGTTATGTACAAACCCTTTCAGGTGCCATTCGCATTTCAGAATGCAGTACATGGAATCTCCGTTTCCGTCGTCCAAATGTCTGTTCTATCATTACCCTTGTTTTAGAGTGAGCCTTGTTATAAGCTTCATGTGCTTGATTAGTCGGATTGCTGTAGGGTGTCATTAAGAATGAACTGCAGGCATATCCACTGTCTCCAAGGAGCACGCCGTCATCAAGAGAATGGTGATTCATTTCCATGTGTTGACTTATAGCAGATGAGCGAAAAACATGACTGTGATGTGTACTGCCTGGCCAACGTGCAACTAAATTTATAAACATGCCTATAATAAAAAGTGTATGTCGTAATAATTATTATTATTAGTAATATATTCATTGCCACGTGCAGTTACAACATTGCATGTACATGTACAATATATATTACCTGCTTTGATTTTAAATTAAATTGAATATTTAACTTAAATTAGTACAACTTTGCAATCTAATGTTCATAATATGCTCTGGCCCTGATACTTGCTAAAAAAATTATAAATAACATAAATTATAAATAACAAATTATAAAATGGATTCTTATGTTATTCAATGATAACGTTACATAATTTGTTACAGAACTCTACAACGTACCCGAGTACTAGATATAAAAATAAACACCAGAAAGCCTATGAAGCGATGGAATGACCTGTCTACCACTATCTCACTAACTCATTACATGACCATAATTTATATTACCTGAGCCAAGTGATCATTAACTGCGTAACAATAAGCCATTTAAACCATACAATTACATACATGTACATCGAAGATGAAACCGTATGTATACATTTCAAGATGAATTAAACTTTTTGAGCCTAATCTCCCCAAAATAAATATATTAATAGGCTTACATAAATGTCACTGTCACTATTTTGAATGAGTAAATTACTTGAGACTTAAAAGGTTCCTGCCTAAAATAGTAATTTCAAAAACTTATACATTTTACATTTACAGTTCAATTGATATCGTTTTGTGCTTGTAGAATAAATGATTTGAAGTTCTCCTGCCTTAAATTAGTAACATATAAGCTAAGAACTTGAGCAGTTTAATATAAGTGATATTGATTATAAAATCATGCAGTTCACCTTACCTTCATGATTACATATCCCCTGGACATTGATGGAATGAAAGCCTTTACGGTTTACATATCCATTCTCGTCTTCAGATGGAGCCTGGATTCTGATGTGGGTGCCATCCACACAACCAATAACACAGGGGAAACCCCTTCGCCGATAAAAAGCACTTTTGGATATAACTAGTTCGGGATTTGTTGTTTGCCACTTAATGAATCGTCGTCGTTTTGCAACCAACGCTCTGGAAACATTTCTCACTACACGGTTGACTTGTCCACACCAATTGTGTCTCCCACGACCTGCAGGAAACTGCCGCTAGCATAAAATCTAAGCGCAATAAGTATTTGATGAAGAGGTTCCAGCGCGTGATTTCGTCGAGTATTTCGTTGCAGATCTCCACCAACTACGTCTGTAATGTACCGAATGGAATTCTCTTCCAAACCGAAACCTAACACGGAGTTCTTCGTCTGTGTACTTATCTAAATCTATGAAAGAATGATGGCGAAATTGCCTTTCTTTTCTCCTTTCTTTTCTCCTTTCTCCTTTCAACAAGTCCACCATTTTGTTTAAATTATATTTTAATCGGCGGATTAACAACTTAATCCACCTAGCTAGGTGGATTAAATTTAACCCACTGTTTAACCCTGGATTAGCGCTAATCGTGCTTTGAGCAACAGAACTTAATCATAGGTTAGAATTTAACCCTGGGTTAAGCATTTTAATCCTAGGTTAGCGCTAACCGAGGTTTTGATAAGAGTCGGCTGGTTTCCCAGGCTATGAACAACCGGGCCCTGGTTTGAAATACAAATTTACGAGGGCTCGAACTTTTTAGTAACTAATTTTATAACTTAGTAAACTCACAGTGAATTACAAATTAAGAAAAGTTCAACCTGTTAGAGTCTTAGGCTTAGCTTTTAAGTAGTTTTCTTGTGTTTGCGAAACATTATATTCGTACCAAAAATTAGAAACAGGGCTGATTGTTTTTTTAGTTTCGGCGGGAAACTAGCGAGATGCGCGCGCGACCGGCTCATCAAAAGCGCATGCGCTGGGCTAATTATTACAAATTATTATGATAATTTATAACAGGTGCCACTCTTGTTGCTGCTTCCTGTGAACTAATGCAGTCAGGCCCAGATCTCCCTTCTCATCTCCTCCGATTGGGAATTACAGTATTCTCTACCGTCCCTACCCTACTGCGTACTATCAATGTCACTAGCACCAGTCTTCCAAAACTCAAGCTTCTGATTCTTGGCGGAGAGGCTTGTGGTGAAGATCTAGTGGTCTGGGCCGAGGGACGTATGCTCGTCAACTCTTACGGTCCCACAGAAACAACGGTCGTGGCTACAGCATGTATAATAGAACCCAACAAGAAAATCACAATCGGAAATCCACTGAAGAATTACTCCGTCTATGTGCTAGACGAGAACTTGGATGAAGTAAAGCAAGGTGACGAAGGCGAGCTCTGTATTGGAGGGAAATGTCTTGCTAGAGGATACAGAAACCTCCCTGAAAAATCCAGCCAGCAGTTTATTACTCACGCTGTCCATGGCAAGATCTACAGAACTGGTGATCTCGCACGGTTCAATACAGACGCCGACTTGGAATATCTTGGACGTATAGGCGACCAAGTGAAGATACGAGGATTCAGAGTCGAGATCGGAAGCATTGAAGCCCATCTACAAAAGCAAGAGAATGTTAAATTGGTGGCAGTGGTTATGACCTCGTCTGCACCTGGTCAGCAGTTCGTTGTTGCTCATATGACTCTTGAGGATAAAGCAAAAAGCTTCGACGCTCAAGACGCCGTCACGAATATGAAGAAATCTCTCCCTGAGTATATGATCCCCAACGGATATGTGATACACGATGACATGCCAACGCTGGCAAGTGGCAAAACTGACAAGAAGAAACTGATAGCCATAGAAATAGAGGCCCAGCCTTTTCATGTCTCTGCAACTTACGTTGCACCGCGAGACGACAGAGAAGATATAATTTGCAAAGTCTGGGAGTCGAAGTTATGTAATCCCAGAATCTCCATTGAAGATAACTTCTTTGAGCTAGGAGGCCAGTCAGTCGTCGCAGCGATGGTTGTAAGCGAGCTTCGAAAGAAAGGCCTCGAGTTATCAGTGAGAGATCTGTATGTTCATTCGACTGTAGCAGGTCTAGCTGACTTTCTCAAGACAAAGAGCTCTGAAACGGATTCAAAAGACGTGTCTGTTCACATCCCAAGAAGCCCCACGTCCGGCAAACCTCGGTACATCTTATGTTTGTTCATCCAAGCTATTTGGTTATTTTCTGTGTCTGGAAGTACCTCGGTCTTTCTGTTTTACATGGTTTTTACCCTAATTGACGTGTACTCATTGGTCTACGAGCTGGCTGGTGTCCAGGGCGTTACGTGCTTGGTAACTGGGGTGGTTATGCTTGCTATGCCGCTGTACATCACCACCACTATACTGTGGGCGTACCTCTTAAAGAAAACTCTGATTGGCAGAGAAAAGCCTGGTGCTTATGCCCTGTGGAGTATGTATTACGTGAGGTGGTGGATTGTAGAGCTGGCCAAGTAAGTATCCGTTGTAGAGTATATTTCTAATTAACAAAAAGCTTTCTAAACAGTTCATGGAGAAAATAAGCTAGTATGAAGTGAAAGCCATGTGCGAATGAACTGTAATGCGGTTTACACCTTTTTCAAAAAGGTTATCCCGATCAAATCACAAACGACATTGCCAGACCGAACTGGATTGTGGTTATAACTGTCGAGCTGTGCGAGACGGGTAAACTACAGTGTGATTCGAAAAAATCGATTGGCAGGACACCATTACTATTCGTCTTAACGTTTTTGACCCAAAATCAACGAATTCACCAGAATATAACCACAATCTATTTCGGTCTGGGAGTGTCGTTTGCCGTTTTCCATTTTCCGGGACAACCTTTTTGAAATAGGCGTATATAGTGGTTATTACAGGGAAAGTTTTGTAACACGGCTGGGTATTTTACAAGTCACGTTACTTTAATTTTTTCGAGCCAGAAAGGCGAGAAAATAAAATATAACACAACCGCATTACACAACTTTTCGTGTAATAAATTGTTTAGTATACGACTTAAAGCTCTGATCAAAGATTACAAGAAAATGCTTTTGGATTTTAAGTTCGCGAAAGGTTTTAGCGCACTAGAAAATTAATATTAGTAATAGACTCTTTCAGCTTGCCAGTTTGTTGCCCCATTTCAGACCACGTGATAGTTCTCCAGAGGATTCGGTGCTTTGTTTCCCAATTATAGAAATTGGTACATTTCCTCTTGGGATACAGAAAAACAAAAACGTTTACTCAAGGGAAAAGTCACGTGGTCTGAAATGGGTGACAAACAGGCAAGCTGGCTCGCGCGCTAAGTATAGGCGGATCCTTGCTGACGTCATTGTTTACATGTTTGCCTAATTAGCATAAATCAAACTTCAAGCTACAAACAGACAGACTACAGCAGTTGAAAGAGAATTTTGAACTTAGTAATCACCGAAAATTTGAAATTGATATGGTAATATGTACGGAGAAATTGACTTTTGAAAACTGTAAAATAGGGTGGGGGCAAGAGTTGCTGACAGCCATACATATTACATTCTTTGTAAATTGTGAGAGTTTTAAACGCTCATTCCTCAAAATATATTTATCATATCATTCTCAAGTTTTCGGTGATTATCAAATGTGACAATCTCTTTCGATTTATGGACTCTGTTTGTTTGTATGTACGTTGCTTGAAGTTTGATGTACGCTAATGAGGAAAGAACGTAAACAACGATTCGCCTATACACTGGCAAACCTTTAAAGTATTTGAGATTTCAACTGGGAAGCCTTTTTACTTGTATTGTTTGCAGATTTATATGATAAAAAAAAAAGTATTAGTCGGTTAATCAGATAATACGGCTGTGTATTTTTACTCGTCATACGCATTTTGTCTCTCCTTAAGGCTCGCCAAAAGACACACGACTTGTAAAAATACATATAGGTTATTAGTCGGCTAATCATTTAATACGGCTGTGTATTTTTACTCGTCATACTCTCTCTCCTTAAGGCTCGCCAAAATACATATGACTTGTAAAAATACAAATAGGTTTTTAGTCCGCTAAGCATCTAATACGACGTCGTTTTGCGGTGAAAAACGACACAAATCGGTTTCTCTATAATATTACGGAAACGCAAACAACACGAAACCGCATGGCTCATAACATCGCAAGAACGTCCATTTCTTTGATGTCACAATTTCGAATGGAGGAATTACTCCAGTTTTTGAGAATGCTTTTATTAACGACATTTCCTCTAAGAAGAAGAAGTTAAAAGGTAAATAGAGTCTGACGCCACGATACGCCGACGCAGAAGCCTTGCAAGAAGCTCATTCCCACATGGATGGAAACCGTTTTGCTGATGACCTTTGCACACGTTAGACGTGGATAATAAAAAAGACACAAAGATCCGAATTTATAGGAGCTCTGTCACGGCGAGGGTCACGCCTTTATGTTCCGTGCTGGAACAAAATTATTTTCAGCAATTTTCATATCAACTGACGACCCTAGCACATATGTGTGGGATTGTTGAAATAAAAGTAAATGTGCAAACATGGTTAACAAACTGTGAGTTTTTTTTACATCGATTCTGTATAGCGTCCTGACTAAGAATTCGAAAAAATAATGTGAAAAAACTACATTTCTACGATTTTAGTGGCGTCAAAGTTAGAGAAAACATCCGTTTTAAGCTCTCTGTTTCCAGTTGGAAGTCAGCGCGAGTCTTGGTGAGGGCCTGGAGTTGTGACGTCAATCGGACATCATTTTACTACCAGAATCATTTACACGGTTTCTTTTGTTCCTTTAATTTAGACCATTTGCTATTCTCAAAGGAGTTGGAAAATCTGAATAAGAAAAAGAATTCAAAAAGGAAAAATGTCCTATTATAGTCTAATCAGTATGAAATAAACTCCATCACAAGCTTGGTGAGATTTCATTCTATATTTACCATGTGGTGAGCTTTCAAGAGTCGCAGAAATAAGAGATGTTTGTATAGACCCATTCGAAAAATGGCGTCCAATTTAAAAAGCTATTGTCCTGGTAACGTGAACACGAGGCTAGTCAGTCAACACAAAAGCTTTTGAACGTGTAAGCGAGGCTAGTCAGTCCTAAACAATAGTAAATTAAATTGGACGCCATTTTTCGAATGGGTCTATGGAATTGGAAGGACGCCTTACTACATACACGTCACAGGTCACTAGTTTCCAGGCCCCCAAAGTGAATTGAAAACTGATGGCCACATGTTCTGGTTCTCAACTTTGAAAGGCCGTAAAAAAATAGAGTTGAGTTTTAGTCTCCCATTTTTGCTTTAAGTTCTAAAGAATAGTTTAGAGTTTCAATCAAAAATATTTTTTTGGGGGGTGATAGTCACATCCTTTCAATCAAGCATTAAAGGAGCGGACTTTAAATGTTTGAAGCCAATTAACAGCCACCAATCGAACATTGATTCCAGACATGCGCAGTACCATGACACAGCGACTTCAAGGCACCTGGTCCGAGTAATGACAATTATTTACTTTCCTGCTGGCAACTACTAACTACCGACAAACTGGAACTGGGTTACCTGTGGCGAGGGATAAGGGACTGGGACCGAAAGGAAGAGGAACAATTGGGAAAGAGTTGCATCTTTTTCTTTCTCTCTTCCCCGTCCTCGCCCCAGTTCCTTCTCCCTCACCACAGGTAAACGAATTCCAGTTTTCGGTAGTTAGATAAAAAATGAAATATGTGTCTTCTAAATAATATTTCACGATCAAGTTCAATGTAGATTTTCTATTCTAAGTTGATTAAATATATTGGTAATATCTCATTATTTACGATCATGCATCAGACTTATTATTGCAGTTGGTTATCACCATAAACTTTCCGTTTTCACTTAGAGCTTTTGTACCAACATTCCTGTTCTCTGGCACGCCTCTGATGAACGCCTATGCAAGAATAATGGGAGCGAAGGTGGGTGAGGGCGTCTACTATGGCTCCCATCTCTCTTGTGACTTCAGTTTGGTTGAGGTTGGCTCTGGAACATCCCTTGAGCATGACGTGATGTTAGCCACGCATCGAGTTGATAAAGGGACGCTGTTCCTTGGCCGAATAATCATCGAAGAGAACTGCAGTATCGGAGCCAGATCAGTTATCACCTTCAACAGCACGATCAGGAAGAACTCCCGTATAGAACCCTTAACACTAGTGCCTGACAATACGGTTGTTGATGAGAATTCTCATCTGCAGGGTTCACCAGCGAGTAACTACCCCAGAGATTCACCAGAGGCAACCAACACAGGGGACACTTGGAAATTGGCGTGGTGGGTTCCTCTTGCCCAATTTGGCTTCCTAGGAGGGCTCACCACCGTGTTTTCTATTCCCTATTTTTGCCTGTTTATCGTTGTTATCAAAGAGCCGTATCTTACACAAAGCTTTGAGAGCAGAAATTGGCTAGTTGTTGCCATGGTAATACCCCCAGCAGCGCTTTTCGTCCAAGTTACAGGCCTACTGTTGACCTCGGTGCTGAAATGGTTCCTGGTAGGAAGACTCAAAGAAGGCAACTACTCCATCAACTCATGGGTCTTTATCAGGTATTGGATCATGGCAAAAATTATGCAGTTGATCTCAATAAGTACGAAGGAGATCTTTGCAACTCTTTATACAAATATCTGGCTAAAAACCCTTGGAATGAAGATAGGCAGTTATTCCGAAATATCTACTGCATTCAACTTCACACCAGATCTTGTGCAACTTAAGAAAGGCTCCTTTGTATCAGATCATGTTTCTCTTGGCGGGGCGACGTTTAAAGCAGGTAGTTTCTACCTGGGTCCGACATGCATCGGAGAAAGGACCTTTCTTGGAAACAACTGTGTCATCAAGTCGGAGTCATCCATTGGAAATGATGTGTTGATAGGTGTCATGAGCTCCACTCCAGACATTGCAGAAAATAAAACTTCCTGGCTTGGCTCGCCCCCATTCCTTCTGCCTGTCAGGGCGATAAGTAACCAGACCCACCCCACTTCACGAACCTTCAACCCGCCATGGTACCTCTACTTCAGCAGGCTCATCTGGGAATTCTTTAAACTCCTTCTACCGCCCATGCTCAGACTGTACTCTCTCTACGGATTCTGGGTATTGATTGAAGAAGTATCTTATACCTATTTCGAAGAGGGTACTCCTTTATTTTGGGTGTCCGTTGCATTCTGGGAATGGGGCATTGTGTTTTCCAATCTACTATTTGTTGTGTTATCAAAGTGGATCCTAATCGGCCGATTCCACCCAAGTGAACATCCCTTGTGGAGTAGCTTCGTCTGGCGCTCTGAGCTGGTTGCATCCCTCGAAGAAAGCGTGGCGATGCCAATGGGCTTGTCAAGTTCCCTTGGTACACCTTTTATTTGCTGGTGGTACCGCGCTCTCGGTGCTAAGATAGGCAAACGAGTTTATCTTGACACTATCTACCTTACTGAAGCTGATCTTATAGAAATCGGGGACGAATCGTGCATTGCTAAAGGAACAACCATCCAATCACACTTATTTGAAGACCGAGTCATGAAAATGGACAGACTGAGAATTGGCGATGAATGTACTCTGTGTACTGATGCAATCGTGCTGTATGGAGCTAAAATGCAAAATGGCCGTCTTGTAACAGTTCTTCCGCCAAATTTCTTGTATTTTTAGGTTAGAAATTATCTCTGTAATAATAATAATTCCTAACGATAATCATAGAAATGATACAATAATTAATTAATTAATTAATTAATGTTCGGTATCTAGCGCATAGTTAAGGGAATGAAAACCAGCCTATTCTATGTAGTTTCGTCCACTAGAATAAAGTTTTGATGTATTACTCGCGCAAATGAAGTTCAGGGGGGGGGGGGGGGGGTTAAGGCGGTTTTTCTCGCTTTTTGCTTGGCCGAGCGGGGCCTGGGCAACTGTTTAACGTTAATTCTGTCTTTCGGTATTGAACTTGAAAACTTAGGAACCGATCTATCTACCTTACTGAAGCTGATCTTATCGAAATCGGTGACGAATCGTGCATTGCGAAAGGAACAACCATCCAATCACAGTTATTTGAAGACCGAGTCATGAAAATGGACAGACTGAGAATTGGACTTGAAAACTTAGGAACCGATCAGTTTTGTCATGACAATCCCGAGACATGTTGCCAAAACAAATGGGTATACCATTTCCAGGGGGGTGGGGTAGGGAATATTTGTAATTCGTGGTTTAATGTTTGGTATGTTGCACATGGCTAGGGAAAATAAAAGAAAGCCTACCTGATGTAATCTCACCCAGGGAGATTTTTTGAAATGTAATGCTCGCGCGTATGAAGTTCAAGGGGGGGGGGGGGGGGTTAAGACGTTTTGAAATTTTCTTTTGTCTGTCATTCCCCCCCCCCCCCCCTGAAAGTTAATCTCAACCAAATTAAGAAGACCCCCTGCAGTTTTCCATGGGTAACATTTTGGTGAAAACGCCATGTCTCTACGATGTTCCTTTCTATCCGTAAAAATCCATCGTCCTTTCCGTTTTGACCGCAAAGCATGCTGGGACAGTTTCATTTTATATTTCCCTGTCCAGAACTAGATTAAATAAAGTTGCAGCGCTAAAATTATAGTTTTGGAACAAAATATGTCGCTTGAAAATTATGGGAACCATGCAAAACTGAGGGGGAGGGGTGGAAAATCCTATGCATTTCAGTCCTGTTAATAACGGTGCCCTCCCATTAGAATTGGCTTGAATGAAGTTGCAGCTTAAAAATCATAGTTTTGGTAGTAAACATAACGAACACAACCATTGGTTGCAAATTTGGGGTAAGAAATGCGAACCTTGCAAAACTGAGGGGGGAGGGGTGGAAAATCCTATGCATTTCCTGTTAATAATGAAACCCTCCCTCATTTAGAAGTGGCTTGAATGAAGTTGCAGCTTAAAATCACAATTGATTAAGTAATGTGGCAGAATTAAAAGCATGGTTTCTGTACTCGACGCGACGACTGCCATGCGGCATGAACTGCGGAAGGCTGTCGGTTCGCGAGCTTGTGATGACATTCAATGCACTTGGATGGAAAATAACAATCATTTCAAGGAGAAACGTTTTTCGCGGAAGTTTAGGCCACTTATTTCCACGAGAAGTGGTCCAAAATTCCACTTTAGCCTTAGTAGGTGGAAAATAACCATACACCCTTGATCACTGCCATGCAAGTTGCATGGCACTACCCAAAACGCGCTATGACGTAGCTAGCGTCTAACACACATGTTGGATTATCGTTAGCGGTATCTACTATAATCATAGAAATAATAATAAAGTGAGTTAAAGAGTTTTGCAGCCGAATCCTGAAATGTGCCATGTTCTAGAGGGACAAGTAACCTAGGTGCAGAGTTAGATCTTAAGATTCTAGAATGGGTATGTTCCTCTAATCTAAGATAGCTTGGCCAATTTGAACAATTCATTGCCTTGTGCGTTAGTTGAAGTACATTGTAAATTGACTGTAACAATGATATTTAAGCAAATTATTTTAGGTTCCGGCTACTAATCTTTCGTCTTTTGATTGAATAAAATGTTAATTTATCTTTCGAAATTAGGCGAAATCGTAGCCTGAAGAAATTATACAAGGATCGCTAAGCCAATTGTTTCAAAGTCGCGTTAATTGGTTGTCTCAAAGATTTGTCCAACGAAACGACCAATACATATTCAAAATGTATTCATTGAACAAAAATGGTCTGACGCTTACGTCTCCTGAAGTCTCTATGATTGAGAAGGATATAGCCGTGAGATAAAAACGTGCCAAAACCTTTCTTCGTACAACTACTTAACTAGTTTTGTTTACATTCAGTTCGCAATCTTTTATTGCTAGGGCGTCCTACGTCCTCACTCGTTTGAATTAACTCCGGATTGCACTCGAAACTAAATGATTTATTTTTAATAATACAGAAGCAAAAATTCAAACGAACAAATTGAAAAGAGCTTTATCTTTTTTTTTGGGATTCAGTCGCGTGCTCGTAAACAAGTAGTCTCTTCGTTCGAAAATGGCCTGTGGTTGCGTCAACAGCGCGCGAGAACTAAAATTGAAAACTTGTCATAACATGACAGTCATGTTTCTAGAGTTTTTGCCGTTTCTCTACACCTTCCTTTATCAAATATGTGCCACAAATACGAGTATACAATTCTAGGATACATTATGTCAGATTCATCGATAATCTTTTTTAAAGTTACTTTGTGAAAAGTGTAATCTATACTGGTGTTCCTCAACCACTACATCACGTGACAATCGCCTTTGATATAATTGGACTAGGTGCGCAAAGCATGCTGGTGAAACATCCTGCTATCCTTGGCTAGTAGCAGGTGATAATTGTTTTATTTCATTGTTTCATTTTCCGTTATCTTCTTTTTTTCTTCTAAACCTCTTGCACTGATTTCCCTTGATTCTACCAGTCTTTGTGTTTTATCTTTGTTTTTAAATATGATTTATCGTTTTTTGGGGTCGTTTGCCTATATATATTATGATATAGAAAGATAGCTAAAAATGGCTGAATGTCATGTTTGCTGTCGTGCACGGTTTGTGTTGCCTTTTCTATTCAGTTTTAGCACATTTCAAATCACGTGATTACGATTTGACTCCATGTTCCATGACGCAAGAGGACGTGCTTGTAGATCAGTCCCAGTCTGTCTCGACTCTAGACATATGTGTAGAGCAAGATACCATATTATTCAAATCACCAAGCCACATTCAGTTGCTTAGGTTATGATAGTGGTAGTGTTAGCGTATAATGATATTTATAGTTATTTAAGTTATCATAGTGGTAGTGTTAGCGTATAATAATATTTATAGTTATTTAAGTTATGATAGTGGTAATGTTAGCGTATAATGATATTTATGGTTATTTAAGTTATGATAGTGGTAGTGCTAAGCGTATAATGGTATTTATAGTTATTTAAGTTATGATAGTGGTAGTGTTAGCGTATAATTATAGTTATTTAAGTTATGATAGTGGTAGTGTTAGCGTTTAGTAATCATTATAAAGATGATGATTAACGTGAGGCGACGTCACTCTAAATTGGTTTTCAAAAAGGTTCTGGTAGCAAAATAAAATGCTCTTCAAAATTAGAGTCTAAAAACGGGAAGTAATATATTCTAAATAAGATACGAAGAGTATATATAAGTAGAAACTATACTTCAATGGTTTTTCTTCAATGGTTTTTAAAGTTACTTGGGCCGCCTGTTCCAGTGGTCAGTAGTATGGCAACACAAGTGGATGCGCTTTCAAAGAACAGCATGTAATACAGAGGCTTTTTGAATGTCATTCTTATGTCTAGTTTTGCCAACATATGTATCTTCTTTAGAATAATGCTGAAAATTCTACGTAGACTTTGTAGCCGTGATTTGTTGTGGCCCAACCAGTGATCAAATATAATTCCCGGGGGTATGTAGTCCCCGTTATGGGCTTAAAGTGCCCCTCAACCCTTTTGCAATTTTTATATATATGAAACTTTGAAAGGTTTTGAGTACTTCTGTGAAGACATTTTTGGCTTACAGAGGATACTCTATGTTCTAGGCTTGTTTCAACCTCGTGACCAGGGTCTTCTCGGTCAGATCCAAGATGGCGGCTACTCCGAGAGAAGACCCTGGTAAACGCTGAATCACGTGACCAAAATCTCCAGAAATCCTGGAGATTTTAATCACGTGATGTGGGCATCCAATATGGCGGCCAAGCTAAATATGGAAATGCTAACACGTGCCTACAAACCATAGGTATCCCAATCCAGAGTGAGCGAGATGCGATTAACGGTATTTCCACGCGGGAACGACGAAGTGAAAAAGGTCTACTAAACAGTTCGAAATGGAGTTTACATGGATAAAGAAACAGTGGAAGAGTATCACAAAACTACCAGGATGTATCTCAGCTAGAAGAGAATCCTAAAAAGCCGTTCATTTTCTGTTAGCGTTGAAGCGAAGAGATCGATAGCACATGTTCAGATTTAACGGCTTCTCCTGGCTTTCTCACTGATGAAACTTAACAGAAAACCCAGTAATGCACTTCATCTATTGCTCTACCTACACAATGTGTTTTAAGGTTATTTAAAATCGTTTTATTGATAAAATCTGAGCAATCGAATCTATATACAAATTCATCTCTCTGGACTCAGTCCGTTTGGCCAATAAAAAGCATCGTTAGAACAATCCTTGTGTCATAATCGAAGAGCCAATCAGAATACATGACAGTTCAGGGTTTACCAGGGTCTTCTCTCGGAGTAGCCGCCATCTTGGATCTGACCGAGAAGACCCTGGTCACGAGGTTGGGCTTGTTTGAAATGGTGAAAATGTGACCTCTCCTGACCCATTACCGTGTTAGAAAAAGCCTGGGTCGATTCCCTATCTTACGTCATCCAATTCATTCGACTTTGCAATAACTTGAATAAATATTTAGAATTTTGTCAAAATAGCTGTTTTCTTTACTAAAATCTCACAGACTGTGTATATTCTCTATATATTGATGCTGTTGTGATAGAAAGACGTCATGGACAATAATGCATTAACGAGGTGACGTAAGATAGGGAATCGACCCAGGCTTTTTCTTACACGGTAATGGTCAGGAGAGGTCACATTTTCACCATTTCAAACAAGCCTAGAACATAGAGTATCCCCTGTAAGCCAAAAATTTCTTCGCAGAAGTACTCAAAACCGTTCAAAGTTTCATATGTATAAAAATTGCAAAAGGGTTGAGGGGCACTTTAACGGAGTATCCGCCTGAAACGATTACAGTGTAGGGATGATGTTTGGCTGTCTGAAAGGGTCCAATAAAATTAAAGATGTAGGGAAATGTTGTTATCGGTCTTTTAACGGGGTTGTTTAAATAATTAGCATAATTATGATGTAAAAGATGTTTTGCAGAAACTTTCTGTGTAGGCTTTTATTATCGATGTCTAGAATATATTCAAAGAATTTTAACTGTAAGACTTATAGTTAAAATTTTAGTTTTTTGATGACGTCACATGAAAACCAAGATTGAAGTCAATCGCTGGTTTAATGACGTCACAATTACGTCATGAATATAATAACATCTGTAGTATTGAATGAGAATGACAGTAAAGAACTAAAATGTTTAAACACGAAGTTCCGGTAAAAAAGGGGAGCCCAGGGTTTTGTCAGACTTCAGTTGTCCATCGGTCTTTGTCGAGTGAACATGAATATGTTCAAGTCCAAATACTTTTATAATATTTTATATTGACCATTTTAAAGTTTAGCATTTTGTAATTCACTTATCTTAATCTCTCAGTCTCTAGTCAATATATATGTACTCGTTCAATTCCTAGATTAGATTAGATCGATTTAGCTATAATATGTTATTAGTTAGAAATTGTGGTTCTGATTTCAGTTGTATCAGTAATGTACATCTTAGTTTTATCCGTAGTTTTTATCATATTTGCTACCTATATGTAAAGTTATATTTTATACTTAAATTAGTAGTTGAGGGCCACAAGTTTGTAAGCTTTGCTTTTGGGTGTTACCCTCTTTAAATAAAGAATATTATTATTAACATATGCGTGATGCTCCGCTTGAGTGCTCTCTGCCGATTGCTTGTCGCGCGAAATTCAAATGAAACACAAAAATGTTTAACTTCAGAGTAAGGGCTACAGAGTTGGCAAACAGTCATAAAATACCATTGGCTGTCATAAATGGACAACTATCTCCCGTCTGGTCACTTTTATGGCTCCTTAAAAATCTAGCATTTCAAAAGAGAGGCTGATAATTTTATGCTCACTTGCTTTCTTCACTGCTCAGCAATTTGAATTTTAAATTTCGAGCTCGCCGCGCCATGCTTGAAAAGAGGAGGGGCTATAAGCCTATTTATACCGGTGTACCAGTGAATTCGCCCCCCTCTAGCGATTTTGCCCCCCTCCCCTCCAACATTTAAAAGGTCAGTTGTAGTTATAGACACGGCTCTCAGGAAGAGCATATGTATGATGAGAAAGCGTGTATAAATAAAGATTATGTATATATGTATGTTATGCTTTATGAATACATGTTTTCCTTCTTATTGTTACTGTAATGAACATGGAGAATAGTAATGCCAAATGCTATCAGTTATGTGTATAAAGGCATGCAATTCAATTTTATTTTAAAATTCACGCTTCACTTTTCTTCGACAAAGCTACGGTAAACGCTGCAATTTTCATTCGCGCGAGCAGTGCAACAAGAAACTCGAAAAGGGATTCTGCAATCCACCTACAATCTTCCTCAATTTTCGAATGATTAGTTGTTAGTATTTCTTGCCTGAAGCCAACATGTAGATGATGTAATTATTGTGGATACTTAAAGGTTTTGATAACCCGTAAATCCGCCTACTTTGATAAGACTTTGCCGAATAAAGGAAGTGTTACCGACTCGCGTGAAAACTTCCCGAATAAACAAGCTAATGAACTAATTACGATCTAAAATGGCGGGAAGTTTTAAAACTTACCTTTGCTTGTAGCGAGTGGAACTCATATTTGGAAACAACTGCCAAAAAGCCTGATGATTTTTACATGCCTGAAAACCATAATGAAGTTGACGTAATTATCGTGGAATGGTTTCAAAGTTTCTTGACTAACCGAACCCAGTTTGTACAAATTTATTGGCAACTTTAGATCAAGCACGATGACCATGACATGTGGTATACCACACTTAGCCCACTTCTCTTTCTTATATATATAAACGATCTCCCAAATTCATCTAACATTTTAAGATTCAGAATCTTTGCTGATGATACTAATATGTTTTATTCTTCTAAAAACCTTATCGAACTTCAAAATGATGAATTAGAAAAAGTATATCAATACTGCTCATCAAATAAGCTCTCAATAAATTTTAAGAAGTCTAACTATATGCTAATTACATCACCTCAAAGAAAAAATCAACAATCGATATTCCCAATATTTCACGCAATTTAAGCTGTATTAAATATTTGGGAGTTTATATTGATGAATATCTTCAATGGCATAATCAAATTTCACACGTTAATAATAAAGTTGCTAAAAATTTAGGTATTCTGTTCAAATTAAGGAGATATCTCAACTTACGTATGCTAACAAACTTATACTATACCCTTATCTATCCTTATTTTAATTATGGAATTATGAGCTGGAGGATTACATACAAAACTAATATCATTGAAACTTAATAAATGTCAGTATAAGATGCATTTGTTTTGCAAGTAGGCATGTGGGTCTTAATCCGCATTACAAATTGCTCAGGATTCTGAAGATTGAGAACATAGTAAAAATGAAAATAGCTATACTTATACATCAAATAAGAAGTCATTCTATAAATATTCCTGATTTTTTTTCTGAATTCCTGGTACCTGTATCTAATATACATTCTTACAATACTGACAAGATATGCAGCCAATGACAACTTTTATAGGCCAAACATTAGAACCAACTATGGTAAATTCACTTTCAAATATTTTGCCTCAGAAATTTGGGAAACCATACCTTTACCCCTAAAATCTTTATCTTTTTATTCCTTTAAAAAACAATGCAAAAAATTACTGATTAGTAGACAGAAATAACTTTTCTTTATCCTTTTACTCCAGCACCTGCTAGCTTTTCTCTATTCTTCTTTTTCTTGCTCCCACTTTGACTTTTCTTTTCTTTGTTTCTCCAACATTTATTAACACTTATTATTTGAGCTAAGTCTGATTACTACACAAACATTGCGGCAGCCAACTCGAAAGCTTATGCTACTTTGGCTGTCACACACTTACGTTTTACAACCTCTCTATATTACTTTATTTTCTTTACTCTGCGGTATGTTTTACCGTAGGTCCAGTATGTAACTAGTGCTTTTATATAGCCGGTGTAAAAAAATATTTAAGTTTTTATAACCCGTAATGCTTGCGGCGATCCATCTATTTTGAAAGAACTTTGGCGAATAAAGGAGTGTTGCTACCTCCGGTAAAAGCGCGCGTTCTGATTGGCTGTTTAGCGGTCGAGATTTCCCCGTAATGGCCACGGGCATTATGAGATATGTTAATGCCCGGCAAACTTTGATAGCCCTAAAAACAGCTGAACTGTCATCATTTTAGAGAAAAACGGAAAGTGCAAAATGAGTAAGGAAGAATATTCCGAAAGTGAAATGTATTACCCTACTGAAATAGAAAGCAATGTTCTAGTGAACAAAAAACAACATGGCCAACGGCAAAGGCCGGCGGAAGCTCCGAACTACCAGCAAGGAATCGAGAGCTAGTGACATAAAAACCTTCTGTCTGTCCCTGGAGTCTATAAACAAGGAAAACGTAATATTTGCAACCTTTATACCTCCAACTGACTTCGACCACCTCACTCAGTTATCCAAGTTCTTCATCGGACATTCCCAAAATTAGCGGCGAAGTATACGATTTTACGAGCCTGGAACACCGGCTTTCGTGCTTTCAAATAGTATCCAAAGATTCCTCTCTGATGAAAATTCCCCAAGGCTAGTCAATATCCTTAGGAATATTAAAGGGCTTCGAAAAGTCACGTCCACTTTTTTGCTGCAAAGCGAAAATATCTTGACATTCAGTGCGCCAACTGACAAAACTCCAACTCGTCTCTCGTTGTCCACGGCAGTCCCCTTCCCGGTATTTCTGAGGAAAACAGCCAAGCGAGATTTGCTGGCTGCTAATATTGGCAATGTCTGAGGATATAGCCAGGTGCAAATTGTTCAAGGTTCGCAAAACTGACTTCAGACTGACTTCAGTTCCACAGATCTTTTCGTCCTTTCGCCCGTATGTTGTCTTTAGAAAAACTTATTCCGTCTCAATTCATCAACAACAACAAAAACAGTGTTGCCTTCAGAAATTAAATTTAGTTCTAATCATACGGATACATTATTCAAAATAACGTTGATTTGAACCAAACATTAGAACCTTCCGCGATTGTGTGTTATTCATTTTGTGGTTTGAACTCAATTAAAAGGGCGCGAAAACTACAATCAAGACGCGTGCGCGCCAACCAGATGTAAATTATAAACTTCCGGCTTTATATTTTTGTTTTTGTTTTCAAACTAAAAAGTGCCATATAATAAACATCTTATTAACCTCGTCTGCTCGGTATCGATCGGTCCGTACTGTCAAGACCTCGGTCTGATATTTTCCCGTAAAGACCTCGCTATAGGTTAATAAGAGGTTATTACCGACTCGCGTGCTTTGTTCTAGATCATTTGAGATAACGGCACTTGTTAATTCGGTAATTAGATCAGTTCTAACTAGGAAAACCTTTCTGGATAAACAGCTTATTAACTAATGAGAAGATAAAACGGCGGTAAGTTTAGAAATTTTCTAGCAGAGTAACAAGTAACTCAAATTCGGAAAGAATTTCAATTCACTTTCAGAAGAAAAGGGTGTTACCGACTCACGTATTTTTTGTTGTCAGTAGTAGTATTATTAGCTAAAGAGGTCTTCCACTTAATTTTATTTAAAAAAGTGCGTTGACATGTACTGCTCCTATTTTCTGAGGCGGGGCGATTTCAATAAGAATTACGAGTACATGCAATTCACTAGCGATTCCCCCCTAGGGGGGCGAATTCACTGAGGGGAGGGGGGGGGGATTCACTAGCGATCTCGACCCGCGGATGGCGAATTCACTAGCGATCTCGGTTCCCCCCCCCCCCCCCCCCCCCCCCCAACAAAATGTCTGTCAAGTTTCCCTATAATTCTATTATTTGTCGAGATTCTACAGGCGATCTCCTCAAAGAAACTTCTAGGACAATCGCAGACAAAATTGTCGAGACAGTCAACAAAAATAACTATTATCTGAGAAGAAAAATACTGGACACAAAGTTAAGTTAAGTAAAAACAGCTGGGGCTTCCCAAACCCCATTGATTTGGGACTGTAGTTATTGAATATAAAGGTTTGTGCGCCGACCTGGGTCTGTGAAGGACCGTGGCATAAGGGAAATTAGCGATTAAATGTCCTAGCCTCCAAACTTTGACTATGTGGATTATGAGTTATCGAGCGAGTCACAAGGAGGAACCGCAGAGTAAATCTTCAATACGATCTCGTTAAGAAATAACACATTAGTCTACGGTGACCCACAAGGGACATGCTGCAAACAAAAATAAATTGCAGCAAACAAAAATAAATTGCAGCAAACAAAAATAAATTGCAGCAAACAAAAATAAATTGCAGCAAACAAACGAATTGCTGCAAACAAAAATGAATTGCTGCCAACAAAAATAAATTGCTGCCAACAAGAATAAATAGCTGCAAAAAAATATCTTTCTGCAAAGAAACATAATTTGCTGCAAACAAATAACTTGCTGCAAACAAATAACTTGCTGCAAACAAATAACTTGCTGCAAACAAATAACTTGCTGCAAACAAATAACTTGCTGCAAACAAATAACTTGCTGCAAACAAATAACTTGCTGCAAACAAATAACTTGCTGCAAACAAAAACCTTGAAACGCTGCGCGCGCAGTATTAGGAGGGGGACTGGGACCCACATGCCGCAGTTTCCCGGGTTAAGATGGCGGTCAGTTGGCGGTAATGTTCTGTCCTTCGTGTTCCGTGGAGAGCGCTTCGGCGCTGGCAAATTATTGCCACAACTGCGGTGCCTCATTACCAAGAACCCCTTTATCGCTGGCTGAGACCTTGACCAGTGCTGACAGTTGATAGTTGATGCATTCAGCCAAATGGCACATGTTGTTTTTAGCGAAGAAAAATCAAACAAACGACTGTCAGAGAATCGGATCATGTCCTATTGGGGTGATTTTTTTGCAGGACATAGAAGAAATTCAAACAAAATTGACCTTTAGTGACCTTTTGTTTTTCACTTGTGGTTGTAAAGAATTGCCTCCTCTAGGTAATTGTCAGTTGTCTATAGAATTCCTTCATGATCCTGAGAATGATGGAGAGTTATCCAACTTTCCAAAAGCAAATACATGTGCCTCAGTTTTGAAGTTACCAGTTAGCCACAAATCATATGATTCATTCAGGAGGGCAATGAAATTTGCAATTGCCAATAGCAAAGGCTTTGGCTATGCTTAAACAGGGTTCATGATTTTTGCGGTTTGTGGACAAATGATGGATTTAATGTAAGTGATTTGTTTGCATATCATGAGTTCTTCTGCACTGGCTCTATTTGGATGCTGCCTCAAGACCTACCCAAATGCAATTTTCTTCAAAATCAAACCATTGGTAGTTCAATGAAAATTGAATAAAATATTCAAAAGTAATGTGACAACAATAAACATCTTGGTTGTTTTTCTTATGATATTAACCAACGAGAAAGAAGAAGAAAAATGTAACCTTTAAATTTTCCTTGCCATTCCTAGCTGCACCACAAGTTAATTGCATAAAAACTTAACTGCAATATATACACTGTACATGCAAATTTATTGAAAATTTAATTGGGGAATACAGTATGATCATTATAGCCTTCCAATTCAAGTGTGGCTGTTCCTCCAAAATGTTAATATACATACTAGTAATATTGGTCTGCTAAAAAAACAATGCAGTTACATTAATTTGTATATATAAACAGTTACAGTTTTAATGTTGAAGTTTCTAAGAGATAAACATAATGATCTTTGTATTTTATTAGAGATTTATTTGAAAGAAAGTTTTATTGAAGAGGCAGTGTCATAATAATATATTGAGAAAGTTAGTTTTTTAAATTGTTTATTGTCAAAATTTTACGTGACATTGATGATTCATATCTAGTATTCAGCAAAAAACAGTTAGTTAATAAAATACATGTAATTCAAAAAGGGTAAGGTATACATGTACTACTGTATGGTAACTGACTTTATATTGTAGTAGAAGTTAAATAAACAAGACCTATTTTTTGTTATTGTGACTTTTGTATTAAACATATATTTATCTTGTACTTGTTTTCAGGCTGTTTACATAACATTACTCGTTTGTCCATAGCAAATCACATCATGTGCAGTCATAACACAATTGGCATCGATGGAGAGGTGATTTTACCACCGTAATGATTGCCATAGTAATAATAATAATAATGTCTTTATTCACCTAATAAAGTATATATGAGATGTTACAATATTTAAGAATAAAAATCTGAAAAATTTAACGCTACTTAAAAATTTACCTATTAATAAAGCTATTTTTGAAACGCTCGGTGTTTACTTTCGGCATGAAACAACTTTTTGACCTATGACGAATTACCCTGGATGCCAGAGGCTCGAAGCGAGATGTCTTAATCGAGCGAAGCGAGACTTCTTTAAGTTGACGTCGAGCGTAGCGAGACGTCAGCCCGAGCCGCATCGTTGATGTGAGAAAGGAGAAGCTAGGAGAGGCGGTTTCCAACCTCTGATCCAGGGTAAAGACGAATAGACAAATCCTTAAACCTAGGTAGAAGTGTAAAAAGTGGGTGTGTCGAGTTATTGCTGATCTTATGAAAGTTTTCTATCGGCTTTCTTTAACAGTTGGCGAATAAGATACAAGTTAGACGTTTACCGCCTCTTGTAGCATCTCTTGAGAAAACATTGCACAGTTGATAAGTCCGCTTCACTCGCTCCATATACTGGTAGACAATACATTATTTTCGGTAGCACGATGGATTTATAAAGATGATCTACCTCTGCCTGTGTATATCCTTTCTTAGGGTCCTTATAACATACAAACATTTGTTGGCTTCTTCTTAGTATTACACTTTGTTTAATTTCTTGGGTTGTGAAATCACTACTATACAAATTAATGTACTGTATTGTGCCATGATACAATGTAGTTCAGTTCTGAAATATAAAAAAAACACCACTTGGTCAATTTAAGAGTCAAATAACTGATCAGTGCCAACAGAAATTAGGGCCCCTTGAAAAATATGCTCTCCGTCTGAGTCGTCTTGCCTTTCTCCCCTCGACTCCATCAGGGTCACTCTCTTTCATTATGATTTATGGTGACAATATGACTGCGTGGAATGTGCATGTGATGCCTCAGTCGAAGAGCATGCCAAACGTATCTGTAGCCAGCCAGTGCTCCTGCCCCATCCATTTCTCTTCTAACAACTTCTCGAACAATTTGTTCGTCATACTGTACTCCTTTGCGTTTTAGTCCTAACGCTTGTAGCTTCCTTTTAAGTGTTCTGACATGCATGCTTATGCCGTGTTTCTCTCTTAGCAAGCTTACAATGGCATCGTAGGGATAGCCGCGATGGAAGTACAAACTAATCAGAACGTCAGAACTTTCTTCGGAATCTTTTGCGAATTTAGTCGCGCAGTTGTGGCAATAATTTAATTTGCCACCGCCGAAGCGCTCTCCACGGAACACGAAGGACAGAACATTACCGCCAACTGACCGCCAACTGACCGCCAACTGACCGCCAACTGACCGCCAACTGACCGCCAACTGACCGCCAACTGACCGCCAACTGACCGCCAACTGACCGCCAACTGACCGCCAACTGACCGCCAACTGACCGCCAACTGACCGCCAACTGACCGCCAACTGACCGCCATCTTGACCCGGGGAACTGCAGCATGTGGGTCCCAGTCCCCCTCCTAATACTGCGCGCGCAGCGTTTCGAGGTTTTTGTTTGCAGCAAGTTATTTGTTTGCAGCAAGTTATTTGTTTGCAGCAAGTTATTTGTTTGCAGCAAGTTATGTTTGCAGCAAGTTATTTGTTTGCAGCAAGTTATTTGTTTGCAGCAAATTATGTTTCTTTGCAGAAAGTTATTTGTTTGCAGCAATTTATTCTTGTTTGCAGCAATTTATTTTTGTTGGCAGCAATTCATTTTTGTTTGCAGCAATTCGTTTGTTTGCTGCAATTTATTTTTGTTTGCTGCAATTTATTTTTGTTTGCTGCAATTTATTTTTGTTTGCTGCAATTTATTTTTGTTTGCTGCAATTTATTTTGTTTGCTGCAATTTATTCTTGTTTGCTGCAATTTATTTTTGTTTGCTGCAATTTATTTTTGTTTGCTGCAATTTATTTTTGTTTGCTGCAATTTATTTTTGTTTGCTGCAATTTATTCTTGTTTGCTGCAATTTATTTTTGTTTGCTGCAATTTATTTTTGTTTGCTGCAATTTATTTTTGTTTGCAGCATGTCCCTTGTGGGTCACCGTATTAGTCACACAATAAGAGCATTTTGAGCAGCTGGAAACAATAGTTCTTTATTTGTCTTCTCTGTGTAGATTCGCTACTGATGACTGACAACAATGAAGTTTAAAGTACAACTGATGGAAACGGGACAAGAAAACAAGACATTATGGGGCACAATGTGATCATATAGAAATCGGGCTTTTGTGAACTCAACGTGAGAGAACGTAAACACACCAAGCGTCTACTAATAATAGGGAATTATTACCTAAATTTAATTTAAACCCAGTTCAACATTTCTATAAGCATTACCAGAAGGCAGGTTCGTTTTCCCTACCAAAAGACAATCATGTTTCTTCTCCAAGCCACTAAACCCTTAATACAGTTGCTCTATTTGCTTTTCTATGCTACCCATTTATCACATCGCTCTTTCGGACTCCGAGGTGTAAATAATAATTTTCTAATGTTAATCACGTGGTCATTGTACAGAAAAACAAGATAACAGGTGTTACATGACGACATGACAGTGCAATTACCTTATAATCTCTTAATTTCGCGATTTAAAAAAACGCTAAAATTAAGACTCGCGACGCGTGAAAATAAGTGAGAATAAGGTAGTTTTAAATTGAACATTTGGTTTCGAAAAAGATGGAATAAACTTTCATAAAGATTTATTAGGAAAGGCCTTGGAATTTAGACGATTCTCGATTATTTCCTAAAATATATACTTCAATGCAAGACACTAATTGGCATGTGACCAAATTTGGAGTTTGTTTTCATAAGAAGTGTTTTTCTAGTTATCTTATTTGAGGACACACACTCAAGGTCTCGCATTTCGGAACTCAATCTGAAGGAATGCAGTATATTAATATCGTTTAGTACTACAGAAAACTGGCGATGCTAGTGTCGAATGCATTAATTATACAAGTCAGAATCATCTGGGCATGTTTCCTTTTGCTGCATTTGTTTAAATTTTCTTACTCTGAACAACAAATTGCAGTTAATCTTTCAGCGAAGTCATTGCTCAGAGACACGAAAACAGGTCTTTACTACGCGAACTTCGTAAAACACGAGTTTAGATATTTAAATGTCACACCAACAAGCTCCAAACTCGTCTCCAAGAAGGGGCAATGTGCCATGGCCTCCGTCCGGACGTTTGGCGTCTACTCCTTCAATCTTGCAGCAAGAACAGACTCCAGCGGTCAGTTGAAGTGCGAGCTTCTTTCGACAGACAAATACAACGAGGCACAGAAGTTTATCGTCTTTGGAGACTTTCATCACTTCAGCATTCATGTAAGTGCACGACTACTCTTTGTATAATTTACCTTTTTAGATAATATAATTAAAGTTTCATTACAGCAGTTCGGAAAAAACTTTCAATCCTATAAATAACGTAGTCCCCTCGTATTTAATAGACCACCTTTTAACCGGAATTACATAGCTGGAATATTTTGTCATTATAATAGATGATTTTATCAATAACCCTATATCGAGAACAACTACAAGAATAATCTCGTTCCTGATGATCTTTCGTCTCTCTTACCTGTATCTGTTTTTCAACTAACTAGTTATGCACTGCGTAATTGTGAGGATGATTTTTATGCGCCAATATTTCAGAACTCTTTTTCCTTCTGCTATTTCTGCATGGAACTCTCTTTCCTTTTGTATTAGGAAGTCCCTTTCTCTTAATAAGTTTAAGACTAAAACCTGCTTTCTAAAGGAAATATCGGGGGTAGAAGCGGAATATTTTCACTCTAAAAATTCCGTATTCCTCTGCTCTCCCGAGGTAAATATTCCCATTCCCTACTAAATTGTTTTTGGATATTCCTTATTCTTTTTAATTTTCGAAAGTGTCATGCGCTTTATTGAAATATTCCGTATTCAGTATATTTTTCAGGCAAATATTCAATATTCCTCAGTTTTCAACCACGATATTCAATATTCAATATTCCGCTTCTACCCCCGAGAAATAATTCTAAACTCTTTGAAACTGGTGATAGATACGCTGCTGTTCTGCATACTAGACTTCGCTTGAATAACAGTACTGTCATGTTGGGGAAATTAAGAATAAATTACAACAATAGGAATAAAGGGAGATCATTGCTTTGACAAGAACACAGTCCGATGACCGGTTGGAACTGATTAAACATTTACGGGAAAAACGTATTGGTTTTGGTATTCCTAAAATCTACCTGGCGCAAAACCGTCTGGTCTGAACACTTTCTCGTTCCGGCCACTGAGTTGGTCCAAAGCAAAATCTTAGTCATCTATATGGTTAACGAATCACGTAAATAGTTAATAGGAAGAAGAAAATGAAACTAGTTTCTAGGTAAAAAAACTCAAAATGAACCTAAGGATATTTTTATTACAAACAATACAATTACTCGTCTACCGTTGTAACTTAAGAAAATCCTTTAGAACTAACCGTAAGACAATTACGGCAGGTGGTTATTAATAACGTAATTAAATTGTTATGTGATCTAGTTAAACGTTGTTATAAAAAGACACGCGAAAATGCTTGTAATACGCCAGTCTGTAATACGCCAGTCTTGAGACTACAATAAAGAAAGCCAGTGGAACAAGTCGTGTGAACGAATAATTATCGGGAAGACCCCCTCCTGACAGTACTCTTAATTTTGACTTATTTATCCATAATTGCATTCCAGCTCCTGCATGCGCTTGACCATACCGTGAAACATCTAAGCATTATTTGCTGAATTGTCCGCGTTATCTTGTCCATCGCTCCCTTTTACTTACCTCGGCTGCAGCATATCTTACTAATCACTGGAACAATTCTAATGATTCTGAGAAGTTAAATCAGTTCCTTCTTCGTGGTTGTAACGATGCTTACTTTAAATTCCAATTGTAAACTGATTTATTGCTGTACAAACATTTATCATTGACTCTTCTCGGTATCTTTTTGAAAATTTCTCTGAAGTCTTCTGCTTCCCATGTTATTATGTGTAGTTGTATTTGTACAAAAGCCCCGTGACGAGCTTCCTGCTCCTGGGCAATTGTATTGAATTTAAATAAAGAAAAATAAAATAAAATAAAATAACAAGTACGCCTGAAAAGATGATCTGTGAAGATATGAAGTGCTTTTTAGTAAACTGTATTTTAAAAATGTAAACAGAAGGACAGTAATGTGTAGCTCTATAGCAACCTAGCTGTGACTTTTAAAATCGGATTCAATTATAGAAGCGAGAAAGCCTTCAGTTTTTAGACAAAAACAAAATCAACTAGCTTAAGAATTAAAGCCATATCGACGTATTATATATCGTTTTAAAGGTGTTGAACTGCAGAAAGCATATATTTAATCCGTTTTGATAAAAAATTAAGAGGGTAGATGTTGTACATTTTTGAACACGAACTGATGGTTACGTTCGTCAGGAGGAGTTCAGTCCTTGAAGTTTTGAAGATTTTGTTTTTTAAATTATCCCTTTCGATCTCAACTGACTTGTGTCACTAACTCAAGCATATCAAGGCCTGACTCGCCTGTTCATTTGGCATACTTTTTTTCATTGTTCTATGACTCATAATAAGTGCTTGAACGATCCGCCTTTTAATCATGTCCAGATCATAACGGAAGTAATTGATTAAAGAAACAGGTCACGTGGCATTGTAAATAGTAAAATATCTTATAATATAAATGACCGATACCACCTTAGAAGACGGAAATACAATGAAATTGTCATTGTAAGCAGTGTGATAGCAGCAAAATTTTCCAGTGTAAACTTCCCCCATTTCAATGAACTCGTTTTATAACGTCATCAACCGAGGAATGTCACGTGGCACTAAAGGAGACTTCCATATGATTAAGATAGTCAAATATTAGGCATTTTCATAGTTTGGACAAATTTACAATATATCGACAGAGAAATAAAGATCTTTAAAATCTTTGCTGGGGGTCTGTTAAGGACAAAAATCCAGGCCTTAAGTTACTTGAAAATATCGTGTCGGGGATTTTTGATATGTTGCGTGTTAAGAATTGTATCCCATTTCAAAGTGGAAGAAGCGGGTTTTCAACCTATTTTGATACAGATCAGCTCCAGGAGCCCATAATAATAATAATTGCCGTTCTTAGTGTGCATTTCGACCAGCCTCAATGCGCTTATAATCGTAGAAATTACAATATAAAATTTTAATACAATATGTGTAACTACAATACTATCTACGATTTAAAAAGAAACTTAGCGTATATGTATGTGTATCAAACTAAGTATACGTATAAACTAGAAATTAAATAAATGCGTCTTAAGGAGAGATTTAAACTGGGAGACGGATTGTACTTCTAGATGTACTTTAGATGGCAGCACGTTCCAGACCCTGATAACTAGGAGTGTCCATCCCGCATACTAGGCCCTGATAACTAGGAGCGTCCATCCCGCATACTAGGCCCTGATAACTAGGAGCGTCCATCCCGCATACTAGGCCCTGTTAACTAGGAGCGTCCATCCCGCATACTAGGCCCTGATAACTAGGAGCGTCCATCCCGCATACTAGGCCTTGATAACTAGGAGCGTCCATCCTGCATAATATGTCACAGCATTTTCACAAGTTAGGTTATTTTTAGAACGGTTTCCCGCTATTATTGGGTTGCAATCATTCCTAAGGGAATAAAATCACAAAAGCATAGCAGCCATGTTCTTGGTTTAACAAAAGTAGCTCCTGAATGAGGCATATTTTCTTCTGTCACTGGTGCAATCCACTAATTGGCGACAAAACTGATCTAAAAACAGCCCAACTTGTGAAAACGCTGTGACAGCTGTATTGCTGGGTTGCATGTGACGTCATGGCCGCCATGTTGGATGACAATAACAAAATATTCCTCGTTAGCTTCTCTTGTTAGTTCATCCAACATGGCGGCCACGTCTTTGTTATTTGAATCTCCGGGGATTGGGTTGCAACCCAAGAATAGGAGATATGGACGCTTCTGGTTATGGACTTAACTCCTGCCAGCGGTTTTTCTACTTCTCCTGCGAATTTGGGTAAAATTGGAAGACACGCGAAAAGGCTGGACTAGACTTCAGCAAAGTTGTTTTTTTAGGCGAAAAGAAAACATTTCACAATTGAATATTAAGAAGGCCCGTCTCCAAGGATAATCTCATTAACTTTAGCCAATTAGAGCGATTCATGTTGTGTTCAGTGTCTCGAGCTCAATACTTCTAATTCTACAGAAACTGTATGAACTTTCTGCAGTTCCAGGTATTTGGTTCAATTGAGGTCATATTGACCTAACTAAATCAATGAAGGTCCTCCTTGAAGCTAGAGAAAGTAAGTTCAGGTCATGCAGTCTTTCATTATAAGATTTGTTCTTGATGATCAGTCCAGTGGCTCTTCATTGCACTCTTTCAATCATGTCTTTCAATAATTTTTGGTGAGGTGACCACACCTCGCATGCATATACAATATGGGCCTGACCAGTTGGATATATAGTTTCTCATAGCCCTTACTATTTAGGGAAGTTGTTCCTGTTTCGGGTTTCCTTCAGTACATATAATATTTACTTACTTTCTTACTTATGTAGTACTGTAAAACTATTAGAGTAAAGTAAAGCAAAAGTATAGTAATCTGCATACGTTCCAGGCCGACAATTTAATAGGCAATTGGTAAGTTGTTAATGTAAAGTAGAAACAACAATGGGTCCAAAATCGTCCTATGGTACACCGCAATTGAGGAGCGGTTCCTTGAGAGAGAACCATTGACGAAACATTTTTGGGTGCGGTTACCTAAAACAACTTTCACCATTTATGAGTGTTTCACTCTAACACCATAGATGCTTAGTTTAGATAATAAAATCTTATGATAGACTGTATCGAAACCTTTATATTTTTTAGATCTAAAAATACTGCTGCATTAATATTTCCTTTATCGATATTAAACGCCCAGTAGCTTCTAGTAAAGCCGTAACCGTCGAGTGAAGTGAACGAAATCCTGATTGATGTTTTAAAATCATATTATTTTTAGAAAGAATAAAGCTGGTTGTTAATAATCCTTTCAAATACCTTGGCAACAACAGGAATTACCGATATTTGGACGATAATTATTCATATCAAAGTGCTCTCCTTGTTTGTGTAAGGGAATGACTTTATAACACTTCCACTCTTCAGGGAATTCAAAATACCTGTGCTAATTGATCGATTAAAAATCGTACAAACAGTGTGCGAAATTAAATCGGCATATTCCCGAAGGAGCCTTGCAGATTGTCTGTTGGTTAGTTTATATATTTTTGATTATTGTCATCAATGTTTATCTCATTAGTACGTTTGGACCCAACACCAGAAAAATGATCGTTGAAAGCTCCCGAAAGCTTGTGTGCATGTAATACCATTATGTCTGACGTCTGTTACAGCTGGGTTTTAATTTTCTTGACGTAAGTTAATTAATAATTTGGCAAGTCTTTCTAGAGTTACCCTTATTATCATGAAAGGCGTTTTTGTAATAAAGTTATTTGGCATTTTTGATTTAGGCTAGTGGAAAAATGGGGGGAGGGGGAAAGGGGGGAGTTCCATTTTTCTTAGTTCCATTTTGTAGCCATTTTAAGAGACGAGGGACAAACTTTTCAAAGGGATTTTAGTGATATTAGGGACAAAGCACATTTATGCCAATATTAAAGCACAACCTTAGAAGTCGTTCCAATTGCTAGTTTTGTTCCTTTAATTTTCGCCTCAAAATGCAGGAAACTACCATTTAGGGGTGGACCATTAGAAATCCTGGGAGGGGGGGTGGGTAGTCCAAAAAAAAAATTCGTGCAAGGCTAAATGTCCAAAAAGAAAATTCCTGCAAAGCACTAAGGCACAAAAAAAAATTCGTGCAAGGCTAAATGTCCAAAAAGAAAATTCCTGCAAAGCACTAAGGCACAAAAAAAAATTCGTGCAAAGGAACCGATGCATTGTTCAATTTTTGTTTTGAAAAAATACTAGCAATTCAGTTTTACCAATTCAAAATATAGTTCTAAAGATTACCCACACAGTCTGTGTAAGGCCAGATAAAAACAAATACTTGGTTAGCGTCCCCGCCCAACCTGAGAAATGTCCCCGATCTCTATTTTTTTTTAATTTTTAATTTTTCATAAAAAAACTTAGAAAGTATAAATGCGCCCGCGAACACCAATTCTTGTACCCAGACCCCTACATGTACCACTTAAAATATGCGCCGGCGCATTAAATATTTTAACATCGACGCCATTTTGTTTCTACAACACGAGGTGAGTGAATAATATCTAGTCAAGACAAAATAAACTTCACATAGAAAAAATATATAATAAAAAACCTCCCTCCCTACCTGGAAAAATTGAAATGGGTGGACGCTAAACAAGTATTTTTTTTATCTGGCCTAACTGATTTTCAGGTATTTCCAGATGAAAACAACCTCCCCAACCTTCATAACAATAGTTTAGTCACTGTTGTCATGGAAATATCAACTGGCCTTAATTCCCCCGATACCGGTAGCAAACCACAAGAATAAACACGCTCAAATGTTTGGCCAAGAGAGAAGTTTATTTGCGGTCTCAAACACTAGACAAGCTAAAAACAGCTATATTATTGGCAAATAAACCTTCTCTGCAATTACTGAAGCCTCAAATTATTCTCTGATGCCAGCAGTTTTTGCAACCGAGTTTAACGTCGGGTTTCATTGAGTAAACTTCAATGTCCACATTTTCAAAGATTACAGAGTCTGTGCCAGAAATTTAGAGCACATAGAAATATTTTCATGTATTGTCTTGTTATGCATTTTTGATTTGGCCTGAATCGGAGCCAAGCCAATGAAAGACCGGGACTATATGCATTCTAAGGCGATCAAATTAAATTCCTCACATCACTGGGCTCGTTAAAAAAAAACTGCGGCTCAAAGTAAATAAACAAGTCAAGGAACGTAAAGCAAATTACTATAAAGATCTGATTAGACAAAAAAAAGAAATTCAGGTGCTCTATGGAAAACTATAAATGATTGACTTGCCGTAATAAGATCTAATAATGGCTCTCATCCGACCTTTATCCAATCTGAATCTGATGGAGTACAGTTAACAGAGCCAGCGTCGATCGATCAGACCTTTGTTAGCAGCAAAGTTTCAATCTCTGGTCGGCGCCATTGACATCATTACTCCAGCTAGGACAAATAACAGTGAAATTGTCTTTCGCTTTTCGAACATTTCCGAGATCTTTGTTTTTAAACAATTTAAAGAGGTTTGAAAACAAACAAAGCTATTGGTTTAGACCGAATCAGCTCGAGGCTACTAAATGACTCGGCTGTGTGTATGACTCCTGACCAGTTTTAACCAAACTGTTTAATTGTTCTCTGGACTCAAGTATTTACCCAGCCATCTGGAAACAAGGAAAAGTTACCGCCCTGTTTAAATCCGGCGATCACTCTGATTTTAACAATTACAGGCCTATCACAATTATATTCTCCCTGATGTAAGTAAGATTCTTGAAATAGGGCTGTACATCAACAACTCTACTGCTATCTCTCGTAAGAGAAAATCCTCACACCTAATCAGTTTGGTTTCCGCCCGAGGTTATCTACTGAAATTGGCTTAGCACACTTCACTGACAACATTCTACGACACATGGACAATGGCAAGGTGACTGGTGCAGTATTCTTAGACCTGTCCAAGGCTTTTGTGACTGTGGACCACAACCTTTTGCTGACAAAGCTCAAGGCCATTGGTGCTTGCAGTGAAGTTGTAAATTGGTTTACCTCCTACCTTGATAACCGATACCAGATAACTGCAATAGGCGACTCTCAGTCATCTTCGTGCTCAGTGGGAGTTGGCGTGCCACAGGAGTATTCTCGGTCCTCTCTTGTTCTTGGTTTACGTCAATGCCGACCTTCCTCTTACTGTAGATCATTGCCAAGTGACCATGTACGCTGATGACACCGTGATATACTGTAGCCGTCCTTCTATCAATGACATCGAACATTACTTAAATCATGACTTGGCAAAATTGGCCTCTTGGTTTCGTATACATCGCCTGACTTTGAATACTTCTAAATCTATGTTTATGTTAATAGGTAGTCCACATAAACTGAAATCTTGCTATAGCATCGATGTCATTATAGACAACGTGCCCCTCGAACGCTCTGACAATATCAAGTACCTCGGTATTATAATTAATAAGTATATGACTTCGCATGACCTGGTAGAGGCCTTATCTATTAAAGTAAACCAAAGCATTGGTCTGGCCAAGCGTATCAGGCACTTATTGCCCCTCGAGACACGCCTTACTTTGTATAATAGTTTAGTATGTCCACTTTTTGACTACCGCTGATGCGATATGGGGTGACAAATACAACTCAACCCTGGTTAAAGTTCTTCAGCACAAGCCTTGTCAAATCTCAATTGGCCTACTCGTTCCAAACGTCGTCTTGTACATCGTCATATTTTAATATATAAGTATGTTAATGGACTCATTGATTATGATTTTAATATCTTAAAGAACATTCACATGTATCATACAAGAAGAAAGAACGATTTTAGACTTCCAATAATCAACTTAATTATGGCAAACAACGTTTATTGTACCAAGGTTTTAGTGAATGGAATACTTTAGATAATTTGTTGCGGGAAATCGAATCCCTAACTCTTTTTAAACAAAATGTCAAAAGACATGTTTTTGAATTGCCTCATAAATTTTAGCTCTAGTCACTCTATAAATGTATTTTTAGCCTAGTTTTTAACTCTAGATTATTAATGTATTTTTATTTTTGTTTCTTATTTATGTTATGCAGGGCTCTATTGAAAAAACTCTTCGGAGACATATTCTCTGCTATAAATAACATTATTATTTTTATATTATATTATATTATATTATGGTTGTATTCACAGGCTATATAAAATCTATATAGGATGTACACTGAAAAATCTCTATAGAATGTGCACTGAAAAAAAAATCGTGCAGAGGTATCGCCTTAAAAAAAAAATTCTTGCAGAACTCACACTGCTAAAAAAAATATCGCGCACAAAACGTTTTCCACCCCCCTCCCAGGATTTCTAATGGTCCACCCCTTAGAGGACTAGATTTTCAAAACTTTCTAGGGGAGCATGGCCGCAGCACTTGGGCTTACAATACAAACACATCTTGCTTCACCCTGGGATCACTCAATAGTGGCCCATATAGTATTAATAATAAGCCAAATGCCAAACGTTTATTTTACGTTGAAGATACAGGGAACCATTACCATGTCTTCCAAGCCAGAGGCTTATGTTTAAGTATTGCGACGAACTCGAATTGGAATTTAGGCTCGTTTTTGAGAAAACCGGATAATCTGGAGAAACATCCGTGAATCAAGGGTGAGATACCAACAACTATTATTTATCTAATTATATTATTTATCTAGAACTAGTTTGTTGTGTTCTGAGGAACAGTTTTGGGCCCATAACTTGGACTTCCATCTTTATGCAGATGATACTCAGATATATGCTTCATTTGACTACAGGAACAATGATAAACTTGAGCAAGTCAAATCTCGTGTTGAGCTTTGCTTATCTGATATTATTGAATGGATGGCCTTCAACAAGCTGAAACTCGATACGAATAAAATTGAAGTCCTGATCCTAAGCTCTAAATATCGCCAGGAACCTGCCTTTTCACTGCTTTCTGTAGGCTGTGATGTCATTTTACCTAATAATGCGGCTAGAAATATAGGTGTCATATTTCATAATACCCTGAATATAACTGCGCACATTGATAACATCTGTAAGTCGGCCATTTTCCATATTCGCAATATTGCACGCGTTAGAAGGTATCTGTCTCTTTAAGACCACTGAAACTCTGGTTCATGCTTTTCTATCTAGTAAACTTGACAATTCTAATGCTGTTGCATGCGTTTTATGTTGCAGCACCCACACTGTGGAATCGCCTTCCAATCGCTTTTAAATCTAAGTTAAAAACGTATTTGTTTAATTTAGCTTATTATTAGTTAATGTATATGATGTATTTAGCATATCAACTTTTAGGAGAGTTGTATCTTTATTTGTCTATAGATATATTTTGTAGTTTGTAAATAGCTATATATATTGTAAAGCGCTTACATCTGACTGTATAAGCGCCATATAAGCTTATTAAATTATTATTATTATTATTATCTAAAGTCAAGTGAGTGTCACAACAAACAAGTAAAGTGCACGTGTGTATTGTCTATTGATTAATTACAAGAGTTTCACGTAAAAAATGTGTTAACACCATCAAACAGTATATCAACTTATTTCACCAAAGAAACATTCAGAATGTAAACTAGCCCTTGCACCATGTTGAGTTTTTCTAGGGCTGACAGAAGTTTTACGGAATTTGGATGGAAATTTCTCACATTTGACGAAAGGAGAACTAGCGCGCACTAAAATGCATGTGGTGGAATAATTACTAAATCAGTTAGAACCGACATGTGTAAATAAACACAAAACTTACCAGGGCAGATTTCTCAGTTCTTGGACCTTATGTTATGCCAGTTTCAGCACTTTCTCTCGGTCAGAAGAAGTTGAAAAATGGACTAAAATTTCAGTCTTCTGCAAGATGTGGGAATGAACACTGGCACTATTATTTTGAAAACGGCTGTGGTTGACAATACAGATGATTTGGAAATTATTAGACATTAGTTGATGGATAATGCGTTTACAATGCATCAAATTTAAGAGTGACTCAATGCACGTTAATATGTTGACTACTCAAAGAACCATTGCACTTCATTCAACAACACCCAAGTTTGTTACAATTATAAAGATCCTCAAGGAACTATTATTGAAAAGAAAGTAATATTAAACTACAGAGTGAACTGAAAGAACTTGTGGCTGAAAATATATGTGTGTATTAGCTAGTTTGACATGCGACTACTTCCACATGAAGCACATAAGATATTAGTGCTTGAGCTTGGACCATGAAGTTAAAATTATCAGTCGATACGATGCATCCTGAAAAGCAATTAATATTTTCTAAAAATGATGAAAATAGGTTTAGCTGCTAAAAATTGGCGCTTTTATTGGCTGCTCGACATGCTTAATGCAGGCTCGATAATTTGTTTCTGCGAAGATCGAGTTTTATATTATAAAACAAATAGCAGATAAGGACAGACCATACTGATGGACTACTGAGTGCTATAACCAACATTATGAACAGTACATGTATTCAACCTCAGGAATACGTAGTCTTAAATAAATGAAAAAGAGCTCAGCATTGGCGTAACTAAACTCCTGGACACCATTGTATCATCTGTCCTATGGGGATGTGCCTTTAAAAATAAGCTCAGACAATACCATCCTGCTTATCAAGGAAAACAACTTTGTTTAAATGTTGCGAGGGTCAAAGGCCCGAGCCGAAATTTTTGAGATTTGACTGCTCTCTAAAACACTGGTTTCCTGTGTTCTGGAGACTAGACATTCATGCACAAATTTTTGTCTGCGTTAATATTGATGCAGGACTTTTTTTCTTGCATTCAGTCCTTGCACGAATTATTTTTGGGCTTTTCCCCCACCCCCCCCCCCCCCCCCCCCCCCCCCGATCACTTTTCTAATGGTCCGTCCCTTAACAAAATACACTTTCAAGGTCTTGAAAAGCTGCTAAATACTCGCGTTCTGTTCGTGCATCCCCAGTTTTTCAAGACCTCGAGCATGCATATTTTTTTAATATGGAGAACCATCTTTTATTTTTTATTAATACATATTGTTGACTATAATTTTACATCTTAGATTTTAATGTTTACTGATGAGATGTGGTTGAACCATTTTTCAAGTCAATGAAGTAGATCCCCTAGCACAAACCATGAATAGCACAAAAATACACAAGAACTCCATGACCAATTCACTCAGTCCTAGGTGTAGCCCGAGTTAAGGCCACATAGGGCCTCTTGTTGTTGTTATTATTATTATTTTTATGATTAACCTGAGCTTGTTGAGCTGGAGTTTGGGAATACAGAATAACACTGACGCTGATGTATCACGATTTCAAATTCTGTGTTTGATAACAGAGCCCGTCATGTGACACGAGACCCTGTAAGAACAATGGCGCTTGTATCCCGCTTTACGAAATCGGCAACTACTTCTGCAAATGTCCCTTTGGATGGAAAGGAAAAAATTGTACAGGTAAGCATGAGTTCCCATGACGTGTACATACATTAGTGTGCTATAGTGGACATAATTTCAACATGGTATAAACAACTTCAGTAATTTCAGCCAACCAGTCCTTTCACCGTTAAAGTGCCAATGAAATGAAAAAAAATCGAACCCGTTTTTATTTTATTTTATTAAATTATAGGCTTCCCTCAGCCAATTTGTGCAATTAAAAATCAATTTCGAGAACGCAAACTAATTTTTTTCCCGTATCGAAGTCGGGCGCAATTGCCAAAATCAGGCGACAATTTTTATGCCGTTAAAGTATGGTAATCACATGCGTGACGTCACTTGATCTGAGCATTTATATTCGTCCATAAATACTACAGCTTTGCCGTAGTCCTTGGACTTCGTATCCATTTTCATTTTGGCTGATTAGATCTGACTTAGATCCAACGTAGCAACCAGCAGGATTTTCGTCCACGGTTCTTTGCACTTTTCAAATTTATACACAATAACTGCATTTTTTGGCCAGTTTTCAATTTAAACATGTCTTACTTCGAGAAAACTTGACGATGGCTATAATGTTTCTTATACAATCCTTGCAGTCAGCCATATATTTAATTTGGTCAATATAAATGTAGGACCTAATGACGTCACGTATGTGATTAGCATATCTTTAACGGCATAAAAAATGTCGCCTGATTTTGGCAATTATGCCTGACTTCGATACGAAATAAAATTATGTTCGCGCTCTCCAAATTGATTTTTAATTTCACAAAATGGCCAAGGGAAGCCTAGAATTTAATAAAATAAAATAAAAACGGGCTCGAATTTTTCATTTCATTGGCACTTTAATGTAGGATCGTTTTGAAGTTTGTCATAGATGTCTACTGTGGATTCAGTCAAAACAACTGCGGTGCTAATTAGCTGAACTACAGTTGAAACATCTTAGTAGAGCCTTACGCCCCTCGAGGCTCATTACATCGCATAGAAGGATCAGCCGAATCACGATAGTCCCAGCAAAAGTACTCCACATTTAGCATAATAACTAGTAATACATTAAACGCCCCAGCCTCACGACCATGGTCATCAGATGCAATTTGATTGCCTAAAAAGTCATTATTCTTTGTTTGCACGTGACGTCATCACGAGGTCATCAAAAAACTAACATCGAACTATATATCCTATAAAGCTGTTTCTTTTATATTTTGTAGAGATTCGTGATATGAGTTATCACAGAAAATTTAAGGATGTTTTGCTTCCGAGTTATGGAGGTTTGAATTGTGTCCCACGAACCCGCTAATCATGTATCAGATACGGTCGTGAAAATCAACAAATTTGTGCCAAATGAAAGGTTTTTGGCTTTATAAATGTTTAGAAGTACGATTCAATGGGACTTATAGTGAAACCAAATGAGCTGGATTAAATTGTCGCTTTATTTAAGACTTTGAAGTTTTGGCGGCCATGTTGGTGGTTCACGGCTAACCACCACATTTTACATGGGCAATTTCACATATTCGTTCGCCCATAACTCTGTAACGAAATGCACTCCTTTTCAAGCTTATAAACATTATATTTTATTTAGCAATGACAAATATATTTCGTGACATCGATGCGACCCAATAGTACGTGGTTGCACACGAAGCCGAATAGTGTACGTCTAGTCGTTACTAATGTAGTTACAGTCTCAACTGTTGTTTGTGATTCACTTTGTTGGTAATTTCACTCCTTCAACTAAAGTACTTATGAACCCTATTTTTTAAATTTCAAATATCGGTTTTACATAAAGTGAATAGAATGGCACAATGTTCCTGGGTTTGAATGCCGTGCCAGTGAGTTATAGAGGTTTTAATTTCCGAATAATCATGTTATTTACCCTCAATAGAGACCCCATGCGGTACATGTGACATCAATGCTCATTGTAACGGCACCAGTGGCTCGTTTGTGTGTCAGTGTAATGCGGGGTTCACTGGCGATGGACGCAACTGTACTGGTAAGTTTTACAACAACTTAAAGTGCCTGAAGGGAAAACACCGGTCACATATTTTTTTACTGTATAAATTGCAGTCTTCCTTTAGTCATTTTGTGCAATTATAAATCAATTTGGAGAGCGCAAACATTAATTATTTTCATAATTGCCAAAATCATGCGACGATTTACACGCCGTTAAAGATATGCTAATCACATGCGTGGCGTCAAGTGGTTTGCACAACCTATATTCGTAAACACTACAAAATACAGTGCATTTTTGTCTGATTTTCATTCTAAATATGCCACACTAAGCCGGTTAAGTTTGAAAAGGTTTTCCGTCCACACTAGCGTTTTCGAATCGTTTTTGCCGTCCACACTAAAACGCAAAAACGATCCGAAAATGCTAGTGTGGACGGATTGAGCATGCCAGTCAGCGATACACTTGCTTTCCCGCCATTTTACAAAGTTCACATGATCATCATGACGTCAGCGTTTTTAGTTGAGGATGAAAAACTCTTAGGTGTTAAGATTGACAAGCACCTTAGTTGGGTCAACCGTACGGACTATGTAATTCACAAGTTGAACTCTAGAGTTTCTTTACTGAATAGAGAAGAGGGCTACCTTATCAACTCCTGCAGAAAATTGCTATTCAATGCAATTGTTAAGCCATATTTGAACATTGTTGTACAGTTTGGGGCAACACCTCTAATAAACAATTATTAAGAATACTAAGAGTAAAAAAACGTTGCGGTAGACTGATTTTAGATGCAAGCTTTAATGATAGGCCAGTAGAACGTTTTAACAAGCTGCACTGCATTCCTATTAACGATCTCGTGCGCGTGAAGAAGCTGTGTATGATGTTTAAGATTGTTAATGGAAAGTGCCCGGAGTACTTTAATAACTATGTAAATTATTTAAAAGACACTCACAATCACTGCACTAGAGCCTCGTCTAACCTTGAGTTAGTCGTACCTAAATGCCGAACGAATTCAGGGCTTCGTATATTTCATGCGAGCGGAACTCGATTATGGAATGCCATTAGTTTGATGCGAAAAACATTTCCCAACTAAGTAATTTTAAGAAACATTTATTCAACAACATTTTTCCAATAACTTCAAACAAACATTTTAACATTACAAGAACATTTTAATTCAGTATTTAGTCTACTTTTAGGACAGATTGCTAATTATCTTTAACAATTAATATTACTTATTTTATGACTAGTTTCTATATTGTAATTCTTATCTAGGTTTAGTTTTTATAATGGACCACAATATAAACTACTGGGTCCCCAGTAATTGTGTTTCTTACCCAATAAAGTCTATTAGTATAATTTCATCAGTGAATATAGAGATTCCCGTGCTCTGATTGGTCGAGAATTACGTCATACGTCGCTATATTCACCTCCAGAGCGCCTGGAGGTGAATATAACATACAAGGCATTTACCAAAATGGCCGCTCGCATAAGCCGTCACTAACAATTAAAGTTTACTTACGAGTTTTGGCCGGGGTTGAGTTTATTCGGTCCTCGTGAATCACAACTGAAATAACGTCTACTTAGAGCAATAAATAACACAACGACACTTTGGAACTGTTCGACTTAAAAGGAGTGTACTTACTTGAGTTATTTTCCCCGTGGTTCTTGATAGAAAAACAACAAGTTCTAGTTTTCATTCAGGAAGCCGGTTAAATTGCTGTTATGCTCTTCTCTCGCCGCTCTCGGTGTGTTTTCAAGTTTTATCTCATACCGAAATCATTTGTCTCTTGATTTACCATTGTCTTTGATTCTGTGATGGCTATAATCCACAAAACTACAAACTGTAGTTTGTAGTTTCCAGCAAATTTGTCCTTTGAAGTGAACTCATGAAAGCGGTTCCTTTCGATAAATTTGCACTCGCCGTGGCAGATTTTCAGTCAGCCGAGTTTGCCCACTTCCACTCATTTTCGCTGCATTTCCTCTCTTTGTAACACGGTTCGAGGTCTCAAAAGTGAGGACTGCTGCTTCAACTTGAATTCTAGTGTGCATTTGGACTGCTTTTCGGTATTTCTCTGTCTTTAGCAAATCCATTCTTGTAGTCCCTGCAAGTCTCGTGTCGAGTCGGTTTGTGCAGTGAACCGTAGCGGCATTTGATTATGCAAATGTTGTCACAAAACTATCCTGTCACGCGCGCTTGTAAAACTTATAAAAGGGTCGGAAGTCAGACTAATAATTTCTAGTTTTAATTTCTCTGATATTCACTGATGAAATCATACTAAAACAATTATTCACTGAAGTCGAAGTGACTATTGGTGAATATTTACCTCGACTTCGTCTCGGTAAATATTCACCAATAGTCACTTCGACTTCAGTGAATAATTGTTAATTATTATTATTAACAGGAAAACGGCGGTTTAAACAAATTCTACTCTGGAGAGCGTTTTCGAAAAGTTCCGTTTTCGATGCCAAAACGGATAATAAAAGTTGTGTTTCCAAACTTAACCGGCTTAGTGTGGACGGGGCCCAGAGGTTCTTGGCATCGGCCATATTGTTTACTTTATGTTAATATAATATAAATGTGAAAACCCTTGATGTCACGCGTGTACTTAGCATACTTTAATGGCGTATAAATTGTCGCATGATTTCGGCAATTATGCCTCAAATTGAGAGGAAAACAATTTACGAGGTTTCCTGTTACTGTCTGTACTGTCTGTAACTCCTAATCCACTCCGTTGTAACCACTAAGCTTAACGGCGGCATTGCTCGAAGTGTTAAAATTTTAATTGTAACCTTCTTTACCCCGCCAGTCCGATTACAGAAAGGGAGGAATGGAAGGTTCTGCAAGCAGGGTAGTAATATAATCTATAATATCGTAAACAATCGGATATGCTTTTGCAACACCGTAATAAATATGAACCTGTAGAGTTACGATATTGTCGTAAAAATAGAAAATTGTGAATGCTTCGGTTGCTGAGTAAAACACTGAATGCATTCTGATCTTCTGATCTCGCTGGCGTAACCAACAACCAATTGGATAGAGTGGTAAAAATAGTCCAATTAATTTATGCAGGCTAAAAATAATTCGGCGCAGACTATGATGGAGAGAGACCCCAATATGGAAGATCGGTTCTCTTAGGGTTCCTTGTCCTTACTAAGGAAACATATATCGAGTCACAATGTTCTTAATTTTTCATTTTCAGATGTTGACGAGTGCGCAATAAACTCTCACAACTGCAACCCGGACGCAAATTGTACGAATACACATGGATCCTACACCTGCATCTGCAAAAGTGGTTTCAATGGTAATGGGATTTATTGTTTGAAGACAAGTAAGTTTGTAAAGAAAGTAATGAATTCAAGATGAAGATACAACTTCACTAGTTAATGGTACTCAGCTACCAATATGATTAGAGCTATGCTTGTTTATTAATATAGCATTCCTATAATTGCCCCATTGCATTATAGAAACCTAGTCTCCCCCGCGGCCACAGGCAACCGCTCAGTCACACCGCGGCAAAACGTCACGCGCATGCGCTCTTGATGAACCGCACGCATCTGATCTCCCTGATCTCCCTAGTTTCCTGCCGAATCTAAAAGAAAACAGAGGCAATCACCCTATATGAAATGTTTCGCCAACAATAAGAAAACTATTCCTGCCTACTAGGCCAGCATAACTATATTTCTCGCCAAAGCACTGACGCGTTGAGTTCAGATCTGCTTGATTTTTGGCTTTTAGCCACACGTAATGATGTGTGACCCGATAACCAAGCTTTTCTGTGAGCTCGCAACTAGATGCTTCTTAGCTCAGTTCGGGTCGGCAGTGAAGTGTCACCGAAGCCATTGTTTGCTATGCCATACATAAGAACGAAACAGCTGTCTATGGCTGCAATCTAGTGCGAGCGCTTTTCGTGTCAGGCCCAGCTAACCGTAGTGCTTTGTGTTAGAATTTTACGCTGTATATGAGCTTTGCTGTGGCCTAAGACTTTAACAGGCTAAAGTTTTCTTTACTTGTAATTCACTGTGAGTTTACTAGTTTTAAAATTGTTTACGAAAAACGTTTAAGACCTCGGAAACTTGTATTTGAACTCCAGAGCCTTCGCTCTTTCGGCCAGCGGAGCATAACGTTTTGCCGCGGTAAACTCAGTAAACTGAAAAAGTACCGAAAAACCCGATTTGGGTTACCTGTGGCGAGGGCGAAGGGACTGGGGCGAGTATAACCCAATTCCAGTTTTACGGTAGTTTTCCGGTTACTGAGTAATTGCCTGCGGAAGATGCTATATTTGATCATAAAATACTATAGGTAAATTCATTGATTGACTAGGAAATTCCCCCTTAAATTTCACGCAAAAAACCGATATCGCACGAATAGCGAAACGATGAGTACGATATCGGTTTTTCAAGTGAAATTTAACGTGGAATTCCCGAGTTGGGCAATAAATATTCTTTGAATACCATAGCATTTACGAAATAGTAAAAAATATATAATCCGTTTGAAAGTCTTGTTGAAATTCTCGCCACGCACCAGGACCCATTGCGCGGTAAACCGTAGAGCGAATAGGAATGAAGTTAAAAGATTTTCACTTGAAGATGAACCTCGTGGAGTTCACAGCATTTGGTTTTGCGACATAAAAAATGCAGTTTCATGCATGAATACTGTATTTTATTTAAGAAACCGTACTATATGTGTTTGTGAAGGATTTGAGTTGAAAACCGGCGGCCTGTTTAAATCACTTGTCAAGCTGTATAAAAGTGAAATTGCAAAACCCGACAAGAAGAGCTGTACAAGTAGTATACGAGCAAAGGTGTAAGTATTAAATGTGACGCATTGTCAGAAATCTATTCCATTGTGGGCGGGGCGTAAAATTATGCAACAGCGCCTGTCAATCATAAATCTATTTGTCAGGCTCTCTAGCCCTTTAATTCTTGCCACCGATTCACTACATATTCAGGCAAGTATTGCAGAAGTTCTGATATCATGGAATGAGCTAGCTAAAGAAGCACAATTTTATTGAGGACCGAGAGCTGTTATTTACCGGGAACACACTCGATATTTTTTTCTTCCATTTTTTGTTTACATTCCCGCCACCGCCAAGACAAAACTTAAAAGTCAGATTCAACTAATCACACTGTTACGAATAAACTAGTTACCAGGTTCTTACAGGCTAATCGAGAGCAATATGGCAATATGGCGAAGTTCAGAGAGGGGAGAAGAAGTCGACGGCCGTACGGGTTTCGTTTCGATATTCTTTCGAGCTGTGGTACATACATGAAAATCACTCAAATTTAACTTCACTGGAAAGCTGTCGGTAAATACTAAGTCACATTTGCATATAATTGTTTGATAAAATGACATTAAAGCTACTCGATCCCATCGTTACAAATTAAGAAACGCTTATGCTTATTCTCCAAAGTTGATCAAAGCAACCATCAGTGTGGGTAAAATGAAGGAAATTACAGTGAACATGTAGGCCAAAACACACGATTAGTGCATTAATTCCAATAAGCTCAGGAAGCCAGAATTATTCGCTTCAACTCGATTACATGCAATTTTACAGTCGATAACATGCTAGAACATACGATGCAAACGATACATTTGAAGGTTTATTGTAATTCTGTTTCACAATTGGACTCCAAACACAAACTTCCATACAAAGTACTGTAACATTCTGAGCAATACAATGTCTATTTACGGTCGTAATTTGATGCCTAGTGCGCACGCGTGGGATCGATTTCTGACATTTATTGTAATATTATAGCCGCCATTTTGAAATATTTTGACGTGCATTGAGCATGCGCGACGCCATTTTGTCCCATATTGGTGGCAACGGCTGAATTTCTCTGTCTTAATAAATAACTGAAGCTTTTTTCCAAATTGTTGAGTGTTGCGTTAAGTTTATTCGTTTCCATCTGCGGTCTCGTGTTTACTCTGCTCTGGAATTCTCCCAAACTTATCTCGGTTTGCATGAGCCTGTGCAAACACGGAAGATCTGTTTCATTTCTTAAAACCGACTGACTCGACATACGACTTGCAAGAATGGATTTTCTAAAGACTGAGAAATACCGAAAAACACTCAAAATGCACACTAGAATTCAAGTTGAACTAGCAGTCTTCACTTTTGAGGCCTCGTACCGTGTTATAAAGAAAACAGAAGAAATGCAGCGAAAATGAATGGAAATGGGCAAAACTAAAAACCTGCCACGGCGCGAGAGTTAAAATTTATCGAAATGAACCGCTTTCATGAGTTCAAAGGACTATATAGTTTTGTGGATTATAGCCATCACAGAGTCTATTTATAACTTAGCAAAATATCAACAAAAGTACTAAATCTTCAAGTAATTCATCGGACTATGCGATTCAAGGACATGCCTGATTCGGTAATTCCTCGTTAAATTGCACATCGGTTTTCTGATGACAAATCATGAATATTATATGAGCTACAGCACAAAGAAGGTATGATACAAGCTCCTTACAGCAGTTACTTGCCCAGAATGGTATTTTTGAGGTAGTCCATGGCCTGGGAGTCAGTGCTTTGTCCACTACCGCGAGAGAAGAACTGGATAGAAAAAAAGGGAATTTGTTATAATCCGAAATCGAACTCGAACCATCGCTCTCTTGATTTAAAGCCCTCTGTGCTATACACTACAATACAAGCTACGTTCGTCGAAAGTAGTTAGACAATAAAACAATACGAAGCCTTGAGAACAGTACTTTTATGCAACTATGCACTAGGCAAACAATGATCCTAATTAACAATTAATGAAAAGAGATATTGTTATTGCGTAGCACGAGAAAACCTCGCCATTGTGAAAATACGTATTTTATCGGCCTTTCACTCGGGGGTATGTGAGTAATTCACCTCGGCCTCGGTGAATAAATCACATACCCCCCGAGTGAAAGGCCAATTAGTCGGTAACAAAACGAGTGGGGGACTGGAACCGAGTCAGTAAAACTAATTCAATTAATAACTATTTAAAGTGAACATTATTTTCCAAAAGAACAGATCAAACTTAGCTAGTCTGGAAAGTTTGGTTAACATTGACGATGTTAGAAGGCATCAAATATGTCAATTTTCCCATACAATTTTTTTAACGTTGTCCCTCCAAACTAGGCCTGAGCGGATTGTGCTAGCATAATTTTTGGCATAATTGGAGCAAACGAGCATAATTTTTCAAAGAAGCACTGCTCGAGCATAATTACCAGATTGTAGCATAATTTGAAGCATTTAAGCCAAAAGCAATGCTAATATTGCTTGTATAGTGCCTTTCCTAATTATCAGCTGGTATATTTCGCTTAGATTCTATTTTTTTCCAAAGCAAATACCTGAATGTCACTTAGTGAGTGTGCGTTAAACGTGAAAAAAGTCAAAAATAGGTCACCTAATAAAATGTTGCGTGAACAACTAAAAATGCCGCGCATCAACTAATGCCGGCCGTCTTCGAAAAACTTTTTTTTAGCATAATTGTGTAATCTACGAGCATAATTTTTGAACTTTAGCATAATTTGGGCATAATTCGACAAAATTTGGAGCAGTGCTAGCGGCATAATATGCCACTTTCAGGAGCACAATCCGCTCAGGCCTACTCCAAACCATACATTCATTGTAAAATTTTGGAGGGACAAAGAAATTTCAATTGTTTATAATTCAGACAAGATTCACTTGAATCACGTCAAACCTGGCACACATGCCAATTTCTACATGCTCTATCATGTGATAGACTTCATTTTAGAATTAGAGTAATTCTGATAAACTCGGTCCCAGTCCTCACATATTTCACCTCCACAATTTGGTTATTGTATATATATTCATTGTTTCGTCAACCAATCAGCGCGAGAGTGTGCGTTGTGCTATTGCTAGTCATAAACGACATCATAGTTTAAAATAGAGTGGATTGGTTAGGAAACCCGGCAAACTTCAAAGGGGCTAACAAAGGCGCTGCGAACAATGTTGGAACGGGGGAAGAGAAAATATTGTGCACGGTCATAGTTCATTAGCGTCTCCTGAACAACTGAACCACACGTCTCTATTGGCTGATTGATTATCTATTGTGTTTTGTGCACGGTCACTCCGCGGTTGAAAAAAGGAACAAAGACATAACAAAGAAGGTCGCTGGGTTTCTTAACCATTCCATTCTATTAACGTTAACTATGAAGGCACTATCGAATTTTAAGTTTGATTATTTGTACTTTTATCAGACAGCTGGCTGAAGCTGAACGGCATAACTACAGTGTGTTTTGAAGGAAGCCAGGATCGGCCAGGCACATTTACTCCTGTCGCTAGTGGCAACCTTGTGGCGGTAAAGCTGGTTCATCGAGAAGGGAAAATCCGTTGTGGGATCTTTGGCTTCTTCGACAGCAACTGGGGATGCAACAATGTACTATTGGGGAGTACGAATCTTAACATCTTTGTCACCAACGAAACAAAGAAAGTCCTTTTCCCTCTCACCAGTTACAAGTAAGGTTAATTGAGTAATCTTATTATACGACTTGGCGTACAGGAGAAAACACGAGTGCAAATATGCGAGCGTATTACACGCGTTATGAACAGGTTTGCACAGGTTTAGAGAGAGTTTCACATGAGTCTCTAAAGACCAAAGGCAAATTATACCCACAACCAGCCAATCATAGGAGCGAGTAATCACAAGTAACTCGTAAATGGCTTCCCTGTGAGCCAATGACAAACCAAAGCAAAACCAAAACCAATTTGCATTTGGTTTTACTTTGGATTCTGATTGGTTGGTTTACTTCTCAGCCAATAGAAGAGCTTAGTAAATGCAAAACCACAACACTTCCGACACTCAACTGAAATCTATTCAACAGGTTTTGTAAGCGAGCGAGGCAATCAAAATGGGACTGCTTCAGGGAAATAGCCAATCAGCTTTTAGCGCGCGAAAAGATTTTTTTTTTCAGCGAGTGCCCTCGACATTTGGCTTCCTAAAAGTCTGATAGTTTCTGCTCTCAAGATAGTTTTTTTCAAACAGAGCTGTAAGGTAAACGAAAATAAACATTTTTTTGTGTCAACTGTCGTATAATAAACAATTTATTACACGTAAAGTTGTGTAATGGTTGGGATTTTTACTCACCAATTTTATTTTTTTCTCGCCTTTTAGGCTTTGGAAAATAAAACTGACTCGTACAAATACCCAGCCGTATTACACAACTTTCAGTGTTATAATTAACCTCTTTTTATTCTTTTGTAGTGGGAACGAACACCTAAAATGTCAATTTGGTATTTCACGCTGAGTTTCTAGAAATAAATATTAGTTATAAAAACTGAATTTTCTGAAGGTGGGACTCCAGAGATGACAATACACCGTCATTCTAAATATAAAATTGCAAATCAACGCAAGTTGAGAGTTCCTCGAAAATTAGTTGCGTGAAAATAGCTATTAAGGGCCTAATCGTAGCCTACTATGAAGAATAGAAGCATATCTTGAGTATGATACACCATGCATAGAGCCTATTATATTTGTGATCAGCAAAATATTTTTTAAGACAATGGTTAAATTCTGGTAGGGCATCAAGGTTTTTCAGGTTTAAATCTAACTTATCCCATTTCTTAATAGTAGATGGGAGAAAGGATTTGCCAAACCTCTCTGTTCGTGATGGTACAAGGCAACAATTGACACTAGATCTCAAGCAGTACCGAGAACGATATCTAACTAAAGGCGGAAGTACATTTAGAAGAGATGTGAGCGTAAGCCCATTTACAATTTTATAAAATAAAATAAACTTATGTTGCAGTCGTCTAGTTTTTAGGTCATTCCAAGCGAGTCCATATAAGACATTACGACAACTGGTTCCTTTCATATCACCTGTAACAGTCCTTGCTGCCTCGTGTTCTCCAGCAACTTACATTCAAAATCAGAACAGTTATCCCAAATGACGTCAGCATATTCCAAGTTTGATCTTAGAAGACTTTTTTAAAGGACGATCAGAGTTGGTCCATTCAGTGTAAATTTGATAGATTTAAGTTATTACATGACTAGTGGAATCTACTACCCCAAGCAAAGAAGTATCATCAACATATAGCAACGATTGACAAGATAGACCTTGAGTAATATCATTAATGTGAATAAGAAACAACAAGGGACCCAAAACGGATCCATGTGGGACTCCAGTTAGAACAATGTCCTACACGTTGTTGTCTATTGGTGAGGTAACTTCCGTAAGCCAACTGGGCAAGGGATCGCGAACACCAATCAATTCCAACTTATATAGTAACCCTTTGTGTCACACTTATCAAATGCCTTGCTGACATCGAAAAAAACACATTCTTACCTCCCTACCATATTCTAGAGCGATATACATTTGATGGCATATGTAAATAAGTTGGTTCAGGGTAGAATCGCCGGGTCGGAATCCATACTGGAAATGATAAAGATATCCAATATCAGTGGGAAATGTAAAACGACGCATGCGCATGACCACTATAACTTTTTCCGGTAGTTTTGACAAGCTAACAAAGAAACAGGACGAAAATTAGGTTTAGATTCTCGGTTGTCTTTTTTAAATAATGGAATGACATTAGGGTATTTCCACTGATGAGGAAACTGACCATAAGCAAATGAACGGTTAATAAAACGAGTAAAGGATTCAACAATTCCTCTGCAGCACATTTGAATGATTCTGTTGCCGATACCGTCATACCCGTAAGCCTTTATGTGATCTAAAGATTCAATTAACTTGTACATTTCTTCTTGTGAGGCCACAACGAAAGATAACATCTTGGCAGTTTGGAAATACTGCATGGGTGGAAGTTCAGCATCATTATCGTTTACCATTATCTGGCCGTTCGTCTCTTAAATACAAATGAGTGGGAAACAAAGAGGCTAACGTCACCACCCCGTTTACCAAATCTATTTTTAAAAACAAAGGGATGAAAACCAGGAATGTTGAAAGAATCACATTGCATGCAATTATCTAGCCAGGTTTCAGAAATAGTAAATAAATCAAACTTGTGTTCAAGAACTAACAAGCTAATATCATCAAATGTTTGCGGCTGATCGCATACTTCTAGCATTGAGAGGACCAACCAGGAGATAATTTAATGCCGGAGCAGGATTTAATTGTATGTCATTGGATAAAGGAATACGAAGCAACATATATGCTTCTCGCACATTAAGTTATACCACATAAGCTCCCTTGACTAAGTTATACCACATAAGCTCCCTTGACTAAGTTATACCACATAAGCTCCCTTGACTAAGTTATACCACATAAGCTCCCTTGACTAAGTTATACCACATAAGCTCCCTTGACTAAGTTATACCACATAAGCTCCCTTGACTAAGTTATACCACATAAGCTCCCTTGACTAAGTTATACCACATAAGCTCCCTTGACTAAGTTATACCACATAAGCTCCCTTGACTAAGTTATACCACATAAGCTTCCAAGATGAGCAAATGTTCTTGGAGCAAATGGTTAAAAAAGAAAAGAAAAGAGTGAATTGTATGCATATCCTGGTATTGCCTCGCTCTGGTACTCGATAGTTAAGCGCCGAAAGCATAAAGTAAGCGTGATGCCAAACAGGTCGACCGCGCGTTACCACTATTCTGGTATATACTTCATGGTAGTGGTTCGTTCCATATAGTCTCCCTGCATAATCATTTTCTCTACTGTTTTACAGTATTATGCAGGGAGACTATATGGAACGAACCACTACCATGAAGTATATACCACTATTCTGAACATTCCCAAACCTCACTCCCATGCACAATTTGAGCAACAGCTCTTATTAGAATAATAATTACTCTTATTAATGAAAAACTACTATGTTAGCCAATCAAATAACACCTGAATGCGCGACACCTGAATAACAAGTAGTTCCAATATGAGTCACCTTTTGTCCAAATATCAGTTGATCGACCAATAGTGAGCAACATACAGATTCTACACGTAAACACTAAAAGGCAATGGAGGCCAGATCAGAACATTCGGTATATACCTCATGGAAGTATTCCGTTCCATATAGTCTCCCTGCATAATACTGTAAAACAGTAGAGAAAATGATTATGCAGGGAGACTATATGGAACGGAATACTACCATGAAGTATATACCGAACATTCAGACCAGTTTCACTCGCCATCGAAATTCAGCCTTGCTCGACTCAGTTTATTGAACGGCAATCATGTAAAACAGTGATATTTTAAATATATTTTTAATTGTAATAACTGATGATTTTACCGTGTTGAAATAAAGTTGATGTATTTTTAAAAGTACGGCTTCAAAAACGTTGATGTATAGAGTCATGTTATTCAGTTATTTTGGCGATACGACCTTTCTTTTGTTTTCTCTTCATGAATTATAAATGAGTTTTTGAAATTAATTTAAAATTTACAACAACTAAACGTATGATCTAATTGCTAGTTACAATCATAGGATAGCTATAAGCCATAATGAAATTGATCTATATATAATATGTTAATATTCTCATCTACGTCTAAATAAATATTAATAACAGTGATAAGATATTCTGCTGTAAATGATGTCGAGGTTAATCAGAAACATTAAGAAAATATTCAGCTTGAAAGTATGTTACGCATCATATACATATATATATATATATATATATAAATATTTATATACATATATACTCTACAGACCTGTACATATAGATACACATATACATACACACACGTACATACATAGAATGTTTACGTATAATTAATTAATCAATTAATTAATTATTTTTTCAAATAAAACATAATAGAAGTATTTAAATATACAAACGAGCAAACGATCGGATTAAACTTAATGAAAATAGCACTGAGTAAGATACTGACAGTAGACGTTGTATTAAAATAAATTTTATCAAGTAAGCGAGAATGTTTTTGGGTTCTGTTTTAAACGATAAAAGACTTGGCTTAACTTTTAGATTTACTGGAAGAGGGTTCCATATAATGCTAGCTCAATGAAACAGTCACCGAGAACATGTGTTCGTGTGTTCGGGCGAAGAAGCTCAAGCCCATTTTTTTTTTTTTTGGGGGGGGGGGGGGAATTCGATACCAAAATAACGGGGGTGCTCTGCGGTCAATTTGAATATGATCCCTAAAAGGTATGCATAAATTAAAGGAGGTTAAAAAATCATAATGAGGTTGACCCAGGGGAGTCGGGGTGGTGCAGTAGTTAAGTAAGTGTTTCTTAGGGGAGTCGGGGTGGTGCAGTGGTTAAGTAAATGTTTCTTAGGGGAGTCGGGGTGGTGCAGTGGTTAAGTAAATGTTTCTTAGGGGAGTCGGGGTGGTGCAGTGGTTAAGTAAATGTTTCTTAGGGGAGTCGGGGTGGTGCAGTGGTTAAGTAAATGTTTCTTAGGGGAGTCGGGGTGGTGCAGTGGTTAAGTAAATGTTTCTTAGGGGAGTCGGGGTGGTGCAGTGGTTAAGTAAATGTTTCTTAGGGGAGTCGGGGTGGTGCAGTAGTTAAGTAAATGTTTCTTAGGGGAGTCGGGGTGGTGCAGTGGTTAAGCGCTTCGCATTTCACCTCTGTGGCCCAGGTTCGATTCCTGGATGGGGCGCCATATGTGAGTTGAGTTTGTTGGTACCTCCTCCTTGCTCCAAGGATTTTTTCCGGGTTCTCCGGTTTTCCTCCCTCCGCAAAATCCAACACGCTAAATTCCAATTCGATCTGTGTATTAGCCGGGACCTGGCTTTGATCAGCCCCCCATGGTTGTTTCATGACTCGTTAGGAATTCAGAGACCCCTAAAATGTACGCATAAATTAAAATTGATAAAGTGATTCCTTATGTAAACCTCAAAATTATAATTCTGAACCCCAAAAAAGTACGACTCGGGTTGTGTAACTAACTCGTGCGAACAGGACCCCCTAAAATGTACGTTTACGAGAATTGTGACCCCTAAAAGGAGAACCGAGCAGCCCCCAGATAGCTCAAGTTTTAAATTGTCTTGTAGTAACATGTTTTTTTAAATACATTATTTATACAGTCTGGTGCTTGGTTGTAATAGGCTTGATAAACAATACAAGCTAGTCTATTCTTATACATGTTAGAGAGAGATTTCCAATTTGCTTTGTTTAGCACTTCTAACTTTGGGGTAGAGTCAGTGACGTTGTGTATGAGTCTAGCTGATCGAATGTGTATATCTTCAAGATCTTGAACAGTATTCGATACGCTGGCCCATAGCTGTCAGCGGCAGCCCAAGCAATCTGAAAACAACACGTAAAATGTACATGATTTTGTTTTCAGGTCCATTGAATGGATTTATCATAGATTACATTTCATTGAAATGGTCAAATTCAAAATCCATTCAATGGACCTGAAATCAAAATCATGTACGTTTTACGTAGTTTTCAGATTGTTTGGGCTGCCTGTGTTATTCATTTATAAACCGCTGACTAGCTGTGAGCGTAAATTTGCTGTGAGCTATTTTAATTTGCTGTGAGCGATTTTAATTCGCTGTGAGCGAATTTAATTTGCTGTGAGCGAATTTAATTTGCTGTGAGCGATTGTAATTTGCTGTGAGCAATTTCAATTTGCTGTGAGCAATTTTAATTTGCTGTGAGCAATTTTAATTTGCTGTGACAGTTATGGGCCACCGTAATTCGAGGATACCCACACTGATCGCCACACTGATGTACTAATCCCCATACTGATGTACTCACCTCCACACTGATGTGCTAATCCCCATACTGATGTACTCACCTCCACACTGATGTGCTAATCCCCACACTGATGTACTCACCCAACACTGATGTACTAATCCCCATACTGATGTACTCACCTCCACACTGATGTACTAATTCCCACACTGATGTACTCACCTCCACACTGATGTGCTAATCCCCACACTGATGTACTCACCATCACACTGATGTACTCATCCGCACACTGATGTACTCACCCCCAGACTGATGTACTCTCCGCACACTGATGTACTCACCCCCATACCGATGTACTCACCCCCATACCGATATACTACCACACACACTGATGTACTGATCCGCACACTGATGTGCTAATTCTCACACTGATGTACTCACCCCCATACTGATGTACTCACCCCCACACTGATGTACTCACTCCCACACCGATGTACTCTTCCGCACACTGATGTACTCACCCCTACACTGATGTACTCATCCGGACACTGATATACTCACCCCCACACTGATGTACCAAACCCCCACCAAAGAAAAACCCCGCTAATTCGAACTCGGCTAATTCGAATTCCCCGCTAATTCGAACTCAAACCCATTTCCCTTGGATTTGCCCTTGTTTTTTCAGTCATTTACTATCGGCTAATTCGAGCTCGGCTAATTCGAATTCCCCGCTAATTCGAACTATTTTCCGTTTCCCTTGGCCTTAAATCAACCCTTTTAATTCGAACTCTAATTACAAAATTGACGGACAAACATCAGACGGCGCCAGAACACAGCTGGAAGCACACTTAAGGTGTATGTTTTTTTTGCCGTCTAATGAGCCCGCCACAGAGGTGGCTCTTGATAATAATTGACCTGTTTTTTACGTTTTGTTACGTTTTGTTGTTACGTTTTGTTAAAGTTAAAAAATACGATTTTTTGCAGAATGATATGAAATGCTTTACATTTAACCAATAAATAATGAAATAAAAACTGTACTGAGGTACTATTGTGTTAATTATTAATGATTACTTTTATATTTAATTCGAACTCGGCTAATTCGAACCCACGCTAATTCGAACTATTTTCCGTTTCCCTTGAGGGTTCGAATTAGCGGGGTTCAACTGTAATTGTAAATGAGAAAAACTGATTTTAGTTGAGAATGCGTTCGAAATAAACTGCGTTTTTGAAGATTGTTTGCCATCCAGTAAAGCCTTTCCCATGGGATCGCGAGTGCACTTCATTCGTTATGGAATTGATATATCACCACGTGACTGTTTCCAGTAAAGCCTTTCCCCATGGGATCGCGAGTTCACTTCAATCGTTATCGAATTGATATATCAGCACGTGACTGTTTCTTCCGCACACTGATATACTCACCCCCACACTGATGTACTCACCCCTACACTGATGTACTCATCCGGACACTGATATACTCACCCCCACACTGATGTACTCACTCCCATACCGATGTACTCACCCACACACTGATGTACTCACCTCCAAACTGATGTGCTAATCCCCACTGATGTACCCACCGAAATACTGATTTACTTAACCGCACACTGATGTACTCGCCCAAATACCGATGTACTCACTCACACACTGATGTACTGATCCGCACACTGATGTGCTAATTCTCACACTGATATACTCACCCCCACACTGATGTACTCTCCGCATAATGATGTACTCACCCCATACCGATGTACTCACCCCCACACTGATGTACTCATCCGCACACTGATATACTCACCCCCACACTGATGTACTCACCCCCATACTGCTGTACTTACCCCCACACTGATGTACTCTCCGCACACTGATGTACCTACCCCCATACCGATGTACTCACCATCACACTGATATGCTCATCCGCACACTGATGTACTCACCCCCAGACTGAAGTACTCTCCGCACACTGATGTACTCACCCCCATGCCGATGTACTCACCCCCACACTGATATACTCCCACACACACTGATGTACTGATCCGCACACTGATGTGCTAACTCACACTGATGTACTCACCCCCATACTGATTTACTCACCCCCACACTGATGTACTCACCCCCACACTGATGTACTCACCCCCACACTGATGTATTCACCCCCACACTGATGTACTCTTCCGCACACTGATATACTCACCCCCGCACTGATGTACTCATCCGCACACTGATATACTCACCCCCGCACTGATGTACTCATCCGCACACTGATATACTCACCCCCGCACTGATGTATTCACCCCCACACTGATGTACTCTTCCGCACACTGATGTACTCACCCCCACACTGATGTACTCATCCGCACACTGATATACTCACCCCCGCACTGATGTACTCATCCGCACACTGATATACTCACCCCCGCACTGATGTACTCATCCGCACACTGATATACTCATCCCCGCACTGATGTATTCACCCCCACACTGATATACTCACCCCCACACTGATGTACTCATCCGCACACTGATATACTCACCCCCGCACTGATGTACTCATCCGCACACTGATATACTCACCCCCGCACTGATGTACTCATCCGCACACTGATATACTCACCCCCGCACTGATGTATTCACCCCCATACTGATTTACTCACCCCCACACTGATGTACTCACCCCCACACTGATGTACTCTTCCGCACACTGATGTACTCATCCCCACACTGATGTACTCATCCGCACACTGATATACTCACCCCCGCACTGATGTACTCATCCGCACACTGATATACTCACCCCCGCACTGATGTACTCATCCGCACACTGATATACTCACCCCCGCACTGATGTATTCACCCCCACACTGATGCACTCAACCCAACACTAATGTACTGATCCCATATTAATTGATGTACTCATCCCCACAATGATGTTCCCATCCTTCGGTGCTCAAAGAGTCTTAGACAAGAGCGAGTAAACATTTAACAGCAGGGTATAAACTGACTCTTTAATAAAAGAGGGAGATGGGGAAAGAAATTGATGATATGTTTCAACACGATGTCATATAGTATATGTTCTCATACATCAAATAATGTTCAGCTAAAAAAACATAAATAGAAACACAAACACATCTGTTTCCGTACAATTTAACATATGGCCATCTTTCTCTTTTCAATAGATTGACTGACAATATTTTATTCAAATCAACAAACTGGTACAGCATTGACGGATACGACTGTCTCTCCCCATCACTCGTTCTCCAGCGCGGTGTTGATGATCCGTACTACATCAATCGCCAGTCCACACTTCGTGTGTGGTACGGAGAAGATCTCATTGATGATAACGATGGCGATAACAGCGGCAGGGTCTGTGCTGATGTCTATGGGTACTTTATCTGAGTTGGTGCCACAAACATGATCGAACAATGTAGCGAGATCTGTGGGCAGTGTCACAGTGAGAGGACTTTATATTCCCAGTTCGGACTGGAAACGTTTATTTTAGCGATTTGTATATGACGAACCTCGCACCCATGTGGGATGGCTTAAATTAAAAAGTAAATAGGCAAACATAACTAACATACTGTGTATAGCAGGGATGGCGGAGACTGGGGGAGGGGGATGAGCTGGGGGCTATATACCCCACTTTCCCCCTTTTTTTGCCTAGTTACTTCCATGCTTTTAAAACTATAGTTTGGTCATACCGGCTCAATGACAATTTTTTGCCCCCCCCCCCCGCCGCCAATTGAAATAAACCCCCACTTGAACGTTCGCTCCGCTGTCCCTGAATTAGGCGTAGTCGTCAAGGAAAATATTGCATATCATTTAAATCAAGCTTTCACGAAGGAGATTTTAACTAAGCCAAGCAACAGCCATCAATCGAACATTGAATACATGACAAAGTCCTTTTAAGAATCAAGTTATTGGAATAATAGTAAATTAGTAAACTTAAGTAGAATGTTTACATTGACTTACTAACTGTAAGAACCTCACACGTCTATATTTACTTATCATAACCCAGCCTCAGCCTGGGAAACTCACCGTCGGATTGGATAGCCTGGATAGCCAGCCGTCGTCTGAGTTTGATCATAGTTAATAGAGTGGAATGGTTAGGAAACCCAGCGACCTTCTTTGTTATAGGTCTTTGTTAGCTTTTTTCAACCACCACCGTGCACAAAAGACAATAGAAATTCCAATGTGTTAATCATTCAGCCAATAGAAACGCGTGAGTTCAGTCGTTCAGGGGACGCTAATGAACTATAACCGTGCACAATCTTTTGTCTTACCCCTTCCAACCTAAATTGCAGCGCCTTTGTAAGCCCCTTTGAAGTTTGCCGGGTTTCCTAACCATTCCACTCTATTAACTATGGTTTGATGGACTGGAAAATCGGTCCATATATAACTGGCATCTTGTGTACAAGATTTAAGCATCGTAAGAAACATTTGAGAGCAAACGTTTTTCAATGGAGGCTCCCTTTAACGAAACCTTAATTGAGTTATTATTTATGACTGGAATTAGTTCTCTTTCATAGGTCAAGCCATAATAGAACACATGCAAATTTTAACCATGAACTTATTAATTCAAGACTTGACCCCTGGAATCTCATGCTAAACTACGGAACTGTCAATCACATCCTTGATAATCAATGATTTGCTAATTATCTCTCGAAATATTCATTTTGACGGAAGATTGCGTAAATTCCTTATAGCAATCGTCTCGTTGCACAAAGAAACCACACAAACGAGTTATCTTAAGAGTGAAAACGTTTGCCGATTCAGCGGGCGTAGTCTCGTAAAGTTTATCTCAAAGCGCCTCTTGGCAGTGGCCATCTCATCCTCCATTTTTGATATCATCGAAAATGGCTACCAAGCCAACATTTCAGTTCCTCGGCTCCAGTGAGGATGATTTGAAGAAATACGCACCGTAATCAACAGATCCTGAATACATACAATGTACATACATATATACATACACACATACATAGACCTTTTGTACTTGGATTTAAAGTTCCACTACGATCAAATTTTGACATACAGTGTATCAATGTTTTTGCATATTCATAAAGTAGAGTTGATATATTATTACCAGTTCAAATCGTTTTTCGATACGACGACAGGAAGTCTTATTTTTTTTAACTCCGAATATTGAGTCTAAACGCCATTACTGGAGGCCGTTTCGGCCTTTGTTCAGCTTTATACAAAGGGTTATTCAGCGGAAGTGACGTCATACACTCAACACTCGCCTGCACATCACAACGCGTTGGCGGCATATTTCTACTAAAAACGTCTTCACGTACACAAGAAGAAAGTTATATTTATCTTTGCGAAGTAATGGCTAGTTTTATGCACACTATTTCGGACGACGTGCTTGTCGTGTTAAGTGTATGACATCACTTCCGCTGAATAATGAGAACGGCTTCCAGTAATGGCGGACATGATTTTATTGGTAAATTCTCCTACAAGTTTGTGGTTTAACTTGCCCATTTGGGAATATTTCTAATACTGATTCACCTTTTGGCTGAATATATGTGGAAATTAAGAGATGAATAATCATTTTCAATTAATCAGCCATATACGCTTTAATCCAGGTTATTCTACTCCAGGTTAAATTGAAATACTCCAGTTTCGTATTCGAAAATTACCGCTGAATGCAATGACTACAGACGCATGTACTCAGGCTTAGCCTCATTCTGAAGTTAAACATTCATAAATACCAGCGAGAAGGTGAGCTATTCACAACTCTCCGTATTGTTGTAGTTTCGCATTTTGCACCTTCTCGCTAGTATTTAAGAATGTTTAACTTCAGAATGAGGCTAAGCCTGAGTACATGCGTCTGTAGTCATTGCATTCAGCGGTAATTTTCGAATACGAAACGGGACTATTTAGAATTAGCCTTTTGCAGTTCGGCAATCACGTGGTGGTATTGGATGGCAAAAAATATAACTTCATTTATTTAAAGGCACTTTTGTACGAGATCGGTGGTGTGTGTGTAAATGCTATTTTGCACCTCCAATCAAGAACGCATTCTCAACTAAAATCAGTTTTTATCATTTTGTGAAATTCCGCAAAAAATCAACGAAAACGCGATATTAAGAGGAATGCGTCCGCTAATAATGCTGTTTTCGTATATAACCAAGACGTGTTTCCCCACAAAGCGGCACTGCGGAATCAAGAATTTCACAAAATATTGCACAGATGATGAAATCTGATGGATAAATCTGAACCCTGATTCTGCACTGCGGAATGAAGGTTTACTCAAAGTATTCACAGATGACTAAATCTGGCGGACAAAAATAATCCCCGATTCCGCACTGCGGAATACAAGCATTCTCAAAATATCACAAAAATGATCAAATCTGGCGGACAAGTATACCCCGATTCCGCACTGCGGAATGAAGGTTTACTCAAAATATCACAAAAGTTATCTGGCGGACAAGTAAACCCCGATTCCGCACTGCGGAATACAAGCATTCTCAAAATATCACAACAATGATCAAATCTGGCGGACAAGTAAACCCCGGGATTCAAACCCCGATTCCGCACTGCTTTCTCAAAATATCGCACAGGCGACCAAATTTGCTGGAAACATCCAACATTCAATCGGTCGCGATATCGTATAAATATTAGACGGGAACAGAAAGATGATGTATTGCGGGAGAAATAAACACTTCGGCGAGTTACTTATAATCGTTTGTTGTCAACAGGATCCTTTCGGCAACGAAGAAACATTCTGCGTACGAACTTTTCACAAATCAGCATCTGTTCTCATCTGCTGCAACAATGTTCTGTAAAGAGAATATATTGGATACGTTTATACATTTTAAATGTTAGGCATTTAACAGTAATTAAGGGGGTCATGATGAACGGTAGATACATGTCAACTAGTCTACACAAGAGTCTGAGTAAACTAAGTGAGATATCTATTTCTAGCGATACGAATAAAGCACGAAAATTATCACAGCCGGTATCACAACCTTTCGAGTTAGCTAGTATCATTTTTAACTTATGACTCAAAGCGAAGGCTTTCGTTAACACTAAATTGCGGTTTACAAGGAAGGCTGCAACTTCTGTATTGCGAATACAGACTACATTTTGAAGTCGTATCATATCTTGATTTCCTCGATTGTCTGTGGTCGTTTCTTTTCATAACCATAGCGTCCGTATTGATCTTTATACAGCTTTTTGAGATACACATAACTGAATGAAAAGCAACTCAAACCACAGGAAACCCAAGCTCTGTTTGTGTTTTAAATTATAAGGGTTTGTATGGGATTTTTAACGAGTATTTGGTTGTATTTGTTAAGCCAGAAATACTGAAATAAAATCAATGAAAACCTACCTGGAGTCTTTATCTGTTCTTCATTGGATTCTGTATGCAATTTCAGCGAATTCTGTTGAATTGTTACCCCTCGCCCTCTCCAACTAAGAAAGATGGCAAGGACGGACGCAACCGCCATTTCTCGATGCCAATCACTCGAACATCGCGCTCGAATTTTCATCCAAAATCAATGCCAACCGCAACTATAGACCTCAAATAATAGCACAACAGTATCTATTCCAAGAGCCTCGTGCCATTTCATTGAAATAATCCCCATTTCTCGAGCCTAAATCGAACACAATTTCAAAGAAATCCGCCCGTTGGGATTCGTGACTGGGACAAGTTGGACACGCTTAGCAACGGCAAGTCGCCCCCAAAGTTCACGGGCTCAGAATGATACATATACCAAGTCGACGTCTCTATGGTACAGTGGTTCAGAGTGCGCGCGTTCGATCCAGCGACCCGGAGTTCGAGTCCTACACCGGGCACCGTAAACAAATCTTTTTTTTAAATTCTTTTTCTCCTTTCTCAGTTTTATTTAATCTTTTCCTCTATTTTAAACAATTAGAGCCGCCTTCTACCTGAAAAAACATTGTTGTCTTTTGGCTCTCAAGCCTCGACCAGGAGCCCATTGCCTCAACTTTAAATAACTTTTCTGGTTACTTTATTATCACAAGAGCTAGAAGGAAAGCCTGCTGGGAAGAAAAGGTTATCTGTAACCTTTTATTCTTTGATTCGAGCCTGGTAAGTTTATAAGTAGCCTTCGGTTAAATTTTGATGGGTTTTCGAGTGATTTAAATCCGGGTTCAATGATCGCATGTACGTTAATTAAAACTACCGTGTTCGATACTTTCACAGGATTTTATGTAATTACGAGGTAACGAGGGAATTTGTTATGATATCTTTCTCACCATCGCACTAAATCGAGATCATGAGCGTCCTGTGAAAATATCGAACACAACAGTTTTAATAAATTAACGTACGGTACTTTACTTGCGATATTTGAATCAACCAAAGCCCGTAAAAAAATAACTGATACTTTAATTTGCTTATAAACTTACCAGGCTCGAATCAAAGAATAAAAGGTTACAGATAACCTTTTCTTCCCAGCAGGCTTTCCTTCTAGCTCTTGTGATAATAAAGTAACCAGAAAAGTTATTTAAAGTTGAGGCAATGGGCTCCTGGTCGAGGCTTGAGAGCCAAAAGACAACAATGTTTGTTCAGGTAGAAGGCGGCTCTAATTGTTTAAAATAGAGGAAAAGATTAAATAAAACTGAGAAAGGAGAAAAAGAATTTTAAAAAAAGATTTGTTTACGGTGCCCGGTGTAGGACTCGAACTCGGGGTCGCTGGATCGAACGCGCGCACTCTGAACCACTGTACCATAGAGACGTCGACTTGAAGACCGCTTTCAAAATAAGGTATATGTATCATTCTGAGCCCGTGAACTTTGGGGGCGACTTGCCGTTGCTAAGCGTGTCCAACTTGTCCCAGTCACGAATCCCAACGGGCGGATTTCTTTGAAATTGTGTTCGATTTAGGCTCGAGAAATGGGAATTATTTCAATGAAATGGCACGAGGCTCTTGGAATAGATACTGTTGTGCTATTATTTGAGGTCTAGTTGCGGTTGGCATTGATTTTGGATGAAAATTCGAGCGCGATGTTCGAGTGATTGGCATCGAGAAATGGCGGTTGCGTCCGTCCTTGCCATCTTTCTTAGTTGGAGAGGGCGAGGGGTAAAAATTCAACAGAATTCGCTGAAATTGTATACAGAGTCCAATGAAGAACAGATAAAGACTCCAGGTAAGTTTTCATTGATTTTATTTCAGTATTTCTGGCTTAACAAATACAACCAAATACTCGTTAAAAATCCCATACAAACCCTTATAATTTAAAACACAAACAGAGCTTGGGTTTCCTGTGCAGATACCACAATACATCAAGTGTATCTGAAATGCTACAAGAACTCGAATGGGAAACCATAGAACTAAGAAGAAAAAAGAATAGACTGTCTATGCTATTTGAGATTCGTAATGATGTAGTTGAGGTGGACAAACAGAAGTATTTGACACCAATGGGGAGAACAAGTCGACATCTACATCAATTCTCCTACAAAGTCCCTCCATCACAGACAAACTATCATCAGTTTTCTTTCTTCCCTAAGACCATAAGAGAATGGAACAGCTTACCATCAACTCTAGTCCAGGCTAAATCTCCTGCTTCAAAACAAAGCTTGATCATCACTTCCTGTAAAATTAACTGATGCAGCTCTAATTACTTTTCTTTTTCATTATTATTATTATTATTATTTATTTATTTATTTATTTATTTATTTATTTATTTATTTATTTATTTATTTATTTATTTATTTATTTATTTATTTATTTATTTATTTATTTATTTATTTATTTATTTATTTATTTATTTATTTATTTATTTATTTATTTATTTATTTATTTATTTATTTATTTATTTATTTATTTATTTATTTATTTATTTATTTATTTATTTATTTATTTATTTATTTATTTATCTATTTATTTATCTATTTATTTATTTATTTATTTATTTATTTATTTATTTATTTATCTATTTATTTATTTATTTATTTATTTATTTATTTATTTATTTATTTATTTATTTATTTATTTATTTATTTATTTATTTATTTATTTATTTATTTATCTATTTATTTATTTATCTATTTATTTATCTATTTATTTATCTATTTATCTATTACTGTTATTCTTTACCAATGACCAAACAACTCGTAAGAATCATCTTAGAGATGGAGACGAGTATAGGAAGATAGATAGATAGATAGATAGAATATCTTAATACGGTTTACTTAAAAGATATCTTATGCCGCGTCACATCAAGAGGATTGTATCGGTCCATCACCTAAAACCTTCAGATGTTTCTACTTCGAATAATTATGTGTAAACCAAGGCATGTAGTACCGAGAATTCCTCCCGAGAGAGAGATATCGGCCCGGAGATGCGATTGTTGTTGAATCAGTAGACGTGAGCCGAACCCAATCGTACTAAAACAGCCGATAAATTTCACTTGAACAATATGCATCCAATCTAACTGATCAGAACGACGCATAAGAGTGTGAGTAAACATTCCCATGCGTTTGATGCAGCCACAAGACTGAAGAAAAGCTGAGTAGACAATGTCCAACTAATTCTTATATCCTAATTTTAAGTGTTATTCTCACAAATTTATAGCTCGGCTTGGCCAGATTTCGGGTCAGCACTTTCGATCGTCTGAATCGAGTCTCAGTTCGACTCGTTTGCACTGCATGCTAAACAAAACTAAATTGCCAAAGAAAGAGCTGCTAGTAAGTTAACTGGTATGTGAGGTACGTTAACTGGTATGTGTGGTATGTGAAAATTAACTGGTATGTGAGGTTCAGGGCCTTTGTAGGGCTAAAACATAGCTGATTGGTTTTAATAATTAGTCTAATTACCAACCACCTGCAACTGTTTTGAAATTTGAAGCAGGGCCTTGAAGCTGTCTAAACCGGTTTTGTAGGCAAATGATCCTTTTTTCAACGACCCTTGCATCAGATTTGTTCTTGTAGGATATTTTGAGAAAACTTCTATTCCGCAGTGCGGAATCGGGGTTTAGTATTGTCCGCTAGATTTGGTCATTTGTGGGGTATTTTGAGAAAACTTCTATTCCGCAATGCGGAATCGGAGTTTAATATTGTCCGCTAGATTTGGTCATTTGTAGGGTATTTTGAGAAAATTTCTATTCCGCATTGCGGAATCGGGGTTTAGTATTGTCCGCTAGATTTGTCATTTGTGGGGTATTTTGAGAAAACTTCTATTCCGCATTGCGGAATCGGGGTTTAGTATTGTCCGCTAGATTTGTCATTTGTGGGGTATTTTGAGAAAACTTCTATTCCGCATTGCGGAATCGGGGTTTAGTATTGTCCGCTAGATTTTGTTATTCGTAGGGTATTTTGAGAAAATTTCTATTGCGCAGTGAGGACTTTGGTTTATTTAACCTCTCACATTAATCGTAAGAAATGTATTAATTTTGCGTATATTAAAAACATGTCCTCCAGAAATGCTGTTTTTGTGATGGTTTTGTTTTTGCACCGCCAATAATGGCCACAAATTAGAGGAACAAATTACGCTTCCGAAAAACAGGGCAATTCAAACAGTTTTCATCGGAATAATTGTAAATGAGAAAAACTGATTTTAGTTGAGAATGCGTTCGAAATAAACTGCGTTTTTGAAGATTGTTTGCCATCCAGTAAAGCCTTTCCCATGGGATCGCGAGTGCACTTCATTCGTTATGGAATTGATATATCAGCACGTGACTGTTTCCAGTAAAGCCTTTCCCCATGGGATCGCGAGCGCACTTCATTCGTTATCGAATTGATATACCAGCACGTGACTGTTTCCAGTAAAGCCTTTCCCATGGGATCACGAGCGCACTTCATTAGTGATCGAATTGATATATCAGCACGTGACTGTTTCCAGTAAAGCCTTTCCCATGGGATCGCAAGTGTACTTCATTCGTTATCGAATTGATATACCAGCACGTGACTGTTTCCAGTAAAGCCTTTCCCATGGGATCACGAGCGCACTTCATTCGTTATCGAATTGATATATCAGCACGTGACTGTTTCCAGTAAAGCCTTTCCCATGGGATCGCAAGTGTACTTCATTCGTTATCGAATTGATATACCAGCACGTGACTGTTTCCAGTAAAGCCTTTCCCATGGGATCACGAGCGCACTTCATACGTTATCGAATTGATATATCAGCACGTGACTGTTTCCAGTAAAGCCTTTCCCATGGGATCGCAAGTGTACTTCATTCGTTATCGAATTGATATACCAGCACGTGACTGTTTCCAGTACAGCCTTTCCCATGGGATCACGAGCGCACTTCATTCGTTATCGAATTGATATATCAGCACGTGACTGTTTCCAGTAAAGCCTTTCCCATGGGATCGCAAGTGTACTTCATTCGTTATCGAATTGATATACCAGCACGTGACTGTTTCCAGTACAGCCTTTCCCATGGGATCACGAGCGCACTTCATTAGTGATCGAATTGATATACCAGCACGTGACTGTTTCCAGTAAAGCCTTTCCCATGGGATCGCAAGTGTACTTCATTCGTTATCGAATTGATATATTAGCACGTGACTGTTTCCAGTAAAGCCTTTCCCATGGGATCACGAGTGCAGTTCATTCGTTATCGAATTGATATATCAGCACGTGACTGTTTCCTGCAAAAGGTTGATTGTTGGTTTCTGGATTCGTTATTTTTCAGTGAACCAACAACAAAGGAATTTCTCTCTGTTCTATATATACATGTATAGGAAACTGAACAGTGTACATTTGTACTTTTCTCATTATTAATTATCCTATTTAATGGGTACCTGACCTAGATGAACTATTAAAGTGCCTATGAAGCTTATTTCTTTATTTTAGATATCAATTCTACATCAAGTGAATAGTAGAATGGTACAATATATCTTGCTTTGAATGCTGTGCCGCTGAGTTAAGGAGGTTTTTTAAAATATCCAAAATGCTAATTACATGACGACGTCAGGGGAGGCATCGATTATTATACAATTGTTTTTGTTACAATTAAACATTTTTTTTAAATTATCAGTGTTATACCCATGGTTGAAATAAAATGATGTTAGAAATTTGATTTCCTATATCAGTAGAAACGCCCATTCACAACCACTGAGAAGTGATTGCAGATACCTCCTCTGACGTCATGTAATTAGTATTTTGGATATTAAAACCTCCTTAACTCGGCACAGCATTCAAAGGAAAATATAATTTACCATAATTTCTATTAACTTGATTTAGAATTGATATCTAAAATACAAAAATAAGCTTCATAGGCACTTTAATGGTAATTTCAGGTAACCTAACACACCTATCGTTGTTACTATTATTATAGATATATCTACTTACATGTGAGAGTATTATAATAAAGATGTTGTTAATAAGTAATATATAAAAAACGAGAGCTATGTTAAGTGTTTTACCAGGGGATCCAAACAGCGAGAAAGATTAAAGGACGATGCCGCTTCGGCCGAGTGCTTTTATTATTTGGAGGTGTTTGGATCCCCTGGTAAAACACGAAGCTCGAGTTTTTTATATGACTTCTCAAGCGAAAACAATACCTGCATTCATAAATCATTGGAAAGTATTGTTTGCCTGGAATTTATTGCATGCAATTATAGACTACAAGGGTTGTGATTGTTATTTTGTCACGGTCATTTCAACAAACGGCCTGATAGCGTAGTGGGCAAGACAGCGGACTATTATTCAAGAGCAGCCATGAGGATGATGGTTCGAGTCACACTGGTACCAATTTTTATTTCCGTCTTGTCCTTCACTTCTCCATGTAAAGGCATACTTATGCTGTAATTCTTGTAGCTTAATTAGGTCCATCACATACATGAATCTTGATACCCAATGAGAGCACAGATGAACATCACTAGTGATTTGGATATCCAAATCATTAGCGATGTTCATCTAGTGTTTCATTGGGTATCAAGATTCATGCATGTGACCAAATGCAGTCCTCTAATTGACTAAAACTTCATGAATTATTAATGAGTTAGAGAACAAGATATCATTATTAGGAAGGGCCATCTCGTTTATTTTAAAAACATAAGAAGTGTGTTGCATGAGAATGATTGCATTCGAGTGAAACATTGCATTCTGTGCAACTCAGATTAAATTTAGATCAAATTCTACAATGTGCGTTAGGAAAGATGTATTCGAGTGACAACTCACAACCAGGCAATTCCTAAGTACTACACTTCATTAACGATTACGTAATCTACACACCAGATTGAGTACATAGACTGATTATGTAACCTTTCCTTCAGCTTATAGCTATATCCATTGTGGATATTTAGGGATGTGAAATAAAGTCATCTATCTAAATCTGCATGCAGTGGTGACGTTTTTGGAGTAGAGTGGTAACTTTTCAAATATTAGTGCTAGTCAGTCATTTTCTACATCTTGAAGGTCAGGCTGAAATTTATAACGAAACATGTGATTTCCACTCGTTTTTTCGATCACTGGGGTCGGCGTTCCTGAATTCTTACTCATGTCATGAAGTGACCGAGTGAAAGTGCCGACGCTGACCTGGAACAACTAACTGAGGAATCGGGCCATTTGATGCAGTTACTTTTAACAGAAACGAATATTAAATAACAACAATGCAATCTGGTAAGGGTTATGTACTGTTTAAAACACGAACAGCAGCGTTTTATCAAGTTTAAAAATTCGAGGGCGAAGGCCGAAATTTTTTAGACTTGATAAAACACGTGCTGTGAGTGTTTTAAACGGCTTCAAAAACGCTTTAAGAATGCAAGAAAAGAAAGACGCACATCTCAAGGGAATGGTTGCTTAATGAACCATTGAACCTTTGTATTCACAACGCCATGTAAAATCAGTCGAGTAATCACCGCCTGCAATTACAAACATCTCAAGGGAATGACATGAAGAAATTACCATACTATGTTGCTTGAAGCGGCTTTTCGCAATGCAAGAAGAACCTGCACTTGAAGGATTTGGTGTCGTGGTTTACCTCGATAAAGTTCAAGACTTGGAAAGCGATGTGACTGACATGACGGCAGACTCTAACTTGTTGGCTCCGGCACAAAATATGTAAGTTTAATGCACGTTTTTATTATTTTACGGCTTTGAGTTTGGTTTAATAATTGGAACCAAAGAGTGGCTCGGTAAACAAGTAATGGTAGTTGGATAACTTCATTTTAAAAATATAACCTGTGTATCTCGGTAGTCTGCTGATATTAGTAAATTTATTTCAAAATTTATTATCTAGGTACCTTATGTTCCGTGTACTTTTTGCTATCTTTGGGTCTTTATCAGTGAATTCTTAATTAGGATGAAACTTTATATAAAATTTCATGTTCATTAGTATTCTTTATATAAAACGTTCATCCTAATTAGCAATTCAATGAGAAAGCTGAAACATCAATAGAAATTTCATTGTCTCAATCATTAACCCCGTTTCCCTCTGGGACAAAATTCAAATCCCTCCGCGGGCCTTTTAGAATGATGAGATTTTATCAGGTATAAAGAGCCTGCACGTGACTGATTTGCTTCATCTGATTGAACAAAATGCTCATTAATTATTCATGAGTTTTTGAAGTGTGTTTTACTTACAAATGTCGGTTCAAATTATTTCACCACGTCAGGCCACGTGCGTTTAGGAGCGCCAGCTAATCCCTAATCCTTTCGAAAAATGTGAGAAATTTCCATCCAAAGTCGACCTCATAGAAAAACCAACATCTTGTCATTTCCATCGAAGAAACCTTTGGTTTCAGCAAAACGTCACTCACATTTTGGTGGTGTTCGTCGTGACGAACAAATCTCTGCGTAAAAACGTTCTTCAGCTTCGATTTTGTGGATATGAAATATCCCACGAATGAAGTTAAAGAAAACATTAAGCTGCTTACATTTGAGAAATGCGAATTTGAGAAAAAATTACTCCGCGATGGACTTTATATCTTCCGGGTCGCCGCCATCTTGTTTTCACTGTGTTACGTTATGTAAATAAATTAAGTGACCCGCAGTGTCTCGATTAGTTGATCCTGACACGTGTTGAGTCAATTCGCGATACAAAAAATAAAAAATAATAAACACTTGCGATTCTTGGCCAGGCCCGAGTAATAAAGTCTTTTTGTATAGACATGTTTTGATGGGAACTTGCCATGTTGGCCAAGACCACACTGTAAGTAACGGGGCCACGGCAAAACCTGCCGAAACTTGGACAACTCATTAGGGATCCGATCAATTTGTTATTATAACAAATGTCTAAATTAGAGACATGTTCGGCCTGTTTAGCTTTTAATGGTCTTTAATAGTCAGGTTGTTTGACACCAAAACATGTCTAGAGAGAGAGCATACTTATAGTGCTACCATTCTTTGTAACATTTAGCAAGTAAGCAGCTTATACACGAAATAATACATCGTCATAGAAGAACAGAGTCCCAGTGCATCCTGTTCTGCTGCCCCTATTAAAGCGTGCAACATTTAGCAAGTAAGCAGCTTGTACACGAAATAATACATCGTCATAGAAGAACAGAGTCCCGGTGCATCCTGTTCTGCTGCCCCTATTAAAGCGTGCAGAATTTAGCAAGTAAGAAGCTTGTACACGAAATAATATATCGTCATAGAAGAACAGAGTCCCGGTGCATCCTGTTCTGCTGCCCCTATTAAAGCGTGCAGCATTTAGCAAGTAAGCAGCTTGTACACGAAATAATACATCGTCATAGAAGAACAGAGTCTCGGTGCATCCTGTTCTGCTGCCCCTATTAAAGCGTGCAGCGTACTACACAAGCCAGAGGCTTGTGATTAAGTATTTACTCGAATTGGAACTTAGGTTGGTGTTTGAGGAGGGAGGAAAACCAGAGAACCCAGAAAAAACTTGAAGCGAGGGTGAGATACCAGCAAACTAAACCCATATATGACGCCACGTCCGGGAATAGTACCCCTGGCTACAGAAGTGAGAGGCGAACGTTGAAACCACTCGGTCACCCTTGCCTTACATAGACTGTGAATACGTTTTCTTCGTTTAACTTCATTCTACAAAGACAGCGACAGGACCAGGACATCCAGGGGGTGGGGTGGGTGTTTGACATTTGGACGTAAAGCTGTTAGGAGAATCGTCAGACATCCCACACCCTATCAAAACCCTTTGCTTATCCATAAATCATTTAATTATTCCACGAACTCGAGTCATACATGAGGTCTTAGCCAAACAGATTGCACCTGCGCAGTACGTACGGCTTCAAGCGTAGAAAGTCCAAGTCACGTTCAACTGCAAGCGACTTAAAAGTAAACTGTAAAACATTCTGTTTCATATCGTGGAACACAGACGAGGAACCAACGAGTGTGATCAGAAGAAACAGGGAAAGGCCATGCGGTCAGAGACAAGGGAGCTGGAGAGAGACGCGAAAGAAAGGGACTGGATGGTGGATGGAGTTTTCCCGTGTTCTGACAGAAGGAAACATCATCTCTTTGATATATACGATTTTTATTTTACTGTAAACACACTAAGACAAATCGAAAAGGCGTTGTATTTTGTCAACTCATTTTCCATTATAATTATCATAATGTGAAGAGAATGTAATGGAATATACCGTTCGTTCAACCATTTTAAGAGGTGAGGGACAACTTCAATTGAGGACACGGCTAAGTTAGGAAATGCATGCTTCCAACATAAGTCCAAATAAGTCCGGGGTGGGCTGGGAGGGGGTTGAGATACTCACTAAGATAGGTAGGGTGCACACCGCAGCGAAAAGTGATATTCAATGGTGTGGTATATACCAACAGTGCATGTTTCAACGCCACAAGTAGGTTAATATCATTAAAGGTTATAGCTGTATGAGTAACGGCGAGCCCCTATCAATTAAACAAGCAGCAGCCCCACTATAAAAGGGTCTGAACATGTTGAAAGACACCTTCACTTTTCAATCATCCTTTATCAAGTGAACATCTCTGTTCAACATGTGATGCTCTGCTCGAGTGATCGATCACCACCATTTGCTATCGCGCGAAATTAAAATCGAAAACTTGAGTGTCTAAAAATACACTAAAGAGATTGTAAACGATTCTAAAACGTTATTGACAGGCATAACTAAGCAACTAGCTCCCCCAGTTTACTTTTTCTTGGATTATTTTAATTTGAGCTTCAGCAATTTAGTATTCTAACAGAGAAGACTGATTACTTGCTTGACTGTTCTGAATTTGAACCCATAGGGCGAGAAGGGAGAAGGTGTTTTCCTTTTTAAAGTGCCGGTCGTGGGTGACTAGGTCTTTTGCAGGAAACTGTGACATGCTGATATATCACTCCAATAATCAATGAATTGTTCGTTTTACCATGGAAAAGGCTTTACTGGAAGGCAAATAAATTTCCAGATCCTTTTAGAAGGATCGACAATCGATTGGAGGTGGAAACTAGCATTTACAACATGCCTTTAAATAAACGGAAGTCAGATCTTTTGCCGCCCAGTACCTGCTATGCAGACGTATTTTTTCACTCTCATAAATTCGAAGAAAAAAGTAACGTCTGCTTACCCGAGCGCTTAATTAGTTTCCAATATGCACACCTCATTGTGTTATGGACCAATCAGATTTTACCTTCCATATCCTGGGAAGTGACGTATGCTACTTTTAAAAGGAATTCAGACAATACATTTGCCATTGACCAATCATAGGAGAGTGTTCACTGGCGCGCCAATTCACTAAACTTCTAACAATGGCTTTGATTGGGCAGAAAAATAAAACAAATGTGATGACGTCTGCTTGCATATATTGGAAACTAATTAAGCGCTCGGGTAAGCAGACGTTACTTTTTTCTTCGAATTTATGAGATTGAAAAAATACGTCTGCATAGCAGGCTAAGTACAAGCCAACGTGATTGCATTCCTGCAAAGGGTCCATTGTCGTGGGTTGTGTGGGGTAAGCAAATTGGTAATCAGAAAATTTAAGGAGAATTTAATCCATGACGACGTTATGAATCCTTATGTGAGCCATGATCAGATTTCTAGAGAACCGATGCTGTATTTTTCAGGTCGTTATTATTTTCAAACTTATTTTCATATCACTACTACACTCCCGTATAACAGGATGGGGCATCTCATGTATTGAATGCACAACTGTTCTTTCGCATATATCGAGAACCTTTATCTAAAATGTTACAGATTCAAAGTACAGACCTTCTAGGAACTTTATGCAAAACTACAATTACTTATTCAGCTTATTCAAACCCCTTAGATATTACATTACACTAAATACAATCTGGTAATTAAGAACTTGCTAGTGTACATTCCAAATCGTTAGAACTGGTCCAGAACATAATGTCAAAGTTTTGGAAAAAAGTGGTTAAACTGCAGCAACGTGAATCAAAAGACTGAACGCTCAAGACTGAACCTTTCCTTGTCTCATACTACGACCGAAGGCAAATATTGTCTCTTTACGGACAGATCAAGGCCGGTAAATCGGCGTTTTTAATTTTTCCCTATCAATTTATATTCGTTTATGCTCGTACTGAAGCGGTATACATTTGTCAGTCTTGAGCCAATTCAGCCAATTTACCCACGGCCTACGACAGTTACTCCGGCTCGGCGCTAAACATGCAAACATTATCCACTTGGGGGTCAAGTCTCAATGGTTTTCTAAGATAAACCATGTGTGTAAATAGGTATTTTGAGATATCTGGCATTTAGAGAAATCGAATTATTGTTGTCTTTATTGTGTGTTTTTTTGGTCTAAAAACATTCTTTTTAAAACCTCAGTGTCCATGAAACAAAGTCAACACCATATAATGATTCTACCGACTTGAAGTGTAGAGAATTTTAACTGATTCTAGTCGAGTTCTTACTGCAGTTCATTAACATGCAGACTGGAGATGTCCCTGGGGCAGCTCAACAATTTATTCATCACACAGGAAGTCATCATCTTTATCATCTTGGAAGTCTGGGTAGAATTCCTCATCCTCATTCTGACCCATGTCCTCGTCACTAGCCGGTAGTACATCCTATAAATCACGTATAGCACGATCAGTTCATGCGATGTTTTGTTTATAATATACTGAGCAAACATTTGCTGAGAGCATGCGACTGTGCACTCAATAACCTTTAGATGCACTCGTTATTGTCCAATCAGAAATAAGAAATATAATGTAGTATCACGATTCACTGATCGTTTTGTTTACTTTTGAGACGCCAATATAACATGGTATTGGCGGCTCAGAATACCAGCCTCTGATTGGCTCTTGCGCGAGCCCTTTCAGTTACATGGGTTCCCGGCAAGAGACCATCACATAGGTGATGGTCTCTTGGTTCCCTGTCAAGCACAGGCAGCCCAAGCTCACGATTTGTGGCTCTTACAAATCCTACGGTAGATTACGTGATTGCTCGCGCAAGATTAATTGCGTGATAGCGCGCTAGAATCACCGTTTTCCCCGGAAATTCACTAATAGAGTTTGTATTGATTTCTTATCGTGGTAAAAATAAAGGTAATGAAATAACGTTTTGCAATAAATGTACTTTGAGTGTCCTTTTCTTATGTCCTTGGGTATTCTCTGCTATGTTGGGCTAGTTTGGATCGGGTTTAGAGAGTTTTTGATTTTTGAGATCTCTCTCTATAATGAATCGCGATACAAAACTAATTGCGATTTTGAGACGCCGATACCGAATTATATTGCCAGCGTTGGAAGAAAATATATTTTCTCCCAACTGGGCGGCAATATAATTCGGTATCGGCGTCTCAAAATCGTAATTAGTTTATAATGTCTTACATTAGATTGCGAGAAACATGACTATATAATTAGTACTCACAAAAAGCTAACTAACTACAGGACTGGGTTACAGAGAGTGCTATATCATGAAAATGTCGTCCGTGTATTTAATCAGATATGTCCCGGTTGGACTCCATTACGAGATCATTAAGGAAAATTACAAATAAATAGGGCCCAATGACACTTCTTTGTGTTGTGTTTACACTTTTCCGTTCAGTGTAAACAAAGGGTGATAGCAGTTAGGCAATTGTTGAGATTCAAATATTAACCTGAACTAGGATCCCATTACCAGGAGCGCCATCTCCCATACCAGGTCTGTGGGTCAGCTTATGACCGGATTGAGCTATATTTAGAACAGATCTCACGGGAGTTCACGCGCCCACACTTTGGAAATCCAATAAAACCATAGTAATAATAATAATAATAATAATAACTTTATTACAGTGTCAATGTATTTAGCTGTTCAGCTAATGGGGGACACTTTAACAAAAGATAGAGTAAAATAAGATAAAAAGTTAGCTAGAGTTATGTACAATTTTAAAATCTACTATAACTATACTTAAATATATTATAAAATCTAAAAATTTATATGCAGAGCTAATTATATCATGAGCTGCATAATATGCAGCAGTAAGAATTGTTATCTATTAAGCTTGATATATCTAACTTTCGTATATTATGTTTAAACGAATTTAGACTGGACACAGTCCTAAGACTAGGCCTAAGCTTTGTCCATATAAATGGTCCCAAGTATCTAATTGAATGCTTTCCATAAGTAACTGTTTCAAACCTAGGTATATCGAATTCACTGTTTCTGAGCGAGTAACGCGTACTTTTACTTTTGAACAAGCCCGAGACACTACTCGGTACAAGTCCGTATTTAACCTTGTACATCAGTGTAGCAATATCCTGTAAACGTCTATTATACAATGTTGGTAGCTTGGCACGGTTCAGGAGTTCCAGGTATGACTCTGACTTAGACCTGTAGACTGCCCTCAACGCTCGCTCCTGAACACGTTCAAGCTTCCTGCAGTCTGATGACTTACAAAAATGCCAAACTAAATGACAGTAAGTTAAGTGGGGCAGAATTGACGACATATATAGTGATAGCTTAGCTGTACAAGGTATAAGATTACGTAATCGCATAAGTACTCCTACTTTCCGACTAGCCTTGGTGCATAATTCACTTATGTGACTAGTAAAATTCAAACGTTCGTTAATGTATACACCTAATAGCTTAATCTGCCCTGTTCTCGTGATTTCATGGTCGTCTATACGCATAGTTTCATCCTTATTATTTTCAGCATCTACGTCCCTAGGATTAATTATTAATGACTGGAATTTGTCTGGACAATGCAGCGTTAGTAAAATCACCTCAAAGAATAATACATCATTCTTAAATTCGATAATTATCCGGGTCTCCCAGGGGTTTCGGGGAACAAGGGAACATGAGAAAAAATCCGTTGGGAACAGGGAACAAACTAAAAATACATCGGGGAACAAGGGAACATGAATAGAGGTTTTAGGGAACAAAAGAACAATTTCCATTTTTCTAAATGGAAAAGATTGACTGTTTCCCTGGAAAAACATTTTGGGAAGAAGGGAACAAAAGTTAATTTCGTTGGGAACAAGGGAACACGGACCCCCCTGGGAGACCCTCAGCAAATGCACCGGCGATCGCACGCAGCAGAGTCAGAAGGTAGTTTCCCGGGAAACATGTTCTAAAAATAGCTCAAACCGGTCATACGCTGACTCACGGGTAGAGTATGTATGGACGCTCCTAGTAATGGGCTCCTGCCTGAACATTTCAAGTGACTTTTTGACCTTTTAAATGAATCAGTTATTAGAGACAAACTTTCTTTATATCGAGTCATTTGCTCATTTTACTAAAAAGTTGCTCAAAAGTTGCTCGTTTTCCAAAGAAAGTTAATTAAAAACTACTACTTTTTCATTATTTTTTTTACAACGCAACTACTGTTGGCGAAGTACAAATCATATATAGTAGTCATATAAAGCATGTGCAATTACAAATGTGCAATTTCATTTGTGATCTTGAAAAATCAGAGTACTATAACACAAGGCTACCATCAAGTATTTTGCTGACTACCATGCACTTTAAATTTACAGACCGTAGCATCTAACAAAGTCAACTAATTACTTGACAAACTGTTTAAGCTACACTGTAACAATCAAAGTTTTTCTCATAACAAAGTCTTTCTAATAGTCTTTCTCTCAATATTAGTAGAAAAACTGTATTCATTGTTTTAGTAGACCCCAAATCAGTCAGTCTTCTTTAAGCAAAATGCATACTGTCAGACCAAAACCTTCAGATCAAGCTCTTTTTTCGCTGGTCTCCATTGTAACACAACATTACAGATGCTTCAAGGGTTTCCTCAAGTGCATTCTCCTGTTGCTGAGTGAAGAAATGCTTCATGATACTGAAAACTCTTTCAGCAGAGGCAGAACTTGGCTGCACTAGAAGGATTTTCTGTGCAGCAGATGACCAATTAGGCAGAGTAACTTCATGCCTTGCCCACCATTGCATCTTCTCCTCTTCGGTTTCTGTTGGTTGTACACCGTCAGCAATTGCCAGATAACGGGGAAGCTCAGCCGTAAGACCAGCAATAACTGCATCATTGTCGAGGAAACTAAAGTTCCTCAGCTCTTGCACAGATGCAGCGTTTGGCCGAAGCTGTTGCACTTGCACAGGGCAGCACAGTCTTGCACTTCTAAAGGCACGCACAAGACCATGAAACTCTTGACTAAATTTCCTTTGAAAACAACGCAACCCTGGAGTTATACATGCCTTTCCCTTGGCAACAAGCTGATTGTAAACAGGCACATTGCCATCTGCCTGACGACGTGCCATTCCCTCTAGGTTTGGATAAGCATCCAATGCTACAGAGTGAGACACAGTAGCTAGGCGTTCGTAACAGCTGAATATTAGTTGCCCATCTCCTTCCAAGTGGCGGATACAAACGGGGTTCCTCCATCAACCAAGGCTGCCAGTTCTAACTCCAGATCTGCAGCATCATTGGGGTTATCAAAAATCTCCAAAAGATGTCTTCTTGTAGCAGGAACAAGATTGTCATTCTCCCTCAAAAAGGGCTCTACATCGCCAAAGAACCCCATCACTTGCTTCATCACTTCATACTTGCTCCACCATCTGGTTGGCCTATACGTCTGCATTGCTGTCCCAGTTTTAGCCTTCCATGCAAGGCGTGCAGCAGGGCTATGAGAAAACATGCTTACCCAGTATTGGGCAAAGGTGTCTAACACACGGAACTCAAAATGTTTCCCAACATTGTCGATAGTGTGTGAAAAGCAGGTGACACTGATCGAGCAGCTGAGGAAATGACAGGTTGATAGCTGCCCCATCTTTCATGGCAGCTAGTACAACCCCAGGGTGAATGCCAAAATCAACGGCCAAGGACTGGATCAGGCACTGTGCTAGCTCATTTGCTTTTAAGCTCTTTGCCAGTACTTGGAGCCTGATCAACCGTTGCTGCACATTCCACTTGCTATCGACAAATCGTACGCCGATGGCTAAAGCCTCTCCCAGACGTGTGCTCCCATCAAACATAATTTAGCATGCCTTGACTACCAATAATTCCGCCTTTAATGCTTCTTTCTCTTTCTCAAGGACAGATGGGATCAACTCTCTCATGTGACTCTGGGTAGTCAGCCTGTGTCCATACTTTTCCAGGAATGAGCGCAGGCGATCAATTTTTGACAGTGGTATTCCAGCTGACAGAAAGCTTGCAACCAAATCAAATCGGAAGACTCTCTAGTCTTCAGGCAACGTTTCACCCTTTGGGTTGTTCTTCTGGTGGTTTTTCTTGAGAAATTCCAAAATTGATTGATCTTTCTTCTTGGTTTTTAATATAGCTTCCTTGACCTTGGCTTGTAATGACATGCTTTACAGAAGCAATATGCTTGATAACAGTGCTTTTCTTTTTGCTTATTGTTTCCTTGCAGGTACCACATTGCAGCTTATTATTAGTAACGACAGTTAGATATTCGCCTTTGTTTTCTTTGACTCTTTGCCACGCGTTGGGTCTTTCTCGCCACGCGTACGACGTTTCCTGTCCCCTAAATTCGTCTGTATTTTACGTTTTCTTGCTATCGAAGCTTTCTTGGGCTCACTGAGATTTGCTCCAAGCTGTTTGGATTTTCTGATCGGGTCATTTTCATTCGAAGCAGAGTAGTCAGAGTTGGAATTATTAATTTCGTCCTCTGACTCTGAGTCTGAGCTTTCGATGTTTGTCGCCATTTTGAAAATCGGGATCTTATTTGCGAAACCGCTGACCTCAAACCACAGGTAGCCCAACCAAGGTGCCAAAGGAGAAAGAAAGAGAGGGGAGCACTATCAAAATGTGTTTTCTATGACCATTAATTTTCGTATAAGGATAAACATCGCGGTTTAAATAGCTTTCTAGCTTTTAATTTGCAAAAAGTTGCTTAAAATTGAAGTAAAGTTGCTCCAAATGTCAAAAGTTGCCAAAAAGTTGCTCGAAGAGTAAACAGTTGCCAAAAAGTTGCCGAGCAACTTGTGGCTAAGCCTACTCATGACCTCGATTTTCAGTAGTGCGATGATGAGAAAGATATCATAACAAATTCCCTCGCGTTACCTCGTAATTACATAAAATCTTGTGAAAATATCGAACACAACAGTACTTTATATAAGCCTTGTATCCATTTGTGTCTCTTCGATGTTCCTTTCTATCCGTAAAAATCCATCACCCTTTCCGTTTTGGCCGCAAAGCATACTGGGACAGTTTAATTTTCTATTTCTCTGTCCAGAACTTGATTAAATAAATTTGCAGCGTTGAAATTATAGTTTTGGTGCTAAACACGACGATTGCTTGTAAATTTTGGGTAAGATCTGCGAACTGAGGCGGGAGGGCTGGACAATCATATGCATTTCCGGTTAATAACTGTGCCCTCCTCATTACAAATGTCTTTAATGAACCTGCAGCTTTAAAGTCATAGTTTTGGTATTAAACACGACAAGCAGAACCTTTTTTTTTCTTCAAATTTTGGGTAAGCTCTGCGAACCATGCAAAATTGAGGGGAGAGGGTGGAAAAGCTTATGCATTTCCTGATAATAGTGGTACTCTCCCAATTAGAAAGGGATTGAATAAAGTTGCAGTATCAAAATCATAGGCTTGGTACTAAACATGATTAATACCACAAATCGTATGCGAATTTTGTGTAAGATCTGCAAAATTTACAAAAATAAGGGGAGGGGTAGAAACCATTGTATGATTATCGTTAGCGGTACCCACTTGTTCCTAACGATACTCATAGAAATAATACAATCATTAAATAATTAATTAATTAATAAATAAATAAATTAATTAAATAATTAATGTTCGGTATCTAGCGCATAGTTAAGGAATGAAGGTCAGGGGGGTTTAAGGCGTTTTTTCTCGCTTTTGCTTGGCCGAGCGGGGCCTGGGCAACTGGTTAACGTCAATTCTGTATTTCGGTGTTGAACGTGAAAACTTAGAAACCGATCAGTTTTGTCATGAATGACATTCCCGAGACATTTTGCTAACACAAATGGGTATACAATTTCCAGGGGGAGTGGGGTAGGGAATAATTGTAATTTATAGCTTGGACGTGTTAATGTTTGGTATGTTACGCTATGTTAACGGGAAGTAAAACTAGCCTATCATATGTAATTCCATCCAACTAGATTTAATTTTTGATGTAACCTACGCGCAAATGAAGTTCAGGGGGGTTAGGGCGTTTTGAAATTCTATTTTGGCTGTCATTTCCCCCCCTGAACTTCAGCGTTAACCAAATTAAGAAGACCCCCTGGAGTTTTCTATGGATAAAATTTTGGTGAAAACCCCATGTCTCTACGACGTTCCTTTCTACCCGTAAAAATCCATCGCTCTTTCCGTTTTGGCCGCAAAGCGTGCTGGGACGGTTTCATTTGCTATTTCCCAGTCCAGAACTGGATTAAATAAGGTTGCACCGTCGAAATCATAGTTTTGGTACTAAACAAGACGAACACAACATATTGTTGCAACTTTGGGATAAGATCTGCGAACCTTGCAAAACTGAGGGGGGAGAAGTGGAAAAGCACATGCATTTCCTGTTAATAACGGTACCCTCCCCCATTAGAAGTGGGTTGAATGAAGTTGCAGCATAAAAATCATAGTTTTGGTACCAAACACCATGAACACAACCTATTGTTTGCAAATTTGTGTAATATAATAGATATATAAAATGAATAATAACAGGAGATAAAGAAACACAATTGATGTTATCTGAAGTAGTTTTTGCAGTAGGGCACGAATTTTGACATCATTTTGTTTAAAAGTGAAGTCCAATGGGGTACGACGGCATATTTTCTTTCTCCATTTCCATTAAATCACGTTAAATTTTCAGTATCATTTGATTATCGTTAGCGGTTTTGACTTGTGTAATATAATAGATATAATACAGTGAATTATAACTGCAGATAAAGAAACAGAATTGATGGTATCTGAATAAATTGCAGTAGGGCACGAATTTCGACATCACTTTGTTTAAAAGTCAAATATACGGGGGCGACATTTTCTAGCCCCATTTTCATTAAAAGTATTAAGTGTTTGATCATCGTTAGCGGTATCCACTTGTGTAATATAATATAGATAATAAAATGAATAACAATAGGAGATAAAGAAACACAATTTATGTTATCTGAAGTAGATTTTGCAGTAGAGCAAACTACTTGAGATCATATCGTATATGATAGCAAACAAATGGCTACGCACTCTATTTCTTTGATATCCACTTGAGAGCATTATATTTAGTGCGGGATATCATGTAATTATTTTCTCTGTTTCATTTCTTTAGACCATAATCTCATTGTCCCAAGGTGTAGTTAGTGCGGGAGAACATGCAATGTTTTCCAATATTTCATTTCTTTCATTTCACGGAATAAGGTGTATTTAGTTCGGTAAAGCATGCAATATTTTCCTATATTTCATTTTTAGACCATGATCTCACGGTTCTAAGGTGTGGTTAGTGCCGAGTAGGACATGTACTGTTTTCCCATATTTCATTTCCTTAGTTTTCACGGTATAAGGTGTATTTAGTGCGGTAGAGCCTGTACTTTGCCTTCCAAACAAAGTTCGGCATTTTAATTGTCGATAAAACAGGACAAAAATAGGAAGGGTACATTTTTGGCTTATATATATTCTAGGAATGTTCCGTAAATTTGGTATTCTCAAGCTCGGGTGGCGCAGTGGTTAAGCGCTTCGCCTCTCACCTCTGTGGCCCAGGTTCGAATCCCGGACGCGGCGCCATATGTGAGTTGAGTTCGTTGGTATCTCGCCCTTGCTCCGAGGGTTTTTCTCCGGGTTCTCCGGTTTTCCTCCCTCCGCAAAAATCAACACGCTAAATTCCAATTCGATCTGTGGATTAGCCGGGACCTGGCTTTGATCAGCCCCCATGGTTGTTTCAGGTCTCGTTAGAAATTCAGAGTTTTTCAGAATATATGTAAGGTCGTTTTGAAGCACCCAACCACAAGTTCCCTTTGAAATCGCTTTCAAAGCTAAACGTGTGTCCTAATTCGATAATCAGTTCACTTTTGTAATTCTAGTATTCCAACTCGTCGAGAATGACCTCATCCTTTCCACATGCTGGCAAAATACTTATACATTTCAATACAGTTTTTAAATTGATCTAAGAGAATGCGATGTTAGCGAACATTTTAGTGATATAGAGGTAACGCAGACAGATTATACGAAATCATGGAAAATATAAGATAACAATTTGCGTCTAGAACACTTGTCTTAGGAAAGACAACCAGTTCTTCGAATCCTATATAACGATATACATGTATTTACTTCTGAAGTATTTGATGCAATAATTATTTTGAGTCAATTCACCTTTAGCTTGTCCTTTTCTTCGCGCTATTCTTGAGAGGCTTAATTCTTCAAGTGAAACGGAAAGGCCTGAACTGTAATATAGGCTTGGTTTCAGCCGTTGAAAAACAAGCTTTCGAGGTAACAAAGTCCAAGCCGGATTTGTTTCTGTTAAGTATTATATTTTTATCCTTACCATAATTATTACTTCCAACAAAGGGTGACATGGAGTTTACTTTGAAACACTACAAGGAGCAGAATCTCTAATAAAATCAATAATAACAACGGATAAAGAAACACAATCTATGTTATCGAATTTTGACATCATTTTGTTGAAACTTTAAATCCAGAGGGGAGTTGGGGCGAGATATTTTCACTTTTCAGCAAATCATCTGAAATTTCAATATTGTAATACAATGATAATACCGAGGCTTACCTGTGCGATTACCTCGCTCATCTTCGCAGTGAGTTCACCTCCAGAGCGATCAAAGAGAACAGCCAGACCAACCGCACTCATATATTCCTCTTTCCTGTTCTGGTGAAGATCTTTTAACATTACTTCCAACATTCTCTGTCCTCTTTCTTCTGTGAACTGCGGATCTTCGCCAAACAATTTCTTAAGCCGGTGAGCAACCATCTTTGGATTGGCGAGGGTAGTCATTCTCATGACTGGATCTTCGCCGAAGAAACCGGCCAGGCTAAATTCCTTTCCGTTTGGTGTAAACTGATCCATACCAAACACCATGTCCAAGGCGCGGGTTCCATAAACTGGTTGCTTGGGGTGTGGTGGAAGTCCAGTGGTGATCTTAGTGACGTTTTGAGCTGCATTTCTGAGCTCAGTGCAGTTGTACATCTTCAGAACGCGCTTGTTGTTCATGCGGATGAGATTCAAAAGGGTAACGCATGAGCAAGCATGACCCATAGAGGCTCCTTCTGCACACAGACCTGCCCAAATGCCATTTGCGCCATTAGCCAAACACTCCAACTGAGTGATGTAGTGCATTCCCCACTGCTGGTGAACATGGACCAGTAAGTGACCGGACTGGAACCCGCACGTGTCCATCTCTTTGCGAACTGCAGCCGTCCAAACGCCTAGCTCCTCTGGGAGATACTTGCCAGATTCTTCGAAGATAAGTCCAAAGGGACGCTGCTCGGGAGGAAGGGAAGACAGATAGTTCACTATCTTGAACACACGTCTCGGTTTTCGCTTCATGGCGTCGGGCAGGTCTCGTAGGTTGATGAAAACACGAGCATCGCCAGAGAGGTTCTCGTGGATCCATTGAAGCCTCTTGGAGAAAAGTTTGCACATCTCTTTGGCGTTAAATTTGGTGTAGTCAATGCCATTGTAAACCATATCTGCCTCGATGATGGCGTTCTTTATTCCAAGATCTTTCATCTTTAACAGCCCAATTGGAATCACCTCGGTAACGGGTATTTTATTTTCGACTTTTTCCAAGAACTCCGTGAAAGCGTACAAGAGGGTCATATCTTCCCCTCTTTCGGCCAGCTGGCGAATGAAAGTGTCTCCCAAGCGAGTCATGTGTGAGAATGATGCCACGATGATGTGCTTGAAGCCCACTTTTTTCACTTCTTCGTAGATACCCCATTTGTTTTCAATGGTGTGACCACGAAGCTGTCCGACGGTCGTTTCACGAAGCGAGTTATCCAGCACAAAAAGATCCAAGTTCTTAAGTGCTTTCCGTTTTAGGGCCTGATCTCGAATGCCTTCACGGACGTTGTTAATCTGCTGTTGGAACATGCTGGTGAGGTGGTTGTTACAAAAGATGAAGCTGAGCTCAGAATGAGACACGCTGCACTTGCGGTATTGATCGGATCACGTATGCAATCAGTACCGACCTGTCTAGCCGTAGCTGCATGTGATTGGTACAGCTGGGTGCGTCACCTTCATCACAGCGACCGTTCTGATAACAAAACGCAAACAACGGCTGAGGTCACACTTGAAGGTTTACTTCAGTAAATTTGCCTTTACTGAGGTAAAACTCGTGAGCTTTCTTTACTACAGTAAACCTACCCGACATGTCAAATGAAAAGATAAACAAATTCCAGATGTGTTTTGTGCTGTACTGTTGACACACTGGTATCTATATAAACGGAGTGATGACAGTTCTCTGTTCTACGCTAATTTTAGCCTTCAAGTTTAGGCATTCGCAAAAGGCTTAGCGATGGAACCAGTGTAGCTTTGCTCGTTTCTCTTCTTTTACTCATTATATATGCTCACTAGGAGAGCTAAAAGAATTCGCTTTAATGTTTGTTGATGTATATTCCTTCAAGGCAAACTTGCCAATTGCAGTTAACTCTATCTATTGTTTTGAGAAGCATTTTCAACTTCGCCGTCGTGCATGAGTTCGGAACTGACTTTATACACGCACAAAGCATGGGCTACCCTGGTTCCAGAGGGGCTCAGGTACGAATATACTGTAATGTGCCGCGATCGAAAGAGTTTTGATTGCCCGAAGGAGTTTTGTTTTGCGTGACGATCGTGACTCGTGCTGAAATCTTGATTTAAGCTGGTCTCGCTTCGCTCGCCCCGACGATTTCGAGCGACTCGATCGTGCTGAAATGGTCTCGCTTCGCTCGCCCCGACGATTTCGAGCCTCTGTTATCCAGGGTAAGCCGGCTCAAGGATGGTTCGAAGAGACATATCTATCGTAACCTGGCCGCGGCTCTTTCCACGCTCTGCAAAAAAGATTTCAGAGTTTCAAGTTTTTGACTATATTTGTGGACTTGCTGAATCAAACTGACTTTGTGTATGTTACTGATGCCGCGTACATCGGCGTACATGTATGTGTAATGTGCCTTTCTTCCAGTGTGCGTTCCAATCTGCAGGCTTTGTGCCTCTGTAACCGAAATGACTCAATTAGAAAGAGGTTGAAGAAAGTAAGTTTGCAGTGAACAGAGTGAATTGCAGAGTGGATGTCGCAGTTTTTCTGTAACCAAAATTCATGATTGGTTTTGAATGCCAAGTACAGAAAAATATGTTAGATTAAAAAAAATACACGCAAAGGTGCCTTGAATTTACTGCTACATCCCTGTCGCTGTACATAGAAGAAACTAGCTCATGAGGCGGCCGATGCATGTTAAAATCCTCCTAACACTAATCGCGTGAACGCAAGGACTGAACGGCATGAATCTGCTTCTGTGCAGATACGAGTACGTGATTGCACTTTTCTAATTAAACCTTCAAAAAAGTTGACATATGTCACCTAAATCAACAAGGTTTAGATTTACTCCGAGATATACCCACCCTTTTCAGGTAGGTTTACTGCAGTAAAGTTTCTTTTCATCCTCCCGCCGTTTCTATCGTAACTAACCAGAGATAAGTTTACTACGGTAAACTACGAAAAGGGGGTCACATTCGAAAAAGGGTTTACTATAGTAAATAGCGCTTTACTGCAGTAAACTTTGGCGAGTGTGACCTCAGCCAACGTCTCTGTTTCTTTTGTTCCACGTGTGAAGTTCGGCAACTGTATTCTGTTTTCTTTATCAATTTATTGGAGCATATTTGCGAACGACAGTAATTAAAGAATCCAGGAGCCCATTACCAGGAGCGTCCATCTCCCATACTAGGTCTGTGAGTATGACCGGTTGAGCTATATTTAGAACAGATCTCACGGGAGATTAGTAAAATCACCTCAAAGAACAATAGTTCATTCTTAATCTCGATAACTACGGCAGGCATATGCACGCTCCTGGTAATGGCTCCTGAAGAATCTCATTCAACCAAAATGCATTGCGAGTCACTGTTATTGTTTTCATACGGGAAACTACCAGAACTACTTGAAATCGGACAGCTGTCAATCAGAAATGAGATATCGGGCTGTTTATAAATAGAGTTTACGGTTCAAATGAATGGCCGGAATTACTACGGTTCTCCGATCAAAATTCCTCGACGTGATGCTTGCATGTCACATTCGTGAAATTTCTAAAAAACTTTTTAGAGGTATAGGTATCCCGCATATGCTGTAATAGTATGGGGTAATACCTATGAGACCACTCTTAAGCCAATTATAACTCTTCAAAAGAAATCTATCCGGATTATTACATACTCTAGCTTTGATACTCATACTGCTCCTATATTTAAAAAAAATGGAATTTATTGATACTGTATTGCTCCAGAATGTTTTATTCCTTTATCAGTTTCATCACGGACTGCTTCCTAAAGCATTTGATAACTTTTTTGAACCGATTACCTCTAAACATAGTTATAATACTAGACTTTCAGCAAGAGCGACTTATTTTATACCTATAAAGGAGCTCTGATTTGGAATGCAATAAAAGAAGAAACAAAACGCTAGGGAAGCAGCACTTTAAGGTAAAGATTAAATGCGACCTTGTAAATAGTATATTAGTCTCTAATCTTATATTACTACTTCCCGTCCATAGCATCTCTGTACCATTAATTAATATGCAAATTTTAGGTACCCTTTTCACATTATATTTTTCTTTTCTCTTACATAATTACCATAGATATTGTTAGTAGACAAAATATTTCTATTATATATTCATTTTATTATTTATTTATATATCAGACCAAACTATAATGAATGCTAAATTTAACAAATAAAGAAGCCTTAGCCATGTTTTATACTATCATAAAACACGATGGGCATTTGAGAACATGAGAGAAATGTTAAAGCACAAGCCGAAGGCGCGTGCTTTCAACATTTCTAGAGTGTTCTCAAATGACCAGAGTGTTTTATGATAGTATAAAACATGGATTTAAGGCTTCTTTATCTGTTTTATAATATAGATTTACGCGCGCGATGAAAGGAAACCGCCAGTTGAAAACTATATAACACGGCTAACCATGTTATATACTCTGATAAAACATGGCTTCTTAGCCAATCAGAGCGCGCGTACTATCGTATCTATATTATAATAATCACTTATATTAGGTACCCACCCTTTACCTTAACTTTCTGTAAATTCTCTTTTGTATGATTTTGTAAATGTTTAAATCTAATCTATGGTAATAATAAAATATATTATCTCTCTAGCAATCGAAGTCATGCTCCATCTAGCGAACCAACCTCTGGACCGAGTTCCAGCGATGCAGATCGCATGGCAAGGAAATTAATCAATTCTACTGAAACGACGTTGTAATATTTCTGATAGCGTTACACGTTTAGAGTTCTTTCCTTGGCTTGTGCATGCAAGAACACGTGTACTCGAAAGAAATGAGCTAGAATGGAAGTTTGTCCCTGGTAAAATGCTGGTTTGAAATTTCAGGGACACCCAACGAGAGTTTTCACTAAAAAGCTTTAATATGCCATTATATTACTTCTAAAGCACTTTTAACGTTAACTAAATGAATTACTTAATTTTTATCCCCGTATAAATTTCGGCTTTTAATTTCTGTCAGCGAGTGTAACAAATAAAGTAGCCTGGTTTCTCAACAGCCGGGCTTTCCTTGAAAGCTTGGACTGTGAACATGAGAGCTACATGTTATAATAACAGGTATTAAATAAAACCTTTACCTACGTCGAATTAATTTCACACTTGGAGTTTTAGTTTAAAGAATTCCAATGTGTTTTGAAAGTTTACGCGGAATCGAACCTACGAAACACGCAAATAAATGAATAATATTGAAGTTAATCATATGACGTCACGGACACGGTGTGTTGACCGCGCCCCCAGCCGTTATGGAGAAACGGCACCTCAACTGCTGAAACCGAGCCTACTACATTTATTACGCGAAGAAAACAACTAGTAAATTACCTCGTCAGTTAGCTTGCTCGTGAGAGTGCCTAGAATCTTTGAAATATCAGATTGAGTGTGTCAAGAAGTTCTACTTTCTTCATATGAATCCCAAAGTCGATTTTTTTCTTTTTTTCTTATTTAAACATATTTAATTGCGGAGTTTGCCCCAAGAGCAAACTGCTCATCTAGGGGTTCACTGCGAGTAAATTACAACTATATATAGTTCTAAACGGGACTTCACACTATTATATTTAAAAATACATGTGAAAAGTGTGCAAAAACAAATACATTTATAAGGTTTTAAATCAATAAAATAGTGTTGACAGATGGATGGCAAAATAAATTAAAACTCACGCTTTTGAAATCGATTAGATTCTTTAATAAAGCATTGGATAGAATAAAAAATACCACCATGTTCATCCGGTGAAAGTTGTGAAGATCCAAACAAGAAAATCTTTATTATCTGTAACTCAGACATTACCGTCCATGTATCAGCAAGAATTCGATTGCTTTCGACCACAACTTCGAAAAGTTGAAGCGAATTCGTGACTCGACGAATTTCAGTCCTGAGATATTGATCGTCCATTGCCATTCCTTTAACAGTTCCAGCAAATGTCCAACATGTTTTCATCGTTTCTCGAAGGCAAAGAAGCAAGTCCTACTCAACATTGCACGGCTTCAAGTTCAAGTGGAGAAAGTAAAGTTCAACTGCATGTGAATCTTCATGCACATTGGATTCCCTTTTTGTATGTGATTTTAACATTTCAACTAACTTAGTACTTTTAACTAAGAGTCTTCATATTAAATATGAACTGAAAGATACGTTGAATCAGAATAAAAGAGCATTCGAGCCAATCTAGGACTTTTTCCAACTGTTTTCTAACAATCAAATCACTACAAAATTGTTTACTTCAATTCACTCAAAGTCGGCAAAAGGCGGCAAACAAATTGTGTACAGACATGGCGCGCCAAAATCGTTTTATGAAACAAAGATGTACCTTTTGCAAGAGTTTGGTAAAACCTATATTTTTTTATCGATGTGTTGAATAATAAAACTATTTTATCTGATTCATGCGAAAACCCACTTCACAATTTTCTTTAGCCAATCAGAATAGCGAAACGAATTTTTCACACGTGCGAAAAGCGTTTCGTCCAATCAGAAAACACCTGTGAAAACATATCGGGATTTTCAAACTGGAGGAGCCACTTTCATTCACTACGAAAGTTGTAGGTTTTGACTTTCTTTAAAAAATGTAATATTGATCTTAAACAGCCAACTAACGATGTTAAAACTTCCAAGTCAATTGAGGAGTATATTATCGACCAAGAAAACAAAATCACAAGGGCAAAAACTATTTCTAAAGAGACAAGAAGAAGCACAAAATCCCGGAAAACGTGACCAAATTCTACCGAAAGAACTCAACAGATATTGAGATAATCTATGTGAAATTATTCTTAGTGTCAAAAGAAAATACGGCGAAGATTACGAGCTTTCAATCCTTCGTGGAGTGATTTCAACTTCCATAGACCATCGACATTTGAAAAGTCGTAAATATTCTGTGAGCAGAGAACCTACAAGCCGTGGAGATATCTGGAAACTCGTAGCAAACAACTTGGAAAAAGCAGGTATACTAATCTATTGACGATGTAAACTTGAAAACTTTATTTGTTGAATCAAAGACAGTTCCATATTGATGTTGAAAACTATTTCAAGGTTTATGTCAGTTTAGAAAGTAAGATTTACTTCCATTTTGATTGCAGCGAGCATAAAGTTTAGTCTACGTTCAGTCGGATACGAAATGCAAAACAAACATTTGAGAGCTTCAAATGTACCTGTTCAATGATAAAATAAAGACGTAAATAAAACCTGTTTGATATTGGAGAAATATCTCAGTATGTATATAATAAACAAATTACAAGATGGAAAGTGCTTTTGTATGGTATTTACACACTTGTTTGTTTTCACAAACTCACTCGCTCGTTCGTTTTGTGAAAACAAACTCGTGCGTAAATACCACACGCCATCACTTCCCATTAAGTAATCTTTATATCCTGCTCGATCTTGCGGAAAATCACCTGATTTTTGCCAACTCGGGCCTATCAGTCCTCGAACTAGTCGGCAATATTCCGCGCGATCTTGCAGGATAATTGCTAAATAGACAGTGAGTAGCGAATGTCCAATGACAATCTTTGTTATAGCTACAGTTCCCCGAGTTTGACCAATCAGGAGCCACGATAGATTCGACATGAACGGAAGCGAGGTTACACGAGAACAAGGTTACTAAAATTCAACATGGCGAATGTAAGAAAATTTATCAGCGAATAAGAGCAAGTGAGATAAGCATTGGTCTGAAAGTACAGGGAAACGGTTTAGATTGACTTTATCAAGACAGAAAATATATTCGCTTATGCCTACGGAACACACATGCAAAATTAACAGCGAAACCTTTTCAATCTCGCTTTCTGTGAGCGATTGTTTACCATGTGATGAAACTGAAGATGGGACGTTTTACAAGCAAAAGGTAAAAACATATATCTGAACATCAAAATTATCTTCGATTTGACCTCTTTAAAGCAGAAACGTTATTTATTAGAATACTATAGTACGGTTATACTAACACAATTAGACTACTCGCTCTCAGTTGCTATGGGCGATAGATGACTCGGAGCGCAGTATCAGCCGATAGAAACTTCGAGCTCGTAGTCTAATTATTAAATAGAAAATTCCGTGTCTCACATAATTTTTATTTTTCTTCTCAAATTAAAGATAAGTTATAAACATTCATTTATAGCTTCACTGAGTGGGTCTGGTTTTGAAGTGTTGCCATGGTAACCGATATAATAAATTCGATAAGAAATCCTGTCATCATTTTAGTAGTTTTGAAATTGTTACATGCTTTAGTTATACCTCTTACACACTTGGAAGCAAAAGCCACAAGTTAAGAGTATACCTTCAAGTTACAGATTAAACGTTGCTGTATACTGTTGCTAATAAAGGTTGTACATGGGAAACCTATATACCAAACTGATGCATGCAATGTCTAAAAGTATACAAAAAGTATACTTCAGATGATCGCACTGCAAAATGCATGTACTATAAGTACAGGTATACGAAAAGTTCACTTTCAAGTGCTCCAAATTACTACTACTGAAAGTCGCCACTCATATGAAAAATATACTTTATGTCCTCTCTCTTCATGAAATGGCTATAGATTATACCCCTGATTGCTGCATAGACTGAGCTCTGTTTACTGGGCAATGCAAAGACAACCACAGAATGTTTGGCATATATGGCTATGAGCAAAGGCCCATAGCCGGTAATGAAATCATGACACGTGTTCACTCGTTGAAAAACTGAAGTGAATGATCCAGAGTAACCAAGTGTCACATGACAACCCCATAGCCAGTAGAGGGGGTCAGTGGTAATGGTCTCCTCGCCATACCCAAAGCCACGTGGAAACAAGTTATACAACATCTACTAATATATTAACAAAGGCAAACAAAAGGTAATCAGAGAGAAGACATAAAAGTTATATTCACCAGCAAATATTTCATTTGTGTATATACTGCATAACTACTAATAATATCTAAATCTCAATCGTTAATCGGTAAAGGTTTCCCATCACTACATAAAGTATATTTATGTACAATACAGTACCGCCCAGAAACATATGTACAGTTTCCGCGAATTTTTCGCGAGCATATCGCGAACAGTGTTCGCAATCTGTTCGCGAATTGCTTGCACCATGTTCGCGAATTGCTCGCACTATGTTCGCAAATTGTTCGAGAAAATGTCGCGCAATGATCGCGATCAACTTCTGTGTTCGCAGTTGATCGCGGATTCATCTCGCTCGGTCATATGACTTCGTTGATCATCACGCCACGAAATCAAGCCATCACGCTTGTGTTGTACTACAACAAACACATAACCAAATGCTATGATAAAGCTATGAGGAAACTACATTACAGAAATACGCACAGTGTTTATACTAAACGTCCGTGAATAATTAACAAGTCACACTTTCGGCGTCATAACTCAGGTTGTCGAAGCGGTGAAGTTTTCTTTGATTTTCGTAGCTCTTGTCATAAACGCATCGTAAACTTATTTTAAATGTGAACCTGATGAAGGTTACTCCTGATATCATTAGTCCGCGAGCATCGGGCCACTGAGACTACTAACAAATACACAGAATACACAACGGCTCAGTCCTTTAGGAGCCACCACATGCATTAAAGGCCATTGGCCACATCATGCAATAAGGAAAAACGCTTCTCAAACTCATGCATAATTAATGAGAATATTACAAAGAAAATCACAAGCGTGAAGGAGTTTGGATATGTGATGAAACACTTGCATAAATTATCCAAACTTTCTTCTCTGTTTTCTCTTCAATGGTAAATTTGTTGGAGAAGCAATATACAACACTGTCAGCCGTGTTTTATCACATATCCAAACACCTCGAACTGAGTTTAAAAATCTCCGCTTCGCGTCGTTTTTCAAGTTCAGTTCTCAGTGTTTGGATATGTGATAAAACACGGCTGACAGTGTTGTATATATTACTTCTAAATGATCTTTCCAAGACTCCTCGTGCTAATACTCAGCAATGTTTATTCTCGTGTAACGAATACCATTCGCCCCATGTATATATTTGAAATAACCTTACAATAGCTCGCGCTCATCGCAGGAGGAAACAAAATCTATCATTTCTCTTGCAGTTGTAGATAACAATCGCTTCCCCTGCCCTGTAAATTTATGGGGCGGCCTTCACCCCCTCGGAACCTGGAATAGTTCTGGTTATCCAAACAATGCCTAACCCTGAAACAATACAATCCCTAACCCTTTGTCAGTGCAGTCCAACTGGGGTCCAATAAAATGCAAGGTTTTGAGAGGTGAAGGCCTCCTGAAATTTATCGAACATGCCGTAACTGGATCCAGTTCACCGGAAGTAAATTACACAATTTACCATATGTCATAATTTATTGATTGACATGTACTCTTATATGCAAATTTTGCTTTCGCGCATAAAGGCATAAAGTCACCATCGAAGACTCGCATAAGACTTGACAAAATGCCTTTTTTGTTTCACCTTTTTACCGAATGCTTCACATGTACAATGTCGTTAAAAGTGCTCATCAAAGGACGGATGGATCTTGTACCTAAACAACCCAGGGATATGCGAGTAACAAAACAATTTACAAATTAATTTTGGAAGCGATATTTCTGTTATTGGGCCATTGATATATTCCGTTGCTACGCAACACCGTTGCTACGCAACACCGTTGCTCAGATGTGATTTTGACTTCCGGTTTATGCTAGCCTGAGAAAACAGCCGACTCGGGCGATATGAGTCGGCTGTTTTTTCAGCCTAGTTTTATGCGTGTCCACCGGCCACCCGATAGTTTTAATACTTACATATGTTTGTAAGTTTTATTCGTCGTTTACCTGAAAGGTTTTCATGAATGAATGAAGTGAAGTGTTCAAAAGTCGAAACTAGCCTTTTGTCGCTGGAAAATGAAAAGCTTGGTTTATTGTGTGAAAGAAAATTACTTGACAAGAAACCCAATCCGCTAATTTTGAAGGAATCGTTCAGGACTAGAAAGGCGCCTAACTGTACTTGAACCTAGGGAAAGGGAAATAATTAATAATTTGTACCGAGAAAAAAAGTATAAACGGCAAGTGTACGGCGCCGCCAGTGATGAGTGAAAGCCGATGAATAGGAAAGCAAACTTGTATTGGACTCTCAGATGTAGCCGAGCGCTTCCCGCCGTTGATAGATTGAAATGACATCTAGTAAATAGTATCTATAGTTGTCAAAGATACTGAGAAGCTGAAATGGCTGCTTTCAGCGAGAACATATATGGCTTCTAAAAACACGAAGAAAAGTATGGCCACTCGGCAAGAAGTCAAGTGATTTCCGGTTCCTAAAATCTTAAACATTTTGCAGCGCTTTCACTAAACACCAAACTTTTTCCCGTTAGCATGGATTTGGGAAACCGATAACAAATGCCAAAGTTATGGCTTTTCATTCGCCAAAAAAGCTTAAAATTGGACTGAAAAGTGTTGTAAAATCTTCATTATTTATCGTAATGGCAAACGCATGCTAGGTTTTATGCGCCTTAATTTGTAGGTTCGGAAAATAGTCATAAATTACTAGTAGATCAAAATAGAAATTTTCTGATTTTGTTGACGTCACTTGATGACATCACTTGATGACGTCACTTGATGACGTCATCAGAGTACAATACCTTACCCTTGGAGTCACCTTGGCAATTATTATTGCCCACTGTTTAATTTTCCGGGTTTTGACGAGGCTTCCAACTTTCCCTACTAGCAACGGCCGATTTAAATATGTCAATGGGCCCTTAAAGCGGGGTTCACAGAACAGTTCAGACACAAACAAGTCGGATTGAACCTCGAATATATTTACCCAGATTGACCTGTAAAACCAAATAAACAATTAGTAAACACTACCACAAACGAAAGAAAAATATTAAAATACATCTCGATGTCTTTGAAAATGAGTTTCTCAAAAAATATTACCAAAAGGCTCTCGAAATAACTTGCTGTGCAAGCTTGTAAACAAAATACGAATTAGCAATTAGCGTGCGCTGTTTAACTCGAATCCCGAAGTTTTTTAATACATTGCAGTGGACTTCTTGCACGTTCTTGCAGTGTAGCCGCAAAAAGCCGGTTATGAAATCGTTAAACTTCTTGCGTATTCTTGCAGATGAGCCGCAACAAGCCGGTATCAACGTCTTGCGGGTTCTGGTGCCGCAAAACGTTCTTGCGGGACTTCGTGTGCGTGTATAATTTTTGTGCTGTATTCTAGCTACATGTAGATAGTCGACTAATAACCTCTATGTAATACACAGTCGTATTAGATACTTAGTCGACTATACTTAGTCAGGAGCTATCTTTCGAATAGAACCCAATATGTAAAAATTGAAAATACTGAAGCCAACCCTTTAAGTTTTGTTTGTGGTATTCCCGCCTCAAGGATCAACGCTTGGGCCATTATTATTCCTCCTATACATAAATGATATCTCTAATTCATCAACAAAATTATCTTTCCGAATTGTTGCTGATGATGCCAATATATTTTACTCTTGCAAAAATCCAAAGGAACTTGAAAGAGTTATGAATACTGAATTAAAACATGTTCTCAGTTACTGTAATATTAACAAACTTTCTGTCAACATGAAAAACACTAATTATATGTTAATTACTTCACCCAGAAAGACACTCCCACAAATGAATATTCTAAATATTGAAAGGAAAAAGAACATTAAATATTTAGGAATATACTTATATGAATATCTCAATTGGAAAAGTCAAATCACCCATATCAATAACATGATAGCCAAAAATGTAGGAATTTTCTACAAATTACGGAATTACCTAAGTCTTCAAATGCTAAAACAACTCTATTATACACTTATATATCCCTATTTAAACTATGGGTCCATCAGCTGGGGAAACACATACAAATATGTACTAAACAAAATAAATGCATTCGAAGTATCTTTTTTGCCAACAACAGAGAATCTGCGTCTCCTTATTACCAAATTCTGAGCATTTTAAAATTTTAAAATATTGTTAAGTTGAACATCTGTACCTTAACACATAAACTATACAATAATCCATCTGATATCCCCTCCGTGTTTCACGATTTCCTAATACCTGTAACAAATGTACATAATTACAATACCAGGTATGCAGCAAGGAAAAATGTCTACCCCCCTAAAATTAGAACCAACGTAGGTAAATGTACTTTTAAATACACTGCTACAAAAATTTGGGAAACTATACCTACTAGCCTAAAGCACCTAACAAAAACAAACAATTTCAAAAAACAATATAAAGTTTACCTCCTTAATCATCAAATTTAAGAGCACCATTTTACTTTGTTTATAAATCTTCTCACAATAACTATTTCTCCTTCTAATCCTCTCCTTCTTTCTTTCCTTTTTTTCTCTTGATTTTTTTTTTATTATTATCGTTTTCGTTTTCTCATATTGTAGTTCCTCTCAAGTTCAACTTGTTATTCTAATCAATAAGCAGTGGCCAACTCGAAAGCTTTTAGCTACTTTGACCACTGTACACTAGAATCTTTTAATTTATTCCATGTACTTATTTTGTTTATATATTTTTATCTATTCTCCTTATTGTAAATATTATAAATAGTGTGAAAATAAACTTGAACTTGAACTTGACATGACGTCATACATCCGGGAGATTGAGTGGCGTATTTTCCATATCTTACTCTAGCAAGCGAAAATAAATGCAGAGATGGAGGTTGTTTACCATTTTATACGGAAATTCTGGAAATTTCGGTTGGAATGTAAATGGTAAACGTTTTTTCGGTTCGTCCCGTGGAAAATCAGTCAAAATTAATGGACCTTTCTCAAAAGGTAGTCCGAAATTCCCAACCGGAATTTCCGAATGGGAAATCGTGTACCATTTACAATTCTTTTTGTTGGAACATTTTCTTTGTTGGAACATTTCCGAATGGGAAATCTTGTACCATTTACAATTCTTTTTGTTGGAACATTTTCTTTCGTCAGATGAGCGCTGGCATTGGCGTTGAATCATGAAAAAGCTACCAACGTGATACATCTCACGCGTGAAAAAAACACGATACGCAGCCTCTGATTGGTTTTATATATAGAATGCGAACGAAACGTTACTTTGCGGGATTTCAGTGAGTAAATCTCAGTATGTATATAATAAATAACTTTATGTGAATTAGTATGCAGCCACCATATTAGCATTTCGTAAACGAAAAAGGACTGGAACCCGAGTTAATATATTGATTTAAATTAAAACCACGCTACAAGAAATATCATATCAAAATTAGTGTGCTGGCTGAGTTACGGGACGTTTCGATCAATTTTAACGACGTTGTGTGCTTTCAAAAATCACAAAAATAAGAGAGCTCAGTATCGTTTGGGGCTCTTAATTTTGTAATTTTCAAAAGGTTTCTATTCCGTTCTTAGTTACTCAAACATCTTCAAACTCGGTAAACATACTAATTTCGATATGATGTTTAATGTAATGGGATTTATAACAATTTTAAAAATGCACTCGGTCCCAGTCCTTTATCAATTTACAAAATGGATAATTGGTATCTCAACACAAATAACGACAATACAAATAAGGCTGAATTTCCGATCAGAATCATTGGGTTTCACTTTTAACGATTCACCAATTCTAAATAATGAAATTGATATTTAAGTACTTCGAGTTCTAGGTCATTTTAATATGAAAGCGTGACGCTAAGAGGAGTTTTCATATCATAACATTCAAACCTCCGTAACTCAAACATAAAACAACCTATTGATGTCAGTATAAGCTTCAAAATGTGTAAAATGAATTTTTATTGCTTATGTATCTCACCACCGCAAAATGCTGTTTATATTTAGTACGTTCTTCCAATATATTTCAATTTTACCTGAGTAAGTTGCCGAGCGAAATCGATATTTGTTCTTCTTGCTTATACCAAGAACAAGTACATGTGTAGTCCCCTTAAAAATAACAATACCTGAACATTACTTAATGTGAATTTGGTGTTTATATCTTTTTTCTGCTCGCATTTGCATTATGCTTGAAAATAATTGACTCTCTTGTCAGAACTTCTTACCAGTCCCACCCAACTTCTGTGTCATTGCGAGGCTGGTGCAATTATCCTAAATGAAAACACCGGTATTCCTGTGGTATTCACGGCAGGTAACCACAGGGAGCCCATCTCTATGGACATGACTGTGGAGTGGGCTATAATGCGATCATTCGTTCGTTGTTGTATTATTTAAGGACAGAGACTGGCGTTCATGTTTTGTTGACAATTAAATAACTGTAGATGCACGCGCTGACTGCGATGAAGGAAAACTAATGAATACTGCATTAATACTTTTTCCAGGGATTCAGCTTCTTGACTTGATCTTGCATCAAGGCTACCGATCGGAATTTTGACAAATATTTCCTTTCCCCGGACAATATGTTACAAAGCTTAAACCTCATTCTCCCTCAGCGACGATGTTCTAAACTGAGACAAAGAGATGGCAGAAAACATCCAAAGAAAGCTCACTACGCACGCGTATCTCCTTTCCTATATCATGCATGTTGTTTTCGCGAAATTGCGATATCTTTTACATCATTTATGCAAATCTTAACGAACCGATCAATCAAATAACGCGAAAAGATCCTGGCCACGGAACGTCATCAGTATAGACGTTTTGGGTTGGAATCGCAGAGGTCTCTCTCGAAGGGCTCGTGAGCACTGTCACACAAGCGACACAGTTTCCTTGTTGTCAATCGTTTGCCATTTTGACTAATATCTCTCTACCTACATGTGTAGCTGTGCAAAGGTTTTTCGTGCAACACTGTACTAGGTGACGTCGTTCACGCCATCGGTTTTAAATACGGTGATGTCACGTGATTGCCAATAGCCAATTACCTGCTTCGATTTCTTACAGAGAACGAAGTTTGAATATTAATAACGTATAAACTGGAAGATCATCTTAAGAACGCGTGATTTAATTTCCTTAAAATATCTAACACATTGTGTCTTCTTTTATTCATGGCTTTTGTTTTGCTGGGTGACGCAGTAGTAAGCACTTCTCCCTCATCTGTTCGCCCGGTACGATTAAAAATAAAGAAATAAAAATAAACAACTTTGTTTACGTGCATACTGAAGGGATCTACTAATCGAAGGAATCTACTAATCGAAGGTGTCTACTAATCGAAGGGGTTTACTGATCGAAGGGCTCTACTAATCATATAGGGGTCTACAGGAGCCCATTACCAGGAGCGTCCATCTCCCATACTAGGTCTGTGAGTCAGCGTATGACCGGATTGAGCTATATTTAGAACAGATCTCACGCGGGAGTTCACTTGCCCACATTTTGGGAATCCAATCAAACCATAGTCAGGACAATGCAGCGTTAGTAAAATCACCTCAAAGAACAATAGATAATTCTTAATCTCGATAATTACGGCAAGCATATGCACGATCGCAGCAGAGTCAGAAGGCAGTCACCCAGGAAACGTGTTCTAAAAATAGCTCTAACTGGTCATACGCTGACTCACGGGTATAGTATATATGGACGGTCCTGGTAATGGCTCCTGGGGTCTACTAATCGAAGGTGTCTACTAATCGAAGGGGTCTACTAATCGAAGGGGTCTACTAATCGAAGGGGTCTACTAATCGAAGGGGTCTACTAATCGAAGGGGTCTACTAATCGAAGGGGTCTACTTATCGAAGGGGTCTACTTATCGAAGGGGTCTACTAATCGAAGGGGTCTACTAATCGAAGGGGTCTACTAATCGAAAGGGTCTACTCATCGAAGGGGTCTACTCATCGAAGGGGTCTACTCATCGAAGGGGTCTACTAATCGAAGGGGTCTACTAATCGAAGGGGTCTACTAATCGAAGGGGTCTACTAATCGAAGGGGTCTACTAATCGAAGGGGTCTACTAATCGGTCGAATTAGAATTCCTGATCGCGACGCCATAATGAGTTAAGTTTGCTGGTTTTTCGATTTACCTCCCTACTCAAAAACCAACCAAAATTCTAATTCGATCTTGGAATTATTAGACAGACCCGGGAACGCCTCCGACTGTATCTCGACGCAAAACAAAAACGCCATTTTTCATTTGTTTGAATCTACATTGGAGCTGCCACCCTGGTTCACACTACAGCGCAAGCAACATATGCAGACGAAGTGTCGTAATTGTGGTTATTAATTACGGCAGACCACCCTGGTTCACACTACAGCGCAAGTAACATACGCAGACGAAGTGTCGTAATTGTGGTTATTAATTACGGCGCTGCACGCGTCTGCGTATGTTGCTTCCGTTTATAGTGTGAACCAGGCTTAGGACGGTACACGTAAATATTGAACTTTGACAACCAAGCATTGAGGAACGAGCAATGTTCTCTTGCTAGATGCTTTTCTACATCTTAATCGGACTGTACGAAGTAAGCACAGACATCAGGAATTAGGGATGATTCTTTTTATTGGCCACTTTATTTCTTAATTTTTACATGTTAACAGCGGATCGTTTTTACTTTACACGAAATAGTTATCGGAAACAATAAAACAAGTCTTAAAATAGAGTAACACTAAATAATTAAGAGACTCGCTTTCAGCTCGAGTTTGTAAATCGGATAAAGATCGGCCACTTATTCTTTAAACTATTAAAAAAAGATATCAAACAACAACCACCTTACAACAACGATATTAATAACAATCGTAAAGGATATCTTGGCACTGCTTGATATGCTGCACCGAACTGAGACTGTACTTACAGGATGTGTGTACAGATAGACCATATATGATCTTAGTTAATACTATGGCTCTAAATAAGTGACCAACTTCCCTTTGATTATACCTTCATGCCTTAACTTCCTTATAATATACAAACATTTGTTTCCTTTGATCAGTTTACCTTTAACATGCATAGAGAAGTTGCAGTATGACTGGAATGTTACGCCAAGGATGCTAATTTAATCATACTGCATAATATTACTAATAACATTGATAGACTGGTAAGTGTAGCGTTGACCTTCCTTTTCTAAAACTAGTTTCTTACATTTGGTAGGATTATAAAAGTTTATACTAGTCCGTCTATACCAGTCCATAAAATGCAAGTCTAAAGCTAATGGTGTATTACCCGGTTTGTTCTTGCATACAGTTATTTGCACGTTACAATCATCCGCGTATTTATCAAGTGCTATACAAATGCACATGTTACACTATGTACCCTTTGTTATTACACGATTTGGCCTTGTATACAGTTATTTGCACGTTACAATCATCCACGTATTTATCAAGTGCTATACAAATGCACATGTTACACTATGTACCCTTTGTTATTACAAGATTTGGCCTTGTATACAGTTATTTGCACGTTACAATCATCCACGTATTTATCAAGTGCTATACAAATGCACATGTTACACTATGTACCCTTTGTTATTACACGATTTGGCCTTGTATACAGTTATTTGCACGTTACAATCATCCACGTATTTATCAAGTGCTATACAAATGCACATGTTACACTATGTACCCTTTGTTATTACACGATTTGGCCTTGTATACAGTTATTTGCACGTTACAATCATCCACGTATTTATCAAGTGCTATACAAATGCACATGTTACACTATGTACCCTTTGTTATTACACGATTTGGCCTTGTATACAGTTATTTGCACGTTACAATCATCCACGTATTTATCAAGTGCTATACACATGCACATGTTACACTATGTACCCTTTGTTATTACACGATTTGGCCTTGTATACAGTTATTTGCACGTTACAATCATCCACGTATTTATCAAGTGCTATACACATGCACATGTTACACTATGTACCCTTTGTTATTACACGATTTGGCCTTGTATACAGTTATTTGCACGTTACAATCATCCACGTATTTATCAAGTGCTATACAAATGCACATGTTACACTATGTACCCTTTGTTATTACACGGTTTGTTCTTGTATACAGTTATTTGCACGTTACAATCATCCACGTATTTATCAAGTGCTATACAAATGCACATGTTACACTATGTACCCTTTGTTATTACACGATTTGGCCTTGTATACAGTTATTTGCACGTTACAATCATCCACGTATTTATCAAGTGCTATACACATGCACATGTTACACTATGTACCCTTTGTTATTACACGATTTGGCCTTGTATACAGTTATTTGCACGTTACAATCATCCACGTATTTATCAAGTGCTATACAAATGCACATGTTACACTATGTACCCTTTGTTATTACACGATTTGGCCTTGTATACAGTTATTTGCACGTTACAATCATCCACGTATTTATCAAGTGCTATACAAATGCACATGTTACACTATGTACCCTTTGTTATTACACGATTTGGCCTTGTATACAGTTATTTGCACGTTACAATCATCCACGTATTTATCAAGTGCTATACAAATGCACATGTTACACGATGTACCCTTTGTTATTACACGATTTGGCCTTGTATACAGTTATTTGCACGTTACAATCATCCACGTATTTATCAAGTGCTATACAAATGCACATGTTACACTATGTACCCTTTGTTATTACACGATTTGGCCTTGTATACAGTTATTTGCACGTTACAATCATCCACGTATTTATCAAGTGCTATACAAATGCACATGTTACACTATGTACCCTTTGTTATTACACGATTTGGCCTTGTATACAGTTATTTGCACGTTACAATCATCCACGTATTTATCAAGTGCTATACAAATGCACATGTTACACTATGTACCCTTTGTTATTACACGATTTGGCCTTGTATACAGTTATTTGCACGTTACAATCATCCACGTATTTATCAAGTGCTATACAAATGCACATGTTACACTATGTACCCTTTGTTATTACACGATTTGGCCTTGTATACAGTTATTTGCACGTTACAATCATCCACGTATTTATCAAGTGCTATACAAATGCACATGTTACACTATGTACCCTTTGTTATTACACGATTTGGCCTTGTATACAGTTATTTGCACGTTACAATCATCCACGTATTTATCAAGTGCTATACAAATGCACATGTTACACTATGTACCCTTTGTTATTACACGATTTGGCCTTGTATACAGTTATTTGCACGTTACAATCATCCACGTATTTATCAAGTGCTATACAAATGCACATGTTACACTATGTACCCTTTGTTATTACACGATTTGGCCTTGTATACAGTTATTTGCACGTTACAATCATCCACGTATTTATCAAGTGCTATACAAATGCACATGTTACACTATGTACCCTTTGTTATTACACGATTTGGCCTTGTATACAGTTATTTGCACGTTACAATCATCCACGTATTTATCAAGTGCTATACAAATGCACATGTTACACTATGTACCCTTTGTTATTACACGATTTGGCCTTGTATACAGTTATTTGCACGTTACAATCATCCACGTATTTATCAAGTGCTATACAAATGCACATGTTACACTATGTACCCTTTGTTATTACACGATTTGGCCTTGTATACAGTTATTTGCACGTTACAATCATCCACGTATTTATCAAGTGCTATACAAATGCACATGTTACACTATGTACCCTTTGTTATTACACGATTTGGCCTTGTATACAGTTATTTGCACGTTACAATCATCCACGTATTTATCAAGTGCTATACAAATGCACATGTTACACTATGTACCCTTTGTTATTACACGGTTTGTTCTTGTATACATTTATTTGCACGTTACAATCATCCACGTATTTATCAAGTGCTATACAAATGCACATGTTACACTATGTACTCTTTGTTATTACACGATTTGGCCTTGTATACAGTTATTTGCACGTTACAATCATCCACGTATTTATCAAGTGCTATACAAATGCACATGTTACACTATGTACCCTTTGTTATTACACGATTTGGCCTTGTATACAGTTATTTGCACGTTACAATCATCCACGTATTTATCAAGTGCTATACAAATGCACATGTTACACTATGTACCCTTTGTTATTACACGATTTGGCCTTGTATACAGTTATTTGCACGTTACAATCATCCACGTATTTATCAAGTGCTATACAAATGCACATGTTACATTATGTACCCTTTGTTATTACACGATTTGGCCTTGTATACAGTTATTTGCACGTTACAATCATCCACGTATTTATCAAGTGCTATACAAATGCACATGTTACACTATGTACCCTTTGTTATTACACGGTTTGTTCTTGTATACAGTTATTTGCACGTTACAATCATCCACGTATTTATCAAGTGCTATACAAATGCACATGTTACACTATGTACCCTTTGTTATTACACGATTTGGCCTTGTATACAGTTATTTGCACGTTACAATCATCCGCGTATTTATCAAGTGCTATACAAATGCACATGTTACACTATGTACCCTTTGTTTGTACGGACTTACCCAGGATTCTAAATTAAATTTGTAATAAATCGTATTCATACTACGCGAGAACCACCCTGCAGCTTAGTACCAAATGGAGTCAACTAGAAACACATATGGGCGTGTGGGGTTTATAATAAATGAGGGAAACTCGACGAGGAGTGGAGTGGAAGTGTCCGGGTTTAATGGCTATTCCTGAGTGTGAAACTAGTGTCTCCACAAAAACACTGGTTATTTAAAAGAACGGGATTTAAGATTTCTATTTTAAAGTACGAAGATAAACATTGTCCCATGTGGCCAATAACTGCACAACATAAAATGCAAAAGTATTGAAACTTGGCATAAATATATCTCAAGACAAAGAACTTAAAATATGGTATTTTAGCTGTAACGATTGAAAATGTGACGTCACTAAGAACGTGAAATTGGCACAAAAATATTTAAATTTGATTTTATTAACCATTTAAATATCATAAAAAGGATTAAAGTTGTGACCAATAAAATATGTTCAAATTTCCTGCGAAACAAACCAATCTTTTCGTTTAGGGATATTTTCAGATTTCCACATTTAACGAAATGTGAAGGGTTCAAAGTGGATCGTAAATCAAAACGAATTTGTAGATTTTTAGAATTCTTAACAGTATTAAGTTTCGCCTAACCACATATCGTCATAGTTGCCTGCCTCCCGACCAGTGGTAGAGATCCGGTCTGGTGAGCGGGAGGTCCTCGGGATTGAGTCCCCTGGCCGCAACCTTAAGAAGGGACGTATATAAAGGAGTCGTAAAATAACCTATTCTGCTCTTTCGTGAAAGAGTAGGAGATGGTCTCCCGGCAGAACAGCCTGGTAATCTGGAGATACTAACAATCACTCATGATTGTAAACTGCAAGGCAGCACATTGCGCCACAACCGCACTCCATATCTTAATACCTAAAATTTACTATAAACAAACTAAATGATTAACTTTACTTTTTACTTTAAATATTACGTAACAATTACGTCTATCTGACGTCATATAGAGCTAGGGGTTAAGCAAAAGTCAACAACAAAGCTTTACTTGTTCAAATGCATGTATTTATGCTCGTGCCGATTTTTACAGTATTTGCATTGCAAATAATTTCATATTCCACACTTGTTAGTGTTTCTTCTATTGTATCTGTACCATATATAAGATACTTAGATTAAGCGTTCTTCACTCTCAGAGCTACACTACTATGAATGACTCGACAGTTAACTAAGTCCGGTAGAGATAAATCTCACGGTACCCAAAGCGATTCGACGACATAGTGAATCAGTTGAAGTCTTACTTCGAGCCAAAGTTTAGAGAACGTTCAGACGACCAGATAAGTATACCACTTCATTATCGAAAAAGCTGAAGTCGGTTAACCGGTTAGTTTCAAGTTCAACGGTAGCAAGAAACAGTTTGAGTTTAATTCGGAAAACCTTGAGCAGGTCGCACAAATCATATATCTTGTTGGTTCCTTGAAAGACATTATGAATCTCGAGGAATCTGAAATAGTGAAATTGCTCAACTGATTTTCGCAAAAGAGAAACAAACAGATCAGGTTGCAGACAAATCAGTAGCCGGTGGGCCGCTGTAGATGAATACCTTTCAGACGAACTCGCCTAGTTACTAGGATCTGAAGACGAAAATAAGATTCGATCCGCAGGACAGGGGACCTAAGCTAAGTATTGAGTATTTCCTTGTGTAGTTGATTCATAATAGAGTTTTTCTTTCCCGCCAATTTTACCCGTTCTTTGTTATTCTGATATTTTGTCAAAGAACTACACTAGTTCTGTATGCTCCTACCTACCAATAATAATAAATGATATTATTATATTGTTGTACTGGTTTTGTAAAGGGAGGACTAGAGCATAAAGAAGTTATTTTTGGAACAGAGTAGAGAAAATGAAGTAATTTTCCTCTTTTTGTTTTATTACCTTAATTGGAAAATAAACCTAAAGTTTGATTTTCTATGGAAATCGAACAATTAAATTCCTAATTTTCCCTTACAACTTTCGTTCTTTTCATGCAAATCAAATCGATCGAGTTCAAGCTTTCCCACTTTCCCACCTCATTTTCTTATTCCTCAGTTTGGCGCGAAATTCAAATGTATATGTTGTGGTTCAATTATTACCTCTGGTACAAATATATTTGAACCAGTACAAATTTATTGAACCAGTACCATTTTTTTGAACCAGTACAATTTTTTTGAACTGGTTCATTTTTTCAAGATTCTAAAAAGGGATTTTCTATTTTTTTGGGATTCATAAAAAAAAAGGGGTTTAGTTTTTTTGAAGGTGATTTAAAAAGAAAAAAAAATCCACCCACCTCTCCCCTACAAAATATTTTTTGTCAACCCTCCCCTTCCCTCTACTTTCTACCCTCCCTTCCCCAGTCCTATCCCCTTTTTGCCTTGTCCCACACCTGACACACGTTACTGTACCACTTACCTTGACGGTCACCCATCCACTTACTAACCTCGCCCGGTTCAGACAGGATCACGAGGAATGCCTGGTAGATGATGATCCAGTCGATTAACGCACTGCGCCACAGAAGCGCTTGTTGATTTTTACACCACCGTTTATTCTATAGCTGACTAATCGTCGAATCCAGTCCCTCTCCTTATGCTTATTTGTTTCCAGTCTCTTAATTTTATTCGCACATGCGCACTGCTAACAAAATCGGACTTGGAAATAAAATTACATGGACGCCAACACGGACAAAACTGTATTATACGCCCGGGATTATACGACCCCTTAAACAGACGAAGTTTATGTTGACTGCATTCTTTTATGAAAACTGCAGCAACTCAGGGGAAGTAAGATAGCTAAATCCAGGAAAATACATTGTTTATAGATGATCAGATGTACTTTACGGCTCCACTCGAACTTCGAAACAAACGGGAGACGATTTCCCCCGGGCGTAGAGGGAGGTTGAGTTCGCGGTGTCACAGACATAATTACACGGAAAATTATGCTGGGAATTTTAAACTAACTAAAACCCTACCCTGAACCATAAAAAAAACCTAACCGGTCAGTAAACAAGATCTTACCCACCTAGAGCTAGGGTTCTCAAGAAAAACTCGCAAACTCAACCTCCCTCTACGCCCGTGTGAAATCGTTTGCCGAAAGAAACAAACTGTGTCAACCGAGCCGGCTTTTACAGAGTAATCACAGCTGCGGCGGAGCTAAAAGAAAGCAAAAGAAAAGCGAATCACCTGACTATACCATTGTATCTGGAAGAAGACTTCTACGAAAGAGCTAATAAAGAATATATTAAAGTATTAAACGAGTGTAAATGATCTTGAAGTAACCCCTCGTACTTGTTAGACTCAGCTTACCAAATGAATTAAAACACTGACTAGAAGTACTCGAAGTAGAAGAAAATGCGAGTACGCAAACAACATACTTCTAACTAATCCACAGATCAAATTGGAATTTGGCGTGTTAGCTGTTGTGGATGGATCAAGGAAGCCGGAGAAAAACCCTCAGAGCAAGAGCGAGATAATATGGCACCATGCGCCACCCCGACTCAAAGAAATGCTGTAACTATTCTCTTGTTCTCTCATCAAAGAATCACCCACAGAGGATGTGAAAAGATGCAAAAATGGATAAATGATCAAGAACTACACAGAAATAACGTAAAAAATACAACATTTCTGTTTCGCTTTGCCTTTTCCAAGTGGAGTTCACAAGGGCCAATAACAAGCAGATTTATTAAAGCCAGTTAGCACTCCTCCCTATAACTCCAAGCAAACTCAGTCATTCCTAACACAATCCAAGACCTATATAAACCGAACATTAAAAAAAAAATTACTTCGGTAAACCAAAGTGCTCACTAATTTAGGGTTTTTAGAGCTAGTCACTAAATTAGGCTTTTTAGGGCTAGATCACTGAACAACACAAAAATTATGCTTCTTCAATGGTCATATGAGCTAATCCAAACCCTACCCCTACCTTTAAAAACACCCTAACCGTCAACAACAGGTGCTCACTGATTTAGGGTTTTTAGAGCTATAGTCACTAAATTAGGGCTAAGTCACTTGTAATGCTTCTTCAATGGTCCAGAGAACTAATCCAAACCCTTACCCTGCATTTAAAAACACCCTAACCGTCAATTTAGGGTGTTAGTTGTATAGTTTTCTGTTTATATTCATATTAAAATACACCAATGCGCAAAGTAACTCTGTTACCAGTACATTCCAGCTATAAAATAAAAGATGAACACAAACAAGGTATAAAGGTATTTTTATTCCAAAGTGCTTCTCAGTGTACTATCATATTTTCTTACATGGAAAGCCTATCATAAACCTTACCCCAAACTACAAGTTCACACTTGTAAATAAAATTTGAACTGATTCAAAAAAATTGTACTGGTTCCAAAAAATGGTACTGGTTCAAAATATTTGTACTGGTTCAAAATTTTTGAACCAAAGATAAAATTGAACCACAACATATACAGTGACGTCTCATTGTCAATCATCCACCAAAAAATCTAGCTACAAAAATACCTCATCTATCACTTCATGCCAAGTTTTATTTCATTCAGAATGTCGTACATCCTTCTACGAAGCAAGCGGGAAAGCAATTACCCATTTTTGATGATGGAGAAATTAAATCTGGCGTGGCACGTGTTTATGTGCCTAGCCTGTCATCAAATAACTGAGTAGAAGGTGCTGTCTTTACATAATACAGTAAACGGTTAGACCTTCACGTCTTGTCGGATACGGACGTAAAATCGTAGGACTAAGTCAACACAGGGCCATGTGCAAGATTACTGAGCTACATGTTAGCTGTAAACGTGTTACCCTCTATAAATAAAGTGTCTTTACTTTACTTTATAAACACAGTAGGACTAAGTCAACAGAGGGCCATGTGGAAGATTACTGAGCTACATGTTAGAGGTAAACGTGTCACCCTCTATAAATAAAGTGACGTTACTTTACTTTATGCGATTATTTTGCAGGAGAAAGAACACAACTGAGTAAGTACTAAAATAGCGCCGGTTTTAGCAGGTTTTCGAGTTAAATAACATAATGCACAAAAACTATGTTAGAAAAAACTGAAAGGGGAACTGAATCCTAAAATGATCCCAACGACTATGCAAAGACGTATCCGAAAGAAATAAGTTACGCATATGGGCTTTTGTCACACGGCGGCCATGTTGGCTTGAAACAATAGATTTCCCACGTGTAGCCTCGTACTGAGCAGTTTCAGAACGATTGTCCGTTGATAAATCTAGCTTGTGTGGCGGCTCAATTCAGTGCAAATTACCCATATCGTACGTCCACATACCAAGAAAAAGCAATCACACCTCGAGCACAAAGAAAACACAATGGACAGCAATTAATTAGGAGCCGTTGGTCAAGCTATTCAATGAATGCAGGATGTTAAAACTATAATTTATTCCCCATACCTGACGTCACAAATCACCAGACTTGAGCCCACTGTACACAGCGGAGGTTGTGAGGAAGATTTCAGATTTTCTTTTCTCCGAAGGCAACATAGAGAAATAAAATAATATCAGAACTTTCATCTTTCAAATAAATGTTTGCATGGTCGTTGGGCTGATTTAGGGTCCAGTTCCGTTTAAAGCAGCGCAGCTCCTTAAAGTTATTGTAAACTACAACAATTTCCTGAAATGAAGATTTAAATCTTTGTTCATTTTTATTAGTTATTTAACCCGGATACTGACAATTTATCGTCCGCATTTTGCAGGACATTTTACTTCGATTGCCCCATGAATATCAGAGATCAAATCAATCCAATTAATGACGTTTCCCCTCCCCGATGGGCACTCATTGGCAAGCTTCAAAATATCCCCAACAGGGAGGATGTAGTTCCAAAGATTCACACTCGTCAAGTTTCCGTTAAAACTTTGAAGTCTTTCGAACTTCCCTGCATAGTAGAGATCCGTGTCTTGGCCAAGCACTACATCGCCTTGCGCGTAATTGAATCTAGTACCGAATCCGGTTCCCGTGGCTGCAATGGCGCCATCAATATAGAATGTCCAGTTGCCAGCGGTACTCTCCCATGTCACGCAGATGTGGTGCCACTGCCCATCGACAACTGATGCTGTAATGATTCTGTTTAGAAAAAAAAATTGAAAACGCGTAGGATTGAGATATACGCAAGTCACTGAAAACACTGAACCTCCAGTTCCAGTCTCGCATGGAAGTTTGTTCATTTCAGGCAAATAACAAATATATGAAGAGCATATATTTGTTTATTTTGTAACATACACAAATATATCATTTATATCTTCACGTGTGAAGATATCACTTTTTAGAAAGAAATATACACTGGTATTTCATCGATAATTATATATTAAAAAGTGGTATTTCATGGCTCGATCAGGCAGTAGAAATGCAGGGAATTTCGCGCCATTTTTTTATCAGCCAATAAGAATTCAAGACTTTGAATACATAATTAATCTGCAGACGTGTCCGCTACTCGAAACTTTTGTTTTCCGAGAAATCAGTTCGCAGTCTATCTTCCGGAGCAGTCATCGTGCCGTAAGTTACTTTGATTACGTGATAAATATTTCAGTAAAGACAACATGGTTATTTCATGGTTTTCTAATGGAATACAGGCGAAAATTTCACTCGGAATTCATATTATTTTAGTATACAACTCGCTAAAGGCTCGTTATAAAGCAAATAATACAAATGTATCATGAAATATTTGCCCGTATTCCATAGAAACCCAGGAAATAACCAGTAAATATTCCACTGCTTCCAAGGAACTGCATCGGTGAATGTTGCTGCTGTTGTGAGATCGTGGTTAAATGATTCACGGCTGGAGAGACAACTGAACAGGTTGAATCGGTTGAACAGGAACAAGTGTTTAACCATAATCTCTTGGTGGATTGTTGCTGTCAAGAGGCGATTAGGATGATTCAGAATTGCAGGCCGAAGACAACATTCAAAACACATACGAAGCTGTGCCGCCGAAGGCCCCGGTGTTTAGTGCTTTATGCTATCTTCGTTTCTGTGACCTAATATCTTCATTTTGCGTGGTGGGGATCTGAGCATCCGATCTCAGAGAAATAGCAGTATAATAAGGAAATATAAAAATTAAATGATGCTGAATAAAAACATATATATAAATGTGTAGAAAATGAGGTGAAACATTGAGCTAGTTTTTATCACGTCTATTGATACCATGAGGTTTGTCGGCAAAAAACGCACTTTTAAGTTAATAAATTAAAATGTATTTAACGGCACTTGTGCGAGATCCGTAGTGTTCTTAGCAAAACCTGTTTGTAAATGCTATTTTACACCTCCAATCGATTGTCAAACTTTCTAAAACAGCGTATTGGAGTTTGTTTGCCATCCAGTAAAGCCTTTCCCATGGGATCACGAGCGCAGTTCATTGGTTATTGAAGTGATATATATCAGCACGTGACTGTTTCGTGCAAATCATCTGTTCCTCTCTGGCTATATCAGTATTGGCGAAAAATGCGTTTATACCGGAGTGATAAAATTAATCGAATAACCTTTTTTGATAAATTACTAAAATTACTCTTTTGATAAATTACATGACTGATGACGTCATTCAGGTAATTGGTAGGTGTTGTTTGTTCACTGCTAGATTGATCGATGATACACTACTCGACCAAGTAGTGTTATTACATTTCCTGTTGAGTGTTATTACATTTCCTATTACAAATCCTGTTGATTTTTATTACATATCCTGTTGTTATTACTGATCCTGTTGAATTTTATTACATATCCGGTTAGTATTACATTTCCTGTTGATTATTACATATCCGGTGTGATACAACTTCGACTTCTAGTCAAAGCTAACAGTTTGCTCATCATTAATGCAAAAGAAAACTAACAAACCATTCATACTCTACAGCAATTTGTCGAAACTCGGAAGTCGAAAGAAACCTGTGTGTAATAATCTTGATTCACTTTTAATAAAGTGTCTAGTACGCATGCGCTCCATTTTCCCGCTGTTTTTTAGGGCTAACTTGTGGTTACAGTTCACAGGTAAATATGAAAAGAAGATAAACGGGAGAAAAAACTAATTTGTCGATTTCATCTAGTAACCAGACCCCAAATGTTTCTTATTCCGCATGTTCGGCGAAAATATAGGACTCTGGAATAATACGATGTTTGTGTAATTCTAATTGACTGTTCTGAAGAATGCAATTTCACCGGAAGTCAAATATGAAGCCTTTCTGGAGTTTCTATCACTACCGGACGAACTTCCAAATCCAAACTATTAAAAACCTAGTCGGGTTCGATTCTCGCTCAGCGCCTCAGGCTAGATTTCACTCAGTCTCGTACCCAGAGCTCATCTCCACAGAGAGAGCTCTGGTAACAGCCATTTTTTGGTCCTTGCTGATTGGCTGAAATGATAACGCATGCGTAAGAATCAATCGAAATACTTAACCGTGATTGGATAATTGTTACTTGTCATGTAAATAATAAACTTCGCGCATAGGGCATGCTGGCCGAAGTACAGAGAGGCTCATCGAAAATGGCGGATTGAGATTTGTGTAGCCACCGAATGTAAAGAAAAGAGAAATATCAACGTAGAACTCTGTTCTGAATAAGTTCAAGCTATTTCTGTGGTTGCACAGGAGCGTAAGGACTGTCTCTGTGTTTTTCCTACCGCTACGGGATACAGAAACCACTTGTTTACCAGCTTCTGGCGTCTGCAATTGTCTCCGAGTTCGACTGCAGACTGCAGTGCAGCTTTTATACAGCTTTGAACAGTCGTTTATATCCCCTTTGTCTTTGGATGCTATACAACGGAGGACCAGATATATAAGTGAACTCCTGATTACCATGCAGTGATGATCAATCAACAATCAAAGGCAATAAGGAATTTTATCGACGAGGCCAATTCTTGGACGGTCATGATCACAGATCAGTAGTCTTAGCCTGAAAATTATGCATGTACAGCTGCCTTCTCAGCTCGTTCCAAGGGTCCACTCCGCTGTATTTCAGCAGATTTCAGGCTGAGGCTTAATGCTTTATATTTAAATTTATACACAGCATTCATATTTAGATTAGAATTTGTTTTTTCTTGTTGAAACCGATTGGTACTGTACACTATTGGATGTGGGTAGAAAAAGAAACAAACCTTTGAATTTCAAGCATTGTGTATTTCACAGTTCTGGTGGTGACTTATTTTTATTATCAACATGAATATTTTGCAGTGTCTTGCTGGATTTTTGTCTACCGTTAAACCTGGGCCTTGAATCTACATCTACATGTTATTTAGTCGGTAATAAACCGTATGGTTATCACACCAACTGTACAATATATAAAAATAAAATCAATGGCTTAGTTGCAGAATAACCCCCTCTACTCAAAATATCACTTGAAAACTGAGTTTCTCTAGTACTTAGGGGTCATCAACAAATTTAAAAAAATCTTACCATCTTGGGAGGAAGGGTATTGGCCTGGGCATTAAGAAAATATTTTTTGGGGTACTTTAGGAATAACTTTATTGCACAATTTTATATGAAGTGTATGTTAAGGGGGGAGCAGGGCTTAACATCCAAATGACAGTAAGATTTTTAAAATTTGTCTATGCCCTTAATACAAGATGAAAAGAACTGTATGATGAATGATTACCAGCACCTGTCAAGCCTTGTAACAAGAATAAGCATCCAGTATCTGAATATCAGAGAGTAAGTTGCAAAAGTAATACCGTAAATTATTATTATAAAACTTGTTAATAATTAATGAAGGAAAACAAAGAAAATTAATGTTTCGAGTTGTTTTGGCACTTGGACTTCAACACTTGTTTACTGAGTAGTTGTAAATCTAATACAGATTCATCTTGATTTACATAAACTTGCTGTGATTTTAATAATTCTAAACCATATACTCTGGCTCAAGTTTGTAAATCTGATAAAACATGGCCACTCGCTCTGTATCTATTACAAACTAAAAAATCTAGTGTCTATCCAAGTTAGTGAATTATCCTTTGTCATGGCTTTAGGCCTTTAGCCATATGAATAATGTCAACAAGATGAGAACCAATGTTATCATCCATAGATCTGAGGCAATTTTCATTACTTTGAGATACTATTTCGAACACTCATTTCAGTGTTAGATCAAGGGTTCCAAATAGTTACAAAGAAACAATTAATCCCAAGGGCTGTAGCCCTGATGGATTTGTTGTTTCCGAGGTTTGGAACCCCTGATCAAACTGATGCAATCACTTTTCATACGTCGAATGACAATACCTGTATTCTTGGGTCATTAGGAAGTATTGTTTACCAGTATTTTGCTGTTTAACTGTTATTGATCCCCAAAATTAAAATTTCATAATTTCTCCTTTGTTAAACACAATTTTCTGCTGTGGCCACATCAGAAGACTTGGAACATTGTAGGCATTGTATGCAAGTGGTTTAAGCACTTAATTATATTCTGAACAGTAACAAAATTGTAATTTTATCTTCAAGGTGAAAGGAGCCTGGGGCCAAGTGTTTCCATGGCAACATAAGTTCCACAGTGATGTGTATTTTCTTTAGTACTACATGTACATATGTGCAAAGTTTCAATTGTTTTTACCCACTATTTGCCGAGATTTTATTCGTTTTGTGATTTGTCTCCAGGCTCTATTCATAATTAATCATTAGGAAGTATTGTTTGCCTTGTTGCATACAATATTATTGACAATTGAAGGGGTCCATGCAAGAATAACATAAGTGACTTCTGATAAAATTCCAAATTATTTTTGATGTTCTTTGTTTTCTGAGAATTTAGAACTTGATCAAAAGTCTCTTATGCTGTTCTTGCAAACACCTTCAATTATATTTTCTCATGGTCATTTCAACAAAATAATGGTCTGATAGTGTAGTAGACACAGCAGAAGCTAGCAGTCAGGAGTATAAATCACAAGGACGATGGTTTGAGCCACACTCTAGATGCTGATTTTTATTTCCATCTTGTCCTTTACTTCCCTTCATGTAAAGTCATACTTACATCGTAATATTGTAGCTTACTGGAAGTCAAAATTCAAGTGTCCTAATTAGTGTTTAAACCTTGATCTGGCATTTCATTGGATATCAAGAATCACTAGTACTTGTCTAGTGATCTTGATCAGACTGTCATTTTGGATTGGATATCAAGATTCAACAATTGATGCATGTGACAAGTCAGTGCCATACAGCCTTTACCAGGTATGAAACCTCATGCACATGAAATGCATCGCTGGTATTTGCTGCTTCCCTCATTAATTATTCATGAGTCTGAGAAATATATTTACAGGACATTCAATCTCGTTGTCTGCAAAATAAGATTTAAAATGTATTAGAATATTACATATACATGTAGTCCACATTATTATAACAGTTAACTACATGACCAACTTTGTGCTGTCACCATCAGTTTTAAAGTACAAAGTCATTATTGGGAACATATGGTTGGTAGAAAAATTACGACGGCATAATGCTAGATCAGAAAAAGCACATGGTATTGACATGATCTGCCCTTTACAGGGCTATCAACTAATTGAATAGAAACCCCTCACTCCCTCGTTCAATGTCCAAACCATGTGATTACAACTGCAGTTACTTATTAACAATGACAGGTCAATAATTTCTTAATGTTTGTAGGTTCCAGTTGTATTAATCCTTTCAGTTTAAATTATCAAATTCTCAAAGAAAACAGCAGAAAAAAAAGTTAAACAATATATTACATTCACTGTACTTCACAATCTTAATAAATATAGTGATACTTACTGCCACGTCATCCATTGTCATTAATGTGCCAACCAGAGATCCATTGGTTCCTGACACAAAGTGGCCTTTTGAAACCATGGTTGGTACATTAGCATAATAATTGTAATGTTTATCAACACGAAGTATCGCTGTAGTGTTGTTTCAATAATTTGATTGGTACATTATTAGCCAGACAGGTAGTTATTCAGAAACTTGTATTACAGTTATAAGAATAGTATTTAGAAACATGTTTTCTTTTCAATCTTGGGAGAGTCAGGTTTGTAGTGGTTATTCCTAAATAAATTTAACTTATCCACTTTCCCAAAAATGACTTGTGTTAATTGCCAGTGCAGTGTTCATTCAGGGGAATTTCATATGTCAATACATGTTTTGGTGGCTGCATATTTATTTATAGAAATCCTACTGAAATACACGTGCAATGCAGCCATATATAGACACTTCTACGTTTGGGTGTTGTTTTTAGCATGATTTATAGGTCATTGACTCCATATAAATTAAGCTGTGATTTTCTTTAGATTTTCTGGCTCGAAGGCAATCCAGCTTGCTCATAGTTATATAAATCAGTAAGCTTAAATAATATGCAGCTTGCCCAAGAAGTTCCAGCTTATTTTCCTAAGTTTGCTTTGCTTTTCCGGCCCCCCCAAAACATTTATAGTGAAAATCAGTTCTGCTAACCTTTGCAGTATTTCTGCCTTCTGGTCCCGACTGCATCGTCGGCTATTTTATGGCTTTGTGCCGGAGTTCCCATCTTTTTCCTTGTACTGAGTAGACTGGTGGAAGGAGAACTTGGGTTTCGACTGTTCCAAACGCTCCTCATATCTTCTGCCATCCTGGGACGATCGATTTTTCATGGCTTCCTTTTTGTACGAGTGGATTTATTTTGACCGGAAATCGACTTCAGTTCCTCGTTTTCGAAAAATGATTCCTACGCATGCGTTTTGTTTTAGCCAATCAGCAAGGACCAAAAAATGGCTGTTACCAGAGCTCTCTCTGTGGAGATGAGCTCTGGGTACGAGACTGGATCTCACTCGAAGGGTGACGTAATGATAAGCATGCGCAGTGTCACAGGAAGTCCGTGATTCGCTGAATTCCGGGACCGGATATATTTTCGTCGAGCATGCGCAGTAATGGATTCAACAGAGTTTTGACATAATTTATACAGCTTTTATCAAATAGCTTCAAATCGATTTCGAAAGCTTATATCCCAAGGAATGTTTTAAGAACAACAACTTTCTTAACAGTGAGTATTCTATCAGGTAAGAAAAGTGAGGTACTTTCTAGAATTTGACCTTATTTACTAAGGCCGTGGTCACACGTGAGCTATAACTCCCGTGCTTAGCTATGTTGTTATGGTGACAGCGCGCTAGAGCTGTGCTAGAAGTCTGACCCGTTTAGCAAGCACTTGGAATTCGTGCTTGAAATTTGATGCATTTCTCTTATACTTCAAAAGTGCCGCAGCATGTTTCTAGCTAGCAAAAACTTGATTTGAGCGCTGCTAAGAAAACATTATTTGACATATACGTCAAAATAATGTTTGTTTTAGCTCCAGGGTACAAAGCTCGAGTGACCTTTGCTTGTGCCTCACCGTGCTCAAGCTCTCATAATAGAACAATTGCCTCAGTTATCGAGGCAAACAATTGCCTCAGTTATCGACCCTCGTTTGATGCTTTCTCCAGTGGTCAGGAATTCGGCTAACCACCGAGAACAGCAGCAGGGACACCCGATACTACCTGGCGGAAATTCGGGAGGCAAAAGGTATAAGAAGGCGAAACAGTGGAATAAAAAGAGTGGGAACTCTCCACAGTCGTGCCCACACTACGACGAATTTGATGAAGTTTTGGGAGAAATGCCTATTATCACAATCCCTGGGGTTATCCAGTGCGGGACACAAGAGAACACAGAAACAAGCAAAGAAGAGCTAAAACAAATACGAATTTCGTGTCACTCTCCATGATGAAATGAAAGATGAATGAAAGGTTGCGTGTACTATCAGTTATTCTGAAGGTTTCACAGTAATGACAACTCGTCAATTAACAACTACCGATGGATTCCAGCAGTTTCTCGAGCGCAAGCTAAAGCTAATCCAATTAGCAATGATCTATAGCAAAACATCTACAGCAAGTCTGACCATGGCCTTTTAAAAGTTGTCTTGCTTTACGGGTTAACAAAACATCGATTTGACAGAGCTAAAACCTCTCTATATCAAACCGGAACAACATGCCTAGGATCGGTATATACATTACATTAAAGTATGAGGGCGGGAGAAATTGTGCGAATTAAAGAAATGCATCATTCCTATATTAATTATAATCTAAGTTCTTAATCCTTGGCGATAATAAAGAAAGCGACTTTATGCTAATTAGATCGGTTTACTTCATTTTGCTTAGATTTCTGGTAATGTCGAAATGCGAGGATTGAGCCTTGAATTTTTCTCCCGATAGGTATAGTGCACTCAGTACTTCAGATCTTACTGCATCAAACTCAGTACGTTAGTGTTACTGCATATGAAGTTTAATTTGGATATAATACCTTCTAAAGGTAGCAAGCAGCATGGTGATTTGATTTATCTGTAACTGTATACTGAGTGAATTGCCACTTTTTTCTGTTGAGATGCTGATTGGAAATTGTCCAGCTGATCCATTAGTGTGCTCGGTTTGTGTCCAAAGTGACACAGTGAAGGCAGTCATGTTGAGATATTTCTTAAACAACACATAATCCAAGTGTAAACTACGAGGGAACTGCATGACAAAGTTTCCTAAGAAGAGAGAAACAAATACTGGAAATAAATAGATTTCAAACATAAAACTTTACAAGTGGAATCAACGCGATGTCAGCGCGGAAGACGTGAAAAGAATGAAGAAGCTAATGTAGTTTACTTAAATACTCTCTGTGGACGGCTACGCTTTGTGCGACTCAAGATAATTTCAGGCGAGTCCTCTATGTAGGACAACATGAATTGTTATCAAAATACGATAGAACTAACACAACACAAAACAATAGAACGAAATACACAATACAATAGAACACAATACAATTTGGTAGCAATTCATGTCGTCCTACATGAAGGGAGAACCGAATTTCGTATGATATAAAATTCCGAGCTTGAATGCTTAAAAATAACAACGATGTAATTTAGTATTGTTTTTAGTAGTCACAGAAGGTATGTAACAATAGCTATACATTGTACCCTCGCAAAGCATAACGGTCGACATAGTCTTTAAACAATAGCGATATAATTTAGTATCGTTTTTAGTATTCACATAAGGTATGTAACAATAGCTACATCCTCACAAAGCATAACGGATGTCAGAGAGTATTTAAACAATAGCGATATAATTTAGTATTGTTTTTAGTATTCACTTAAGGTATGTAACAATAGCTACACCCTCGCAAAGCATCACGGTCGACAGAAAGTCTTTAAGGGTTATCGAATCAGTGATTATTTTGTGAAAGCTTTGAACCGCTGCGATATTTATAATCTATATTTACATTCGCTATACTCTTTCCATGTTAACTTCATACAACAAAAACGAGTACTTTTCTTTTCTTTAATTTCACTTATGCATAGCTACAGCTATCAAAAATGAAATATTTCAAGATGCCGATTGTTTTCCCCATCGGGTTACCTGAGTCACATAAGTCACCTTTGAAGCACTTCTGGCAGACACAGCGATAGCCTCTAATACCACCGAAGCCTGATTGACAGGTCATGTTACGAGCTGGGCACTTGATTCCAATGCAGTTATCCTAGTAAAATATATAACAAGACGAGTAACATATGGTGAGCCACATTTACACAAAGTTGTAATCGAGTTATAATCGAGATCTAACAATCGTTGCGTGACACTGGTTTTCGTCAAGGCGTTGGCACTTATAAAGTCTCTTTAAAGTGGTTCTGTAAGTATTTTTTATCATCAATATCGATTCTGCATCAAGCGAATAGTAGAATATTTCTTGATTTGAGTGTTGCGTCTTTGAGTTATAGAGATAAACCATCTCCATAATACCAATGAATGTGACGTCAGATCAACCCAGGAATATACTGTAATTTCTTTCTCAATTTGAATGAAACTATTCTTTGATTTTTATAAAATATTTGGTCAAATCACTTATACAAACTACGATTATAACGTAGATGTTTACAAAAGGTCATTATATCTACCAGTATGTTTTTATACAATAAGTAATTCCTGGTTAGACGTCATATTCATTAGTATTTTGGAGATATAAACCTCTATAACTCATAGATGCAACACTTAAACCAAGACATTGTTATTCAACTATTCATTTGATGTAGAATCGATATTGACGATAACAAATTAACTATTATAGACACTTTAAGCGAATGGAATTGATTGGCCTGACATACCTCCAGGGATGCATGCCTTATCTGACTATTTCGTGACAAGCGTGACACACACGTCACAACTCCGTAGACTTTGTGTGTGACGAAGGATGGTAATGGGGCAGGACTGCACCGCAGGAAAATTATGTCATGCGCTTTTCAAATTAGATTATAAAGTATTTATAGTCAAGCCTATAAGCAGAGCTCCAAGTTATTGTAAAAAGATATATACTGAAGAGAAAAATGCAAAAAACAGTAGCAAAACACGAGAAAAGACAAATAAGAAGTTCCCACCTGGAAGTAGAACCTACGTTCAACGAGTTTCAGTGCGGGCTGTTTGACCGCCCGGCCATCACGCACACAGTTGATGTCACTACCTAAATAATGCACGTGTGACGCACGGGCAGCGAGTGGGCACTGAATGATGAGGGGTGCAGCACGGGCAGCGAGTAGGCAGGCGGGTGAGGCACGGGTAGCGAGTGGGCAGGCGGGTGAAGTACGGGCAATGAGTGGGCAGGTGGGGTGAGGCACTGGCAGCGAGTGGGCAGACGGGATTTTGGCACGGACAGGTGGGTGCGGCACGGGCTGCGAGTGGGCAGGCAGGGCGCGATCGCGCGCGGTATGAATATTTTTTACTTGCATGAGTTCTGTTTTGTTTTGTTTTTGTCTTTTTCCTTTTTCCACTTTTTCTGTTATTTTTTTCCGCGTTCGCGGACTTTACATTTCCTTCGGCCCGCGAATAGGCCCGCTATAATTATACGGGATCTGCTGGTACTACTATCAAGCCAACAATCAGGGTGTTAATATAACTGAGTAGAAGGTGCTGCCTTTGCGAATCAATTATTTATTTCCCTAAACACTCGAAGTGTGCCCTACCTCCATTGCACGGTAAACACATGACTGACAATCCACCAATGCACTTGGATATACATCATCGTTAGAAGAACTCAGCTCGCATTTCAGTGAATCATGTTTGAAGTTGTATGACGTACACTCAGGTTCTCGAAAGCACTGATCTTCGCAGGCGCCTTGGTTTGGAATGGTGAGGGTCTTGATGACGTGACCAGTGAATGCCTTATTTGGAACTGGAGACTTCCATTGTACTGAACGACTAGAGACTTGAACAAAAAAGATAAAGCAGAAAATATATTCTATTTTCATGAAATCAAGGCAAAGGAGGTTATCAACTCGTTAGCATTTCATACAAGGTTTGGTGTGTGAAAGGCATCAGTGAGAACGTCAGCAATTTGATAATTTGTTTTTATGTTGGGAAAATTTCAGACGATCCGTTATTTGATGTTTCTCTGCCGTTTCAAATGTTCCCAAAATTTAGTAGAATTGTCCGCCATTATCATTAAATGGCCAATCTGATTTTGTGAGCTCTAGAAGTACATGTATGGAACCTAGGATAGAGGTTTGATACCGAGCATAACATATCGCCGACAGTCCCAGATGTCTCAGATAGTCATTATTTATGTTTCATAGATCGGGAGTGAACGCATAAAATCTGGGATGCGTCTGCAAAATAGAACTGTTCCCAATTTTTTCGCGTTCGTGTAAGGCAGAGCCAGACAAATGGGGACAGTTGAGAACGTCTGGGACTGTCAGGAAACATTGAAACCACCGATCGACGGGGATTTTCCCGACACATGAAAACCAGGCTACGTGATTTCATCATTAGTAATGAGGTGGGCTTCATTTCGATCGTTTCCAGATTACTTTAGCTTGTCCTTTGTCTTGTCTTTAGTGGGTTTGGCTGATGTTCAGAAAATTAATTCGTGGAATCCTAAAAATATATATACAATTTCCTCATCTTTCACGTTGCTTTTCACTGTATTGCTTTTGTGATTGCTTTTTGACAAAAGGCTTTTGTTATTATATTCATCTTCGGAGATTAGTTTTTCTGTAACATGTTAGCTCAAATCTTTTTTTTTTTTCGGGTGGAAACAATCTCAATCAGGAGACATAATGTTGCAGCGGTCCATACTGCATGAGATATTCATTTGGTTGAACGTTGCAGACTGCAGAATTCCGACCGTTCAGGGAACCAATAAGATTGCCCCATTTCATGATGAGCTAGTGTGCCATATACTAAATGGCATTATGCTATGGCTTGGTGACTTCGTGTGCTATGATTGGTCAGTTTACATATCTTATTCAACTCCTTTGGTAGGTGAGTACCGTAGGTTACTGATCCTTGTTTCCCCCGATTTGGATAGCTTTGCGCATGGACATATGCATAAATCTTGGAAAAACATTTGTCCATAACTTACGGTACGGACCTAGCAAACGAGTTTAATAAGAGGGATTTAATTTTGAATTATTTGGTGTATCAGAGTAGTATAACGTGGTATGTTTTATGATCGATTTTTTCATAGACTTCAAGCAGCGCCTTCTTTTAAGTTTTTTGTTTGGCAAATTAGTGAAAATCGAATCACAGAACAAGTGGCCGCGCAACTTGCATGTATCCAGGCTGTTTGGTGGTGTGCGCCTCGTCTCCTAATGTATCCAGACTGTTGGGTGGTGTGTGTGCTTCGTCTCCTGGTGTGTCCAGTGTGTTTTGTGTTGTGTGCGCCTGTTTTACTGGTATGTCCAGATTGTTTGGTTGTGTGTGCGCTTCGTCTCCTGGTATATCCAGTGTGTTTTGTGGTGTGTGCGCCTCTTCTCCTGATGTGTCCAGTATGTTTAGTGATGCGTAATCAAAATGATAATGAATAATTCAAACATTCGTTTCATAACGAACTATTTTCATGAATAGAATTGTGGTGATATTTGGCATAAATACCGCAAGTTATATTTCAAAAGTGTTCGTAATATCACGAGCCGCTTTAAGTAATGGCCGCGTAAGAACAAGGCAAAGAAGAATAGGCTTGCGGCAATGAGCATATCCCACATACGATTTTGCTTGAATATGCCTTAAGTGCTGTATGAGATGTCCACAATAGAAATTACACCCAGAAAATAAACTATTTGTTATGCTCTTGGCCATTTTTGCTGTGAAAACTCAAAGCAACTACCGTCCAGCCAATCCGAAAGGGAGAAAACAAAAGATCTTTCAATCGCAAATTTGAGATCTTTCCCCACGTGCAATATTCTTCGAAATTAAATCCTAGTTAATTTGATCAAATATAAATTAAAACTTCAAAAATTATCGAATGAAAATGTATTTTTTCGATGGGTTTCTATTGAGTATCAACCAATGAAATTACGAGAAAGAAGAATAGGAAATTAGCACCTTTCTACATTACTTGCCGTTGGACTGTCTAGTTCTTAGCTGGACTATTACTTAAATCATGCTATTATTTGTTTATTAATATGACCTAAGAAATTGTTGTTCTCTCGGATGCACCGAGCTTGTTTACTTCTTTGAGTTTGAGCTCAAGTGAAAAATTGAAAATCCTGTAAGTTAGCGCTTTGGCAGATAATTTAGCTAACTAAATTTAACAGCCAAATCTCAAAGAATGGCTTACTAATCGACTGGGGCTGAGAGAAAATAGCTTTTACCTGTGGAAAAAGTAAACTTCTGGTACACTGACACTTCAAGCAGAAAGCGAAGTTTGATTTCAGGCAGTTCATCGAGCACAATCCAACAATGAAACAGTTGTCACTTTGCTGTTTTATACATCTCCAATAATAAACTTTACAATCGAAAACTAGAAAACTGAATGAAACTATCACAGATCATCGGATTAGTTCAGCGGGTTGAACCCAGGCGTAGATTCAGGAATAAACGTGACCGTCCACTGACCGTTTTCCAATTTTGTGAGCTCCGAAGGTCCGAGTCTCCGGCTAGACATGTTCAAGTTCCCGGGAAAAGTTTTGAGATTTGTCTTTCTAAAATCTCATATCCTATTTTCTTGAGACTGAAAATTGGCTTGAGATTAGAACATCCTAAAAGATAAAAAAGATGTTCTTTTCATCCTTTATCGCACCGTTAGTCATATACAAGTTGAAATACATTTATCTTAAATTACATCTATGTCAGTATTTCGTAAATGCAGGGAGCGCTGTTCAGCAAATCTGCTTCACATTTCTGATGTAAGTTTTTAAACTTTAGAATTAAATGAAACTCGTCACCCTGAGAGGACGTTTCCACTTCAAATTTCCGAGGATCAAATCTATCAAACATTGTAAGAATCTCATACACGTTCATGATGACCATGTCATAATGGATGTGGAGGAAGGCGATGCTCGTTAGTCGAGTTTATGATATTTAAAAGCAGATTCGTTCGCTTCTATAGACACATTTAATTTACAAGAAGGTTCGATTCAAAACGCCTGTGACATGAATTATTGAATGGTGTTTGTCAAGTATGAATTCGGGAGTTTACCTTACTTCTCAAGAACAAACAATAGTTTACCTTACTTCTCAAGAACAAACAATAGTTTACCTTACTTCTCAAGAACAAACAATAGTTTACCTTACTTCTCAAGAACAAACAATAGTTTACCTTACTTCTCAAGAACAAACAATAGTTTACCTTACTTCTCAAGAACAAACAATAGTTTGCCTTACGTCCACGGATATCTTAAAATTATGTTCGTTTTCCGTAAAAGGGTGAAAGCCGGTCTGGATCCGCGCCAAACGATCATTGTAGCTGTTGCAGGTAAAAAACCAGGTTTTTCAGCCTAGTTTATTTTTTCAACCTAGTTTATTTGTTTCAACCTATTTTTTTTTCAACCTAGGTTATTTTGTTAGAGGGTCCTTTCTTTTTGGGGAGTAAAAACAATGGGGTTTAGTTTTTTTTAGGGGACACATATCATTCTAAAAATAATTGAGTAGGTTTTCGTATTCAGTACCTCGCTTCCCTTCCCTTCTCTGCAGCGAATCTACCTTTCTGTCGTGTTTTAGATCAAAGTAATGGATAAAAGTTAAACTTTATACAAATATTTAGATCAGGCGTAGTTTCGGGTGCCGCAGTACTGAAGTTGAATTAAAGAAATAAACATACCAAACAATGCCAGGCCTTCTTCAACTTTTTATTGCGTATAGGTTAAACAGCACAAACATGGCCGGCCTTGTGTTTCGGCGTTGGGAACTAAATTTTTGTTTGTTCAAGCCATAATAAAGTCGTATATAAGTGTGACTCCACTAATATTATTCCTTCAACTGGTTAATAGAAGTCTCAGCTAACGGATGATCTTGTTTCGAAGAAGGAGTAAACTACACGAAACCATTGTCATGTTGAGTCGTACACTACACCTGACCCATTGGATCTTGAAGAAGACTTCTACGAAAGAGCTATTAAACAGTACCTTAAAGTAACGAGTACAGAGGATCTTGGAGTAAACCTCGTACTCGTTAGACTCTGCTTTCCAAATAGACGAGGTTGAAAAAATAACCTAGGTTGAAAAAAAAACAAGGTTGAAAGCAATAAACTAGTTTGAAAAAAAATAACCAAGGTTGAACCAAAATAAACTAGTTTGGACAAAAATAAACTAGGTTGAACCATAATAGCCTAGTTTGGACAAAGATAAAGTAGGTTGAAAAAAATTGCTAGTTTGGAAAAAAATAAACTAGGATGAACCAAAATAGCCTAGTTTGGACAACATGAACTAGGTTGAAAAAAGTAACTAGTTTGGGAAAAAATAAACTAGTTTGGACAAATTTAACCTGGATATTTTTTTTAAATCTACAACATAGCCATTTGAAACGCTTATTTACGCCCTTTTTGACAACGATTCTAAACATTTTGATTGCTGTAACTACCTTATTGTGGTTGCTTGCCCTTGGTTGCTATGACTTCTTGTTTACTTTCCACCATTCCACATATATATTCCCCAGATCGACAGACCCACCTGCTTATTACTTACCTTTTTCTTTTCTTCCTGCGGACCAGTAGTTGAACTGCTCACCTTCTCTTCAGTCGCCCAGAGCTTTACCAGCTGAACTTTACTGCCATACAGTACATGACGCTGTTCACTTTTCCATTATATAACTAAAGTCCTAACCAAGGCCTTTGGTTATTGAACAATAAGACATATCCCTAACCCTAACCAAATCCAAGTCATAATATAAAGCAGAAGCCCATTACCCGGAGCGTCCACCTGCCATATATTCGTGATGCAGCGTTTTTACAGACCGGGTTATTTGTATAGATTTCACATCTCGTTGTTCGCTTCCATCGCGGAATGTTGTCAACAAAATATGCCTCGTTAGCTTCTCTTGTTTGGTCAATCAACATGGCTTCAACATCATTAACGCAAACGCTTGTGATTGGCTAGCGGAACCAAACTAAAAACAACCCGGTCTGTAAAAACGCTGCATCACAGACATAATAGGGACCTTTAGCAATCAGGACGGCGACGGCAGTGACGACGGGACGTAGAAATCATTTTCTCCCGAAATTTGGTGTTTACTATTTCCCTTGTTCGCCTTGAATTGTTTTTCACAACCAGATTTTCGAAAAATATAATGACTATAGAGTTCCGTTCACGCCGAACGAAAAATGGATTGATAATCTTTCTAACGTTCGCGTTGTCTTTACAACGCAAAATTTGGGGTTTTCACGTCGTTCTTTTGCAGACAACGGTTGACATGAAGGCGACTGCGTGCATTTCCACGTGCAGTTATTGTATTTTGTAATTAAGGCTATTGTTTTATGCCGTCGTCCTAGACGTTGCCGTCGTGGTTGCTAAATGTCTCTACTATGGGAGATGTCTCTACTATGGGAGATGGGCTCCTGTATAAAGTATATATAGTCAATCCTAAAAGCGGAGCTCCCAGTAGATACTGCTTTACTTTCAATAAGTAATAATTTATATTTTGTCGAATCACACTACCACTTTCGATGTGAACGAAAGCATGAACTTTAATATATATACTCCTCTATCTAGCTTATATTGACATGATTGTGCAACTATTATCGAAAAAGAATACGAAAGAGAAAGAAACTGAATAATAAGTAGCTAAATATTTTTTTCAGAATCATTGTTAGCACATTTACTTATATGACCATTCCAAATAGCCGCGATGATCTTTTCATTTGGGTTCAACCATCTGATCTAATGCTAATATTGGACAAGACTGGTTTAGCCATTTAGAATTGGTGAAACGAGTCGTACTGGAAACTGCACGTTTACGAGAAAAAAAAGAATGATTTAACTCAAATGAATATCGCGACGATCGACGAGCCTTTCACATATAAGTCTAGTACCTGTACAGTTTGTACCGTTCCACTTATATCCTGAAGCACAGGTACAATAATACGATCCCTTGGTGTTAGTACAGGTGGCATTGTCGGGACATTGGTGGGTACCTGAGACGCATTCATCCATATCTAAATATAACAGAATCAATGGAATTATTATTGAGACTGCACGTAAGGACAAAAACCAATCATTTAACTCAAATAACTATCTAGAAGATCGAGGAGACTTTCACATATAAGTTACTTACCGGTACAGTTTGTACCGTGCCAATTATATCCTGAAGGGCAGGAACAATCATACCATCCCTTGTTGTTAGTACAGGTGGCATTGTGAGGACATTGGTGGGTTCCTGAGACGCATTCATCAATGTCTAAATATAACAGAATCCATGAAAAACTAATATTGATTTTATGTGTGACATATACATGACATAGATGACTGAAACTTACCGGTGCAGTTTGTATCGTTCCACTTATATCCTGAAGGGCAGGAACAATCATACGATCCCTTGGTGTTAGTACAGGTGGCATTGTCAGGACATTGGTCGGTTTCTGAGACGCATTCATCGACATCTAAATAATAAAATCCATGGAATTCTTATTGAGACTGCCTTTAAAGTGCCCTTACGATCAAATTTTGACATATCAATTTTTTCTCATATTCGTAAAGTAGAGTGGCTATATTATTACCAGTTCAAACCGTTTTTCGATACGACGACGAAAAGTCTTATTTTTTGAACTCCGAATCTTGAATTTTACATCCGCCATTACGCGAAGCCGTTCCTGTGGGCGAGGAATGCCTGGTCATATTTTAGCGTACGTGACGTCATACACTTAAGGTTATCGTACACCTTCAGGGTACTGTTCCGGATAAAATTAAGTAGCGTCTCGAATATTTGTCGTATTTAGATAAAGTATACCTCATTTAAAGCTTATAAAATTGGCTACAACGATATATCTAAGGTTTGTAATTTTGATAAAAGTGCGATTTTAAAATAAACTTCTTTTCTGAACAAGCGAGTTGGTTTCCAAGAGCTCCAACTCCACGGCAATTTAATGAATTTAAGATCTGTTTTATTTTCTGGACTCCCACAGACCTTGTTTACGAAACTGTGTCGGCGATTGTGGAAAATCGAAGCCGTTCTGAAGATATTTTGGTCTTCGTGAAACTGCTAATGCGCAATCCAAGTATAGATGCGGGAATCGCTCTCAGCGCCTCTCTTTTAAAAAATTTAAAAATCGCCGACAGTTTTTTAGCTGATATAAATTGCGAACAATCTGTGAAAATTTGAAGTAATTCGCACAAATTCGCGTCGAGTTGGAGCTTTTTTCAAACTATGTTTAGAACGAAAATAGAAAGTCAAGAAAACGCTCTGAAAAGTTTTAGCCGGCCGGCGAGACTGATTCTTTCAACCAGTTACTGGGAAATGTCACAGTCAAAACTTCCCACAACAACACGTGTGGCTACTTTTCCCATACAAACCTTCAAGCGAACTAACATATGTCAGGGCCGTAGCGCCCATAGGGGCCGGGGGGGCTCGTGCCCCCCCAAATGTTTTCGAAAAACAAACAAACAAGGTACCTGGCCCCCTCGGAAACCCAGGGGTTAGGTTGCGAAATGACTTTGTGCCCCCCCCAGTTTTTCAGGGCATGCTACGGCCCTGTATGTAGTAAGAAAGTGTACCATTTTCCCGCTTTGAAAAGCAAACAAACGTTTTGAATAGAAATAATCCTTCAAGTTTGTGCATTGTAAAGGACTGTAGCAATTTAACGAACCACAAAGCTGGCATTTCGCTACATTCAAGCCTTCTAGTTGAGTACCAAGAATACGGTTTGTAATTCTCTTCAAGCCTCATGCAAGGATGGTTTGTGTACGTTTTGAGGACAGAAGCTTCTCCATAATTGTTTGTATCACATGGAATAGCCGGTAAGACCGTACTAGTATAAATTGACCGAAAAATATGCGGCTTAACCTGAATTTCAGAGAGAGAGGAACGAACCGGAGGAGACGGCTGAAATTCAGGCTATAAGCGGCTACGTTTGCTGAGAACATAGTTTATCATAAATAACTCATATTGCTGTTTCCTATAAACAGATAAACCTATCGATGTAGTATGCCTTTTAATTTACTGCTAATTTTATTTTCAAGACAATAAACCACAGAAGAAACCACCAATATTATTTCATGAAGTACCTTGTTTCCGGACGGTATAAAACGCAGGTGTGCAGGTGTGCAGGTGAAAAGTTTCCAGGAATTTATATCAAGTTAGTTGTACACTTGTACACAACCTACTGGAGTAAACAAACAACACCAGTCTATCAAATGCCATGACGTCATCAGTCACGTGACCCGTGGAAAAATCGAGCATTTATCCTTAACAACACGGAATATCTGAACCAAACTTGTACACAGCAACCTACTAGAGTAAACAAAAAACACCCGAGTCTATCATATGCCATGACGTCATCAGTCACGTGACCCGTGGGAAAATCGAGCATGCCCTGTCACTGTCTTAGTGAAGCAAGATAACATACGACAGATTGTGTGATAGCTGTTTGATTATTAACATTATGAACCTAGTACAAAGCAGATTAATAAAGCAGAGGTAAGCGAAAAGCATTATGAAACGGAATGTCGGCATTACAATTTGAAAACCCTTCTTGCTATTCGAAATTCCGCTTGATAAGTTTACTGTAAGTACACTATCACGCGTGTCTATGTCGCCGCCATTTTCAGTGAAAGGGGTGTTTTATTTATAGGTTTTCAATCAAATTATAAGGCAAGGAATGACCCTTCCTGAATTTGATATAACTTTTGATGAAATAAAGTTGATAACAGCCTTGTCCTTTCGGTGCTTTGGCCAAATATTAATCAGGCTCAAGTCTGATTTACTTTACTTTCATTCGGCCTTCTTTCTGTCTACGAATTTGGTTGAATGATACCGGTCTGTTAAGGAGATATTCTCGATTTTCCCACGGGTCACGTGACTGATGACGTAATGGCATATGATAGACTGGTGTTGTTTGTTTACTCTAGTAGGTTGCTGTGTACAAGTTTGGTTCAGATATTCCGTGTTGTTAAGGATAAATGCTCGATTTTCCCACGGGTCACGTGACTGATGACGTCATGGCATATGATAGACTGGTGTTGTTTTTTTACTCTAGTAGGTTGCTGTGTACAAGTTTGGTTCAGATATTCCGTGTTGTGAAGGTGATATGAGCGATTTTTCCACGGGTCACGTGACTGATGACGTCACGGCTATGATAGACTGGTGTTGTTTGTTAACTCTAGTAGGTTGCTCTGTACAAATTTGGTTCAGATATTCCGTGTTGTTAAGGAGATATGAGCGATTTTTCCACGGGTCACGTGACTGATGACGTCACGGCTATGATAGACTGGTGTTGTTTGTTTACTCCAGTAGGTTGTGTACAAGTGTACAACTAACTTGATATAAATTCCTGGAAACTTTTCACCTGCACACCTGCACACCTGCACACCTGCGTTTTATACCGTCCGCCTTGTTTCAGTTGTTTGTGTGTCAAACAGAACTGAGTTTGGTTCTGTGATCGCCACTGTAAAAGCTGCAGATCAGTCAGTTTCAATATATATTTTTTAGTCTCTAGTAAATTCCTATCATTCACGATTTCATGTTAGGCAAGAGAGCGATTTAATTTATTGCAATGACATTGTATTTTAGAATGTAGATTCGCCGAAAAATCTATTTCCGGGACACAGATAATTCTCGATCTCTCTCATTTACGATTTCACTATAAACAATGAACAAACTTAGGACTTATAAACTGCTGATCATTACCTTAGTGATTTCTCCGCTGACTTCTCCCTGTAGCCCGGATCCAGTAACAGCACAACCTGAAAGCCGAACCAGGGACAATACCCTGGGAAACAATTTCCCAAAAAAGATAAGAAACCTCTGCTAGCTAGCACTACTTACTAGCAGGCCACAGGCCACTTCCCAAGCGATCATCCGTCCAGCTTTCAACTCGGTCGCCAGCGGCTCTATTTCCCCCTAAATCATCAACATCCGGCAATAAATTTAGACAGAAAGACACATTACTATGTTCTGAAGAATCTGATACAGATTTTAGGTCGTTATTCACTAAACCACAGCAAAATTCGCAGTGTGAGTTTAATTTGTAGACAATATAAGAAGAAATGTATGGGTTCGAAGCAAATTGAGAACGATGCGTAAAGGGCCCATTGACATATTTAATTCGGCCGTTGCTAGGGAAAGTTTGCAGCCTTGTAAAACCCGGAAAATTAAAGAGTGGGCAATGATTATTGTCAAGGTGACTCCTAGGGTAAAGTCTAATTGACTGATGACGTCATTAAGTGACGTCATGATGACGTCATCAAAATCAGAACATTTTTAAACTCTCCAAGGATTTTTAAACTACTAGTAATTTATGAATATTTTCCGAACCTACGAATTAATGCGCATAAAACTGAGCATGCGTTTGCCATTACGACAAAAAAAATAAAGATTTTACGACACTTTTCAGTCCAATATTAAGCTTTTTTGGCATTTATTGTCGGTTTCCAAAATCCATGCTCGATTTTGTGGAGAACGTGGTCAACAACATTTTAACGGGAAAAAGTTTGGTGTTTAGTGAAAGCGCGCTAAATGCTTAGGATTTTTAGAAACCGGAAGTGAAGAAATTAACGCATGCGCAAAAGTGCCTGTTTTGTGGTCGTGAAATAGTCGCAAAACTGTTGATGCAGTAAAGTGTACAATAATTGGTCGAACAGGATGTGCATTTAGTCCTATTTCTTCCAACAATGGCCAGTTTTGGGGCTTGGCTGAATACTCCAGTCAGCAGTAAGCTATCTTGATTGTCTGCAATGAGCTTCGGACGCCAGGAACCCATTTCGCGGCAAACCGAAGAGCCAATAAAAATCGAGCTAAATTTAGACCGAGATTCGACAACTTTTATTTCACTTGTTGAATATCGTGGCGTTCACAACAGTTTGTTTTCCGACATCAAAAATACATTTTTAAAGATGAAAACTGACCTGTATTTTAATTAGTTGCACTAAGGTTCAATCACGACTTTACCTGGAACCCGAAAGCATTATCTGGAGTCAAAAGAGTGCATGTTTGTGGAAGATTTGAGTTGAAAACCTGCTGGTCGAAAATCACTTGACTTCTTGAGTGGCCCTACATTTCTTCGTGTTTTTAGAAGCCATGTTCTCGCTTGAAGCAGCCATTTCAGCTTCTATATCTTAGACAACTATAGATACTATTTACAAGATGTTCTTTCAATCTATCAACAAGACAACAGCGGGAAGAGCTCGGCTACATCTGAGATTTCCTGACTGATTTCACTCAGCTTTTGTCGCTGGAAAATGAAGAGCTTGGTTTATCGTGTGAAAGAAAATAATACTTGACAAGAAACTCAATCCGATAATTTTGAAGGAATCGTTCATGAATGACTCGAAAGGCGCCTAACTGTACTTGAACCTAGAGAAAGGGAAATAATTAATAATTTGTACCGCGCCGTACGCTTGCCGTTACTTTTGTGCTCCGCCAACACAGTGATACCCGCTACGGCTTGCTCCGACTTTTAAACACTTTTATACTTCATTCATTCATGAAAACCTTTCAGATAAATCACGAATAATACTTACAAACATGTGTAAGTATTAAAACTATCGGGTGGCCGGTGGACACGCATAAAATTAGCCTGAGAAAACAGCAGACTCATATCGCCTCTCAGGCTAGCGTTAACCGGAAGTCAAAATCGCATCTGCTCCTGCGAGCATAGCAATGGTGTTGCGTAGTAACGGAATATGTCAATGGGCCCTTAAGTGTATGACGTCACATACGCTAAAAATGACTAGGCATTCCTCGCCCACGGGAACGGATTCGTGTAATGGCGGACGTGATTTTGACGGTAAACTCTCTTTAAAATGTGTGGTCTAATTGGCCCCTTTGCAAATTTTTTCACTGATTTGGATATTTCTGCCACTGTTTGTTCTTATGGAATACAAAAAGTGGCAAAAGAAATGGTCAAATTTCGTCGTAGTGGCACTTTAAGGACAACAACCAATCATTTAAATGAAATGAGAATTGAGAAGATTGACCAGTCTTTCACATATAAGTCTCTTACCGGTACAGTCTGTACCGTTCCACCTATATCCTGAAGGGCAGGAGCAGTTATATGCTCCCTTGGTGTTAGCACAGGTGGAGTTTTCCGGACATTGGTGGATTGCTGATGAGCATTCGTCGACATCTAAATAAGGAATAGATGGTATTACTGTGTGGCATTTTTTTGTTAAAATTTCCAATTCGAATTTGCATTTAATCAAGATTACTGGAATTTACCTGATTTACAAGAAGTACCATATATTATTATAGTACTTAATGACACACGATTGATGTTGGTTCCTCTGATTAGTGGCCAATCGCCACAGTAGAAGGTATATTTGATCCTTTAAGCAGCGCAATGTTTATACCTGTCAATATTATACACCCTCATAACGCCGTCACCATAGTGGATTGAAAACGAGGCTGGGGATAATCACTTTGGGAGACAGATCTTACAAGTAAATATATGGGCGAGTTTCCCATGCATGGTAAGTTTTATTTGATATTTCATTTTCTGTATCGTAACAAAACTTTATGTGCCGATAAGAACATAGTGTTACAAGATTTGAACGAACATTTATGGGATTCTAGCAAATTTTAAGGAGTTTAGATTTTTTGTGTCGATGCTCAGGCAATACTATTCACAAAGTCAAGAACCAAGAGTGGGACGAATGAAAATCTTCAGAACGCATGACGATTAGCCCGTATTATTCCCTAATAGCTCTCTAAAAAGTACTATAAGAAGCGAATTCCAACTATTAAGACAAGTCTTAGCTAGGTGGGGCTCTAATTAAAGCATACGCCATTGATTTTATTATTTCATATTTACAGAGAAATACGACAAAAGTAATAAATATTTCCCTAAGTATCGACATAAAAACATTGTATACTCTTTAAAATTTGGTCGAATCGATTAAAGTTTATACAATTCTATTAACACTATATTCCTATCAGCATATAAAGTTTGGTTGCGATAAATTGTATAGAAAAGGAAAATTAAATCAAACTTATTATGGCTGGGAAACTTGCGATCCATTTACTTGTAAACTATGTCTCGCCAAAGAGATTATGCCCGTGCAGCCTCGATTTCATTCCAAGATGGCGGCCGCATGATAGGATCAATAAGCTCACCTTCCAGGGTCATGTCACACACGACGTGTAACGGCTTGTTAGAGTTATCTGGGTCAATCCAGTATTGACCGGTTTTAGAGCCAGGGGTACTCAATTTCATCTCCTTACATGTATTACCAGGAAGTTCCGGAATGGACCCCAACGGGACTACGAATCGTAACGGTGACAAAATTGTGAGGGCTAGTATTGAACAATTGAAAGGGTGGACGTGAGATATGAATGAAGTGTATGAATTAATCACCAATCAAGCTAAATCGGGAAACAATTCTTTAAAATATTAATGTGATAGTTGTCAATATCTCACCAGGACTTTCACGGTCCATATAATAGGCACTAGGATGGTACACTAAGTCATCTGGCCTGGCTTTCTTTGTTCTATTGTTCAGCTCACACAATTGATCGTCCTCGTAGTAATTATGGCTCTGACATGTATTGCCGTCATCGCATTCCTTGAAGCATTGATATTTACCGATCATCCCATCTATGACCCGAAGCACGTGATCTTTTAATATCGTCATAGAGATCGCCTCAATGGCTGGCGAACCGCATGGGTCAGCATCCACAGTCAATAGCAATGACATCAGTATCAACGCGTAGAGAAACATGACGCCCACTTAAACAGGGCTATCACATCAAGATTATTCTGTAGACGAAATACCATAAAACTCTAGATAAATAAAATCGCTCTTGATAACTTTGAATTTAGCATTATTCTGTTAAGTATATTAAACCTTACATAGAGACCAAGTAATTAAACATAGCATCTCAATGGGGAACTCGTGGATACTAGATCAATATCATTTTTAGCTGAGAGATCTGTGCAGTTGCGATCTGTCAAACAACTTGAGTGCTTGAAACATATAAAAGGATTGGCCGCAAAACTTGTTATGCTGCAACTTTATAACTGTCATGAGGGGGAGTTTTGAATTCTGTTTTGTGAAAGCTCTTCCGAAATAACTTAGATCAGCATGTTTCATTAATTTATTCATCGACACTCTTTATTGTATTACGGCTATTAGCATTTCTATTGTTGGCGCAATTTCCTATGATTCTAATTGATCCGAGTACATGTTTCCTCAGCGGTAATCGTGCACTCAATACTATATATATCGTTTCCACAACCGCAATTCTCTCTTTTGCTCCGACGAAGGGCTAGTGCTAGAAACGTCAGCTGCTACTCGCTCACCACGGCGGTTATATAGCATACCTTAATCGACTTTTAGTTCATCATACCAGTGTTTATCTTCCCTAACTCTTCGTAAATAAGTCAGCGGGTATAAATAGTTTAGTCATTGATTTACTACGATCATGTTACGTTGTATTACCGTTCCGTTCATATGCTTCAATTTCGTTATGTAATCAGTCACGTTGTCTCAAAGGAAAAACGTTCGTATAATGAGCACTTAATACCTTATCGGATTTATAGATTCCGTTATAGATCAACGAGGTATGTCATTATGACGTCATACATTTTTGAAAACGTCTTTTAAAAATAAATATTGAGTATTTTTCGGGTTTAAACGAGGAAATATACTTATTGTACGCTGAATAACCGCAATATGTTTTTTATGTTTCTTCAATGTTGAAAGCATGACTGATGTCAGACAATTAATTGGTCTCTTGACTAAACATCTCATTTCCCCTTCATACACAAAAACACAGAGTATGACCATCACGTGATAACACCTTGGTGACTGGTTAACACTATAATCATTCAAGTGACAAATTTGACAGCTCAGTGTCAACTGCATGAAAGTGAGATTCAGTACCACGGATACCAGAGGTTTTCTTTACCTTTCCCTCGCTGTTTCGCAGATCGCCGACGTCGCTTCGCGGCTTAACTTTAGAAAATATATGTGACCAGTATAATTCTTCTAAGGAAAACTTCTCAACTTAAGCGACTAATCATGTTAAATTATTTATAATCAAATTAAATTATATATTTATAATATTACCAGAATAAGAACCCTTACGACCATAATCTCTTAAATCTAGTTGAATTTAGCTGCGAGATTTTTGCGCTTTCATGCTATCAAAGAACTTGGAAACCATGTCACGATACGGAAGAACATAACTAATTGCGAATCGAATTCTCCCATATCATGAGTGAAGGGCACAGTCTTGATGGATGTAATTTTTTGAATATTCAGGTGTCAAACGCTAGATAGCGTGCGATAAAGAACAGAGACGATTTAGGGCAACACGTGTTTTAGAGATCTTGAATGATTACCTTGTTAAAATTTCCACGCAGACAGCCCTAAAATTCGCCGCCTAATAAACTACCTTAAAAGGTCTCAAATCGCGAAAAAATCACCCAAACAACTTCATTAAGTACCAATCTTTTATTTCTGAAGATATTTTCTGTCGGTAGGTATCCGGAAAGAACATTCACATAGGGTGACTTAATGAACTATTCACAAATTTAGAACTAAAGCCCGGTTTCCATATAATCGTATTTGTCGTAACGATCGTCTCTGTCGCTACAGAATTTGCGAAGCGATCGCGACGATTATATGGATCCTTACGACAGAAACGACCCGATCGTCTCGATAGAATTGAGTTCTCTCCTTACGACAGACACGATCGGAAGTGATGGTTTTTTTTAATGGAAACCAGTCGTGGGCAATCCTTACGACAGAGACGATCGAAGCTATCCCAGAATGCACATCGATGGCGGCGGGCGTCGAACGTTCAATCGCAGAATTTATGGAAGAAGTGCAGGGATACGAATGCTTGTACGATAAATTTAGTAAGGTCTGCAAACACAGGCAGATTAGAGAAAACTGCTGGTCCAAATTGGCTGAAAAGTTCAATATGACGCCCGCAGAAGCCGAGAAAAAGTATCAAAACATTCGAACTTCTTATGACCGATACTTGAAAAAGATAAGTATTGTTGATCCCAGTCCGGCAGCGAGATCTTACAACAGACGCGATCATATGGAAACCAGGAATCGCAAGGATCGTCTGGGATCGTTCCGATCGCTTGGCAAATTCTGAAGCGACAGAGACGATCCTTACGACAGAAACGATTATATGGAAACCGGGCTTCAGCTGCAAGGACCACACGTAACCTCGAGTTCCGAGTTGTGGTGTAATAGGACATTTTCATTATGACGTCATTTTACTACAACTACCAGAATCCTTTTCAAATTCTCTTTCTCATTCATCTTTTAAAACTCCTTTGAGAATTCAAAGACAAAGATCCAAATTAGAGGAACAGAAGGATTCGCGCTAAGAGTTCTGGTAGTTGTAGTGTGTGACGTCATCATGCAAATTACCTATTGGGCTTCTACATGTATCGGCGGTGACTTAAACACAAACATCTTCCACATGGGTTAGACGGATGCGACATTAGCATTTCAAGTCCTCATTAATTATTCACGAGGTATTCAGCCAATCCAATGGTCTGATTTTAATCCCTTGAGGACACTGGATACCTGGTCTAGTCCTCCTAGCAGTAACTGGAAAAGTTTCTAGTTACTGGAACAAGTTGTTCCAGTAACTGGAAATTTTTCCAGTTACTACGAATAAATTATTGAAAAACATCATGGCATGCATAATTACTCTTTTATTGATCAGATTAAACAATTTCCTTTCAAATTCCATTCATTATCATTATGAGGTGGATACACCTCTTTTACTAAGTTAGATTATCATCCAAGTGCATTATTTTCTCGATATTTTTTAGTTTTCCTTGCAAAATACTAAACTACCAGCAACTTTTATTTGTCTTTGATTCCTCCCGAATAATTAATGAGGAGTTGAAGTCGTTCAAAGTCCTCCAATTTCGGACTGGACGGGGATTTCAAGTCCTTGCAATTAGTTCCAGTCCTCGGCTGCGCCTCGGACTGGAACAAATTGCGCGGACTTGAAATCCCCGTCCAGTCCTCATTGTCGGACTTTAAACATTACATAACATATAGACAGAAGACAACTGTACAGAGAGTAAGGAAGAGGAAACCGGCGATGGTAGCGAAACTTTTAGGCACGTGAATTCGGGAAGAGTTTGGAGAAACATCGATTGAACAATAATACATCACACATGAAGTTTGTTATGATAACGATTTGGTTAGCTGCTTTAATTTCCAGGCTCTTTGGCATGCTAACACCATAGTGAGTGAGCGAGTGAAACGATTTCAACCATACCAACAAATGTGCTTGTGCGCATCCAAGAATAAAAAAAAAAAAGCAAAGGGTGACGTAGGTGAGGGCAGCCGAAGTTGTTTACAAAATGTTCAGTTGCTGATGGAATAAAATCTATAGAAGCCATTTTCAATATTGTCCGGAATTTTCAAGTAATTAGAGTTTCCTGTTTTCATGACCAAACTAAGTCCAGGTGTTTGATAAACTTGTGCACATGCAGTGTCTTGAGAAACATACGAAACTTTTCCTAGATAGACCAATGGTGCAGGTCTCCCAGGATATACGATTTAACATCCATATCCGAAAAAACTTTAACTTTAAAGCCTAATCATTTGAAGTTAGAGAACGTACTAAAGACAACACGTTCCTATCAGTTATTTTTAGAATGTTTTTGGTCATGGAACCGGAAAATCGAAAACACGACCGCCTCCCCCACACCAGACTGGCGGGTGCCAAACCGTGAGTTGACAAGTTGGCGATCTTCATTAGTAAACATACTTCGAACGGTGTCTTCTATTCCTTAGTTGCTTAACAAGTTAAAACAAGTAAAAATCAACCGTGAATCGAGTTTAGTGTGTCCAAAACAGTTAATGTAGTGGGGAGTGTGTGAGGAGTTAAAGCAGGCCCCCACCAGCTTTAAACTGTAATACTCAGCCTGCTATAACAAACAAAATATTTATTTTTATTTAAAAGTTGTAGAGAAAGTAAAGAGTTTAAAAACAATTTCCTCCTAATTTTCAGTGAGCATACAGTTTATCAGGAGTGTCCAAGTCATGCCAATTTAGTGACGGGTGTTCCAAGCGAAACTCTTCAGTTATAAATATTAATTATTAAACCCTTCCAATTCGAATGGGGTCTCCATATATGGATATGTTCTTATACTTCTCGTATAATGGCATTAAATATTATGGTAGATGACAACGTTTAAACAATAAGTGATCCATTGGAAAACATTAACCGAGTCGTAGTATCGGCAGGGTTTCTTGAATGTTTTGTTATTTTAGGGTAGCCCACGGGTATTCATTTGCCAGCCGAATGGGCACCATAAAGCTTCACAATTGAAATTTAAGCCGGAAGATTGTAGTCGATCTTTGAAACACAAAACAAAATTCCAGGATACATAATATTTTCGTGCTTCTAGGACTTTTTACGTCAGCGAAAATCTTCAAAGCGAGTAGTGTTTTTTAAATGCTGTATAGATTAACTTACGCGTATGAACTTTGTTAGTAATGAGCCAGTTCAACATATAATCGGTGCGATGAAAACTTCTGCTGCAAGAGAGATATGAATGTTACCACAAAATATTTTGTTCGCCAATTTCTTGCAACAAGTCAGGCAAATATGATCACCGATTCCAAATCTACCCCATAATCTTTAGTTTAATACCATTTGAAACTACTGTGTTAACTGACAAGAAATCGAGAATGCAAGACGAAGGACTGAGGAAAGGTCAATTATGAATATTTAGTGAAAAGCGCCAATTTCTAATTCATCTAAACATAGAAAAATCTTAACGAAATCAAGTAGCTAAAACACTCCAGCCCTGCAAGACTCCGCTACATTACCCCAGTTTTCAATTAATTCAGCGGATTGTGGTTCATTAATTCATTTTGACATCGAGACACAAATTTGACATCACCGACACTGTAGCTTCAACTGGAGCACGTTTTAGGTAGCACCAATCATCTATGAGAACTTTAGACGCTGGATGGCGGCCATGACGGTTTAGTTTTAGACAAGAATTTTATAGAGCGATTTTCAATTGAGTGTCGAAACGTCAGTCAGGTGATTTTTTTTGGGGGGGGGGAGGGGGTTGGGGTTGTAACCCCCTGAACCTATACCCCCTGGATCCGCCTCGGACCTTGAAGGAGATTTAGAGATTAGCCCTGTTAACAATTCCTACTCAAAACTACTGACATAACAACAACACAAATACAAATACATTGAAAGGATCAAAAGTACCGATTGACTATGACAAGTAAGAGACAAATAACAAAAAACAACTTCAAATATTAATAAACAGAGGCGCGCTGTGAGTCTTTTCAGTAGTAATTCCTTTACAAACAGCATTTTATAGCTTCGCCATATGCTACATTAAAAGTGTCTTTAAACTGCCAAAATATACATGTTTCTACGGATTTTATAAGCTATGGACAATCCCAATATTATATTCGAAAGCAGTGCTAAAAGCAGTAGTTCTCGTTCTCTAAACATTTAAGTAACTTGAAATTTAAAAGGACTACGTCAACTTTCAATTGCTATAATTGTTCTTCATGCAGTGTTGTTTTTCTCCTCAAGAGTAATGGCGAATGAGCTACATGTATATGAAAATATCCCTCATGGCAAATATTTCACAAATAATACGGGGTTTCTGATCTTATAGGGTAAAACGTGGTGTTCCTCGCCTAACTTTGTCGCTGTAGCACACTGTACCTTAATTACAACATCGATATTAATTCCTGATCATATATGGAATACAGAGAAATGAATAGAGGCTGCGGTGGGTCTTTTGCAAGCGCACTCCGTTAAAACAGCATTTTAGCGCTTTGCCATCTGCGTACAGCACTATTAAAATTAAAAAGGAGTCTTGAGTCTCAAAACAGTGTTAAATGGAGTTAATCTCCCTCTCAAGAATGTGAATTTGATCAACTTTCATTTTTCTTGTTCTTGCTTTTGTACTCCGTAAGAGTAAAAAATCAAACGGAGAAGACATCAATTGCATGGTGGCACTCGTTTTGGTTGAAGTTTGTAAAGATCTTTGAGTCGAAAAAGTCTGACAAACACGTTAAGAAATAGTGCGCAAGACAAAATAATTATGTCACGAGTAATGCGGGTATTTGAAGGACATTATTGTATCGTGAAGAGAAGTTCATCGTACAAGTTAAACGCTGTAGCACACGGTACCTTAACTACAACGCTGATATTCGTACGATAAAAAAAGAAAAAAATTATTTGTTATAGCAGGCTGAGTATTACAGCTTAAAGCTGGTGGGGGCCTGCTTTTACTCCTCACACACTCCCCACTACATTAACTGTTTTGGACACACTACACTCGACTCACGGTTGATTTTACGGAGGGAGGAAAACCGGAGAACCCGGAGAAAGACCCTCGAATGCAGATAAGGAATCAACAACAAACAACAAAACTCACATCCGGTGCCCGAGCCGGGAATCGAACCCGGGACCGCAGCGGTGAGAGGCGAGTGTTTTACCACTGCGCCAACCTGCGTCCCCGTAATGCTTCAATACTTCAATTTTATTTGTTATGCCTACTTTAAAATATCTTCATTGTTTCTAAATAATTCCTGTCATTTTACAATTCTGCCAAGAACGCACGAAACAATACGGCACTAAATGTTATACCGTATTTCAGTAGTAACAGTCAAATGGCTTCCATCATCAATTCTCGATTGCGCGCGAGTTTTTTTATTATTATGGGGAAAAAAATACATTTTTTGGGCAGAATTTATATAATAAGTAACGTAACACTCCGCTAAAGCCTCGCCAAAATATGAATGACTCGTAAAATACACAGCCATATTAGATGCTTAGCCGAATAATAACCTCTATTTATATAAATTATAGCTAGCAATACAGTAGTAACATAGGCAAATAACAGTTTTTAAACCTTTTTATTGAATATACCAGCATGGAGTCAAGTAGGATAAATGCAGTGAAGACAGAGGAGTTAGTAACTGTTTAGCCATACCTATAAGTACTGATGAAACTATATAAAAAGACTGAGTGGAAAAATATAGGAGCTGTCTCTACCGAAAGTGCTTGCCTTTTGAATCTGATTGTTTTCTCTTAAACTGAGAGAGTTCAACACTTACTAATGTTGTGTAAAGTTTCAAACGAAAGTGCACCAAGGAAAATGAGAAAGAAAAAAGCTAGATATTAATTATTTTATTTTATTCCAGTTACGTATACTCACGTTGTTGTTTCCTTTCCAGTTCGGCGAAGTAGTCAGCAAAGAGAACTTGTCCAGTCGAATAGGTAAATCATCATAAATAACCTCATGTGTACACTGAATTAAGTAAGACACTTCTGCGATCACGTGATAAGGTATATGACCAGAACAGATGTTACTAACTTCAGCCACGAGTAATATGTTTCAATTTTTAATCAAGACTTGTTGTATTTTATTTTCTAAGAGATATCATGGCTATTTGGCTGCTATTAATAACGTACGTAGTACAAAGCACTTCCAACCGAAAGTCTATTATTTTCCATGAGGAAGGTTTACCTCTCTAGCTCCATGCTACCTTTTATTCACTCACCAGGTTTATTAATCAAGATGCCAAAATTAAGGTATAACTAAAACCGCGATACAATAAGACGGCAAAGGGTAGCGATATTAACCGACAACACTAAGACAAGAGGAACTCCGAACTAATGACGAAACAACAAAACAAAGAGAAGCAGATTGTTAAGATCAAAAGCCCCGATTGAGTATGACAAGTAAACGAAAAACAACAAAAACAACTTCAAATATTAATGAAGAGAGGCGCACTGTGACATTTTTCAGGAGTAAATCTTCAGTTTCAAACAGCATATTTTATAGCTTCGCCATATGCTAAATTAAAAGTGCCTTTAAACTTTCAAAATATACATGTTTCTACGGGTTTTATAAGCTATGGGGTATTCCAATGTTCTATTCGACAGCAGTGCTAAAAGCGGTAGTTCTCCTTCTCCAAAGATTTAGTCCTATCCTAGCGATAAAGTTACCCTCGCTTCGAACAACGCTTCGAACCGGGCCCAGATGTTTGATAAACATATGCAGTGTTACTCGAGAGAAAAACAATTATGTCTCTTACACAGCGTGTTGCTATTGGTGAACAGATGGTTGCCTTAGTGATAAATAAACAACCTAGTTATATTCCAACTATTATGGTCATCGAGCCGTAACGACTAAACCGCCTAATTTGAGACGCCGTTAAGGTTTAACCATTTGTAGTTGAAGCTGATGGTAAAGACATAATCTTCTTCTCAGTTATTTTTAGACGTTTATTGTCGATCAGACCGGAAATCGAAAACACGACCGCTCCTGCACGACATGACGGCGCATGCGCAACTGAGCTGAGCTGTTGGCGATCTTCATCAGTAAACATACTTCGAGCGGGTTCTTCTATTGCTAACTTACTTAACAAGTCGTAGAAAAGGTCAAGAGTGTTTAAAAACACTTTCCTCCTAATTTTCAGTGAGCGTACAGTTTATCAGAAGTGTCCAAGTAATGTATTTAGCAACGGATGTTCGAAAATAAACTCTTCATGATCAGTTATATATATATATATTATGCGAACGGGTGTCTCTATATTTGAATTTATTTTTGTACTTCTCGTTTAAGGGGCTTAACATTTTATGGCTGATGACGAAGTTGAAACAATTAGTGCTCCATTCGAAAACATCAACTGAGCCTTAATATCGACAGGGTTTCTTGAATGTTTTATTGCTTTGACTGATGTGAAAAAGTGACCATGTTTATTATGAAAGTATTTGTAGTTCAAAAAGGAGATTGTTTCACAAAGGCAGCACCTTCTACTCAGTTATTTTAAGACCCTGAGTGTTGGTCCGGCCGGGGTTTGAACCCGCGACCTCCCGCTCGACAGACCGGTGCTTAATCACTGAGCTAAACTGGAAAGCTGTCCATTTTCTCAGAATCGAAAAGAACAGCACAATTCTAGGCCGTATTACAGTCACTCGCCTTCTTTCCAACATTCAAGTATTACTCACTGTGGGATTCAGTCTATCATTACAAGCCAAGTGTGGGGATATAAACGTTCTTTCTTCCCTTCTGCCATTAAGCTTTGGAACAGCTTAGATTTAAAAATACGTAACATATCAACCTTAGCCTCTTTTAAATTTGCTGTGAAATCTACATTTGAATGTTTGCAGTATAATACATTGTATAACTTTTCTGTTTCTAGATTTGCCTCAATTGTGCATACCCGTCTAAGAATGAAAAACTCGCAATTGAATTTTGACTTATTTATAAGAAACTGCATCTCCTCTCCATGTTGTTTTTGTGGATTTCCCAATGAAACATCAATGCATTTTTTTCTTTTACTGTCCCATGTATGCTGCCCAACGATCCAAACTCCTTACCTCTGTTGCACTTACTATTAGTAATTGGCAAACTTGCACGGAAACATTTAAGTTAAGAACTTTACTGTTTGGAGACTCCAGCCTATCACTAACACAAAACGAATGTATATTTTTAAGGAAGTCCAAATCTTTCTAATGGGGTCAAATCGTTTTTTCTGATTTGTCCTTGCAACTCGCCTTCTGTATTGTCATTTTCTAGCCTATTAATCTTTTCGTGTTGTTTCAATTTAAGTCTTGTAATGATCATGTATGTATGTAGCTTAGTTCCTCCTTTCGTTTCCAGTAATAATTTGTAAATAAATGTTGTGTAAGCTCCCTAGATGAGCTCCTGCTCCTGGAGCAAACACAAAGAATATATATGTTTAAATAAAAAAAATGAAAAAACAAAAAAAAGGGTGGGGATAGCAACTACAACAAAGATTTCAGTAAAAACTAGAAGTAAGAGTTCTTATCTGCAGACAATTATATAGGCTGAACAAACCTTTTAGATCTGATGCCACAAAATAAATCTCCTTATTTTCTAACCCTATCAAAATATTGCACACATAAGTCGATATTTGGTATTGGTGATCGCTTTGAAGCAAATGCGATTTTATTTGAGAGAGATAACAACATTACTTCAGTGGCATTACAAGTTTATAAATGTGACTTAATAGTTGATACCTAACTATAGGAAGGAGAATTCCCTTCTTTCGTTTGGACTCCCGCCATACCAAATAAAGGTCAACACAAGTAAAATAGTACGAAATGGAACTCTAATTAGAAACAATTTGCCCTACTCTATACACTCGAGAAACCTCGACGTTCTATACATCAAAATACTAGAATGCGTATTCAAGCTAAACCAAGTTTTCCTCTGTTTGGTGGTTCCTAAACCAGTAACGCCTTTCCAGGGATTTACAGAGATTAATCCATCTATTCTTATTCTAGAATACGGTCAATCGAACACGTCTTAATTGAAATGATAAGGTTAACGGTTAGTTCACTTAAATAGTTGTCATGAATTTCGGAGTTCAAGAAATGGAAAATAACAAGTGACTAGAAAAGCATCTACCTAGTAGAAAGGCATCTGGTCGCCCCTTGAAAACTTGTTTGTTAATTATAAAGATAATATGAATCGTGATGAACCAAAAATCATGGATTTAACGTTCAATTCGGATGCACCAATTCTGGACAGTCCCGTAGGACTGATTCTGATTGTGGTTTCTATGAGTAAAATAGGCGATCTACGCTGCTAATGGTTGAAGTTCACATTTTCTCAGAAAAGAGCGGCAGTATTTTCATTGAAGTGCATATAAGCCCTAGCCAGTTATCTTTGATATCGATTGTACATGGAGTGGATATAGTCCAACGGTAGGTAGAATATTTCTTGAGTATTTTTTGGGTGTTGCGTCTACGAGATATAAAGGTTTATATTTCCAATATGCTAATGATGTGATGTCATCACCGACATTTGCTGAATTTCTTTGTGCTTGTGAATTAAGCTATTTTCTAATTTAGAATTTTTTTTTGTAAAATCACTTTGATAAGCTTCAAATATAACTTAGAATTTTAAAATAGGTTATTTGTCTCTACCAGCATGCTTTTGTATAATAAGCGTATCGGTGATGACATCAATCATTAGCATATTTGAAATCTCGTACACGTAACATCCAAATCAAGAAATATTCTATAGTTGGACTATACACTTCATGTACAAACGATATCAGAGATAACTGGATAAAAATGGGCTTATATGCACTTTAAGTTGACTGTAGCCACATCCCTACATGAAGTTGTATTTAATAAATGACAAAAGGTGGGTTGTAGAACATTTAATTACCCTGTCATAGAAACTAGAATACTAATTAACTTACTACGTAAATATCATATAATACTCTATACTTAACATATTATTGTTGAACTAGACTTTTCTACAAAACAAATGTAGGAACTGATCATTTCTATACGCATTCAAGGTAATGACTTTAACTTCGACAACATTTGTACTTATTCTTTTTTTGAAAATCCCAAAGGATTCTGCATGTATAAAAATATAGCTTGGTTTTCATAATCTCTAAGACAAGGGTGAAGAGAAATATAAAGGATTTGTCGTTGAGTGATAAATCTACTGTTTGGTAATCGTGTTCGCATTTGAAATTCTAATCACCAAATAAACTATTCTTGGCGCGAAAACCTTTAATGTTTACATTTTTATCAACTAGTTGTATTCAAGCGACATGCTTCCTAGAAATATCATTGATGTTATCGTCACCTTCTACGCAGTTGCAAAATATAATTTTCGAACAGCAACAACTCGAACTTTTACTATGGTACTGGATATTTCAGCTCCTTGATACAAATTCTACTGGAACTGAAACTTGGTTCGAGATACATTTTTACCGCCGAATTATTCCTGAGGGGATATTTTTACCGCCCGATGAGAATGGGACGCACTTCATTTGATCTACTATAAGCAACATTGATCAACAAAGCACTCTCTCTTGTATGCGGCGCGGCCTTTCAGGATTGCTGCACTCAAAATTTGAGGTGTTATGAAAAACAATACTGTCATTTTGTCGCCTGTCAAAATTTAGTCGGGCTTAGATGCAGGATGCCGGCGCTTTTGAAGATTGTCAGAGTTTGACAAAATTTGGTAGGACTCGAAAATGGCGTTCGCACCTGTGAGAGGCGACTGTTGACATATTTGTTTGCAAAGTAAATAAAAATTCACCTAGTGTTTATGACCGAGCCCGAAGGGCGAGGTTCCACACACACAAAAAAAGAACGACACCAATATTCTCCCATCCGGACCGAACAAGCTTGGCCAATAAATGTTTGATTATAAATGCGATTTATGTTGGAAGGGGGTAAGACAAAGTATTGTGCACGGTCATAGTTCATTAGCGTCATCTGAACGACTGAACCCACACGTTTCTATTGGCTGATTGATTAACTTATTGGAATTTTTCTATTGTGTTTGCTACACTACACTACATGCTACATGTTTGCGAAGGTCGCTGGGTTTCATAACCATTCCATTATATTAACTATGATGACACTAAACTTTTAACCGAATCACTGCATTAGAACGTTGAGTATGGGCTATAATATAGACGGTATTAGTGTCAGATCCGATGTTGATACAAGTGGAGTAAACGTTAAGGATGGAGCCATGACAAGTCTACAGGTCAGGAGGGAGGGGGCGTCTCCATTTAGTCCTACATGCCAGTATGACGTCACATTTCGGCTCACTGATTTTCAGTATGGCGCCGCATACAAACACGGCTATTTCACTCCATCGCACTTAATAAAAATATTTTTCTCACCTAATCCTCATGCATGATGGAAATTATATAAAACGATTTATCAGAAAATGATATATCATAGACGGTTTTGAGATGGGTCTATTCAAATTTATTGTGTGATTTAATAGGTTTTTACTGGTAGATTTTTGTGACTAAGTGGAAGTGCCGTTTTGGAGAAACGAAACGGACCACAAAAATGCTTGATGGAACGGAGGGTCGGAAAAATTGAAATCAGGCTTCAAAATAGGAGGTTCAGTTCCTGAGGTATTCAACTCCTTACCTGCGAAGTTTTGGTAAGATAGCTTTTGTAGAACTGCTTATCAATCCCTTCAAAGTCAAAAGTTCGTTTGCTCGAGTCTGCCGCCATGTTGTTTTTCACAAAGACAATGTGAAGCCACTGAAGTGAAGGACAGGATAAAAATCAGGAGACCGAGGCACTGGAAAGTTTTTATTATCATGGATGACTTTTCAGAATAACATGTTATTATTCTCTTTTGTTCTACAAAAAAAACATTCATTTTAATGTTAAAGCGAAAGATTTGATCGTAAAGGCAAAGTGATCCGAAGCCAGGGAATTTCGATTCAGCTAGAAGGTTCAAGGTTCAAGGTTCTTTATTTTACACTATTTACAGGTACATATAGGTATGAAATTTGACATAGGATTACTGCGAGAAAAGAAAATTAACAAAAGTACTATATATGGTTTACAGGAATTGTGTGTAGTGGCCAAAGTAGCATTGAAGCTTTCGAGTTAGCCACTACCATCAGAATAAATATACGAGGACAGGTTTATCGGAAATGATATCAGAACTTCATATAGTAAGGAAATTAAGGAAAATAAGAAGAAAATAAAAAGAAAATACAGGTTTCAGTTATATATATATATACATATTACATTAAGTATATAGAGAGAAGAAACATATTACATGTACATTATATGAAATAGATAGTAAATAGACTTAATATATATTACGACATAACATTCTCATTGGTGTATATATGTCAGGTCTGATTATCAAGTAAGAATAATTTATATTTTTTCTTAAAACTACTTTGAGGTAAACATTTGAGATAATAAGGTATTTTTTCCCATATCTAATAATAATAATGGTCTTTAATTCATTGATAAAATACATATCATATGTTACAATGTAATTTAATAAAATACGGAATACTAATTACAATCTAAATACAAATACAATTGTGTATACACATTAAATACTGTTAATGATACTGATAATAATAATGTTGTAATCATATGTTAAATTAAGTTACTAATATAAAAAGGCAAGTAAAAATCTAAAAAGCAAATAAAAATCTAGAATACAATTCCTAACATTTGATCTATTTATTAATGTATACAACTATGCTAGCCTGCGAAAGCAACCGCCTGTTGCACGCCCACCCAACGGGCCCACCCAAACAAGGGAAGTCCGCTGGGTGAACACACAAGAAGCGGCCACCCCCGCAGGCTATAACTATGCACGCGAGGTTAAAATAGGTGACAATAAAAGGATTAGACAGCCAAGTTGTACTTAAAAATGAGACGATTAATGAAGCAGTTCTTAAAACGCGAGGTATTAACTTTAGGGAGTAGACTATGCTTCTTTCTAAGATTATATTGGGTAACTTTAGCTTTCGGAAGGAGATCATTCATGGGATGTAGCTCGAGTTTTCTAACTTGGAAGCCATAGCTTTAAATGTAAATAGACCGTAATTTGTTCTGGCAGCTGGTATGTATAAGTTGCTGCACAGTAGTTGAGTACATGGGTGAGCTCATCATTAATAACTGTTTGCAATTCACTTAAGTTATTGGATGAATAGAATAAATTGGTGTCATCAGCAAAGATTCTAAATGAAAACTTTTTTGATGAATTTGGCAAATCGTTTATATATAAAAGGAAAAGTAGAGGTCCTAGAGTAGACCTATGTGGAACACCACATATTACGTTTTTCAAACTAGATTCAGTATTACCAATTTTCACGTACTGTTTTCTATTGTTTAAGTAACTAGAGAACCATTCATGTGGGACTCCCCGAATTCCATATTTGTTGATTTTTGCAAGTAGTATGTCATGGTTGATTGTGTCAAAAGCTTTAGAAAAATCGAGGAAAATTCCACAGGTTATTTGTTTTTCATCTATGGCTGTTTTTAGGTTTTCTATGATTTCCAAAATTGCTTGTTCAGTTGAGTGTCCTTTTCTGAATCCACCTACTGCAGGAATTCCCAGGAATTTATATGTTGGAAGATGCTGTTTAAAATTTCTGAAAGTTCGCATTTAAATTTGCAGTGACACTCCCTACACTGAGGACTGGTACGTATATTTGTTAGCTGAAAGTTCCATTGCAGCAGTAATCAAACTACAGTGTGCAGTAAATTGTTGCATAAAATTATGTGGAAATCGAAGTTCACTTGCATGCAGGCCAAGCTTCTATGGCTTGATTGCTAATAGAATTTGTATTGGTTTATCATTAAAAGAAATGAATGGAATAAAATCTTATATTTTTTTGGGATGCTGGGCTAGTTTTAATCAGTTTTGGAGGATTTTCTTTATATATCTGTCAATTCTCTCGAATTATTTTAAATAATACAATGCAAGATACTCTGCATGCAGTGGTAATTTTAAGTAAATGCCTATTTCTTACTCATTTCTAATGCCAGGTAGCTAAACCTTCACGATTCACTTAGTGGTGATGACGTAACGATGATGTCATCGGTCACATGATTTTTAGTATATGCTAAAATAGCTCACTGACCATCCGCGAGTTTGATATACTGTTCAATTCCTTTCTCGCCATGATCGTATCACTTCTCCGAGCCGATCAAGAGCGGAACGCAACACAACCCTTCCAGTTCACAGGAACAGTGAAAGAAAGTGACATCAATTAAAATCTGATCTGATTTGATTGGCCAGCTACTGGAGAAAGTGTCGAGGAGGCGGGGCTAGACATATGGGGGCGTGAAACGTAGTTTTCTTTCAATCGGCTTTTTCTGGGCAAACTTTTTGAGCTACAGAAAGAACTTGAAAAAGCTAACAGCCAACACGAATTTATCAGAATCCTATAAAAATTGGCATTCTAGTGAAAATTCCATAACTCTACACGTATTTGGAATATTGACAAACCCAGACACTCTTTTGGTGATGTGATATCTTACTATACCAGACTTTAGATTTTCAGATAATTCTTGTAAATAATTGTTCGCTTTTGGTATTTTGAACTGGAATGAAAACCTTAACAAACAAGAGCGCTATTTTTTGTTTTCGTTCATACAAACCATTTTTTTTACTGCAGTCTTGTACTAGTTAATTATATAAGCTTTCCAACGATATATAGGTTTTGGTATGTGCGATAAACGGACGGAGCGCTATAATGTTACAGTAACCTTAATGCATAAGCCGTACAAATAGTTTGGATGGAGTGTATGGATTTGACTGGGAAATTGTAGGCTGTACTAAACCAGACCGGTAAGAACTTCGGATGTGACCTGGAAACCGTGAAAAGAAACTGGAAGTGTCCTGAATTTCGTGAAACTATCAAAGGAGATGAAGCGGTAAACATTCAGTTTTGTAGCGAGCGAGCATGGCAAGTCTCCCACACTAATGCATATTAAAGTGCCTATCAGCCTTTTGCAATTTTGATAGTCTATGAACCTCCGAAACGTTTTGAGTACTTAGTGAAGAATTTTTTGGTTTAAAGTGAATACTTTATGTTCTACGCTTGTTTGAAACCGTGTAAATGTGACCTTTCTTGACCCATGACCGCGTAAGTAAAAGCCTGGGTCGAAACCTGGGTAGACGTCATCTCATTAATGCATTATTCTCCATGGCGCCTTTTTATCACAACAACATCGATGCATGAAAATATACACAGTTTTTGAGTTGTTAGTAAAGAAAAAAGTCATTTTAGTCAACACGTTGAGTATTTCTTTACATGATTGCAAAGCCGAATTAATTATATGACGTCAAGATGACGTCTACCCAGGTTTCGACCCAGGCTTTTACTTACGCGGTCATGGGTCAGGAAAGCTCACATTTACACGATTTCAAACAAGCGTATGAACATAAACCAAAACTTTCTTCACAAAAGTACTCAAAACGTTTCGGAGGTTCATAAGCTATCAAAATTGCAAAAGGGTGATAGGCACTTTAAATATAAATATTATAGCTAGATAACATACCTAGGAAACTGACGGGATTATTTGCTCTATTTCATGCTAATGATATTAGGAACGTTCAGTTTATAGCAAGCAGGCGTCGAGTTTTGACCACAACTTCGCGACCATCTTTGACCATCTTTCAGCAGATTGTTCAGTTACGCGTGGACTGAAAACTTCGCTCGCTGTCGTCCAAATATACACAGTCAAGTTACATGTTCCCTTATGGAACGCCATCACTGTCATATATATCACTCTTTTGATACGATATTTGTACATTAATTAAGTTATGTGCCTAAAACAATATGAGCACTACTATTGACGGTATCAGATAACTAAACTTTTCATATATTTTCGTCTATATTCACGTATATTATAGCTAGACATCATAGGTTAATAACTAGCGGGATAATTTGCTTGTTTTGATGCTTAGAATTCTTTAAACGATCAGTTTGTAGCGGGAGAATATAACAATATAGAATTAGAATAAAGTTTATATCAATGCTATACTCGTAACTGAAACGCGGACTGACTGAGTTAGAAATTATCGTAAACAGACGCTTACAATTCGCTAAAGAAATTAGAAATAGAACCTATAAGATCGTAAACAATCAGACATGCTTTTACAACACCGTAATACAAATATGAACCTGTAGAGTTACTGTCGTGAAAATAGAAAATTGTGAATGCTTTGGTTGCTGAGTAAAACACTGAATGCTTTCTGATCTTCTGATCTCCCACCCGCCGTAGCGGGTCCATTCGGACACGTGACAACAACAACCAATTGGATAGCGTGGTAAAATAGTCCAACTAATTTATGCAAGCTAAAAATAAATCGGCGCAGCATATCATGGGGAGAGACCCCAATATGGGAGATCAGTTCTCTTAGGTGATGGTCTCTTGGTTTTGAACCTGACTGGGCAGATTTTCATCTCTGAGTGAGCTCCCCTGGCGGACTATCCGAGCTCCTTCCGGTGCAACCAGTTGACACCGGAAGCATGCGAGGAGTGAGTGGCTTCAAATCGTTAACAATATGCAGGTTGATCAACTCTTATGGAAATTCAATATCCAAGTTTAGATGAAAAGAAAGATATGCTGGGAAATTTACGTGAGAGCATGAAGTCGATAGGCTAGCCTCGGCTGCGCCTCTGCATTTAAAATTTATCTCGAATTTAAAACTTTATCGGAAAGCTAGACTCGAATGCGAAAATTTGTTCGAGTATCTATTGTTTTGTTTTCACTGAATTTGCCAAAACAATTAATTTGCTTCAAGAAAATACAATAAAATACGAAGGAGCTTGAAAGCAGGTACAAATATACCAAAAAAACTAAAGCTCTGAAGAGGTAGCGTACCTTGATACCGAGTTATTAATAAGAGATAGAGGATATTACACAGTGGTGTGAAGATATGAAGTTTATCCTCGAGTCAAAATATTTCAGTTGACGAGTGAGCGCATACAGTGAAATGTTTTGGACTCGAGAGGATAAACTTCATATCTTCAAACCACTGTGTAATGTTCGTTTTATTATATGAACAATGAAACTGCTCCAAGAACTCTTCTCTACTCGTTTTACTTACTGTTAGTACAAACTTCTTCGCGAACCCTCGAAGCCCTTCTGCGAGAATTTCGTAAGATTGTCGTCTCTTAATTGCAGTCGAGAAAATCCATAGAGAGTTTTAGATCTTAGTTTGCTTTTTCTGACCAGAATGTTCATTTGCTTGCTGTTCATTTAAGCTGTGCCCCACCCTCGGGATAGCCCTGCTATCAGTCCCGCCTTCCGGTTAGCTCAGTGGCTAATCTCCGGTCTGTCGTGCGGGAGGTCGCGGGTTCAAACCCCGGCTGGACCAACACTTGGGGTCTTAAAATAACTGAGTAGAAGGTGCTTCTTCTTGTGAAACAATCTCGTTATCGAACTGCAAATGGTTAGACCTTCACGTCTTCTCGGATAAGGATGTAAAATCGTAGGACTCCCGTCGGCCTCAAGTTTATCAGTCTCACCAGACTGTCACGAGCTAGCGACGTAAAAAAAAGTTGCTTTACTTTGCTTTTTTACTGCCTGTCAAATCCTCCTCCCTCCTCCCCCAGGGGCTTAACATTGATAGGTTTTTCACAAACCTTTGTAGGACATGACGTCATACATCCGGGAGATTGAGTGGCGTATTTTCCATATCTTACTCTGGCAAGAGAAAATAAAGGCAGAGAGGGAGGTTGTTTGCCATTTTATACGGAAATTCCCGAAATTTCGGTTGGAATGTAAATAGTAAACGTTTTTGCGGTTCGTCCCGTGGAAAATCAGTCGAAATTAATGGACCTTTCTCAAAAGGTAGTCCGAAATTCCCAACCGGAAATGCTGAATGGGAAATCGTGCCGTACCATTTACAATTCTTTTTGTTGGAAAATTTTCTTTCGTCAGATGAGCGCTGGCATTGGTGTTGAATCACGAAAAAGCTACCAACGTGATACATCTCACGCGTGAAAAAAAAACACGATACGCAGCCTCTGATTGGCTTTATATATAGAATGCGAACGAAACGTTACTTTGCGGGATTTCCGTGAGTAAATCTCAGTATGTAATAAAGAACTTTATGTGAATTAGTATGCAGCCACCATATTAGCATTACGTAAACGAAAAAGGACTGGAACCCGAGTTTATATATTGATTTCAATTAAAACCACACTACAAGAAATATCATATCAAAATTAGAGTGCTGGCTGAGTTAGGGGACGTTTGGATCAATTTTAACGACGTTGTGTGCTTTCAAGAATCACAAAAATAAGAGAGCTCAGTATCGTTCTGTAATTTTCAAAAGGTTTCTATTCCGTTCTTAGATACTCAAACATCTTCAAACTCGGTAAACATACTAATTTCGATATGATCTTTAATGTAATGGGATTTATAACAATTTTAAAAATGCGATTAAATTTGTACACTCGGTCCCAGTCCTTTCTCAACTTACAAAATGGATAATTGGTATCAACACAAATAACGACAATACAAATAAGGCTGAATTTCCGATCAAAATCATTGGGTTTCACTTTTAACGATTCACCAATTCTAAATAATGAAATTGATATTTAAGTACTTCGAGTTCTAGGTCATTTTAATATGAAAGCGTGACGCTAAGAGGAGTTTTCATATCATAACATTCAAACCTCCGTAACTCAAATATAAAACAACCTATTGATGTCAGTAAGCTTCAAAATGTGTAAAATGAATTTTTATTGCTTTAGTATCTCACCACCGCAAAATGCTGTTTAGTAGGTTATTGCAATATATTTCAATTTTACCAGAGTAAGTTACCGAGCTAAATCGATATTTGTTCTTCTTGCTTATACCAAGAATATGGATATTTTGATGCGCTTTGCAAAATAGCAGCAAAATGATGTTCACAAGGTCGTTATACTCAGAGCCATTCGGTTGGCTCTTATGTAATGAGTTGTTGTTTTAGTAGCGATGATCGTATCGCTCAACGATCGCATGCATATAAATGGTTGTTTGTTAGGAATTGTGCAATCTAGGCAAAGCTGCTGTATACTTCACATCGTATTATTTGTTTTATTTTATTCTCTTTATGTATTAAGGTTTAAGTTAAATGCCAATTGTTGGTATTCACTATAAGTTTAGTCAAGAGACCATTACTAATGGTCTCTTGGTTTAGTTAATTAGTTATACCGGTCCTTCTCCTCCAGGACAATGCCTGTATTGCATTAGGGGAGGTACAGGTTTCCCCTGATTCAGGGGTTTTTCCTGGCTGGCACCAGGCTACGGTACGTTTTTGGCACTCACTTAATTGTGCTTTGTTCAATAAAGTGGCCATGCAGCTTTTGCAGCAGCCAGCCAAGCCTTAGTTTGTTTTGGTCGTTATTATCAGGATATAACGATAGTGTGAACCGTACGTGTGTAGTCCCCTTAAAAATAAAAATACCTGAACATTACTTAATGTGAATTTGGTGTTTATATATCTTTTTTCTGCTCGCATTTGCATTATGCTTGAAAAGAATTGAATCTCTTGTCAGAACTTCTTACCAGTCCCACCCAACTTCTGTGTCATTGCGAGGCTGGTGCAATTAGCCAAAATGAAAACACCGGTATTCCTGTGGTATTCACGGCAGGTAACCACAGGAAGCCCATCTCTATGGACATGACTGTGGAGTGGGCTATAATGCGATCATTCGTTCGTTGTTTTATTATTTAAGGACAGAGACTGGCGTTCATGTTTTGTTGACAATTAAATAACTGTAGATGCACGCGCTGACTGCGATGAATGAAAAATAATGAATACTGCATTAATACTTTTTCCAGGGATTCAGCTTCTTGACTTGATCTTGCATCAAGGCTACCGATCGGAATTTTGACAAATACTTCCTTTCCCTGGACAAAATGTTACAAAGCTTAAACCTCATTCTCCCTCAGCGACGATGTTCTAAACTGAGACAAAGAGATGGCAGAAAACATCCAAAGAAAGCTCACTACTCACGCGTATCTCCTTTCCTATATCCGCCATGTCTTTTAAATCATTTATGCAAATCTTAACGTCAGTACCGATCAATTAAATAACGCTAAAAGATCCTGGCCACGGAACGTCATCAGTATGGACGTTTTGGGCTGGAATCGCAGAGGTCTCTCTCGGGGAGCTCGTGGACACTGCCACACAAGCGACACAGCTTCCTTGTTGTCAATCGTTTGCCATTTTGACTAATATGTGGTGATAATTACGCTTTCCACAGCCGTTCGAAGGACTCTCTACCTAGCTGTGCAAAGGTTTTTCGTGCAACACTGTACTAGGTGACGTCATTCACGCCATCGGTTTTAAATACGGTGATGTCACGTGATTGCCAATAGCCAATTACCTGCTTCGATTTCTTACAGAGCACGAAGTTTGAATAGTAATAGCGTATAAACTGTGGGAACATCTTAAGAACGCGCGATTTAATTTGCTTAAAATATCTAACACATCGTGTCTTCTTTTATTCATGGCTTTTCTTTTGCTGTCTTCACCATTTGTCATTTGCTGGAGAGTCGGGGTGACGCAGCAGAAAGCGCTTCTCCACTCATCTGTATGGCTCGGTACGATTAAAAATAAAGAAATAAAAATAAACAACTTTGTTTACGTGCATACTAGAAGGGATCTCCTAATCGAACGGATCTACTAATCGAAGGGGACTACTAATCGAAGGGGTCTACTAATCGAAGGGGTCTATTAATCGAAGGGGTCTACTAATCGAAGGGCTCTACTAATCGAAGGGCTCTACTAATCGAAGGGCTCTATTAATCGGTCGAATTGGAATTCCTGATCGCGACGCCATAATGAGTTAAGTTTGCTGGTATCTCGCCATTTTTTGAGGGTTTTTAATTTCTCCAGGTTCTCCGATTTACCTCCCTACTCAAAAACCAAACTAAATACCAATTCGATTCTGGAATTCTTAGACAGACCCGGGAACGCCTCCGACTGTATCTCGATGCAAAACAAACACTCCATTTTTCATTTGTTTGAATCTACATTCGAGCTACCACCCTGGTTCACACTACAGCGCAAGTAACATACGCAGACGAAGTGTCGTAATTGTGGTTATTAATTACGGCACACCACCCTGGTTCACACTACAGCGCAAGCAACATACGCAGACGAAGTGTCGTAATTGTGGTTATTAATTACGGCACACCACCCTGGTTCACACTACAGCGCAAGTAACATACGCAGACGAAGTGTCGTAATTGTGGTTATTAATTACGGCACACCACTCTGGTTCACACTACAGCGCAAGCAACATACGCAGACGAAGTGTCGTAATTGTGGTTATTAATTACGGCACACCACCCTGGTTCACACTACAGCGCAAGCAACACACGCAGACGAAGTGTCGTAATTGTGGTTATTAATTACGGCACACCACCCTGGTTCACACTACAGCGCAAGCAACATACGCAGACGAAGTGTCGTAATTGTGGTTATTAATTACGGCACACCACCCTGGTTCACACTACAGCGCAAGCAACATACGCAGACGAAGTGTCGTAATTGTGGTTATTAATTACGGCACACCACCCTGGTTCACACTACAGCGCAAGTAACATACGCAGACGAAGTGTCGTAATTGTGGTTATTAATTACGGCACACCACCCTGGTTCACACTACAGCGCAAGCAACATACGCAGACGAAGTGTCGTAATTGTGATTATTAATTACGGCACACCACCCTGGTTCACGTGGACTAATGGCGTCTCGTGTTTCCTGCCTTCTCAATATTTATATAGGGGAGGGATAAAAAAGCGCAGAAGTGCCTCAAACCAGAAATAAAGATATCAGTGATGAAGAGAAACAACTTCACAACACACAGGTAAGATTTCATGACTTTATTGATCATTTTAGTACTGTTTTAGTTTTTTTCTAAAAAGTCCCATACATTCCTTGTAAAAATCATTAGCTTGGGCTGCCTGTGCTCGCACCAGTGAATCTTTGAGAGCTCCGAAATTACAAGTAGTCGACAGAATTTTCAAATCTGTGATAAATTTCTCCTAGGCTTCGCCCATCTCCTGCCCCCGAGAGAAAAATGTATACCTTTCGATAGTTTCGTTCTTCTTTGGATTGTAATGCCTGGCTGAGGCCTCGGGACTTCAAAGCAAATAGGTATAAGAAACAGCTTTATTTTCATTGGTTCGTGTTTATCGCACATTTTCAGATCCATGTGCGATTCCATTTCTTTCTTTCACTTCTTCCAATAGGCCCTTTGCAGCTAACAGTCACGTGCTGATATAATACTTCATTAACGAATGAATTGAGCTCGTGATCCCCATGGGAAAGGCGTTGCCATGAATACTGGAGAGCAAGCTATCTTCAAAAACGCAGTTTTCGAAAGATCGGCAATCGATTGGAGGTGGAAAATAGCATTTACAAACGGGTTTTGCTAATAACAACACCGATCTCGTACAAGGCCTGTAAATAAATGAAGTCAGATATTTTTTGCTCTCCAGTACAACCACGTGATTTGTTAGCTGCAAAGGGCCTATTAGTGGCAAGGTGTGAGATGGTGGCTAGTTGAGTTGGTGGCTTGAGTTGTGTAATACTAACATTCAAGGAATTTGGCTTGCTGCCTGTTCTACTCGTCGGCTTATCGCGTCATCATTGTCTGAGGTGGTATATGGGGTTCCTCACAGTACTGTGCTTGGACCTCCTCATTTTTTAAATGTATGTCAATGATCTTCCAGAAAACTTGCTCTCGTTAGTAAAGCTCTCTGCTGACGACAGCATCTTGCTGAAAATACACTCTAGATCTGCTGAATTCAATTCTGCTGAAGATCACAAACTACCCCATTATTACTTTCGCACCTAGAACAGGACCGGAGCTCGAGAAAACAGTGGAAACACTCGCCTTTCGAAAACATCGCCTTTCGGGCTCGTGTTCCCACAGCCATTTCTCGTTCTCGCAAAAATCCACTCGTATTTCTCTCTCTAGAAACACCGACAATGTTTTCCACTTCTAAAATCTAAATAGAGAAATTAAATAAGATCGCAAAGATTGGTCAGTTAATGATCTATAACTACTTGTATGGACCGCAAAAATTGAAAAACTCGGTCCATATAACTTAGGAAAATGAACTTGCGCTCGTTTAATAAGGGGTATATAAGCCACGAAGTCTCTACATTAGTTGTTGTTTAAAACTAGTGTTCTTTCTTATTTGATACATGTAGACAGCCAATTAAATAGTTTTTACATTCCATTAAATAATGGCCAGACACAAAAACACACTTTTAACAGAGTCCTCTTTTGCTCTGACGAAGGGCTAGCGCTCGAAACGTCAGCTGCTACTCGCTTCCCACGGTGGTTAGCATACCTCAATCGACTTTAGTTGATTATACCAGTGTTTATCTTCACCGCCGACGCAGACCAACACTAGTTTCTACGTATTTAATAGAGTTGCACAAACTCAGAGGAAACTAGTTAAGCATTATTTAGAGCTTTAGAAATAACAAAGTTAAAGTTAACAAACAAATAAATCAGTCCCACAGCCATTGTAGAAAGTTCATTATTCTTCGAACCTGGAATAGTACTAGCAGTTAATAACTGATCGCGCTTGATGCTTCAGGCTCCATTTCACTTTATTTCATGAAGTTGTATAGTGGAAGGCTAAATTGACTTTCCTGAATTACATAGGGTATATAACTTCAAATATAAGTATAAATGCAATGATAATGTTGCAAATCGATATACTTTACCAGGAGCCCCTGATAACTAGGAGCGTCCATCCCGCATACTAGGCCTATGTCACAGCGTTTTCACAAGTTAGGTTATTTTTAGAACGGTTTCCTACTATTGTTGAGTTGCAATTATTCCTAAGGGAATCAAATCACAAAAGCGTAGCAGCCATGTTGTTTTAGCTAATGAGGCATCTTTTGTTCTGCCACGGTGCAACCATTAATTGGCGGAAAAAATAATCTAAAAATAGCGAACTTGTAAAAACGCTGTAAAGAATGTGATGTAAAGTGCTAAGCTGTAGTGCTAAGTGTGCACCCCCTACGAGGGAAAGAGAAACAATCTCTGACCCAAGTGGGACTCGAATCCAACGACCTCCAGGTTACATGTCTGGCGCTCTACCAACTGAGCTATCAAGTCAGATGAGAGTAATCATGGGTATTGGTGCGTTTTATGGGGTCACTTGGTTCAGATATTTTTTTCTCTTACCCTCGTAGGGCGTGCATACTTAGCACTACAGCTTACCACTTTACATCACATTCTTTACACTTAACAGTGCTACGCGGCAAACATGATTTTATATCATAACTACATGTAAAAACACTGTGACAACTATATAGGACATATGGAGGCTCCTGACTGTACTTGTTATGTAATAATAGATAAAACAACAAACAGATGATATATATAATAAGCATTATTGTACTAATAACACATAATTATTAATAGCGCAGCTGAGCACACACCGTACACATGTTATATTTTCGTTCATCCGCCCGTCCGCCCTCAGCTCTTTTCTCCAAACGTAGCCGATTATGTCGCGATGCCCCATCGATCGTTTCCTTATACTTATATTTCCTTATATTTATTAAGAAATAGAACACACTTTATCTTATCTACATATCGTATCGAGCCACTTGCTTGTAATCCCAACGCATCAAGTCTTTGCCATCACTACCGTATCACGTTTAGCCTGCTATACAGACGTATTTTTTCACTCTCATAAATTCGAAGAAAAAAGTAACGTCTGCTTACCCGAGCGGTTAATTAGTTTCCAATATGCACACCTCATTGTGTTATGGACCAATCAGATTTTACCTTCCATATCCTGGAAAGTGACGTAATGTTACATTTAAAAGGAATTCAGACAATACATTTGCCATTGACCGATCATAGGAGAGTGTTCACTGGCGCGCCAATTCACTAAAATTGTAACAATGGTTTTGATTGGGCAGAAAAATAAAACAAACGTGCTGACGTCTGCTTGCATATTGGAAACTAATTAAGCGCTCGGGTAAGCAGACGTTGCTTTTTTCTTCGAATTTATGAGAGTGAAAAAATACGTCTGCATAGCAGGCTATATCACGTTTCAATGTAACAAAAAAGGGGCTTTGTTTGTTTTTCTCTATTTGCAACCTCTCTTATTTCCCTTTTTACAAGAACTGGAGCTACGCCCACAGGCTTGCCTATGTATATATTAATTATTATAACTGATAACGCAGATAGTACGAGCGCTCTGATTGGCTTATAGACTCAAAAAATATATGGTCTATTGTGCCGGTAAACACAGAAATCGGCACGCCTGCTTGCATTGTGTCGTTGTTATATCATAAAAATATTAGACCACACATATCAATGTGTTACTGGCAAAATGAAACACTTGGGATTTTAGGAAAACACTTGAAACGCTAGAAAGTCACGCGCCTTCGACTCGTGATTTTCAAGCATTTATTGTGTTCTAACATTCCGCGTGCCTTATTTCGCCAGTAAACACATTGAAATGTGTGGTCTATTGCTCAATTAATGATAACTACAGGATTACTTTTGATATGTACGCTATAAAGTTCGAGGTATTCAGACTGCAATGAGCCTTTTGCAGGAATGCAATCACGTGGTTGTACAAAAAAACTTAATTCATATATTTAAAGGCACTTTGTACGAGATCGGTAGTGGTATAAGCAAAACCCGTAAATGTTATTTCCACGTCCAATCGATTGTCGATCTTTCTAAAACAGCGTTTTTAAAGATAGCTTGCCCTCCAGCAGCCATGGCAACGCCTTTCCCATGGGAATCACGAGCTCAATTCATTCGTTGACGAAGTATTATATCAGCACGTGACTGATTCCTGCAAAATGCCTATCAGGTATCTTAGGCCCAGTTCAAATGCTCTCCGTTTGGGGAGCCGGAGGTGACCAGAGGCGAAAGTAGAGCGACATCGGCTTGATGGAATAGTAACTGGCTCCGAACTTCAGCTACGCTTCGCTTCCGTGCTTTGGCTTTGGTATTTTTAATTTAACTTGTAAGTTACATAAATTTTACAAACTTCGTTTGAATGTGCTATTACGGTAACGTAAAACAATTTCAGCGAACTAAGTCAGTTACATCACAGTAACTTTATAGTAAATGTCTGAAATAAAGTCCGTTAATGAGTGAACAATGTCTCTTAATTATTAGCGGTGGGTTTCATCTCAACTCTGATCTAAACTCAAAGGGAACGACAAAGACAGGCCACAATTTGATGGCTCATGTTCTCTGTTTATTTTCTGTTCTTAACTTTTTAACACTACAAGAAACAAAATAATCATTTCAATAGAAAACGGTGGATTATAACGCCTAATTCTCAGAGGCGTGAAGACTCAGCTTGAGCGAAATTAAAATATGAAAAGAATGCGGGCAAGTTGTCCCGCATTCCTTAGAGGTACTTGCAGATACACCCGAAGCGTCCTCTCACTGTCGATAAAGCACTCACAAGCAGTCTCTAACCCTTACATATAGTATAATATTTATCACCATGAGACTCCCCTTGACCGAATTATTGCTATGCCAGTCATGTGAAGTTAAATTTCAATATGCAAGAATGGTTTTGGTAGTATTATAAAACGAGTATTTGTATAGTAAATATTACGGATAGAGCCATTACAAGTGCATGTCAATTTATGAACCCAACAGGACGGATTTTCATCTCAGCTCGCTTGGCAGAGTAGTAATGCCCTTTCCAGCGTTTCCAGTTGACACCGTCACCATACGAGGAGTGTGCACCGTGGTGGTACAAGCCGTTCAGGTTAGAGGCATGGCAGTTAGCATACCACCAGGCACCCTTATACTTGACTGCACAGTTAGACGAGCTACTGTCATTGTCTCGGTCTTTGGTACTGAATGGTTGATCGCGATGCCAACTCAGTGAATCACCGGCATTTCCTATAATAAATAACAACATAGTGGTAAATATGTAAATACTTGCCCTGCTCAACTTTATCTTGTTAGCGATATGTAGATTGACTATACTCCGAGCGCTTATAATTGCCACTGCTTGGTTTTTATTTTGTCCAATCAGAGCCATTGTTGGCAATCTTCGAATAGCAGATACTATGGTTGCGTCTAGGAATAGCAGTTTCAGCGGTATCGACCCTAACGCCTCACTTCGACAAACGGTGTAATGACACAACGCTGCCCTCTTAAAAAAACTTATTTATATATCAGTAGAGTTTAAATGAGGCGTTTCCGTCAACGCCGCTGAAACTGCTATTCGTAGACGCAATTGTAATAGATGCTACTGAAGCGGGACTCTCGAATAAAACTGACAAACAAAGTACCGAGAAGATTCTATGTTTTACATGTAAAGTCGGCCTCATATAAATACTGGAAATCACATATATAACAGATGTTCTTATACGGACCAGCATTTTGCGCCATTTCTTGATTAAAATTAAAATCCTATATGCCGTTAGATGGAATATTTTTCTTCGACTGATAAGTTCGATCTTTGACTTGGCCGTCTTAATATCATTATTAATACTCATAACACTAATCCCTAGACTAACCGAAGATGAAATTACCACAACTGTACTCCCTCGATCTCCGATTACTCTCCGCGGCTTCTGCTCCTGAATCAAACGCAATCAGAAGAGCTTGATGGATTAAAGATTTAGAGGAAAACCAGTGGCCAAATAACCATGAAATAAAATGTTATTTTTGCATTGTACTATATATCGTTTTAATGTAAATTAAAATTACTTGTCAGATTGTCAAAACCAAAAAAATCGCAAATTCGTCTAAACAATGTACAAGCGCTGCTTCGAATGTCATTCGAAATCCTCTTTAGTGTAACCAGAATCAAAACTAACGGAATTAAAGAAGCGAAGGTGACTCTGTATGCATGGTTCTATTTTGAAAACATCTCCTTACAACATTCCCCGGAAAGTAAGAACATTTTTTTCGCCAACTACCTTTAATTCCAGTGAGATGGGATATTGAGTGCAAGGTAAGAGGTAAAAGCTCGAGTTTGAAATGTTGTCTTTGTTGCAGATGGTTTTGTGAGAAAGATGTCGAAAAATGTAGCACTGAACTTCAACGTGTCTTTTCCATATAGTTTTTCATGAAATAGAAAGGAGAAAGCTAAAAGCCCTCCGGCTCTGAATTATTCAAGTCCAAGATAATACGTTAAAAATAATAACAATTCACAGGCTCAATTATTTTGTCTTTCAGAGTCGGACTCGCGGAGATAGAGTGCTATGAAGTCGCCTTTTACTCAGGTCAAACGACATATTCAAAATAATCGAAAAGGCTGTTGCATTTCTCTCTCGTGATGTCCTCACTCAATTCATCTCAGAGAGAACTGTTTGAAAACTAGACTTGTTGGCCCTTTCTATTATCTTTCATTACATTCAGCCGAACAGAAAACATTTCCCATATAAAAAACAAACACAGCTGGAGGGGGCCGACCAGCAATCTTTATTGGAACTAGAGTCAGTTACAATGGCTGCTATTATACATACAAGTGACCTTCGCACTTAGTTGAGCGAACGCTTAAAGTTCTAAGCTTAATTATTTCTATACAGAGTTCCCAGAAGTTTAATTTCGTTCGAGATTTACAACAATAGTCCAGTACGAGTACAATTATAGTACAATGCTAAGCTAGATTTTAGATGGTGAATTGCCGGATACGAAAACACGGGATAAAAACCTCCCGGTTGAGGAAAAACCCGGAAACGTATTCTCTTAACCAATGCAAATTCACCTCTACCTCTGGAGTCAAAAGGTAAAAATATCATATTTATATACCTTTAAAAACAATATTACCCCGCGAAAAACTATGAAAACTAGTTGGCGTCAAGTGGTGAGACCAGATAAGGAGTTGGTTTAATTGACTTCTATAGAAACATTGTTAAGCACGCAAAACTGAAAAATCAGGTGGTGAATACTGAATAAGGGCCCTCCGGTTGAAATTGGAACAATTACTCAACCAAATTCAATTTCATCCAAACACTGCGGAAAAAAAACTAATAGGAAGACAAATCAAACGGGGTATCCCAGGAATCCCGGAAACGGACAACAGACTGCAAAGTAACATTGCCTACACCAGATGTTAATGAAACAATCCTGACATCCTGTTAACAACTGAAGCAAGGAAACGCGGAGAAACGCAATGCAACCTATTTTTCAAAGATTGCAACGACTCAAAAACGTTTGTCAAGCCTAGCCTGCGGGATAGCGATAAAGCCCTCACGAAGGTTCCAAACTAAACCTAACCTTTCCAAACTCGAAGTAGGACCCCAAAGAGATTTGGTACTGCTAGCCACGATGCCGGCTAAATTAGCTAAATCAAAACGAATAGTCTCGGCAGCCAAACAGGCGGTAGGTAAATCTTTCTCACAACCACTCCATCGTACAAATGCAAAACAAAGTGAAAACCTTGAGCTCTCCAATGTCCAACAAGTGGACGAAATAATTTAGTAAATAAATAAGGAGCCGATGACAATCCAAACAGAAGTACATTGAAACAGAAAAATCTAGGAGAAGCCGAAATTAAGAGGCCACGAAAAACCCAAAAACTGCTGGTGTGAAAGGGTATTATCGAAATGATGATACCCAGACTTCATGTCGAAGTTGAACAAAAAACCACTCGGAACTGCATACTGCATAAATACCTTCCTAGCCTTAGCAATACATTTATTAACATGTCTTAAACAAGAATAAGTGCATTGACAACAGTTGGAGGGGTGAAAACGTCAGTAATGGGCTTTTGTCACACGGCGACCATATTGGCTCGAAACAATATATTTTCCACGTGTAGCCTCGTACTGAGCAGTTTGAGAACGAGTTCGCGCGTGCAAAACAAAGGTTTTTATACTCCTGGGATTAAACATGGCCGCCGTGTGAATAAGGTCCATTAAACCAAGTTCATAAATGTCCGAAATAGCTTGTGAAACAAATGCGGAATTTGTTCTGGCAGACTTATTGTTATAAAAATGAACGCTGACAGGAATTAACTCTCAAAGGGAATAGAATACCCATACTTAATGACATCCAAAACCCACTGTGGCTTCAAGATTCTTTATTGCACACTATTTACAAATTACAAATTATTTAATTACAGTGCATGTAGATATTTTATATAAGAAAAAAATATTACATTTCTTTGAGGAAATGTGTGTAGTGGTCAAAGGAGCATGAAGCTTTCGAGTTGACCACTACCATGAGAAAAACAAATAAACGAGGACAGTATAAGTATATTAAAAATTTACTAATACAGTTACAACAAAAGGAATAAATATACATTACAATGATTTTGGGTTGTTTATACGTACATGTATTATTATAAGTATATTGAAAAATATAATAAACTAATTACACTTGATCACAGCTAGTGCAGGTGCTAATATGGTGTGAGATAAATATACATTACAATTGGATTTGTATACATCAGGTCTGATTATTAAAAAAAACACTTTAAACTGTTTTTTGAAGCTCTTGTGTTTTAGGCTCCTAGAAGGCATCGATTTAAATGTTGATCAACCATAATTTGTTCTGGAAGCTGGTCTATACAGGTTTTGGTTAGCAGCATATCTTGTGTTATGTTTGTGAAAATCAGAAGCAGATGTAATTAAATCAAGAAAGACAACTGGAATATGCGTTTTAACATATTTCATTTCATTATATTTTATTTTATTATCCAAAACTGAATATGAGCTTGTAAATGACCTTTGACAAGAGAAACTGCACAACCCTGCTCATACTAATACAAATTATTCCTAAAGAAATCATGCAACTGATCACTACACTTATCCGACATTAAAGCGTCCAATTCTTGCTCAACAGGATAAAAGCTAGTAAGCTTGGGAGTTTCGTGAGAGATACCACGAAGCCAGTAAGCAGTATCCTTCAACAAGAGAACATGTAGAATCCGGACTGTGATCAGGAATTGGGGTGGCACTACTGGTATTTCCGACAGGCATGGATCTCGCGAGGAGAACCGGGCATTCGTGCCACCAGTGTCCTGGGTTGCCACGAAACGGTATGATCCTCTAAACTGCTCTTGACCCCTGAACTGTGAAGCAAAGGGTTGGCTGAACTGCCGAAGCTGCCCTTGTTGCCAGTACGGTGAATACTGCGAATCTCTGCCTTGAAACCGTTCCACATTTCGCTTGGTTTTAAAACGACCCCATTCCCGTAAAGCTTCTTTTTCAGCCGCCTGAATTTTCTTGTCGTCGTCGGCACTAGGGGCTTCAGCGTTACTTTCGTAATGTTTAAACGGTTAGCTGATCTCGCTTTAGAAGAATCTGAGCGATCCTGATTTTTCGAATCCGTTCGTCTATCAGCTCCACTGCCTCTTGAATTAAACTATCATTATCCTCAATCTGAGTAGCAGTCAAAGCAGCCTTGAGTCAATAACCTCTTCGAAAAAGGACTGCGATGAACAACCCAAAAACTATGAAAACTGGTTGGGGTAAGTGGTGACACCAGATAAGGAGTGGTTTATATGTCCTAGGGGTGACAATGCCAAACATACCAGCGAAAGTGTGTCACCCATGGGAAATACATTAATTGTTTTACATGTTGTAAAAATAACAAAGAAGCATTTTGATTTCCCTAATCAGCGAAGAAAAATACACGTTGGACAGTGAAGTGTAATTCAGTCCCGGGATTGTTAGCAAATTTGAAGGTTGTTGTTAGGCTCGTGCATGAACGCGTTGTATTCTTGTCAAAACATCTTTGCCAGTTTTGGTCAAAAGTTTGTCATAGTTTGGTCACACTTCCTTATTGTTGTTTAACATTTTGATTTAATTCACACGTGATTCAGGTGCCAACTCTAAGGCGAAATGGCCGATAATTTCTATATCTATAGACACGGCTTAATTTCAGCCGATTAGAGCCCCAGTTTTCTCTGGATTATTATATAAAAGACATTTCAAGCTTACCTGAATATGTTCCCAGACTTAGTCGGTACTTGTCATTCTCGCTTGACACTGCGAAGTAGTCATACTCTGCGTACGAGCTATTACCAGCTGTGTCTTCCAGCTCAACACGAAGCCTGTTTCGAGTCTGGTTAGTCAAACGGTAGATATTGTCCAGTCCCAACCAGAACTCGCCTGTCAGGTTTCCGAAGCCTGTTTTGTAGTCTAGCCAGCCTCGGTAAAAGTCGACTGATCCGTCTTGTCTCTTCTGGAATACTGTCCACCCACCGCCTGAGGATGTCTGGTCACAGTACACCTGATAGGTTAGGATATTTGTTTATATAGTGTTCATGAGAAAGGATTCAAGTTATTGCGGAAACAGGAATTACGGCGATTCTCATTAACACGTGCCATTCTCGAATTTTGTCTCAACGAAGAAATCGTGGTTTGACATGTTAGACATCAATCAAATTCAATAAACGCGTGAATTTATAACTTCCAGTAAAAAAAAACATCTCAAGAGCAAGTAGTCTTTAAATTCACTTAGATATAGAGTGTTAGCCTGGGAAGACAGCCGACTCTTATCGCGCTCCCCGCGAAAGAGACGTCTGGGCAACGAGCCAGAAAATTCCATACTGATGACGTAGCAGATAGCCGTTTCACGATGCATAAATTAAGTGCAAGCTCAGAAGCCGAATGCGAACAACACAGTTATTTTCAATGTATATAACTACCGAGGCAGCTGTTTCTTTGTCCGATACAAATGAGAATCGCTGTAAGCAACCCTGATATTCGACTACTCAATTGAGATCCGTATGATTTCCAATAAATGGCGCATCTCAATACTTATATGCCCAAGTCGCAGTAAAGGAAAATGTTGTGTTTGTCAGTACTGGCCAGATATAAATAAAATTGGCCATTGACAAAAAGGGTTGGTCGCATTAGACAACAGAATAGTCCAGCATGCAAATACCACATCATATCGACTTTCGACATTACTGTTTGTGTAGCGCATTGCATTACATAGTATTGTTGATGGAGTTTGTTCGCCCGAGAATATTTTTAATGCTTGGTCGGCAATAGAGCAGTACAGGTTTTTATTGCGTTGACAGAGTTTTGTCATAAGTAAACAGTGTTGTTCCATAGTGCGACTTGGCCATTCCAACAGAATGAAAGTTTCTGTTTCAGCCACTTTACCTTAAATAGTCCCAGACCATCAGGATCCACAGTGTACACACCACTTGTGTTTCCTCCCCACTTGAGGATGTCACCACAGTTCTTAGGAACTGAATTACATTCAATCAATCAATCTGATAATCAATCTTTATTTATCTACGGTAGCTAGTACATTCACATCAATGGTTTACAGGTAGGCCGTGTTCTTAATAATCTAAATTGTTACATTATCCATTCAAGTATGAAAAACTAGTGAAAAGTATTTTTGTGATGTAATTTAACCTATGGCTAAAGTTGCTAACTACTTATTTTTGTGTCACGGTCAGCGGTCTTTATATTTGCTGTCCGGGCTGAAAACAATTATTTTGAGCAATTTATATATTAACTGACGAACCTCGCGCACATGGTTAAAATCTAAGGAAATTTGCAGAAATGACTAAGAAACTGTGTATAGACATACTTAGTCTTCAAGGCAAATATTGCATATAATTTATACTTCATACTTCATACTTCATACTTTATTTATCTTTCCTTAAAAAGGCTTTTCAAAGACAAAATACAAATACAATACAACTACAGTGTACATGATAATTTGAATTACATCTATTAATTTAACCTATTTTGAGTTTGATATAATTTGCTCTTCAGCTTTCGCTTGAAACTTAAAACGTCTTTACTTAATTTCAGTTCGTTATCTAGTGAGTTCCATATTTTTACTGTTCTGTAATAAAAACTTCTCTGACTACTAGCATTGAAAATCCTTCCCTTTCGCCCTTGAAATCGAAAGCAAACACATCCTAATAGGTTGAGCAGGGGGAAAAGACAACCAACTGCAGAATTTCAAGGATTTCAGTGAAGAATTATTTCATGTGTCTCAAAGCAGATACACAACAGAAAAATCCTATGAAACCCCTCACAGGGCCTACTAAAAGCAAACCAAGTACTTTTCAGCCGTCATCAGACTTAAAGATGTCCTCTAGCTCTCTTACAGTGGCTTATTTGTCCAAAATTAAAGCACATTTCGTTGGAAATCCTACAGAAGAAAGCATACTTACCGCCGACGAGTCCGTAGAGTTCTGCCGAATGGCATCTTGGGGAAAGTTGGTTTAAAAAGTCAGCAGTATTTAACTACCCCGGGCTAGCCAAACTGGAACTGAGGGGGAGGGTTGAGTTAGCACTCTGCATTTCACCAATTGAGCCCAAACGAGTCCAGCAGTGAAAGGGTTAATATTGCTAGATAATGTTGATATATAGTGCTACTATTACTCGATTCTAGATCGTTGCCTAGATCAGTTCAATTTTCTTCGATGTGTGCACTAAAGTCGTAAAATAACAGATTTTTTTAATGTTCGTCATAGTGGCACTTTAAGAACAAAATCCAGTCATTTAACTCAAGTAACTATCGTGAAGATCTAGGGGTTTATCACATGTAAGTTACTTACCGGTACAGTTTGTACCGATCCACTTATATCCTGAAGGACAGGAACAATCATACGATCCTTTGGTGTTAGTACAGGTGGAGTTTGCGGGGCATTGGTGTGTTCCTGAGACGCATTCGTCGATGTCTAAATATAACAGAATCCATGATATCACTAATCATAACGAGCCAGGGATCATCGGAAGTCCGGAAATGCGTGCGGGCCGGTTGCTATGGAGTGACGTCATAGTCGTGGCAAATATCAATCATTATTGTGATTTGCGGTTTCCGCTTGATCGCTTTGGTAATTACTTTATGTCAGCAAAGGATTTTACACAAAACATCTTCGATCTGGCGGGTCCTGCGTTATTTCAGGGGCTGTACTTCAGTGCCAGTGGCATTTTGACATTAGCGGGAAATACGGTATTATGAAATTAAAGTAAAGGATTGCTTCGCATACTGGACTCGTGCTTCGACTTATGGACGTATCCGCTTTGCGCCGTGTTTTTCTCGCTGAATCGAGCAGCAAATTCTTCGCAGCACTGGCATCTTCTGAATTCGGAAATTTGCGGCGTGAAATTTGTAAGTTCCTGTCATACAGCCTGGTTGCACGATCCCTTCGCAGTTTTCTTCGCCATTAGCCGACAGTGTTCAAATATAAAATAGCGGGCTTTGGGATTTGGATGAATGACTGCAGGATTATCGATGGAAAGGTGGGTGTCTCGCTACGACATTCGGCGTTTTGGCGGCGATTATGCGCCAAAATCAGAAGAATTTCATCTTAGAGAATTACCAGTGGCTAATAAACAATTGAATAGAACAAACCACTCACAATCGCTTCTCGGTCAGGACGAAACACCAACCCGCCACCGACCCCGCCAGCCTCTTACGAGGAGATCCAAAGCTTAAAAGTGTCTGGCGAGAGCAAACGAGGAAATTACATCCCTGAAAAGAGAACGAAGGAAATCGAGTAACGAACACGTATGTATATATAAAGTAGAAGGAAATTATATGGGTGAGAAAATGGCGGGAAGTCCCCCAAAGTTCAAGGTCTAGAAGAGCTTCAAAGGCACACATTTGGAGCATGATCAGCGATATTTCTGGTGCCAGAATTCTGATGTGCAGTCAATGCTATATAAACCAAATCGCCGAAGAAGTGACCAAGAATAAAGGGGAAAGTAAAGCATCTGACGTGATGCTTGGGGAAAGTGCCCCAAAATATCTACAGTCCCAAGTTGAAGTCTGAGCACTTCGGGATATTGAACACAAGCCTATAAAAAGAGATATGCCAAACGAAATTTATTTTTGAGTTGTTCGGTATCCCAGCTGGTTTACCCAGGTTGAAGTCCATGGCACCACAATATGCCTGAGCACTTCGGGATATTGAACACAAGCTGAAAAGAGATATGCGAAACAAAATTAATTTTTTGAGTTGTTCGGTATCCCAGCTGGTTTACCCAGGTTGAAGTCCATGGCACCACAACATGCCTGAGCACTTCGGGATATTGAACACAAGCCGAAAAGAGATATGCGAAACAAAATTTATTTTTGAGTTGTTCGGTATCCCAGATGGTTTACCCAGGTTGAAGTCCATGGCACCACAATATGCCTGAGCACTTCGGGATATTGAACACAAGCCCAAAAGAGATATGCGAAACAAAATTAATTTTTTGAGTTGTTCGGTATCCCAGCTGGTTTACCCAGGTTGAAGTCCATGGCACCACAATATGCCTGAGCACTTCGGGATATTGAACACAAGCCGAAAAGAGATATGCGAAACAAAATTAATTTTTTGAGTTGTTCGGTATCCCAGCTGGTTTACCCAGGTTGAAGTCCATGGCACCACAACATGCCTGAGCACTTCGGGATATTGAACACAAGCCGAAAAGAGATATGCGAAACAAAATTTATTTTTGAGTTGTTCGGTATCCCAGATGGTTTACCCAGGTTGAAGTCCATGGCACCACAATATGCCTGAGCACTTCGGGATATTGAACACAAGCCCAAAAGAGATATGCGAAACAAAATTAATTTTTTGAGTTGTTCGGTATCCCAGCTGGTTTACCCAGGTTGAAGTCCATGGCACCACAATATGCCTGAGCACTTCGGGATATTGAACACAAGCCGAAAAGAGATATGCGAAACAAAATTTATTTTTTGAGTTGTTCGGTATCCCAGCTGGTTTACCCAGGTTGAAGTCCATGGCACCACAATATGCCTGAGCACTTCGGGATATTGAACACAAGCTGAAAATATATGTAGGCCAAACAAAATAGTTAGCCTACCTACGAGTAGCAGTTACTTATCGCGAAATTTGCGAAAATCAGATCAAACAACGCGAATTACCGGTCGCGAACTGCAGCTACCGACTACAAACAACAAGACACGAGAAACCTGCTGCCAGGGTAACATCTATTACATCTCGATATCTCATCCGCTTTATTTTCAGTATCCGCGATAATAATTTGGGGTCCGAATAATAAGCGTAGTCTGCGACGTTTCGAACAGTAATTGGCAAGCGTGTAAGTCGCATTTTCGTCTCATTAAAGTAAAATCCACATCGTTCCCGACTTATGAAATAATAAAAAGATTATGCATTGTTGATTTTGAGAAATTAGCTGAAAGTCGGATAGGCACATACGGCAAACCAGATAAATCGTCGACCTCGATCGAAACGTATTGAAAATCGGGCTACGAATGACTAGATTTCGTGCACTACTACGGGTAGTCGACTGATGAAAGGTAAAATGCAAAAGTAGTTCTTTATCACACATTGACACCTACGGATTATGATATCTAGGCGCTAAAGTAGGCACTTTAAGGTGACATGAGGCTGGACTTAATTAAATGGAATGCTCCTGCTTCCTGGAGCACCCCCTGGTGATAGGGGACCAATGGTCCCCTATCACCATGGGGTAGTTTGGTTGTTAAGAGTGTTTGGCTCGTTATGCTGCTTTTATGTGTGCGAGATACATGACATACTAACATGACTTATATAAGTTCTGACTTACCAGTACAGTTTGTACGGATCCCCTTATATCCTGAAGGACAGGAACAATCATACGATCCTTTGGTGTTAGTACAGATGGAGTTTGCGGGGCATTGGTGTGTTCCTGAGACGCATTCGTCGATGTCTAAATATAACAGAATCCATGATATCACTAATACTGCTTTTATGTGTGCGAGATACATGACATACATGACTTATATAAGTAACTTACCGGTACAGTTTGTACCGACCCATTTATATCCTGAAGGGCAGGAACAATCATAGGATCCTTTGGTGTTAGTACAGGTGGAGTTTGCGGGGCATTGGTGTGTTCCTGAGACGCATTCGTCGATGTCTAAATATAACAGAATCCATGATATCACTAATACTGCTTTTATGTGTGCGAGATACATGACATACATGACTTATATAAGTAACTTACCGGTACAGTTTGTACCGATCCACTTATATCCTGAAGGACAGGAACAATCATACGATCCTTTGGTGTTAGTACAGGTGGAGTTTGTGGGGCATTGGTGGCTTCTTGAGACGCATTCATCAATGTCTAAATATAACAGAATCCATGATATCACTAATACTGCTTTTATGTGTGCGAGATACATGACATACATGACTTATATAAGTAACTTACCGGTACAGTTTGTACCGATCCACTTATATCGTGAAGGGCATGAACAATCATACGATCCTTTGGTGTTAGTACAGGTGGAGTTTGCAGGACATCGGTGTGTTCCTGAGACGCATTCATCGATGTCTAAATATATCAGAATCAATGGAATTATTACTGAGACTGCATTTAAGGACAAAACCAATAATTTCAATAAAATGACTATCGAGAAGATTGACGAGTCGTTCACATATAAGGCTCTTACCGGTACAGGCATTACCGGCATTTCATGATTGCTGGAATTTACCTGATTTACGATAAGCCCCATATATTTTTGTAGTACTCTATTTAATGACACGATTGGTGCTGGTTCCTCTGATTAGTCCTCAATCGCAAGAGTAGAAGGAATATTAAGAAGTGCAATGTTTATACCTGTCAATATTATACATCCTCGTCACGCGGCCGCCATATTCGATTGCAAACGAGGATGGGGATAATCACTTTGGCGAGACAGATTGTACAAGGAAATGTATGGGCGAGTTTTCCAGGCATGGTAAGTTTGATTTAATATTTCCTTTTCTGTTCAATGAATCGCCACAAAACTGTATGTGCCGATAGGAGCATATAGTGTTACAAGATTTGTACGAACTTTTATGGGATTCGAACAAATTTTAAGTAGTTTAGATTTTTTGTACCGATGCTCAGGAAATAATATTCACAAAGTCTCGCGGAAAAGTCGGGAATCAAGATTGTACGCCTGTGATTTTACTATTTCATATTTACAGACAAATACGGCGAAAGTCATAAATATTTCCCTGAGTATCGACACAAAAACATCCTATACGATTTAAAATGCCGTCGAATCCCTTTAAAGTTTATAGAAATATTTTAATACTATTTTCCTATCACCACAGAAAGTTTGGTTGTGATAAATTGTACAGAAAAGGAAAGAGGGAATCAAATTTACTATGGTTGGGAAACATGTCCATACATTATCTTGTCAACCGTGTCTCGCCAAAGAGATTATGCCCGTGCAGCCTCGATTTCAATCCAAGATGGCGGCCGCGTGATAGGATGAACAAGCTAACCTTCCAGGGTCATGTCACACACTACATGTAACGGCTTGTTAGAGTTCTCTGAGTCAATCCAGTATTGACCGGTTTTAGAGCCGGAATTGCTCAACTTGATCTCCTTACATGTATTACCAGGCAGTTCAGGAATGGAACCCAACGGGACTACGGATCGTAACGATGACAACATTGTGAGGGCTTGTATTAAAAGGGTGGACGTGAGATATAAATGAAGTTAGTTCCTGACTATTTCCTATCATATTTTGGCAAAACAACATTTATATATATATTACCTAAATTAATAGTTAAGTTAAGTATTTTGATTAGCGTTATTTACATCTGTTATTTTTGTAATGCCATCTTTATACATATATTTCTGTAATGTAATGTACCATGCAGGGCCACTCTGGATATCAGCCTACGAGCTGAATGGGCCACCCAGTGAAAATAAAGTATACTTACTTACTTACTAGGAATTAATTACCAACACTTATTTTAAAAGATTAATGTGATAGTTGTCAATATCTCACCAGGACTCTCACGGTCCATATAATAGGCGCTAGGATGGTACACTAAGTCATCTGGCCTGGCTTTCTTTGTTCTATTGTTCAGCTCACACAAGTGATCGTCCTCGTAGTAATTATGGCTCTGACATCTATTGTCGTCATCGCATTCCTTGAAGCATTGATATTTACCAATCATCCCATCGATGACCCGAAGCACGTGATCTTTTAATATTGTCATAAAGATCGCCTCAATGGCTGGCGAACCGCATGGGTCAGCATCCACAGTCAATAGCAATGACATCAGTATCAACGCGTAGAGAAACATGACGCGCACTTAAACAGGGCTATCACATCAAGATCATTCTGTAGACGAAATATCATAAAACTCTAGATAAATAAAATCTCTCTTGATAAATTTGAATTTAGTATTATTCTGATAAGTATATTAAACTAGTGATTAGACATAGCGGCTCAATGGGGAACTCATGGATACAAGGTCAATATTATTTTTAGCTGAGAGATCTGTGCAGTTGCGATCTGTCAAACAACTTGAGTGCTTGAAACATATAAAAGGATTGGCCGCAAAACTTTGTCATGCTGCAACTTTATAACTGTCATGAGTGTGAGTGTTGAATTTTGTCTTATCAAAGCTCTTCCTAAGCAACTTAGATCATCATGTTTCATTAATTTATTCATCGACAATCTTTATTGTATTGCGGCTATTAGCATTTCTCTTGTTGGCGCAATTTCCTATGATTCTAATCGATCCGAGTACATATTTCCTCAGCGGTAATCATGCACTCAACACTATATAAATCGTTTCCACAACCGTAATTATCTCTTTTGCTCTGACGAAGGGCTAGCGCTAGAAACGTCAGCTGCTACTCGCTCTCCACGGCGGTTAGCATACCTTAATCGACTTTAGTTCACCATACCAGTGTTTATCTTACCTAACTCTTCGTAAATAAGTCAGCAGGTGTAAATATATTTACTACGATCATGTTACGTTTCATATGCTTCAATTTCGTTGTCTCAAAGGAAAAACTTTCGTATAATGAGCACTTAATTACCTTATCGGATTTATAGATTCCGTTATAGATCAACGAGGTATGTCATTATGACGTCATACATTTTTGAAAACGTCTTTAAAAAATAAATATTGAGTATTTTTCGGGTTTAAACGAGGAAATATACTTATTGTACACTGAATAACCGCAATACGTTTTTTATGTTTCTTCAATGTTGAAAGCATGACTGATGTCAGACAATTAATTGGTCTCTTGACTAAACATCTCATTTCCCCTTCATACACAAAAACACAGAGCATGACCATCACGTGATAACACCTTGGTGACTGGTTAACACTATAATCATTCAAGTGACAAATTTGACAGCTCAGTGTCAACTGCATGAAAGTGAGATTCAGTACCACGGATACCAGAGGTTTTCTTTCCCTTTCCCTCGCTGTTTCGCAGATCGCCGACGTCGCTTCGCGGCTTAACTTTAGAAAATATCTGTGACCAGTATAATTCTTCTAAGGAAAACTTCTCAACTTAAGCGACTAATCATGTTAATTTATTTATAATCAAATTAAATTATATATTTATAATATTACCAGAATAAGAACCCTTAATTACGACCATAATCTCTTAAATCTAGTTGAATTTAGCTGCGAGATTTTTGCGCTTTCATGCTATCAAAGAACTTGGAAACCATGTCACGATACGGAAGAACATAACTAATTGCGAATCGAATTATCCCATATCATGAGTGAAGGGCACAGTCTTGATGGATGTAATTTTTTGAATATTCAGGTGTCAAACGCTAGATAGCGTGCGATAAAGAACAGAGACGATTTAGGGCAACACGTGTTTTAGAGATCTTGAATGATTACCTTGTTAAAATTTCCACGCAGACAGCCCTAAAATTCGCCGCCTAATAAACTACCTTAAAAGGCCTCAAATCGCGAAAAAATCACCCAAACAACTTCATTAAGTACCAATCTTTTATTTCTGAAGATATTTTCTGTCGGTAGGTATCCGGAAAGAACATTCACAGAGGGTGACTTAATGAACTATTCACAAATTTAGAACTAAAGCCCGGTTTCCATATACTCGTCTTTGTCGTAACGATCGTCTCTGTCGCTTCAGAATTTGCCAAGCGATCGCGACGATTATATGGATCCTTACGACAGAAACGACCGATCGTCTCGATAGAATTGAGTTCTCTCCTTACGACAGACACGATCGGAAGTGATGGTTTTTTTAAAAGGAAACCTGTCGTGGGCAATCCTTACGACAGAGACGATCGAAGCTATCCCAGAATGCACATCGATGGCGGCGGGCGTCGAACGTTCAATCGCAGAATTTATGGAAGAAGTGCAGGGATACGAATGCCTGTACGATAAATTTAGTAAGGACTGCAAACACAGGCAGATTAGAGAAAACTGCTGGTCCAAATTGGCTGAAAAGTTCAATATGACGCCCGCAGAAGCCGAGAAAAAGTATAAAAACATTCGAAGTTCTTATGACCGATACTTGAAAAAGATAAGTATTGTTGATCCCAGTCCGGCCGCGAAATCTTACAACAGACGCGATCATATGGAAACCAGGAATCGCAAGGATCGTCTGGGATCGTTCCGATCGCTTGGCAAATTCTGAAGCGACAGAGACGATCCTTACGACAGAAACGATTATATGGAAACCGGGCTTCAGCTGCAAGGACCACACGTAACCTCGAGTTCCGAGTTGTGGTGTAATAGGACATTTTCATTATGACGTCATTTTACTACAACTACCAGAATCCTTTTCAAATTCTCTTTCTCATTCATATTTTAAAATTCCTTTGAGAATTCAAAGACAATGGTCCAAATTAGAGGAACAGAAGGATTCGCGCAAAGAGTTCTGGTAGTTGTAGTATGTGACGTCATCATGCAAATTACCTATTGGGCTTCTACATGTATCGGCGGTGACTTAAACACAAACATCTTCCACATGGGTTAGACGGATGCGACATTAGCATATAGACAGAAGACAACTGTACAGAGAGTAAGGGAGAGGAAACCGGTGAAGGTAGCGAAACTTTTAGGCACGTGAATTCGGGAAGAGTTTGGAGAAACATCGATTGAACAATAATACATTACACATGAAGATTGTTATGATAACGATTTGGTTAGCTGCTTTAATTTCCAGGCTCTTTGGCATGCTAACTCCATAGTGAGTGAGCGAGTGAAACGATTTCAACCATACCAAAAAATGTGCTTGCGCGCATCCAAGAATAAAAACATAGGGCCCTGAGGGCAACTCGTGGATGGTCTGTGAGCTATTTTGGTATCTACTAAAAATCACGTAACCAATGACGTCATCGTTATGTAATCACCACTAAGTGAATCGTGGTAAAATAATTCCATACCTGTCCAAGTTTGAACTGTTTGGCATTAGAAATGAGGGAGATATTCGCATGTACTTAAAATCACGTAATCGATGACGTCATCGGCACTAACCGATTTATGGGGACCCAATACCATGCCTGTCCAAGTTTGAACTGAGTGTCTGGCATTAGAAATGAGGGATTTCCATTGGCTTTTGTTTGGCTATTGTATGGCTTTGTTTAGCTTTGCTTTCCTCACTTTCCAAAATCTTGGCTTTCATTTACCGCCTCCCGGTTAGCTCAATTGTTAAGCTCCGGTCTGTTGAGCGGGAGGTCGCCGGTTCAAACCCCGGCCGGACCAACACTCAGGGTCTTAAAATAACTGAGTAGAAGGTGCTGCCTTTGTGAAACAACTGCAAATGGTTAGACCTTCACGTCTTCTCGGATAAGGACGTAAATCGTAGGACTCCCGTCGGCCTCAAGTTTATCAGTCTCATCGTACTGTCACGAGTTACCGACGTTAAATAAAGTTGCTTTACTTTTATTCCCCAGTGAGCAGGGGCGATATGGATGTTAGTTAACATCTCCTCGTCGTTCAACTGAACTTTAAGCTTATATTCACCCTGACGAGTAAAGAGTGCAGCACGTTATGGATGTATTATGAACGTGCCATGAGACTCGGGGAGGTTTGTCGCGAAAACAGTTGTACATTACCATCTCTAATAATCTCTGTTGCATCCAAAACGTTCCCAAAACTGCCAACACAGTACATTCAAGACATTAAATTCTGCTTAGCTAAGCCAAACGCGCTTATAAATTTCCGGGCTTCTCTCGTAAATACGAAACGCGACCAAATATCTATTTTTAACAATATAGTTGTAGCAATAAATTAATTATAACGCATTTCAGAAAAATAATTACCTTTAACAACACTGCCAAATCCTTTCGAAACGTCTTTCCGATGAATCGAAAGCTTGGACTCATGCCATAAACTCCGTCAATAGATCTTCGGAAAATCGAAGACTATTCGGACAGCCAACGGAGAGTCCCCGATGTACACAGAAAAAACGAAGTACACGCCATAAAACATTGAATAAATTAGCTCGAACCCACTAACCCTAATAACTCGTGTTCTGCGCTTGCGCGCATCCACGAGTTAAAAATGAGGGACATTTCGGAAAAAAAGCAAAGAGTAACGTAGGTGAGGGCAGCCGAAGTTGTTTACAAAATGTTCAGTTGCTGATGGAATAAAATCTATAGAAGCCATTTTCAATATAGTCCGGAATTTTCAAGTTATTAGAGTTTCCTGTTTTTATGACTAAACTAAGTCCAGGTGTTTGATGAACATGTGTACATGCAGTGTCTTGAGAAACATACGAAACTTTCCTAGATAGACCAATGGTGCAGGTCTCGCAGGATATACGATTTAACATCCATATCCGAAAAAAACTTTAACTTTAAAGCCTAATCATTTGAAGTTAGAGAACGTACTAAAGACAACACGTTCCTATCAGTTATTTTTAGAATGTTGTTGGTCATCAGACCTGAAAATCGAAAACACGACCGCCTCCCCCACACCAGACTGGCGGGTGCCAAACCGTGAGCTGACAAGTTGGCGATCTTCATTAGTAAACATACTTCGAACGGTGTCTTCTATTCCTTAGTTGCTTAACAAGTTAAAACAAGTAAAAATCAACCGTGAATCGAGTGTAGTGTGTCCAAAACAGTTAATGTAGTGGGGAGTGTGTGAGGAGTTAAAGCAGGCCCCCACCAGCTTTAAACTGTAATACTCAGCCTGCTATAACAAACAAAATATTTATTTTTATTTAAAAGTTGTAGAGAAAGTAAAAAGAGTTAAAAAACAATTTCCTCCTAAGTTTCAGTGAGCATACAGTTTATCAGGAGTGTCCAAGTCATGCCAATTTAGCGACGGGTGTTCCAAGCGAAACTCTTCAGTTATAAATATTAATTATTAAACCCTTCCAATTCGAATGGGGTCTCCATATATGGATATGTTCTTATACTTCTCGTTTAATGGGATTAAATATTATGGTATATGACAACGTTTAAACAATAAGTGCTCCATTGGCAAACATTAAGCGAGTCGTAATATCGGCAGGGTTTCTTGAATGTTTTGTTATTTTAGGGTAGCCCACGGGTATTCATTTGCCAGCCGAATGGGCAATTGAATGGGCACCATAAAGCTTCACAATTGAAATTTAAGCCGGAAGATTGTAGTCGATGTTTGAAACACAAAACAAAATTCCAGATACATAATATTTTCGTGCTTCTTTGGACTTTTTACGTCACCTACGAAAATCTTCAAAGCGAGTAGTCAGAGTTGTTTAATGCTGTATAGATTAACTTACATATGAACTTTGTTAGTAACGAGTTTCAACATAATAGGTGCGATGAAAACTTCTGCTGCAAGAGAGATATGAATGTTACCACAAAATATTTTGTTCGCCAATTTCTTGCAACAAGTCAGGCAAATATGATCACTGATTCCAAATGTACCCCGTAATCTTTAGTTTAATACCATTTGAAACTACTGTGTTAACTGACAAGAAATCGAGAATGCAAGACGAAGGAGGAAATATCAATTATGAATATTTAATGAAAAGCGCCAATTTCTAATTCATCTAAATATAAAAAAAGTCTTAACGAAATCAAGTAGATAAAACACTCAAGCCTTGCAAGACCCCGCTAGATTACCCCAGTTTTCAATTATTTCAGCGGATTGTGGTTCATTAATTCATTTTGACATCGAGACACAAATTTGACATCACCGACACTGTAGCTTCAACTGGAGCACGTTTTAGGTAGCACCAATCATCTATGAGAACTTTAGACCCTGGATGGCGGCCATGACGCTTTAGTTTTAGACAAGAATTTTATAGAGCGATTTTCAATCGAGTGTCGAAACGTCAGTTAGGTGATGGGGAGGGGGGGTTGGGGTTGAAACCCCCTGAACCTATACCCCCTGGATCCGCCTCTGACCTTGAAGGAGATTTAGAGATTATCCGTGTTAACAATTCCTATACTCAAAACTACTGACACAACAACAACACAAAGACAGGTACATTGAAAAGATCAAAAGTACCGATTGACTATGACAAGTATGACACTATGATTGACTAAGCCATCTGCGAACAGCACTATTAAAATTAAAAAGGAGTCTTGAGTCTCAAAACAGTGTTAAATGGAGTTAATCTCCCTCTCAAGAAATGTGAACTTGATGAATTTTCATTTTTCTTGTTCTTGCTTTTGTTCTCAGCAAGAGTAAAAAAAATGGAGAATACATCAATTGCATGGTGCATGGCACTCGTTTAGGTTGAAGTTTGTAAAGATCTTTGAATCGAAAAAGTCTGACGAACACGTTAATAAATAGTGCGCAGGGCAAATTATGGCACGAGTAATGCGGGTATTTGAAGGACATTATTATTGTATCGTGAAGAGAAGTTCATCGTACAAGTTTAACGCTGTAGCACACGGTACCTTAACTACAACGCTGATATTCGTACGATGCTTCAATTTATTTGTTATGCCTACTTTAAAATGACTTCATTGTTTCTAAATAATTCCTATCATTTTACAATTCTGCCAAGAACGCACGAAACAAGACACCACTAAATATTAGACCGTATTTCGGTAGTAACAGTCAAATGGCTTCCATCACCATTTCTCGAGCGCGCGCGAGTTTCTTGGTTATTTTTTGGCAGAATTTATATAATATGCAACTTAACACTCACCTAAAGACTCGACAAAATATGAATGTCTCGTAAACTACACAGCCATATTAGATGCTTAGCCGAATAATAACCTATATTTATATAAATTATATTGCTCAGTAGCAATACAGTAGTAACATAGGCAAATTACAGTTTTTAAACCTTTTTATTGAATATACCAGCATGGAGTCAAGTAGGATAAATGCAGTGAAGACAGAGGAGTTAGTAACTGTTTAGCCATACCTATAAGTACTGATGAAACTATATAAAATGACTGAGTGGAAAAAGATAGGAGCTGTCTCTACCGAAAGTGGTTGCGTTTTGAATCCGATTGTTTTCTCTTAAACTGAGAGAGTTCAACACTAATGTTGTGCAGCTATTTAACAACGTTTCAAACGAAAGTGCATCAAGGAACACGAGAAAGAAAAAAGCTAGATGTTAATTATTTTATTTTATTCCAGTTACGTATACTCACGTTGTTGTTTCCTTTCCAGTTCGGCGAAGTAGTCAGCAAAGAGAACTTGCCCAGTCGAATAGGTAAATGATCATAAATAACCTCATGTGTACACTGACTTAAGTAAGACACTTCTGGGATCACGTGATAAGGTATATGGCCAGAACAGATGTTACTAACTTCAGCCACGAGTAATATGTTTCAATTTTTAGTCAAGACTTGTTGTATTTTATTTTTATTTTCTAAGAGAGATCATGGCTATTTGGCTGCTATTAATAACGTAGTACAAAGCACTTCCAACCGAAAGTCTATTATTTTCCATGAGGAAGGTTTACCTCTCTTGCTCCATGCTACCTTTATTCACTCACCAGGTTTATTAATCAAGATGCCAAAATTAAGGTATAATCTAAAACCGCGATACAACAAGACGGCAAAGGGTAGCGATATTTACCGATAACACTAAGACAAGAGGAACTCCGAACTACTGACGAAACAACAAAACAAAGAGAAGCAGATTGTTAAGATCAAAACCCCCAATTGACTATGACAAATAAGAGACAAATAACAAAAACGACTTCAAATATTAATTAAGAGAGGCGCACTGTGACATTTTTCAGGAGTAAATCTTCAGTTTCAAACAGCATTTTATAGCTTCGCCATATGCTACAATAAAAATTGCCTTTAAACTGTCAAAATATACATGTTTCTACGGGTTTTATAAGCTATGGAGTATTCCAATGTTCTATTCGACAGCAGTGCTAAAAGCGGTAGTACTCCTTCTCCAAACGTTTAAGTAACTTGAAAGGTGTACCTCAATTATTATACTGTATTGCTATTTGTTCTTCAGTTTATTCTTTCTCCTCAAGAGTAATGGCGAATGAGATGTTTGGAAATATCCCGCAAGGCAAATATTTCACAAATAATACGGGGTTTCTGACATTAACATCCATTCTTATAGGGTAAAACGCGGTGTTCCTTCGCTGTCTGTAGCACACTGTACCTTAACTACGACACCGATATTCCTGATCATATATGGAATACAGAGAAATGAATAGAGGCTGCGGTGGGTCTTTTGCAGGAGCACTCCGTTAAAACAGCATTTTAGCGCTTCGCCATCTGCGAACAGCGGTATTAAAATTAAAGAGGAGTCTTGAGTACAAAACAGTGTTAAATGGAGTTAATCTCCGTTTCAAGAAATGTGAAATTGATCAACTTTCATTGTTCTTGTTCTTGCTTTTGATCTCCACAAGAGTAAAAACTTTGAGAAGGCATCAGCTGGTGGTGCTCGTTTTGGCTGAAGTTTGTAAAGATCTTTGAGTCGAATAAGTCTGACAAACACGTTAATAAATAGTGCACAAGGCAAATCATGTCACGAATAATGTGGACATTTGAAGGACATTATTGCAACGCGAAGAGAAGTTCATCGCATAAGTTTACTCTAGAAAAAAAGATCAAACATACGGCACCTAACTATGCAGAAGTTGACATATGATATTCCACTGTTAAAAACTCATTTTTTTGAATTGTTTATTTTCTCTAAACAATTCCTATTATTTAAATTATAGCTAGCATGCAGTAGTAGCACCTGCAAATAAACAGTTTTAAACCTTTTATTTTCAATTTGGCTCATTTTCGAGTGTTTATTTTAAATTTAAGTTCACTAGAGGGTGTTTTATGAATATAATCTGGTAATGGGAACAATAAGCGTTATTTAGTGCCTTTTACAAAATAGTTTAGCTGTAGTTAATTCAATTTATTCGGTATGAACAACATATCAATATTAAAACATTTAATCTAATATTAGGTCCGATGCAAGTGCCGAATATAATTAGATCAAAAGAAGTCGCTTACTAATCTTTTGTGTTAATTGATTTCGGCACGTGTGCCTTAATTAGATCCCGTCCATACGTATCCGTTTTCGTATCGTTTTTGTATTGTTCTCCGTCCTCAAGGGAATAGAAAATAATGGTCTAATTACCTGAAACAATGAAAACGCTACGAAAACGGATACGTGTGGACGGGGTCTTAGATAGTTATTAGGGACCTTAAGAAACCACGACGGCAACGTCTAGGACGACGGCATAAAACAATAGCCTTAATTACAAAATACAATAACTGCACGTGAAAATGCACGCAGTCTCCTACATTTTCATCGTTCTCTGCAAAAACACAACGTGAACACTCCAAATTGTACGTTTTAAAGACAACGTGAACGTAAGAAAGTAAATCAAATCATTTTTCGTTCGGCGTGAACGGAACTCTATAGTCATTAAATTTTTCGAAAATCTGGTTGTGAAAAACAATTCAAGGCGAACAAGAGAAATTGTAAACACCAAATTTTGGGAGAAAATGTTTTTCTACGTCCCGTCGTCACTGCCGTCGACGTCCTGTTTTCTTAAGGTCCCTAATAAGAAAACAAAGACTAGATAAATAGTGAACAATTATTCACCTCAGTGTCGGTGAATTAAAAATTAAAGGTCCTTGGAAATACATAAATTATTTCGACCTGGTTAAGGAATAAGAACTCATAACAATGCTAGGCCTATTTTCGTCAACCAATAATATTATCCAAATAGCTTCACTTCATCTTTCAATTGTTACCTTCCAATAGCTTTTTTTCAAGAAAGGCTTTCCCTTTCTCTAAAGCGCACTAAATGTTTGTAATTATTTGTCGCTTAGAAAAGAAAAGTAAATGAGACTAAATTGAATCATTGGACGTGTTCAGAGTCCCTTTAACGTGTTCAGTACAGATTAACTCAAGATTACTGCAAACAAAACATATTATAACGGGAGAATCTCGTACCAATCTGATATAATTAACGGATTAATGAGGGGGGGTTGCTCGGGGATACTCGTCGTACCTTTAAGGGGTCAAAATCACCGGTGTTGGTACCACTAAGGGTACCCACGATCAAACGCAGACATTTTTATGTAAAGCGGTACCTTTTAGGGGCCGGGTGTCAGTTGAACACAAAACTGTTATCAATTGACATGGTATTTTATTGTCACATAATTATATTGGTACCTTTTAGGGGTCAAAGTTAGCTTGAGCCACGCCCATTTTAGTACCTCTTAGGGGTCGAAACGAAAATTCTCGCCCCTTATATATGGGAGTCCCCCCCCCGGAGATAAACTACAGATTATAATTACAGATTTAGTGCTATCCTAGCGATAAAGTAACCCTCGCTTCGAACAACGCTTCGAACCGGGCCCAAGTGTTTGATAAACATATGCACAGTGTCTCTCGAGAGAAAAGCAATTATGTCTCTTACATAGCGTGATGCTATTGGTGAACAGATGGTTGACTTAGTGATGAATAAACAACCTGGTTATATTCCAACTATTATGGTCATCGAGCCGTAACGACTAAACCGCCTAATTTGAGACACCGTTAAGGTTTAACCATTTGTAGTTGGAGATGGTAAAGACAGAATCTTCTTCTCAGTTATTTTTAGACGTTTATTGTCGATCAGACCGGAAATCGAAAACACGACCGCCTCCTGCATGACATGCTGGCGCATGCGCAGCTGAGCTGACCTGTTGGCGATCTTCATCAGTAAACATACTTCGAGCGGGTTCTTCTAATGCTAACTTACTTAACAAGTCGTAGAAAAAGTCAAGAGTGTTTAAAAACACTTTCCTCCTAATTTTCAGTGAGCGTACAGTTTATCAGAAGTGTCCAAGTTTTGTATTTAGCAACGGATGTTCGAAAATAAACTCTTCAGTTATATACAGCTATTTCAATTAATGTTATCTGGGAGATAGGGAATTAGGGAATAGGACATTAGGGAATAGGTATTAGAGAATATATACGACCATGACGACTTAGTCGACTTTGCTTACGTTTTTTTTTTGCATACCTCAATCGACTTTAGTTGATTACATACCAGTGTTTTGCTTACGGTTTATTTATCCATTTTTAGCCTGCGTTGAGCCATCCGATATTTTTTTAATGCCTTATTCCCTAATGCCATATTCCCTAATACCCTATTCCCTATCTCCCAGACAACATTAAGTAATAGTCCAGGTAAGAACTGTAGTAGAATCCATTGTTCTGCGGCAATGATTATTTGTTATGTCATTGGCTCTTTTTTTTGTGAAAACGCAGACAAGCCACCATCCAGCCAATCGGATATAGAGAAAACAAAGGATTTTTCAATCGCAAATTTGAGAACTTTCCCTACACACGATATTTTTCGAAAGTAAACCATAGTTAGTTTGATCAAACATAAATTCAAACCACAAAAAAAAGTCGAATGAAAATGTATTATTTCTATGGGTTTCTATTGAATTTATAAGTATCAACCAATGAAATTACGAGAAAGAATAATAGAAAATTAACACCCTTTAACATTCCTTGCCGAAGACACTACAGTTCTTATCTGGACCATTACTTAATTGAAATAGCTGTATAGTATTAATATATATATTATACATTATAAACTCCTTCCAATGCGAGTGCCCTTCCAAAATGTGCATGCATGCGGCATGCATGCTGCATGTATGTGGCATGCATGTACCCAAATTTGCATGTATGCACGCATACATGCACCTCATTTGCATGCATGCGTTTGCATGTATTGTGCATGCATGCATATACCCTGCATACATGTAATCACAAAGTGCATGCATGCATATACACTGTATGCATGCAATCACAAAGTGCATGCATGCATCACATGTGCATACATGCACTGCATGCATGCATATACACTGTATGCATGCAATCACAAAGTTCATGCATGCATTACATGTGCATGCATGCACTTTTACAGTACATGCATGCGGCCAACCAGTGCATGCATGAAGCCTTCATTCCTAAGTTCTCAGAATCCGAAAGACTTAAATGAATTACAATCATTATATTATTTACTATACTGTAAATGCTATATTAACCGCCCAGCACCTAATAAGCGCCTCTTATCTACTAAGTAATGATCCGACTGAATAAGAAATAGGCAAGGAACATTATAGGCAGACTAACTTTGATATACACTGTTCTCCGTCCTCAAGGGAATAGAAAATAATGGTCTAATTACCTGAAACAATGAAAACGCTACGAAAACGGATACGTGTGGACGGGGTCTTAGATAGTTATTAGGGACCTTAAGAAACCACGACGGCAACGTCTAGGACGACGGCATAAAACAATAGCCTTAATTACAAAATACAATAACTGCACGTGAAAATGCACGCAGTCTCCTACATTTTCATCGTTCTCTGCAAAAACACAACGTGAACACTCCAAATTGTACGTTTTAAAGACAACGTGAACGTAAGAAAGTAAATCAAATCATTTTTCGTTCGGCGTGAACGGAACTCTATAGTCATTAAATTTTTCGAAAATCTGGTTGTGAAAAACAATTCAAGGCGAACAAGAGAAATTGTAAACACCAAATTTTGGGAGAAAATGTTTTTCTACGTCCCGTCGTCACTGCCGTCGACGTCCTGTTTTCTTAAGGTCCCTAATAAGAAAACAAAGACTAGATAAATAGTGAACAATTATTCACCTCAGTGTCGGTGAATTAAAAATTAAAGGTCCTTGGAAATACATAAATTATTTCGACCTGGTTAAGGAATAAGAACTCATAACAATGCTAGGCCTATTTTCGTCAACCAATAATATTATCCAAATAGCTTCACTTCATCTTTCAATTGTTACCTTCCAATAGCTTTTTTTCAAGAAAGGCTTTCCCTTTCTCTAAAGCGCACTAAATGTTTGTAATTATTTGTCGCTTAGAAAAGAAAAGTAAATGAGACTAAATTGAATCATTGGACGTGTTCAGAGTCCCTTTAACGTGTTCAGTACAGATTAACTCAAGATTACTGCAAACAAAACATATTATAACGGGAGAATCTCGTACCAATCTGATATAATTAACGGATTAATGAGGGGGGGTTGCTCGGGGATACTCGTCGTACCTTTAAGGGGTCAAAATCACCGGTGTTGGTACCACTAAGGGTACCCACGATCAAACGCAGACATTTTTATGTAAAGCGGTACCTTTTAGGGGCCGGGTGTCAGTTGAACACAAAACTGTTATCAATTGACATGGTATTTTATTGTCACATAATTATATTGGTACCTTTTAGGGGTCAAAGTTAGCTTGAGCCACGCCCATTTTAGTACCTCTTAGGGGTCGAAACGAAAATTCTCGCCCCTTATATATGGGAGTCCCCCCCCCGGAGATAAACTACAGATTATAATTACAGATTTAGTGCTATCCTAGCGATAAAGTAACCCTCGCTTCGAACAACGCTTCGAACCGGGCCCAAGTGTTTGATAAACATATGCACAGTGTCTCTCGAGAGAAAAGCAATTATGTCTCTTACATAGCGTGATGCTATTGGTGAACAGATGGTTGACTTAGTGATGAATAAACAACCTGGTTATATTCCAACTATTATGGTCATCGAGCCGTAACGACTAAACCGCCTAATTTGAGACACCGTTAAGGTTTAACCATTTGTAGTTGGAGATGGTAAAGACAGAATCTTCTTCTCAGTTATTTTTAGACGTTTATTGTCGATCAGACCGGAAATCGAAAACACGACCGCCTCCTGCATGACATGCTGGCGCATGCGCAGCTGAGCTGACCTGTTGGCGATCTTCATCAGTAAACATACTTCGAGCGGGTTCTTCTAATGCTAACTTACTTAACAAGTCGTAGAAAAAGTCAAGAGTGTTTAAAAACACTTTCCTCCTAATTTTCAGTGAGCGTACAGTTTATCAGAAGTGTCCAAGTTTTGTATTTAGCAACGGATGTTCGAAAATAAACTCTTCAGTTATATACAGCTATTTCAATTAATGTTATCTGGGAGATAGGGAATTAGGGAATAGGACATTAGGGAATAGGTATTAGAGAATATATACGACCATGACGACTTAGTCGACTTTGCTTACGTTTTTTTTTTGCATACCTCAATCGACTTTAGTTGATTACATACCAGTGTTTTGCTTACGGTTTATTTATCCATTTTTAGCCTGCGTTGAGCCATCCGATATTTTTTTAATGCCTTATTCCCTAATGCCATATTCCCTAATACCCTATTCCCTATCTCCCAGACAACATTAAGTAATAGTCCAGGTAAGAACTGTAGTAGAATCCATTGTTCTGCGGCAATGATTATTTGTTATGTCATTGGCTCTTTTTTTTGTGAAAACGCAGACAAGCCACCATCCAGCCAATCGGATATAGAGAAAACAAAGGATTTTTCAATCGCAAATTTGAGAACTTTCCCTACACACGATATTTTTCGAAAGTAAACCATAGTTAGTTTGATCAAACATAAATTCAAACCACAAAAAAAAGTCGAATGAAAATGTATTATTTCTATGGGTTTCTATTGAATTTATAAGTATCAACCAATGAAATTACGAGAAAGAATAATAGAAAATTAACACCCTTTAACATTCCTTGCCGAAGACACTACAGTTCTTATCTGGACCATTACTTAATTGAAATAGCTGTATAGTATTAATATATATATTATACATTATAAACTCCTTCCAATGCGAGTCATGCACAATAATCGAAACTGTTGTTATGAACAAGCGAAATAAACCAAGTGTGTACCACGGCGTACGCGGAAAAGGGGCAACGAACTGCCAAATATGGAGTAACAATGAGTCAAATCGATATACGATCTGCACGGGAAGAGCGTAGTAGAAAAATATTTAGCAAAAAGCGCTCACATATAACACATGCACTACAATAAAGCATGCCAATAACAGTCGTGAGGGAACAAATAGCCAAACACATCTCCGCACGACTTATACGAGAAGAGCGGCGTAGAAAAACTTTCGCCGAGACCGCTCACATAACACATGCGCTACAATAAAGCATGCCAATAACAGTCGTGAGGGAACAAATAGCCAAACACATCTCACGACTTATACGAGAAGAGCGGCGTAGAAAAACTTTCGCCGAGACCGCTCACATAACACATGCACTACAATAAAGCATGCCAATAACAGTCATGAGGGAACAAATAGCCAAACACATCTCATGACTTACACACAAGAAGCCGAGAAACGCGAGAACGGCGACAAAATAAAGAAACACGAACTGAAATAGTTTAACACTTGGGTTAGCTTGAGCCGGGTTAGCTTGAGCCGGTGGAGGGTCTTCGGTTTGTACTTGGGGAGCCAAGACATTCATAAATGAACGCTATGGTGGCTGGAGAACTTTCTCGGCCCTCATACCACGTACGAGAGGACGACTAGATGTCGAAGGTTTGGCGACCTCACTCAAATGGTGAGGTGATTCTGTTGGTTTGCGCCTCTTATTTGTACTTGGGTAAGACTGCTGAGAATAGCTGATAGGACTAGTAGATCGGTATTTGTATGATTTAATGATTCATTTGGCAGGGCCTCTCGGGTAAGTCATGTAGATATAAATTGAAGAGCGTTGGCGACACTCCGCATGCAACCTTGTTTTACTCCTTTGAAACATCAGAAGCTTTCTGTTATTGTACCTGTTATTCTTGGTCTTTGGAATACACTGAGTGTATGATTGAGAAGACATTCCCATTGATAGCCACTTGTCTTAATTTTTCAAAGAGCGTTTACCTTGGAAATAAATGCAATCGAAGGCTTTTAAGTCAACCAAACAAGTAAACAAAATGTTTCTCTTCTTGTTTGATTTGCTTTTAACACTGATTAATAATTGTAGTCTGCCAATTTCGTTTATTCAACGACGTCATTTAATGGATAACTTATACATAGTTCCTTTTGCTCTGTTTTTGTCTGCTCCAACAATAGTAATAACAACAACAACAATAATAATAAAAACAACAACAACAATAATAATAATAATAATAACAAGAACAACAATAACAATAATAATACCAACAATAATAATAATAACAACAACAACAATAATACCAACAATAATAATAATAACAACAACAATAATAATAACAAAAACAACAATAATAATAACAACAACAATAAAAATAATAACAAGAACAACAATAATAATAACAACAACAATACTAATAACAACAACAACAATAATAATAACAACAACAACAATAATAATAACAACAACAATAATAACAACAACAACAATAATAATAACAACAACAATACTAATAACAACAACAATACTAATAACAAAAACAACAATAATAATAACAAAAACAACAATAATAATAACAAAAACAACAATAATAATAACAAAAACAACAATAATAATAACAACAACAATAATAACAACAACAACAATACTAATAACAACAACGATAATAATAACAAAAACAACAATAATAATAACAACAACAATAATAACAACAACAACAATAATAATAACAAAAACAACAATAATAATAACAACAACAATAATAATAATAATAATAGGCTTTATTTATAGAGGGTAACGCTAGAAAGTATTTGGTTCTCCAAAACATTATCTTTCTGTAATCTAGGATTATGGGCTACTCTTTCCTTATCAAATAAATAAAGTTAATTACTCATCAAGTTGTAAATTAGGGGATTTTTACGGCATGCTCGCCAACAACAACATCATTTATTTATTATACCAAGCAAAAGTGACTTATCATTATTATTTTCCTGTCCGGATCCAATGAAATCGGACGTCTGGATGATAATAATACCACACTCATTGAAAGCGGCATTAATAAAACTTATCTGTATACCTCGCCTTGCTGGAGTATTTCATCTTCTTTGTGATATTTAATGGCTACCTTCCTCATGAATTTTAGGTTAGTTAACGGCAAAGAAACTGCTTGTGATATTATTTTGACAGCTGGCCTCTTTACTTGGAAGATACAGCGCTGGGCATCGAAACTTGGTGATCTGTCCAATCTAACAAGATCTCTCAAGGGCACCCAACGTTGTCTGCGGTTGTCTGCGGTTCATCTAGCCATTTTAATGCGCCTACTATGTCTTTTGACGTATTCTAGAAAGCTATTAGCTGTTCGGATTTTTTAGGTGGAAATCGCGTCAACCGAAAATACTATGACAAAATATTCCCGGCCTACGAATTTGTTAGTAGCCTAGCTAGAACATAAACAAGAATTTTCTAGCCCAAGTAAATTCATGTTGCAAAGTTTGTGGAGGTTCGAATTTTTTAGGGGTTCTTTTGGATCGTTCTGACTCTATTGATCAGACGAATTGGGACGTACGAATATTTTAGGGGAAACCTTTTAGTCTCTCTTTTCTTCTATAATTTTCTAGAGATTGAAAACAAATTTTCTAGCCAGTATTTAATAAAAAAAAATTCTAGGAACATTTTTTTCAAATCCGAAAGTTTTAGGCTAATTTACTCTCCCGAACAGCTTTTTAACCGAAAACTTCGTTGGCTGCCCTTGATCTCTGGAAGAATCAAACATAAATGTATCCCCGACAACAGCAATCACATGAAAAGTCATGTTACGAATAACTAAAGTATCCTCTGGTACTGTAATGTCACATGAAGAGTACACAAAGTTATCATCCCTTTAAAACTTTCAAGGTGCCTATCCCTTCGTATTGGCGATATTCTAACGTATTGCCATTAATTTCAATGATCTGAAGAGAAAACCCATCTGGTAAGGTATCTTCTTCATCTGGATTTGACACGCCATAGGGTATTAAACATTTCATATAATCCCCTTCTTGATCAATAGCAAAAACGAGCTGCCCTTTGAGATTTCAAGAGGGTTTTCCTCTGGTAATTGAAAATCCACTATAACAGCGTAAAACGGTAAAATGATTGTAATATCTCCAGAGTTGAATCTCCTTACCAAATTAGCTTCTCCCAAAACATTACATACGCGACGTAGAGTTCTTAGTTCACATATTAGCGGAGATCTCTGCAGCACTTCGTTGTTCTCGAACCTTGAAGCGAAAGATTTCACGAAGACCAGCTTGGAAACCTCTAAAGAAATGACTTTCTCCCTCGGACTCTCCAATGTGACATGCAATACAATACAATATACGTTTATTTCACTCAAAACAAAAACAAATAAGAAATTTAACAATAATTACTGAGTAGGCAGGACCTGAATAAACCAAGGGTTTATCGAGTCAGGAACAGCTTTACAAGCAGGAGATATAGGGACAAGAAGCTAATAATTAATTAAAGACTAGTTATTACGTTAATAAAAGAATAATAACAATAAACTAATAAGATAAATGAAGTATATCGTAAGATGGATTACGAGAGGAGTTTAAGTAGCTCTAACTAAGTATAATAGTAATTGGGTATAGAGTTGAAGTAAAATATTAGTGAATTTTACTGTTCGTTTGAGTATTCGTTAATTAACATAGCAGAAATACTTTTCTTAAATAAATTTCTGTTTTTGGATCTGATATGTTGAGGACTGAATCATTTCCCAAATTTTAATGCCGTTATGATTAATGAAACTTTTCCTGTAGTCAGTTCTAACAGGTTTTATAAAAATATGTTTGTTTCTGTTTTTGACGGGTTTCATACGAGTGAATTTCAGTTAGAGGGGTGAACATACTAATAAATGTTTCACTAATATTTTTGTGGAAGATGTCATACATAAATAAACTGGTATGAAGTTTATGTATGTCATCTAGTGTTAGGCAAGTTAATTTTTGAAACAAAGGTTTAGTGTGACAGTTCCATTCTTTATTCAGTCCTGCACCGAATAGCTTTTTTTTGCAAAACTCTAATGGGTTCAAGGGTTGTAGAATGAGCATTTCCCGGCAAATGATCCCGGCCCTCAAATGATCCCAGGCCCGCAAATGATCCCCAAAATGGACCGCAAATGATCCCGCTCCGCAAATGATCCCCAATGGGGACCGCAAATGATCCCGTGAAAAAACATGGAATGGCATGGATTTTTGCCGCTGGATAGTGGATCTAATGTATGAATGAAAGAAAAACGAACAACAGATTTTAATAATGATGTAATGATTTTTAACCATTGGCTCCGACAATGAACCCCCTTTAAAACATGTCCATCAAAATCTCCATGACGTCACGCTATCAATCCCGGATCACACCTGTCCATAAAATATGTCGTCAGCGACATGTCCACTCTTGACAGCCTTCGCAGTATCTATAATTGACACTCGTGAACAAGGCGCTATTAAGCTCGCTCTTGGCTGTTACGCTTGTTATCACATGGTAGTGGGTTGCTATCAATCAGTTAGTGGCGATTACGTAACGATGAAGTAATCGATTACGTGATTTTAAGTACATGCCAATATCTCCCTCATTTCTAATGCCAGATAGTTCAAACTTGGACGGATATGGTATTATTTTCCCACGATTCACTTAGTGGTGATGACGTAACGATGACGTCATCGGTCACGTGATTTTTAGTATATACCAAAATAGCTCACTGACCATCCACGAGTTGCCCTTAGGGGCCCTATGTTTGTGGTTTAAGGATTGCTTATCAAATAGGCAACAATACATTCCATATAAGGGGTCTAACTCTAAAAGGTACAACCTAACCTGCGTTGGAGCTCAGCCTCCATTCTTGGTCCCCTACTCTTCTTGATTTACATTAATGATATCAGTACTTCATCCAATATACTTTCATTCACACTATTTGCAGACGACACCAATATATTTCATAAAAGTACAAATATTAAGTAACATTGAGCTAAACTGATAAGATATCCTTGTGGTTTAAAGAAAATAAACTGTCATTAAACATAAAAAAAACTATATGCTATTTTGAAACAAAAAATGTACACAATGCAAATATCGTAATTAAAATAGATGACAATGAAATCTCTGTACCCACACGAAATTTTTGGTATGTTTTTGGTATGTATAATGTATGTCTCGGGTACTTTATAAGTTGGTCTAGTATGTTTTTGGTATGTCATCTTTCAAAACATACCAAAAACATAGCAAAGAAACATACCAAAAAAGTACTCTATTTCGTAAAAGAACTTGACATACCAAAAGCATAGCCTCGAGACATACCAAAACAATACCTAAATTGGGGAAGGAGAAGTGACATACCAAAAACATAGCTTTATAGATATACAAAAAGGGTACTAATTTTGATCAAAGAATATGACATACCAAAAGCATAGCCTGAAGACATACCAAAACAATAGCTAAATTGATAAAAGAGAAATGACACAATGACATACCAAAAACATAGCAAAGAAACATACCAAAAAAGTACTCTATTTCTTAAAAGAACTTGACATACCAAAAGCATAGCTTGAAGACATACCAAAACAATACCTAAATTGGTAAAAGAGATATGTCATATGTCATACCAAAAACATAGCTTAGAGACATACCTAAAAAGTACCTAACTTTTTTAAAGAAAATAACATAGCCAAAAGACATGCAGTCTCAGTAATTTACCTAACAGATACTGGAACTACTAAGCTAGTCTTCAAAGAATGTTGATTAAATTAATTACCACAAACATAGTTTAAATAAACAAATTAATTACATTTTACTGTACATTTTAATTACATTTTACGAATTACTTACATTTTACATGTATTTCAAGGTTTTCAATAGAAGCCGGCAGCCGGCGAATCTCGCTGGGTATTTTACATGAAATCGCCACCTACTTTGATTGAAAAATTAGGGAAAACGTGATATTTGCGCCAATGGCGCTCGATGCTCGCCGCCTACTCTTCAAGTTTTGCCACTTACTTCAAATGTTATCGAATACCCTGGTATTTACCATGTTTTGCATCGTCACTGCACGATGTTGTTGTTGATTATTTTACAAGGCAGTTTTTATACCATTGTGGTAAATAGAGGATATCTGGCATAAGTTTTTTGTACAAAAATAAACTAAAAAATGAGTGGTTATTTTTATAGCCATAAAACATGAAATTGGGGGAAGAGTGATTATTGTACACAATGATGCAGTCTACTATATCCTAGCCCTTACATCCAATGGTAATTAAATAGCCAATCATAAAATGAGAACCTGAACAGTTGTTGTAAAAATAGTGTATATATGAGATGACATAAACAGTGTTATCACATGACCTGTACGGCCCCCCGCGCGCTTTCCTTTCAAAACCATTTACAAAAGTCACGTGATGAGGGCCGGACGTGTATGGCATGAGCGGGCCGGAAAAAGCCATCCGGTCCTGCACAATCGTTTCTTGCTGTTTTGCGGTTTGATCTACAAAAACAATATGTTCAAATAATAAAAACCTATTGAATGAGTTAGGTCGGCCGGATTGGAAAATATTTGGCTCTCGGTCATTTTGTACATCATGACCTCAAACCAAATATTTTCCCATCCGGCCCTCCCACTCAGTCAATAAGTACCTATTATTTTGCAAAGAAAATTATATACCCAAAAAGTACCTTAATTTTACTAAGGAGTAATGATATGTATCGAAGAAAAAAGTTTTGAGGCACTTCAAAAAAGTACATTTAATGCAGCTACAATAAATAATACATTCTACCCCTCCCCCCTCTTTTTTAAGCCCCCTCTTCTAATGAGCCCCCTTCTAGAAGTATTAATTATTGCCCCCTTACAATTAAGCCCCCACTTCTAATCTCCTGTCAATGTAAGTTCTAATGTGAAAAGTGGTCTGTTTGTTTGAGTGTAGATTGGGGGGGGGGGGGGGGGAATGGATGGTGTCTAAATTTTGACATAGTCTGTTCGCTATGCTAATGAAATCCTGCTTGGTTATCACACCTTACTTATTAGCTTGATTGAAAAATGCAGTTATTACACAGATGACCAAATTTCAGTTGCCCAGCTTATCATCTGGGTTGCTGCTAGCCTGCATTATTACTATCTTTCCGAAATCCTTGAATGTCTCGACCCATGTAAAAGTGAAAGTGGGACAGAGGTGGGATCCTGCCAATCCCACCTGGGATCCCAAGTGGGATCCCAGGTGGGATGGTAGGATCCCAGTCATCCCACCTGGAATGATAACAAAATCCCACATGGAATTCCAACCTTGAAGCCGGGATCCCTGTGGTGATAACAAAATCTCACATGGGATCCCAAGCCTAAAGCTGGGATCCCAGGTGGGATGGTGGAACAATAACATATGTATTAAGTAAACATACGGTATATTATATTAACATAATTATATAAATATACATCAAAAGCACATGTATATCTAACATTACAGCTATAGATACCGCTACTTATATATTTTTCAGAATGCATTGATGATAGGTAGACAACTTGAAAAAAATATAAGCAAAGCTAACCATCCTATCATCTTAGAAAGAATTTTGAATTGAAAGCTGAAAGAACTTGGTACTGTAAAAATGAATGTTATAATGACATTTTATTTGTAATCATGTCAGCAAAAAATCAGTTATCTTGCTCATTGTTTTGTAAAGGTTGTATATAGGCATATAGCTATAGCCCAGCATGCATTAATTGGGCTATTATAATGTTACATTTATGCTTGAATTAATTAATTAATTAAAGAATATTATTTAGCCACTCCCACTGTTATTGTTTACATCCTGGAAATATATGTAAATTGGTTCTCAGTGTCTGGTCGATGCAGACATGATCTTTTGGGAAAATGGTTAGGAGGTTAAGATATACCATAGTTTGACTTATACGTGAGGAAATATGATAATAAACTTGCAAATATTCATCACAAATAGAAGCATATTGTTAATATCCTAAAGTGATTCTGAAGCAAAACATCAACCAAAAACATGAGCAATGAACTATGGGTTATTAGTGTTTTTGTTGAAGTGTGATCCTGGAAGTTACAAGTCACATTTGGAAAATTGTATTTGGCTGACTATCAGTCAAACAGTCTAGTCTCATACAAAGCTTCCACTGCCAAGGCTCAACTAAATTTTGATTGGTGGTCAGCTAAGTGCAATTTTTCAAACACGACTTCAAACTTCCAGGGTCGCACTTCAACAAAAACAGTAATTATTGTTAGGTTTATTTAGTATGCCCTGGCTAATTCAAGTACCAGTGTATAATATTTTGCAAATGAAATATACATGTAACATGATTCCAAATGAGATACATGTATACGTACAAATTAATAATAATTACATTCATTATTAGAACCATGCATTGGTTTACAACCAAACCTTATAGAACAAGTTTTTATTTCAGTGCCTGTTTCTACGGAGGATCTGTGATTCAGCAGTCTCACATTCATTCATATTGAGACAAATACCTATTTAATTGGTCGCCATTGATTCAATAGGTCTAAATATGGCCTAGCTTGCCTTCTTCAATTAAATAAATGTTTAAAATATTGGATGTGTGTTCATCACCTCTTACTCAAGATCCATGTAAGAATCATTCACAAGTGAAAGTGGAGAGCCCAAATTACTGTACCTGCAGAGCTGCGCCATACATTATATTGATGTCACATGGCAAATATGGGTTCGACTACCATTTCATTTTCTGCGGCAATAGTATCAGTTATGAAGTTTGAGATGTTGTATGAACTCACTTTGAATGTCTCATATGTTTTCTTTTAAAGTTCCATTGGAGTTTGGATGATGAACTAGAAAAGTAGAAGGAAAATTCATGTCCACACACAACACATACAGCCAGTAGGCAGTACCATTATTCGATTCACCATTCCAAATATCCTCCGACTCTGTCACTGGAAACGGTCCAATACTTCACCATATTAACTTAAATGCATCACTGGAATGTTAAATTCTTGAGTGATCGGTTTTCAAGCCTTGATCACCTTGATTTTCAATGCACTTTGGAATCCATGTCCACATTTGTATAACAGTTAACTCCAACTTTTCCAAAATGGCTGCCAATAAGACTTCATTGCATCATGGGATGTATTGGTGCATTGTGGGATTGATTTGCAAGGTTCGCATTGCATTGTGTATTTTGAGCGCGATGTTTATTTTACCAACGGTTTTCGGTGCAAAGTACGTGCAATCTCTGCACAATATCTGTATAATATGGCTTCAAGAAAAGGCAAGCCTTTGGAGCAAGCCTTAGAAGACAAAGGAGGTAAGATGGGAACATTAAATGTATGTGATTTGTATAAAACGGTGGAGTGAATCAACCCCCTTGTAATTTGAGAGAAAGATGCATGAAGAGGCGGCCGAGAGGTTTAAATTTAATAGAACTTCTGGTTTCCACTGGGTACTAGCCTGGGAAACCAGCCGACTCTTATCGCTCCCTACTCGCGAAAGAGACACTAGCATTTACGAGAAATGATAACTTAATTATCAAGTCAAGAATAACTTAACCGTTTGAAAACTTGTCTTGCGTGAATATGCCCGCCACGCGCCAGGAACCCATTGCGTGATAAACAGAAGAGCGAAATTTAGAGTTAGTTTTCTTGGTGTATTAAAGAAACCCGAATTTGTAGGGTTCCCTGAAAGTATACAAACTAAAGCAACACTTAGAATATTTAGAACGAAAATACTCACAAGTACGCCACCTATATATTTAGCGTCTGGGAGGAATCGAAACAAACCCTATTAACCCTGATTAGCACTATATATTACATGTAAACGCCACGAGGGAGATTTCGCTGCCGATGATCGCTTAGATCGACTTAGAGTTAGAACTTTTATTGCTTTTTCATTAGCATACACCAATCGTTACTATGTATTGTATTGTATATGATTGTATTCTTAAACACTGCTCACTCAGAAAATGATTTGAAATTCAAATATTCGGGTTTCTTTATATCGTGCTGAGGGATTCTTATAGTGACTCGATTCCTCCAGTGGCGTACTTGTGAGTATTTTTGTTCTAAAAACTTCTAAGTGTCGATTTAGTTTGCACTTGCAGGGAACCCTACAAATTCGGGTTTCTTACACCGAGAAAATACCCACTCAGATCTTAATCAAAAAATATTTTTTAACTGTTATAATGCATGAAAATAAATGTATATGTATTGTATTTAGATACACTTCATCTCAATCACATCTTTAAATTTAACAGAAAACCAAAACTGCAGACAAAATTGTGAATGTGCAGAACTCGCCACAAAAGGCAAACCATTTAACCTATGGAACCCGGAGTATTAAAAAATCAGCTATCTATGCAATCCATACTTAATTATTATAATTTATATGTGAATGCTTCTGTAGAATTAAGCTTACATTTTTCATATTTTGCACAACCTTAGAACTTGTTCACAAAGTGAGAAAGGTAAGCTTATTTTTGCATGCACTGTTTCATAGGGACAAAAGGTCAATTTAAAATCTGCAAGGGCTAAACAAATAGAGATTACTTAATAGCACATATGCGGTGTACAGGTTTTTATTCACGAGGTGTGAAGTTTGAGAAAAACGAACGAGTGAGTCTTTTAGCGAGTGAGTTTTCTCAAGCTTCACAGCGAGTGAATAAAACCTATGCAAAGTACTTACATTTTTATTTGCTATGCTGTTATCTGTTTATTATGCATCACAGAACAATAAATGATAATATGTTTAATTCTTCAACGGCTCAAACTAGCTAAATGCAGTTGATAATGCATGTCGAGTTTTGATAAAAGTGTTTAAAATGTTTTCAGTCAGATTCAATGCAGTCACTAAGATTCAATCACATAGCGACGACGATGCTTTGTTGACTTTTGAGAAGTAGTCAGCAATGACATCTCTGTGTCTTGCTAAGTGTATTTTTGTTATTTTGTTGATCTATAAATTCATCTAAAGAGCAGTCACAAGAAACAAAGCGAGAAGAGCCTTCACAACCGTCAGCCATTTTTCAAAAGCAAACCAAGAAGCCATTTGAGTGCCATTCACATGCACACATGAATCTCATTGGCTGAGTCACTGTTTTCTTGTTGCTGATTGGTTATATTTTTCAGATGTGGAAAAGCTATATGTGATGGCCGGTGATTGGACGTATCGCTATAATTTCACAAGTGAAAATATAAGATATAGATTTTTACACAGGCTTTATGCAATGAAATTCTCGTAATACAGTATGTATAATAAAGTAAGCTTAATAATAGATAAAGTAATCAATAATAAATAAATTGTTTTTATTTCTCAAAATAGATATAAATCACAAATATTTTCAGCATTAAATCGTAATGAGGAATCCAACTGGCAGGTATAATGGACACAGTGATACTACATTAACATTAGGCTTGCAACCAATGTTTTCTTTTTCAGATGATTGAGCTCATTGGTGGAACTTAGTGGGATTTACCTTTATAAGAACCAGCTGCTGTAATCCTGTGGAAACTGATGATCAGAATTAGGACTCAGCAGAATCACATCAGGCCTTATTTAAAGACTGGCTGCAGAATTTAGACCAGGACTCAGAACCTAATTTACACTTGAATTTATTTGAATTATTAAATAGTCATTCAAGATCTGTGACATTGGATACATGTATATTCGAAAGCAAAAATATATCATTTGATTTCATTTGTAAATCTAAGTTGTTTTATATTAAATTTACTGAGTGCACTCTACAAGAACAATCCAATTTAGGACTTAACCATGGATTCTTGCACATATAGAACTGGAGGAGATAAAGTGTATTTTTTGTTTGTTATAAAATTAATAATAATTAACAACAAACTTGAAAGTATTAAAAAAATGTAAAAATCAAAACTTCAAATTTAGGTGTGTTTTGGGCACATTTTTATACAATTTCAGGTATGATGTCAAATATAACTAAATCAGATTTATAATACTCATATTGTTAGTGTCTAAACTAATACATTGTCTCAATAAATAATATAGTGAGCTTAACCTAATCTTCTAGCAGACTAGTACACATTTTAGAGAGCTCAAATAATTGTATGTTTTAGGTATGCCAAAACTCTCCAATGGGTATGTTCTTGGTATGTCACTTGTAAGTTTTGAGTATGCTAATGCATACTTTAACTATACCCAAGACTGCAACATACCTGAACATACTTTTGAAATATGCGATTGAGGTATATTTTAGGTACTTCACAAATAGTATGTTTTAAGTATATTGTTGGTATCTAAATTTTGTTCCAAAAATGATACTTTATGGTACTTTTTTGGTATGTCTGAGATACCTGAACCATACCAGTAACATATCTTTGACATACATATATGGAACATCAAATGAAGGTATGTTCTAGGTATGTTATACTTACATGTATGCTTTTGGTATGTTGGAATGGGTATATGTTTTTGGTATGTTATTTATATGTTTTGAGTATGGTAAAACATACCTAAAACATACGTAAAACATACCTAAAACATACCTAAAACATACCTAAAACATATATTTTTTAATACCTGATTGAGGTATGTTTTAGGTACTTCACAAATAGTATGTTTTAGGTATATTGTAGGTATCTAAATGTTGTTCCAAAAATGATACTTTATCCTACTTTTTTGGTATGTCTGAGGTACCTCAAACATACCAGTGACATATCTATGATATACATATGGCACAGCAAATGGAGTATCTTCTAGGTATGCTCTACGTATGTTTCAGGTATGTTACTGATATCTTTTAGCTATGTTCAACTATACTTTTGGCAAACCTTAAGCATACCAAAAACATACCAAAAATTTCGTGTGGGTAGTAAAGGAATGCATGTTCTTAGGTATAATCATTGATGAAAAACTATAATGGATCATCAGATGCCTCACATAAACGTAGTAATCTCTAAAATGTCAAAACAATTTGGTATCTTGTACAAGCTGAACCATTACATAACCAAAGAAACCACCAAAAGTTTTATATTACACATTAGTTTACCCATATATTCAATAGAGTAATATATTATGGGCAAGTAATTACCTTTCGAAGCTATCAAGAATTACTTTACTTAAAAAAATACAATTAGGATCATAGCTAAAGTTGGTTACAGAGAAAGCACAACTGAACTATTTAAAGACATGAAACTCCTCAAAGTAAGTGAAATAAATTACCTGGAAACAGCACTCTTAATGTTTAAGTTCCACAATAACTAATTACCTGTTAAATTAATAAATATATTCTAAACAAATAGCCAAGTATATAAACATGATACTCATCATGTAAATAACTGTCACATTCCACACAGGTCAACCAAGTTAGGACAGTTTTCATTATCCTTATGGAACCATATTGATACCAAACCAAGAACCTCAAACTCAAAAGGCAATGCACTCATTTAAGAAAGACATAAAAAATATAATATTCATGAACATAGAATCACATGACAGCAGGAACAAATGATCTCTCATTCAATTTATCATTCTTCATTCTTGCTTCTATGGCTTCAAGCAACAACAACATACTTCATAGGTTTGTTAGTATAAAATGCATACTTTTAGTATTAGCTATTAACTATTGTAATTGACTTCCACATTGTAAAGGGGTCTATTATTTCAAGAAATCTGTTTTCCTATAGACTCCTCATCACATATACAATACTGCACGTTATGTATACTTATTAATTGGTCTCTTGACTAAACATCTCCTTTCCCCTTCATACACAAAAGCACAGAACATGACCATCACGTAATAACACCTTGGTAACTGGTTAATACTATAATCTTTCAAGTGAAAAATTTGACAGCTGTCAACTGCATGAAAGTGAGATTCAGTACCACCGATACCAGAAGTTTTATTTCCCTTTCCCTCGCTGTTTCGCAGATCGCCGACGTCGCTTCGCGGCTGAACTTTAGAAAATATATGTGACCAGTATAATTCTTCTAAGGAAAGCTTTTCAACTTAAGCGACTATAATCATGTGAAATTATATATTTATAATATTATCAGAATAAGAACCCTTATGACCATAATCTCTTAAATCTAGTTGAATCTAGCTGCGAATCTGCTGCTATCAAAAAACTTGAAACCATGTCACGATACGAAAGAACATAACTAATTGCGAATCGAATTCTCCCATATCATGAGTGAATGGCACAGTCTTGATGGATGTAATTTTTTTAATGTTCATGTGTCAAACGCTAGATAGCGTGCGATAAAGAACAGAGACGATTTGGGGCAACACGTGTTTTAGGGAGCTCGAACGATTACCTTGTTAAAATTTCCACGCACTCGACAGCCCTAAAATTCGCCACCTAATAAACTGCCTTAAGGGTTCATTGACATATTTCGTTGCGATGCGACACCGTTGCTATGCTCGCAGCAGCATGTAGATGCGATTTTAACTTCCGGTTTTTGCTAGCCTGAGAAAACAGCCGACTCGGGCTATATGAGTCTGCTGTTTTCTCAGGCTAGTTTTATGGGTGTTCACCGGCCACCCGATAGTTTTAATACTTACATATGTTCGTAAGTTTTATTCGTGGTTTACCTGAAAGGTTTTCATGAATGAATGAAGTGAAGTGTTCAAAAGTCGGAACAAGCTGTAACCGGGAAAATGAAAAGCTTGGTTTATCGTGTGAAAGAAAATAATACTTGACAAGAATCTAAATCCGATAAATTTGAAGGAATCGTTCAGGACTCGAAAGGCGCCTAACTGTACTTGAACCTAGAGAAAGGGAAATAATTAATAATTTGTACCGAGTAAAAACGTAACGGCAAGCGTACGGCGCCTCCAACACAGTGATGAAGCTGGATGAAGTCAGGCAGGAAATCGTCGATGTATGGGAAAGAAAACTTGTATTAGACTCTCCGATGTGGCCGAGCTCTTTCTACTGTTGATAAATTGAAAGAACATCTAGTAAATAGTATCTAAATTTATCAAAGGTACAGAAGCTGAAATGGCTGCTTCCAGCGAGAAAACGAAGAAAAGTACGGCCACTCAAGAACACGGTAAGAAGTCAAGTATTATTTTGTTTCACACGATAAACCAAGCTTTTTATTTTCCCCGCTACAGCTTGTTCCGACTTTTGAACACTTTACTTCATTCATTCATGCAAACCTTTCAGGTAAACCACGAATAAAACTGACAAACATGTGTAAGTATTAAAACTATCGGTTGGCCGGTGAACACGCATAACAACAACCGACTCATATTAGGCTTAGATACATAATTCCGATTTTTTTTTTGAGAATTTTAGACACCGAAAAGAATTTTAGAAAATCTCGGGAATTTTAGAGAAAGAGTAAAAGTTGGTAGAATGTTAGACAAATATCAGCTTCCAGGTGACGCTTTGGAAATTTTACACAAGCAAAAACGTCGCGAAAACGTTTATTTTGTGTTACTGCTGACCAATTGTGAGGGCTCACCCTCACAGTATTGTCTACAGTACAACTAATCAGCGGTTTCCCACTCAAATTTGGAATTCCAAATTTGGACTCATAAAACACAACGGATCCATTGTGCAAAAGGGATTAATGTGAATATCTTGGCAGCTTTGGTAATAAACTGTGTTTTTTATGAATACCATTCATTGTTTATTGTTATATCTTGATCATGCTTTTGATATACTATGAAAATGTATATTAAATGTTTTAAGAATTTTCGAGAATTTTTAAATTTTTAAAAGAATTTTGGATATTTTTGAGTTTTTTTTTGGAGAAATTTCCTGAAAGAATTTTAGGCCATTTTTCGGGAATTATGTATCTAAGCCTAACTCATATCGCCCGAGTCGGCTGTTTTCTCAGGCTAGTTAAAACCGGAAGTCAAAATCGCATCTGCTGCTGCGAGCATAGCAACGGTGTTACATAGCAACAAAATATGTCAATGGGCCCTTAAAAGGCCTCAAATCGCGAAAAAAACACCCAAACAACTTCATTAAGTATCAATCTTTTATTTCTGAAGATATTTTCTGTCGGTAGGTATCCGGAAAGATCATTCACAGAGGGCGACTTAATGAACTATTCACAAATTTAGAACTAAGCTGCAAGGGTTCCGAGTTGTGGCGTAATAGGACATTTTCATTCAGTGACGTCATTTTACTACAACTACCAGAATCCTTTTCTTTTTTTATTTATTCATATTTAATTGCGGAGTTTGCCCCAAGAGCAAACTGGTCAAAAGATAAAAATCCTTTTCAAATTCTCTTTCTCATTCAGATTTTAAAACTCATTTGAGAATTCAAAGACAATAGTCCAAATTAGAGAACAGAAGGTTTCGCGCAAAAACTATTTTATAAATCGCTTAATTTTTAAATACAACTTAGCTTTATAGTTTTTTATATTGTATATTCTCATCTCGTATAATATTTTTCTTATCTATGAATGTAACATAAGATAAGTATTTCTCTCTTTTGACACAATAAAGACTATTCTCACTCAAAGTGCCTCTAATTCGTACAGTTTATCAGGAGTCGGTCCAAGTCGTGTATTTAGCGACGGGTGTTCGAAAAGAAACTATTCAGTTATGTATTAATTATTAACCCCTTCCAATTCGAATCGGTCTCCATATATGGATATGTTCTTATAATTCTCGTTTAATGGGATTCAATATTATGATAGATGACAACGTTTAAACAATAAGTGCTCCATTGGAAAACCTTAACCGAGTCGTAATATCGGCAGGGTTTCTTGAATGTTTTGTCATTTTAGGGTGGCCCACGGGTATTGTGCCAGCCGAATGGGCACCATAAGTAAAGTTTCACAATTGAAATTTAAGCCGGAAGATTGTAGCCGATCTTTGACATTTTTGGGATAATCTATTTCTGATATTGAAGTATAGTAAACACAAAACAGTTCCAAGATACATAATATTTTCGTGCTTCTTTGGACTCTTTGTTTTTACGTCAGCTGCGAAAATCTTCAAAACCAGTAGATTTGTGTAATGCTGTACAGGTTAACTTACGTATCAGCTTTGTTAGTAACGAGTTTCAAGATAATAAATCGGTGCGATGCAGGGGCGTAGCTTCCTGTACGCATATATTTACGCACGTGCGTATACTTTGAGACGAAAATTTCCTGTTTGGCCTTGTAATTTTTTTACGAGAGGGGACCCTTATAACCGGTAGCTACTGCACTTGTGCGTACAACTTGAAAATGCCTAGCTACGCCCCTGCGATGGAAACTTCCGACTGAAAGAGAGATATGAATGTTAGCACAAAATATTTTGTTCGCCAATTTCTTGCAACAAGTCAGGCAAATATGATCACCGATTCCAAATCTACCCCGTAATCTTTAGTTTAACACCATTTGAAACTACTGTATTAACTGACAAGAAATCGATAATGCAAGACGAAGGAGGAAAGTTCAATTATGAATATTTAGTGAAGATTTCTAATTCAACTAAATATTTAAAAATCTGAACGAAAAGAAGTAGATAAAACACTCCAGCCCTGCTAGGTCGTTATATTAGGAGGTAAACCGAACTACTCCGCTACATTACCCCAGTTTTCAATTAATTCGGCGGATTGTAGTTCATTAATTCATTTTGAAATCGAGACACTAATTTAACATCACTCGCACTGTAGGTTCAACTGGAAAACGTTTTAATAGCAACTCTTGGTTTTAGGTAGCACCAATCATCATCATAGATCATCATCATATACAGAGAAATACATAGAAACGCACTCCGTTAAAAACATCATTTTAGCGCTTTGCCATTTGCGAACAGCACTTGCCTACTTTAAAATGACTTCATTGTTTCTAAGTAATTCCTATCATTTTACAATTCTTCCAAGAACGCACGAAACAATACGGCACTAAATGTTAGACCGTATTTCAGCAGTAACAGTCAAATGGCTGCCATCACCATTCCTCGAGCGCGCGCGAGTTTTTTGATTATTATGGGAAAAAAATATTTTTTTGGGGCAGAATTTATATAATAAGCAACTTAACACTCTGCTAAAGGCTCGCCAAAATAAGAATGACTCGTAAACTACACAGCCATATTAGATGCTTAGCCGACTAATAACCTCTATTTATATAAATTATAGTTAGCAATACAGTAGTAACATAGGCAAATAACAGTTTTTAAACCTTTTTATTGAATATACCAGCATGGAGTCAAGTAGGATAAATGCAGTGAAGACAGAGGAGTTAGTAACTGTTTAGCCATACCTAAGTAGTTAAAACTATATAAAAAGACTGAGTGGAAAAAGATAGGAGCTGTCTCTACCGAAAATGCTTGCGTTTTGAATCCGATTGTTTTCTCTTAAACTGAGAGAGTTCAACACTTACTAATGTTGTGTAACGTTTCAAACGAAAGTGCACCAAGGAACATGAGAAAGAAAAAAGCTAGATATTAATTATTATATTTCATTTTCTTCCAGCTACGTATACTCACGTTGTTGTTTCCTTTCCAGTTCAGCGAAGTAGTCAGCAAAGAGAACCTGTCCAGTTGAATAGGTAAATGATTATAAATAACCTCATGTGTACACTGACTTAAGTAAGACACTTCTGGGATCACGTGATAAGGTATATGACCAGAACAGATGTTACTAACTTCAGCCACGAGTAATATGTTTCAATTTTTAGTCAAGACTTGTTTTATTTTATTTTCTAAGAGATATCATGGCTATTGGGCTCCTATTAATAACGTAGTACAAAGCACTTCCAACCGAAAGTCTATTATTTTCCATGAGGAAGGTTTACCTCTCTAGCTCCATGCTACCTTTTATTCACTCACCAGGTTTATTAATCAAGATGCCAAAATTAAGGTATAACTAAAACCGCGATACAATAAGACGGCAAAGGGTAGCGATATTAACCGACAACACTAAGACAAGAGGAACTCCGAACTAATGACGAAACAACAAAACAAAGAGAAGCAGATTGTTAAGATCAAAAGCCCCGATTGAGTATGACAAGTAAACGAAAAACAACAAAAACAACTTCAAATATTAATGAAGAGAGGCGCACTGTGACATTTTTCAGGAGTAAATCTTCAGTTTCAAACAGCATATTTTATAGCTTCGCCATATGCTACATTAAAAATGCCTTTAAACTGTCAAACTATACATGTTTCTACGGGTTTTATAAGCTATGGAGTATTCCAATGTTCTATTCGACAGCAGTGCTAAAAGCGGTAGTTCTCCTTCTCCAAACATTTAAGTAACTTGAAAGGTGTACCTCAATTATTATATTGCTATTGTTCTTCAGTTTATTCTTTCTCCTCAAGAGTAATGGCGAATGAGATGTATGGAAATATCCCGCAATTTAGGCAAATATTTCACAAATAATACGGGGTTTCTGACATTAACATCCATTCGTATAGGGTAAAACGCGGTGTTCCTTCGCTGTCTGTAGCACACTGTACCTTAACTACGACACCGATATTCTTGATCATATATGGAATACAGAGAAATGAATAGAAGCTGCGGTGGGTCTTTTGCAGGACCACTCTGTTAAAACAGCATTTTAGCGCTTCGCCATCTGCGAACAGCGGTATTAAAATTAAAGAGGAGTCTTGAGTACAAAACAGTGTTAACTGGAGTTAATCTCCGTTTCAAGAAATGTGAACTTGATCAACTTTCATTTTTCTTGTTCTTGCTTTCGCTCTCCGCAAGAGCAAAAACTTTGACTCTGACAAATCGGCAGTAGGTTAAGGAATATTGCGCAAGGCAAATCATGTCACTAATAATGCGGACATTTGAAAGACATTATTGCAACGCGAAGAGAAGTTCATCGCATAAGTTTGCTCTAGAAAAAAGATCAAACATACGGCACCTTAACTATGCAGAAGTTGACATATGATATTCCACTGTTAAAAACTCATTTTTTTGAATTGTTTATTTTCTCTAAACAGTTCCTATTATTTAAATTTAGCTAGCATACAGTAGTAGCACCTGCAAATAAACAGTTTTAAACCTTTTATTTTCAATTTGGCTCATTTTCGAGTGTTTATTTTAAGTTTAAGTTCACTAGAGGGTGTTTTATGAATATAATCTGGTAATGGAGAACGATAAGCGTCATTTAGTGCCCTTTACAAAATAGTTTAGCTGTAGTTAATTCAATTTATTCGGTATGAACAACATATCAATATTAAAACATTTTAACTAATATTAGGTCCGATGCATGTGCCGAATATAATTAGATCAAAAGAAGTCGCTTACTAATCTTTTGTGTTAATTAATTTCGGCACATGTGCCTTAGATCCCGTCCATACGTATCCGTTTTCGTATCGTTTTTGTATTGTTCTCCGTCCTGAAGGGAATAGAAAATAATGGTCTAATTACCTGAAACAATGAAAACGCTACGAAAACGGATACGTGTGGACGGGGTCTTAGATAGTTAATAAGAAAACAAAGACTAGATAAATAGTGAACAATTATTCACCTCAGTGTCGGTGAATGTTTTAGTATATACCACACAAGTGAAATGCCAACACCAAATAGGAACCTACAGGTGCTTATAATTACGTAAGGTCGGTTTTATTTCCATATGCCTTTGTATGTGTTTATCTTATTAAAAATTAAAGGTCCTTGGAAATACATAAATTATTTCGACCTGGTTAAGGAATAAGAACTCATAACAATGCTAGGCCTATTTTCCTCAACCAATAATATTATCCAAATAGCTTCATCTTTCAATTGTTACCTTCCAATAGCTTTTTTTCAAGAAAGGCTTTCCCTTTCTCTAAAGCGCATTAATGTTTGTAATTATTTGTCGCTTAGAAAAGAAAAGTAAATGAGACTAAATTGAATCATTGGACGTGTTCAGAGTCCCTTTAACGTGTCCAGTACAGATGAACTCAAGATTACTGCAAACAAAACATATTATAACGGGAGAATCTCGTACGAATCTGATATAATTAACGGATTAACGGGGGGGGGGGGGGGGGGTTGCTCGGGGATGCTCGTCGTACCTTTAAGGGGTCAAAATCACCGGTGTTGGTACCACTAAGGGTACCCACGATCAAACGCAGACATTTTTATGTAAAGCGGTACCTTTTAGGGGCCGGGTGTCAGTTGAACACAAAACTGTTACCAATTGACATGGTATTTTATTGTCACATAATTATATTGGTACCTTTTAGGGGTCAAAGTTAGCTTGAGCCACGCCCATTTTAGTACCTCTTAGGGGTCGAAACGAAAATTCTCGCCCCTTATATATGGGAGTCCCCCCCGGAGATAAACTGTACAGATTATAATTACAGATTTAGTGCTATCCTAGCGATAAAGTAACCCTCGCTTCGAACAACGCTTCGAACCGGGCCCAAGTGTTTGATAAACATATGCACAGTGTCTCTCGAGAGAAAAGCAATTATGTCTCTTATATAGCGTGATGCTATTGGTGAACAGATGGTTGACTTAGTGATGAATGAACAACCTGGTTATATTCCAACTATTATGGTCATCGAGCCGTAACGACTAAACCGCCTACTTGAGACACCGTTAAGGTTTAACCATTTGTAGTTGGAGATGGTTAAAGACAGAATCTTCTTCTCAGTTATTTTTAGACGTTTATTGTCGATCAGACCGGAAATCGAAAACACGACCGCCTCCTGCATGACATGTTGGCGCATGCGCAGCTGAGCTGACCTGTTGGCGATCTTCATCAGTAAACATACTTCGAGCGGGTTCTTCTAATGCTAACTTACTTAACAAGTCGTAGAAAAAGTCAAGAGTGTTTAAAAACACTTTCCTCCTAATTTTCAGTGAGCGTACAGTTTATCAGAAGTGTCCAAGTAATGTATTTAGCAACGGATGTTCGAAAATAAACTCTTCATGATCAGTTATATATATATTATAATATACATATAGGAAGACGAATCAAACACACATAACTTTCTGTAACACTGTGTTTCACGCTTACGCGATCATCAGACAGGTATGTTTAATGAAGAATATACCGTTCCTAAACACTATATACGGGTAGCTAATTATAATTTCTATAGATTATGTCTTCTATTGTGTTTACATTCCTAAGGGGGCCGGGTTCTATAATTTTTAAAGCGGCTGGCTTTCATTGCAGTTTACATGAATTGTTAAATTACCATTTCTATGGCGATTGGTTTCTATTATTTGCACGATAACAAAGGCTAGTTTCTGTAATTCTAAGTTCTATTTACATGGAATGTTTGCTAAATAATATTTGTTCTCATGTCGGCATTTAGAGATTAGTTCAGTTCTCTTGTTTAAGTTCGTAGTTTTATCGGCTCTAAGAATGTGGAGTTTTTCTGTCAGACAGAGGAGGCATCGTTTTGTTGCGTTGTTATATGCGCTTGCTCGTGCGATGATGGTCCAGTCGATTCTGTAGTTAGCGTTGTTGTCCTTTAATTTCCAGATGTGCTTGGATAGCTCGGTGCTGTTGGTGTATTTTCTATTGCGAAATGTTGATTTGTGTTGCGTGAAGCGTTGCTTGAATGTGCCTTCCGTCAGTCCAATGTAGTTCTTTGCAGTCTGGTTGTTGTCGGTAGTAACGGTGGCTTTGTAGATGACGTTAGTGGTTAGGCATTTATTGTCGAGCGGGCATTCGTTTTTCTTTCTGCAGTTGCATTCATCTTGGGGCGTGGTGTTGTTAGTGTCGAGGATGGACTTGTTATGGTTGCTAATTATGGTGCTCATATTAGGCATGCAGCTATAGCTAACTTTGACGTTGTTCTTGTTGAAGACGGGGTGCAGCTTGTGATTAGGCGGGAAGTGTTTCTTAACGAGGTTAAGGAATGATTTGGCGACATTAGTTTGGACGTTCTTACTGTATGGAGGGTTAAACCAGATTATGTTTCTTTTCCGTTTTCTTTTAGTAGATTTGGCGGTGTTTTGCTCGGCGTAGTTGAGTGTTTCGGTGAATCCGCTGGATTTGAGTGCTTTCTCGTAGGTGGGTTTGGCATTGTTCAACTTGACAACCGGATCCTTCCAACCATACCGAAAACCGAACGATGAGCCCATTTACATCAACACAAAATCCAACCACCCACCAAACATCATTAAGCAAATACCACCAGCCATCAATCGCAGAATATTGCACCTATCATCCAACCAAGACTCATTTAACAATGCCAAACCCACCTACGAGAAAGCACTCAAATCCAGCGGATTCACCGAAACACTCAACTACGCCGAGCAAAACACCGCCAAATCTACTAAAAGAAAACGGAAAAGAAACATAATCTGGTTTAACCCTCCATACAGTAAGAACGTCCAAACTAATGTCGCCAAATCATTCCTTAACCTCGTTAAGAAACACTTCCCGCCTAATCACAAGCTGCACCCCGTCTTCAACAAGAACAACGTCAAAGTTAGCTATAGCTGCATGCCTAATATGAGCACCATAATTAGCAACCATAACAAGTCCATCCTCGACACTAACAACACCACGCCCCAAGATGAATGCAACTGCAGAAAGAAAAACGAATGCCCGCTCGACAATAAATGCCTAACCACTAACGTCATCTACAAAGCCACCGTTACTACCGACAACAACCAGACTGCAAAGAACTACATTGGACTGACGGAAGGCACATTCAAGCAACGCTTCACGCAACACAAATCAACATTTCGCAATAGAAAATACACCAACAGCACCGAGCTATCCAAGCACATCTGGAAATTAAAGGACAACAACGCTAACTACAGAATCGACTGGACCATCATCGCACGAGCAAGCGCATATAACAACGCAACAAAACGATGCCTCCTCTGTCTGACAGAAAAACTCCACATTCTTAGAGCCGATAAAACTACGAACTTAAACAAGAGAACTGAACTAATCTCTAAATGCCGACATGAGAACAAATATTATTTAGCAAACATTCCATGTAAATAGAACTTAGAATTACAGAAACTAGCCTTTGTTATCGTGCAAATAATAGAAACCAATCGCCATAGAAATGGTAATTTAACAATTCATGTAAACTGCAATGAAAGCCAGCCGCTTTAAAAATTATAGAACCCGGCCCCCTTAGGAATGTAAACACAATAGAAGACATAATCTATATAAATTATAATTAGCTACCCGTATATAGTGTTTAGGAACGGTATATTCTTCATTAAACATACCTGTCTGATGATCGCGTAAGCGTGAAACACAGTGTTACAGAAAGTTATGTGTGTTTGATTCGTCTTCCTATATGTATACACGCTCTGCAATTCTATTGCATCGAGCACTCTGCCGCAAGGATTGACTTCTCAAGAATTATATTATAATATATATATATTATAAATTATTAACTCCTTCCAATGCGAACGGGTGTCTCTATATATGAATTTATTTTTGTACTTCTCGTTTAAGGGGCTTAACATTTTATGGCTGATGACGAAGTTGAAACAATTAGTGCTCCATTCGAAAACTTCAACTGAGCCTTAATATCGACAGGGTTTCTTGAATGTTTTATTGCTTTGACTGATGTGAAAAAGTGACCATGTTTATTATGAAAGTATTTGCAGTTCGTGAACGAGATTGTTTCACAAAGGCAGCACCTTCTACTCAGTTATTTTAAGACCCTGAGTGTTGGTCCGGCTGGGGTTTGAACCCGCGACCTCCCGCTCGACAGACCGGTGCTTAACCACTGAGCTAAACTGGAAAGCTGTCCATTTTCTCAGAATCGAAAAGAACAGCACGATTCTAGGCCGTATTACAGTCACTCGCCTTCTTTCCAACATTCAAGTGTTACTCACTGTGGGATTCAGTCTATCATTACAAGCCAAGGGTGGGGATAGCAACTTCAACAAAGATTTCAGTAAAAACTAGAAGTAAGAGTTCTTATCTGCAGAAAATTATATAGGCTGAACAAACCTTTTAGATCTGATGCCACAAAATAAATCTCCTTATTTTCTAACCCTATCAAAATATTGCACACATACATGTAAGTCGATATTTGGTATTGGTGATCGCTTTGAAGCAAATGCGATTTTATTTGAGAGAGATAACAACATTACTTCAGTGGCATTACAAGTTTATAAATGTGACTTAATAGTTGATACCTAACTATAGGAAGGAGAATTCCCTTCTTTCGTTTGGACTCTCGAAAATATATTCTAGTACAGCTCCCGCCATACCAAATAAAGGTCAACACAAGTAAAATAGTACGAAATGGAACTCTAATTAGAAACAATTTGCCCTACTCTATACACTCGAGAAACCTCGACGTTCTATACATCAAAATACTAGAATGCGTATTCAAGCTAAACCAAGTTTTCCTCTGTTTGGTGGTTCCTAAACCAGTAACGCCTTTCCAGGGATTTACAGAGATTAATCCATCTATTCTTATTCTAGAATACGGTCAATCGAACACGTCTTAATTGAAATGATAAGGTTAACGGTTAGTTCACTTAAATAGTTGTCATGAATTTTGGAGTTCAAGAAAAGGAAAATAACAAGTGACTAGAAAAGCATCTATCTAGTAGAAAGGCATCTGGTCGCGCCTTGAAAACTTGTTTGTTAATTATAAAGATAATATGAATCGTGATGAACGGAAAGTCGTGGATTTAACGTTCAATTCGGATGCACCAATACTGGACAGTCCCGTAGGACTGATTCTGGATGTGGTTTCTATGAATAAAATAGGCGATCTACGCTGCTAATGGTTGAAGTTCACATTTTCTCAGAAAAGAGCGGCAGTATTTTCATTAAAGTGCATATAAGCCCTAGCCAGTTATCTTTGATATCGATTGTACATGAAGTGGATAGTCCAACGATGTAATATTTCTTGATTTGGGAGTTGCGTCTACGAGATATAAAGGTTTATATTTCCAATAAATAGTTTGCACTCAATCCCCAGAGATTTAAATGACAAAGGGCATGGCGGCCATGTTTGTGTACAGAACAAAAGAAGCTAACGAATAATCTATTGTTAACTGTAAACCAACATGGTGGCTATGACGTCACGTGCAAAGAGTCTATATGCTAATGTATCATGTCATCACCGACATTTGCTGAATTTCTTTTGCTTGTGAATTAAGCTATTTTCTAATTTAGAATGTGTTTTTTGTAAAATCACTTTGATAAGCTTCAAATATAACTTAGAATTTAAAAATAGGTAATTTGTCTCTACCAGCATGCTTTTGTATAAGTGTTCGGTGATGACATCACATCATTAGCATATTGGAAATATAAACCTTTATATCTCGTAGGCGTAACACCCAAATCAAGAAATATTCTATAGTTGGACTATACACTTCATGTACAATCGATATCAAAGATAACTGGATAGCGCTTATATGCACTTTAAGTTGACTGTAGCCACATCCCTACATGAAGTTGTATTTAATAACGGACAAAAGGTGGTTGTAGAACATTTAATTACCCTGTCATAGAAACTAGAATACTAATTAACTTACTATGTAAATATCATATATTCTCTATGCTTAAAACATTATTGTTGAACTAGACTTTTTTACAAAATAAAGCGTAGGAACTAAGCATTTCTCTACGCATTCAAGGTAATGACTTTCAACTTCGACAACATTTGTACTTATTCTTTTTTTGAAAATCCCAAAGGATTGTGCATGTATAAAAATATAGCTTGGTTTTCATAATCTCTAAGACAAGGGTGAAGAGAAATATAAAGGATTTGTCGTTGAATGAGAAATCTACTGTTTGGTAATCGTGTTCGCATTTGAAATTCTGATCACCAAATAAACTATTCTTGGCGCGAAAACCTTTAATGTTTACATTTTTATCAACTAGTTGTGTTCAAGCGACATGCTTCCCAGAAATATCATTGTTGTTATCGTCACCTTCTTCGCTTTGCAAAATATAATTTTCGAACAGCAACAACTCGAACTTTTACTACGTTACTGGAGATTTCAGCTCCTTAATACAAATTCTACTGGAACTAGATCCACATGTACGTCGTCTTCCGCCGAAATCACCCGTTATCGAACTGCAAATGGTTAGACCTTCACGTCTTCTCGGATAAGGACGTAAAATCGTAGGACTCCCGTCGGCCTCAAGTTTATCAGTCTCACCAGACTGTCACGAGCTAGCGACGTTAAAAAAGTTGCTTTACTTTGCTTTTTTACTGCCTGTCAAATCATCCTCCCTCCTCCCGCCCCCCTCCCCTCCTCCTCCAGGGGCTTAACATTGATAGGTTTTTCACAAACCTTTGTAGGACATGACGTCATACATCCGGGAGATTGAGTGGCGTATTTTCCATATCTTACTCTAGCAAGAGAAAATAAAGGCAGAGAGGGAGGTTGTTTACCATTTTATACGGAAATTCCCGAAATTTGGGTTGGAATGTAAATGGTAAACGTTTTTTCGGTTCGTCCCGTGGAAAATCAGTCGAAATTAATGGACCTTTCTCAAAAGGTAGTCCGAAATTCCCAACCGGAAATTCTGAATGGGAAATCGTGCCGTACCATTTACAATTCTTTTTGTTGGAAAATTTTCTTTCGTCAGATGAGCGCTGGCATTGGTGTTGAATCATGAAAAAGCTACCAACGTGATACATCTCACGCGTGAAAAAAACACGATACGCAGCCTCTGCTTGGCTTTATATATAGAATGCGAACGAAACGTTACTTTGCGGGATTTCAGTGAATAAATCTCAGTATGTAATAAAGAACTTTATGTGAATTAGTATGCAGCCACCATATTAGCATTACGTAAACGAAAAAGGACTGGAACCCGAGTTTATATATTGATTTCAATTAAAACCACACTACAAGAAATATATCAAAATTAGTGTGCTGGCTGAGTTAGGGGACGTTTGGATCAATTTTAACGACGTTGTGTGCTTTCAAAAATCACAAAAATAAGAGAGCTCAGTATCGTTTGGGGCTCTTAATTTTGTAATTTTCAAAAGGTTTCTATTCCGTTCTTAGTTACTCAAACATCTTCAAACTCGGTAAACATACTAATTTCGATATGATCTTTAATGTAGTGGGATTTATAACAATTTTAAAAATGCGATTAAATTTGTACACTCGATCCCAGTCCTTTCTCAATTTACAAAATGGATAATTGGTATCAACACAAATAACGACAATACAAATAAGGCTGAATTTCCGATCAGAATCATTGGGTTTCACTTTTAACGATTCACCAATTCTATATAATGAAATTGATATTTAAGTACTTCGAGTTCTAGGTCAGTTTAATATGAAAGCGTGACGCTAAGAGGAGTTTTTATATCACTGATAACATTCAAACCTCCGTAACTCAAACATAAAACAACCTATTGATGTCAGTAAGCTTCAAAATGTGTAAAATGAATTTTTATTGCTTTCGTATCTCACCACCGCAAAATGCTGATTAGTAGGTTCTTCTAGACTATATTCCAATATATTACAATTTTACCTGAGTAAGTTGCCGAGCTAAATCGATATTTGTTCTTCTTGCTTATACCAAGAACAAGTACATGTGTAGTCCCCTAAAAAATAACAATACCTGAACATTACTTAATGTGAATTTGGTGTTTATATATATTTTTTCTGCTCGCATTTGCATTATGCTTGAAAATAATTGAATCTCTTGTCAGAACTTCTTACCAGTCCCACCCAACTTCTGTGTCATTGCGAGGCTGGTGCAATTAGCCAAAATGAAAACACCGGTATTCCTGTGGTATTCACGGCAGGTAACCACAGGGAGCCCATATATATGGAGATGACTGTGGAGTGGGCTATAATGCGATCATTCGTTCGTTGTTGTATTATTTAAGGACAGAGACTGGCGTTCATGTTTTGTTGACAATTAAATAACTGTAGATGCACGCGCTGACTGCGATGAATGAAAAATAATGAATACTGCATTAATACTTTTTCCAGGGATTCAGCTTCTTGACTTGATCTTGCATCAAGGCTACCGATCGGAATTTTGACAAATACTTCCTTTCCCTGGACAAAATGTTACAAAGCTTAAACCTCATTCTCCCTCAGCGACGATGTTCTAAACTGAGACAAAGAGATGGCAGAAAACATACAAAGAAAGCTCACTACTCACGCGTATCTCCTTTCCTATATCCATGTCTTTTAAATCATTTATGCAAATCTTAACGTACCGATCAATTAAATAACGCTAAAAGATCCTGGCCACGGAACGTCATCAGTATGGACGTTTTGGGCTGGAATCGCAGAGGTCTCTCTCGGGGAGCTCGTGGACACTGCCACACAAGCGACACAGCTTCCTTGTTGTCAATCGTTTGCCATTTTGACTAATATGTGGTGATAATTACGCTTTCCACAGCCGTTCGAAGGACTCTCTACCTAGCTGTGCAAAGGTTTTTCGTGCAACACTGTACTAGGTGACGTCATTCACGCCATCGGTTTTAAATACGGTGATGTCACGTGATTGCCAATAGCCAATTACCTGCTTCGATTTCTTACAGAGCACGAAGTTTGAATAGTAATAGCGTATAAACTGTGGGAACATCTTAAGAACGCGCGATTTAATTTGCTTAAAATATCTAACACATCGTGTCTTCTTTTATTCATGGCTTTTCTTTTGCTGTCTTCACCATTTGTCATTTGCTGGAGAGTCGGGGTGACGCAGCAGAAAGCGCTTCTCCCCTCATCTGTATGGCTCGGTACGATTAAAAATAAAGAAATAAAAATAAACAACTTTGTTTACGTGCATACTAGAAGGGATCTCCTAATCGAACGGATCTACTAATCGAAGGGGACTACTAATCGAAGGGGTCTACTAATCGAAGGGGTCTACTAATCGAAGGGCTCTACTAATCGAAGGGCTCTACTAATCGAAGGGCTCTATTAATCGGTCGAATTGGAATTCCTGATCGCGACGCCATAATGAGTTAAGTTTGCTGGTATCTCGCCATTTTTTGAGGGTTTTTAATTTCTCCAGGTTCTCCGATTTACCTCCCTACTCAAAAACCAAACTAAATACCAATTCGATTCTGGAATTCTTAGACAGACCCGGGAACGCCTCCGACTGTATCTCGATGCAAAACAAACACTCCATTTTTCATTTGTTTGAATCTACATTCGAGCTACCACCCTGGTTCACACTACAGCGCAAGCAACATACGCAGACGAAGTGTCGTAATTGTGATTATTAATTACGGCACACCACCCTGGTTCACACTACAGCGCAAGCAACATACGCAGACGAAGTGTCGTAATTGTGATTATTAATTACGGCACACCACCCTGGTTCACACTACAGCGCAAGCAACATACGCAGACGAAGTGTCGTAATTGTGATTATTAATTACGGCACACCACCCTGGTTCACACTACAGCGCAAGCAACATACGCAGACGAAGTGTCGTAATTGTGGTTATTAATTACGGCACACCACCCTGGTTCACACTACAGCGCAAGCAACATACGCAGACGAAGTGTCGTAATTGTGATTATTAATTACGGTACACCACCCTGGTTCACACTACAGCGCAAGCAACATACGCAGACGAAGTGTCGTAATTGTGATTATTAATTACGGCACACCACCCTGGTTCACACTACAGCGCAAGCAACATACGCAGACGAAGTGTCGTAATTGTGATTATTAATTACGGCACACCACCCTGGTTCACACTACAGCGCAAGCAACATACGCAGACGAAGTGTCGTAATTGTGATTGTTAATTACGGTACACCACCCTGGTTCACACTACAGCGCAAGCAACATACGCAGACGAAGTGTCGTAATTGTGGTTATTAATTACGGCGCTGGCGTATGTTGCTTTCGTTTATAGTGTGAACCAGGCTTAGGACGGTACATGTAAATATTGAACTTTGACAACCAAGCATTGAGGAACGAGCAATGTTCCCTTGCTAGATGCTTTTCTACATCTTAATCGGACTGTACGAAGTGAGCACAGACATCAGGAAGTAGGGATGATTCTTTTTATTGGCCAATTTATTTCTTAATTTTTACATGTTAACAGCGGATCGTTTTTACTTTACACGAAATAATTACCGGAAACAATAAAACAAGTCTTAAAATAGAGTAACACTAAATAATTAAGAGACTCGCTTTCAGCTCGAGTTTGTAAATCGGAGAAAGATCGGCCACTCATTCTTTAAACTATTACAAAAGGATATCAAACAACAACCACCTTACGACTACGATATTAATAAAAATCGTGAAGGATATCTTGGCACTGCTTGATATGCTGCACCGAACTGAGACTGTACTTACAGGATGTGTGTACAGATAGACCATATATGATCTTAGTTAATACTATGGCTCTAAATAAGTGACCAACTTCCCTTTGATTATACCTTCATGCCTTAACTTCCTTATAATATACAAACATTTGTTTCCTTTGATCAGTTTACCTTTAACATGCATAGAGAAGTTGCAGTATGACTGGAATGTTACGCCAAGGATGCTAATTTAATCATACTGCATAATATTACTAATAACATTGATAGACTGGTAAGTGTAGCGTTGAACTTCCTTTTCTAAAACTTGTTTCTTACATTTAGTAGGATTATAAACGTTTATACTAGTCCGTCTATACCAGTCCATAAAATGCAAGTCTAAAGCTAATGGTGTATTACCCGGTTTGTTCTTACATACAGTTATTTTCACGTTACAATCGTCCACGTATTTATCAAGTACTATAGAAATGCACATGTTACACTATGTACCCTTTGTTATTACACGGTTTGTTCTTGCATACAGTTATTTTCATGTTACAATCGTCCGCGTATTTATCAAGTGCTATACAAATGCACATGTTACACTATGTACCCTTTGTTATTACACGGTTTGTTCTTGCATGCATACAGCTATTCTCACGTTACAATCGTCCGCGTATTTATCAAGTGCTATACGAATGCACATGTTACATTATGTACCCTTTGTTATTACACGGTTTGTTCTTGCATGCATACAGCTATTCTCACGTTACAATCGTCCGCGTATTTATCAAGTGCTATACGAATGCACATGTTACACTATGTACCCTTTGTTTGTATGGACTTACCCAGGATTCTGAAATTAAATTTGTAATAAATCGTATTCATACTACGCGAGTACCACCCTGCAGTTTAGTACGAAATGGAGTCAACTAGAAAAACATACGGGCGTGTGGGGTTTATAATAAATGAAGGAAACTCGACGAGGAGTGGAAGTGTCCGGGTTTAATGGCTATTCCTGAGTGTGAAACTCGTGTCTCTACAAAAACACTGGTTATTTATAAAAAGGAGATTTAAGATTTCTATTTTAAAGTACGAATATAAACATTGGCCTTTTTTGGCCCACGTGGCCAATAACTGCACAACATAAAATGCAAATGTATTGAAACTTGGCATACTGATATATCTCAAGACAAAGGAACTTGAAATATGGTATTTTAGCTGTAACGATTGAAAATGTGACGTCACTGAGAACGTGAAATTGGCACCAAAATATTTAAATTTGATTTTATTAACCATTTAAATATCATAAAAAGGATTAAAGTTGTGACCAATAAAAGATGTTCAAATTTCCTGCGAAACAAACCAATCTTTTCGTTAAGGGATATTTTCAGATTACCACATTTAACGAAATGTGAAGGATTCAAAGTGGATCGTAAATCAAAACGAATTTGTAGATTTTTAGAATTCTTAACAGTATTAAGTTTCGCCTAACCACATATCGTCATAGTTGCCTGCCTCCCGACCAGTGGTAGAGATCCGGTCTGGTGAGCGGGAGGTCCTCGGGATTGAGTCCCCTGGCCGCATCCTTAAGAAGGGACGTATATAAAGGAGTCGTAAAATAACCTATTCTGCTATTTCGTGAAAGAGTAGGAGATCGTAAAGAGATCCAGCAAGTTAGTTCACAAAAATTACTAGGCGTGAAACTGGACAAAATGTTAAATTTTAATGAGCATGTTGATGGTCTTTGCAAAAAACTGTCGCAGAGAATTGGTGTACTTAAAATGATTAAGCGTAACTTGCCTATTGAAGAACGTAAATTATACTATAATGCAATGATCAAGCCGATAATGTTATATGGATCTTGTGTTTGGAGTTCAACATCCTGTGAGAATATAGATCGTGTTTATAAACTCCAAAAACGCGCTGCTCGTGTAATACTAGATGCAGACTTCAAGGAAAGGAGCGCTAGTCTTTTTAATCGACTTAAATGGTTGCCACTAAAGGATGAAATAACAATACCAAAGTGTTCCCTAATATATAGGCGTATTACTGGCGACTCGCCTAGTTATATTACACAACTGTTTACTAGAAACATAGATATACACAGCAGAGCAAGCAGACACGGCAGTCATAACTTTGTATGCCCTCGATATAATAGAGAGTCCGAGGGCGGTAAAACGTTTCAAATCATGGGCATCAAATTATGGAATAGCATACCTGTTAACATAAGAAAAAAAGACACCATTGGCTCTTTCAAATCCGCTTTAAAACGATATTTATTGTCATAAATTTATGTCATATTTTACTAGATTTTATCGTATTGAACTTGACTTGTAAATAATTATATATTAAGCTTTTAAATTTTCTTATCTTTTTAACTTAGATATGAATTGTAAATAGTCTTAAGTAGTTTTATTGTAGCTTATTTAACTTATTGTAATTTATTGTAATTTAAATTGAGGGCCACTAGTTCATCAGTGTTAACTGTCACGTGCTACCCTCGTTAAATAAAGTTGTTATTATTATCGTCTCCCGGCAGAACAGCCTGGTAATCTGGAGATACTAACAATCACTCATGATTGTAAACTGCAAGGCAGCACATTGCGCCACAACCGCACCCCATATCTTAATACCTAAAATTTACTATAAACAAACTAAATGATGAACTTTACTTTTTTACTTTAAATATTACGTAACAATTTACGTCTATCTGACGTCATATAGAGCTAGGGGTTAAAGGGATACCCGAGTGAAAAACACATTGGGGCTCAAAAGAATCTTCAACATGTTCTTTGTTCAGAAAATGTATTAAAATTTGATCAAACGTTTTTAGTATTAAGAACGAGCACCTCAAAGTTGGCCCCGCGAAGACATGGGCGCCGCCATCTTTGTTTGCATTTACGGAAGTGACGTCACTTCGTCCCACCAGCGTATCGCGGCTACTTGTCTTTGTATGATTTTCACACGCTCGGAATTAAAGTGGATATATTTTCATCGAGATTGCAGAGGAATTCTTACAGAAACCGGAATTATGATGAAGATGACATTATGAGAAAAGTTCAGAAGACTGGGAGGAGGAAGAAAAGCATTGGGAAGGCGAGACATTATCAGACGAACAACAAGGTCTCGTAACTGCCATTTAATAACAGCAAAACAACATGGCTTAAAAGACTCGAGTGACTTCTGAATAAGTATAAGAACTACAATGTATGTGAGGTACAGTTAAGGCGTTTATCATCCTAAAAACACCTAATAAGTGAGAGAGTAGAACGCTGGTGGGACGAAGTGACGTCACTTCCGTAAATGCAAACAAAGATGGCGGCGCCCATGTCTTCGTGGGGCCAACTTTGAGGTGCTCGTTCTTAATACTAAAAAGCTTTGATCAAATTTTAATACATTTTCTGAACAAAGAACATGTTGAAGATTCTTTTGAGCCCCAATGTGTTTTTCACTCGGGTATCCCTTTAAGCAAAAGTCAAGAACAAAGCTTTACTTGTTCAAATGCATGTATTTATGCTCGTGCCGATTTTTACAGTATTTGCATTGCAAATAATTTCATATTCCACACTTGTTAGTGTTTCTTCTATTGTATCTGTACCATATATAAGATACTTAGATTAAGCGTTCTTCACTCTCAGAGCTACACTACTACGAATGACTCGACAGTTAACTAAGTCCGGTAGAGATAAATCTCACGGTATCCCAAAGCGATTCGACGACATAGTGAATCAGTTGAAGTCTTACTTCGAGCCAAAGTTTAGAGAACGTTCAGGCGACCAGATAAGTATACCACTTCATTATCGAAAACGCTGAAGTCGGTTAACCGGTTAGTTTCAAGTTCAACGGTAGCAAGAAACAGTTTGAGTTTAATTCGGAAAAACTTGAGCAGGTCGCACAAAGCATATATCTTGTTGGCTCTTTGAAAGACATTATGAATCTCGAGGAATCTGAAATAGTGAAATTGCTCAACTGATTTTCGCAAAAGAGAAACAAACTGATCAGGTTGCAGACAAATCAGTAGCCGGTGGGCCGCTGTAGATGAATACCTTTCTGACGAACTCGCCTTAGGATCTGAAGACGAAAATAAGATTCGATCCGCAGGACAGGGGACCCAAGCTAAGTATTGAGTATTTTCTTGTGTAGTTTATTCATAATTGAGTTTTTCTTTCCCGCCAATTTTACCCGTTCTTTGTTATTCTGATATTTTGTCAAAGAACTACACTAGTTCTGTATGCTCCTACCTACCAATAATAATAAATGATATTATTATATTGTTGTACTGGTTTTGTAAATGGAGGACTAGAGCATAAAGTTATTTTTGGAACAGAGTAGAGAAAATAAAGTAGTTTTCCTCTTTTTGTTTTATTACCTTAATTGGAAAATACACCTAAAGTTTGATTTTCTATGGAAATCGAACAATTAAATTCCTTAAATTCCTAATTTTTCCTTTTCCTTTTCCGTTCTTTTCATGCAAATCAAATCGATCGAGTTCAAGCTTTTCCACTTTAAAACCACCTCATTTTCTTATTCCTCAGTTTGGCGCGAAATTCAAATGTATGCAGTGACGTCTCATTGTCAATCATCCACCAAAAAATATAGCTACAAAAATACCTCATCTATCACTTCATGCCAAGTTTTATTTCATTCTGAATATTGTACATCTTTCTACGAAGCAAGTGGGAAAGCAATTACCCATTTTTGATGATCGAGAAGTTAAATCTGGCGTGGCACGTGTTTATGTGCCTAGCCTCTCATCAAATAACTGAGTAGAAGGTGCTGTCTTTACATAATCCAACAGTAAACTGTTAGACCTTCACGTCTTCTCAGATAAGGACGTAAAATCGTAGGACTAAGTCAACAGAGGGACATGTGGAAGATTACTGAGCTACATGTTAGTGGTAAACGTGTTACCCTCTATAAATAAAGTGCCTTTACTTTACTTTCTGTGTATCCCGTATGTGGAAGATTACTGAGCTACATGTTAGTGGTAAACGTGTTACCCTCTATAAATAAAGTGCCTTTACTTTACTTTCTGTGTATCCCGTATGTGGAAGATTACTGAGCTACATGTTAGAGGTAAACGTGTTACCCTCCATAAATAAAGTGACTTTACTTTACTTTCTGTGTATCCCGTATGTGGAAGATAACTGAGCTACATGTTAGTGGTAAACGTGTTACCCTCTATAAATAAAGTGCCTTTACTTTACTTTCTGTGTATCCCGTATGTGGAAGATTACTGAGCTACATGTTAGACGGTAAACGTGTCACCCTCTATAAATAAAGTGCCTTTACTTTACTTTCTGTGTATCCCGTATGTGGAAGATTACTGAGCTACATGTTATCAGTAAACGTGTTACCCTCCATAAATAAAGTGCCTTTACTTTACTTTCTGTGTATCCCGTATGTGGAAGATTACTGAGCTACATATTAGAGGTAAACGTGTTACCCTCTATAAATAAAGTGCCTTTACTTTACTTTCTGTGTATCCCGTATGTGGAAGATTACTGAGCTACATGTTAGAGGTAAACGTGTCACCCTCTATAAATAAAGTGCCTTTACTTTACTTTCTGTGTATCCCGTATGTGGAAGATTACTGAGCTACATGTTATCAGTAAACGTGTTACCCTCCATAAATAAAGTGCCTTTACTTTACTTTCTGTGTATCCCGTATGTGGAAGATTACTGAGCTACATGTTAGAGGTAAACGTGTTACCCTCCATAAATAAAGTGACGTTACTTTACTTTCTGTGTATCCCGTATGTGGAAGATTACTGAGCTACATGTTATCAGTAAACGTGTTACCCTCCATAAATAAAGTGCCTTTACTTTACTTTCTGTGTATCCCGTATGTGGAAGATTACTGAGCTACATGTTAGAGGTAAACGTGTTACCCTCCATAAATAAAGTGCCTTTACTTTACTTTCTGTGTATCCCGTATGTGGAAGATTACTTAGCTACATGTTAGAGGTAAACGTGTTACCCTCCATAAATAAAGTGCCTTTACTTTACTTTCTGTGTATCCCGTATGTGGAAGATTACTGAGCTACATGTTATCAGTAAACGTGTTACCCTCCATAAATAAAGTGCCTTTACTTTACTTTCTGTGTATCCCGTATGTGGAAGATTACTGAGCTACATGTTAGAGGTAAACGTGTTACCCTCCATAAATAAAGTGCCTTTACTTTACTTTCTGTGTATCCCGTATGTGGAAGATTACTGAGCTACATGTTAGAGGTAAACGTGTTACCCTCTATAAATAAAGTGCCTTTACTTTACTTTCTGTGTATCCCGTATGTGGAAGATTACTGAGCTACATGTTAGAGGTAAACGTGTTACCCTCTATAAATAAAGTGCCTTTACTTTACTTTCTGTGTATCCCGTATGTGGAAGATTACTGAGCTACATGTTAGAGGTAAACGTGTTACCCTCTATAAATAAAGTGCCTTTACTTTACTTTCTGTGTATCCCGTATGTGGAAGATTACTGAGCTACATGTTAGAGGTAAACGTGTTACCCTCCATAAATAAAGTGCCTTTACTTTACTTTCTGTGTATCCCGTATGTGGAAGATTACTGAGCTACATGTTAGAGGTAAACGTGTTACCCTCTATAAATAAAGTGCCTTTACTTTACTTTCTGTGTATCCCGTATGTGGAAGATTACTGAGCTACATGTTAGAGGTAAACGTGTTACCCTCTATAAATAAAGTGCCTTTACTTTACTTTCTGTGTATCCCGTATGTGGAAGATTACTGAGCTACATGTTATCAGTAAACGTGTTACCCTCCATAAATAAAGTGCCTTTACTTTACTTTCTGTGTATCCCGTATGTGGAAGATTACTGAGCTACATGTTAGAGGTAAACGTGTTACCCTCTATAAATAAAGTGCCTTTACTTTACTTTCTGTGTATCCCGTATGTGGAAGATTACTGAGCTACATGTTAGCAGTAAACGTGTTACCCTCCATAAATAAAGTGACGTTACTTTACTTTATGCGATTATTTTTCATGAGAAAGAACAAAACTGAGTAAGTACTAAAATAACGGCTGTTTTAGCAGGTTTTCGAGTTAAATAACATAATGCACAAAAACTATGCTAGAAAAAAATTAAAGGGAAAATGATTCCAACGACTATGCAAAGCTGTATTCGAAATAAATAAATTACGCGCAGCTATGAAGAGAAAATTTCGAAAATTATCCGATTGTCCGCTGATAAATCAAGCTTGTGTGGCGGCTCAATTCAGTACAAAATACCATATCGTATGTTACACATACCTAGAAAAAGCAATAACACCTCGAGCACAAGGAAAACACAATGGATGGCAATTAATTAGGAGCCGTTGGTCAAGCTATTCAATGCTATTATTTCTTCCCCATACCTGACGTCACAAATCACCAGGCTTGAGCCCACTGTACACAGCGGAGGTTGTGAGGAAGGTTTCAGATTTTCTTTTCTCCAAAGGCAACATAGAGAAATAAAATCATATCAGAAGTTTTATCTTTCAAATGAATGTTTGCATAGTCGTTGGGCTGATTTAGGGTCCAGTTCCGTTTAAACCACCGCAGCTCCTTAAAAGTTATTGTAAACTACAACAATTTCCTGAAATCAAGATATAAAGATGAAAACATAACATCAATCTTTGTTCATTATTATTAGTTATTTAACCCGGATACTGACAATTTATCGTCCGCATTTTGCAGGACATTCTACTTCGATTGCTCCATGAATATCAGAGTTCAAATCAATCCAATTGATGACGTTTCCCCTCCCCGATGGGCACTCATTGGCAAGCTTCAAAATATCCCCAACAGGGAGGACGTAGTTCCAAAGATTCACACTCGCCAAGTTTCCGTTAAAACTTTGAACTTTGCTGAACCCCCCTGCAGGGTACTTATCCGAGTCTTGACCAAGCACTACATCGCCTTGCGTGTAAACGAATCCAGTACTGAATCCGGTTCCATTGGCTGCAATGGCGCCATCAATATAGAATGTCCAGTTACCAGCGGTATTCTCCCATGTCACGCAGATGTGGTGCCACTGCCCATCGACAACTGATGCTGTAATGGTTCTGTTTAGAAAATAAATCGAAAACGCGTAGGATTGAGATATACGCAAGTCACTGAAAACACTGAACCTGCAGTTCCAGTCTGGCATGAAAGTTTGTTCATTTCAGGCAAGTAACAAATATATGTATAGCATATATTTGTGTATTTTGTAACATACACAAATATATCATTTATAACTTCACATGTGAAGATATCACTTTTTAGAAAGAAATATACACTGGTATTTCATCGATAATTATATATTAAAAAGTGGTATTTCATGGCTGGATCAGGCAGTAGAAATGCAGGGAATTTCGCGCCATTTCTTTATCAGCCAATAAGAATTCAAGACTTTGAATACATAATTAGTCTGCAGACGTGTCCGTTACTCGAAACTTTTGTTTTCCGAGAAATCAGTTCGCAGTCTATCTTCCTGAACATTCATCGTGCGGTAAGTTACTTTGATTACGTGATAAATATTTCCGTAAAGAGAATATGGTTATTTAATGGCTTTCTAATGGCATACAGGCGAAAATTTCACTCGAAATTCATATTATTTTAGTATACAACTCGCTAAAGGCTCGTTATAAAGCAAATAATACAAATTTATCATGAAATATTTGCCCGTACTCCATAGAAACCCAGGAAATAACCAGTAAATATTCCACTGCTTCCAAGGAACTGCATCGGTGAATTTTGCTGCTGTTGTGAGATCGTGGTTAAATGATTCACGGCTGTAGAGACAACTGAACAGGTTGAATGTTGAACAGGAACAAGTGTTTAACCATAATCTCTTGGTGGATTGTTGCTGTCAAGAGGCGATTAGGATGATTCAGAATTGCAGGCCGAAGACAACATTCAAAACACATACGAAGCTGTGCCGCCGAAGGCCCCGGTGTTTATTGCTTTATGCTATCTGCGTTTCTGTGACCTAATATCTTCATTTTGCGTGGTGGGGATCTGAGCATCCGATCTCAGAGAAATAGCAGTATAATAAGGAAATATAAAAATTAAATGATGCTGAATAAAAACATTATATATAAATAAATGTGTAGAAAATGAGGTGAAACATTGAGATAGGTTTCAGCACGTCTATTGATACCATGAGGTTTGTCGGCAAAAAACGGACTTTTAAGTTAATAAATTAAAATTTATTTAACGGCACTTGTGAGAGATCCGTAGTGTTCTTAGCAAAACCTGTTTGTAAATGCTATTTTACCCCTCCAATCGATTGTCAAACTTTCAAAAACAGCGTATTGAAGTTTGTTCGCCATCCAGTAAAGCCTTTCCCATGGAATCACGAGCGCAATTAATTGGTTATTGAAGTAATATATATCAGCACGTGACTGTTTCGTGCAAAAGTCCAATTGCTGAAATCACCGAGTGGCGGGGCCCCCTGTTCCTCTCTGGCTGTTTCAGTATTGGCGAAAAATGCGTTTATACCGGAGTGATAACATTAATCCAATAACCTTTTTGATAAATTACTGAAATTACGTTTTTGATAAATTACGTGACTGATGACGTCATTCAGGTAATTGGTAGGTGTTGTTTGTTCACTGCTAGATTGATTGATGATACAGTACCTCGACCAAGTAATGTTATTACATTTCCTGTTGATTATTACATTTCCTATTACAAATCCTGTTGATTTTTATTACATATCGTGTTGTAATTACAGATCCTGTTGAATTTTATTAAATATCCGGTTAGTATTACATTTCCTGTTGATTATTACATATCCGGGTGATACAACTTCGACTTCTCGTCAAAGCTAACAGTTTACTCATCATTAATGCAAAAGAAAACTAACAAACCATTCATACTCTACAGCAATTTCTCGAAACTCGGAAGTCGAAAGAAATCTGTGTAATAATCTTGATTCACTTTTAATAAAGTGTCTAGTGCGCATGCGCTCCATTTTCCCGCTGTCTTTTAGGGCTAACTTGTGGTTACAGTTCACAGGTAAATATGAAAAGAAGATAAACGGGAGAAAAAACTAATTTGTCGATCTCATCTAGTAGCTAGACCCCAAATGTTTCTTATTCCGCATGCTCGGCGAGAATATAGGACACTGGAATGATCCGATGTTTGTGTAATTCTAATTGGCTGTTCTGTAGAATGTAATTTCACCGTAAGTCAAACATGAAGCCTTTCTGGAGTTTCTATCACTATCGGACGAACTTCCAAATCCAAACTATTAAAAACCTAGTCGGGTTCGATTCTCGCTCAGCGCCTCAGGTTAGATGTCACCCGAAGGGTGACGTAATGATAAGCATGCGCAGTGTCTCAGGAAGTCCGTGATTCGCGGAATTCCGGGCCCGGATTATTCCAGAGCCCTATATTTTCGTCGAGCATGCGCAGTTAGAAATATATGGGGTCTGGGTACGAGGTTGTTGTCGGTCCTACTCATGGACTCGAACTAGCTCCTCCTGTTTCTATTTCATCTTACTTGCTAAAGCTTGATGCATTCGGGACGCGGTCCCGGACCGCTGCATAGCAAAAGTTTATACTTATTGATTTACGAATTACGTTAGCTTACGAGTTTATACGTCGAGCTAAAAGAATACTGAAGGCGAGCTGTAATTTTACACGTACAAAGTATTTTCTGGAACTACACATTGTGTGATTCCCCAAAATACCCATCTCCCCTTCCCCCGAGTCCTTATCAGCAATAATGAACTAATAATGTAATTATATCTTACATTGATATTCCCAGCTCTCTGCCCCTCCTTGGGTGTTGGCATATTATGGTGTATTTTCTGGAACTGCACATTTAGGGCTGTGGATAGTTAGATTTCTGGCATGTTTCCGAGTGAGTTCATACTGTATTTATACTACAAGTCAGACTGTATGGCTTATATAACCTGTAAAATGCACTTATTTGTAATGCCTGTAAAATGCACTTATTTGCAATATGCTTTGTGTCATAGTTTTTCCTCCCTCTAAAGCCAAGATTACTAAAAAGGAACCAATTATTACCATTTTTATTCACTGTAAATTTCATGTCTCGTTTGGAAAGTGCATTTAGCAGACCATCAATCAAACAAATACCACCAAGATTTAATTAATTCTACTAAGGCGGTGTGCCTTTGAAAGCTTTGTTTGAGACTATAGAGTCTGCATTGATTGACGGTCGACTAAATGCACTTTTCCTATTAAAGAAGACTTGAAACTTTCAGGGTCGCACTTCTCAGGCACTTCTCAACCTTTGCATATCATAGTTGATAAGATCTTCCTTCCCACATTTTCTCAGTAAAGAGGGGTCCTTTCTTGAGCATAAACTGCTAACCTCCCCATTAAGAGTTCGCAAAACCTTCTCAATAACAAGATGGGCAACTGGTTTGCACTTTAGAACAGCTGTTGCTATTCTCTAAGCAGGACTGTGAATCATTGCCTTCCCCAGCGCCTCGTATTCTGTTGTTAAAGTCTTATTAACTGTCTTTGTGAGGTAATCGATCGACAACTTGACCGTATTCAAGACGGTCTCGGTTCTTTTCGACGATTCCTTGATCGGAGTTGACGTAAGAAGTGGAGCAAATATAAGTGGAGTTCTTGGAGGTTCTGGTATAGCAAATGAATTGAAAGCATGCTGTACGAGTTGAACGCCAGAGTACTGTGGTAACGTCCACGCCAACGGGTTTCCTAGGAGTGCGTTCGATTGAACGTATGAAGAAGTACTTAAGTGGTAGAAGCACTAGGCTTTACAGTGAATGGTAATGCATCAGAATTAATACCAGATGTTTCGAATTTTAGAGATTTCGCTGTAGCGAGTTTAGGACCACCACGTTTCCAAGCGCGACCGTGGCCGACGTTTTGATTTTCGATGTTCTCTACATGATCTTCCGATGCATTCTGCCTTTTAACTCTTTAGGTACTGGAGTGATAAATGCTGGATCTCTTCCTTGAGGCCGCTTGTAGCACTTCGTACAAATAAACAAGGCTGTACTCGCGCTCTGGTAAACGCTCAGGTCTATAGATACCGTCCACTCGATTAAACAAGCGATGTCTGTGTTGCTTTTCCTAAAAGTCCTTACCCTACTAACAGATGACTCAGAACTTGGGTGGCACAGAAAACATTTACAATGGCTTTCCACAATTTTCTTCGGAGTTTCATTCATATACATGTATTCCAACTACAGAAGCTCTGATCTACTCGAAACAAAATAAAACATTTTCGCGGGAAGTCAAATTGCGTTGTATTACGAGAGATCTGATTGGTCTTGTGAAAACAATAAACTGAAACTCGATTGGCTAGTGTACAACAATGGGAAAGGAATATTCCGCTCGGGCAAGCAGGCGTTTGTGGGGTGAGTGGGAATGATCGAGCCCCTAAAAACGACTGCGGGAGAGGCTAAGAAAAGTGAGGTTGTCTTGCTTTACGGGTTAACAAAACATCGATTTGACAGAGCTAAAACCTCTCTAGATCAAACCGGAACAACATACCTAGGGTCGGTATATACATTACATTAAAGTATGAGGGCGGGATAAATTGTGCGAATTAAAGAAATGCATCATTCTTATATTAATTATAATCTAAGTTCCATACAATAATTTCTTAATCCTTGCCGATAATAAAGAAAGCGACTTTATGCTAATTAGACCGGCTTACTTCATTTTGCTTAGATTTCTCGGTTACCAACTTTATGCTAATTAGATCGGCTTACTTCATTTTGCTTAGATTTCTCGGTTGTCAATCTCGGTTACAAGTAATTAAAACAAAACAAAATAAATGTATCCGCACTATATTTTTTGCTAAAAAAAGAGAGAGTACTGCTCCATATTATAAGCTCCTTGATATACTTAATATTGAGAATGCTTTTAACCTTAAATTCTCTACTCTTATTCATAAAATTAAATATGTTAAAACAGATATTCCCCTAGCCTTTGCTGAATTAATCCCATCTGTTTCAGAGATCATAACTATAATACTAGATATGCTTTAAATAAGAATCTATACAGACCAGCTTCTAGGACAAACTATGGCTTATCAAGATTCAAGACCCTTGCATCAAGAATATGGGAAAAAATCCCTCTGAAAATTAAAAACTTATCACATAGTGGCTTTAAAAAAGAATACAAACTGTTCCTACTTGACAGCCAGCTATAATATTAATATTATTTTCATAAAGTTGGCATATGTGACTACTACATTCTTGAGAAACTTATTTACAGTGTTAGTATTGTTATAGTACTTAGTAATAGTACTAGAATTAGTATTAGTATTAGAATTAACATAAGTATCAAAATTAGCATTAGATTATTATATTCATGAAATTATGAAACTTGAGAAACATTAAGATTATTATTATATTTATGAAATTATTTATATGTAAACTAATTATAGCAATATTTCCTTTTGTATTATTAGCACCCTTTTCCTCTGCTCGTATTATTTATTATTTACAGTATTAGTATTGTTACAGTATTAGTATTAGAATTAGTGTTAGCATTAGAATAATTAACATAAGTATCAATATTAGTATAAGGATTATTATATTCAAGAAATTATGAAACTTGAGAAACATTAGCATTAGGATTATTATATTCATGAAATTATTTATATGTAAACTAATTTTAGCAATATTTCCTATCTTATTACCAACACCCTTTTCCTCTGCTCTTTTTCTTATTTCTTTTGTATAATTCCTCTGGAATCTTTTTCCTCAATTTCTCCTCTGCACTTTTTCCTATTGATATAATTCTTCTTTTTTTCTCTCTCGACTATTATACCTATGGTAGTGATCAACTCGAAAGCCTAGCGGCTACTTTGACCACTACGCACATCTAACCTAGCTCATTAAATTTTATAGCTTATATTATCATTCCTTTTTCCTACATATTTGTAAATTTTATTTTAAAAATGGAAAAATAGTGCAAAAATAAATGAATCTGAATCTTTCTGGTAATGTCGAAATGCGATGATTGAGCCTTGAATTTTTCTCCCGATGGCTATAGTGCACTCAGTACTTCAGACCTTACTGCATCAAACTCAGTGCGTTAGTTACTGCATATGAAATTTAATTTGTATATAATACCTTCCAAAGCCAACAAACAGCGTGATTTGATTTATCTCTAACTGTATATAGAGTGAGTTGCTATGTACGGGTGTTGAGATACTGATTGCAGATTGTGTAGTCGATCCCGCAGTGTGCTCGGTTTGTGTCCAAAGTGACACAGTGAAGGCAGTCATGTTGAGATATTTCTTAAACAACACATAATCCAAGTGTACACTTCGAGGGAACTGCATGACAAAGTTTCCTAAGAAGAGATAAACAAATATTGGAAATAAATAGATTTCAAACATAAAACTTTACAAGTGGAATCAACGCGATCTCAGCGCGGAAGACGTGAAAAGAATGAAGAAGCTAATAAAGTTTACTTAAATACTCTCTGTGGACGGCTACGCTTTGTGCGACTCAAGATAACTTCAGGCGAGTCCTTTATGTAGGACAACATGAATTGTTATCAAAATACAATATAATTAACACAATACAAAACAATAGAACGAAATACACAATACCATAGAACACAATAAACAATACAATTTGGTAGCAATTCATGTCGTCCTACATGAAGTGAGAACCGAATTTCGTATGATATAAAATTCCGAGCTTGAATGCTAAAAAATAACAACGATATAATTTAGTATTGTTTTTAGTATTCCCAGAAGGTATGTAACAATAGCTACACCCTCACAAAGCATGATGGTCGACATAGTATTTAAACAATAGCGATATAATTTAGTATTGTTTTTAGTATTCCCAGAAGGTATGTAACAATAGCTACACCCTCACAAAGCATAACGGACGTCAGAGAATATTTAAACAATAGCAATATAATTTAGTATTGTTTTTTGTATTCCCAGAAGGTATGCAACAATAGCTACACCCTCACAAGGCATAACAGTCGACATAGAGTATTTAAACAATAGCGATATAATGTAGTATTGTTTTTAGTATTCCCAGAAGATATGTAACAATAGCTACACCCTCACAAAGCATAACAGTCGACATAGAGTATTTAAACAATAGCGATATAATGTAGTATTGTTTTTAGTATTCCCAGAAGGTATGCAACAATAGCTACACCCTCACAAAGCATCACGGTCGACATAGAGTCTTTAAACAAGTGATATAATTTAGCATTGTTTTTAGTATTCCCAGAAGGTATGTAACAATAGCTACACCCTCACAAAGCATGATGGTCGACATAGTATTTAAACAATAGCGATATAATTTAGTATTGTTTTTAGTTCTCACATAAGGTATGTAGCAATAGCTACATCCTCGCAAAGCATCACGGTCGAGAGAAAGTCTTTAAGGTTTATCGCATCACTGATTATTTTGTGAAAGCTTTTAACCCCTGCGATATTTATAATCTATATTTATATTCGCTATACGCTTTCCATGTTAACTTCATACAACAAAAACAAATACTTTCCTTTTCTTTAATTTCACTTATGCATAGCTACAGCTATCAAAAATGAAATATTTCAAGATGCCGATTGTTTTCCCCATCGTATTACCTGAGTCACAGAAGTCACCTTTGAAGCACTTCTGGCAGACACAGCGATAGCCTCTAATACCACCGAAGCCTGATTGGCAGGTCATGTTACGAGCTGGGCACTTGGTTCCAATGCAGTTATCCTAGTAAAATATATAACAAGACGAGTAACATTTGCTGTGCTACATTTACAGAAAGTTATAATCGAGATCTAACAATCGTTGCGTGACAATGGTTTCAACAAGGCGTTGGCACTTATAAAGTATCTTTAAAGTGGTTCTGTGAGTATTTTTTATCATCAATATCGATTCTGCATCAAGTGAAGAGTTAAATATATAGTAGAATATTTCTTGATTTGAGTGTTGCGTCTTTGAGTTATAGAGATATACAATCTCCATAATACCAATGAATGTGACCTCCTGGTTAGCTCAGTTGTTAAGCTCCGGTCTGCATTCTCGTTCCCAGTGCCTCCTCAACTAACTGAAAAATCAGAGGCTCTGGTAAGACACGAAACCGGATGTCCTAGATTTTAGGACATTGAAACTGCCCATGCTCTTAGAACTCATTTCCGATTTGCTAACTAAAGCAATGGCGGACTTCATGGAAGCTATCCAGTTCGCCCTTGCAAAGCTTAAAATACAGTTTTCTTTAAAACTAAACAATTGGAAGCTATTCGGGTAACTAGTATCGATAAGAAGGACTGTTTCTGTGTCCTTCCGACCGGTTATGGTAAATCGTTAATTTACCAAAGTTTACCGTTTGAGTTTAATGCTCTTCAAGGATCATCCAACTCAATCGTGGTCGTCATATCTCCTCTCAACGCAATTATCGAGGAGTGCACAGAACATGGTGATTTTCAGCTACTGGATTAGACTGCAGGGCTGATGGTCGAGGAAGAATAGGCCTATCTACCTGTTATAGGTTAGCAAGGGCTATAGCGGTTGCAGTCGGCGCGGAATGTGTTTCTCTTGGTCGTTTTGATGGTGGATTACTAGGGGAGCTATAATTTTGCTTTCGACCTCGTTTTAGCCTGGAATTTTGGATCGCCGCGGTTTGATGTTCATGCTATTGCTGAATCATTTCACGGAATTTTTCGGCAGTTTCAAGAGAGCATTTGCACGGACAGCATATTTTTGTAGGGTATAGGATTCTTCCCAGAAAATGAACGTATGGCTTAGATAAGAACCCAAACTTTTTCTTAGGTCGCTGTTTAAAATCACTGGGTGATTCTTATCCGATATTACGGCGTTGCAGCAAATGCATGTATTTCGATCGAAAAGCTTTTCTGCTGCCTTTTTTTGGCGTAATATCCGCCATTATTGGGTTATAGTCGATCGAAGAGCGATTTTAATTACCTTTCGGCTTTTCCCACCATACATTACATATATGAATGTTTATCAATTAATTAATCTGTTTAATCATGTTCTTCATTCTCTATTTTCACATAATTATGAATGTTTATTCTTTTGATTATTTTACTTTTATTGAAAGAACACCTCAAAAAACGCCTTACTTTACTTGTTATGTTTACAACGGAAGTGATTTATCCACTAAGTGAACCGGAAGAAAAGCGCTGTGCGCAGCACCTGTTCGATTTGGCTAGCCAATCAAATTAGAGCCTGTTTCGTGTCTTACCAGAGCCTCCGATTTTTCAGTTAGTTGAGGAGGTACTGGGAACGAGTATTCTCCGGTCTGTTGAGCGGGACCAACACTCAAGGTCTTAAAATAACTGAGTAGAAGGTGCTGCCTTTGTGAAACAACTGCAAATGGTTAGACCTTCACGTCTTCTCGGATAAGGACTTAAAACCGTAGGACTCCCGTCGGCCTCAAGTTTATCAGTCTCATCGTACTGTCACGAGTTACCGACGTTAAATAAAGTTGCTTTACTTTTACTTTACTTTTACCTCAGATCAACCCAGGAATATACTGTCATTTCTTTCTCAATTTTAATGTAACTATTCTTTGACTTTTATAAAATATTTAGTCAAATCACTTATACAAACAACAATTATAACGTAGATGTTTACAAAAGGTCATTATCTCTACCAGTATGTTTTTATATAATAAGAAATTCCTGGTTATACATCATTTCATTAGCATTTTGGAGATATAAACCTCTAAAACTCATAGACGCAACACTTAAACCAAGACATTGTTATTCAACTATTCATTTCGTGTAGAATCGATCTTGATGATAACAAATGAACTATTATAGACACTTTAAGCGAATGGAATTGGTTGGCCTGACATACTTCCAGGGATGCATTGCCTTATCTGACTATTTCGTGACAAGCGTGACACACACGTCACAACTCCTTAGACTTTGTTTGTGATGAAGGACGGTAATGGCAGGACTGCACCGCAAGAATATTATGTTATGCGCTTTTCAAATTAGATTATAAAGTATTTATAGTTAAGCCTATAAGCAGAGCTCCAAGTTATTGCAAAAAGATATATACGGAAGAGAAAAATGCAAAAAACAGTAGCAAAACAGGAGAAAAAGACAAATAAGAAGTTGCTACTTGGAAGTAGAACCTACGTCCAACGAGTTTCAGTGCGGGCTGTTTGACCGCCCGGCCATCACGCACACATTTGATGTCAATATTTAATAATGCACGGGTGACGCACGGGCAGCGAGTGGGCAGGGATGTGAGGCACGGGCAGCGAGTGGGTAGACGGGATGCGGCACGTGCAGCGAGTGGGCACTGAATGATGAGGGTGCCGCACGAGCAGCGAGTAGGCAGGCGGGGTGAGGCACGAGTAGCGAGTGGGCTGGCAGGGGAGGTACGGGTAGCGAGTGGGCAGGCGGTGGAGGTATGGGCAGCGAGTGGGCAGGCGGGAGAGGTACGGGCAACGAGTGGGCAGGCGGGGGAGGTACGGGCAGCGAGTGGGCAGGCGGGAGAGGTACGGGAAACGAGTGGGCAGGCGGGTTGAGATACGGGCAGCGAGTGGGCAGGCGGGGTGAGATACGGGCAGCGAGTGGGCAGGCGGGTTGAGATACGGGCAGCGAGTGGGCAGGCGGGTTGAGATACGGGCAGCGAGTGGGCAGGCGGGTTGAGATACGGGCAGCGAGTGGGCAGGCGGGTTGAGATACGGGCAACGAGTGGGCAGGCGGGTTGAGATACGGGCAGCGAGTGGGCAGGCGGGTTGAGATACGGGCAGCGAGTGGGCAGGCGTGTTGAGATACGGGCAGCGAGTGGGCAGGCGGGGTGAGATACGGGCAGCGAGTGGACAGGCGGGGCACAATCGCGCGTGGTGTGAATCTTTTTTTTTTAGTTGCATGAGTTCTGTTTTGGTTTCTTTTTGTCTTTTTGTCTTTTTCCTTTTTCCACTTTTTCTGTTATTAATTTTCTATGTCTAATGGAGCTCCGCATTCGCAGGCTTTACATTTCGAAGAGGCCCGCTATAATTATACGGGATCTGCTGGTACTACTATCAAGCCAACAGTCAGGGTGTTAATATAACTGAGTAGAAGGTGCTGCCTTTGCGAATCAATTTATTTCCCTAAACACTCGAAGTGTGCCCTACCTCCATTGCACGGTAAGCACATTGCTGACAATCCACCAAAGCACTTGGATATACATCATCGTTAGAAGAACTCAGCTCGCATTTCAGTGAATGATGTTTGAAGTTGTATGACGTACACTCAGGTTCTCGAAAGCACTGATCTTCGCAGGCGCCTTGGTTTGGAATGGTGATGGTCTTTATGACGTGACCGGTGAATGCCTTATTTGGAACTGGAGACTTCCATTGTACTGAACGACTAGACACTTGAACAAAAAGGTTAAATCAGAAAGTATATTCTATTTTCATGAAATCTAGGCAAAGGAGGTTATCAACTCGTTAGCATTTCGTACAAGGTTTGGTGTGTGAAAGGCATCAATGAGAACGTCAGTAATTTGATAATTTGTTTTTATGTTGGGAAAATTTCAGACGGTCCTTTTGATGTTTCTCTGCCGTCTCAAATGTTCCCAAAATTTAGTAGAATTGTCCGCCATTATCATTAAATGGCCTATCTGACTTTGTGGAAGTACATGTATGGAACCTAGGATAGAGGTTTGATACCGAGCATAACATGTCGCCGACAGTCCCAGATGTCTCAGATAGTCATTATTTATGCATGTTTCATAGATCGGGAGTGAACGCATAAAATCTGGGATGCGTCTGCAAGATAGAACTGTTCCCAATTTTTTCGCGTTCGTGTAAGGCAGAGCCAGGTAAATGGGGACAGTTGAGAACGTCTGGGACGGTCAGGAAACATTGAAACCACCGATCGACGAGGATTTTCCAGATACATGAAAACCAGGCTACGTGATGTCGTCATTAGTAATGACGTGGGCTTCATTTCGATCGTTTCCAGATTAGTAATGACGTGGGCTTCATTTCGATCGTTTCCAGATTAGTAATGACGTGGGCTTCATTTCGATCATCTCGATCGTTTCCAGATTAGTTTAGCTTGTCCTTTGTCTTGTCTTTAGTGTGTTTGGTTGATGTTCAGAAAATTAATTCGTGGAATTCTGAAACAAATACAATTTCCTCATATTTGCGGTTGCTTTTCACTGTATTGCTTTTGCAATTGCTTTTTGACAAAAGGCTTTTGTTATTATATTCATCTTCGGAGATTAATTTTTCTGTAACATGTTTTTTTTCGGGTGGAAACAATCTCAATCAGGAAGCTTAATGTTGCAGCGGTCCTTACTGCATGCGGAGGTACTGGCTGAACGGTGCAGACTGCAGAATTCCGACTGTTCAGGGAACCAATGAGATTGCCAAATTTCCTGACGAGCTGGCGTGCCATATACTAATTAAGGGTTAGAGACTTCTAGTTCGTGTTTTGTTGGCGAATAACTGCACGCGCTGACTGTATAATGAACGAGACATTTTAAATACTGCGCGAGGCCTCCTGATTTGACCAGAATGAAGATTGTACGGGTAAGCACGCGGAATATGAGGTATAAGGTAATTTAAAGGCTTAGTTGAGCTGATGTTTTTTAACGAACTTAACACATGATTCCTTCCTTTGTTGCTTAAAGTGCATATGAGCCTTCGTGCAATTTTCATAGCTATGAACCTCCGAAACGTTTTGAGTACTTCTGTGAAGAAGTGTTTTGGTTTACAGGGAATACTCTATCTTCTTCGCTTGTTTGAAATCGTGGAAACGTGACCTTTCCTGATCCATGACCGCGTAAGTAAAAGCCTAGGTCGATTCCCGAGGTGACGTCATCTCATTTATGCATTATTCTCCATGGCGCCTTTCTATCACAAAAACATCGATTTGTAGATAATATACAGTTTATGAGTTGTTAGTAAAGGAAAACTAGTCATATTAGTGAAAATTGTAAGTTTTTATTCAAATTATTGTAAAGTCGAATTAATTAAATGACGTCACCTCGAGAATCGACCTAATCTTTTTCTTACGCGGTCATGGATCAGGAAAGGTCACGTTTCCACGATTTCAAATAAGCGTAGAAGATAGAGTATGCCCTGTAAACCAAACATTTCTTCGCAGAAGTACTCAAAACGTTTCGGAGGTTCATATACATGTAGCTATGAAAATTGCACGAAGGTTCATATGCACTTTAAGGGATGAGTGATTGGTCTGGCTCAGAGCATCGTGGTAATGCAGGCCGGGAAATGAAAACACCAACTTCTGTATTGCTTCAATAGGATCTGAAAGGTAGTGGTACTATCACGTTCAATAGGTCAACTCCAAGGTGTTTCGAATTCAGAAAGCTATCAAAAAGTAAAATCGATGCTAATATTTGACAAGACGGGTTTAATCCATTTAGACTTGGTGAGACGGGTGTACTGGAAACTGTACGTTTACACAACATTTTTTTAAACTCAAATGAATATCGAGACGATTGACAAAGCTTTCACATATAAGTCCAGTACCTGTACAGTTTGTACCGTTCCACATATATCCTGACGGACAGGTACAATAATACGATCCCTTGGTGTTAGTACAGGTGGCATTATCAGGACATTGGTGGGTACCTGAGACGCATTCATCCATATCTAAATATAACAGAATCAATGGAATTATTATTGAGACTGCACATATGGACAAAAACCAATCATTTGACTCAAATAACTATCTAGAAGATCGAGAAGACTCTCACATAAAAGTTACTTACCGGTACAGTGTGTACCTTGCCACATATATCCTGACGGACAGGTACAATAATACGATCCCTTGGTGTTAGTACAGGTGGCACTATCAGGACATTGGTGGGTACCTGAGACGCATTCATCCATATCTAAATATAACAGAATCAATGGAATTATTATTGAGACAGCACATATGGACAAAAACCAATCATTTGACTCAAATAACTATCTAGAAGATCGAGAAGACTCTCACATAAAAGTTACTTACCGGTACAGTGTGTACCTTGCCACATATATCCTGACGGACAGGTACAATAATACGATCCCTTGGTGTTAGTACAGGTGGCATTATCAGGACATTGATGGGTTCCTGATACACATTCATCCACATCTAAATATAACAGAATCAATGTAATTATTATTGACACTGAATTTAAGGACAAAAACCAGTCATTTAATTCAAATGTCAATGACTAACGAGAAGCTCGACGAGTCTTTTACATATAAGCTACTTAGGAATAATCATACGATCCTTTGGTGTTAGTACAGGTGGAGTTTGCGGGGAATTGGTGGGTTGCGAGTAATCACAAGTAACTCATAAATGGCTTCCCTGTGAGCCAATGACAAACCAAAGCAAAAGCAAAAGTTTGGTTTTACTTTGGATTCTGATTGGTTGGTTTACTTTCTCAGCCAATACGAGAGCTTTGAAAACGCAAAACCAAAACACTTCCGACACTCAATTGAAATCCGCTCTATTACTCCGTGGCATTTTTTGTGGACATTTCCAACTCGAATTGGCATTTATCAAGATTACTGGCATTTAACAAGATTACTGGAATTTACCTGATTTACTATTATAGCACTCTATTTAATGACACGATTGGTGCTGGTTCCTCTGATTAGTCGTCAATCGCCAGAGTAGAAGTTAATAATAATAATAATAATAATAACAACTTAATACTTATATTGCGCAATTTACATAAAATGATCAATTGCGCATAACATCTAGTAAGAATATAATACAAATATGTTGTGAACTGAGTATCTTAAAGACCCTGTGTCCGAGCCCATGGTGCTTTGCGCCAATGTTATGATTAGTTTGTTTATCAACGGCCGCATAAATTAAAGGCCAGCTTTTAGGCGAACTAAAATGCTCTCGATTGTTTATAAGATTCATAAAATAAGTACCCATATACTTTGGACAACGAATTTCATCATTTCTACCGGATTAGAAACCCAATCGAGCCCACGAATATTCTCCGGATGCTTCGAATATGATTTTAACAGTACTCGGCAGGAAGCCAGTTGTTCTGTCTTTAGATTCTAATTAGGTTTACGAGTGCGACTTTCTTTTCACAACTCTACAAGCAAACACATACTCTTGCTACCTTGTTTTCATGTTTCCAGTATTGCTTAGCTGTATTTGAAGATCTCTACTTTCCTTGCGAATGATATATTTTGAGTGTAAAATAAAATGTCGACTCGTACTCGCACTCGAGTCAAACTCACAGCGAAGTAACAGCTGAACTCGGCAGATTGGACTTTGACCCGCGATCGTAGTTTTGGTAGCAAGACTTTCTGGACCTACTGGAGGATGAAAAAAAAGGTTAAGGACATTGCTTTCTCTGCTAATAAAAATGCAAAACATATACAGATACGTCGTAACACCTCAGTGGAGCTTAGCCATGCGAAATTATAATTACGAATGATCTTGATGCCAGAAGTGGTTGCATGCTTTGTGCTTTGTATTTCCAACGAAGCCCGCCGGTCCATTAGTGCAGCAAATCCCCAGAAAACTCACGTAGTAGTCCTTTTGAACCACAAGTGTTCTCTTGTAGACCTAGAGAAAGTAAAATGTGGACTGCTGAAGGATTATTTGTCGAGTCGCTTCGCCTCGCTGTCTCGGTCCTTTCTCCGGAAATCCTCTACTCGCCACTTTAGACCGGGATTGGAAGAAATATTCGAACTAAAGTTTCATTTAAGTTAAGCATATATACCTATGAATAATTACACGATGGCCCAAACTAGGGATGTATTTCGAAAGATTCGAGAGCCACATAACAACAACAACGATCTTTCTGATTTTCGTAGCCTACGGAAATGATTTGCGCGCGCAAAGCACCATGGGCTCGGACACAGGGTCTTTAATATAGTATGGTAGATAGATATGTATATGTAAAAATACATATTTATATATGTATATATATAAATTGAATAATTAGATAAATTAATATAACATTTAAGGCTCATATGCTAGATTAAAAAAATGGGTCTTGAGATGGCGCTTGAACTGATCTATAGATTTAATCTCACGAAGAGCACTTGGTAGTGAGCTCCACAGCTGTGGTGCAGCAACCATGAATGACCTATCTCCTAGCGTCAACTTTGTCCTAACATTTGGTAAACTAAGCATTAAACTATTCGAGCATCTTAAGTTATAATGAGATTCCTTAACATTAATCAGTTCACATAGATATTCTGGTGCCATTCCGTAGATACACTTAAAAGTTAAGAGTAATACTTTAAAATTGATGCGCAGTCGAATTGGAAGCCAAGAGGAGAGGAGTAATGTGGCAATACTTAGGCGCATTGTAAACCAATCTAGCAGATATATTCATGACGCGCTGGAGCTTATTTAGCTGGCAGTCAGGCAGCCCATACAGTAGGCTGTTACAATAGTCAACACGGCTAGTTATAAAAGCATGAACCAGAGTCGTAGTTGCATCAGGAGACAAGTACTTACGGATGCGTCTTAAATTGTGCAAATGATAGAATGCTGATTCGCAGACCTTACTTATATGACTAGACATAGTTAAGCTATTGTCAAACCATGCTCCAAGGTTTCTAACTACGGAAGCAGGTACAACTTTCGATGTACCAACTATCATGTGATCAATGTCAACTTTAGCTAGCTGTTGCTTCGTGCCAATAATTAAGAATTCAGTTTTTGAGTCATTAAGCATAAGTCTGTCAGTGATCATCCAGCTTCGTATATCTTTGATACACTGCGACATTAAGCTAACAGCGGTTTCAGCATTGGAGGAAGCACTGGATCGAAAGGCGAAGTAGAGCTGCGTGTCATCCGCGTAGCAGTGAACTTGAGGGAGATGCAAGCTTATGATGTCAAATAACTTGTGCGTATAAATATTGAATAGGAGGGGACCAAGGCAAGAAATCTGGGGAACGCCATGTATAAGATAATACACTTTAGAAAGTCCTCCATTAACAAAGACACGTTGTGAACGGCCGGACAGATAGGACTTAAACCAATCCAGAGCGCGCATAGTGATTCCCAGGTCAGATGTTAGACGATCAATCAGAATGTTGTGATGAATTGTGTCGAAAGCAGCACTCAGATCTAGAAGAACAAGCAATGTAACTTGTTGATCGTTCATGTTCAAAAGTATATCATTCTTCACTTTCAGTAGGGATGTTTCAGTACTATGATGTTTTTTGTATGCAGACTGTAGAGTAGAATGAAGACCATTGACTTCCAAGTGCACAATGAGTTGGTCAGCAGCAGGTGTCTCGGACAGTTTGGACACGTAAGACAGGTTGCTAATTGGACGGAAGTTCTTGAATGCATTGCCAAGGCCTGCCTTTTTCAGAGATGGCAGCAGCGCAATGTTTATATCTGTCATTATCCTATAAATCTTATATTTCAGCCAATCAGATCTCAGCTTTAATATGCAATACAGGGCGGTATTTCATGGCTAGATCAAGGCCAATCAAAATGCAGGAAATTCGCGCCCTTTCTTTATCAGCCAATAAGAGTTCAAGATTTTGAATACATAATTAGTTTGCAGATGCGCGCGACCGCCATTCGAAATTTGCGTTTTCCGGCGAGAAAATTTGCAGTCTATCGTCCGGTAAGTTACTTTGTATTCGTGATAAATCTTTACGTAAATTTGTTTTTTATAGGATAATATGGTTATTTCATAGTTTTCTATGGAATACTGGCGAAGATTTCACTCGAAATTCATATTATTTTGTTATACAACTCGCCTAAAGGCTCGTTCTATACCAAATAATACAAATTTCTCGTGAAATATTCGCCCGTATTCCATAGAAAACCATGAAATAACCAGTAAATACTATACACCCTAATCACGCGGCCGCCATATTCGATTGAAAACGAGGCTGGGCGAGACAGTGTATGGGCGAGTTTTCCAGACATGGTAAGTTTGATTGAATATTTCCTTTTCTCTCCAATGTATCGCTACAAAGCTGTATGTGCCGATAGGAACATAGCGTTACAAGATTTGTACGAACTTATATGGGATTCGAACACATTTTAAGTAGTTTAGATTTTTTTTACCGATGCTCAGGGAATAATATTCACAAAGTCTCGCGGAAAAGTCGATATTAATACTAGCAATTTTAAAGCCCTTTAATTTAAGGATGCTATGCAATGGAGAATCTATATTACCTGTGGTAGGGTCACGCTGTAGCGAGGCTAATGGCCTTTCCTTCCACGAGGTGGTGTCGGGTGAGACGTTACAAGTTAATTGAATTATAATGTTCCCCAACTGGTGGAGGGCTCACAGCTGAAAATCCTCTGTATTAGTACCCTTTCGTTTAGATGAAGGGTTATGTTTAGTACCTGATCTCAGAAACTTAATGAATTGAACGGCTAATAGAGCCGAACCCTTTGAATTTAAATGAAGTTTACTACCATTGAGACCGGTACTGTCAATAATAGAATTGTCTGTAAAATTAAATCCGTTCTTGTCAGCATTGAGTCTGAGTTTATCGTTGACTTCGTTTAGCTTTGACGAGACGTCAATGTCTTCTCTGTGTGTCAGACCTGACACTCCAATTTTGGGGTTTGGAAACTTGGTTATTGCGCTCTTTGCAAGGGCTTCAATTTTTGACGCACATGAATCTACTGAACCCGTCGGTAGGTTGTTCGTTCCTACGTGAATAATAACTTGTGTTGGATCAGTGTTGACCGTAATATTTCCGATCTCCTTAGTTATTTCATCGGCAGTTTTCCTGGAAAAGTGTATTTGTAAACCATTCTGTGGGAAAGTATCTTTGGGTCAATGTTCTTGATGATTGAGTCGCCAATGACAACAATGGTCTTTGATTGCGATGCCTTCGTTTTAGTGCCGGTTTCCGGTAGCATTCTCGACGGGTAGCGAAGAATTGGCTAGATCTTTTGCTAGCACAGTACTCTCGGTACGGATTTCAATAACCTCAGGACTGGTTGTTGAATTATCGAGTGGCTGGAAGTAGTTCTGGCTAATGAAAGCTACGTTGCTTCCAATATATGTTGTTGTTTTAGGGTCAGGTTGTTTATCTAGACGGGAAATTTGAGTGCTATCATTGGAATCTCATTAACGTGGTTGAACATATTCCCGTCTAACTCCTCCAATTTATCTTTCAACTCGATGTTCTCTGCATTCTCCGCATTAAGTGATTCCAAAGTTTCGATCTTTGATTTCAGCTGCAGGTCATTGGATGCGGGGTAAGGATATTCGATTCTTTCGGCGAGGAACTTCATTAGCATAGTTTTCAAGGAGTTGATTTCATCTTTAAAGTGCCTATCACCCTTTTGCAATTTTGATAGGTTATGAACCTCCGAAAAGTTTTGAGTACTTCTGTGAAGAAAGTTTTGATTTAAAGGGAATACTTTATGTTCTACGCTTGTTTGAAATCGTGTAAATGTGACCTTTCCTGACCCATGACCGCGTAAGTAAAAGCCTGGGTCGAAACCTGGATAGATGTCATCTTGACGTCATATAATTAATTCGGCTTTGCAATCATTTGAAGAAATACTTAACATGTTGACTAAAATAACGAATGAAAAGTCCGAAGACTACAGCAAAGCTGATATACAACGTAAAATTCCAACACAAAGCACTACGGTTAGCTAGGCCTGACATGAAAAGCGCTCGGACTAGATTGCAGCCATAGACAGCTGTTTCGTTCTTATTAGAACTCGTCAGTATGGCATAGCAAACAGAACACAGGTTTCGGTGCCACTGCACTACCGACCCGGGACTGAGCTAAGGAGCATCTAGTTTCGAGCACACAGAAATGTTTGGTTATCGGGTCACACGTCATTACGTGTGGCGAAAAGCCAAAAACCAAACAAATCTGAACCTAACATGTCAGTGCCTTGTGAGAAATAGTTATGCTGGCCAGACCAGCTTTATAAATGATGACAATAACAGGAATATTCGGATCCATATAAGACCTACGGTACAAAAATCCATAATAGAAAACACATAAGCAAATACCGTGAACAAACATCCTGTAAAAATACGTTGGATCCGAAGTGAGGACCTATGCAGCCAAAAATATGAAAAATAACGAATGAAAAGTCCGAAGACTACAGCAAAGTTATTTTTCATATTTTTGGCTGCATAGGTCCTCACTTCGGATCCAACGTATTTTTACAGGATGTTTGTTCACGGTATTTGCTTATGTGTTGACTAAAATGACTTTTTTCTTTAATAACAACTCAAAAACTGTGTATATTTTCTGTGCATCGATGATGTTGTGATAAAAAGGCGCCATGGAGAATAATGCATTAATGAGATGACGTCTACCCAGGTTTCGTCCCAGGCTTTTACTTACGCGGTCATGGGTCAGCAAAGGTCACATTTACACGATTTCAAACAAGCGTAGAACATAAAGTATTCAATTTAAACAAAAACTTTCTTCACAGAAGTACTCAAAACGTTTCGGAGGTTCATATGCTATCAAAATTGTAAAAGGGTGAACATCTTTCATGTCGATAGAGAATAAATCCATAAATCCATAAATCCTATTGCGAAGCTGGATGAAAGCATTGTTGCAATCATCTCTATCTGCTAAGCTAAGGCTGTCACTCGCTTATTTAGGATCATGTGCCGATGTCTCAGGCTCGACATTATCGATGTTGTCAGTGTCAACATCATGGCTTCGAAGGAAATCAATGGTGGACTCACTATTAAAGAAACTCTTGTGTATCGAGTTTGATCCCTTGACGATATGTTTCACTTCTTCCCATGAGTTAAACAGACCCTTTTTTGTTCCTTTCGTAAATGAGTAGATTTTCTTTTTGCTTTTGCTCGACATGATTTAGCTAGGCTATAAGCTCTAAGTCATGAAATATTACCTGTGTGTTGTGAAGTTGTTCCTCTTCATCACTGATGTGTTTATTTCTGGTTTTAGGCACTTCTGGGCTTTTTTTCGCTCCCCTATATAAATATTGAGAAGGCGGGAAACACGAGACGCCATTAGTCCACGTGGCGACTCTTCGAGGCCTCGTAATTCTTCGAAAATCCAAACTTTCAGCATTTTACCTCCAGAAACCCTTTCTCGCATTCCTTTAGCACTCATTTAATCGATCCATCGCTTATTTTCTCGCTTTGTAAGTAGTCAAAGTCGACGGTTTCTGCAGCTAACCTGGCATGTAACGATCCGGAGTTCGATCAGCTTAGCATTATTTCATGGGCTGCCTGTGGTAGTTGAACGTGGCTTTTCTTGGGAGCAGTGACGAACGAGTGCCGAAGGAATCCGACACCCGTGTTTTTTTCGATGAGATTCGGAGAACGAAGTCATTGTGCTCAATTGACCAATCGCTGAACGGTGAAATCTGCAGGGCAGACCCAGGACAATAGAGCGTTTTCACGTGACGTCATAGCCGCCATGCTGGTGTACTTTTAACAATAGATTCTTCGTTAGCTTCTTTTGTTAGGTACACCAACATGGCCGCCTGATGCCCTTTAATTTGTCATTTGTATCTCTGGGGATTGAGTGAAAACCGTCTATAGTTGTAGTAAATGTCGAATAGAAATGTAGTCGATTTCTTGATTTAGTTTTCTTCAAAAGCTGTTTCAAATGTAAAATAACTAAAAATAGAACCAAGGTAAGTTGTACAATAATTTGTTATAGACGATTTTGTTGAACTGACTGCAATATGAGAGTGAAAAAATACGTCCGTGTAGCGTTTAGAATATGGTGTGACAAATAGGTCAGTGAGAACTCGTATTAACCCTTATCTTTCCTGGAGCCTAACAGATGAGCAAAGAGCAGTTAGAACTGCCGAAGCAGGACATATTAGGGACTATAAGCAACCAGGACGGCGACGGCAAAGACGACGGGACGTAGAAAGGTGTTTTCTCCCGAAATTTGGTGTCTACTATTTCCATTGTTCGCCTTGAATTGTTTTTCACAACCGTATTTTCGAAAAATATGACCGAGTACAGAGTTCTGTTCACGCCGAACAAAAAACGGATTGATTTACTTTCTTATAGTCATGATACGTTCGCGTTCTCTTTAAATAGTACAATTTGGGTTTTCACGTTGTGGTTTTGCAGAGAACGGTGGAAATGTAGGCGACTGCGTGCATTTTCACGTGCAGCTATTGTATTTTGTAATTAAGGCTATTGTTTTATGCCGTCGTCGAATACGCTGCCGTCATTTGTAAAGTACCTATTAATAGACCCTTTGCCCGTGCCGTCATAGCCGCCATATTGGTGTACAGTTAACAATAGATTCTTCGTTAGCTTCTTTTGTTCTGTACACCAACATGGCCGCCATGCCCTTTGTCATTTGAATCTCTGGGGATTGAGTGCAAACCATATATATCCTGTTGAATGAGTACGAAACCGTAACGCGTCTGTGAAAAGCCTTTTCGACGAAATGTTGTAGTGGTGTGTTCTAGTGGCATTTCAGCTACTGTATTTGACGATTCAATAAAAAGTAAAACTGCCATTCCCATTACGCTCTTCTAATGGCTGATATGTCTTGTATGTATTATATTTGAAACGTTCGTGGGTCTGCCCTGCAGATTTCACCGTTCAGCGATTGGTCGATTGAGCACAACGACTGGGTGTCGGATTCCTTCGGCACTCGTTCGTCACTGCTCCCGAAGAAAAGCCACGTTCAACTATGGCAGCCCATGAAATAATTCTCGGATCATTACATGCCAGGTTTAACTGCAGAAATACTTACAAAGCGAGGAAATAAGCGATGGATCGATTAAATGAGTGCTGCGCTAGAGGAATGTGAGAAAGGGTTTCTGGAGGTAAATGCTAAAAGTTTGGATTTTCGGAGAATTACGAGGCCTCGAAGAGTCGCCACATGGACTAATGGCGTCTCGTGTTTCCCACCTTCTCAATATTTATATAGGGGAGGGAAACAAAGCCCAGAAGTGCATCAAACCAGAATTAAACACACAAGCGATGAAGAGGAACAACTTCACAACACACAGGTAAAATTTCATGACTAATTATTGATCATTTTAGCATAGTTTTAGATTTTTTTCAAAAAATCCCATACATTCCTTGTAAAAATCATTAGCTTGGGCTGCCTGTGGTCTCACCAGTAAGGTAACAGAAATTTGATGGGGAAGCTGGCAATATAGCTGTGATAATCACGGCCACCATTAGGTTCTGAATATCCAGAACGATCAAGTCGATAATTTAGGATGCTATCAAGTGTGCATGTGTCCAAAATACGAATAATACACGTCAACACGAAGATGGGTTGACTGAAAATCTGCCATGGGAAGGTGGAAAGTTATTGTTGGGACATAGAAACTTCAAAAGTTGGAGAACAACAACAATTGCGTGTATGAAAAACGACGGAAAAACCGTAGGAATCATCTTAACGGTTGTACATTCACATAATTCTGCTACAATTTGGATTTTGTGTTATGTTGATGTACTATCGTTTCAATCAATGAATATCATCAGAAAAGTACATTAAAGTACGAATAATAGGTAATCATGCAGAACGCGTACGGTAGCGCTAATGATTATTTAAATAATAACAATACTTATTCCTTTTGATGTGCACTACTAAGAAAGAGATAAATTATCCGAAATGAACCTAGTCTGCAGAACAGGCGCTTTTCCGATACGAGCGGAGCGAGTTCTGATACCGATCCGAGCGAATAACGCCTGCCGCCATCTTACTGAAATTTGAATTCTGCCCCTTTTCCGCATGGATTAACATGATTATTAAACATGTCAATCAAACTTTGTGTGTTCGTAACTTTGTCGGTATCTAAGATATGTAGTCAAAACATTGCACAGTTCATTGTTGTTACCTTTATTTCTCCTGTCCAAGTCTCTACAGTGTGGGATTTATTCACGACCACGGTCTCTATAAAGTCGTTCAGTCCCCGTTCAGTTTTTTCTTCATCAGTTCATTTATTCGACCCTGAACACTCGAACAGCCTCTGACAGCAGAAGCGAAAATTACTTTAGGGAACTCCGTAATTTCTTTCAGTTCTACGCCTAGATCATAGAGGGAGATGGCTTTTAAGTCCCAGTGTATTTAGTTTCGATTAACTGATCCTTCACAATGCTTTGCAAATAGGACAATGCCGAAGCGCTACGTCCTGTCTGACTCGACTTTCACGGCAAACAGTTGGAAAATAAGGCTTTTACCTATTGGTAAAACCGCCAAAATATCTCGCCTAGAAAGTACAAATGTAGACTATTCACTGCCTGCTTTGTTCTTCTAAATACTTTCCTGGATTAACGCTCAACCGTTCGATCACTTCTCTCTTGTCGCCGCCATTTCAGTCAGTTCGCAGGAGGAATGTGCGACATTTCGTGACACATGACAGCGATGACAACTAATTGAACAATCAGTATTTCCCGTACAGAATCTGGACGGGAAATGAAAATGTATAAGAGATGGCTGCAGGCCCTCCTTCTTGTCTCTCGTGCCAGACTCCTTTTTCCATTTTCACGCGGCCAAATCCTTTTATCACTTCCTTTGCGTTGAAATAACACTAAGGGCCTGTTTCGCAGGCTAAAATGAACCCCTCCGCGGTAGTAATGAAATTATCAATTTGATTATTTCTGGGGACTCTATGAGCTGCAGTAAACTGAAACTGAGAAAAGAGGTTTATTTCTCTTTGCTTTTTAATATTACTGTAATTCATTTGAGTGTCTCCACAATTCTGTTCACTGTAATAATTGCACTGCTCTTTTGCAAAAAAGGAATAAAGTGCGTAATACATTTAACAATGAACACCTCCATAATGTTCAACTCTTTTTAAATAAAACATATCATAGTAGACATTGTTCAAAATAATAAGCAAAAACAATATAACCTGCATAATATTTATCGGAGTATTCTGGAAAGGTAAAGAGAGTTATTATCGAAGTCAGATGGCGAAATTATCGACACCTTAATATTGCACCTTCTTCATTATAATTTTACACCATTGATTGTCTATATTTAAATTTTGATTGATGTTTCTCAACAAAATTCTGGAATTGTTAGATTATGGGCGTAAGGCTTGTGCCACAGGGTGTGAGAAGAGAGAGGGGCACGCTTACGCAAGCGTTTGTATGAGGTGAACAAAAGGAAACAATGGACGTGATGTTGAGAAACGACTTGTTTCGAGCTTTCTCGCCTACTCGTGTATATGCATAACAGTAGATTGTCTAAGCATAGTTAATAGAGTGGAATGGTTATGAAACCCGGCAATCTTCAAAGGGGCTAACAAAGGCGCTGCGATTTATGTTGGAAGGAGGCAAGACAAAAGATTGTGCAGGGTCATAGTTCATTAGCGTCCCCTGAACGCCTGAACTCACACGTTTCTATTGGCTGATTGATTAACACATTGGAATTTCTATTGTGTTTTGTGCAGGGTAGTGGTTGAAAAAAGCTACCAAAGACATATAACAAAGAAGGTCGCTGGGTTTCATAACCATTCCACTCTATTAACTATGGTCTAAGCGAGACAAATCCAAACATGAGACGCTTGTCATAATTATAAAAGGTATATTTACGTAGAAGGCGACTTAAATCTTATCCATCTTACCCATCGTGAATGAAAATTATTCCATTCATCCATTATTACCGATAGTTTAAAACGACTGTACTAGAATAGGAATTAGTTGATTTGTGTCGATTGTGATTGCTTCTATTGTTGATTTTTCTCGTGTTTTTCGATATTAGAACTTGTAAGATTTTTTGCGCAATATTTAAGTTCAATATTTACGAATGGAATATTAATAAGCATGAATTAAACTTTGCGATCTAGATACTCTTATAATAATATAGATGCACAAATGCTCCATTCTAATTGGCTGAGCACAGAACTGATTTAAAATCGCTAACAGCAGTGCAAACACAGTTAATTCGTTGCAAAAACTAGTTAGTTCAGTTTTCCTTTTCATTTATGCATCTTATTAAAAGTATCAGTTATTAACCAGTAGTCATAAGCTGGTCATGTTTGAAAATTCCACAAAAGTGCAGCTCCTGAACGAAATTGTTTCACAACTTAGGCAACATCTTCTACTCAGTTCTTTTAAGACCCTGAGTCATAGTTGGTCCGGCCGGGATTTGAACCCGCGACCTCTCGCACAACAGATCGGCTCCTCTCTACTCGTTTTACTTGCTGTTTAAGTTCAAACTTCTTCGTGATCTTTCGAAGTTCTTCAGGCAGAATTTCGTAGGTTTTCGTCTTTTCATTGCAGTCCATAAAATCCATAGAGAGTTTTAGATCTTATTTTGCTTTTTTCTGACCGGAATGTTCATTTTCTTGCCACTCATTAAAACTGTTTATGCACCTATTAATGTTAAATCCGAAAGGGGGGAGGGGGGAGTAGATATTTGACAGATAGATAGATAGATGATTTTATTTGGGGCCTTATACTAACGTGTACATTGGCAGTAAGTAAGTAAGTATAACTTTATTTAAGCAAGCTAGCCCTGTCAACAGCACTGAGCTGATTTACACAAGGGGCGTGACACAGAAATATAAAATTCACACAATATTAAAATATATTATGAATATAGATAAAAATAAAATGTTTGAATATTACGTAATAATGATTAAATATTATTATAGCTGTTATTTGTGAGCGGCAATTTTAGTCTTGAAAGAAGGGAATGAGTTGGAGTCCCTAATTTCGTTATGGAGCGAGTTCCATAGTAGCCCAAATAAATTTACATAAAACACAAGATATATCAATAAATGAAATTAATCATAGAATGTTATGAAGTTGTCCTTTTCTTTCTTTCTCTTACGCATTCATAGATAAATTTGGCAATTTGTTTTTGCACAGCTCTATCCTTGTTTGGGTGGTTTATGATTAGTAAAAATACCTCATTAGGAGTCATTCTGTTTATTTTTATTTTTATTTGATCCTCTAAATAATCGAAAAGGTTTTTCCTTATATTGCAATATGCTGGGCATTTTATTAAAAAAATGTTCTTCATCTTCGACGCCATTTGTACAAATGGGGCAAATTCTTTATTTGGGTATTTGGTAAGGTTTCGAGTAACGCCCAGTTTCAATTGCTAATTTGTGATTACTTAGTCTCAGCTTTGTCAATGTTATTCTGTGATTGGTATTGGTGACCTGTATAAGGTAGTATTCGCAATTGTAGTTGGACTTGAATCTGCGGAAAGTCCTCAATTTATTACTTTTGCGGGGATCTTTTCTTTTATCGTTATTTATGTCACTAAGCCAAGTTTGATACTCTTATGTCCTTTAGTCTCTGGCTTATAATACTCAAAATGGTTTTGCGATCAGGAATTGATGTTTGTACGTTAGTCCATATTCCCCCTAGTCCTAATCTATATGATACAACAGGGCTTTTACTTTTTGGTGCCAAATTTTTTTGCTTTCCTTATTTTTATATCGTTATATATTGAACAGGATAACTTTATTTGCCCAGGGTCATTCAGTTTCAGGCAGAAATTGATGTTTATACATTTTGCTTGGTAACGAATAGGAAATCACTCCTAGCTCTGCTCTACATGCATTGTTGCTACACAACTTGCTAAAGCCTAAGAGCCATTTGCAAAATTTAGTTTGGACTGACTCAGGAGCCCATTAGTGGTAATGGGCTCCTGACTGACTCAATTGAGTCTTTGTCTAGTTTTTCTTTACAATCCACCCCCCATACTTCGCTACCGTAAAGTAAAATAGGGGTTATTAGCGCATCAAATAATTTTATGGTCAGCTAGGTTAATATTTTCTCTAAAATGGTCACCCATTTGGCTTTCCTCAATTTATACAATGCTTTTAACGCTACCTTTTTTAGCTTTTGTTTAGCGAGAGCAAAATTTCCATAGGCACTTATTTGAATGCCTAAGTATTTATATGACTTAACATTTGTTAGTTTATGACCTCCATATTGAAAAGCGTAATTATTGTTTATAGTTGGCCCACAGTTGTGGAAGATCATTACTTTTCTTTTGTCAAGATTGACATATTCTCCCAAAAAAACTTATTTTCACCCTTGGGACAACACGTTTGGGCAAAAATATCAAAATTCCCAACCCCACTGTCCCATCTTCGTTAATTTTGTGTCCTATAAATAGCTCCACCCTGGGGCAGGCAGCGTCTACGAAGACGTCTTTGGGAAATTGCCTCTAGTCGCATATCGACGTAGCTCCAACTTCGTGACCTTTTGGTCAAATCACAACTACCACGTAACACATCTAATCAATCTAAAGCTCCGCCAGGCTCCTTTCGCTGCGGACAAGATTGTGCAACTTGCCGCTACATTACTAATGGTCTCAATCAATACATATTTCATTCCACTGGAGAAATTCACTCACCCTGTAATACTAAAGACCTCATATACATGATACAATGTACTCGTTGCCATTTGCAATACATAGGTGAAACAAAGCGACGCCTCAAAGACATTTAACGAACTGACATACGTACAGTAGACAAGCCTAACATCAAATCTAAACCTACTACTGTATCTGAACATTTTCTTTCTAGACCTAATATAACCATTCTTACACCGACATGCAACTTATCCCACTAGAAATAATATACTCCTCACGAGACTCAATAGTCGTAAAGCCAGAGAAGCGCACCTTATAGATAAAGCTAAAACTCTAGAACCATATGGTATGAATATACGTGATGAAACATAGTGCTTGTCTCTTATACTATTTTGCTACTTCAAGTTTTAGTCTACATCACGTCCCGTTTCCGCAATTTCTATTGCGAAATTTACCACATTTATAGATCTTCTTACCTTTAAGATCTCTTCACTTGTAACATCTAGTACCTTGGACTTGTCACAATCTCCCCCCTCGGGACATCCCTCACATGTCAAATCGAAAACATTGCACAATTTGCACAATAGAGTAAGTAGAAGGTCAAATGTGAAATATTGAATGTCTAATTGATAAACTACAATGTACAATACACAATGTTGAAAGTCAAACACGAAATATAGGCATAAAAATAAGAAGTACGATGTAGAATACAAAGATTTTTGGCGGGCATTGGACGCCATAAATATGGAGTCAAGTTTGAGAAGAAGCACCCTCAGTGGCTGATCCAGGATTTTGTGCAGGGAGGGCATGCAGGCATTCAGCGAGTCATATAGGCTATCAAAATATACATGCATGTTTCTACAGATTTTATAAGCTAGAAGCAGTACATTGTAGTTCTCCCTCTCCAAGCATTTAAGTAAAATTCTAAATTGTGTACTTTTTAAATCAGCTTTCACATTGCTATTTTTCTTGTTTCCTGCAAGAGTAAAACTTTGAGATGACATCAGTGACAGGTAAAAACGCTCTATTTGACTGATGTCTTGCCAAGAGCTTCGAAAGACAGATATTTCACGAGAAAAAAAAACATATTCCATATGACATTTTCACTGTCAAGGGTCAGCATTATTTCTTTTTTTGTCTCGTTCTTATTCGTTGATGGAACAAAATAAATCTCATTATTTTCTAACATTAATATCGCCCATCAGGAGGGTACATTGTGGTATTCATTTAGCTATGGTTGTCAGTTAACACCTTTTGTAATTTCAGTGCAGGAACATCACGAAATAATATCGAGATATGTTTAAAAAGTATCTAGGTGTACCACTGAGAAAGAAATGATTTACAAATTGCTGAGTCCAACCGATGAAATCCTGTAAAAGCTACCACCGTGTTCCTACATTATCGAGAGGTTTTTAGAATGCTCGTCGTAAACAATGATTATTGGATAACTATTGGCAAGATAATGAAGGGTGCATTCGATTGATCGTATTCCAGCGTGAATAAGAAAAGCGAGAATGATAACTTACAAATTGGTTAGATCGGGATTTTTCAGCAAGTGGAATACTAAATGTATCCTGAATATTATATGTCAGCAACATTTGTAGCTTACAGTGCAAAATATGCCTCACCAGGGATTTTGGAATACGGTCAATCGAACTCGTCCTAAGTTGACATGATAAGGTTAACGGTTTAGTTCACTTTAGTTAGTGTTATGAATTTCGGAGTTCCAAAAAAGGAAAATAACCAGTGACTAGAAATGCATCTGAAAAACATCTGCTCGCGATCGTGCTTTGAAAATTGTTATGTTAATTATATAAAGATAAGATGCATTAAGAATCGAATCGTGATGTACGGAAATACGTGGATTTAACGTTGAATTCGGCTTCACCAATTCTAATCCCATCTTTACAATTCTGATTGTGGCTCACTATTTGTTGGACTGAAAGAGAACCTTTTGCCAGTGCTTGTGATATAATAACGGTGATCAGTGCTACTATTATCTGATAATGGTATCTCACTAGCGAGTTTCGGTCCAATTGTGGAAAAGTATTCATTAAACGCGTTCGACAGTTCGTTGGCATTAGTAATAGAAATATTATCAACCTTTATCTCCTTGACAGATGTTTTGTTTGACTTTCGACACGTTAGTTCATACATACATACATACATACATACATACTTTATTTGAGACTCCCTTAACAGGGCTTTTCAGTCACAATACAATATAAAAATATATATAATCTAAATTACAGTAAAAATATAATATAATTTACAATTATAGGTTAATTTAATAAACCTTATCTTTATTAAATAAACTATTAAAAACACTTCTCTTAAAATTCTGAATATTTTTGATATTTTGTAGATCTTTTGTAGGACTATTCCATGCACTGACACCCCGGAAATAAAAAGCTCTTTGTCCCGTTGACAATCTGCAGCGTGGAATATTCAAATTTCCAGATCCCCTAGTATTTCTATAATGAATGGTAGAACGCTTAACAAAGTATTTAGATAAATATTCTGGAGCTAATCCATTCATGCATTTAAAAGCTAAAACTAAATCATTAAATATAATCTTTTCTGAGACATTTAGCCATTTAAGCGATCTTCGGCCCTCAGAAATATGATCAAACTTTCTTAATCCTAAGACTATTCTGGCTGCAAAATTCTGCACTAACTGCAGCTTATGTAAATTAGATTTAGTAGTATTCCCCCATACTGAGGAGCAGTAAAACAATTTAGTAAATACAAAACTATTTATGAGCAATAAAAGTGTTTTCTTATCTAATAGGTGCTTGATTCTATTTATCTGTACTAACTGATTCATACACCCAGAAGCTGTTTTAGTAATATGTACATTATACGTAAGGCCGTGGTCTATAAAGATGCCAAGATCCTTAACAACTGGAACAGGTGAAATAGTCTTACCTAGTAATGAAAGAGAAATGGCAGGTAACTGCTTAGTAAGTTGCGGCAAACCAACAACTAGTAATTTTGTCTTATCAGGATTTATGAGTAAAGAGTTTTTTGCACACCAATTACTAATATTCATGAGGTCATTATTTACAGCTGAAATAGCATTTAATGAATTCGATACTGAAAATTTGAAATACAGTTGACAATCGTCAACATACGCAGTAACTTGGCTATGACTAACCTTGTGAATTAGATTATTAACATATATTGTAAAAAGTACTGGACCTAATATCGATCCTTGAGGGACACCATGTTTTAATGGTAGCACTTCCGAAACAGAATCTTCATAACGTACCCTTTGATATCTATCTGATAAGTAGCTACGAAACCACGAAATTGCAGGTGGCTTAAGGCCAAGATTATGTAACTTATTTAACAATAAATTATGATTAAGACTATCGAATGCTTTAGACATATCTAATAATACAAGTAATGAGACTGTTTTTTCATCGATTGCCTTCAGGAGTTCATCAGTGACATATGTGAGGGCAGTTTCTGTTGAGTGTTGTTTCCTGTTGCCACTTTGATGTATTGATAGTTTATTGTTCGTAGTTAAGAAATCCACGAATTGCCTGTGTGCAAGTCTCTCTGATTTACCTTAGATAGGATAGGCAACAATGAGATGGGCCTATTATTGGCCGGTTCTTCTGGATCTCCTTGCTTAGGGACGGGAACAACTTCTGCAATCTTCCATGCTCTAGGAAAGATGGACATCTGGAAAGAGTTGTTGATCAGTCTGGTAATCACTGGTACTGTAGTTGAACAACTGTCTTTCAAAACTTTTGTTAAAATTTTATCGAAACCCGGTGCTTTATTGCTAGATAAGTTTTTAATAACAGACTCAACATCTTTCTCCTTGACATTCTGAAAACCAAATCGTTCTGTTTCAGTAGGTAAACTGAGTTCTACTTCTTCGCTCGAAGTACATTCTGTATCCAGTCCATGGTCTTTTGCTATCAGATTCGCTTTAATAGCAGTTAGATTTCCTACTGATGTAAAATATTTATTGAATTTATTAGCCATAGTCTTGTGATCTTCCGTAGTACTTGGTCGTTTAGTAGATTTACAACGAGACATGCATCGATTTAAAACCTTCCAAGTGGCATTTGTATTTCCTCTGCTGTTTACAATTTCATTTCTCACATGGATCTTTTCAGCAAGCCTTAACTCGCGTTTCACCTCTTGCCTGAAGAAACGGTATCCATTCCAACATAATTTATCGTTAGTTTTAATTGCTTTCTTATGCCAAGAATCCCTTGTTTTCATAAGTTGTTTAATTTCTGGTGTTACGTATGGGTTAGGTCGAGATTTGATCTTTATACGTTTTATTGGAGCATGTTCATCCAATGCATCTAAAAAGAGGGAATTGAATACTTCCACTTGAGAGTCAACATCATCAAATAAATCGACCATGTGCCAAGGGACGAATGAGAGGTCCTCAAGAAAACTTTCAGCTTTATATCTGGAGTAACTCCTTACAGTAACATATTTGGGTTTGACTTTAGGAGGCTTTATCTTTAATGTGACTTCAACTAGACTGTGATCACTTATAGAGGACGCTTATGACTGAACAAGAGTCCACCACGTTGGAATTGGTAGTCATGACAACATCGATTAGCGATCGGCTGGTTTCAGTAACTCTAGTTGGTTGCTTCACCAGTTGAGCCAAGTTGTAGGTAGAGCAAAAGTCTATCAAAGTTCGGCTATCAGCAGTGTCATTAATAAGGTTACAGTTTAAGTCGCCAAGTATTATGATGTCGTTACCAAGCAATAACATGTCTACAAGACTTCGTGACAGGCTGTCACTGAAGGCCAATGTAGCGCTAGGCGGTCGGTAAACAGTACAAATAAGAAATGATTTGCACTGTCGAACTTGGACTTTTATCCAGAGTTGTTGAAAATTTTCGTCGCTGATTGTCGAAACATCTTTAAGAAGGGTTACTTTGAACGTATCTCTGACATAGACTCCCAGGCCGCCACCAGACTTGTGTTCACCGCGATCTTGACGGAACAACATAAATCCAGGGATCTGCATGGCCTGATTGTCAACCGACGAATCAAGCCAAGTCTCTGATATTGTAAATATATCAAAATTATGTTCTTCAATAGTGTGTTGTAGAAGAATAAAATGCTCTCTAGACTTTAGAGAGCGAATATTCAAATGAGCGATTTTGATGTTCGAATTTGCATTTATAGTTTGCCACGTTTTTCGAGAATTACCGCTGCATTGATTGAAGGCGTAGTAGGATTCTTTAGCATGTTTGATTTGGTCATGCATTCACAAGGTTACGTAACCTTCTAAACTCGGTCCAATCACGAGGGTCCTTAGAACGGGACGCTTTTAATTTCGATATGTCACGATCGTGCATGCGTTTCTTCAGATCTGCTGTGATCCTGATGGTGATTTATTTGAGCGGACGCGTTTTGATTTGATTGGGGCATGTTTATCTACTACAGCCAAAAACATGTATATGCATAATCATGGCGAGCGGACGTGTTTCTTTTGCTCCCAAGAAAAACTTCGATATCCCTCAAAATGGCCTTCGTCGAACGACTTCGCTTCCAAATGTTAAACTCTCAAGTGCATGATATCTATGAGAATACCGAACCAAGTGTTGAAGATTATAATGATTCAAATGATCTATCAGTATTTTTAGTCGATCGAGCTATCTAGTGAGGTCAACGTCTGTGACATGGCGCTCAACGACGAAGCAATCAAACTGGCCTTTAAGGTGGCAGAAATCTCTCATCTCTAAGCACCAAGGAGCTCAAAGCCGAATTAGGAAAGATAGGGCTCTCTAAAAGTGGCACAAAGTCTACTCTTACTGAAAGATTGAATATATTTTTGACGGCCGATGAAACAAATTCCCGCCATGGAAACAATAGCCCGTTCCAAATCCTAATTGATAATGAGATTCTGAAAGTGAAGCTCGAGTTTAGAGAAGAAATAAACAAGCTTCGAAAGGAAATATCTAACCCCGCTTGTACAGATCAATCGCCGACCCCCCTCAAGAGCCGGGTCAGTGAGCTTGAAGCCCGGGTTCGTGATCTGAACAAAGAGGCAAGATGTTTGCAAGATGAAAATAAAAGTCTCATGATTGCCCTGCGTCTGTTAGGGAAACAGAGCAATGAGATAGAGAATGAACATCCTACATCATCTCCCAATCCATCACAACTACTGGGCAATCCAGCCAAGCCTTCTACCTCATCTACCCCAGCTACAAACCAATCCCTATCAGGCCAAATCCGGCGAGCACTGCTGCACAAGCTGCGCAAACCTTTCAGACAACGGTGATAGTTGGGGATTCGATCATCAAAAATGTTCCAGGGCCCAAACTAGGGAAAGAAGTAAAGAACCGGGTCGTAGTGAAATATTTTCCCGGTGCTACTGCCAGCGATATGATCCACTATCTGCGTCCCATTATCAACAGATCTTCGTATAGGCCACCAAACTCTCCTGTTGAATCATTTTCGCTCTTTGAAAACCTTATTGGGCGGCTCGACTCCGAAAATATCGAATTTTACTTTATGGGGGATTTAAATTGTAATGTGGCCTATACCAATTACGACAACAAAACCTGTATACTATCTGAAATTGCTGAAATATATGGTCTTCAGCAGCTTATAAAAGATTTCACTCGTATTACCGAAACTACATCTACGTTAATCGATTTAATCTACACCAATTATCCTGATAGGGTAGTCTAAATGGCAGACTAAATGGCAAATGAATTTTAATCCATCTAAATGCAAGATCATTTGTTTCTCCATGAAAAAGGACCCACCCCAAAAGACCTATATCCTGTGCAACACCATATTGGAACAAGTTAAATCCATACAATACCTAGGAGTGACCCTAGACTACAAACTGCAATGGTCACAACATATCATTAACATCACAGGAAATGCTAACGAAATACTGGGGATGGCAAAACGCAATCTTTGGAACTGTCCACAAAGGGTAAAGGAAACAGTGTATAGATCCATCATAAGACCAAAACTAGAATATGCTAGTCAATCCTGGGACCCTCACTACAAAAAAGACATAGCCACATTAGAAAGAACCCAAAGGAAAGCTGCACGATTCTGCACACAGCATTATCAACAAACAGCCAGCGTAACCAGCATGTTGGATGAACTAGGCTGGGACACATTAGAGTCAAGAAGAAAGAAAGCCAGACTTGTTATGATGTACAAATTGAACCATAACCTCATAGACATCAACACTAACCAATACTTAATACCTCATACGGAAACTCGAACACGTGGCAGTCACATTTTTAAGTATTATATTCCCATTGCTGGATCAGATATCTTTAAATTTTCATTTTTCCCAAGGACAATTAAGGAATGCAATTGCCTTCCAATTGATTTAGTAACCCAAGACTCAACTAATCTTTTTAAGACCAAACTTAATTCTTATTTATGATTTTTATTATTTCTGTGGACTGGGCTTAATTAGCTTTAATGACCAAAATTAATTTTATTTATGATTTTTATGGCTAGACTGATTAGTTTTTAGACTTATATCGATTTTTAATTGTGATTAATTTCTAGCAACAATGCATCATTTAAGCCTTACATACATGTACATATGTACATACTGGTGCCTATACATATAAATATGAGTGTGTGCTAGTGTGTGTGTGTGCGGGTGTGTGTGGCAGTGAATGTATGTGTGTATATATGCATATATCAATAGTTATTTAGTTTACAGTTGGTGTGTTGTCGCAGGACTTTTAACGACTCAATAAATGTAGATGTATATGTAGATGTTCCGGAGTCTCTCATATCGGTTTCAGTGACCATAGCCTTGTGTATGTTTACCGCAAAATATCCATAGACACTCTATTTAAAGGACATAATACTCTACCTTATAGAAACTTTAAAAATTTCAACGGTGAACATTTTCGTACCTTATCCGTATTAGGAAATCGATGTATATTTAGGCCTCTAATCCTTGTAACGTATACAATAGCATTAAAACCATTTTTTTTCAACTTGTTCTAAGAAAGTGTCTCTATAAAGAGGCATCATTCTATTATTTTCATTAGTTTTGATACCTCAGCCATGCAGTGTCTTTTTGTTAAATACAGGCTTAGTCTTGTTCAACCTTGAGAAGAAAACAACATTGCAGTTAACATGTCAATAACAATCTCGAGGAGAAACATCTCAATTTTCGTCCAGCTGTGCATTTTCACCTCTTCCTTCCTGGTATCCCTGGAAATATGGCACCCTTGGCACTCTGATGCTCCTGACACTCCTGACACTCCTGACACTCCTGACACTCCTGACACTCCTGACACTCCTGACACTCCTGACACTCCTGACACTCCTGACACTCCTGACACTCCTGACACTCCTGACACTCCTGACACTCCTGACACTCCTGACACTCCTGACACTCCTGACACTCCTGACACTCCTGACACTCCTGGCACTCCTGGCACTCCTGACACTCCTGACACTCATTGATGCTTTGAGGAATCACCGTACGAATATTACAATTTGCTACGTGTGAGATCGAGCGGACTTCGATCGAAGCTGAGCCAGCAAACGGAAATAATTCCCGTTCCCTCTCTGAGTTGACCGTACGTTATCTACAATGATTACTTACCCTCCGTCCCTGAGAACAATATATCTATTCAATCACAGCCCTTGTGGAGCTTATTAAATTTTCTTCCAATCAGAAAAGATAGTCAGATCTTGAACCTAATTCAAAACATGAAAGTGAGATTCGCATCCAGCGATACCAGAGGTTTTCTCTTCTCGCTGCTATCGCACCTCACCGTTTGACGCTTAACGACTCTTCCTCCGCGGCTCTTCTCTCTAGAAAACCTCTGGAACCAGGGTACAATATTATGCAATATAATAACATGCAACGATTTCCCGTTTTTTTGGCTGAGAGCAGCTATATTTATTCTAAACGCCAGTGCCAAATCAATATCTCAGATGTAAGCAAAATATATTATGAAATCAGGACTCATGCATTGATTTACTGAGATCCGCCGGTCTTAGCTTTCCAAAGTTTTGCAACAATGTTGCCCAATAACATAATGAGATTTCTACATTTAAGGTGATGTTACACGAGACGACTGTTAACGACGATTTTTAGCGCAACATCTAGCTAGCACCTAGGCTCCTACTCCGAAATCCTCGTTTAAAAACATGGCGGACGAGTGGAGTCTTTCTTTGTTGACGTAGCCTCGTTTTCGTGGGCGTAGCGAACAGGTTTCTGGGACGACGTTGTGCGAAAAGTCAACGGCGAGGGTGTTACACGAAGCAACTCCACCAAAATTCGGGCAACAATGTTGTAGCTTTTTGAAGGTAATTCAAAACATGTTGCCGCAACGAAGATTGCGTTAAAAAGCGTCCAGCGCGCCATGTTACACTATGTTGACTTTTCGCGAAAATCGTTACAAATTGTCTCGTGTAACATCACGTTTACAGACGGACAAAGATGAAAAACTGTAGCAAACGTATTTGAATAATAACACAACAGAAAGCACAAAGACGTGGATCAATAGATTTACAAGTAATCATGTGGTTCTCTCGTACAATTCGGGATTAATTTGAGCTCGTGAGATTTTTCAAAAAGGACAAAATTACATTCACCGTACGGGCTCGTACAATTTCTATACTCTTTGGAAAACTCACTCGTTCAAAATAATCCCGAATTGCACTCGAACCCACGTGATTACCTCTTACCAACAATTAATACAACAGAAACAGAGATATATGCACGCCTTCCAGCAACGTAATGTTTATACCTGTCAATACTATTAGCTGCTCACCTTCCAGTGTCATGTCACACACGACGTGTAGCGGCTTGTTTGAGTTATCTGGGTCAATCCAGTATCGACCGGTTTTTGAGCCAGGAGAGCCCAACTTGATCTCCTTGCAGGTATTACCTGGAAGTTCAGGAATGGACCCCAACGGGACTACGGATTTCATGAAAAGAAAACTAAAATTAGTAACTACCTACATTATATTTATACATTGTGAAAAAATAAAATAAATAACGGTTCAGATGATAAATATAAGCCAAAGAGAAACACTTCTGAATTCACGCAAATGTTCAGCTTTCAACCATCCCAAACTATTCAATAACAAATACATGGCAGGCATCTGGTTACTAATGAGGCATCTTTTTGGGACGTCAACCAAGATGAGGGCGATGACGTCACTCGAAAGAAAAGAATACTGCAGTGAATGCATTTCGGGATACCGCATTTCCTCAGATAATCTCTCCTGGCCGGCAATAGAGGTAACTCTGTTGTAACCCAATTCAGATCATGTGATGTAAACACACATTACTCTGGAGAATTGACTCTTTAACATTTAATTTTATTCAGATAGGCATGACTGCATTATGATTAGAATGAAAAAGGAATAATTCCCCAGAGTAGCATCTGTTTACATCACATGATCTGAATTGGGTGGCAACAGCGCTAGCCGATTACCTCTATTGCTTTTAGTGTTGGCTTAATAAAGAGGCGATTATTTCAATGGTTGGTAATTGTGATGTTGTTAAACGTGAAAATGTTTTAATATAAAGTTTTCTTCAGCTTGAATGATTACAGCGAGAGGGCTTATTTCTCAAGCCGGGCGATTATATGTTAATTATGTTAATTATGTTAATTAGGTTTCTTAAAGGGTCGATTATTTAAAGAAGATACTGTAAACAAAAGACGAATAATATTCATACGAGTAATTCGAGTGAAATAGTATGATTGTGAATAAGTTGGTATAAAAGTAATAAGATGGATAAGCCATTTGTGAACGAATTTCTCACCGGGATCACCTCGGTCCATATAGTAGGCGCTGTGAGAGTACACTAAGTCATCTGGTCTGGCTTTCTTCGTTCGGTTGTTCAGCTCACAAATATTTGTGTCGTATAGGAAATTATGGCTTTGACATTTCTTTTCAATCCCGCATTCTCTGAAACACTTAAATCTCTCACTGTCCGTAATGACACGAAAGACGTGATTCAGTAGCCTTCTCCGAGAGATCCCCTGAATAGGACCGCAATCCTGGGCATCCATTCTCACCAACAGTGTCGCCAGCACGGCCACGTGGAGACATGGCACGCCCATATCCTAGTAAAACAACATTTTCAAATTTGACAAAACGTATTTGTCTTTTTGAATAACAAACCCAACCGCACAGCGAACCACAGAACTCTAACGGCGTAGAGTGACCTCCGATATTGGTAGTTATCTATACTATTAAATTTAATGTGTCTGTCTAGGAGCCCTCCTGGTCTGTCTGTGTGTATTTGTGTTTGCATGTCGTTTGTGTCAGTGATCTGATTGGTCGAGTGGTCACCAGTCCGCCAATCAAACCTCGGGAAATTTCAATCCGAGCCTCACTTATGCTCGACTGTTTTCTAAAATGTCCGTTCTAATATAAGGCTTAAAAACCCAATTTAAAATGAAAATTACCAAGCTTTTCTCTCCAATTTTGCTAGACATAGGAAGACCTGGGTGTTGCTGAAGTTACGATCTCTATTAAATATATCTAAGCAACTCACACTAAATGTTAAACAATCCAAATTCATGTTAATTGGTAGCAATGCGCGCCTTAGTAAGATGGACTCGTTTGTTATTTCCTCTGATGACAACGCCGTGGAGGAGGTACAACTGAAGAACCTCACATGGGGTGATCACTTAGAGAATACCCGCCGTAAAATAAATAAGAAACTGGGTCTATTAAGGCGCATCAAACTTCTCTTTGACTATTGCGATATCATATGGGGCGACCGAGGTAACGCAACTCTAATGGCTGAGATTCAAGTTCTGCATAATAAAGCTGCGCGACTTATTTTAGATCTTCCTCCTCGCGCATCTGCCAGCGAGGCTCATTGGAAGCCGTAACGACGGCGTAGGGCTGAACACCGTGCATTTTTTATTTCAAAATCAGTTAACGAATCATTTCTTACACTCGTTTCAATGTTCATTTAATAGGGACTTTCATAAATATAGTACTAGGTCTAGGAATAATATCCGTAAAAGTACTGCTAATAGGAGATGGGGACATTGGTCCACCATTAATTTCTCTGGAACTATCTGGAAATTACTCTCAGGGAAACACCCACATTATTAGCTTTCTAAAGCGTGGCCTAACTAGAGCTATTTTTTAATCCTTTATCCCATATATTTATGGGATTTATGGGGATAAAATGTCCAAGAAGAATCTGTTAAAATGCCTCATTGCGGGTATTATACAAGGCGCCTACCGATGGCGAGGAAATTAATTGTATTCGAAACACTGAGAAAGCCAAGGAACTCGTGACATCGTACATCCCTCTTTTTCGTAATTTAGCACGTACACTATGCAGATTCACCGGATCTAGATACTCGAGCTCTAAACAACTTGTGGGAGTTACGGCTTGAAAACTAGAATGGCTCTAATATACGAATGGATTAGAAGATATTGGTCTGCATGGAGGAATTCAATTCGAGTTTGGAAGCCATTTGGAAATTCCTGCGTCTACGGCGTAAGGAGATTAAGGTAGAAGGTTCAAGTTTCCCGGTAAGCAATAATTAATCCAGACCTTAAAACCGAAATAGTTGAATGCTGCTTCGACTTAATATTCTAATAAAATATTGAACAGAAGAGCAATTAATTTGCCAAAAATCACGTTAAAGACCTTTAGCGTTCATCCGTTAGAATGGCTCATATTTTGGGACTGCTTCTGGTGAAAAATTCGTAATTCTAAAAAAATATATGCTGTAATATATAAATGCAAAGCCACAAATAGTAGAAACCATTTAGCAGTCATGCCCCAAATATGTAAAGTCACCAGCACAACAAAGCCAGAGTTCACCAAGTTATCATCATGATGATAATGTGTAGTTCACGGTTCTTTAGAGCAAATTACAGCTCAAAATATAATCTAAATATCCGGCTTCAAAATGACTATTGTTGCTCCGGCAAAGAAAAAGAAATCTTCAGGCATCGATTACGATATACTTTCTTTGGACCGTCAGATGACCGTCGTTGTGCTCGATGTTTTGTTCCCTACGGCTATCTAGTATTTCCATAGTGGCTAAAAGAACGATTTAGCACCATGCCATGAACATTTGTCGCTGATGGTTGAGGCCGACTTGTAGGAATCCTAACTCACTGTCTCTCTTAAATAAGCTATTTCACTTACGAATGTCTCTTGGTAGTGTGGTCAGAATCGAGTTAAACTAACGTTATATATTACTAATAGCGTTCTGTTACCTGTTTATACCAACTTCCAAACTTCTTTTTTAGTGTAAAATAAGGTTTAATTTCATTCTCTTCAAGAACGTTTTTAATGCCAGTGGGATGTGAATATTTTTATACTTTTTCCAGAAAATCACAATTCGGTTTCACTTACGAATGTCTCTTGATAGTGTAGTCGGAAACGTTATACAATATTAATAGCGTTCTGTTACCTGTATAATACTGTTACCAACCTATTTATACCAACTTTCAAACTTCTTTTTAGTGTAAAATAAGGTTTAATTTCATTCTCTTCTAGAACGTTTTTAATGCCGGTGTAACAGGATTTTCGGTCCTACCTGATTTTGGTACCGGACCAAAATTCCTAGGAAACAGGTCCGACCGGACTGAATCTCCTGAAATTTCGCCTGATTTCGGGATTTTATTGCCTAGGAATTTCGGTCCTACCCTAGGATTTTCGGTCCTACCATTTCCCCAGTATTTTAGTTCCTACCACGTCACCTGGAAGAAAAACGCGAATATCTCCAAGGCATTTGGCCCTTTGGCAAGCAAACTTGTAAACATTAACACTTGAGGGGCAACAAACATGACACGTCAATCAAAATAGGTGACGTCATATATCACGTGACCCGGTAGAAAAACGCGAATATCTCCAAGCAAGAGACCATCACTTAAGAGAACTGATCTCCGTACCCTATGATAGTCTGCACCAATCTATTTTTGGCTCAGTGGACGTCACGATGCTATTTTAAGATTCGGTTCCAGCTCCTCACGGATTTTCATCGCTCCATCTCATGAATTCAACCTTGATTTCAACAAAGAAAGAGGGGCGATGGTTGCGAAGCTTCAAAACTCTGAATTATGGCTCTGAATTATGTGTTGCTCCATAAACTTACTTCCCGGACTGGTATGGGACGGATCTGACCTGATCTGACTTGAAGACTCTAGAAAATGAACTTTGAATTTAATTAACATTTAGCTACGGAGTGTAATTTGAAAACCCGTTAAAAATATTGCCGTTTGGATTTGACTGGGAAACTGTAGGCTGTATTAAGCGAGACCCATAAGAAATTCGGATGTGACCTGGAAGCCGTGAAAAGAAACTTAGAGTGACCTGAATTTCGTGAAACTATCAAAGGAAATGAAGCCGTATTTCATTCAGTTTGTACCCGGATCGGCGAGCATGAAAAGTCTTCCAAATATGTGAATAAATTAACAATCCCGTATCGTTGTTATTGAAACTTCGCTTACCTTATAAATACTCGTTCCCTGTAGTTCATATTCATGTATAGCTAGGTAACGTACCTAGCCGGGAACTGACCGGATTATTTGCTCTTTCATCAGGCTAATAATTTTAGAAACGTTCAGTTTATAGGAAGCAAGTACGCACACAGGCAGCCCAATCTCAAGATTTGTGTATTTATACGCTTACAAATATCGCTTGAATAGTTCATATTATAAATCCTTCCAAAACATATATGTTAGACAAATAAATACACGACTTCATCCTTCAATGTTTCAGTTGTGGTTATTCATACCTCTGATCTCTTCTAGGGTCGTTTCCGCTGTTTTTTTTCGAACCTCTTTCCCTCACCTCCTAATTAAATGAAAAGGCTGGAAACAACCGACAAATATACGATGCATAACCTGTAATCTTTGCCACGAAAATCACACTTCGCTCACTCCAAACAACTCCAAACTACGGCAGACCATAGAATAACAAATGAACTCATCCCTACCCCAATTTTAAGATCCAGCGGTACCACAGTCTGGAGAAATCAAACAATTTGTCGCCCATTTTCAAGTCCTTCGAGGTTGGACGCCGGAAGTGCAACCGTCAAAATAGCCTCGGTCTGGCGAAGCTATTAGCTGGATAACCGACAAATATACGATGCATAACCTGTAATCTTTGCCACGAAAATCACACTTCGCTCACTCCAAATAACTCGAAACTACGGTAGGACATAGAATGATAAATGAACTCATCCCAACCCGAATTTTAAGATCCAGCGATACCACATTCTGGAGAAATCGAACATTTTGTCGTCATTTCCAAGTCCTTCGTCAGACCGAGGTTGTCTCCTAACCGGGGTATTTTGACGGTTGCACTTCCGGCGTCCAACTTCGTTGGCTGCCAATGCAACCTCGAAGGACTTGAAAATGGGCGACAAATTGTTTGATTTCTCCAGACTGTGGTACCGCTGGATCTTAAAATTGGGGTAGGGATGAGTTCATTTGTCATTCTATGGCCTGCCGTAGTTTGGAGTTGTTTGGAGTGAGCGAAGTGTGATTTTCGTGGCAAAGATTACAGGTTATGCATCGTATATTTGTCGGTTGTTTTCAACCTTTTAATTTAATTAGGAGGTGAGGGAAAGAGGTTCGAAAAAAACAGCGGAAACGACCCTAGAAGAGCTCAGAGGTATGAATAACCACAACTGAAACATTGAAGGATGAAGTTGTGTATTTATTTGTCTAACATACATGTTTGGAAGGATTTATAATATGAACTATTCAAGCGATATTTGTAAGCATATAAATACACAAATCTTGAGATTGGGCTGCCTGTGGTACGCATCGACTTTTGACCACAATTTTGCGAAATTATAAATCCAGTTAATCTGAAACACTGACTGACTGAGTTTGGAATGATCGTAAACAGACGCTTACAATTCGCTAAAGAAATTAGAAATAGAACCTATAATATCGTAAATAATCGGACATGCTTTTGCAACACCGTAATCAATATGAATCTGTAGTCGGGCAGTAACTGTTGTGAAATTAGAAAATTGTGAATGCTTTGATTACCGAGTAAAACACTGAATGCATTCTTCTGCTCTTGCCTCCCGCCGGGCCATTCGGACACGTGACACCCACAACCAATCGGATAGAGTGGTAAAAATAGTCCAACTAATTTATGCAAGCTAAAAATTAATCGGCGCAGTCTATCATGGGGAGAGAGGCTAGTATGGGGGATCGGTTCTCTTAGGTGATGGTCTCTTGCTCCAAGGCATTTGGCCCTTTGGTCACCAAACTTGTAAACATTAACACTTGAGGGGCAACAAAAATGACACGTCAATCAAAATAGGTGACGTCATTCACGTGATCTTGAAGAAAAACTTGAATACCTCAATATTTCCTCAATATTAATTGCAATATTTTATCGATGCTAATAAAATTACCATTTCCGTTTGCTACGGGAAGGGCCAAATGTCTTTGAGATATTTGTGTTTGTCTAATAGGTCACGTGATTTATGACGTCACATATTTTGATTGACTGTTCATGCTTGTTGCTCCAACCAAAAATCATGTTACACCGGTGCGAACTGACGATTTTTATACTTTTTCAGAAGTTCACAGTTCGGTTTTTATTTAAAACAGATCAAAAACAAAATTTATTCCGAGTTGTAACTTTTTGTCTTTTAAGGTAAATAATTCAAATGACTATATTCTTTAACGCTCACTATCATATCTTTTCAAACCTTGATAATTTTGCTGTGTTAATGCATAACAAAATTGCCTTCTGGCTTCATTTACCCACTCTCTTCGAACGATTAAGTTTGTGATTTATTTTCCGGCTTTAAAATGCATTTAAAAATCTACGTTTTTTGTTTCTCAGCTGAGAAACTTCATAACGAAAGATTAAGTTATATATTGTGCAAGTTTTCAATATTTACCGACATTATTCGATGATTAAGTATATGTTTTCCTTTCCCTTAATGCTATTAAAAGTAGTGTGGTCAGAATCGAGTTAAACTAACGTTATACAATATTAATAGCGTTCTGTTACCTGTATAATACTGTTACAAACCTATTTATACCAACTTCCAAACTTCTTTTTTAGTGTGAAATATAAGGTTTAATTTCTTTCTCTTCAAGAACGTTTTTAATGCCGGTGGGAAGTGAATATTGTTTTACTTTTTCCAGAAAATCACAATTCGGTTTCACTTACGAATGTCTCTTGGTAGTGTTGTCAAAATCGAGTTAAACTAATGTAATACTGTTACAAACCTATTTATACCAACTTCCAAACTTCTTTTTAGTGTAAAATAAGGTTTAATTTCATTCTCTTCAAGAACGTTTTTAATGTCGGTGGAAACGATTAAGTTTGTGATTTATGTTCCGGCTTTAAAATGCATTTAAAAATCTACGATTTTTGTTTCTCAGCTGAGAAACTTCATAACGAAATGCTAAGTTGTATAGTGTGCAAGTTTTCAATATTTACCGACATCATTCAATGATTAAGTATATGTTGTCCTTTCCCTTAATGCTTTTAAAAGGCTACGAGTTTTGTTTCTAATCTGAGAAACTTTATAAAGAAAAGCTGTAGTACAAATTTCAAATCCTTACTGACATCATACGGGGTGAAAGTACCACTGGAAAAACTCTTCCATGGGATGGAATTTGTTAGAAAATAGTTGGAAGTTGGAATTTCCAAGGAATGTAAATATGTTAGAAATTTTATTGGAACTCTAATTTCCATGTCACAGAATAGAAATATTTTTTGCACTGTATGCAAAAGTATTTTATTTTTCTTCCCCAGACCACTATACTCTACCAACTGCATGCACCATCGAAAAGTTTTTTAGGAGAATTATACATTTTTGTACCTATACTAATTCTAAATTACACACATTTAAAATATATTTATTTTCTGATAAAAATAATCTAAGGATGTGGAAAAAGGTTGATGGTTTTCTCTGGGTTACTCACATTTAAGATGATTTCCAGTTTCAAGGAATTCAGGCTGTTTCGATAACAAGAACTTGATTCTTGACAAGGCAAGTATTGCCCATAACGACAGCATTCAAACAAATGCACTGACTTGATTATATTAGGACTTCAGCATGATTTGTGCTCAAACAGAACAGGTGGTACGACTACTGGAAGTGTCACTACCGGAGTTAACAATTACGACCCGTTGTGATTTTAGATTACTTGATAACCTTCAGTTGCCTATAGAAAACAACATTATAAAGTATTTATAGTGTCACGCCTGTAAGCAGAGCCTAAAATAAGTAGTCCTTTCTATTTTCCAAGAATACTACCATACTTTCAATATGTAGGTGACAACTCCAACTCCAAATTCATTAAGCTGTCAATATATATATACATTGCATTCACCGTTTTTAGTACCAAAACTAATGATCTTGACGCTGTAGCTTTATTCGATCCATTTCCAATGGGGGAGGGTACTCTTATTGACTGGAAATACAAACGCTTTTCCACCCCTCCCCCTCATGTTTTCAAGGTTTGCTGATGTTACCCCGAATTCTAAAGCGATATCTTGCAGTTGGCATGTGTGGTGAATAATGAATAATGATTTACCCTGAAACTTCGATTCATTTAACCAGTTATACAAAGTTAACTGTGTCCCAGCATGCCTTGCGGCTAAAATGAAAAGGGCGATGATTTTTTGACGGGTAGAAAGCAATGTCGTAGAGACATGGGTGATGATTTATTGACAGGTAGAAAGCAATGTCATAGAGACATAGCGTTTCACCAAAATGTTCAGGGAGGGAAATGAGAGCGAAAACAAACTTTCAAAACGGCTTAACCCACCCTGACCTTCATTTGCGCGAGTATTACATCAAACATTTCATCTAGTTGGGCAAAATTACATAAGACAGGTTGATTTTTATTCTCTTTAACTATGGGCTACACTTCCAACATTAAACCCTCTAATCTATGAATTACAAATATTCCCTACCCTACCCCCCAGGAAATGGTATACTTCATTTGTGATAGCAAACGTGTTCGGAATGTCATTCATGACAAACCTGATCGGTTTCCAAGATTTCAAGTTTTGAAAAGAACTACACGCAACATTAAAATGGTTACCCAGGCCCCGCTCGGCCAAAAAAAAGGCGATTAATTTTACGGGTAGAAAGTAACGTCGTAGCGACATGGGATTTTCACTAAAATGTTACCCATAGAAAACTGCAGATGGTCAATTTAGTTTGGTTGAAATGAATGTTCAGGAGGAGAAATGACAGCGAAAACAAAAGTTCAAAACGGCTTCAACCCCCACTGAGACAAAATGAAAGGCTCATTGTTCGGTTAAGGAAATATATAATTATTACCGATATTTCGGTTGGCACAGCCAACCTTCGTCAGAATACACAAGTATATGTCAAGAAAACGTTACCAACTTAAAAAATTGAAAACATGCATTATGAATGTGAGACTTGGAGATACAATTACAAGTGTTTATGTCATTGATAAGTGGGCGTGATTGAAAACTAAGATAAATACAATTTTATGATAGATACTGAGTAGTATTACATTTCTTCCTTTCTATTCATGCCTTTAGGTTCTATTGTTTGTCCCTTATCAATAAGAAATGCCTCGCCAGTTTGCGTACACCATCTCTATTACAATGTACGAGTTCTAAGTTTCAGGTTTCAAGTTTCATTTTATTATACACTGATTCAGGAATGCATGGATAGGAGACAATACAAAAACAGTTATCGAAGATAGATAGGTAATAGTAAGTAACAAAAGAAAAAAAAAATTAGTGCGCAGTGACCAAAGTAGCCGTGAAGCTTTCGAGTTGGTCACTGCTTACATATAGTATACATTTAAGTACATAAATAGAATAAATCATGGCGGTCAGTAGGAGGATTGATATAATCCAATTCTAAGGGAATTAATAGGACATTCACATGATGACGTCACATACTACAACTACCAGAACTCTTTGCGCGAATCCTTTTGTTCTAATTTGGACCATTGTCTTGGAATTCTCAAAGGAGTTTAGAAATCTGAACGAGAAAGAGAATTTGAAAATGATTCTGATAGTTGTAGTAAAATGAAGCCATAATGAAAATGTCCTATTGCATGTCATTAGGGGAATGGTTGTTAGTTAGAAAATGATCCGAGACAGCAGTAGCTTTAGATTTGTTAGTAGGTTTGTCATCAGGGCGGCGGTTCTTTTAGGCGACGCTTATAATCGCTCCTATGTATTGAGCATTACAACGTTTGCAATGAACCATGTATATGAGATTTTTAGAAAAATCTCAATGTAATGGTTGATGGGCTTGATCTCACCAGTCGACGAGTGAAATGTATAATTAGTTTGGCCGTGTTTAATGTTGGAGCTCTCGTAAGCGATCACCTCGGGAATTCGAAAGATAGGCTGGTTCTTATTCCTTTAATTGTTTGCTACATACCAAACATTAATTTATTAATTAATTATTGTATTATTTTTATTGTTATCGTTGGGAATTATTATTATTATTGTTTTTTTTCAGATCTGTTACCGTGGTATCGATGTGGGACGATCAATTAGTTTCTCAGACGGTTACCGCGTCGACGCGTCAGACTTGGGTATGATATTTACAATTTAACTTCTTCCTAATCGTATCGTTCTTTATATAAAGGAATCGAATCGTTATTGGCCCAAACAATGAACCATTTCAGAATTTTCTGTATTTCTTGCTTTGTAAAGAGCGAGACGCAACACATTTAAATAATGAAGTGACACTTCAGTCATAACAGATTATGAGATTAAGGCCGCGCGGGGCACATAAAGAGAAAAACGTGACACATTGAAACATTCACGACAACTGAACGAGTGTCTTCGTTCCCATAGGAGATATAATCCCCGAAATTAGCATTCTTACTAATTTTAATATGCTCTTCCCAGGCAAAAACAACATGTTGTCGATTGGATTTTCATATGCCACAGGCTGCCTGACGTATGCACTGATACATTTTTGCCGATATCATCTGTTCATAGAAAAGAATAGTTTCCGATATCAAAGCTTGAGGGAAACTGCGAGTTTCGAGGAACAGATACTGTTCAAGGGAAAATGTTAGTTCATATTCTAATGTCACAAAATAGGCTGTCTTTCTAATCCTTCACATATTTACTTTTAGGAGAGCTCTTGCGTGTACTGCGCTCACAGGGGGGTGAGGTGGGGTGTATTTAGTAAACAAAAGGCTGAGAGCTACTAGTAGATAATCATGTTTATATGGACCCTGGCATTCGCGTGATGGAAAACCTTTGCAGATTATTGATATAGATAAAGACAGAAACACTATATTGTTGAAATAGGAACTTCCAGCTCGCAACTCTAACTATTTTAAAATAGCTAGTGTGACCACTGAGTCTCAGAAAAAAAAATCACAATTCTACGGCAAGCTAACGATTTCCTTTTAAAATATCTCATTCGTGACAAACCGTTGAACACGTCGTACTTCAGTCATGATTGTGAATTGACAGCAAGACTACACGGTGACTACACGGTTGGTTGTGAGAAGCAATGAACCTCTAGTTCACCTTGATCCGCGTAACGTCCAGAATAATGTAATCTCTGACGGTTGAATACGTGATGAAGGGAATAATTAGTCAGAGACAAGGGAGAATAAGTAAAAGAGGGAACCTCCAATACGAGCGCTGTGCGATGATAAATAAATATATTTACAGTAACCGAAGCAGTTAAGCGAAAGCGCGCGACAACAATCTCATGACGCGAACATACATTTGTACTTTCCCGCCATGAAGATTGTTGTCCCGCGCTCGCCTACTTTGCTTCAGTTAGCTGCTTCCGGTTACGAAAAATAGATTTTATTAGACATTATCATCGCACAGCGCGCTAAAAGATTCCCTCTCTTGCTTATGCTCTCTTGACAGAAATTAATATTCTGCAGCCCGATATAGAGGCTCGGGATTATCTAGGGATTCACTGTTACTATTTCGACTTTGAGCGAGAAAGGTGGTAGTCAGTTGCATTTTTTGTTTCTTGAATGTATCATTATAAGGTTTATTTATACCTGTCGTCGTTCCCGCAGGTTCAGTGCCACTGCATTAGTCGGGAATACGTTTCCACATATTTTTGGTCACATCTAAATAGTATTTTTAGTACTTTTTCGTATCTGGCGTGGCACATTTCATTTATGTTGACATGATGCATTAAATTAGGGCGTGTTATTATTCAGAAAATATGACTCACTGTCTCTCTTAAATAAACTATTTCACTTACGAATGTCTCATGGTAGTGTGGTCAGAATCGAGTTAAACTAACGTTATACAATATTAATAGCGTTCTGTTACCTGTATAATACTGTTACAGACCTATTTATACCAACTTCCAAACTTCTTTTTAGTGTAAAATAAGGTTTAATTTCATTCTCTTCAAGAACGTTTTTAATGCCGGTGGGAACTGAAGATTTTTAAAGTTCGGTTTTTATTAAAAACAGATTAAAAACAAAATTTATTCCGAGTTGTAACTTTTTGTCTTTAAATGCAAATAATTAAAATGAATATATTCTTTGACGCTCACTATCATAATTATATTTTCAAACCTTTACAATTTTGCTGTGTCAATGCATAACAAAATTGCCTTCTGGCTTCATTTCCCCACTCTCTTCGGACGATTAAGTTTATGACTTATTTTCCGACTTTAAAATACATTTAAAAATCTACGATTTTTGTTTCTCAGCTAAGAAACTTCATAACGAAATACTAAGTTATACAGTGTGCAAGTTTTCAATATTTACCGACATTATTCATTGATTAAGTATATGTTTTCCTTTCCCTTAATGCTATTACAAAGCTACGAGTTTTTGGTGCTAAACTGAGAACCATCATAAAGAAACTGTAGTGCAAATTTCCAATCCTTAATGACATCATACGGGGTGGAAGTAAGTACAACTGGAAAAACTGACTTCTTCTATTAGATGCAAGTAGTTGTAATTTCCTTGAAATTTTGTTGAAAACTTCATTTCCATTCGGTGGAAGAGTCTACTTTTTCCTGTGTAGTCGAAAATATTTTAATTCTCAGAACGAATTAACATATAGCACGGACCACTAAACTCTACCAGCACTATCGAAAAAGATTTTTAGGAGAATTAAAACGTTTTTGTACCAAAACTAATTTTAATTCACATGTTTTCAAAGATAATTTTTTTTAAGAAAATTGCTGATAACAAACGAACTAAGGTGTCGAGAAAGGTTAATGGTTCGCTTTGAGTTACTCACGGTTTAAACGATTTCCAGTTAGTTTCAGGGAATTGAAATATTGCTGTTTCGATAACAAGAACTTGATTCTAGACAAGGCGACGACAGCATTCAAACAAACACACTGACTTCATTATATTAGGATTATCGTTCAACCAGAACAGGTGGTACAGATACACTAGAAGTATTACTATCTGAGTTAACAATTACAACCCGCTGTGATTTTAGATTACTTGACAACCTTGGCTATAGAAAACAACATTATAAAGTATTTATAGTCAAGCCAGTAAGTATTATTTCTATTTTCCAACTCCAAATTCATTAAGCTTTCAAAAAGTCAGTTTGCGTGACTTTCGATATACCTCTGGGCCGGGTTGTTCGAAGCAAGGGTAACTTTATCCCTAGGATAGCGCTAAATCTGTAATTGTAATCTGTACAGGTTACCCTCGGATTAGTGATTTAACTCCGTGGTAGTGCTTACTTTTGCTTCGAATAACCGGGTTCTCATGTTAAAATTATTATGCAACTATATATTATTGAAAAAGAATACGGAAGAGTAAGAAAAACAATAATGGGAAGCAAAATATGAGAAGAAGAAAACGAAAAAAAGCAAGCCCAAGAAGGATTCGAAGGCGTGAAATTCAAGCCTATTTAGCGTGTGCCGGTGCTGTTGTTGGCTCCTTTGCAGACTGAGTTCTTTCAGCGGCTAGTAAAGCGAAATGTCGTACTGTCAAAACATTTACAAGAAAGGTACTGACTACTGTCATAGTTGTTTATAATTTCATATCAGTAAACCTACATACACTGAGCTATCACAAAACACTGGAAGAGTTGTTGTTGCGGCGGATAAATCGTTCAGACAGTGAATCTGGGCTATGAATAAACATTCCCATAATTACATGTAAGTGTGCTATGAATCACGAACCAAGTGTGATATGAATCAATCACCCAAGCAAACGGGCAGCCTCGGTAGTATACCTGAAAATAACCGCTGCATTCTGTAGCTAACCTCTTCGGCTACTGACCTGACAAAAGAGCTGGCTTGAAAAGTGGCCTGCTGTGCTGTGTGTAGGTTTTGAAATTATAAACAACTATTATGTTTTGACAGTCGTAGGACAAATTCTGGAGCGATTGCAGAAAATGGAGTTCTCTTGACCGGGCCGAGCCGCTGAAAGAACGAAGCAAGCGAGCTACCAACACACGCTAGATATATAGGCTTGGGTTGAATTTTATGGTTGTTCATGACGGTGATCCACTGCCAAGCAAACGATCGAGCAGCCACGGTAGTTATATTCCTTGAAAAGAACTCTGTTGTTCGCATTCGGCTTCTGAGAATTGCAACTAATGTATGCATCGTGAAACGGCTATCTGCTACGTCATCAGTATGGCATTTTCTGCCTCACTTCCCAGACGTCTCTTTCGCGAGTGGGGAGCGATAAGAGTCGGCTGATTTCCCAGGATAGCTAATGAGTTCCAAATGAATCGAGTTATAACATCGAATTTCTTCATTTATACAGTTGTTTTTCATTTGATACTTACAATCTCAGAAAATGATCTCTTAATATGTAGAGCTGACATAAAAACAGATCAAATGGATCTATAATTAGGTTATCCTTTAATGACGTCATTGAAATTTGATTCCCTAATAAACGAAATTGGCAGACTATAATTATTATTTTTGCTATGTCGGTCATTTTGTTTTAGAAGCGATTCAATAAACTCGCAGCGGTGTTTTATAAGATCTACTCGGCCGACTACGCCCTCGTGTTTGTAAATCTGATAAAACACGGCTGCTCGTTTAGTAAACATTACCTCAACCCCGCTTTTCCCTACTGAATATCAAATCCCTCCCCGAGCTTTGAATTCCTCTATTTAGCAACCGGTCTGTATCGGAGATAAACCCTTTGAATAACAAAGAAACCGTCGGTGTCAAATGTGGAGTTAAATACCGAGGTTCGAGGTTATTTAACTGACTTATTTCATTGTTATTCGATAACCTTGATTTCACTAACATTCCATTGAATTTCAATATAAAGACCTGATTAGGTATTCAAGATCCTTGATATAGCTCATTAGATATTCAAGGTTTTTATATCATATAAAGACCTCCGTATAAAAGCCTTGAATATCTAATGAGCAATATATTGAAAGTCACTGGGATCTTAGTGAAATAAACGGGTTATAGATTAACAATAGAAAATGTGTTAAAATAAAATAATGGCGAATAATGCCTGACTGAATCACATTACGACGGGCACACGAATACTACACCAATATTACACAAAAACTATAACAATGAAACTTACAGTGAATTGGTGGCATGGGTTACTTTTAATAGTTTTTGAAAATTATGGCATACTCTTCACATAATATTGCAAAATTGCGAGCATTGCTTAAAATGCCACTACGATTATTTTTTTACATATCAATGTCTTTACATATTCATAAAGTAGTGATGCTATTTTATTACCACTTCAAACCGTCTTTCGATACAACAACGGGAAGTTCCGAGTATTGGATGTAACCGTACGACATTACTGGAGGCCGTTCCCTTTATTCAGCAGAAGTGATATCATATGTGCAACGTACACAACAACTAGCGTGGCTACTTTGTTATGCACGCTATTTCGCGAGAACCTCGCAAGGATAAATATAACTTTCTTTTTGTGTACGAGAAGACGTTTTAGTAGAAATATGTCTCCAAGGCAGTGTATTGTGCAGCCGAGTGTTGCTCGTATCACATCACTTCCGCTGAATAAAGGGCACGGCCTCCAGTAATGGCGGACTGGATTTTAGCGGTAAACTCGACTAACATTTTGTAGTTTAACTTACACATTTGGGAATATTTCTTACTAATTTAGATATTTCTAACACTGATTGACCTATTGACACTATAAAAGTGGCAAATCGAAATGGTAAATGTTCGTCGCAGTGGCTTTAAGTATCAGAACATGTAAGTTTACGAGCATAATCGATAGGAGACTTTTCGTCAGGCTTAAGAAAGTCAACACCACTTTATAGTGCTGTCGCGGATTAAAAAAATAATTTAGGTGTCTATCTGTTTTACATTCATTGTGGGATGAAAAATTCACACTTCTCTCTGAAATCGTAAAAAGGCAATCATGAAAATCCTTGAAGGAGTCTTGAAGGCAATTATATGTGCAACAGTTTATGATTATTATTCCCTACGGTCGAGTTAAAATGTTCGTAGCATAAGTTCTCCTTACCATTATACATTTCACAAAATTTAGCTAAGAGCGTCCAAATAAGATAAGCTCAACAGATTAATACAGTGGTGAACTAACGTGGAATAACGACATGCATGACCCATAACTAAAAGTTTACAAGCGGTATGAAAGTAAACAATGCCAGTGCTGTTAATGTCAGCAAGTTTAGGCCGCCAAAGTAGGTATAACCAATGGTATAATCAACTATCGACCGTAATGCTTTGCGAGGGTCTAGTTTTTGTTACATACCAACTCGGAATACTAAAAAACAATACTAAATTATATCGCAATTCAAGCTCGGAATCATTGGAAAGTCGCGCAAAGCGTAACGTACTACATAGGGTCTTTTGCCGAATTTGACAAAATAGACTAGGATTATTTTCATGATATTACCAATCTATAAATGGCGCATTATCCGTTCATCTTTGATCCGAGTACATGTTTCCTCAGCGGTAATCATGTACTCGACTCTTTATGAACCATTTCCTCGCCCACAATAGACCTTTTGCAGGAAACAGTCACGTGCTGATATACTTCGTTAACGAATGAATTGAGCTCGTGATCACCGGCCATATCAGTCAGGTTAGGAATTTCAAGCATGCACCGCCTTAAGGTTACCGGATACCTTCAGGGTACGTTTCCAGTCTAAATTATGTAGCGCCTCGAGGAAACATCGTAGATAAATGATCCATGTATCATTTTAAAGCTTATAAAATTGGCTTCAAGAATACATAAAAAGTTTTGAGTTCTTTGAAAATCCCGAATTTTCCGCGATCCCGTTTCTCCGAACTAGTGAGATGGCTTTCAGAAGCTCCGACTCCGAAAATATTTTAAAGTTTTAAAATCTGTTTGCTTTGTCGCATTTCAGAGGAATCGTATTACAAAATCTTGTCGGGGAATTTCAAAATTCGATTTAGTTCAAAAGTTATCATGCTCTCCGTGAAAAGGCGAAAAATAATCCGAGTAGATATGCGGAAAACGCCGTCAAGAGCTCTCTTTTTAGAATTTTCCAATTCCCCGACATAGTTTGGCAGCTGAGATATCAATTGACATTTGTTTGAAAATTTCAAACAAATCGAATAAATTCCTCTTGAGTGGGAGCTTTTTAAAAACTCTATTTTGGTCGAAAATCGAAAGCGTAGAAAATAGCATTTATAAAAATCTAGCCGTCTGTCGTGCGTGAATCTGAAGCCCCGCCTCTCCAACAATTAGCGAGCTCTTGGCCAATCATTTCTCATCACCGTTCAACTATCTGTCAAGATTTCCCGCCAATGTTGATTTCCGATCAAAGCTACGCGCCGCATGGAGAAATAGCTGGTTGTTCTAGTTTTCTTGTCTGACTTGAAAAATGGGAAAGACAAAAAGACCTTGAAGGACAAAGCCAAGTGAACACCTTGAGATGCCTTGAATGCCAGCGCATAGTTAGTAGAGGAGACAGCGATTTGCAGGCGGCTGAAACAGCACGGCAATAGCGAGATCGTGGTGTTGGTTTCAAGCGATTCGGAGTCACCGTCAGACTTTACGTTTCCATCTACGCTTTCTTGGCCCGGCTTTCTTGGAAACAAATATTCTCTCGGCTGGCTCCTATCAATTCGTCTTTATGTTCAGATGTGTCTGAAAGTGAAAATACGAACCCTTGTCGGGTTTTGCGAGGACTCCTATTTGGCTTTGTAGTCGTATGCATTGTTTGGCCTTGTTTTGCTTTTCAATTTTCTTTGTTTTCCAAGCTAAGGGTATCCTGCTTGCTTTTTGGAAGACATAAGGCCAACAACCGATGGAATTATGGAATCGTGTGTGGAAAAACGTTTCTCAATAAACGTAAACATTTGTATACGAAATAAATTTAATATGCGCTAACTTTCCCACACCGTTGTTACGGGCGAGTGAGCACCTGTCATGTATTTATTGATCTGCTGTCAATCAAACGGAACCTTTTACTTCCGGTCAATAACTTCCTTTTGGTATTTCTACGTCAACATTATTTTTTATTGAACGGACTTTTTGGTATATGAGACACTACTACTAAAACTACATTTGTGTGCGGAAAAAAAATTTGCCCATCTTTTTCGTTTTGAAGGTATCCGGTAACCTTAATCTTTTCATTATCCGCCATGAAACCTATCTTTGAAACAACATGTCCCATAAAGGGGATCTCTTTGCAGCGCAGCTACATCTTGTCCTTGTTTAGCGTTTTCTTCAACTTAAAGCTTTTACTAACCCTCCAGCTTCCCAGTACTTTGGAATACATCGGAGTAGTCTTTTACAATTTGCTCTCTAGTGAGGTGCAGGTGTGTGACGCAATGGGTTAGTGCACGGCACATTGACCAAACGCTCCTGAGTTCGATTCCTGTTCGCGGACCGGCACATCTGTACCGCCGACTCTTCTTCGGTGATCCGAGTAGCTTGTATAACTTTGAAACATGTTGCTGTTAAATTGTTGGCAATATGTTATAACTTTAAAAAATATGTTGAAAAAAATGGAAAAACATATTTTAGTATTTTAAAAATTTGGCTTGGGCGCCGCCATCTTGGATCTGATGACGTCACACGCCCTATTGTTACACAACAACATATCTATTGTTTTTGACATTAGGGACAGCCGTGAAACGTCATACTTTTATCCAATTTAAAAATAAACTGAAATATATTTTCCATTTTTTTCAACTCATTTTTAATTTACAACGTATTGCCAACAATTTAACAACAACGTGTTTAAACAGTCGGGGTTCCTTTAATAGTGATATCTGACGTTGTAGGGGGTAAAGCTTCGTCGGCCTCCTGGGAGAACAGTCACTGACTAAAGTGGTCACCGACGTTAAACAAAAGCTTTATTTATTGATTATTATAATGTGAATGGTTGTTGATGTTGTTTATTCACCTGTACTAACATACATGTTGTTGTGCTGTAGTCTGAAGAGATCCAATTCTTAAATTCTGAGACCCTCTAGTAATGGTACACATTCGTCTCCTTCCACGACAACGAGATCAATTCGATACGTATTGGAGTTCTTCGGGTTCTGTACTTCGAACGTGCACTGTTCAAACGTGCCGTTTAGTTTTCTTTCTTTTGTTTCCCAGTAGTCTGGTAGGTATCAAGTTGCATGTCGCTCCACTATCTAGTTACATTTCAAAGGCGAGTTTTCAACGTGAACCGTAGCGAATAACTTTCTCACGTGTTTCTGATCGCTTACTGAGTGAAGGTTAATTTATTGAGCACCGCACAATGACTTCGTTCTCCGAATCTCCTCGAAAAAACACGGGTGTCGGATTCCTTCGGCACTCGTTCATCACTGCTCCCGAAGAAAAGCCACGTTCAACTAGCACAGGCAGCCCATGAAATAATGCCAAGCTGACGGTACCTCGGATCGTTACATGCTAGGTTAGCTGCAGAAACCGTCTAATTTGACTACTTACAAAGCGAGGAAATAAGCGATGGATCCATTGTAATTCCTGTCCGAGGCCTCGGAACTTCAAAGCAAATTATGTATAAGAAACAGCTTTATTTTCAATTATTCATGTTTATCGCACATTTTCAGATCCAGGTGCGATTCCATTTCTTTCTTTCAGTTCTTCCAATTAGTGGCAAGGTGTGAGATGGAGTTTAGTTGAGTTGGTGGCTTGAGTTGTGTAATTCTAACATTCAAGGAATTTGGTGTGCTGCCTGTTCCACTCGTCGGCTCATCCCTTCATCATGGTCTAAGATGGTATCTGGGGTTCCTCACAGCACTGTACTTGGACCTCTTCATTTTTTAAATGTATGTCAATGATCTTCCAGATAACTTGCTCTCGTTAGTAAAGCTCTCTGCTGACGACAGCATCTTGCTGAAAATGCACTCTAGATCTGCTGAACTCAATTCTGCTGAAGATCGCAAACTACTCCATGATTACTTTCGCACCCTAGAACAAGGCCGGAGCATCGGTCTGGCAGATGAGATTTAAACCTTCAAGTGTCATACCTTAGTAATTACACTGAAGAGGTACGCATTATCCTTCCAAGCTACGTACCATAAGTTAGGAGAATGTACGTTTTGAATGTACGTTTCTTTGGTGTAATGTAGTTATATTCTGAGAGTTATTTCATAAAAGAAATAGAAAACATTTTTGTACCTGTTTCTATAGCTTGAGTTCTAGAAACACTTTTGCAAGTGTGGAAGAGCTCGAAAAAACAGTGGAAACACTCGCCTTTCGAAAACATGGCCTCGGGCTCGTGTTCTCACAGCTATTTATCGTTCTCGTAAAATCCACTCGTATTTCTATAACTCTAGAAACACGGACAATGTTTTCCACTTCTAAAATCTAAATAGAGAAATTAAACAAGATCGCAAAGATTGGTCAGTTAGTGGTCTATAACTTCTTGTATGTACCGCAGAATATAAGCAAACTAAGCTGGTCTTAAATACTTTTGAGCCATATAATAAACACCTTATTCAACTTAAACTCTTACACTCGCTTGCTTGATCCGTGCCGTAAGTTATGGATCCTCGCCAATTCCTCCTTTTATGTGCTTTTGCTCGTTTAATAAGGGGTATATTGGCCATGTAGTCTCTACATTAGTTGCTGTTTAAAACTAGTGGTCTTTCTTATTTGATACATATAGACAGCCAATTAAATAGTTTCTACATTCCATTAAATAATGGCCGGACACAAAAACACAATTTTAATAGTCCTCTTTTGCTCTGACGAAGGGCTAGCAGTTCGAAACGTCAGCTGCTACTCGCTTACCACTGTTTATCTTCCCCCGCCGACGCAGACCAATACTAGTTTTTACAGGAACTAGTTACCCATCGTATTTAACAGAGCTGCACAAACTCAGAGGAAACTAGTTAAGCATTATAGCTTTAGAAATAACAAAGTTAAAGTTAACAAACAAATAAATCAGTCCACAGCCGTTGTAGAAAGTTCATTATTCTTCGAACCTGGAATAGTACTAGCAGTTAATAACTGATCGCGCTTGATGCTTCAGGCTACATTTCACTTTATTTCATGAAGTTGTATAGTGGAAGTCTAAATTGACTTTCTTGAATTAAATATAAGTATAAATGCAATGACAATGTACGTGTACTTTACCAGGAGCCCCTGATAACTAGGAGCGTCCATCCCGCATACTAGGCCTATGTCACAGCGTCCATCCCGCATACTAGGCCTATATCACAGCGTCCATCCCGCATACTAGGCCTATGTCACAGCGTCCATCCCGCATACTGGGCCTATGTCACAGCGTCCATCCCGCATACTGGGCCTATGTCACAGCGTCCATCCCGCATACTGGGCCTATGTCACAGCGTCCATCCCACATACTGGGCCTATGTCACAGCGTCCATCCCACATACTGGGCCTATGTCACAGCGTTCATCCCACATACTGGGCCTATGTCACAGCGTTTTCACAAGTTAGGTTATTTTTAGAACGGTTTCCTACTATTGTTGAGTTGCAATTATTCCTAAGGGAATCAAATCACAAAAGCGTAGCAGCCATGTTGTTTGGTATAACAAAAGTAGCTAATGAGGCATCTTTTGTTCCGCCACGGTGCAACCATTAATTGGCGGGGAAAATAATCTAAAAATAGCCCAACTTGTAAAAACGCTGTGACAACTATATAGGACATATGGACGCTCCTGGTAACGTGCTACTGACTGTACTTGTTACGTAATAATAGACGAAACAACAAACAGATGATATATATATAATAAGCATTATTGTACTAATAACACACAATTATTAATAGCGCACCCGAGCACACACCGTACACATTGTTATATTTTCGTTCATCCGCACTCCCGCCCTCGATCACGTTTCAATGTAACAAAAAAGGAGCTTTTTTTTTTTTCTCTATTTTCAACCTCTATATTATTTCCCTTTTTACAAGCCGTTTTCATATATAACTGGAGCTACGCCCACAGGCTTGCCTATGTGTATATTAATTATTATAATATAACGCAGATAGTACGAGCGCTCTGATTGGCTTATAGACTCACAAAATATATAGTCTATTGTGCCGGTGAGCACAGAAATCGGCACGCCTGCTTGCGTTGTGTCGTAGTTATATCATAAAAGCAATAGACCACCAATAGACCACGCCTTCGGCTTGTGATTTTCAAGCATTTCTTGTGTTCTCCCAACATGTCAAGTGCTTTATTTCGCCAGTAAACACTTTGAAATGTGTTGTCTATTGCTTAATTATAATATAACGCAGATAGTACGAGCACTCTGATTGGCTTATAGACTCAAACAATATATGGTCTATTGTGCCGGTAAACACAGAAATCGGCACGCCTGCTTGCATTGTGTCGTAGTTATATCATAAAAATATTAGACCACACATATCAATGTGTTACTGGCAAAATGAAGCACTTGGGATGTTGGGAGAACACTTGAAATGCTTGAAAATCACGCGCCTTCGACTCGTGCCGGATTTTCAAGCATTTATTGTGTTCTCCCAAAATCCCAAGTGCTTCATTTTGCCAGTAACATATTGATATGTGTGGTCTATTGCTTAATTAGTGATAATTCAGTACGGGATTACTTTGGATATGTACGCTATAAAGTTCGAGGGATTCAGACTGCAATGGACCTTTGCAGGAATGCAATCACGTGGTTGTACTGGTTGCAAAAAATCTTAATTCATATATTTAAAGGCACTTGTACGAGATCGGTAGCGTTATAAGTAAAACCCGTTTGTAAATGCTATTTTCCACCTCCGATCGATTGTCGATCTTTCTAAAACAGCATTTTTAAAGATAGCTTGCCCTCCAGCATCCATGGCAACGCCTTTCCCATGGGGATCACGAGCTCAATTCATTCGTTAACGAAGTATTATATCAGCACGTGACTGTTACATGTAGCTGCAAAATGCCTATTATGTCTCTTAGTTTGAGAAGATACATCCATGCTTGAAATATTAAGGCAGGACTCATGAATATAACATCACTATTTCTCCAGTAAAATTGTAGAACTACTCCTGAACTAAACAAACTACTAACTGACATTCATGACGGGCGCACATGATCTCAGCACATAATGTACATACCAAAGTTTTATCTAGGCTTTTATTCTTTTTTGAAGTACAGCAGCGACCCCAGTTCTTGCATTTCTCATTAATGCTGTCGATAACAAAAAAACAAGCTGCATGTACATACCGCTTAGAAACAGAAACTCGACAGAAAGGAAATCGATCCGTAGCATAAAATGTAGACCAGCTATGGGTCGGCTTCTGCAGGAATGCAATCATGTGGTTCACTGGATGGCAAAAATATGAATTCATTTATTTAATTAAGCAATAGACCACACATTTCAATGTGTTTACTGGCGAAATAAAGCACTTGAGATGTTGGGAGAATACAAGAAATGCTTGAAAATCACAAGCCGAAGGCGTGGTCTATTGGTGATCTATTGCTTTTATGATATAACTATACGACACAACGCAAGCAGGCGTGCCGATTTCTGTGTTTACCGGCACAATAGACCATATATTTTTGAGTCTATAAGCCAATCAGATCGCTCGTACTATCTGGGTTATATTATAATAATTAATAAATACATAGGCAAGCGTGTGGGCGTAGCTCCAGTTATATATGATTACGGCTTGTAAAAAGGGAAACAAGAGAGGTTGAAAATAGAGAAAAACAAACAGAGCTCCTTTTTTGTTACATTGAATCGTGATATGGCAGTGATGGCAAAGACTTGATGCGTTGGAAGTACAAGCAAGTGGCCCGAGTACGATATCGGTACCGTTATTAGTAAAATCTGTTCATAAATTCTATTTTAAATCTCCAGTCGATTGTCGATCTTTCTAAAATAGCGTTTTGAAGTTTGTTTATCGTCCAGTAAAGCCTTTCCAATGGGATTACGAGCGCAATTCATTGGTTATTGAAGTGATGTATCAGCACGTGACTGTTTCCTGCAGAAGGCCTATTGAAATATCTTGTTTTTATTTAAATTACCTTTCACGATGAAGAAAGTCTTTAATCAAGTATCGAGTATAATATTTATCACCATGAGACTCTCCTTGACCGAATTATTGCTATGAAGTCATGCGAAGTTAAATTTCAATATGCAAAAATGGTTTTGGTATTATTATAAAACGAGTATTTATATAGTAAATGTTACTGATAGAGCCATTACAAGTGCATGTCAATTTATGAACCCAACAGGACGGATTTTCATCTCAGCTCGCGTGGCGGAGTAGTGAAACCCTTTCCAGTTGTACCAGTTCACACCGTCAGCATACGAGGAGTGTGCACCGTGATGGTACAAACCGTTCAGGTTAGAGGCATGGCAGTCCTTATACCACCACGCACCCTTAGATATGACTGCACAGTTACCACTGTGACTGTCGTTGTCTTGGTCTTTGGTGGTGAAGGGCGCACCGCGATGAAAAGTGAGTGAATCACCGGCATTTCCTACAATAAATAACAACATAGTGGTAAATATGTAAATACTTGGCCTGCTCAACTTTATCTTGTTAGAGATATGTAGATTGACTATATTGCCACTGCTTGGTTTTTATTTTGTCCAATCAGTGCCATTGTTGGAAATCTTCGAATAGCAGATACCACAGTTGCGTCTACGAATAGCAGTTTCAGCGGTATTGACCCAAACGCCTCACCGGTGTAATGACACAACGCTGCCCTCTTAAACAAACACAACTTATTTATATATAGAGTTTAAATGAGGCGTTTCCGTCAATGCCGCTGAAACTACTATTCGTAGACGCAATTGTAATAGCTGCTACTGAAACGAGACTCTCGAATAAAACTGACAAACAAAGTACCGAGAAGATTTTATGTTTTACATGTAAAGTCAGCCTATAAATACTGGAAATCACATAACAGTTCTTACGGAGCAGCATTGTGCGCCATTTCTTGATTAAAATTAAAATCCTATAAACCGTTAGATGGAATATTTTCCTTCGATTGATAAGTTCGATCTTTGACTTGGCCGTCTTAATATCACTATTAATACTCATAGAACTAATCCCTAGACTAACCGAGGGTGAAATTACCACAACAATACTCCCTCGAACTCCGATTACTCCCCGCGGCTTCTCCTCCTGAATCAAACGCAATCAGAAGAGCTTGATGGATTAAAGATTTAGGGGAAAACCTGTGGCCAAATAACCATGAAATAAAATGTTATTTTTGCATTCTACTATTTATCGTATTAATTTCGATTAAAATTACTTAGATTGTGAATTGAAAACAAAAAAATTTGTAAGCGCTGCTTCGAATGTCGTTCGAAATCCTCTTTAGTGTAACCAGAATCAAAACTGACGGAATGAAAGAAGCGAAGGTGACTCTGTGTGAGCTTGTGTGCATGGTTCTATTTTGAAAACATCTCCTTACAACATTCCCCGGAAAGTAAAACTCAGAAGACAAGAACATTTTTTTCGCGAACTACCTTTAATTCGAGTGAGATAGGATATTGAGTGCAAGGTAAGAGGTAAAAGCTCGAGTTTGAAATTTTGTCTTTGTTGCAGATGGTTTTGTGAGAAAGATGTCGAAAAATGTAGCACTGAACTTCAACGTGTCTTTTCCATATAGTTTTTCATGAAATAGAAAGGAGAAAGCTAAAAGCCCTCTGGCTCTGAATTATTCAAGTCCAAGATAATACGTTAAAAATAATAACAATTCACAGGCTGCTATTATACATACAAGTGACCTTCGCACTTAGTTGAGCGAACGCTTAAGGTTCTAAGCTTAATTATTTCTATACAGAGTTCCCAGAAGTTTAATTTCGTTCGAGATTTACAACAATAGTCCAGCACGAGTACAATTATAGTACAATACTAAGCTAGATTTTAGATGGTGAATTGCCGGATACGAAAACCCGGGATAAAAACCTCCCGGTTGAGGAAAAACCCGGAAACGTATTATCTTAACCAATGCAAATTCACCTCTACCTCTGGAGTCAAAAGGTAAAAATATAATATTTATATACCTTTAAAAGCAATATTGCAAATGGGAAAAAAAGAACCCCGCTAAAAACTATGAAAACTAGTTGGCGTCAAGTGGTGAGACCAGATAAGGAGTTGGTTTAATTGACTTCTATAGAAACATTGTTAAGCACGCAAAACTGAAAAATCTGGAAGGCGAAGTCATGTAAACGTAGTGATGTACTACTTTTCCTGGAGATCACTGAATAGCCGGCAGGACGACACGAATTTTTACCAAAAATACAATAGCATACAACACAATACAATTTGGTAGCAATTCGTGTCGTCCTACATGAAGGGACGGCCGAATAGCCGCGTTCATATTATCCGTAAAAACCTTGACAGTTTTACCTTGTATAAGTGTCCTAAAACACTTTAGCCCGTATAAAATGGTCAACAATTCTCTGGCATTGCTGTCGAATGTTACTTGCAAGTAAGAGAACGCTTGAAAATACAATTGCAATTTCACGCACAATGCATGCATGAGTCCACGCACAATGCATGCATGACCGCCGCATGCCAACCCTCTGGCGTCCGAATGCATAATAACAACTGGTGGTGAATACTGAATAAGGGCCCTTCGGTTGAAATTGGAACAATTTCTCAACCAAATTCAATTTCATCCAAACACTGCGGAAAAAATAATAATAGGAAGACAAATCAAACGGGGTATCCCAGGAATCCCGAAAACGGACAACAGACTGCAAAGTAACATTGCCTACACCAGATGTTAATGAAACAATCCTGACATCCTGTTAACAACTGCAGCAAAGAAACGCGGAGAAACGCAATGCAACCTATTCTTCAAAGATTGCAACGACTCAAAAACGTTTGTCAAGCCTAGCCTTCGGGATAGCGATAAAGCCGTCACGAAGGTTCCAAACTAAACCTAACCATTACAAAAACTCGAAGTAGGACCCCAAAGAGATTTGGTACTGTTAGCCACGATGCCGGTGTCACAGCGATTTGCCCTCCCCCCCCCCCTCCCCCGCGGGCGAAATCGCTAGTGAATTATACTCGTAATTCTTATTGAAATCGCCCTGCCTCAGAAAATAGAGGCAGTACATATCAACGCACTGAATAAAAAGTGTTTTTTTTATAAATCGGGGAGCGAATTCACGGGGGTGAAACAGACAAACGTTAGGTAAATCTTTCTCACAATCCACTCCATCGTACAAATGCAAAACAAAGAGGAAACCTTGAGCTCTCCTATGTCCAACAAGTGGACGAAATAATTTAGTAAATAAATTAGGAGCCGATGACGTACATTGAAACAGAAAAATCTAGAAACCGAATTAAAAGGCCACGAAAAACCCAATCGAAATGATGATACCCAGACTTCATGTCGAAATTGAACAAAAAACCACTTGGAACTGCATACTGCATAAATACCTTCCAGTCTTCCATTTAAACCTAGCCTTAGGTATACATTTATCAACATGCCTTAATCAAGAATTGACTCTTCTTAATATTTATGCGCATATAATTAGCTACTCGTAAACGAGGCTATCCCCGTATCGTTGCTTAGCTGAAAAGCAAAATGGCGTCGCGGACGGGAAATTGCTGTGTTCCTCTATGTGTTGGAGTCAAAAGAAAAAAATCCTGAATCGTCCTTTCGAACTCGGATACACGTTACGACATCCTCGATGCGGTGATAGCCTCGTTTTAGAGTAGTGAATTAGATATGCGCATAAATATTAAGAAGAGTGAATAAGTGCATTGACAACAGTTGGAGGGGTGAAAACCTCAGTAATTAAACCGAGTTCATAAATATCCGAAATAGCTTGTGAAACAAAAACGGAATTTGTTCTGGCAGACTTATTGTTCTTAAAATGAACGCTGACAGGAAAGCTCTCAAAGGGAATAGAATACCCATATTTAATGACATTCAAAACCCACTGTGGCGCACCTATGTCAATTATCCAAGATTCAAGATTCTTTATTGCACACTATTTACAAATTACAAATTATTTAATTACAGTTGCATGTAGATGTTTTATATAAGAAAAAAAAGAAAAGGGAAATAAATTATTAAATGTCTTTGAGGAAATGTGTGTAGTGGTCAAAGGAGCATGAAGCTTTCGAGTTGACCACTACCACGAGAATTAACAATTAAATGAGGACAGTATAAGTATATTAAAAACATACTAATAGAGTTACGACAAAAGGAATAAATATACATTACAATGATATTGGGTTGTTTAAGTATTATTATAAGTATATTGAAAAATATAATAAACTAATTACAATTGATCACAGCTAGTGCAGGTGCTAATATAGTGTGGGATAATTATACATTACAATTGGATTTGTATACATCAGGTCTGACTATCAAATAAAAAAAAACTTTAAACTGTTTGTTTTAAGCTCTCAGTGTGTTTTAGGCATTTAAAATGTTTGGGTATTTTGTCCCATATCCTAGAAGCTATAGATTTAAATGTTGATAAACCATAATTTGTTCTGGAAGCTGGTCTATACAGGTTTTGGTTAGCAGCATATCTTGTGTTATGTTTGTGAATATCAGTAGCAGATATAATTAAATCAAGAAAGACAACTGGAATATGCGTTTTAACATATTTTATTTTATTTTATTATCCAAAACTGAATATGAGCTTGTAAATAATCTTTAACAACAGAGACTGCATAACTCTGCTCATACTCATACAAATTATTCCTAAAGAAATCAAGCAACTGATCACTACACTTATCCGACATTAAAGCGTCCAATTCTTGCTCAACAGGATAAAAGCTGGTAAGCTTGGGAGTCTCTTGGGAGAGACTCCCAAGCTGTTGTCGCTTGGGAGACCCACGAAGCCGGTAAGCAGTATCCTTCAACAAGACTGGGACATGTAGAATCCGGACTGTGATCAGAGGATTTAAGGGTAGGCACTTGGCGTGGCACTACTGGTATTTCCGACAGGCATGGATCTCGCGAGGGGAACCGGGCATTCGCGCCACCAGTGACCTAGGTTGCCAAAGAAACGGCATGATCCTCTAAACTGCTCTTGAACCCTGAACTGCGAAGCAAAGGGTTGCCTGAACTGCCGAAGCTGCCCTTGTTGCCAGTACGGAGAATACTGCGAATCTCTGCCTTGAAACCGTTCCATATTTCGCTTGGTTTTAAAACGACTCCGTTCCCGTGAATCTTCTTTTTCAGCCGCCCGAATTTTCTTGTCGTCGTTGGCGCTAACTAGGGCTACAGCGTTACTTTCGTAATGTTTAAACGGTTAGCCATCTTGCTTCAGAAGAATCTGAGCGATCCTGATTTTTCGAATCCGTTCGTTGATCAGCTCCATGCACTGCCTCTTGAATTAAACTATCATTATCCTCAATCTGAGTAGCAGTCAAACCTCTTCGAAAAACCACTGCGATGAACAACCCAAAAACTATGAAAACTGGTTGGGGAGTGGTTTTTATGTCCTGGAGGTGACAATGCCAAACATACCAGCGAAATTGTGTCACCCATAGGAAATACATTTCTGTGTTTTACATGTTGTATAAATAACAAAGAAGCATTTTGATTTCTATAATCAGCGAAGAAAAATACACGTTGGACAGTGAAGAATAATTCAGTCCCGGGTTGTTAGCAAATTTGAAGGTTGTTGTTAGGCTCGTGCATGAACGCGTTGTATTCTTGTCAAAACATATTTGCCAGTTTAGCTGATAAAAAAAATTGTCAAAGTTTGGTCACACTTCCTTATTGTTGTTTGCCAATTCACACGTGATTCAGGTGCCAACTCTACAGCGAAATGGCCGATAATTTCTATATCTATAGACTCTAATACAAACACGGCTTAATTTCAGTCCATTAGTAAGAGCCCCAGTTTTCTCTGGATTATTTTATAAAAGACATTTCAATCTTACCTGAATATGTTCCCAGATTCAGTCGGTACTTGTTATTCTCGCTTGACACCGCGAAGTAGTCATACTCTGCGTACGAGCTTTTACCAGATGTGTCTTCCAGCTCAACACGAAGCCTGTTTCGAGTCTGGTTAGTCAAACGGTAGATCTTGTCCAGTCCCAACCAGAACTCGCCTGTCAGGTTTCCGAAGCCTGTTTTGTAGTCTGACCAGCCTCGGTAAAAGTCGACTGATCCGTCTTGTCTCTTCTGGAATACTGTCCACCCACCGCCTGAGGATGTCTGGTCACAGTACACCTGATAAGTTAGGATATTTGTTTATATAGTTTTCATGAGAAAGGATTTAAGTTATAGCGGAAACAGGAATTACAGGAATTACGTGCCATTCTCGAATTTTGTCTCAACGAAGAAATCGTGGTTTGACATGATATACATCAATCAAATTCTATAAACGCGTGAATTTATAACTTCCAGTAAAAAAAACATCTCAAGAGCAAGTAGTTTTTAAATTCACTCAGACAGCCGAGTCTTAGCGCTCCCCGCGAATGAGACGTCTGGGCAACGAGCCAGAAAATTCCATACTGATGACGTAGCAGATAGCCGTTTCACGCTGCATAAATTAAGTGCAAGCTCAGAAGCCGAATGCGAATAACATAGTTCTTTTCAATGTATATAACTACCGAGGCAGCTGTTTCTTTGTCCGATACAAATGAGAATCGCTGTAAGCACGTATGATTTCTAATAAATGGCGCATCTCAATACTTATAGGCCCAAGTCGCACTAGAGGAAAGTTTTGTTTGTCAGTACTGGCCAGATATAACTAAAATTGGCCAGTGACAAAAAGGGTTGGTCGCATTAGACAACAGAATAGTCCAGCATGCAAACACCACATCATATCGCCTTTCGACATTACTGTTTACTGTTTGTGTAGCGCATTGCATTACATAGTATTGTTGATGGAGTTTGTTCGCCCGAGAATATTTTTAATGCTTGGTCGACAATAGAGTAGTACAGGTTTTTATTGCGTTGACAGATTTTTATCATAAGTAAACAGTGTTGTTCCATAGTGCGACTTGGCCATTCCAACAGAATGAAAGTTTCTGTTTCAGCCACTTTACCTTAAATAGTCCCAGACCATCAGGATCCACAGTGTACGCACCACTTATATTTCCTCCCCACTTAAGGACGTCGCCACAGTTCTTGGGAACTGAATTACATTCAATCAATCAATCAGATAATCAATCTTAATTTATTTACGGTAGCTAGTACATTCACATCAATGGTTTACAGGTAGGCCGTGTTCTTAAAAATCTAAATTGTTACATTATCCCGTTTAAGTTTGAAAAACTAGTAAAAAGTATTTTTGTGATATTATTTAACCTATGGCTAAAGTGTCACGGTCAGCGGTCTTTATATTTGCCGTCCGGGCCGAAAACAATTATTTTGAGCAATTTATATATTAACTGACGAACCTCGCGCACATGGTTAAAATCTAAGTAAATCAGTTTGCAGAAATAACTAACACACTGTGTAGAGACATACTTAGTCTTCAAGGAAAATATTGCATATCATTTCAATCAAGCATTGAGGGAGGAGGCTTTAGCAGTTTATAGCCAATTAACAGCCACCAATCGAACGATGACTCCAGGCATGCGCAACACCATGACATAGCCCCTTTACCAATGAATAATATTATTAATCTAATACATAATTACTACTAAATTCAGCTTATATTATCTCAATTGCATTACTTCTTCCATTAAATGTCAATTACTGCTTTACACTGTATACCACACAGCAAAATGTGCTACGAATGCTCAAATGAATGCCATAACCACATAAAATACATCGACATATAGCCACATAAGCATCGCACCCAATGATATAATGCCTTTACACAAATTAAAGATAATTACAGTTTTATACCCAGATGCATCCCCTTGTATGTAAACCTATAAGTCAGGAAATCAAAATTTTCACATTAGTTAAACATTTTTGATCAGGATTATTTACACTGTCCAGATCATTGCATCAATCTTTCAGCCTTTTGTGTTACAACAGCCTTTCTCTTACAAAGGTCGAACGCACTTTGATAATCTCTGACTATTTCTAGTATATATTACTTCATCGCCAGAAATAAGTGACACGAGCGGTTGCGCAATAACCAAGTTCCGGCTCAGACGTGACTGAATGGAGTTGATAACATTACAAGCGAACTAAGGGGTGAAATCGCTAAATTACAATTTCTCACTTCCCTACATACAAAATTCAAAATGTCTATGCAGGGTATGATTCTACAATCTATAGTACGTACAGCTGCCTAATAGTTAGCAATCTGCTCGTGAAATTCGTATTAATATTTTACGAACGAAGTACAGGCATTGAAATTTCAATTAATTTACAGAAGCTACAGTGCGAATAAGCGAAAAAACACCATACTACAAGTTTATAGTTTGGATATTGAGTGGGAATTTACGCTGTTTGGAAAAATGTCTACTCCTCACCTCTCGAACGAAGACTCGATCTTCGCATTAAGCATCCTCCAAAGTGGCTGCAAAGTTCTTTCATATTAATGTGTTGCAGTTGAATAAAGGATCTAGAAGTGAGCCATCAGAATCCTCCATCTTTGTACGCTAAATCCCGTAAAATTGACTGTCTTGAGACCATAATATCTCTGGCCACGAGCGTCTAAAACGCCATGAAAACATACCTATGGACAGCTTGTTATCTCCTTGTGAAACTGCAATGTATTTGTAACTGACCAGCAGTTATTCAAATGAATTGTTCCTTTTCTAAAATAGGACCTAACCGGACCTATAGAGAAGAGTCTGCGATACCAATTGTGGTCAGCGGTATCTCCATTCACGACCGTGTCGGAGCCAGTAAACAACAATGTTTTTAGTATTGAAGGCGGCTCTAATAGCGTAAACATAGAGGAAAAGTATAAATAAAACTGAGAAAGGAGAAAAAGAAGTAAAACAATTTTTTTATGTCCAGTGTAGGAGTCGAACTCCGGTCGCAGGATTCAAAAGTGCAGCCGCTGGCCATTGCTGAATGTCACTTATTTCTGGCGATGTTGTCTAGGATTTTGGAGAATATAGGAAGAATTGATATGGGTCTATAATTGGAAAAGAGCTTACGGTCATCTGTTTTGTAGACTGGTGTGACGAAGGCTGTTTTCAGTTGGTCAAGGACCTAGCTTATCCACTTCCATAGATTTGTTAAATATGTTAGTTAATATAGGTGCTAGAGGGCTTGCTAATTGTTTTATTACAAAAGGATTAATAGAGTTCAATCCAGTTGATTTGTTGGGATTAATGTCAGAAATAAGTATTGTGATTTCACTTTCATCCGTTTGATAGAAAACAAAAGACTGAGGTTTAGAACCCACTAAATATTGATTAATAGTCCAGGCATGGGATTTTATTGGCCAGATTAGTACCAATATTGGTGAAATAATTATTGAAAGCATTAGAAATAAGTTTGGATCAGAAAGTTCTGAGTTGTTGTGATTAAAGGTATCTGTATAGTTAGATCGGGTTTTAGGCTTGTTTATGAGAACTTTAAGAATTTTCCAGGTAAACTTGTGATCATGCATTTTTAGCAAGTTCTAGTTTCTCAGTATAGTGGTGTTTCTTGCCAATTTTTAATAGATGGTTTAATTTATTTCGATATGCTTTAATTTATGCTCACTAGCATCAGGTTTCTTCAATAATTTTTTAAAATTGATCTTATTAACCCCTTTGTTATCCATGGTTTCCGAGCTTGATTTTCGTAGACTTTGATCTGCTATAATGCAAATTAAAACTTCGATCGTATAATGCTTTAAATTTGTCGAGGAAAATATTATAGGAAGTGTTAGGATCAGGGGATTCAAAAACAACACTCAGATTATGGAGTTCGTAAATATACAATGTTATCTGTGTTGATTTGTCTGATAGTAACATATTATTTCTCACCACAGTTCATTAGTTGATTTAGCTTTAAGTCAGAAATATGGAATATAGGTACGTGGTCGGATATGTCAGTAATTAGGATATAAGAATTGGAGGAATGTTCATAGTTATTGGTAAAGCAATTTTCAATGAGTGTTGCAGTATGGCAGGTTATTCTAGTTTGTTTGTATATTGTTGGACAAAGACAGTAAGATATCATGGTCTCGCAAAATTCCTTTGTTATTGGACTGGTTTCGAGGTTCAGTAAGTTTATGTTAAAGTCACCCTTAATATCATTCAATTCGTTGGATCTATTTAACTTGTTATGTGTTTTATCAATGTATTCATTGAATAAGTTGAAATTGCTATTAGGAGGTCTGTAGATAATGGCAACTATTATATTAGTTTTATTGATATGTAGTTCTACAAAATGGATTGGCAGACATTGATCCGTTAGGGTTTACGGCACCCGTGACGTTAGCTGCTCGAAGCTTGATTCAGGACTTGTGGAAGGCCCAGGTTGACTGGGATCACCCACTGGATGATCACTTCCTGGAGAGATGGCGCTCATGGAATGCCCAACTGCCATCCTTGTCAGAGTTACGCATCCCACGATGCTATTTCCTACCGGACACTGACATCTCTCAATGCAAAGTGAAACTGCACTTCTTTTCTGATGCCTCTGAAGTCGGTTACGGTACTTTATCATACCTTCGCATCGAGTACCCTGACCATCATATACATTGCGCTTTCGTGATGGGTAAGGCAAAGAGTGCACCCGTTAAGTTCACGAGTATCCCGAGGCTGGAGTTGCAAGCAGCTGTTCTGTCGACACGCTTGAATAAGATGTTACGAGAAGAACTCGATTTAAACATTGATAAGACATTTTACTTGGCTGACAGTGAAATAGTACTCCACTACCTGAAGAATGAGAAGCGTCGCTTCCAAACCTATGTTGCCAACAGGGTCGGAGAGATAAAGGAAAACTCGCTTGTGGAATACTGGCATCATGTACCTGGTGTCCTGAATCCAGCTGACGATGTGTCACGAGGCTTGAGCCCGTCGTTACTGAATGCTGACCACCGCTGGCTGCATGGACCAGAATTTCTGTGGCAACCGGTATCATGTTGGCCGAACGACAAACGCGGAGAAATTCCTGAGGAGCAGATGGAACTGAAGAAAGAAACGCACGTCCGCTGTGCAGACGTGAGCACTGACCCTGACATGAGAAGGGAAAAGGATCGACACCCGAAGCTGTTAATACATCTAGTTCCTTAGAATCTCCCATACAAAGACTGATCAGCAGCTCTTCGGACTGGATTCGCCTTAGACGCAGAGTAGCTTGGATCATCCACTTTGTCCAGTTTATCCGCGATCGCAATACTGGCCGCGTTGGTCGACTGACCATTGAAGATTATGACGCTGCAACATTGTCCATCGCAAGGATTGTCCAGCGCTCGACATATGGGCAAGAACTTAAGGACTTGAAGAAACAAGGCACAGTCAGATCTTCCAGCAATATCGCTGCGTTAAACCCGGCATTGGATGGCCAGGACGTGTTGAGAGTGAGTGGTCGAATTCAAGCGCTGGCAGTTGCTCAAAGAGCAGAACAGCAGATCATTATGCCAAGGAATCATTCTGTTGCGTCGCTAATCGTCCGGCATCTACACCACCTCATCGGGCATTTGGGACGCGAACATCTGATAGCAGCACTGCGAGAGAAATTCTGGATCCCCCAAGCCCGTGTGCTAGTTCGTTCAGTTCTTAATCAATGTCTTACCTGCAAGAGGCTTAAAGCCAAGCCGATGACACAACAGATGGCTCCCTTACCCAAGGGACGGCTGATGGCATACGAACCCCCTTTCTCCTACACAGGCATGGACTTGTTTGGCCCTCTTTATGTCAAACATTGAAGAGGGACAGTGAAACGCTGGTGCTGTTTATTTACCTGTCTGACTACCCGTAGTGTACACCTAGAAGTAGCGACCTCTATGGACACTGACGATTTTATCATGTGCCTGCGACGATTCATGAACCGTAGAAGCGAAATAACGGAACTAAGATGTGATAATGGATCAAATTCTGTCGGTTGAGAACGAGAGTTGAGGGAAAGCCTCAAACAGTGGAACCAGGAGCAAATAGAGCGCGAGCTCATCCAACGCGGTTGTAAATGGATCTTCCAACCTCCCACTGCATCGACTATGTCGGGAATATGGGAACGAACGAACTCCAGGAGTCTGTTCTGGGCACAATTTCAGTTTATAATTCATCGAATTTATGTATTTGTTTATTCGTTCTAGTTTTCACCGTACGCTTGTATCCGCTGTCGTTATCAAGATAAAGGAGTGAAATTTATAGTGCGACGAGTTGAACATATCTGTGCCCTGGTTCGGGCTTCACAGACTGATAGATACGCTGAAGATATGTGTTAAAGGCTCTGCTACGGTTGAGACGTAATGTTTCAAAAGTTTAGCCGGGATGTCGTCTAGTCCACTAGCCTTATTTGTGGCAATCCCTTTATGTAGGACGACACGATTTTTTACCAAAAATACAATAGAATACAACACAATACAATTACCCGATATCATTATGACGTCACGGCTTGTTTATGAGGGGGACAGAACCGACTTGAACAATAGAATTTTGAACTAAATCTGCTTTGCTGAGGAAAATTTAACTTCGAATTGTCTGGTTTCCAGATATCAGCTGTATCAATGTTTATCCCACATTATTTACCGTATTTGGTGGCTGTTACCGCTATTCTACGTTCTACAAAATGCATTTGATAGCGATTTCCCTTGTGTTGTTGCTGTTTTGTCCCCCTCCCACGACCGTGATCCTTAGCGTTTAAACAATAGATTGTTTTGATGTGACGTCATAATGATATAGGTCAATTTAATACAACAATAGAACGCAACACAATACAATACAATAGAATACAATTTGGTAGCAATTCGTGTCGTCCTACATGAAGGGATGGCCTTATTTGTTGGTAGTTTTTGGATGAGATTTTAAATATCGTTGATGTTAAATTACTTAAGGTCAAACTCCGAATCTGTTGGTTTAATATAATGTTCAAAGTTTACAGTATAATTAGGAATTTGCGACTCCAGTTTGGGACCGACCTCTACGAAATGTTTGTTAAAAACATTGCTTATTTCTTTTGGGTTCAGAACTTCGGATTTATCTCCTATAACAGACATAGGCTGCCCAGTTGTTTTGTTTTTCTTAGAGAGAATAGTATTGATTCCTCTCCAAGTCTCACGCATTTTGCCTTGATTTTCTAGGAAGTATGTCTCATAATAGGATACTTTACTTTGTTTGATGACAGTGTTTAATTGGGATGTACGCATTACAATTAGCTACGTCGTTAGTTATAATAGATGTTCTTTTTAGTCTAGCTGTCTCTTGTATGCATGAGATCTTTTAATGGAGTTGTTAGCCACGGAGCGAAGGAATTTCGTATCGTTCTTCTTTTGGTTGGCGCATGCCAGTCAACTATTTCCAAGAACATGTTTTTTCATGCGGTATTTGGGTCATCAGTAGACGTACTTTTATCCCACGGGACTAGTTTGATATCTCGTGCGAATAATGCAGAATCAAAGTGTTTATATAGTTACGTGACTCGACATATCTAGGAGTGCTCTTAGGTGATACCAGCTTTCTGGCTGCATAAACAACAATATGATCGCTTATACCAATATGCGAAACCCCAGGATATTTGTATTTGGCAGGTTCATTGGTAAAAAAAATCAATGGTAGTAGATGTACTGGGAGTAATGCGCGTGGGTTCGTTAATTAGCTGCGAGTATTGATACAATTCGCATAATTCAACTAGGGTTTTAGTGCATTGATATAGTGGATATGATGCAATATTACAGTTGAAATATCCTATTATAGTTGATTCGATATTCTCCGTTTCGATCTTATTGAGAAGTACCTCCAAATTGTCAAACAACTGTATGGGGGAGTTTGGCGGCCTGTACCAAGTACTAATGAGAAAAGATTTTACTTTAGTCTTCCTAATCTCAACGCATATTACTTCTAGATTGTCAACTTGTAGATCTGTTCTGTTAATAACATTAATTGTGTTTCTCAAATAGATTGCAACTCCACCGCCTATTCTGTCGCGGTCTTAGGTCTTAGGTTGTTTACTTCTAAATAGCTTTCGCTAATCCAAGAAGGTTAATAAAATAACTAAATAATTATGTATATAATCGTGTACGATCAATCTCGACAAATGCCACCCCCACATACACACATACATACCACGTCCGCCCTCTAAATTTATCAACAGTAGAGGGACAACGGATGAATACGCACACACAAGGAACAACATTCCAGAGACCGACCGTATATGCATATAGAGGCATTAGGTAACATAACCCAAGGTCCATCAATAGTGCCTAAAAGACAATGTTAAATAATGAATCTCTCAAAGTACTTGGGTGTTGCAGGTGCATAAAAGGGTGCATAAATCACTGGATGAAAAGAAAAGAAAACGGATTAACCAGGGGTCACAGATGCGGCGCAAATGCAGTATCCACTCAAATGAGCAAATACGCATTCACAGCAAACTCACCACTCCTGCCTCCCCTAGTAAATCCATCTTCCCATACAGTGAATAATTGTAGGTGCAGGTGCAAACAAACAAATTACTATGCAATATCTACAGTCTCTTCAAGTAAGATGGGCATGTCATTTCCACACCCTTACACCTCGTGGGAAAAAGGAGCAGGAAAAAGGTGCTTAGTAACATAGAGTAGCCATCTATTTGGTATTCCGAGTAAACTACGGTTTGGTCTAGTCTAGTTTCGTTAATGACTAGCACATCAAGGTAGTTTGAGGTCATGTGAACGCGCAGTTCATCAATGTGTTTGATTAGACTTGCTATGTTTAAAACGGCAATTTTAAAACCTTAGCTTTAGTTTTGGTATTCCGAGTTGAAAATTCGGTAAGACGTTTCTAGGGCGCAACAAGCTTGGATTGGTTGAGTTACATGAGCTACTAGAAACATTGGCTACTGAAGGAGGTTCATACTCTGATGAGAGGCTTTCTATGTTCGAAATATTTTGGGTTTCTGAAGTGTTAATATTGCTAGCTAATGCGGAATTTCCTAAATGATATATAGTGCTACTATTAGTTGATTCTAGAACGTTGTCTAGATCAGTTCAATTTTCTTCGATGTGTGCAATAAAGTTTAAAAAACAAACATATATTTTTAATTTTCGTCATAGTGGCACTTTAAGAACAAGTTTTTCACATGTAAATTACTTACGGGTACAGTTTGTACCGATCCACTTATATCCTGAAGGACAGGAACAATCATACGATCCTTTGGTGTTAGTACAGGTGGAGTTTGCGGGGCATTGGTGGCTTCTTGAGACGCATTCATCGATGTCTAAATATATAACAGAATCCGTGATTTCACTAATACTGCTTTTATGTGTGCGAGATACATGACATACATGACTTACATAAGTAACTTACCGGTACAGTTTGCACCGATCCACTTATATCCAGAAGGACAGGAACAATCATACGATCCTTTGGTGTTAGTGCAGGTGGAGTTTGCGGGGCATTGGTGTGTTCCTGAGACGCATTCATCGATGTCTAAATATATCAGAATCAATGGAATTATTACTGAGACTGCATTTAAGGACAAAACCAATCATTTCAATGAAATGACTATCGAGAAGATTGACGAGTCGTTCACATATAAGGCTCTTACCAGTACAGGCATTAACGGCATTTCAAGATTACTGGAATTTACCTGATTTACCATAAGCCCCATATATTTTTATAGTATTCTGTTTAATGACACGATTGGTGCTGGTTCCTCTGATTAGTCGTCAATCGCAAGAGTAGAAGGAATATTAAGCAGCGCAATGTTTATACCTGTCAATATTATTCATCCTCGTCACGCGACCGCCATATTCGATTGAAAACGAGGATGGGGATAATCACTTTGGCGAGACAGATTGTACAAGGAAATGTATGGGCGAGTTTTGCAGGTATGGTAAGTTTGATTTAATATTTCCTTTTCTGTTCAATTAATAAATCGCCACAAAACTGTATGTGCCGATAGGAGCATACAGTGTTACAAGATTCGTACGAACTTTTATGGGATTCGAACAAATTTTAGGTAGTTGAGATTGTTTGTACCGATGCTCAGGGAATCATATTCACAAAGAGTCGCGGAAAAGTCGGGAATCAAGATCGTACGCCTGTGATTTTATTATTTCATATTTACAGACAAATACGGCGTAAGTCAAATATTTCCCTGAGTATCGACACAAAAACATCCTATACGCTTTAAAATACCATCGAATCCCTTTAAAGTTTATATAATTATTTTAATACTTTTTTCCTATCAGCACAGAAAGTTTGGTTGCGATAATTGTACAGAAAAGGAAATATGGCTGGGAAACTTGTCCATACATTATCTTGTCAACTGTGTCTCGCCAAAGAGATTATGCCCGTGCACCCTCGATTTCAATCCAAGATGGTGGCCGCGTGATAGGATGAACAAGCTAACCTTCCAGGGTCATGTCACACACTACATGTAACGGCTTGTTAGAGTTCTCTGAGTCAATCCAGTATTGACCGGTTTTAGAGCCAGGATTGCTCAACTTGATCTCCTTACATGTATTACCAGGAAGTTCAGGAATGGAACCCAACGGGACTACGGATCGTAACGATGACAACATTGTGAGGGCATGTATTGAAAGGGTGAACGTGAGATATGAATGAAGTGAGTTCCTGACTATTTCCTATGATATTTTGGCAAAACAACATATTTTATATATTACCTAAATTTATAGTTAAGTTAAGTATCTTGATTAACGTTATTTACATCTGTTATTTCTGTAATGCCATTTTTATACATATATTTCTGTAATGTAATGTACTATGCAGGGCCACTCTGGATACCAGCCTACGAGCTGAATGGGCCACCCAGTGAAAATAAAGTATACTTACTTACTTAAAAGGAATTAATTACCAATCAAACTAAATCGGGAAACAATTATTTGAAACTATTAAGTACTATTTACAATATGACTGGTGATGTTGTATCGGATTTACAATGGCGAGCCGTTTCGGCGAGCCATTGTAGATCCGATACAACATTGCCACGAATATTGTAATGGCTAATTTTTTCTTCTATTGTATTTACTACAACAGCTCCTTTTACATGGTTTTGCATAGGTTTTGGAATGTACTTCTGATATTCTTTTGTTCTATAGAATTTACTTAACCGCTCCTTTTACATGGTTTTGAATAGTCAGCTGATTGCATTATGAAGACATTTCAATAGTTCATAACAGTCATATGTAATACAGAAATAATGAACTGGCTATTGTTTTGAACTGCAGCAGAAACATTGCAGTGAAATTTATTCATTCGATGCTTTGAACGAAGGGGTGTCAATCGTAAGCCGAAAAACGTTGTGGAAGAGCAATCTTGGTTAAAGGAAACCGTACTTAGAAATACAAGAAACGCAAGCAAGTGGAGCGTCAACATTTTCAAAGAATGGCAGAGATTTAGAGAGAACAAAGTAACGAGAAATGAGTCCATTGGGTTTCCATGCAGGAATATCGAAGACATAGAGGACCTCACTGTCAATCTCACAGACATGTCCCCGAATACACTTAACTTTTGGATGACGTGGAAAGCGCTATCCTCCGAAAACACTTTATGGAATTGTGTGTGGCATTAATAAACACATTCAAGAGACGAAACAGGAAAAATCCGTAAATCTTCTAAACAAGAGTGATCTAAGGTTATTTTTATTTTTATATATCCATTATATTTTTCTGACATGAGCCGGTAAAGCTAGGTAATGCCCTTTGTAAAATATACTGAATAATCTATTTTGAAGCTAGTGATTTTGCGTTTGAGTTATCAGATGACGGTTTAGCTAGCATTTTTTTGCCATCTTCTAGTAATTTTGACTTTACTGGTAATTTTCAGAATAATGCTAGTTTTGAAGCTAGTGTTTTTGCGTTTGAGTTATCAGATGACGCTTTAGCTAGCTTTGATTTGCCATCTTCTAGTCATTTTGAGTTTGATGTGTCCGACGAAGTGTTAGCTAGTTTGAATTTACCGACATCTTCTACCACTGTAAAAAGTATTGCTAGTAATGCAGTCTATAATAATTGCACTATTAATTTCAATGTAAAGTAGACTATTGGTAGTGTGTTAAATGAAATGGTTTTCATTGTGAATTATAGTATTTATGAGCTGAAATTTCTGAAGTTTAGTTAATATCATATCTGAATAGTTAATAGATCTATTAGTATTCTGTATTTTTTTTTGGAATACTAATATATATATATTAGTATTACAAAAAAATTACAGAATACTAATAGATCTATTAACCATTGTATTAACTCATCAACCCTTCTTTCCCTGCTGAATATTCAAGCCCTCCCCGTTCTTTTAGTTTGATGGGACTTGTATCCAGTTTATATGGCAATGCATGTGACCAGAATAGTGCTTTCAGATTGGATAGCTGCTGTATGAATTATTAATGATATTATAAGGTTACTGGATGCCTTCAAAACGAATAAGATGGAAAAATGTTTTTCGAACAGAAATGTAGTTTTAGTAGCAGTGTTTGATATACTAAAAACTCAAATTAAAAAAATGATATCGACGGAGAAATACCAAAATGAAGTTTTTAACCGGAAGTAAAATGTTCTGTTTGATTGACAGCAGAGCAATTAACACATGACAAGTGCTCACTCGCCCGTATCGAAAGTGTGGGGAAAGCTAGCGCATAAATTCATTTCATATATCAATGTTTACGTTTATTGAGAAAAGGTTTTCCACACACGATTCCGTAATTCCATCGGTTGTTGGCCTTATGTCTTCCAAAAAGCAGGCAGGATGCCCTTAGCTTGGAAAACAAAGAAAATTGAAAAGCAAAACAAGGCCAAACAATGCATACGACTACAAGCCAAATAGAAGTCTTCGCAAAACCTGACAAGGGTTCGTATCTTCATTTTCAGACGGAGTGCCGAGTGGTCCACATCTGAACATAAAGAAGAATTAATAGGAGCCAGCCGAGAGAAAATTTGGTTCCAAGAAAGCTTAGATGGAAACGTTCACGTTTGTAAACAAGCCGGCTATAGATGAGGCGCGCACTTTTGATCGGAAATCAATATTGGCGGGACGTCTATTCCTTGTGGAAGCTGTTTCTGATTGGAGAATGGGTGTCGAGTCCGGAAAGCCGCTCTAAGTAGGTGTGATATGTTTGCTGAACTTCTAATGCCGATTTCTCGGCTACAATTTTTCAACGTTTCTGCAGTCTTCAAGTGAATTGATTGCATATAAGAATTAACCGGATTTTTTTTACATTTCGTCAAGTGATTCTACGATAACTAATCTCCAAAAGTGTGCGTGCTTTTTCCCAATTTGTTTTAGTTTTAAAGATATAGGTCCAAGCGTGATGGCTTGGCAAGAATAATCAATGACTCGACTTTAAGCTGCAATAATTTCGCATAGAAAATAGATATCTTTTGGAGATCAATGACCGCTTAACTTGATACAGGTGTAAAAAAAAACGACTTCAATATCGGGTTAAAGTGACTGTAGTTTTAAATTTAGAGTAATTCCGTAGAAAATAACCTTTTACTGGCATTCTTCAGTTATCAACCTTTCCATTGATATATAGGTTCCCATATTTTGTTCGCCGAGCGTCCGCGTAAACGCATTTTTGCGCAAATCACTTTTGAAGGTATCCAGTAACCTTAATGTGATCAACACGGTATCTCCCTTAGATTGACTTTATCATCAATTGTCAAAATCACTAGAATTGATTATAATCCTCAATTTAACCACGAGGTTAAAACCAGTCAAGCATAAAGATAAACAATTGTCGAATTCCGAACGGCGGTAGACGCGCTTAGTGTAGTGGTCATGACGTCTGTACTACCAAGCACTACCCGGAAACGGCTACGAGTTCGAGCCCGAGTAGGAGCGCTCAAAAAAAATGTTTTCTCTCGTTTACCTTCCTTTCTTGTTTACCTGTGAACCCTAGCTCTAGGTGAGTGAGAACCCGTCGTTTACCCGTGAACTCGTCCGATGGTTAGGGTTTGGTTTGTAGTTCGGGTTAGGGTTTGTCTTAGAATCAATTCTAGCGATTTTGACAATTGATGATAATAGTCAATCTAAGGGAGAGGACGAGTTGATGTGATAGTTGTCAATATCTCACCAGGACTTTCACGGTCCATATAATAGGCGCGAGGATGGTACACTAAGTCATCTGGCCTGGCTTTCTTTGTTCTATTGTTCAGCTCACACAAGTGATCTACTTCGTAGTAATTATGGCTCTGACATATATTGTCGTCATCGCATTCCTTGAAGCATTGATATTTACCAATCATCCCATCGATGACTCGAAGCACGTGATCTTTTAATATTGTCATAGAGATCGCCTCAATGGCTGGCGAACCGCATGGGTCAGCATCCACAGTCAATAGCAATGACATCAGTATCAACGGGTAAAGAAACATGATGTCCACTTAAACTGTGCTATCACATCAAGATCATTCTGTAGACGAAATATCATAAAACTCTAGATAAATAGAATAGCTCTTGATAACTTTGAATTTAGTATTATTCTGATAAGTATATTAAACCGTACATAGAGACCTAGTAATTAAACATAGCGTCTCAATGGGGAACTCGTGGATACAAGGTCAATATTATTTTTAGCTGAGAGATACATACATACATACATACATATCTTTAATAGAAGTTCCCATAGGGGCTTTTCAACAACTATTTACAATGTAACAACGTTAACAGTAACAAAATAATGAAATAGTAAAATACAAGTACTAACTATAATCAGGTGAGTTAAAACTATTGAAGTAGAAGTGCATTAAGTAATATGGTACATAGCACTACTCTAAAAGCGCTAACTTTAGTTGTTTCTTAAATTTAGCAAAATTAGGTTCCTTTTTAAGGTCTGCTTCCAATGAGTTCCAGATCTTAACACCCCTATAAGCGAAAGATCTTTGTCCACTTGAGGTGCGAAGTTTAGGGATGTTTAGGTCGTTACGGGACCTGATGTTACGATTATGGATAGCGGACCGTTTACAGAACTTACTCGCTAGATATTCTGGGGCAACTCCGTTTATACACTTGAATGTCATTAAAGTGTCCCTATAAACTAAATAATCTCTAACAGGTAGCCACTGCAGTTGGCATAAGCCTGAAGAAATATGGTCATACTTCTGTATACCTAAGATGACTCTGGCGGCGAAATTTTGAACGAGCTGTAATTTCTTAAAAAAAATTGCAACAAAAATAGAACAGTTTGCTTAGTACTAAACCATTTATTATGGTTTTCATAGAAACTGGGCTAAACAGGTGTTTAACCCTGTTGATTTGACAGAGGCTTGACATACAAGAAGATACTACGTGAGAGATATGCGTATCGTAAGTTAAGTTGGAGTCAATAATTACACCTAGATCTTTCGCTGATGAAACAGGGTTGCATCTGTCAAACCACTTGAGTGCTTGAAACATATAAAAGGATTGGCCGCAAAACTTGTCATGCTGCAACTTTATAACTGACATGAGTGTGAGTGTTGAATTTTGTTTTGTCAAAGCTCTTCCTAAGTAACTTAGATCAGCATGTTTCATTAATTTATTCATCGACAATCTTTATTGTATTGCGGCTATTAGCATTTCTCTTGTTGGCGCAATTTCCTATGATTCTAATTGATCCGAGTACATGTTTCCTCAGCGGTAATCATGCACTCAATACTATATAAATCGTTTCCACAACCGCAATTCTCTCTTTTGCTCTGACGAAGGGCTAGCGCTAGAAACGTCAGCTGCTACTCGCTCCTCACGGCGGTGTTACGATCCAGTGCCCTCCAGTATGCTCGCGTAATATATTAATTCTAATTCAATTCTATATTGTCATGGACCGACTAGTACAACTAATTCCATTTAGGTTAGTTTTATGTTTAGATACTTTAGTTTATAGCCATTATTTAATCAGTCTTACCGCAGGCAATTTGCAAGATTTAAAACAACAAGTTACGTAAAACCATTCCAGCATTATGTGAGCACGTATAGTCTCCAAACAATCATTACATAACTGTTTTTGCTTCAACAATAGTCTTTTTAGTAATCATGTTAAAGGAATTTTTAGAACCATATATATACGCCTTTCGAATAGAAGCGTGGCGTCAGTCAAAGTTTGTGTGTGAAGGTTTGGGAGAGCGAAGAAGCAAAAGGAGAAGACGGATAAGTAACGTAGCACGTTCACAGCTGAAAGTCGTCAGTTGGGGCTAAGAGAATAAGTCACGGCAAAACCCGCTTGCTAAAGGAGCCAAGTGCGTAAGGAAACCGATAACAGTGGAGTGGATACAGAAGGAAAACACAAGAATACATGAAAGTTTCGGTATTGAAGAAGGAAAGGCACAAGTGTGGAATACAAAGTTACAGAGAACGAAGGAGAAGGAAAAGAGTATTCACAAGTTGAAGTTCTGCAGTGGAACCTCGTACAGAGTTGCGTGGAAGTTTAAAGTTGTGGAGTTGTAATGTAAAAGTTTGGTGTTGGAATTGTTTGGGACGCATGAGAAACGGACAAGAAAAGAAAGGAACACATAAGTATGTAAGGACAAAGAGAAAAAACGGGAGTAAAGAAAATCATTTACTGTACACAAAACAAAAACTTTTGGCACACATCGCACACACTGGTTAGAAATCTTTAATTTAGAATTCATTACGTATTAATTATTAGATATCACGTCACGTATGTTATCCTAGCTATTAGTTAATGTTATTTATTGGGACTAGCAGTAAGCGAATTGTAGTATTTAGTTGTATTAAACATTGTTTTTACTAAATTGTGTGCGGTTCACTGGAAGGGGTACACGAAGGGATTTTTTTTTCGGTGGACACAGGGAGCCCAAAAACGTGGCGCGGAATGTCACAGAATGTTGGTGTTAGAAGTGGGATTTCCCTTGGTTGTCCAAACGTGTATCTCAGAAGTAACCAAACACAGTTTAATTTTAACTCGCTATGGCTTCTAAAGACCCAGACTATGACGCATGGGAATTAGAAGACTTAAGAACTGAAGCCACAAAAAGAGCGATACCTTTAAGTACTGAGGACGGTGCAAAAACGTTAGCAAGTAAGCTTAGATCGTACGTAGGGCGATCGGTAGTGTGGACGAAACCGAAGATGACGCTACAAAAATAACTCTACCGTTTCTCTCAGTTTTAAGCAACAAATACAAATGTTAGAATTACAAAGACAGATTAAACAGGAGGAACGCGAGGCCGAAAGAGAAAGACGCGAAGCACAATGGCAGTATGAAAGACAATGGGCTAAGGAGGAGGAAGATCGGTATATCATAAGAACAGAGACTAAGAGAAGCTAGAGAAGCAGAACGAAGGTTGGCAGAGACTAGTAATGCAGCTAGATAAAATAGTAAATCAGGAAGACAGAAGTTCATGAAAATCCGAGAGATGAGAGATAGTGAAGATATTGATGATTATTTCAGAATATTTGAGATGACTGCCAAGGCTCAATCTCTACCAGAAGATGAATAGGTAGGTAATTTGGTTCCAAAACTTACAGAGAAGGCAACGTCTATTTATCTAGAGATTCCTGACTATCTGTCAAGATTATAAATAAGTCCGCTATTATGAAAACATACCAACTAACAGTCGATCATTATAGATATAGGTTTCACACTGCACAGAAAGAACCAGACGAAGACTCTGTACAGTGGGGAAACAGAACAAGGCGTTATCTTAACCGCTGGATGGCTGTGGTAGAGGCAACGGGTGATCCAGAAAAGATCCTAGAGCAGGTAATGATTGAAAGACTTCTTGATGCAGTAAGTCCGGAACTTAGGGCTTGGTTAAAGGAACAAATACCTAAGACTGCCGAGGAATTGGGAAATTTAGCAAACTTACATGTACAGGCGAGAAAGGGACCTCTCATTGCGGTCATGTATGTATCTTATTACAAGCCACAGATATTTAGAGATAGAAAAGGACCGGATAGTAATCCCACTCCATCAACCGTTGTGAGAACCGGAATGGAGGCCGCAACAGGAATTATCAAAGTCTGTCCCTCCTGCTGCAGGCAAGTCTATCAAGAACTCCGTCCATTTGTTACTCTTGCAGTAAAGAAGGCCATATAGCCAGAAATTGCGGTAAGGGTCGAGGCAAGCCAATTTCGCAGGGTTATTTAATATTATGTATGACCCCCTAGCATGCAACAGAACAATCCGAATTCCCAGGATGCAATGTCAAAGGTAACATTATTTGGTGGAAAAGACGCAGAAATGGTTGTCGATTCTGGCTGCACAAGGACTTTAGTTAATAGAACATTTTATTCTTCATGACTCCTTTACAGGTGAAAGGTAACGGTGCTGACAGCTGCAGGGGAGCCCGTCGCGATTCCCCTGGCATGGGTAAAATTTGAGAGTCATCAAGGTAAGTACTCTGGACTTGTGGGAGTGATGGAAACGTTGCCAGTGGATTGTCTACTCGGACGGTCGTCTTTTGGAAAGACACTGTCAAAGCAGAATATCCTTGATCAGTGGGAAAATAATTTAACCATTGACGATGACGAAAGCAGTAAAGCCTTTGTTGTGACAGGCAGACAGAAATTATCAAGCTCAGCAAAGAGCTGATAGGCTGATGGACAGAGAGAATATAGTAGCGACTAAGAGCTTATCGAAGAGGGAGACGAAACCAGAGGGTCTTGGGGAAGAACATCTACGATCCCTCTTTGGCGAAAAAAATGAGTCAAAGAAGCTAGCGATAAAGTGTCTGTAAGTAACGACAAAGACAAGACAGGTAAGAGTAATGTTACCACTAACATATTGGACCGAAACAGGGATCAGTTGATTGCAGACTAGGAATCTGATGTGACATTAGTAAAGTTACGTAAAGCCGCGACAGATAAAGTACCTAACGATCGTGACGGTTACTTTTATGATAAAGGGTTGCTCATGCATCGTAAGCTCATGCGCAAAGATTCAGAATTTATTGATCGTGTTGTAGTTCCAAAATCATAGAAATGAAGTACTGCGTATTGGACACGCTATTCCTTTTTCAGGTCACATGGGAAACACGAAGAGACTACTAGGCACTTCTGGCCAGGACTTCACTTCTATGTCCGTAAGTATTGTGCAACATGCCCTCAATGTCAAATGGTTGCAAGGAAAATGAAGTCCAACAGAGCACCACTTAAACCAAATGAAATTGTTACTGAACCCTTCAAGAAAATCGCGATTGATATTGTCGGTTAGTTACACGTACTGCCAGTGGACATAGATATATCCTAACGATCGTAGACTATGCTACTCGATATCCCGAGGCCATACCTCTCAGAACGATTAATTCCAAGGCTATAGCTGATGCATTAGTTCAATATTTCTGCAGATTTGGCATTCCAGAAGAATTAGTGTCGGACCAAGGATCCAATTTTGTAGGTAAGCTCATGGCACAATTGTATGAACAGCTTGAGATTTCCAAGATCAAGACATCAGTTTACCATCCTGAGGCCAATGGTTTGGTCGAAAGGTTTAACGGGACATTAAAGGCCATGCTCAGGAAGTTTGGAAGTGACTGTGTACAGGATTGGGATAAGTATCTCCCATGCTTACTGTTTGCCTATAGAGAAGTCCCTTGTGAGTCCACAGGTTACTCTACCTTTGAGTTGCTATATGGGAGAATGGTGAGAGGACCTCTCTCAGTAATTAAAGAGACTTGGCTAGAACACAAACCTTCTGACGAAAACATGGTAAGTCATGTCCTAGAGATACGTAAACGACTTGCGTCAATGCATCGAGTTGTTGCTGACAAAAGGTAAACAGAAACATCTATATGATACTTACAGCTCCAAACGTCGGTTAGAGGTAGATGACAAAGCCTTGGTGTTGTTACCATCCCCTGGAAGTACCATATGTAGTGACTAAGGTACACGATGATGGGCTTAACTATGCGCTCGACACAGGTAAGGCACACAAACAACACCGTACTTACCATATCAATTTATTGAATAAACCGCTTCCCCACACCAGACTGGCGGGTGCCAAACTGTGAGCTGACACGTTGGCGATTTTAATTAGTAAACATACTTCGAACGGTATCTTCTATTCCTTAGTTGCTTAACAAGTTAAAACAAGTAAAAATGAACCGTGAGTCGAGTGTAGTGTGTCCAAAACAGTTAATGTAGTGGGGAGTGCGTCAGGAGTTAAAGCAGGCCTCCACTAGCTTTAAACTGTAATACTCAGCCTGCTATAACAAACAAAATATTAATTTTTATTTAAAAGTTGTAGAGAAAGTAAAAAGAGTTTACAAAACAATTTCCTCCTAATTTTCATTGAGCGTACAGTTTATCAGGAGTGTGCAAGTACTGTATTTAGTGACGGGTGTTCGAAAAGAAACTCTTCAGTTATAAATATTAATTATTAACCCCTTCCAATTCGAATGAGGTCTCCATATATGGATATGTTATTAGACCTCTCGTTTAATGGGATACAATATTATGGTAGATAGCAACGTTTAAACAATAAGTGCCCCATTGGAAAACCTTAACCGAGTCGTAATATCGGCAGGGTTTCTTGAATGTTTTGTTATTACCCCGGCGCTGCTAGGCAGCGGCCGGAATCTTAAAGTGCAAGTGGCGCCATAAAACAACATGAACTCTTTTTGCCCCAAATTCTATTTCTAATATACTTCTAACTTAGTTTTCTTTGAGAGGCAGGAGCAGAAATTAAAATAGAATACACGCTACCCGAATTGCGGGATTGATTCATCTTGTGATGTCACAATGAAAACCTACGGGATTTTATTGTAGTAGTTTCCTCTTCGGAGCGAGTAGATTCATCTTATGACGTCACAGGATCCATGAAAAGTAACCAAAATACAATATTTTTTTATTGTTTTTGACATGATACCTGCACTTTAAAATGTCGCTTTGTCGCTAACAATGTGGGTCAGAGGCATGCGCATTAAATTTATAGATTTATTTAACACTGTTTACATCACGTAATACTATCACCGTATAATTACCACTGTGAGAATGTGAAATGAGCAACGCGTGAGACTTCGAGGAACTACAGTTCTTTTTAACTACTTTTTAATATCTGATTCTTGTAAAGGAACTGTTATTAGACCCAAAAATACATCAACAATGTGGCCATCCCTTCATGTAGGACGACACGAATTGCTACCAAATTGTATTGTATTATATTGTATTGTGTTGTGTTGTGTTGCGTTCTATTGTTGTATTGAATTGTATTGTGCTGTATTCTATTGTATTTTTGGTAAAAAATCGTGTCGTCCTACATAAAGGATTGCCAACAATGTAATACATTCATCTGCGCTGTCTGAATAGATCTAATGCGTGACGAAAAAATAATAATAGGCCATATTTATATAGCGCCATATCACTACAGTCTCATGGCGCTTTACATTTACTGACATTTTTCGGACTGCTGTTTCGGCGCCAATGGCAGCCACGCAGTTTACAATGTTGAGTGTGTGGTTAGTGCAATGACCAGGCTGCTGTACCGGGTGACAATCCCCTTCTCTTTTTCGAGTAGTACAACAGGTTCTTTCACGTCCCCTTCAAATACTTATTAGAAGTAGGAGATAAGGCCAACGGCTTATAAACGTCCCTGCCCAAGGACGCGGCCGAGTTCGAACCCCCGACCTCCCGCACTCTAGACCGTGCTCTACCTACTGAGCTAACCAGTGAGGTTAGTTGCTTGGTTACCTTGGTTACCTAACTTAAGTGTACCCAAATACGTTTACATATAAAAGGTATCGAATTATAATCTCAGGTTAGATTTCGTCAGGCGCGCTCAGATAAGAAAGGTCAAAGCTCTCAGACATGGCGAGACCAGAGGTATCGTTTTCGATGAGTCGGAAATTAGGCAATACTACAGTCTGCCAATGGGTAAAACTGTTGACAGTTTGGGTCAGGCAACTACACAGCTAAGGCATGTTTTACGACAGAATAACCTTGCTAGAGAGTCTTTGTACTGAAGTGAGAGACATTATACATGTATGTTAATGTGGGGAAAGCTGAGGAATCGTCATTGAGCTTTTAAATGAAGTAAATACCTGCAAGCGGGATATTTATGGAGTGATTCTTCTGAAGAGACCATAGTTTACACTGTGGTCAAAGAGAATCAAAACACTGACAGAAATGTTGCAGACAAAATATACTATTGAGGGCTTTCCTGACACGTTTTTGAGTCTTGTCATCTGGCTATATCAACGCAAACTACTGACTCAGACTCCTGTTATGTTGTTATGTTCTGAGAGATATAGAGGTCTCGCAAGTTGCATTACGAACTTTTAATGAATTGTAAAAATAATTTTAATTGCTGGGATGCGTATATAATGGAACTAAAATGAAACCGACACCAACTTAAAGGGGTCGCTACTTTCGAAATTTATTAGAATGACATAAAATACGCTACTTTCGAGGGGTCGTTACTTTCAGGGGGTCGATACTTTCGGGACTCTACGGTAAAATCGGACAGTACAACACAGGCAGCCCGGAAATACAATGAGGGTACCACACTGATAAAACTGGTAACCTGAAACAATCATAAAGACGATAAAACCATTATTATTATTGTATTCTAATTTAAAAAAATTAATTATGAAGAATTATGCACTCGTGTTCTGACTCGAGTGGAGTTTTAGATCTGACTCGTGTGGAGTTTTGTATGGGATCGACTGTGTCTGCGTACTTTCGCATCTGATTGTGCGTTGTAATGTGTCAAACACGCAGGTATATGAGATCATCTGCGTTGCAAAAGATACGCCGGAGTTCAAGCTGCGTGAAGCTTCTTGTTTTAGGGTGGCCCACGGGTATTCATTTGCCAGTCGAATGGGCACCATAAAGCTTCACAATTGTAATTTAAGCCGGAAGATTGTAGCCGATCTTTGAGATTTTTTGGAATCATTTATTTCTGATATTGCTGTGTAGTAAACACGAAACAGAATTCCAAGATACATAATATTTTCGTGCTTCTTTGGACTCCTTGTTTTTACGTCAGCTACGAAAATCTTCAAAGCGAGTAGAGTTTTTTTAAAGCTGTATAGATTAACTTAATATGAACTCTGTTAGTAACGAGTTTCAATATAATCGGTACGTTGAAAATTTATGCTGCAAGAGCGATATGAATGTGACCACAAAATATTTTGTTCGCCAAGTTCTTGCAACAAGTCAGGCAAATATGATCAACGATTCCAAATCTACCTCGTAATCTTTAGTTTAATACCATTTGAAACTACGGTGTTAACTGACAAGAAATCGAGAATGCAAGACGAAGGAGGAAAGATCATTTATGAATTTTTTTTGGGGGGGGGGGGGGGTGGCGTTGAAACTCCTGAAACCAACCCCTGGATCCGCCTCTGACCTTGAAGAAGATTTAAAGATTAGCCCTGTTAACAATTCCTACTCAAAACTACTGACATAACAACAACACAAAGACAAGTACATTGAAAAGATCAAAAGTACCGATTGACTATGACAAGTAAGAGACAAATAACAAAAACTTCAAATATTAATAAACAGAGGCGCACTGTGAGTCTTTTCAGTAGTAACTCCTTTTCAAACATCATTTTATAGCTTCGCCATATGCTACATTAAAAGGGTATTTAAACTGCCAACATATACATGTTTCTATGGTTTTATAAGCTATGGACAATCCCAATATTCTATTCGAAAGCAGTGCTAAAAGCAGTAGTTACCAGCATTCTCTAAACATTCTATTAACTTGAATTTTAAAAGGAGTAAGTCAACTTTCAATTGCTATTGTTCTTCAGTGTCGTTTTTATCCTAAGTGTAATGGCGAATGAGCTATATGGAAAGGACATTCTCATAGCGTAAAAGGTGGTGTTCCTCATATAAATGTTTCGCTGTCTGTAGCACACTGTACCTTAATTACAACACCGATATTCCTGATCATATATGGAAAACAGAGAAATAAATAGAGGCTGCGGTGGGTCTTTTGAAAACGCACTCCGTTGAAAACAGCATTTTAGCGCTTCGCCATCTGTGAAAAGCACTATTAAAATTAAAAAGGAGTTTTGAGTCTTAAAACAGTGTTAAATGGTGTCAATCTCCGTTTCAAGAAATGTGACTGAACTTGATCAACTTATATTTTTCTTGTTTTTGCTTTTGTTCTCCGCAAGAGTAAACAAAATGGAGAGGACATCAATTACATTGTGGCACACGTTAAGAAATAATGCGCACGGAAAATTATGTCACGAGTAATGCTGGTATCTGAAGGACATTATTGTATCGTGAAGAGAAGTTCATCGTACACGTTTAACGCTGTAGAACACGGTACCTTAACTACAACGCTGATATTCGTACGATGCTTCAATTTATTTGTTAAGCCTACTTTAAAATTTCTTCATTGTTTCTAAATAATTCCTATCATTTTACAATTCTTCCAAGAACGCACGAAACATGAACAATGGCAATGCGGCACTAAATGTTAGACCGCATTTCGGGAATCGCTTCCATTATTATAGAAATTATTTGGCAGAATTTATATAATAAGCAACATAACACTTTGCTAAAGGCTCGCCAAAATAAGAATGACTCGTAAAATACACAGCCATATTAGATTCTTAGCCGAATAATAACCTATATATATTTAAATTATAGCTAGCAATACAGTAGGAACATAACAGTTCTTAAACCTTTTTATTGAATATACCAGCATACATGGAGTCAAGTAGGATAAATGCAGTGAAGATAGCGGAGTTAGTAACTATTTAGTCATACCTAACTAGATACAACTATATAAAAAGACTGAGTGGGAAAACCGACAGTGCTTGCATTTTGAATCCGATTGTTTTCTGTTAAACTGATAAAGTTCAACACTTATTGATGTTGTGCAGCTATTTTATATATAAATTATCAACGTTTCAAACGAATGTACAAGAAGGAACACGAGAAAGAAAAACTCTACATATTTAAAATTTATTTGATTTTATTCCAGCTACGTATACTCACGTTGCAGTTGTTTCCTTTCCAGTTCGGCGAAGTAGTCATGCAGCAAAGAGAACTTGTCCAGTTGAATAGGTAAATGATCATAAATAACATCAGGTCTACACTAACTTAAGTAAGACACTTCTGGGATCACGTGATAAGTTATATGACCAGAACAGATGTTACTAACTTCAGCCACGAGTAATATGTTTCAATCTTTATTCAATACTTGTTTTATTTTATTTTCTAAGAGAGATCATGGCTATTTGGCTGCTATTAATAACGTAGTACAAAGCACTTCCAACCGAAAGTCTATTATTTTCCATGAGGAAGGTTTACCTCTCTAGCTCCATGCTACCTTTTATTCACTCACCAGGTTTATTAATCAAGATGCCTAAATTAAGGTATAACTAAAACCGCGATACAATAAGACGGCAAAGGGTAGCGATATTAACCGACAACACTAAGACAAGACGAACTCCGAACTACTGACGAAACAACAAGATTGCTAAGGTCAAAAGCCCCGATTGAATATGACAAGTAAATGAAAAATAACAAAAACAACTTCAAATATTAATGAAGAGAGGCGCACTGTGACATTTTTCAGGAGTAAATCTTCAGTTTCAAACAGCATTTTATAGCTTCGCCATATGCTAAATTAAAAGTGCCTTTAAACTTTCAAAATATACATGTTTCTACGGGTTTTATAAGCTATGGGGTATTCCAATGTTCTATTCGACAGCAGTGCTAAAAGCGGTAGTTCTCCTTCTCCAAAGATTTAGTCCTATCCTAGCGATAAAGTTACCCTCGCTTCGAACAACGCTTCGAACTGGGCCCAGGTGTTTGATAAACATATGCAGTGTTACTCGAGAGAAAAACAATTATGTCTCTTACACAGCGTGTTGCTATTGGTGAACAGATGGCTGCCTTAGTGATAAATAAACAACCTAGTTATATTCCAACTATTATGGTCATCGAGCCGTAACGACTAAACCGCCTAATTTGAGACGCCGTTAAGGTTTAACCATTTGTAGTTGAAGCTGATGGTAAAGACATAATCTTCTTCTCAGTTATTTTTAGACGTTTATTGTCGATCAGACCGGAAATCGAAAACACGACCGCTCCTGCACGACATGACGGCGCATGCGCAACTGAGCTGAGCTGTTGGCGATCTTCATCAGTAAACATACTTCGAGCGGGTTCTTCTATTGCTAACTTACTTAACAAGTCGTAGAAAAGGTCAAGAGTGTTTAAAAACACTTTCCTCCTAATTTTCAGTGAGCGTACAGTTTATCAGAAGTGTCCAAGTAATGTATTTAGCAACGGATGTTCGAAAATAAACTCTTCATGATCAGTTATATATATATATATTATGCGAACGGGTGTCTCTATATATGAATTTATTTTTGTACTTCTCGTTTAAGGGGCTTAACATTTTATGGCTGATGACGAAGTTGAAACAATTAGTGCTCCATTCGAAAACATCAACTGAGCCTTAATATCGACAGGGTTTCTTGAATGTTTTATTGCTTTGACTGATGTGAAAAAGTGACCATGTTTATTATGAAAGTATTTGTAGTTCAAAAAGGAGATTGTTTCACAAAGGCAGCACCTTCTACTCAGTTATTTTAAGACCCTGAGTGTTGGTCCGGCCGGGGTTTGAACCCGCGACCTCCCGCTCGACAGACCGGTGCTTAATCACTGAGCTAAACTGGAAAGCTGTCCATTTTCTCAGAATCGAAAAGAACAGCACAATTCTAGGCCGTATTACAGTCACTCGCCTTCTTTCCAACATTCAAGTATTACTCGCTGTGGGATTCAGTCTATCATTACAAGCCAAGGGTGGGGATATAAACGTTCTTTCTTCCCTTCTGCCATTAAGCTTTGGAACAGCTTAGATTTAAAAATACGTAACATATCAACCTTAGCCTCTTTTAAATTTGCTGTGAAATCTACATTTGAATGTTTGCAGTATAATACATTGTATAACTTTTCTGTTTCTAGATTTGCCTCAATTGTGCATACCCGTCTAAGAATGAAAAAGACTTATTTATAAGAAACTGCATCTCCTCTCCATGTTGTTTTTGTGGATTTCCCAATGAAACATCAATGCATTTTTTTCTTTTACTGTCCCATGTATGCTGCCCAACGATCCAAACTCCTTACCTCTGTTGCACTTACTATTAGTAATTGGCAAACTTGCACGGAAACATTTAAGTTAAGAACTTTACTGTTTGGAGACTCCAGCCTATCACTAACACAAAACGAATGTATATTTTTAAGGAAGTCCAAATCTTTCTAATGGGGTCAAATCGTTTTTTCTGATTTGTCCTTGCAACTCGCCTTCTGTATTGTCATTTTCTAGCCTATTAATCTTTTCGTGTTGTTTCAATTTAAGTCTTGTAATGATCATGTATGTATGTAGCTTACTTCCTCCTTTCGTTTCCAGTAATAATTTGTAAATAAATGTTGTGTAAGCTCCCTAGATGAGCTCCTGCTCCTGGAGCAAACACAAAGAATATATATGTTTAAATAAAAAAAATGAAAAAACAAAAAAAAGGGTGGGGATAGCAACTACAACAAAGATTTCAGTAAAAACTAGAAGTAAGAGTTCTTATCTGCAGACAATTATATAGGCTGAACAAACCTTTTAGATCTGATGCCACAAAATAAATCTCCTTATTTTCTAACCCTATCAAAATATTGCACACATAAGTCGATATTTGGTATTGGTGATCGATTTGAAGCAAATGCGATTTTATTTGAGAGAGATAACAACATTACTTCAGTGGCATTACAAGTTTATAAATGTGACTTAATAGTTGATACCTAACTATAGGAAGGAGAATTCCCTTCTTTCGTTTGGACTCCCGCCATACCAAATAAAGGTCAACACAAGTAAAATAGTACGAAATGGAATTCTAATTAGAAACAATTTGCCCTACTCTATACACTCGAGAAACCTCGACGTTCTATACATCAAAATACTAGAATGCGTATTCAAGCTAAACCAAGTTTTCCTCTGTTTGGTGGTTCCTAAACCAGTAACGCCTTTCCAGGGATTTACAGAGATTAATCCATCTATTCTTATTCTAGAATACGGTCAATCGAACACGTCTTAATTGAAATGATAAGGTTAACGGTTAGTTCACTTAAATAGTTGTCATGAATTTCGGAGTTCAAGCAATGGAAAATAACAAGTGACAAGAAAAGCATCTACCTAGTAGAAAGGCATCTGGTCGCCCCTTGAAAACTTGTTTGTTAATTATAAAGATAATATGAATCGTGATGAACCGAAAATCATGGATTTAACGTTCAATTCGGATGCACCAATTCTGGACAGTCCCGTAGGACTGATTCTGATTGTGGTTTCTATGAGTAAAATAGGCGATCTACGCTGCTAATGGTTGAAGTTCACATTTTCTCAGAAAAGAGCGGCAGTATTTTCATTGAAGTGCATATAAGCCCTAGCCAGTTATCTTTGATATCGATTGTACATGGAGTGGATAGTCCAACGGTAGGTAGAATATTTCTTGAGTATTTTTTGGGTGTTGCGTCTACGAGATATAAAGGTTTATATTTCCAATATGCTAATGATGTGATGTCATCACCGACATTTGCTGAATTTCTTTGTGCTTGTGAATTAAGCTATTTTCTAATTTAGAATTATTTTTTGTAAAATCACTTTGATAAGCTTCAAATATAACTTAGAATTTTAAAATAGGTTATTTGTCTCTACCAGCATGCTTTTGTATAATAAGTGTATCGGTGATGACATCAATCATTAGCATATTTGAAATCTCGTACACGTAACATCCAAATCAAGAAATATTCTATAGTTGGACTATACACTTCATGTACAAACGATATCAGAGATAACTGGATTGGGCTTATATGCACTTTAAGTTGACTGTAGCCACATCCCTACATGAAGTTGTATTTAATAAATGACAAAAGGTGGGTTGTAGAACATTTAATTACCCTGTCATAGAAACTAGAATACTAATTAACTTACTACGTAAATATCATATAATACTCTATACTTAACATATTATTGTTGAACTAGACTTTTCTACAAAACAAATGTAGGAATTGATCATTTCTATACGCATTCAAGGTAATGACTTTAACTTCGACAACATTTGTACTTATTCTTTTTTTGAAAATCCCAAAGGATTCTGCATGTATAAAAATATAGCTTGGTTTTCATAATCTCTAAGACAAGGGTGAAGAGAAATATAAAGGATTTGTCGTTGAGTGAGAAATCTACTGTTTGGTAATCGTGTTCGCATTTGAAATTCTAATCACCAAATAAACTATTCTTGGCGCGAAAACCTTTAATGTTTACATTTTTATCAACTAGTTGTATTCAAGCGACATGCTTCCTAGAAATATCATTGATGTTATCGTCACCTTCTACGCAGTCGCAAAATATAATTTTCGAACAGCAACAACTCGAACTTTTACTATGGTACTGGATATTTCAGCTCCTTGATACAAATTCTACTGGAACTGAAACTTGGTTCGAGATACATTTTTACCGCGGAATTATTCCTGAGGGGATATTTTTACCGCCCGATGAGAATGGGACGCACTTCATTTGATCTACTATAAGCAACATTGATCAACAAAGCACTCTCTTTTGTATGCGGCGCGGCGTTTCAGGATTGCTGCACTCAAAATTTGAGGTGTTATGAAAAACAATACTGTCATTTTGTCGCCTGTCAAAATTTAGTCGGGCTTAGATGCAGGATGCCGGCGCTTTTGAAGATTGTCAGAGTTTGACAAAATTTGGTAGGACTCGAAAATGGCGTTCGTACCTGTGAGAGGCGACTGTTGACATATTTGTTTGCAAAGTAAATAAAAATTCACCTAGTGTGTATGACCGAGCCCGAAGGGCGAGGTTCCACACACACAAAAAAAGAACGACACCAATATTCTCCCATCCGGACCGAACAAGCTTGGCCAATAAATGTTTGATTATAAATGCGATTTATGTTGGAAGGGGGTAAGACAAAGTATTGTGCACGGTCATAGTTCATTAGCGTCATCTGAACGACTGAACCCACACGTTTCTATTGGCTGATTGATTAACTTATTGGAATTTTTCTATTGTGTTTGCTACACGGTAATGGTTGAAAAAAAAGCGAACAAAGACATATAACAAAGAAGGTCGCTGGGTTTCATAACCATTCCATTATATTAACTATGATGACACTAAACTTTTAACCGAATCACTGCATTAGAACGTTGAGTATGGGCTATAATATAGACGGTATTAGTGTCAGATCCGATGTTGATACAAGTGGAGTAAACGTTAAGGATGGAGCCATGACAAGTCTACAGGTCAGGAGGGAGGGGGCGTCTCCATTTAGTCCTACATGCCAGTATGACGTCACATTTCGGCTCACTGATTTTCAGTATGGCGCCGCATACAAACACGGCTATTTCACTCCATCGCACTTAATAAAAATATTTTTCTCACCTAATCCTCATGCATGATGGAAATTATATAAAACGATTTATCAGAAAATGATATATCATAGACGGTTTTGAGATGGGTCTATTCAAATTTATTGTGTGATTTAATAGGTTTTTACTGGTAGATTTTTGTGACTAAGTGGAAGTGCCGTTTTGGAGAAACGAAACGGACCACAAAAATGCTTGATGGAACGGAGGGTCGGAAAAATTGAAATCAGGCTTCAAAATAGGAGGTTCAGTTCCTGAGGTATTCAACTCCTTACCTGCGAAGTTTTGGTAAGATAGCTTTTGTAGAACTGCTTATCAATCCCTTCAAAGTCAAAAGTTCGTTTGCTCGAGTCTGCCGCCATGTTGTTTTTCACAAAGACAATGTGAAGCCACTGAAGTGAAGGACAGGATAAAAATCAGGAGACCGAGGCACTGGAAAGTTTTTATTATCATGGATGACTTTTCAGAATAACATGTTATTATTCTCTTTTGTTCTACAAAAAAAACATTCATTTTAATGTACAAGCGAAAGATTTGATCGTAAAGGCAAAGTGATCCGAAGCCAGGGAATTTCGATTCAGCTAGAAGGTTCAAGGTTCAAGGTTCTTTATTTTACACTATTTACAGGTACATATAGGTATGAAATTTGACATAGGATTACTGCGAGAAAAGAAAATTAACAAAAGTACTATATATGGTTTACAGGAATTGTGTGTAGTGGCCAAAGTAGCATTGAAGCTTTCGAGTTAGCCACTACCATCACGGTGGGCAAAAAGGCGACCATAAAAACGGCATCAGTTCCATATTTTAAAAAGTTTTCAATGCAAACGATTGAATTTTGGTAGAAGGATGTAGAATCGCAAAAGGAATATAACCTGATTTTTTAAGCTATGTTACTACCATCGTGACGTCACAATGATATCATTTATCCATTTGTAATACGTTTCTTGCAACTGTTCATTATCTCTAAAAACGAAATGTCGTATATTGTTAAAATCTACTCGTGATGAGAATGAAGGAATCGAAAACCCGATGTCAATTGGTTAAGGAAATCAAAAGTTATGAAAGTTTGAATTTTGTCATTTTTCCCGCCAAAATTTGGCGGGAAATAAACACCACAAAAGCATTTATAAAAACATCGCTTCATTCAATTTTTAGAGTTGTAAATATTGTTGCATGACATTTTGTCCAATCATAAAACACGTTGGTGGCTAAAATCGTATGTTTTTTGAATTTAGATTTTTTGTCCATAACCGGCTTAAAATTGAAGTCATATTTTCAGCAACGTCATTATGACGTCATACTTTTTTATACATGCCCTTAGAAAAAAATCCTTTGAGTGATTTTCAAGTTTTAGTGATGAAATGCGCTAGTCTGGCACTCAAAACCCACATTATTTTCTCTTCTTGATTTTTTAACAATAGGCAGCCTTATTTAGGTATGACACCTGACGTCACTAAATATGACGTCATAGCAACAGTCATTCCTCTATAACTTTTGCTATAATAGTCGTAGAACGTTCAAATTTGCGCCAAAGGAATGTGTGTCATGAAGGCCCTTTGATGGTGTAGTCTGTTTGTAACATCTATTAAAGGGGGAATTTTACCAAAAAAGGAGGCATCACTTATGACGTCACAACAACGTCATCATACTAACATAAAACACCTAAAATATGTAGTTTCATTTTGTTAACAAGTCACCAACATTTCTTCAAATTGAGACTATAAGTAAAGAAATGGTTTTAATTTTAATTATTTGTCCACGCTCACTGATGCCGATTTTGACGTACTTTATGCCCTACGTGATCAGAATAAATATACGAGGACAGGTTTACCGGAAATGATATCAGAACTTCATATAGTAAGGAAATTAAGGAAAATAAGAAGAAAATAAAAAGAAAATACAGGTTTCAGTTATATATATATATACATATTACATTAAGTATATAGAGAGAAGAAACATATTACATGTACATTATATGAAATAGACAGTAAATAGACTTAATATATATTACGACATAACATTCTCATTGGTGTATATATGTCAGGTCTGATTATCAAGTAAGAATAATTTATATTTTTTCTTAAAACTACTTTGAGGTAAACATTTGAGATAATAAGGTATTTTTTCCCATATCTAATAATAATAATGGTCTTTAATTCATTGATAAAATACATATCATATGTTACAATGTAATTTAATAAAATACGGAATACTAATTACAATCTAAATACAAATACAATTGTGTATACACATTAAATACTGTTAATGATACTGATAATAATAATGTTGTAATCATATGTTAAATTAAGTTACTAATATAAAAAGGCAAGTAAAAATCTAAAAAGCAAATAAAAATCTAGAATACAATTCCTAACATTTGATCTATTTATTAATGTATACAACTATGCTAGCCTGCGAAAGCAACCGCCTGTTGCACGCCCACCCAACGGGCCCACCCAAACAAGGGAAGTCCGCTGGGTGAACACACAAGAAGCGGCCACCCCCGCAGGCTATAACTATGCACGCGAGGTTAAAATAGGTGACAATAAAAGGATTAGACAGCCAAGTTGTACTTAAAAATGAGACGATTAATGAAGCAGTTCTTAAAACGCGAGGTATTAACTTTAGGGAGTAGACTATGCTTCTTTCTAAGATTATATTGGGTAACTTTAGCTTTCGGAAGGAGATCATTCATGGGATGTAGCTCGAGTTTTCTAACTTGGAAGCCATAGCTTTAAATGTAAATAGACCGTAATTTGTTCTGGCAGCTGGTATGTATAAGTTGCTGCACAGTAGTTGAGTACATGGGTGAGCTCATCATTAATAACTGTTTGCAATTCACTTAAGTTATTGGATGAATAGAATAAATTGGTGTCATCAGCAAAGATTCTAAATGAAAACTTTTTTGATGAATTTGGCAAATCGTTTATATATAAAAGGAAGAGTAGAGGTCCTAGAGTAGACCCATGTGGAACACCACATATTACGTTTTTCAAACTAGATTCAGTATTACCAATTTTCACGTACTGTTTTCTATTGTTTAAGTAACTAGAGAACCATTCATGTGGGACTCCCCGAATTCCATATTTGTTGATTTTTGCAAGTAGTATGTCATGGTTGATTGTGTCAAAAGCTTTAGAAAAATCGAGGAAAATTCCACAGGTTATTTGTTTTTCATCTATGGCTGTTTTTAGGTTTTCTATGATTTCCAAAATTGCTTGTTCAGTTGAGTGTCCTTTTCTGAATCCACCTACTCCAGGAATTCCCAGGAATTTATATGTTGGAAGATGCTGTTTAAAATTTCTGAAAGTTCGCATTTAAATTTGCAGTGACACTCCCTACACTGAGGACTGGTACGTATATTTGTTAGCTGAAAGTTCCATTGCAGCAGTAATCAAACTACAGTGTGCAGTAAATTGTTGCATAAAATTATGTGGAAATCGAAGTTCACTTGCATGCAGGCCAAGCTTCTATGGCTTGATTGCTAATAGAATTTGTATTGGTTTATCACTAAAAGAAATGAATGGAATAAAATCTTATATTTTTTGGGGATGCTGGGCTAGTTTTAATCAGTTTTGGAGGATTTTCTTTATATATCTGTCAATTCTCTCGAATTATTTTAAATAATACAATGCAAGATACTCTGCATGCAGTGGTAATTTTAAGTAAATGCCTATTTCTTACTCATTTCTAATGCCAGGTAGCTAAACCTTCACGATTCACTTAGTGGTGATGACGTAACGATGATGTCATCGGTCACATGATTTTTAGTATATGCTAAAATAGCTCACTGACCATCCGCGAGTTTGATATACTGTTCAATTCCTTTCTCGCCATGATCGTATCACTTCTCCGAGCCGATCAAGAGCGGAACGCAACACAACCCTTCCAGTTCACAGGAACAGTGAAAGAAAGTGACATCAATTAAAATCTGATCTGATTTGATTGGCCAGCTACTGGAGAACGTGTCGAGGAGGCGGGGCTAGACATATGGGGGCGTGAAACGTAGTTTTCTTTCAATCGGCTTTTTCTGGGCAAACTTTTTGAGCTACAGAAAGAACTTGAAAAAGCTAACAGCCAACACGAATTTATCAGAATCCTATAAAAATTGGCATTCTAGTAGATTAATAATCTGGTAATAAAGATATGTCTGAAAATTTTAAAATTTACATTATTTATCGTTTTACGACAGTAGTATGATCATACTACTTACGACCTTTTACGCAGGTCACCATTCAACTTCTAATGATATTGTGTTTAGCAGAAAATAGTGAAAATTCCATAACTCTACACGTATTTGGAATATTGACAAACCCAGACACTCTTTTGGTGATGTGATATCTTACTATACCAGACTTTAGATTTTCAGATAATTCTTGTAAATAATTGTTCGCTTTTGGTATTTTGAACTGGAATGAAAACCTTAACAAACAAGAGCGCTATTTTTTGTTTTCGTTCATACAAACCATTTTTTTTTACTGCAGTCTTGTACTAGTTAATTATATAAGCTTTCCAACGATATATAGGTTTTGGTATGTGCGATAAACGGACGGAGCGCTATAATGTTACAGTAACCTTAATGCATAAGCCGTACAAATAGTTTGGATGGAGTGTATGGATTTGACTGGGAAATTGTAGGCTGTATTAAACCAGACCGGTAAGAACTTCGAATGTGACCTGGAAACCGTGAAAAGAAACTGGAAGTGTCCTGAATTTCGTGAAACTATCAAAGGAGATGAAGCGGTAAACATTCAGTTTCGGTAGCGAGCGAGCATGGCAAGTCTCCCACACTAATGCATATCAAATATAAATATTATAGCTAGATAACATACCTAGGAAACTGACGGGATTATTTGCTCTATTTCATGCTAATGATATTAGGAACGTTCAGTTTATAGCAAGCAGGCGTCGAGTTTTGACCACAACTTCGCGACCATCTTTGACGAGTCTGGGTAAAGTGCGAGTCAGCGAGTCAGCGAGTCAGGGTGCGAGTCGGCGAGTCAGGGTGCGAGTCGGCGAGTCAAGGTGCGAGTCGGCGAGTCAGGGTGCGAGTCGGCGAGTCAGGGGGTGAGTCAGCGTTTTTTTATTATTTAAAAAAAATCACCGAACACAACTAAATAAACTATTTATAGTGCGTGATGGGCATCATGAAACGCATGACCCCGGTTTTGACACTATGAACGAGTGATATAGTACAGCATTAACGGTTTTGTTTTGAGTTTGGCTATGGTTTCTAGGTTCGACTCGATCTGTTTGTTTATCTCCGTTCTTTCGGAATCAGTATTATCCAAATACAGAACAGAACCGAGATGAACAGAACCCGAGAAGTTTAGAAATGAGCGAACTGGAGAACAAAAGAGAGTCTGAACTGGACCCGACAACAACAAGTCTTTATTCATACTCTGTCTTGTATTGACATACCCTGGATACCAGAGGCTCGAAATCGTCGGTCGAGCGAAGCGAGACCAGCTGAAATCGAGCCGCAGGCTTGATTTCAGCACTAATTAGTTGAATTTGCGATATAACACAGTTATTTGGAACTCCAAAATAAAGGATATGCTCTGTGTTTTGTTGTCAAGGTCTTCTCGCAAAACAAAACTCCTTCGGGAATCAAAACTCCTTCGATCGCGGCACATTACAGTATATCAGTACCTGAGCACCTCTGAAACCAGGGTAGTATTTACATACCCTGGATACCAGTAGTATATAGAACCGAAAACGAACAGAACCGTCTAAATGGGATATGGACATGAATCGAATATATAGAACTGAATAAACTACTTTTCGGATTGCAAAAACAATTTATCGAACTGGAAATGACATGAACCAACTAGGAGGGCAAAGACGAAAAGTATTGTATCAGGAAAAAAAATGACAACAAGAAAAACGAGCGAAACTGAACTCTGAGAGGAAATTATAAAACTGACCGGACCCCTGTGGAAACATCAACAAAGCGACTTTCATTGGTTCTCGCTGAAAAATCGATGGAAACAACGGGAAAGAACTTAAATGGTCAAGAAGAAAATAATTAAGCTTGCAATAGAAAAAGAACAGCGCTTAGCCGGACCGCAATGAAGAACCGGTGTCACAGCGGACCGCGTGAAGAACCGCAATTGTCGAATTTGAACTGTCGAATTTGAACTGTCGCATACACATTTCGTTAGGGGCCGATGTGAGAGTTCTATGACTTATAAACCAAAGAGCCGCCATAGAGAAATATGCCATACCTGAAAATGTCGCCATACCTGAAAATCCGGGAATTAGTACGTCAAATGGTTGTTTAATTGAAAGAGTTAAATCCTACAAATGTCTAGGCGTCCACGTTGATGAACTACTCACGTGGGAATGTCACATTGATACTATCTGTAAGAAAGTTTCCAAAGGACTTGGTGTCTTAAGAAGAGTGAAGCCATTTGTACCTTCTAATATCCTGTTTTATATCTATAATACTTTAATAGCCACCCACCTTGATTATTGCAGCTCTGTATGGGGTTCCATGGGAAAGGGTTTGTCTGATAAGGTTCAAAAACTTCAAAATAGGGTCGAGCTGCAATAGTCGAGACCTCAAGTTTTGCAATCAATTTAATTACGAAAACATTGCTAAAGTGTATATAATATTCTATCAAAACTGTAAATTTGATTAATTTGATCCTGACTCGCACCCTGACTCGCACCCTGACTCGCTGACTCGCACCCTGACTCGCTGACTCGCACTTTGCCATGACCCATCTTTGACCATCTTTCAGCAGATTGTTCAGTTACGCGTGGACTGAAAACTTCGCTCGCTGTCGTCCAAATATACACAAGTTACATGTTCCCTTATGGAACGCCATCACTGTCATATATATCACTCTTTTGATACGATATTTGTACATTAATTAAGTGCCTAAAACAATATGAGCACTACTATTGACGGTATCAGATAACTAAACTTTTCATATATTTTCGTCTATATTCACGTATATTATAGCTAGACATCATAGGTTAATAACTAGCGGGATAATTTGCTTGTTTTGATGCTTAGAATTCTTTAAACGATCAGTTTGTAGCGGGAGAATATAAAAATATAGAATTAGAATAAAGTTTATATCAATGCTATACTCGTAACTGAAACACGGACTGACTGAGTTAGAAATTATCGCAAACAGACGCTTACAATTCGCTAAAGAAATTAGAAATAGAACCTATAAGATCGTAAACAATCAGACATGCTTTTACAACACCGTAATACAAATATGAACCTGTAGAGTTACTGTCGTGAAAATAGAAAATTGTGAATGCTTTGGTTGCTGAGTAAAACACTGAATGCTTTCTGATCTTCTGATCTCCCACCCGCCGTAGCGGGTCCATTCGGACACGTGACAACAACAACCAATTGGATAGCGTGGTAAAAATAGTCCAACTAATTTATGCAAGCTAAAAATAAATCGGCGCAGCATATCATGGGGAGAGACCCAAATATGCCGGAGATCGGTTCTCTTAGGTGACGGTCTCTTGGTTTTGAATCTGACTGGGCGGATTTTCATCTCAGCTCCCCTGGCGGACAAGCCGAGCTCCTTGCGGTGCAACCAGTTGACACCGTAAGCATGTGAGGAGTGAGTGCATGGCTTCAAATCGTTAACAATATGCAGGTTGATCAACTCTTATGGAAATTCAATATCCAAGTTTAGATGAAAAGAAAGATATGTTGGGAAATTTACGTGAGAGCATGAAGTCGATAGGCTAGCCTCGGCTGCGCCTCTGCATTTAAAATTTATCTCGAATTTAAAATTTTATCGAAAAGCTAGACTCGAATGCGAAAATTTGTTCGAGTATCTATTGTTTTGTTTTCACTGAATTTGCCAAAACAATTAATTTGCTTCAAGAAAATACAATAAAATACGAAGGAGCTTGAAAGCAGGTACAAATATACCAAAAAAACTAAAGCTCTGAAGAGGTAGCGTACCTTGACACAGAGTTATTAATAAAATATAGAGAATATTACACAGTGGTGCGAATATATGAAGTTTATCCTCGAGTCAAAATATTTCAGTTGACGAGTGAGCGCATACAGTGAAATGTTTTGGACTCGAGAGGATAAACTTCATATCTTCAAACCACTGTGTAATGTTCGTTTTATTATATGGACAATTAAACTGCTCCAAGAACTCTTCTCTACTCGTTTTACTTACTGTTAGTACAAACTTCTTCGCGAACCCTCGAAGCCCTTCTGCGAGAATTTCGTAAGATTGTCGTCTCTTCATTTCAGTCGTTAGTTTGCTTTTTCTGACCAGAATGTTCATTTGCTTGCTGTTCATTTAAGCTGTGCCCCACCCTCGGGATAGCCCTGCTATCCCACCTTCCGGTTGGCTCAGTGGTTAAGCTCCGGCCTGTCGTGCGGGAGGTCGCGGGTTCAAACCCCGGCTGGACCAACACTCAGGGTCTTAAAATAACTGAGTAGAAGGTGTTTCTTCTTGTGAAACAATCTCGTTATCGAACTGCAAATGGTTAGACCTTCACGTCTTCTCGGATAAGGACGTAAAATCGTAGGTCCCACGTCGGCCTCAAGTTTATCAGTCTTACCAGACTGTCACGAGTTACCGACGTTAAATAAAGTTGCTTTACTTTGCTTGTTTACTGCCTGTCAAATCCTCCTCCCTCCTCCCGCCCCCCTCCCCTCCTCCTCCAGGGGCTTAACATTGATAGGTTTTTCACAAACCTTTGTAGGACATGACGTCATACATCCGGGAGATTGAGTGGCGTATTTTCCATATCTTACTCTAGCAAGAGAAAATAAAGGCAGAGAGGGACGTTGTTTACCATTTCATACGGAAATTCCGGAAATTTCGGTTGGAATGTAAATGGTAAACGTTTTTTCGATTCGTCCCGTGGAAAATCAGTCGAAATTAATGGACCTTTCTCAAAAGGTAGTCCGAAATTCCCAACCGGAAATTCTGAATGGGAAATCGTGTACCATTTACAATTCTTTTTGTTGGAAAATTTTCTTTCGTTAGATGAGCGCTGGCATTGGCGTTGAATCATGAAAAAGCTACCAACGTGATACATCTCACGCGTGAAAAAAACACGATACGCAGCCTCTGATTGGTTTTATATATAGAATGCGAACGAAACGTTACTTTACGGGATTTCAGTGAGTAAATCTCAGTATGAAAAAAAAAAAGAACTTTATGTGAATTAGTATGCAGCCACCATATTAGCATTACGTAAACGAAAAAGGACTGGAACCCGAGATAATATATTGATTTCAATTAAAACCACACTACAAGAAATATCATATCAAAATTAGTGTGCTGGCCGAGTTAGGGGACGTTTGGATCAATTTTAACGACAAAAATAAGAGAGCTCAGTATCGTTTGGGGCTCTTATCTTTGTAATTCTCAAAAGGTTTCTATTCCGTTCTTAGATACTCAAACATCTAGTTACTCAAACATCTTCAAACTCGGTGAACATACTAATTTCGATATGATCTTTAATGTAGTGGGATTTATAACAATTTTAAAAATGCGATTAAATTTATACACTCGGCCCAGTCCTTTATCAATTTACAAAATGGATAATTGGTATCAACACAAATAACGACAATACAAATAAGGCTGAATTTCCGATCAAAATCATTGGGTTTCACTTTTAACGATTCACCAATTCTAAATAATGAAATTGATATTTAAGTACTTCGAGTTCTAGGTCATTTTAATATGAAAGCGTGACGCTAAGAGGAGTTTTCATATCATAACATTCAAACCTCCGTAACTCAAATATAAAACAACCTATTGATGTCAGTAAGCTTCAAAATGTGTAAAATGATTTTTTATTGCTTTTGTATCTCACCACCGCAAAATGCTGTTTAGTAGGTTCTTGCAATATATTTCAATTTTACCTGAGTTAGTTGCCGAGCTAAATCGATATTTGTTCTTCTTGCTTATACCAAGAACATGGATATTTTGATGCGCTTTGCAAAATAGCAGCAAAATGATGTTCACAAGGTCGTTATACTCAGAGCCATTCGGTTGGCTCTTATGTAATGAGTTGTTGTTTTAGTAGCGATGATTGGTTGTTTGTTAGGAATTGTGCAATCTAGGCAAAGCTGCTGCATACTTCACATCGTATTATTTGTTTTATTTTATTCTCTTTATGTATTAAGGTTTAAGTTAAATGCCAATTGTTGGTATTCACTATAAGTTTAGTCAAGAGACCATTACTAATGGTCTCTTGGTTTAGTTAATTAGTTGTACCGGTCCTTCTCCTCCAGGACAATGCCTGTATTGCATTAGGGGAGGTATAGGTTTCCCCTGATTCAGGGGTTTTTCCTGGCTGGCACCAGGCTACGGTACGTTTTCGGCACTAACTTAATTGTGCTTTGTTCAATAAAGTGGCCATGCAGCTTTTGCAGCAGCCAGCCAAGCCTTAGTTTGTTTTGGTCGTTATTATCAGGATATAACGATAGTGTGAACCGGACGTGTGTAGTCCCCTTAAAAATAACAATACCTGAACATTACTAAATGTGAATTTGGTGTTTATATATCTTTTTTCTGCTCGTATTTGCATAATGCTTGAAAAGAATTGAATCTCTTGTCAGAACTTCTTACCAGTCCCACCCAACTTCTGTGTCATTGCGAGGCTGGTGCAATTAGCCAAAATGAAAACACCGGTATTCCTGTGGTATCACGGCAGGTAACCACAGGAAGCCCATCTCTATGGACATGACTGTGGAGTGGGCTATAATGCGATCATTCGTTCGTTGTTGTATTATTTAAGGACAGAGACTGGCGTTCATGTTTTGTTGACAATTAAATAACTGTAGATGCACGCGCTGACTGCGATGAATGAAAAATAATGAATACTGCATTAATACTTTTTCCAGGGATTCAGCTTCTTGACTTGATCTTGCATCAAGGCTACCGATCGGAATTTTGACAAATACTTCCTTTCCCTGGACAAAATGTTACAAAGCTTAAACCTCATTCTCCCTCAGCGACGATGTTCTAAACTGAGACAAAGAGATGGCAGAAAACATACAAAGAAAGCTCACTACTCACGCGTATCTCCTTTCCTATATCCATGTCTTTTAAATCATTTATGCAAATCTTAACGTACCGATCAATTAAATAACGCTAAAAGATCCTGGCCACGGAACGTCATCAGTATGGACGTTTTGGGCTGGAATCGCAGAGGTCTCTCTCGGGGAGCTCGTGGACACTGCCACACAAGCGACACAGCTTCCTTGTTGTCAATCGTTTGCCATTTTGACTAATATGTGGTGATAATTACGCTTTCCACAGCCGTTCGAAGGACTCTCTACCTAGCTGTGCAAAGGTTTTTCGTGCAACACTGTACTAGGTGACGTCATTCACGCCATCGGTTTTAAATACGGTGATGTCACGTGATTGCCAATAGCCAATTACCTGCTTCGATTTCTTACAGAGCACGAAGTTTGAATAGTAATAGCGTATAAACTGTGGGAACATCTTAAGAACGCGCGATTTAATTTGCTTCAAATATCTAACACATCGTGTCTTCTTTTATTCATGGCTTTTCTTTTGCTGTCATCACCATTTGTCATTTGCTGGAGAGTCGGGGTGACGCAGCAGAAAGCGCTTCTCCCCTCATCTGTATGGCTCGGTACGATTAAAAATAAAGAAATAAAAATAAACAACTTTGTTTACGTGCATACTAGAAGGGATCTCCTAATCGAACGGATCTAGCTACTAATCGAAGGGGACTACTAATCGAAGGGGTCTACTAATCGAAGGGGTCTACTAATCGAAGGGGTCTACTAATCGAAGGGGTCTACTAATCGAAGGGCTCTATTAATCGGTCGAATTGGAATTCCTGATCGCGACGCCATAATGAGTTAAGTTTGCTGGTATCTCGCCATTTTTTGAGGGTTTTTAATTTCTCCAGGTTCTCCGATTTACCTCCCTACTCAAAAACCAAACTAAATACCAATTCGATTCTGGAATTCTTAGACAGACCCGGGAACGCCTCCGACTGTATCTCGATGCAAAACAAACACTCCATTTTTCATTTGTTTGAATCTACATTCGAGCTACCACCCTGGTTCACACTACAGCGCAAGTAACATACGCAGACGAAGTGTCGTAATTGTGGTTATTAAATACGGCACACCACCCTGGTTCACACTCAGCGCAAGCAACATACGCAGACGAAGTGTCGTAATTGTGGTTATTAAATACGGCACACCACCCTGGTTCACACTACAGCGCAAGCAACATACGCAGACGAAGTGTCGTAATTGCGATTATTAATTACGGCACACCACCCTGGTTCACACTACAGCGCAAGCAACATACGCAGACGAAGTGTCGTAATTGTGGTTATTAATTACGGCACACCACCCTGGTTCACACTACAGCGCAAGCAACATACGCAGACGAAGTGTCGTAATTGTGCTTATTAATTACGGCACACCACCCTGGTTCACACTACAGCGCAAGCAACATACGCAGACGAAGTGTCGTAATTGTGCTTATTAATTACGGCACACCACCCTGGTTCACACTACAGCGCAAGTAACATACGCAGACGAAGTGTCGTAATTGTGCTTATTAATTACGGCACACCACCCTGGTTCACACTACAGCGCAAGCAACATACGCAGACGAAGTGTCGTAATTGTGGTTATTAATTACGGCACACCACCCTGGTTCACACTACAGCGCAAGCAACATACGAAGACGAAGTGTCGTAATTGTGCTTATTAATTACGGCACACCACCCTGGTTCACACTACAGCGCAAGCAACATACGCAGACGAAGTGTCGTAATTGTGATTATTAATTACGGCACACCACCCTGGTTCACACTACAGCGCAAGTAACATACGCAGACGAAGTGTCGTAATTGTGCTTATTAATTACGGCACACCACCCTGGTTCACACTACAGCGCAAGCAACATACGTAGACGAAGTGTCGTAATTGTGCTTATTAATTACGGCACACCACCCTGGTTCACACTACAGCGCAAGTAACATACGCAGACGAAGTGTCGTAATTGTGGTTATTAATTAAGGCACACCACCCTGGTTCACACTACAGCGCAAGCAACATACGCAGACGAAGTGTCGTAATTGTGCTTATTAATTACGGCACACCACCCTGGTTCACACTACAGCGCAAGCAACATACGCAGACGAAGTGTCGTAATTGTGCTTATTAATTACGGCACACGACCCTGGTTCACACTACAGCGCAAGCAACATACGCAGACGAAGTATCGTAATTGTGATTATTAATTACGGCACACCACCCTGGTTCACACTACAGCGCAAGCAACATACGCAGACGAAGTGTCGTAATTGTGCTTATTAAATACGGCACACTACCCTGGTTCACACTACAGCGCAAGTAACATACGCAGACGAAGTGTCGTAATTGTGCTTATTAAATACGGCACACCACCCTGGTTCACACTACAGCGCAAGTAACATACGCAGACGAAGTGTTGTAATTGTGATTATTAATTACGGCACACCACCCTGGTTCACACTACAGCGCAAGCAACATACGTAGACGAAGTGTCGTAATTGTGATTATTAATTACGGCACACCACCCTGGTTCACACTACAGCGCAAGCAACATACGTAGACGAAGTGTCGTAATTGTGATTATTAATTACGGCGCTGCACGCGCCTGCGTATGTTGCTTCCGTTTATACTTGCGTTGATAATGTCAACCAGGTTTAGGACGGTACATGGAAACATTGAATATTGACAACCAAGGACTGAGGAACGAGCAATGTTCTTTTGCAATATCTTAATCGGACTGTAAGAAGTAAGCACAGTCATCAGGAATTAGAGATGATTCTTTTTATTTGACACTTTATTTCTTAATTTTTACGTGTTAACAGCGGATCGTTTTTACTTTACGCGAAATAATGACCGGAAACAATAAAACAAGTCTTAAAATAGAGTAACACTAAATCATTAGGGGACCGAGTATTGCAGGCAAAGGAAATCGCAAACTCAGGTAAAACTACGATGGGTAACTAGTTCCTGTAAAAGCTATTTTTGGTCTGCGTCGGCGGTGAAGATAAACACAGGTATATATATAATCAACTAAAGTCGATTAAGGTATGTTAACCGCCTGACGAAGGGCTAGCGTTCGAAACATCAGCTGCTAGTCGCTTCCCACGGCGGTTAGCATACCTTAATCGACTTTAGTTGATTATACCAGTGTTCAGGTAAAACTAGTTAAGCCTGATATAAGTAACACAATTAAAGAGACAAACTGAAATGAATCGAATCACATAGCCGCTGTAGATTGTTCATTGTTCCCCTGCGGAGGTCCTGTGGAGGTCCTGTGACGCGGTGAGGGGCCTGCATTTTCGGTGATTTTCATATCAACTGACGATCCTAGCACATGGGTAAGATGGTTGAAAGCAAAGGAAATATGCAAAAATGGTTAACAAACTGTGCGTAGATCTAGTCTTCAAGGACAATATTGTATATCGATCCTTTCAATCAAGCATTAAGGGGAGGGGGTCTTTTACTGTTTATAACCAATAGACGTTATTCCTGATGATGTAATGCTTTTGTCATCACTACCAAGGCTCAAGTTTGTGTTGAAACGAAATGTTGTTCTAAAGTGAGGCTTGGTGTTGACGACAAAAGCGTGACGTCATCATGCATATAATAAGGTCTATTGACACCAATCGAACGTTGATTCAATACATGCGCAGCACCATGCCACAGCTCCTGTAATAGTGCTCCACTTGATAACGTTTTAATTCGCTCATATCTGAGGTAGATTCTGTAAAATTCCAAAAAGATATCAAACAACAACTACCTTACAACAACGATTATATTAATAAAAAGCTTGAAGGCAATCTTGGTGCTACTTGATATGCTTCACCGTACTGAGACTGTACTCACAGGATCTGTATACAGATATACCATACATGATCTTAGGTAAAACTTGGCTCTAAATAAGTAATCAAGTGCCCTTTGATTATATAGCCTTCGTGTCTTAAACTCCTTATAATATACAATGATTTGTTTGCTTCAATCAGTTCACACTTTAAACATAGGCGATATAATCATAATCATAGATATAATCGTTAACGTAGGAAAATGGTCGACCATTTTCTTATGTTTACGATTATGTCGGCCTTATGATTATGTTCCGAGTGGTTCGCAAAACGACATAAGCGACACAATGTCCCTAAATCTGTGCTTATGGCTACGACTAATAACCTCATGTCGCTAGTGCGAACCAAGCTTTAACGGTTAGACATTCACATCTTCTTGGATAAGGAAGTAAAATCGTAGGAGTAAGTCAACAGAGGGCCATGTGGAAGATTACTGAGCTACAAGTTAGCGGTAAACGTGTTACCCTCTATAAATACAGTGACTTTATTTTATACCATTGTTTTCTTATGAGAAAGAAAAGTCTAGATCAAGTACTAAAATACCGCCTGTTTCAGCAGAATTTCGAGTTAAATAGCATCATGCACCAAAACAATACTAGTAAAACCCTAAATCGGCCCAACGACTATAAAAAATGAATTCGAAAGAAATAAGTAGAGCGCGTCTATGAAGAGAAAACTAGTTTTCAATTTCGAAAAATAACCGATTCTCCGCTGATAAATCTAGTTTGTGTGGCGGCTTAATTCAGTGCAAAGTTCCCCATATAGTACGTCACACATACCAAGGAAAACCAATCACACCTCCAGCACAAAGAAAGCACAATGGTCCGCAATTAGGAACCATTAGTCTAGCTTTTCAATGCCGGGGAAAACATAGGAAAAGTAATTTATTTCTCGTACCTGACGTCACAAATTGCAAGACTAGAGCCCACTGTACACAGCGGAGGTTGTGAGGAAGATTTTCAGATTTTCTTTTCTCCGACGCGCAACACAGAGAAATAAAATAACAGAACTTATTTCTTTCGAATGCATTTTTGCATTGTCGTTGAGTTGATTTAGGGTCCAGTTCCCTTTAAACCAGCTCAGCTCCTTAAAAGTTATTGTAAACTACAAGAATTTCCTGAAATAAAGATTTAAAGATGTCTAACATCAATCTTTTTTTCATTATTATCAGTTATGTAACCCGAAAACATGCAATTTATCGTCCGCATTTTGCAGGACATTTTACTTCGATTGCCCCATGAATATTAGGGATCAAATCAATCCAATTCATGACGTTTCCCCTCCCCGATGGGCACTCACTGGCAAGTTTCAAAATGACTTTAGGAGGGAGGACGTGGTTCCAAAGATTTACACTCGTCAAGTTTCCGTTAAAACTGTTGAACCCAGAGTACTTCACCGAGTACTGACCAAGCACTACATCGCTTTGGGTGTGAACGAGGCTAGTATTTACTCCGGTTCCCATGCCGGCTGTAATGGCGCCATCAATATATACTCTCCAGTTGCCAGTGGTATTCTCCCATGTCGCGCAGATGTGGTGCCACTGCCCATCGATAACTGATGCAGTAATGACTCTGTTTAGAAAAAATCGGTCTTTTTCAAAACGAGTACGGTTGAGATATACGTAAGTCACTGGAAAAAACTGGACCTCCAGTTCCATATCTGGCATGTAAGTTTGTTCATTTTGTAATTAACAATACGTAAATATATACTATAGATTGATTTGTTCTCGACTGAAATATATATATTTAGATGTCTGTGTCTATTGGGTTAGGATAATAAATAAATAAATATTATATATATAAATATATATACACCCGATCAAAAAAATGATGACACTCCAGAATATAAATATCCCCATATGTGTCTTTGTTGTTACCTGGGAAAGCAATGCAATACCATAGGGATCGGTACGAGTACAATGCGCAAACAATCGCTTCGTTTAGTGCCAGTGGAATTGAAGTTTACAAACATTAGAAATAAAGAAACGTTGTTCTTATAGCGCAGCATTTTTTCATTGTTTAACTTCTCTTGGGGCTTAAATTAAACAAATTTAATTAAGTACCAGTTCGCTTAGAACACCTTTGCCTTAAGAATGTTTTTTTTAGAAAGGAATTGCGATGCGAAATTATTAGTGGATTTAGTCATGTGTTCGGAACACTTGAAAAGCAAAATAATTAACCATTTTTATTAGCTTCAATAGCATAATTTGCACTGAACAAAACGCGGCCGCCAATCTCGTCAAGTGCAAAAACGATTAGCAGACTTCGAAACAATACTGTTTGATAATCAAAATAAATATCTACAGTAGTTTAATATTCAGTAGAGCACGCGGTTGTGAAGGGTTTTTTATGAGTTAAAGATTTTGTATCGAAATTTTTACCATTTTTTATAGGCCATGTTGAAATGTTTTCCTTCACTTCGGTAACGCTAGCGTTACGTGACGACCCTTTGAACGGCTACGAAGAAGTCAGGAGTGGAATTAGAAATTTGAAAATCTTCATCAAATTAGAACAAAATACTAAACCTAAAGCCATGCAATTGTAAAGTAGCTAAAATAGGATCTAATATTGCTACTTCGGTAGTTTCCAGTGAACAAAGTGGTTATAGGTGGAAGAAATTTCACTATAAAAACTTTCACTCAAAATAAATTTCTCAGCCGCGTGCTTTACCGAGGAACTGTTATAGACGGCTTCCTTAGTTATTAAACTAGTGTCTTTTGGCCGATAATACGCGCGGATTTTCCATTCTTTCGGATACGTTATTTCTTCACCTGACAAGAATCGCGGCCGCTTTTTGTTTAAGTTAGATCATGCTACTAAAGCAAAGTAAGCAACATATCAGTTTGTTTCAGAGATCTGTTTCAGAGAGCAGTGAGAGCAGTTTATTTTAGTGATTTCTTAACCTTTGTCGTCCTATCGTGTGTGAGCTCAATTGGTGAAATCCTGAGTGCTAACTCAACCCTCCCCCTCAGTTCAAGTTTGGCTAGCCCGGGGTGGTTAAATACTGCTGAATTTTTAAGCCGAGGGCTCAAACTTTCCCCACAATGCCATTCGGGAGAATTCTACGTACCCGTCGACGGTAGGTATTGCAACTTCTGTAGGGCTTCCAATGAAATGTGCTCTAATTTTGGAGAAAAATGCCACTGTCAGAGAGCTTGAGGACATCATTAAGTCTGACGACGGCTGAAAAGTACTTGGTTTGCTTCTAGTAGGCTTTGTGAGGGGATTTCACAGGGTTTTCCTGTTGTGTTTGTGCTTTCAGACACAGGAAAAAATATTAAATGAAATCCTTGAAATCCTGCAGTTGGCAGTCTTTTACCTCTGATCAACCTATTAGGATGTGTTTTTGTCACTTTAAATCAACGGCTTGAGTCCAAATCACCGCTCTTGGTTGTATGGGTAAAAGACTTATAAAAAAAACCCTACAGAAGTCCCAGAGGGGGGGACCCTTGTGGAATTTTTGTCCATTACCCAGCATGCAATTGGAGGTGGGTACAGGAGAACGTGGTGGAGAAATGCAGTGACAAGAATAGGGCGGTTCACAGTCACTTGGTGTGTTTTGTGCCAAACAAACCTAGTGGTTGGAAAGATTAAAGAAGGTACTGTAACGACCGAGTGCTGATTTTGTGTTTGCTCTTGATTTCAAGTGCGAATGGGAAGGGTGTTTTGAGACGATTTTTAGCTCCTTAAATTCGCGAAAATCGAAGAAACAAAACGATCGCCAAAACAAATGAGCTTTTCTCCATAGTGAAAGAGTCGAGCGATCCCTGTTATAGCTCTGACTTTGAAGCCATACATCCCTTCGCATAATATCGCAACATCGTCTTTCCAGCATGTCCAGATGTGATGTAATAATTTTTCTAGTAAAAGACTAATGCGTCTTTTACAGGCTCGGACGGTAAAGAGTTAATATAACGAATATAAGAGGCTAACTTGTTTGTAATTAATACGGAGTATTGAGAGTTTTCAAGCGGCCCGATTAGGTAACTAAACCCCTTAATTGAAAATATTAAAGAAACGAAAGTACATTTATACCATTATTGTGATTTTCAAACATTTATCTCATCCAGGATTTATTTAATCGATTTTGCTACAAGAAAAAGGAAACTTCGCAGGAAAGTAAGGGGAACAACACTTTTTGATTTTGAAACATTATTTTGAAAGCCAAAATTATAACTAAACCCCTTAGCTTTTACATTGTATCAATTTTCTCCCAACTGGCCGGCAATATAATTCCGTATCGGCGTCTCAAAATCGCAATTAGGTTATAGTACGATTAAGTCAGAATACTTCGTGTCTGTTGTGTCAAGTCCCGTACCTTGCGCGGGGTTGTTTACGTGCCCAGCCAAGTCGAGTAAGTTCTACTAAAGCTATTCCATCCCAGGTTTGCGAACTAAACGCAGAACACTTACAGGAAATTTCTAGCCATTTCTTTATCAGCCAATAAGAATTCCAGACTTTGAATACATAATTAGTCCGCCACTCGAAACGTTTGTTTTCCGAGAACTTTCGCAGTCTATCTTCCGAAACAGTCATTACTTTGTTTATGTCGTGTATTGGACTTCCTGTGTTGTACCCTTAATGCGCCGCTTGCTAGTTGTCTATGTATGCTACGTTCACGAATTGCACGAGGATTTCTACTCGGAATAAAACATGGCCGCCAGTCGGTAAACTGGGTCCAGGACTAGTACATGTCATTTGGCGACGAGGAAAACAACTCTTGGTTAGGAAAACGCATTCTAGAAAAAAAGGAAGTTCTCTTGAGTAACCTGTAAGTTTATACAGGTTCATCAACCCGCAACACTAAAATTCTGCGATGGCAGTTTACGGCAGAATCGACGAATACAAACCAGAAAAAGAAAACTGTACACAGTACGCCGAAAGACTCACTCAATATTACCTAGCGAACGACATAGACGATGTGGCAAAAAAGAGAGCCATATTGTTGAGCGTAGTCGGAACCCAAACATATGTCCTACAACGTAGTATAGTTTCACCAGAGAAACCCTCCGACAAGTGTTATGATGCCATAATCACATTACTCGAGCAGCACTACAATCCCAAGCCTTCATCAATCGTCCAGCGTTGCCGATTCTACGCATGCGAACGGACACAAGGCCAATAAGTCGCCGGTTTCGTCGCCAATCTTCGCAAACTTAGCAAACATTGTGAATTTGGAACAGCCCTTCAGGAAATGTTACGTGATCGTTTGGTACTGGAAATAAACGATGAAACTACCCAGAAAGTATGTTGACTGTTGCCTACGAAAAGTTAACCTTCACTAAAGCTTTTGAAATTGCAACAACAATGGAGCAAGCTGCAAATAGTGCCAAGGACATTAAAAGAAACTTTAACAACTCGGGAGAAGTCAACAAAGTTACAGCATTCGGGAGAGACAAAGAGATGAATGTCCCCAAGGAACCAGCACAACGTAAACAAAGCCGAGAACAGCCATACCGAAGCAGGTTATATGTTATTGTTGTGGTGGACAGCATGATCAGGCGAGCTGCTCATTCAAAGAATCTGATTGTTACCACTGTGGAAAAAGGGGCCACATTGCAATGGTTTGTAAGCTGAGGAAGATAACCTTTCAGAAGAAACATATAACATGTTTTCAATTGGTAACCACAATTCTGCATACAAGCGGCTGAACTATGTCTAGACGGACAGAACGTAAATATGGAGATTGATACTGGAGCTTCAGTAAGCTTGATCGAAAAACAGTCATTTGATTTACTGTTCTCTGGAAGAGAGCTGAACACTCATCGAGCACGACTACGTACGTATAGCGGTGAGGAAATCCCCGTACTGGGATCTATGGATGTAGAGGTCAAGTATCACGAACAGTTGAAGAAACTACCAAGTCTAGTTGTTGACAGCAATGGTCCAAACCTGATGGGACGAAATTGGCTGGACAAAATAAAGTTGAATCGGAGTAAAATCCACCATGTGGTCGAACAGTCAGATACTTTTTCTAGCATCACAGACAAGTATCCAGACCTGTGGAAGAACGAACTGGGAGGAAATAAAAGGCACAAAAGGAAACATTTATGTTCACGAGGGTGCAATTCCAAAGTTTTTCAAGCTACGTCAGGTCCCTTACTCTACGAAAGACAAGGTTGACAGAGAATTGAAACGCCTACAGCGTGATGGAATTATAGAACCTGTGCAGTTCTCGGACTGGGCTGCACCGATAGTGCCGGTGTTGTAATCTGATGGCAGCATCCGTATCTGCGGTGATTACAAGTCAACGGTAAACCGAGATAGTTTGACTGATCAGTCCCTGCCTCGAATTGAGAATCTCTACGCCACACTTTCTGGCAGGCAGAAATTCTCAAAGCTCGATCTCAGCCAGGTATTTCTACAAGTGGTTCTTCGTGAAGATTCAAGGAAATTCACAACTATAAACACACAACAAGGTTAATTTCATTACATACATCTTCCTTTTGGCGTGACGTAATCACACCTTTCATTTTCCAACGTGTAATGGATAACTTGCTCCAAGGTTTGACATTTACCTGTGCTTACCAAGATGACATATTGGTGACTGGCAAAGACGACCAAATCTCGAGGCTCTTTTGAAGAAGCTGTCAGATGCAGGTGTGCGTCTAAAAAGAGAGAAGTGTGTGTGTTAATGGCCCCAGAGGTCACTTATCTCAGTTTCAGGATGGATTCCAACGGACTGCACCCAGTTAAGAACAAACTTCAAGAATTCTCTCCAATAGACTGTCAAAGTGCTGTTCCTTCCAGAGTTTGAAAACGTCGTGGAAGTGGAGGATAAAAAAATGTCTCTGTACGAAACAACTACTAGATAACCTGGAGGGAGAGAAAAAACCATGAAAGACTCCAAACCAAGTCGCTCACGGTTTGAAGGGTGGAGCGACCACCAGCTCGACAGCATCGCCAAAACCCAACCACAACCTCTAAAGAACGCATGGCAGGGAGTGTATTCACTAAACGCCATGCCATACCGAGATGAGTTGACGCAATACCCTGCCGCGCGTTCATCGTTAATAACGAACGCAATGACCAACCTGGTGAACATTGGTTGGCTCTGGTGATCTGGAACCCGGACCAATCGTCCGACTTCTTTGACAGTTTTTGGGAACCCTCTAAGCACTATGGAATAGAATTTCCAGAATGTCTCGAAGACCTGGGAAATGGAAACACCACATACGCCCAAGGACGTCTGCAAGCCAACAAGTCGGCCGTGTGTGGTCATCATTGTGTGTACTTCTTGTACCACCGGCTCGTGCGAGGATGTTCCAGTCAGAAAGTGGTCGACTCTTACCCAAACTCCACATTTAAAAACAATGACTCTAAAGCCTGTTCGTTTGTCTGTCGTCATATGATTCGAGATAACGTGAAAACAAAGAGACTGCGTGCCAAGCCTTTAGGGCAAGTGTGCCAAAGTCGCGTTTGTGCCAAAAATCGATTTTTTTTTTCTGTAATGTAGTATTAAAAAATGTAATAGTAAACACCTCTAACGTTGTGGATGTTCACGGTATCCTGCATAAACTCATCTTCATCCATGTACTGCACTTGGATTCTGTGGTAACACCACAATCCCGTCTTGGTACAGCCACTTAAAAAAGAAGTGTGCTAGATCAGTCACGTATTCTGTCTTAGTCATCTTGGTAAATTACAAAGTGAAATAAAAAAGGTGAACCACTCTACTTATGGTGTCAGTAATCACTGCCTCCCCTCATGGCCTATACCAGGTTTGATCCACATCTGCGCGCCCCGTCCAACATCACTATTATTGGGCCTACCATGTCTGGTAAAACAACTCTGACCTTAGACCTCATACGCCAACGTCACGATGCTACTGCTATGGTGCATGGCAACCGGCTTTCGATGCCTTGAAACAGGAGGGCGTTCAAATTGTGAAGGCCTACCTGATAACATTTATGATTATGTCCAAAACGGAACATCGACCCTGCTCGTGTTAGACGACCTCATGCAGGATAGCAGTGGGAGTGGTCACATTGAAAAATTGTTTACTCGGGGAACACATCATCATAATATCACCACTCTCTACCTGACTCAAAACATGTTCCCGAAAGGCAACCATGCGCGTACCATGTCGGTAAACTCACATTACGTGATCATGTTCAACAATCCCCGAGAGCGTCTTCAATTTACTAATTTAGTCAAGCAAGCTTTTCCAGGTCAACAAGCCCGATTGCAGGAAGCCTTTGAAGATGCCACAGACCAATAAAACACAGAGTATAAATACATGATGTTTGACTTCACGCAACAAACGCCTGAAGCCTACCGGCTACGTGCACATGTGCTCCCTAGCGATAAACAGAAACAAGTGATTTGGATGTCCAAAAACATCCGACGACCATGAGTTTTGGATATTATCCTATCCACGATGCCTGGGATCCCATGGCTATACTACCCGACACATGGGATCCCACGGTGGACTCCATCCAGGAAAGTAGAGAACATAGAGTAGAGAAAGTAGAGGCATATGTCGTAATGGCGGTTGGTCGTGTTTGACTGAGCTCCGCTATATTCGGCGCCAAACTGCCTTTATGGCTACATTGAAGGAGATTCAGGATCTCCTAAAGAAGGACATTTTACCGATAAATGATAAATTAGGGAAGCTAGCAAAGAATTTTCAGGAATTGAAGGACACAGTTCGGTTTATGTCGGATAAATACGACGAATTGCTAACGCAAATTCAATTAACGAACCAGAAACTACCTAGTCAAAGTCTGGCCGTTAACTCCTTAAAAGAAAAGCTTGCGAACGTACAGAAGTGCGCCTCAGATGCCAAACTACAAACTGATGAGCTGGCTCAGTATTTAAGGAGAGACTGCCTTGAGATATCAGGCATCGAAACAACCGACGACTGCTCCTCTAGCGAAATCGTCCAGTCAGTCGGTCAAGCCATTGGTGTTCCAATCGCCGAAACAGATATTTCGACGCGTCATCCTATCCCCTCGTATAATTCAGAAGCTCCGCCAAAGCTGATTGTCAAATTCGTGCGAAGAGATGTACGCAACAGGTTTTATGCTAACCGAAAAAGACTGGCTAACAAAAAAGCAAAGGATGTTCCGAACCTGGGCCTTGAGTCATCTGCCAACGTATATACATCTGAATCCCTTACTCCGTCAAGGAAAAAACTCTTTGGTGGCGTGAATAAGATAAAGAAGCAATGGAAATGGAAATTCATTTGGACTTACAATGGACGGATCTTCTTGAAGGAGGCAGAGAACACGCAAACATTCTCTTTCGACACCGAGGAAGACCTCCGCGACTTTGAAAGTAAGAACCGTCGCCATTAGACAAGCAGATAAGCTTATTACCTATATGTATACCACATTATTAATATGTTACTGAAAAACTATGAGCAGAATAAGGTTAGTAACTTTAAAGCTACATGCATCGAATTATCTTCAATCCAATGATCGCTAGCAGTAGCTATACCCTGCTTGTTGAACTACCATTCCATGATCTTGACGATAAAGAGTTCCTAAACATAACTGGGGCGTGGGTTTACTCCTCCCCTACCTCTATATTGGACTCGAAAGACCTTTACCAAGATATCATTGAATGCCCAGATAAACAAGCTGAAGAATTCGAGAATTACATAGAATCAAAATAGTATTCTATTAAACAAACTGGATCTTTATTTTATAAGGCAACTCGACAAAATGGATTCTCAATTTTGCATTGCAATATGCGCAGTTTATCTAAAAACCTCTCAATGCTAGAAGATATCCTTCTCATATCGAAGGAATCACCAGATATTATTGCTATCTCAGAAACTAAACTGAAAGAGACTAACAGCCTAAACATTAGCATACCAGGATATTCGTTTTTGCATACAAACTCTAAAACATTGGCTGGAGGTGTTGGCCTTTATCTTACGAAATAATTGGAATTTGTGAGAAGGCATGACCTTGAACTAACTGCGGAAGGTGTAGAATCCTGTTGGATTGAGATCATACGAAAAAGACAAAAGAATATTATAATTGGCTGCATTTACCGACACCCACATAATGACCGTAAACAGTTTCTCGAAATCTTAAAAGTTAAGCTTGAGTACTTTAAAAACAGTAAAGGCAATAATTTTTCTTGCTCGGAGACATAAACATAAACTTCCTAAAATACAACGTTGATAACCAAACATCTGATTTCCTTGATATGATTCTAAATTTAGGTTTCCTACCAATCATTACAAAGGCGACACGAATCACTGATCATACCTCGACTTTAATAGATCATATTTACACCAACATTCCACAAAAAGTACTAAAAGCAGGTATTTGTTTAGCTAATATCTCTGACCACCTTCCTATATTCTGCACGGTCGCGAATAAGCTACCCGTGACAGACAATTTACGATATTTTAGAGATTTTTCGAATTTTAACGATGACTTATTTTTGAATGACGTAGCGGACACGGACTTCCAAAGTCTTGTAAGTGATGATAATGTTAATAGCAGCATGAATAGAATTGTTGAAGCGCTTCAAACAATAACTGATAGGCACGCTCCGATACGTAAAGTATCTAATAAAAAGAAAAAAACAATTTAAAAAACCATGGATATCTCATGCTTTACTGGTCTCGATAAGGAGAAGACAAAAACTTTTTAAAACCCACTTTTTAAGTAATGATCCAACAAAAGTAAAGATCTATAAAGCATATAACAACAAATTAAACAAAGTTAAAGAAGCCGCAAAAACGAACTATTTTCGCGCTCAATTTAATTTAAATAAAGAAAACTTAAAAACAACGTGGAAGTTGATTGGAATGATAACAAATCGGAAAAATATGAACTCGCAAACAACGATAAAGAAGCTTCTCCATAAAAATAAATGTTATACTGATAAGGCTAGCATTTCTCGTCAATTAAACACACATTATATTAATGTTGGCAACGATTTAGCTAGTAAGCTTCCACCAAATGATGATAATCCAACAAAATACATTAATAGATCCTTCCAGAATAGTTTTGTATTTCGTGGCATTTATGCACATGAAGTCTACGATGCAATTATGGGACTTAAACTAAATAAGTCATCAATTGGTATCCCCCCATCATGCATTAAACTTGCCCGTGAACACATATATGAAGCACTAACAATAATTTTCAATCAATCCCTTCTTCAAGGAATTGTACCGGATATTCTCAAAATTTCTAAGGTAACGCCTGTCGATAAAGGAGGGGAAATTACTAATCCAGCCAATTTTCGTTCTATTTCGACTTTATCAGCCTTTACTCAGCCTTTAAACTAATATACAAGCAACTTATTAATTACATTGAAAAACAAGAAATTCTCTTTGAATTCCAATTTGGATTTCGCAAAGGCCGCTCGACATCCCAGGCTATAACAGAAATTGCAGATAACCTAAGAAAAGCGATTGATAATAACTTGTATACTTGACCTTTAGCGAAATCTCCCAGACCACCTCAAAAATTTAAATGTATTTTCTTTCTCAAAAAGCATAAAACAGTATTTATTGTCAGACCAATATTCAAAATAACTATCTATAATTGCTCAAATTATTATTTATATTTTCGTAATTAATATTCAACTTCTTAGAGTTTTCCCAGTAATCTAAACTAGTTTCTAAATTTCCTTCCCGATTTCCTTTTTCCTATTATAATTGCTGATTAACAAGGCTGGAGGCTAACTCGAGAACTTCACAGTTTATTTAGCCTCCAGGCTCAAATATTACTTAATCTGTATTGCCCATCACATTGTATATATATATTAGTTATTTTTCTTTTTTATATTGTATACATGTCATTGTAAGAGCAATAAAGATTGAAAAGATTGATTGAGTTAGCTGGGGCTTCGGAAGCGCTCGCTGTTGGGAATGTGGAAGCCGCAACAGACTGACTCATTGACAGCGCCTGTGCCAATCTAGAAACGTTATCGAATGCTTCGCAATCTCCCTCTCTCACACCGCCGCCGGAACGGATTGTCGATGAGGATGACAATGAGATCTCGCCAAGACCTGCCGACATTTCCCCAGCCACAGAACATGTGTACGATGCTCTGGATGCTTATCGTGCCCACAGAACGTTACCCACCACATCATCATCACCACCACCACAGGTACCGACCGCACCACCAATCTTCCAGCGGCCGGATCCTATCCCACAGGCTCCTGTCTGACGTGTCGTCAGGCCACATGTTCCCACCGCCACCACCACTACCTCCACCACTACGGCAGATCCGCCACCGTTTGCCACCCACCTAAGTACCGACATCCCACCCTCACCGTCTTCACAGGCAAGTACTACCGCCGCCGCCACTGCGGCAGAAGAATACACGGACAACCAAACATTAAACAATCTAATGGACCAATCGGACATGCTGTTCAAGAGTAGGGTGAAACGTCATGTTCGAGCACGACGTCGTCGACGAAGAAGAGGAAGAAAGGGGAAAGGATTGCTACTTGGGACAAATTCTTCATTTAGAAACATCCCCATCCTAGGCGCGATTTTATAATACTATAAAAGGTGTGAGTTCTCCCATTAGGGAATCTAATTTATTTCACCATCCTCATCCTCCACAACATCATTATGGCTAGACGTGGACGTAAGAAAAACATCGTCGAAGACATCTCCAAAACTGCAAGGAGCTCGTAATCTATTCACCAAACATGGCCCTCCACGATACGATGGGTATAAAGCAGTGTTTCCACCACGCACCGACAGTAGTAACAACCAACACAGCCCGCCGACCTTCATAACTGTGGCTGGAAGACCTCTCTACTTGAACAAACTTAAAGGCCGACGTTAGCCAAAAACAGAAAAAAGGTCACCATATCTTGTAGACTCGTAATTTTTTCTGACCGCGTTAGGCTACGGGAACAAGCATCAGTGTCATAAATTGGCTTTAATGGCCTCCCCGGAACAAGTCAATGCTTGTAGCGAGGTGGCTCACAACTTCCACCAGAGGAGAACACTGACATTACATCCAGGACTTCTACGATCCATTCGAGACAAGCCCGAGATCGTGAAGGATATACGTGTCTTTGGAGATCCCTGACAACCTTTGGCTAAACGTCAACGTGCCTTAAGACAACGTGGCGGTGGTGTGGGTCCTATCCTAGGGTTGATTGTCTCCTCCGTTTTGCCTTTAATTCTTAAACTGCTTTTCAAAACCATCAAGAACAAAATTACCAAAAAATAGGACTGTGGAGGCCCATAAATACAGGCGATACCACTCATTCCAAATCAGTTGAAGCATGAAGTACAACGAGCGGGCTTACGTCGTCCCCGAAAAAGACATGGGTAATCAACAATCGGTCACGGAGGCCGAAGAGGCACCTCAAACAGGCGGGGCTCGTGACACAGATCGTATAGCAAAAAATTCTGCCATTCAGCAACTAGAACGTATGACCCCTTATACCGAGAATTTGGTCGACGTCAATGACAACAATCTTACGTATCATGAAGAGCAAGCTTACCTCGGAAACCAAAATCGACCTTTATGAAAATATGTTGAAGCGGTACAGACGTCTCTTGATCGATTCGCGCGATTGGCAGGAAAAACGTGACCCTATAGACGGTCTACAACCACTACCACCACCATTAGCCCCATCGTCGACGTCACCGCTACCTGCCAGACCCGTTCCAGCACCCCGACATAAAAAAAACGTTCAGACACCCCTTGACGCGCAGGAGACCCCTAAAACCTCAAGATCTAAAGCCAACGTGAATGTCACGACTTTTAAGTGTATTAAAATACACTACAAAATAGATTACCGACGGCTGCTCCTGGAACACCCTACAGACTGAAGTTTCGTATTCAGTTACCTCACTACATAGGATTACCCCCACCCAGTGAAGAACCGTCTACGATCCGTCACGAAGCCAAGACATTGATGACTGAGAAAGAATTGAACGCCCACTCCCATCGATTAAACAAGCATGAAAAAAAATATTAGAAAGAAGAAAAGGAACACTAGTATAGAAGGACAAGGACACGTCCCAGTCCTATCCTGTATGAGTGTAACATTCAAAAGAAAAGAAAACACATTCATTCTTAATTTATTTGTCACATCCATGTTTTATTTCTGACACTTAGGTCTTTTTACATTGAGATGGTTGGTTCCCCATCCCGTTCTCTCCCTCTCTCTGTCTAACTTGTACTAGAACCTCCTCCAGTAAGACAGGATCCTGCTTGAATGCCCGTCAATAGCTTTTGCAGATCTTCCTCCACATCCTCCTCTAGTTTCATAGTCTCCTATGGTGATGGTGGTGGTGGTGGGGGCTGTTGTGGTTTTGTTTTTGGGGGGTTTGGTAGTAGCTGAAGTTCTAGTAGTTCAGCTAAGGATAAAGCGTATGGCAAAGGCTTACAGCCACGGTAAGGTTGTGTAGATAGGAAGTCGAAAGGATTTTCGAAATGTTCTACGCACGGTGTCGAGGGTGGCGGTGGGTAGCGCTCTATCAGCTCTCGTGGGGGAATATGGAGTGAGTGAGTGAAAAGATTTTGATGTCAGCGAGCAAGGCGGTTGTGTTTGAGTGAGCTCGCGGCTTTTAGCCCGTTACACAGTCAACCATATTCCTTCTACAGTGTATTCTTTATATTTAATTAATGTCTATTTATGGGAAGACATAAGATAAGGAAAGCAAATTCAAGTTCAACGTCACCATTGGCAAAGATACCAAAGACAGTCAATATGGCGGACCTCGAGACTGAACAAGAACCGAGCCTAGCTGAACTCTACAAAATTATCAAGGACATTCAATATAATACTGTAGTCATTTTGGAAAATAACAAGCGCTTGGAGGGGCGATGTGAAGAGATAACCGAGTCGATAGAATACCACTCGAAAATGGTTGAAGATATTGCAAACTGCAACAAGGCGCTTGAGAACGAAATGAATGAAGTAAAGAAGCTCTTAGCTAAAATATATGAATATCTGGCGGCCTTAAAATCCCAGCTGGAGGAAAAAGATGAAAGTATTTCGACTAACAGGGGTAAGATAGAAGAACTTGAAATTAAACAAGATGATCTAGAGCAGTATTCGCGCAAGCATAACTTGGTTGTTGCTGGCATTCTAACAGGCGAACATGATGACTTGGAGGTGATAATATATTTGGGCGAACAGCTTGGTGTTGATATTGAGAGGAAGATATTTGTCATCGTATTCGCTCGTCCAGCGAGATAAAGCCGTTAATCGTCAAGTGTCATTCTCACCAGCTAAAGAATGAATTCTACATGGCAAGATACAAATTGAAGGACTTCACCGCTGCCGCCCTGAGCTGAGTTTAATGGCGCGAATTTTTTATTATTAATGAAAACCTAACGGAATGGCGCGGAAAACTGTTCTGCGAAGTTAGGAAGAAAGTAAAACTCAACAAGTGGTTTAGCTGTTACACTGTTGACGGGAGAATTCTAGTCAGGAGAAAAAGAGGGGAGAAGCAATTTCATATCAGCAAGGAGGCGGATTTGGAGGAACTTTATTGAGTTTAAGTAAGGATGAGAGGTGTAGATTACGCGATTAATTTCATGGCCAAGAAATATTAATGTTTATATGCATGGTGAGTGCAATTTTTTATTTCTTTAGTTATTTTGAGTATAAGTATTGTGTAACGGGCTTAAATATTATACTCATCGCCAGAAATTCGAGACATTGAGGCCTGATAGTATATAGATGGTAGACATAGCAGTGTATGTTACATTGGGACACTATAACGGATACACAAAGTACCAACCCATAATTGGGTAACACCGCTCACCAAAAGTTTATCGCAGACTCATCTCTTTTGGTCCGTTTAGGACCTACTTTCCAAAAGGACAAATTAGCTTGAATAACTGCTGGCTGTTTAAACAAACATACTGCAGTTGCTAGAGTACAGAACAAGGTTTCCAAAGCTGCCATGTTTGTTGGATTTGGTCACTTGTGGTCAGAGTTATGGCAGTCTCAAGACGAGCAATATTACGGGTTTTAGCGTGCAAATATGGAGTCTGAGGTTTCTTGTCGAAAAGCTGAATTTTCAAGAAGGAAAATGAATCACCGAAAATGAACTTTGGGACATCAGAAGGGAAGAATACGATAGGTCTTGTTTATGTTTTCAACTCTTCGCCCGCACATTTTTTGCTAAGGTTTTAGATTTGCAGCAGATACATTTTATAAACTCTTATCTGCATGTTTTTACTGGAAATCGTTTGATGTCCACTGTAAATAAATCGAATTTTTATACTTCCTCTAAAATCAAAGAAATGAATTACCAAAGTTTACTACTTGGCTTTTAATTGCTTTGAATTGAATTGATAATATCTGTAGAAATAATGCCTCGATCGCACATTTTTACGATTGTACCGTATTTCATGAGAAATAAGGGAAATGTTTAGGATCCCATACATTTCTCTGTAAATTTTCACGACCCAGGCGTGACAATTTTTCAAGAAACCCATACAACTGTGGATGTTGAACAAAGGTAGCGAGTATTGACAAAAGGAGAGCTTATAATGTCGCATGGTTTTTCCAATAGTACAGGTGTCGCTATTCACCTGGGCCATAATTATAATTTGGAATATCAAATTATTTCCCAATGCACCGATCCTGACTGGAGGTATGTTTATACTTCTGGCTAAGATACAAGGTTCAGATTAATTCTATCGATTGTCCTGTAGATATATACCCATGTAGTTTTGGGAGGGGATTTCAATGTGTTTTTCGATTCACAGTTGGAAACCCTCCTTTAAAAGTGAAAACTGTAGAGCAAATTGAATCTATTAATTTAGAATTCGATTTAGTCGATATCTGGAGATTACGGAACCCTAGTGTGAAAAGGTATACCTGGAGAGGTTAATGCCCAGGGCATGAAAAGTACTTCGGAGGTTTTACATAGAAGGTTGGATTATTTTTTTCATTTCAGATAATTTACAGCCTATTGTTAAAGATTGCGATATAATTCCACTAATTATTAGTTTTGCATCTTTTGATGAAGGGAAAAGGGACCCTCTTTTTGGAAATTTAATAATTCGCTTATTAACGATTCCGTTTATGTGGAGAAAATGATAGCGTTGATTTTAGAAGTTTAAAAGACTTGTCAAACGGGCAGTTTGACACGCATATACGGTGGGAAATAATTAAATATGAAATTAGAAAGTTTACGATTGCATTTTCTAAAGCCAAAGTAAAAGATTCTAAAGCTAGTCTTCAGGTATTAGAAACCAAAATAAAGGATATAGAAAATACCCCTAATTGGGAAAAAGATTTAATGCAACAATATGGTGATTCCAAGCTGGAACTCAATAAGTATTATAAACGTATTACGGAGGGGTTGATTTTAAGATCGAAGGTGGATTGGTATGAGTTTGGTGAGAAGAGTAACACATTTTTTCTTACCTTAGAGAAACGAAAGAAAAATAAAACATATATCCGAAAGATAGTAGTAAATGGCAAGGAAATTACGAATGCAAGCGATATATTGATGAATATTAAAGAGTTTTATGGGAATTTATATACTTTAAAAAGTGTAAAGTCTGAGGCAGATTGTTACGGCTTTATTTCGAAAGTGGAAGTTCCAGAACTGGAAGAGGAAGATAAGTTTAACTGCGAAGGTGATCTCACTATAAATGAATGCTTTCTTGCTTTGCAACGAATGGGGAATATGAAATCTCCCGGGCATGATGGGCTGACGAAAGAGTTCTACGTAGCCTGTTGGGGTATTTTAGGGAAGGAACTTGTGTCTTGTTTGGATGATTGTTACCAAAGAGGGTCGTTAACAACAACTCGGAAACAAGCCATAATTACGTTAATAGAAAAGGAGGGCGGTAAGGATTGCAGATTTCTTACATCATGGAGACACATTAGCTTGATAAATGTTGACTCAAATGTTTGTAGTAAAGCTTTAATTAATAGGTTGATTAATATTTTACCTGAGCTTATTCATGCTGATCAATCCGTATTTGTGAAATCAAGGACTATAGAGGATCCGATTCGTTTTTTACAGGATACTATAGAATATTATTCTCAGAAGTCTAACTCTTGCTTTCTACTTTTTGCGGCTGATTTTGAAAAAAAGCCTTTGATAGTTTAGAACATAATGTTATATTTGCTGTTCTGAAGCGTTTTGGTTTTGGCCCCTCTTTCATTAACTAGATAAAGACAGTTTTGAATGCTAATGAGAGTTGTGTTGTTAATAATGGTCTGCGACAAACTATTTTAAGATATCAAGAGGAACAAGACAAGGGGATCCTATATCTCCTTACATTTGTATACTTGTTATTGAAATTATGTTATTGAAATTGACGCCATGACCGTTTCCTCATTTCAATCCAAGCTGAAAAAATATCTCTTCTCCCGTCTTTGAAATCGCTTATTATTTATTCATTAATTTCTTCATATACGTGTTATCTCAATACTGGTATAAATTGATATCTTAGTGTGATTTTCTCCATTCTGTTATTCTTGTTTTTGCGCCACTCCCACTTTGTTTTATATACACATATATTGTAAAGAGGCAGCCCAATGCCACATAAGCCTTCTGGTTTCGTTTTGGGCTTCCTTGCCATTTTGTTAATTACTTTTGTATTCATTTATAATTTTTTGTTGGCAAATAAAACTGTTAAACTGTATGGCACAGATGGTTCGTTCCACTACAGAGATAAAGGGTATCGAGATCTCTAGTATTGAAAAGCAAATTTTAGTGTTTTCTTCGGGACCAGGAATCATTGAAATCAGTGTTAAGCCTTTTAAAGCGGTTTGCCAGTTTTTCCTCTCTTAAGATTAATTTGGAAAAGACTGAAGTGGGATGGGTAGGACATGGAGGTGGTGAAATTGAAGATTTGATAATGGTGTTAAAATATTGGGTTTCTTTTTTCTCTCAAAATATTGATGTAATGAAGGAAAATAATTTGATTAATGTTTTTGAAAAATTCAAAGCGACTTTAATGAAAGGGAGAATACGACGCCTTACACTATTTGGGAAAGTCCAAGTGTTAAGATCTTTAGCGCTTTCAAAGCTGTTATTTGTGTGTTTGAAATGTCACGTCCCTGACTATTTTATTAAGAACGTAGAAAAATAAATGCTTAGATTTGTGTGGAATGATAAGAAGCCAAAAATAGCATATACCGTAAAGATTCGATTAAGCGCCCTCCTTCAAACAAGCGCCCCCTTCCACTGCGTTTTCTGAAATAAGCGCCCCCTCCCAAATAAACGCCCCCTCCCCCTCTCTCGATAACTGAGAAACACGTGTTATCGGTACAAAGTCAACTTCGACATTGTATTTATCACATTCGGGCACATTACAAGCTTGTCGTTTTCTTAGTGTTTCTACTTTGATTTCCATGTGTGCGCAAAGTTCTTTCAATCGGCGGATCTGTCTTTCAAATCTTTTAAAAATGAAATAAGCGCCCCCTCCCGAATAAGCGCCCCCTCTCGAATAAGCGCCCCCCCCCTCTACCCTCAAAAATTAAATTAGCGCCCCGGAATCGAATCTTTACGGTAAAAGTATTATAAACAAATATGAGCAGGGTGGCTTAAAATTGCCTGATTTGGAAACTTTCATGAAAGCCCATTACATGATGTTGGCGATTCATGCATTTAAATCTTCGGATAAAACTAACTGATGTTGGTATATCTTTTTAGATTATTGGTTAAAATAAATTGGTTGTATTAAATGTATAGGTGAAAGTTTATACTGGAATATGCTTTTGATATGGGCAGAACATAGTATATTGTCTGTTAACGAGGATCCGCATACTATTTTAAGACAACCTCTTTGGAATAATAGATATATGCCTTCACTAGACACTAGCTATTTCAGAAGGTTTATTCACACAGGTATATTTCGAGTTGCTGATCTGTTTTCAATAAGCCAGGGTTTACGTGGGACATAGCACAAGGTTTGGAATTGGATAGTAATGGTACGTTTTGTGTTGGGCAAGTATTGTCCACAATATACCAAGATCTTGCCTCTGCTAAACTGAATGTTGAATATTGTTTACTGGATATAGAACACTGGATGGGTAAAAATAAGCTCAAGTGAAACAATGATAAAACTGAAGTTATGTTTCTCCACTCTCGCTACCGCTCATGTGACTATATGCCCCCACTTGCTGTAGGTAAAGACAATATACAACCATCAATGCATGCACGCAATATTGGAGTCATCATTGATAAAACACTCTCCATGGACAAACAAATTAATGCTATCTGTAAATCCGCCTTTTTCAGCTGAGGAACATTGCAAAAATTAGAAAACACTTATCTTTTAATGTAGCAGAAATACTAATTCACACCATTGTCACGTATAAATTAGATAACCACAACTCCCTATTATATGGTGCCTCTAAACAATTAACTAAAAAGTTACAATATGTACAGAATTCAGCATCAAAAGTCTTAACCTGTAAGAAAAAATACGATCACATTTCTCCTGTTCTTAAAGACCTTCATTGGCTTCCTGTAGAAAAACGTATTACATTTAAACTTCTCTTACTGACATACAAATCTTTAAATAATTTAGCTCCGTCTTACCTACAAAACTTAGTTAAGATATATACACCTAAACGTACACTACGGTCATCATCCGATCCATTTCGCCTTGTTCGTCCAACTTCGAAACTTAAAACTTATGGACAACGAGCCTTTTCAGTTGCTGCACCGGAACTATGGAACAGTCTTCCTTTCAACGTCAGATCAAGTACTAGTCTCAATCAATTTAAGTCGAAACTAAAGTACCATTTATTTATAAATTAGTTACAACAATTATGTACATATTACTCATTACCTTTCTTACTATTAGATTTTTACTTAGTTCGGTCACAAATTTTTAATTATTAATGTAAATTATTATACTTATTCATAATATTGTAAAGCGCATAGAACGGTATCGTATTTGCGCTATAGAAGCTTATTATTATTATTATTATTATTATTATTATAAGGAAATGGCAATTAATTTTAAGCATTCATATAAATAGTGTTGACAAGGAAGCATTAGTGTTCAATAAAATAGTTCTTAATGATTCTTCTTATGAATTAGCCAAGATTAAAAGTAAAGATTTATACAACATTTTGTTAATTGAGAAGGCAGAATCGCCCATTGCTAAAGTTAATATCACCAGTAAAGTAAAGGCCGGTGATATTAACTGGAAATGTATCTATATGCGTCCTAATAAAACTACTATTGATACATATCTTAGATCTTTTTAGTACAAAATACTTAATAATTTCTTATTTTTAAACAAAATGTTGTATATGTTTAAAAAGGTAGATTCACCAAGATGCTCTTTTTGTTTCACCGAATTGGAAACAATTCAGCACTTATTTATTGAATGTCCACATTCAATTAACTTTTATTTACAAATTAGTAATTGGCTTAAACAATGGAGTATCAGTCTGCCTAGTTTAGGAATAGATGAAGGAATGATATTAAGTTAGATAATTGTATTTTGTTTATTTATAAGTTAATATTATATCAGGCTAGACCGACTGCTACTCCTCCACATATGGCATGTTTTTTTTACAAATCGAAGGAATATATGCAACTTGAAAAAAAGATTGCCTCAAGAAATAACAAGTTAGATATCGACTTAAAGAAATGGGAAAAGTTGTTAGTCCCTTTGAGATGAATTTTAAATATTTCATTTCTTCTTGTATTCGTCCTTTTCCCGCTTATCTTATCTTATGTTATGTAATTATGTAATGTATGTTTGTGTATAGGAAATGTACGGTATTAAAAAATAAAATGTGAAAATACAAAAATGAAGAGTGAGTAGTATAGTCGGGATTAAAATGATACCACTTTTTCTTGTACAAGAAAACTCAAAAAGTTGTAATGTTATGGACGCCTTCTTTTCTTGCACAAGGGGCGTCATAAAGCGAATTCAGAAATCCACTTCATGACGCCCCTTGTGCAAGAAAAAAGGCGTCCATACCATTACGACTTTTTAAGTTTATCTTGCACAACAAAAAGTTGTATCATTTTAATCCCGACTATACTACTAGGGGTAACTAAGGGTCATTCAAAGTGTCACTAGACATTCTTGTACATAAAATCCGAACTTGAGTATCTATTAGAGATATGATTACTATACTGTATATCGATCTCTTCCACTATGGATTATATATCGTGCCTCCCCATGGAAATTCTGACTAAGATCGTAGAGCATGCAGGTCCTACGTCATTCGCAAGCATCTCAAGGACATCGAAACACCTAAACGGTGCCGCATCTCTTGCGCGCTACGAAAACGTAGATCAAGAGTTCCGCACGCGAGTTCTCACTTTCGGTCTTAGGTCTACTCACGACGACGATGATCGAAACAAAATGGCTAAGACTTTCGGCATTTCCGCAAGCTACATCGACAATGGCTTTCCTCTCATCTACGCCAGTGAACATGGTAATCTTAACGTCATTAAGTGGCTCCTCAAGAACTTACGGTTCGATGGAACGGATGGACAAATTGACCACATTCTATGTGCTGCCTGTAAGAATGGGCGTCTTGATATCGCTAAGTGGCTCACTAAGCACTTCCAGTTCACCAAAGAGGATAAAGCCGTTGCGTTCACTATACTAGATGCCAGTATGAATGGTCATCTTAACGTCATTAAGTGGCTCATTCAACGTTTTAAGATAACCATAGAGTATGAATACGTTCATCATGCTCTACTATGTGCTTGTAGCAATGATCATCTTGATACCGCTAGGTGGCTCGTTAAGTGGCTCATTAAGAATTCCCATCTCCCCCTAGAGGCCGAAAATAACCTACTAAATTACTATGTGAATGCTTATGCTGCCATACAGGAATCCGATTGAATCCAACTGCACCTAAAAATCCAAAACTTGAAGTATATGTTAAAGGAATGATTAGTATACTGTATATTACCACTAAATGGTATTAGTATATATTCTTTATTCCACGATACTAGCTTACGTTGTCATCTTAGTACGCATTAATACCATACAGATCGAATATGTCGAAGAAGAACTCGAATGTAGACGCCGCAATGCCTGAGACGACTTGTGATTGGTTGATGAGAGGGAAGGACTCGAAATGCCCAAAGAGGATTTCGAAGACAACGAAGTTCTGTTCCCAACACAACTACCAAATCGCAAAAGGCTGTACCCCATATGTACCATGCTCGAAGTGCGGTAAAGGATGTCGTACTAGTTACGAGCTTTGCTCAGGATGCGACCGTCTCGCCATCAAGAAGAAGTGTCCCGGTGTCTATGTAAAACGCGCTAAGAAGGATCCAAGAAAGGAGGAACTTGCAGAGCCAAACGTGGTGGAACCGGAGGCCGCGGAACCAAGAGTGCTGGAACCAGAGGAAGGTCTCGGAGAGTCTCTCAACCATGCGCTTAACGAGGTGTTGGCTGCCTTGAGGAGCGAGAAGGACGATTAGGAATAGCCACGAAAAAAAAAAAAAAGGGAATGAAGAAGGTCGTTGCGTGACCCTATTCATTCCCTTTTTTTTTCTTCTATTGAACGTATAACATCTATAGTTGTATCATGGACGAGCTAGTCAGATTGTTTGGTCCTGGAATTCGTAGAAGTCTGAATATCAAACCACAAGTGGAACGTATTAACACCAGTGAAACATGTCCTGATTGTCTCTGCCCCTTTGAAATACGAGGAACGGAATTCGTGTGTCCCACCTGTGGTCTTGTTTCCGAGGTTGAACCATGTGAAGAAACTAAGATCGATATTATTACTACTAGACTGCGTATAGTAGGTCCAGACGGATTTCAGTATCAAAGTGATCTAGACCGCGCAAAACCAAAGCAAAGTGATAACACGGAACTGCAACGACGAACGCTCCTACAAGAACTACGAGCATACAACACTATTTACAAACAAAGTTGTGACCTATCGTTCCCTACGAACACTTTAGGAATCGTAGCCGACTCATTTATCCAAGTAATGAAAGTTCATCCCAAGCGTAGCGATGCTAAGAGACATATTCTAGCTTCTCTACTCTACCATGCATGCATACAATGTGGATTCGTCCGATCTAAAGGTGAGGTTGCTCGCTTCATGCAACTAAGCAACAAAGGCATCCATAGAGGAGAGGTCTTTATACGTTCTCTGTGTGACGACAATGAGATCGATGTAGACTTGGATGCCGAGCGCATAGTTCCTCACATTGCAACGACTTTCCTTAAACTCGATCCTCAAGGAGTACTTATAGACGCTCAACAAATAGTCCACGAGGTTGTTACTATGGCAATAGAAAACAATGTAGGCAGATCGGTAATTAAGACGAAAGTTGTTGGAGCAAGTTACGAGGTGCTACGTCGTTTAGGATCGTCTATGTCTCTTAACGAGGTCATTGGGCGATGTGACGTATTTGGAAATTCAGTCAAGCGTTTTGTCAAGGAGTTGTCTTCTTACCATTCCCACTTCGAACCAATCTACACTAAGCATGGGCTAACTAGCGATAGGACTTAGCGAAGTGGAAGTGAGAGCCACGTTCGTTCCTTTCATAGGAAACGTCGATTCTTACATTCCAAGTTTTTCTCGCATTTCCTTTTGCACTTCTTGCTTGAGTTCGGCTCGAACCCGATCCAGACTTTTTTCACCTATGGAAACCTTGCGACGAATTTCAGACCTCATGATCTCATACTTATTCGCTTCGTTCAGGATGAGACTGTATTCAGAGTCGGATATGTTTTCATCACGTAGTGCCTTCGATACTAGATCGCGAATCGTATTGATTTTCGCCTTTGCCAACATAGTTGTCCTTTCATGCTTAGAAACCTTCATTCCTAACTTCTTAGCTCCAAGGGTCGTAGATGCTGAAATTAATCCACATAGCCCACCAATAACTCCAAGTGGTAGACCAATCACTATTCCAACCCCAGTCAACGCTGCGCCCAATCCAGATCCAGATAAGATCACAGATAGACCTCCAGTTGCCACTGCGATTCCATGAACTATTCCTTGAGAACGTGCATATTTCTTGCGCACACCTTCGTAGTGCCTTTCTTGAACTTCTATGTCCGAAAGCGTGTCTCGGATCGTTTGCAGTCTAAATTTCTTTCCAGTGTCACTAACAATCTGCGGATAGATACTTGGTGCTGAGGGAAACGGTTGAATTGAATCGCCTTCCATTGTACGTTATACATATAACTTACTCAAGCTTCAACACGTATCGTATCGGTTGACCACGGAAGTCTATCAGATTACCTTTCTCATCGAGAATTGTCAGACGAAGACTGCTTTGTATCGTACCTAGAGCTTTGACATCTAGAGGTTGTAGTGAGGCATACGTCGTTTTCACAAATCTATCGCCTCGGATATGTATTCTACTTAGGACTTTAGATTGCTTTCCATCTTGAATCGAGAATCTGGAATCCACCACGTCGCAGCAGATATACACTATGTCGATTTCATCTTGGATGGACACTTCGTACGAATCTACTTTTAGTCGCTTAGCAATCCCATCTTTATTAATACCCATCAGTTTGCAGAGGTTTCCACTAAGTAGGATCGATTGCTTGACTTCTAGGTTCCAAGCCCTCCTATGATGAGGTTTCTCGATTTTTATGATGTCAGCACCAACTGCAGGCGCAAAGAATTGTCGAAGGCTCGCCATAGTGTGGTTTCCCTTAGGAATGTCGTACGGGAACCCTAGACCTTCGGTAGACCACCAGAAGGTAGCATTCTCTGCTAGGTTCCACCAACTATTCTCAATAGTGACCTCGACTAGTGAAACGTTCTGTATGAGAATAGGGTTGTCGAAGTAGACAGTATGGTCGGCCAATGTTGTGGCGATATATAAGAGAACCATCTTATATGTTGAAGGTATAACATATATACGTATAGCTTCAACATGACAGACGCATGGCGACAGTTCGAGTACCTATTTCCTAATGCCGTACTTAGTTGGTTCGAATCTACTTCCGATAATGTTAATTTCATTGATCGGGGAATGTCTCATCGCGTGTTCACGGAGGAAGGTCCTCCTACTAAGACGGGAGGTGGTAAATTGATGGGGTGGCTCGGTCGCACTGGTAAGGCTCTAGATATAGCACTTGGTGGTAAGTCAGTTTACGAGAGCGTACTATTCGCGCGGGAACACGAAGGTCTTTCCAAACGCGATTGGATAGAAGAAAACGATAAGATCGCACGCGATGATGTCTCAAAGTTATCTGCAGTCACTCAAAAGCGCATCGATAATGCGTTGTGGGATGTGCATAGAGGTTTCCCATCTACGTTGATACTAGACATGAGTGCGAAATATCCCATTACAGCAGTTCCTTCTACTGAACCGGCACAAGATATTGATCTCACTAATCTATTGATATATGTCACACCAAAGCAGAATTTCAAAGCTGGCGTTCCAAATATATTCAAGGAGATCGTCGTAAAGCATACGACAAAAAAGGAGTCCCAGCATTGGTTGGCTGGTCCGGATTTCCACTACTGGCCTCAACAACTTAATTTTGCAACGTGGTGTGCAACTTCCGGATGTGGAGTGTCGTTGTTTGACCCCACTTTCAAAACGTATCCACCAGTCATTCAAGGGTTCCTACGATTCCACGTATATTTCACGATACGAAGAATTCTACGTGAACTTGGTGGTACTCATGGAGTTCCTTTACCTGGTGAATCTCATTTCAAGCAAAGGGATAACCTCTATAACAAATCAGCTCTTGAGAAATTGTGCATCGAATTCGGTATATCTCGAACACCAGACTTTCGGTGGAATGGCTTAGGAGACGTCTACGTAAACTCTCATGGAAAAATGGTGAACTATACGGAGAAGTATGCACATAATACTTCGTTCTCTGCGAAGTGGCCTGGTGGTGACTTTAAGTTTCCTGAGGAGAGTCGTACGGAGTATCAGTTTTCTTTAGCGTACATTGGCAATAACAACGGTAAACAATACAATTGGTTTACGCCACCAATCGGAAAGGGTTTGACAGATGTTGGATTGGGTAGGTTGAATAGATCTGTCGAGGCTTTTGGACATTGCATACTTGGTGCACAAGCAGATCTGAACGACTCCATCATACGTAGCCATAACGTCAAAGAAAAGTTTAAGAGCTTAGTCGAAGGTGCTATTCTCGAAAACGATTTAGTGGTGAGCTACAATAACTATCTTACTGCTATAACGAGGACGCATAAGAGGCTCGATTTAGCAATAGCTGTAGATGTGCGACTTTTGCCAAGCAATCTAGAGTACTATCTTGGTAAGAAAGATGGCTATAGGAATCCAATCCCGAAAGCCACGAAAGATATGAGGCTAGGCATTAACACCATCAATGCAGAAGTCGAAGTACGCCCACCTCTTACTATGGAAGGACCACCAGATAAGAAATTGGTGCAGCCTCTCGAGAAACAAGTTCCTGTACCAAAGGCAAAGGCAAAGGCAAAGGCAAAGGCTGTCGTCTCACAACATGAGATTAATCTCGCAGTGACATCCATTGCTGCAGCTGGAATCGCATGGACGTTGTTTCGTTAACGGCGTTTGTATTGCTCCACTACGAAGACCACTGCTGCTACGATTAACAACCAAAGGTTGTTTGCTAAGACTCCAACGACGTCAGCAGCCATACTGAATATGAAACTCACAATTGGCCCAATCATCTTAGGTAGAATCTCCTCTAACTTTTTGCCTATTGCTTTTAAGCCTTTGACAGTTGTTTTAGCAGCTGCTTTGGCAGCATCTCCAAATCCCGGTACTATCGCGGAAACTGTCTTCGTCAGATTGGAAACTATTACGCCGATCACAGTACTTACCGCAACTACCACGCTAATTATACTGACCCCATACTTCTTAAAGATGATTCTTATACGATCCCTAAGTGACATCCGTTCTACTATAGCTCCTTCTATTTGTTCTAGGACTGCTTGCTCCTCCTGATCGGTCTTCATTTCATTAGTAGCGTTTTCTTTCTGAGTTTCGGTAGACGTAGGGTCTTTGAGTATTCCTTCATTTTGTTCGATCCTCTCACTCAATTGGTTTTGAGCTACTATGACTTCTTTTAACATTTCTTCCCTCGAAGGTCCTAAGACTCTTTTGAGACCTTTTCCCATCTTCTTATATAACTCACCTTTCGTGGTGGTCAAAGGAATAGCTTTTTCTTTACTTCCATACTCTTTGATAAAGACTCTACCATCAGACATGGTTGCAATCTCAAGCGTGCCTCGAATTCCCACATCGTGGTATTTTTCCCAGACAGTCTCGAACATATCCTGTCTTGCATTTTCCGATAAACCCTGTTTGAAGATTACACTTCGATCGGTATACTTTGGGACTTTCTCTTTCTCCAGCCTCTCCAGGATTTTTTCATTTCTAGAAACGTTCGAGCCTTCCGAGTCGATGAGTTCGTCGAAGTACTCGTCATCTTCTCTAGAAAACGAGGTTTCCTGATCCTTTGGTCTAGCGCCTTCTTTACTGTAGTCGCGTCTGGTTTTCATTGGGACCATTTCTCCTGACTCTTCTGGAAATATTGCATCCCACTCCTCATCCACATTGATAGTATCATCTTTATCGTAGTCTCCACCTCCTTCAGCTTCATCAGTTCTTTCATCATACCTACCCTCAGAGGCCATGTTAAACATAATTATATATATAGTTATATTCAACATGATCTCATCAAAGTTGGATCCCACACAAGTACGAAGAGAGCCTCATGCACTCAAGGCTCCGCGAGACTTGTATAGGAAGACTTTCACTCGATCGTCTGCCAATCCAGGTGAGACTCTATACGTAGAAGTCCCAAAGCTAGCAGAAGATGTAGTACTAGTACCTGGTAGCTTAGCGCTATTGGGCGACATCGTACTATCTGGTGGACATGCGAATAACAGAGTCGTTTCGAACGTTGGACGTTGCTTGGTCATGCGTAGAATCTGTAGGATGGGAGCTGAAACAGTAGAAGACCTTGTCAGGCCAGACCTTCTACAAACATACTCCGATGTATACCTATCTACGCAGGAGAGAGAGTCTAGAATACAACAAGGTATTCAATCAGAGAACTTGAATAAGCTACGATCGAAAGCTGGTGACGCAAGTACTTCGTCTGCTGCAGACAACGCGCTCCTAGCTGCATGTGGTTCCAAGTATAGGATTCCATTAGATGTTGACATTCTGACACAACATGGAGTTCTATATCCACATGCCTTAGAAAGTATCATTACATTCGAGTTGACTCTAGCGTCTGCCAACGAGGTTGTAATTGGCTCGGATACTACGAAGATAGGTACGTACCAACTTACCAACATCCAACTAGAATACGAAGCAATCAGGAACGAAACGCTGGCTAGTAGTGCACTTCACAAATACGAAATAGGTACTGCATTCCTATACAACTACGCTGTTCACTTCAAAACAGTAGATATCGCTAAAACATCCGATACTTTGATATCTCAAAACATCAATGTTCCACGACGATCCTTTGCTGGACTGCTTCTACTATTCATAGATCCACCTACCATTGGCACGCGAGATAGTGAAGCATTCTCGAATCCAGATATCTTGAAGGTAGAAGTAGATGTCAATGGGATTCCCAACAGACTCTTTCCAAGCGGCATGCTTCCCCTAGATTTCTGGGAGGCTGCAAGAAGCTGGTTTGGTACACCCAATACTTCTATGACTCCAAAGAAGTTCTTTGAAAATAGATTCTCTATTCTAATCGATTGTCGCACAGCAAAAGATTCCACCGTTCATGGTGATGGATTGGCACAAACCGGCAGTGGAAAGGACATCGACATTCGCATACATAGAACTGCAAAGGGAAGTGGAAATGTGAAAATGCACATCTATGTCCTTGCGGATGCTCAGGTCACGATATTGAACAGATCTCTGCAGAGTATATTATACTGATGGATTCTCTCGTAGAGCACGTACCGTTTAACGCACTCATAGTCGGTCCAACGAATTGTGGGAAGACTGCGTTTCTCATAGAACAACTTCGTGGATCATTTCGTGGTAAGTTCGATTACATAGTACTGATTTGTCCTACGTATGCCCACAACAAAACTTATCGTGGATTTGCAAATCGAGATCCTCGTTTCTTCGTCATATCACCACCGCAGGATGCCATCGATGCTACTTTGAGTATTTGCGCAACATTTTGGTCAGGTACCAATACTCTATTGATTCTCGACGATTGCGCCGCATCGAAGGACGTCAAGAAACGAACTGACAAGCTAGTGGACTTAGCCTTTTCTGCACGACATATAGGGCTTTCCGTTTGGGTGCTGTCCCAACAACTAACGAGCATATGTAAACCCTTCCGTGAGAACGTAGCTATCGTAGTAGCGTTCCATACAGCATCGGCCGTAGATGGCAAAAGGATATTTGAGGATTATGGAGGCTCGCAAGAATGCAAAGAGTTACGAACGATACTTGGATCCCATAAGTTCGCTCGCATGTGCTTCTGTCTACGCCATCCTTTCGAGGTAGTGTTAGAGCTCCCAGCATCTATAACATATTATGACTGATAAGGAAATACTCGAGATATTCGGTGAGGACGTAACAGGCCCACCACCAACCGATCTAGACGTTACGTCAGACAATCGCGAATCACTTTCGATCTTAGCCGCAACAGGCGTAACGAAAGAATACTTAGGTAAGAACTTTTCCCTAGGAGACATCTCTAGACTTCCTGAGAAAGAGGTAGACAAGTTGTATAGGAGGTATCAGGCCGTCCTAGCTCAGCAAGTAACGAAAGGCTTAGTCGACGGTGTGACGCGTCTAGCTACCCGCCTAGTTGCCTACCTAGTACCAATAGATTCTCAAGAAGCCCTGATCAAGGACCTACAAGAAGACCCTCTAGTCCGCAACGAAATCAGTGCTGCAACTGGTCTACTAGCGCTCAAAGCAGGTCGCCTTGTAGCTCTAGCTAGCGTCCTATTCCACATATCTGGTCACGTAGTCATTCCTGGTACAACTGTTGAACCTCCACATATACCTACTATATCGAATCAAGATGGAAGGACAGACGGATCAGATAACTGCGAATCCTCCGACGACTGTACCAACTAAAAAAGGAAAAAATCCAAAGCGTGTTGCAGCAGGAAAATTAGCTTGGGAGAAGGTCACTGCCCGTGCAAAAGAAGCTCAAAAGATGGAGATAGAACGTGAAAATGAACCGTCCAAAGAAACTGACGTAGAGAAAGGTCGGTTCGAAAGCCTGACTATCCTCGCAGTCATTGGTACTGGCGCTACATTGTTTGGCACGTACTTTGCATACAAGAAGTACGTAGATGGCAATAAGCGTGTTGCCACCGTTAGCACGACACAACCTGCAGCTCCGGCAAAGCCAACGGCACTAGACATGGAGTAACACTTAAAGACTCGAGACCATAGTAGTATATATCTAGATGGAGAAGGAATTGACGAAGACGGCAACCGATGCAGTCAAAATCGTTGGACTCGCTTCTGGTATTGGGTGGATCGTAAAAAAGACTACCAAGGAATCTATGCTTAGCGATCCTTCTTCTTCCCTAGTGAATTACGCAAAGTGGACTGCCGTGATAGTTGGTAGCTTATACGCGAAACAATATCTTGAGAAACAACTTGAGAAAGAAAAGACCAAACCGTAATGGCGGCAGCAATTGGAATGGCCATTTTCGGGGCTATATTGAATGCGACGGCATTTACTGGTGGTGGTATACTAGCTAGAATGATTGGAAAGGGTGATATGGATGCAGAACGAGAGAGACACAATAGGGCCATCGAAAAACTAGCAAGCGAAACGAAAGCCTATAGAATCGAACGTCAAAGACAATACGACCATGCACAAGAGCAGGAAGGTCTTGAACGCAACGCATACAACGCTCAAAGAGATACCAACAAAGCCTTAGTGCGATCCGATAAGTTACGTAAAGAGCTAAAACGGCTCAAAGATATGAAAGAACCCCGCTTATCTGACTACTACAAACCTTCAAACAATCAGAAGACTGGCGAGTTGCTCTACGTTGGTGGTGGAATGCTAGGCGTTGGATACGCTATTAGTAAATGGTTATAGGTACTACTACTAAGCTACTACTAAGCTACTACTAAGCTACTACTAGGCTACCCCTAAGCTACCCCTAAGCTACTACTAAGCTACCCCTAAGCTACTACTAGCTACTACTAAGCTACTACTAAGCTACTACTAAGCTACCCCTAAGCTACCCCTAAGCTACCCCTAAGCTACTACTAAGCTACCCCTAAGCTACTACTAGCTACCCCTAAGCTACTACTAAGCTACTACTAAGCTACTACTAAGCTACCCCTAAGTTACTACTAAGCTACTACTAAGCTACTACTAAGTTACTACTAGCTACTACTAAGCTACTACTAAAAAAAAAAAAAAGGAAGAATGAAGAGGGTCACGCAACGACTTTCTTCATTCTTCCTTTTTTTTTTTTTTTCATCTGTTGAAGGTTAGAACGTATAGATGTATGATGGATTCTAAACTTGCGAATATCTTCTATGGGCCTATGGGCTATTGGAAAGGTCACTCTGCAATTGGTAAGCTATCGGTAGCAGCGAAAGCATCAGAAGACGTGGCTAGGAGTTGGTTGGAAAAGCAATCTATGTGGCAAATATATCTACCACCACCAAAACACATTCCACGACCGCATTGGACTGTATCGAAACCAAATGAAGTCCACCAAGCTGATTTGATATTTCTACCACACGATCGACCTGGGCGTGGGCGGAAGCTATACAAGTACGCATTGGTAGTAATCGACGTAGCTTCTCGATACAAAGAAGCCGAACCTTTGGCATCTAAAGATAGTGGTGAAGTTTCTGCGGCATTCGAACGAATCTATAAACGTAGTCCACTAGAATGGCCAAAGACGTTGCAAGTAGATCCTGGTAGAGAATTCATGGGACGTATGTCTGAAACGCTAGAACTACATGGTACGAAAGTTCAACGAGGTGAGGCTGGTAATCATAGAGCACAAAGTTTTGTCGAAAGAGCAAATAGGACTCTAGCTGAGAGATTGTTTGGATATCAATATGCACAAGAGATGGTACTTACTTCGGAATGATCAGATGAGCGTAGTAGAGAATGGGTAGTTCGTTTACCAATGGTTATCAAAGCCATGAACAGTGAGGTGACTCGACTTACAGGAAAGGAGCCTTCAAATTCCGTAGTGACGCAACAAGTAGATCTTAAGACTCCTACGTATTCGCGCACCGTTGGATTGAGAGAAGAGCGTCTACCATTCGACGTTCTAGTTCGATATCTTTACGCACCAGGAGAATTGGAAGGAGGTGAAAAACGTAGAGCTACTGATCCTGTGTGGAGTTTGCAGATATACACCATTTCGCGAAGTGTAGTATCTTCGGGACAGCCTGTGCTTTACTACCTTGCAAAGGAGAAGGATGCACCCAAACGTGGATTCGTTCGTGAAGAGCTACAAGTCGTTCCTAGGGATACAGAACTACCACCAAAAGGAATTCTGTTTGTACCTAGACGCTAGACAGCGTACTCTATTGGCTCGGTGTGGATTCCATCGGGAAGAACGCGTCTTTTGTCATAGTAAGCCGATAGCCCAAGCTTCTGTTGTTCGTATGTTGCCATACCTTCTGGCAATAGTCGGAAGCCTCGGTTCTTCGCTATGTCGATACTACCTTGGAGGGCTGCTTCGAATCGATCCCATGAAATGTCGTTGTGTCGCCTAGACATACCTTTAGCGGAATACTTCTTGCTGCCACCCGTATCGACGTAGTAGGCTTTCGAGCATAGGGCAATGGCGCGCTGTCCTTCGAATTCGAGTTTGAAGAGTCCTGGCGTACGACTACTCCATTCGTCCCAAGCTAGCCATTCCTTCCTATTGGCTTCGAAATCCTCTCGTAGTTCCGGTCGTACAACTTCATCTATGCTGTTTCCAGAGATGGCAATGTAGGCGCTGTCTGTGTCCATCTGTATGTACTCGAAGTCCTTGCGATCGATGTACTTGTCGAGGAAGTCGTAGTGGAACTCAAGCATACGCAGCTTTGCGAGCTGGTACACAGCGATACCTACTTGGAAAGGGCGTTTGATTCGGATCTGGTCCTTCCTACTCTCGAGTTCGTATGCCTCGCCAATCTCTTCCAGGTCTTCGAACCAAACACTTCGCAATGCCTTGTCCACAACCTTCTCATCTTTTGTATAGGTGACCTTCGTTTGGCGTCCCAAGTCTTCGAGCAACTTTCCATAGGCGCTGTTTCCTAGTAGCTTGAACACATCTGCCAGCAAAGCCTCACCTTTGTCTTCATCTCCCATGCGTCGCGCCTCAGTGACTTGGTCCACGAACCATCCGAAGATTTCTTTGGGTTCGTAATCTATCGTGCGGTAGACAGCAGTGATCACTGCGCCATGATCTACATACCAAAGTAGAAGAGGAGCATAGAGTAGCAACTTCTTTCCAGAGAGACTCCCAACTAGCTTCGTTTCCTCGCTGAGCTTTCTACCTGTCTTCTCAAGGTAGGCTATCATTTCTGGAGGGATTGCTTCTTTGGGGATTTTCTTGTTGTAGAAGAAAGGGGGCATCTCCTCAAATTCCTTCCACAATTTCTTTGGTATCTCGATGTCTACTTCTGCATATCCAAACCACGTTCCACCAAGTAGACATTCAACAAATCCTTCGGTGGCTGGACCTGGATCGTCATAGTGCACAACCTTTTCTTTTCCACAAGGCATTTCGAATTCCATGGTAGAAAGATATAGGGCGTTGGCATCGTATCCAAGAATCTTACGACAAATCTTAGTTCCTCCCTGATGACTACGAATCTTAGTTTTTCCCGCTTCGTGGAGTCTGGTGAACACTATGCTTGGACCTCCCACGACAGCGTCTTTCAGCATGCGGTAGGCTTCCTTACTTGGAGCGTACATCTCAGCTCCCCTTTCTACACTACCTCGAAGCAGGAACTGTAGTGAGACTCCTGGGATGGACACTGCGTCTTTCAGCATGTCTACTCCTTTCTCATGATAGAAATCTCGCATCTTTTCGAGTGCCTCTAAGAATGGAACTACATCTAGGTTGTTGTAGTATCGTAGCCAGTCTGCAAAGGTCTCCATTCCCTTGTCGAGAAAGGTGCGCTTGCAGTCTTCGAACTCTTCCCTAGATAGTAGATGTTCTCTTTTCAACTTCGAACCCCACTCTGGATAGTCTGGTAATCCAACGTGATCCAACTTGTCAGGAGAGTCAAACCACTCATATGGGAAGAAACTCTTTTGCAACTCACAGCCATAGGCAGCGACCCAACGTTCATAAGAAGTTCCAGGTCCAAGGTAGTTGATCACATCGAGGAAACGGAAATCTGGGGTCAATAGGAACATAGTGGAATTGGCTTTCTTTGCTACCAGGATCTTTGAACAGGTGTCGGCAATGATTCCTACGAAGTGCTCCCTGATCAGATTAAGATCGTACCTGCCAGAGTTGAATCCCACTACTGGAACTTGGCTGATCCATTCGTCGATCTTAGCTTGTTGTTTCTTTGGTAGGGTGTCGAAGGAGAATTTAGGCTTATCGAGCTGGTACCATCTTGCCATAGCTACTTGGATTGTCTCTGCTCTTTGCTGGAGTTCTTCGACGAAGGCTTCAATGAGTTCTTTTAGATTGCGTCGACAGATGTGGGTTGGCTTTCGATTGTATGTGTCGGCAATTGATACTGATATTGGGACATGGACGTTTTCGATGGTCAGGTGGTCTGTTGGTTGTCTTCCTTTCGTCGTATCGAGATAGGCTTCGAAATCGTAAACTATGAAGTGGGGGTAGACAGTTTGCGTTGGTGTGGGGACCGGTTTGTTTTTCTTCTTTGTGGAGCAGCCCCAAGCTTCCACTACTGTATAACCAGCTCCTTGTAGCTTTGCCGTTCTTTCACAGGTCTTGAGATAGAGCCTCCTTTCCCTAGGAAAACATTTCGGGCAGCCATGGAAATAGCATCCATGAAATTGGAAGATGGTTTTCGAAAGAGGTTCGTAGCCGTCGACCGGTGCTCCTTCGATCCAATGCTCTCCACCATGCCCACAAGCTGCATGATGAATGTGTTGTCCAATCCTTTCGGTTTCGCGTTCCAACCAGCATAAAGCGACTTTGCTGGCTGTGCTCTCTGGCCAGAAGGCTTTTTCGTATGCCGACTGAGGTACTGTAATTACTTTTCCGGGGCAAACAATCTTTGTTTCTCCACGACTGCAACGATCTGCATGGCGTTGAAGGTGGCAAGCCTGTGTGAACCGTTGCTTACAATCGTTGCATACGTAGATGCTCCCTATCTTGTTGATGTTCTTGATGTAGAAAGCATGTCCTTCGTATATCCCAATCGTCATCGTATGCTTGTAGTGAGCTGCATGTCGCGTCAGATGCCAAGCGCCGTCCTCCGTGGGTTCATACACCCGAATACCGATTCTAAAGTGCAACTCGACTTCCTCCAGCTGGTCTAAGGAAGTTCTGGGAACGTCTTGTGTGAGCGCTGTCAGGCGATAGAAGGCCTGGGCAAGTTTTCGAGCTTTGACGCAACACCTATCTAATCTTGCTCCTTCATGCATGGCAAGGCAGCGCCAAAGACATAGGTTGTCGCCATATCGATCAAGGGCAAACATTCCTTTTTTCTGGCGAAGCCATTGGGGCAGTGGACCTGTTCCCAACAGAAGCTGACGATCGATCACAACTTTTACATCTACGTAGATCCAACGAACGAAGGCCCATTGGGTATTTGGTCGATTGATGTTGTCGGGATTCAAACGAGCTGTCTCCTTGCTATTGACCCACTCTTCTGCATCTTCTAGGATGTTCACCCATGGAGAGCCAGGGACAGTCTTGGAGAATAGAATCACGCGTCCGTCGTTGACATTGCGAATGCGATAGGTGTAGCTGTAGCGTAGGTAGAAGCTGGTGGTTACCTTTGCAACTAACTTTTCCATGATCCTAGGGGTCAAATCTCCTGCCACACCTTGGAAGAAGCGCCATCGGATAGTACGGCGACCTATCTCCATCCCCTCGAGCATTCCATCTCTCTCCTCTAGAATAGCACCTGCCTCTCGAGCTAGACTCCGTGGAAGTGGTTCACTACGTGGTCTCACCATTCTCCCTTCGATATAACTATACGTTAGGATAGCTTTAACAGATACTCCAAATTTAGATTTTATGTGTAAGGATGTTGCGGCGATATAACTATATGTAATCATATCTCTAATAGGATTATCAAGTTGGATTTTATGTACAAGAATGTCTAGTGACACTTTGAATGACCCTTAGTTACCCCTAGTAGTATAGTCGGGATTAAAATGATACAACTTTTTGTTGTGCAAGAAAAACTTAAAAAGTTGTAATGGTATGGACGCCTTTTTTCTTGCACAAGGGGCGTCATGAAGTGGATTTCTGAATTCGCTTTATGACGCCCCTTGTGCAAGAAAAGAAGGCGTCCATAACATTACAACTTTTTGAGTTTTCTTGTACAAGAAAAAGTGGTATCATTTTAATCCCGACTATACTACTGAGTGAGTGCCGGTCGTACCTTGTTTTCTTTTCTTTGATTTTACAGGCGCCGTGGGAGGCTCTTGGACTGGACTGGGTATTTTGGGTTCCGGCGTTCCACCACCACCATCACTACCTATTCGGGCTAGGTCCTGACTCATTGTTTCTGCCAAAGTACGGTACACACTGTTGTGTTCTTTCTTACTTCTCTTCTTCTTCTTTTGTTTCTTTTTGTCCTCCCCCTCCTTCTTTTACTGGAGACCACACTGTTCTTCTTCTTCTTTGAGCGACATCTTCAGTTCTTTCTCGTTATCGGTGATCTCAGTTCTTCTGACGTTCCGCTTCCAGTTCTGGATGCCATTTCTGATGACCGTCCCTAGTAGTCATCAGGTCATAGATCATATTGATCCTCTCAGGACGTCTGGCCTCGATGATTTTGTGTTTCACGACTTGGCTCCAGGATGTCCAGTAACCCTCATCGTTGTCGTCGTCGTTATCGCGCTGAGGCACTGGGGGCGGCGGGGTTTCAGGGATCACTTGCTTTTCTTTCTTGTACACAGGTCCTCGAACAACCTTGACCTTCTCGCTTTTTTTGTTATCTTTATTGTTCTTCTTCTTCGTTTCGTAAAGCTTTTCTAGTCTCGCTTTTGTTTTTCGTCCGTCGCGGCGGGACTCTTCCAAGGACAATCTTGTACACTGTCTGAAAAGACACCGTACGACAGATGTACGTCCATAAGTCGACCCATGCCTACTTTCATCATTTCGCGTAGACGTATGTCGATGTCTTCCACATAGAGACGCATCTTTAAACGGTCCGTCATGCTAACCACCAGTGTAAACGAGGGTTCACTGAATTCACGCTCGATCCAATTCGGCAGCTTGCGCTTCACCAACGTCAGTTTACACAGATCTTCTGCGGTCACATCAGGCTTGCCTACCGCTTCCAAGTACTCGAGAATTTCATCCAAGTCCTTCACCATACAAAAACTAGAATCTTGGATTTGGCCTTTCCCAACAGAATATGTATGTACACAGTCCTGTCCTCTACAACTTTACGTTTCAATGTCAAAATAGTACGCAACTGTATTCCAACTCCTACAGATGATGATGAGGCCATACTTCTCTCTTCAAATTTATTTTTTGCAGTTCTTTACAGCCCCGTGGTTGGAAACGAATGGTTGGCGTGCCCAAACCCTCCTAAATAAGCCACTTTTTCTGCCATGTCGTACATCCGTTGCACATCGGATTCTGTGACGTACTTCCGGTGCACCAGATGATGCACCAAAAACATACCCAGTCCCAACATCATCCTGAACAGTTTTTTAGGAGACCACGACATCCAAAACGTCGATACCAAATCCTTGAGCTCAAACTCCAACAAGTCATTCTCTTGCGATAGCAAAGCAGTCTCTGCCTCTCGCACAGGATACATCCACTTTAATAACTTCTTGGTCATCAGATCGTCTTGCGTACTCCCAGAATATTTTTCTACACGATCTCTCAGAATCTTCATAGTTACCTCAGACAACTCTTTTCTTAGAAAACAAAACCGGTCGATTAGTTTCATTCGCTCTTCCTTACGTTGTGGAATGGTTACGGTCTTCTGAGGGTAACTTCGTGAACCATCAAGATGATGGGGAAACAAGTGCGACATCGTCAATGATCCTCAGCACGCTACTGACTAAACACCCGTTAGATACAAGTCCTATATATTTGGGGTGATACTCTCACCAGAAAACAACATCCTTCTCATCATCATCAATGCTTTCTTAATATTCATCTGGCCTTCTTAATCTGATTTCCCACCTTCTGCTCCTTATCCTTTTCCAAAGCCGTCTCTTGTTTCTTTAAATTCTCCATCCGGACTTCGATTTCACTTTGTCTCTTTCGTTCTTGTAAAGACTGTTGTGTTTCTCGATTGACTTGACTTTTCCGGTTAAAGATTTTCTTCCAACTTCCATCAGCACGAAGCCATGTACGGTAACACAAGATAATCTCGGTCTGTGGAATGGCATAATTGCGGATGAAGGTCTTCATGAAATCGCGGTACTCGATATAGCAGCTTCTCTGTTCTTGGGGCCCGTTTCCACAGACTGCTTCGATATGAGATAGAAGATAGGCAAAGGTGGGTTGGATATGACGCACCAATTCCCGGAAAGGATGGGTCAAATGGTTCAGCAACCAGACGGACTCTGAATGGGGTACACCTCCTAGAATCGTTTGTAGCGAGACGACGGGCGGATCTGCCCCTATCTCGTTCTTCATGGGTCTGGATTGGATGTCCTATCCAAACGTGTCTTTCCTCACGGGTCTGGATGAAATCTCCAATCTCGCTTCCAAGTGGTGGATCAACTTCTCATTTCTCGCAATCTTGCAGTCCGCGGTCAATCTGTCCATACATAGCTGTAGATCCACCTCTTTTTCCTTCACATACTTGACATGGACAATGTTGAAGTCCCAGTCCTTGGTTACAATATGATCGATAGGGGCTCGATCCATACCGCGGCCTGTACAGGCTGTTCTGCTCCATTTCTTGAATGCTGAATTCGTGCCGACCCCCATTGTAGCGGTAGAGACTAGGTAGACGTATGAGTCTATGGGTCATGGTGAACTCCTTCACTTGTGTTGTACATACCGCCGAACTTCCACACCGCTCTTCTTTCACAGTCAAGTAATCGAGGTAGGCTTCGTAGGCATTGTCATGAGTGGATGTAAACTCACGATCCTTTACGTTACAGTCCTTGGTCTCCCAAGTCTCGTCCGGGTCTCAGATTCTCCACACATGTCTTGGCAGAGCCCCTTCCAAAGGACCAAAATTAGTCAACCTAGCCACTATTTCTTTCTTACCATTCTTTCCAACATCATACACCGCAACAATCTCACTGGTTACACTTTCCATCGCGAACCACGTCGTACGTTACAATGTTTTTTTCACAATGTTTTTTCAGAACTTATATTTTTACAACATTTTACCATGACGTACTTCCGTCTTAGATGGAGGCATGATGAATCTCCGCTTCGCTATCGCTATCGTACCGCTCTGGTTGATGTGTCATTTCCTGAATGTCACACTAATGATTCATTAGCGTCAGATACTTCCCGAGCTTATTGCTCCCATGGCAGGCTACATATTCGACTTCGTTCAACAAGTATACGGTATCCCACAAATCATCCCTCTGACGAAACAACTTCCACAATGGCGTTCCAGGATCGAGACCGCTCTCTGGTGTGCTCGCTGTCACGATAATCTCTTCCATACGGTTCTTCAAATTAAATATTAATGTAAAACACAACTACGGATAAAAGGAAAAATAAAAGGAAATGTTTCCTAATTGGATACGTAATTATCGGCGCTCGAGATTAGCGAAATTGAGTGACATCGCAGGTCTCGTTGCATATAAAGCTGTCATTATGGCGCCAGAGCGTCCTGATGGCCTTTTTAGAAAGTAACATTAATGGGACTAAGGGATAAAATGGTGACATAGGTAATTAAATTATAGTTAGGATATTAATTCCTACGGATGTTCTCCTTAAGTTTCAACATATGTTGTTTGTATAAGGCGTTCCCACAAAAACCTATACTTATAGAGTCTTTAACCTAAGGTAAGGTAAAGTTAGTTTTTACTACTTTTACCGAGGAAAATCCCTCTTTAAATTAATGCACGTTTATCTTGTTTTAACTGAGTTCGTTTTATTCTAAATGTGTCTTTGACGATATTTTACCTGGCAGCAGTTAGTCTCTTGCCCAAGGTAATACTAGCTTAGCAATTACTGGCTTGCCAATAAATCTTAATCTTAATGTAGTTTTGCATCCTGTTGTTATCTTCTAATAACACGTACAGATTTAGCAGAACTTCTGCGTGTGAAGGTTGTGCAAATTCACGCAAATAGCGGATAAGCACCTCCTTGAGCGTATGTCATTTTGTTTATTTAGTCATTGACTAGAGAGAACTTTCACCTTCTTGAATTCGCTTGTTTTCGATATTAACCTAGATATTTCTTGTTGGACAGTTAGATCTTACTGTCTTAAAACGAACATCGTTAAATTTGGATAGTTTTATAATTCTAAAATACTCTAAAATTCGTTTTAAGGTTCGTTTGGGCGTACAATTTTACGTTACGTCATGAAACTGAATATCTGGTAAGACAGGTTTATAACTTGTTTTCCCAGCATAACTTGCAAGCTTTCACACGCGTGCATGTCTTTTACTACTTAAGGAGTAGCATTGTAAATTTAGAGAGTTCGAGTTAGAGACGGAACGAAAGTAGAGAGTAGAGTTGGTTGGTGCGGGAGGTCCGCACAGGACAAACGAATAAAGCAAGGTGAACTCCAACTCAAGTCTCGTCTGCTCTTTATGGAGTAACGATCCCGGACCCACGAAAAGGGGGAAACTAAAGTAGAGTTTCCCCCTTCGAAACAATTGGCGGAGGAATCCGGGTAGGCGCAGCCTTCGAAACATCATGGCCACTAGCAATTGAAGCCACTCCTCTGGAAGTAATATGTCCTTCATTGCTTTTACAATGTATCGAAAGGTACTACTAGCTAGGGTCTTTTCATCACCACCCGGTTTCAATATACTTCATTAAAGGTATATATAACCCGGTTGCGTCCTATTCTCTTCAAACCATTTATCCATGGTAGAGTTGTATGTGAGTGTTACACAAAACTAAATGTTATGTCCTGTCCTTAGTTATTATACTTCAAAGAAACCGGAAATGCGTTATAGGTCCAATCTTCCGCAGCACATACAGCGAGGGTTCCATGACTTCTCCTAAACCTTCTTCTTCTCGGTATAATCCCACTCCGGTACTTTTGTCAACCGGTTCAACTCTTCTATCAGCTCTTTAGGCTCAATCCAACCCGGACCGTAGTAGTGACCTAGCTATTCATCGGCGAAAACCACGTTGTTCTTGATCAAAGCAATATCTAGATAATCCTCGTCACTCTCCTTTTCCTTACCATCAGGATAGTAACACAGGGAGATTGTGTGCCCCTCCCCCAGTTTATAGAACCTGAAACGATTTCCATCCGCAGGACCGACTTCGACAAAGGGAAAGAGAATGTTATGATTGCATAAACTTTTTTGCAGTGCTTTAGCTTTCTTAATAGAGTGGGGCATGCTCTTCAACCATGCAATAAAGTTAGTGGCCATCTTATCGTTGAGAGGAGCTGATCGTCCAAAACCGTTTCACGATACGACTTATCTAATGTTTTATTACAGATCTATTTATGTGGCGCAACCCCCGCGTGTCGGATGTGTGTCAGAGTCCCTACATGTTTTACACAGTTCCTTTTCCGGTTTATTGCCCGCTTTTTATTCCGCCCCCAAGGCCGCGCCGCGCGCCTCTGACGCATTTTCGCCGCTTTTTTTTAATCACCCCAACCACCCCTTCTGCTTCCAAGACCCTTTCTCCGTTTTGCCTATGACGTAGTTCCGGAATGATGTAATTTCTTGAGCTCACGCGGCGAAACCGCTGATGACGTCAAAAGTGAGAGGTCAATTTTTTACCGGAAGTAAAATTGGAAACTATTGCATCATCGAGTTCACCACTTTGACCTTTTTAACGTCATTGCTTTTGTTCTTTGCCTCATTTGCATAAAAGTACCCCTGCACCCAACTACCCCTACCTTACTACTTAAAAGTCAGCCAAACTCGGCCAGAGAGACACCAGTGAAGACACCGGAGGCAGTTCCCGAGGAACCTACATATAGTACACCGGAGGTGGTGCCACTGCGACGGTCCACAAGGTTGCGAAGATCACCCACAGTTATGGACTTATGAACAGTTGTTTTGTTTGGTTTAGCATGTTGTTGTCGTTTAGGACATTGACATTTAGTGGGGGAGGAATGTCGTGTATTGGACTTCCTGTGTTGTACCCTTAATGCACCGCGTTCTAGTTGTCTATGTATGCTACGTTCATGAATTGCACGAGGACTTCTCCTCGGAATAAAACATGGACGCCAGTCGGTAAACTGAGTCCAGGACTAGTACATGTCAATTTACGTTGTAAATCGTCCTGTAAATGTGTTATTTATAGGATGATATGGTTACTTCATGGTTTTCTAATGGACTACTGCTTCCAAGGATCTGCAACGGTGAATTTTGCGGCTGTTGTGAGATCGTGGTTAATTGATTCACGGCTGGAGAGACAACTGAACAGGTTGAATCAGTTGAACAGGAACAAGGGAGCCAGCAAGGAGGATTGGAAGGCCTTCCCACAATCCTTTGCGTAGCAACTATATTATATCTTATAATATAGTAATAATAATTATATAGTAATATAATATATAGTAATAATATAGTAGTAATATAGTAGTAATATAGTAATATAGTAATATAGTAATATAGTAATATAGTAATATAGTAATATAGTAATATAGTAATATAGTAATATAGTAATATAGTAATATAGTAATATAGTAATATAGTAATATAGTAGTAATATAGTAGTAATATAGTAGTAATATAGTAATAATAATTATATATATTCCCAGTACCGTACAATCAGCCTTTCATTTTGTCTTGATATTCAACTATATTATAAATTTTCCGGTCACGTGAGCAATTCATTCTGCGTTGAATTTCGTGGAGATAGGACCTCAGCAGCACAAATTTTCACAAAGCATCTCAAAACCAAAGTTTTTCCTGGGATTTTGACGTATGTTTAGGCTAGCTTTGACTTCCCCGTATTTCTGGCCATTATTTTACAATGAAAGCCTACGAAAAATGGGAAAATATGCAGAGAATTACCTGTGATTTGAGTGAAAAGTTTTCAATTTTAGAGGTTCGCGCGCGCTGCTGACGCAATCTGATCACGCCATTTTCGAACAATGAGCGCGCGCTCAAAGCTACTTTTGTACGAGCGCGCGACTGAATAAACCAAAGTATTACTTATTTCTGCCCTTTATCTTTTCAGGTAATCATAATTGTTTTTAAGTAAAATGATTAACAAAGAATCGTCTGGTTTTTTTGGTATAATTAACATTAAGCTCCACTCGTACTGTTCGCGAAATGCTTGACGAAAGATCGGCGTGAGTACTGTATATCCAGTGAGCGCGACATTTTCTGAATGGTATCGACACACCGTAAACAATACGCATTTTCAACGGCTTTGTAAACCTCTTAAACCTGGAGCCCTTTGCACAAATTAGACACTTCATTTATTTATGTCACTGCTCATACTAATTTCCAGGTAAGGTTAGTTGTCTAAACGGTTTGTAGTTAATTTATTTCAGGGTAAGATTTACGACTTGAGTTCGTGGTAAATTTCTCCCAAACCACCTCTCGAGAAAAGTGTCCGATAAATATGCTCAGATTGTATGAAAAGTTCAAAAATTGAAGATGTTTAGCGAGTAGTAAAGTTAGAAAGTATATTTCTGAATTTGTTGAATCCATCTCTAGATTCTAGAGTTAAAACATTTCAAGGAGAAATTCAGTTGGAAATGACAAAACCAGCCTTCTTGACGTAGGTACAACAAGGAGATCCTGCTTGGCGGATCTCAGCGAGTAGCGATCATCGTTTTTGCGACTTAGGAGTTCAGAGATGTATTGTGGAGCTAGCCCATGAAGAGCCTTGTAAACGATCAAAAGGACCTTGAAAGTCACACGTTCTCTTACAGATAACCAGTGAAGTTTCATCAGTGTTAGAGTAATGTGATCCAATTTAGGTACAAGACAGACGACTCGAGCGGCCGCATTAAGCACTTTCTGTAGACCAAGGTTGCATACGGTATTCACCGGAGAGACGTTCACTTCTCCAACCCTCAGCTCATCAATAGACAACTTGGACAGCTGATGACGAGAGCCGATGATGATGAACTCTGTCTTACTGTCATTAATAAGAAGACGGTGATGGACCATCCATGCTCGGACATTATTGACACAGTCCTCCATGGCCTTCACGGCGGTATCCTGAGCCGTTGAAGCAGTAGGATGGGGTTTGAACGACAGATACAATTGAGTATCGTCAGCGTAGCCGTGAACGGAAGGAAGGTGCTTGGATACAACTCTAAACAACCCTGACGCATAAAGCAGGAATAATATGGGACCCAAGGAGCTGCCCTGAGGAACTCCAGATGACAGGTCGAAGGCAGAGGACTTGCACTGATCAATAACTACTCGCTGCTTTCTCCCGGAGAGAAATGACTTAATCCACTTCTGCGCATTACCAATTACACCAAAGTCCTTCTCAAGGATGTTCACCAGGACACTGTGATCGATCGTGTCGAAGGCGACACTAAGGTCAAGCAGAACGAGCAACGTAACCTCTTGGTTATCCATACTAGTGAGAATATCATTTTGTGCTTTAAGGAGAGCTGTTTCTGTAGAATGGAACTGGCGATAAGAAGACTGGTTATCAGGCAGTGGAGCATTGGCAGTACAGTGGGTAAGCTGCTGTGAAATCGCCGCCTTCTCAACAGATTTAGAAACAAAGGGAAGGTTACTTACTGGCCTAAAATTCTTACATATCAGATCCAGGCCAAGTTTTTTAAGAAGAGGCAGGACGAGCGCAGATTTCCAGTTGTCAGGTACTTGCCCTTCTTCAAAAGACAAGTTAATCATATGAGTAATAATTGGAGCCAGCATTTCACAACAGGTCTTCAGTAACCAAGTAGGTATTGGGTCTAATTGACAGGAGGCATTGGTGGACGTCATGATGATATTCCGCACCTCCTCTTCAGACAGTGAAGAGAAGGATTCCAACTTCACTTGAGGTAATCGGAATTCCACAATAGGAGGATCAACATTAGTCTGATCAATCTCCTCTTTGATAAGTACAATCTTGCGACAAAAAAATGCACCGAATTCATTAGCCAATAGGCGAGGATCGTCATGTGGTGGTAGTAAGTTACCCTGGTGTTCATTAGTTCATGAATTAACAACACGAAATAGTTTCGTGGAGTTTCCCGCACATTGGTCAATCATATCAGTGTAGTGAGTCGTTTTAACTTCCTTGAGAAAGGCACTAGAACTGTCTCGTGTCACGCGGTACGCTTCTTTATCAGCAGGTAGACCAGACTACAGGGAGATTCTGGTAAATCAGACTATACGATGTTTATAGAGGGAATGGAAATACCAGCAGGCCAAGAAGAAAGCTTGAAATATTTTCAAATTTAATTCCATCATAGGTGTGCCAGATAAATTTCGATACACTACAGAATATAACATTTTTGAAAAATTGAAAACAAAAAGTTTAGAATTTGCCAGATGAAAAATATCAGACCGCAGAATTTGCAAGCCGAATGGCCCAGAAGAACAGATATTTTGCAGAATAGTTCATTTCCTGTGTTGAACATTGATAAACCGGCAGCCTTGGATATATCCTTCATCGTTGAAATGGAACACAGCCTTTTGACACCGAGAGGATTCAGTTCTCATTCAAACTTCGTCAGAGTCGTCGGCTCCATGGCGTTTCGGGTACAGAAAAAAATACTACACACTTCAGATTTATCTTAATGATGTAGTTCTTTAGACAAGCAAGTCCATGTTGGGACTGTACATTCGGCCCTTACTGTAGAGCCCTGGATGTTGGCAATTCCGCAAGGATGGTTCTCGGTAGCTTCGTCAACATTCATTCGAGCATACGGGCCGCCTTCCTCGATCGTCTAATTCGAAAACAAAACCCTTTGCCACTCAGATGTCTTTCTCTCTCTCTACATCGTCTAAACGATTAGATTGAAGTATATCAGTATTACAATCCAATCGACTTTATTTAACGAGGGTTACACATAACAGTAAGATCTAACTGATAAACTAGTGGCCTTCTCTTAGCTAAAATATTAAACTATGATATATAAAATTGTATATAATACTGGAATGAGACACTAATTCTACTAATAACAATCATACATAACTTGCAGAATTGAACCAGACATTCCTCAGGCGGAGGCATAGAGGACTTCCCCATGAAGACCTTTGAACGTATACAGCAGGCGCAGATCATTCGGGTGAATCACGGGTGGAGTACTGCCATTTTCTGTTCCTTCCTTCTTTAGCACTTTTATTTTAGAGTTGAACATTTTGTTGGACAGTTGATACGGCTTCACCTTTTCTTATTTTGATTCCTCTATATTCGCGGGGTTGTTTAGGAAACGCTCAATTGCATTCCGTATGGCGAGTAAAGATGAACGACTGTAAAGTTCACCGTCTTTGGCTCGAACTTCTGTGTAAAGTCGAGTCCAATGGGTATTTTGCGGGATACAATCATGTGGGTGTGGTAGGTAAGGTAAATAACGGAAGGTAACAATTACGATAAACTAATGGCATGCAAAAATCCAATGAGAAAATATAATAAATTAAATGATGCTGAATAAAAACATATATATAAATAAATATGTAGAAAATGAGGTGAAACTGAGCTAGGTTTCATCACGTCTATTGATACCACGAGGTGGACGGCAAAAACGGACTTCATTTATTTAAAGGCAAAACCTGTTTGTAAATGCTATTTTACACCTCCAGTCGATTGTCAAACTTTCTAAAACAGCGTTTGGCAGTTTGTTTGCCATCCAGTAAAGCCTTTCCTATGGGGTCACGAGCGCAATTCATTGGTTATTGAGGTAATATGTCAGCACGTGAATGTTTCGTGCAAAATTCCAATTGCTGAAATCACCGAGTGGCGGAGCCCCCTGTTCCTCTCTGGCTGTATCAGTATTGGCGAAAAATGCGTTTATTAACCGAATTTTTATTATTATTAGTTTATTATTAGTGATTAACCGAATAACCTCTTTGAACAACAGAAGTTATGATTGGCCTGTAATTAATGTAACTGTTTTCTATGTTTTTGAACAAACGATTTTTACTGCCTTGTCCAGCCGTGGCCCCTTCCACACCAATACGATTTTATTTGAAAACGTTTCTTTCATCTTCCGGCCACACGACGAAAAGGAGTGATCGTTCTCACTGAAAACGGTTTCTAAAGTGGAGGCTTCTGAAAACGCAGTGCTATTGTTTTAGTAAAAGTGTTGTGTACTTTTGGGTCTTTCAAGAAACTTGTGAAATTTGTGGTGGTTGGTGTATGAAAGCAAGAGCCTGCATGTGTGAGTTTAATTTGTGTTTGCTTTACATGAAACAGTACTTCTTGTTGTTTTCACAGAAAAATGTAGCCTGCAATAATATACATTTCCCTTCCCAGTTCCCTCAGTATTTGTTTGATGTTTTTGAATAGTTGGACTAAAAAAAGGAGCATGTCTGCTTGTGTAAACTACTTGAGAAATGGAGACTCTTCGAGCACCATCACTTCTCTTGATTTTCATTCTATTCTACCCAAGCGCTTGAAGGCAAAGTGAGACAAATACATATGTATAGCAAACTGTATGTATGAGAACAAATCTACAGTTTTCATTTATACTTTATTTGAGAAAATAAACTGTGTTGTAAACCTGTTTTTAATTGTAACAGTACAATAGAGGAAGGACTAAAAATAGGTATTTGCTTTTATTAAAGTTTTTTTTAAATGCTGCAGAATGCTCTATGGATTATATATTAAATCAGTAGTATAATATAACCTAGCCTGAATTTCAGCCGTCTCCTCTGGTTCGTTCCTTCCGAGAGAGACGTCTGAATCCAATAGCCGATAATGCCGTCCAGTGACGTCAAGGCGGATTAACCATTTTATTTATGCAAATAAACTGTCACGGCGGTAGTAAGAGTTCGTGAGAAATATTTATTTGAGATTATGCCGACCAAAATAAAAGCCTTACCTATATTATATATCTCCATCCCATTTGCTTCTCAAGTGCCTCTTATGTTGTGAAAGCCTTTCCGAAGCAACAAATCGTTATATTATATTTGGAGGCAAAGTGTCTTGCCGTTGATCTTTGTACATGTCTCGCGATCTGCCGTTCGAATCGACACAGCTACGAGATATTACCTATGTAAATGATGCAACAGAAAAGAAGAAAAACATGAAAGGATAATGGAGAATGTTCGAAGAAATACGAAGACTCTTTTACGGGAAAGAACAGTTCCTTGAAGAGAGTAGCGACATTCTTTACCACTGCGAGTGCGAACAAATAATCGATTGTCAACAACCCCGCGGACGCGACGCGATAAAATGTACATGTTTACAGGTTAGTCGGCCGGTTATTGTGCAGGACACTTTCAATCCATTTCCAGATGTTTTCCTTACGAATTCAAGGTCTTTGCCAAAGACAATCACTCCACTGAAACTCAACGATCAACAATCGCGAGTCCAAAGTGAATCCTGCCGTCTTCTCGGCTGATATAATTATGATAATTATGCGAAATTATAGAATATGAACCAATCAAAAATCACTACCAGGTTTTCTGGTAGTGACGTCACTGGACGGCATTATCGGCTATTGGATTCAGACGTCTCTCTCGGGAGGAACGAACCCAGAGGAGACGGCTGAAATTCAGGCTAAATATAACCTACTGTAATATAACCTACTGTATCTATAATGTAAAAAATAAAATAATAATAATATTGATAACAACAGACTTTACAGAGGGTGCAATGTATGAGTAGAACTGGGACTGAGTGTCCGTGAGGAGTCTGTGGAGAGCACATAGCAGAGCGATTTGCAAATACTAGAGTGACAACACAGGGTGCAATAAAACTTTCTACAAAAGTAAAGCCTATATATATATTCTATCAGTTGAAACTGTTTACACGTTTATCTCTCTCTTTTTTTTCATTTGCCTAATGGTTACAAGTCCTCTTGGGATACAGAAAAACAAAAAGCATGACTCAAGAGAAAGTCAGGTCGTCTGAAATAGGAGAACAAACGGGCAAGCTGACTGGGTCTATTTCATATAATAAAATTAATTGTTAATTTGTTTGAAAAACTTGGGAGGTTCCTTTTTCATTAGCTTCTTTTTGGAGTTACAGAAACATTCATTAATTCTCAGTCTAGCTGTCTTGGACTTTGAAGGTAGCTGGGAATATGCCTTTAGTAATAAATGTATGTTAAAATACAAATATTATAGTATGTGTAGATGGTTATACATGTATAAGGCTATTTCAGGCTAGGTACAATGTAGATGCATGCCAGTGCTGGATCTATTCTAGATCTGGCTGTAGCCAGGTTATTTGAAACTACTGACAATTAGTGTCATTTCGCCTTCCTGTATGGCCCCATTTTCTGTACACCTGTAGTATACTTATTTTATGAAGTGTGTGAACATTAAGTGAAGATTATTTTCTGAAATTATGTGAAGGGCTAATCTAAGAAACATGAACAATAAGTGAACATGTTTTCTTAACTTGAGTTTTTTATGAAAGTGTATACATTAAGTTATATGTGAAGTTATGTTAAAAGTAGTACTGTGAATCATGTCTACAGTATGTCGTGTGTTTGTGTTGTATATTATATATTATTTTATGTGAACTTTCTTCAGAGGTAAATCATACGTGCGTATGTGTCTGAATTGCTAATGTACCTATAAAAAGTAATTTCAAAGCAGGAAAGAGTCAGCTTTTTATTGGATAATTTTGAGGAAGGAGGGGGAAGTGTTAGGTGCCCAGTGAATGAATGTAATAGTTAGTCCAGTCTGTGTTAGCCCAATAATTTATTTGGGAAAGGAAAACAATGAGGGGGAGGTACGTTTGAATGAATCTTTTTTTCCAATGGCTTCCATTTTATAATAATAACATTAACAATCAGACAGTGTGGAAGTAAATAAATAATTCATTCATAATATTTATATGATAATAATGATATTAATGCTAAGAATCTCTGCTTATGATCATGCATGTTCGTTTGAGATCATAAGGTTTTTTAAATTAAATTTAAAAAAATGCCAAGCAGACACTTTGCAAATGGTTAGGAAGTCTGCTATGTATGACGTAAATCTCAGAGATGCTCAGAGATGGTAAAATGTTCACCACTAGCTGCGCCATGCAAACGACCACGCAGGATCATGACAAATTTTATTTTTTATACTTGATTGGTGCCCATGTGAATTAGCAGCACTCATCTTATCTTGAAAGATCCATGGATTCAACAGAGTTTTGACATAATTTATGCCGCTTTTATCAAATAGCTTCTGATCGATTTCGAAAGCTTATATCCCCAGGAATGTTTTGAGAACGACAACTTCAGTTCGTAACAGTGAGTATTCTATCATGATCAGGTAAGAAAAGTGAGGTACTTTCTATAATTTGACATTATTTACAAGAAGTTGACTCGCGATTGGTTTCTTGCCGTTTACGGGTTAACAAAACGTCGATTTAACAGAGCTAAAACCTCTCTTAATCAAACAGGAACAACATGCCTAGGATCGATATATACATTATATTCAATTATGAGGGCTAGAGAGAGTGTGCGAATTAAAGAAATCCATCATTCTTATATTATAATCTGAGTTCTATACGATCCCTTCTTAAGCATTGGCGATAATAAAGCAGAAAGCGACAATTATTTTAATTAGATCAGCATACTTCATTTTAGTTCTTAGATTTCTGGTAATGTCGAAATGCGAGGATTGAGCCTTGAATTTCTCTCGATGGCTGGTGCATGCATTCAGTTCTTCAGACTACATCAAACTCAATAGGTTAGTGTTACTGCATATGAAATTTAATTTGGATATAATACCTGTATCGTCCATCGCTAAGCATCACATATATTTTATTCATCTCCAAATCTACATGGAGTACATGTGCGTTGTAGGCACCAACTATGGGTGTTGAGATACTGATTGCAGATTGTGAAACTGATCCATTATTGTACTCGGTTTGTAGCCAAAGTGACACAGTGAAGGCAGTCATGTTGAGATATTTCTTATACAACACATAATCCGAGTGTAAACTACGAGGGAACTGCATGACAAAGTTTCCTAAGAAGAGAGAAACAAGTATTGGAAATAAATATATTTCAAACATATACCTTTTCAAGTGGAATCAACGCAATGTCAGCGCGGAACACGTGGAAAGAATGAAGAAGATAATATAGTTTATTTAAATACTCTCTGTGGACGGTTAATTTCGCTTTGTGCGACTCAAGCGAATAGGCGTATGATATTAAATTCGGAGCTTGAATGCTTAAAAATAACAACGATATTATTTAGTATTGTTTTTAGTATTCATGTAAGGTATGTAACAATAGCTACACCCTCACAAAGTATAACAGTCGATATAGTCTTTAAACAATAGTGATATAATTTAGTATTGTTTTTATTATTCATGTAAGGTACACAATAGCTACACCCTCGCAAAGTATAACAGTCGACATAGAGTCTAAACAATGCTGATATAATTTAGTAATATTTTTAGTATTCACAGAAGGTATGTAACAATAGCTATACCCTCGCAAAGCATAACAGTCTTTAAGGTTTATCGAATCACTAATATTTTGTGAAGTTTTGAATCCCTACGATATTTGTAGTCTATATATGTTCATTAACTCTTTCCACGATAGCTTCATATAACTAAAACAAATGATTTCCTTTTCTTTATTGATTTCACTTTTGCATAGCTACTGCGATCAATAGTGATTATAACAATATGCCAATTGTTTTTCCATACCTGAGTCACATAAGTCACCTCTGAAGCACTTCTGGCAGATACAGCGATAGCCTTTAATACCACCGAAGCCTGATTGACAGGTCATGTTACGAGCTGGGCACTTGATTCCAATGCAGTTATCCTAGTAAAATATATGACAAGGCGAGTAACATATGGTGAGCCACATTTACACAAAGTTGTAATCGAGGTCTAACAAGAGTTTTAAAAAAAGTTACGAGACAATGGTTTTTGTAAAGGCGTTGACACTTTAAAATGGCTCTGAACGTACGTTTTATCATCAATATCGATTCTGCATCAAGTGAATAGTAGAATATTTCTTCATTTGAGTGTTGAGTCTATGAGTTATAGAGGTATATAATCTCCAAGATGCGAATGAATGTGACGTCAACCCAGGAATTTCCTGTCATTTCTTTCTCAATTGAAACTATTCTTTGATTTTTATAAAATATTTGGTCAAATCACTTATACAAACTACGATTATAACGTAGATGTTTACAAAAGGTCATTATCTCTACCAGTATGTTTTTATATAATAAGTAATTCCTGGTTAGACATCATATCATTAGTATTTTAGAGATATAAACCTCTATAACTCATAGACGCAACACTCAAACCAACACATATTCTACTATTCAACTATTCGTGTGCTGTAGACTGAATCGATATTGATGGTAACAAATTAACTATTATAGGCACTTTAAGCGAATGGAATTGGTTGGTTTGACATGCTTCCAGGGGCACAGGCTGCGAGTAGGCAGGCCGAGTGAGGCATGGGCTGCGAGTGGGCAGGCCGGGTGAGGTACGGGCTGCGAGTGGGCAGGCTGGGTGAGGCACGGGCAGCGAGTTGGCAGGCTGGGTGAGGCACGGGCAGCGAGTGGGCAGGTGGGGTGAGGCACGGGCAGCGAGTGGGCAGGCGGAGTGAGGCACGGGCTGCAAGTGGGCAGGCGGGGTGAGGCATGGGCTGCCAGTGGGCAGGCTGGGTGAGGCACGGGATACGAGTGGGCAGGTGGGGCACGCGCGCAATCGCACGCGGTGTGAATCGGTTTTATTTGCTAGGGTTAAGTTTCGTTTTTCGCTTTTAGCTTTTCGTCTTTCGTCTTTCGACTTTCGTCTTTCGTTTTTCGTTTTTCGTTTTTCGTTTTTCGTTTTTCGTTTTTCGTTTTTCGTTTTTCGTTTTTCGTTTTTCGTTTTTCGTTTTTCGTTTTTCGTTTTTCGTTTTTCGTTTTTCGTTTTTCGTTTTTCGTTTTAATTATAACGCTATAATTATAACGCTATAATTATACGGGATATGCTGGTACTACTATCAAGCCAACACTCAGAGTGTAACATAACTGAGTAGAAGGTGCTGCCTTTGCGAATCAATTTAGTTCCCTAAACACTCGAAGTTTTCTTAGCCTGTATTATAAACCTTAATGGCGAGTTTTCCACGAAAACAAATAATTTAACTATCGTAACCTCAAGTCTTCAATGGGTAGGGGTAAGGTGGAGTGATGGGCAATTTAAACTGAAATTTTATTGGTTACCTTAATTAGAATTCTGTCGTTGTTAGGTAGGAGAGTGGGGAAAGGTGACTATTCGATGATGTAAATATTTTAATTTATGTTCGTGTAATAGTATAAGTTTTTATTATTATTATATATATCTATTATTTTGATATTGTATTTATTTTCATCGTCACAGATGAAGAGCCCATCACTAGAATGGATAGGCTGTGTAATAAACCTTTATTATTAGTATTATTAATTTTATAATTTTATCATTCTTATTGGTGTGACCTACCTCGATTGCACGGTAAACACATTGCTGACAATCCAGCAAAACACTTGGATGTACATCATCGTTAGAAGAACTCAGCTCGCATTTTAGGGAATCACGTTTGAAGTTGTATGACGTACACTCAGGTTCTCGAAAGCACTGATCTTCGCAGGCCCCTTGGTTTGGAACGGCGTGGGTCTTGATGACGTGACCAGTGAATTCCTTATTTGGAACTGGAGACTTCCATTGTACTGAACGACTAGAGACTTGAACAAAAAGGATAAAGCAGACAGTACATTCTATTTTCATGAAATCAAGATTAACAACTCGTCATCATTTCGTAAAAGGTTTGATGTGTGAAAGGCATCAGTGAGAACGTCAGTAATTTGATAATTTGTTCTGATGTTGGGAAAATCTCAAACGATCGGTTATTTTGATGTTTTCCTACAATGTTCCCAAAATTTAGTAGAATTGTCCGTCATCATCATTAAATGGCCAAACTGATTTTGTGAGCTCTGGAAGATAGAGGTTTGGTACCGAGCATAACACATCGCCGACACTCCCAGATGGTCCCAGATAGTAATTATTTATGTTTTATAGATCGGGAGTGAACGCAAAAAATCTGGGATGCGTCTGCAAAATAGACTGAATTGTTCCCGATTTTCTGCCCTCGGTTAAGGCAGAGCCAGGCAAATGGGGGCAGTTGGGAATGTGTGGGACGGTCGGGAAACATCGCAACCACCGATCCACGGGGATTTTCCCAACATATGAAAACCAAGCTGCGTGATTTCGTCATTAGTAATGACGTGGCTTTCATTTCGATCCTCTCGATCGGTTCCAGATGAGTTTACTTGTCCTTTGCCTTATCGTTAGCTGATGTTCAGAAATTAATTCGTGTAATTCTAAAAAAAATATAATTCCTCATCTTTGCCGTTGCTTTTCACTGTGTTGCTTTTCACTGTGTTGCTTTTCACTGTGTTGCTTTTCACTGTGTTGCTTTTCACTGTGTTGCTTTTCACTGTGTTGCTTTTCACTGTGTTGCTTTTCACCTTTTCACTGTGTTGCTTTTCACTGTGTCGCTTTTCACTGTGTTGCTTTTCACTGTGTTGCTTTTCACTGTGTTGCTTTTCACTGTGTTGCTTTTCACTGTGTTGCTTTTCACTGTGTTGCTTTTCACTGTGTTGCTTTTCACTGTGTTGCTTTTCACTGTGTTGCTTTTGTAATTGCTTTTTGACGAAAGGCTTTTTTTATTTTATTGATCTTCTGAGATTAGCTTTTCTCTAACATTTTAGTTAAAATCATGTATTTTTCCGGTGGAAACAATCTCAATCAGGAAGCTTAATGTTGAAGCGTAGTAGTATAGTATGGATGGAATGAGACCCTAAATGTGAGGTTTTAATAATTTCTAGTAACGATATATAGTCATGATAATGAATATTTAATGAGTAATAATAGTGCGCAATGAATAAGTAATAATAGTGGGCAATGAATAGTTAATGAGATATGGGGTAACGGAGCCGGTTTACGACGGTGGATCATTACCTATTCAACTTCGCGGATGAATGTTAATTATGCGGTGGATTACATTACCTATTACATATTAATAAAGATGTGGGATGTGGGATGTGGGATGTGGGATGTGGGATGTAAGTAGTTACATAATTACCAATTATTATTTGTAATTCCCTTCTTATCGACTGTAAGTGTTAGTGTTATTAATTGTTGTCGAGCGTTTGTAACATGATCCCTTGGCTCGCTACTCCCTACGTTATCGGCACAAAATATATTATTACCACAAGACTGGCATTTTTGTTGAGCCTACAGTATGGCATGCGCTTGTTGCATGTTTTGATTTGGCATGTCATAAAAATCATCAATTATTAAATACATCACCGTCTTTCAGTGTTTGAAAGGAATTCTAGACCTTTCAGTTTTTCAAGTTTTAGGGATGATGCCTCGCTGATAGTTGTTGTTAGGAGATTTCGTTCAGTTTTCAGAGCATATACATAGAGATATTAGGGTAATGGCGGAAAGTGCATGAAGTTTCTAGCGCTTTCTTAAACTGTGCGGTCTATCGCCTCTCACGCAGGAACTTTTACAGCTTCAAACGTATGTGAATTGCTCACAAGACTAATTGTCCGGGTTACATTTTAGATTTTCAGAGCATGGTGGAAACTGGCTTACATCAGCCTCGTTTCCATGCCGTAAATGTTTGACTTCCTTGTTTGTTTCTTTCTCCTAAACTACTTGTGCAAATCCCACCAATTTTTTATTTTGGTATGTTCAATACCTATGTTCGACTATGTGAGAAAATTGAGATATTTGATAAGGGATTTCATCTCTAAAAATTCAGAAAACTAACCGGTACCGACTTCACTCACTGCAAAATGTCCAATATTGAAATTTTAGCGTATTTACTTGAAAGCCGTTCAAGTTTCTAGCGCTCGTTCTCTCGGATCTCACACAGCAGATAGTCACTTTTATCTGTTGTCTGTAAATTGCCCGGGTTATTTTGGCTTCATGATTTACATTCTAGGAGATTTCGTTCAGTTTTCAAAACATGGTAGTGAAGTTTGTAGCCGTGACAGCCTTGGTGGCTGGTGGCTGTAACATTCTTTGCATTCCAATCATACCAGTAGAAGAAAGAATTTCCACGCTAACACATGCCGCTGACCGATGTTGAAATTAGGTTTGCGCCCGCAATTAATATTAATACGTTACTGGTTGCCTAGGTTCTTGATGAGTACGCGTCAATGGTTCTGGACAAGTCTGAACAAGTCTATCGTGTAGTAACGATACACTACTACCGTCATAAAAGAGATTTGACCTCACAATACCCTCTGACCTCATAATATACCCTATTGTTTGAGGCATTAGTATGAAGCGACGCTAACTTTCGAAGACATCACTAACTTGAACTTGCTTCAATTATACAGTTTTTTTACTCTCGCGATATTTTTATCGAAATCATGGAGGGAGAAATGTTGTACGAGCTGGGACCTCGAGGTTCCCTTGCCACCGCTAGCCGCTTTCGTGGAAAGATGAGAGTTCACATTCGGAAGTATTCCTTCATTAATCCATTCCGAAACAAGACATTCCCAACCAAAGAGGGTATTGCTTTGACAGTAGACGAATGGTTGAATCTGAAGAACATTATGAATGAACTTTCAAGACATCCCGATTGAGAGCATTGGTCAAACAAAACCCAGACCGGAAAGACATTGACAGCAGTGAACAGAAAACTCGATAGAGGATGCAGAATCAGATAACACTGAAACATTTCGCCCAAACCTACAGCGACAAAATACAATCACGAAGACCTCAGCCCTTGAGGATCCTGTCTGCAAGAAAGCGAACCACAACGCTACAGCGCTAGATATGCCAAGATAACACCGACGGAAGGCACTAATTTTGGGTTACCATTCAACAGAAGTCAAGAACTTACTCGAACCCCCTTGTTTGGAAAAGTATCTGGATTCTATATACCTGTAAAACCTGAGGGTGAGCAGGCCCACCCTTTTTACAGCCACAGCGTCTATCAAGACTACCGTCAAAAATCTGGACTAGTTTAAAAACACATCAGATATCTAATCATGCGAGTTGTACCCGACAGTGAAATGTAAAATAAAGCAACGACATTAGACTGTACCCCTGTGTTATGTATTTTGTTTCTGAGCGGGAAAAAGCGAAGTTCACTTCGAGATGAAGCAGTGGTCAAACCTTTTAGAAAATCAGTTTAACAATTTAAAAATAAAACATAATTTTTTACTGTATCACTCATGATAGAAATCAAAACGTTTATATTACCGTTTACTGATTAGTCAAACCAGGGCTGATAAAAATAATGGAAGCGTCCGCTCTCTTTTTGTTTGGAGATTTAATGAGAAATTATTTAACTTAGAACATGAGAAAGTTTACTGGTGTTCAGTTAAAAGTCTACCTAACTAACTAAAAACACGAGACTGTTTTACAAAGAGTCCATAGTAGTATAGGAGGCACCGAATTAGCCCCGTTTTTTGTGACGCTATGCTAATTTTTGTGGCGCGCTCATTAATTCAATGACGTCACGGTTCTATTGTCTTGGACTCATGAATAAAGTGTGGCGCTCTCATGAATAAAATGTGGCGCGCTCATGAATAAAGTGTGGCGCTCTCATTATCTATTGTTCCTTTGGATGAGGTCATCGATCTATTCGGGCATGTTTGGGCAAAGTCTATTGTTTGGGGTCGTCTCTAAAACCACGAGCGATCGGCCCTGAATACATTCGAAGTTGAATGAAAAAAGTAATAAATATCTCGCAATATCTAAAACCCTTTGTAGCGTAAATAGTAAGAACAAACTACTCGTGATAGGCTCTAAACTGTCTTTATTATTTTCCTTTACAGTTAATAACTCATAAGATAATTGTATACAAAATCCGGTATGGTTCATTAGATCAACTCTGCTATTGTTCTTAGGGATTAGCGATAACTGAAGGGCCTATTGTTTTAAGAAAAACACTTGAGATGCAAATTCTTCTCTAAAACTGAACTATAATTACCATACGAATAAAAACAAACCACCAGATAAATTAAACAAAGTTGATAACTTTCTTATTTTTCAGTTCTTGGGTTGATATAATGTACCGTGTTACAAGATTACACTGATTTATGTCTCATTGATTTTTTTTTTGTTGACAAATGCTGCTTAACTTGGATAAGCTAACAATTAGAAGGGGAAAACAAATAGTTTGTGGTCAATGTTTTTCTTGTTCTAAGTTAGTAGTCTGATAAAACTTCAGTTCGCCAGTAAAAAAAAATGGATATGCGCTTTTGAGGTATTTACCCTTTCTGGAGCTATACAGTAATTGTATGGAACTATAATTTTCATATTTCAATATTTTCGCGTACGTTAACATTCCCAGGCTACACCCTATTCGTAAATAATAAGACACGCATTATCGTTGTTTTAGGTTATTTTCCAAACTAGACCGAAGAGATATTTATCATTTCTGAAAGAATACCAAGACAGCCACCTGTCTATCGTTTAAAGGACTATCATGGATAACTTTTAGAAGGAACATTTTACGAAGCCGAGTTACAGAGAGTCGAAAAGCAAGATGATTTCTAGCGGGTAGAAAAAGTCTTAAAAAAGCGTAAACGGAAAGGCAGGATTGAATACCTTGTCCAGTGGAAGGGGTATCCCGAGAGTTTTAATTCTTGGGTAGATGAAAGGGATATAAAATACTTGTAATTAGATAGCTGATCGTTTTAATAAATTAATAAAGAAAACCTATTTATACTATCTGAAATGAGCCATGAATTAGCTGATTGGTTATAAACTCGAACCACTTTATTTTTTTGTAATTTTGATTCTTGTAAATAATACTTGTGCTCCTCTGGTGGTAAGGTATGTACTTGCGATAAATGATTGGAAAGTTTCACTAAATATTTTGATCCACAATTCGGCACCGGACAAGTATACATAGTGTTGTTGACAACACGAAAACCCTTATTGATACCCGAGCAACACATTTAGATAGTTTTCTTTATCGATCTCATTACATCTCTTATTAACTCGCTTACAACTAAACTTATCCGAAGCTCCAAAGCAATAATAGGTTTTACTACCCAACGCCCGCCGCCCGCCAACGCCCGCCAACGCCCGCCGCCCGTCAAAGCCCGACGCCAGTCAACGCCCGCCAACGCCCGCCAACGCCCGCCTCCCGTCAATGCATCCTCCTCTCCTCCTCCTCCCTCCTCCTCCTCTTCCTCCCCCATCCTCCTCCTCCTCCTCCCTTCTCCTCCTCCCTCGTCCTCCTCCTCCCTTCTCCTCCTCCCTCGTCCTCCTCCTCCTTCTCCCTCTTCCTCCCTCCTCCTCCTCCCCCCTCCTCCTCCTCCTCCCTCCTCGCTACCCCAAGGCTTCCTTATGTTACACTTTCGGTTGTCCAGATATTTTCTGTAACATAAGGAATGCTTGGGGTAGCGAGGAGGGAGGAGGAGGACGAGGGAGGAGGAGGAGAAGGAGGGAGGGAGGAGGAGGAGGAGGAAGAGGGAGGAGGAAGAGGGAGGAGGAGGAGGAAGAGGGAGGAGGAGGAGGAAGAGGGAGGAGGAGGAGGAGATGGTGGAGGGAGGAGGAGGAGGAGGCGTTGACGGGCGGCGGGCGTTGGCGGGCGTTGGCGGGCGGCGGGCGTTGGGTAGTAAAACCTATTATTGCTTTGGAGCTTCGGATAAGTTCAGATAGTATAAATAGGTTTTCTTTATTAATTTATTAAAACGATCAGCTATCTAATTACAAGTATTTTATATCCCTTTCATCTACCCAAGAATTAAAACTCTCGGGATACCCCTTCCACTGGACAAGGTATTCAATCCTGCCTTTCCGTTTACGCTTTTTTAAGACGTTTTCTACCCGCTAGAAATCATCTTGCTTTTCGACTCTCTGTAACTCGCTTCGTAAAATGTTCCTTCTAAAAGTTATCCATGATAGTCCTTTAAACGATAGACAGGTGGCTGTCTTGGTATTCTTTCAGAAATGATAAATATCTCTTCGGTCTAGTTTGGAAAATAACCTAAAACATCGATAATGCGTGTCTTATTCTTTACGAATAGAGTGTAGCCTGGGAATGTTAACGTACGCGAAAATATTGAAATATGAAAATTATAGTTCCATACAATTACTGTTTTATCAGACTACTAACTTAGAACAAGAAAAACATTGACCACAAACTATTTGTTTTCCCCTTCTAATTGTTAGCTTATCCAAGTTAAGCAGCATTTGTCAACAAGAACAAAATCAATGAAACATAAATCAGTGTAATATTGTAACACGGTACATTATATCAACCCAAGAACTGAAAAATAAGAAAGTTATCAACTCCGCGACTATAAGGAAAACGAACTGTAAATTGGTGTTTTTGAGATTGAATAAACTTTGTTTAATTTATCTGGTGGTTTGTTTTTATACGTATGGTAATTATAGTTCAGTTTTAGAGAAGAATTTGCATCTCAAGTGTTTTTCTCAAAACAATAGGCCCTTCAGTTATCGCTAATCCCTAAGAACAATAGCAGACTAATGAACCATACGGATTTTGTATACAATTATCTTATGAGTTATTAACTGTAAAGGAAAATAATAAAGACAGTTTAGAGCCTATCACGAGTAGTTTGTTCTTACTATTTACGCTACAAAGGGGTTTAGATATTGCGAGATATTTATTACTTTTTTCATTCAACTTCGAATGTATTCAGGGCCGATCGCTCGTGGTTTAGAGACGACCCCAAACAATAGACTTTGCCCAAACATGCCCGAATAGATCGATGACCTCATCCAAAGGAACAATAGATAATGAGAGCGCCACACTTTATTCATGAGCGCGCCACATTTTATTCATGAGAGCGCCACACTTTATTCATGAGTCCAAGACAATAGAACCGTGACGTCATTGAATTAATGAGCGCGCGCCACAAAAATTAGCATAGCGTCACAAAAAAGGGGGCTAATTCGGTGCCTCCTATACTACTGTCCATGCTAAATAAACTCATAACAGAATTGGAAATGAAACTATTATTGACTTCGCTATTGTTATTAGGGACTAGCGAGAAAAGAAAAACCATCAATACAATCTGTAGTAATGCAATAACCCTTTGTATGGAAAGGAAAATCTTAGATTCAAATTAAAAACTACCACAATTGACATAATCGACAAAACAAACCTGCCAGGTTTTATTGATTCTCATTCTCGGAATAATAAATATTTTATTGATCCAAATTACAGTTCGTTTTTCTCCTCAGTGAGTTGATAAGTTTGCTCTTTGCCAGTTCTTGTATTGAATGAAGTCGGCAAGAACAAGATATTTGTAATGTAGCTGTACTGCTTCCTTTATTCGGAATGGCGATGAGAAAGCTTTACAAGGTTAAATGTGAGTTAATAACTCTTGGTTCATACACAACAATGGCGGTGGGCAAAACCTGGCGGCGTCGTGGCGCGCTCTCGTTCTAGGCCCCATCGGCCGGCTAACACAGGGTGACCAAACTTGTATAACATAACAAAACGGTGACTTTCTTACAAGGCCGCCCTAAATTGGGCACTAATTTATATCAAATAAAGTCTTAAGTGTTCTCAGTGTCTTTAGGTTTAGCGAGCAGTTCAAGCCGGTCCTCATTCATCCTTTAACTCTGGCAGTCGGATGAGTCGTGTTGCATATTTGGTGTAGGTTCGATCTTTGACCTTCACATGCGCAGAACTAACGCGTCTGTCCGCTCCAGGAAAGACCTCTGTTACCTTTCCAACCGGCCACTGGGCAGGAGTAAGAGCAGGCTCTACCATCATCAAGACGTCGTCTATACATAATGGTCCAGCGTCCTTCTACCACTTCTGACGTATCGGAGAGTAGGCAGGTAGTACCTGATGAAGCAAGACCAAAATTGTTCGGCAAGTACTCGGGTATGCTTTCACTGTCGCCTCCCTAACAATTCATCGGCCGGATACCGTAAATTCGCGGTTATAAGCCCTGGGCTTATACTCATTGGTAAGGGTTTTTGGTGGGCTTATAATCGGAAGGAAAAAAGTGTTTGGGATTCAGAAGAAATGATTTTATGAAAAATGTCTTTGGTTTATTTTACCAACCATTGATAGTAAATAAATACGAAATAACAACAACTTCTGCTCAAGAGATTGGATACCGTATATCTTATAATCAAACTTGAAAAGCAAGTAACCACTTTGTCTGGTTTTTAGCAATGTCTTTATGTCCGATATTACGCAACATGGGGTCATAAACGGCATAAACATGAGATGGGCGTATAACCGGGAAGCTTATAACCAGAAGGACATTTCCGTTAGCAGACAGGTGGGCTTATAACCGGGGGTGGCTTATAACTGGGGGCTTATAACCGAGATTTTACGGTAGACCACCTGGGGAAGCGATGGGTCGCATCGTCTCATAAGGAGCACGGTCGGCGTAACAGGGTCGGCATCCGTCACGTCTGAAGAGACGTATCGAAGAGGCTTGAAATTAAGGATTCCTTAAATCTCTGCGAGTAAAGTGCTGAATGTAGGCTCTGGTCCAATCTGGTCGTTCAGTATAGTCTTCAGTCCACTCTTGACTGATTTGATTTCTCCCTCCCAGGTACCACCAAAGTGTGGCGACAGAGGGGGATTTGAAGTGGAATCGCACTTGTTGTTTGGCTAGCTCGTGTCGGAGAGCTGGTTCCATAGCATTGAATGCCTCCTGGAGTTCCATGTTGCCACCCTTGAAGTTGGTTCCACAGTCGGAAAGGAGTTCACACGGCTTGCCCCGTCTAGCTATGAATCGTCTGAGTACCATCAGGAATGTATCAGTGTCCATCTGATTGATTACATCGAGGTGTGCAGCTCGGGTTGTCATGCATTTGAAGATAATACCCCATCGCTTCTAAGTTCGTCTGCCACGCATCGGACAAAAGCAGTCTACTCCCGTAGACGGGATTGGGGAAGGTTCGCCATCTTGTGGATTTCCGGATTGGCTCAACTTCCTGCAGTCAAAGCGCTGATGTTGATTTTTCTTGATGGCCTCTCTGCCTCGCAAAACCCAGAACGTATGTCGCATTTCTGCTAGAATCCTTTTGGATCCATAGTGCTTTAGGTTCTCATCGTACTTCTTGATAAGTAGCTTCGTGACATGATGAGACGGGTCCAGGACAATAGGGTGCTTAGCGTCGTTTGGCAGATCGTCAGTGTGACGCATACGGCCTCCTACTCTGATTAGTTCGCACGATCTGTCAAACTCGGGAGCAAACTGCAACAGTTTGCTATTAGATGGGAGTTGCTTGCCGTGCTTGAGTGCAGTATAGTCCTCAGGCAAACTCTCGGTCTGTACAAGTCGGTATTGCAGCAACTCTATTTTAGCACGCTGGTCAGCTGTCGGGTTTGGAGTGTCGTTCATCTTGGCCGCCCCGTGAAGTGCCGCATTGCAAGCAACAATCCGATCATCCTAGGCTGCAGACAGTTCAAGACGTGGCATGGAGAGGTGTTGTTTATACGATACTCTGGATCTGGCCATAATGAAGGAAACATGGACGTTCTGCTGCCGGTCCTCTGTCCTAAGGTAGGCAACAGCGCCATACGCTCGTTCAGATACATCACAGAACACATGTATTGACTGTGGGTGGTGTGTAACACCGTGGTATCTTGATACGTGGAAGGTTAGACAACCCACTTTCCCATTCCTGACAACTGTCTCTGATATCTCCAGGTTCGATGACGTCATCCAGGTACGCTTGACCATCCACAGGACTTGTACAATTACCTTTGCTCTGATCAGGAAGGGAGTGAGGTATCCGATTGGGTCGAACTGATTGGCTAGGCCGATGAGAGAACGGTGCAAACTGCAGAATTCCGACCGTTCAGTGAACCAATAAGATTGCTCCATTTCATGATGAGCTGGGGTGCCATATACTAAATGGCATTATCATATCGCTAGGTAACTTCGTGAGCTTATTGGTAAGTTTTCGGTCCATAACTTCCCGTACGAGCCTCAACAATAAAGCGAAGGTAATTTTGTATACGTTGGAGGTATATCATAAATATAATAACTAATAATGATAATATAAACATATCTTATTCAACTCGTTTGCTAGGTCTGTACCGTAGGTTATAGATCCTTGTTTTCACCGTTTTGTATGGCTTTGCGCATGGACCATATGCATAAATGAAGGAAAACATCTCGGTCCATAGCGACATAGTGCAATCACTTTCTTAGACGTTAGTATGGCTAGTAGGTACGTTATGATGAGCAGTCCGATTCTCAAAGCTCTCAGGAAACAGTTGAAACATTAAAGTGAAGGCGATTTTGTATACGGTGGAGACATATTACAAAATAAGTGGCCGCGCAACTTGTTCTCATTTAAACCGATAAGAGTCGGTCATTGTTGCCTACTACTATTTTCTTTCTATTTTAATTTGAAACACAATGGGCGTAGACGAATTTGAGAGGGCCTAGGAGAGAGCTGATTCGCGTGAAATATTCTATAGTCGTTTTCAAATAGAATGTCTTTCTATTTCAAATGAAGCTTCGATGTCATTTGTCAAAATCCACTTTTATTACAATTAACTACAGAACATCCCAAGCACGGCGCTGGCAGTTGTTTCACCTTTTCTAAATGGTTTATAGGGGATCCGATCATCGGATTAGGTCAGCGAGTTGAACCCAGGCGTAGATTCAGGAAAAAAATGTGACCGTTCACTGACCGTTTTCCAATATTGTGAGCTCCGAAGACCCGAGTCTCTAGGCATGCTCCCCGGAAAAGTTTTGAGATTTGTCTCTATAAAACGTCATATCCTGCGTTCTTGAGACTGAATATCGGCTTGGGATTAGAACATCCTAAACAATAAAGATGTTCTATTCATGCTTAATTGCACCGTTAGTTATATACAAGTTGAAACACATATATCTTAAATTACATCAATGTACAGTATTTCGATTCGTAAATGGAGGGAGCGCTGTTCAGCAAATCTGCTTCACATTACTGAAGTAAATTCTTAAAATTTAGAATTAGACGAAACGCGTCACTTTGAGAGGATGCATGTTTCCGCTTCAATATTCTGAGGATGAAGTCTAGCAAATATCGTAAGAATCTCATACACGTTATTGATGACCATGTCATAATGAAATGATTCGTTCACTTATATAGCCAAATTCTATTTACAAGAATGTTCCATTGAAAACGCCAGTGACATGAATTATTGAATGGCGTTTGTCTAGGTATGAATTCTGGAGTTTACCGTTAATTCTCAAGAAAAAAAAACACCTATATTTTGCCTCACGTCCGCGGATATTTTAATAATTTGATCGTTTTCCGTAAAATGGCGAAAGCCAGTCTGGATCCGCGCCTGGAACCCACACGATCATTGTAGCCATTTGAAACGCTTATTTACGCTCTTTTTTGACAATGATTACAGACAGAAAGACAATATTTATTTATCCACGGTTTAAAAACATCAGTTGTTCACGAAAGGTGTACCATTGCAATAGTAAAATATGCACATTAAAAATTATAAATATAATAATGCATTAAAACTATTTTACATGTTTGCCGTGTGAGAGTCCGATTTAGCATACAAGGTATCAATTCCCATTTTGAAGTGCTTCATAAAGTTAGACACTCTTAGTTCACGTGGGAGATTATTCCATAGGAATGCCCCACTGCAACTGCATCTACGTCTTATATAGTCAGTCCTCGATTTAGGTATGAATAGTAGAATACTTCTCGATTTGAGTGCTGCATCCATGAGTTACAGAGGTTTAAATTTATAATATATTCAAGCCGGTGACGTAAAATCTCTCTTCATTTATTATTAAAAACATACTGGTAGAGATAAATGACCTTTTGTAAACATCTATGTTATATTTGAAGGTTATATATCAGTGATTTTACCAAACATTTTGTCAAAATCAGAAAACGGTTTCGTTGACAAGGAAAAAGAAATTAGGTCAAATTTACGTCACATCATTAGCATATTGTACACAGAAACTTCTATAACTCATAGACGCAATAACAAATCAATAAATATTCAACTATTCACTTGATGCAGAATTGATATTTATGATTAAAAAAATGACCTGATATATACTTTAACTGAAATGTATATCGAGACGATCGACGAAGCTTTCACATATAAGTCTAGTACCTGTACAGTTCGTACCGTTCCACATATATCCTGACTGACAGGTACAATAATACGATCCCTTGGTGTTAGTACAGGTGGCATTGTCAGGACATTGGTGGATTTCTGATGAGCATTCGTCGACATCTAAATAAAGAATATGTGGTATTACTGTGTGGTATTTTTTGTTAAAATATCCAATTCGAATTTACCATAAGCTCCATTTATTATTATAGTACTCTACTTAATGGCATGATTGGTGTTGGTTCCTATGGATGGCATGGGTGGCGCTGTGCGTAATCGCTCGCCTCTCCCGGCTCTGGTCATATGTGAGTTGAGTTTGTTTGTTGTGTTGTGTTGTTCTCTCCCTTGCCACGAGGGTTTTTCTCCGGGTTCTCCGGTTTTCTTCCCTCCTCAAAAATCAACATGTGAGCTTGAATGTATAGTGAGTAGAGAATATATGAGTGTAGTGTGAGCGTGGGAGTGCGTGGTTGTAAAACAGATTTATTATTATTATGATAATATATCAATCGCCACAGTAGAAGATATATTCGCTCATTTAAGCAGCGTAATGTTCATACCTGTCAATACTATACACCCTCGTAACGCGGCCGCCATATTGGATTGAAAACGAGGTTTGGGATAATCACTTTGGGCGACGTATTTTACAAGTAAAATATGGGCGAGTTTCCCAGTCATGGTAAGTTTGATTTGATATTTCCTTTTCTGTTCAATGTATCGTAACCGAACTTTCTGTGCCGATAGGAACATAGTGTTACAAGATTTGTACGAACTTTTATGGGATTCTAGCAAATTTTAAGGAGTTTAGATTTTTTGTGCCGTTGCTCAGGGAATAATATTCACATAGTCTGGCGGAGAAGTGGAGCGAATGAAAATTTTCAGAATGCATGACGATTAGCCCGTATTATTCACTAATAGCTCTCTAAAAAGTATTATAAGAAGCGAATTCTAATTATTAAGACAGGTCTTAGCTAGGTGGGGGCTCTAATGAAACTTAAGAATACGCCATTGATTTTATAATTTCATATTTACAGAGAAATACGACAAAAGTAATAAATATTTCCCTAAGTATCGACATCAAAACATTGTATACTCTTTAAAATTTGGTTGAATCGATTAAAGTTTATACAATTCTATTAACACTATATTCCTATCAGCATATAAAGTTTGGTTGCGATAAATTGTATAGAAAAGGAACATTAAATCAAACTTACCATGGCTGGGAAACTTGCGATCCATTTACTTATAAACTATGTCTCGCCAAAGAGATTATGCCCGTGCAGCCTCGATTTCATTCCAAGATGGCGGCCGCATGATAGGTTCAATAAGCTCACCTTCCAGGGTCATGTCACACACGACGTGTAACGGCTTGTTAGAGTTCTCTGGGTCAATCCAGTATTGACCTGTTTTAGAGCCAGGGGTACTCAATTTGATCTCCTTACATGTATTACCAGGAAGTTCAGGAATGGACCCCAACGGGACTACGGATCGTAACGGTGACAAAATTGAAAGGTAGAGGTGAAATATGAATGAAGTGTATTAATTAATCACCAATCAAGCTAAATCGGGAAACAATTCTTTAAAATATTAATGTGATAGTTGTAAATATCTCACCAGGACTTTCACGGTCCATATAATAGGCGCTAGGATGGTACACTAAGTCATCTGGCCTGGCTTTCTTTGTTCTATTGTTCAGCTCACACAAGTGATCGTCCTCGTAGTAATTATGGCTCTGACATATATTGTCGTCATCGCATTCCTTGAAGCATTGATATTTATCAATCATCCCATCGATGAACCGAAGCACGTGATCTTTTAATATTGTCGTAAAGATCGCCTCAATGGCTGGCGAACCGCATGGGTCAGCATCCACAGTCAATAGCAATGACATCAGTATCAACGCGTAGAGAAACATGACGCCCACTTAAACAGGGCTATCACATCAAGATCATTCTGTAGACGAAATACCATGAAACTCTAGATAAATAAAATCGCTCTTGATAACTTTGAATTTAGTATTATTATATTCTGTTAAGTATATTAAACCTTACATAGAGACCAAGTACTTAAACATAGCATCTCAATGGGGAACTCGTGGATACTAGGTCAATATCATTTTTAGCTGAGAGATCTGTGCAGTTGCGATCTGTCAAACAACTTGAGTGCTTGAAACATATAAAAGGATTGGCCGCAAAACTTGTTATGCTGCAACTTTATAACTGTCATGAGTGTGAGTTTTGAATTCTGTTTTGTCAAAGCTCTTCCTAAATAACTTAGATCAGCATGTTTCATTAATTTATACATCGACACTCTTTATTGTATTGCGGCTATTGGGATTTCTATTGTTGGCGCAATTTCCTATGATTCTAATTCATCCGAGTACATCTTTCCTCAGAGGTAATCATGCACTCAACACTATATAAATCGTTTCCACAACTGCAATTCTCTCTTTTGCTCTGACGAAGGGCTAGCGCTAGAAACGTCAGCTGCTACTCGCTCTCCACGGCGGTTCGCATACCTTAATCGACTTTTAGTTCATCATACCAGTGTTTATCTTACCTAACTCTTCGTAAATAAGTCAGCGGGTATAAATATATTTACTACTATCATGTTACGTTTTATTACCGTTCCGTTCATATGCTTAAATTTCGTTGTCTCAAAGGAAAAACGTTCGTATAATGAGCACTTAATTACCTTATCGGATTTATAGATTCCGTTATAGATCAATGTGGTATGTGATTATGACGTCATACAGTTTTGAAAACGTCTTTTAAAAATAAATAGTGAGTATTTTTCGCGTTTTAACGAGGAAATATACTTATTGTACACTGAATAACCGCAATACGTTTTTTATGTTTCTTCAATGTTGAGAGCATGACTGATGTCAGGCCCGTGACGTCAGAAAATATGACGTCACAGGAAACTTCAGTTCTTATTAATAACCTATTAATAGCAAATATTTATGGTAGAGACTTCAAAATTGTGGCAATCAAAAACACATTTATGTTGCTGTTATAACGCTTTATTTCAAACGTATAGGTAACGGAGAACTTTAAAAGGAGTGGTTCATTATGACGTCACAATAATCTCAATATACAAATCTGATTGATCCTAAAGACATAATTTCATTTTAATATTGAAATTTCGTTAGGTTTAACATCGAATTAAACACAATGTGCTAGTTTATGTATTTTTGGCACGCTCAACGTGAGCGATTTGAAGGTCATTTATGCCCGACGTGTCCATCCTCCCCCCCCCCCCCCCCCCCCAGGTTTTTCCAGAGGTTATTTTGCTTGAACCCTCCACTCTCTTCCCGTGCTGGTGTCAAGGAAGAGTGCATTGCATTATACGATATGTCCATAACGGTTTTTTTTGGGGGGGGGGGTCGTACTCCACGCACTGGAGTTCCGTACCAGGGCTGTTCGAAAAATTATATTCCTCGGAATTTCCAAGGTTTTCATGTTGTTATGGTTGTAAAATCATAAACTGTGTCCAAAATTATCGTAGCCAATCATCGTTTTTAAAAGAATGAATTTTTTTGACCAGACCATGTAGACCATTGAAGGTCAACATATAAACGGAGTTCGTTTCAAAAACATAATTGCGACAAAATAAATTGAGGTATTGTAGATGACCTTTTTTCACCTAAAATGTCCAGACCAAGAGTCTGGCACTGCCAATCAAACTCGACAGGAAATTTTAGCGGAGAGCTATAAAGGACACGGGCTCATAAACCAGTGAAGTTAAGACCGATCGGACGAGATCAGTGCTTGGATTGGGTGGCGACGGCGACGTGAGCAACCGGGGGAGCCTGGATCGAGACCGCCATCCCTCCCGCCAAAATACAAATTGAGCCTATACGGCGCGAGGTTCGGCTTACGCCGCTGCCCCCTCTTTCTGCATAACCTGGATCCGCCCCTGGCAAGTATTGTTATTACAGTTACATTCATCAGACGTACCCTCTTGGGATATGTTTCAGAGTATTTAAAGTCATAATTTGTGTGTAAGATTCATTCGAAGGCATCTCTCACCCAAAGTACTAGATTCCTTAATTTTAACTATCTATCTACGATAGATGTAATGAACGGCAATAATTTAATTTAGTTTGTCATCAGTAACGCTACCACATTCTGTGTGTATACTAGATGTTTTTCATTACCGTGTATTATCTGCCCTAATTAGTGCAATTAGACATTAACCTGCTATATTATCCTTATACTGTATATGTCCGGAACGTCACTAAACGAGATTCCCGCCCCTGATCTGTTGTTTTATATTCAAGAATTGGCTCCAGAGTGACATGTTTAGTTGAAGAAGAAGTGGCAATGGAGCGTTTATGTTATATTTGCAAGTCCAGAGCTATTTAGGTGTACTATAGGTGTATTTGTAGACTTAGCAAAAGCTTTTGATACCGTTAACTACGAAATCTTATTAAGCAACCTAGATCATTATGGTGTATTTAAGGATTACTTATCAAATAGGAAACAATACATTCAATATAAGGGGTCTAACTCCAAAAGGTCAACCTAACCTGCGGTGTACCTCATACTCCATTCTTGGTCCCCTACTCTTCTTGATTTACATTAACGATATCAGTACTTCATCCAATATGCTTTCATTCACACTATTTGCAGATGACACCAATGTATTTAATAAAAGTAGAAATATTAATCACCTATTCGAATCAACGGCTAACTATCAACTTATGGTTCAAAGTAAAATGAACTGTCTTTAAAGTGCCTATAACCCCAAAAATTATTTTTTTTGAATTGAAACTTTAAACCATTATTTAGAACTTAAGGCAAAAGTAGGAAGCTAAAACTCAACAGTATTTTTTTTACGCCGTTTCAAAGTTGAGAACCAGAACATGTGGCCGTCAGTTTTCAATACCCTTTGGGAGCCTGGAGACCAGTGGCCTGTGACGTGTATGTAGTCAGGCGTTCGTTCAATCCCATACAAACGTCTCTTATTTCTGCGACTCTTGCAAGCTCACCACATGATAAATATCCAATGAAATATCACCAAACTTGGTAAATTTACTAATTTCGTTGTGCTCTTTCTTGTGATGGAGTTTATTTCCTATTGATTAGACTATAATAGGACGTTTTTCCTTTTTGAATTCTTTTTCTTATTCAGATTTTCCAACTCCTTTGAGAATACCAAGACAATAGTCTAAATTAAAGGAACAAAAGAAACCGTGCAAAGGATTCTGGTAGTTGTAGTAAAATGCGCCCGATTGACGTCATAATTCCAGGCCCTCACCAAGACTCGCGCTGACTTCCAACTGGAAACAGGAAGCCCAAAACGGATGTTTTCGCTAACTTTGACGCCAGTAATATCGTCGAAGTTTAGTTTTTTCACTTTTATTTTTTCGAATTCTGTGTCAGGGCGCTATACAGAATAGACGTCAAAAATATTTTTTTGGGGGTTATTGGCACTTTAAATATAAAGGAAACAAACTATATGCTATTTTCAAACAAAAAAGCTAAACAATGAAAATACCGAAATTAAATAAAAATAGATGACAATAAAATCTCTATAGTAAAGGAATACAAGTTCTTAGGTATAAACATTGATGAAAACCTATCATGGATGTCTCACATAAACGTAGTAACCTCTAAAATGTCAAATAATATTGGTACATTAGTTTACCCATATATTCAATATGGTAATATCTTATGGGCAAGTAATTACCCTTCAAAGCTATCAAGAATTACTTTACTCAAATAAACAACAATTAGGATCATAGCTAAAGTTGGTTCAGAGAAAGCACAACTGAACTATTTAAAGACATGAAACTCCTCAAAGTAAGTGAAATAAATTACCTGGAAACAGCGCTCTTAATGTTTAAGTTCCATAATAACCACTGAATTACCTGTTAAATTAATAAATCTGTTCCAAACAAATAGCCAAATACATAAACATGATACTCGTCATGCAAATGATTGTCACATCCCACACAGGTCAACCAAGTTAGGTCAGTTTTCATTATCCTTTCAAGGTTAAAAAATATAGAACCATATTGATACCAAAACCAAGAACCTCAAATCAATGCACTCATTTAAGAAAGACATACAAAATATAATATTCATGAACATAGAATCACATGACAGCAGGAACAAATGATCTCTCATTCAATTTATCATTCTTCATTCTTGCTTCTATGACTTCAAGCAAGAACTACAACATACTTCATAGGTTAGTTAGTATAAAATGCATACTTTTAGTATTAGCTATTAACTATTGTAACTGACTTCCACATTTGTAAAGGGGTCTATTATTTCAAGCAATCTGCTTTCCTTTAGACTCCTCATCACATAATTTATTACAATACTGTACGTTATGTATACTTATTAATGTGATGGAAGTAAAAAAGTTGAAGTACTGCTGGGGAATGAAAAATGGAGTTTCATGATAAAACAATCAACAGGAATATTTGCTTACCTTTTTTTCTCGCTCTCTCACAATTAATTGGTGTCTTGACTAAACATCTCATTTCCCCTTCATACACAAAAACACAGAGCATGACCATCACATGATAACACCTTGGTGACTGGTTAATACTGTAATCATTCAAGTGACAAATTTGACAGCTCAGTGTCAACTGCATGAAAGTGAGATTCAGTACCACCGATACCAGAGGTTTTCGTTACCTTTCCCTCGCTGTTTGGCAGATCGCCGACGTCGCTTTGCGGCTTAACTTTAGGAAATATCTGTGACCAGTATAATTCTTCAAAGGAAAACTTCTCAACTTAAGCGACTAATTATGTTAAATTATTTATAATCAAATTAAATTATATATTTATAATATTACCAGAATAAGTACCCTTACAACCATAATCTCTTAAATCTAGTTGAATTTAACTGCGAGATTTTTGCGCTTTCATGCTATCAAAGAACTTGGAAACCATGTCACGATAACGGAAGAACATAACTAATTGCGAATCGAATTCTCCCATATCATAAGTGAAGGGCACACTCTTGATGGATGTAATTTTTTGAATATTCAGGTGTCAAACGCTAGATAGCGTGCGATAAAGAACAGAGACGATTTGGGGCAACACGTGTTTTTAATAGAGATCTTGAATGATTACCTTGTTAAAATTTCCACGCAGACAGCCCTAAAATTGACCGCCTAATAAACTGCCTTAAAAGGCCTCAAATCGCGAAAAAATCACCCAAACAACTTCATTAAGTACCAATGTTTTATTTCTGAAGATATTTTCTGTCGGTAGGTATCCGGAAAGATCATTCACAGAGGGTGACTTAATGAACTATTCACAAATTTAGAACTAAAGCCCGGTTTCCATATAATCGTCTCTGTCGCTTCAGAATTTGCCAAGCGATCGCGACGATTATATGGATCCTTACGACAGAAACGACCCGATCGTCTCGATAGAATTGAGTTCTATCCTTACGACAGAGACGATCGGAAGTGATGTTTTTTTTAATGGAAACCAGTCGCGGGCAATCCAGTACGACAGAGACGATCGAAGCTATCCCAGAAAGCACATCGATGGCGGCGTGCGTCGAAAGTTCAATTGCAGAATTTATGGAAGAAGTGATGGGATACGAATGCCTGTACGATAAATTTAGTAAGGACTACAAACACAGGCAGATTAGAGAAAACTGCTGGTCCAAATTGGCTGAAAAGTTCAATATGACGCCCGCAGAAGCCGAGAAAAAGTATAAAAACATTCGAACTTCTTATGGCCGATACTTGAAAAAGATAAGTATTGTTGAACCCAGTTCGGCCGCGAGATCTTACAACAGACGCGATCATATGGAAACCAGGAATCGCAAGGATCGTCTGGGATCGTTCCGATCGCTTGGCAAATTCTGAAGCGACAGAGACGATCCTTACGACAGAGACGATTATATGGAAACCGGGCTTCAGCTGCAAGGACCACAGGTAACCTCGAGTTCCGAGTTGTGGTGTAATAGGACATTTTAATTATGACGTCATTTTACTACAACTACCAGAATCCTTTTCAAATTCTCTTTCTCATTCATATTTTAAAACTCCTTTGAGAATTCAAAGACAATGGTCCAAATTAGAGGAACAGAAGGATTCGCGCAAAGAGTTCTGGTAGTTGTAGTATTTGACGTCATCATGCAATATCACCTATTGGGCTTTTACATGTATCGGCGGTGACTTAAACACAAACATCTTCCACATGGGTTAGACGGATGCGACATTAGCATATAACATATTGACAGAAGACAACTGTACAGGGAGTAAGGAAGAGGAAACCGGCGATGGTAGCGAAACTTTTAGGAACGTGAATTCGGGAAGAGTTTGGAGAAACATCGATTGAACAATAATACATCACACATGAAGATTGTTATGATAACGATTTGGTTAGCTGCTTTAATTTCCAGGCTCTTTTGCATGCTAACACCATAGTGAGTGAGCGAGTGAAACGATTTCAACCATACCAACAAATGTGCTTGTGCGCATCCAAGAATAAAAAAATGAGGGACGTTTCGAAAAAAAAAGCAAAGAGTAACGTAGGTGAGGGCAGCCGAAGTTGTTTCCAAAATGTTCAGTTGCTGATGGAATAAATTATATAGAAGCCATTTTCAATATAGTCCGGAATTTTCAAGTTATTAGAGTTTCCTGTTTTCATGACTAAACTAAGTCCAGGTGTTTGATAAACATGTGTAAATGCAGATAGCGCCAAACGATGGCTGGTGAAAAGACCAATGGTGCAGGTCTCCGAGGATATACGATTTTACATCCACATCCGAAAAGACTTTAACTTTAAAGCCTAATCATTTGAAGTTAGAGAACGTAAAGACAACACGTTCCTATCAGTTATTTTTAGAATATTGTTGGTCATCAGACCGGAAATCGAAAACACGACCGCCTCCCCCACACTAGAGTGGCGGGTGCCAAACCGTGAGCTGACAAGTTGGCGATCTTAATTAGTGAACATACTTCGAACGGTGTCTTCTATTCCTTAGTTGCTTAACAAGTTAGAACAAGTGAGTCGAGTTGCTTAACAAGTTAGAACCCGTGAGTCGAGTGTAGTGTGTCCAAAACAGTTAATATGTAGTGGGGAGTGTGTGAGGAGTTAAAGCAGGCCCCCACTAGCTTTAAACTGTAATACTCAGCCTGCTATAACAAACAAAATATTTATTTTTATTTAAAAGTTGTAGAGAAAGTAAAAAGAGTTTAAAAAACAATTTCCTCCTAGTTTTCAGTGAGCGTACAGTTTATCAGGAGTGTCCAAGTCATGTATTTAGCGACGGGTGTTCGAAGCGAAACTCTTCAGTTATAAATATTAATTATCAAACCCTTCCAATTCGAATGGGGTCTCCATATATGGATATGTTCTTATACTTCTCGTTTAATGGGATTAAATATTATGGTAGACGACAACGTTTAAACAATAAGTGCTCCATTCAGGAAAACATTAACCGAGTCGTAATATCGGCAGGGTTTCTTGAATGTTTTGTTATTTTAGGGTAGCCCACGGGTATTCATTTGCCAGCCGAATGGGCACCATAAAGCTTCACAATTGAGATTTAAGCCGGAAGATTGTTGCCGATCATTGAAACACAAAACATAATTCCAAGATACATAATATTTTCGTGCTTCTTTGGACGTTTTACGTCACCTACGAAAATCTTCAAAGCGAGTAGAGTTGTTTAATGCTGTATAGATTAACTTACATATGAACTTTGTTAGTAACGAGTTTCAACATAATAGGTGCGATGAAAACTTCTGCTGCAAGAGAGATATGAATGTTACCACAAAATATTTTGTTCGCCAATTTCTTGCAACAAGTCAGGCAAATATGAGCACTGATTCCAAATCTACCCCGTAATCTTTAGTTTAATACCATTTGAAACTACTGTGTTAACTGACAAGAAATCGAGAATGCAAGGCGAAGGAGGAAAGATCAATTATGAATATTTAATGAAAAGCGCCAATTTCTAATTCATCTAAATATAAAAAAAGTCTTAACGAAATCAAGTAGATAAAACACTCAAGCCTTGCAAGACTCCGCTAGATTACCCCAGTTTTCAATTATTTCAGCGGATTGTGGTTCATTAAATCATTTTGACATCGAGACACAAATTTGACATCACCGACACTGTAGCTTCAACTGGAACACGTTTTAGGTAGCACCAATCATCTATGAGAACTTTAGACGCTGGATGGCGGCCATGACGCTTTAGTTTTAGACAATAATTTTATAGAGTGATTTTCAATTGAGTGTCGAAACGTCAGTTAGGTGATGGGGAGGGGGGGTTGGGGTTGAAACCCCCTGGACCTATACCCCCTGGATCCGCTTCTGACCTTGAAGGAGATTTAGAGATTATCCCTGTTAACAATTCCTACTCAAAACTACTGACGCAACAACAACACAAAGACAGGTACATTGAAAAGATCAAAAGTACCGATTGACTATGACAAGTATGACACTATGATTGACTAAGCCATCTGCGAACAGCACTATTAAAATTAAAAAGGAGCCTTGAGTCTCAAAACAGTGTTAAATGGAGTTAATCTCCCTCTCAAGAAATTTGAACTTTCATTTTTCTTGTTCTTGCTTTTGTTCTCAGCAAGAGTAAAAAAAAATGGAGAAGACATCAATTGCATGGTTGCACTCGTTTTGGTTGAAGTTTGTAAAGATCTTTGACTCGAAAAAGTCTGACGAACACGTTAATAAATAGTGCGCAGGGCAAATTATGGCACGAGTAATGCGGGTATTTGAAGGACATTATTATTGTATCGTGAAGAGAAGTTCATCGTACAAGTTTAACGCTGTAGCACACGGTACCTTAACTACAACGCTGATATTCGTACGATGCTCCAATTTATTTGTTATGCCTACTTTAAAATGACTTCATTGTTTCTAAATAATTCCTATCATTTTACAATTCTGCCAAGAACGCACGAAACAAGACACCACTAAATATTAGACCGTATTTCGGTAGTAACAGTCAAATGGCTTCCATCACCATTTCTCGAGCGCGCGCGAGTTTCTTGGTTATTTTTTGGCAGAATTTATATAATATGCAACTTAACACTCACCTAAAGACTCGACAAAATCAGTATGATTGTCTCGTAAATTACACAGCCATATTAGATGCTTAGCCGAATAATAACCTATATTTATATAAATTATATTGCTCAGTAGCAATACAGTAGTAACATAGGCAAATTACAGTTTTTAAACCTTTTTATTGAATATACCAGCATGGAGTCAAGTAGGATAAATGCAGTGAAGACAGAGGAGTTAGTAACTGTTTAGCCATACCTATAAGTACTGATGAAACTATATAAAAAGACTGAGTGGAAAAAGATAGGAGCTGTCTCTACCGAAAGTGGTTGCGTTTTGAATCCGATTGTTTTCTCTTAAACTGAGAGAGTTCAACACTAATGTTGTGCAGCTATTTAACAACGTTGCAAACGAAAGTGCATCAAGGAACACGAGAAAGAAAAAAGCTAGATGTTAATTATTTTATTTTATTTTATTCCAGTTACGTATACTCACGTTGTTGTTTCCTTTCCAGTTCGGCGAAGTAGTCAGCAAAGAGAACTTGTCCAGTCGAATAGGTAAATGATCATAGATAACCTCATGTGTACACTGACTTAAGTAAGACACTTCTGGGATCACGTGATAAGGTATATGGCCAGAACAGATGTTACTAACTTCAGCCACGAGTAATATGTTTCAATTTTTAGTCAAGACTTGTTGTATTTTATTTTTATTTTCTAAGAGATATCATGGCTATTTGGCTGCTATTAATAACGTAGTACAAAGCACTTCCAACCGAAAGTCTATTATTTTCCATGAGGAAGGTTTACCTCTCTTGCTCCATGCTACCTTTATTCACTCACCAGGTTTATTAATCAAGATGCCAAAATTAAGGTATAATCTAAAACCGCGATACAATAAGACGGCAAAGGGTAGCGATATTTACCGACAACACTAAGACAAGAGGAACTCCGAGCTACTGACGAAACAACAAAACAAAGAGAAGCAGATTGTTAAGATCAAAACCCCCAATTGACTATGACAAGTAAGAGACAAATAACAAAAACAACTTCAAATATTAATGAAGAGAGGCGCACTGTGACATTTTTCAGGAGTAAATCTTCAGTTTCAAACAGCATTTTATAGCTTCGCCATATGCTACAATAAAAATTGCCTTTAAACTGTCAAAATATACATGTTTCTACGGGTCTTATAAGCTATGGAGTATTCCAATGTTCTATTCGACAGCAGTGCTAAAAGCGGTAGTTCTCCTTCTCCAAACGTTTAAGTAACTTGAAAGGTGTACTTAAATTATTATATTGCTATTGTTCTTCAGTTTATTCTTTCTCCTCAAGAGTAATGGCGAATGAGATGTTTGGAAATATCCCGCAAGGCAAATATTTCACAAATAATACGGGGTTTCTGACATTAACATCCATTCTTATAGGGTAAAACGCGGTGTTCCTTCGCTGTCTGTAGCACACTGTACCTTAACTACGACACCGATATTCCTGATCATATATGGAATACAGAGAAATTAATTTTAATACCGCGGTGGGTCTTTTGCAGGAGCACTCCGTTAAAACAGCATTTTAGCGCTTCGCCATCTGCGAACAGCGGTATTAAAATTAAAGAGGAGTCTTGAGTACAAAACAGTGTTAAATGGAGTTAATCTCCGTTTCAAGAAATGTGAAATTGATCAACTTTCATTGTTCTTGTTCTTGCTTTTGATCTCCGCAAGAGTAAAAACTTTGAGAAGGCATCAGCTGGTGGTGCTCGTTTTGGCTGAAGTTTGTAAAGATCTTTGAGTCGAAAAAGTCTGACAAACACGTTAATAAATAGTGCACAAGGCAAATCATGTCACGAATAATGTGGACATTTGAGGGACATTATTGCAACGCGAAGAGAAGTTCATCGCATAAGTTTACTCTAGAAAAAATGATCAAGCATACGGCACCTAACTATGCAGAAGTTGACATATGATATTCCACTGTTAAAAACTCATTTTTTTTAATTGTTTATTTTCTCTAAACAGTTCCTATTATTTAAATTTAGCTAGCATACAGTAGTAGCACCTGCACATAAACAGTTTTAAACCTTTTATTTTCAATTTGGCTCATTTTCGAGTGTTTATTTTAAATTTAAGTTCACTAGAGGGTGTTTTATGAATATAATCTGGTAATGGGAACAATAAGCGTCATTTAGTGCCCTTTACAAAATAGTTTAGCTGTAGTTAGTTCAATTTATTCGGTATGAACAACATATCAATATTAAAACATTTTAACTAATATTAGGTCCGATGCAAGTGCCGAATATAATTAGATCAAAAGAAGTCGCTTACTAATCTTTTGTGTTAATTGATTTCGGCACGTGTGCCTTAGATCCCGTCAATACGTATCCGTTTTCGTATCGTTTTTGTATTGTTCTCCGTCCTCAAGGGAATAGAAAATAATGGTCTAATTACCTGAAACAATGACAACGCTACGAAAACGGAAACGTGTGGACGGGGTCTTAGATAGTTAATAAGAAAACAAAGACTAGATAAATAGTGAACAATTATTCACCTCAGTGTCGGTGAATGTTTTAGTATATACCACACAAGTGAAAAGCCAACACCAAATAGGAATCTACAGGTTTTATTTCCATATGTCTTTGTATGTGTTTATCTTATTAAAAATTAAAGGTCCTTGGAAATACATAAATTATTTCGACCTGGTTAAGGAATAAGAACTCATAACAATGCTAGGCCTATTTTCCTCAACCAATAATATTATCCAAATAGCTTCACTTCATCTTTCAATTGTTACCTTCCAACAGCTGTTTTTCAAGAAAGGCTTTCCCTTTCTCTAAAGCGCACTAAATGTTTGTAATTATTTGTCGCTTAGAAAAGTAAAGTAAATGAGACTAAATTGAATCATTGGACGTGTTCAGAGCCCCTTTAACGTGTTCAGTACAGATTAACTCAAGATTACTGCAAACAAAACATATTATAACGGGAGAATCTCGTACGAATCTGATATAATTAACGGATTAATGGGGGGGGGAGGGGTTGCTCGGGGATTCTCGTCGTACCTTTAAGGGGTCAAAATCACCGGTGTTGGTACCACTATGGGTACCCACGATCAAACGCAGACATTTTTATGTAAAGCGGTACCTTTTAGGGGCCGGGTGTCAGTTGAACACAAAACTGTTATCAATTGACATGGTATTTTATTGTCACATAATTATATTGGTACCTTTTAGGGGTCAAAGTTAGCTTGAGCCACGCCCATTTTAGTACCTCTTAGGGGTCGAAACGAAAATTCTCGCCCCTTATATATGGGCATCGCGCAGAATGGCCTTTGTTCGAGGGACACTTTGAGATTTTGGACTACATTAAGGTCAACTAATTATAATATTAACGAGTTAGAGGATTGCCCTACGATTGGCTTAAATAAATGAGCTTTGGGAGTTGCTTGTCCCTAGCCGACCTCAAATGGAACGAGCTTTGGGAACTGCTAGTCCCAAGCCGATCTCTCAAGTGTGAAAGTCAATTCAATAGAAGTTCGTAAAACCAGGTAATGGAATGAAAGAGCCAAACAATAGTTTATCCACAAAACGACAAAGCCCTTCGGCTTAAACCTCATGCTCTCAATTTTTTCACAGCATGTTCACAACGCATCGCAAATAAGTCTAAATACAGATTCTAGGAAGCTGTAGCTTTAAAATGTAATGTTATTCAAGCTTATCCGTGCCCTAGAAGTCAAACAAAATCACCAAATGAAACTGAACTGCATGAGTATACTTTTGTCCAACTCGCGTCGAAGCGGTAAAAATAGCCGGTCCGCAAATCCAACTCATTCTCAATTTTCTCCCAATCGTGTTCAACTTGCATCGCAAATAAGTCTGAATACAGATTCTAGGAAGATGTAGCTTTAAAATGAGACATCATTCAAGCTTATTCTTGCCGGAAGAAATCAAACAAAATCGGATCCAAGCCGTTCTCAATAATCTCCCAGTCGTGTTCAAATCGCATCGCAAATAGATGTTATTCAAGCGGTAACCGGTCGTTTTGATACCAGTCTCTTTCGATGCCAGCCATTTCGGTACCAACTCAAGACGTTTCAATACCAAGTCAGTTCGATACCAATTCCTATGATTTCACTCTAGTTCCGATGAAATCCTATCACGACAAGTAAACTTATGTTCTTACGTAGTTTGACGCCATTCGATTTCAATAGAGCATCTAAAACCAGAGAAGAATCTACTTCAACTAGTTAACTGGCGTTCTCAGTTAGCGTTCCCAAACATATTGATGAGCTCAAAATGTTACTATTAAATCAGCCCTTAGACCTACTAGCACTAAACGAAACTAGACTCGATTCATCTGTGTCCAGTCAAGAAATGAACATAAATGGATATGAGTTGGTTCGTTGTGATCGCTCCAGATCTGGCGGTGGTGTCGGTATATATTTAAGAACATCAATTAATTATATAAATAGAGCCGACCTTGTACCACCGGATTTGGAGGCTGTTTGCGTGGAAATTCAAAAGCCAAATTCCAAACCATTTATAATAACATCTATTTATAGACCACCTAACTCATCTATAGAATATTTCTCGAAGATGGAACTACTTATTACTAACATCGATAACGAGAACAAAGAGATGTATATATTAGGCGACCTGAATTCCAATTGGCTTAATTTTAGCGACCCGAATAGTAAACGGCTGAAGTCTCTCTGCGATCTGCTTCAATTAAGTCAACTCATAGATCAGCCTACTCGAATCACGGAATCTTGTTCATCGCTACTAGATGTTCTAATAACTAGTGATCCGGAGAGAATTGTTGCTTCCGGAGTTGTTCATCTTGGAATCAGCGATCACAGCTTAATCTTTGGTGTGAGAAAACTAAACTCTTTGGGTAAAAAGTATATCAAAGTGATCAAATCAAGAAGTTTTAAATTGTTTAATACGCTAAAATTTCTAAACGACCTTCGGTGCCAACAATGGGATGACTTGTTTTTACTGGAAAATTCCAATCAGATTTGGTCGGCTTGGAAATTAATGTTAATGCAGGTCGTTGAAAAGCACGCTCCTATTAGAACAAAAAGAGTGCGTTCTCACAATTTGCCTTGGGTCACTAAAGACATAAAGAATTGATGTATGAACGCTATAAAATGAAACGAAAGCATGCAATAACAAAAAACAGAGACTTCTGGTTTGAATACACTCGCCTAAGGAACAAGGTTAATGCAACACTGAAGCAAGCGAAGCAAGAATATTATAACAATGAGATTGAAAAAAACAAAAGCGACCCTAAAGCCACTTGGAAGACAGTCAATAACCTAATGGGACGGCAGTCTAAACATAAAACTATAACAGAGATAAAATGTAACAACGAATCGATCTCATCCCCGGCAAAAATAGCAGAAGAATTCAATGCACATTTTGCAGAGATTGGTCCTAGTGTTAGGGAAGTATTCCTAAGCTGTGGGGTTCTTCGCTGAGCTTGTGGACGACAACAACCAAGGTTGGATCTTACGTACTTTATTACTGGTCTCAATGACTGGCAACTTACAAGAGTATTGGCTGGTCATGGCGAATCATCGGACTCGCCATGGCTTCTGTTTCTTCTCTATATTCTCTTTCTTCTCTCTCCTGTTACAAGATATTCGTTCTGTATTTATGTAATTTACAAACAATAGTTATTGGGAACCAAACAGGTGTTTACATGGACCCTTATTGTAAGTAGGGTCTTTGTCTAAACAAAGGAAACCTGACCTTGAAAGAAAAGTACTTCAACCGATCGACAACATAAATAAGATATGTCAAAGGTGAAACTAGAAATCAAATATCATAGCTTGAGCGTAAAACATTATACGAGTCTTTAGATATGTTCCATAGAAATCCAACTAGAAGTTGGTAACTAATCTGCATTGACGGAAAGTTCAATGGATTTGGTACCTGACAAAGAACGGAACTGTAATTAGGAATACTCAAATCTTATTGGCTTGTTGTCGAGATCGCTTGGTACCGATAGCTTAAGATATAATCAATACTTAATTAGTTTCCTGTAACAACACAGGTTGTTGGTAAATGAGTTCTATTCAATGTTGTCAATGGGTCGAAAACGACCTTAGTAAATACAGGCTCGTGACCAAGCCGAGATTAACAAAAGAACGTTTTAATTAAAGTAACTCAACTTTGGGGCTAAACTAGAATTTGTTAATATGTTTCTCCTAGAGTAGGATTTTGTCTAAAATCGTAAGATCCTTTATCTTAACATACGTCCCTTCTCAAATTCGAGCTCCTGAGAGAAAGAAAGTAGTAACTATATTTTTAAATATATATAACATGTAAACCATAATAGGATAAATCTATTTAGCTTTTGCGAAATAGTAAAATGTTGTACAATTACGTTTTTTTTTGTTTTTGTTGATTAGAGATTAAATACTTATCATGAATGTGAATAATGTAATAGCTAAAATTGAAATTTTGGATAACACAAGCAATTGTAAGGTGAAAGTAGTAAAAGTATAAATAAATACCTTTTTACGTTCTTGCGTGATCCTAAATTCCATGGTTGAATAATAATATATAATTGAATAACTGGTTAATAGTAAATACTGTTAAATATTGAAATAGTAATACTGAATAGTACTTATAGATAATGTTTGTTTGAAAACATCAGTTCATGGAGGTTGAAAACCTCAGTCCTTGTAACTCGTAATCTTCGTTATTAATAACTGAATGTTCAGTGTTCACTCAAGCGTTTGTAGGTGCATCATCGTCCAAAGGTGAGTTGCAATCAAGACAGAGTTCGTGCAATGGTTGGATATTTACTGGTTCAATTATAGGACGTTTCTTCTTCTAACACCAGTCGTCAGGCAGCTTTGTGTCAGTAGAATAGCATGCGGACGAAATCAATATAATGGTGTTGATCATCATGTAGTTATTACTGTGGTTTGGTTTCAAAGTCACGTCATTTGAGGTTGATAGACATGGTACATCACGCTTGGCTGAGTGGCGTGTACGTATTGACATGGTGACGGTAAGGAAATTGGGACATTTCCCAAGTCCGATTTCCATCGTTGCCGTGGTCCTATTGCATGGTATAGGTATATTACACAGAATATACTTAGTGGTGTCAGAGTCAATGTTCCATTGCGCAGTTTGAGCGTTTGGCGTTTGGTTGACAAATAATAGCGGTTACCATGATGAAGTAGTGGTTCTAGTTGTGCACATGTAGTTGGCTTGTGGTTGCGTGAGAAATCAATCTTGGATCCAAGGGGAACCAAGGCAAACCAAACCACTCAATATTTTTGACTAGTTTTAGTACATTAGTTGGACATACAAGTGTGCCATAATAACACCTAGTTAGAGCGGCAGCTTTAACAATAGTCTAAGTACTCTATTTTGTTAATTGAATTCCTGTTCAAATGTTTGAGTAGCATAACTAAAATATTCAGATATATTTGTTTACCAATTCGATGTTCATACTCTGTCACTGGATTTATAAGTAACGGGTACACGTTTGTATTGATTTTGCGGATAATGCGGAGAGTAAAAAAATCTAGGTAAATCATTGTAGCCAATTAATTCCTTATCTTGAAAACGAGAAACTTGATTAACGATATTTTGAATTTCAAAAAGACGTAAGATTGACGAAAACACTTTATTTGATTCAAAAGAGACTTAAAGTTGAATTGTAATGACATTGTTCATCTTTTGGAAAAACGATTATTTATTTATAATGTGGTACTTAAAATTCTCGTGTTATCAGTAAGCTTATTAACATAAGTGGTTATTTAACACTATATTGATGAGTTTGGTATCTTCACAAAAATATTAGCGGTCTAGGATTGCGAGCTAGCACTAATATGGATCGATAATAAACAATCGGGTTGCCTGTGCTAATCTAGATGATCATTGGTATAAATGCAAGTGAGGCGTGAAAGGATTAATTAATATAAGTGGCAAGAGCATTGTTATTACAGGATTACCTGTAAAGAAAAGAAATGGCTAAGTTGTTTAATTAAGTAATCTCTGTGCCAGCAGAGTTAAATTGGTGCTCTATGTAGAAGATTGTTTCGGGGCGAGATGGCAAAATTAAAGTTTCCGACGCGTGGTCAGTACATTGTTTAACCTGGCTAGGATTAATTGCATTGTACACCTTAGCGGGTGGCATATGAAGAATACGGTTCTTTAAATCAATTATTGCCTGATAATGTTCTAAAAAATCTTTTCCGAGAATGACATCGTATAACACTTTGTCAGCTACATAGACTAAGTAAGGATATACTCTGTTATCAATAGTGAATGGAACTAAAATTTGTCCTAAAACAGAAATATCTTGTCCACTGACCGACCGGAGCATATTTAAAGTTGAAAGTTCCGGTGGGTGTTTACTTAGTTCGGGAATTCGCTTCCATGTGTCTTTACCAATAACTGTAACAGCTGCGCCTGTATCTACCAAGAAAGTTAATTGAAATTCACCTATCGAACCTGATATTGTAAGATTGCTTGTTGTATTCTGAAAACCTATTGTATTGATATGTCCCTTCGTATATGTAATCTGGGGCTCTTGATCACCCGTATTATTTGTAAATTCATGTCCCTGAATAATATCATCATCATGCGTAATGTTACCGAACTCTGAAATTTCACTAATGTCATTGGCCTTAAAATCTATCACTTCTTGTGGACTATCTATAATCATAAAATCCATATATTCATATTCAATGTAATTGGCCTCAAAATCTTTCTCTTCTGGTAACTTATTCGTATTTTGTTGGTTCGGGACTTCTACGGTTTCTGATTCCGTAACTATTGCTGGATCGTTATCATCTACGACAGCTAAACATGGTTTCTGGATATTCGCTTCTTGAGCGCACTTATTTATCATCGTATTCCTGTTGAGAGTCGTATCTATATCAGTTTCACTGCTACTTGCGTGAGGTTGGTTTGAATTTTCAACAATCTTTGTGTTTTGTGGACAAAAGTCGTCGAACATGGTAACTGCAAATCGTTTTAATCTATTTGGCCATGACATTCTTTCTACTTTGGCTGGTGATATATTCTGATTGTCCTTTTTGTTTTCTGTGTGCAATTGCTGGTTTGTAAAGTTCATTGTCTTTGAATGTGTGGCACAAACGACAGGTGCTTCTGGTGCTGTACTTAAAATATTGATTGTGGAAATTGTATCGTCGCTTATTTTTACTTTTACATGGCTAAAATTATCTGGTATCGACAAAACTTTATGTTCTATGGTTGTCGTACTGTGACAGGCGAATGGTTCTATTGTGGAATTAATTTGAATTTCATTTGTGGCTGCAATTTCCTTCTCAGACATGCTATGAGTGAGTGTAGGAGCATGCTGGGCTTGTGAAATTGCTTCATTTGACTCATGTTGGTTACTGCTTTGTGGTAAAATTGCTTGTTCTAGCTGAACTACAGAGTGGTCATTAGTGAAAATTGGTTGTTCGTCTTGTGAATGGTTCTCTTGGTGATAATTTAATGATATTTCATTCAAACTATGAATTGGTTCTTCTTCATGTTGGGTTGAATTTATGGGTTGAAAATGTTCTAGATCGTAATGATCCGGATCACTGTTCGGGAAAACAGTGTCACTGAGCGAAAAATGTATTTGGTCTGAAGTAAAGTCTTTGTTTAAGAAACGAGCCGGAATACCTAATTCAGTACTTTCGCGGCAAACCGGAGTACTCCTTTGTAAGGTGTTAATCCCATTTGAGTGATTGTTATCGATAATCCCTACATTAGTATTCACAGCTGGTTTCCTATTCATTTGAATTTCGTGTGCTTTGGTAAAGTGTTTCGTTGTTTGATTTTGGTTCTCTCTTTGTTCCAAGTTTCTTGGTGTATTTTTGTTAAAACTATTTGGGGCTCTCGTAACTTCCCGACGCACGAAAACCCGTTTTAGTTTAAAGGTTGATTTTGTCGTTGTGAGGAACGGACTGGAAAACCACGGTTTTGATTACCGTTTGGTTGGTTTTGAGGAATGCGTGGATCATTAAAACGGCGAGGGGACCTACAATTGCGATAGTGGTGTCCAACTTTCTTACAATTGAAACAAATTATCTGTCCATCGGTTGAACGTGTAGTTCGACCGAAGTCTCCCCTATCGTTAAAATAAGGCCTGTCCCTAGGACGAAGGTTGTAATCGTGTTCGCGATTACTGGAAATTTGCCTAAGTTCCTCGCGGATGATTTGGCGTAAGTTAGAAGTGTCGCGAGAGTTATCTTGTTGAGAATTACGAAAGTTAGGGGTAAAGGTTGAAGTAGGGGCTTCATAAGCTGCTATTGAACCTACCGAATGGGGAAGTAATTGTTCGGTCTTTAGCCTTTGGATAAAACCCTCTTGTAAAGCCAGAATATCAGCCTTAGTTACTGCTGGCGTGGTTTGGGCAACTATGGTGGCTTTAAGTTTAGCGGCGTTCTCTGCTTCTTCTAAAGTATTAGGTTGTTGGAGAACCACATAATGTTTTATCTCAGGCTGTAGCCCTTGAATGAAATAATGAATTCGTTCGCTCACGGGAATGCTTAAGCGTTGGCATCGCTTCTTAATATCTGATGTGTAATCATTTAGAGATTCGAGTTTGCTTTGTTTGCGATCGCCAAGTTCTTGTCTTAGAACCCAATTTGTTGCGGGCGAGGTGAATTGCTTGAGAAAGATTGCTCGAAGTTCTTCAAAGGAAGCAATTTTGTCTTTTTCTAAAGAACTGAACCAGATTTGCGCGTTTCCAACTAAGGACAAAGGAAATCCCTTAAATACTTTATCTGGCTTCCAGCGACAGAAATCGGCATACAGACTGAACTGTTCTAAGAAAGTTAGGGGGTCTTGTCCATCTCCTTTAAAAATCGGAGCCCTAGTGAGGTTTGGATTCCCATTTGAAAATGTGTGGTTTTCTAACAAAGAATCCTGCATTGCAGCAATTTGGGAGTTTTGGCTTTGTGTTTCGTTAGATAAGCTAGTCGCCATACCGGCAAAAGATTTTTCAATCAGTTCGCTCAATTGATTACTAAAGGTTTTGAAATCTTCTGTTGAAGCCATGGCATTAATATGTTCGCTAGATTGTTTACAGTGTTGTGGGGAGGTTATGGTTATAGGTGAAGATGAAGTTAAATTTGGGCTTAAATCTACCGCTTGGTGTAATGGTTTTGATTTTGGTGTGGTCTTTGCTGAACAATGAGTACACGTTTTGTGAGATTTGCTGCTAGGAATACTAGCGGTTTTCGTTTTACCACTACGTAAAAACAGTTTGAAATTCAAGATAACCGTTTAGAGAAAATGTAAAATACGCTTATGCGAATGACAGACTATAAGAACAACAAAAATAGCATTTAACAGCAAAAGTACGAGCACGAAATCTAGGCTAAATAAGCAACTATTTTAGCGACGTTAAAGTTATTGGGAAAAATAAATCTTAGTTAAGCTGACGGCCAGTAGTCAGAAATCTAAGGCACACATAAAAAGAAAATAGAGAGTGGTGGCTATACCTGGTTGTTGAAGAGTAGAGTTGATGAATTCGTCTTTTCGTCCGGTTCGAAACCACGGATTCTGTCACCAGTTGTTAGGAAGTATTCCTAAGCTGTGGGGTTCTTCGCTGAGCTTGTGGACGACAACAACCAAGGTTGGATCTTACGTACTTTATTACTGGTCTCAATGACTGGCAACTTACAAGAGTATTGGCTGGTCATGGCGAATCATCGGACTCGCCATGGCTTCTGTTTCTTCTCTATATTCTCTCTCTTCTCTCTCCTGTTACAAGATATTCGTTCTGTATTTATGTAATTTACAAACAATAGTTATTGGGAACCAAACAGGTGTTTACATGGACCCTTATTGTAAGTAGGGTATTTGTCTAAACAAAGGAAACCTGACCTTGAAAGAAAAGTACTTCAACCGATCGACAACATAAATAAGATATGTCAAAGGTGAAACTAGAAATCAAATATCATAGCTTGAGCGTAAAACATTATACGAGTCTTTAGATATGTTCCATAGAAATCCAACTAGAAGTTGGTAACTAATCTGCATTGACGGAAAGTTCAATGGATTTGGTACCTGACAAAGAACGGAACTGTAATTAGGAATACTCAAATCTTATTGGCTTGTTGTCGAGATCGCTTGGTACCGATAGCTTAAGATATAATCAATACTTAATTAGTTTCCTGTAACAACATAGGTTGTTGGTAAATGAGTTCTATTCAATGTTGTCAATGGGTCGAAAACGACCTTAGTAAATACAGGCTCGTGACCAAGCCGAGATTAACAAAAGAACGTTTTAATTAAAGTAACTCAACTTTGGGGCTAAACTAGAATTTGTTAATATGTTTCTCCTAGAGTAGGATTTTGTCTAAAATCGTAAGATCCTTTATCTTAACACTAGACTCTCACAAAGTTTAACAAACGATTCGCTAGATTTTAGAGAGTATATCAAGCCAGGCTCTTGCAGGTTCGATTTTACATTTACAAATCTGTCAACAGTTATCAAACAAATCGAGAAACTGTCTCCCAAGAAAGCAACAGGTATTGATGGTATCCCAGCGAAAATTCTTAAAGCCGCTGCGCCAGTTGTCTCGGAATATCTTTGTTTCCTATTTAACGTCATAATTGACTCAGGTGTATTTCCGGCAGACTGGAAAAAAGCGCGCGTTACGCCTTTATTCAAGAGCGGCGCCAAAAATGATATGGATAACTATCGGCCAATATCTGTTCTGCCGGTCGTTAGCAAAGTATTTGAGCGGATTCTGTATGATCAACTGTATAGCTATCTCTCTTCACAGAACCTTCTATCAAATAAGCAATTTGGTTTTCGTAAACTTCACTCTACAATGACAGCTCTTCTAAACTCTACGAACTCATGGTTGATCAATATGGATCGAGGTCTTTTTAATATTGTAATATTTTTAGATCTGAAAAAGGCCTTCGATACGGTCAACCATGAATTATTGCTAGAGAAGCTGAAATTGTACGGAATTAGCAATGGGTCACTTGGTCTGTTACACTCCTACCTTTCAAATAGATACCAGACATGCTCGGTGGAGAACATTCAATCCACTGAGCGTTTGATTACCTGCGGTGTTCCACAGCGATCGATACTTGGCCCATTGTTGTTTCTCGTCTACATAAACGACTTATCAAATTGCCTCGAAACGTCAACACCCTGTATGTTTGCTGATGACACCAGCATCACGTTTAGTGGAGCAGATGTTATTGATGTTGTTGTCAGAGCAAATACCGAATTGCTCAAGATAAACAACTGGCTCAAAGCAAATAAGCTCCACTTAAACGTGGCCAAAACAGAATTCATGATGATCGGCTCGCGTCAGCGTTTATCGAATCTGGACGAGGAGCCCATAATAGAAATTGGAGATAAAAATATTAAGAGGGTCAGTAAAAGAAAAACGGTAGGGGTAGTTGTTGACGAAAATTTAAGTTGGTCTGACCACATAGACCACCTAACTAAAAAGGTCGTATCGGGTCTAGGAGCGTTAAAGAGGATCCGCCCATTTGTGTCCCAAGACACTCTAATGAAAATATATAATTCACTTATTCAAACTCACATGGATTACTGCTGTGAGGTCTGGGATACCTGTGGGAGGGTCCTCTGTGATAAACTTCAAAAATTTCAAAATAGGGCTGCTAGGCTTATTCTAAGGGCTGATTATAAAACGAGCTCCAGTCTACTCCTTGACATACTAGATTGGGATAGACTTGATGAACGGAGGGCTAAACGCAAGGCTGTCTTGATGCACAAAATCCAAAATAACTGTGCACCGACCAGTCTCACCGAATTATTCAAAACAGTTGGAAGCAGAACAGACTACAACCGCAGGGGGGCAGATACCAAACTCTGCTTGCCCCTCCCCAAAACTGAGTTTGCGAAAAAGAGCATCTCCTACAATGGAGCAAAGCTCTGTAACCAGCTTCCAGCTGAATTACGCGAAACTAGGTCGTTGGTTTCTTTTAAGAACAACATTGCGACTGCCTCTCTCTTAAATTGACTTTTAGACTATTTTTTACTATATGTTACTTTACTTTTGTATTTGTTATTGTTACTACTATTTTATATATTATTGTTTATACGAGTTTTTAAGTACATAATTAGATATATAGGAATTACTTATAATTATATACTACGGATGTATTTTTAGCCACGGATTCTATGTAAATCAGCGTTATGCTGTTAGCAAACCGTGAAATAAATTACTTAATAAAGTTGGGCGCTTTCTCAGTGTAAGCATATTAATAATTCATTTTGTCGAATTTTCATACAAACCTTCTAAAACCTAACCCCCAAATTTGAAAAAACCCTAACCATTTTATATCCCAAATCATTAATAGAACGAGTCTAAATACACCTGGACTTAATGGAGAATTTAGCGAAGTTTTCAAGTGTTTTCAAGTGCACTTTTGCTTTAACAATTTCAGGACATGCTTACACTGAGAAACCCCCTAAAGTTGTTATGACGCCGAAGCCGAACGCTTGATAAATTTTCTAAACCACAAAATACCCCATTACTTATATCATTTAAAAGCTTTTAATGAACACTTTCACTTTTAAAACATTTTAGCCAATGCGTTTTCAAGAGAGTGTCTAAAACCAAAGAAAAATCTACTTCGGCAACTCGTAATGGCGTCCTCAGTTGTTCTGATGCCGACGCCACGAAGCAACAACACCTCCCACGGGACTCAACACGCTGATCATTGCTCGACTTTGAAAATCCCGCTCGCTTCGCTCCGCTTGTTAAACACCCCCAAGGGACTCAACACTCTAATACTCAATTGAAGAGTTCAATTCATCTGGTAGACAGAAATGCCGAATTATTTAACTTTTTCTTTTTGTTTTATCCAAGGTACAGGGTTTTTTGTGACCGTTTGGAGAGCTTGAGGTCTCATTTTAAAGTTAATTTTTAGGGCTACAAGAAGCCGCGTGTAAGCCATTTCTGCGTCTTATATTTCTAGTTGTAAATCGACCATGAATATTGTCCCGAGCAACTTTCCATACAAAATTCGCTCAAAACTCGCTAAGATTCAGAAGGCTAAGGTACAGGGGTTTTTGAAAGAGACAACTAAAGTAAATAGCCCAGCTGTTTTGTGTGACCATTAGCTATAATAAGCCGCGTGTAAGCCATTTTTCTGTCCAAAAACCATAATATTAGAGCGCTTCAAAGGTATGCTGGTGAAGCGGTTTTCGCCGTTTTCTCTGTATTCGAATCTCCCGCTGCCTCATTAACCAGCAATGGTTCAATGATTTTCGGGCCTCTAATGAGATTCAGGGATGAATATGTCCACTGATTCTGGGCGATGATCCCCCCCGGAGATAAACTGTACAGATTATAATTACAGATTTAGTGCTATCCTAGCGATAAAGTAACCCTCGCTTCGAACAACGCTTCGAACCGGGCCCAAGTGTTTGATAAAGATATGCACAGTGTCTCTCGAGAGAAAAGCAATTATGTCTCTTATATAGCGTGATGCTATTGGTGAACAGATGGTTGCCTTAGTGATGAATAAACAACCTGGTTATATTCCAACAATTATGGTCATCGAGCCGTAACGACTAAACCGCCTAATTTGAGACGCCGTTAAGGTTTAACCATTTGTAGTTGGAGATGGTAAAGACAGAATCTTCTTCTCAGTTAGTTTTAGACGTTTATTGTCGATCAGACCGGAAATCGAAAACACGACCGCCTCCTGCATGACATGTTGGCGCATGCGCAGCTGAGCTGAGCTGTTGGCGATCTTCATCAGTAAACATACTTCGAGCGGGTTCTTCTAATGCTAACTTACTTAACAAGTCGTAGAAAAAGTCAAGATGTTTAAAAACACTTTCCTCCTAATTTTCAGTGAGCGTACAGTTTATCAGAAGTGTCCAAGTTTTGTATTTAGCAACGGATGTTCGAAAATAAACTCTTCATTTATATACAGCTATTTAAATTAATGTTATCTGGGAGATAGGGAATTAGGGAATAGGACATTAGGGAATAGGTATTAGAGAATATATACGACCATGACGACTTAGTCGACTTTGCTTACGGTTTTTTTTTTGCATACCTCAATCGACTTTAGTTGATTACATACCAGTGTTTTGCTTACGGTTTATTTATCCATTTTTAGCCTACGTTGAGCCATCCGATATTTTTTTAATGCCTTATTCCCTAATGCCATATTCCCTAATACCCTATTCCCTAATACCCTATTCCCTATCTCCCAGACAACGTTAAGTAATGGTCCAGGTAAGAACTGTAGTAGAATCCATTGTTCTGCGGCAATGATATGATTATTTGTTATGCCATTGGCTCTTTTTTTTGTGAAAACGCAGACAAGCCACCATCCAGCCAATCGGATATAGAGAAAACAAAGGATTTTTCAATCGCAAATTTGAGAACTTTCCCTACACACGATATTTTTCGAAAGTAAATCATAGTTAGTTTGATCAAACATAAATTCAAACCACAAAAAAAAGTCGAATGAAAATGTATTATTTCTATGGGTTTCTATTGAATTTATAAGTATCAACCAATGAAATAACGAGAAAGAATAATAGAAAATTAACACCTTTTAACATTCCTTGCCGTAGACACAACAGTTCTTATCTGGACCATTACTTAATTGAAATAGCTGTATAGTATTAATATATATATTATACATTATAAACTCCTTCCAATGCGAGTGGTGTCTCTATATATGAATTTGTTTTTGAAATTCTCGTTTAAGGGGCTTAATATGATTGTATGGCTAATGACGAAGTTGAAACAGTTAGTGCTCCATTAGAAAACCTCAACTAAGCCTTAATATCGACAGGGTTTCTTGAATGTTTTATTGCTTTGACTGACGTGAAAATGTGACCCTGTTTATTATCAAACTATTTGCAGTTCAAAAACGAGATTTTTCACAAAGGCAGCACCTTCTACTCGGTTATTTTAAGACATTACCAGAAATCACGGACATTTTGCGACCGCGAATAACCGAACAGTGGAGTTACACACGGGCACAGAGCATGCGTACTGGCACTCGACCACAGGGAATCCAAATGCAGCTAAATCCCTCGTTTTATTATATTAGAGCCTGCATTTGGTCTAAACAGCGGTAATACCTCTGAATATAGTAAGCTGTTGGTGGAGTGAAGAATGGCAGACAAAATGTCTTCGTCTCCTGTATGTTTTGACCTAAAAATGTGGGTTCCTTGGCAGGCTTCGGAATTGTAATGGCGGCTTCTTGTAGCCAAAAGTTAGCACTTTTCTGAGCAGTTTTGACCGAACCAAACTATGATGAACAGCCTTCAAAAATGGCGATATCAAGGCCTGATTATCTGTGGAAGCAAATTCGAAGACCAGGATTTTGCCTTCGTTGTTGGTTAGTGAGTACTACGTGGAGGTTTGGGATGTACTTCTTGGTAATTTACAAGGAATGTATGGCAGCCTGTGGTGATTTATGGCTAAAAAGACGTATTATTTTTGACCGAAGGAAACGTGACTGGATTCATAAATGTTTTAAACAAATGGGTTTCTACGAGCCCTGAGTTTGAAACGCGAAGACCAGGAAACTGAAAGCTTTCCTAGAGGTAAGGCTATAAAACATTTTATGTTTGATCCCATACATTTCTTTGTAAATGTTGGCCATCTTTAAATGCCCAGCTAAAGCTATGCATAATGAGCTATCCGCCATTTTGTCCGTGATTTCTGGTAATGCCTCGAGTGTTGGTCCGGCCGGGGTTTGAACCCGCGACCTACCGCACTACAGACCGGCGCTTTAGGAGCTTGCAATGAAGCTATTCTTTCAAAAAGCTATTCTGCAGAGGTATTTACCCTGGGAATTTTTCTGACATAAAATAGACCCTGGGAGCATTCGAAAATACATCGCTCGCTCATTGGCGATTTCCGGTTGCAAAACATTAACAGTCCTGGGATCCTTAAAATTTGGAATTTGAAAATTTGATAAGATTTCACAGGGTCGCTCACAATTACTTTTGACTCCTGGGAATACAATAGAAATAATATGCCTCGACTCCTGCGAATGGTAAAAAAAATACCTTGACTCCTGGGAGCGACTAACAAGCCAGGAACATGTTTTGACTCCTGGAAGTTGAGCCTGGTTTTTTTAGCATGCAAGGAATATTCCCTGACCCACCCTGGGATTTGTTTTTTTTTTGGCTAAGAAATTTTAACTTTCCTGGGAATCTGGGACTACTTCTTCTGAGCTGGGAAAAATTCACATAAACCCATTACCTGGGAAAGTGTCTTCGAATATTTTCATCCTGGTTAAATCGTCTAATTCGAAAGATAACTGTACGAAATGATCACTACTGCAGTTATTCCAGTTGTTTGAACAGTTTTCCCATTGCAAGCTCTCGGCGCTTAACCACTGAGCTAAACTGGAATGCAGTCCATCTTCTCAGAATCGAAAAGAACAGCACAATTGTTTTGCTTAAAGGAGCAGTGTCACGATTCTGATTGGTTGTTATAGACAATGGCAAAATCACGTTATGTCACGCGCCGCTGCAAATTTCCCTTTCGATTGAAATAAATAAAATGCTGCTTTATTAAAATATAACATCAAACCTAACCATATAATACTGAAGTATAGTTTTAAAGCAATTTCGGCTCGAGATATCGTGCAAATACGCCGATGCAAGCGGATTACTCACGGACTTCTACTTCTGTCACATCTTTTGATTTCTTGTCCGCCTGACACATTTTCAAAACTTTGGGCATGAATACTAATCGTGACACTGCTCCTTTAAGTCGCCCAAAGTTGTCCAAAGTTGCAATAAGCAATGTTTCAATTTGAAGTCGCCCAAAATTTCCTCAATTTTCCCCCTCAAATTGCCGTAAGTTGGCTTAAGTTGTTATTCATCGCCTTGTAACAAATACAAGTAAGAGTTAAAAAGTTATTTTCTGAATAAAATTAATATAAATATAGGCTGAGCAAACCTTTTAAATCTGATGCCAATAAATAAATATTTTTATTTTCTAACCATATCAAAATATTGCACACAGAAGAGGACATTTGGTATTGGTGATCGCTTTGAAGTAAATGCGATTTTATTTGATTGAGATAACAACATTACTTCAGTGGCATTACAAGTTCATAATGTGACTTAATAGTTGATACCTAACTATAGGAAGGAGAATTCCCTTCTTTCGTTTGGACTCTCGAAAATCTCTCCTACTTCAGCTCCCGCCATACCAAATAAAGATCAACACAAGAAAAATAGTACGAAATGGAACTTTAGAAGCGATTTGCAAGCCATGCTCTAAACTCGAGAAACCTCGACGTTCTATACATGAAAATGCTAGAATTCAGTTCAAGCATGCGTATTCAAGATAATAAACCAAGTTTTCCTCTGTTTGGTGGTTCCTAAACGAGTAACGCCTTACAAGGGATTTCCAGAGATTAATCCATCTATTCTTATTCTAGATTACGGTCAATCGAACGCGTCCTAAGTTGAAGTGATACGATAAGGTTAACGGTTTAGTTCACTTTAGTTTTTGTCATGAATTTCGGAGTTCAAGAAAAGAAAACTAACAAGTGACTAGAAAAGCATCTAGTAGAAAGATAATATAATATATAATATAAATCATGATGAACGTGGGTTTAACGTTCAATTCGGATGCACCAATTCAAGATAGTAAGTCCGGTATAGGAATGATTCTGATTGTGGTTTCTATGAGTAAAATAGGCGATCTCCGCTGCTAATGGTTTAAGTTTTCTCTTAAAAGAGCCGCAGTGTTTTCAGTAGAATTTGTTTTGTATAAAAGGTTTTAAGATGTTCTAGTTCAACAAATAATGTGTTAAGCATAGAGTATTATATGATATTTACTTAGTAAGTTAATTAGTGTTCTAGTTTCTATGACAGCTAGCTAGGGTAATTACATGTTCTATACCCACCTTTTGTCATGTTTTAAATACAATTTCATGTAGGGGATGTGGCTGCAGTCAAATTAATGAAACAACATTTGCACTTATTATTATTTTTTAATCCCAAAGGATTTCAGTGCCATGTATAAAAATAAAGCTTGGTTTTCATAAACTCTAAGACAAGGATGAAGAGCAATATAAAGGATTTATCGTTGAGTGAGACATCTACTGTTTGGTAATCGTGTTCGCATTTGAAATTCTGCCAATTATTTGTAAACCACAAATGCCAACAGAATGAAATAAGATCACCTAATTACCTATTTTTGCGCGAAAAGCTTTTACCAATTAGTTGTGTTCAAGCGAAATGCTTCCTAGAAATATCATTACTTTTATCGTCACCTTCTTCGCTTTGCAAAATATGAATTTCGCACAGCAGCAACTCCAACTTTTACTATGTTACTGGGGATTTCAGCTCCTTAAAATACAAATTCTACTGGAACTAGATTGACATGCACGTCGTCGAAGACGCCGCCGAAATCATCCGTACTGGATGGAACCTCGACCCGCTGAATTTTGGTCGAGATACATTTTCACCGCCGAATTATTCCTGAGGCATATTTTTACCGCCAGATGAGAATGGGACGCACTTCATTTGATCTCCTATTAGCAAGATTGATCAACAAAGCACGCGCGCTCTCTCTCTCTCCATGATGGTGTGTTTAAAATTTGAGGTGTGATATCAAAAACAACAGGTGAGAATTGACAAAGCTGTCATTTTGTCGCATGGCAAAATTTTGTCGGGCTTCGAGGCAGGAATGACGGCGCTTTTGAAGATTGTCAGAGTTTGACAAAATTTGGTAGGAAACGAAAAAGGCCTTCGCACTTGTGAGAGGCGACTGTTGACATATTTGTTTGCAAAGTAAATAAAAATTCACCTAGTGTGTATAGACCGAGCCTTTGACCGAGCCCGAAGGGCGTCGACACACACACGCACACACACCACGCACACACACACACGCACACACACAAAAAAGAACGAGACCAATATTCTCCAATCCGGACCGAAAAGCTTGGTCAATAAGTGTTTGATTATAAATGGTTTTGTGCTTTCGCTTTGTTCTAAAAATACCAATGCAGTGTTTTTTTGGAAGATCCCATGTTCTGATAGTGTCCTTCGCACCCGTTCTTAGAAGGAGACTAATGTTCTGGATGTGATACCTGATTGGCCCCTAGCCCTTCATAGCTAGCGGTAGATTTGGTATACCTGAAAATGAAACTCAGTTACAGGAGTCCACGTCCTCTTCGCTCGAAAAACAGCAAAGAAAAAAATTCAAAAACATCAAATGTGTATTGACTCGTCATCATCGTCGCTTAGGACAGTTCGGAAGTTCGGAACATTTTCAACACTTTCAACACATTTTCAACAAGAGTTTGGTCCCGTGTTGACTTGAATGCTGCACTAACAGTTTTCAAATTTAGCCGACTTGTTTTGCCGTGCTGAACATAAATGACTAGCCTTTATCAGTTAGAAATTTGTATTTCGCTACTTTGCTACACGTTTCGTGGTGGAAAAAATCTCAGTCAATAAGCTTAATCTTGTAGCGAGGGAACCAATCAGATTGCTCCATTTCATGATAGACCGATTGTGCCGCCATATAATAAACATATCTTAACTTTTCGATATTTGAACGTTCACGTGTAAACACTAGCCTGGCTACGACTAGCATTGGCGGTCTTTTGTTTCTTCTGACTTGTTTACCCTTAATTTAATTGCCATGCCCTGTTAAACTATTTATCTATTTACTTATCCTTATCCTTGTTAGGGTTTTTGACGTCATTCGCGACAAAGCGAGTACATTTGCGATATGCCAACACTATCGGGATAATCTGGAAAGTCTTGGTGAGGACGGCGTAAAACCTGTCAGGTCCTATCTAAAGTGATGCACTACTAGTCCACCGCCATACTAAAACGCCACACAATATATAAAGGAAATGATTGGGAAAGTTTTTTCAGTGGGTTCTTCGGGTGATAAACTTGATACACTGAATACAATTCGACAATCTATTTGACGTCGTTAACGTGTATAGTTACTCAATCTCTCGAGCGAAGGCTTGCGCTAAAAATGTACACTATTTAATGAATTACCCGTTTATTGTTTTGAATGTGCCTTGTCCGTCGCAACGTATATACTCCTGTCGCTAAACATCAATGCAACATCGAATTCAGACCACAGTGCACGTGGTAGCAGTCCAAAGCCATTCATCAAGTGTTGCCCAGCAAGCGACGCATACTTTATTCTTAGCTTCAGTGCCGGTATACCACCGTGCATAAAAACGGTGTATATGTAAAATGTACTCTATACCATAGGCGCATTTATCGGATATTTTTGGGGCCGGTGTCACAGCAGATTTGGATGCCCGATCCTTATCCGGTAGCGGTATTTCTTTTTCTCTCATTCTCTTTTCACTCTTTCTCGTTCTAAAAGTTCAGCACACATAGTATTTTGTAAATTGTGTATTTTCCTGTTGACATATCTTTATTTGGGATCTTTACGCGTCTCGGATGTGAACCAAATACTATATGTACACAGATATACTAAATAGAATACTTTAGGTTAAATCCAGTCTAACAGTTATCATTTCTAATTTTGAGACATTCAAAAATATTTTTGACAACTAGATATTGAATCAGGATTAGGTGAATCAATAAAAAGGTTAAATAATTCAACTTTACTGTAACTTTTCACCTTCCTATTTTTAAATCATAAAATATTTGTTCCATTGATTCCAAAAGATGGTCCCGCACAGAATTGTATTTAGCGCGTCGGATTGAAAAATGGCTTTCATCCTCAGTTTCTTATAAACATATTGGTCATAGATTTTGTTCCGGTTTTATGTGCATGGGGCCTTGAATATCGTCCTCTTTTCAATTTGTAGCCATGATTCAATAATACGAAGTTTAGTTTAAGTTATTTTTAAAAGGCAGTGATTCTATGTCCATTAGCCAAATATGCCCAAAACCAACCCTGTCTAGAATCTGTTTTAATTTCTCTGTCCAACAGATTGCATACATAGTTCGGAGTTGGCACACTCAAGAAATGTTCTTGAAGAAAGTTTGTTTCTGTCTGAAGTGAGAAGTTTTGACCAAAATTTAAATGATCTATAACTGCATCCAGTCTTATCAAAAGGAAATCGCCCAAATTCTGCTCTAAATCCATTTTATTATACTTGCCGTCTTACTAACTCCGAGAAGCATTTTACAAAATTTTATGTGAACAGATTCGATGGGATTATTCTGTATTTTTTTCTTTTCGTCAACGCCCCAGATTTCACTCCCGTATAACAAAATAGTACCCTATTCTCATCGGTCTCACCCGTACTCATTGAATTACGGATATCCGGCGGCCACAGTGATCTAAGAATGCCAACGATTATAACATGGTTATCTAACCTAAACCCCGCGAAGACAACCTAACACTAAAACCTCCGAGACTCACAGAGGCCCAGAACTGAAAACGGCTAAAGAGGTAAAAGGGGTTGCCGTCAACCGAATACAGGCGATAAAACGGTCGGTAACGTGAGTCGGGTCGAACCTCTGCGTTAGTTCCCAGTATTTAAAGAGCGAGCTTGGTTTGAAACGCTTAGGTGATGGCTGGGATAAAGAACAAGCCAGTAAAAAGTAGCGCAGCCCAGAGGATGACAGCCTTAAACCTCAGTAATCCGAGAGGAAATTAGATTCCCCTTTTAAAGCTGTCACCCTCGAGCGAGAAAATAAAAAGGCGTGGCGAAAGCAATTGAGGTATACCCCAAAATTGAGGAATGCGGAGTAGTATTACCAAAAAAGACAGGGGAAACAATATAAGCTGAAACACAGCTGAAACAATGGTAATAAACAGTAATTAACAAATGAATGCCAGGCTAGGGAACAACAGGAACAGCGGGACAACCAGTGAGGATAATTGCAATGAAAGCAAGATAATACCAAACTTTTAGCGAGACGTACTTGACCAATGCACAATAATTGAAACTGTTGTTATGAACAAGCCAAATAAACCAAGTGTGTACCATGCACACAAGCAATTCGCGCGCCAATCTAATCAAAATTTCAAGCATGTAACGCGGGCTCATTTTGTGAAGTAATTTATGCGTGCGCTATATTTGATTCTTTCGCGCGAATATTTGCGTGGTCAAAGCCGCGTTATCCGCCGGTACTGCCGGCCGGTTTGTAGTTATATATAGTTTTTATTTACGAAATAAAGGTAAAATGTGTGATCTGTCAAACATTAAGTAGCTCTAGGTTCATACATTTAACAACGTTTCCTGTCGAGCAGCTTTACTTGAAAAAGGAGCGCCTTGGCGATGTTTAGTTGTTTCGATCGCTCGGAAATAATCTTAGACTTCTGTCATTTTGTCGATTATCTCGGTCAGTAAAACGCAAATTGTCGGGCTAAGGTAACCGAGTTTTGGTGCAAGAAGTGTACGGAAAGAGATGGCTACGGAACGCAGGTTGAGGAGATGGATCATCTTGCAATTGTTACCATGCAGCTGTATGTCGGCAGCAGTTGAAGTGGTCGTCATTTATACCTCCAGAAAAAGTGGTGATTTTTAGTATTCTTGATGTATTTGTAGATCTGGTACAGTGGTTGTTATAAATCATGCACAGCATTATACTCTTCATATTTTGTCTAAAGATACTCTTGGAAAAACATATCACAAACTTTTACACAAAAGCAATGAAAGGTTTGGAGTAGTTGTGTTTTTGGAATGAGAAATAATTTTATGAAAGCCTCAAAAATATTTCATTCAATAGGTTCCATGAAAATTAATTGTTACTAAATTTTTGAGAATAACTGATATTAAAGAAGTTATTTCAAAGACAGATGTAGCTATAAAATTTAACTGACTTTGAAAGAACTTCAATTTATTTTTAATGACAAGGGTGCATGCTTCCACTGACTGATATCCCAAATAACAGCCATCAACATTTGAGTTTACTAATTTGTGGTGACAAAGGCATTTACATCAACAAAACTTCTCCTACAGTTTAATAATACAAAGAATAAATAGAGCTATGAACTACTGGGAACTTTTGAAGGACTTCTTGTCCTATAATTAAACTTCCATGCCCCACTCCCTAGCCAGCAACTGCTAATTTCAGCAAAATTAGTACAAGAAAGCCCTCAAGACCTGTAGAAATAAAACCAAAAACTACCTTAAATGTATCTAGATTCAAACAATAAAATTCAAAGACTTTTGTGCACGTATTGCAAAGAGATTTTGAGACCAACAACACAATCTGAATCAACTGAATATTTATGTTGTCAGCAAATGCTGTTTAAGTGGAGACTATAGCCCAGCTACTTGGTCTCACTTGGCCATTTTAATATCTTCAAGCTATCAGATGTGCCTTAAGGTATACCTCATACTCCTCTAATTATTCAAAAATATCAAAATAAGAATGTACCTGAACAAAAGCTTGAAACTCTAATGGCAAGAACAAATGAAGTTTAAATGAGTAGCTGCAAGGATCCAGCTCTATTCCACCTCTTTTTCTTGTTGGAGATAAATGAGATGCAGACTTTGATTAGCCACTATAGTTGTTTCAAGGCTTATTAGCTTAAGTGTTTTTTTATCCTGTTCACAGGGTCACATAGCTCTAATGGCCTAGGTCTAAATGATTGAATGCAGTTGGTGTATATATACCACCATTCAAGAAAAAGAAGCTCAGATGTCACTATAAACTGCTCAGTAGCAGTAGCTTCACAGCAATCCCAGTGCCAAATCTGAAGAAAACAGAGGAAATGTTCCAAATACAGCAACTTAAGTCATCTTTTTAAGTGTAAACAAGCCAATGCTTCCTTTAAAAAATGTTTATTGCTTAAAGAATAGCAAAATTTAAAAATACATACAAAGACTGTACTAATTGTTAAAGTGATTTTCATAAACCTGTGAAACAATTATTGCTTGTTAACATCTAATAGCCAAATATACACAAAAGAAAACAATAGAATTAGCATTTAATAGCACTAAATATTCTAGTATGTTTCACAGGTTTATGAAAATCACTCTATAATACTCAGATATTGTTAAGAATACTCAATACTCGGATAAAACAATCTTTATAAAACAAATATAGCTGAATTTTGATTTGAATCTTTTCATTTTATATCTTTTCATATCAACATACGTGATATGTGCATGTAGCTTATTTTCATCATTACAATTTGTTTTATTGCCCAAGATCATGCATGTGTACCAATTGTGTTCATGCAGCGAAATCTACCCTGCGAGCAGAGGTTTCTCATCTCTTTGCCTGTCCTGTCCGCCGAAAGAAAGGGAAAGGACAGGAAAGGCAAAGCGATGAGAAACCTCTGCTCGCCGGGTAAGCGAAATCAAATCATAAAAATTTGGCTGGCGGTCATTTTTTTTGTAAACTGACACGCCAAATAGTAAGAATTTGTTGTTTAGCTTTCAACAAAATTAATTAATGAGACAGACAAAATAAATAATCAAACTATAAACACTAAATATCACAATCAGCGCAGCTACCAAAATTAAGTCTGTGGCATAAATCGCGCGTGTAAAACTCATAAACACAAGCAAATGATAATTTGCATTTTACAGAATTTAAAAGAAACTAACATGATATGGAGAGGGCCTCATACCAGTTCAGAAATGATGAAATATTCTGGTGTTAGCCATCAGCAACGACAATCCGACTACAACAATGTTGCCCAGTGTGTAAAGTAAAATATTTTGTTAAAATGTTAAAATGGTTCTCCTTACAGTTTTCCTTCCACAAAGCCACAATATAGTGACATTTATAGTACAATGCTAAAGTTGTTAATAACAAAATTCGGTCGAATTAAATTCCAGTGTGAAGCAGCCTCTAAAGAACGTTACCAAAACAGAATAGCTTTCAGTTTTGTCTCACAACTCTTCCTCAACCTATCCATCGTATTGCCTACGAAATCGAAACACTTTCTAGCCAGCACTTCGACTTGGATACTCAGTTGTATTGAGAACGCCTGAAAATGAAGTACCTTTCATCACAGAAGTTTTAATCCAGAAAAAGGTTATCTTCTCCATCAGATCAGAAAAGAGTCCCAACTTCATCTGATTCCTCTGAAGAATGGTGAGATAATGCGAAATTCTGACAGTGGTTCTTCTTGTAGTTCAGTTGTTATTCAAAAGTCAAAATATCCCGTGTTAGTTCATGTTAATTTCGACGTTAACCTTCGTGACAACTTTTCGTTGCAAATAACCAACTCAGTTAAGGCTATGAAGATCCGATAAATATGGCTAAAGTAGGTTGAAAGTGTGATACAAACTTCGCCAGTGAAAGTTAACTCTCTCCTCCTTTTGATCGCGCACATGCGACGAACACAATCCAGACGTTGCCACGAACGCTCTGCGAACAATTATATCCGCTGGGGGTGGTGATGGAATCGAATATCTAATGCGCATGCCTGTACACTAGACATAACTTCCAAAGGCCAGATTTATGGCGGGCTCACATTGAAGATTAGTTTGTGAAGGAACCATGCTAGCGAATTGCTCGTGACCACGACGTACGCGGAAAAGGGGCAACGAACTGCCAAATGAAGTAACAATGAGTCAAATCGATATACGATCTGCACGGGAAGAGCGTAGTAGAAAAATATTTAGCAAAAAGCGCTCACATAACACATGCACTACAATAAAGCATGCCAATAACAGTCGTGAGGGAACAAATAGCCAAACACATCCCATGACTAAAACAAGAAGAGCGGCGTAGAAAAACTCTACCGTGACCGCTCACATAACACATGCACTACAATAAAGCATGCCAATAACAGTCATGAGGGAACAAACAGCCGAACACATCTTAAGACTTATACGAGAAGAGCGGCGTAGAAAATCTTTCGCCGAGACCGCTCACATAACACATGCACTACAATAAATCATGCCAATAACAGTCGTGAGGGAACAAATAGCCCGGACAAATAGCCAAACACATCTCACGACTTATACGAGAAGAGCGGCGTAGAAAATCTTTCGCCGAGACCGCTCACATAGCACATGCACTACAATAAAGCATGCCAATAACAGTCGTGAGGGAACAAATAGCCAAACACATCTCATGACTTACACACAAGAAGCCGAGAAACGCGAGAACGGCGACAAAATAAAGAAACACGAACGGAAATAGTTTAACACTTGGGTTAGCTTGAGCCGGTGGAGGGTCTTCGGTTTGTACTTGGGGAGCCAAGACATTCATAAATGAACGCTATGGTGGGTGGAGAACTTTCTCGGCCATCATACCACAGACGAGAGGACGACTAGATGTCGAAGGTTTGGCGACCTCGCTCAAATGGTGAGGTGATTCTGTTGGTTGCGCCTCTTATTTGTACTTGACTAAGACTGCTGAGAATAGCTGATAGGACTAGTAGATCGGTATTTGTATGATTTAATGATTCATTTGGCAGGGCCTCTCAGGTAAGTCATCAGTGTAGGTATAAATTGCAATTGCAAGCATGCAACCTTGTTTTACTCCTTTGAAACATCAGAAGCTTTCTGTTATTGTATCTGTTAATCTTCCCTGCTGATTGGTCTTTGGAATACATTGAGTGTATGATTGAGAAGACATTCCCATTGATAGCCACTTGTCTTAATTTTTCAAAGAGCGTTTACCTTGGAAATAAATGCAATCGAAGGCTTTTAAGTCAACCAAACAAGTAAACAAAATGTTTCTCTTCTTGTTTGATTTGCTTTTAACACTGATTAATAATTGTAGTCTGCCAATTTCGTTTATTCAACGACGTCATTTAATGGACAACTTATACATAGTTCCTTTTGCTCTGTTTTTGTCTGCTCCAACAATAGTAATAACAACAACAACAATAATAATAAAAACAACAACAACAATAATAATAATAACAAGAACAACAATAACAATAATAATAATAACAACAACAATAATAATAATAACAACAACAACAATAATAACAACAATAACAATAATAATAACAACAATAATAATAATAATAACAACAACAATAATAATAACAACAACAACAATAATAATAATAAAAACAACAACAACAACAATAATAATAACAAGAACAACAATAACAATAATAATAATAACAACAACAATAATAATAATAACAACAACAACAATAATAACAACAATAACAATAATAATAACAACAATAATAATAATAATAACAACAACTAATAATAATAACAACAACAACAATAATAATAACAACAACAATAATAATAATAATAATAATAATAATAGGCTTTATTTATAGAGGGTAACGCTAGACAGTCACTTGATAAGTATTTGGTTCTCCAAAACATTATCTTTCTGTAATCTAGGATTATGGGCTACTCTTTCCTTATCAAATAAATAAAGTTAATTACTCATCAAGTTGTAAATTAGGGGATTTTTACGACATGCTCACCAACAACAACATCATTTATTTATTATACCAAGCAAAACTGACTTATCATAATTTTTTTCCTGTCCGGATCCAATGAAATTGGACGTCTGGATGATAATAATACCACACTTATTGAAAGCGGCATTAATAAAACTTATCTGTATACCTCGCCTTGCTGGAGTATTTCATCTTCTTTGTGATATTTAATGGCCACCTTCCTCATGAATTTTAGGTTAGTTAACGGCAAAGAAACTGCTTGTGATATTATTTTGACAGCTGGCCTCTTTACTTGGAAGATTACAGCGCTGGGCATCGAAACTTGGTGATCTGTTCAATCTCTCAAGGGCACCCAACGAGTACTTTTTGAAATTCGTTTGAAACCAGTTGTCTGCGGCTCATCTAGCCATTTTAAGGCGCCTACAATGTCTTTTGACGTATTCTAGAAAGCTATTAGCTGTTCGGATTTTCAATGTGGAAATCGGGCGTCAACCGAAAATACTATGGCAAAATATTCCCGGCCTACGAATTTGTTAGTAGCCTAGAACATAAACAAGAATTTTCTAGCCCAAGTAAATTCATGTTGCAAAGTTTTGTGGAGGTTCGAATTTTTTAGGGGTTCTTTTGGATCGTTCTGACTCTATTGATCAGACGTACGAATATTTTAGGGGAAACCTTTTAGTCTCTCTTTTCTTCTATAATTTTCTAGAGATTTAAAAAAATAATTCTAGCCAGTATTTCATAAAACAAAATTCTAGGGACATTTTTTTCAAATCCGAAAGTTTTAGGCTAACTTACTCTCCCGAACAGCTTTTTAACCGAAAACTTCGTTGGCTGCCCTTGATCTCTGGAAGAATCAAACATAAATGTATCCCTGACAACACTCGGCAATCACACGAAAAGTCATGTTACGAATAACTAAAGTATCCTCTGGTACTGTAATGTCACATGAAGAGTACACAAAGTTATATCCCTTTAAAACTTTCAAGGTGCCTACCCCTTCGTATTGGGGATATTCTAACGTATTGCCATTAATTTCAATGGTCTGAAGAGAAAACCCATCTGGTAAGGTATCTTCTTCATCTGGATTTGACCCGCCATAGGGTATTAAACATTTCATATAATCTCCAGTTCTTGATCAATAGCAAAAACGAGCTGTCCCTTTGAGATTTCAAGAGGGTTTTCCTCTGGTAATTGAAAATCCCCTATAACAGCGTAAAACGGTAAAATGATTGTAATATCTCCAGAGTTGAATCTCCTTACCAAATTAGCTTCTCCCAAAACATTACATACGCGACGTAGAGTTCTTAGTTCACATATTAATTAGCGGAGATCTCTGCCGCAGCACTTTGTTGTTCTCGAACCTTGTAGCCAAAGATTTCACGAAGACCAGCTTGGAAACCTCTAAAGAAATGACTTTCTCCCTCGGACTCTCCAATGTGACAATGCAATACAATACAATATACGTTTATTTCACTCAAAACAAAAACAAATAAGAAATTTAACAATAATTACTGAGTAGGCAGGACCTGAATAAACCAAGGGGTTATCGAGTCAGGAACACCTTTACTAGCAGGAGATATAGGGACACGAAGCTAATAATTAATTAAAGACTAGTTATTACGTTAATAAAAGAATAATAACAATAAACTAATAAGATAAATGAAGTATATCGTAAGATGGATTACGAGAGGAGTTTAAGTAGCTCTAACTAAGTATAATAGTAATTGGGTATAGAGTTGAAGTAAAATATTAGTGAATTTTACTGTTCGTTTGAGTATTCGTTAATTAACATAGCAGAAATACTTTTCTTAAATAAATTTCTGTTTTTGGATCTGATATGTTGAGGACTGAATCATTTCCCAAATTTTAATGCCGTTATGATTAATGAAACTTTTCCTGTAGTCAGTTCTAACAGGTTTTATAAAAAGATGTTTGTTTCTGTTTTTGACGGGTTTCATACGAGTGAATTTCAGTTAGAGGGGTGAACATACTAATGAAATGTTTCACTAATATTTTTGTGGAAGATGTCATACATAAATAAACTGGTATGAAGTTTATGTATGTCATCTAGTGTTAGGTAAGTTAATTTTTGAAACAAAGGTTTAGTGTGACAGTTCCATTCTTTATTCAGTACTGCACCGAATAGTTTTTTTTTGCTAAACTCTAATGGGTTCAAGGGTTGTAGAATGAGCATTTCCCCATAACAGGTTAGCATAGCTTATAAAATAAGGAAAAATAATGAATAGTATATAACTGCAATAAAATGGAAGTTGGAGCGTAGTGTCTATAGCTTTATTTATAATCCCTAGAGTTTTAGCCAATTTAGTTTTGATTGAAGATATGTGTTCTTTCCAGGTTAGGTTTTGGTCAATTATAACTCCAAGATATCTTGTAAAGCTTTTTTCTGTTATTACTTCCTGATCAATTTTCAGTATTGGATACTTGGTGATCGTTTTGTTTTTTGTACGAAAGTAAACACAATTTGATTTTGACACATTTAGAGATAACCTGTTACTAGATAACACGAGCCGGAAAGGTTGCTATCTATTTGCCCTCAAAAACTCGTACTTGACTTCGGTAAAAGTCTTGCAATTGCTTGGAAGAAGGACAAATTTCCAGATTGTTGCCGAGTGGAGAGTGAAGTTCGTTAAATAATTTATGCAACATAAGCCTTTAGGGCATTTCTAATTTCTACTGCCTGCCTGTCTTGCTTCTCGTTTCTGTCACAGGCTTCGCCGATATCATTATGAATTTGAATGCCATTGAGCCATTCCTCGTTGAACTCTTCTTTCTCAATTTCACAATAATTGTGCAAAATACAGCAAGCACAGATAGTGAGGCATGAATTAGGCACGGTCAAATCAAGCCGTTTACCCAAGCACCTAAAACGGCCCTTCAGCCTGCCAAATGCGTTCTCGACTACCACTCGAGTCTTCAGTGCTGTGTGCGGTGTTGAACGCATTCTCAGCTGCAGTGAGGTTCCCCCTGTTAGGATCTGGCTTCATTAGCCAGTTTTGTAACCCGTACGCAGAGTCTCCTACAATAAGAGGAGGAACAACGACGCCTGATATAATCTTGCTGCAACAGAGTGGTAGGAATGACCTCGCACAGCAAGCATCGTAAAGTGGCGAGTTCTTGAAAACTCTCGAATCGTGAACCTTTCCAGGCCATCCAATACACACATCCCTAAAGAGATAATCACTGTCGACAAACCCTTGAAGGATGACAGAGTGGAAACCTTTCCGATTCACATAATCCTCTGGGTTTTCCTCAGGTGCTGAAATGGCAACATGGCACCCGTCAAGGCGTCAACTGTACCGACAACCTGGGGAAAACCTACACGTTTGCAGAAAGCAGCCATCTCATCCTCTGCTTCCTCATTTGTCGGAAGGCGAATGTACCTATCGAACATGTTGTCAACAATGCATTCGCATACCTGTTTCATTATGGCAGAAACTGTTGACTTCCCGACCCCAAAAACGTTGGAAATAGTGCGGTAGGTTGCGGTATCCGCGATGCGATATAAAGTTATCGCAACACGTTCCCTCGCTGGAATTGCCTTTCTAAAATTTGTGTCCCGCTTCTCAATAAACGGTGCCAACTGCTCACATAACCTCTCGAAACTGTCCCTGGAAATTCGAAAGTTCTGAATCCACTCTGTATCATTCCATTCGTTGTTAATAGTCTCCCAAAATGAGCTGGATCGTGGTTTAGACCATACAGATCGCACTGGTATCTGTTCGATGTACGCCAATAAATTGAGGAAAAACAAAAGAAATATTCGTCTACAAATTCCTGCATGCCAAGGCCCTTTTCTTTCTGATGGCAGCACTTTTCTGTGGCCCCTACTAATAAAGGCAGCATTTCCTCAGGAAAACCATTACAAAAGTTTGTAGCATTTTTCTACATGGGGCGGGGGGGGGGGGGGGGGGGGGGGGGGGGGGGGGGGGGGGGGGGGGGGGGGGGGGGAGGAGGGTACTTGAAACATGCAACGAGGCAAACCCACTCGCGCAAAGCATCCATGGAGTTAAACATGTTCTTTGGTATGAACGGGCTCAACGATTAAGCACGTTTAGTAAAACACGGTTTTATTAACTCTGTTTAGTTAAACTGGTTTAGTTGGTGTGAACGGGGTATTAGTAATAGGTCTTTTTCTACATAATGTAGTTCTTATTATTTGGATTCTATTCGTCATAACCGATTGGTTTTGTGAATTGTATCTTTTTTTCGTTTATAATTAATAATTGTTTAGTTGATACTACGATTATTATCACGATTGCTTGTACTAGTTAGATGTTTTAGAATATTTTAAAATGTAAATTGCTTGCTTATGTTTATAATCTTAATTCGCTTTGAGGGCCACGAAATAGACCAGTTCGCGGTAAATTTCGACATTTTGAAAGGGGTGCAAACATGGCGCGAAATACAGTGTTTGTATGGGGATCGATGGGAAACCGATGCCAAATAAAATCCGTAAAATCGAATTTCTGAAATATTCTTCAGATACAAACTTACGATACCAGGTAAAAGATTAACATATCGAAAATTTGAGGGATGTAGCTGTGCTGGGGAAGCGTGCAATCGTGTTTTCAGGTTTCCATACATTAATTGTCTGTAAAAACGAGTCAAATTCTGCGTGAAAATTTACAGACAATGTATGGAAAACTGAAAAAACGAGTGCACGCTTCCCAGCACAGCTATATCCCTCAAATTTCGATATGTTAATATTTTACCTGGTACCGTAAGTTTGTATCTGAAGAATATTCCATAAATTCGATTTTACGGATTATATTTGGCATCGGATTCCCATCGATTCCCATACAAACACTGTATTTCGCGCCATGTTTGCACCCCTAACAACTGCTAATAGACCAGTTCGCGGTAAATAGCTGGCCGGCGCAGACCGGTTGTCAGGGAAAACCCCTGATCCCTCCAAGATATGCACGCATGTATCAGCCAATCAGCTTGTGCCAACTATTGACAGCGATTCACCTCTGACCAGACTGCCTTGCGAGCCTAATTACTTTGTTTGATTTCCAAAATGGCGGCTGCGTCGACACTTCTTCTTTTAGTTTCTCTTCAGTCTGTAATCCCTAGCTTTATTAGCGCTGACTCTGGCGAAAGACATGTTAGATTTGAATATAAATATAGCTTTAAGGGGCCGCATTTAACTAATAAGCAGGGACAAGTCCCGTTTTGGAATTACGGTGGAAGTAAGTAGTTCCCCTGGACACGTGTAAAGCTTCTTCCCGTGTTCTTGTATCTTTTTGATTTGTAAATTGATTTATAATATTTTGTTCGACAGGCACTATACCCAGTAATGAGCAAGTTAGGCTAACTCCCTCATTAAAGGACAAAAAAGGTAGGTTATCCATAGTTATTCACCGTCAGAAACCCTATGAATACGATATTTTGGTTCAAGTGGTAGCTAGCCAAATGACCAACTTGCTTCTATCATGATAAATATTTGACTTTGAATTCAAAATACTTAGTTAACTATTTAAACTCGAGGTTAAAGTTAACAAGTTGTTTATAAACAACCCTAGAGTTCGACAGAGTTCCATAATTTAAAGAGACCTCAAACTGTCGTTCTTTGTTTGTTTGTGTTATGCACCTATCAATGTCAACCCCCAGGGGGGGGGGGGGGGGGGAGGCCGGGCAGATGTGGGGCATTTTGACTTTTTGGGAGAATTTTTGGTCAAAATCCCCACCCTGGTAACTAAATTCTGAGTCAAAACGGATAAAATCCCCCACCCTTGTATGAAATTGATTTACACAAATTCAAGAAGTATTTGGAATGATCTATAGTAAATAGGAATGATCTATAGTAAATAGGAATGAAGCGTTGAAGTATTAAATTAATTTATATTTTTAATGTGAACTGGACGGTAAACCTACCTTTTAGACGAATCCAAAATGGCCGACAAACATGAGGCACCGATATTTAGTACCAGTCCCCTCTCTTTCAAAAGTCAAATGTCCCCACCCTGGCGTCCAGGCTCCTGTTCAAATTCCCCAGGGTGGGGACACCAAGAATGGTCAAATGCCCCACATCTGCCCGGCCTCCCCCCCCTGGGGGTTGACATTGATAGGTGCATTAGACTTTGAATTAAAAACATTCATACATGTACAATATATCACGTACATGTAACTACCGACGTTTATTTTTGCAATTTTTAAATTAAAATGCATATTTTCCTGCAACTTAGTCTTAAAATGTGGAACAATTGCTGCATCTTTCCCGTTTTGTTTTCCCCTTATTATATTGTTCATTATTTATGCATCAGTCAATTCCAGCAATGCCCATCCCCCCCCCCCCCCCCCCCCCCCGGGACATGGTGGGGCATTTGCATATTTTGAGATTTGAGATTTGAGATATTTATAAAATGAGTGGCTGTGTTATATCAGCATAGAAAGGTCAAAGCTTCCAGGCAAGCTAAGGATATTTAAATCTGATATTACACAGATACAAATTTCATAAATGTTTATAAATTAAAAGATGATAATTGTCAGAAATTTTGATGAAATTACTTGTTTATAGCTACATGTACATTGTAGGTTGTGGCACATTGCAGAGAAAAAAGCTTTGGGTCTCATATTGATGATCTGTTTGTGAAGGAATAACACTGATCTTTGGAGCCTTTGTGTTTGAGCTTTCATATCAGGGTTCGAAAAAACCACTTGTCTGCTCGTCAAGATGACAACTGTGCTATTAAAAAAACATTGGGCAAGTGCTAGAAAATCACGCTTGGCCAGTGGGCAAGTGGAGTCACTGAGCCTGGTACTGTATGCAAGATTTCCAAAGCGTTTACAATTGCTTGAAAACATGCTTTTCAGGAGGGCTTGCATGGAGTAACTGCAGAATACCCCCTCCGAATAACGAACCTCACAACCAAAGATACCACTGATACCCCTGACACTTCTGATAAACGTGACACCCCTGACATGTCTGATAAATGTGACACCCCTTACATGTCTGATAAACCCAGTAATCATAACCCATAATAATTTAACCCTTTCAAAATATGTTTTTCATTCGCTGAGTTTTCTTTTGTGTTCACTACTTTATGTTTGTGGGGCTTGCTCAGGTTTTGCCAGGTTCATGCACTCAGAGTCGGAGTTCGCTCAATTTGTCGGGTTTGCTCAGAGTTTGCTGTGTTTGCCCATACAAACCAAAGCAAACTCCAGTAAACTCAGTGATAATAAGAGTGAATCCCTCTGTTTGCTTAAAAATGAATCCTGTATTCATTTTGCGTTTTACTGAAATGAATGTAGCCATTGGTTTCAAACAACTAACTTTTATTTATGATATTCAATATATAGCGGTAGGGAGGAGGTTCGAAACCTGAAATTTAAGTACATACATGTATAATCAGTTAAGTTGTGATCAACAGTACAGTAGCTAGTGAAAGTACATGGAAGTGAAATATAAAGAAACATATTTACCCGATGGCTTTCTGTTATAGCTGCATAAACAGTCTCTTGTGTCTTTACATTCATACCAATTAGGGGTAATTAGGTGAGATCACATTTGAATTTCATATTAGCATGAAACCTGCAGCAGGTGCAAAATCGCACCCTCACATACAAATGTAACATCCAAAGCACTGAACAATGCTCAGAAATATGTATAATTTAAAAGGCAGTCTGTTTAGAACCATTTCATTTTGGCCTTAAAATTGGCTTTTGTACATGTGCAGTATAACATTATTTCTAACATAACATTTTTTCTTTGTACTAAGGTTTCATGTGGACTAACAATAAATTCACTAGTGAGTGGTGGGAGATTGAATCTTCCTTCAGAGTGACCGGACGTGGCCGAGTGGGAGCTGATGGACTAGTAAGTAACCATTTTTGTGTCAATCATTTATAAGCCTTTGGGACATCCTACATTGTAACAAACTCTTCAGTGCAATTTACCATCATTTATATATGTAGGCATTTGGGAGTCCTACATTGTACATGTACATTGTACATTGTAATAAACTCTTCAGTGCAGTTTACCATCATTTATAAGCCTTTGGGACGTCCTGCATTTTAACAAACTCTTAGTGCAGTCCACCATAATTTATAGGGCTGGCCTTTTCAAGAGAGTCCTACATTGTAATGTAAACTCTTCATGCAGTGCAGTTCACCATCATTTATAGGCCTTTGGGAGTCCTACATTGTAATAAACTCTTCAGTGCAGTTTAACATTCTAGGGCCTGGTTGTTTGAGGCAAGTTACATGTAAGAATAACTTTATCCCTAGCATACGATGTACTGTAGCATAAAATCTGTAATAATTAATAAATTGTTGTAATCTGTACAGTTTAATCCTGGGTTAGTGATTTAACCCCATGCCCTACTAAAAGCTAGAGTTGGCTATTAATATGATATTATGCTGCATGATTTAAATATAAAAAGATCATTGTTTGGTTTAAATATATTTCAACCAGTTCAAAAACAGTTACAGCATTGAAACTGGTTATTTTTTTTCAAACAAAATTAAACTGGTTTAAAATTTACAATCTGATAACTTGCTCTTGTGCAGTACTATATTGTATTATCAGTACAGATTATAGTAACATACAATGTATAGCGATATTTACGAATGTGGTATTATCCAATCACAGGTCAGTATGATACAGTATATTATTTTCTGCATCCTCTTGGATGCTGAGTTTAGTCCAATTTCAGTTTATTTGCATATAGGACGCAGAATTTCACGTCCAGTAAATCCCTGGTTTGATGTCATTGCATGTCCTTAATGGCCGATTGTGTTCCTGGTTACTTATTAAAAGTCCTTTATATTGCCAAACCTTTACAGCTACATGTACATGTGTAAACCCTCTGCTGTTTCCTTGTTTTAGGCATTGTGGTACACAGCGATGGCAAGTGCTGAGGGACCAGTTTTCGGCAGTGCTGATAAGTGGAACGGACTGGGTGTGTTGTGTGACTCCTTTGATAATGATGGAGAGGTGAGGCGATCAGGATATGCCATGCATTTTTGACATTCAAATTGCAGTAATTCATCAAAATGATAGAAAATTGTGCATGCCCAGACGGCATTACAAGCTCAGACCACTGAAATTGCTACATGTACAATGTAAGCAGCAAGCTTTCAGTATACATGTACGAGGGGTGTGTTAGACTCATACTAGAATATACATGTACAAGGTAATCTGATTGAGAATCTGAACTGATTGTTGTTGATGAACTCGGCGAAATCTTTCACAAAGAGCATTCACAGACATGGAGTGCTTAAGAACTAGCAGGTTGCTGCAAGTGTTTACGTCAGGCAATCTTATTTTAAGGGCAGCAATCTCTATTATTAAACTCTTTCACTTGCATGAATGTACATGGACCTTTACACTCGACTGTGATTACTGAATTGAGTCATTTTGACGAGCCGCTGACAGATCTGTAAAAACTGACCAATGGTATTTTCCGTTGCTGGGCTGATGGGGAATTCAACGGTCAGTACAAAACTAATACAAAAGCATTGGCAGTCCAGTGAGTACTTACAGACCCAGCCAACTACATGTATGTGTACAAGGTGTAGCCATCATTAGCCATCTGAAACCATGTTTATTATATACATGTATGTATAGCCATTCTAATAAAAATGAGGAATAGGAGGGACGTGCTAGCAGTCTACTTTAGTGAGATGATTCAATGAGATGAGATGTCCAATGTTAGAGGTGATTCGCTTTTCTGTTGCCTTTATTTTTAGCTCGGTGATTACTCTGTAAAAGTCGGTTCGGTTGACACTGTTTTGAAGTACGAGTGACATACATGTAATAAAGTCTATAATATATAAACAATATATTTTCTGGATTTAGCTTCCTTTATTTCCCTTGAGTTGCTGCAGTTTTCATAAAAGAATACAGACTCAACACAAACTTTGTCTGTGTTGCAGTTTCGTCTGGGTTTATAACTCTTTCGGGTCCGATCGTGAGCTCAATTGGTGAAATCCTGAGTGCTAACTCAACCCTCCCCCTCAGTTCAAGTTTAGCTAGCCCGGGGCAGTTAAATACTGCTGACCTTTTAAGCCAAGGGCTCAAACTTTCTCCACAATGCCATTCGGGTGAATTCTACGAACTGGTTGACGGTAGGTATTGCACCTTCTGTAGGGTTTCCAATGAAATGTGCTCTAATTTTGGAGAAAAATGCCACTGTCAGAGAGCTTGAGGACATCATTAAGTCTGAGGATGGCTGAAAAGTACTTGGTTTTCTTTTAATAGGCCTTGTGAGGGGATTTCACAGGGTTTTTCTGTTGTGTTTGTGCTTCAGACACAGGAAAAAATTCTTCACTGAAATCCTTTAAATCCTGCAGTTGGCAGTCTTTTACCCCTGCTCAACCTGCTCACTTTAAAGCAAGTACGGCTTGAGTCCAAATCAGTGCTCTCTTGGTTGTAGGGGTAAAAGACTTCTAAAAAAAAACGTACTGGAGTCCCAGAGGGGGGAACCCCTTGTGAATTTTTTGTCCATTACCCAGCATGCAATTGGAGGTGGGAGCAGGTAAATGTGGTCGAGTGAAATGCAGTGACAAGAATAGCGCAGTTCACAGTCGCTTGGTGTGTTTTGTGCAAACAAACCTGGTGGTTCGAAAGATTAAAGAAGGTACTGTAAGGACTGTCATAGTGCTGATTTTGTGTTTGCTCTTGATTTCAAGTGCGAATGGGAAGGATGTTTTGAGCCGATTTTCAGCTCCTTAAAATTTGTGAAAATCGAAGAAACAAATATGAATGCCAAAACAAATGAGCTTTTCTCCATAGAGAAAGAGTCCAGCGATCCCTGTTATACATGTAGCTCTGACTTTGAAGCCATTCATCCCTTCACATAATATTGCAACATCGTCTTTCCGGCATGTCTAGATGTGATGCAATTTTTTTTCTCATATAGGTCTCAGGGGACCTATATTTACAGGCTCGGACCCGAAAGAGTAATTACATTTATAGTAATTACATTTTGTACATGTATACCATATTTTATCACGTACAAGCCGCACCTCACATAGAAGCCGTACCCCTAACTTCAGCCTGATAAACAGAAGCTTGTTTTTCCCAAAACTTTTAAGGAAAAACCTTGTGTATAAGCCGCATCACCATATTCAGTAAGATTAGTCCTGGTTCGATTTCATAAATGCCCGTAATTGAAGCAAAACTTCTTCATAAGAGATCGTCATATCACAACAACGAATTGGTTAATTACAACTTTCCTTGTCCTTTCTTGTGTATATTTTAACCTGCTGTCTTTAAATCACTTAAGAATTCTTCTGCTGTTGTTCCCCCATTAACCAACAAAATATTTTAAGGAGCTTCATTCCTTTAAGCGCACAAGAAAGTAAGATTTTCTGGTGAAACTATATGATTGAGCACATGTCTGAGTCCGTGGTCCACCATCTTGGATTTTCAAGGAGTCCTGGGGCAAGAGTTTTCTCCAATGTCCGATCAAGCATGAGCTCCGAAGTTGAACATTAACTCAATGAGAATTATACTTTATTTGATAATTTGAAGGCTTCCAAGACCAATTATGGCCTTTTACGTTACACTATAGGAACCATTCGAGGAGTTAGCAGAGAAGATGACAGGCAACTGGACAGCTAGTTTTCTTTGGAAAGTGAAGGAGGAGTTTGAGTAGAAATTTTGCAGACACTCGTGTTCTGTGAATTGAATGTGCCATTTCTATTGTTCATATGGCTTTGTTTATGGTCATTGCAAAAAAAGTTTTTTTTGGAAACACTTGCATAAACATGTGAGCCACACCCCCAACTTTGTGACAATTTTTTGTTACTTTCAAAATCTGAAAGTCAAAAAAGGTGCGGCTTATAGGTGATAAAATACGGTATATTATTTTTCAAAATATGCTTCGAAGTCTGATTGTTGTTGTGGCTGTTGCATTGCATGCCAGTTCAAAAAAAGTCCAACAATAGCTTCGCGATCATTGGGTAGAAAAATAAAACAAAAGTGCTGATGTCATGCTTGCATATTGGAACTAATTAAGCGCTCGGGTAATAAGCAGACTTTATTTTTTCTTTGAATTGATGAGGGTGAAAAATATATTTGAATACAATGTAGCAGGCTAGCTTAAGTCTTCAGTTTGCCTACATTTATTTTTACAAGCTAAATCTGACTGGTCTTACATGTCTGTGACTGGTGTACTTATAGTTTGATTTTAGGACCTGGGTATATATTATGAAAAAGAAATGCAATGAAAAATATTTTCTGTTTGAGCAAACTCAAAACGTAGTCCTAAAGAATTAAGTTATACTAAAAGTACATGTAGAGCTCTTACATTATTTTGTACATGTACTTTCTGTGTTTTGGAAGAGGTTTTTATAGTAATTACATAATTAATACCCATAATACATGTATGTCTCCCAAAACATGTATTTAACAATTTTATTTAATTATTTTGTAGCAAAACAACCCATTTGTGTCAATAATGGTGAATGATGGGACAAAAAGTTATGAACACTTCAAGTAAGTTTGTTTTGTCATTGCAATTTTTGTGAAATTACAAACTAGTTTCTGGAAACACTGTGCAAACAGTACGTGTGTCACAGAACTACATGTACATTGCACCAAGGCATATAAATTGCAACAAACAGAAATGTTAATTTGCAATATTGGACAATTAAAAGTTGCTACAATGTACATGTACAACAAATGTAGAATATGTTGAACATGGTTCTTATTTCTTCATACTTTCATCCCCAAAATGTGTACACATGTATATTTTGTAGCATCCAAATTCTCCTTTATACCCATGATCTTCAATTACATGTAGAACATGATTGTGTAAGTTATTTTCTTGTAGTGTTAGTTAAGAGAATTTGGAATGACATCAAAACAAATTTCAGCCTCCTGCTTCACTTTGTTCTAAATACAATGTAGTATCATCTTTTATAAGGTGTATTTTGCTTGGTTATTATGTCAACGCCACTTATTAAAAGATATTTCAATAAGATTACAATGATAAAATGCTGATGCCTGAAAAACAATATATGACACCATTAGCATTATTTGATGTAAATTACGCCATTTTAAGGGTTTGTTGCACATTTCCAAGCACTATCACAACCATAAATTGCTCAAAAATGGTGGAACAGGATTTAAGTTAAATGCTTTTCTGCACCCAACTCAATTATTTCTGGCTATAGGGCTCATAAGCACTTTAAACTTAAAGTTTGCGTGACCATTTTTCTAGTGATGGCAAAAACCAACATCTTGGCGGATGTCTGAGGGACTTTAGGAATCGGCCACACCCTGTACGGGTCAAGATCCGCTACTACCAGAATGTACTGACGGTAAGGACAGTGTTTGTATTTGTTTATTAAATAAACTATAAACAGGGCAGCATGCATGCTCTGATTGGTTGATAGCCATGACCAATTAGAATACAGATACACAGATCTATGATGTCAATTGATGTCAAGGTTGTACAGGTGTGGTCTACATGTATTTTGTTGAGATTTCATCAGCTGTTGGTGGCAGCTGCACACATCTTACAAACAACTCCCCTAAATAATAAGGCAGGGTTGTAGATAAGGACTGGCAGCCAGCAAACTTTGTCTCCTACTCTACCAATTAGTTTTGCTGGCACCCTACCCTCATAGGGGAGAAAATGACAAAGGCAAAGAGAGGAGCTCTACTTTCATCCCCTTCCTGTTTCTTATTCAACCATCACCCTCCCATTCTCTCCAGTCTCCTCCCTTCTCCCCAGGCCCCCTCCCCAGGCCTCCTCCCTTTCTTCCCAGTCCCCCTCCCCTTCTCCCTTAACTGTGGGCCTGATACCGAGACAGGCAACGCGCTTACATCATGCATTTGAAAGTTAGCCATCTTACTTTAAATCTTATCTATAACCCTGATATAATGTATTTGGTGTTTTTGTTGTGCAGGTCTGGTTTCATACTGGTATGAGTACAAACTCAGAGGATTTTGAGCTGTGTACACGAGTAGAGAATGTTCATTTGCCAAAGGAGGGATATTTTGGTCTGTCTGCAGCCACAGGAGGACTAGCAGGTAATGATGTCAATCTCAGTCTTGTTTTTATAGACATGGCTCTGACTAAGCTCTGATTTTTAACTTGTGCATGGATGTGTGGAAGTGCAAGAACGAGTTATCGGGATAGTTGAGAAAATCATGTCGCTTGTTCGCTCACTCACTCACTAAGATGTTAGCAGAATGGAATGCTTGGAATGCAACATGATAATAGTAATCAATATTTGGTTTAATTAATAATTGAAGATCGATGTACATGTACATGTAGAACTAGACTCCTCCACAGACCCCACTCGTCCGTTGCACTTCCCCCACACAAAGGGTCTGTTACAGTACAATCCTGCAAGGCATGCTGGGTCCAGAAAATCCTCGACCCAGCAGGCATTGCAAGGCAAACACAGTTAAAAGGACGTGAAAGGATTCAACATGATTCGAAAGTCGGTTCTCAGTAGATTTTAAGCAACTAGGCAGTTAGGCCACTGAAATAAGTTGATTGAATGATTGAAGAATGCACAAAACATAAAATACTGACCCCAAAACAGGTGGTAAAGCAACCCCGAAACGGTGACTCAGCAACATAAAACCTGTTTCTGGTTTCAATCTAATAAAAAACAAACAGTGAATCCAATAAGATCGAGTAGATTTATTATTCGAGCTGTTAACTTACGGTATAGATGTGGAGACACTTACACCCTTTTTTGCACACGTCAATTTTACCCTTCATTATTAAACTAGTAGTAGTAGTTATTGTTGTTGTTTAATTTGGCTCATTAATAGTTAATGAGCCAGTTTTGAATATGTTTTAATTATGTTTTTATTCTCAGATGACCACGACATCTTGACCTTTAGCACACTGACACTAACGCCACCAAAAGAAACTGTGAGTAAACATGCCTGGAATATCTGCTTTTGAAGGGATGTGTGCAAAATGGGTGACTCCTGAGCGACTCCTGATCACATTCTAAATTCTCCTTCAAGTTTTTTTGTTTCCTAAGGGAGAATTTAGAACGTGATCAGGAGTTACATGTACTTACGCTCTTGCTGCACACAGCCATTCTTTTATTTATTCTTTTATTTTATTTCATTTCATTTTATTTATGTTTGGTGGTTGGAGCGAAGACATTGACAAGTTCATTACATGTACTTGAGAAAATAAGCTATTCAAATTTGTTCTTTTGATTCCTCAGGACAAGACAGCAACAGGAATGTCTCAAGATGAACAGGATAAACTGGAAAAACAATACCAAGAGTACCAACAGAAACTGGAAAAACAGAAACAGGAGTGAGTAGCTTGTATAATACATTATTTAATATATACCTTACAAATAATCTACCAATCAAAATGTGTGTTTAAGAGTCACATACGTGCCAGCCCAATATATATTTTGCCATGTACATGTGGGACAGTTACTATTGGACAGTTTGCACAAGCTGTTCGCATTATTGTGTTTATTGATTGCAGGATTATTTGTTCGGTATAATAAAACACTGTCTTATAGAATTCATCCTCGCCCCATATGGAAACATACTTTTGATGTTAGACTCAACCTTCGATCGGTCTCACCCAATATTGAAGTCTCCACTTATTTTATATTTTGCTACATGTACATGTATATTTGGTTCAGATGAATCCAATAGGTGTACAATATGAAGAGCTACAAAATGATGATATTATAATAACAATAATAGTAACGAATTCATTAATGATGATGATGAAATTAATTAACAATGATAATAATAATAATAAATGGCATTAATTTAGTATATGCCACACAAGCGAATAGTGCTTTTCACACACTCTGATTGTCTACTCTGAAGGTGAATATCCTTTGATATTCACCTCCAAGCGAAGCAGTGATCACATTAGCCTGCGTTGCGGCTCTGGAGTATCGGAGCACAGCGAGCAGAGATTAATAGGGTGATTGGGGCGAGAGAGAAAAGAGAGGGGGGATGGGGAGGAGAGGAAGAGAGAGCCTGTCGGCAAGCCATGGTTATTTTGATAACTCTCGGCCTCAGAAGGCCACGTATTGCTATTGGCTAAAATACGTGATTGACAGAAATCATTAAATTTTATTCATGCATGGCATGAGATAAGAGCAGAAGCCAATTAATATGGTGACAAACATAACAAGAATTCCCTCGGTGATGAATTTAAAGAAAGAACAGGAGCAAGGCTATTAGGGATCTTTTGTCTGGAAGAGATGTTCCAGCTGTAATCCCAACTGGGTTTAGAAAAAGTAGGATATTTCAAGCATTCACTAGTGTTGAAGACGTCGAAAATGATGGCCGGGTTGTCGTTTTGGTTATTGCTCCTTTGGCTAGTATATTTGTGAAAGATCAATTGAACCAGTTAAGTTCCTTAGGTTATCCTGCTGCCGAACTTTCAAACCTAAAACCCGAGGAACTACAGAAGTGCAACTTCAAATTGCTGTTTAGTTCTGCAGAAGAAGTAATGAGAGTGAATTTTGCGATGAGCTGAAGAACCCTGCATCGGAACTCCACAATCGTCTTGCTTGTATTAAATTCGCACACGGTTGAAACATGGACCGGTGTGTTCGAGGAACAGGCTTGTGCTTCCGAAAATACGAGCTGCTTTGATGATATCGTAACGCTGCGTGGATGGTTTTTAGCTCTTCTTTTGGCAGAACTTCGTTCCGATGTTATTGTGGTCGGCAGTACGTTCCGTTTTCTGATTTGATGACGATTTTATATTCAGCGGCAACGAGTTCTCTTTATCTTAGTTATCTTTATCCTGCAAACTTTCTCGAACAAAGGTGTAGTTCTCAGCTGCATTTCAAATCTTCCTTCCTCAGGAACGACAGACTCGCTCTGATAGAGCAGCAGATTTCGGAATATGAAGACCAATACTTTTGCATGCACCAGCTAGAATTAAGCCTCAGCTCTCTTTTCTTTCTGAAGGCTTGAACAGATTCTCGCCGTGGAAATATTTGAATTCCAAAATGCTACCTTAAAACATACATTACACCTGCAAAAGTCGTTGCCATTTACAGGTTTAGTCCCTGTCTTCACATGTTTTTTTCGAGTTTCAGCTGACATTCTCCAAGTTCGTATAGAAGAGGCTAGAGGAATATCTGTAAACATTTTATACCAGTACAGAGTACTGACTGATAGAAGAGGCTAGAGGAATATCTGTAAACATTTTATACCAGTACAGAGTACTGACTGATAGAAGAGGCTAGAGGAATATCTGTAAACATGTTATACCAGTACAGAGTACTGGCTGATAGAAGAGGCTAGAGGAATATCTGTAAACATGTTGTACCAGCACAGAGTACAGGCTGATAGAAGAGGCAAGGAATATCTGTAAACATTTTGTACCAGCACAGAGTACTGGCTGATAGAAGAGGGTAGAGGAATATCTGTAAACATTTTGTTCCAGCACATTAAGTACAGGCTGGTAGAAGAGGTGAGGAATATCTGTAAACATTTTGTTCCAGCACATAGTACAGGCTGGTAGAAGAGGCGAGGAATATCTGTAAACATTTTGTACTGGTACACAGAGTACTGGCTGATAGAAGAGGCTAGTGCAATATCTGATGAATGTATGCATCTATGCCTGTCTACCTCTGGTAACATAACTACACATATCTACTTTTATTAACAATTATTGAACCAAGATAGATACATGTATGTACTTAGTACTAACTAAAGCTATTTTATGTTGTTGGGGCGGATTTCGTATATGAGTAGACCTGACAAAAATATCACATTGCCAAATCTGTAGCCTTACCGTAACGTACTGTAACTTACTGTACCGTAACTCTGTAATTTGATTGGATCAGAAAGACAAAAACAATGGGAAACCATTTCAACGTCACGGCATGCCGTACAGTAACCGTGTCGTAACTTGCCCACTCATACCACAGGGAGCCCACTCATACGATGCATGTATGTATTGTTACGTTATAGGTATGCACAAGCTCATCCTGACAAAGTAAAGAAAGACGAAGCACAGGTATGAGATGACTGTGTGATAAACAAGTGTCACCCCTGCTATACAGGTCATACAGGTGTGCCATACAGGTCATACAGGTGTGCCGTACAGGTCATACAGGTGTGCCGTACAGGTCATACAGGTGTGCCGTACAGGTCATACAGGTGTGCCGTACAGGTCATACAGGTGTGCCGTACAGGTCATACCGGTGTGCCATACAGATCATACAGGTGTGCCATACAGGTCTCAAAACCTTTACCCTTTCAGACCAAATTATATTTTTTCCATACTCATTTTCAGACCTGACTCCAAAAATATGTACCTTATAGTATGCACTTGTCCACATAAAGTAGCCTTTAATCGCGTTATCTAATCAAATCATATTTTCCACCGTGGTTTTTTTTACGAGAAATAATGAACATGTGCGGTCTCATACAATGTACACATACTTCCATGTGGAATCCATACCCTAGAAAATGGCAAAATTTATAACCCTATTTCAGACTAAAACAACTAAAAACCATACCCTTTGGGGTGGCATATACCCGTATACATGTAGTGTATATACGGGTACATGTATATGGACTGATCGAGTGTTGTATATTTCCTTACAGTACGAGTCTGTGTATGAACGAGATATTCGGCTGGTTTACGAAGGACAGAATGCCATTCACCACATGCTCAAGTGAGTTATCTATTATACATAAAAATTATATTATTCACTAAGTCCGTAAAATACCAGGTTTTACGTGCAACATAATATGAAGTATCAAACAAATTATACGGCTGTGACGTCACACGTAAAAACCCGTTAATGTATAGTTTGGTGAATAATAATCGGAATATTACATGCAGCTTGGAGATACGGTTTTATCTTCTCGTGGTGTATTTGTCGTACCCGTGTATTAAGACATTCACTACTTGACGACAAAACCATATCTCCGCTGAGTCCAGTAAGATCCTTTATCCTCTAGCTACCTCACTAGGTACTGTAGTTGGTAAAGCACGGTCTAGAGTACGTTCTTGGGCAGGGGCATTAAGCCGTTGGCCTATTTGTCTTCTTCCTCTTCTAATCTGTACGAGGGGGACGTGAACGAACCTGTTGTGTTATTTTGAGAAAGAGTAGGGGATTGTTTCCCGACACAACGGCCTGGTATTCTGAGGTACTAACAATCACTCATGATTGTAAACTGCACGGCAGCACATTGCGTCACAATAGGAGTCCGTATCACAAAAATAACCTTGTGAAGCGCATTTGAATATATTCATATATAGAATTTGCGCTATATAATGAGGTTATTACACGGAAAGTTGTGTAATACGGCTGGGTATTTTTACGAGTCAGTTATATTATTTCGAGCCTGAAAGGCGAGAAAAAATAAAATTGACGAGTAAAAATTCCCAGCCGTATTACACAACTCTTCGTGTAATAAATTGTTTATTATACGACGGCTAACACGAACAAAAAATATTTGTTTTCACTTACCTTACTGCTCTGTTTGAAGAAAATCTCGAGAGAAGAAATCTCTCAGCCTCAGACTTGAAGTTCAATGTTAGGGGCGGGCGCGCATTGAAAAGTTTTTTTCGCGCGCTAAAAGCTGATTGGCTGTTACTCTAACAGCCCCATTTCGATTGGCTTGCGCGCTTACAAAAAGTGTTGAATAAACCTGTGCAAACCTGTTCGCGACCCGTGTAATACGGTCTCATATTTGCACTCGTTTTAGCCCGTATTTGCACTCGAAAACGCCAAGTCGTATAATAGAAATGAATACATGTACATTTTACCCTTACATGTAGTTATCCCGCTCATGGATTATGATCGACCGGAGAGTTCAACAAGCGATTCAGTAGTGTAGTTGTTTAGGGAGTGAGCTAGAAATCTATGGGTTTAGAATAAGTTGGTTTGAATCCCGTTGGAGGCAGGCTTTTTCGTTAGGCTCGGTTTCAGCCGTTGGGGTGTCGTTTCTCCAAAGCCTCCCCCCACTAACGGCTGGGCGCGCGGCCAACACACCGTGTCCGTGACGTCATCTGATTAAAATTCAATATTCAATTTGCGTGTTTTGACAAGAAAATTTAATAGCTAAACTGCATTAAACACAAACAACAGATCAGGGGGGGGGGGGGGGGCATTTCGTTTATTGGTACTTGTCGGACATGTATGCTTTGTTAATTACAGTAGTATATAACTGATGTTGGCAAATCAAGTCTATATATTAGATGCATAGTCAGTACATTTCCTCTATTCTTAACATATGTCTTAAAGAAAATTTAGGTATCAAGGTAGAGAAACGCCTTCGAGTGATTCTTACATATTAATCAGTCCTCTTTATACACCCTCGCGTTATCCCAACGGGATTATGTAAGTTGTTTATATAACGTAACAACATACTGCATTAATTCCTACCCACTTGTGTACATTCCATAACGCTATAAAATATATTTACCCTTTCACGACTTTAGTGTACATTGGAACTCTTTAAAGTGCATATAAGCCCTGGCCAGTTATGCTTTTTTTAAAAAAAGCTTAGACCTTGGAAAGGTAGAGAAAAATACCGAAAAATTAAACAAAACAATTTTTAAATTTTTTTTTTAGCTACTAAACTTCCAAATTTAGATTAATTTCGGCGCACATTCGGGGACTGGGACTAGAATGAAACGTGACGTCATCAACAGAACTCGTCTCTTCTCGGGTATAAAGCGTTGGCATATTTGCAAAATAATTGAATAGATAAATGAGAACTGGGGATGATAACATTGCGATAAACCTGTCGGAGAGTTTTAGTCGGCAAATCTTTTCGTGCAATGGCGGATCGAGCATGTTCTGGTGATGACGTCAAACTAGACCCAGTGCCAATTTTGAAAAGCGCTCGTGCGCTTGATTTTGGTTAACAGGCAATCCAAGACACGTTTATGAGCAACTTTGAACGGCCAATACACCACGACAAATATATCAAATCAACTTTTTATTCCGGAATCCTTTGGTTGTGGCCTCTAGTCTCTTCGTAAGAAATATAATTAGCCAGGGCTTATATGCACTTTAATCTAAAACTCCGAATGTGAAATGAATTCTCAAGAACAAACGCTATTTAAAATCATTGAGAAACCTAGGTCTTGGAAGTCAGTATGTCTGAAATTTCACCAGGCAAGACAGTTAACCGCACCTCTCAAATGCTGCTTTTAGGTTGAAATAAGTATTGTAATTAGATCATTTATTGTAAATTTATTTTTCATAGGAAACCAACGTAATTGGCTAACGCTGTGTTGGTTCTCCTGGCCTCTATGTTTTGTTTGTTGTACATTTTACTTTATTCTATTTTGTATCTTATATTATGGCCGAAGTAAGTAAATAAAATAAATAAATGTGTTACTCTTTAATATTAGTGCCGCTCATACATGTACAAGACTGACAGAAATTAAAAGCCGAAATTTACGGGATAAAGTTCAGATTATTATGTCGGAACTATTCTGAGCTAGAGAACTTGTGAGAGTATGGCTTGGAGACATTAAATAATTGCACAAACTTAGTACACATCATATAGCCATGAAGAATTGTAAAACTTGTTTGATCCCGGGGTTTGATGCAGCTATTTTCAAGTGAATTGTGATCCTGAGTCAGACGTGATTTCCTCTCTCGACTCTGTTAATATGGAGTCGTCCGTCTTTTCTTCTTCGATAACGGCAGCACTAAATTTCTTTGAAGTAAGAATGGCTACCTGGTCTTGCATAGGCAAAGTTATATGAGAAATGACTGAACATTACGGGCTTCGCAACCTTCGAGCTTGGTACAAGTGACGGTTTCCCAAGTGACTTTCCAAAGCCGTTACGTTTACTGACAAAGTGTCTTCACCCAAAACTACCTCTCTTACTGCTTCCTTGTGTGAATCCTTGAATTATTTGAAACCAAACTTTTCCAGAGCAAATTTAAACGCATTTTGGAACAGCAATCCAAAGCCTCTGGTCCGGCTTTGAAATGTTTACAATGTAAATTATGCAAATACATTCAGCGACAGGATTTCAGTGGCAAGTTATTGATTGGCTAAAAACCAACAATGTGTTAGCTCGCGCGCCCAGGCGTGAGTTGGGAGAGGATCGCGTGCTCACCGAAACCCCCACGGCTGAAAACCGAGCCTAGCTTTTTCTTTCGATGTCCCTTCACTTCTTTACTGTTGACATGCTAGTTTCCCAGTTATTATGGACAGTCTCTAGTAGTTGAAATATCAAAGTCTTCGCACTTTGAAGTGTAGGCGTACTCTTCATGAGTACCGGTATTTGACCGGGGTTTCAAAGTCCGTCTCGTACGAATAGAGACCTGGTTAGTAGTTGTTCTCATGAATAATTAGTAGTAGAAACTTGTTTCAAAAACCGGTTATCGTTGAGTAATACTGTCATACCATTTGTTGTGATTCCACCATCCCCAGTCCACTAACACCATTCTCTAACTTTCAGCCAACTGCACACTAAAACAGGCGAGCTGACTGTTCAGGCGAACACACTGCACACGCTAGTGACGTCAGACCACAACAGAATGAACAACGTGGTGACACAAGACAAGACGATCAACAGACAGGAAGTCAATACACTTATTAATATACAGCAACAACTGATGAACAAGCTGGATGACATCAAGTGAGTTAGCCAGTTGCACTGGAGAAACCAACCAATTACCAGTGTATGGGAAATCCATGGGAAAATGCTGTACATTTGAATGCCCAACATTGTAGTTTTCTTTATAATATAGATACGATAGTACGCGCGCTCTGATTGGCTAAAAAGCCATGTTTTGTCAGAGTATATCACATGGTTTGCCGTGTTTTATTGTTTTCAACTGGCGGTTTCCTTTCATCACGCGTGTAAATCTATTGACTCTTCTTAATATTTATGCAAATATCTAATTCACTACTCGAAAACGAGGCTATCCCCGCATCGGGGATGCCGCAACGTCCATCTGAGTTCAAAAGGACAATTCAGGATGTTTCTTTTTGTCTCCAATGCATAGACGAACACAGCAATGTTCCGTCCGCGATGCCATTTTGCTTTTCAGCTAAGAAACTATGCGGGGTTAGCCTCGTTTTCGAGTAGCTAATTGTATGCGCATAAATATTAAGAAGAGTGAATATTATAAAGCAGATAAAGAAGCCTTAAATCCATGTTTTATACTATCATAAAACACTCTCGACTGGTCATTTGCGAACACTCGAGAAATGTTGAAAGCATGCGCCTTCGGCTTGTGCTTTAACATTTCTCTTATGTTCTCAAATGCTCATCGTGTTTTATGTATAGTTTAATAAACGAGCAGCAGTGTTTTATCAGATATAAAAACTCGAGGGCGCAGCCCGAGAGATTTTAGATCTGATAAAACACGTGCTGCGAGTTTATTAAACGGCTTCAAAAACGTTACTTCTAAAAGATAATAATTTTCAGAAATTTAGATGAAAAATGAAGAAATGACATGCGCAGTTAGGCTTGTTGCGTATGAATAACTGTGAGCCAAGGGGCCTTCGTTTTCGAGCTCCTCGGGTCATTGCACTTAGACCGTTGGTTGAGCAACCCTGAGTCTCTTAAAAAGACCGTAAGGGTCTTTTTAAGGACTTTCACTGTACGAGTGAAGGTTTTTATAAAGATTCACGGTTAAGCCCTTGGCTTCATGAGGATTGACTAGGAGGGTCTTTATACAACTTTTCACTGTACGAGTGTGGCCCTATATAAAACTTTGCTGAACAAAGGAAAAAGGCGTCAACTATGAAGTTTTATATAGGGCCACACTCGTACAGTGAAAAGTTGTATAAAGACCCTTGCGTTTTATCGGGTATAGTGATTCGCTTCATCTGATTGGACAAAATGCTCGTGAATTATACATTTGTTTTTGAAGATAGTATAAAACATAGCCAACGCTTCTTTATTTGTTAAATACAAGCCACTGTCAAGATCATGCGCAATGTTCATGACTTGTGTTTCAACTGGCCGGCCATCTATTGTTTAACTTCTACCTGCCCGCCAATTAAACAAAGGATTTGTGCAACTGCGCATGCTCCTGAAACTGGTCTATAGTATGGCAATTCCATAGCCCCGTTGCTTAGCAATTTTAGACTTTTGAGCCGTTGTCAGCGGCACTACATTTAGTGATACGTTACATGGATAGTATGCTCCAAGGGGCGTGCATTCTCCTGCTTTGCATATGTAAGTGGTGCTTCTACAATTTTTAGCAACCATTACTTTAAAGGGAACGTCCGCCGAAAAACGATGTTCAAATGTTCATTATGGATGCCAAAATATATTGCTGTGTTTGTCTCCTGCAAACTGTACGCTAGATAATAATAATAATAATAGCGTACTTATATAGCGCCATATCCTTTAAATGCTCTATGGCGCTTTACTATGTTGAAAAATTAAAAACTAAATACGAAGATCGTTAAAATACACTAAAAACAAAAGAAACAATATTTACAAATACGTTTCCCTAAAAATATGAGTCTTTAGATGAGATTTAAAAATATTTACAGTAGAACTACATCTAAGGTCTAGTGGAAGACCATTCCAGAGTTTTGGGGCAGCAACGGAAAAAGATCTGTCCCCATATGTCCTCAGGTTTGAGGATCATAATATCCAAGATGGCGGCACCCGGTAAATTGAAATGAGTTTTATGGACAAGATAATCGTTCCATTACTGACATCTAGTGTACAGTTCACAGAAATAGATTGAGACATCCATAAGGAACATTTGAGAGAAAACAGTTTTTCAGTGGAGGTTTCAAATTCGCGGACAATATCGTAACAAGCCATCTGGTGAATAATAATTTTCGCGCGGAAATGTCGAAAGTTTACAAGCAAGCAGGCACTCTTGTTTGCTATTTTGTTGAAAGAACCTAAGTACTAGTGCATAACTCACAAAGCTGTGCCAGAGTCAATAGAAAAGAAAAATCGCGGACAACGGTTCCTGGTGACCATCCTTGAAGTATGCTGTCTTTGTTGATAAAAGGAACCACTTTGAGGAGTTTTATGAAGGGATTGGTTCGCTAAAAAACACAACAGCAATCAAAGATTCCTACCTTGAATAGAAACGGTTGAAGGTAGGAATGGATAAAGTTTCACAATTTTGGTGCATTGTAAGCTGCATAGTGGAAAATATAATGTGATTTTCTTGCCTGTCCACAGAACCACTTTCTCAAATCACAATTCATTCGTTTGTTATTGTAAGATGGTGGGCTAAGTTATTGGCGATTACGATTCGAATGAACCAAACTTTGTAGAATCACGCTTTGGAAATACGATCTTATCTTTATCAAAATTATTTCTCACACATGTACATTCATAGTAAATCATGACCGCCATTTTAGACCTTAATAATTGTCCTAAATGAACATGCACGAATGCCATTTTAACTCATATTCCTGGGCATCGTAAATTCGAATTTCCATACACGGGAAATGTATTGGTTTTTCCAGTGACAACATCTACTGCTATAGTTTGTTGTCTATAACTTTACTCAGTATACGTTTTGTATGCCTTTGCGTATACTTTTTGTATGGCTTTTATGCGTTTTATTTGCGTTTTTGTATACGTTTTACTGTATTTTATCGAACAAACGCTAAATGAACATGCACGAATGCCATTTAACTCATATTCCTGGGTATCGTAAATCCGAATTTCCATACACGGGAAATGTATTGGTTTTTCCAGTGACAACATCTACCGCTATAGTTTGTTGTCTACAACTTTACTCAGTATACGTTTTGTATGCCTTTGCGTATACTCTTTGTATGGCTTTTATGCGTTTTATTTGCGTTTTTGTATACGTTTTAACTGTATTTTATCGAACAAACGCCGAACATGGTGGCTTGTCAATATTTTATTTGCTTTTGCTAATTCAGTAGTGCGCTCGTACGTTAGCGATACAGTATATGTTACTCTTGTGCACGTGATCTTTGTTTCACCCAAATCAAAGCTTTCATTATCAAATATTATGTGGCAGAAATAAAAGGTGTTCAGTGTCAGAATCTCAGTTATTTTGAGCGATTTTAATATGAACTGACGAACCTCACGCACGTGTTGAATGGATAAAATCAAAGTAAATTTGCGGAAATGACTAAAAAATCTGTCATCATAGACTAGTCTTCAAGGAAAATATTGCATATCATTTCAATCGAACATTGCGGGAGGAGATTTTAACTGTTTTGGCCAATTATCAGCCAGTCCATTTCAAAAACGTATGTTATTTCCAGGTCTTCTGTGAGCCAAATTCAACCGGGAGGGCATGATATGGACAAGAGGGATCTAGGTTCAATGGAAGTGACGAGTAAGTTGAGTGATATGCAGAGCACGATAGACTCGCTCCTCCATACCATCAACAACATGGCCTCTAAACAACAGGTAAAGAACACCACCTTATTACCATGACAATCAGACTCTCCCCCTCCTCACTGCCTCTCTTGGGTTGCAGTGACGTCACACAAAACAAATTGATTCCCAAATAAAATGTTTTGAGCTTGAAGAGGGATGAAAACTACATCTCTCGGTCGTGTTTTGAAACGGAAAAGCATTTCGTTTCAGAGTTATGGGCGAACAAATTTGAGAAGGTTTTAGTTAAAATGTATGGGGCGGCCATCTTGGATGGTAACCTTGAGCAACCAAAATGGCCGCCAAAATGTCTAAGTCTTAAATAAAGTGACCAGTTCATCCATTTCATTCGGTTTCACTATGAGAGCCATAAATCGAACTTTTAAACATTTATTAAGCCCAAAACCTTTAATTTGGCAGAAATTTGTTGATTTTCACGACTAATGTAAAATACGTGAATAGCACGTGCTTCGTATTTGTCACATACAAAGGATTCAATACGAGGCTCGGGGGAATAATGGTCAGTGATTCGTGAAAGGAGAATAGAATAGATTTCATTATTCCACATAACTTTTGTATTTGACAAGTGTATTATATAACGAGAGCGGGCTATTGAAATCTCTATAACTCGGAAACAAAACATCGTACAGACGTGAAATGTCCTGTATAAAGGATTACAGTAGCTGTGTCGTGGTGAGACACCAGCATTTCTGTTCCCGGCTTGAGCGAAATTATTTTCAGTGATTCTCATTTCAACTGACAACGTGCAGTATGGTTGAAATTAAAGGAAATGTGCTAAAATGACTAACAAACTGTTGGGAGATCTCATCTTATAGGACAATATTGCATACTCTTTCAATCAAGCACTAGGGGAGGGGAACTTTAACTGTTTGTAGTCAATTAACAGTCACCAATTGAACACTGATTCCATACATGAACGACACCATGCGTGACACAGAGCCTGGAAATCACGAACTTGTATAAACCGACTTAAACGGCTTTATAGGATGTATAGTTTAGTTATTTAGATGTTTGATGATTCCACATGCAACCCAATAATTTCTCTCGTCTTCAAGGCCCGCTCTGCTTGACTATTGTTAGTTTGTAATGTAGTAAAATCAAACGAAATGAACGGTAATTTATCGTAGTCTTCGCCATTATTTATTTACCATGATTTGTGTCATCACATGATCAAAATTATTGTGGAATGGCTATACATTTTTGTAATTTTACGAGACATGGAACAGTAGGCAGCACACTTGTATAGTGTTTCTGTTTCTATTCTGTTGTCCAGTTTGCAGGCGATAAGAAGGCAGCACACTAGTGTAATGTTTGTTTCTATTCTCGTGTCCATGCAGTTTTCAGGCGATAAGAAGGCAGCACACTAGTGTAATGTTTGTTTATATTCTCTTGTCCAGTTTGCAGGCGATAAGAAGCCACGTGACTGCCCTCCTCCACCCCCCATGCCCCAGTGTATCGGCCCTGGCTACTTCGTGTTCTTAATCATCGCCCAGATCGTCATGTTGGTTGGTTACATCAGCTACCGCAACCAGAAAGAAGCTGCCGCTAAGAAGTTCTTTTAAATTTACCAATATTTTCACAATTTATAGGAATGTTGAATCGATGCATTCATCGGTCTGGTTTTCCCTGAGGTCATTTTCAAGACATGCTTTAGTAAATACACCACCGAAAATGTGCTGTCATAAGGAAAATGTACCAAATGAAGGGTTCTGGCTACGAAGTTTGCTGTGTCAAATTGGGATTTCTGTTAATAGCCATTTTTATTAATATTCATAAGGTTGTATGTATGCAGTATTTTCCCTTCGGCCCAAAATACGTAAAGTGCATACGAGCCCAAATATTTCATCATTAAAATCGATTCTGTATCAAGTAATTAGTTGAATCGTAAAATATTTCTTGATTTGAGTGTTACGTCTATGAGTTATACAGGTTTATATTTCGAATATAATGTCACTTCAAACTGGGAATTTACTGTTATTTTATCGTCCTTGTGAATGAAACTTATTTCTGATTTCGACAAAATATTTGGTAAAACCACTGATATAACTTTCAAATATGACATAGATGTTTATAAAAGGTCATTTATCTCTACCGGTGTGTTTTCCTATAATTAATAATTCCCTGTTTGACACACGTCATTAGCGTATTCGAAATAGAAACCTTTATAACTGACAGACGCAACACTCAGGTTAAGAACTATTTTACCATTCAACTATATAGTTGATGTAGAATAGATTTTAATGATAAAATAGTTTGGCTTATATGGACTTTAATGATAAGGAGTCATTTCTGAAACTGTTGCGCCAGTGCATGGCGCAGCCCATGTCTGAACCTTGTACATGCCAAGGCTTGGAATAGATCGGAGAGGTATTTTATCACGAGTTGTCTATATTACTAAGATACGTTGAATTGAAGGGCGGTAGTAGTTTATTTTACCACAATAGGAGGTCACTATTAAGGATGACAGAAACATTTTGAAGACGTGGAAAAAGGTTTCACAAAGACAAACACAATTTAGAGTAAATAATGCAATGAAGAGCAAACCACAATACAGCACACTGACCGTGTAACTGCCAAAATCTTGTCCAGTTCTCCAACTAACTTGTCTACGAAGTATTCCCTGCAATTTGATGGTACTCAGGGCTAGTGGACTAGCGTTGTATAAACTCTGAATCTCTAACGAGACCTGAAACAACCATGGGGGCTGATCAAAGCCAGTTCCCGGCTAATCCACAGATCGAATTGGATCTGTGGGGCATTAGATGGCTGCGCGGAGATACATAATTTATCTTCGAGTGTTTAGCTTGATAACTCACGAGTGTGCGCAGTAGCAGCCTTGTAATTTACTTTTTATTACATGAAAACCAGTTGTGGAGAATTTTCATTTATAATTTTGAATTATCACCAAAATGTCTTTAAAATCTTGTCAAACCAAGTCAAAATCAAACAACCTTACTCAAGTTTACGTTGCCGCTATTTAAAAGTAATATTTTTTCACATTTTAGGAACGGTAGGGGTTAAAAAAAGAACAAATCAGACAAATAAGTGTTGGTCTGTGAAGTGACATCCCAGCCGTGTTGATTTAAATGATATCCCCACTGGAGGCAGTGTGATATCATTTTTACGATTTTGTTATCAGCCGGTATAAAATATTTGCATTTTAAATGATATCCCCACTGGAGGCAATAATTTTATATTATGTTAACGACTTTGCTATCAGCCGGTATAACCCCTATCATCAGAAATATGTAAGGGATTTCAAACGTGTAACTCCCATACTTCGCTTTAGTGCCGTGCGCTGGATTATTCAGAGAATAAAAACGACCATATATGGATAAAATGGTATTCGGGTTCTGTGTCTGGACAAGACTGTATATTCCAAATATGGTACTTTTTATTTTGAATAATCCGGAGCATGGGAACGCTGTTACACGTTTGAAGTCCCTTATCTGTTTCTGCTATCATGTAATAAACGTAGTTTCGAGCATTCGTTTTGTAGTAACATTGTATACAGCTGTCCAGGGTTCGCACTGCTCCTGAAATTACTGGAAAACTCCTGGAGTATTAACATTTCCATCCAAGGCCCTTGCGAATTCCTGGAAAATTCGTTTTTCTTCATCTACCCCTGGAATTTTATAGACATTAGGTGAATGTATATAACAGCTTACAATAGGGGTTGTTCCTTTTTTGGTGAAATGTCGGAGTTCAGGATTCTGGAAATTTTATTTCTGTGCGCTGGAAACTCCTTGAATTCCATCTCTATGCAGTACGAACCCTGAGCCTGTTAGAAACATTGTTATCAATAGCAACAGAGACGGCTGCCTCCCAGTGGTCACGTGTGCTCCGGTCTGTTAAGCGGGAGTAGAAGGTGCTTCTTCTTGTGAAACAATCTCGGTATTGAACTGCAAATGGTTAGACCTTCACGTCTTCTCTGATAAGGATGTAGATCCCACGTCGGCCTCAAGTTCATCCGTCTCACCAGACTGTCGCGAGTTATCGACGTTAAATAACGTCGCTTTATACCTTTTAGCAACAAGCCAAGTGATTGTAATTGACCTATTCAGTTACACATGTGGTCCGGAGTAATTTTACTAAAATGGAAGATTGTGACCACAATGTTGGCAGCGATGGTCATGAAGTATTAATTAGAATATAAGAACCAGAGGCTTTTTGCTGTCTTGACTTGTCGCTTTTGTTTCGACAACCTTTGTGACAAAGCTGTATATATATATATATATATATATATTCTCTCTATATACTTAATATATATATATATATATATATATATATACAATCATCCACATCTGTCCAATTCGCTAGGTTGAACAAACATGGAATCATGATACAATGCGCCATCTCGGCTATCACCATAATGGCTTTATGGCAACTCTGCACTTTGGACACAGGATGTACGGATACACATTGTAGGATTGCATTGTGAAGTCACCAGAGTGCTCAAACTGCGAGCAGCGAGCATAGCACAGTGCTAATAGTGAACGTCTCAGCGAGACATATATATATATGTCACAGATTAAGTAATAGTCCGGGTAAGAATGAAGCAGTCCAACGACAAGGAATACAGAACGGTGCTATTGTTTCAATCGTCCACGCTTAAACATCAATCTTCAGAAGCCCCATTACCAGGAGCGTACCTATGTGATGGGTAGCGCCCACAGCACAGTAGACGATGTAGCTATTGCTGGCTTTCACGTGACGTCATGGCCGCCATGTTGGTGTACCTTTAACAATAGATTCCTCGTTAGCTTCTTTTGTTAGGTACACCAACATGGCCGCCATGCCCTTTGTCATTGGAATCTCTGGGGATTGAGTGAAAGCCAGCAATATATAGTCGCGGAGTTCTGGTATGTGATTACGTTGTCTTTTGTTCTCTTGCGCTTTAGTATTTTTAGCAGTTTGAACCGTGTTAATTACAATTTTTCAGTGCATCCTGATTGGTTAAAAGTGACGGCCTTTTGTTTCTTCTCGCGGGAAACACAAAGCTAAAAATAGCTACATTTGTTCTGCTGTTTGGCAGACCTAATCTGGGAGATGCACGCTCCTGGTAATGACCTAATATGGAGATGCACGCTCCTGGTAATGACCTAATATGGAGATGCACGCTCCTGGTAATGACCTAATATGGAGATGCATGCTCCTGGTAATGGCTCCTGCAATCTTTCAAAACTTGTATACATGTAGGAGATATGGCTGCTCCTGGTTCACACCAAAGGAAAGTAATTTTAAATCAGTTTCAGTGGATTTGATTTCAGAAATTTATCATTGAAGTGTTGATGAGTTGTCTGAAAAACAGAAAATTCTGCCGTGGGGAAAGAAAATGGCATCTAAACATTAGAAAATTTTGCCTAGTTTTTACACGGATTGTTTCTTGTAAGACTTAAAAGTCAGACTATATATTTAAAGGGGAAGTGTAAAACGCATCCCTCTCATAATTATTATTTTCTTGATAGCCCAAAATAACATATTATAACTGTAGTGTACAATAGCGATACTTTGTGTTGATAAACATTACTTTTGTTATGCTAATGTACCAACCATGGTTTCAAAAGGCCGCTTTGTGTCCGGAACCAATGGATCTCTGGTTGGCACCGATTAAAGTGCCCCAAAACCCTTTTGCAATTTTTATATATATGAAACTTTGAAAGGTTTTGAGTACTTCTGCGAATAAATTTTTGGCTTACAGAGAATACACTATGTTCTAGGCTTGTTTGAAATGGTGAAAATGTGACCTCTCCTGACCCATTACCGTGTAAGAAAAAGCCTGGGTCGATTCCCTATCTTACGTCACCTCATTAATGCATTATTGTCCATGACGCCTTTCTATTACAACAGCATCGATATATAGAGAATATACACAGTCTGTGAGATTTTAGTAAAGAAAACAGCTATTTTAGACAAAATGCTAAATATTTATTCAAGTTATTGCAAAGTCGAATGAATTGGATGACGTAAGATAGGGAATCGACCCATTACGAGGTCATGGGTCAGGAGAGGTCACATTTTCACCATTTCAAACAAGCATAGAACATAGTGTATTCTCTGTAAGCCACAAATTTCTTCGCAGAAGTATTCAAAGCCTTTCAAAGTTTCATATATATCAATATTGCAAAAGGGTTTAGGGGCACTTTAATGACTGGATGACGTGGCAGTAAGTATCGCTATAGTCTAGTCCTCGCAGTTTCATTGAACTTATTTCTTGTCTTGTCTTATTCAGCAGATGTCAACTTCACTAATTGCTTTCTCCACTAGAAGTTTTTACAATTTTTTACAATTACTTACAAGCGCATCTCCATTTGATGTGTTACTGAAGTATTTGTCTGCTGTTATATTTCTTGTTAGTCATTCCACTGTTTAAGACTAAGAATGTTTCTAAGTTTTTCACCGGAATATTGTTGTGATTCTTCATTCGCAAAAAGTAGATTCTGTCAAGTAATTCTGCCAAATAGTGCTAGAAACATAAGAACAATCTACTGGGTATTTGTTTATTCGTTAAAGTTTCCTCAATTGTGGAACGTTGTAATTGCCATACATCTGACAGTTGTTCTTCTAATGTAGTCTCTAACATTCATGAACTATTTCGGATTGAAGGCGTATTTAAATATGAAGTTCACAGTAATTTTTATAATTATTATATCTTGACCGTGCAAGTCTATGGGACTTTACTTTCTTCTGAAAGACGTTGACTATGAACAAAGTGTCGTTTACGGTAGCTGTTTTCATCATTTTCTCGATGATTATTGTCGTTCACTGGTTTTACCTCGATATGTTGAACTACATACCTTGTCTTCATGACTGGTCACATCTAAATGTTACATGTTATGAATTCGTTTTAATCACGCAGCGGCCTGTCGGGTCCTAGGAGAATAAAAATATTTGTTTTCCTACTTTACTTATACTACCTACGAAACTATTCAGAACGAGGCTAGACGTGGCAAAATGGCCGGCGCGTGGTAAGAGCCGAATTTTGAGAATCGAGAATAAATTGAGGAATAAACTATTTTACAAGCGTGTTGGAGTTTTGCTTGATGTACATTGTCTTCAGTGTGTGCGTAATCTTGTTTAGTATATTGGTGTATCTATTTAAAAAAAAAAACGTCGCGGACAGGAGGAGGCCGGCCGAAATGGGTTGTGGTTATAGCTGTGCGGAACGGATAGACCGCTGTAATTTTAATTGATTCGAAGTTCCGGTATAAAAAGGCAGGCCATTTACCCTTCAGTTGTCACTCAGTCTTTGTAGAGTACACATCTCTGTGCTGCTCCGCTTGAGTGCTAACTACTGATACTTATCGCGCGAAATTCAAATCAAATAAAAATGTTAAACTTCAGAGTAAAGGCTACAGAGTTCGTAAACAGTCTTAAAATACCCGCTAAACTCTTTAATAAACCACTATCTTACCTCTGTTCACGTTTTGATGGCTTGTTTGATTTTAAACCATCAACATTTCACTGTTCTGTAATTTAAATTTCGAATTTGCCATGCGTAAAAAGAGAGCGCTTGCTCTTTTATACCGGAACTTGTTTAAAGCTTTTGACCCCAAAAACAAACGACGGATTGACCGATTTAGCTTGTACATTTGCTGTTCCAATTCAGGTCACCTGACTTTTGCCTTGAGTAATGTTTTCTTGTTTTTCTGTATCCAAAGAGGAAATGGGTACATTTCTATACTTGGAAAACTAAATACTGAATCCTCTGGAGAGCTGTCACCTGATCTGAATTGGGACAACATCAACAATACTTTCAGCTATAATCGTTTTTGAAATACAAGCAACAGTCCATTTTGACGATGTTGTGCACACATTGAAAACAAGCATCTGGCCCGCCAAAAACCAGAATGTGGCCCGCCAAAACTCAATGTTGCATGACAATCTTTTGTTTTCTTGATTGCTTGTATATTGCTTAGACCTCACCGCAAACTTTATCTCCGCTTCATCGTTTAACATGCCTATTTACATATTAGGAGACCTTAACTGCAACCTATTGAACAGCGAAGGTCAAGACTCAAGAGCCCTCATTAATTTCTGCCGCTCCTACAATTTGATACACGGCTGATAAAGACACCAACTCGAGTTACGGAGTCCTCCAAGTCCCTCTTGGATGTCATTCTTGCATCCGATGTAAAACAAGTCGAAAAGGCTATCGTCAAACAAAGCTCGGTCAGTGATCATGACTTAGTTTATGTTACGCTGCGGCTAAAGAAAGCACGCTCCAAGCCAATCTTTGTCACTACTAGGAGTTTTAAACATTACAAGCCTGATGCATTCTACAACGACATATCTGAAGCACCGTGGTCTGTAGTAGATTCTTTCTGCGATGTCGAGGATAAATTGTATGCATTTAATTATCTATTCAATGACATACTTGATCAACACGCACCTGTTAAAACTTTCAAAGTCCGCGGGAGACCAAACCCATGCGTAACCGACAATATTCGCGGAGTAATGAAAACTAGGGATCATTGGAGAAAGGTGGCTAAGATAACTAACGATCCAATGGCGTGGTCTGCTTACAAGAACTTTAAGCGCGAGGTGAAACGGGAAATCAGAATTGCAGAGCGAGAATTTGTTAACGATCAGATCAAGAGAAATGACACCAACAGCATTTGGAAGGCAATTCGCCTTTGCATCCCTAACAAGTCGACTTCTCAGAGAACTTTTAGCAAAGACGACAAAACTGTTGCGGATGAATTTAATCAATTCTTCGTCTCTGTTGGTCAAAATACTGTCGATAAGATCAAATCCCTGGCTAGTAAATGTAATTTTGAACTTAACGAAACACCTTTCACTCCAAGATGCTACCCAATGGATGAGCAATTTACCTTCAGTGTCGTACAAAGTAAACACATCAAAGACATAATAACATCAATGTCTTCCAACAAAGCTCCTGGGATTGACAAAATTCCAATCCGTGTTATTAAAGACAGCCTCCCTCCCATTCTTCCTACAATTACGTCCATTGTCAACGCCTGCTTTGTCTCTTCCACGTTCCCTACTGTCTGGAAAATAGCGGAAGTTATAACCAATCCCTAAAGACGGCGACCATGAACAAGCAAACAACAACAGACCTATCTCGTTACTACCGGTTCTATCGAAGGTTTGTGAAAGGGTCGCCCATAACCAATTCACGTCATATCTACTCGCAAAGGGAACTGAGGCTAACAAAGAACCAAAGCGGAAATAAGAAATGGCATTCGACCGAGACATCTGTGATCCAAACAACTGACGCGATCCTTAACGCCATTGATCAAAAGAAATTAACTGCTGTCGTGTTTCTTGATATGAGCAAGGCCTTCGATAGCATCAATCACGAGATACTCATATCGAAATTGCAAGATGTCGGTGTGTCTGGCTCTAGCCTCCAGTGGTTCCTCAGTTACATCTCTGACAGACAACAAGTGGTACGGATCCACTCAGCAGTGTCTGACCCCCTTCCTGTGGTCAGCGGTGTGCCCCAGGGAAGCATCCTTGGTCCGCTTCTCTTCAGTATATACGTTAACGATCTTCCTTCAGTACCACAGAAATGCAGTTCTCAGTGCTATGTAGACGATACAAAGCTCCACGTTTCCTTCCACCTACAAAACAAGCTAACTACTATTGCTGACATGAATCAAGACCTACTTAATATACGTAACTGGTGTTTCGACAATTTCCTGCTTCTTAACCCAGACAAGACAAAGCTTATGGTGTTTGGTAGCAGACAGATGGTGACTAAACTACAAGACTTCAGTTTAGAACTACTAGGAAAAGACCTTGTACCGGACCAAGTGGCCAAGGACCTGGGTGTTATACTTGACCCTCACCTATCATATGATGAACACATGATTAAAACCGTATCTTCGTGCATGTCTCGTCTGGGACAAATAAATCGTGCTAAACATGCATTCGACAGACAAACGTTGCTAACAGTCATTAATGCCTTAGTTTTTAGCAAATTATTTTATTGCTCAAATGTGTGGGCAAATGCCACTAACTCTAATATTAATAAACTGCAGGCTGTACAGAACTTTGCATGCCGCATCGTTAGTGGTGCACGGAAATTCGACCATGTAACACCAATTTTAAAGGAACTACACTGGCTGCCAGCTTCAATCCAGCTCCATTATCGTAGTGCCATAATGGCTTTTAAGTGCATGACTGACTGTGTCCCTGATTACCTTTCTTCTCAATTTATTAAGCGTAAAGAAATCAGTAATCGCAATACCAGAAGCTCCCAAAAACTGAATATTCCTCTATTTAAAACTGCTAGTGGTCAGCGAACCTTCTACTACAGAACCGTCAGTATCTGGAACTCACTAGATCCGACCTTGAAACTTTGCCGAACTATTAGTATTTTTAGGCGTTCTTTAAGACATAAATTACTACAGAATTTTATTAATTAATATTTTCCATATACATTAGTCCTTTACTATGCGTATATAATCATTGCATATAGTTTATATAGATATAAAATTAATTAATTATATATTTAATTGTAATTATCTCTGAAAAGCCCCACGGGGGAGTGGATAATAAAAGTATGTATATGTATGTATTGTTCTCAATGCGCGCGCAACATCGTCAAAATGGCCTATAAGTGAATAGCTACTCAAACTGAATTTCCGGCCTGGACTGGGATGCAGGTTGGTGCAATGGTAAAACTTTTCTCTCACCGCTGCGGTCCCGGGTTCGATTCCCGGCTCGGGCACCATATGTGAGTTAGGTTTAATTTGTTGTTGATTCCTTATCTGCATTCGAGGGTTTTTCTCGGGTTCTCCGGTTTTCCTCCTTAAGTTGAGGAGGCACTGGGAACGATAATGGCTTTGCTATCGAACCAGTATTCGACACAAGGTTGAGAGCTGCGAGTGAGAACATCCCAAAAAATCAACCGTGTACCTGTTTTAACCTACCACCGAGGCTCTAGTCGCTCCATAGCTGGCAAACCAACAACACGGCCATTGCCGGGAACGCCATACGTGAGTAACTGTGTGAATTTCATTCACAAACAGCGAACTAAAGTTTTTCCCGCGCAGGACCAACAAAATGGCGATCCTGACGAGGGAAGAACTCCCGGCTCAAAGTCATGCGAGCAAAAGCCCACCGGCCAAAACAGCCGCGGAAACGGCGATATAGCTCGTCAACTTCAGGTTCGGATTATCAACATCTTGAAAAATATGCACAACCTGAAACTTGTTACTAAGACTTAACCGTCGCGCGCGGCTAAATGGCTACAAAAGGAAAGCCGACCTTAGAATGGCAAACATGTAGCAGACAACATGTGCTGTCATCACCACCGGTAACAAACTCTTACCTTTAACGGAGGAGAAAATAGCGAGGAATAAGGACATGTTGGTAAACTGCATAGATGCGGCGCACTTGTGGGACACGTGGTTTCCGAATTAATCACACCTAAGCACAGGCAGCCCAAGCTCTGTATTTGCACTGTGTGACAACTTTTGTTTATATATCAAGCCATTATTTCACTTAATTCTCAGATAAAGAAAATAAACTTACCTTAAGAGTTTGGCGTTGTCCTGTTGTTTCTCTGGGGTCTAGAAATGGCGGTTATGAGGCATTTATCTCACTTTGGGTTTGTCTCTCTTCTCTCTGTCTAAAAGAAAGGAAACTTTCTAGTGGGGACCACAAAACGGAATTTTGCGTAACAGTAGAGGGTATCGCCAAAAGCAGTGTCAAAACGAACAAGCTCACACCAAACTACAATGACGTCGATTCCCACTGCCACAGGGAGCCCACGCACGGCTGGGCTGTCTGTGCCTGGTGTACTAAACGAGAGGAAAGTGACAACATAACTACAAGATATGACTCACCAAGAACTCGATAACTTAATTTAATACGCCTGTTTTATGCTGAAGCCAGAACAGTGAATGGCAAAGAATACAATAGGGTTTCTCTGGTTTCATGTAGAAATTCGTTTAAGAGGTTCCTGAATGAAAAACGGGCGATAAAACTTGCGAAGAACCCAGAATTTCGGAAGAGTAGATCATGCGGCCATGCCAACGAAGAGAGCCTCTAAAGCGCAACACGGCCATCATGAAGCGAAGCCGAATGGGCTATTTAACTCGTAGCCCATGAGGGCAAGAGGTAAAATTGTTTTAGTATAAACTAACTAGTCAGACAGTAGAAAATAATAGAAAGAAACACATTGAAGTTGAAAAACATGTTATTATTTCTTGAAAATGCGTGCGTTTTTTCTCTACCATGGGCTATCACAAATAGACCTATAGTAGGGTAGCCAATCAGAATGCAGCATTTGTAATAGTCCACTAGTTGGTTTATACTAAAACAAAATAATGCACTTTCGAGGTTTTGAAAGGCTGCTGAATGCACTGCGTACGGCCGCTGCTCACCCTCGGAAATTGTGAGAGAGCGTCTGTGAAATACGTTCGTTAATCGTGTTCCAGGTCACGTGGATCTTCCCAGAAAACTGGGAACCGAATATTTAACAGTTATCCTGCAAGATCGCGCGGAATATCGCCAGATAATCAGCCGACGAGGGCCGATATGTCCGAGTTGGCTGAAATCAGGCGATATTCCGCAAGATCGAGCAGGATAATTGTTTTATCATTCAACACATCGATAACAAAACGCAGTCTTTACCAAAATACTCGCAAAGAGTACATCTTTATTTCATAAAACGATTTTGGCGGGAATCTAGTGGCGCGCGGCTCAAGATTTTCAAGACCTCGAGCGTGCATTGTATAAGCAATATACCACACATTTCAATGTGTTTACTGGCAAAATAAAGCACGCGGAATGTTGGGAGAACACAAGAAATGCTTGAAAATCACAAGTCGAAGGCGCGTTTTCAAGCATTTCAAGTGTTCTCCCAACATCCCAAGTGCTTTATTTCGCCAGTAAACCTCTAAACACATTGAAATGTGTGGTCTATTGCTTTTATGATATAACTACGTCACAACGCAAGCAGGCATGCCGATTTCTATGTGTTTACCGGCACAATAGACCATATAGTATGAGTTATAAAGTCAGTTGGTGTGAATTTAACGGTAGTTGCCAACCTCCTATATCTAGACTCTAAAAACGAAGTTTGTCTCCAGATATTATGGAATAATAATTTCATTAAAATAAACAAAAATACAATTTATTTACAAGCATGGCATAGAGCTGGGTTAACATACATTAAATATCTTCTGGATGAGAATGGACTTATTCTTAGTTACAGTAAATTTTGTGCTAAATTTTCTATAAATTGTAATTTCTTAGATTTTTATGGAATTATAGATGCAATTCCGCCAGAGTAAAAAAAACTAATAAAAGTCGATGTGAAGGTTAACTTTGTTAACTGCAAACAAATATATAAAGCAATTATTGCTAAAGAGTTTAGACCTCCTACCGCTGAACTGAAATTATTAATTTTTTTTCATAAAGACTTCCTGCGTAACGTTTACGTGTTACCTTATTGTTTTTCAGTTAAATATTATTATTCATAATATCTTACCTTCTAAAAGCCTGTTAAAATTAATGAAAATAAGTTCCAGTTCATTATTGTTTTTCTTGCTCTTCGGTATTCTTTTTCAATAATAGTTGTAAACTAATTTTAACTTGAGAGCCCGGTTGTTCGAAGTAATGGTAAGAGCTACCACGAAGTTAATCGCTAACCCGAGGGTAGTTACCCCTGTTTCGAACACTAAACCAGGCCCAGGGATATATCGAAGGTCAGGCAAACTGACTTTTGACTATAAATACTTTATAATGTTGTTTTCTATTCTTCGTGTGCATGTGACGTCATGGTCGCCATGTTGGATGACAATAACAAAAGATTCCTCGTTAGCTTCTCTTGTCAGTTCATCCAACATGGCGGCCACGTCTTTGTTATTTGAATCTCTGGAGATTGGGTTGCACACCACCAATAGCCAAGGTTATCAAGTAATCTAAAATCACAGCGGGTTATAATTGTTAACTCGGTAGCAACACTTCCAGTGGTCCTACGCGTATACCACTTGTTCTGTTTGAACCCAAGTCATTCTAACTCCAAAATATAATCAAGTCAGTGTATTTGTTTGGAGGCTGTCGTTATGGGCAATGCCTGCCTTGTCAAGAATCAACTTCTTGTTATCGAAACAGCTTGCGCTTCGTTTCCCTGAAACTGGAAATCATTTAAAACGTGAGTAACTCAAATAGAACCAGCAACTTTTTTTAGCATCGTTCGTTCATCTTTTTATCTGCAATATTCTTAGAAAATATATCTACACGTGATTTAAAATTGGTAGGTACAAAAAAAAACATTTTAATTCTGCTAAAAATACTTTTTCGATAGTGCTGGTAGAGTTTAGTGGTCCGTGGTATATGTCAAAGCGTTGTGAGATTTAAAATATTTTCGCCTACACTGGAAAAAGTATACCCCTTCCATCGGATGGAAATGAAGTTTCCAACCAAATTTCAAGGAAATTACAACTTACAACTATTTTCCAACAAATTTCCAACAAATTTCCATCAAAAGAGGTCGGTTTTTTCAGTTGTACTTGCGTTCCGTATGATGTCAGTAAGGATTGGAAATTTGCACAATAGCTTTTCTTTATGAAGCTTCTCAGATTAATTAGCAACAAAACTTGTAGTATCCTTTTAAAAGCATTAAGGAAAAGGAAACCATATACTTAATCGTTAAATAAATATATAATTTAGTATTTCGTTATGAAGTTTCTCAGTTGAGACTGAACAAAAATCGTAGATTTTTAAATGCATTTTAAAGCCGGAAAATAAATCATAAACTTAATCGTTCGAAGAGAGTGGGGGATGAGCCAGAAGGCATTTTTGTTATGCATTAACACAGCAAAATTGTAAAGGTTTGAAAAGATATGATAGTGAGCGTCAAAGAATATATTCATTTGAATTATTTGCATTTAAAGGCAAAAAGTTACTACTCGGAATAAATTGTTTTTAATCTGTTTTTAATAGAAACCGAACTGTGATCTTCTGGAAAAAGTATAAAAATCTTCAGTTCCCAACGGCATTAAAAACGTTCTCTCAGAGAATGAAATTAAACCTTATTTTACACTAAAAAGCAGTTTGAAAGTTGGTATATAAATAGGTTTGTAACAGTATTATCCAAGGTATCACTGATACGGCTTAACATGTTAAAGCAGAACGCTATTAATATTGTATAACGTTAGTTTAACTCTATTCCGACTAGACTAACAGGAGACATTCGTAAGAGAAACCGAATTGTGATTTTCTGGAAAAAGTATAAGCATCTTCAGTTCGTATAGCGACATTAAAAACGTTCTTGAAGAGAATGAAATTAAACTTATTTTACACTAAAAGAAGTTTGAAAGTTGGTATATAAATAGGTTTGTGAGAGTCAGTTACACAAGGTATCACTGATACAGCTTAGATTAAAACAGAACGCGCCTATTAATATTGTATAACGTTAGTTTAACTCGATTCTGACGACACTACTGACGACATTCGTAAGTGAAATAGTTTATTTTAATAGTATGATTTGTAGTGGTATTTGGCATAAATACCACGGGAAATTTCAAAATTCCTTGTAATTTCACGAGCCGCGTATAAGGAATTTTGAAATCACACGAGTGGTATTTATGCCAAATATCACGTAAGTAGTATATCATGCATGGAATTAGCCTCCTTTTTAGGGCGTACGCCCTATTTTTAGGGCGTATGCATTAATTCGGATGACGTCACAGTCTTATTGTCTTGGCCTCATGACTAAAATGCGGCGTACGCCGCATTTTGGGTATGTCTATTCATTGAATTAATTAAGGAATATTGCGGCGTATGTATAAATTAAAGTTGCGCTCTCATTGAAGTGGTGGGCTCATGAATAAAATGCGGCGTACTTGGTCAATAAAATTATTATTTCTGTGAATGAGGTCATCGATCTATTCGGGCATGTTTATTTAGGGTTGTCTGTAAAACCAGGAGCGATCGGCCCTGAATAAATTCAAGAAATTGAGTAGCAACAAGATCGATCGACTCTACACCTATTCGAAATTGAGAAGTGAACAAGATGGACTCTACCAAATTGGACTGTGATATCACAGAGGCCATTGGAAAGCTACTCGAGATCGCAGCAGTTGACTTTGAGGTAAATATTTTTGGATTGTATTTAGACCACAACCTTATTGTTTGTGTGCAGGTTTTGAGAATGTTTTTATCTTTATAGACCATGCCGGAAATTCCCGCCGAAATGTTTAAGCCCTGGACTGATCGACTGGGAAACGGAGTTGGAAACGGAGGTAAGTGCTATAATCCAAGTTGTCCAAGATTGAAGCTATAAATTTATTTGAATTCTTTTCTATCCATTCAGAATCATTTGGTTGAACTCCAGGATATTCCACGCGAGATATTCGAGCCCTTGACTGATTTTGACTCGGTAAGTTATTCGATGGTCTAGTTCTGTTCATACACCGCATTATTTTTACCACGTTCTCTGTATTTTTTTTCTTAGGAGGTCACCCCAGAAGCCCAACAGACCGGAGTGGGTATGAAGCGACCTGTCGAGGACAACGTTCCCCCAGCTAAAAAAGCGAAGCACGAGTGCGATGTTTGTGGCAAACTCTTTTCACGAGGATGTGATCTGACGCGGCATAAACAGACACACAACGGCGAAAGGAAGCATGAGTGTGCTCATTGTGACAAGAAATTTGGACGGAAGTCTGAACTTAAACGACATGAGAAAAATGTCCACGAAAACCATGTTGCCCAGCGCGTCGCTCATGGAAAGATTACCTATCTGAACTTTACAAGTTACCCTGGACCACAGTTCTTCTTCTAAATATTCAGTTCAGTAACAACGGATCTTCTATCATTTATCAAGTGCTTGAAGTAGTGAGACGTGAAATACATCCACTGAATGACATTGAACAACACGGCTTTGCCTCAATATATTCTGTGTCTGTTCCAGAACAATTTTTTAGAAAAGATGAAGAGTTTATGGAGATTGATTGACTTTGTAATTACTTTAAATTTTAAATCAATAAAGTTCACTTGTGTTTGGTTGAGTCTTTGTTATGAACAACAATACACTATTGTTTCAGTAATCTACTCTATATTAACCCAACGATATTTTAATATCATTCACAAATTTTGAACGTTGAGAAGTAAGCATGGGTTTGTTGTGCTCTAAATTAAAAACCGTGTACTTTCGAGTGTTTAGGTTTTTAGCAGGACAAATTGATTTTAAAAGGCTGTCGATAAATTTAACAGGATTGCTTCAGGTTCTCGCCTGTCTAATTTAATTCTTATTTATCATGAAACGAGTACCGACACAAACATGGGAAGACTATTAGCCTTTATTCGATTTGCCTAAGAGCTGGGACTGTCGGAGGAGGAGTGGGGAGAACTGTATCAGTTTCTATCCCGATAAATAGTCAAGCAGGGTCTCATAAACAACTCGGCATAAACAGACACACAACGGCATCAAGAAAATGGCTGAGGTGACATGGCCAGATGTTTCGGCATGCATAAAGTTCTGTGTGCATTTATGCGTAAAAGATTCACGTGAGTGGTGGTACGTAGATTGCAAATCTCTGAGCAAGTCAATGACATATAAAGAATTAACTGAAGACATTTTTCATGATGGCTTGTTAAAGCATGTACTTCTTCAAGTGACGCAATGGTGGCCACCTGCTAATCAAGAAGAATCAATTAAAATGGCTCACTTTGTGTAGGATGAACTTAACAAGTTTGAAGCTTCTCTCTTGGATGACATTCATGGTTCCAAGTATCACGAACAAGAAAGCGCTCTTCGTCCTTTCTTTGAAGCTTGTTCCAACTGTAAAAGTCAATTTGAATGGGAGTTTGCTTTTGAGTGCAACATACACAAGGTGGATAATGATAAATATGATCCTTTAGATAAAACTGATGATCCTTTAGAATGTTCTGATTGCACTTTCAATACTGAACTGGAAAACTCGAATATGTCCTAACTGCCTTCACAGTTTTGTGAAAGAACGAGAAGAATCAAAACGCTGCTTCTTTACCTGAACTTATAACTATCCAAGCTTTCTTAACGTACATTTTGGAAACCACTGATTGCTCTATATGTAAAAAAGATTAGGATAATTAGTTCTCATCCACTTAGTGAATTGTTACCTCGCATCAAGGACCCAACTTTAAGAATACGGAGACAAGAACGCTTATGGCCAAGGATAAATACAGAACGTTTTAAAAATAGTTTTATAAATAGGTGTATATTTAAGTATAATTTAGCTTTTTTTAAATATTGTATAATTAATTACTAACAAATGTTAAATAAAGCAACAACATTAGACTTCATCCGTGTGTTGTGTATTTCTTTCTTTGAGTGGGAAAAAAGTAACAATACTCGCGATCTCTGAAACCACTTTGTAGCATCAACAAGATCAATCACTCATGGTAGGCGCTAAACTGTTTTTTTTTTATAATTTCAATTCTGCTTTACAGTCAGGTCAAGGGATCACAGCAGACTTATCTGTTTTGTTTCGCTCATGATCTCTTCCAGGTTTAGCCGCCATCTTTAATTTCCTTTATTACAATGCGACCTTCCGCTGACCCTAAATAATGTTGGCGCTCTCGCTTACGAGGGCTGAACGAGTTCCGAAGAGGCACGTAGTGCCGAGCGAGCCCCGAAGGGGATAGAAAAGGCGGGGAGTGAAACCGTTAAAATTCTGTAGCTTGATGCTCGTAGCATATTGCTAGGCACAGGAGCCGTTGCTAGGCACGGATCGGCTGTAAACACAACACAAACTAGAGGGGAAGGTGCGAGTACCTAAACCAAGTAATTGCATACGGATGAAGAAGCTATTGCTAGGCACCGATTTGAACAAAGTACTGTGAACACAATACAAACTAGAAGGGGGGTGGGAGAATTACATACGGATGAAGAAGCTATTAAATTAAATTGAGGTGTGCGATTAATCAAAAGTCTGTCGTGAATTTTTTCGTGTCGAAAATCGTATGTTTAAGCCAAAATTTCCCGCCGGAAGTTTAGATGTTTCAGAGAGTTTTTATTTGGTAAAAACCATGCAGAAATCAATTTTCTCGCCTTTGTGTGCGAAGGCACTTGAAAATGGCGGCCCTTCTTGTCCAACCAGCGCTGTATGGACTGGGCCTTAGGTTGCCTAAAAAGCAGATTATTTACGACTAGGATATCAAGCGATTCAGGATAGCTACGTTTCGGGACAGAAACTGCGAAGTTGTATTTTATTTTTGAGGCAAATTTAATAATATACTGAAGGTTGTGTTTATTGCTATGCCAGTGTTTTCAAAATCACAGAACGACTGCATTATAATTGAAAACTTCTGAAGTATTAGAACCTATTAAAAATATCCGGTCAGCTGAATTCAAAGGATTTTCCCCGTTTGTAGGTTGTTCCTCGTTTGTTCCTGTTAATAACTGCCATAAGTGTTAACGGTTCTTCAAATACGTTGAGAGAAAAACATTTTCCCAGCGATTTTGACTTTGAAATCACCAAGGCAGTCGGTCTGCGGTTTTCAAATCCTGCCTACATTCTTGTTACTGCCGAAATCGTTTCCTAGGAAACTGCTACGAGCATCAGAAGACACACACCGAGTTTTTGTTTCCAATTGGTTCATATACGTCACGTGCACCACAGCTTCGGAACTCGTTCGGCCCTCGTGAGCATGAGCGCCAACATTATTTAGGGTCAGCGGAAAGTCGCATTGGAATAAAGGAATTTCAAGATGGTGGCTAAACGAGTGAAATAAAACAGGTAAGTCTGCCGTGCTCCCTTGGTCGGGTCTCGGAGTTTCGATTTTTTTTTACTTTGCCCGTCTCGGAGTCTAAGATTTTTTTGGAGAGGGTCCCGAAGTCACGGAGGAGTCGCGCCTTTTCACTCTTTTTATTAGCTTTTATTGGAGTTACGGTTTCTTTGGCGGTCTCTGCATGTGTTTTATGAGGTACGCGAACGACAGCTAATTGGTTGAATGGAGAATTCCCCACCTGGCGTGATAAGGTACTGGGTGTTTCGTCATAATAACTACAATAATAACAGTCTCGGGACCGACGAGCTCAGGCTCGGATTTTGAAATCTCAAAGTCTTGGGCTCGGATTTTGAAAGCGTAAGTCTCGGCGTCTGGCAAAGTCTCGGATTTACCATTCGAAACCCCTACAGATGTCGCTTGAATTTAGAGTGGATCGAACGTTTTCGAGTTTGTGTGACCAATTAAATCACTGAACTGCTGACACTATTCAATCAACACACACATACTTCAGACGCTTGCAATTTAATAATATAGATAGATAGTACATAGAAAACTACCAATATCAGAGTTCGCTCTACATTAGAGTTCCGTGGCAAGCTCGCTTTGGGCCTGTACTTAATTGTAAAACTTTAGAAAGACAAATACGTTTTGTCAAACTTGAAAATTTGGTTTTACTAGGATATGGGCGTGGCCTGTCTCCACGTGGCCGTGCTGACGACACTGCTGGTGATAGTGGATGCCCAGGATTGCGGTCCTATTCAGGGAATCTCTCGGAGAAGGCTACTGCATCAGTGTTTCGTGTCATTACGGACAGTGAGAGATTTAAGTGTTTCAGAGAATGCGGGATTGAAAAGAAATGTCAAAGCCATAATTTCCTGTACGACAAAAACATATGTGAGCTGAACAACCGAACGAAGAAAGCCAGACCAGATGACTTAGTGTACTCTCACAGCGCCTACTATATGGACCGAGGTGATCCCGGTGAGAGATTCGTTCACAAATGGCTTATCCATCTTATTACTTTTATACCAATTTATTCTTCACAATAGAGATAAGTGGTCAATTTCATAGGATATAATAACAGAACGCCATAACCAGAAGTGTCGATATCTCATACTGGATCATGGCCCATCAGTTTACGATATAATCTGTTTTTAGAAAACGATTCTCGCTAAATCGATAGCAAAGCGTGTTGCACCTAATAGCCCACTTCCGCGATATGCTTTACTTGTCACGCACAAAGGCTTCAATACGAGGCTCCGTGCTAAATTAAATTTATTCTTTTCACAGAGAAAAGAATAAATTAATTTAGTATAATTTCATCAGTGAATACTCGGTGATAGAGATTCCCGTGCTCTGATTGGTCGAGAATTACGTCATACGTCGCTATATTCACCTCCAGAGCGCCTGGAGGTGAATATAACATACAAGGCATTTACCAAAATGGCCGCTCGCATATTTACTTATGTTTCTCACGAAGAAATAAATAATATGAAAGACTGAAAAAGCTTTTCCAAAACCCACTAAAGAAGCAACTAAATAAGTATGGCTAAACTTGAAGCTTATTTTAATCCATAAGCCGTCACAAACAAAGTTTACTTACGAGTTTTGGCCGGGGTTGAGTTTATTCGGTCCTCATGAATCACAACTGAAATAACGTCTACTTAGAGCAATAAATAACACAACGAGACTTTGGAACTGTTCGACTTAAAAAGAGTGTACTTACTTGAGTTATTTTCCCCGTGGTTCTTGATAGAAAAACAACAAGTTCTAGTTTTCATTCAGGAAGCCGGTTGCTGTTATGCTCTTCTCTCGCCGCTCTCGGTGTGTTTTCAAGTTTTATCTCATACCGAAATCATTTGTCTCTTGATTTACCATTGTCTTTGATTCTGTGATGGCTATAATCCACAAAATTTGTCCTTTGAAGGCGGTTCCTTTCGATACATTTGCACTCGCCGTGGCAGATTTTCACTTTCAGTCAGCCGAGTTTGCCCACTTCCACTCATTTTCGCTGCATTTCCTCTCTTTGTAACACGGTTCGAGGTCTCAAAAGTGAGGACTGCTGCTTCAACTTGAATTCTAGTGTGCATTTGGACTGCTTTTCGGTATTTCTCTGTCTTTAGCAAATCCATTCTTGTAGTCCCTGCAAGTCTCCTGTCGAGTCGGTTTGTGCAGTGAACCGTAGCGGCACGTGATTATGCAAATGTTGTCACAAAACTATCCTGTCACGCGCGCTTGTAAAACTTATAAAAGGGTCGGAAGTCAGACTAATAATTTCTAGTTTTAATTTCTCTGATATTCACTGATGAAATTATACTAAAGCAATTATTCACTTCAGTCTCAGTGACTATTGGTGAATATTTACCTCGACTTCGTCTCGGTAAATATTCACCAATAGTCACTTCGACTTCAGTGAATAATTGTTAATTAGCACGGAGACTCGTATTGAAACCTTTGTGTGTGACAAGTAAAGCATATCGCGGAAGTGGGCTATAGCTCTGATTAGTCCAAAACATGAAAGCTTTGTTCAAATAAGAGAACTAATTTTGTGTTTATAAAATAAACATGGCTGCCATTAATTGTTTTCCCACCACGAAACTGAGTAGTTTGAGCGCCGTTCCAGAAATAGATTATACCGTAAACTGATGGGTCGCATTTCATTACTTATCGAGTCTTCTGGTAATATGGACTTCTGATATAATAGATTATACCGTAAACTGATGGGTCGCATTTCATTGCTTATCGAGTCTTCTGGTGATGGACTTCTGATATAATAGATTATACCGTAAACTGATGGGTCGCATTTCATTGCTTATCGAGTCTTCTGGTGATGGACTTCTGATATAATAGATTATACCGTAAACTGATGGGTCGCATTTCATTGCTTATCGAGTCTTCTGGTGATGGACTTCTGATATAATAGATTATACCGTAAACTGATGGGTCGCATTTCATTGCTTATCGAGTCTTCTGGTGATGGACTTCTGATATAATAGATTATACCGTAAACTGATGGGTCGCATTTCATTGCTTATCGAGTCTTCTGGTGATGGACTTCTGATATAATAGATTATACCGTAAACTGATGGGTCGCATTTCATTGCTTATCGAGTCTTCTGGTTATGGACTTCTGATATAATAGATTATACCGTAAACTGATGGGTCGCATTTCATTGCTTATCGAGTCTTCTGGTTATGTACCTCTGATTACATAATAATAATTGAAATAATCGCCACTAGCTAATGAAAATTAACCTCCTCTCGCTTCTATTTTAATAAAGTCGAAGGAAACTTTACTTTTAACCAATGTTATTAGTTTCATATGTTTAACAACAGCATAATTACTTCATTACAAATAGCTACAATTGAAATAATCGGATCTTTTAATTATAAAGCCAATAAAAAACGCGATCGCCAGGAGCGATTATTTGAGCAAATTAATTATCAACCTCATCCCCAGTGTCTTGTCGATCAGATCAAAGATGGCGGCTACTCCGAGAAAAGACCCTGGTAAACGCTGGATCACGTGATCAAATACTCCCAGATTTTGTCACGTGATTTGACGATCTAAGATGGCGGCCAAGCTAAATATGGGAATATTTCATAACGTGTACAAACCATAGGTATCCCAACCCGGAGTGAGCGAGGAGTGATTAACGGTATTTCCACGCGGCGAACGATGCAGTGAAAACAGGTCTACTAAATGGCTCGAAATAAAGAAACAGTGGAAAGGTATCACAAAGCTACCAGGATGTATCTAAGCTAGAAGAGAATCCTAAAGCCCCGTTCATTTCCGTTAGCGTGGAAACGAAGCGCTCGATAGCACATGTTCAGATTTAATGGCTTCTGCTGGCTTTCCCACTGATGAAACTTACCAGAAAACTACCTAGTAATACACTTCATCTATTGCTCTACCTACACAACGTGTTTCAAGGCTATTTAAAATCATTTTATTTATAAAATTTGAGCAATCGAATCTATATGCAAGTTCATCTCTGGACTCAGTCCGTTGGGCCAATAAAAAGCATTGTAAGAACAATCCTTGCGTCATATTCGAAGAGCCAATCAGAATACGTAACAGTTCAGCGTTTACCAGCCAGTCTTCTCTTGGAGTAGCCGCCATCTTGAATCTGACCGAGAAGACCCTGGGGACGAGGTTGATTAATTAACTGTAGCTATTATTCTCTTACACATGACGTCATCGCCGCCCTCTTGGTTGACGTAAACAAAAGATTCCTCGTTAGCTTCTCTTGTTAGTTCAACCAACATAGCCGCCATCTTGGTTCCTAAGTTAAAGATTTCTCGTTGGCTCATCGAACATGGCCGCCATTTTGGTTGACAAATTATTCCTCGTTCGTTTGTCTTTCTCATTAGAATCTTTGGGGACTGATTGAAAGCCAAGAATTTATAGAAATTCAGAATTTTTTCTCTTCTGTTTGTATTTATCATCTCAGTCTGATGTGATGTTTTTTTAAAAATGGATAAAAAATAATGTCATTTAGGGGTTGATGTATTACAAAATCATGTAACTTGTGACTTTTTCTTTTCATGAAATCCGTAGTCCCGTTGGGGTCCATTCCTGAACTTCCTGGTAATACATGTAAGGAGATTAGGTTGAGTACCCCTGGCTCTAAAACCGGTCGATACTGGATTGACCCAGAGAACTCTAACAAGCCGTTATACATTGTCTGTGATATGATACTGGAAGGTGAGCCAACAATATTACACATTGTGTGTTTAGAGGAGTGAATAGGCGATTGATGGTTAACCAGATCAGGAACCAACACCATGCAATCTGACATATACGTGAAAGGTTATGCTGTCGTGAAGGGTGCGTTCAGAACTGGAATATATTAATTCATTGGGTGGTCAGGACCAATCTTTGGCATTCTCGAAGAAAGAGTACCGGTAGTTTGTAGGCACTACCATTATTATTGTTTTGTTTGAGTGAAAAATGACGAATTTTTGAAATATGGAGTTTTGAAAAATGAGTCTTCTATTACACATAAAGAAATAATAAAATTATTCCATTGATTTTGCCAATTAGATGTTGATGAATGCGCATCAGAAACTCACCAATGTCCCGTAAACTCCACCTGTACTAACAGCAAGGGATCGTATAGCTGTTCCTGTCCTTTGGAATATAAGTGGAGTGGCACCAGCTGTACAGGTAAGATATATGATATGTTATGTTCAAATAAAAATGTAAAACAGTAATGTGATTTATTAATCACCAAGGTTTGAACCCGCGACCTAGCTAAGACCAGCTAACCCGGAGGCGGTTAGCTTACTGATGGATGAATAGGTCCGGTCTTGTACTCATCTTAGCTCAGGTAGACTCTGTGCTATCGAGATGTTCTCGGCGGTCATCGGGACACCATGCAATAACCGAGCCTAACTCTTGGATTAACCTCGTGCTGGACATCAGACAGTATCGGAATACCGAAGATCTCAGATCAAGACAATCTCCACGAGCGTACTTTTGCACTTCCTCGATAGCAATATAATTGTTATAAAGACCATCTTGGAGATTCCGAATGGTTTCACCCTGGTTTCACCCTGGTTTCACCCTGGTTTCACCCTGGTTTCATCGTGTATGTAATCCATCAATGGACCTTTTGCAGGTCGTTGTACTGGAGAGCAAACGAAGCCAATCACGAGAGCAAGTAAAAATGCAATGAGCCAATCACAATTAGCTGGGAAAGGCGTTGCCATGGATACTGGAGGAACGAGCTATCTTTTATAGAAATGCTCTTTTAGAAAGATCGACAATCGTTTGGAAAATAGCATTTACAAACAGGTTTAGCTAATAACACTACATTTCTTACCTATAGCTATTCCTTTCAAACATTCTTGTTGTGAACATGAAAGGTTTGTATTCGTTTTATTTATTTTAAGTCCACGGGCTCACAGTAATTGGCGCAAGCTGTTGTGGTGTCCCCGCTTTCATGTTACTTTCGTGTTAATAATATGTTTATTAGTTAGTCTCAATTGTGTTATTTAATTTTGTTATTTATAAAAGGCGAAGCAGAATAAATAAATAAGTAAGCAAGTAAGTAAATAAGCAAATCAGCAAATAAGTAAATCTTAATTCATATATTTAAATACACTTTAGAAAGAACTGGACACAAAGTCAAAGATTTAGAGAAAACATTGTGTATTGTCAATCAAAAATATGGCTAGCTCAAAATGGATACCAATATTATTCGAAAGATCAGGCCAACACTAGTAACTTGTGTAAGTTTCATCCCCATATCTTAAACATGATCATGAAAGCCAGGGGGAAAAGGAAATTTCAAAATTTAACACAATTTATGAGGCTGGAGGGCAACTATTCCTCGTATTCTACATCGTAAATTCCAAAAATATCCGCTGACACACCAAAATCTGCGCTGCGGTGTCGGATACTAAAACTCGCAATCTGTCGATAGTCAAGATTCTTTTTTAATTACGAAACGCAACACGAGAAAAACAACTTTGAAAATCACTTCTCCATACCTTTAAGATTAAAACTAGATATATTTTAGGGTACAGATCGCCTTTAATGATCTATAACAGCGAAACAAAAACAATCGTCTATCGTCTTGTTTTGAAGATTTTCGCATTTTTAAAAAACAATGTATCCCCTAATTATGTCTCCGAAAATATTATGTATTAATTACTATTCAGTTTTGTGTTAACTTTTCTTCAATATATCGTCCAAATCGATAATTGGCCAAAACTTCCCGCTGAAATGTGCGAATCTTTATGATGCCAATTCAGCTGTCACAATACCCGCGAGTCAACTTACGTGCAAAGTTGCTGCCTTTGTGAAACATTATCGGTATCAAACTGCAAATGGTTGGACTTCCACGCGCTGTCGGATAAATTAGTTGAATTAGGGACGGACCATTGTGTAAGTTTCATCCCCATATCTTAAACATGATCATGAAAGCCAGGGGGAAAAGGAAATTTCAAAATTTAACACAATTTATGAGGCTGGAGGGCAACTATTCCTCGTATTCTACATCGTAAATTCCAAAAATATCCGCTGACACACCAAAATCTGCGCTGCGGTGTCGGATACTAAAACTCGCAATCTGTCGATAGTCAAGATTCTTTTTTAATTACGAAACGCAACACGAGAAAAACAACTTTGAAAATCACTTCTCCATACCTTTAAGATTAAAACTAGATATATTTTAGGGTACAGATCGCCTTTAATGATCTATAACAGCGAAACAAAAACAATCGTCTATCGTCTTGTTTTGAAGATTTTCGCATTTTTAAAAAACAATGTATCCCCTAATTATGTCTCCGAAAATATTATGTATTAATTACTATTCAGGTTTGCGCAAATCCCAAAAAAATATCGAGCAAGCTCTTCTATCGGAAAAAAAATATCGAGCAACACAATAATCAAGAAAAAAAATTTCGAGCAAGCACTAGCTGGTCTCATACGCATTTACAAATTAAATTAATAAAGGCAAAGAAATAAACCAGGGAAGAAGACTGGTTTGTTGTTATACAGATCTGAAGATCACACAGACTGGTTACCAGGAATCAGTCAACATATGTAAATTATCCAAGATGGCCGTAATCAGAACAGCAGATAAACTGATGGGACGATCGATCGCAAAAAGTCACATGCACTCATAAATCGAAACTTACCCTGTATTAACTGACTGTATATATTTCGGAAAGAAGTTATCTGGTAAACGATGAGTTCTCACTGGCCTAGTGGATATAGGGTTATAGGATCATGTGTACTGTACGCAATGTTGGCCGACGTATCGGTCGATGGTTGGCCGACATATTGGCCGACTGTCGACCGACCCGCGGGCGACTGCTGGTAGCGGATCGGTCAAGGGGTGGCCGACATGTCGGTCTTGTGTCGGCCGACACGTCGGTCGATTTCCCGGCCCCTCCTGCTGTGTATGTGTCGGCCGATAGTGGATCGGTGGTATATCGGTAAGGTGTCGGTTATATGTCCGTGGGGTATCGGTGAGATGTTAAGTTATAATTAAACTATTCTGCATACTGTGTTCACTCAAATAAACAGTGACTCTTTTGGATTTTTTTTACCTGGAAGGTTTACTGTATTGAATATAATTCAGTCTAAGTGTAGTAATATTCCTTTCTGTTGCGGTATAAAATGTTCCTTTATACAATTAAATATCTCATAGTGACTGACGAAATTACTTCAAATGCAACGTTTAATATCTTAATTTGTGTTTTGTTAGTGTCTTTTATACATCCGCTCGCGCAAGATCGATTGCGTATATAAATCGCTAAGTCCTGTATACTGGATCCTATACTTGCTATACTCCTTCGCTACTGTCTGGATGATGTCCTACCCACCATTACTAGGATAATCAATCTGTCCTTTGAAAACTGCGAAATGCCATCAACCCTGAAGCAAGCTGCTTTATCACCTAAATTAAAGAAGCTCTCTCTTGACCATGAGACATTTGCTAATTTTCGTCCTGTTTCAAACCTGAAGTTCATCTCTAAGGCTGTAGAAAAAGTAGTTGCTGTACAACTGAACAACTACTTAAAAGAAAATAATCTCCATGAAGTCTTACAATCAGCATATAAACAACACCACAGCTGTGAAACCGCATTAGTACGAGTCCAAAATGATATTATTAAGGCAATAGATGACCAAAACTGTGTAATTCTGCTCCTCCTCGACCTCTCCGCAGCATTCGATACCGTCGACCACAGTATCCTCCTACACAGGATGTCCACCAAGTTTGGCATCAAAGAGAAAGCATTAGCCTGGTTCCAGTCCTACCGTACCGACCGTAAACTGTTTGTAAACATCGATGGTATAGTCTCTTCCAATCATAATCTACATTATGGCGTGCTGTTCTAGGTCCCATCCTTTATCTCCTTTATACTGCACCGCTTGGAGATATACTACGCAAGCACAACATGCCATTCCACCTATATGCAGACGACACACAGATATACTCCACCTTCGTCTACAATAACTCTGAACAACTTGCCTCATCGAAGCGCTGTATAGAAACCTGTCTACTTGAGATTGAACAATGGATGACTTGTAATAAACTTAAACTTAACAATGATAAATCTGAACTTTTAATTTTACACTCCCGCCATCGTCCGTATGCTCTCTTACCATCTGTTGCTGTCGGTAATGACACTATATACCCCTCTAGTTATGCCAGAAACATTGGAGTAATCTTCGATGACACTATGTCTATGTCTCGCCAGGTTAACTCTATTTGTAAGTCGGCGTTTTACCAATTAAGGAATATTTCTAGAGTAAGAAAATATTTGTCTGTTAGTACTACAGAAATTCTTCTACACGCATTCGTTACTACTAAGTTAGATAACTGTAACTCCCTATTATATGGCCTACCAAAACAACTAATCCAGAAGCTACAATATGTCCAAAATGCTGCCGCTCGCATTATATCATGCACGCGTAAATACGATCATGTCACACCTACTTTAAAGGAACTGCACTGGCTACCTGTAAACGAGCGCATCACATTTAAGATTATTCTACTTACTTATAAGTCCCTTAATAACCAAGCACCTGTCTACTTAAGAAATTTATTACACATCTACAAACCTAACAGAATGCTCCGCTCGTCATCTGACACAGTTCGCTTGACTCAACCGATGCCTAGACTTAAAACCTATGGTCAACGCGCGTTTTCTATATCAGCACCTCAAATCTGGAATAGCCTACCTGTAGAAATAAGATCCAGCCCGAATGTGAACATCTTTAAATCTAAGCTCAAGTCTTATCTTTTTTGCTCTGCTTATAATCTGAACTAGTTATGAATTATTATTACCCATATGTACTACATTGCTACATAGTTTACTTATTACTCGTTTCGTTAGTAGATAAGAATTAATTAATTTGTTATTTATACATTATTGTAAAGCGCATAGAACAGATATGCTATATGCGCTATATAAATATATTATTATTATTATTATATCGCACCGTTTTGGTCTGGAACAGGGTACCGATTTTTTTTTATCTGAAGGGGAGATTTCGCCTTGAATCTGGAATAGAGTAGCAACAATAGGGCCATTTATACGAGAGGAAGTTAGCCGCACCGCTTAGCTAAGCAGCGAACGATTCGTATAAATGGGTCAATTTAAACTGAAGACTGACACATGTATAGGCCGAGCTATCCCAATGAATTTGTCGATACTTAAACCCCGCGCCGGCTCCCAGTATTCGACATAAAATAACATTTGAAAATATTGGGGTCCTACGATTGGGTCGCTACAATGCAGAGGCGCATGGCTGGAAAATAAATAAAGAGCTGCTAGTTTATGCTATCTTAAGTTTACGAAGGTAAGCATTAATAGTTGTGGCCTCTACGACCTTTGAAGTACATATACGTTAGCTGAAAATATCACAGTCCGTCACCGTTACCTCGGCCGACTGTCGGCAAACTATCGATAGCTATTGAGTGTCAGTGATCAATCGGACGACTGTCGGTGCATCATCAACCATGCATGTCGGCCGACATACAGAATAGCCAAATCTCGGCCGAGTAGCGGTCGACTCTCGTCCGACCCTCGGCCGCCTATCGGCTGACCGTCGGCCGACATTGCGTACAGCACACATGATCCGGGTTATAAATGTTCGCAGGTTTATACACGAGGCCCGGACACAAGGCTCTTCTGGTTTCACTTCTGCTGGTAATCTTAATGCAACAGTAACATTTTTGATAAAAAAAAAACAGATCAAGTTGAAATATTTATATGGAATATAAATCGTAATGATAGGTTTTGGGTACCAGTTTGTGTTTCATCACTTCTGCTGATAGAGGGTTGATCTCTATGTGATGATTTCTTGCTTTGACTGTCCTTTTCCCCCTTTTCTCTTAGCCCGTTTGTCAGCCACAGAATACCCATGCTTTGTTTTGGCATTTGCCATTAATTATGTGGCTTTCTTTAACTTCCAAGGCCCAACCAGGAATGCTACTTGAGCAAGCGGGAGTGCGTGCCGTGCAATGTAAAAAAAAACAGTCGTGCTAAAAAAAAATAGGATTGTTGGTACAAGATATATTGCATTAATATAACTGAAAAAATATTTAGGTAAGCTCAGAAAAAAATATCGTGCAAGGTCATGGCGCTTTAAAAAAATATCGTGCAGGGCTAGAATCAGAAAAAAAAATATCGAGCAACTAAAATTCTCGCAACCCCTCCATCAATAATCTAATGGTCCGTCCCTTATAGGTGAAGGGCCACCTCATGGAAGTACCACTGGTTAACAGCATCATCATCATCATATCACCATCATCATCGTCGTCATCATATCATCATATCATCATATTACCATATCATCATATCATCATATCATCATATCATCATATTACCATATCATCATATCATCATATCATCATATCATCATATCACCATATCATCATATCACCATCATCATCATCACCATCATATCATCATATCATCATATTACGATATCATCATATCATCATATCATCATATCATCATATTACCATATCATCATATCATCATATCATCATATTTTCATATCATCATATTTTCATATCAGCATATTATCATATCAGCATATCACCATATCATCATATCACCATATCATCATATCATCATAGCGCCATATCACCATATGATCATATGATCATATCACCATATCACCATATCATCATATCATCATATCACCATATCACCTTATCATCATATCATCATATCATCATATCATCATATCATCATATCACCATATCACCATATGATCATATGATCATATGATCATATCACCATATCACCATATCACCATATCACCTTATCATCATATCATCATATCAACATATCAACATATCATCATATCAACATATCATCATATCAACATATCAACATTTAAGAAATAGAAAACATTTCCTGTGTTTCTCTAGAGTTATAGAAACACGAGTGGGAGTTTGGGAGAACGAGAAATGGCAGTGGGAACACGAGCCCGAAGGGCGAGTGTTTCCACAGCTATTTCGAGTTCTTCCAAACTTCCACAAGTGTTTCTATAACTCTAGAGAAACAAGGGGAAAATGTTTTCTATTTCCTTTATAAAATAAACGAATAAAAGCACGGAAACGCTCGCTTGATTTGGTAACCAAAACGTAAATTCTCACAACTAGCTCAAGCGCGCGCTCAACTGTCTATGTTTCTATAGAGTTATAGAAACACGGCTTACAGCCAATCAGAGCGCGCGTACTATCGAAACTATTTTATAAATCATCATATCATCGTATCATCATATCATCATATCATCATATCATCATATCATCATATCATCATATCATCATATCATCATATCATCATATCATCATATCATCATATCATCATATCATCATATCATCATATCATCATATCATCATATCATCATATCATCATATCATCATATCATCATATCATCATACCATCATATCATCATACCATCATACCATCATACCATCATATCATCATATCATCATATCATCATATCATCTTATCATCATATCATCATATCATCATATCATCATATCATCATATCATCATATCGTCGTATCGTCGTATCGTCATATCATCATATCATCATATCATCATATCAACATATCAACATATCATCATATCGTCGTATCGTCGTATCGTCATATCATTATATCATCATAACATCATATCATCATATTAACATATCGACATATCATCATATCATCGTATCATCGTATCACCATATTACCATATCATCATATCATCATATCATCATATCATCATATCATCATATCATCATATCATCATATCATCATATCATCATATCATCATATCATCATATCGTCGTATCGTCGTATCGTCATATCATCATATCATCATATCATCATATCAACATATCAACATATCATCATATCGTCGTATCGTCGTATCATCATATCATCATATCATCATATCATCATATCATCATATCATCATATCATCATATCATCATATCATCATATCATCGTATCATCATATCATCGTATCACCATATTACCATATCATCATATCATCATATCATCATATCAACATATCATCATATCATCATATCATCGTATCACCATATTACCATATCATCATATCAACATATCATCATATCATCATATCATCATATCATCATATCATCATATCATCGTATCATCATATCATCGTATCACCATATTACCATATCATCATATCATCATATCATCATATCAACATATCATCATATCATCATATCATCGTATCACCATATTACCATATCATCATATCAACATATCATCATATCATCATATCATAATATCAACATCATTATCAACATCATTATCATCGTCATTATTATCATTATTACGATTATTATTGTTACATTTAGAGATTAGTCTTTGTTATACTACTTGAGCATAAACATCTACTCATGAACGGACGACTAAAGTTTGATGGTATTTTTTATCAGATCGCTGGCTGAAGCTGAACGGCATAACTACAGTGTGTTTTGAAGGAAGCCAGGATCGGCCAGGTACATTTACTCCTGTCGCTAGTGGCAACCTTGTGGCGGTAAAGCTGGTTCATCGAGAAGGGACAATCCGTTGCAAGTATGGTGCGCAACACGACAGCAACTGGGGATGTATTTATACACAACTTGGGGATTCGACTCTTAACATCTTTGTCACCAACGATAAAAACAAAGTGCTTTTCCCTCTCACTGGTTACAAGTAAGAGATAAATAATTGGATAATCTTATTCTTTTACAGTGAAAAACTGACTTGGAAGAAACCACTAAAATGTGAAATTGATATTCCATGCTGAGTTTCTAGAAATATATATGTCAGGCTAATGTATCTACAGCCCCTTTCGTGTTAACGTGCCTCTACTTGTGTAACCTAAACTCTAAAGCGGCGGCATTTGTTGAGATTTTAATGGATTTCAATGCGCTACACGGCAACACAACGCGATGTTCCGATATACTAAGATTAGCAATGCGCTGAACTAATAATAATACAGTAATGTTTTGAGGTCGTGTCATGTGAAATTCAGGACCCTGATTCAGCACATACTATATGGTACCATTTTTTCTCAAGTACTTCTCGTACTTCGATCAGCTGCCAGTTTATTCCAGTCGCCGACAAAGATGAAAGACCCATTGTTCTTTTGAACGTATTTATATATGCGTTTCTAGTCTATCATAAAAGTGGCTAATATTATTAAGTTTTGAATTTAAACTTGTTTCCTCTTGCAGCTGGAAGTAGTAAGAGTTAATAATGAAACTTATCCGCCATACTAATTAAAACATTGACACTTGAAGTAATAGGAAGCCCAAAAGATGTCGTAGTAAAATGGATTAGAGATAACTCAAGCTTCGCCTCAATTCACTCTTTTACCTGGTAGACATCTTGGATTCAAAGCGAGGCAATCCTTTGTTTTTGCCAGGTTAGCCTCGCAGTGAGGGATAGTCAAAACGAGGCTAACCTGGCAAAAACAAAGGATTGCCTCGCTTTGAATCCAAGATGGCTACCAGGTGAAAAGAGTGAATTGATAGCCTCCTCCGCAGGCATCTCTAATTTTTGAAGAAATCAGATTATGGGCTCCCTGTGGCAGGTGAAGAAAAGAGGGGGATTGATAGGAATGCAGGGAGTTGACTAGGACCCCGCAGAGATCACAGAACTCAGTTCTGCGATCTCTCCGGGGTGCCTAGTCAAACATTGGTTGCTAAGAGCGTCTGGCTCGTTATAATAATAATAATGGTTTAACTGACTGACAGCATCTCTACTAAGTAGCTTTACATCTGTGAGATCAATATAAAAAAATATTACTATAATTACTACAACTGATTTAACTTTATATTACATAAGAAAAAGAAAAAAAGCACTATGGAAACTATGGTGAACTATATAAACGACTATGTACAACTATTTTGTATAAAAAGCAAGAAAAAAATACTGATGAGTATTATTAGTATTAGCTATAAGTATATTACTATAAAAAATAAAGGGGAAAAGGGAAAATACTAACGAGTTTATAATCAATCCGAAGTTTTGCTCTGTTCATTAAAAACTACTTATTTAGAACAGAAATATACCCAAAAATGCCTCTTTTTCTAACCCAACTTTAACCTCGACATCTCCAAAAAAGAAATTATGGGATTGATCGCAGACAAATAAATTATGGGATAGAAAGGCCAGAAATATCACACTCATTTGCTCTTGAAATTAAATAGTGGAAAGTGCGTTATGACCTCTTAAAGCGAACAAGCACACAAGATCAGGCATGTTAACACGAAAGGGGCTTTCTTTCTGATAATGCCCCTCATATGTAAATATACAATAATCTTGGAAATTCTAATTTACCAATTTTTTCTACGATGTTTTATATTTCCATACTTTCGTGCCATTTGCAGTATTATATTGAAATACCATGGGAAAATCATGAAGAAATAAAACATGGCAAATGCTGTACATTGCAGTTTCCAAGATTATTGTATATTTACAACTTTATAGTGTAAAAATACTATGGAAATCCGATTTTTTCCATGACAATGGACATTCTATTATTCCAGTGGTCATCTGATAATAACAGTTTCTGCTCAAGACCATTTTTCAGAGAAAATAATTTGCAAAATGTGTTTATTTATTCGATTTGTACTTATTATAATAAGAAAACACAAGAAAATCTCCATTGTCTCTTGTCCCGGCTCGATGTTGATATTTTCACGTCAAATATGCCTTTTGGACATTGCATAGGGAGGAGAGGAGTGGGAAGACTATTGCTGGTATTACGATTGTAGGCATATGGGTTTATTTGTCAAGCGGTTAGTTTTGTTCACACATTCTTCAGATAATGTTCACCTATAAAATATGTACAATTTAACGTATGGCCATTTTTCTCTTTCAATAGATTGACTGGCGATAATTTCTTCAAACAGTTGAAGTGGTACAGTATTGACGGATACAACTCTCTTTCTCCATCACTTGTTCTCCAGCGTGATTTTAATAACCCGTACTACATCAGCCGCCAGTCAACACTGCGTTTGTGGTACGGAGAAGACCTGGTTAATAAGTACGAGAGCGATAACAACGGCACTGTATGTACTGATGTCTATGGGGACTTTATTTGAGTGCATGATATCACAAACATGCCATTCGCCAATGTAGCGAGGCCGATTTAAAGAACTAGTAAATGGGAAAAAACTTAAGTGGATCGTTTACATTAACTTAAAAACTTTCAACTCCACACGCGTCTATACCCAGTGGCGTAGGGAGGGGGGAGCGAGGGGGGGGGGGGGGGGGGGGGGGAAGTTGCCCCCCTCTGCCGAGTCCCAGAAGAGAGATTGACAGAGGTCTTCAATGGAAATATCCCAGAATTCATCATTTTGCCGCCCCCCTAGAATGAAAATGTTTCCAGAATTCATCATTTTCCCCCCTAGAATGAAAATGTACCAGATTTGCATCATTGTGTCCCCCTCCCTCCCCTCCCCCAATTTTCAGGACCTCCCTACGCCCCTGTCTATACCTACTTAGCATAACGTGTTTCTGTAGACTAGTATACGTCTGTGTCTGCGGAGAAATTACGGTGCAACTACTATAACCGGGGCCACTCAGACAACGAGAACCAATCACAGGGCCACTTAGACCGTCGTTGGCAACGAAAACCAATCACATTGCAGAACGAAAACAAAGCATTCCAACTTACGGTCATTTCATCCAATCAGTGTTGAGTACAAGACAATAGCTCGAGCTTCGATCCCGTAAAAGGCAAATTTGGCGGACTCGTTTTGAAGTCTTTTGAATGAAGAAACTCGCATGGATATGCTACGATTTGTAAGTTGCTTTCTTTTCGTTTTGCAATGTGTTTAGTTCTCGTTAAAGTGCACCTAACCCCTTTTGCAATTTTTATACATAGGAAACTTTGAAAGGTTTTGAGTACTTCTGCGAAGAAATTTTTTGCTTACAGAGAATATTCTATGTTCTGGGCTTGTTTGAAATGATGAAAATTTGACCTTTCTTGACCCATGACCGCGTAAGAAAAAGCCTGGGTCGATTCTGGATCTTACGTCACCTCATTAATGTATTATTCTCCATGGCGCCTTTCTACCACAATAACATCGATATATAGAGAATTTATACGGTCTATGAGTTGTTAGTAAAGAAAACAGTTATTTTAGACAAAATGCTAAACGTTTATTCAACTTATTGCAAAGTCGAATGAATTAGATGACGTAAGATCCATAATCGACCCAGGCGTTTTCTTACGCGGTCATGGGTCAGGAAAGGTCAAATTTTCACCATTTCAAACAAGCATAGAACATAGAGTATTCTTTGTAAGCCAAATATTTCTTCGCAGAAGTATTCAAAACCTTTCAAAGATTCATATGTATAAAAATCGCAAAAGGGGTTAGGTGCACTTTAAGTGACCCACTGTAAATACTGGTATAATCAATTAAATACAAGTTGATTAACGTAAGCTAACCGCCGTGATAAGAGAGTTAGCAACTGCTCTAACGTTTCGGGCGGTTACGGCCTTTCTCAAAGCGAAATGGGAAATGAGTCTTTTGCAGGAATGCAATCACGTGGTTGTCCTGGTTGCAAAAAAATCTTAATGCATATATTTAAAGGCACTTGTACGAGATCGGTAGTGTTATAAGCAAAACCTGATTGCAATGCTATTTTCCACCTACAATCGATTGTCGATCTTTCTAAAACAGCGTTTTCAAAGTATTCATGGCAACGCCTTTCCCATGGGATCACGAGCTCGATTCATTCGTTAACGAAGTATTATATCAGCACATGACTGTATTATATTAGCACGTGACTGTATTATATCAGCACGTGACTGTATTATATCAGCACGTGACTGTATTATATCAGCACGTGACTGTATTATATCAGCACGTGACTGTATTATATCACCACGTGACTGTATTATATCAGCACGTGACTGTATTATATCAGCACGTGACTGTGTTATATCAGCACGTGACTGTATTATATCAGCACGTGACTGTATTATATCAGCACGTGACTGTTTCCTGCAAAATGCCTATTGTGGGCGAGGAAATGGTTCATAAAGAGTTTAGTACATGATTACCGCTGAGGAAACATGTACTCGGATCAAGGATGAAAGGATAATGCGCCATTTATAGAATGGTAATATGAAAATAATCCTAATCTATTTTGTCAAATTCGGCAAAAGACCTATGTTGTACGAAACGCTTTGCGCGACTTTCCAATGATATGAAATTCCGAGCTTGAATTGCGATATAATTTAGTATTGTTTTTAGTATTCCGAGTTGGTATGTAACAAAAACTAAACCCTCGCAAAGCATTACGGTCGATAGTTGATTATACCATTGTTTATACCTACTTTGGTAGCCTAAACTTGCTGACATTAACGGCACTGGTATTGTTTACTTTCATACCGCTTGTAAACTTTCAGTTATGGGTCATAAATGTCGTTATTGCACGTTAGTTCACCACTGTATTGATCTGTTGAGCTCATGGTATCTTATTCGGACGCTCTTAGCTAAACTTTGTGAAATGTATAATGGTAAGGAGAACTTATACTACGAACTTTTTAACTCGATCGTAGGGAATAATAATCATAAACTGTTGCACATATAATTGCTTTCAAGGATTTTCACGATTGCCTTCTTATGATTTCAGAGAGAAGTGTGAATTTTTCATCCCACAATGAATGTAAAACAGATAGCGTTTAGAAAAGGCCCCTATCGATTATGCTCGTAAACTTACTTTTTAACTTTTTTAATCCGCGACAGCACTATAAAGTGGTGTTGACTTTCTTAAGCCTGACGAAAAGGCTCCTATCGATTATGCTTGTAAACTTACATGTTATGATACTTAAAGCTACTAAAAGTGCCACTACGACGAACATTTACCGTTTCGATTTGCCACTTTTCTAGTGTCAATAGGTCAATCAGTGTTAGAAATATCCAAATTAGTAAGAAATATCCCCAAATGGGTAAGTTAAACTACAAAATGTTAGGAGAGTTTACCGGTAAAATCCAGTCCGCCATTACTGGAGGCCGTGCCCTTTATTCAGCGGAATTGATGTGATACACGCAACACTCGACTGCACAATACACCGCCTTGGGGACATATTTCTACTAAAACGTCTTCTCGTACACAAGAAGAAAGTTATATTTATCCTTGCGAGGTTCGCGCGAAATAGCGTGCATAACAAATTAGTGGAACGGCCTCCAGTAATGTCGTACGGTTACATCCAATACTCGGAACTTCCCGTTGTCGTATCGAAAGACGGTTTGAAGTGGTAATAAAATAGCATCACTACTTTATGAATATGCAAAGACATTGATATGTAAAAAAATGATTGTAGTGGCACTTTAAGCAATGCTCGCAATTTTGCAAAATTATGTGGAGAGTATGCCATAATTTTCAAAAACTATTAAAAGTAACCCACTAATTCACTGTAAGTTTCATTGTTATAGTTTTCGTGTAATATTGGTGTAGTGTTCGTGCATATGCCCGTCGTAATGTAATTCAGTCAGGTATTATTCGCCATTATTTCAGATTTTGACACATTTTCAATTGTTAATATATAACCCGTTTATTTCACTAAGATCCCAGTGACTTTCAATATATTGCTCATTAGATATTCAAGGCTTTTATATGGAGGTCTTTATATGATATAAAAACCTTGAATATCTAATGAGCTATATAAAGGCTCCTGAATACCTAGCCTTTATATTGAAATTCACTGGAATGTTAGTGAAATAAAGGTTGTCGAATAACAATGAAATAAGTAAGTTTTAAAATACCTCGAACCTCGGTATTTAACTCTACATTTGACACCGAAGGTTTCTTTGTTATTCAAAGGGTTTATCTCCGATACAGACCGGTTGACACTGGGTTGATAAATAGAGGAATTCAAAGCTCGGGGGGGGGGGGGGGAGGGGTGGGGGGATTTAATATTCAGCAGGGAAAAGCGGGGCTGAGGTAATGTTTACTCAACGAGCAGCGGTGTTTTATCAGATTTACAAACACGACGGCGCAGCCTGAGTTTGTGTAGATCTAATAAAGCACATATGCAGCTGCGAGTTTATTGGACGGCTTAAAAAAACGTAGATGTATAGAGTTATGTAAATGAGGCACATGAATTATTAATGAGGTTTTGAAGAATAGAATTGAACTACAAATTATAAATGCGCCGGCATTATAGCAGCGGCCTTCACCTCCTCGGAACGTGGAATAGTACTGGCTATCCAAACAATGCCTAACACTGAAACAGTACAAACCCTAACCCTAAAACAATGCAATTCTTTGTCAGTGCAGTCCAAATGGGGTCCAATAAAATGCAAGGTTTTGAGAGGTGAAGAGATGCTGGCATTATATGGATAAAGACTAGGGTGGTATCCATATAAAGACCGGGCAGCTATAATAAGCCTTTCACTCAATTCCATTCATTAACCCAGTATTCCCCTGAATGTCAAATCCCTCCCCACACACCATTCTTAATAACAACAACAATAATAATGAAAATAGAAGTATCGCCGACACAGACACAGATATACACATCAGATATTAATATTAGCATACGCGTAACAATAACTAACATACGCATTCAGGCATATGCGTAAGTGTAAAAATAATGATACATGTTCTAATTATTCAGTACACATAGAAATATAGGAAAAAACGATAAAAACGATAATCCAAGTCAAAACATTCACAGCGCGTGCGTATCTGCCCGAGCCTGCCCGCTGCCTTCCTGCTTTCTCTTTCACCTCCTTCCCCCTCCTCTCTCCTACCACAGCAACCCCAAATCCAAAACAAGTTAAAAATAACGCTATGTCAAGCACTGAAGCAGGTTATGTCAAACTTGTGCGTGATGACCGAGTGGTCTAAATAGGCCACGCCCTGTGGCTTCGAATCCTTGGTTGGGCTTGCTTTTTTTCTTTTTCTTCTTCTCATATTTTGCTTTCCATTATTGTTTTTCTTACTCTTCGGTATTCTTTCTCAATAATAGTTGCATAATAATTTTAACACGAGAGCCAGGTTTATCGAAGCACAGGCAAACACTTCCACGGTGTTAAATTACTAACCCGAGGTTAAACTGTACAGATTACAATTACATATTTAGCGCTATCCTAGGGTAAAGTTAGGCCCGTTTCAAACGTCGAACTTTTCATGCGCCGAACCCAATTACATCAAAAGAAGCCGCCTAATTATCTTTTGTTTCAATTGCATTCGGCGCATGAAAAGCTCGACGTTTGAATCGGGCCTAGCCCTTGCTTCGAACAACCTGGCGCAGCGGTATATCGAAGGTCACGCAAACTGACTTGTTGATAGCTTAATAAATTTGGAGTTGGAGTTGTCACCTATTGAAAGTAGTAGTATTCTTGGAACATAGAAATAATACTTACTGGCTTGACTCTAAACACTTTATAATGTTGTTTTCTATAGCCAATGTTATCAATTAATTTAAAATCACAGCGGGTTGTAATTGTTAACTCAGATAGTAACATTTCTAGTCTATCTCTCCACCTGTTCTGCTTGAACGACAATCCTATAAATGTAATCAAGCCAGTGTATTTGTTTGAATGCTGTCGTCGCCTTGTCAAGAATCAAGTTCTTGTTATCGAAACAGCATTATTTCAATTCCCTGAAACTAACTGGAAATCATTTAAACCGTGAGTAACTCAAAGAGAACCATTAACCTTTCTCAACACCTTAGTTCGTTTGTTATCAGCAATTTTCTTAGAAAATTAATATCTTTGAAATACATGTGAATTAAAATTAGTTTTTGTACAAAAACATTTTAATTCTCCTAAAAATCTTTTTCGATAGTGCTGGTAGAGTTTAGTGGTCTGTGGTATATGTTAATTCGTTCTGAGATTTAAAATATTTTCGCCTAAACAGGAAAAAATTGACCTCTTCCATCGGATGGAAATGAAGTTTCCAACAAAATTTCAAGGAAATTACAACTATACTATTTTCCGATAAATTTCGAAGAAACTTCTATCCAATGGAAGAAGTCAGTTTTTACAACAACATCCAATTTTCTCGCGTTCTGATTGGCTCTCCGCTATATGCAAAATAAGTACATACAATGAAATGACGTCACTCGCAAGCCGTGGTAGCTTTGCAAAGTGCTTTCACGGCGAGATGGATGTTAACTTCGCTTCCAAAAACAAGAAAGTGAGGATTTCACAAGCATTTTATTACTAGGAGAAGTCAATCGGTGAGTCAAACTTCTTTGTAGTGCGCCATTTGGCAAAATGAGAGTTTTCTCTTGAGTGGAGAAAGTTTCGGCGAATTTGTACTTGTAGTCAGACTTTGTGACTAGACTAGTTCTCTTTTGAATTATATAACAATAACTTTTCTGATCCAGAAATAAAACAACTGAAAGGATTTCACATGCATTCCATCAATTACAGAAGTTAATCGGTGAACCAAATTGCCATTTGTCTAAGAAAGCTTTCTCTCGGCAACGGTAATTAGAAGTGTTTACGTTTTGACTTTCAATGGCCTTTTTCGACTCGAAAGCAGTTTATTACGCACTCATTTGAAGTTATAAGTGCTTCGTGGTTGTAAAAAACAAATCGCACACATTTTGCCATTGTCTGTACTCGTATTGATCATAGAAATGACGCCTAAAATGTCCAAAACTTTGCAGTGAAACAACTCGCTACGCTCGTTGTTCCACTTGAGTTTTGAACATTTTATGGCGTCATTTCTATGATCAATACGAGTACAGACAATGGCAAAATGTGTGCGATTTGTTAATTTTCCAGTTGTAATTACTTCCACCCGTATGATGTCAGAAGGATTGGAAATTTGCACTACAGTTTCTTTATAAAGGTTCTCAGTTTAACTCCAAAAACTCGTAGCCTTTTAATAGCATTAAGGGAAAGGAAAGCATATACTTAATCATTGAATAATGTCGGTAAATATTGAAAACTTGAACAATATATAACTTAGCATTTCGTTATGAAGTTTCTCAGCTGAGAAACAAAAACGTAGATTTTTAAATGCATTTTAAAGCCGGAAAATAAATCATAAACTTAATCGTTCTAAGAGAGTGTGGGATGAAGCCAGAAGGCAATTTTGTTATGCATTAACACAGCAAAATTGTAAAAGGTTGAAAAGATATGACAGTGAGCGTCAAAGAATATATTCGTTTGAATTATTTACATTTAAAGGCAAAAAGTTACTACATTTTGTGATGTTCTAGAAAAAGTATAAAAATCTTCAGTTCCACCGGCATTAAAAACGTTCTTGAAGAGAATGAAATTAAACCATATTTTACACTAAAAAGAAGTTTGGAAATTGGTATAAATAGGTTTGTAACAGTATTATACAGGTAACAGAACGCTATTAATAATGTATAACGTTAGTTTAACTCGATTACGACTACACTATCAAAAGAGACATTCGTAAGCGAATTGTGATTTTCTGGAAAAAGTATAAAAACTTCAGTTCCCACTGGCATTAAAAACGTTCCTGAAGAGAATGAAATCAAACCTTATTTTACACTAAAAAGAAATTTGGAAGTTGGTATAAATAGGTTTGTAACAGTATTATACAGGTAACAGAACGCTATTAATATTGTATAACGTTAGTTCAACTCGATTCTGACCACACTACCATGATACGTTCGTAAGTGAAACAGTTTATTTAAGAGAGACAATCAGTCATATTTTCTGAATAATAACACGCCCTAATTTCATGCATCATGTCAACATATAAATAAACCTTATGATACATTCAAGAAACAAAAAATGCAACTGACTAGCACCTTTCTCGCTCAATGTCGAAATAGTAACAGTGAATACCTAGATAATCCCGTGCCTTTGAAAAGGTTTGAAAATATATGAAAGTGAGCGTCAAAGAACATAATCATTTGAATTATGTACAGTACAACCACACTAACAAAGGTCACCAAGAAAATTTAAAAACAAATTATCCAATATAACATTCAAGTATTCTTACAATGAAATATAAACAAAAGTTAATATTTCATGGATGTTTGTCGGAAATTGTAGTCTATTGTTCAAATACTTGCGTGTGAATTTGTTTTAAAATTGATGGCAAGAAGTTATATCTGGGAGTAAATTTAAATTTAAATGTTTTTAATAGAAACCGAACTATTGCCTACTGAAAAAAAAAGTATAAAAATCTTCAGTTTAAATTAGGCCTTATTTTACACTAAAAAGAAATGCAAAACTTATATATTTTGTAGCGTTACGGAATGTACACAAGTGAGCAGCAATTAATGCAGTATCGGTTGTTATGTTATATAAGCAATTTATATAATCCCGTTGGGATAACGTTAAGGGTATATAAGGAGTGATTAGTATGTAAGAATCACGAATCCATTTCTCTACCTTGATACCTAATTTTTAGGACATGTTAAGAGTAGAAGAAATATACTGAGTACACATCTATATAGACTGTCTTGCTTTGCCAACGTGATATACTGCTGCAATGTATATACGGTATCAAACAAGTATCAAACGAGATGCCCGCCCCTGATCTGTTGTTATGTGTTTATGCAGTTTAGATATAGAATGCTTTAAGCTCGTTCAGAATGATATATAAGGTATATAAATAAGTTTGTAACAGTATTTTCTAAAATATATGCATAATTCATGAGCATTTTCTCCAATCAGATGAAGCAAATCCATCAGGTACATGCTGCTTTATACAATTGGCCACTTTGGAAAAGAGTAGGGGATTGGGGCGAGGGTGGTCTCGCAAAGGCGCTTGGGATCGTTACAGGGGACACGCATCGTACAGAATACAAACAAACACGGCGAATATCGCAATTTACTCATCGAATATAAGCACAGAAAGTGAAATAAACTTAAAAAAAGGCACTGCACCAGAAGTAAAGCTCAACAGAAATGTCCAGAAATGTGGGTTCATAAAAATCAACTTATTAAAGCAGAGCAAAGAAGTGAAAACTACCGCGGAACGGAGTTAGCAGAAGTAAAGCGAAGCTGTGTGACCGAATTATGGTACGATCCGAACAAATTTATGGTTGTAGTCCTTCCGTCTACGGACATTGTGTAGCCGTGAATAGTTGACTGTATACTCGTTTGTCGTAATTCCTCTTCTGTCTTTCAGCCCCACTTCCCAGAGGTAAACTGAATCAGCAACTTTAACAGTCTGGTACCAAAGTAGTGGAAAGCAGTCTGAGTTATCTGATGATTTTCAATCACATTTGAGTTCACGGGTGCCTTATCAGCCTTGGGACATTTGAATTCCCATAACGATTAATTAACAACCAATCAGGTATCGTTAAAGCGAACTGCTCATGGTTAGATTATAATTATTCCGCTCTCGATTAATTCTTCAACAGTAAGTACATGTCGCGAAGAACAATAGGATTCTGCCCGATGCGGTGAATCTGGTGGAGTAGTTTAGTAGTATTAATATTTTTTCTATCCACGTTTTACAGAGTGAACTCGAGACTCATTTAAATCACAGTGTACGTGCAAAATTACAAAAAAGAGAAATAATATACGATGTCATGAGTTCCTTGGCTTTCTCAGTGTTTCGAATACAATTAATTTCCTCGCCATCGGTAGGCGCCTTGCAGAATACCTGCAGGCGTTTTAACAGACTCTTCTTGGACATTTCCTCCCCATAAATATATGGGATAAAGGATTAAAAAATAACTCTAGTTAGGCCATGCTTTAAAAAGCTAATAATGTGGGTCAGTGTTTCCCTGAGAGTAATGTCCAGAGAGTTCCAAACGTCGGCAGAGAAATTAATGGTGGACCAATGTCCCCATCTCCTATTAGCAGTAGTTTTACGGATATTATTCCTAGACCTAGTACTATAAATGAACATTGAAACGACTCACTGAGTGTAAGAAATGATTGTTAACTGATTTGTAAATAAAAATTGCACGGTGTTCAGCCCTACGCCGTTATAACGGCTTCCAATGAGCCTTCCTGGCAGATACGCGAGGAGGAAGATCTAAAATAAGTCGCGCACCTTTATTATGCAGAACTTGAAGCTCAGCCATTAGAGTTACGTTACCTCGGTCGCCCCATATGATATCGCAATAGTCAAAGAGAGGCAGGACATACCTATTAAAAAAAGTGACTACTGCTAAGAGGTAAGCATGGTTTCATACGCCTTAATTAATAGTATAACTTTTTATTATTATCTATATCTACTTATTTTGTTATATTGTATTTATTTTCATCGTCACAGATGAAGAGCCATTCATTAGAATGGATAGGCTGTGAATAAACCTTTATTATTATTAGTTTCTTATTTATCTTACGGCGGGTATTCTCTAATTGATCACCCCATGTGAGGTTTTGTTGATAACTATTCCCAGGTACAAGAACGGTCAGTTCTACCTCCTCCAAGGCGTTGTCATCAGAGGAAATAACAAACGAGTCTATCTTGCTAAGGCGCGCATTGCTGCCAATTAACATGAATTTGGATTGTTTAACATTTAGTGTGAATTGGTTAGATATATTTAATCGAGATCGTAACTTCAGCAACACCCAGGTCTTCCTATGTCTAGCACAATTGGAGAGAAAAGATTGGTCATTTTCATTTTAAATCGGGTTTTTAAGCCTTATATTAGAAGGACATTTTAGAAACCAGTCGAGCTTGAGTGAGGCTCGGATTGAAATTTCCCGAGGTTTGATTGGCGGACTGTTGACCACTCGACCAATCAGATCACTGACACAAACGACATGCAAACACAAATACACACAGACAGACCAGGAGGGCTCCTAGACAGACACATTAAACTCGACCAATCAGATCACTGACACAAACGACATGCAAACACAAATACACACAGACAGACCAGGAGGCCTCCTAGACAGACACATTAAACTCGACCAATCAGATCACTGACACAAATGACATGCAAACACAAATACACATGCACAGACAGAGCAGGAGGGCTCCTAGACAGACACATTAAATTTAAAAGTATAGATAACTACCAATATCAGAGGTCACTCTACGCCGTTAGAGTTCGCTGTGGGGTTGGGTTTGTTATTCAAAAAGTAAATACGTTTTGTCAAACTTGAAAATGTTGTTTTACTAGGATATGGGCGTGCCATGTCTCCACGTGACTGTGCTGGCGACACTGTTGGTGAGAACGAATGCCCAGGATTGCGGTCCTATTCAGGGCATCTCTCGGAGAAGGCTACTGCATCATGTGTTTCGTGTCATTACGGACAGTGAGAGATTTAAGTGTTTCAGAGAATGCGGGATTGAAAAGAAATGTCAAAGCCATAATTTCCTGTACGACAAAAATATTTGTGAGTTGAACAACCGAACGAAGAAAGCCAGACCAGATGACTTAGTGTACTCTCACAGCGCCTACTATATGGACCGAGGTGATCCCGGTGAGAGATTTATTCACAAATGGCTTAATTATCCATCTTATTACGTTTATACCAACTTATTCACAATCATACTATTTTACTCGAATTATTCGTATGAATATTATTCGTCTTTTGTTTACAGTATCTTCTTTAAATAATCGACCCTTTATGAAACATAATTAACATATAATCGCCCGGCTTGAGAAATAAGCCCTCTCACTTTAATCATTCAAGCCGAGGAATGAAATGATCGCCTCTTTATTAAGCCAATAATAAAAGCAATTGCCGGCCAGGAGAGATTTATATCTGAGGAATGCAGTATCCCGAAATGCATTCACTGCAGTATTCTTTTCTTTCGAGTGACGTCATCTTGGTTGACGTCAACAAAAGATGCCTCATTAGCTTCTCTTGTTAGGTTAACCACATAACCACATGCCTGCCATGTATTTGTTATTGAATATTTTGGGATGGTTGAAAGCTGAACATTTGCATGAATTCAGAAGTGTTTCTCTTTGGCTTATATTTATCATCTTAACAGTTTTGTTTTTTTCACAATGTATAAATATAATGTAGCTTGTTGCTAATTTTAGTTTTCTTTTCATGAAATCCGTAGTCCCGTTGGGGTCCATTCCTGAACTTCCAGGTAATACCTGCAAGGAGATCAAGTTGGGCTCTCCTGGCTCAAAAACCGGTCGATACTGGATTGACCCAGATAACTCAAACAGGCCGCTTCACGTCGTCTGTAATATGACACTGGAAGGTGAGCTAATAGTATTGACAGTATCTGTTTCTGTTGTATTAATTGTTGGTAAGAGGTAATCACGTGGGTTCGAGTGCAATTCTGAATTCTTTTGAACGAGTGAGTTTTCCAAAGAGTATAGAAATTGTACGAACCCGTTGGGTGAATGTAATTTTGTCCTTTTTGAAAAATCTCACGAGCTCCAGTTAATTCCGAATTGTACGAGAGAACCATATGATTACTTTTAAATAATATCGATCCACGTCTTTGTGCTTCCGTTGTGTATTATTCAAATAATTTTGCTACAGTTTTTCATCTTTGTCTGGCTGTAAATGTAGAAATCTCATTATGTTATTGGAAAACATTGTTGCAAAACTTTGGAAAGCTAAGACCGGCGGATCTCAGTAAATCAATGCATGAGTCCTGATTTCATAATATATTTTGCTTACATCTGAGATATTGATTTGGCACTGGCGTTTCACTGTTATTTTCAAGGAGTTATTTGAACTCCAAAAGAGTTATTCTGTACAATTTTTTTTAGTACAGAATAACTCTTTTGGAGTTAAAATAACTCCTTGAAAATAACAGTTTAGAATAAATATAGCTGCTCTCAGCCAATCAAATTCGGGAAATCATTGCATGTTATTATATTGCAAAATATTTTACCCTGGTTCCAGAGGTTTTCTAGAGAGAACAGCCGCGGAGGAAGAGCCGCGAGGCGTCGAACGGTGAGTTGCGATAGCAGCGAGAAGAGAAAATCTCTGGTATCGCTGGGTGCGAATCTCACTTTCATGATTTGAATTAGGTTCAAGATCTGACTGTCTTTTCTGATTGGAAGAATATTTAATAAGCTCCACAAGGGCTGTGATTGAATATATCTATTGTTCTCAGGGACGGAGGGTAAGTAATCATTGTAGATATCGTATGGTCAACTCAGAGAGGGAACGGGAATTATTTCCGTTTGCTGGCTCAGCTTCGATCGATCAAAAACCGGTCGATACTGGATTGACCCAGATAACTCAAACAAGCCGCTACACGTCGTCTGTAATATGACACTGGAAGGTGAGCTAATAGTATTGACAGATATAAACATTGCGTTGCTTGAAGGCGTGCATATATATCTGTTTCTGTTGTATTAATTGTTGGTAAGAGGTAATCACGTGGGTTCGAGTGCAATTCTGAATTCTTTTGAACGAGTGAGTTTTCCAAAGAGTATAGAAATTGTACGAGCCCGTAGGGTGAATGTAATTTTGTCCTTTCTGAAAAATCTCACGAGCTCAAGTTAATCCCGAATTGTACAAGAGAACCACATGATTACTTGTAAATAATATTGATCCACGTCTTTGTGCTTTCTGTTATGTTATTATTCAAATACTTTTGCTACAGTTTTTCATCTTTGTCCGGCTGTAAAGGTGATGTTACACGAGGCAATTTTTAACGACGATTTTTTCGCGAAAAGTCGACATAGTGTAACATGACGCGCTGGACGATTTTTAACGCAATCTTCGTTGCGGCAACGTGTTGCAAGTTTTGAATTACCTTCAAAAACCTGCAACATTGTTGCCCGAATTTTGTTGGAGTTGCTTCGTGTAACACCCTCGCCGTTGACTTTTCGCGCAACGCCGTCCCAGAAACCTGTTCGCTACGCCCACGGAAACGAGGCTACGTCAACAAACAAAGACTCCACTCGTCCGCCATGTTTTTAAACGAGGATTTCGGAGTAGGAGCCTAGGTGCTAGCTGGATGTTGCGCTAAAAATTGTCTCGTGTAACATGCATTAAAAATCGTCGCGAAAAATCTTCTTTAAAAGTCGTCTCGTGTAACATCACCTTAAATGTAGAAATCTCATTCTGTTATTGGGCAACATTGTTGCAAAACTTTGGAAAGCTAAGACCGGCGGACCTCAGTTAATCCAATGCATGAGTCCTGATTTCATAATATATTTTGCTTACATCTGAGGTATTGATTTGGCACTGGCGTTTACACTGTTATTTTCAAGGAGTTATTTTAACTCCAAAAGAGTTATTCTGTATAATTTTTTTAGTACAGAATAACTCTTTTGGAGTTAAAATAACTCCTTGAAAATAACAGTTTAGAATAAATATAGCTGCTCTCAGCCAATCAAATTCGGGAAATCATTGCATGTTATTATATTGCAAAATATTGTACCCTGGTTCCAGAGGTTTTCTAGAGAGAACAGCCGCGGAGGAAGAGCCGCGAGGCGTCGAACGGTGAGTTGCGATAGCAGCGAGAAGAGAAAATCTCTGGTATCGCTGGGTGCGAATCTCACTTTCATGATTTGAATTAGGTTCAAGATCTGACTGTCTTTTCTGATTGGAAGAATATTTAATAAGCTCCACAAGGGCTGTGATTGAATATATCTATTGTTCTCAGGGACGGAGGGTAAGTAATCATTGTAGATATCGTATGGTCAACTCAGAGAGGGAACGGGAATTATTTCCGTTTGCTGGCTCAGCTTCGATCGAAGTCAGCTCGATCTCACACGTAGCAAATTGTAGTATTCGAATGGCGATTCCTCAAAGCATCAATGAAGACATCGTATCATCTGTACTAAAAGATCACTTTCCCAAGATAACATCACAAGACGCAAGACGCAAAACGCAAGACAAAGCGTTATTTGGCGTTATAAATCGGAAAGACGTGTGCGTCATCCTACCGACTGGTAATGGCAAGTCGATATGTTTTCAGTCAGTTAATTGCTACCAGACATAAGCAAATAATTATCATTGAAAGGCCATTTAGTTATCCACGGAACGCGGCAATAGTTATTGTTATCTGCCCTCTAAAATCATCGATGGACTCTCACATTGATGTAATATCTTTTCAAACTTTAGAATAGTTCGGTAGCATTTCTGACAGAGCACTTGTGAAACGCCATTTAGGTCGGCGATCTCCACTCCAGCAATGGTCGTCGTGAACCTCTTCAGAAAGTCCTCATTATTATTTTTTTGTCCCAAAATATTCGTTGTATATCGACTACATACTTTAATGTTTATCCTGCAGGCTCTGCAATGGTCGTTTGTTCGAGGTTTTATGGCTTTGTGTGGTGTTGTAATTTACGGGGAGTTCTCTCTGATCTTGCGAATCGCACGTATAGTTTATTTTTGACATCGGTAATCAAATCTCAGTCTTCCCTCCCCAACCCAAGAACGTCTGGCACAGCATTCTTTTACTCTGACTACCCCACTGACTGAACAAAATTATAATGTGAATCTCCTGATTGGTCGATTTATTAATTACTCAGTTGATATATTTGACAGTTTTCAAAACATGAAAATGAGATTCGCACCCGGCGATACTAGAGGTTGTCTCTTCTCGCTGCTATCGCAGCTCACTGATCGCCGCTCCGCGGCTGTCCGTTCTAGAAAACCTCTGGAACCAGGGTAATATTATTGTTGTCGTTGTTGTTGATATGACACTGGAAGGTAAGCTAATAGCATTGACAGGTATATATACACATTGCGCTGCTTAAACGAGCGCATGTACTTTTCTGTTGTACTGTTATCGTCACCATTATTATCATCGTCGTCGTCCTTATTGTTGTTATTGTTATTATTATTGTTGTTGTTGTTATTATTATTATTGTTGTTGTTGTTATAATTATTATTATTGTTGTTGTTGTTGTTATTATTATTATTATTGTTGTTTTATTATTATTATTATTGTTGTTGTTGTTATTATTATTATTGTTGTTGTTGTTATTATTATTATTATTGTTATTGTTATTATTATTATTATTGTTGTTGTTGTTATTATTATTATTTTTATTATTATTATTATTACGATAATTGCTTGAAATGACGTCCTTGTAAAACATGAAGCTTTGAGAAAATGAGTGGAACATTAAATTAGTGTATGTTTGTAGTATGACACATTGAAAAATATTAAATAAATTTTATTGATTATGTCATTTAGATGTCGATGAATGCGTCTCAGGAACCCACCAATGCCCTGCAAACTCCATCTGTACTAACACCAAGGGATCGTATGATTGTTCCTGCCCATTGGTACTTAAGTGGACTGGTACCAACTGTACAGGTTGTTTGTTATCTGAATAAATCAAAATATATACTGTAATGCAATATATTATATGGACAGAAATGTTTAAGTAGCCGTAAATAAACTACTCGTAGAGCTCATACGAAACTACTCTCGGGTCGTAAGTGGCGTAGGTTTCCGTATCTCTACCAGTCAATGTTGAAGGAGCTACATGCGAAAACTACTGAAGCAGATCAGACGTAAAAAGGTTACGCGGTCATATATTTTGCAATGGTCACATTCTGCACTTTTTGTCATGATATCGCTACTTACAATGACATAAACACGACTAAAGTTTAAGTTGGATTTAATTTTTTCGTCAGATCGCTGGGTGAAGCTGAACGGCATAAAAACAGTGTGCTTTGAAGGAAGCCAGGATCGGCCAGGCATATTTACTCCTGTCCCTTGTGGTAACCTTGTGGCCGTAAAGCTGGTTCACCGTAACGGAAAAATCCGTTGCAAGGATGGTGCGCAATACGACAGCAACTGGGGATGTAATTTGGAAGGACTTGGGAGTTCGACTCTTAACATCTTTGTCACCAACGATACAAACAAAGTGGTTTTCCTTCTCACTGGTTACAAGTAAGGGATAAATAATGTTAGGTAATCAAATGGGGACGGGTGAAATTACGGATAATTTCACGGGTGTTTGTCAAAATTGAAGTAATTTCCCGAGCCGCTTCGGCGAGGCCAATTACTTAAAATGATTTTGACAAATAGAAGTGAAATTTATCCCTAATTTCAAGAGTCACTATATTTGACAACCATTAATATTATGGAGAGCAAATTACGATCCAGAAAAACATTTTAAGCGCGCGTTGGCGGCGTTTAAAATTTCACATGTGAAATTACAAATTACAAGTGAAACTTCAAGTTGAATTAGGGATTAATTTGTCCTCTATAGTATTACTTATAATAATATAGAGTGTTATAGCATTACTTATAATAATATAGAGTGCTATAGTATTACTTATAATAATATAGAGTGCTATAGTATTACTTATAATAATATAGAGTGCTATAGTATTACTTATAATAATATAGAGTGCTATAGTATTACTTATAATAATATAGAGTGCTATAGTATTACTTATAATAATATAGAGTGCTATAGTATTACTTATAATAATATAGAGTGCTATAGTATTACTTATAATAATATAGAGTGCTATAGTATTACTTATAATAATATAGAGTGCTATAGTATTACTTATAATAATATAGAGTGCTATAGTATTACTTATAATAATATAGAGTGCTATAGTATTACTTATAATAATATAGAGTGCTATAGTATTACTTATAATAATATAGAGTGCTATAGTATTACTTATAATAATATGGAGTGCTATAGTATTACTTATAATAATATAGAGTGCTATAGTATTACTTATAATAATATAGAGTGCTATAGTATTACTTATAATAATATAGAGTGCTATAGTATTACTTATAATAATATAGAGTGCTATAGTATTACTTATAATAATATAGAGTGCTATAGTATTACTTATAATAATATAGAGTGCTATAGTATTACTTATAATAATATAGAGTGCTATAGTATTACTTATAATAATATAGAGTGCTATAGTATTACTTATAATAATATAGAGTGCTATAGTATTACTTATAATAATATAGAGTGCTATAGTATTACTTATAATAATATAGAGTGCTATAGTATTACTTATAATAATATAGAGTGCTATAGTATTACTTATAATAATATAGAGTGCTATAGTATTACTTATAATAATATAGAGTGCTATAGTATTACTTATAATAATATAGAGTGCTATAGTATTACTTATAATAATATAGAGTGCTATAGTATTACTTATAATAATATAGAGTGCTATAGTATTACTTATAATAATATAGAGTGCTATAGTATTACTTATAATAATATAGAGTGCTATAGTATTACTTATAATAATATAGAGTGCTATAGTATTACTTATAATAATATAGAGTGCTATAGTATTACTTATAATAATATAGAGTGCTATAGTATTACTTATAATAATATAGAGTGCTATAGTATTACTTATAATAATATAGAGTGCTATAGTATTACTTATAATAATATAGAGTGCTATAGTATTACTTATAATAATATAGAGTGCTATAGTATTACTTATAATAATATAGAGTGCTATAGTATTACTTATAATAATATAGAGTGCTATAGTATTACTTATAATAATATAGAGTGCTATAGTATTACTTATAATAATATAGAGTGCTATAGTATTACTTATAATAATATAGAGTGCTATAGTATTACTTATAATAATATAGAGTGCTATAGTATTACTTATAATAATATAGAGTGCTATAGTATTACTTATAATAATATAGAGTGCTATAGTATTACTTATAATAATATAGAGTGCTATAGTATTACTTATAATAATATAGAGTGCTATAGTATTACTTATAATAATATAGAGTGCTATAGTATTACTTATAATAATATAGAGTGCTATAGTATTACTTATAATAATATAGAGTGCTATAGTATTACTTATAATAATATGGAGTGCTATAGTATTACTTATAATAATATAGAGTGCTATAGTATTACTTATAATAATATAGAGTGCTATAGTATTACTTATAATAATATAGAGTGCTATAGTATTACTTATAATAATATGGAGTGCTATAGTATTACTTATAATAATATAGAGTGCTATAGTATTACTTATAATAATATAGAGTGCTATAGTATTACTTATAATAATATAGAGTGCTATAGTATTACTTATAATAATATAGAGTGCTATAGTATTACTTATAATAATATAGAGTGCTATAGTATTACTTATAATAATATAGAGTGCTATAGTATTACTTATAATAATATAGAGTGCTATAGTATTACTTATAATAATATAGAGTGCTATAGTATTACTTATAATAATATAGAGTGAGTTGAAGTAGCCTTTTTTTGCGGTAGAATCACATTATAAATGTGGTGGATTGATGGCGTCAATGTTCAATTATCTTTTGCTCATCATTAAGATGCGGTGGATCAGTATCTATTGTCTTTTCCTCGTGAATAATACAATTTTGTGGATCATCGCGCAGAATGAAGAGTCACACCCGTATATTTTTAAGCGAAATAGCGCCAAGTTCAAAATCTCTGCTTCAATGCGCGCGCAAAATTACAAAAGATCGTGCAAAAAGGCTTCAGTAGGGGCCACTTCAGCCATTTTTTACGACACCTACTTGCGTTCTATCGCTTAGGGCCTTTGAAGAGATGTTAAGCGACAAGTTCCACTATCAAGTAAAATATCAGTTATATTTTTCTGGTATCAAATGTGTCCTAAAGGTACTGGAATTTGGGGGAAATTGACAGGAAAATTTGATATGGTAAGCTTCAACTTCATTTCCCCCTTCTTTTTAATGTGAATCGCATCGGGTTATGATTTCTTAATGTTTGAACATTCTTCCTCAGTGTAACTTTTTACAGAGGTTTGATAAATATTTAAGGTATCAAATTGAGGGTTTAGAAATGGAAGCTGAAACTCTACTTGGGTAGTGACTTTAGAATATTCCCAATATAAAGACACAAGTTGTCTGATACCTTCACGTTAATTTGCTTTAAACATAGCTTTTTTTGTGTGAGTTTTCCTGCAAATAAATGGTAACGATAGCCAGTATAATATTAGGTAAGATTACGTGAATTTTGTTTTTACTCTAAACGTCTATTCTTGATGGCGTTAACTCTGAGCGCTTCAGTTTGCTAATTGAAATTAACGCCATGTTGGTGTACAGTTAACAATAGATTCCTCGTTAGCTTCTTTTGTTCTGTACACCAACATGGCCACCATGCCCTTTGTCAATTGAATCTCTGGGGATTGAGTGCAAACCATCTATAGGCCGTTAAGCGAACGGGCTCAATTTATAACTGGTTTAGAAATGTTCACAGGCCCAGGATACATTTTGGGATCATATTGTATTAAGCGGCCATCAAGCCAGAACCGGTCGACCCGAATCCATTCAAGATTGTCTAGAGTAGCAAAAAGATGGAAGAGCGACACGCTTGGCACAAATGACCCTAAAATCCAGCACTTTGCTATATTTTCAAAAAATTTCAACGTAAATTTTTTTTGTGGAAGGACGAAGACTGATCACTAAAACAAAATCTGATGATTTGAACTACCGTTGACATCTTGCTGACGTCACATTTACGTCATGTATCCATTTATAATAGGTTTCTCGATGTTTTCAATTACCTTTAATTAACATCAGTAAATTTTATATTTTCGATTTCCCATCATGTTGACAACAAAGAAACAGAAAACCCGAGTTCGATTGGTTAAGAGGGAGAAAAGTTATTAAATGTTCAATTTTGGTAATTTTCCCGCCAAAATTTGTTGGCAAAGTTTGACGTCATTCTACGTCACGACGAGTAACAGTTACTCATTAAAATAAGTCTCAGTAAACACAGGAGAATCTTAGAAATATGCAAATAGCAAGTTCAAGAAAATATGTTTCTACATTCGTTCTACGGTCATGTATTTCAACGGTGGCAATACAACCTGATTATATGACTTCATTGAGTTAGTTTTTAACTCGTGGATGCGCGCAAGCGCAGAAACGAGTTATTTGGATGGTTGGGGAAATCGTGTCACTCGCTCACTCACTAAGCTGTTAGCAGAATGGAATGTCTAGAATTCAGATTGATAATAGTAATCGATATTTGATTTAGTTGATAATTGAACATCGATCTGGAAATTTCATTAATTGCTGTTTCAATTGACTGGTTACCCGGTTACTATTTGTTACCTTTAGTGTATTTATATCTGACATAGCAGCCGTTTAATCCATGTGGCAGATGAGTGTGCTTAGTCACCGCTTACCGAGTATCAGGTTAAGTCACCTCCGATGGTGACTTGTTACGCACGATGATGCAATAGTTACAGTAGCCTCAACCGTAATCTGAAGCATACATTATTCAAATTCCGCTGTTTCAACCATGTGGTACATGTTCGGTGTTAATTGAGTCATCGACAACGCTGGCGTAATAGTCAGATGATGCAACGTAGTGCAATGACACTTTCTGTATATGGGGTTTGCTGGGGTACCCGCGTTTTCTATCTAATGATTAAGAATGTAATTATGCGAGGTGTCAACTCTAAGTATACATTGATCAACGACATTATCGACGGCAACAGCAAAGGTTCGTTGCTTCACGGTGATATTTACTAGTTGTGACTAAGTTTGTATAACCAGTGACCTTTGGATTTGAATATTCTGTATAACCAGCCAAGTTTGGATTTGAATATTCTCACCGAAAATCGACTGAAGAAGTTAGTCATTGACATACCTCCACTATAACTAATTTATCAGCTTTTAAGCCCGATTATTATTCAACACATCGTAACATTGCCCAAATATGGTCATTTCACCTTCAATATCTGTCACCTACACATGACAAATATCCTGCGATAGCTGTCATCCGAACGAATATAAAAAAAATTCTTTCTACGAAATCCTGAAGTGTTTCAAACACGTAGAAAACAATGAAATCGACTTAAATACCAATAATTATGTTCACAGAGAACATAAAGAAGGCAACAAAGTTGAATATTGAATATTTTCAATACATTTTCATGATAACATATCAAAATCATTGCACACAGAAGAGGACATTTGGTATTGGTCATCGCTTTGAAGTAAATGCGATTTTATTTGAGTCGCATTATAAGTTTATAATATGGCTTACCTGTTGATACCAGAACTATAAGAAGGAGAATTCTCTGCTTTCGTTTTGACCGCTCCAAAATCTCTCCTACTGCAGCTCCCGCCATTACAAAGGTCACACAAGAAAAAATCGCACGAAATGTAACTTTAACAGCGATTTGTAGCACTCTAAACTCGAGAAACCTCGATATTCTACATATCCAAACACTGAAAATGTATTCTCCTATCTGACTTCAGCGGTAACAAGTCAGTTCAGACATGCGTATTCAAGCTAAACCCAGTTTTCTTCTGCTTGGTCGTCCATAAACGAGTAACGCCTTGTAAAAATTCACTTTAATCGCGAAAGCAAATTCGAAATTTGTTCAGTCGAAATCTTAATATAATCATTCTAAACAGTTACTATTTGCAGATTAGATGTTATGTAACTTTGATTTGAAGGTATACATGTTTCATAAATCATTTTATTTGTTTTAGAAGGCAAAATAGCTCCCAAAACCATGTATTTTCGAGTGATTTGACTGGGCCGATACCGGAAGTGAGTCACCGGATATCGATATGTAGGCTTTTGTACGCAATGACTTTGATATGATCCACTCGCAAATGCTCAATTCAGACTCCATACTGATTGCTTCTGCTTGAATACATTTATTACATTAAGAAAACAACTAGTAAATTACTTCGTTTGCAGTTAACTTGCCTGGAGTGCCTAGAATCTTTGAAATATCAAGTTGAGAGTGTCAAGAAGTTCAGACGTTCTTCATCTGAATCCCCAAAGTCGATTGTTTTCGAGAACAACTTCGAAATGTTGAAGCGAGTTCGTGACTCGACGAATTTCAGTCCTGAGATATTGACCGTCCATGGCCATCTTTTAACAGTTCCAGCAAATGTCCAACATGTTTTCATCGTTTCTAGAAAGGCATAGAAGCAAGTCCTGCTCAACTGTGCACGGCTTCAAAAATGGAGAAAGTCAAGTACAACTGCAAGCGGCTCAAGACAGGAGTACCAGCACTTCATGTGAATCTTCATGCGAAGTGCTTTGACATTTCAAATAACTTTGTACTTTTAACAAGAGTCTTATGAACTAAAAGATACTTTGAATCCGAATACAAGTCGAGCATTTCAGGCTTTATCCAACTGTTTTCTAACCATCAGCTCACTCTGAGTTCCAAAATGTTCGGCTTCGCTCAAAGTCGGCAAAAGGCGACAAAATTGTGTACAAACATGGCGCGCGTGCGCCACTAGATTCCTGCCAAAATCGGTTTATGAAATAAAGATGTACTCTTTGCGAGTAAAGACTGGTTTTTGTTATCGATGTGTTTGTAAGGGTAACCTATCGACATAAATAAATGGTATTGTATTGTAGTATTGTATATTGTACTACCAGATCCTCTTCGGGGAGATCCACATTGCTATAGCACTTTTCTTACATCTCCAGCTCCCACACGTATTAGCGTGGTGGCTGGGATTTAAAGCAGCTCTTTAGCTCGCCCTAATGGAGTAACCAGATTCTGATGCCTCTGATCTTTAGTGAGGCTGATGGTCTTGGGGCTATGCCATGCTGACGAGTCCTGACAAGGACGAAACAGCTGTACACGATGCCACTCCGCGGGTAATAAGATGTGAGCATGCGTGTTAGACGCTAGCTACGTCGTAGCGTGTGTTGGGTAGTGCCATGCAACTTGCTTGGTTTAGAATTGAAGCCTTATTTTTGGTATACGTCATTATGACGTCATAAATATATCTGGATGTCCTCAGAAAATATCCAGTTCAGCATTCATGAATATATTTCATGAAGGCATTTTGATCACACAATCTGTTTGCAACGTGTTTTAAAGGGCAGATTTCGCCAAAAAAGGAGACATCACAACAACGGTTGTTACCAATCTGCCAAAATGTCTTCAAATTTGTAGTAGTCGTAAAGAAATGGTGTTAATTTTACTTTTTTGAGTGCACTCCGGCAACCTCGGCCTTTTTACGAACTTTTGTGCCCGGTGTGCCAAAAGAGAGGAAGTTAAAACACTTTTGTGTTATGCGGTATGACCAAACTATAATCTTAAAAACATACTGAGAAGTAACTAGGCAAAATATTTTTTGGGCAAAAAAGTATACCCCCCCCCCCCCCCACCCACAGCTCCCCCCAGCTTCCCCCTCCCCCCCAACCCCCAGCTCCCCCCGGCTGTGCCGGACTATTGTTGATCGTTCTTACAATGGTATATTTATGGCAAATTTGTGGAGTGAAACCTTTAAATAGTGGTGTATTCTCATGCGTCAAAAGGCGTTACTAATCTCGTACCCAGATCCCACGCCATGTTTTCCTATCCAAAGAATTGGGAGATCTGGGTTAAAGATAAGGTGTTTCTGGACAAAAATACGAACCTTTAGGCCTGTACAATTTAACGTTTTGCTATTTTTATATTTTCAACAGTTGGAGTGGCGATCCACACTTTAAACGTTTAAGGTGGTACGGCATTGACGGATTCAACTCTCTCTCCCCATCACTTGTTCTTCAGCGCGGTATTGATGACCCATACTACATCAGTTACCAGTCAACACTGCGTGTGTGGTACGGGGAAGATCTCATTGACAAACGTGAAGACAACAACAGCGGCAGGATCTGTGCTGATGTCTATGGGTACTTTATCTGAGTTGGTGCCACAAACATGATCGAACAATGTAGCGAGATCGATGTGACTGAGATAGTAAATTAAGTAATAATTCAGCTAAGAACTGTAGCAAAAGACAATAGGCTGCGGCAATGAGCATATCCCCACATACGAGCTAGTTTGATTGATATTGATACTAAGTAATGATTCAGCTAAGAATGACGGCTAAAAACAATAGGCTGCGGCAATGAGCATATCCCCACATACGAGCTAGTTTGATTGATATTGATACTAAGTAATGATTCAGCTAAGAATGACGGCTAAAGACAATAGGCTGCAGCAATGAGCATATCCCCACATACGAGCTAGTTTGATTGATATTGATACTAAGTAATGATTCAGCTGAGAACTGTAGCAAAAGACAATAGGCTGCGGCAATGAGCATATCCCCACATACGAGCTAGTTTGATTGATATTGATACTAAGTAATGATTCAGCTAAGAATGACGGCTAAAGACAATAGGCTGCGGCAATGAGCATATCCCCACATACGAGCTAGTTTGATTGATATTGATACTAAGTAATGATTCAGCTAAGAATGACGGCTAAAGACAATAGGCTGCGGCAATGAGCATATCCCCACATACGAGCTAGTTTGATTGATATTGATACTAAGTAATGATTCAGCTGAGAACTGTAGCAAAAGACAATAGGCTGCGGCAAAGAGCATATCCCCACATACGAGCTAGTTTGATTGATATTGATACTAAGTAATGATTCAGCTAAGAATGACGGCTAAAGACAATAGGCTGCGGCAATGAGCATATCCCCACATACGAGCTAGTTTGATTGATATTGATACTAAGTAATGATTCAGCTGAGAACTGTAGCAAAAGACAATAGGCTGCGGCAATGAGCATATCCCCACATACGAGCTAGTTTGATTGATATTGATACTAAGTAATGATTCAGCTAAGAATGACGGCTAAAAACAATAGGCTGCGGCAATGAGCATATCCCCACATACGATTTTGCTTGAATATGCCTGAAGTGCTGTATGAGATGTGTACAATCCAAACTACACCCTGGAAATAAAATATATTTTATACTATGGGTTCTTTTTACTGTGAAAACTCAAAGAAGTCACCATCCAGCCGATCTGAAAGGGAGAAAACAAAAGATGTTTCAATCAGAAATTTGATAACTTTCCCCACGTACGATGTTCTTCGAAATTAAGCCATAGTTAGTTTGATCAAAATAAATTCAAACCACAAAAAGTATCGAATGAAAATGCGTTATTTCGATGGGTTTCTATTGAATTTATGAGCATCAACCAATGAAATTACGAGAAAGAAGTATAAGAAAATTAACACTTTTTACATTCCTTTGCCGTTTATGCTATTGTTCTTAGCCGGAGCATTACTTAAATAATATTAAATTAATCGCGCTAAAGATGACGAACTTTTCATGCGCCGAATTCTGTGCGTAAGATTTAGCTCACAAGCAATGATTCAGTGCTAATAATCCATAACAATAGATTTAGCTAATTAACAGTGGGATTCAATGCTAATAATCCGTAACAATAGATTTAGCTCATCAGCAATGGGATTCAATACTAATAATCCATAACAATAGATTTAGCTCATTAGCAATGGGATTCAATGCTGTAGTTTATGTCCCTCTAGGTGTGTTCCTCGGTAGACAAATACTTCCAAATACACCACAGTTCTACTCTACAAGACTTTACTCGTCGTTATTCTTACACGGCATTGAGCGTACACATGCATCAGATGAACATCGATAGTCAGCAATGGTGATGATTTAAAACTGCAATATTACAATAACAACATGTAAACCGTAAGCTAAAGCAATGAAACAATACAATAGTTAATGGATGTACTTACGACTCTGTGCCCATAAAACACACTACATAAACTCTTCGAGAACAAAACGTGGCTCTCTGCACGCCGCCGGTCATGTGCTGTCTCCTCTCTCCTCTGGGATAGGAGACAGCACATGACCGGCGGCGTGCAGAGAGTCACGTTTTGGCCATCCCTTCATGTAGGACGACACGAGTTGCTACCAAATTGTATTTTATTGTATTGTATTGTGTTGCGTTCTATTGTTGTATTGCATTGTATTGTGTTGTATTCTATTGTATTTTTGGTAAAAAATCGTGTCGTCCTACATAAAGGGATTGCCCACGTTTTGTTCTCGAAGAGTTTATGTAGTGTGTTACATTTTAACTGGAATTACCGCTGACAGAAGGTATCGGCGCTACAAATGCTAACAATCCATAACAATAAATTTAGCTCATTAGCAATGGGATTCAATGCTAATAATCTCTAACAATAGATTTAGCTCAGTAATGATTCAATGCTAATGATAATCCATAACAATAGATTTAGCTCAGTAATGATTCAATGCTAATGATAATCCATAACAATAGATTTAGCTCATTAGCACTGGATTCGACGCATCAAAAACTCGCCTTCTGAGACGGGCCTAGTGAACTTATATATGTAATTAGCTATTGCTGAGGTAGCCAGTAGTATTCAGGTTAATAAGCTATTGTTGAGGTAGCCAGTAGTATTCAGGTTAGTTAGCTATTGTTGAGATAGCCAGTAGTATTTAGGTTAATTAGCTATTGCTGAGGTAGCCAGTAGTAATCAGGTTAATAAGCTATTGTTGAGGTAGCCAGTAGTAATCAGGTTAATAAGCTATTGTTGAGGTAGCCAGTAGTAATCAGGTTAATAAGCTATTGTTGAGGTAGCCAGTAGTATTCAGGTTAATAAGCTTTTGTTGAGATAGCCAGTAGTAATCAGGTTAATAAGCTATTGTTGAGGTAGCCAGTGGTATTCAGGTTAACAAGCTATTGTAGAGGTAGCCAGTAGTATTCAGGTTAGTTAGCTATTGTTGAGATAGCCAGTAGTAATCAGGTTAATAAGCTATTGTTGAGGTAGCCAGTAGTATTCAGGTTAATAAGCTTTTGTTGAGATAGCCAGTAGTAATCAGGTTAATAAGCTATTGCTGAGGTAGCCAGTAGTATTCAGGTTAATAAGCTATTGTTGAGGTAGCCAGTAGTATTCAGGTTAGTTAGCTATTGTTGAGATAGCCAGTAGTATTTAGGTTAATTAGCTATTGCTGAGGTAGCCAGTAGTAATCAGGTTAATAAGCTATTGTTGAGGTAGCCAGTAGTAATCAGGTTAATAAGCTATTGTTGAGGTAGCCAGTAGCAATCAGGTTAATAAGCTATTTTTGAGGTAGCCAGTAGTAATCAGGTTAATAAGCTATTGTTAAGGTAACCAGTAGTAATCAGGTTAATAAGCTATTGTTCTTCGAAATTAAGCCATAGTTAGTTTGATCAAAATAAATTCAAACCACAAAAAGTATCGAATGAAAATGCGTTATTTCGATGGGTTTCTATTGAATTTATGAGCATCAACCAATGAAATTACGAGAAAGAAGTATAGAAAATTAACACTTTTTACTTTTACATTCCTTTGCCGTTCATGCTATTGTTCTTAGCCGGAGCATTACTTAAATAATGCTAAATTAATCGCGCTAAAGATGACAAACTTTTCATGCGCCGAATTTTGTGCGTAAGATTTAGCTCACAAGCAATGATTCAGTGCTAATAATCCATAACAATAGATTTAGCTCATTAACAATGGGATTCAATGCTAATAATCCATAACAACAGATTTAGCTCATCAGCAATGGGATTCAATACTAATAATCCATAACAATAGATTTAGCTCATTAGCAATGGGATTCAATGCTGTAGTTTATGTCCCTCTAGGTGTGTTCCTCGGTAGACAAATACTTCCAAATACACCACAGTTCTACTCTACAAGACTTTACTCGTCGTTATTCTTACACGGCATTGAGCGTACACATGCATCAGATGAACATCGATAGTCAGCAATGGTGATGATTTAAAACTGCAATATTACAATAACAACATGTAAACCGTAAGCTAAAGCAATGAAACAATACAATAGTTAATGGATGTACTTACGACTCTGTGCCCATAAAACACACTACATAAACTCTTCGAGAACAAAACGTGGCTCTCTGCACGCCGCCGGTCATGTGCTGTCTCCTCTCTCCTCTGGGATAGGAGACAGCACATGACCGGCGGCGTGCAGAGAGTCACGTTTTGGCCATCCCTTCATGTAGGACGAGACGAGTTGCTACCAAATTGTATTCTATTGTATTGTATTGTGTTGCGTTCTATTGTTGTATTGCATTGTATTGTGTTGTATTCTATTGTATTTTTGGTAAAAAATCGTGTCGTCCTACATAAAGGGATTGTCCACGTTTTGTTCTCGAAGAGTTTATGTGGTGTGTTACATTTTAACTGGAATTACCGCTGACAGAGGGTATCGGCGCTACAAATGCTAACAATCCATAACAATAAATTTAGCTCATTAGCAATGGGATTCAATGCTAATAATCTCTAACAATAGATTTAGCTCAGTAATGATTCAATGCTAATGATAATCCATAACAATAGATTTAGCTCAGTAATGATTCAATGCTAATGATAATCCATAACAATAAATTTAGCTCAGTAATGATTCAATGCTAATGATCATCCATAACAATAGATTTAGCTCATTAGCACTGGATTCGACGCATCAAAAACTCGCCTTCTGAGACGGGCCTAGTGAACTTATATATGTAATTAGCTATTGCTGAGGTAGCCAGTAGTATTCAGGTTAATAAGCTATTGTTGAGGTAGCCAGTAGTATTCAGGTTAGTTAGCTATTGTTGAGATAGCCAGTAGTATTTAGGTTAATTAGCTATTGCTGAGGTAGCCAGTAGTAATCAGGTTAATAAGCTATTTTTGAGGTAGCCAGTAGTAATCAGGTTAATAAGCTATTGTTGAGGTAGCCAGTAGTAATCAGGTTAATAAGCTATTGTTGAAGTAGCCAGTAGTATTCAGGTTAATAAGCTTTTGTTGAGATAGCCAGTAGTAATCAGGTTAATAAGCTATTGTTGAGGTAGCCAGTAGTATTCAGGTTAATAAGCTATTGTAGATGTAGCCAGTAGTATTTAGTTTAATTAGCTATTGCTGAGGTAGCCAGTAGTAATCAGGTTAATAAGCTATTGCTGAGGTAGCCAGTAGTATTCAGGTTAATAAGCTATTGTTGAGGTAGCCAGTAGTATTCAGGTTAGTTAGCTATTGTTGAGATAGCCAGTAGTATTTAGGTTAATTAGCTATTGCTGAGGTAGCCAGTAGTAATCAGGTTAATAAGCTATTGTTGAGGTAGCCAGTAGTAATCAGGTTAATAAGCTATTTTTGAGGTAGCCAGTAGTAATCAGGTTAATAAGCTATTGTTAAGGTAACCAGTAGTAATCAGGTTAATAAGCTATTGTTGAGATAGCCAGTAGTAATCAGGTTAATAAGCTATTGTTGAGATAGCCAGTAGTAATCAGGTTAATAAGCTATTGTTGAGATAGCCAGTAGTATACAGGTTAATAAGCTATTGTTGAGGTAGCCAGTAGTAATCAGGTTAATAAGCTATTGTTAAGGTAACCAGTAGTATACAGGTTAATAAGCTATTGTTGAGGTAGCCAGTAGTAATCAGGTTAATAAGCTATTGTTAAGGTAACCAGTAGTATACAGGTTAATAAGCTATTGTTGAGGTAGCCAGTAGTATTCCTTATTGTTGAGGTAACCAGTTAAGTATTCAGGTTAATTAGCTATTGTTGAGGTAACCAGTTAAGTATTCAGGTTAATTAGCTATTGTCGAGGTAGTCAGTAGTATTCAGGTTGCGAGAGGTGTGTTTGCTTACTAGCTGCACGCATCTATCTCAAGTGAGGTTATTCAGTGTAGCGGTGTACACCATCAAATCGATATACCTTCATAAGCCCATTTTACGTGAGAAGCATTTTGGCATTACCTCAGTGTAAGAGCCTCACAGACTGCGTCATAAAACTCTCTTTGTTAAATATGAATAATTTGCGACTGAGAATATTTCCCGAGCACTCGTAGCGGCACTTATAATGTATAGGGGAGCCTCTACTTGAAACAAAATTACACTGCGCTCAGCGTAGGAATCGAACCCTAACCGCTAGACCACGAGTGAATTTGCTTGGTGGCAATCGTTGTGTTCACGTATTTATATCAACTAATGATGAATAGATGCATAAATTATAGTATAATGTTCAACTACTAAAATTGGTAATACGACAGCTCACCAGGGCTAGGTCTCCATAGAATAGTTTTTACACCGAGGTAAAGCCAGCATTTTTTGCACGGTAGTCCTAAATTCCAGGTAAGCATGCCAAAATCAGTTTCGGCACGGCGTACTCTTTTTTGTCGTGTAAATGGAAATGGATGCTAAGACACTGTGAAAATGTAGTCTTGGCTCGCCAGTTTGGAGTGCCGTACCCAAAACCGTAGTCGTGGAAACCGGGCTATAGGAGTGTACACGTAATCCGAATAGCCTACATCTGATGAATGTGGAAACATTTACGAATCCGGCGAAGCCTTTTGCTCTAGTGTAATTAAATGGGTTTTTAGTGAACTTATAAATGTAGAATGTTCACATTGACTTCCAAGGTAGGTTACACGACGGCAACGGGTACGACGACGGCATAAATCAATTACAAGCCTTAGTTACAAAATACAATAGCTGAACGTGAAGATGCACACAGTCTCCTACCGTTTGACCGTCATCTTCAAAAGTAAAACTTGAAAACCATACCGTTTTAAACCGATGATACACATGCAGTTCATCATTTGTTGCCAGCATTGTTTAATATTCGTTTTTCATAATTTGTCCTTCCTGTGAACTTGCCTCTATATTATGTAATTTTCTAGGCTCTAAATCTTTTTGTATTGTTTCATTATAAGGGTTGTAATGATCATGTATCAATGTAGCTTAGTTCCTGCTTTCGTTTCTAGTAATTGCTAGTAAATAAATGTTGTGTATGCTCCCTAGATGAGCTCCTGCTCCTTCAGCAAAAACAAAGAATATATATGTTTAAATACATATTAAAAACAAAAGTATATCATCAATACCATGTTGCATGTTGAAAGAAGCGAGTGAACATGTTGAACAATGTTGCAACTCAGTGTTGAATAGAGCGGAACATGTCTCTATCGTTAATTTTACATGTTGGCAACAAATGTTGAATCGTAGCTGAACCGTGTGTCATCGGCTTTACGTTTCCGTAGGGAACGCGAACGTCAAAAAGCAAAGCACTCTATGCTTATTATTTTCGAAGATTTGGATGCGAAAAGTAATTAAAGGCGAATTAAGGAAATAGTAAACTCTACATTTCTGGAGGAAACACTTTTTAAGTCCCGTCGTCACTGCCGTCGCTGTCCTGGTTTCTTAAAAGTTTACGGATTCGTGACTGATGAACCCGTTTAGATGAGTGAATCCAGGACATTTAGATACTGTATCCAGGAAATTTCGGGTTCGTCACGAATCTGGATTCATCAGTGTGGCGTACATTATCAAATCCGAATACCTTCATAGTGTACATGCACGCCTTAAAAATCCAAATCATTGTGATGAATCCGGAAACATTTATTACACGAATCCGGAAACCTAATTGCCTCTAGCGTACATGGAGCCTAAAGGTTTCACGGCGTCTACGTATTTGCTACATGTTAGCTTAACAGCACTGAGTTTATTTCTAACATTGTTTAGTTATGGAATATGAATGTTGACAGTTGCCTTCCACGTTAGTTTTACGCTGTATTGATCTGTCGAGCTTCAAAGAATTCACAAAAAGCGAAAAACATAATGTCAAAATTCAACTTCATTCTGACGCTGAGGCTTATAATTTGTAGGGCGAACTTATGCCACGAATTTTTCAACTCGATCATAGGGCCGTGACAGTAATCATAAGCTGCATCATGTAATGCCTCGAAGGCCGTGTTCGCACTAGGTGAATTTTTATTTATTTTGCAAAAAAATATGTCAACACTGGCCTCTGACAAGTGCGAACGGTACTTTTGAGCGCTACCAAAGTGTGTCGAGCGCTACCAATCTTCAAAGGTTGCCGTCGACCTGCCTCAGAGGCCAACAAAATATTGTCAGGAAACATATATAGTGACAGCTTCGTCAATTCTCACCTATGCTTTTCAAGGATACACTTCAATCAAGTAGAATTTGAACTCAGATTTTGAACTCAGCAATCCTGAATGGCATTCATTTACCGCCATCAAGCATGGAGAGACTAAGCGCTTTGTTGATCAATCTTTGGAGGATTCTGAGCTCTCACAAGGGCAACTACGAAATGCACCCTCATTTGGAGGATATATGGGAATGCTTTCTGCCATTGACAATCGCCTGTACTACGCCATCAGCTGTTTATAGTGGCTAAAGTAGCCAGCTGTACTCTCCTTGGGAGCTCTAATAATGTTCTAATATGGGTGCCGTCAATTGCCCCAGCGATATTTGGTAGATTTCTGTTTCTGCCACAGTCTCTGGGAATTGAATGTGTTCGTTCCTGAGTTCAAACAACGCACTTACAGCATCACAAAATGCTTTGAAAGCGGTACTTGTTCTTAATTTCCAAATATTTGATTGCAACACCCGTATTTTCGTAAGAACCGCCGTGTGCTAATCGGTAGAGTCCAATCGCCAAACCTTTTTCTTGGGTAACACACTTTCTAAACCTTGTGCTCAGTCTCGGCTCTGTAAAAACGGGCGAAGTCTTGCTAATAGGAGATCGAATGAAGTGCGTCCCATTCTCAACTGGCGGTAAAAATAACCCTCAGGAATAATTCGGCTGTGCAAATATATCTTGAACCAAGATTTATTTTGCAAAGCTGAGAAGGTGATGATATTTCTAGGAAGCATCGCTTGAACACAACTAGTTGGTAAAAATGTAAACATTAAAGGTTTTCGCGACAAGAATAGGTAATTTCATTTTGATGGACGTTTGTGGCTTACAAATATTTGTCAGAATTTCCAATGCGAACACGATTACCAAAGAGCAGATTTGGTAGCCATGCTACAAAAATTGTTTGGTCAGAGCAAGACACAATTTGTCAACGTAGTGTGAACAGGGCCTTATGTATGCCTGGGAATTTTTTTGAAAGAAACTGAAAGGAGCTTGTTTTAAGGGTAGAGCGAAGGAGAGGGGGGGGGGGGGGGGGGTAGTATAGCCCTTTGAGTTGAAATTTCACAATTGTGTATCACTCCGAAAAAAAACGTGCGCCGCCATCTTGGATCTTACAACGTCACGCGGTTTCCACTATTGTTCGTAAAATCCAAGATGGCGACACGCGGGAAATTCAAATGAGTTTTATGGACAGGAAAATTAGCCCATAAATAAACACAACAATAGATTAAGATTTGAGAGCAACAATTTTTTTCAGTCGAGGTTCCCTATAAGTGCCAGAGGTACTTTTCGCCAGGTTTACTCAAGAGCGCCAGAAGAACCTCTGGGACAGCTTTTACTGTTCTGGATGGACTTTGATCCCAAGCGTAACATTTTGATTGACACAAAGTAAGCTAATAAAAACGAGGTAATTACACTTTTGTCAGTCGTGTGCCTCGTGATATTTCAGCATGGGGTGACATGGAAGAAATTGTCAACAGTAAATAATTGTAGGAGCCCATAACTAGGAGGTCTAGGAGCGTTCACTCACATACTGGGCCTATGTCACAGCGTCTATCCCGCATACTGGGCCTATGTCACAGCGTCATCCCACATACTGGGCCTATGTCACAGCGTCCATCCCGCATACTGGGCCTATGCCACAGCGTCCATCCCGCATACTGGGCCTATGTCACAGCGTCATCCCACATACTGGGCCTATGTCACAGCGTCCATCCCGCATACTGGGCCTATGCCACAGCGTTCATCCCGCATACTGGGCCTATGTCACAGCGTCATCCCGCATACTGGGCCTATGTCACAGCGTCATCCCACATACTGGGCCTATGTCACAGCGTCCATCCCGCATACTGGGCCTATGCCACAGCGTCCATCCCGCATACTGGGCCTATGTCACAGCGTCCATCCCACATACTGGGCCTATGTCACAGCGTCCATCCCACATACTGGGCCTATGTCACAGCGTCATCCCGCATACTGGGCCTATGTCACAGCGTCCATCCCGCATACTGGGCCTATGTCACAGCGTCATCCCACATACTGGGCCTATGTCACAGCGTCATCCCACATACTGGGCCTATGCCACAGCGTCCATCCCGCATACTGGGCCTATGTCACAGCGTCATCCCACATACTGGGCCTATGTCACAGCGTCATCCCACATACTGGGCCTATGTCACAGCGTCATCCCGCATACTGGGCCTATGTCACAGCGTCCATCCCGCATACTGGGCCTATGTCACAGCGTCATCCCACATACTGGGCCTATGTCACAGCGTCATCCCGCATACTGGGCCTATGTCACAGCGTCATCCCACATACTGGGCCTATGTCACAGCGTCATCCCGCATACTGGGCCTATGTCACAGCGTCATCCCGCATACTGGGCCTATGTCACAGCGTCATCCCACATACTGGGCCTATGTCACAGCGATTTCACAAGTTAGGTTATTTTTAGAACGGTTTCCCGCTATTCTTGGGTTGAAATCATTCCTAAGGGAATACAATCACAAAAGCGTAACAGCCATGTTGTTGGTATAACAAAAGTAGCTAATGAGGCAGTTTGTTCCGCCACTGGTGCAACCCACTTAATTGGCGGCAAAAATGATCTAAAAATAGCCCAACTTGTAAAAACGCTGTGACAGCTATATAGGAGATATGGACGCTCCTGAAGTAAATGCCGCCTGGAGCTCATTACCAGAAGCGTTCCTATGTCATGGGCTGGGCCCCCAGCACAGGAGTAGATGTGGCTATATTTAGAATTCGAATTCCCGCCTTGAAAGTGAGAAGAATGATAATGAATAATAATGACAAGTGACGTATAGCTATCTGACTGGCTAAGAAAACTCATAATTGACGCAAAGCATCATGGGATTGAAATGCGGACAAATATTCCAGAACCCAACTCAAGATTATGTGTAGCTATGAAGAAAGCACGCAGGTGCTACGAAGCACTGTTTTTGGGGTATTCACGATATACTGATAAATTACCGCCAGGAACCTTCGGGTCAACCTTGATTTTAAGAGCAATACATCCTTTCACTCGATCAACCAATTCTTGTCTTTTTCCACTTTTTTTCTCCCCGTGGCACTCTAACCAACGTTTCAGCTCCAAAACATTATATTCACCAGGTGGTTTGGTTAATTTGGCACCTGGAACGTACCTCATATATATATTCTGTGAGTAAAACTCTAAAATTATCCATACCGCACGCAGGAACAACTATGTCCGAGGCAGCCATTTTGAAATATTTGTCCGCATTTCGATCCCACAATGCAATGTTGTCATTATGCTAATATTTTATGACGTCAACTGGGGAGAACGCTATTCTAAATATAGCCACATCTACTCCCGTGTGCTGGGAACAGACAGAAGATGGACGCTCCTGGTAATGGGATCCTGGTGCCGCATAAAACAGCTCGGGCGGGAAGCAAACAGAGCTAGGTTGAAGTCGCGTGTTTATGGTGAATACAACGCTGCCGTCAAAGAAGCTTATCTTACCATCGTTCACTGAGTTTGAGGCGAAAGTGTAATTTTCAACGGTGGCTACGTATACGACAATATCTTTAACGAAAAATCAAGGAAGGAAAACGATAATCCTCGAGGTTCGAGTTAATGATGCGAAAGCTGTACAAAACGTTCCTCTGGAAATTCAAGCGATACGAGGGCACAATCAGGCATAGAACTTTCTAAATAATCTTCTTTTGGGAAGCTTTCGTGGCCCTTACCACGCAGTTCCTTGCATAATCCAGGCAGAAATTGATAAAGAAACGTCTTACCTGTGGGCTGTTTATGCAATCGTGTAATAAAGTGTTATTTTAATTTTAAAAACCTCTCGCCGCAGAATATAGTGAAATATCCCTCGCTCTGTTGTTGATTAAGTCTCCCTGAAACTCTTTTAAAACAGCCGTTCTTCACCAAACGGAACTCTTCTTGAGAAATCGAAGACATGAAGTATTAAAAGCGTACTGACGAACTATTCGTAAACAAAAAAGGCCATCGATCGCTTGTCACTTTTGAAATATGCAAGACACATGGGATGTTGTGCCGTCACGTCCTGTGCACGTGATGATCACGATGGATGAATCAGCGTTTGCGTTCGGAGATTTTATAGATAATTACTGAGACCATCAGCATTACTAGATATATTGCAGTCAGATGAGGCCACAGGCCGAAGCTGGCTGCAATATATATCTAATAATGCTGATGGTCTCAGTAATTATCTGTTATAATTATTGTTCCTCATCAAAAGTCCGTGTTCTCTCTTTTGAACAATATCGACGATTTAAGCCACGATTTCTATTGTGTTGAAATGTATGAACCAATGAAATTGCGGTATTGTATATGTTTGCACCACTCGTATTCCTCTTACTTTGTTGTATATAAAGGTTAATCAGTAGCCATTCAGGTTGTTAATATTGTCCTTTTCACGCCTTTAGAGCTCGAAATTTAAAATGCAGTTGCGTCACTAACATGCGCAGGTGGTGGGCAGTGCAGAAAATGAGGTCCCATAATTGTTAGACGTCTGTGTAGGCATAAAGAGAATGAAAGCTTTTTTTTTAGCTCTGACGTGGGATCATTGGACTTATGACTGGCAGTTTAAGAGTGCCCTGAGTCTTGTCTTGATTAAAGCAAGTGAGCAAGGGCTGTTGAATATTGCACACTGTGATATTATTATAATACTGCAGCCCGAACTGGCGACAGGCTGCAATATTAATAATATTATATTGCAGTATATGTTGTCTATATCAGGCTGCATTCGGTGATATAGTGCAGAGAGAGAGAACAATGGATTTTGATGAGGGTCAGTAATTATATTAACGGTCTTCTTATTCGCTCGGCTACATCAGAGAACTAGCACTCCGTTCCAGAGGTTCTTCTCGCGCCTACGGCACTCGCAGATCGCTCCTGTCACGCTCTTGAGTAAACTTAGCGAGAAGGACTTCTGGCACCCAGGGTACTTTAAGCATGGCACTCAAGCATGTTAATACGCGGGTGAGAGGCTAATATTCAGGAACACAGTGTTTTGATCGTTTCTCGTTCGATAAATGCACCCCGCAAAACCAAACGTTCCAAGTATGTTGGTACATCATGGTCCTTGAAATATTTCAATATTTGGTTGCCATGGAAACCGCTTTTAAGGGTGCTCCTTAATTCTCGAACATTTGGGAGTTTAAGTGAAAATGGAGTGGTGAGAACGATTTTTTTTCTGTAGTATTTCTATACATTCTTGAAGTATGTCCACGACAATATTTGTTTCTTCTCGGAATGGTTGTCTACCTAACCGTATATTGCTATGGTAACAGTTCGGCCACGGTGACGTGATTCAAGGATCACCATTCCGGGCAGATAAAGTTGCGAATGGGTCTTATTGTTAATTTGTGCTAATCTTGTGGTTCTATGAAAAATAATGGGGCAGACTTCACCGTTTGCAACCTGAAATGTTATTGGTTACCCAAACAATAGCCTACCCCTAAAACAATGGGATTCTTTATCAGTGAAGTCCAATAGGATACGACCTACAGAACAGTGAAGTCTAACCATAGTTAATAGAGTGGAATGGTTAGGAAACTCAGGGACCTTCTTTGTTATAGGTCTTATTTAGCTTTTTTCAACCACCACCGTGCACAAAACACAATAGAAATTCCAACATGTTAATCAATCAGCCAATAGAAACGTGTGAGTTCAGTCGTTCAGGGAACGCTAATAGGCCTGTCCCGATTGCGCTGGAAAAATTGAAGAAAAGTGCTCTAAAAAAGGCAAAAAAAGTGCTCAAAAAGTGCTCAAAATTGCAAAAACGTGCTCAAAATTTCGAAATAGTGCTCAATTTTTTAAAAATAGTGCTTTCAATTCTGAACAATTAAATTTAAGCTTTTCATAAATATGCCTAGTTTTACTGACCAAATTAACCTTTCATGTTAAGAAATGTTGAAATAAATAGAACAACAATATTTTTCGAACTTAACAAAGCTTTATTAGGAGTTTGAAGCACGACATCATATTTACCATCGAACGCAAGAGACGTAGGCTAACGTTCTCAGCCGTGTCACTTCACAGTCCGTCTAGCAGTTTCAGACTCTCGTGTAATTACCGCCATGCATGAGCCAATCAGAATCTACTGTTCCCATGCTTAAAAGGACGTCCAAGCGCACGTGCATTTCCATGATAACAGTCTTTCTTTTCTCTACAGCATTACTAATTATTCAATTTCACGGTCACGAAATAACAGATTTGCTGAAAAGTGTTCAAAAAGACAAAATGTTTTCTAGAAACTTGCCTCAAATCCGAAAAAAGTGCTAAAATATTGCCCAAATTTCGAAAAAGTGCTCAAGGGAGCTCAAAATGTAAAATAGTGCTCCAAGATCGAAAAAGTGCTCAAAAAGTGCCCAGCGCAAACGGGACAGGCCTAAACGCTAATGAACTATGATCGTGCACAATCTTTTGTCTTACCCCTTCCCGAACCTAAATCACAGCGCCTTTGTTAGCCCTTTTTGAAGTTTGCCGGGTTTCCTAACCATTCCACTCTATTAACTATGGTCTAACCGAAAATAATTATAACACTGCCCCCTTTCTGTTTGGTTACCATGGCAACCAAGCATTTAAAATTGTTTCAGGCATCAAGCTATGTACATCCTACTACCGAATTTGGTAGTTCTAGCTATAGAAATCACCGAGTAACGAATAAGACGCCAACTGAACTTCGGTGAAAAGGGATCCTAAATTGCTTACCCTTCGCCTGCGATCGGGTGTCATATCAACGGAGTTACATACGTATCTGGCACGAGACTATGCAGTTTATGACTGGATTTCTGCATAGTTCTTAGCATCGTATCATAGTGTTTATTATTGTCATTGACCGTTGTTTCGCATTGACATTGTAAATATTTTTATTATTTTGAGGGCCACGAATTTATCAGTTGTATCTACTATTGTATTGTATTGCACCAAATTATTGCTACCGGGCTACCTGTGGTATACGTTGAAATACTGGGCTTCCTGTGGTATACAAAGATGAGCACGTACCGGATCGCCTTGCATGGGATCTAATCAGCAAATATATATGAATACTAAGACAAAATGAAAGGCTGATTGTACGGTAAGGGGAAATATTTAATTAATACCGATATTTCGGTTGGCGCTCAAAAGGCGGCCAACCAGCCTCAGGGTACACAAGTATATGGCAAGAAAACGTTACAAATATAACTTTTTGAATTGGTAACGTTTCTTGCCATATACTTGTGTACCCTAAGGAAGGTTGGCCATACCAACCGCAATATCGGTTTTAATTATATATTTTCCCCAACCGTACAATCTACATGTACCGAGCAAGTTCGCAAAAATGCAATTTCTTGGTCTGGAACAGCCGGGTAAGGGTTTCAAGGGCTCAACGGCACACCCCCATCCTATCATCTTTAGTGAGGCTGATGGTATTGGTGGCTATGTCATGCTGATGAGTTCTAACAAGGACGAACAGCTGTACATGGCTGCTGATCCACGGGTAGTAAGAATGAACATGCATGTTAGACGCTAGCTACGTCGTAGCGTGTGTTCGGTAGTGCCATCAGGCAGTGTCTCTGGTACAGAAGCTGCAGGAGCGACCCTGTTTCAGACTAGAAACAACGAAAACATACCCTGTTCCAGGCAAAATGGCAAAAAGATGACCTCTTCCAGACGAGGCTAGCGTCTGATATGTTACGCGCGAGACGTTGCGCGCCATTCGCCACTCGAATCATCAACAGATAAACGGACTCTGCGTTTGCAGCGGCAAGGGACCGTGAATAACTCAAACCGTCTCGAGACCCTTCCAAAAAAATAAGACCCTGTTCCAGACCAAAACAGTGATTTATATACTCTGTTTCAGGGTAAGAATTGTCAAAAGCCATACGGCTGTCGAGCGGCACGTACCCGTATAGCCTCGGGGTTGTTGTACTGGGTCACCTGCTCTTTTTCGAGTACTGGCAACAAGTTCTTTCACGTCCCGCCTTCAAAACATGATTAGAAGTAAGTGAGCAGGAGACAAGGCCAACGGCTTACTGGCAAGTCCCTGCTATTCCGATTGTTTTAAATGACTAAACATGGTTCCAGATGACTAAGGATGGCGGGACATAGTACACGAAGTACCTACCGGGATTGGTCCCCAATCATACCGCTGACCACTCTCTTTGTGTCTGCATTAAACAGAACAGCGCCATCGAGGAAGAGAAGTTTTTGCCTTGGAAAATCCACTTCAATCTTCCATCCTACACAGCCATCGAGGGAGAACCAAGGCCACAGTAATTATACATTTACTATTTATTTATTTATACTGTTATTTGTTGTTTTTCCCTCACGTTTTGGGTGATAATTGAAGGCAGTCTGAGATAGTGCTTGGTTGCAAGTTTAGGACGCGACGATGAAACAGCGGCTAAATGACGTTCAGTATTTGAATATAGCTTAATGCAAGGACTGTCTGTTACTGAAATTTACACTCCCAGTTATAACTGTTGAAGTTAGGTCGTATTTTGGGATGTTTGGGTCTTAATAGTTTGTTGTGTTGGTCTTATATATGTAGCTTCAGCCGGCAGCTCTAGCGCCGTAGTTTTAACGGTATTTCCTAGAGTCCATGCAGCTAGAAAATACCAACTGTCTTCGACTGGATCCCAGAGTACAATAACAATTTATTGACTTGTGATATTAACCAAAGAGTTGTGATACATTGATATAAAGTGTGTCCAGTTAATATATGCACATGTTGATCGAGACTGTTTACATTAGTCATTAGATGAGATATGTTCAGGATTACAATGAATCTGAATAAGTGTAAAAATTATCGGTTAATTTTTGCTGGTTCTTAGCCTAAGCTTATTTTGGAAATCAAACTTTAATCAAGGTTAGGCAGTATATCTTAGTGGGATACATATCAGGTGCAGTTTACAACTCCACTCAACAATGAGTGGTAAACTTTCGAGTCAAAAACTAGACGGTGTAGGGTAGCGATACTTACTGCCATTGTCATTAATGTGCCAACCAGAGATCCATTGGTTCCTGACATAAAGCAGGAATCATGGTTGGCACATTAGCAGCAATTGTAATGTTTATCAACACAAAGTATCGCTATATATACTGCTTCTTTGTGATTTTTTTTTCACAAATTTCTAAATTATGTGTCAAAATGCTGTGGCTTATAAGTGGTAAACTACAGTAAGTGTGCTATTGTAATTACAAACATTAATGGTAGCCTAAGAAAATAGTTTTAATTCTAATTAGTCCTGCTTAAAATTTTCCAACTGCTGACATGCCAGACGGCATAGACAGTTCCAAACTGCATTGGTACTACCTGGCCCCAGTTGTTTGAAGCAAAGGGTACTGAGTGCTACCCTGGGGTTATATCACTAACCTGAGGTTAAGGTTACCGGATACCTTCAGGGTGCGTTTCCAGTCTAAATTACATGTATGTAGCGCCTCAAGGAAACATCGTAGATAAATCATTCATGTATCATTTTAAAGCTTATAAAATTGGCTACAAGAATAAATAAAAAGTTTTGAGTTCTTTGAAAATCTCGAATTTTCTGCCATCCCGTTTCTCCGATCTAGTGAGATGGCTTTTAGAAGCTCCGACTCCAAAAATATTTTAAAGTTTAAAAATCTGTTTGCTTTGTTGTATTTCAGAGGAATCGTATTACATAACCCGTGTCGAGGAATTTCAAAATTTGATTTAGTTCAAAAGTTATCATGCTTTCCTTGAAAAGGCGAAAACTAATCCAGTAGATATGCGGGAAACGTCGTCAAGAGCTCTCTTTTTAGGATTTCTCAATTCCCCAATACTGTTTTGCAGCTGAGATATCAATTGACATTTTGTGAAAATTTCGCACAAATCGAATAAATACCTCTTGAGTGGGAGCTTTTATAAAACTCTATTTTGATTGAAAAGCGAGAAAATAGCACTTCAAAAAATCTAGCCATCTGTCGTGCGTGAATCTGAAGCCCCGCCTCTCCAACAATTAGCAAGTTCAACTATCTATCAAGATTTCCCGCCGATCAAAGCTACGCACCGCATCAAGAAAATGTTTGTTCTTTTTTGTGTGACCTGAAAAATGGTAGCGGAAGAGTCAGCTGGTTTCCCAGGCTAGAAAATTGGGAAAGACAAAAAGACCTCGAGGGGAAAAGCCAAGGTGAACACCTATAGAGACGCCTTGAATGCCAGCATAGTTAGTAGAGGAGACAGCGATTTGCAGGCGTCTGAAACAGCACGGCAATAGCGAGATGGTGGTTCAACTGATTCAGGGTCACCGTCAGACTACATTTCCATCTAAGCTTTCTTGGAAACAAATTCTCTCGGCTGGCTCAATTCTTCTTTATGTTCAGATGTGGACCACTCGGCACTCCATCTGAAAGTGAAAGTACGAACGCTTGTCGGGTTTTGCGAGGATTCCTATTTGGCTTTGTAGTCGTATGCATTGTTTGGCCTCGTTTTGCTTTTCTCTTTTCTTTGGTTTTTCAAGCTTAGGGCATCCTGCTTGCTTTTTGTAAGATATAAGTCCAGTTAGTCTACCTAGTCCGAGATAAATGTAATACACATAATAGTATACTTTGCAAAATTAAATTAACGGACAGTAGAAACAAATTATGGAACACATTATAATAGACAGCAGGAATAAATAATGGCAATAAGATAAAAAGTCCACATATCCCAGGGAAGGCAAATATGAATATTCAAAGTGAGTTGGACTAGTCCACATATCCCAGGGAATAAGATAAAAAGAAGAGAAAACAAGTCTTAAAACAGGCAGCACATGTATTCCCCTCACGGTCATTACAGGCGAGTGAGCACTTATCATGTGTTTATTGATCTGCTGTCAATCAAAAAGAACCTTTCACTTCCGGTTAAAAACTTCCTTTTGGTATTTCTCCGTCAATATAATTTTTTGGAACTGAGTTTTTGGTATATAAGACTACATTTCTAAAACTACATTTCTGTGCGTAAAAAGATATTTTCCAATCTTTTTCGTTTTGAAAGTATCCGGTAGCCTTAAACTGTACAGATTACAATTGGGCAATTCCACAGTATTTTGCATGTCACGGAGGGGAAAATCACAAGATTGAAAGCTGCCTAACAATTAGATACTTGAATTTAAACTAACTTTTGAACCATCATGTATTCCATTTTCAATAGCTCTTTTAGATGTGATGAATTTAAAAAATGTTTTGTAAAATACACAGGGAGATCATTTTTAATGTTAGCTGTCACGGAGGGGAACAGAGAAGTCACAAAAAGTACAATTCCAAAGCTAACCCCAAATTCCTGTGAATATATACAATGTAGAAGCTACAACTTTAAACACAAGTTTTATTAAACATTTAGTTCATCAACTAACAAATGACATCAAATAATCAAATGTTTCATTTCTCTAACTTCTCCTGTAGGAGGTAAGTCCAAAGGACCAGTGTCACGGAGGGGAAAGTTTTGCCCCATAACAATGCCATACCAATTTTGTCTTAATTAATCCTACTGGAATATTAATTTAACTTATATAACATGTAATTACCCTGGGAACATAAACAAGGCTGTAAATGTCAATCTATGAGCAATCAAACTTATTACTACACTGTAGTTACATTTACATTGAACACATGGCAAAGGTTGCCCACAATGCATTGCTGCTATGACCATGCTCAAATGAACTTTTGCTGACAATGCATTGCTGCTATGAGCATGCTCAGAGGTTACAATTATCTGATTTGGGTACAAACAACAATTTATTGTGTTGAATGAATGAAAATGATACGTTTTATGCAATTTCTTAGTAGAGGGGAAAGTTCCCTCTTAGACAAGATTTAGCAACACCCCCTTAACAGCAGCTGAAATTATTTTTTGTTTCTCTATTAGTGCATGTGAAGAACTGTGTGTCCTGATATTTCCTATTTGTTTTGACATAAAGCAATTAGCTCATACTAGGTTTTTGTGGTTTTCCCCTTCATGACGCAATTTTGTATTTCAGCTAATTAATGATAATTTATGACAAGATAAGAGTGTGCCGCCATTTCCAAATCAAATTTTTTATACTTTATACTTTTATACTTGTAAGTTTTCAGTAATTAAGAATTCAGAGTTCCATGTCCCAAATACTGTGGAATGGACCAATTACAGATTTAGCGCTTTCTAGGGATAAAGTTGCCTTTCTTCGATCAACCATGTTTACCTTTGGTGATACCAAATCAGCAGATGGTTTTGAATGGTTAACAGCCTGTCACCAGTCGGACTACTTTAACCCATCAATAGCTAGCTGGCAAATGTCTTGAACTGTTAGACAAAAGTGCATATTTTGTAGAGTTGCATGTTAGTTTATAAGTAAAGTCTACAGATAAACACTCATTTATATTTTGATTAAATCTGAACTTTCATCTGTGATGAACTAAACATGAAAAATAGATTCAGTTTTGCAGGATAATAGCTTCTGTACAGCCATCGCTCAATGATTGGCTAGCACAGTCCCTGTCAAAAGTTTTTCAGCTGTAGACGTGACGGTACAAAATGTGGTTCGGCAATTCAGTAAACAAATGTGCTAATTTTCGTTTGGTGAACTCCATACATTTTAACACCAAATTCACTTTACTGACGATGGTACAGTCGATGATTGTACTGTCAGCCATCGTCAGTGATTGGCTAGTACAGTCCCTGTCAAAAGTTATTCAGCTGTATACTGTACCGAATGTGGTTCGTTAAACAAATATTTGGTAACCACATGTGCTAATTTCTCTGTACGTTTTAATACCAAATTCATTTTACCGAAGGTGGTACAGTTAATGATTTCATTTACTGAAAGTGGTTCATTCACCAAATAACTAAAAGTACAAGACTAAAAGGCTATAAAAGGTTAAGAACAAGAGCTCAAATGCTAAGAATACTAATGTCAGACAATAGTGTTATTACTTTAAAAAACTTTTTAAAATCAAATTCTCGGCGATCTTCGAATTGAGGTCTAATGCATTCCAGTCTTCAATTGCTTGGAACACAAAGCGCTGCTTTCCCCAATTTGTGCGGATGCGTGGGAGATGTAAATCTCCACTGCAGCGCGTATTGTAATTATGGTATGCATTATTCTTTTTAAGATTAAAGTTAAAATTAACAAAGTTATTCAAACATTTAAAAATAGCTATTCAGCGATGGTTGTGACAGCAACAACTTAATGGCTGCCATTGTAGTTGTTCTATAGCTTGTGTTCCTGAAGAGTATCTAGGTAGGTCTAAGATTGTTCTGCCAGCATTATTTTGTAAAATTTGTAAATGGCCCATGAGAACAACAGCTGAATGGCACAGCTGAATGGGCTATTTAGCTCGTAGCCTATGAGGGCGAGAAGTCTAACTGTTTTAGTATAAACTAACTAGTCGGACAGTAGAAAAAAACAGAAAGAAAGAAATTGAAGTTGAAAAACTGTTATTTTTTCGTGAATTTTTTTGCGGTTTTTCTCTACCATGGGCTATCACAAATACATGTAGACCCATAGTAGGGTAGCCAATCAGAATGCAGGATTTGTAATAGTCCACTAGTTGGTTTATACTAACACCTGTTCTTGCACTGTCAATCAGTTTTCGCGTGCACGAAGGCTATTTGAAAGTCTTTGGTACTTGAAAATTATGTGTTTGGTACTCTCAGAACATCAAGTTATAAAATTGTACAATTTAATTTGGTATAGAGACAATTATTTTGGCATTCCCTCATTGTCAGTATTTGGGGATTTTGTCATTCTAAAATGTTTGATTTTCGAGTGATTTGCAAACTCTGTGCACTTTCCTCCTATAGTAATTTGTCATGCTTGAGGAGTTTGACCAATGAGAGGAAAGCAGTTCCATGGTCATTAGTATGCAAACAACTAGCTATAACTGATAACACGGGTTTGACCAATTAGAGGAAAGCAGTGCCATGGGCATTAGTATCCAAACAATGAGATACAATTGATAACACAGTGGACTCAATATTAGATGAGCGAGATGTGGGTACATCTCTTTTCTCCGGTAAAACCTGTTTTCAAAACTGGTTGACCCATCCATGATTGTGGACGGCAGTTGATCAAAGAAAGCATCTGATGTCGGCAGAGGTCTCTCTCCTCTCGTTTCCATTTTACCAAGACAGAGTGACCTCTGCTAGCAGGGAAGGATGGGAAGAGATTTTTGAGCCAATTTTCAGAGCATTGAAATTGGTGAAAATCAAAGAAACAAAACAAAATCTCAAAAACTAATTAGTTTTTCTCCAAAGTAGGGAGTCAAGCAATCACTAAGTCAAAGGTTTAAAAGAATTAAACGAAGGAAAACCTAAGACGTTCAGGTTGATTTTGTGAAGTATAGCTTGTCAAAGCATCACTGATAAATGCGAATGGGAACTGAAATGAAGCCATATAATTTAATTGGCCAGGATACAGGCAATCTGACTTTCAATTATTTTATTTGATCAAAATAATGTCAATGAAATCAAATGAAAGCAGAAACTGACAATACATTGTTCACTACGAACTTTGCGACTCCTAAACTTGAATTATCGCATTCGTTTTTACATTATTACATGTAGTAGTTAACATGTACCTTGTTACGTTGCTTGAGCTAGTGAGATACCAAATTCATTTTACTGAAGGTGGTTGGGTCATTGATTTCCTTTTACAGAAAGTGGTAGTCGCCAATGTTGTTTTGCCAAAAGTGGTAGAGACTGATTTCGTTTTACAAAAAGTGGTAGAGATCAAATTCGCTAAGCCATTCTAGCACGTGGTTCATACAGTGTGAAAAACTTGAAAGGGACTGTACATGAGAAGCCCATACATGTATATGTACATGTATCACATTGTTGCTCTTACAATGCGTAAAAGATAATGACTACCTGGCCATGAGCATGTTTATTTGCCAACCATGGGTTTTTTGAGACATGGGTATACATGTAGATTGTATGCTCCATCAAAATAACTGGGGAAAACATTGTACATGTATCAGGATGTGCAGCTAGAAATAGAATGTTAATAACATTGGCACCAATAGTATGTTTGTTGGTAAAAATCTGGATCATCAGGGTCGTTACATTTGTAGGTACAGAGCTCACAATTACCAGAATTTTGCTGCTTGGAGTCCAAGGACCCACTAACACAAAAAATGTAGGACATATGCCAGAGAGACAATGGGTCATAATATTAAGTAATGGTTTGCATTAGAACAGGAGCACTCAATGGCCAGGAATGCACAAAGGTGTTAATTTTTCTAATGTTGAAACTTGATATCTCATTGGTTAAACAGAAATAAAAATAGGAACGAACTCTGATTTCACAATATTTTTTAAAAGAAAATGATTGAAGTGGACAATCTGTAACTAATAATGTAAAAAGAGAGAAATCCTATGTGGGGAACATTGAAACATTTTATAATATCTCAGCTTTTGTTTTAGTGTCTTTCTATTGGTTGAATTTGTTTTGGAATCAAAAACATATACACAACAAGCGATTTCATGCATTTTAATTTGATAGCAATACCACTAGTCAAGAGATATCTTTAGTATATAATTCAACTATTTTCTATTTGGGATTAATGAAATCACAATCATTGCCATGTAACATTTAGATCTTGCTCCAGTTCTTATACATGTACAAACCATTACTTGAATAGGATTAGCAGTCGAATATATTTTTATTTATGTTTTATACATTTGTACTTATTTTATTAACAACTGTTTGGCATGTATAGTCAGCCTCACTTCTATGAGTACTGAAACTGTACCTGGAAGTTGATTGGTCAATTATAATTAGAATGCTTTCTCAGAATGTTATTGGTCAGATAGATTCATGTGATAGAAACCGGGTTTACATTTACCAGATTTACATTTCAATAGGCCTTTTGCAATAGACAGTCACGTGACTTGTTGGCCCATAGTAATGCCATACTGGGTTGCAAGCTAACCAGCTCTCCCTTGACAACCAACAGAGATTGACTGAGCCGTGGTATCATAGCTGGACTTCGAAGCGTTTTTCGTCTTACTTACTAAATTCATCTCGAAATAAGTCTTATACAGAACAAAAGTAAAGGTTGTTCTTTACTTTTGATCCGGTATTTTGTCAAATATGCAGCGCAAAATAGAGTTTGGACGCTCAAACAAACTCACCTCGAATCTCAGGCATGGCAAACATGGCGGCCGCTAAACACAACTTAGTGAACTCTTTCGATTGCTTGTTTTAATGCTAGTGAATAATCGGTCAAACACAATAAGCTTTTGCTCAGGACTCAAAAGAATATTGGGGAGCAATTATAGAATACCCCGCAACTTGGATCATTAATAATTCATTTTCTCAAATTTTCATACAACCTTCTAAAAACCCAAACCTGAAATTTAAAAAAAACCTAACCATTTTCGACTCCAAATCATTCATAGAACGACCCTACATACACCTGCACTATAATGGAGAGTTTAGCACAGTTTTCAAGTGATCTTTCGAAGTTGCGGGGTATTCTATAATCTAACCAATATGGGGATAAATACTGTTTACTCTAGGTGCTCGTTCATGTACTTAAATAAAATCCTGTGTTTAACTTTAATTAAGGCTATATTTAAGCTACGAAAATATTCATAAATGTTGTATTATTTAAAATTAAATGTTCGTTTCCTTTGCCTTAACTTAGAAAAGGACAGGCTATGGCTAGCTACATGTACTTGAGGAGATGCAGAAATTATCTTAGAATATTATTTTAGTTTGATACTGAATCTGTGGGTGTTACATGTCCAGTTTTGAAGCAAAGAAAAATATCAGGACTTTGATAAGTTTTATATATCCCTACTTAGTCATTGGAGAGAATGTTATATATTTTGTTTCTTATTTTGCTATTAGCCAGTAACAGGCATACATTATTAACCACTCGCTATAAAATTTTAATAATATTAAAGGAACACTGTCTGAATTAACCCAAAAATGATAAACATTCTCATGACTAAAGACAAAAGTATTAACCTGCAAGCAGAGGTTTCTCATCTCTCTGCCAGGCATGAGAGTATGCAGTGTACTAGCCGAGAAAATTTGAGACAATTTTGATAAAGGATGGCAAAGATTTGAGTGGATGAAAAATACTGCTTTTAAGAGAAATTTAGAGCAACTTGAAATATGTTCACTGTAACCGAAATCAAGTTTATAGAGGCCCGGTTATCAGGGGGAGGTGGGGTGCTGTTATCCCTTATCCCTATATTTTTCAGGATAGTCACTTATCCCTGAGATGCAGATGGCTGTTATCGATTATCCCGATGGACTTTGGTTATCCTTTATCCCTACTGTTTTCTGGTTTGTTATCCCTTATCCCAGTCATTATTTTGCTAGTTATCCCTTATCCCCAATACCCCTAACCAGGCCTCTTCATAGAATTAGCTTTTGTAATCCACTTAGTCATCCTTATTGAAACAAATACGATATAACAAAAAGTAAAGAAAAAACAAGTCTCAGCCAATAACAAATGAAAGGAAGAAAAGGTACAGACACAAGAGGTATTGGTTCTTCCCCAGAAATGGGAAGCAGAGGCCGTGCAATTGCCTTTGTCAGCCTTGGTCGCTATTGTTTGTTTCATCGCGGAAACGTGCTACAACATGCATGATATATTTTTGAATGTGTCTTGAACAGTCCTATCATGAGTCCTCATATAGCGGGGAGTGTTTTTCTGACTACGTACCAAGCCTTGCAAAGGAAGATGAAGGCTGTGAATTTAAACAAGAAGAAGAATTGTAAGGTTTTATTGTTGTTTTATATATTTATGAGTTATGCAGTTGAAAGTTGATATGTATGATCGATCGAGGCACGACAATTTATTCTCACAAACTGACAAAGCTTGTGTATAAGAACTTATAAAGGATCTTATAAATATATCGGTGAAGTTATGAATGAAGTACACTTCTAATAAATTCAGCGTTAAATTACTCAGAACCGTCTTCAAGTCTTGCAACCCCAAACTTTCCGCTATCTTGGTTTTGTCAGAGATATGGGCAATTAGTCTTCGCTAGTAACCGACCCAGTCTTCCGCTCGTTTATCAGCTGCAACTTCCGGTCAAAGACGTGATTTTAAAAGCGTTTTGCAACGTTCAGATTAGGAGTAAGTGAAAACAAACTATTGAAAGTGATATTAGATGTAATAAACTATAATATACCCGAAAAAGAGGAATTTTAAAGGACCTAAATTTAGCCGGTGCAGATACCTTAATAAACACTATCAGATATATTCCTTAATTTTTTGGTTTTATATGCCTTGCTTCTTCCTGGGAGTACTCCCATATATGGACTATACGGGATGATCCACTGGACAGGGTATGGTTTTTCGAGTTTCTGGTCTTAGACAGGGTATCCATTTTCACATTGACAGATCTTGAACAGGGTATGGTATTTATCACTTTTGACATGACATTTATCTGATGTAAACATCATACTCATTACCAGATATTGATTTGTAATCAGTTTATCCCTGACCTCTAAATAAAACAGTCGACTTTATAGACACTTCTTGTGGATTCTTGTTGTATTTTCGTCTTGTAGAAGGGTATAAAATTTTAACACTTTGTCTTGAACAAGGTATGGAAATTTGAGGTTTTTTGTCTTAAACAGGGTAAGGGTTTCAGAGCCCCAGCGGCACACCATTACCCAACTTTGGGTAGAGTACCCCCCCCCCCCCCCCCCCTACCCAGGTCCTGACTGTATGAAGTATAATGATTGATATCCAGATTTACGATGCCTAATTTGCACTTAAAGAAAAACACCAAGTCTAAGTATTCCAACCAGTTAAGCTTAATTAATTTAATAATTAGATTAAATAAAATAAATTAAATTCTTAAGTTCTTTATCATTTTCTAGCATGTCACTTTTTGAAACATTAGAGTTGATGTGTTTGCTGCAGGAAGCTTACAATATGTTTAATAAGTTCTCAATATTTCATGTCACCACACCAAACATAGGAAAAATATAGTTGAGAAAAACTGACTCCCTCTTTATTAATATTAAAGAAAAAGAGCTAGCCAGAAAACATACCGATTTACAGGTGCCAGAGCACTAACTGATTGCTATATGGTTAATTATAGACACATGATAACACAAGACCAGTTCTTCAAAGTTAAATATTTTATTTATTTTTCATTTTTTCTTCTAGAACTTTCGCAGTGCAAATACAGAGCTTGGCCTTCCTGTATGTGGTCATATCGACCATTGCATTTTAATACTGACACTGTCACCATTCGTCAATGTTTCGTGTACTCTCCAAAGTTATAAACCTGAGAAATTAACGCCGTAATTACTGGTTTATATAACATAGTATAAAAGAAAGAAGGAATCTGCTCAACTATTACAACACTATTCGTTTAATTATGACTACTTTACCTTGTTGAGCGGCCGCCATGTTTGCCATGCCTGAGATTCGAGGTGAGTTCGTTTGAGCGTCCAAACTCTATTTTGCGCCGCAATATTTGACAAAATACCGGATCAAAAGTAAAGAACAACCTTTACTTTTGTTCTGTATAAGACTTATTTCGAGATGAATTTAGTAAGTAAGACGAAAAAACGCTTCGAAGTCCAGCTATGATACCACGGCTCAGTCAATCTCTGTTGGTTGTCAAGGGAGAGCTGGTTAGCTTGCAACCCAGTATGGCATTACTATGGGCCAACAAGTCACGTGACTGTCTATTGCAAAAGGCCTATTAAGATGGTGGAAAACTGAAGCAGTTCATGTAACATTCAAGGCGCTTTCCCCAGAGATCGAAAGTCTCAAACCACAACAAGAATAGTCAATTTTGAAATTCATGCAGAAGAGGTTTTTGCCATGCTGCTAACTGGTTGGGGAAAGCCATTCCCGCGTTGTGTTTGATTCGTTTTTGAACTCGATATAATAGGTCTGTCTTTTGCTCAGAAAGACATTCTTATAGTTGCGTGTCCTTTAAATTAACTTGTGGAATCACACATTAGAGAGTTGGAGAGTCGAGGAATAAAGGCATGTTCGCTATTAAAGCAGGTTTCATGGAGTCTCTTGCATTATCTGAGTTTTGAACACACAAATAGTTGGCACGTGTAACACAAATCACTGGTGCGGAAAAGTGTAAACATGCATTTGACAGCTAACAATGTCACAACTGCAAAACTGGTTATTTGGGAAATGTAAAACTATTCCAACCTGGAAGTGAGATTCATAAGCTGCACCACCGAGGTTCTCGTCGCGGAGGTGCTTCAATTTCACGAAAGGAGGTAGTAGAACCTCTGGTACCCAGGGTACAATTATGGAGTGGGTAATCTCAATATGGAGTAAAACCAGATAACTTAAAGGCAAGGTCCTGCAAAGGTCCTATTATTACCACTGGTTTTGTGCCAACGGTGATCTAAATGCGATAAGCATACGTGTTTCCAAGTTCAGGCCATGCCATGGGAATGAAATGGTCCCCATTTCGCTCTCTGGGTACTGACAAGCCATCCTCAAAATGTGAACGGATGGATACCCGAGACTTTTATGTTTTACATTCATAATATTGCTAGAATTTGCATTTGAATAGTTACGATGGAAGGATGGCTACATGATCGTTTTATCAGAGATAGAAACAAACAATATTTTGCGAACATCTTGAAAGTAGCAGTAATCTTTACTGGAAGGAGTACACTGTAAATGTTACCCTTAGCGAGATCTGCAATATTATTGGCTGTTGACGGGTAAATATTACTTGGTTAGTACTGCTGTACTCTGATTAGTCAAGACAGGGGTAATCTTTATGCTTTTGAGTAATATGGTTTTGTCCAATACTTTTACTTGAGATTGACTGCTCCATATTGTCCTGGAGCACTGTTATATTCATGTACATGTACATTGTGTATTCTATTTACTATTGACCAGTAAAATCAAAACAAACCACCTCGGAATGTTGTTGTCTCATAACAGTTACAGCTATACTTCAATTACAGTGTTTTACTTTGATTCTTTATATTTTATTGGGTACATTGGATGACACAATGGTCTTCATTCATTCTTTCTTTCTTTCTTTTTGTTTCAGTCATGTCTGCAATCCCAGCAAAAATCATCCTAAAGAGTACCACATCCAAGACCTTGAATGACCGGTGAGCTACAGCTGTCTACTGCAACATGTAGGAATTAAAGAAATGCCTTGAGAAAGACAGTCATCAAATAGGCTTTAGAAAAGGCTTCAAAATGGCTTCACAAAAAGCTTTTGACATGGCTCAGAATTTTAAGTCTAGAAAATAGTGAGCTCTGCCTTTTGGGTTATGAAGTGTTGTACATGTAGAAAATGTCTCCAGATAATGTCTGGCAAAGTGCCTGAGAAAATGTGAAGCAATGAAACAGCATGGAGCCAGAAAATGCTCTTGTTGCTGTTGCAAGAGTGAAACCAAAATTAATAGAGCACATGCTCACAAAAACAAGTCAGAGCACTACAGAAAAATGAGACAAGGCAGAGCTCTAGATAGCAAGTTAGATAACCAACCAACACAGCATGACTTTTTGTATTGAGGATGAACTCTGATGCAGTGAGACTGAAATGAAGCCAAAATGTGATCTAAAACTGAAAAGATATACCTAAGGAATTCCTAAGTTATGTGGGCTTTGGCACAGGAAAGCCATAAAAAAACTATTTGAAGCCAAAAATGAGCTCTAACACTGTGCAAACATTATGCCTCAGAGAACCTGAGAGCAAAGAAAGGAGCTCATACACAGTGAAATCAAAAAGCTTGACAAGCTGTACAGTAAAAGAAGACAGAACAAGCTTGATCACTGTGCAAATGGAATTCCAAATGAGCTCATGCACAGTGAAAAACAAACACAAGCCAAAGCAAGCTTGATAACTGTGCATCAAATGAAATGGCAAAAAAAAGTCAAATGGATTCCAAATGAGCTCATGCACAGTGAAAAACAAACACAAGCCAAAACAAGCTTGATAACTGTGTATTAAATGAAATGGCAAAAAAATGTCAAACGGAATTCCAAATGAGCTCATGCACAGTGAAACACAAACACAAGCCAAAACAAGCTTGATAACTGTGTATCAAATGAAATGGCAAAAAAAATGTCAAATGGAATTCCAAATGAGCTCATGCACAGTGAAAACATAAAGAGCTCTGAATTTGTGCACAGTAAACCCAAAAAAATGCACATAATTAAAGCCTGAATGAGCTCTTGTTGCTGTGACTGAAGCCAAAGACAAGCTTCATCAAGCTGAGATCTTGTCATGTGTAGTACCTCAAGTCACTCATGCCTTCCTCTCATTCAAGCTTCACTGAAGTGGCTCGGCAACTTAAATCTCCCCCACAAGTCACAATTGGTGGACTACGCATGGGACAAATGCAACAAGCACAGGCAACTGCAAAGAATCGCCGACTTGCCGCCCAGATGGCCAACAGACCTGGTGTCCAAGCAGCTTTGGGTGGACCTCAGCAGCAACGGAGCAACCTTCAGAGTCGACTGGGAAGCCCTAACAAGGGGCCGATTCGTGGGCGGCTGGGTGCTGGCTTCTCAAGAGGGGCTCGTCGTGGCAGAGGAAGTAGAGGTGGATTTTCAACAAGGCGTTACTGGTAGAGGAAGAGGAGGTTTAAGGCGTGGTGGCAATATTAGACGTGGTGGCTTCCCATCTCCTGCAAGAGGTGGTGGTGGATTTAGGGGCCGTGGTCGTGGAGTGTCGAGAGTTGGTAGAGGAGCAAGAGGAACTGGTGGAAGAGGAGCTCGAGGAGGAAGAGGCATTGGACGTGGGCGTGGTAGGGGGCGTGGAGGACAGAATGTTGCGCCAAAGTCAAGGGATGTTCTAGATATGGAACTAGACCAATATATGTCACATTCTAAAGGACATCTTGATGCAGAGCTGGACAAGTACATGCATGAAGCTGATGGCGAATGATTTTACTCTTGAAAGACAAGCTACCCAATACACATCTACTGTAACAAGGTTTGGTGCTTTAGTGCAAATGAAACTGGTGGTGAAATTTTAACACAAACTTTGAAATTGTGTAATTTATAGTTTTAGTATTATTAATAGCATAATTTTCAGTTTTGGAATTAGCTTCTTTTTATTTGATGAAGTGGACAGACTGAAGAAAATGTTTTTTTTTATTTGTCATGTACAATCTACCATACTCAAGTTGTAAGATATTATATTTAGGGTGTATTAGTTTTTTTTTTTAGATTAGGCCAATGAAAGTGTTTCTGGTTACCCGACCAAGCCTAGATTTCCTCTGCTGACTCCACAATGTTTGACATCCAAAATTCCTTCAGGCTTCAGAACAGATGATTACAGTTTTTTTCTTGAATCTGCAAAACATTAAAAGCCGAATGATTGAAAAAGTTTGACGAAAAAAGTTAGTACCTACCAATTTTATTAAAAAGTGTAACCAGAAATATAATTTTTGTTGGCCTTATTATAAATTTAACGAATAGATGTAATTCTACCATTTGTCATCTTATACATGCACAGATAATGTCACAGCATGATGACAAGAAGGAAATGCGCCACAAGACAGTGTTTTACATGAAAATTAGCAAAATAATAAGGATTTCATGCAGAACATGACTATATCTGTGTATAATATAATTATGTACCCTAATAACACATTCAACCATCATGCATGTTTTGCCAAAAAACTTCACATGTTGTCGCTGATAAAAAAACTACAGCAACTCAATTTTGCTCTGACCAAAACCTTTTGAGTTATTATTATTATTTTCAATGTACACTGTACATGTATTCATGTCCATCCTTTCATGTCAAAACCCCTGAATGTCTCCAATTAATACATTAAAAACATCAGACTTTATGAATGGCAAATGATAGGTTATAATTCTTATTATAAGAATGGAATTCTGTACATTTTCAAACATTTTGAAGAAATTTCATTTGGTGTTTCATTAGCACTTGACGTGTACAATGTAGATATAAAGAGGAAAAAATTGAGAATGGTTGCAGGCTCAAGCTTAGTATCAACCAATGGCTTAGTAGTCAATGATTTCATTTGGCTAGAGCTTTGCAGGTTAACAGCTACTAAGACCAAACAAAAAATATACATGTATGTGGTTGTGGTTACTAACTTTATACTTTAACTTTTTGCACCATGTGGCTTTAAAAGTTTCACAGATTTCAAGAAAAAACAAGCAATTCTGTAATATCAAGCTTGTTGATTTTTTTCGGGAAAAGTTGTATGGCCTGCATCGGAAATTTAGTCTCAGTCTTGTATCCAGAAATGTGTATTATTTGGCCTAATGTTTGCCTCAGTGGTTTACCTTAGGTTAATAGCCATCATGTACATGTACATTTTCGGTACAGTTTTAAGCACTGAATTTGCTGTTATCGCATGCTGGCTTTGCTGAGTACCAGGAGGATAAAAATCTTTGTTTTCTCCTATCAACTTGTTCTGAAACTGCTCAGTATGAGGCTACATGTGGGAAATCTATTGCTTCTACAGTCTCACCATGCCTACTGTGTGTCATGAGTGAATACCTTTTTACAGTGCATATACACAGAGCTTTCCAAAGAGAGAAGCCTAATGAATAGTATTCATTACTTCATATTTAAGTTTAATTTCATACCATTTGACCTACATCTTTTGGTTTCATTTTTTTTCTGATTTAGAAGTAATAAAATTAATACAAAATAAGTGGACATGCTTTATTGGGTTTACAAAGCGTGAGTTTGTAAATTCAATAAAGCATGGATGCAAATTCTGTATTGGACTTACCAAACATCTAGATGTATAGAGTCATGTTTTCGTGTATATGCTCATAGGGGGTGTATTCACTCAGTGATATTTCCCGCTCTCAGAGAGAATATTGGGTCATGTGAAGCATTCAGCCAATTGCTTGCAACATTTTTTAAATAGGTGTACCATCGAGGACAGCCAATGAAATTACAATATTTGCAGTTGAAAACTTGACCTCAAATGATGGCTTTCTCATCTATGGAAAATGTAGGGTTATACCATAATGCAGCCTTGTAACTTCATTAATCCTAAACTTATTTTTGATTTTGTTATTACCTAAGCTGCTTTCTTTGTTGAAAGTCTATAAAGGTATGGTAACCACTGTGGCAAGCAAGTAGCAGCTGATTCGAGCACTAGCCCTTTGCCCCCTATAATGGACTATACGGGGAGGCTCCCTTCACTGTGATGAGGGTTAATTCTTGAAATGTCAGCTGCTCCTTATTTCCCATGGCGGTTAGCATACCTTCATCGACTTTTAGTTGTTTGCTGAACAGTTTTGCTAAATGTTGCCTTTGGTTAGTTATTTTCAGTGTAACTGACCAGGGGTTTCAATAGAAGGCGGCTACCGGCGATAAGCTGCCGGTTACTTTGCTTCTTACCGCCGGCTACTTCACACGATCATTGTGGTTTTTTTGTTAAGTGTTGAGTAAAGTTTACTAGGTAAACCACCGCCTCTAACGTCAGGACCGCCGGTTGCCTAAAAAGTTATTGAAACCCCTGACTGACACAAAGCAGTCCTAACTTTTGATGACAGAAGATGTGGCTTCCCTACACTTAAAAATATAGATTTTTCTTCAAAAACTAATACCGTAGGCAGACAGTATACTTATTATTGCAGATAAAATGAAACAAGAGAACAAAAAATAGTTATTCTACTATTAATTCATTAGAGTAGACAAATGGACATTATTTATTGTTCCACAAATTGTATTCTCTTTTCTGTGGGCATATGCAGGTGGGAAGGGGGGGGGGGGGGGGGTGTTGACCAAACTCTTCTCTTTTGAAATTGAATCCCCCTATTCTCTGTTTAACACTGTTCCTGTCTCCTGCCCTTTTATAAAGAAAAACAAAGAAGTTGCCATAATCCAACCCTCCCTGAACTGGCCTGTACTGCTCAAAACGAGCCACAGCATTGGCTTACCCAACAATACAAAACACCCTAACCTTTAGAACATGGAATACAAAAACTGTATTACTATCCCCCCTCTCCCGGAGAATCCTAGATCTGCCTCGGCTTTCGTTTTCTTTTGACTATACCAGACACTGTTCACAGCTTAAAGTGCCCCTACGATCAAATTTTGACATCAATGTTTTTTGCATATTCATAAAGTAGAGTTCATATATTATTACCAGTTCAAATTGTTTTTCGATACAGCGACAGGAAGTCTTATTTTTTTAGCTCCGAATATTGAATCTACACGTCCGCCATTACTGGAAGCCGTGCCCTTTGTTCAGCTTTAAACAAAGGTTTATTCACCGGAAATGATGTCATACACTTAACGCTCGCCTGCAGAACACAACGCCTGGAGGCATATTTCTACTAAAAACGTCTTCACGTACATAAGAAGAAAGTTATATTTGTCTTTGCGAGGTTGGCTACTTTTTTATGCACGCTATTTCGCGCCACGAGGTTGTCGTGTTAAGTGTATGACATCACTTCCGGTGAATAAACCTTTGTTTAAAGCTGAACAAAGGGCACGGCTTCCAGCAATGGCGGACAGGATTTTACCGGTAAACTCTCCTAAAATTTGTGGTTTAAGATGCCCATCTGGGAATATTTTTTACTATTTCGGATATTTCTAATACTGATTGACCTATAGACACTGAAAAAGTGGCAAATCGAAATGGTAAATTTTCGTCGTAGTGGCACTTTAAATGAGAACTGCCATTGAATGAATCTCGAAGATTATATGGACAATCAATTTTCAAAGTTAAAATTTTCTCATGTTGCATTTTGCAATGTAAACAATTCTTGAATTTCAAGTTTTGACCTCTAATACTGCAGAGTAGATTTGGTTTGTCATTGGATGTTTCAAGAATTTGTGACTTAGTATAAGAGGAAGAGTGATATTGAAATATATGGTACCAGATACCCAAGTTGGTTTTACTGGAATAATATTTGCAGGCTATTGTGAAACAATACACACTAAATCTTTGACTGTCAAGTTTTTTTTCTAATATTTTACCTTGTATACTACGTCATAAATTCCAATGCTGTGATGCCAAAGCCAAGATATTTATTTAAAACTAGGTCAGTTGGATACAGTTCTCCTTAGTTAAATCACTCTAAACAACGTCGAATTGTCATATTTATTTGCTAGTTCTGTAAAATCACTTATCGAGTGAGCACTAGAAATAATCACATAATCTTTTGAGTTTGATTCTGGCTTGTAATGCCATTTGTTTTCATCTTTCAAATTCTCTGTAGGTAAAAGTAAGTCTGTACACTAGAAAATGTGTGAGGGAATACACATTAAATCACTGTAAAAGTGCAAGGGGAATATATATTTTGAATAGGTAATAATCCACCACCTAATTAATATTCAATCACCATTTTGAATAAGTAATGAACCCACCACCTAATTAATATTTTCAACCGCCATTTTGAATAGGCAATGATTCCACTGCCTAATTAATATTCACCACTGCCGCAGACCATGTCAGTATAAGCATATCTAGCATGTTTTCACAAAAGGGGGTGTTAGGTTCAAAGGCTCCTTTTGTGAAAACATGCTAGATCTTGTGTACCCTAAAATCTTCAAAGTGGCGCCATTTCTCGAGCTTTTGATGGATTTCGATGTACTACACGTCAAAACAACGGTCTCTTCCAGTACTTTAAGACTAGCGTGCCAGTTTTGCCGTATTTGGAGTAGAAAACCCGAAAATATGGTTTTTGTAAGCTAACCTGAATCTCTCAAAGTTACTTGTGTACCCTAAAATCTTCAAAGTGGCGCCATTTCTCGAGCTTTTGATGGATTTCGATGTACTACACGTCAAAACAACGGTCTCTTCCAGTACTTTAAGACTAGCGTGCCAGTTTTGCCGTATTTGGAGTAGAAAACCCGAAAATGTGGTTTTTGTAAGCTAACCTGAATCTCTCAAAGTTACTTGTGTACCCTAAAATCTTCAAAGTGGCGCCATTTCTCGAGCTTTTGATGGATTTCGATACACTATACGGCAATACAACGTTCTCTTAATGTAGATTGCGTTTAGTGGATGGAAGTTTCCTGTATTTTGAGTAACAATACCAGAAAATGGCCTTTTTCTAACCTAAGCATAACCTCTAGGTCTCAAATAAAGAAATTATGGGATGGATCTAAGTCAAGTCAATTATGGGATAGAAAGGCCAGAAAAGTCTTCAACTGTCATTTGCCCTTTCAAGAAAACGGCAAAAACACGAGTTACTGGCTTTTAAAGCTTAAAGGCACACAAGATCTAGCATGTTTTCACAAAAGGGGGTGTTAGGTTCAAAGGCTCCTTTTGTGAAAACATGCTAGATCTTGTGTACCCTAAAATCTTCAAAGTGGCGCCATTTCTCGAGCTTTTGATGGATTTCGATGTACTACACGTCAAAACAACGGTCTCTTCCAGTACTGTAAGACTAGCGTGCCAGTTTTGCCGTATTTGGAGTAGAAAACCCGAAAATATGGTTTTTGTAAGCTAACCTGAATCTCTCAAAGTTACTTGTGTACCCTAAAATCTTCAAAGTGGCGCCATTTCTCGAGCTTTTGATGGATTTCGATGTACTACACGTCAAAACAACGGTCTCTTCCAGTACTTTAAGACTAGCGTGCCAGTTTTGCGGTATTTGGAGTAGAAAACCCGAAAATGTGGTTTTTGTAAGCTAACCTGAATCTCTCAAAGTTACTTGTGTACCCTAAAATCTTCAAAGTGGCGCCATTTCTCGAGCTTTTGATGGATTTCGATGTACTACACGTCAAAACAACGGTCTCTTCCAGTACTTTAAGACTAGCGTGCCAGTTTTGCCGTATTTGGAGTAGAAAACCCGAAAATGTGGTTTTTGTAAGCTAACCTGAATCTCTCAAAGTTACTTGTGTACCCTAAAATCTTCAAAGTGGCGCCATTTCTCGAGCTTTTGATGGATTTCGATACACTATACGGCAATACAACGTTCTCTTAATGTAGATTGCGTTTAGTGGATGGAAGTTTCCTGTATTTTGAGTAACAATACCAGAAAATGGCCTTTTTCTAACCTAAGCATAACCTCTAGGTCTCAAATAAAGAAATTATGGGATGGATCTAAGTCAAGTCAATTATGGGATAGAAAGGCCAGAAAAGTCTTCAACTGTCATTTGCCCTTTCAAGAAAACGGCAAAAACACGAGTTACTGGCTTTTAAAGCTTAAAGGCACACAAGATCTAGCATGTTTTCACAAAAGGGGGTGTTAGGTTCAAAGGCTCCTTTTGTGAAAACATGCTAGATCTTGTGTACCTTACAATCTTCAAAGTGGTGTCATTTCTCGAGCTTTTGATGGATTTCGATGTACTACACGTCAAAACAACGGTCTCTTCCAGTACTTTAAGACTAGCGTGCCAATTTTGCCGTATTTGGAGTAGAAAACCCGAAAATGTGGTTTTTGTAAGCTAACCTGAATCTCTCAAAGTTACTTGTGTACCCTAAAATCTTCAAAGTGGCGCCATTTCTCGAGCTTTTGATGGATTTCGATGTACTACACGTCAAAACAACGGTCTCTTCCAGTACTTTAAGACTAGCGTGCCAGTTTTGCGGTATTTGGAGTAGAAAACCCGAAAATGTGGTTTTTGTAAGCTAACCTGAATCTCTCAAAGTTACTTGTGTACCCTAAAATCTTCAAAGTGGCGCCATTTCTCGAGCTTTTGATGGATTTCGATGTACTACACGTCAAAACAACGGTCTCTTCCAGTACTTTAAGACTAGCGTGCCAGTTTTGCCGTATTTGGAGTAGAAAACCCGAAAATGTGGTTTTTGTAAGCTAACCTGAATCTCTCAAAGTTACTTGTGTACCCTAAAATCTTCAAAGTGGCGCCATTTCTCGAGCTTTTGATGGATTTCGATACACTATACGGCAATACAACGTTCTCTTAATGTAGATTGCGTTTAGTGGATGGAAGTTTCCTGTATTTTGAGTAACAATACCAGAAAATGGCCTTTTTCTAACCTAAGCATAACCTCTAGGTCTCAAATAAAGAAATTATGGGATGGATCTAAGTCAAGTCAATTATGGGATAGAAAGGCCAGAAAAGTCTTCAACTGTCATTTGCCCTTTCAAGAAAACGGCAAAAACACGAGTTACTGGCTTTTAAAGCTTAAAGGCACACAAGATCTAGCATGTTTTCACAAAAGGGGGTGTTAGGTTCAAAGGCTCCTTTTGTGAAAACATGCTAGATCTAGCATGTTTTCACAAAAGGAGCCTTTGAACCTAACACCCCCTTTTGTGAAAACATGCTAGATCTTGTGTGCCTTTAAGCTTTAAAAGCCAGTAACTCGTGTTTTTGCCGTTTTCTTGAAAGGGCAAATGACAGTTGAAGACTTTTCTGGCCTTTCTATCCCATAATTGACTTGACTTAGATCCATCCCATAATTTCTTTATTTGAGACCTAGAGGTTATGCTTAGGTTAGAAAAAGGCCATTTTCTGGTATTGTTACTCAAAATACAGGAAACTTCCATCCACTAAACGCAATCTACATTAAGAGAACGTTGTATTGCCGTATAGTGTATCGAAATCCATCAAAAGCTCGAGAAATGGCGCCACTTTGAAGATTTTAGGGTACACAAGTAACTTTGAGAGATTCAGGTTAGCTTACAAAAACCACATTTTCGGGTTTTCTACTCCAAATACGGCAAAACTGGCACGCTAGTCTTAAAGTACTGGAAGAGACCGTTGTTTTGACGTGTAGTACATCGAAATCCATCAAAAGCTCGAGAAATGGCGCCACTTTGAAGATTTTAGGGTACACAAGTAACTTTGAGAGATTCAGGTTAGCTTACAAAAACCACATTTTCGGGTTTTCTACTCCAAATACCGCAAAACTGGCACGCTAGTCTTAAAGTACTGGAAGAGACCGTTGTTTTGACGTGTAGTACATCGAAATCCATCAAAAGCTCGAGAAATGGCGCCACTTTGAAGATTTTAGGGTACACAAGTAACTTTGAGAGATTCAGGTTAGCTTACAAAAACCATATTTTCGGGTTTTCTACTCCAAATACGGCAAAACTGGCACGCTAGTCTTAAAGTACTGGAAGAGACCGTTGTTTTGACGTGTAGTACATCGAAATCCATCAAAAGCTCGAGAAATGGCGCCACTTTGAAGATTTTAGGGTACACAAGTAACTTTGAGAGATTCAGGTTAGCTTACAAAAACCACATTTTCGGGTTTTCTACTCCAAATACGGCAAAACTGGCACGCTAGTCTTAAAGTACTGGAAGAGACCGTTGTTTTGACGTGTAGTACATCGAAATCCATCAAAAGCTCGAGAAATGACACCACTTTGAAGATTGTAAGGTACACAAGATCTAGCATGTTTTCACAAAAGGAGCCTTTGAACCTAACACCCCCTTTTGTGAAAACATGCTAGATCTTGTGTGCCTTTAAGCTTTAAAAGCCAGTAACTCGTGTTTTTGCCGTTTTCTTGAAAGGGCAAATGACAGTTGAAGACTTTTCTGGCCTTTCTATCCCATAATTGACTTGACTTAGATCCATCCCATAATTTCTTTATTTGAGACCTAGAGGTTATGCTTAGGTTAGAAAAAGGCCATTTTCTGGTATTGTTACTCAAAATACAGGAAACTTCCATCCACTAAACGCAATCTACATTAAGAGAACGTTGTATTGCCGTATAGTGTATCGAAATCCATCAAAAGCTCGAGAAATGGCGCCACTTTGAAAATTTTAGGGTACACAAGTAACTTTGAGAGATTCAGGTTAGCTTACAAAAACCACATTTTCGGGTTTTCTACTCCAAATACGGCAAAACTGGCACGCTAGTCTTAAAGTACTGGAAGAGACCGTTGTTTTGACGTGTAGTACATCGAAATCCATCAAAAGCTCGAGAAATGGCGCCACTTTGAAGATTTTAGGGTACACAAGTAACTTTGAGAGATTCAGGTTAGCTTACAAAAACCACATTTTCGGGTTTTCTACTCCAAATACCGCAAAACTGGCACGCTAGTCTTAAAGTACTGGAAGAGACCGTTGTTTTGACGTGTAGTACATCGAAATCCATCAAAAGCTCGAGAAATGGCGCCACTTTGAAGATTTTAGGGTACACAAGTAACTTTGAGAGATTCAGGTTAGCTTACAAAAACCATATTTTCGGGTTTTCTACTCCAAATACGGCAAAACTGGCACGCTAGTCTTAAAGTACTGGAAGAGACCGTTGTTTTGACGTGTAGTACATCGAAATCCATCAAAAGCTCGAGAAATGGCGCCACTTTGAAGATTTTAGGGTACACAAGTAACTTTGAGAGATTCAGGTTAGCTTACAAAAACCACATTTTCGGGTTTTCTACTCCAAATACGGCAAAACTGGCACGCTAGTCTTAAAGTACTGGAAGAGACCGTTGTTTTGACGTGTAGTACATCGAAATCCATCAAAAGCTCGAGAAATGACACCACTTTGAAGATTGTAAGGTACACAAGATCTAGCATGTTTTCACAAAAGGAGCCTTTGAACCTAACACCCCCTTTTGTGAAAACATGCTAGATATAGTACTGCATGGTTCGAATAAGTCTGGTGGTTGAATATTAATTAGGTGGATTCATTACCTATTCAAAATGCAGTTGAAAATGTTAATTAGGTGGTGGGTTCATTACTTATTCAAAATGGTGGTGGAATATTAATTAGGTGGTGGATCATAACCTATTCAAAATGGTGGCTGCATATTAATTAGGTGGTGGATCATTACCTAATCAAAATGGTGGTTGAATATTAATTAGGCAGTGGATCATTACCTATTCAAAATGGTAGTTGAATATTAATTAGGTGGAATCATTACCTATTCAAAATGGTGGTTGAAAATATTAATTAGGTGGTGGGTTCATTACTTATTCAAAATGGTGGTGGAATATTAATTAGGTGGTGGATCATTACCTATTCAAAATGGTGGTAGAATATTAATTAGGCAGTGGATCATTACCTATTCAAAATGGTGGTAGAATATTAATTAGGCGGTGGATCATTGCCTATTCAAAATGGTGGTTGGAATATTAATTAGGTGGTGGAGCAAATAGTGAGCAATGAAAATTTAATGGGAGGATAAATATTTAGAGTAATAGGTTTAATGTGAGGATCAGGGTGAGGAAATATGATGCAATGAATAATGAATGTAATAATGCGCAATCTATGAGGGATGCCATGATATATATTTAAATACATTAATGGCTGCCTAGGTTTCTTGATGAGCATCTAGTATTCCGGGCAAGTCTATAGATGGTTTGCACTCAATCCCCAGAGATTAAAATGACAAAGGGCATGGCGGCCATGTTGGTGTACAGAACAAAAGAAGCTAACGAGGAATCTATTGTTACCTGTACACCAACATGGTGGCTATGACGTCACGTGCAAAGGGTCTATTGTGTACTAACAATACCCCTCGACTCGTAACGATGACGTCATTGGTCACGTGATATTTAGTATATGCCCATATCCCTCCTTTCTAATGCCAGACAGTTCAAACTTGGACAGGCCCTACAAATCACTTAGTGGCGATGACGTCATCGGTAACGTGATTTTAAGTACATGTCTCTCCTTCATTTCTAATGGCAGCCGGCTCAAGCTTTGAGGTTTTGCACCATCACATGACTTCCTAGCAACTGTTGCTACGCCGCCATGTTGGATGGCAGGCAGAACCAAGGCGTACTGTTTGACTGAGTGCAGGAGTTTGAGTGCTGAAATATTGACTACTTTTATTAGGCCTGGCCTAAATTTGGACAAAGTTCAATAATATATTAAAAAACAGACCATGATGGTTTCTGAACTAAGTTTCCCTGTAATTTAAGTTTACACTAACTTACCACTGGTTTATACACGGCGGGTGTAAACTACAGGTCTGGTCACAGGTCGGGTCACTTCTTGTTTACCTGTGAATCCTAGCTCTTGGTGAGTGAGAACCCGTCGTTTACCTGTGAACTCGTGCGATGGTTTGGTTTGTGGTTAGCAGGGTCGTAGCCAGAATTTTGCGACTGCAGTAATACATGTACCAATCTCGTCTATTCAGGTACATCTCAGTTTTCAGTCACCAGCCTTTTCCATTAAAGTGCCCCTACGATCAAATTTTGACATATCAATGTTTTTGCATATTCATAAAGTAGAGTTCATATATTATTACCAGTTCAAATGTTTTTTCGATACAACGACAGGAAGTCTTATTTTTTTAGCTCCGAATATTGAATCTACACGTCCGCCATTACTGGAAGCCGTGCCATTTGTTCAGCTTTAAACAAAGGTTTATTCACCGGAAATGATGTCATACACTTAATGCTCGCCTGCAGAACACAACGCCTGGAGGCATATTTCTACTAAAAACGTCTTCACGTACATAAGAAGAAAGTTATATTTATCTTTGCGAGGTTGGCTACTTTTTTATGCACGCTATTTCGCGCCACGAGGTTGTCGTATTAAGTGTATGACATCACTTCCGGTGAATAAACCTTTGTTTAAAGCTGAACAAAGGGCACGGCTTCCAGCAATGGCGGACAGGATTTTACCGGTAAACTCTCCTAAAATTTGTGTTTTAAGATGCCCATTTGGAATATTTTTTACTATTTCGGATATTTCTAATACTGATTGACCTATAGACACTGAAAAAGTGGCAAATCGAAATGGTAAATTTTCGTCGTAGTGGCACTTTAAGACTGTCGCATTGTTCACTGACTACCGGTAAATCACTTGGCTTATTAGGTGCGTTACTGTGACACTACTTTTCAGCTGCGTTTTTTTAAACAGGGGGGGACCGTGGAACGCCCTCACGCCCCCCCGCCCCCCCCCCCCCCCCCCCCCCCACCCCCCCCCCCCCCACCCCCCCCCCCCCCCCCCCCCCCCCCTCTGGCTACTCCCCTGCTATGTTAAAAGCAAGCCCAAAACAAGGCCTGCTGTTTACCTGTTGTATCGACTTTTCGAAGGCCTTCGAGACGATCCCCCGAAATAAGCTATTCAAGAAAGTAGAGGATACAAGGGACTTTTTGTCAATATTGAAAACAATGTACAACAATGACTGTACATCTGTCAAAGTCGATGGCCAAATCACTGAAACATTTCAATGCTTTAAAGGTGTGAAGCAAGGGTGCATTCTCTCGCCAACTCTGTTCAATCCATTCCTAACATGACCTTCGTAAAAGAATTGTTGAAAAAGCTGATCCGAATGGACCACTGAGAATATATGGAACAATATTAACTGTCTACTATATGCGGATGACCTTGTTATTATGGCAAACAATGCTATCCAGCTACAAAACTTTCTGAAAGGTGTTGAAGAATTTACTTCTGAAAACGGCATGCACTGAAATTAACTTAGAAAAAAACAAAGATTTTAGTGTTCAACAATACCGGTAGTATATGTTTGCGGAGTGGGGAGATAATGAGAAATAATCAAATAATTACCCTGGATGAACACGAATACGGTTGCGTAAACAATCGAATGAAAGAACGAGGGTGTATCAAAATATGAAAACTCACCATAGGCAAAAACTAATCCTACGACTTGAAAATAAGTATTGACATGGGCAAATAATTATGCAAAGTTTTACTTCTTGCTATGGAAAACGTTACAGGCGTAAAGTTTGAAAATTTATGCAGAAACCTTTTATGGTGCAGTATAGGTTTCTGCTTAAATTTCCAAATTTTGCAAGGCCACAAACTTTACACAACAGTTATCTATCACCCTAAAAAATACACAGATGTTAATATGCTCTACAAGCCAAGTACCGAGATAACTGAAGACACTGAACTGTACGTATGAGGGGTTTTCAGAGGGGTGAATAAAAACTAATCCCATGGCTTGTAGAGCATATTAACATCTGTATTTTTTAGGGTGATAGATAACTGTTGTGTAAAGTTTGTGGCCTTGCAAAATTTAAGCAGAAACCTATACTGCACTGGTAGACAAGGCTTTGCCTACCATAAAAGGTTTCTGCATAAATTTTCAAACTTTACGCCTATAACGTTTTCGATATGCAAGAAGGTAAAACTTTGCATAATTATTTGCCCATGTCAATACGCTTTTTCAAGTCGTGGAATTAGTTTTTGCCTATGGTGAGTTTTCATATCCTGATACACCCTCATTCTTTCAGTCGATTGTTTGCGCAACCGGCCCACTCAAAACCATTATTGTTTTCTTAGAATGGTCAGAAGTGGGTACTTTTAGAGCTACTGTAAAATTAAAATAGCTGCACGAAATCATTTATAGTCTGAATTGGAAGCTAAAACACGAAGGGTGGAGTTCTAGCATGGAATATCGTAAAGGACATCGTAAAACTTGAGATAGCTTATTAATGAGGTAATTGATGCACATCGATGCTCACCTAATGTGTTAATTCACGTTCACTCTATATGTTTTGTTATGTTTGGTTGAGGTTTATAATTTGTCACATTGGACATGGAATCTGGATAGGAGGAAAGAATCATGAAGAAGTGAAACTTAATACGGAATCGAAAAAACCTCGGAAATAATAACAACAACAACAACTTAAAATAGAAAACTATAAATGTCTCGCATGAGTTTTTATATTTTAATTATCTTTATTTGAGAATTTTACAAATATTTAATACATTTATCTTTATTACACACAAACCACCATGTACACACATAAAAAATACAAAAAAATATAATTAATTCAGTGGAAGACAGCCTAAATGGAAGCCGAAAACTTATTACTTTAGGTTGCCTTTTTAAGCGTGAGGTAATAATCTAACAATATATATTATACTGAATTTTATTTATTATGATGAATTTTATTTATTATGATGAATTTTATTTATTATGATAAGAGATAGATGATTGGAAAGAAAAGGAGAAGGGAGCGAAGAAGAGCAGACATAGATCAGATGACTGGTTAAGTAAATAGGATTTGAGATTGTATTTGAAGCTGGTGAGAGAAGTTCTATTTTTCAGCTCGTCAGGGATAGAATTCCAAAATTTTGGTCCTTCATAGGCTATTGAACATTTTCTTATATTTGTTCTTGAGAATGTTGGGCTATAATCATTAGCTATCCTGGTGTTATGCGAGTGAATACTGAGATTAGTAGAAAAGAAATCTTTGAAAATTTCTGGAAGGATTTTCTTATCATAGGAAAACAAAGGGTTTATGGTCCGTGTACGCCGCACAAGATACGTCACAGCATAGCATAATTAGGTAGTAACTACAGTCAACTCTCGTTATTGCGGACACCCTCGGGACCGTGATTTGGTGTCCGTAATAGTGAGAGTCCGTAATAACGGGGTGCGAAAAAAAAATTGAATTTAACCATGGAAATGCTTATTTTTGCACATGTATTGAACAATAACACTGTTAACTGAACAATTGTCCGCTCAGACGTAAATAAGTAAATAAGCGTAAATACGTAAATAAGCGCTTCCCTTGCCTCTTGAAATTTGATTATAGACTACTGTATAGTTAAGCTTATTTACAGCTTTGGAAATGACAGACATTTGGCATCTCAATGTAATGTTCCTGTGTTACAGTACAGTACACATATGATATGAGGTGTCCGCTATAACGAGAGCTAAACAATAAAATTGTTACGTTGGGATCACGTGAAGTGTCCGCAATTCCGTAATAGCGAGAGTCCGCAATAACGGGAGCTGTTTTCAGTCAAACCTCTATAGCTTTCGCCGGGGATCTGTCTGCTGTCCGTAATAGCGGGGTGTCCGTAATAGCGGGGTGTCCGTAAGGCGAGAGTTGACTGTAATATGATAACTATTATCTTGTAGTAACTAATATGATGACTATTAACTTGTATCTTGTGCGGCGTACACGGGCCATAAACCACATAAAGAGACCCACCTCATGTTTATGTATATTAGATAAATTTAAAAGATTATGGTCCTTAAATAAGGGAGCCGTATGTGCATCATAATCTGATTTGGTGATGATTCTAATAGCTCTTTTCTGTAGCATAACACTTTTTTTTAAGTTGAGGTATAAGTGCCACCCCAAATTAAATTGCCGTAATATAAATATGGGTAAATAAGAGCAAAATAAAGTTTGTGCAGTGATGCTTTCAATAAAAAAAAATCGATTTAGAGATTATGCCAATGGATTTTTTACTAGATATAGTTGCAATGTGCTGCTTCCAGTTCAGATTCTCGTCAACAAAAACTCCAAGAAACTTAGTAGTGTGTTTAAGTTCAATAGGTCCACCATTAACCTTGGCTACAAGATTGTTAAGCAATACTTTCTTTTGTCTTGGTCTAAAAATGATGTACTTAGTTTTTGTTTATGTTTACTGAGAGTTTATTTGCAATAAGCCAGTTAGATACCTTTTCTAGTTCACTGTTAAGCGTATAGTAAAGCTTATTAACATTTTTATCTGAGAGGATCACAGTATCATCTGCAAATAAAATAATTTTTGATAAAGTGGAGGAATGATGGATGTCTTTTATATATAAAATAAAAAGAAGGGCCCCAAGAATTGATCCTTGTGGAACACCACAACTTACTGTTCGATATTCAGAACACTCGCCTTTAAATTCAACAAATTTGCGGTTATACAAATAGTCATGAATCCAATTGAATGCAAGATCTCTAATACCATAGTGTAGCAGTTTGTCTAGTAGGAGTTTATGATTAACGGTATCAAAGACTTTAGATAGATCTAAGAAAACTCCTGCACATAACTGCTTATTATCAATCGAGGAAGAAATTTGATCAACAATAAACAATTACCAAACTTACTAACAATAAATACTACTACTTATAGATAAACTTAGACATACTCACAAACACCACACACACGAAAACGCACTTACATACCTGTATATAGTCTAGTCGTTCTTCCTATGAAAACGCTTTGAATATTTTCTCCCATTTTTTAAGATGTTTTTTTGATTAGCTATTCTCAATTCAATTTTTTCGTAGTACGCTAAGTGATTCTTAAAAACAGAGAAAGTTGGAACGTTTCCTTTCTCCCTTGCTTTATACAAGGAAATTTTATATATCAAAATGACATAGTTCACTAATTATCATAACGAGCCTCAGTGAACCGGATGTTCAAAAATACTCGAAGTCCGGTTGCTATGGAGTGACGTCATTGGCCTGCTGAATTGCTTTCGTCGTATTTGATTTGCGGTTTTATTATAACAGCGCTTGGTAATTCCTTTATCGGTTTGCGTACACACTCGCCTGTGGTGCGAGGATGCCTGTTTAGTTTTAGAGGCTGGACTTGAACCAAATTTTGACATCATCCCTTTGCATCCGGTTGGAATTTTCTTACAAAGATCGCTAATCCGTCTGTAGTTTGTAGTTCTAAGAACTGTTATGTTCTCAATTCGAAGATCTGCGGTATTCCTGTTGAAAAGTTAATGTCAAGGATCTCTTTAGTAGCTAATTTTCCTGAGGAGTTCGCCAAAGTTTGAAAATGGCGGGCTTTCTGATCGACGAGTGTTCAAAGATCAAGGAAGTCTTAGCATTGCCTCTACGTTTGGTGTTGTTGCCGCCATATTGCTACAGAAATTGAACTCAAACCCAAGATAATACAGCTGGTTGGTAGATGACATTAATGCACTAAAACTTGGTGGCGATCGACTCGAAACACCAACTGCATCGGCATCGGCAACGTCAACAACCGTCCCTGAGGTACGTCATTTAATAATTTATAGTCAATATATAGATCAACAAGAAGAGGAAAACAGAGAGCTCAAAGTTGCTCTCGAAGCTGCCAAGTATCATGCCTTCGAGATGAAATTGAGTTCACAAGCGATCTCGTGAGGACAGCGATGATAAGGGGTAAGCGAATACTTCAATCTTTTTATTGAGATGAATTAAATTGGTTGTGGACACTTACAACTAACATGATTGAAGGTGATTCTTTTGTCATTGATGCGACTGATTATGATTGTTTTTATTTATTTATTTAGAGGAATACTAACACCCCAATCCTTCTCAACAAGAATCAAGTATACTGAGGCTGTTTGAAAAGTAATGAGAAATGCAATAGGCATAAAGCCTTTTCCAGACAGTGGTCCTCAAGGTTATTAAGTCAACCTTTCTGCTGCAGTTGCTTGGGCAGCGAGGGAGACCAAGCTGCATCAGCCTGATACACATGCCAACTCTAGAAGTCCATCTAAAACTTGATTTGTTGACAAACTTGATTGAATGTGCAATAAAAAAGTCTGTGTTCTATATCCTCAGTCTCTGGTTCACCCAGGTTGAAGTCCTGGCATCACCGTATGCCTGAGCGCTTCTGGGATATGGAACACAACTTTCTATTATTTTTGAAATGTGCGATGAAAAATTAGGTCTGTGTTCTATATCCTTTCTGGTTCACCCAGGTTAAAGTCCTGGCATCACCGTATGCCTGAGCGCTTCTGGGATATGGAACACAACTTTCTATTATTTTTGAAATTTAGGTCTGTGTTCTATATCCTTTCTGGTTCACCCAGGTTGGAGTCCTGGCATCACCGTATGCCTGAGCGCTTCTGGGATATGGAACACAACTTTCTATTATTTTTGAAATGTGCGATGAAAAATTAGGTCTGTGTTCTATATCATTTCTGGTTCACCCAGGTTGAAGTCCTGGCATCACCGTATGCCTGAGCGCTTCTGGGATATGGAACACAACTTTCTATTATTTTTGAAATGTGCGATGAAAATTTAGGTCTGTGTTCTATATCCTTTCTGGTTCACCCAGGTTGAAGTCCTGGCATCACCGTACGCCTGAGCGCTTCTGGGATATGGAACACAACTTTCTATTATTTTTGAAATGTGCGATGAAAAATTAGGTCTGTGTTCTATATCATTTCTGGTTCACCCAGGTTGAAGTCCTGGCATCACCGTATGGCTGAGCGCTTCTGGGATATGGAACACAACTTTCTATTATTTTTGAAATGTGCGATGAAAAATTAGGTCTGTGTTCTATATATCCTTTCTGGTTCACCCAGGTTGGAGTCCTGGCATCACCGTACGCTAGCTGAGCGCTTCTGGGATATGGAACACAACTTTCTATTATTTTTGAAATGTGCGATGAAAGATTAGGTCTGTGTTCTATATCCTTTCTGGTTCACCCAGGTTGGAGTCCTGGCATCACCGTATGCCTGAGCGCTTCTGGGATATGGAACGCAACTTTCTATTATTTTTGAAATGTGCGATGAAAAATTAGGTCTGTGTTCTATATATCCTTTCTGGTTCACCCAGGTTGGAGTCCTGGCATCACCGTATGCCTGAGCGCTTCTGGGATATGGAACACAACTTTCTATTATTTTTGAAATGTGCGATGAAAGATTAGGTCTGTGTTCTATATCCTTTCTGGTTCACCCAGGTTGGAGTCCTGGCATCACCGTATGCCTGAGCGCTTCTGGGATATGGAACGCAACTTTCTATTATTTTTGAAATGTGCGATGAAAAACTAGCTAAGGTCTGTGTTATATATCCTTTCTGGTTCACCCAGGTTGGAGTCCTGGCATCACCGTATGCCTGAGCGCTTCTGGGATATGGAACACAACTTTCTATTATTTTTGAAATGTGCGATGAAAAATTAGGTCTGTGTTCTATATCATTTCTGGTTCACCCAGGTTGAAGTCCTGGCATCACCGTATGCTGAGCGCTTCTGGGATATGGAACACAACTTTCTATTATTTTTGAAATGTGCGATGAAAAATTAGGTCTGTGTTCTATATATCCTTTCTGGTTCACCCAGGTTGGAGTCCTGGCATCACCGTACGCCTGAGCGCTTCTGGGATATGGAACACAACTTTCTATTATTTTTGAAATGTGCGATGAAAATTTAGGTCTGTGTTCTATATCCTTTCTGGTTCACCCAGGTTGAAGTCCTGGCATCACCGTACGCCTGAGCGCTTCTGGGATATGGAACACAACTTTCTATTATTTTTGAAATGTGCGATGAAAAATTAGGTCTGTGTTCTATATCCTTTCTGGTTCACCCAGGTTGAAGTCCTGGCATCACCGTATGCCTGAGCGCTTCTGGGATATGGAACACAACTTTCTATTATTTTTGAAATTTAGGTCTGTGTTCTATATCCTTTCTGGTTCACCCAGGTTGGAGTCCTGGCATCACCGTATGCCTGAGCGCTTCTGGGATATGGAACGCAACTTTCTATTATTTTTGAAATGTGCGATGAAAAACTAGCTAAGGTCTGTGTTATATATCCTTTCTGGTTCACCCAGGTTGGAGTCCTGGCATCACCGTATGCCTGAGCGCTTCTGGGATATGGAACACAACTTTCTATTATTTTTGAAATGTGCGATGAAGAATTAGGTCTGTGTTCTATATCATTTCTGGTTCACCCAGGTTGAAGTCCTGGCATCACCGTATGCCTGAGCGCTTCTGGGATATGGAACACAACTTTCTATTATTTTTGAAATGTGCGATGAAAAACTAGCTAAGGTCTGTGTTCTATATCATTTCTGGTTCACCCAGGTTGAAGTCCTGGCATCACCGTATGCCTGAGCGCTTCTGGGATATGGAACACAACTTTCTATTATTTTTGAAATGTGCGATGAAAAATTAGGTCTGTGTTCTATATCCTTTCTGGTTCACCCAGGTTGGAGTCCTGGCATCACCGTATGCCTGAGCGCTTCTGGGATATGGAACACAACTTTCTATTATTTTTGAAATGTGCGATGAAAAACTAGCTAAGGTCTGTGTTCTATATCATTTCTGGTTCACCCAGGTTGAAGTCCTGGCATCACCGTATGCCTGAGCGCTTCTGGGATATGGAACACAACTTTATACCTAGTGAGACAGGATACCTAAAATAAGACTTGAAATCCCGAGTTAGATTTTACAACAGAATTGATTTTTTTTCAGCGTTGCAAGGAGCTCAAAGTCTAACTTTTTTGCACCAAATATTCTAAAAATATTACTAATTAGAATATTTCCGCACTGCAATGATCACGAGTTGTTTAAAACCGTGGCCGAAGGGAGAGAATCATCGTTGCTTACCCAGTCAATCTCAAGCCAGTTTGGCTGCTCAACTAAAGCTCAATGAACAAAGCTATCTTCGAATTCCTTTAAGAATAGAATGTCTGGAGTGACGATTGAAATCTTAGTTAAAACGCAACCAACACTTACGGATTATGACACATAGGCGTGAAGCCCGACGCATTTGGTAGATCACCAGCAGGACTTCGTTTAGACTGGAATGCTGGGGTCCCCGCAGAGATCGCGGACTTTTAGCTACTCTTTGGTTACTAAGAGAGCGCAGCTCGTTATGCGTTAACACCTAAAATAATATTTGACATGTTTAACTCAGGAAGGTTACAATCATATTGTTCAAGCCAAACCCTGATTTCAAAATATAGATTTTTTTGCCTCTATACAATGTACAACAAGATGGTCAACAGTTTCACGATGAATGAAACGGAAAGAACAGCGAGAGGAATTAACTATCTTAAATCTCCATAAATCATAATTAAGATGAAGACAGTTATTTAAAATACGATAAAATAAGAATCAATAGTTCTTGTATATAAACGCGAGTATATTTCCGACCAGTTCAAAGGTAATTCCGATTTAATTCGATTATTTATATTATTCTCGGAGGTAGGTTGTTTAAACTTTATGTTCAGATCAGGTATCTATACATAACCTTTGTATTCTTGATATTATCAATATCACAACTTTTATCACCCAAGGTTATATACATCTTCGAAGAATCGAAATCGTTTGTATAGTTCTTAGAATAGTTTTCCATTCTTTAGGTATGGCATGTACTAACCCAGCCCATTGCATAAACTGCATATCTTGTAAACCTTTTTCCTTAACAATTTCCCATTTGAACTCCTTATTTTTATTTATAAGGTGAACCGCTTTATTAATATTACATAAAATGATTTATTATCGATCTTGATAAATTTATTATTCCACAAAGGCTGTTCAAGAACAGACGAAGATTGAACCGAGCTTACTTCATAACTACTCACCTCCGCCCAGCATTTTAAAACACTTTTGTAAAATGGGGGAAGAATTTCAGGAATTCTTTCCATATTGAAATTTTCCCTTATCTCAACACAGTAGCCCCCCCCCCCCAAAAAAAAATCAATCTCAACGCAGTAGCCCATATATAGTGAAACGCATGCAATCGGAACGAAATTGGTCGACGCTGAATCCAAGTAAAGATTACATCTTAAGTGTCGTTTGTCATCTTCTGCCTTTTGCAGCTGGCTAGAAAGGCTTATATAATTACAACCATCGCCTTGTTGGCCATTTTGTTCAGACATTCAAATTTGCCTTGAAACAAAACTATGCTTGAAGTCAGAATTTCCTATCTCTCTTATATATGTACATATATATATTTTTCTTTCCACTCCATTTTTTTGTTCCTTTTCTCAACCATGTTTAAACTCACTTTCAATCATATATGTATTTAGAAAAATTAAGTGACTGCAACATTTGGTAATTCTCCTCATTTAGTTTCTTCATGGTAGTGGCCAACTCGAAAGCTTTTGCTCCTTTGGCCACTACGCACATTTCCTGGAAATTGTAACCTTGAATACCTATTTTATTTTTTCTCCACTCTTTCCTACTAATTGTTAAAACTGAACTTGTAAATAGTGCAAAATAAAATTGAACTTGAACTTGAACTTGAGAATGTGTAGTGCAACTGGCTAGCTACTAAAATAAACGTCCGCCATCTCTTATTTTTCGGTGAAGTCTTGATGGTTCTTTAAACTATCTGTTGTGATATGCTAGCTTGTTTGGTATTGGACCGCAGGGCGGTATAAGTTAATTGAATGATTCGAGCAGGTTATTTGCGTTCTCTAATCACTATAGATTAGAGATATATGGTCATTAATTAACAGAGTCGTTAAGATTGCTTGAACTGGTTTTACTATTTAGTTCATTCAGCAGAGAAAACAACACGCTAGATTCCAATTCGATCTGAGGATTAGCCGGGACCTGGCTTTGATCAGTCCCCATGGATGTTTCAGGTCTCGTTAGAAATTAAGAGAGAACATTTACAGTCGGACGCATACTTTAGCACTTGCTGATTAATGCTCAGTACTGAGTATTCCAGCATGCCTTTACTTTACTTTGTTGTGTCCATTGTTTCAGTGGTTTAATTATCGGCCAACTCTAAATCCAATTAGTGTTTTCTTAAAATGTTCAGAAGTATGAAATTAAAATAGCTGCACGAAATCATATGTAATCTGAATTGGAAGCTGTTACACAAAGGGTGGGTTGTAGCCTAACGTTTGTTGTAGTTTAACACATCTGAGGGGTTTTGATAAAGTTTGTGTGTGTAAAAATGTTTAAAGAGTTCATCATAAACCACAAGATAACTTATTAATGAGCTAATTGATGCACATCAATACTCACATGATGTGCTAATTCATGTTCACACTGTTTGTGTGTGTGTTTGTTATATATCATGAAAAAGTAAAACTTAACCATTAGAGGAAGAAAACGGATTGGGAAAAGCTACTCAGAAATAAGAACAACAACAAAACTTACAAAGTAAAACAAGACATTACTCGCATGGGTTGATTAGTGTCAGTGTATTGACATTCATTTGAAGGCTGACCAATATCTCATGCTGCAGCTATGAGAAAATAGTTAGAATTAAAGCAAACGTGTGCTAACCAGTAATAGAGTTTAATGCTATTTACTGGAAGTTCTTTCTGTTGGTGAATGTGGCTAATTACACACCGTTTAGTGGAACATAAAGCTGCTTTGAACATAACGCATATACATTTTTGTTTACAGTTAAAATCGTGACCTGAGCTTTCTTAGAAGACAATGTTTAGCCTCTCACATTTCGCGCGCCGATTGCTACAGTAGTTCGCTCCGAATGGAACTTGTTGCTTTGAACCATTGACTCGTTCTAAGATTTTTTTAAATAGAATTTTTGAACGAATCATCGTTTTTCTAAAAGCACTTTCTAAATGTGGTCGTCCGTGCAGAACGAGACGCATGTAATTGGAACGAAAGTGGTTGGACGCTGAATTCAAACAAAAATGTAAATCAAGTGTTGTACGTAACAGTGGATTCTTTCAGCCTCGCCTCATTGGCCATTTTGTTCTTTCAAAGTTGACGGGCGATCAGATCGAGCGATTTGCGGTCTCTGATACAATGATTAGAGTAATATTGAGCGTTTAGAGATTGCATGAACTGGTTTTATTATTTTAGTTGATTTAACAGAAACAATACTCTAAACTGGAAGAGAAACTTTAATAGAACGTCCATGTTGATGTAGTACTTGCTGATTAATGTTCAATACATTGTTCATAGGTGTATTATAATTATTGGCCCACTCAAAACATTATTGTTTTCTTAAAATGTTCAGAAGTATGAAATTAAAATAGCTGCACGAAATCATATATTGTCTGAATTGGTAGCTAAAACACAAAGGGTGGGTTTATAGCCTAACGTCTGTTGTAGTTTAACACATCTGAGGGGTTTTGATAGAGTTTTTGTGTGTATAAATGTTTAAAGAGTTCATCATAAACCGCAAAATAGCTTATTAATGAGCTAATTGATGCACACCAATACTCACATGATGTGCTAATTCATGTTCACACTGTTTGTGTGTGTGTTTCTTTTGTTTGTTATATATCACTAAAAAGTCAAACTTAACCATTAGAGGAAGAGAAAGGATTAGGAAAAAGCTACTCAGAAATAGGAAGAACAACAAAACCTACAAAGCAAAACAAGACATTTCTCGCATGAGTCGATTAGTGTCAGTGCATTGACATTCATTTGAAGGCTATGACCAATATCTCATGTTGCAGCTATGGCAAAATAGTTAGAATTAAAGCGAACGTGTGTGAATTCAATAGCTAACCAGTAATAGAGTTGCATGGTATTTACTGGAAGTTCTTTCTGTTGGTGAATGTGGCTAATTACCGACCGTTTAGTGGAACATGAAACTGCGTTGAACATAACGCATAATTTTTTGTTTACAGTTAAAATCGTGACCTGTGTGCTTTCTTTGAAGACAATGATGTTGAGTCTCTCACATTTCGCGGGATTGCTGCAGTAGTTCGCTCCGAATGGACTGCACTTGTTGCTTCTGTAGTCGTAATGGTGAATGATGTTTCATTGTTCTAAGATTTTTTTAGAATTTTTGAAGAATCTTGATCGTTTTTCTAAAAGCATCAATCTAACGTAGTACTTAGCCGCATCGCGAGACGCATGCAATTGGAACGAAAGTGGTTGGACTACAGCGGCTTCTTTCAGCCTCGCCTCATTGGCCATGTTGTTCGTTCAAAGTTGACGGGTGATCAGATCGAGCGATTTGCGTTCTCTGATACAATGAATAGAGTAGTATGAGCGTTTAGAGATTGCATGAACTGGTTTTATTAATTTTGTTGATTTAACAGAAACAATACTCTAAACTGGAAGAGAATACTTTAGAACGTATTGATGTAGTACTTGCTGATTAATGTTCAGTACATTGTTCAGATGTATATTAATTATCGGCCCACTCAAAACCATTATTGTTTTCTTATAAGTGGTCTTTTTAGAACTACTGTAAAATTTAAATAGCTGCACGAAATCATTTATAGTCTGAATTGGAAGCTAAAACACAAAGGGTGGAGTTATATGCTAACGCTTGCTGTAGTTTAACACATCTAAGGGGTTTTGATAGAGTTTAGGTGTGTGAAAATGTTTAAAGAGTTCATCTTAAACCGCAAGATAGCTTATTAATGAGCTAATTGATGCACACCAATACTCACATGATGTGCTAATTCATGTTCACACTGTTTGTGTGTGTGTTTCTTTTGTTTGTTATATATCACTAAAAAGTAAAACTTAACCATTAGAGGAAGAGAAAGGATTTGGAAAAAGCTACTCAGAAATAGGAAGAACAACAAAGCAAAACAAGACATTTCTCGCATGAGTCGATTAGTGTCAGTGTATTGACGTTTATTTGAAGGCTATGACCAATATCTCATGTTGCAGCTATGGCAAAATAGTTAGAATTAAAGTGAACGTGTGCGAATTCCAATAGCTAACCAGTAATAGAATTTCATGGTATTTATTGGAAGTTCTTTCTGTTGGTGAATGTGGCTAATTATCGACCGTTTAGTGGAACATGAAACTGCTTTGAACAAACGTATATGTTTTGTTTACAGTTAAAATCGTGACCTGTGCTTTCTTAGAAGACAATGTTCAACCTCTCACATTTCGCGGGATTGCATTAGTTCGCTCCGAATGGAACTTGTTGCTTATGTAGCCGTAATGGTAAATGATTTTATGAACCATTCACTCGTTGTTCTAAAAAGAATTAATATAGAATTTTTGAATGAATCATCGTTTTTCTAAAATTATCCATCTAAATGTGGTAGCCCGTGCAGAACGAGACGCATGCAATTGGAACGAAAGTGGTTGGACGCTGAATTCAAACAAATATGGAAATCAAGTGTTGTACGTAACAGCGGCTTCTTTCAGCCTCGCCTCATTGACCATTTTGTTCGTTCAAAGTTGACGGGCGATCAGATCGAGCGATTTGCGTTCTCTGATACAATGAATAGAGTAGTATGAGCGTTTAGAGATTGCATGAACTGGTTTTATTAATTTTGTTGATTTAACAGAAACAATACTCTAAACTGGAAGAGAATACTTTAGAACGTGTTGTTGTAGTACTTGCTGATTAGTGTTCAGTACATTGTTCAAATGTATATTAATTATCGGCCCACTCAAAACCATTATTGTTTTCTTAGAAGTGGTCTTTTACAGCTACTGTAAAATTTAAATAGCTGCACGAAATCATTTATAGTCTAAATTGGAAGCTGAAACACAAAGGGTGGAGTTCTATCCTAACGTTTGCTGTAGTTTAACACATTTAAGGGTTTTGATTATTTTTTGTGTGCAAAAATGTTTAAAGACATCATAACACATCGACCTCCCGTAAAACTCGAGATAGCTTATTACTCGGGCTGCCTGTGGTTATTATTATAATTTTTTTTGGTCCATGTCAGACTGCTTCAGCGCATGCGTTAAAGGTCAAATTCGAACCAATCAGATTGCACTGTGCTGGTCACGCAAACAAAGGTTAGATTTCCTCAGGCGCGCTCAGATAAGAAAATTCCAAGCTCAGACTAGGCGAGACAAGGAGATATCAATTTCAAATAGTCATTGTCAGAAATCTATTCCATCGTGGGCAATGATGCAATACAACCTAAATTTGGGTCAGGTCCATGTTTTACGACAGAATAACCAGAGTCTTTCTACTGGATTCGGAGAGCTCGAGACATTATACAAGTCTGCTAATATGGGGAAAACTGAAACAAAAAATGAACTTTGACGGCAGAAACCCTCATATTTGAGCCAAGCGGAATATTTACATGATCCGCTAAGATTTTTACAAATCTAATTAGTTAAGCAGATGTACGCAGTATATGCCAACTGAAATGCTGTGCTCGTTTTGTGGTTACGGCTCAGTGGGGCAACTACCCGAACAAGAAGCATGAACTGCCAGCAAAGAGAGAGGAAAACTGAAAGAGGAAATCCTTGTGAGAAATCGACGTACATATGAAGCTATATACGTTGTCATCGACTATATGGGAGTCAAACATCGAGCTGCTATGAAACCGCTTGTGACAGTTTGTTTACGCACTTTCATGACAAACGAACGTTTCTACTTTCGACACAACGGTCGCTAAACTGTACGAAATCTCCAAGGATATATCCCTAATGTCCAAACTAAAGGGAAAAACTGAAAGAGGAAATCATTGTGACCAATCGACATAAATATGAAGCTCCAGAAGTAATTATTGAATACATGAACCCATAGAGAAAACCGATAATAATGAACACGGTATTAGTTTCACCGACATTTGTGGCGTAACTGAACTCGCACTACAGCATAGCTTGAAATACTGTACGAAAACTCCCGTTTAAAAATTTCCTGATGCCGAAAGGACCGTAGCATTTAAACAAGATATCCTTCTGACCAATCGACATACATATTAAGCTGTGAAAGTATGTTTCCATTCCATAACAGCCGATAGTGCAAACTAGTAAACTGCCACTAGTAAATTGACCTTGCGAGTACTGAACTTTCTAGCGTCAAATGCATGTGTTACGTTTCCAAACTTTAGGACAAGAAATCTTCCATAGCATGTTCTATTTTATTTACAGCTGAGAACTGTATTATTAAACATAAGAAATAAAACAATGGTGCCATTTGAAGAATTATATCATGTCAAAAGTGCAAACGAAGAAATATATATCTACGGACGCGAGCAGCTCGATCGTTTCACTTTGGTCAAACTCGGACTGTTTACGACTGGAACCTGCAGTTTTATCGGACCTGCAGACTAAATTGTAAACGTGTGGCCGTGTTCAGGCTAGTAAATCTAGCTAGCTAACCACAGGAGGTAGCGAGCTTCTTTAGTCTGAACAGTTTTTCTGCTCTGGTGATTAGCTAGCTAGTGGTCGGTGGAATACTTTGAAGTTCCAGGCTACCTAGCGAGGTAGCTTGAATAGAATCTAGCGCGCTAAAAGCCCATCGATGAGAACTACCGGGTGTACTGTACGTCAATTGAGCCATCATGGATAACGAGGATCGCCAAACACCAGTCAGTATTACAGTTAACCCCATTCATGCCCTCTTTAGAGATAGAAACAAACCAGAAGAGGGAAAAACAAAAAGTAAAACCTACTAAGTTACTAGGTCTGAACAGTACTAATGTATTAACTAGCTGCGAGTTGCTGACAGATATCTCAAGACTCTAGCTAGCTGCACGATAGTAGTCTGAACATACATACACACATGAATAAGTAGTGTTTTCAATAAAAGATCAACTACTTTAATTTACATACGAGAAAACAAAAATATTAAATTACATACATGTATATATATACTAGGGGAGCAGAGAATGAAAGTCACCGCGCTACCGGCCACTCCTAAAGACTGCTAATAATTCTTCCCTTTGGTTATTACTAAGAGGATTTCAAATGAAAGTGTATTTCATCTTCAATCTCATGTGGCCCGAGTGAAAGCCCAGATGGGCTCTTGTTAATGAAGTAATTGATGCATACTATGGTAAGCTAATGTGATAATTGTTATTCACGTTCACTCTGTGTATATTTGTTATGTTTTGTTTATTTTTATTTGCGTTCGATGTCGAATCTGGATACTACAAAATAATCACGAGTGAAACTTAATACGTTAGAGGAAGGAAAATGAAAAGGGAAATGCTACTCGGAAATAATAACAACAACAAAACTTAAAATAGAAAACAATAAATTCTTCGCATGAGTTGATTAGTGTCAGCGCATTGAAATTCCGTTAACCACAATATAACAGTAGTCAATATCACGTACGTATCCGCATACCCTGGTTCCAGAGGTTTTCCAGTTCGCTTCTCGCTGCTTCGCAGCTCGCTGATCGCCGCTTCGCGGCTCTTTCTCCACGGCTGTTCTCTCTCTAGAAAACCTCTGGGACCAGGGTAGTATCCGCAGGAACGTGCTCCAACTATCACAAAATAGTCGCAATTAAAGCAAACGTGTGCCAATTCCAATAGCTAAGCAGGTTAGTGGTAAATACAGTAATATATTTTCATGTTATTTACAGGAAGCTTTCTTTCTGTTGATGAACCGACCGTTTTTTTTCTGTCATTTAGTGGAACCTGAAACTGCTCTGAACATAAAGCACATTTTGGCTTTACATTTAATCGTGACCTGTACATTCTTATAACACAACAGCGTCCCACATTCTGGATTGACGACATCAGTTCTTTGCGAGTGAAACTTTTCGATATGTAATCATAAATGGAGGCGTGGATGAATCACGATTGACTTCACTGTTTAAAGAGTTTTTTTTTAATATTTCAACGAATCATCAATTTTTAGCTAATTTTAAATATTCCATGCACACTACTCAAATCCAAGCAGGTGATTGGCTAATGACAGTGCTTTATTGGTGACTACAGCATGCTGTGCGCTGAGTTGGAATATTAAAAGTTAGAGACTTTATGTTTGTGTATTATTGACAAATACAGTCACTTGCTGACTGTACAATGAACTCAAAATGTCTTCATGCATTTGGCCCCATAATGCATGCAGTACTCATTATTTTTCGCTCATTGTACAGTCAGCGCGTGCCTGTATTTGTCAATAAAACATTTACGTCAGTCTCTAACACTTGGTTACACCCATTGGGTATTAAAATGTGATAAATGGTCGTACCACGACAAACGTTCGTCCAAAGGTCAAATTTCCACGCATATTGATTAGTCTGAGTAACTAATTCCCTTTTTTCTCATATTAAAAACCCGGACAATGATGCTGGAATTACGTGTTTTCTTAATTACAAAGACAACGTCCTCCCTCATTCGGAATGCGACATTAGATCGGTTCAAATGAAATGTGTCGGTGTGTGATCGTAGGAGATCGTGACGCATGGTTATGAATGGCTGACCCCATTCTACGATTTTCCATATTCATATGATTTTTGAATTAATCATCAATTTTCAAACATCGAATACCTGTATAGGGAGACGCTTCCCATTGCATAGAATGAAATCTGATCAACGCGTTGTCCAAGCAAAGATGGCATTGTCAGTGGTGCTTGTAATTTGCTGCATTTTGCAGCTGGCTACAATCGTGTCTGCAAGCTTGGGTGGTAAGTATAAATCTTTTTGAATTTCACAGGTTTGTTAACCCTTCAGATAACTAAACAACTTTACGTTATGTAAATTATACTCCTGGGTCGTTTTTAAGGTGATTCGTTAATAAACTACTCAGAGAGAATGAAGACGAACTGATAGAGCTGCAAAAACTTGCAGTCGAATTAAAGCCTTTCTCGGCCATGTAACGATGCAGATGATATTTGCCTCGTGGTGTCATGAGGGAAAAGTATAATTATATGTATGAGTTTGAATACGAAAACTGACTGATAAAGTTAACAACAACAAACGAAATATCGCTGCTCTTTGGTATGAGTTAAGGAACATTAATAAATCATAACACATATATTGTAGGAAGTAAGTACTAAGTGTTCTTGTTTCCCAGGTGAGTGTAAGAGTCCAAAACCTCTCGGCATGGAAAGTGGTACCATTTTAGACGCTCAAATCACGGCTTCTTCCATGTGGGATGTCAATCACGGACCGACCAACGGCAGACTAAATTTCAAGCCTACAGGATCAAAGACTGGTGGATGGTCTGCAAGGACGAACGATATAAATCAGTGGCTTCAGGTTGACTTCAAAATCCGGCATGTTGTGACAAAGATACAGATCCAGGGAAGAGACTGTGGATGTAATCAGTGGGTAAAAAGCTATAGCGTTTCGTACAGTGACGATGGAGTGAATTACGTACTGTATAAACAGAATGGAATTGTTAAGGTGAGAGGCCCAAAACACCATACGTACAGAGTTCACGATTTACCTATATTAACATATATTTCTAATTCTTATTATTGAACTGATAAACGATATATCTTTTGAAATCCGAAGGTCTTCTCCGGAAACACAGACAAGAACACGATTGTCGATCAAATTGTGTCGCCTGCCATCGTTGCACGTTACATTCGTGTGCTTCCCAAATCTTGGCACGGACACGTCTCAATGAGGGTTGAGTTTATCGGCTGTCTAGCAGGTAAAATTAATGTCAAATTCTTAAGTTTTCGAGCTGTTCTTTTACTGACGCAAGGAAAACATGATAGTAAAGTATAATAATGGCCATATTCATACAGTAAAGTAAAAAGCTGTTGTTCCTGTGTGGAAAACCTCTTGTTGTCAATGTAGTCATGTTTCTCTTAAAAATGCCCAAAAAAAACAGTAATATTAAATTCCTGTCAACAACACCGTGAATTGTACTGTCGGTAATGCACCCATTAAAGAGCTGTCATGCCGACATTTCCAGTGTTTTCTAGATACGCATTTGGCAGTTAGCGTCGTCATAGCAACCATTGTTATTCCATTTAAAAAGCTTGTGTTTTATGTTTTAAGTAGCCGCGGGATTAATTAGCATTGTTTGTAGAGCAATTACTTGTCAAGTCCTAGGCCGATATTATAATAGGTGGAAACACATTTTGCGCCAAAAGGCCCCCGCATTCGAGATGTTATTTTGCTGTCGCAGTCGGCAGTACGATAATTCCACAACTACCACGCTTTTTCTCAATGTCATCTTCTCATACGAAGCCAAGATTTACAATCTACGTCATGCACTGGTTTCGCATGAAAAGATATGCTTAAATAACTGCCTTAATATTTTATCCAGTTTCCTTTATTTTGTTCATAAATTGACGTCAAATCATGCGTAGCCTCAAACGCATGAGCGCCTGAAATATAAAGCCTGCGTTTAGTAAACCGTGGCATTACCGAGTCAGTTGCGCCCTACGCTAACTCCAAGATGAAGACTCGAGTGTTGATTGCGATATGCTGCATAGTGTTGCAGCTATTCGTAGTCTCTTCAGCCAACACAGGTAAATTACGTAAAAATATTTTATCTTAAACGCGTTTAACTTGGCTTCAATGCTTAGCAGATATAGGACAACCGTTCACATTGCGATGGAAGCCTTGAATAATTAACAAAATTAAAATTGTTAATGCTGGAACATTTCAGTCTTGAATCGAACCCTTCATATAACTCGCTGAAACAGTTCTCACCTGTGCCTTATTGATGTAAACATCCTAATCGGCAATAGTGCATGTGGTATTAAGAAAATATGTTATTGATTCTGGTGGTACTTATAGTTCGACGTACATTAGTCCGCATGCAAAAGAATGCACTTGACAAATTCTCTACACTGCATTATCTTCACTGTATCTTCTGCAGCTTTGTTCAAGTCAAAGAATAATAGGATTTTTGAATGATTTCTAACCGTTTCCGAATGAACTCAAAAATGAATTCAATGAAAACATTTTACTTTATAAATGCTTATAATTGCTTGAGCGTGCATTATAAAAAAATAATATTCCTACTTCGTTGCAAGAACATAATCTAAGACGGTGATAGGTTAAATAACAGTGCTTTATTGGCGACCACATCACGCTGTGCGCTAAGTTGTTAAAATGAGTGCGCGGTCATATATTTGTCAATAAAACACGCACTCCCGTAATTATGTCATATATCTGTCTTCATTAGGTTTTGATGCAGATACTTGTGCCTTGCTCAAGACTAATGGCTTCTGCCCTACTGTGGAAGCTCAGCGCCAGTGTACAAGCCATTGTCCTGCATGTAAGAATCACGTGCCTTTAAGAAATGAACATCTGGAACTTAAAGCGCTTATAAGCCCAATGTTTTTTGAACATTAAAATCGATTCTCCATCAAGTAAATAGTGGAATTGTAAAATATTTTTTCATCGAGTGTTGCATCTACGAGTTATAGAGGTTTCTATTTTCAATATGCTAATGTGTGACATCACAGGAGGCCAACAAGAGGTAATTTCTTTCTCCTTGTGAAAGAAACTATTTCTTATTTATACAAAATCACTGATATAAGCCTCAAGTATAATATGGATGTGCAAATAAAATATTTATCCCTGCCAGCACGGTTTTTTATAATAAATGAGACCTCCTGTAACATCACGTAATTAACATATTGGAAATAGAAACATCGAGTATCACTCATCACTCATAGACGCAACACTGAAATCAAGTAATATTTTACTATTCACCTATCTACTTGATGTAGAATCGATTTTAATGATAATATATAAACAATTTGGCATATAGGCACTTTAAATCTCTTAAATATGCTGATAGTTACCTCTTAGATATTGAGATAATCCATGCATGACATAAGAAAATAAGGTTTCTGAGTTATTTCACTAGAGTCTTTAGTCCGGAGGCGCTACGTCAAGTTTGAATTCTTCAATTTTCCCACCACCTTCTCCTGATCACTACCTTACGTATTTTTATGACTGCTAAACCATGTGACGGTTTTGTTGCCCTACCTTCAACGCAGATAAAAGTAATGATAATACCCAACATAAATAAGCGAAATAAGCAGTCGAGTTATTAAACTACCAGACCAATTTATTCCAAATCGAATTACCTCTTACCTCTCCAGTGAACTGAGTTTTACCAGTTGCAATGCTGACAACTCTTTATATTTACTGTACCGTGTTTCCGATAATGATGTGATGTATCGACATACATTCAAATCAGTATTACGTTCATACGCTTGCCAATGTTGGACTCTTATTTGTACCTTGACATCATAAAATATACGAGTAAATTTGGGAACATTATTATAACAATAATATTTGATATATATTGAAACGTATAAATTTTCAACCATTTTCACAAGAACTTGTCTCTGGTCTCTTTGGCGCTTTGAGCGTTATAAATACTGCGTTAAAATGATATGCCAACGCCTCCAAAAAGTTGTAGATAAACATATCTGCTGTGTGTTTATGTGAGATAAGGAACATAGAAGAGATCCAACTTCTTAATTCTTCACTGTCGTCTTGCCCACTACTACTTAATCCATCTTATTTTTTTTGTGGTATTGCAGCGTGCTCAAACTATATACCGAATTCGAAACCAGGATGTAGTATAGTGGAGAGCAAAGGCCTGTGTCCAACATTATTCCCCTGGTGTCGTAAGACATGTTTCAAGTGTGCTGGTGAGTAAACAGAGGCCTATTTGGGCAATCCCTTTATGTAGGACGACACGAATTTTACCAAAAATACAATAGAATACAACACAATACAATTCAATACAAAATAGAACGCAACACAATACAATACAATAGAATACAATTTGGTAGCAACTCGTGTCGTCCTACATGAAGGGACGGCCCATATTCCAGCTAACAAGATGCTTTGAGATAACAATAGCTCAATTCGTAATTCTTGACCGCCATTTTGAAAGGTAACCAAGTATTTGGTGACATAGAGGCCGCTGAGTTGAGACAGCTTAGTTAGAGGCTTGTATCTAGTTAGCATGATAATCAAAATCTATCCATATTCATAGAAAGAGTAATTTTTGGTGCGCTCTCGTTAATTCAATGACGTCACGGTTCTATTGTCTTGGACTCATGAATAAAATAGGGTGAATAAATTATATTTTGTCTGGGGCTCATGAATAAATTGCGGCGCTCTCATGAATAAAATGGTGGGCTCATGAATAAAATGGGGGTGAATAAATTATCTTTTGTCTGGGGCTCATGAATAAAGTGTGGTGAAATCTGATGACGGCATAGAAGGCGGAGGATTTCAATTTCAGCTGCACAGCATAACCCCTACAGAACTCCTAAAATGTCTTTATTATTTTACTTACAGCTATTACCTTCGCTATCACTCGTAACGTAATTCTGAGATCAGAATGTTTATAAACCTTTAAGGTAAATCCACAATGACTCATTAGAGCAACTTTGCTATTGTCCTTAGGGATTAACGATAACTGAAGGGCCATCAGTACAGTTTGATAGAAACAATAGCCCTATTGTTTTGAGGAAAACTCTTGAGATGCAAATTCTTCTCTAAAACTGAACTATAATTACCATACGAATAAAAACAAATCCACCAGATACATTAAATAAAGTGTATTCAATTTCAAAAACACCTATTGACAGTTTGTTTTCCTTAGTCTCGCAGAGTTGATAACTTTCTTATTTCTCAGTTCTTGGGTGGATATAATGTACCGTGTTACAATATTACACTGATTTATATTTCATTTATGTTTTTCTTGTTGACAAATGCTACAGATAGTTGTGTTTTTACCGAAGAGAGGAAAATTAATGACCTAGGTAGTCTAGTCTAGTCTAAAAACTATACTTCAGCTATCATTTTCTAATCTAGTCTAGAAATTGTATTATTTTCTACTCTAGTCGTTCTAGACTACAAAGTATCTTTATTCCAACTTTATTTAAAAACACGGAGAATTCTAACAGATACAATCTGATTTCCATAGAAGCCGTGTGGTAAAAAATATTCTAATTACAAAATTGCGATATATCTAGGCTAAGCTAATATATTATAATTATGTTTTATTTACAATTTTTCTGGGTCATAAATGATTTAAATAATTATAAAAGATATCCTATCAAATGATAACTACTAGATAAATAAATAAATAATTACATTAGTCACTAAGGAGAGTGGTGGTCGCAACTTGTTTCTTAAAAGAAACAAGAGACTTTGTTTCGCGTAGTTTGGCTGGAAGCCCATTCCATATTTTTGCACCATTGTATGATAAACTTTTTTTCAGGAATTCAGTTCTTGGTTGAGGGAGGCAAAGTTTTGTGTCAGATCCTCTTAAATTATAATGAGTCGAGTTTCCAACTGTTGTAAATAACTCGGTAAGGCCTGTTGGCGCGAAATTATTTCGGATTTTGTGCATAGTGACCGCTTTGCGTTTAGCCCTTCGTTCATCTAGTTTATCCCATCCTAGGGTATCTAAAAGTAACCTGGAGGTCGTATTATAGTCTGCTCTAAGAATTAGTCTAGCGGCTCTGTTTTGAAAAATTTGTAGTTTATCTGAGAGGAATTTTCCAAAATTGTCCCAAACTTCGCAACAATAATCCATGTGCGTCTGAATAAGGGAATCGTAAATTGTCATAAGTATATCTTGGGATACGAATGGTCTTATCCTTTTTAGAGCCCCTAGACCAGAAACTATCTTTTTTGTTGTGTAATTAATGTGTTCTTCCCATCTTAGATTTTCGTCTACCACGACTCCAACTGTTTTACTTTCGGTTACTCTTTTTATTGGTCTATTTCCAATTTTTAATGTAGGCATCTTATCTAGATCAGATAAGCGTTGTCTCGAGCCGATTATCATGAATTCAGTTTTGGCGACATTCAAGTGTAATTTATTGGCTTTAAGCCAATGGTTAATATTTTGAAGTTCACGATTTGCTCTTGATTCGACATCACTTATATTCGAGCCACATATTGTTACATTTGTATCGTCGGCAAACAGACATGGTGTCGATGTTTCTAGACAATTTGGTAAGTCATTTATATAAATGAGAAACAACAGGGGGCCAAGGATTGTACCTTGAGGCACTCCAAATGTGACTAATCTCTCATTTGACTTAATATTTTGAACCGAACATGACTGCATTCTGTCTGATAAATAAGATTGTAATAAACTAATTGACCTATATTTGATTCCATAAAGTTTTAGTTTGTCTAGTAACGATCCGTGATCAACAGTATCGAATGCTTTTTTAAGGTCGAGGAAGATAACAATATTAAAAAGACCTCGATCCATGTTTACTAACCACGAATTAGTGGAATTTAATAAGGCTGTCATTGTTGAATGCAGTCGTCTGAAACCAAATTGCTTGTTTGTTAATAAATTTTGCATAGTAAGATAATTGTATAATTGATCGTATAATATTCTTTCAAATACTTTACTCATTACAGGGAGAATTGATATGGGTCTATAGTTGTCCATGTCATTTCGTGGGCCATTTTTATGCAATGGGCTGACTCGGGCCCTTTTCCAGTCAGTGGGAAATAAACCTGATTCGATAACTACATTAAAGAGGAACGTCAGGGATTCAGAAATGATTGGTCCAGCAGCTTTGATAATTTTAGCAGATTCTAGTCTAGAAACTCACAACACTCGCAACACCCGAGGGTTCTACCTAGTTAGCATGATAATCAAAAGCTATCCATATTCATAGAAAGAGGGTTTGTACCTAGTTAGCATGATAATCAAAATCTATCCATATTCATATAAAGAGGGTTCTATCTAGTGAGCTTGATAATCAAAATCTATCCATATTCATAGAAAGAGGGTTCTACCTAGTTAGCATGATAATCAAAAGCTATCCATATTCATAGAAAGAGGGTTTGTACCTAGTTAGCATGATAATCAAAATCTATCCATATTCATATAAAGAGGCTTCTATCTAGTTAGCATGATAATCAAAATCTATCCATATTCATAGAAAGAGGGTTCTATCTAGTGAGCTTGATAATCAAAATCTATCCATATTCATAGAAAGAGGGTTTGTATCTATAGTTAACATAATAATCAACATATATCCATATTCATAGAAAGAGGGTTTATACCTAGTTAGCATGATAATAAAAATCTATCCATATTCATAGAAAGAGGGTTTGTACCTAGTTAGCATGATAATCAAAATATATCCATATTCATATAAAGAGGTTTGTACCTAGTTAGCATATTAATCAAAATCTATCCATATTCATAGCAAGAGATCTAACTCACCCACTATTGATGGCATTTACGGTGCAGTAGAAATAAATTGATCTCCGGGCATCGGTGTTAATAGTAAAACTAGATAATTAGTTTAATTCCCTAGTTACCACTGTTATTTCGAGGTAGCAATAGAAAGGATATGCACTGTGTGTTGTTGTCGCGAGTTTATATCAATACAGGGTTAACTCCATCCTCCACGCGAGGCTAAGGCTTGGTTACCAATTGCACTATCATTAGTTTTCCGAAAGATGTACAACTTACAGCTGTAACAGTGTGTTGGGGAGATGACAGAGTGCAGTGACTAATATACGCTATAATTAATAAGTTAACATACAGCTATTTCAATTAATGTTGTCTGGGAGATAGGGAATATGACATTAGGGAATATTGCGTTTTAAAAATGTCGGAAGGCTGTTCACAGACTAAAAATGGATAAATAAACCGTAAGTTAAGTAGACTAAGTCTTCCAAGTCGTATAACTCGTAACAATAATTCATTATAAGTTTTTTTTACTTATAATGCCCTATTCTCTAATGTCCTATTTCCTATATCTCCCAGACAACATTAATTGAAATAGCTGTATACTATAAATTGAATTGGGATTGTGAAAAGTTTACAATTGTTAGTATTTTCATCAACAGTTGAGGACATCGCTTTTTAAATGATAATACAACTTATGTTTCCCCATATTTTCTTAGAGTTGCTATAATTAGCCATTATTGTATTATAATACGCAGTTCGTAGGATCGTACCTTGAGTGCCAGGGGTCATTCGCCTTATAGAGGGTTTGCACGTGACGTCATAGCCGCCATGTTGGTGTACCTAAAACAATAGATTCTTCGTTAGCTTCTTTTGTTAGGTACACCAACATGGCCGCCATGCCCTTTGTCATTTGAATCCCTGGGGATTGAGTGAAAACCCTCTATAATAGGGAGCTTAAGCAACCAGAACGATGACGACTGTGACGACGGAACGTAGAAAAGTGTTTTCTCCCGCAATTTGGTGTTCACTATTTCCTTTATATACCTTTAGGCGCCTATTATAGCCAGATTCTCCAAAAATGTGATCAGAACATAGTTCCGTTCAGGCCGAACGACATGCAAACGGTGTCAGTGATTTACTTTCTTACGTTCGCGTTCTCCTTTGAACGTAAAATTTGGAGTTATCACGTTCTACTTTTTAAGAGAACGTCAAAATGTAGGTAACTGAATGCATTTTCACGTGCATTTATTATATTTTGTATTAAGACTTGTTTTATGCCATCGACCAAGACGCCGTGGTCGTGGTTGCTTAAAGTGCCTATCACCCTTTTGCAATTTTGATAGCTTATGAACCTCCGAAAGGTTTTGAGTGCTTCTGTGAAGAAAGTTTTGGTTTAAAGTGAATACTTTATGTTCTACGCTTGTTTGAAATCGTGTAAATGTGACCTTTCCTGACCCATGACCGCGTAAGTAAAAGCCTGGGTCGAAACCTGGGTAGACGTCATCTTGACGTCATATAATTAATTCGGCTTTGCAATCATTCGAAGAAACTGACTTAATATGTTGACTAAAATGACTTTTTTCTTTACTAACAACTCGAAAACTGTGTATATTTTCTATGCATCGATGTTGTTGTGATAAAAAGGCGCCATGGAAAATAATGCATTAATGAGATGACGTCTACCCAGGTTTCGACCCAGGCTTTTACTTACGCGGTCATGGGTCAGGAAAGGTCACATTTACACGATTTCAAACAAGCGTAGAACATAAAGTATTCACTTTAAACCAAAACTTTCTTCACAGAAGTACTCAAAACCTTTCGGAGGTTCATAAGCTATCAAAATTGCAAAAGGGTGATAGGCACTTTAAGGTCCCTAATGAGAAGCGAAGACGAGATGAACCTCTGGCATTCAGGGTTATAGGATCTTGTTCAATTCAATAATTTTATTCGTGTACCTTTTGTATATGTTTAGATATTTAACCTTTTCAGTTTTTAACTATTTTTTGTGGGAGCTTTTATCACGAATACATATAGACTTTTTAAAGCCGTAGTTATACCGCCACTTGACGAATTTTAATATAAAATGTCATAATTTTTTACGATTTTTGTTTGATTCTGCCCAAATTTTAACAACAGTACACAATTGATTGATAAAACCCATCCGATCTCACATACAAAATTTCATTGACATTTTGAGCCACTACTATAAATTTATTCGAACGATTTTTTTACAAACAACTGGAAACTGTTCAAACTTATAACACATGTGCAAAGTTCAAATTTATCAAAATCGAATATTTATTTCAAGAGAGCAAAAATGGCGAAAAATGGCAAAAACCTCAAAATCTACAAATATCAGGTTTTCTAAAAAAGCGCACCAGAGAATTGTTTAAAACGTTTTTAAGCATTAAATTCAATCTCATAAAAATAATATACCAAATCCTATAAAGCTAAAAAAATCACAACTGGGGATATGATTTTTCAGAGGAGCACCACATCGGAGCCTAGTTTTTGGACATCTAGGGCGACCACGGATTACTAACGGAATAGGCACGGCATTCAAAAGTCGAGAAGTTATATCATATCGACCAGGAGGTACAATGGATAACTAATTTCTGTAACACACAATTAAATTCTAAAGATTCTGAACAAAGGAAATATTTTCGATGCCAGGTTCAAAAGACTCACAGACTTCTTCAGTGTAAACGTAACCAAGTTTCAACAACGCAAAAATTATTCGACAAAAATAAAGGCGCTTTCCATATTTTAGTAGCGTGACGTCACATGCGCACATAAGCTAATCAGATAAGGAACTTTGAAGACTATTGTCACGACATGTCAATTTGCATATGTCCAGAGAACCATGACAATTCTGGCAATGATAACCCCGTGAATGCGAGCACTGATATCGATAATAATTATAATGATTTTTTTTAGCAGGAAAGAAGTACTGTTTAATAAGCTAGCAGCTCAGTGTTTTTTCAGGTTTACAAATACAAGGGCATAGCCCTAGTGTTTTTAGTATAGTTTACTAATCAAGCAGCGGTATTTTATCAGATATAAAACACGAGAGAGCAGCCCGAGTGTTTTAGATCTGATAACACACTGCTGCGAGTTTTTTAAGCGGCTTAAAAAAACGTCAAAATGTATAGAATTATGTAATTCCGTTATTTTGGCGATACGACCTATTTCGGCCGATAAAATCGAAGCGAAAGTTTATGTAAATCAGGGCCGTATCTATATCTAAAACCACTCATGAAACACTCATTTCTTTTGTTTTTTTCTTAATGAATTATTAATGTGATTATATAGTTACTCATTCTTCCACAGCTTAAAAAATGGCGTCGAAGAGGCTGACATTTTCAGTGCTCTTCTAACAATTAACTACATAATTCTTACTTGTTGTTTTCCGTTTTACAGTGAAATATGTCTCAAAAGGTTGTTACGAGGACCAGAACGGAGACCGCATCATCATACCAGGAATACCTATCTATAGGAACTACACTGTTGCTAATATAGTTAGTATTTGTGCCAAGAAAGCCTCTGATCGTGGCTACTTTGTGTTTGGAGTAGAGGCAACTGGCGAGTGTTACTCTGGACCGAATGCCAAGTACACATACGCAAAACACGGGAAAAAACCAGATGCTGAATGCCCCAACGGAATAGGAGCGAACTTCAGAATGAGTGTTTATGAATATGGTAAGTTGGATCTAGTGACTTGCTAGATAATTCTTGTCAACAGAGGTTTCCGATTGTCTGTCGAAAAAACAAAACTAAAGTAATATACCGTATACACTGTGACGTCATTGACTACTACCAGAATCCTTTGCGCTACTTATTTTGCTGATCTAAAGACCGTTGTCTTGGTATTCTCAGAGGAGTTTCAAAATATGAATAAGAAAAAGAATTTGAAAATGATTCTGATAGTGGTAATCAACGATCGTCAGCGCATGCGTGCTAAAAGCAATGAGACAATCACGAACTGAAGAGGTAATTATTCGTGATGGGTGTTACTTGAACCAATCACGAGGAAAAGTAAACGCAATCGTGAATAAGGCCCGGTTCAAACGTCGAACTTTTCATGCGCCGAACTCAATTGAAACAAATGATCATTAGGCGGCTTCTTTTGATCTAATTAGGTTCGGCGCATGAAAAGTTCGACGTTTGAACCGGGCCTAACTCGTTTAAACGAAAATTGATTGCGTATTGGACCAGAACAATTATGCTTCAATTGGCTTTTAGTTGAGAACTTGATTGGCTGATAAAGTACACAACATTTTTCATAGCCAATAGAAAATCTAATCAAACGCAAAACCAAAGCAATCACCGAGGACAGTAACTAACAGTAACTAAGGGGGAGGACATAGTAACAGTAACTAATGGGAGGAAATAGTAACAGTAACTAAGGGGGAGGACATAGCAACAGTAACTAAGGGGGAGGGCATAGCAACAGTAACTAAGGGGGAGGACATAGCAACAGTAACTAAGGGGGAGGACATAGCAACAGTAACCAAGGGGGAGGACATAGGAACAGGGGAAGGACATAGGAATAGTAACTAAGGGTGGAAATAGTAACAGTAACTAAGGGGGAGGACATAGTAACAGTAACTAAGGGGGAGGACATAGTAACAGTAACTAAGGGGGAGGACATAGCAACAGTAACTAAGGGGAAGGACATAGCAACAGTAACTAAGGGGGAGGACATAGCAACAGTAACTAAGGGGGAGGACATAGTAACAGTAACCGAGGGGAGGACATAGTAACAGTAACTAAGGGGGAGGACATAGTAACAGTAACTAAGTGGAGGACATAGCAACAGTAACCATGGGAGAGGACATAGCAACAGTAACTTAGGGGGATGACATAGTAACAGTAACTAAGGGGGAGGAGCTAATCTTGTAGCTGTTGGAACTATCAATTGTAAAAATGCGCTTTGATAGTATACGTACAATAGGTATCGGTAAATTATACGTTTCTTTTGTCAAGAAGCCCAATAGTTAGGTCTGAATACATGAACATAAAAATATAAATAGATCGACACGCAGCCATATGCAGCCTTATAAACAACGTGTTTCATTCACTTGTATTCACCAAGGTTCGTTGGTAGAGCCATTGCATAAATGGTTACCATTGTGAATAACCACTGTTTAGGAATCTTCATAGTCCTACATTCGTGTGAAAACGCTTTTATGTGACAACGTGAACTCAAGGCTCGAGGACAATATATATTTAAAATTGGACGCCATTTATGTAATGGGTCTACTTGGATGCAGCAGCGAATTTGAAGAATCTGCCTTAACCATGATGCTTTGCGCGCCCCCAGTCCCTGTCCGTTATTTCGGTACACATGTAATTCACACACTGGAGAGTTCAATCTATTTGTCTATATTTTAAGCAACCAGGACGGCGACGGCAATGACGACGGGACGTAGAAAAGTGTTTTCTCTCGAAATGTGGTGTCTACTATTTCCCTTGTTCGCCTTGAATTGTTTTTCACAACCAGATTTTCGAAAAATATGATGAGTATAGAGTTTCGTTCACACCGAACGAAAAGCAGATTGACTTTGCTTTCTTACGTTCGCGTTCTCTTTAAGTAACAGTCCGCGCAAGAGGTAGGCACAATTCTATTGTTCAGATGCAATTTGCTTTCCCCACTTTAGTATTTTCTGTTTTTCATACTGACAACTCATCAACCCTTAAATCAGAAATTTCTGAAATTATATCCACTAAAAATGCATTTTAAAGGTAGACTTCTTTTGTGTGAAAACGTTTGTCCAATCAGAAGAGTGCAAAACAATAACCAAGAAAACGTTCAATTCAAAAATGTTCCCCATATTGAAAGTTCGTCATATTGAAAGTTATGAGAGTTTTCACTAGATGCAATTCAAATCTGTTTACAAAATGAGAAAAAATGTTCTTCTTCTTCAATTTTAGAAAGATTTTAATGTCTAAGCCAATGAGGTGGAAGATTGAAACAATACCACAATTAGCACCTTTTTACATTCCATGCATAACATAAGCCTACCTCTTGCGCGGACCATTACTTAAAACATACACACTATGCATAACTAGCGCGGTCACAACACGATAAATAGGCCGGTAGGTCCTGTGGAATGTTGAAGTTGAAATATTAGCAGGAGGTGTGAAATGTGTTGAACATGATTGTTTAGTTGAAAAATGTTTCTTTATAGTGCAACCAGCCAGGCGCATAGCAAATTAACGGCATTGTTTCACTGAACATTCGTTCAGTGCATTTCACAATCTCCCCGGGCGCTTCAATTTCAACATTCCAGAGGACCTACCGTCCTCGTTGACATGCTAGTTACCAGGACTTATGCATAGGGTCTATACAATTTTGGGTTTTCGCGCTGTGTTTTTGCAGAGAACGGTGAAAATATAATTTTCATATGCAGTTATTGTATTTTGTAATTAAGGCTATTGTTTTATGCCGCCGTCCTGGTGTCATGCTATTGTTTGAAACATCCAACTGATGCTGGTATTAACAAATAATAATCACTGTTACAGTGATATAGTTACTGTTCTTTTCCTCGCTTGTAGTTTGAACAGTGCTGACCTGAAGGATCTTCCGCCTGCGATACCAACTTGTTACCTGGCCAGCAGTATATCACCCAGGCTCAAGAGTTATTTGTAATCAGTTGAACGGGTTTGAGAACTAAAGCACCAAATGTAAAAACAATATGCAACTGGTATTGATTGTGGTTGTGAATAGACCGATTTAGCTTGACATTTGTTGCCCAATTCATATCATGTGACAGCTCTCCAGAGGATTTAGTGCTTTGTTTTCCAATTAGAGAAATTTGTACGTTTCCTGTTGGGATACAGAAAAACAAGAAGGGTAAAGTCAGGTGACTTGAATTGGGACAACAAATGTACAAGCTAAATCGGTCTATTAGACAGGAACACCCAACGGTAAAACTTCATAAAAACAAACATTCTGATGTTTTTATAACAAATCAGATGTATTTAAACATATTTAAGGGAATTGTTTTTCAGCTGGCAGACGAGCAGCTGTTCTGCAGCGCCAGCCAGCCTAAAGTTCATGAAGAATTTCTAAATTTCCCAGCTGAAATATTTAAGTGCAGAATTTGCCAGCAGCAAAAATATTTTTTTGAATATATTCCCAGCTGAAATATTTAAGTGCAGAATTTGCCAGCAGCAAAACATTTTTTTACATATATTCCCAGCTGAAAAATACAAGTGAAGAATATGCCAGCTAATAAAAATGCACGATATATATTCCAATACTGGTATGATCAATTAAAAGTCAATTAAACTATACTAACGGCCGTGAGCCACGAGTAACAGCTGACGTTTCAAGCGTTTAAGCACAAGCAACATACGCAGACTCAGTGACGTATCAAATGTAACAGAACTGTCAGATTGTGTAAGACTTCTTCATCCATGGATTACGATAGATACTCAGTTGGGTACTCTTTTTGACTAATAAAATATCAAATATTTGAGTCGGTAGGTAGGCCTTTTCGGACCTTTTCTTTGGGATTTTTTAGCATTTTTAAAAAGGCAGGCATATCGAGTTTCATCCCCGCAAAATATCTGGGGAAACGATTAGCTGTTAAGGGGCTAGATCACGAAACGATTAGCTGTTAAGGGGCTAGATCACGAAACGATTAGCTGTTAAGGGGCTAGATCACGAAAAGTTAAACGAGCAACAAGAGAACGACCTGAACGACCCACACTGCTTTCCTGGCCAGTCTTACATATGGGCTCCCTTTGGAAGGCGGCTGTACCTCAGGCCAGTGTTGCGCGAAAAATCGTCGTTAAAATTGGTCCCGAGTAACTTCTCCTTAAAGCATAGCAAGAGCGTGAAGTGCGTGTAAAGCTTTGGTCAAACAGGTTCAACATGGCACAACATTTGTAGCCCCATATATACTCCCATATATAAGCTATACGGGTATGTGCCGCCCAACGGAGTCGTTATTTTTGACATTTTTGACAGGTATCAATTTTTAGACCTCAGACTTAAAAATGCCTGGAATGTACTCTGAAACGGGGTATGATATTTATTCAGAGAAGCTAAAATGTTTCAAAGGAAGTTACATTGCAATAAATGATTCTAATTCAGTTCACACCAGCACACTTCGTTGTTGAATTAAAGTATATTTTTTTGAAGATCAGTTTGTGTGTGGTTCATTTAGAAGTTGAAGATGTTGAAGGTGTTGATCCGGCAGACTCTGTCAAGCAGCGCAACGCGTGTTACGTATTACATTCAATCCGTCTTGGGACAATACCGGCAAACTCTAAAACGGGGTATCAAAATTAACACGAAACTACTCTTAAACGGGGTCCACATTTGATGACCAGGGCGGTACATACCCCTCCCCTGGGGACTTGTAGAGACCGAAAACTGTTTTTAAATGATTTCTATATCTCAACACCTTTCAACATTTTAAACCTGTTTCAAGATCGGCTCCAACACTAAATATTGTTCCGATGTTGAAACGGTTTGTACACGGCTTAACTGAAATATAGAACGCTATATTTTTATTTTAAGAATAAAAACCTGAGCTAACCTGCAGAATTCGGTATTTTTAAAAACCTGTGAAACAACCGGTACGTGCAGAATTTGCCAGCTGAGAAATATCGCTCTGTTATATTATTATTATGTAATTATATCGGACTGCAGAATTTACCAGCTGACAAATATCGCTCCGTTATATTATTATTTAGTATCAGACTGCAGAATTTGCCAGCCAAGAAATTCCAAAGTGCAGAATTTGCCAGCCGAGTGGCCCAGAAGAACAGTTATTTTGCAGAACAGTTCGTTGGGTGTTCTTGATTAGATCATACAATCGGGCCAAAAGTAGTAGTTACGTGTACTTATTCGACAGTTCAGCACTTCAATTTAAAATAAGTATTTAACGTTAAGTTGCACAATATATATTTCATGTTGTCTCGAATATGAGGTCTTATTTGACATTCTCAAACTCATGAATAATCAATGAAACCTACAGCCAATTAGCTCATCCCATTTTGGTCACGTGCATGTACCTTCAGTTGATGTCCATTCAAATGACAGATGAATCTTGGTGTCCAATGAAACGCAAGATTAATTAAGGTTGCTCCGATTAGTTTAAACACTGATCAAGGCATTTTAATAAGCGTTACATCACAGGAATGGCGAGAAGTAAAGGAAAAAGAGGGAAACTAAATTCCATGTCGTGAGTGTGACTCGAACCTTGCTTGCAACCGGCTGATAGTCCTCTGACTTGTCCACTACAATATTAGTCGGTTTATTGAAACAACCATGAGAAAATAACAATCACAACCCTTGTAGTCTATAATTGAATGTAATAAAATACCAGGCAAACAATACTTTCTAATGATTTATGAATGCAGGTATGACCCTTTGCATACGTCATAGCCGCCATGCATGTTGGTGTACAGGTACAATAGATCACTAGATTCCTCGTTAGCTTCTTTTGTTCTGTACACCAACATGGCCGCCATACCCTTTGTCATTTGAATCTCTGGCGATTGAGTGCAATCCATCTATTGTTTTCGCTTGAGAAGTCATATCAAAAACTCGTTCTGCGTGCTTGGCCGTGGTATCAAAACATCTCGAAAGTATAAATCTCGCGAGGCTGCGTCCCTAGGGATTCATTGCTTCTCGATGTTTTGATACCACGATCAAGCACTTGACCTCATTTTTAACTCGTGGATGCGCGCAAGCGCAGAACGAGTTATTAGGGCTAGTGGGGTCGAGCTAATTTATTCATCGCTTTATGGAGTGTTTCTGTGTACATCGGGGACTCTCCGTTGGTTGTCCGAATAGTGTTCTATTTTCCAAAGATATATTGACGGAGTTTTGTGGTACGCGTTCAAATTTGGTCATGCTGGATAAGATGTATTGACCGTGCCCTTCTAATGCCAGACACTTCAAACCTGGACAGACATGGTAGTGGATCCCTATCAATCACTTAGTGGTGATGACGTATCGATGACGTCATCGGTCACGTGATTTTAAGTAAATGCCCGTATCTCCCTCATTTCTAATGCCAGACAGTTTAAACCTGGACAGACATTCGTACTGGGTCCCCACAAATCACTTAGTGGTGTTGACGTAACGATGACGTCATCGGTCACGTGATTTTAAGCACATGCCCATATCTGCCTCATTTCTAATGCCAGCCGGCTCAAACCTGGACAGACATGGCAGGTCCATAAAAACGCAAAAAATTAATGACGCCAATATTCCCCCATCTTGACCGAACAAGCTTGGTCAATAAGGTTTTTATCATATGGCAAAAATGAATCAGTAAAAGCCCACTATGACACACGCGCCCATTGCGTGGTGAACTGAAGAGCGAATAGAAATCAATCTAAAATTAGACTGAGACTCGACGACTTTCACTTGAAGTTCAACCTCGTGGCGTTCAAAACAATTTGTTTTCGACATCAAAAATGTTTTTTTTTATGGATGAAAACTGACCTGTACTTTACTTCAGATGCACTAGGCTTCAATGACAACTTTATCAGGAACCCGAGCACATTATGTAGAGATAAAACTGAATGTGCATATTTGTGGAAGATTTAAATGTTGAAAACCGGCAAGTTGAAAACACTCGAGTGGCGATAAGCACACTACACAACTTGACAAAAAGAGCTGTAGAAGAATACAAACAAACTTGTAAGTATTAATTAGTAAGTACTCTTAATTTATAAGCCAATTACCAAATGTGAATTCTGAATTTCTTAGCCCATACAATAAAAAACCTGCTTTCTTTGACGAAACGGTGTGCTAAGTTTACTCGTTTCCGTAATAATTTTATTTCTTTGTAATAAATTGCACAACGATCGTAGTAGCGTTGTGAGGCAGACAAACGTTTCTTTGTGTTTTTGAAGTCACAGCCATTTCAGCTTCTGTGTATTTCAGTGACAGGCTATAGTTATTTATGTCCACTAATCCAGCTTCGCATCATACAATTCAGTCGTTTCTGCTGCAGACTGCAGTTGTTTTCATTGAACATGCGAGAGCATTCAGAGCCATCTTGCCCGCTCACTGAGCTGCCATATAATAATTAACAATTATTCACTGAAGTGGAGATGAATAGCCAGCGCCAAATAGTTATTTTATTTTCTGTCAAATGGGTAAAAACTCGCGCGAGATGATCGCTGCTTTGCTCGGAGGTGAATATGAAATCATATTCACTGTTTGAGTAGCCAATCAGAGCGCGCGAAAAGTGATATTCACTGGTGTGGTATATATACTAATCATAATTATCACTCTGTGTTTTCGTAGTCTAAAACACTGACAAATTCCATGTGATGGAGGCTCAATGCCGCAGAACAATGGATTTTATCGTACTTTTTTCAAGGATCATTACTTAATAAGTAAGGATTAGTTGCTCGTGACTAAGCGAGTGTGATGACCGAACGCGGGGTAGTATCGTCGTGTACCGCTGGTTCAACCAACTGCGTCATAAAATTCCCTTTGTTACCCACGTTCGCTATGAATAATTTGAGACTCAGAAATTCTATACGAACATCCAAATTGACACTTAGAAATTTTAGAACGATTATACGTTCTCCTCACTATAAAAAAAATTACCGCCTGAACCGGGATTCGAACTCGGGCCGGTTAAGAATCAATGCAATGGCTTACCCACCACCAACCCAAACCCTAACTATTAGACCACGAGAGAATTCGCTGATTGCAGTCGTTTCTTTTACCAGATTTATATCAACTTCATTAGCATGTTCATAAAATATTCTAGTATAGTATAATATAAACTATAATAGCGGTACGACAACCCTCCGAGCGCGCGAGGTGTGATTCCCCACGGATCTCAACGGTACACGACGATACTACCAAACGCGGCTTAGTGCGCTGTTATTAGGAATGTTATCGAATCAATATATGAATGTGCTCAACACAACCATTGTTAACCAAAGCATTATTTATCATGATTCTCCTGGTAATGTGCAAAACTTAGCGCGCTGTTTGTAAGTTTATATATCACTCGGCGGCCACGTTGAGTCCCAGGAGAATAAAAACCTTTGTTTTCGCCAGCTAAACTCGTTCTGAAACTGCTCCGGTATGAGGCTACAGGGACAAAACCTATCCAAGATGGCCGACGCGTGATAAACGCCCATATATCAGGAAAGGAAAGTAACAGAATTCGAGAGTACAGTTCAAGTCCAGTGAAGTGCTACTAAAAATACTATTTTATATTTAATATGTAGTTTGTTCTATGATCTCAAGAATATACTAAGTTATACAACGTCCATGGGGTGCTACATAACATCCCAGGGATCTCATTTATGGGTTGAATCTATAAGACACTGCATGTTCAGGATAATTTCCCACCGGAGGGGGAGAAAGGTTACTCCCATACTGAAGTGGCAGGGGGTTAAATTTATATTTTCCGTTGCGGCCGTACCATTTAGAGGGTGTATCGATAGACGCTAATTATGCAACCGAACTCCGTACCATTTAGAATGTCAGTTTATTTCTCCAAGTGATTGATAAGTTAAAGTGTAGTTTGCTTTCTTGTGGTTATAAAATAGCGGAACTTATATTTTTATTTCTCAACGAGGTCTTTGAATTTCTTGAGGCTTGACGCGATAGTATATAGTGATTGGAGCTTTACATGCACGTTTAGACCACCGCCGCATATGTATCTACCACGAGCATCAGCCGAGACGGAAATACTGAGAACATACCAATCAATTCACGCGATGTGATCTCAGTGCAGCAAAGTTTTGTAGGAAATAAAGTTAAAATGACAGCGGAATGCTATGAGAATTGTAGCGTGTAAATAATATGTTTTTAGGGTATTTCACCATCGTTGCAAATCATGTATCGATTTGGTTTTAATAATTTTCCGTCAAACACTAAGTACTGAAAGTGGTTACATTATTCACCATTCAGATATAGCAGACGCAACAATACAACAATTCCTTCTGAAGGTGGCCTAACTGTCCTCAGTCTCATTGTAAACTCTCAGCGCATTTTCTCGTTCCCGTCTTTTACTGCCTACATGAAACATCTCCGATATTCACCTCGAAAGGGCACTCTTGGTAGCCTTTAACGGACCTAGCATATATTAAGAGTCTAAGCTTCTCGTGTCGTTGCTTCTCTTGTTCGTACTTCTGTGCCATATTTGTACAGTAACACACAAACAGTCGTAGGTGCTACTAGACAGATTCTGAGTATCGACTGGATACTGTGAGTACTTCACTTTTATGCGAATTCTCGTTTTCACTTGGTTTTTGATGCCATAAACTTCGGGATAAACTTCAATGTTGTCCTGAGGTGTCAAATGAAAACCCGGGATACAAAAGAACAAAGGAAACGGACCACCAACGGGAACATCACAAGCGGACGTGTTATCAGACTAGGAGTATCTCTATAAGCATATGGCAGTGCGTTGCTAGCTCTAGATAATATTGCTATTATCCCAATGCAGCCGCACTACATGTATAAAAAATAAATGCAAAATATAGTAGAATTAATTAATTAATTAATTAATTAATATAAATTATAACATCGTTGCAGTTTTAGCCCGATATTCTGAAAACCCACCTACTATACTATTCCAAAAAGACTTCCCTTTTCTCTGCCTACTCTAGCCTGAATTTCAGCCGTCTCTTCCGATTCGTTCCTACTAGAGGTGCTATATTGAACGAATCGGTGCGCTTTTTCACGGCTACAGTACTTGGGTATCATGTTGCGCTATTTGAATGACATGGTCGGTCCGCTGAACTGCCTCCTGGTTGGCGCGCCCATCTCCTTCGTTAAAGTGAAATGTACTTTACTTGAGTTCAAAGCTCTTTTTGATGAACGGTTTATGGGTGATGAGGCACATGGATAAACCTCATTAAAGGTTTAAAGCGCTTCAAGTTTTAATTGGCAGACGCGCACGTTCTTGGAGTCGCAGAGCTAGGAGAACTGAGACAGGGCTTTGTCAGTTCAACCGTCTAGCAGGCTCTTGGAAACGACTGTCCAGAGACATCGCAGGCGAAGAAAAGATTAAGAAAAGAGGGTTTACACAGCGAGATCGAAGAGACCGACGTAAGGGCAGTAGTTATCGACATCGATCGTCCAGGAAAAGCTCAAAAGGTGGACAGCTGTTTCAATTAATAGGTGTTTTTCATTTAGAGGGGTGAGCTACGACGAACCAATAAATAGCAGCCCTTCACCTCTCAAAACCTTGCATTTTATTGGACCCCATTTGGACTGCACTGACAAAGAATTGCATTGTTTTAGGGTTAGGGTTTGTATTGTTTCAGGGTTAGGCATTGTTTGGATAGCCAGTACTATTCCACGTTCCGAGGAGGTGAAGGCCGCCCCATAAATAGGCGTGTAGCTGAGAAAGAGGGTGAGAAATATGCACTGCAACCCTGTAATTCAAAAACCCACTATCTGCGCCACGACCGAACACCCCTGTCACTTCAGTATGGGAGTCGGGGGGGGGGGGGGGGGGGGGGGATAATTCAGGAGTAATTCAGGGGTAATTTGAATTCAAATGACCTTTACGCCGGAACGTATAAATCAAGCGTAAATGTGGCGTAAAGTTGTTAAAGCAAATTTATGTGGTCTTTACATCTGGCGTAAAGTTTCCATAAGGGAGCAGGTCAAAACACATGCCACAGATAGGGACCATTTTTTTTAAACAGACACAGCTGTCAGCGCAGGGTACCACCCCCTTCCCCCAATTTTGACCATCTCTTTTCCATTCTGGGGGGACTAGTGGTAATTTTAACACAGAAAATGAAATGATAACGTCAGGCAAAACATGCAGTGCATTTGTTTCTAGATTATGCCTTTTAGTTTTGAAGATATTTAAGAACAAATTATTTTTAATATTGAGTTTTCTCAATATGGTTGCGTAAGAAACCTTTACAAAAAAATACGTTGTGTTTACGTTGTGGTGTAAGTTTGCCATAAATGTTTCATTACGCTACTGAGTCTGGAATCAATGCTCGATTGGTGCTGTTAATTGGCTTCAAATAGTTAAAGTTCCCTCCCTGAATGCTTGATTTAGATAATATGAAATATTTTCCTTCTAGACTAGATCTACGCACAGCTTGTTAATCATTTTTGCACATTTACCTAGATTTCATCCATCCCACACGTGTGTTACGGTATAGTCAATTTATATGAAAACTACTGAAACTAATTTTGTTCCAGCTCGGAACACAAAGGCGTGTCCCTCACCGTGACACAGCTCCCTTAAGTTCTCTAACATGCTTACCGGAAAGGACACTACTTTTACGCAGTTTAAGGACTACTTGCATGTTTTAAACAGTTTGTTGTTCCATGCAAGGTATTGAATACAACTGAAGATAGAACAAGTCTAACTTTATACAAGTTTCTTTTAACCCAGGATGCACAGCAGCGTGATTTTTTTAAATCAACCCTTACCAAAAAAATCAATGGAACGTGCACTTCGTTAACTGGTATGGCATACTGGTAACCTGACTAATACATTCAGTAAAAGCAGTGACAGTCGGTGTTGAACGTATTGTTTATTATATTACAACCGCGATAAAGTATATTACTCACAAAAAAGATATTGATTGTCCTTCTCATCAATGAAAATTAATAATGAAACTAATGAAAATTAGTGGCAGCCATTTTTCAATTTGGTCTATTACTAAAATACACGTGTTTACATTAAAAGCATGCACCAATGACTACTATTAGTGAAACAATCTAGGGATGGACCTTATTCACACGGCGGCCATGTTTAATCCCAGGAGTATAAAAACCTTTGTTTTGCACGCGTGAACTCGTTCTGAAACTGCTCAGTACGAGGCTACACGTGGGAAGCCAACATGGCCGCCGTGTGACCAAAGTCCATAGGGCTGGAAATCAGCTTTCGCTCTCTATGCACTTCCAAAAAGCAAGCACACAATGCACAAGCAACACGCTGTACGGCTCTCCGGCACGGTCAAATTCGTGTAACTTCCAAACGTGAATTTGTTTTCCAAATTTATCTTGATCATTGTCCATGCTGTAGCCCCATACACAAGCTCTGACACATGCTCATTCAATGTCTCATCAACTTTGTTGCAAGCAAAATATCCAAATCACTAGGAATAATATATAAATCAAGTTTTTGCCTTTCTAAGAAGCCGGCCCTACGAACACTATACTTTTCCCTAGTGTACCCGTACCTCCATTATTGCGTTACTGTTTGGGGCTCAACGTATCCATCTAACTTACACCGTATTATTTTGCTCCAAAAACGTGTAATTATAATTATAGATAAGGAAGCATTTGACCCCCATACTGACTCAATATTCAAACCAAAGCATTTTGAGATTTGAAGATATTTATTTACTCAATTTGGGAAAATTATGTATTCGTATCAAACAATTTACTTCCTCGAGGTTTCGACAACTTATTGCTGAGGAATGATCAAATTCACAGTTACAATACCCGAAATTCTCATTTATTTCATGTTCCTTTGTGTAGAACAAATATAAAACAGTTCTATGTTAGTTTCCAAGGTCTTAAATTTTACAATACTTTGAGTTGAAATATACGTAATGCAATGGGGCTAATGTCCTTTTCTTCTTTCCAATTCAAACTTAAGAACTATCTTTACTTCCGCAATTAATTAATTATTTGCATTATCTTTCATGTGTGCATTAATGTATTTGTTTAGTTTTGTTAGCGTGTTGCTCTTGCCGCCTCAATCAATTCATTAACCAATATTAATTGTAACGAGGTGGCCCAGAACCTCCCAAGCCTTTGTGGTTTCTCTTGGGCCACTTATTTTATTCTTTGTAAGATTTTGATTTATATTTGTGGCAAATAAATTAAACTGAAACTGAACACTGCGTACCAAATAGCAATTCACTTGTCCAGGGTTGGTATCTGATGCGGCATCAATATATATAGCCATCTATTCCAGTCCATTTTCCCATTATTCGTGCACTGAGTGAAGGCTTCGACAACCCATTTAGGATCCATATTTTTCACTGAGTCCCAATAAGATAAAGGCACATTTATGGGCATCAACAGACAGAAATGATGGAGAGAGATCCTTACCAGGTTAAAGTACTTTGTAACAGTCCAGTAAAAGTTATAAATCATCTGCTTCTAAGGCAATGTGTTTGTACCTAGTGTGAAGAGTTTTTTGGTATTTGTAAACGACATCCCTCTGAACGTGTCAAGTTCAGAAATTGTCATTTTTGCAGATGATACAACGTTGTTAACGAGCGGTCATTGGTCCTCTACAAAATCGATTGGCGTCCAAGACATCAATAGTGATCTTAAGCCATTCAGGAGTGGTCAAGTCAAAATAAGAAAACAACTCTAAAATTAAAGAAGTATCAAGCAAAAAACTCATCGGAGTCACCATTGATGTAAATGTTGATATTGATGACCTATGCAAAAATACACACAATACAATGCAATACAATAAAATACAAGACAGTAATGATTAGTTATGCTAATGAGGAAAGCAACATAAAAGTTCTAAAAAAGCGTCAGTAGCAGCGAAATCCCTCGTGGCGTAGTGGTGAGGCGAATTAGTCACGGAACTTAGGGTTTGGTTTAAAATCAGGGTTACGGTTTGTTTCGATACTTCCCAGACGCTTAGCATTTTTTTATATCGGGTGGCGTACTTGCATGTGAGTATTTTCTTTCTAAAAAAATATAAGTGTCACTTTATAGTCTGTACTTTCAGGGAACCCTACAAATTCGGGTTTCTTACACCGAGCAAATACCGTTTTAAATCCGTCCATAAACACTGCAGCCGTATAATTTTCTTCTTGTGAACGTGAAGACGTTTTTTGCGTTCGACGAAGGGGAACGCATCCTAATCTTGAAGTGGACTCCCTGTGGTCATGTATGGGCTACCTGGGCTTTTACAGGCTTAGACTTTTAGACTTTAGCTTTATTTACACATTTCCTAAAGTTACAAATGACATTTTTTTAAAGATGACTATATATGTAAAAAAGAAAAGAAATTACAAGTCCAGATAACTTTAGAAGAAAAAAAATGAGATTGTGCACAGTGGTTAAAGTAGCACAGAGCTTTCGAGTTAACCACTGCCTATCCTAAAATTGACAAGTACAGTTCATGCGATAATATATATAAGAAAATAGATCAAATAAAGCTAAAACAGAATTAACTTAAATGGACAGACAGAGAAAAAACATAGAAACAAAGAACCAAAAGCTCTATTAACTCTTTACCGTCCGAGCCTGTAAATAGGAGACGTATAAGTCCGTCACTTGAAAAATTATTGCATCACAAAGTAGACATGCTGGAAAGACGATGTTGCGATATTATGCGAAGGGATGTATGGCTTCAAAGTCCGAGCTATAACAGGGATCACTCGACTCTTTCACTATGGAGAAAAGCTCATTTGTTTTGGCGATTGTTTTGTTTCTTCGATTTTCACGAATTTTAAGGAGCTAAAAATTGGCTCAAAAAAACCTTCCCATTCGCACTTGAAATCAAGAGCAAACACAAAATAACCACTCAGTCGTTACAGTACCTTGTTTAATCTTTCCAACCAGCAGGTTTGTCTTCACAAAACACACCAAGCTACGCGGGTGAACCACGCCGATGTTTGCACTGCATTTCACTCGACCACATTTTCCTGCTCCCACCTCCAATTGCATGCTGGGTAATGGACAAAAATTCCACAAGGGATCCCCCCCTCTGGGACTCCGGTAGTCTTTTACCCCTACAACCAAGAGCGGTGATTTGGACTCAAGCCGTTGCTTTAAAGTGACAAAAACACATCCTAATAGGTTGAGCAGGGGTAAAAGACTGCCAACTGCAGGATTCCAAGGATTTCATTGAATATTTTTTCCTGTGTCTCAAAGCACAAACACAACGGAAAAACCCTGTGAAATCCCCTCACAAAGCCTACTAGAAGCAAACCAAGTACTTTTCAGCCATCCTCAGACTTAATGATGTCTTCAAGCTCTCTGACAGTGGCATATTTCTCCAAAATTAGAGCACATTTCATTAGAAACCCTACAGAAGCAGCCATACCTACCGTCAACGAGTGAACAGAATTCTCCCAAATGGCATTGTGGGAAAAGGTTGAGCCCTCGGCTTAAAAAGTCAGCAGTATTTAACTAGCCTGGGCTAGCTAAACTTGAACTGAGGGGGGAGGGTTGAGTTAGCACTCAGGATTTCACCAATTGAGCTCACACACGATCGGACGACAAAGAGTTAAGGAAGATTATATTTGATTGTCTACGAGGTATCGTTTATATCGTTTTTGGAATGTTCTATATGGTAAGCATTTTAAGTTGAGAGGAATTGACTCCCAAATTACAGGTGTAGAAAATTTGAAAGTAAATTTGCCGTAATTCGTTCTAACCTTTGGTTTATAAAAGTTTAATTTGGCAGCATACCTAGTGTTACGTGTATGAAAGTCGGAGACTGATACAAGGATATCGGAGAAGATTGATGGAATATTTTCTTTATCATTTTTTATTTTATGAGTAAAGCTACCAATTTCTATTTAAAAAATATTATCAAGGTTTAAAATTCCTAGAAGCTTATAGTATGGCAAGGCAGTTTCTCTATTATGAGCAAAAAACAAACTTCTAATACATTTATTTTGTTTTGTACGAATTTTTGTAAGTTTAGTTTTGTAGGTATTCCCCCAGCTCATAAGACCATTATGTAGGTATGGATATATAAGAGTGTAATATAGGTATTGTAACATTTTAAAATTCAAGTAGTATCTTAATTTATTTAGTATTCCCATATCTTATTCTTGATATGTTTTACCTGAGGTTACCAAGTAAGATGTTCATCTATATATATACCCAAATACTTAATGTAACTTTTCTGTTCTATATTGTTGATATTAATCTGAAACCAAGTGATGGTCTCTTGAACATACAAAATACAGTGGACACTTGATTTTTAAGAAATCAACACAATTTTAATTTCAAATATGTTCTGATCAATCTAGTTATAACATAGGATAAAACGAAAATTAATAGCGAAGTGTACATAAGCAAAATGAAAAAAAATATCTGCTCCCCCTACCCCCTCACGGGCGCTGTAGGATACGGGGTGTATGGTTATTTTCCACCTACTAAGGCTAAACTGGAATATTGGACCACTTCTCGTGGAAATAAGTGACCTAAACTTCAGCGTAAAACGTTTCTCCTGTGCATTGAATGTCATCACAAGCTCACGAACCGTCAGCCTTCCACAGTTCATGCCGCATTGCAGTCGTCGCATCGAGTACAGAAACCATGGTTTTAATTCTGCCACATCACTTAATCCATTGTGATTTTAAGCTGCAACTTCATTCTAGCCACTTCTAAATGGGGGAGGGTTCCACTTATTAACAGGAAATGCATAGAATTTTCCACCCCTTCCCCCTCAGTTTTGCATGGTTCGCAGATCTTCCCCAAAATTTGCAAGCAACATATTGTGTTCGTCGTGCTTAGTACCAAAACTATGATTTTAACGCTGCAACTTCATTCGACCCACTTCTAAATGGGGAGGTGAGGGTAGCATTATTAACAGGAAATGCATCTGATTTTCCACCCCTCCTCCCTCATTTCTGCAAGGATCGGTGATCTTAACCCAAATTTTAAACCAATATATTGTATACGTCGTGTTTAGTACCAAAACCATTATTTAAATTATGCAACTTTATTTAATCCAGTTCTGGACTGGGAAATAGAAAATGAAACTGTCCCAGCATATTTGCGGCCAAAGCGAAAAGGGCGATGGATTTTACGGGTAGAGCCATGGGGTTTGCACCAAAATATGACCCATATAAAACTGCATGGGTCTTCTTAATTTGGTTGACATTAAAGTTCAGAGAGGTAAATGACAGCCAAAACAAAATTTCAAAATGACTGAACCCCCCTGAACTTCATTTGCACGAGTATAATACCAAAAAGTCATCTAGTTGAACGAAATTACGTAAGGTTTTTATTCCTTTATCTATTGGCTACATACCAAACATTAAACGACGAATCCATGAATTACAAATATTCCCTACCACACCCCTCTGGAAATGGTACACTTCATTTGTGATAGCAAACGTGTTCGGAATATCATTCATGAAAAATCTGATCGGTTTTCAAGATTTCAAGTCCTGAAAAGAACTACAAAATCAAAGTTAAATGTTTACACAGGCCCCGCTCGGCCAAGAGAAAGGGCGATGTATTATTACGGGTAGAAAGGGACATCGTAGAGACATGGGGTTTTCACTAAAATGTTACCCATAGAAAACTGCAGATGGTCCTCTTAGTTTGGTTGAAATCTACGTTAAGGAGGAGAAATGAGAGAAAAAACAAAACTTCAAAACGGCTTGACACCATCTGAACGTCATTTGCGCGAGTAATTACGCAAAAAAATAATCTAGTTGGGCGAAATGACATAATAGCTACACACAGCTATTTTCCCGTGGTAAATAGCCATTTTACCATGGGAAAGGGAGTGTCTCGGTGTGTGTGACCGTAATTTCCCGAGGTAACTTTCTCTTGATGAATTTCCATGGATACATCATATAGAACAACAGAAAAACTCATGACATTTACCTACCTCGTGAGCAAGATTTTTAGGATATCCAAGATGACTTACGAGCATGTATTTGACAAGACTCAGAAAATACCCCCGTGCTTGTCTCGTTCATGTCTAGTACTCATTTAATTCGTGTGCTATTTCGGTCGAAGTCGAGTATACTTTCTCTGAGATCGTCGCTTTCACCAGTTGGATCTCAACTATGGCTGGATTTCGTGCTTCGATGTAAGTGTACATCGTTGAATTCATTCACATTTAGAAGTTCTTAGAACACGGGTCAACAGTTCACCACGGGACATAAAAATGTGTGTGACCGCATTCCCCTTGGTTCCGAAACCCAGGATAAATCGACCATGTGGAAAATTACCACGGTGTGTGTAACCACAGCAAATATAGGCTGGTTTTTAACTCGTGGATGTGCGCAAGCGCAGAACACGAGTTATTAGGGTTAGTGGATCCTAGCTAATTTATTCATCGTTTTATGGTGTGTACTTCGGGATTTTCTGTGTACATCGGTACTCTCCGATGGCGTTTTGGTATATACTTCATGGCAGTATTCCGTTACATATATAGTCCACATAATCAATTTATCTACTGTTTTACAGCTGATTATGCAGGGAGACTATATGGAAACGGAACACTACCATGAAGTATATACCGGCATTTTGCTTAGCTCAGCTGAACAGAATGGCGTGAGTGTAGATAGAGATGGCCAGTTTATAAGTAAAGTGTTTTAAAGTCAATCATGAGTATTCCTGAATTCGAAGTTCTATATTTGGAATTCTCGAATGTGAAAATGAACTGAAATAACATAATATATTCACATAGTTCTATCCTAAAAAAAACATGTGTTTTCCAGTCAGTTGACCTTCGGGTCATGCAGTGTTTATATTTGATAAAACGTTTGCAAGTTACATTTGGCTAGCGTTATATTCCCCAAAACCCAATTCTGCGCCGATGTGGCCGGATAAAAACTCGTTTTAACCTCTTCGATATGTGATTTCAAAGTTCAGCGGGGCATTTTGATTTAAAGATCAATTTGATTTAGCTACACTAAATAATAACTTTGTCACACAATCCTTGTTCAGATTGGAAGTTCCAGAACTACTTAGACTGCATGCGTCAACACAATTAGCCATTATCAAGCGAAGGTTCTAGACGTAATCAAGCTATAAATAGGTCGTTTATTCCACACAAAATAGTAATTTAACTCGTGGATGCACGCATGTGCAGAACGAGTTATTGGGTTTAGGTGGATACGAAATTCGTCGTTTTTTTCTGTGACTCGACAACTCGCCGTTGACTTTCCGAATGACCGTCCAAGGTTCCGAAAAGATTTGGTAATGCAGGAGAATATGTATTGACGGTGCCCATCTAATGCCAGACACTTCAAACCTGGACAGACATGGTAGTGGGACCCCATCGATCAATAAGTGATGATGACGTAATGACGATGTCATCGGTGACGTGATCTTAAGTACATGCCCGTATCTCCCTCACTTCTAATGCCAGACACTTCAAACCTGGACAGACATGGTAGTGAATCCCTATCAATCACTTAGTGGTGATGACGTATCGATGACGTAATCGGTCACGTGATTTTAAGTACATGCCAATATCTCCCTCATTTTTAATGCCACACAGTTCAAACTTGGACAGACATGGTAGTGAGTTCCCACAAATCACTTTGTGGTGAATCACTTAGTGGTGATGACGTAACGATGACGTCATTGGTGACATGATTTGAAGTACATGCCCATATCTCCCTCACTTCTAATGCCAGCCACTTCTAATGCGAGTGTGTCATGCAAGAAACCAATGTGTCACGAATGTTCTTAATTTCAACTGACCGTGAGATGGATAGATCTTTTCGAGATAAGCAATATGCCTGAAGCTGGTCCATATTGATTGAATTATACTTTTCTCGCGTTCATGTTAATATAAAAGTGGACAAACGTTAAAAACGCTAACCGATGGGAGAGATCAGGGCTGCTTTTAATAATTTTCATAAATTTATTTGAAGTATGATAAGATAAAATGAAAAATATATACCTGTTACTAAGCGAGTAAACAGGCTAGGCTAAATTATATTCCCAGACGGTGACATGATCTATATCCAAACAAACAATGCTTTGCGAATTTACAGTTCTGTCAGGCCTTTCCGTTTCACTTGAAGAATTAAGCTTCTCAAGAAAAACGCGAAGAAAAGGACAAGCTAAAGGTGAATTGACTCAAAATAATTATTGCATCAAATACTTCAGAAGTAAATACATGTATATCGTTATATAGGATTCGATCAAGAACTGGTTGTTACCTCTATATCACTAAAATGTTCGCTAGGATCGATTTCTATTTCATCAATTTAAAAACTGTATTGAAATTTATAAGTATTTTGCCAGCATGTGGAAAGGACGAGGTCATTTAGTTAACATTTCTCGACGAGTTGGAAAACTAGAATCACAAAAGTGAACTGATTATCGAATTAGAACACACGTTTAGCTTTGAAAGCGATTTCAAAGGGAACCTGTGGTTGAGTGCTTCAAAACGACCTTGCTTGAGAATATCAAATTTACGGAACGTTATCTTATGAAGTCGAGAACGTTCCTTAGAATATATAAAAACCAAAAAAGTACCCTTCCTATTTTTGTCCTGTTTTGTCGACAATTAAAATGCCGAACTTTGTTTGGAAAGCAAAGTACAGCCGGCTCAACCGCACTAAATACACCTTATACCGTGAAAACTAAGGAAATGAAATATGGGAAAACAGTACATGTCCTACTGCACTAACCACACCTTAGAACCGCGAGATCATGGTCCAAAAATAAAATATAGGAAAATATTGCATGCTTTACCGAAATAAATACACCTTATTCCGTGAGCTTATGATTTAAAGAAAATTAATGAAATATTGAAAAACCGTTATGTACATGATATCCCACACTAAATATAATGCTCTCAAGTGGATATCAAAGAAATTGAATGCGTAGCCAGTCCGATATGATCTCCAGTGGATATCTAACATGATACTGAAAATTTAACATCATTCAGGTCAACTGCATGCATATAGCTGAAATGGATATCAAAGAAATTTAGTGTGATTAATTTGTCTGATATGCTTAAATTTCAAGATCATTTAATGAAAATGTGGCAAGAAATTATGTCGCCGCACGCCCCTGGATTTCACTTTTCAACAAAATGTTAAAATTCGAGCTCTACTGCAAAATCTACTTCAGATAACATAAATCGTGTTTCTTTATCTCCTATTGTTATTCATTTTATTATATATATTATATTACACAAGTGGATACCGCTAACGATAATCGTACATTGGTTTCAACCCCTCCCTCCTCAGTTTTGCAAGGATCGCAGATCTTACCCAAAATTTGCAAACGATATGTTGTACTAGTCTTGTTTAGTACCAATACTATGATTTTGATGCTGCAACTTTATTCAATCCCATTTTAATGGGGGAGGGTACTACCATTAATAGGAAATGCATATGCTTATCCACCCCTCCCCCCTCAATTTTGCAAGGATCGCAGATCTTACCCAACATTTGCAAACAATATGTTGTGTTCATCGTGTTTAGTACCGACACTAACATTTTAAAGCTGTAACTTCAATCAAGACACTTTTAATGGGGAGGGCACCGTTATTAACAGGAAATGCATTTTCAACCCCTCCCCCCTCAGTTTTGCAGGTCTCGCATATCTTACCCCAAATTTACAAACGCCATGTTGTTTTTGTGGTATTTAGTACCAAAACTATAATGTTAGCGCTGCAACTTTATTTAATCCAGTTCTGGAGAGGGAAATATTAAAATGAAACTGTCCCAGCATGCTTTGCGCCCAAAACGAAAGGGCGATGGATTTTTACGGGTAGAAGGGAACATCGTAGAGACATGGGGTTTTCACCAAAATGTAAACCATACAAAACTACAGGGGGTTTTCTTCATTTGGTTGACATTGAAATTCAGGGGGGGAAATGACAGGCAAAAAAAAAATTCAAAACGGCTTAACCCCCCCTGAGCTTCATTTGCACGAATATCACACCCAAAATTTCGTCTAGTTGGGCGAAAATACATAAGATATGCTGGTTTTTATGCCACCAACCAGGCGCTAGATACCGAACATTAATTAATTAATGATGGTATTATTTCTATGATTATCGTCAGGAACAAGTGGATACCGCTAATGATGATCATCAGGAGTTCCTGTAATCATACGATGCTTTCCACCCCTCCACCCAAGGTAGAAACACGCGACCGTCTCAGAGCACCTCTGAGATTTAGGTCCTAACAGACTTCCTAATCCCTGAAGAAGGGGTCTGTTTATCAGAAATACACGCTTGGTAATTCAATTCTAAAGCAGCCCCATAATGTAAAGTAGTTTTACAAATATTTCCTATATTAAATATTTTATATAAATATATATAAAATTATTTTTCACATATTTCTTATTTTAATATTGTAGAAAAATTAATTTAAAATACTTTAGATATAAAAAAAATATGGTAAAGGGAAAACAACCCAAAGAGGAAACCCAGAACAAATCCCACAAACCATTAAAAACCCACACCTAACATCATCCCATCCCATCCCCACCACTCCCATCCCCACCACACCCACTCATACCCCCCACCCCCACCCCAACCCCCTTCTCCCCCCCCTTCTCCCCCCCCCCCTTCTCCCCCCCTTCTCCCCCCCACCCAACCACCAATCCCCTCCCCCGACCACTTATTGTAATTACACTAATCAAAAATCCTTTAAAAGGTCATGGATGAATTTCCAGAGGATTTCGCAAATGAGTTTCAAGAGGATTTTACAAATGGTTTCGAGAAGGAAATTACTGTAGCCTCAGATACAGACATCTCATATTTGGATGAAACCCTAAATAACAGCAGACCATGGATAAAGAGAATGGGGGCTTTAGTACTAGCTGAAGGGAACATTGAGAAAGAAAGAAATAGCCTAAAAAGACAAAGATCAGACATTCAAAAGAGGCTTGATGAAGTGGAATAAAAAAAAAAAAAAAAAACAGATGTTGACAAAAAATAGAAAGCATGACGGAACGAAGGAACACAATTTTACAAAAAATCAAAAGCCATAGCACAGATTGCCCCCTCTAAAAGCAAGATTGATATGTTAAATATTAAGACTAAAAAATTCTTATTACTACAAACTTTCAGAATAAGGCTTTTATTTCACTAAAGCATTTTTAATATTTCTGTAAATTATACATTTTAACAAGTGAATAAAAATTATGTATCAAGTTAATACCAGCCTCCTTTTTCTGTGAGTGTTCGCCTTCCATTTCTAATCTTGTCCTTAGTCACTCGTATACCCATAAATACACCAAAAAGTTATAGACATGAATGGTTTTCTATAATTTATAATCAATCAATCTCTAGTTATGTTTGATTTCCATTCCTTCTATGTTGTTCTCCACAAAATATATCCAACCTTACTTTCCTGGAAAGACTTATCTTCAGTGACAACTAAGCTCCATCCACTTGCAGATTTATCCCATTTTTTAAGAGAGCACCGTAGATTGTGATAGTATTATCATGGTCATTGTAACTTAGTTCGGTTTTTTTCTCTCACAAATGGTTGTATATGACATCTTCATCAAATCATCAATTCTGTAAATTATACATTATAACAAATGAATAAAAATTATGTATCAAGTTAATACCAGCCTCCTTTTTCTGTGAGTGTTCGCCTTCCATTTCTAATCTTGTCCTTAGTCACTCGTATACCCACAAATACACCAAAAAGTTATAGACATGAATGGTTTTCTATAATTTATAATCAATCAATCTCTAGTTATGTTTGATTTCCATTCCTTCTATGTTGTTCTCCACAAAATATATCCAACCTTACTTTCCTGGAAAGACTTATCTTCAGTGACAACTAAGCTCCATCCACTTGCAGATTTATCCCATTTTTTAAGAGAACACCGTAGATTGTGATAGTATTATCATGGTCATTGTAACTTAGTTCTGTTTTTTCTCTCACAAATGGTTGTATATGACATCTTCATCAAATCTTCGTCAAACCTAGAGATGTCAAATTTTTCTAATTAATGATAATTTTTAAACAACAATAACACTACACCAATAACAAGAAACACCAAAAAAACACAATTAACACATCACACAAAAACTAACCAAAAAAACTAACCAAAAAACTATCCTAATACTACCAACATTAAATTTTACAAAGCCAACATGAACCCCTAAAAAAAACATTACACACCACCAATATCGTCATTGAAACATCACATAACATATAAATAATATTTAACCATCATCTCTTATAACTTCTAACTAAATAACTTTCATTTAAGATATCCATAATACTTACTCATATAATGTATACCTAGTTAACACCATCACTCCACATATCATATACACTTATAATTACATACATGTATAATACCTTCACTCATATAAGTTAGACTTAGTTAACACCTTCACTAATAATCCTTCTATTATTCATAATAATAACTATACTTTTTAACTTACTTTTTTAACCATACTTTTTAACAACTTCACTGATACTAAATAAGTTAAAAAAAATAGTAAAAATTTGGTGGTGCTTGCTTGTACAAGTACATTAACACTAGAATTTGGTGATTCTTGCTTGTCCAAGTACATTAACACATCACTCCACATATCATATATACACTTATAATTACATACATGTATAATACCTTCACTCATATAATATAAACTTAGACTCAGTTAACACCTTCACTCATAATAATAATCCTTCTAATATTCATAATAAAAACTATACATTTTAACAATTTCACTGATACTAAATAAATTAGAAAATAAGTAAGAATTTGGTGGTGCTTGCTTGTACAAGTACATTAACTTAGTTTATATTATATGAGTGAAGGTATTATACATGTATGTAATTATAAGTGTATATATGATATGTGGAGTGATGTGTTAATGTACTTGGACAAGCAAGCATCACCAAATTCTAGTGTTAATGTACTTGTACAAGCAAGCACCACCAAATTCTTACTTATTTTTTAACTTATTTAGTATCAGTGAAGTTGTGAAAAAGTATAGTTATTATTATGAATAATAGAAGGATTATGAGTGAAGGTGTTAACTAAGTCTAATTAAGTTATATGAGTGAAGGTATTATACATTTATGTAATTATAAGTGTATATGATATGTGGAGTGATGGTGTTAACTAGGTATACATTATATGAGTAAGTATTATGGATATCTTATATGAAAGTTATTTAGTTAGAAGTTATAAGAGATGATGGTTAAATATTATTTATATGTTATGTGATGTTTCAATGACGATATTGGTGGTGTGTAATGGTTTTTTTAGGGGTTCATGTTGGCTTTGTAAAATTTAATGTTGGTAGTATTAGGATAGTTTTTTGGTTAGTTTTTTTGGTTAGTTTTTGTGTGATGTGTTAATGGTGTTTTTTTGGTGTTTCTTGTTATTGGTGTAGTGTTATTGTTGTTTAAAAAATATCATTAATTAGAAAATTGTGACATCTCTAGGTTTGACGAAGATTTGATGAAGATGTCATATATACAACCATTTGTGAGAGAGAAAAGAAACAGAACTAAGTTAGAATGACCATGATAATACTATCACAATCTACGGTGTTCTCTCAAACATAACTAGAGATAGATTGATTATAAATTATAGAAAACCATTCATGCCTATGACTTTTTGGTGTATTTGTGGGTATACGAGTGATTAAGGACAAGATTAGAAATGGAAGGCGAACATTCACAGAAAAAGGAGGCTGGTATAACGTGATACATAATTTTTATTCACTTGTTATAATGTATAATTTACAGAAATATTAAAAATGCTTTAGTGAAATAAAAGCCTTATTCTGAAAGTTTGTAGTAATGAAAATTGTTTCTTAATATTTAACATATCAATCTTGCTTTTAGAGGTGGCAATCTGTGCTTTGGCTTTTTGATTTTTTTGTAAAATTGTGTTCCTTCGTTCCGTCATGCTTTCTAGTTTTTTGTCAACATCTGTTTTTTGTTTTTTAAGAATTCCACTTCATCAAGCCTTTTTTGAATGTCTGATCTTTGTCATTTTAGGCTATTTTTTTCTTTCTCAATGTTCACTTCAGCTAGTACTAAAGCCCCCATTCTCTTTATCCATGGTCTGCTGTCAGTTTAGGGTTTCATCCAAATATGAGATGTCTGTATCTGAGGCTACAGTAATTTCCTTCTCAGAACCATTTGTAAAATCCTCTTTGCGAAATCCTCTGGAAATTAATCCATGACCTTTTTAAGGATTAAAGAGGTAAATTAAATATTTTTGATCATTGTAATACAATAAGTGGTCGGGGGAGGGGGTGCAGTGGTTGGATGGGGGGTGCAGTGGGTTTAGGAGGGGGTAGGGGTGGGGGAATGGGAGTGGTGGGGATGGGATGGGATGATGTATACTCTTTCCCGGAGAAAGTTATGAAATCTACGCTTCTTTGAGTTCAAGCTCAGAACACATGACATGGTTATTATGACGTAATAAGGTAAACACTTCCCTGCTAGCAGAGGTCTCTCTCTGTCTTGGTAAAATGGAAGGCGAGGGAGAGACCTCTGCCGACATCCGACGCTTGCTGTCCATATTCATGAACGATTCAAACCAGTTTCGAAAACACGTTTTACCGGAAATAGCTGTACGCGTCAGTTGTTTGTTACAGTTGTTTAGTGCGTTCTAAAGTACACGTGAGAACACGTCACTTGTTGCCAAGTAAAGTTCACGCATGCGCGACAGAGAAAGCGTCGGATGTCGGCAGAGGTCTCTCCCTCGCCTTCCATTTTACCAAGACAGAGAGAGACCTCTGCTAGCAGGGAAGGTAAACACAAGTGTACTTTTCATATTTATTTTTATCAATATTTAGCATTAATAAAATATTGTAGCCAGCAGTGACTTTAACAGCTTATTGTATAAGAATTTCTCGAAAAGCAGTGACTCATGACTTGAGTGTCAGCTTTTTGTAAACTTAATTTTAATAATAGGCTTTTTAGGTGAAAAGTATTTACTATTTGAATAATTATTATTTCTTGCATTTATTAAATACCATTTATAGGAGATTTTAAACTATATTGTTAAAAGGATTTAGATATTGAGTGGAAGAAAACTAATTGGAAACAAAGAAAGTTTTGAGGACAATAAATATGCCAAGGATACGAAACAGTAGCACATGTTATTCTTCGAAAGGAATGTTATACCAATTAAATCTATAATAACTGATTGTTATCTTTTATAGGATGGCTAAACATGTAGTATATACATATATGCATATACACATACATACACACATACATATACATATATACTCGGAGAAGATTTGTGTTGCTGTGTAATATATTCGAAGTTCAAGAAATATATAGAACAGTTTAACTGTTTTATGGTTAACCCATAATGCACCTGATATAGTTGCTGAGGGGTCAACGTTTTTGGACTTTGATTAGGTACTCCCAGAGAAAGTTATACAAATTAAAAATGATATTGCACAAGTTAATGTGCATTTACTTATCTGGCATATTATCAGAAGTCATAATAATTTCAGCCTTTGTTGTTTTCCTGTACTAATAATGTTGTTGTGGAAAGCAAGGTCTGTACGTGAAATTAGATATTCCAATGAAGTTCTGGCTTTTTAGTTCCATTTTTACTGTACCAGGCTTGACAGCTTTAATACTTGAAGGAAATTGTGGAACTTTAAATTCTCATTTCAAACTCAGCATTTTAAACCTCAGCTCAAATGCATGCATTTTGCGGTTTTCCAGTATTCCGGACTCTCCTGAGGAAAGCAGAATCAAAACTTGGAGTATAGAAGTGTTTTTTTTTGGGGGGGGGGGGGGGGGGGCTAATATACGTTAACCAGGCTTTTACAGTTTTCCAGTATACTGGGCTGACTCCAGGATTCAGCTGGGTCATTTATATTAATTGGAATGAAATGGAACTTCGTACCAGGCTTACCAGAACCTCTTCCAAACTATTTCCCGGTTTTGCCAAACTATTTTATTTGACTCACATTTCACTCCTAAATTGCTATTCCTTAAATGGGTTAATCCTCCTGTCTGCAAAATAGCCAAGAAAGCAAGCCTCACTGAAGACGCTTTTCCAGATTCGTAAAATTTGACACTTTTGTTAGTGGTTCAAACTGACAAAACGCAAGTTCAATATAAAAGTGCTGTTTTATTAGCAAAGAAAATCCAACTTTTACAAAAATGCACTTCTTCACGTAATCTCCGGCTGATATTTTTACCAACCATAAGAAGCATTTTAAGCTATACCGTGGATCTCAAATCTCAAAATTTTTGAGATTCGGGTGACTCAATCTCTTACAAATTGACCATTTTAAGCTATACCGTGGATCTCAAATCTCAAAATTTTTGAGATTCGGGTGACTCAATCTCTTACGAATTGACCATTTTAAGCTTTACCGTAGCCTCCTCCACGGCATCTCTAATTTTTGAGGAAATGAGATTATGGGCTCCCTGTGGCAGGTGAAGACAGGTAACCCAATTCACGATTTTTTTAATCTGATAGAATCTGATAGAGATGCCTGCGGAGGAGGCTAGCTTTACCGTGGATCTCAAATCTCAAACATTTTGAGATTCGGGTGACTCAATCTCTTACAAATTGACCATTTTAAGCTATACCGTGGATCTCGAATCTCATAATTTTTGAGATTCGGGTGACTCAATCTCTTACAAATTGACCATTTTAAGCTATACCGTGGATCTCAAATCTCAAAAAAATTGAGATTCGGGTGACTCAATCTCTTACAAATTGACCATTTTAAGCTATACCGTGGATCTAAAATATTTTGAGATTCGGGTGACTCTATCTCTTACAAATTGACCATTTTAAGCTATACCGTGGATCTAAAATATTTTGAGATTCGGGTGACTCTATCTCTTACAAATTGAACATTTTAAGCTATACCGTGGATCTCAAATTCAAATTTCAAAATTTTTGAGATTCGGGTGACTCCAGTGGCGTAGGGAAGGGGGGAGGGGGGGACGAGGGCACAGTAGACCCCACCCCCCCTCCCTTCTGCCCAGTCTCAGAAGAGAGATTGACAGAGATATACATAACCTAATTTAACTGAAATTTATTGAAATTTATTGGACCCATGTCGAAGTACTTGCACGTACAAAACACCAATAAAAATGTGTCTGTCTGCCTGCCTGTCTGTCTGACAGAAGTTATCAAATGTCCCTACGCCCATGGGTGACTCAATCTGTTACAAATTGACAATTTTAAGGTAAGCCTATCGATCTCGAAGCTTTTTTTTTACATTCGGGTGACTACCTAGAAAGTGATAATTCTAGCTGTTACGGCGGATTACTTGAAATCCGCTCAAAAAATTAACCGTTTTAGCTGCACCTGGACTGCAGCGTAACTGACTTCGAAAGCTTTGCATGTCAGCTTGCTTTCGTATTCTCCAACTTCTCTGCTTTACATAATACAGCAACAATTCAAGCTTTCTGAAAAGAGAATATATACGTTAATAATAGGCATTTAACCAAGAGAAAGACGACAGAAACTGCAGTACGCACATCAACTGTACATATACTCAAGATTCCGTGGGTTATCAATTCTGTAGTGTTCTTCTTGTACCATACACTGAGGTAACGAAAGCCACATTGACGTGAAACACCTCCCTACCCGAAGGAATGAAATGTAAAGTAATTGTTTCCTAAATTGCTTGATAAAATAATTACTAACACATGCCTATGCAATTACGTGTATGTGATTTGCCTGGACAATATAAACTTCCGATGATTAAAGCACAGGCCGCCCAAGTTCTGACTATAGAGGTTTTGCACCACTACGTGATGGCAGCCATGTTGGTGGCAGGAACAATAGAATGTTATTCCTTTGAGATTTAAATTTTCACATGATTGAACAAATCTCATTGTTCTGGCCACCAACATGGCTGCCATCACGTGGTGGTGCAAAACCTCTATTGTATATCGAAGCAGTGAATTACAAGGTTGTATGGGAGTCTTCCCATAACTCGGAATAATAACGTAAATTTAGTTACAGATCTTCTGTAATACAAGGTAAATAAGGGAAGAAGGCTTAGCCAGTGATGTTACTTCACCCGTGAAACAGAAATTATTAGTTAGTGTGTAATACCAAGATAATCACAAAAGAGAACAAAAGAATTAGAGTGTAATAGTGTGTAATACACTAGTATATATTTCACGGTTAAGTAAAATCACACTACTTTAAGTTGTTTTGTCGTCCTATTTGTGTTCAGTTCGCTAGAACGGTGTTTTATGGAAGTCTTGAGTCATAAGCCCTCTAATATGGTTAGAGGGGTGAATCGCTTAATTATGATTCAAGACTTCCATAAAACACCGTTCTAGCGAACTGAACACAAATAGGACGACAAAACAACTTCAAGGAAGCATTCTTCCTTTATTTACCTTGTATTACAGAAGATCTGTATCTAAATTACGTTATTATTCCGAGTTATCGGAAGAACTCCCATACAAACCTCGTAATTCACTGCTTCGATAAAACATAAACGAGAACACGTTTAGTTTTACTGTATTTCCATTCTTTCACTACTGAGTAAAATGTGTCCTAGTGATAACACACGACAATGAACGCCCGAAGTGACTTGTCTGAATAATAATTTTGCTAAGGCATGAAACTTCCTATTGAGAATCACTCCAAATTCAAACATTTTAGAACGACAAAATTACACGTTCTTGATGTTCCCTGGATCGTGATGAAATTTACAAAGAAATGGTCTCAAACGCGTCAGGGAGGTTACGGTTTCACTCATTTGCGGAAAAACTAAATACCGTATACATTAGGCCCACACGGATTTTAGTAGAATATGCAGATATCATTCGATTATTTTTGCTCAATATAAAAGTTTTCCGCGTATTAATAAGCTTATATATTTTGACCTAAAAATCGTTGTTTTTCGTAGTATTTAGAGGGGGAAATGGCTAATGTGTGACTTTGAGGGTAATTTTCTCTTTGACTGATTGTCGTATTTCTTAGGCCCACACGGAAAAAGATAGACTGACATCTTACTAACCCGTGTACGTTTATTCGTTTAAATCTGCCGGATATTATGCTTATATAAATCGTGTTTTCTAGAACGCATCTGGGCGCCACAAATTCGCTTGCTAAATTTAGGGTTTTTAAATTCCCGGGGGTCTTGCTTTGAGGCCTTAGCTCCTCCCCATCAGACAATGGCACATACGCCGCCTATAATTACGGCTGTAATTAGGTAAAGCCAGTACTTAGGAACCGTGGTGTGAAAACCAATGCTTTGTTCTAAAAATAAATAAGCGCTGGTGTATAGACCGGTTACAGCGTCATTGGCTACCGTTGTCAACGCCGAACTGGAGGTCAACCACAATAAAAACAACAGTCAAACACAGCGAAATCATTCCAATTTGTTACGCGACCGAACTACACTGTGATTTATGACTTCCATATACGAAATGTCCAATGCCGATCGGGAGCTCTTTTCAGAGCTCAGAGAATCCCCGATCGCTCCAACACTTTTTCGCATATCAGGGCTGATGGCCGAGACCCGCTGTACTATCTTAACATTAACGAAGAGGCTCTATGGCAGTGGCAAATGAAGAGTTTGAGCGAGTTCAAAATTTTCGACAGCGTCCAGGAAACTTTACGTAGTATGGGATATGGTTTGGCGTTTGTAAAGTGAAAATGAAAACCAACATAACAATGTAAAACACGCTCGCGCATCATGAACAAATGCAAAAACGGTTTTTCATTAATCGTGAGCTTTAAAATGAGACGTTTCTTGTATTTCTGTTTGCTCTGGAACTCAAACTACCACAGCCGTGAACGATTCCCCAGTAGGTGGTGTTTTGGCTGTGAAGTGACCTTAAAGGCGGCCTGGAAAAAGTTATTGTTAAATGAAATGAAAACTAACAGAACAACGTATAAATCGCAAGCGCATCATGAACAAATCCAATAACGAATTTTTGAAATCATCAGCTTTAAAATGAGACCTTTCTTGTATTTCAGTTTGCTCTATAACTCAAATTACCAAAGAATGATTCCGCTCTAGTTGTCTTGACGGAAAGGAAATGCGGCACCGTTTTGTATTCAAACCATTTTGAAGCGTTTATTTGCTCTAGAAATCACTGACTACCAAATGCAAAGAAAGCGAAAAGGAAAACTAACAGACAACGAATATAAACAACGTAGAAAACGTTTTAAGAGCATCAAAAACAAATGTTAGAGCGATTGTTAATGTTTTTCTTTAAAGCAAAATCTTCTCCCTCTATCACTGCATTCCCGCGATAGCCAGAGTAATTTGTTTGTTTGACTGAATCAGAAGTTAGTGGAAGTAAAGCCGTCACTCTTTCGAGAAGTCGCCTCCTGATCGACCCCTGATCGATATAACCACAGGAAACCCAAGCTCTGTTTGTGTTTTAAATTATAAGGGTTTGTATGAGATTTTGAACGAGTATTTGGTTGTATACCGTTAGGCCAGAAATACTGAAATAAAATCAATGAAAACTTACCTGAAGTCTTTATCTGTTCTTCATTGGGTTCTGTATGCAATTTCAGCGAATTCTGTTGAATTTTTACCCCTCGCCCTCTCCAACTAAGAAAGATGGCAAGGACGGACGCAACCGCCATTTCTCGACTCCAATAACTCGAACATCGCGCTCGAATTTTCATCCAAAATCAATGCCAACCGCAACTAGACCTCAAATAATAGCACAACAGTATCTATTCCAAGAGCCTCGTGCCATTTAATTGAAGTAATCCCCATTTCTCGAGCCTAAATCGAACACAATGTCAAAGAAACTCGCCCGTTGGGGTTCGTGACTGGGAGAAGTTGGACACGCTTAGCAACGGCTAGCTGCCAAAAGTTCACGGGCTCAGAACGTAAGTATATATCTTATTTTGAACACTCCTTCATGTAAGTTGGCTCTGTGGTACAGTGGTCTAGAGCGCGCGCTTTCGGTCCAACGACCGGGGTTCGAGTCTTCACCAGGCGCTAAAAAATATTTGTTTTTACTTCTTTTTCTCCTTTCTCAGTTTTATTTAATCTTTTCCTCTATTTTAAACAATTAGAGCCGCCTTCTACATGAAAAACATTGTTGTCTATTGCTCTCAAGCCCCAACCAGGGTCCAGGAGCCCATTGCCTCAACTATTAAAAACCCATGATACTGTGAAGTTACTTTTCTGGTTACTTTATAAACATGTTATCGACGTTCAAGAGATCATAAGAGCTAGAAGGAAAGCTCGCTGCGTAGAAGAGAAAGGCTGGGATATCTGTTTCCTTTTATTCTTCGATTCGAGCCTGGTTAATTAAGTTTATAAGCAAATTGATGTACCAGTTAATTTTAACGGGCTTCCTGTTGATTCAAATCCGGGTTCGAATGATCGCATGTAAAGTACCGTACCTTAATTTATTTAAACTGTTGTGTTCAATATTTTCACAAGATTTTAATAATGTAATTACGAGGTAACGAGGGAATTTGTTATATCTTTCTCATCATCGCACTACTGAAAATCGAGGTCATGAGCGTGCACGATTGGGGCTTGAGAGCAATAGACAACAATGTTTTTCATGTAGAAGGCGGCTCTAATTGTTTAAAATAGAGGAAAAGATTAAATAAAACTGAGAAAGGAGAAAAAGAAGTAAAAACAAATATTTTTTAGCGCCTGGTGAAGACTCGAACCCGGGTCGTTGGATCGAAAGCGCGCGCTCTAAACCACTGTACAACAGAGCCAACTTACATGAAGGCGTGTTCAAAACAAGATATATACTTACGTTCTGAGCCCGTGAACTTTTGGCAGCTAGCCGTTGCTAAGCGTGTCCAACTTCTCCCAGTCACGAACCCCAACGGGCGAGTTTCTTTGACATTGTGTTCGATTTAGGCTCGAGAAATGGGGATTACTTCAATTAAATGGCACGAGGCTCTTGGAATAGATACTGTTGTGCTATTATTTGAGGTCTAGTTGCGGTTGGCATTGATTTTGGATGAAAATTCGAGCGCGATGTTCGAGTGATTGGAGTCGAGAAATGGCGGTTGCGTCCGTCCTTGCCATCTTTCTTAGTTGGAGAGGGCGAGGGGTAAAAATTCAACAGAATTCGCTGAAATTGCATACAGAACCCAATGAAGAACAGATAAAGACTTCATGTAAGTTTTCATTGATTTTATTTCAGTATTTCTGGCCGTAACGGTATACAACCAAATACTCGTTCAAAATCTCATACAAACCCTTATTATTTAAAACACAAACAGAGCTTGGGTTTCCTGTGATATAACAGGACTTCGATAATTACAAATAGTAGCCTGCTTGCCGGCTCTCCTGTAATTTTTTTCGGTCGTTTCTTTTCGGATTGGGTCACCTGTGGCACGCGGTCAAAATGGGGCGAGGACAAAAATGAAGGGAGGGGGAGGGGAAAGGAGGGGAAGAAAGGAGAGCCTGCACGAATGTCATTGTTTTGAGAATTACGCCCCTCCACGCTTGACCATGCTTGACAGCCTGTCACGCTCCAAGTGTAAAAAAATGGCCAATGAAAATCGCGCTTAATGTCAACACGATTCAAAATGACAGCGTTCCGGTTCAGCGCTCCACGTTCTAATTTTTTGCGGTATTAATCATAACACAAATGTTGCATGTGGCCCAAGAAGAAACCCCAAAGAAAGTAATTACCAGTAAGAGAGGTCGAAACATCCGTGGATGATTTTTGTCGCCTTTGCAAGTGTTGATCCAGGTTGTTCTGGAGTTATTTTTAAGGATAATCTTTTAATTCCTTCCAAATGCAAACGTAAAGGAAGCCTGGTTTATCGAGTCGAGTTTGTAATCCCTGTGGGAGGAAGATTAGAATTCTCAATGATTTGTACTTTTACGTGAAAAACTTGGTAAATAAAGTGGAGCTGGAGAAAGCTGCAGTAGTCCTAGTCCTGAAGCCATTCGAAGCAAACGCCAGCTACCAACAACAGTTTTGACACCCGATCGAAGCCCGTTGGCAAGAAAACAACCACGGTCTGAATATTTACCAATAAAAACGACTTCTTCGCGGTCGTCGAGAAAGTATTTGTTTCAAGTTCAACAGGAGTAAAGTGCCGATGAAGTGCTCACTCAACATTTAAATATTGATGTTGTTACAGAAACGAAGGAGACCAGTGTGAAAGTAGTAATACTTCAGCCGAATGGAAATGTCTCCGTTTGTGTTACGACCGATGTAACTACATATGTCACACAGGATTCGGTTTCGTGTGTGCTTAATGTCAAACTTGACACCTGTCACATTCTAGCCAATGGGAATTTTCCGTTCGTGGACGAACGGTAAATACTCCGAAAACAATGGCATTCGTGCAGGCTCTCCTTTCTTCCCCTCCTTTCCCCTTCCCCTCCCCCTCCCTTCATTTTTGTCCTCTCCCCATTTTGACCGCGTGCCACAGGTGACCCAATCCGAAAAGAAACGACCGAAAAAAATTACAGAAGAGCCGGCAAGCAGGCTATACAAATAGTAAAGCGATTGTTGATGTTTTTCTTTAAAAGCAAAATCTTCTCGCTCTATCACTGCATTCCCGCGTGCTCTAGAAGTACTTAAACGCTAAAAAGATCTCCCCGGAGGAGTTGGCGGCAAAGTGCATTCAATCTAAAGCAAACGCAACAAAACAAATCTTAGAGAGCATTAAATAAAAACTATAAACTTAGCGCGTCAAAAGCAAATCATAACGTTCTATTCAGAATAATCCAAGCCTCGAATTGAGACGTTGCTCGTGTTCGTATGTGCTCTAGAAGTATTTAAAAGTTAGAAAACATCGCCCAGCCGAGTTGGCGGCAAAGTACTGTCAAACTAAAGCTGAGTAAAAGGCAACCGCGACAAAACAAATCTTAGTGAGCATTAAATAAAATCTATAAACTTAGCGCGCCAAAAGTAAATCATAACGTTGTATTCAGAATAATTCAAACTTCAGATTGAGACGTTGCTCTAGAAGTATTTAGAAGCTAAAACATCGCACCGGCGATCTCAAAGTTATAACTTTCTCCGTTTTATACGATTCATAGAAAAAAAAGTAAACCAACACGATTCTTTAATTTCTCAGAGATAAACTTAAGCGACGATTCGAATCATGGAATTAACCCAAAACTTTTACAAAACTTTTACAATTGATAAGTTTTAAGTCTGTATATGTGTAATTGGCCCACCAAGGAAATAACAAGATCGAACAGACCATAGTTAATTAACTATGAACAGACGAAAGGCTTTGCTTTTGAACTTCAGGGGGGTATATAATGACAAATGGGCTTCTGATATAACAACATTAGTTAGTGTGATGACCTTCTTTAACGAGCTTTGAGAGTCCAGTATTCCCATGAAGCGAGCAGTTGACAGTAATTGACATGTGTTTCATGTGATGTGGGAGTAGAGTATTCCCAAACCAATTTGTCAGAAGCCAATCACAATCGCTCTCTCGCAGAATAATTAGCAATGTTATAATTATTCCGTCCTCACTTTAACCTCTCGGCCGTAAGTACATGTCGCCGAGAACAATAGAATTCTGCCCGATGTAACTGTGGAAAACGGTAGCAGTGTTTTCCACAACCTAGCTGGAGTGGCGAGGTATTCTATACTCTAGCCCCAAATTGTATTTTAACTCAAAGGCTTTCTTGAACTAATTACTGCACATTTTGCACGAATAAAGTCAGTAAATTGTGTTTAATAATTTTGACACTGAGATTCATAGAATTACACTTGAACTTCTTCTGTTCACTGATATCCCGATTGACGGCTGTGTTTTGAGCTACGACGTACTTAGAATCAGGTACTCGAAATATATCGAGACTTTTGATTTTTGTTTAGTTTTTTAGATCAAACCGGTTAAGATTAGCTGTAGCCTCCTGTAGCAGCCGGCGTGTTGTGGGGGAATAAAGCGAAACGGAAGAGCCACATGATGGCTCACATGCCGTACCATCGTTCCAGAGGTTTTCTAGAGAGAGAACAGCCGCAGAGAAAGAGCCGTGAAGCGGCGAGAAGCGAACAGCTCGCTGATCGCCGCCAAGAAAACATCTGGAACGAGGCCGAGGGTAACATGCCGCGGTACATGTCTAAATTATACACTCAATCAATCAATCAATCAATCTTTATTTACCATATATATAATACATGTATATATGTTTACACGCAAAATAAAATAAAATATATAATACAGTATTATTATTTGATTATTTGCTTGTTTGTTTGTATCTTTTGAATATATCGATTTGTAGATCTAAGTGGAATATGTTATATTATCTTTAATTTAAGTATGTATATATGGAAGGTGTTCAGTGAAAAAACTCCAAGGAGCTTGTACAGGCACTGACACCCATGGGCGGCAAAATTTTATAATTGGTAAATCAGCACTGCGAGTAGAAGTACATTGGTACAGCAAAATAACATAGATTATGAACAGAAACAAACAAACAAATAGTCAATAATTAGGGTTCATTGTTTTAGTTGGAAAAGATGTGATTTGAGTCTAGCTTGAAAAATATTTAAGGATTGTGCTTGGGTTATAGTGTTATCAAGGGAATTCCAGAAGGTTGGTCCATAGTGCTTAAGGGTGTGTTTTCTGGTTGTTGTTCTAACTTGGTGGATGTGAATTTTGTTGGCACTCCATGTTTCATAAGAATGTATGTCTCTATTAAGGATAAAGTAGGCTCGAAAGCATTGAGGTATAATAGAGAATCGGTCAAAGGTTTTAAACATAAAGGATCCTGTTTGATATTTATTGATGTCAAATACATCAAGTAATTTGAGCTTAAGGAATAAAGGATTGGTGTGGTCTCTGTATTGTACATTGGCTATAATTCTTACAGCTCGCTTTTGGAGTATTAGGGATGGTTAAAGTCGCTGTGTCACGGTACTGCGCATGTCACAGTCCAGACATTGAATTGACAGCTGTATTGTGTAACATCCAATGAGAATCAATCAAAATAATTTGCAGGAACTCCAAACTGTTCGGGTATTCACAGATTGTAGTTATTCACAGTCATATGGTGAGATTTACCAGGATTTTATTCTTCCTTAACATCCAAGGTAAACAGCATTGAGTAAAGAATGGTATCTATATTTCATTACTTGCTTGTATTTTTTGCTGTTTCCAGTCGTAAACAGCCGAATTTGACCAAAGTGAAACAAGCTGCTCGCGTCCGTAGATATATATTTCTTCGTTGTGCACTTTTGACATGAAATAATTCTCCCAATGGCACCATTGTTTTATTTCTACATGACTAATAACACAGTTCTCTGCTGTAAAAAAATATAGAACATTCTATGGACGATTTCTTGTCTTAATGTTTGGAAACGTAACACATACATTTGCGCTAAAAAGTTCAGTACTTTCGGAAGTACGAGTGGCTGTTTACTAGTTTGCACTATCGGCTGTTATGGACTGGAAACTTACTTTCACAGCTTAATATTTATGTCGATTGGTCAGAAGGATATCTTGTTTAAGATTCTATGGTTCTTTCGGCATCAGGAAATTTTTAAACGGGAGTTTTCGTACATTATTTCAAGCTATGCTGTAGCGCGAGTTTAGTACGTAGTCACAAATGTCCGTGAAACTAATTGCACGTTATCTTTTATTATTATCAGTTTGCTCTATGGGTTCTCATGTATTCAATAATCACTTCTGGAGCTTCATATGTATGTTGATTGGTCACAAGGATTTCCTCTTTCAGATTTCCCCGTTAGTTTGGACATTAGGGATTTGTTCTTGGAGATTTCGTACAGTTTAGCGACCGTGTGTCGAAAGTAGAAAAGTTCGCTTGTCACGAAAGTGCGAATACTGACAAGCGGTTTCATAGCAGATCGATGTTTGCAGACTCTCACGTAGTCGATCATAACTTCTACAGCTTCATATGTATGTCAATTGTTCACAAGGCTATCGTGTTTGAGTTCATGAGGTTATTTTGCCAGCAAATAAAGGTTTTATCTAACTTTTCGTACAGTCTTTGTACTTCGGTCGGTTCATATAATTTCAGCCTCGTTTCTAAGCCGTATATATATATTTCTTCGTATCGCTGTTGAAAACTGCCATATCATTTATAATACGACTTGAAAAGTTGCCATGTGTTTCGTGAACTCTACTGGACATCCAAACCCTCTTCGCTTCTGGTTGGAATGCCAACAAGTTTCCAATTTCTTGCGTTTTTCGGCTGCTGTATTCAGAGTACTCAGTGGCCGTTTGCATCACTTATGCTTTTTTGTTATAGTTGTGTTGCAGTCCGCAACGACTAATTTTGAATAAACAAATAACTAAAACTTATTTAAGCACATCTTATATTTCCATAAATGACCAAAGGAGGCAAGGATGAGTTAAAAAAGAACACTGATGGAAGTCGATTTAAAAATCGATATTTCACCCCTCTGAGAACTTCGTTCCGGGCCGGAACGAAATTCAAAAATCATCACATTTTCACACATGCGCAGTACCGTGACACAGCGACTTTAAAAGAGATTTTACTTTATTGATCACACCAATAGATTTAGCCATTTTGAGGGCAACGTGTTCAATGTGGGGTTTCCAATCTATATGTTCATTTATATAAACACCAAGGAATTTGATTGAGGAAAGCTGGCGAATGTTTTGAGAATCAATACAAATACTTAAGTTAGTAAGGTTAGGGATGAGTTTATTTCTTGCACGAAAAATAATATAATTGGTTTTCTTAAAGTTAAGAGATAACTTATTTGCTTTAAACCAGTTCGACAGTTTAATAAGTTCATTATTGGTTTTGTTGATAAGCGAAACAAGGTCTTTATCTGAAGAGTAGATGCTGGTATCATCAGCAAAGAGAATAAAGTTAAGAAGGTTAGTACAGCTTGTAATGTCATTAATATAAAGTAAAAATAGGAGGGGACCAAGGATCGAGCCCTGGGGGACGCCACAAGTAACAATCCTTTGTGACGAGTAAGTGCTATTAAATTTCACAATTTGTTTTCTGTTAAGTAAGTAGTTATCAAACCATTGGAGTTGGGTACCTCTGATGCCATAATGACTGAGTTTATGTTTAAGGACTTTGTGATCAACAGTATCAAAAGCTTTGGAAAGATCTACAAATATTCCCACAGTGAACTCTTTGTTATCAATAGATTGGGAGAGGTTATCAATAAGTTCGATTAAAGCCATGTAGGTTGAATAGTTTTTCCTAAATCCATATTGACTGTTGGATAAAATATTTAGTTTCTCTAGATAATTCAATAACCTAGCGTAAACAACTTTCTCTAAAATTTTTGAGAATATTGGGAGGATAGATATTGGTCTATAGTTGCCAAAGGACTTATGATCATCAGATTTATAGACTGGTATCACCAAAGCCTCCTTAAGTTTGTCAGGCACCCTACCAGTAAACAATGATTTATTAAATATGTTAGTTAGGATAGGGGCTAGAGGACTAGCAAGTTGTTTAACTATGCGTGGATCTATAGAGTCCAGCCCAGGAGATTTGTTAGGATTAATCTCAGTGAGAAGTCTAGATTTCTCATCATCATCTATTTCATAGAAGACAAATGATTGGGGGTAGGAGCCTTTCAGGTATTGAGTAAATGTACAGGAAGTACTCGGGATTTTGCTAGCTAAATTAGAACCAATCCCAGTAAAAAAATAATTGAATGAGTCAGAAATTACTTGTGGATCTGTTATCAGAGAGTTATTGTGATTGAAGGACTCTGGATAATTAGATCGTGATTTGGGCTTGTTAATGAGATCTTTAAGGATTCTCCAGGTACTTTTTAGGTCAGATTTAGCAGCCTCTAGTTTATTTGAATAATAATGTTTTTTGATATTTTAAGGATATGGTTTAATTTATTTCTGTAAGCTTTAAATCTATGCTCACTAGCTGGATTTTCTAACTCTGGTTCTTTTCAGAGGAAATGTTTGATTATATAAAGCCATGAAATTATCCAGGAAAATGTTATAAGAAGTATTTGGATCAGGAGATTCATAAACAAAGTTCCAATCATAAGAGTTAATAATACCTGCAAACTTATCGATTGTTTCACCATTTATTACTCTTGTGGTTGAAAACTTATTATTATATCTTGATGGTGTGGGTGTCTTGATGTCGGAAATATAAAATATGGGTAGGTGATCAGAAATGTCAGTTATTAAAATGCCAGAGTTAGTTACATGATCACAATCATTGGTGAAACAGTTGTCAATAAGTGTTGCAGAGTGTTAAGTTATTCTTGTTTGCTTAAATATTGTAGGGCAATATGAATAAGATAACATAGTTTCAAAAAAGTCACTAGTTATTGAGCTGGTTTCAATTTGTAAGAGATTGATATTAAAATCACCAATAATATGATTCAGCTTATTAGATTTATTTAGTTGGTCAAGAGTTTTATCAATGTACTCATTAAACAAGCTTATATTAGCATCTGGTGGTCTATAGATAATACCAACTGTTACTTTATTGGCTTTTAATTGTAATTCAATAAAGAGTGATTGGCATATGTTATCATCATTAATGCCTAATTCCTTTATTTCAGTGTAATCAATGTCATTTCTGATATATAACGCAACTCCACCTCCCTGTCTATTTTCACGATTACAAGTGGTAAGTTTATAAGAACTAAGCTCACACTGAGATACATTAGCAGGTGATAACCATGTTTCAGAGACACCTATTACAGAGAACAGGAGTTTCAGTAATTGTAAATAATTAGTTAGTCTGTCAAGGTTATGTGAAAGACTGCGGGCATTAAAATGAATGAGTGAAAAATTGCTAGTTTTATCAGAGTATTTGGCTACAAAATCATCTTCAAGAAGATAATTAGTATCTGTTGACCTACAAGAATTAAAGAATTGTTCATCAGGATCTAGGTTACTTATGCTTGTTATTGAGACATCCTGAGAAAAAGGGTTAAATATCAAGTCTTTAAAGGGATCTAGATTAAATTTAAAGTCGGATTTGAATTCACGGAGAGCCAGTTGAAATTCATCATCATCATCCAAGTGATTAAATGGAAAAATAATAGCAAGGCATGGAGTACAGTACCAATCATCATTTGAATTGCCAAGCACAATGTAATCATTTAAAGTAAGAGTAGTGCACTTATAATGAACCCAATTTACACAAACATCACAAAAGATTGCCTTTTGATTCGAACGGATATATTTTCTACAACAGTTACATAATTGTTTTGGCATAAGTGTTATCTGTACGATAAATTAATCCGATAAATTAAGATATACTATGATACTAAAAAGCTAAATATGTGGATTAGGTAGTTAAGTTAATACACTTAATTTGAAACATGAATTATACAAATGATGTGTTTTTCACTAACATACCTTCAACGAGCATGTAATTCAGAAGATTCTTATGAAGAACGAGGCTTGTGTGGATATAAAGTAAATCATGATCAGGGCGCTAAAGCGAAGCAGCAGGATCCAAACGACACCGTTGCAAAACCAACTGTTGCAACCGACACTTCTAAAATTATTATTCGTTTTTGAGTTTCGTGTGCCTTCTGGTTCGTGATCCGATTGGTTAAATTTGACACTTCGCGCTTAGCGGTATATTCAATCCAATCAGTATAAGATGTTGGCGCTGAAACGGCAAATAGTATGTAATTATTATTCGGCTTGTACTTGCCTTTTAATTTAAAACAATACATTGGTTAAAGTTGACACTTCGCCGGTAGCGGGATATTCATTTGCGCGCAACTGATCGGAATTTCATTTCGTATCAGATGTGAGCATAGAAATATTATTTGCTGCAAAACGTCTTTTCGTTTTGGTTCTCTGACCATTTTGTAACTATTGATTTCGATTAGATGGGAACTCCTTGAATAACATTTGAATTAAAAGTTTGAATGAGCTGATGTTACCAGACTTTCCGTCGCCTAACACGATCCTGCCGACGGCTTGGTATATAACGTGTTGCAAGATACAATGATACGGAGATACCAAGATACAATGATACAGTGATACGGTGATACGGTGATACGGTGATACGGTGATACGGTGATACGGTGATACGGTGATACGGTGATACGGTGATACGGTGATACGGTGATACGGTGATACATTGATACGGTGATACAGTGATACAGTGATACGGTGATACGGTGATACGGTGATACAGTGATACGAAGATCTCAAATTTCCTTTAAAATTTAAAAAATGGGGAGAAAATACTTTCCCCCAGAAATGTAGTTTTGGCTAGCCTGAATTTCAGCCGTCTCCTCCGGTTCGTTCCTCCGAGACGGCTGAAATTCAAGCTAAGTTTTGGCACCAATTTTTCACATACGAAAAACTGTTAAAAAAGAGGACGTTTTTAACCGGAAGTAAAAAGTTCTGTTTGATTGACAGCAGGTCAATTAACACATGACATGTGCTCACTCGCCCGTAACGAAAGCTAGCATAAATTCATTTCATGTTTATTGAGAAACGTTTTTCCAGCCCCGATCCATGGGTTGTTGGCCTTATGTCTTCCAAAAAACGAGCAGGGCTAAATGCTCCAGCAGGGCTATTAAAGCTCCAGCAGGATGCCCTTAGCTTGGAAAGAAGCAAAACAAGGCCAAACAATGCATACGACTAGGAGCCTCGCAAAACCCGACAAGTTCAGACAGAGTGCCGAGTGGTCCACATCTGAACACAAAGAAGAATTGATAGGAACCGAGCCGAGAGAAGATTTGTTTCCAAGAAAGCTTAGATCGAAACATATTAAAACTCTGAATCGCTTGAAATCAACACCACGATCTCGCTATTTGCCGTGCTGTTTCAGGACCTTTCAGGACCTTTCAGACTCCTGCAAATCGCTGTCATTGGCATGCAGTTAAGGACTTTGATTTCTGTGCCCTTCCTTTATCATTTATAGGTGTTCGCCTCAAGAACCTTTCGTCTTTTCCATTTTCCAAGTCTAAGAAAACTAGAACCGGCTATAAAATATTCTCGATGCGGCGCGTAGCTTTCATCGGAAATCAACATTGCATTTTCGGGAAATCTTGGGCTATTTTCTACGCTTTCGATTTTCAACCAAAATAGAGTTTTTAAAAAGCTCTAACTCAAGAAGAATTGATTCGATTTGTCTGATTTTTTAAACAATGTCAGTTGATATCTCTGCTGCAAAACTAACGAACCAGAGGAGACGGCTGAAATTCAGGCTACTGCAAAACAAAAATTTGTTGGGGAATTGGGAAATTCTAAAAAGAGAGCTCTTGACGGTGTTTCTCGCATATTTACCCTTATATCTAGTCGGATTTATGTTTTCGCCTTTTCACCGAAAGCATGATAACCAAATCGAATTTTGATATTCCCCTGCACGGTTTTGTAAGGGGCCGTCGACATATTCGAAATGCCCCGCTTAACGCACAACGGACGTTTAGGGGGGGGGGGGGGGGAGGGTGTAAGGGCATGGACGTTAGTGTGGGGCATTTAATTAGAACAAACACTTTTTCATCAATAGAAGTACACTTTTTAATCAAACGTTTCTAGTCAGCTGAGATCTACATTAGAGCGCAATTTCTGTAGAATTTTCCGGAAATTTCAACAAGGTCTTTTGATTATAAGTATCATGAAATACCTCAAACCTCCAGGTAAGTGAAATTCAGTTTTATAGTCTTGTCCGAATGGGTATTTTAGTCAAGATCCGAAATAAGCTCGTACGGGGATTCAAGGTACTGACTGACTGTACAGTTGCAGCTATTAAAGCCGCTTTAAGCTTGTTTTATACTTTGTTTATAAGTGAACTCCCGTGTATTTCATTAGTTTTTCCTGACCTAAAACAATGGGTGGACGTTAAGGGGGAGGGGGAGGAAGGGGTCTGACCTTAACGTCCGTAGTGCGTTAAGCGGGGCATTTCGAATATGTCGACGGCCCCTAATACGATTTGGAGCTTCTGAAAGTCATCTCACTAGATCGGAGAAACGGGATCGTGTAACATTTTCAAAATCCCCCCCAAAAACAAAAACAAAAACGAGCAAGCAGAATTTGCACAGAAAATAATCGAGCGAGCCAATTGCAATATCACCCAGAAAGAAAATCAAGCAAGGGCGAAACTTTTAAAAAATCGTGCAAGGTTCTGATGCCAGAAAATATTCTTGAAGCAACTGAGAAGTCGTAAAAAAATTTCGAGCAAAAAGAACCGGGCCCCCTCTCCATCAATTTTCAAATGGTCCGTCCCTAAATCTAGTTGCCAATGAGAATAAAGCTTTCAGCGTTAATTTCGTATTTGTGTTGCAAAAACCTTTCTTCAACAAGGGCAATAAAGTGGTTCAATGTTAAATGCGTAACGTTCAAAAGTTAAAATTAAATAACAAAATAGTCAGACAAAGCAGTCATGCTGAAAGATAATACCGTTAAATTAGCGTCACGCCACGGCTGCAAGAGCTCAAGTGACCCATACAACAGTCCGTTTCATACAGAAACCTGTATTTAGCGGGGCCATTTCGCGTCCGCTTAAGAAAAGGAAATTTGAGATGTTCGTATCACCGTATCACTGTATCACCGTATCACTGTATCACCGTATCACTATGCCGGTACATGTATCACTGTATCACTGTATCACTGTATCACTATATCACTATATCACTATATCACTGTATCACTGTATCTTGGTATCTCCGTATCATTGTATCTTGTAACACGTTATATACCAAGCCCCTGCCGACGCGCTAAGTGTCAAATTTAACCAATCGGATCACGAACTAGAAGACACACGAAATTTGAATATTAGCGCAAAACTGAATAATAATTTTAGAAGTGCCGGTTGCAACGTCCACTGCTTCGCTTTATTTACTGTAATCCATACAAGCCTTGTTTGGCGTAGGAATCTTCAGGATTACACGCTCAATCGGAAGGTAAGTATTCGATCGTAGCAGTGAAAAACACAACACATAAATCAGATTGCAAATTAGTTGTAAGAATGCGTATATAATTTAGATAAAGATTTAACACTACTTCCACAGCAGCATGTGAGTTGCTTTTCATTCGTATCTCGACCTGTTTTATCTAAAAAACAAACCGAGTCACGACATGCTTCGAACACCGATTCTATAAGTGCGCACTTATGTTATGTCTTTCAAAAGAACAGTCGATCGGGAGACGAACGAGGACCAGCAGTCTCCAAATGGCGTTGCTGTAGTAGAACTGTTTCGTCTGCATGGTCTCCGATATGAACTGAAGAAGTTCAAAATGTCGATATTGCTAATGAACCACAATTTACTGACTTTATTCGTGCAAAAATCTGCAGTGATTGGTTAAAAAAAGCATTCTCTTGATCTGAGAACGACAAATACTCCAATTAAGCCGTGAAACTAACTGCCACCACGGTCCCGATCCCGAAGTCGATGATTCTTAAGCCCGGTTTCCATACGATCGCAGCGCTTGGATTCACACCGAACAAAAGAATCCTGCAATCTCTGCGATCCGATACGGAAACCCGCTTAAGAGTAAGCCGTGAAACTAAGTAAACGTAATTGGCAGTGTGTCCCGAAGTAATCGTGACTGCGGACCGTGGTAGCAGTGTTTCTACAATCTAGCTGGAATGTACTCTAGCCCAAGTGGAGCTAGCTCAAATTTAGCTAGTGAAAGAACGGAAATACAGTAAAAGTTAACCGAGTTATATTCAAAGCTAAGCGTTCTCATAAAATCAGTGCGGCTTAATTGACCTTAAGCACCGGAAATATGTGATTATTTATTTTAACTAATCAAGCATTTTAAAAGAAACCTTTCATATACATTTCGTTTGTCGCTTCTCTTATAATAACTAAAAGAACAAACATCTTTATTTATGTGTGTAGTCTGCGGATTGCGGATTCCTTGATCAAATTTGAATTCAGTTCGGGTTGGTTTTTGAGGAGAAGAAAACCGCAGAACTTAGAGAAAAACTCTAACGTCGGGCAGGGAGGCTGTTTCACGTCAATGCTTCTGAAGATTCCATCATAAATCGGAAATTTGGAAGAAATCGCCTTATCCTTGCTGCATATCATGCCAGTACCTGAAATGTCACTGTCAAAACAGCCAGCCATATTATTATAAGTTTCTGTGAACAAACACATGAAGTACTGGTATAGCACATGTACATTGTAGCTCTGTAAATAACAATGTTTTACTCTTATATGTATATACAATGTACAATACAATAGTTAATAAACATCGAAAAAAATTACAGGCTAGGGTGCCTTTTCTTGTTTCTTAGCTTGTTTCGATTAACATTAAACGAATTTTAGCAAAGTTTTACCTTAATTTTCTACAATCTACACACAAATGCTATTAAATAGTGTCATTTACAGAGCGAGATCACTAGGATTTCGTCCCCCTTTAGAATTTCGTCCCCCTTTAGGGTTTCGCCCCCCCACACCTTGTTTACGAGATTTCTGACCCAATATTATTCGAAAAGTAACAGCTAGTGATATTCTTGGAACTTCGTAAGTAGAACATTTGAATCTGTTCGATACTTGATCTTCTGAAATAAAAATTGAAGGCATTTAGGCAATACTTCTGCTCTCGGTTGCACGTTTTCAAACAAATGTTTAAAATTGCTGCTTTTGCATAATTAAAGCGAGAGTCATTCGCATCGATCTCATTCCATAGCTCATTTGGGTGCGCTTTGTGCAAACCAAACGTTTATCAATAGATCGTTAACAGAAATTACCATTTTGGGTAAACAGAATGAAACAAAAAATTGCACTGATTTCTTTCGTTTAGCCAAGTTCACTTTAGACTCGTTCCCAAAGTAACGCAAGAAATGCTACGGACTGCATTCAATCGCATGGTCGTTTTATTCGTGTAGACGGTTTTATTGTCTATTGACTCGAAGTGATTTTTCAACAGCTACCGTTTATTGAAGCGGCGTTTACGATTATTACTTCTATTTATAATCAAGTACGTCGCGATAAAAGACCTAATTCAAAATTTAATGAACACATAATCTTTCCAAGCATTTTGGGCTTCATCAGTTTAGTTTATTCAATGAGAACTGAATTGTTTCAAGGAGGGGGAGGGGGGGGGGGGGGCGAGAATACGGGGGGGGGGGGGGGGGGGGGGGCGAAATCCCTAGAACACCGGGTTATTCTAGAAAACATATGTCTTCGTGAAATCGCAAACTACAGAATTAAGAACTCTTGGAATATTGTATGAATGTAGTTGACGAGTACTGTAGTTTCTGTCGTCTTTCTTTTAACTAAATGCCTATTATTAATGTATAAAGTGCATAAAAGTGAATGTTATCTTTTCAGAAAGCTTGAATTGTTCCTGTAAAACAGAGGAGGAGGAGGAGGAAGAGAATGCAAAAGCAAGCTGACATGCACAAAGTTCTGCAGATTTGAGGTTCACGCTTTAGCTTAAAATGGTCAATTTGTAAAAGATTGAGTCACCCGAATCTCAAAAAAATTGAGATTTGAGATCCACGGTATAGCTTAAAATGGTCAATTTGTAAGAGATTAAGTCACCCGAATCTCAAAATTTTTGAGATTTGAGATCCACGGTATAGCTTAAAATGGTCAATTTGTAAGAGATTGAGTCACCCGAATCTCAAAAATTTTGAGATTTGAGATCCACGGTAAAGCTTAACATGATCAATTTGTAAGAGATTGAGTCACCCGAATCTCAAAAATTTTGAGATTTGAGATCCACGGTATAGCTTAATATGATCAATTTGTAAGAGATAGAGTCACCTGAATCTAAAAAAAAATGAGATTTGAGGTTCACGGTATAGCTTAAAATGTTCAATTTGTAAGGTCATTTTAACTCACCCGAATCTCAAAAAAATTGAGATTGATGGTTCACGGTATAGCTTAAAATGGTCAATTTGGAAAAGATAGACTCACCCGAATCTCAAAAAAATTGAGATTTATGGTTCGCGGTATAGCTGAAACTGTCATTTTGTTACATCGCGTGCAAATCCCTTACGATAAGGTAACAGGAATAAAATACCATTTTCGTAATGATTTGTCCAGTCTTTCTTTATTTGTGATATATGATTTAAGGGCTAAAGTGAAAGTGTTAGTTTTGTAGCATTTTAAAAACAACCATAAAGCCACGTTGTAGAATGAGCTGAATTTGAAAACACCTCTAAATGGCATTTTTATATGTGAAGAAATTAAGGTTTTTTAAGTAACACAATAAAATGGCAGATTTGAAAATAGGAAAATAGGTAGAATTTCACGAATCTAAGAAAGTGTCGTTTTCGTGAAACTGCACAAATGTACATAAAACGATTAATCAGTTGAAAATATCAATTTTCCAGTGAGACAAATGAAACCTTGTTCCAAGTATCTTTAAAACAAGCCATTTGGTCCGTATTGCGGCTTAAAGATGCCAGCGAAACAACGTTTTCTTATACGGTTAAACTGTACCGGGCTCACCAGGAAAGCCGGGTCAAAACTTGAAATAATTGCAATCAATAAAATAATCAAAATCAGGGTTTTCTAGTAGACCAGGCTCTCCAGGAAAGCTGGGTCAAAACTTCAATAAAAAAAATTATGGAACTTCATCACCAGGCTTACCAGGCTTTTACGGTTAAACTGTACCAGGCTCACCAGGAAAGCCGGGTCAAAAATTGGAATGATGCAACCTGTCTGCAGCAACTCCAAATTGACCAGGCTTTTATGGTTTCCTGAACTGCAGTCACCGGGAAAGCTTGGAATTTCTGACTTTTTCAAGCATATCTTAACCGGCCTTTCAGGGTGAGCCCGGTTAAAGCCCGGTTAAACCGGGGTTAACCGAGCTTACCGGGCATTTTACAAGGCTTTTGGTGCCTGGGTAACCATGGAAAGGGAATGTCATTAATAAATCAAGAATTTCACTTCAAGAATTAAGCTTCTCAAGAGTAATGAAGAAAATAATGTGATGTAAAGTGGGTAAGCTGTAATGCTAAGTGTGCACGCCCTACGAGGGAAAGAGAAAAATTCTCTGACCCAAGTGGGACTCGAACCCAACGACCTCCAGGTTACATGTCTGGCGCTCTGCCAACTGAGCTATCAAGTCAGATGAGAGCAATCGTGAGTATTGGTGCGTTTTATGGGGTCACGGCGATTATATATGTATATGTAGTTATGATATGAAATCATGTTTGCCGAAGAAAAGGACAAGCTAAAGGTGAATTGACTCAAAATAATTCTTAATGCTAAATTATATTGTGATTCCCAGCCGGTAACATGATCTTTATCCAAGCAACCAATGTTTTGCGAAATATTGTAAAGCTGCAGGGACCAACGGACGAAGTATAATACCGGATCACCTTGGAGGGATCTAATCAGCGAAAATGTGTAAACAATAACAACGAGGAAAGGCTGATTATATGGTAATTTCATATAAATTACCCGTTACCGTATAATCAGCCTTTCTTCGTTGTTATTGTTTACACATTTTCGCTGATTAGATCCGTTGATTAGATGATGTTTTGCGAATTTACTTAATTTCAGCTGGCCAGAAGGAGATACATCTTTTCGAGATATACAGTCTAGTCTGATGTAGTCTGCCCCAAAGCTGGTCGATATTTATACAGATTAAAGATACTCTGCTTGTTTCAAGTTCATCGTGAGAGAAAATGATACATGCAAGTGTTAGAAAAAGCTTTCGTGTCTCTGGCCTCGCTTGTTCAAGGCACTTGAATGACATTCCAGACAAATCATTGGCTAACCATGGAAAGGGAATGTCATTAATAAATCAAGGACATAAAAAGGGACAGTTTAGGCCTTTATATTTCACTTCAAGAATTAAGCTTCTCAAGAATAACGAAGAAAAGGACAAGCTAAAGGTGAATTGACTCAAAATAATTCTTAATGCTAAATTATATTGTGATTCCCAGCCGGTAACATGATCTTTATCCAAGCAACCAATGTTTTGCGAAATATTGTAAAGCTGCAGGGACCAACGGACGAAGTATAATACCGGATCACCTTGGAGGGATCTAATCAGCGAAAATGTGTAAACAATAACAACGAGGAAAGGCTGATTATATGGTAATTTCATCTTAATTACCCATTTTCGCTGATTAGATCCGCTGATTAGATGATGTTTTGCGAATTTACTTAATTTCAGCTGGCCAGAAGGAGATACATCTTTTCGAGATATACAGTCTAGTCTGATGTAGTCTGCCCCAAAGCTGGATACTCTGCTTGTTTCAAGTTCATCGTGAGAGAAAATGATACATGCAAGTGTTAGAAAAAGCTTTCGTGTCTCTGGCCTCGCTTGTTCAAGGCACTTGAATGACATTCCAGGCAAATCATTGTCTAACCATGGAAAGGGAATGTCATTAATAAATCAAGGGCATAAAAAGGGACAGTTCAGGCCTTTATATTTCACTTCAAGAATTAAGCTTCTCAAGAATAACGAAGAAAAGGACAAGCTAAAGGTGAATTGACTCAAAGTAATTATTGCATCAAATACTTTAGAAGTAAATACATGTATATCGTTAAATAGGATTCGAAGAACTGCGGGTTGTTTTGCCTATAAGACAAGTGTTCTAGACGGCCGATATTGTTATCTTATATTTTCCATGACGTCGTATATTCCGTCTGCGTTACCCCTATATCACTAAAATGTTCGCTACGATCGTACTCTCTTTGATCAATTTAAAAACTGTATTGAAATATCTAAGTATACGATTTTTTCCAGGATGTAGAAAGGTCGAGGCCTCATTTAGTTAACATTTCTCAACGAGTTGGAATACTAGAATCACAAAAGTGAACTGATTATCGAATTAGAACACATGTTTAGTTTTGAAAGCGATCTCAAAGGGAACCTGTGGTTGGGTACGTGCTTCAAAACGTCCTTGCTTGAGAATACCACATTTATGGAACGTTATCTTAAGAAGACGACACTACTTTCCTAGATCTAGAATATATATAAGCCCAAAATGTACCCTTCTTATTTTTGTCCTGTTTTATCGAGAATTAAAATGCGGACTGACTTTGCTCGGAAGGCAAAGTACAGGCTATACCGCACTAAATACACCTTATACTGTGAAAACATGATTTAAAGAAATGAAATATGAGAAACAGTACATGTTCTACTGCACTAAACACTCTTTATAACCGTGAAATCATGGTCTAAAGAAATGAAATATAGAAAAAGATTACATACGTTAACCAAACTACATACACCGTCCCGTAGGACAATGAAATTACGGTCTAAAGAAATGATAAATCGAAAGTCAGTACATGATATTCCGCACTAAATACACCTTTGCACAATGAGATAACGGTGTAAAGAACTGAAAAAATAGAAGAACATATACACTCTGCTCCTCCCCCCCCCCCCCCCCCCACCCCCACTCTGAGCAGTCTCTGCAGAGTCGCATCCATACCGGTTCACCCGTACGATGTTCTCATATGTTATAACACGATATGAACTCAAGTGGATATCGAAGTAATACTGAAAATGTTACACAATTTCATCGGAAAATAGGGCTAGAAAATATGACGATGCACCCCCCTGGATTTAATTTTGAATATAATAATGTCAAATTCGAGCTCTACATCCAAAACTACTTCACTTAAGGTCAATTGCGGTTCTGTATCTGCTGTTATTATTCATTTTATTATATCTATAATATTTCACTAGTGGATACCGCTAACGATAATCCAACATGTGTGTTAGACGCTAGCTACGTCATAGCGAGTGTTGGGTAGTGCCATGCAACTTGCATGGTAGTGATCATGGGTGTGTGGTTATTTTCCACCTACTAAGGCTCAACTGGAATTTTGGAGCACTTCTCGTGGAAATAAGTGGCCTAAACTTCAGCGAAAAAAGTTTCTCCTTGAAGCGATGGTTATTTTCCATCCAAGTGCATTGAATGTCATCACAAGCTCGCGAACCGACAGCCATCCGCAGTTCATGCCGCATGGTTTCAACTCTGCCACATCACTTGATCCATTGTGATTTGAAGCTGCAACCTCATTCGATCTAGCCACTTCTAAATGTATTAACAGGAAAGGCATGGGATTTTTCACCCCTCCCCCCTTAGTTTTGCAAGGTTCGCATTTCTTACCCCAAATTTGTAAGCAATAGGTTGTGTTCGTCGTGTTTACTATCAAAAGCATTATTTTTAAGCTGCAACTTCATTCTGGCCACTTCTAATGGCTGCAATCTAGTTCGAGCACTTTTCGTGTCAGGCCTTGCTAACCGTAGTGCTTTGTTTTAGAATTTTACGTTGTATATCTGCTTTGCTGTATAGTCTTCGGACTTTTCATTCTTAATCGTTTAACTTTTGGCTGCATACATGTAGGTCTTTACTTCCGATCCAACGTATTTTTGCAGGATTTTTGTTCACGGTATTTGCTTATGTATTTTCTATTGTGGATTTTTGTACCGTAGGTCTTTTATAGATCCGATTATTCCTGCCATTTGTCATCATTTTTATAAAGCTGGTCTGGCCAGCATCACTATATTTCTTGCAAAGCACTGACACGTTTAGTTCAGATTTGCTTGGTTTTTGGCTTTTCGCCACACGTAATGACGTGTGACCCGATAACCAAGCCTTTCTGTGATGCTTTTTAGCGCAGTCCGGGTCGGTAGTGCAGTGGCACCAAAGCCTGCGTACTGTTTGCTATGCCATACTGAGTTCTAATAAGAACGAAACAGCTGTTTCGAGATTTAGAGATTGCATGAACTGATTTTATTATTTAAAAGAAGTCGGTCATTTTAGAGCTACTGTAAAGTTAAAATAGCTGCACGAAATCATTTATAGTCTGAATTGGAAGCTAAAACACAAAGGGTGGAGTTCTAGCCTAACGTTTGCTGTAGTTTAACACATTTAAGGAAGGAACATTGCTTCGAATATCGATGTATGAATGATATCACTTCATTTTCCTAAGATTTCTTGAGGTTTTAGGAATTTTGAATGAATCATCTATTTTATAAAATCCCATATATAGCGAGACGCATGCAATCGGAACGAAATTGGTCGACGCTGAATCCAAGTAAAGATTACAACTTAAGTGTCGTATGTCATCTGCTGCCTTTTGCAGCTGGCTACAGACGCTTCTTATATAATTACAACCATCGCCTTAATTATTTGCCATTTCAGTTCAGACATTCAAATTTGCCTTGAAACAAAACTATGCTTGAAGTCAGAATATGTAGTACAACTGGCTAGTGACTAAAATAAATGTCCTCCGTCTCTCGTATTTCTCTGTGACCTTGAGACTAAGTCTTGATTGTTTTTTAAACTATCTGTTGCACCTGCTAAATTGTTTGGTATTGGGCCGCAGGGCGGTGTAAGTTAATTGCATGATTAGAGCAGGCTATTTGCGTTCCCTAATCACGCATACTTTAGCACTTGCTGATTAATGCTCAGTACTGATTATTCCTGCATGTCTTTATTTTACTTTGTTGTGTCCATTGTTTCAGTAGTTTAATTATCGGTTGTGGTTTTGCAGACAACGGTTGAAATGTAGGCGACTGCGTGTATTTTCACGTGCAGTTATTGTATTTTGTAATGAAGACTATTGTTTTATGTCGTCCTTGACGTTGCCGTCGTGGTTTCTTAAACTCCCTAACAACCCAGAGTACCGGTACACAGCAACATTTTATTTCACCTTTATTTCACAACATTTATTTCACCTAAATTAATATTGACTCTGATTATAACTTTTTGAACAAATGACTACGTTCGAAATATTATTCGCCCCATAGCTTTCTGAATTAAGACAAACTTTAAGTGATCTTAATTCTTCCTTTGCTATGCTCCATAATAATATAAGGAGTCTCAAGAAAAACTTTGAGGACCTCCAAAATCAGGTTTTAAATGAACTTGGCATTTCTTTTAGCGTGATTGGCATTACGCTCGTAAATCGGATTTGTAAATCAGATTATTTTGAATACCTTCCACAGTTACCAGGATATTGTTTTGAATTTGTACCAACACCTCTCTCTGCTGGTGGAGTTGGCCGGCTTTAATAAACGAACAGCTGAAGTATACAGTTATCGAGCGTCTTTTTAGCTCTATACTGTGTTGCTATGGTAACACCAATGTCAAACATTATTACCTCTCTCTGCTGGTGGAGTTGGCCGGCTTCATATATACGAACAACTGAAGTATACATGCAGATATCGAGCGTATTTCTAGCTCTTCTTTTCAGGCTCTCTCGATTGAAATACAAGAAACAGAAAATAAAAATATCATCTGTGGAATAGTATACAGGCAACACAATAATCCAGAAGAATTCAAAGAATCCAGAAGAATTCTTAGATTACCTGACATCTACAATAGAACAATTAAGCAGTTAAAACAAAAATATATACATAATGGAGACTAGATCTGCTGAAATATGAAACATGCTCCTTTAGCCAAACATTATTACAACTGACTCAAAGCCTATCGTTTATTCCAACTATTGACAAACCCACAAGAGTGTATGGAAATTCGGTTACATTGATTGACAATATATTCTCCAACATTCTTCAAGATTCCACTATTAGTGGCAACATTATCTCTGATATTAGTGATCACTTTGCACAGATTTGCATAATTTCATCGCATTACCAAGCATTCAAAAGTCAAACAAAGAAAATGATAAGAGACTACTCAAGATTTGACGCAAATAAATTCATCTCAATTGTTAGAAATTGATTGGAATAATGGATGTCAATCAAGCATCTTCGCACTTTTATAAAAAAGACTAATAATTTAATAAATAAACATGCTCCAATGAAACAACTATCCAAACGCAAATATAAAATATTAACTAAATCCTGGATTACTCGTGGATTAAAAACCTCTATAAGAATCTCTTTCTCAAAGGTGACTGGGAAAAATATAGGTGATATAGAAACAGGCTTACTACACTCACACGTTTAACTCTTTGTCGTCCGATCGTGTGTGAGCTCAATTGGTGAAATCCTGAGTGCTAACTCAACCCTCCCCCCTCAGTTCAAGTTTGGCTAGCCCGGGGTAGTTAAATACTGCTGACTTTTTAAGCCGAGGGCTCAAACTTTCTCCACAATGCCATTCGGGTGAATTCTACGAACTGGTCGACGGTAGGTATTGCAACTTCTGTAGGGTTTCCAATGAAATGTGCTCTAATTTTGGAGAAAAATGCCACTGTCAGAGAGCTTGAGGACATCATTAAGTCTGACGGACGCCTGAAAATTACTTGGTTTGCTTTTAGTAGGCCTTGTGAGGGGATTTCACAGGGTTTTTCCGTTGTGTTTGTGCTTTCAGACACGGGAAAAAAATATTCATTGAAATCCTTGAAATCCTGCAGTTGGCATTCTTTTACCCCTGCTCAACCTATTAGGATGTGTTTTTGTCACTTTAAAGCAACGGCTTCAGTCCAAATCACCGCTCTTGGCTGTAGGGGTAAAAGAGTTATAAAAAAAAACCTACCGGAGTCCCAGAGGGGGGGACCCATTGTGGAATTTGTGTCCATTACCCAGCATGCAATCGGAGGTGGGAGCAGGAAAATGTGGTCGAGTGAAATGCAGTGGAAAACATCGGCGTGGGTCACTGTCGCTTGGTGTGTTTTGTGAAAACAAATCTGTTGGTTGGAAAGATTAAACAAGGTACTGTAACGACTGAGTGGTTATTTTGTGTTTGCTCTTGATTTCAAGTGCGAATGGGAAGGTTTTTTTGAGCCGATTTTCAGCTCCTCGAAATTCGTGAAAATCGAAGAAACGAAACAATCGCCAAAACAAATGGGCTTTTCTCCATAGTGAAAGATTCGAGCGATCCCTGTTATAGCTCTGACTTTGAAGCCATACATCCCTTCGCATAATATCGCAACATCGTCTTTCCAGCATGTCTAGACGTGATGCAATAATTTTTCTAGTAACGGACTCATGCGTCTCCTATTTACAGTCTCGGACGGTAAAGAGTTAAGCAAAAAGAACTATTATTATTAATATTATTATTTTGAATCGAACTTAAATGATATAAAACAAACATGGAATGGCATTAATACACTAATCTCTGGGTATAAATATAAGAACAAACATAAGCACATAAACTGAAACTGTCTTACCAGCAGACATAAAGAAACAACTATAGCAACCCAAATATAATGAGTAATTTACTGAATAAACACTTTGCATCAATTGGCCAAAAATTAGCCTCTCGTATTCCTCCAACGGAGGATATTTTTTGTGATTATCTTGATCCGCCTTTAATTTACCTAACGCTTTCTTTTTTGAGCCTATTATTCCCAATGACATCGACATTGAAATAATAATTTACCTGGTAACAAACCCTACAGGCTCTACTCTTGCCTTGTCAAACTACTAAAGCTTGCAAAGTCCATCTTGAGTGTACCATTAGCTAATATATTTAACCAATCTGTATTAACAGGAGTATATCCAAATAAACTAAAATTTGCAAAAATAATCCCAATCTTGAAAGCTAATGATGAAACTGACCCTGAAAATTATCGTCCAATCTCCCTATTATCTGTATATAGCAAATTATTTGAGCAATTAATGTACTCAAGGTCAATAAAAATTGTTAGTAAGTTTAATATACTCTTTGACTCACAGTATGGTTTCCGTAGCAGACATAACACTCAACAAGCTGTTCTTGACATCATAAATAATATACATAAGTATATTGATCAACGTAAACACTTGTAGAATTTTTATAGACCTTAAAAAAGCATTAGATACGGTGAATCACGAAATACTTTTAGGGAAACTTTATAACTACGGTATTAGAGGTGCTATTTACGACTGGTTTAAATCTTATGTAACAGATCGCAAACAAACAACTATAGTAAATGACTTTATATCAGATCAGGAACGAACCACTTGTGGTGTACCACACGGTCAGTCCTTGGACCCTTACTATTCCTGATCTATGTAAATGACATTCAGAAATCCACAAATGATTTTACCTTTTACCTTTTTGCCGATGATACCAGCATATTATATGCGAACAAAGATTTAACAAAGCTAGAACGTGAGGTAAACACGGAATTTTCGAAAATCTGTGATTAACGCCAATAAATTAACGCTTAATATATAAAGAAATAAAAATATTAATATAAAGAAATCAAATTTTATTATATTTCGCCCACAACAGAAAACCCTATTATTTAACCCTCAAATTAAAGTATTTGATTACCTAACCAACACCTAGTATAAACCCCTGGAGACGAAAGATCATATTAAATATCTAGGAGTCTTTATAGGCTCTGACCTTTCCAGAAACAACATCTAGATTATGTATGCCAGAAAATTAGTAAATCAGTCGGAATCATTGCAAAATTAAGACACTTCATCCCTCGTCAACCCGTTACTTTTTTTCGATCTCTAATAACCCCATATTTCAATTATGGCATTTGTTCCTGGGGCCAATGTGCCAAAACATATCGTAATAAGTTGTTAACTCAACAGAAAAGAGCACTTCGGTTGATTTTTTTGCCAAAGCAAGAGATCATGCAATTCCTTACTTTATACAAACAAAATCCCTCCCACTATCATCCTTATACTTTGAACGTCTTAGTATCTTAATGTATGACGTCCATCATCGAGTAGCCCCAGTGAATATACTAAATATTATTTTTTTAAACTTGTGAAATTCATAGTTATAGGACTCAATCTTCCACAAATGATTGCTTTTATATTAATTATTCAAGAACTGAAAAAAATGACATCTTCCTTCTCAATGTTGGCGTCAGCACCTATGTACTTCAGTGGGGGGGGGGGGGGGGGTATTCTGCAATCTAGCCTACAAATCCATTTGAAAAATTCTTTGAACAACAGGTTCTGATAGAAAGATCATGCTACATTTTGTTCTAAAATGTTAGATTAATTGCAAGTGATTTTTACTTGATCTTTGAGATACTGATTGTAGTCAAATGTATATTAAGTTTATATGCATGTGGCCATTGTCCCTGACATTGTTATTTTGTCTATTTAGTAGCTTACCGAAAGTATGGGCTTGAAATTATCATATGATTAACATATCGGTGCCCGCGAAGACTTCTGGGTAGAGCTAAAACACGAGATTCATATGATTTTATGTTATTCTAATCATTATTTACTCGCTTAGTGTTATACTAGAAACGTCCTTGATAACTGAGAAATATACTCAAACACAACGCAATGTCCTTAGCTTGTAACTAGATGGTTAATTCGAGTCGCCGATGTGTATTTAAGTTGTAATGAGACTTCATGTTTTCACTCCTCTGCTCGTCAAGCAAGGTGAGAGAGCTTTGCAGCAGTTGGACTGTGCCGTCTCTGGCCACATGTATATTTAACAAATCGCACACATTTTGCCATTGTCGACTGTCTGTACTCGTATTGATCATAGAAATGACGCCATAAAATGTTCAAAACTCAAGTGGAATAACGAGCGTAGCGAGTTTGGTACATTTTATGGCGTCATTTCTATGATCAATACGAGTACAGACAATGGCAAAATGTGTGCGATTTGTTTTTTACAACGATGAAGCACTTATAGCTTCAAATGAGTGCGTAATTGACTCTTCTTAATATTTATGCAAATATCTAATTCACTACTCGAAAACGAGGCTATCCCCGCATCGGGGATGCCGCAACGTCCACCTGAGTTCAAAAGGACAATTCAAGATTTTTCTTTTTGTCTCCAATGCATAGAAGAACACAGCAATGTTCCGTCCGCGACGCCATTTTGCTTTTCAGCTAAGAAACGATGTGGGGTTAGCCTCGTTTTCGAGTAGCTAATTGTATGCGCATAAATATTAAGAAGAGTCAATAAACTGCTTTCGAGTCGAAAAAGGCCATTGAAAGTCAAAACGTAAACACTTCTAATTACCGTTGCCGAGAGAAAGCTTTCTTAGACAAATGGCAATTTGGTTCACCGATTAACTTCTGTAATTGACTGAATGCATGTGAAATCCTTTCAGTTGTTTTTTTCTGGATCAGAAAAGTTATTGTTATATAATTCAAAACTTCTGAGCTCTGAGAGAACTAGTCTAGTCACAAAGTCTGATTCGTCGAAACTTTCTCCACTCAAGAGAAAACTCTCATTTTGCCAAATGGCACACTACAAAGAAGTTTGACTCACCGATTGACTTCTCCTATTAATAAAATGCTTGTGAAATCCTCACTTTCTTGTTTTTGGAAGCGAAGTTAACACCATTTGAATTCACAAACCTCGCCGTGAAAGCACTTCCAGTTTTCAAAGCTACCACGGCTTGCGAGTGACGTCATTTTCATTGTATGTACTATTTTGCATATAGCGGAGAGCCAATCAGAACGCGAGAAAATTGGATGTTGTTGTAAAAACGTTTTTTGCATAGTTAGTTCGTCCATAGTCATTTCCTTTTTGTTAGCGTTATTAAGGGACCTACTGGTCAACATATCTACTTTGTAGGTAAATTAGGAATTACTTTAAAACTGATGAAAAAGGCTTACCGTCGTATCATCTTCGAACTGTTTTTAGTGTTTCGTTTTCCTCCACGGATACCAGCCCATAAATAGCCCATCCAGGGTCCACACGACGTCTTGATGAGTTCTTAGCTTGGTTCCAAAACTCTTTAAGTAGCTAACCTTCTGTAAATCCATTGAATTTATAGGAAAAGACAACTCAGAAAGTGCTTCGTCGTGGAACCGTTGAAGTTCGTTTGCCCGCCATATGGAGCCATATGCTCACGAACGTTGCCGCTGACCGATTTACAGTACTGTAGTTACCAGTCTCTACTTGTGTATCAGGAGGCACGGTTGTACTCGCGGAACAACCGCGGACTTGATCGATCTTCCGGACATTTTTCATAATATTATTTAGTACTATAGTATTATTTTTCATTTATTAATGCATAAGCAATTTACATGCTAACTTGTTCACAAAGTAGATACTATTTAAAGTGCCAATGGAATGAAAAACTGGATCCCGTTTTTATTTTATTTTATCAAATGCTAGGTTTCTCTTAGTCATTTTGTTCAAATAGAAATCAATATGGAGAGCGCGAACATATTTTTTTTTCGTATCGAAGTCAGGCAGAATTGCCAAAATCTGCCGACAATATTTATGCCGTTAAACATAGGATAATCACATGCGTGACGTCACAAGGTGTACTCATTTATATTCGTCCCCATAAATACTACGAAATAAGTGCATTTTTGGCCAGTTTTCAATTTAAATATGTAATACTTCGAGAAACCTTGAAGATGCCCTAATTTTTTTATAGAATCCTTGCAGTCGGCTTTGTGAATATAAATGAGTACACCTTGTGACGTCACGCATGCGATTAGCATAAAATATACTTTAACAGCGTAAAAATTGTCGCCAGATTTTGGCAATTCCACCTGAATTCGAAACGAAATAAAATTATGTTCGTGCTCTCCAAATTGATTTTTAATTGCACAAAATCACTAAGGGGACAAGCAACAAGCAACTCCCAAAGCTCATTTATTTAAACCAATCGTAGGGCAATCCTCTAACTCATTAATATTATAATTAGCTGACCTTAATGTTTCCAAAATCTCGAAGTGTCCCTCTAACAAAGTGTCCCTCTAACAAAGTGTCCCTCTAACAAAGCCCATTCTGGGCGATGTCGCAAATTATATAGCTCCAATAATACATAAGTTTCGAAAGCAATGCCATTATCAATATTGTTATAATCTACCTTAGTCTTGCGTTTAAGGCTGACAAGTTCCATACAAAAACACACAGCGAATCTTTACATCATAGCACAACACCAGTTTTGCACTAGCTCGGAAGTCGCCTTTTGTTGTTTGTTGACATTCTCACCTTCCACGTGCTTTTCTTCGTCCTCCCAGTCTTCTGAACTTCTCTCACAATATCGTCTTCATAGTATTTTTGTTCTAGTACGAAATTGTTCTGCCATATCGATGAAAATCTACTCTAATTCGTAGCGTGTGAACATTCTACAAAGAAAACAAGTCGCTACAAGTTAGCTGCCAGACTCCGGTGGGACGAAGTGACGTATAAAACGTCACAGGAATTAATGTTAACAAAATGGCGGCGTTCAGGTCTTCGCGGGGCCAGTTCTCAATTTTAATACATTTTCTGAACAAAGTACATCTGAAAGATGCTTTTGAGCCCAAATGTGTTTTTCACTCGGGTATCCCTTTAAATAGTTCTCCGCATTTGAGAAAATTTCCGGTGTTTAATTTTATACCCACTCGATCGATGCAGTCAACTGCATAGGAATCAGCTCATGACACCAGAGTTCATGCCTATGTGGTTTCAAAGAGCTTTTAATTAACTGCAAGGAAGAGTTAATTCAACTCCTTCGGATGAGTGATTTTAATATCTTAAATTTTACTCCAAAGTGGGAGTTATTTCAACTCTCTCTCTGAAACCACAATAGTTAAAACAACTCCTAACTTGGAGTTAAATGTTCACGTATTGTAATAACTCTTATGGTGGAGTTAAATTGACTCCAGTAGAGAGTATAGTAAAGTTCAACTTCCATATGTGAGTTAAATTAACTCCATTATTGGAGGAAAAATAACCCCCTTTGGGCAGTAAAAAATAACTCCCTGGAAATAACAGTGCAGTATTTGAACCAGAACTGCGAAATACATTCTACTGATAGGATAAGACTTACAAGGTAAGTATCAATACGACGAACTACATCAGTACAGTATTAGCAGTTCGGATCACTGATTAATCGCCCCGTTACTCTGTAGACAACACCTCCTTTCCTTTCAGTGTAATCGCTATTAAAGGAAACCTCAGCGGTTAACTTAGCCCTCAGGCTCACACATTTCTTATTATTTTTTATATTACTCTTAGTCTATCTCCGTTCTCTGTCTGTATTTTATAATTATTGTATAAAATTTTTTTTTAGCAAAATAAATTGAATTGAATAAAAGAAACTAAGGCCCTGTAACATTATCCAATATTATTTTAACTTCATCTATTTGCTCTCAACATTTCGTAAAGCTAATATAAAGTTCAATGGTTTATCATTTAGTTAGTATATAGTAATTTATTTCTTCATGTCATTAATTATGGCGTGGCATCAGTGTGAAGTTAGCCGCTGTAATTGTATCTCATCGATACGTCCCAGAGTATGTCCTCAGTTTCTCAGTGACTTTTATGATTTTTTTTAAAGCTTGCGTAGAGCTCAACAATATTTTATGTTTTCTTTAAAGAGTAAAATGAGAAGTATTTCTCTTGCATAACAACAAATCATACTTTCCTGGTGTTTGAAGTTATTTTGGTAAGACTTGCAAAGAAAGTGAAATCTAAGTCCTGGTAATAGTTTGAGTAAATGCCTTCAGGTATATTTTACAGTGGAGGTCACAAATGGATACAAGGCTTATATAAACTGTTTTACTTAACTATAAGCGGAAATTACAAAATAGATGACATTTGTTTTATACAATAGTAACACAAAAGGAAATTACGAAATATGTTTGAAAAGATTGTGCAGATAACAATAACAGCCGACAATAAAGGTCAAACGGTGAAATTACATTTCATCACGTCTATTCATTCCGAGTAGTTCGAGGGTTTTAGCTTTATAGATGAGATATGATTCACGTGCTTTTCTCACGGAATCACGTTTAGAATAGATGACTTCTAAAGGAATAAGGAGCTGAGGAAATGTTCAGAAACGGCTGTAGGTTTAGATTTGATATTAAATTTATCTACAGGTCGTCTGTGTTCATTAAAACGGTCTTTGAGGCATCGTTTTGTTTCTCCGATGTATTGTGAATTACATTTCAATGTCACTACTGTAATTCAGCCAGCCTTGATTTCGGGTGGCTTCTTTATAATTTTGCTCACTCAGTTCTCACCTCAAGTTAAGTAAACTTCGGGATGTGATAAAGTAACCAGTTAAACATTTCATTGCTTGGTCTTTAGCCTCGAATACCGATAAAACAACTTTTATAGCTTTTACGGCACTTTTATAACTGTAAGCACTTCAAGCTCGTGTTCTTTGCCTCGCCTTTTTCTTGAACAGAGTTTGTCGTAACAGGCGCGTGCGTGATCTTTGTCACGTTTCGGATTAAGCGGGAATATTTTCCAACAATCGTTTAAGAGTATATTTTGATGGCTATTTTGATGTTACCTCGTTGGTATCTACTAGAACATTTATTGTCTCCAGTCTCCAACTTTGACATGGGCTCGAATTTTAGAATCTACAGCCTTCTAGAATACCCATGACAGCCTGTGAACAAAATCCTCAAAGACATTGGAAATACGTCAGAATTATAATTGTTTTTAATCAAAAGATTCGATTAGCTATCACCCTTTCCCCACTAGATAATAATTCTGCATGCATTTACAAACAAAAGGAGGAATTTCAAGAGCAGAAAAAAACATCATTCAGACTTTAAGAAAAGCTATTCTGGTGCTTAAGATCTCTGTCTCAGTCAACTATAACATCTGGACCATGAAGTCGAAATCACGTGCTTCCTTACAAGACAACGGCCTCCCACATTACGGATTACGAAATTAGTTCACTCCGAATGAAACGGGGTGGTATGTGATCGTAAGAGTTTGTAACGCACAGTCATGACACATTAGCTGCGGTTACATTACCCCAGATAAAGTCGTTTACCCAGGAAAACTGGCCCCAATAAAATCAATCTGGGGTTTGAATTTACCTGGGTACAGCGGTTGCACGAAGACCGCTGAATATCACGCCCCAGTAATTTTGTGGCGCGAAGGCCTATTGTATGGTCTGCAGAACCTCGAAATTTCATTGGCTGAACTATCTGGGGTCGGCAGCGACTCCTAAGACTTATCTGCGGTGCTATCAAGGGAAAATTCCATTGTTATTTCTTTCGTAACTATGGAAATATACCTAGGTACGTTTTCTCCTGGGGAAATCGGTTAGACACGAAAACACGAATTTACCCGGGTAAATTTCCAATATACCTAGTAAATCTGGTCTTGTGTAACCGCAGCTATTATTCCAACATTATCCGTATTCATATATGATATTTAAATGAGTCATCAGTTTTAAAACATTGAATATTAACGCATTAGTTCTTATCTAGGGAGACGCTTCCCATTGCATAGAACGAAATCTGATCGACGCGTAATCCAAGCAAAGATGGCATTACCACTACCAGTGGTGCTTGTAATTTGCTGCCTTTTTCAATTGCCTACAGCTGCTCCTGCAAGATTGGCTGGTAAGTATCGATCATTTTGCAGTCCAACGGTTTCATAACCCTTAAGATAACTGAAACAACTTCGCGTCTTATTTAAAATAACAAATAAAACAGTATTTGATGTGTTCTTTACGCTGACAAAAACACGACCGGACCTGTAGAATATGTAAAAAAAATATAGGGAATCATGAGCCGCGTAGCAGCGAGTGACTTCTGTAACTTTTTGTTCTACAGAGGGATCAACTCACCCGAAATTAAATTAAAGCACGACTTGTTACTAAGAGGATTTCAAATGAAAGTGTATTTCATCTTCAATCTCATGTGGCCCGAGTGAAAGCCCAGATGGGCTCTTGTCTAAATTTAGAGCGAGCGTGTGTTCACCATTTAGAATTGGTGAACCGGCTGACTTTTTGGGTGTTTTTTTAATCTTTAAATTTCGTTTTGAAAATAATCGCCTAAGTCGAGTTTCACTTCTGCCATTTCGATTTTAAATGCTTCAGTATATAACAGTGGACTTTATTGCATCCAATTTTTCCATGTATCTATAATTTCATAAGCCACTCGCAGCAGGCGTTATTGAAATATGACTTGTAGTACTTTCTATGCATCTGAGCTCTCCCCAACACTTGTTTTTTGACCAATCAGAGTGAGTAAGTATATATTATATAAAAAATGACCTAGCTTGTCTACAAATTTCTATCATACCAATTATTATTTAATAAACAATGAACCTGCAAACAAATTAGTTAAATGAAAGCCTTTCTTCTCCTTGCAACGATGCAGATGATACGATATTCACTGTCTCGTGGTGTCATCAGGCAAAAGCCTGATTATACGTATGAGTATGAATATGAATATTGACGAGAAGTATAACTACAACAAAAATAACCATTGCTCCTATTTGGAATGTCTAAAGATATATTAATGAATTCTAATAGACATAAAATGTGGGCAATGAGTGTGTGTGTGCCCATGTTTTTCAGTTCAGTGTACAAATCCAAAACCTCTTGGTATGGAAAGTGGTACCATTTTAGATGCCCAAATAACGGCTTCGTCCATGATATGTGGGATGCAAACCACGGGCCGACCAACGGCAGACTGAATTTCAAGCCTACAGGAGCAAAGATTGTTGCATGGTCTGCGAAGACGAACGATGTAAATCAGTGGCTTTTAATGTTGATTTAAAATACCCAAAAGTTGTGATGAAGATACAGACCCAAGGAAGGGAATGGAGTAGTGATCAGTGGGTGTTAAGCTATACCGTATCGTACAGTGACGACGGCGTGACTTATCTATCATATAAGCAGAATGGAAATGTCATGATGTGAGGACCGGAACACCATAAGAAGAGAGTTTACGATTAAACTCGGGAAATATCTGTTTCAAGCTCTCATGCATTAGTGAATTGTTAAACGATATATGATTTGAAATTCAAAGGTTTTCTCCGGAAACACAGACAAGAACATGATCAGTCAAGTTGTATCGCCTGCCATCGTTGCACGTTACATCCGTTTGCATCCCAAAATTTGGTACGGACATGTCTCAATGAGGGTTGAGTTTCTCGGATGTCTAGCAGGTAAAAGTCATGTCAAATATTTATGTTTTCGAGCAGTTCTTGTACACGGAAAGCTGCAAAAAAATGTATTTGAATGAATGCATGAAACGATAGAGATGATACCAAATTCCTTTTTGCGTGGTGTCATGTACAAAAGCTTGATTATACGGAGTACATTTTGAATATGAAAATTGACATTAAGTATAACTATAACAAAAACAACCATCTCTCCTTTTTGGTATATGTAACGATATATTAATGAATTACTACATACATAAATTGTAAGCAATGAATGTACTTGTTACTCAGTAGTGTTCATGACTACTATACTAGAGTGGCCTCTAGCCGGGTTCTCGTTGTATGCTCCAGAAATTCGAACTAATTATGGCAAATTTAATATATGCTATTCTGGTCCAAATGTTTGGAACTCTATCCCTAATCATTCTAAAAATCAGAACTAAAAAAAAAAACGTAGACTGCTAGATAACTATCACTCTCCTCACTTTGATCAGTTTTGGTTTTGTTCAGACGTTTCCTATTGCATAGAACGAAATCTGATCGCCGCTGAATCCAAGTAAATATGGCATTACCAGTGGTGCTTGTAATTTGCTGCTTTTTTTAGCTGACTACAGCTGCTCCTGCAAGCTTGGCCGGTATTAGTATAGATCATTTTGCAGCCCAAAGCTTTGATAACTCGATCTTAAGATAACTAAAACAACTTCGCGTCTTATTTAAAATAACAAATGAAACAGTATTTGATGTGTTCTGTACGCTGACAAAAACACGACCGGAGCTGTAGAACATGTAAAAAAAATACAGGAATCATGAGCCGCGTAGCGACGAGCGACTCCTGTACCTTATTGTTCTACAGAGGGATCATGTCTGCCTTGTAACCCATCCGAAGAGAAAAACATCCATTTAAATGCTGTTCCTTTACTGCCTTCTCATTTGGCTTAAGGTCTCGATAAAGGTTCGAGTGTCATTTCGAAAAAAAAACGCTCTTGCAGCGTCGCAATTAAAGCCACATAGACGTACTATATACCATTTTAAAGGTCTTGAATTGAAGAAAGTATATATTTCATCCGTTTTGAACAAAAGTTAAAATCGTAGATGTTGTATATTATTCAACGCGAAATGACTCCGTCCGCCAGAAGGAGTTCAGCCGTTCAGGTTTTGAAACAATATTTTTTGTTAATTATCCCTTTCGAATCCCAACTAAATTGTCTCAAATACAATTTCGGAGATTTTTGATATCTTGCGTAATACAGATTTTAGCCCTTTCCAAGTTTTTCATACCATTTGATACAAACCAGGTCATAAAACCTGAACGACTGAAAAGAATTTCAAAATTCCCCGACAGAGTAATTTCATTTCACGAGAGGGTAATTCATTAACATTAGCCCGCAATCAGAGCGATTCGTGTTGTGTTCAACTCGGCCGATTACAAAGTTCAGACGAGCCCCTGTAAAAAAGAGAAAGCTACTAGTATACGGTTAACCGATGCTCGATACTTCTACAGAAACTATAGTGTCGATTCCAGTTTAATTTCAAGAAGAAACAGAAAAGGAGTACAGAAAAAAATGAAACCACAGTATCAGGCAGGGGAAACCATTGAAGCGATGCTCGATCCACACCATGTACACGGTAGACTGTTTATTTATGTCATTCTAATTCTTGAATTGAATTGAATTGAATTCTCTTTAATTTTTTGGTCGATTGAAGATAACAAAACTTTTATTATTGCTTGATCATTCTTTGTGGACTTTCGGTTTTCGATGATTCTAACTTCTTGGAAATTGAGTATAAATCGTCCTAAGAACTTTACACCGCTGCCAAATTTTATACTCACAAACTAAATTATCACAAACTAAACCGTGCTGCTTTTCTCTTTCTTCTTCTTCGTCGGTTTTGAAAACGACACCAAGAACGATCTGCTTTTACCCTTTTGGACATTGCATCAACGTTGAAATCTGCAAGAGATCCAGTATACACCAGCGCAATACTCGAAATTGCGGTGACCTTAATATTCCTAAATATAACTCAGCATCCGGCCAGAGGTCCTTTAGTTAGAGAGGTGTTAAGATCTGGAATGCCTTAGATAGCACACTTAAAGGGGCTCTGTCATGAGATGCGCATGGCAGGTTTCAAGCAATTTAATGATATGCATAACACTTGAAAAATTGTAATGAGTTTCAGTTCCTTGCGATCGCGATACAACGACAGTTATATTTACAATACAAACTGGCTCTTACTCGAAGGCATTCAGTTAGAAAAACGTATTTGTATTGTTATCACTGCTGCAATGGAGATTCAGGCTGAAGAGAAACACATTCTGGCGAGTTTCAGTGACCGGATGTCGAATTTATCGTGTTTTACCGTAAACTACATTTCTAGGTATGCGAGTTGTGCTTTCTCGATGAGAACCTACAAAATTTACTCATCTATTCTCTCTCCAACTTTCAGGGAGACAAAACTACTTACAAATGCAAGAGTTCTTGTAGTCAGAAACGTATTAAAGGGGACGAATGCAAGCAGGAATGAACGACCGAAGCGTCATTTCACTGGCCGCCGAAACCCGGGCACTGTAAACACGAAACTCGCATCTCAAAAGCGGTGTTTGAAATCGTTTCAGGCTTCGTAAATGTTCCAGACAAGGACTATACTCTTGTGGGCTTTCCTGACACGTTCTCCAGTGTTCTTTCAGGCTCTTCAAAATCTTTCTGCGGCCAGATTTGTTTTCTTCGTCCATCACGGCCAGTTGGCAGTTGAGCCGCCATCGAAGCTCGAAGTTCTTGTCGATGCCATCCCAAAATCTCATTACAACTACATCTGAATACGAACATTTCTGGTAAATATAAAATTTGAACAACTAAATATGAAAGATAAACTACTATATACTAAAATGAGAGATGGCTGCGATGTAGACGGATTGAATCAATGTTGTGAGCTCCTCGGGATATATTTGCTTTTCAAACTTAGTAACCGGGCCTGTTATTCATGACAGAGCTCCTTTAAAGCGTCAACTTCAGTTTCTCAATTTAAGAGAGCTATTAAGTTAAAATTACTAGCTTCTTATTACGACTGAATTCAATGTAATAGCGTTTAATCTTAGATATGATAGTTTTTACGCAATTTTATCGATAAGTATTTTAACCAATTTATAGTCTCTCCTAGTTTAACTTATTTTAATTTATTTGTTAATATATGTTGAAAAGCCCTTCTGGGAACTTATATTTAAGATATGTATGTATGTAAATCTTTACGAATGAAACCAAGAGACCATCACCTATGTGATGGTCTCTTGACGAAACGTAAGGATAGCGAGAATGAAATAACATTCCCAGTGAATGACAGCAGCTGTCAATCCTTTTTCTCGCCTTTTTTAGCCGGAAATTAGAAATATGGTTTAAGAAAAAATATATTTAAGTTTTTTTATGATGCTAGGTTAGGGCTTTTAGATCTGGAATTTGCAAAAAAAAAAACTATTTTCGAAACGTTTCCAGTTCGAACCTTTATCGAGACCTTAGATTGCGGAAAAATTATCTTGAACTTTGGATTATACTTTTTCGGGGATGTTGTTTGTTTTCTCTTTGAATTTCATCCAAAGTCGTGTTACAAGTGTTTCACTTCTGCCGTTTTGATTTTCAATGCTAATACGATAGATGACAAATTACTTCCAATTTTAACTTGAAATTTCACGCGTAATTTGTAATTTCACATTGCCCCTGTTTCAAGATGGCGTCTAGATTTGCAACAGTAGGAGAAGACGATATTTCTGCTCTAAAAAAATGTAGCAGAGAATTCCAATACACGAAAAAGCACTAACAATTGGTACAAGTTGTTCTTGAATTGGTGCAAGGAACAAAAAATTGAAAGAGTTCCGGAAAGCTATGTGCCACACGAGTTGGACAGAACCTTCAAGCGATTTTACGCTTCCGGCGTGCGAAAACAAGATGGCATTGATTACGAGCCTGGCTCTTTGCGTGTTTATGCAAGCTTCTCTCGACCGTCACTTGAAAGAGAAAGGATACACCTTTTCATTGATCAAAGATAGAGCATTCCAAAATTCCCGTAAAGTCCTTGAGGGAAAAGCTAGACAGCTACGTAACGAAGGCAATAGAAAGCTGCCAAACAAGTCAAGCAGTTTGTACTCTGGGAGAGTAAACAACTTGGCAGCTCCACCACTCCAAGGTCACTGCTCAACACGATGTGGTGGCTTTTGTCGCAGCACCTAGGACTGCGATGCTGCCAGGAGCATTACACTATGAATGTAGAAGATTTCGCCATTTACAAAGACAAGGGAGTGGAATATATGACCTTCGCCAATCGAAGGCCCTACAAAACTAGGCAAGGAGGCTTGAAAATCCAGCCAAGATCAGTCACACCTAAGATGTTCGCTACAGGTGAAACCAGATGACCAGTTGCTCTTTTCAAATATTATCTTTCCAGGCGGCCGAAAGATCTCCACCCAGCTATCTGGCCCGTTTTCCCTAGCGAGCATTGATAGTCCGAGGAGCACTGAAGTTTGGTACAGAAAGAATTGGATGGGGAAGAAAACAAACCCTTCAATAATGAAAACATGAAATAAGTTCATCTGCCCAGATAAGAAGCTATCAAATCACTCTCACATGTCCGTAAAACAACGGTGAAAAAGTTGAAAGCCATGGGAGTACCGAAGTCGGAGATTCCAAACATCACAGGCCACCATTGCGAGCAAAGCCTTGAAGCGTACGATTCCGGCAATGAAGACGAACCCCAAGACGTCTGGACGATTTGACGATTTAAAAAAGGTGGCAATGAGCAGCTTTCATTCAACTTTTTTTAATGTTGTGTTCTTAAAAATGTATTTTAGAAAATAATATTTACTGAATGAATTAAAATAAAGAATTGCTCTTTCTTGATATTTTCATTATGAGTACCCTGTATGCAGTGCATTTTTCCACTTACGTACGCGCCCTTTTTTTTTTTGCATCGTAATTTGCCCGCCATAAATATTAATGGTAATCAAATAGTGACTCGTGGAATTAGGGATAAATTTCACTTGTGTTTGTCAAAATCTACGTAATCGGGAAATTTCTTCGATTTTGACAAACACGCGTGAAATTTATCCCTGACTTCACTCGCCCCCATTTGATTACCTATACTAACGTACTGAGTACAGGTAAAAGTCACTCAGAAATAAATAAAAAGCTAATCGAGCAGAGTGGCTGCAAGTTATATTAGTCAAACGTCAGGTTGGCAATAAAGCTATTACATATAGTATAAAACAAACATGAACTAATATATATTTAAGTACGAAATCTAAATCATTAATATTAATAATAAATAGAGCAGTATTAATAATAATAATATATAGAGCATAAGATCTACGAAAAAAATATGATACAGAAATTAAAGAGGTACCAGATGAAAACTCTAGAGACAATTATCTGTACTGACAAATTAATATAATAAGATGATCTAGAAGCAAGTCTAGTGTTATACTGGTGTTTTGATTAAATTGTCTGTAAAAAATTATCATAGGCTTTGAGTAGTAAATTATTGCGAAATTGATATATAAAAAGTGCATTGTGAAAAAAAATACTAGGTCTGTTAACTTCAAAATCTCAAGCTGCCGAAAAAGGGGATCAGAGTGTTCATCTGGTTTAGAAAATTAAAGGTGATGACACGTACGGCTTTTTTTTTGAAGAGTTAAAATGGGTCTTAAAGTAGTTTGGTAGGTGTTACCCCATACTAGTGGGCCATATGTTATGAATGGTATATTAAAGAGTTGTGTAACTGTACTAAAACATTAATATGTACAAATGTCTAATTTTGGAAAGAATTCCAATACCTCTTGACATCTTTTTGTCTAGTCCATGTAAGTGAGATTTCCAGTTTAGATTAGTATAAAAAAGGCACATATATTTAATCTGTTTGTCTTGTTTCATTGGCTTGTTATATTTTTTTAGATTCATGCGGTGAAGAAATTTCTTTTGTGGAGGATTGAATACAACAAAACTGCCGAGTAGTTTTGTCTAAATTCAATGGGCTCTTGTTTGCATTTAAGGGTGCGTTTATCAATTGTTTTGGGCCGTTGCTAAGTAGAATTTAAAACGCCATAAAACTCCAACAATTTGAGTAAAATAATTAATAAACCACTCAGGTACTCCTGGGAGAAGGACCTTTATATTTTGATGACGTCATTATGACGTCATCTAAGCAGAAAAATTAAATCATATCGTGATTTCTTTGGGATAGTGCTTTCATATTTGCATATCTCATTGGTCTGAGTTAGGCACAAAAGGTGTAGCATGCGTTTTACGATGAATTTCCCCCCGTGAATTTTAACAGTTAGATGGTCCTAACTGCCGTGTTTTTATTTTTTTCGCTAAACCCATGCTTGGCTCTGTGCAATGCGACTTCAGGACAATTTTTATGTGAAAAGGATTGATTTTTCTTTGTTTCGCGAACTCAGTTTCATTTTATGTGAAACCGGAAGTATAATATTGTTACCAGGGCCCACGGGGCCGCGTTTGGGTGGTTACAAAGCAATTTTCTTGACATACATGGATTCTCGTGTACCGATGGAATTTGCGAGGGCAAAGTAAAGGCATTGGACAAGAAAATGAAATCAGTGAAATCCAAACAGCTGCATTATCAGATATCTATTTCCAGTGGTTTATTTACGCAAAAATACAGTAAACGGTTAGACCTTCACGTCTTCTCGGATAAGAAGGTATAAAAATCGTAGGACTAGTGTCCCCAATTAGCTGCAATTGACACTTAAAATAAAGTCACTTACTTTACTTACTTTAATACTTTACTTCGCGTCGAGGAGAAATAACCCGATTCAACTTACGGTAAGCTTACATCAAAATCTGATTCAGTTTTCTATCTTATAGCAATCAAAACCACTGCTAAATATGTCAATTCCAGAGGAATGTCTTGCTATAATGTGTAATATCATTCGCACATGTTCGTAATCCTTATAATATTCTCCATATTGATCAAAAAAGAAATAATTAAAACATTCGGCAAGTTAGGCCTTAGGCTTTGTTCGCCTTAAAGGAATGGTTCTTACCCAATTGCAATCATCGCAAGTTATTAGGAACTTGCCATCGTTCGTTTCCGTATTTATGTTTGACTTCCGCACTTTTCACAGACATTTCCGGCCTTAGAAATAGTTGACGAATTGTTCAAGCAAGCAACCGTGAACGACAATCTACGTCTTTGCTTCTTTATAGTTAGAAATAGTGTCCAGGAACACTCTGGTGTCATTATTCACCGATTACTTCCAGTCAAGTCCCTAGTATCGTGACGATCGAGCCGCCGTAAAAATGGAGTTGATTTCTCTTTCGTAGGCACTGCATTTTTCTTCGCTACTTTCTTTTGCATGAAAGTGGCTCAAAACCAAACTCTTCTAAGACTTCCCTCACGTCTAGCTGCTCACTTGTAAGTACATTCTGGCTCCCCTCGTTATCAACAAGCTCTTTCCGAGAACTTTCCTAACTTTCTTTGTCGAAATCCGAAAGAAAATTAGTTTGCACTTGACACCCGAATTCCCTGACATCGGAATTTCCCCTCGTCCAGCGACCCTCCGCAGCTAGAATGGCTTTCTCGGTTTTATCGCTCCTTTTCGGCATTTATATGAAGTAAACTTGAAGCATGGAAAGTATAACAACCCGGGTTGAAGTAGCAAAAAAAACAACTTCATTGTAACTTTTACAAAAAGTCAACTAAACCGGAAGTACGTTTTTCCCGCCATTTGCATGAGCGCGCGCGCGCCGACCCTTCACAGCAACGTCACTGCTTAGCGACGAAATTGGTAAACGCACCCTTAACCAGTTACTAACTTTCTCCAATTCAATATTCAAATTAGATTCTAGATTTTGAATGTTATTATCGCTAAGGAACAAATTAGTATCATCTGCAAATAAATGGAATTCTAGGATATTAGAGCATTTGTACATATCATTAACATATAACAAAAATATAAGTGGACCTAGTACCGATCACTGTCGCATATATAGCATATGTCGTACTTTCTATGCATCTGTAGTCTCACCAACACTTGGGTTTTCACCAATCAGAGCAGGCTGTCCTGAAATATGACTTACTTTCTATGCATCTAAGAGCGGGCGTTAGTAAGTAACTACCATAAGATCGGAAGCTTGTCTGCAAATTTCTATCATACCAATTATTAATACATTATTCCTACAGAGAACGAAGACAACAATGAAAATGCAAAAAAATGTAGTTGAACGAGAGCCTTTCTCCACTATGCAACGAAGCAGATGACACCATGTTCGCGTGGCGTCATCAGGCAAAGACGTAATTATACGTATAAGTATGAATATGAAAATTGACATCAAGGATAACTACAATTAAAAGAACCATCGTTCCTCTTTGCTATACCTAAGGGTATATTAATGAATTTTAAATAAATTTTAAGCAATTGAATGTGTATTCATATTTTTCAGGTCAGTGTACGAATCCAAAGTCTTTCGGTATGGAAAGTGGTACCATTTTAGACGCACAAATCACGGCTTCATCCATGTGGAATGGAAACCACGGGCCGACCAACGGCAGACTAAATTTCAAGCCTATAGGAGCAAAGACTGGTGCATGGTCTGCGAAGACGAACGATGTAAATCAGTGGCTTCAGGTTGACTTCAAACACCCACAGATTGTGACCATGATACAGATCCAGGGAAGAGACTGTGCATGTACTCAGTGGGTAAAAAGCTATAGCGTTTCATACAGTAACGATGGAGTGAAATACGCACTGTATAAAGAGCATGGGAATGTTAAGGTGAGAGGACCGGAATACCACACAGTTCACGATTAATCTCGAGAGGCATTTATTTCTAATTATTATTATTGAACTGATGAACGATAAAACTTTTGAAATCCGAAGGTCTTCGCCGGAAACACAGACAAGAATACGATCGTCAATCAAGTTGTGTCGCCTGCCATCGTTGCACGTTACATTCGTGTGCATCCCAAAACTTGGCACGGACATGTCTCAATGAGGGTTGAGTTTGTCGGCTGTCCAGCAGGTACAATCAATGTTAAATATTTAAAATTTCGAGGTGGTCTTCTCGCTACTGTTGTTCCACTCTTTCTAACTTTCAATGATGTTATGTTTCTTTCAAACTTAAAAAATGCCAAAGCAGTAATACTAAACTTGGATACCATACTGCTTGCAACGATAAGTACAGGTAACAACTTCGCTTCAAGTATTTCATAAATAAACCTATACAGTCATGTTCGTTTCTAATATCATTCCTAAAGCTTGTTTGCATTTTGTTATCATACTTAATTTATCGACCAATCAATTATTCCTAGAGAACGAAGACGAACAGCGATCTGCTAAAAAACGTGAAGTTGAATTCTAAGAAGGCGACGCAGATGATAGGCGGCATGGCTGCTGTCTTGGTGTCTCAGGCAAAAGCGTGATTATACGTATGAGTTTGAATACGAAAATTGACATCAAGTATAACTACAAAAAACAGAACCATTCCCTCCTTTTTGGTATGTCTAAAGGTAAAGGATGTTAATGAAATATGAGACACAAATATAAAGCAATGAATGTGTGTTGATATTTTTCAGGTCAGTGTACGAATCCAAAGTATCTCGGTATGGAAAGTGGTACCATTTTAGACGCTCAAATCACGGCTTCTTCCATGTGGAATGGCAACCACGGGCCGACCAACGGCAGACTAAATTTCAAGTCTACAGGAGCAAAGACTGGTGCATGGTCTGCGAAGACGAATGATGTAAATCAGTGGCTTCAGGTTGACTTCAAGCACCCACAGATTGTGACCATGATACAGATCCAGGGAAGAGACTGTGCATGTACTCAGTGGGTAAAAAGCTATAGCGTTTCATACAGTAACGATGGAGTGAAATACGCACTGTATAAAGAGAATGGAAATGTTAAGGTGAGAGGACCGGATTATCACACCTAGAGAGTTCACGATTAACCTCGAGAGGCATTTATTTCTAATTATTATTATTGAACTGATGAACGATAAAACGTTTGAAATCCGAAGGTCTTCGCCGGAAACACAGACAAGAATACGATCGTCAATCAAGTTGTTTCGCCTGCCATCGTTGCTCGTTACATTCGTGTGCATCCCAAAAGTTGGCACGGACACGTCTCAATGAGGGTTGAGTTTATCGGCTGTCCAGGTAAAATTCATCTCAAATATTTAAGATTTCGAGGAGTTCTTGTACTGTTGTTCCATTCTTTGTAACTTAAAATGTTGTCATGTTTCTTTCAATCTTAAAAAATGGCAAAGCAGTAATACTAAATGTGGATACCATACTGTTTGCAACGATAAGTACAGGTAACAACTTCGCTTCAAGTATTTCATAAATAAACCTATACAGTCATGTTCGTTTCTAATATCATTCCTAAAGCTTGTTTGCATTTTGTTATCATACTTAATTTATCGACCAATCAATTATTCCTAGAGAACGAAGACGAACAGCGATCTGCTAAAAAACGTGAAGTTGAATTCTAAGAAGGCGACGCAGATGATAGGCGGCATGGCTGCTGTCTTGGTGTCTCAGGCAAAAGCGTGATTATACGTATGAGTTTGAATACGAAAATTGACATCAAGTATAACTACAAAAAACAGAACCATTCCCTCCTTTTTGGTATGTCTAAAGGTAAAGGATGTTAATGAAATATGAGACACAAATATAAAGCAATGAATGTGTGTTGATATTTTTCAGGTCAGTGTACGAATCCAAAGTATCTCGGTATGGAAAGTGGTACCATTTTAGACGCTCAAATCACGGCTTCTTCCATGTGGAATGGCAACCACGGGCCGACCAACGGCAGACTAAATTTCAAGCCTACAGGAGCAAAGACTGGTGCATGGTCTGCGAAGACGAATGATGTAAATCAGTGGCTTCAGGTTGACTTCAAGCACCCACAGATTGTGACCATGATACAGATCCAGGGAAGAGACTGTGCATGTAATCAGTGGGTAAAAAGCTATAGCGTTTCATACAGTAACGATGGAGTGAAATACGCACTGTATAAAGAGAATGGAAATGTTAAGGTGAGAGGACCGGATTATCACACCTAGAGAGTTCACGATTAACCTCGAGAGGCATTTATTTCTAATTATTATTATTGAACTGATGAACGATAAAACTTTTGAAATCCGAAGGTCTTCGCCGGAAACACAGACAAGAATACGATCGTCAATCAAGTTGTTTCGCCTGCCATCGTTGCTCGTTACATTCGTGTGCATCCCAAAAGTTGGCACGGACACGTCTCAATGAGGGTTGAGTTTATCGGATGTCCAGGTAAAATTCATCTCAAATATTTAAGATTGCGAGGAGTTCTTGTACTGTTGTTCCACTCTTTGTAACTTTCAATGTTGTCATGTTTCTTTCAATCTTAAAAAATGGCAAAGCAGTAATACTAAATGTGGATACCATACTGTTTGCAACGATAAGTACAGGTAACAACTTCGCTTCAAGTATTTCATAAATAAGCCTAATATCTAATATCTAATATCATTCCTCAAGCTTGTTTGCATTTTATTATCATACTTAATTTATCGGCCAATCAATTATTCCTAGAGAACGAAAACGAACAGCGATCTGCTAAAAAACGTGAAGTTGAATTCTAAGAAACGACGCAGATGATAGGCGTCTTGGTGTCTCAGGCAAAAGCGTGATTATACGTATGAGTTTGAATACGAAAATTGACATCAGGTATAACTACAAAAAACAGAACCATTTCCTCGTTTTTGGTATGTCTAAAGGTAAAGGAATGTTAATAAAATATGAGACATAAATAAAAAGCAATGAATGTGTGTTGATATTTTTCAGGTCAGTGTACGAATCCAAAGTATCTCGGTATGGAAAGTGGTACCATTTTAGACGCTCAAATCACGGCTTCTTCCATGTGGAATGGCAACCACGGGCCGACCAACGGCAGACTAAATTTCAAGCCTACAGGAGCAAAGACTGGTGCATGGTCTGCGAAGACGAATGATGTAAATCAGTGGCTTCAGGTTGACTTCAAGCACCCACAGATTGTGACCATGATACAGATCCAGGGAAGAGACTGTGCATGTACTCAGTGGGTAAAAAGCTATAGCGTTTCATACAGTAACGATGGAGTGAAATACGCACTGTATAAAGAGAATGGAAATGTTAAGGTGAGAGGACCGGATTATCACACCTAGAGAGTTCACGATTAACCTCGAGAGGCATTTATTTCTAATTATTATTATTGAACTGATGAACGATAAAACTTTTGAAATCCGAAGGTCTTCGCCGGAAACACAGACAAGAATACGATCGTCAATCAAGTTGTTTCGCCTGCCATCGTTGCTCGTTACATTCGTGTGCATCCCAAATGTTGGCACGGACACGTCTCAATGAGGGTTGAGTTTATCGGCTGTCCAGGTAAAATTCATCTCAAATATTTAAGATTTCGAGGAGTTCTTGTACTGTTGTTCCATTCTTTGTAACTTAAAATGTTGTCATGTTTCTTTCAATCTTAAAAAATGGCAAAGCAGTAATACTAAATGTGGATACCATACTGTTTGCAACGATAAGTACAGGTAACAACTTCGCTTCAAGTATTTCATAAATAAGCCTAATATCTAATATCTAATATCATTCCTCAAGCTTGTTTGCATTTTATTATCATACTTAATTTATCGGCCAATCAATTATTCCTAGAGAACGAAAACGAACAGCGATCTGCTAAAAAACGTGAAGTTGAATTCTAAGAAACGACGCAGATGATAGGCGTCTTGGTGTCTCAGGCAAAAGCGTGATTATACGTATGAGTTTGAATACGAAAATTGACATCAGGTATAACTACAAAAAACAGAACCATTTCCTCGTTTTTGGTATGTCTAAAGGTAAAGGAATGTTAATAAAATATGAGACATAAATAAAAAGCAATGAATGTGTGTTGATATTTTTCAGGTCAGTGTACGAATCCAAAGTATCTCGGTATGGAAAGTGGTACCATTTTAGACGCTCAAATCACGGCTTCTTCCATGTGGAATGGAAACCACGGGCCTACCAACGGCAGACTAAATTTCAAGCCTACAGGAGCAAAGACTGGTGCATGGTCTGCGAAGAGGAATGATGTAAATCAGTGGCTTCAGGTTGACTTCAAACACCCACAGATTGTGACCATGATACAGATCCAGGGAAGAGACTGTGCATGTACTCAGTGGGTAAAAAGCTATAGCGTTTCATACAGTAACGATGGAGTGAAATACGCACTGTATAAAGAGAATGGAAATGTTAAGGTGAGAGGACCGGATTATCACACCTAGAGAGTTCACGATTAACCTCGAGAGGCATTTATTTCTAATTATTATTATTGAACTGATGAACGATAAAACCTTTGAAATCCGAAGGTCTTCGCCGGAAACACAGACAAGAATACGATCGTCAATCAAGTTGTGTCGCCTGCCATCGTTGCACGTTACATTCGTGTGCATCCCAAAACTTGGCACGGACACGTCTCAATGAGGGTTGAGTTTGTCGGCTGTCCAGCAGGTAAAATTAATGTTAAATATTTACTATTTCGAGGTGGTCTTCTTGCTACTGTTACTCCACTGTTTGTAACTTTCAATGCTAAAGTGCTTAGTCTTCAAAACATTTATTTTATCAAACCGAGAAACTGCAGTTCTCCAAACAAATTTTGAGCTCCCGATAACATGAAATCGACGTTGGGATGTCACACTGAACAACACAAACCTCGACCTTGTTCCTTGTTGTTGTTTGTTATTATTGTATTAATATTCCTGCCAAGTCGTTGTTGCCGCTAGCTGGATGTGATCATGCAGATAACCAGACATGTGTGTGGGCTTCCCGGTATTAGTCTTACTCGATGTTGGACACATTAGTGAGCAGATGAAGTGGGAAAAAATGGTCGCAAAATTTGTCTTCAGAGCAAACACTTCATGGAGGATTACTTCACAAATCTCGGACGATTCAAAGCAGGTTTAGCGAAATGTGTATTATCTCATTCACTTCAAATCACTCTCCATAGCCAGGTTTATAAAGCGATAGAGCCTTCCCAGCGGCTGGTGGGAAGTACAGGTCAGGTCACTTCTTGTTTTAACCTGTGAACCCTAGCTCTAGGTGAGTGAGAACTCGTCGTTTACCTGTGAACTCGTCCGATGGTTAGGATTAGGTTTGTGGTTAGGGTTAGGATTTGTCTTAACATTAACAACCTGACCTGTGACCTGTACTTTACACCCGCCGCCATCCCAGCCTTCAGAAGTCCCATTATCGAGGAAGACGCTAAGAGACCAAAGCATCAGTATACGTGACTCTAAAACTACATCTCGGACTCGGATAAGGGAAAACTTAGCCGATGCACTGAAAGGTACCTGTTTGTTCGGCGGCTCAGTTCGGTTCAATTCAGTATCAACAAAACTTTAATAAATTATTACGAGTCAATATACTAGCTTCTTTAAATAGTTTCCCTTTTATAAGTTAATTTCTTCAACCAAAAAACGAGCACAACATTTGGTATACATGCACTGAAAACATCTGCTTAACCAGATACCGATACTAAACTTAGTCTTTGTAACCCTGTTTCTGGAAAACTAACCAGCCACCCCTCCCTTGGATATGCATCGTTCTATTAATGACTAACCATTAAAGCTTAGTGTGAAGTGTGGGGTTTTCCCAGAAACCGTGATTTATCCGAAATTTCTGGCGATGTGCCTGTAATATATACAGAATTAGTGTCCATGATGTATGGGGTTTACAAACTCTGGCTGAAAGCGAGAGTTAGTGAATCCGATAAAGCACAAACACGGATTTTGTATATGACCTATCAAACGGTCTAGATGTATAGAGTCGTGGTTTTCAGTTAGTTTGGCGATACGACCTATTTCGGCCGAGAAAAGGACGAAATCTGTGTCAGATTTACAGATCACTTATCGCTCATTAATTTCCGTTTTTTTTTTACTCGGGCCAGCGTCAAGTTGGGAGTCAAGTTTCGCACGTGTTAATTTGTTTTTTTGCGTGTGTCGCGATTTTGCGCCGTCAACCAATCAGATTTGCCACGTGAACACATACACATGGCCGCCATATCAAGTGACATGCCCGCGTCGAAGATTTTCTCTAGCTCTGCGAAAAGCGAGTCTGGAAAGAACTGGAAAGAACGGATATGGAAAGAACTGCTCTTCAGTTTATGGGTTCAATTCAATTTGATTCATTTTCGCCATATAATAAAAACCTTATTAACCAAGCTTGTTTGTTCAAGAAGGGTGAAATTGGCCTCGTTCATTTTGTTCCGTTTATACGTCGCGGTCCATAAACACGCAAAAATGAACTTGGCCAATATTCCACCATCTTGACCGAACAAGCTTGGTCAATAACCTCTATATATAGATTCGATACAACACGGATACGAATCCTGTAAATTACTTCTAAACCCTTACGTTACAATTTTCTGAAATTTTGATGGAAAGTGTAAAAATTAGAGTTTGACGCAATCGCATGCGCAGCATGCAGAAAAACAGGTCCATGTGTAATGTGAGGAGTTTTAGTCGAGTTGACATTTCACCCCTGGGTAGGGGAGGTCAGTGATGGGTTGTATGACCTCCCTCATACAGACACTGGGTTAGGCCTGGGCCCGAGGCAGAAACACGCGACCCTCTCAGAGCACCTCTGCGATTTAGGTCCTAACAGACTTCTTAACTCCTGAAGAAGGAGTCTGTTAATCAGAAATACACGCTTGGCAATTAATTCTAATGCAGCCTTAATGTAAAAGTATTTTTCACATATTTTTACTCTAAATTATTTTACTCTAAATATTTTAGATAAATAAAATAAAATGCAAAGGGGGGGGGGGGGGTAGAATGAACATCATTTAACCAATAATGATTACAGTTATATACTAGCTTAAGACATATTTTTATACTCAATATTCAAAGAAAATATTTATTTCCATAATATATTTTTCCCTACATAATTCATTCACATATCATATTTTATCAAATCATATCCATGGCATAATCACGTTAATAAATTTTCATACCACTATTTATATATTTCATAATAACCCACTCTTCAAATTATCACTCAACATTTTTAGAATAAGTATGAATTGGTGGTGCTTGCTTACACAAGCACACTAACACAAGCACACTAACACTGCTTGCTTGCACAAGTACATTAACACCACATACATGTATAATATAATATAGGAACATCAGTGATACAGGAATATCAGTGATACAGGAATATCAGTGATACAGGAACATCAGTGATACAGGAACATCAGTGATACAGGAACATCAGTGATACAGGAACATCAGTGATATAGGAACATCAGTGATACAGGAACATCAGTGATACAGGAACATCAGTGATACAGGAACATCAGTGATACAGGAACATCAGTGATACAGGAACATCAGTGATACAGGAACATCAGTGATATAGGAACATCAGTGATATAGGAACATCAGTGATACAGGAACATCAGTGATATAGGAACATCAGTGATACAGGAATATCAGTGATACAGGAACATCAGTGATACAGGAACATCAGTGATACAGGAACATCAGTGATATAGGAACATCAGTGATACAGGAATATCAGTGATACAGGAATATCAGTGATACAGGAACATCAGTGATACAGGAATATCAGTGATATAGGAACATCAGTGATATAGGAACATCAGTGATACAGGAATATCAGTGATACAGGAATATCAGTGATACAGGAACATCAGTGATACAGGAACATCAGTGATATAGGAACATCAGTGATATAGGAACATCAGTGATACAGGAACATCAGTGATATAGGAACATCAGTGATACAGGAATATCAGTGATACAGGAACATCAGTGATACAGGAACATCAGTGATACAGGAACATCAGTGATATAGGAACATCAGTGATACAGGAATATCAGTGATACAGGAATATCAGTGATACAGGAACATCAGTGATACAGGAATATCAGTGATATAGGAACATCAGTGATACAGGAACATCAGTGATACAGGAACATCAGTGATATAGGAACATCAGTGATACAGGAACATCAGTGATACAGGAATATCAGTGATATAGGAACATCAGTGATACAGGAACATCAGTGATATAGGAACATCAGTGATACAGGAACATCAGTGATATAGGAACATCAGTGATACAGGAACATCAGTGATACAGGAATATCAGTGATATAGGAACATCAGTGATACAGGAACATCAGTGATACAGGAACATCAGTGATACAGGAACATCAGTGATATAGGAACATCAGTGATACAGGAATATCAGTGATACAGGAATATCAGTGATACAGGAACATCAGTGATACAGGAACATCAGTGATACAGGAACATCAGTGATATAGGAACATCAGTGATACAGGAATATCAGTGATACAGGAATATCAGTGATACAGGAACATCAGTGATACAGGAATATCAGTGATATAGGAACATCAGTGATACAGGAACATCAGTGATACAGGAACATCAGTGATATAGGAACATCAGTGATACAGGAACATCAGTGATACAGGAATATCAGTGATATAGGAACATCAGTGATACAGGAACATCAGTGATATAGGAACATCAGTGATACAGGAACATCAGTGATATAGGAACATCAGTGATACAGGAACATCAGTGATACAGGAATATCAGTGATATAGGAACATCAGTGATACAGGAACATCAGTGATACAGGAACATCAGTGATACAGGAACATCAGTGATATAGGAACATCAGTGATACAGGAATATCAGTGATACAGGAATATCAGTGATACAGGAACATCAGTGATACAGGAACATCAGTGATATAGGAACATCAGTGATATAGGAACATCAGTGATACAGGAACATCAGTGATATAGGAACATCAGTGATACAGGAATATCAGTGATACAGGAATATCAGTGATACAGGAACATCAGTGATATAGGAACATCAGTGATACAGGAACATCAGTGATATAGGAACATCAGTGATACAGGAACATCAGTGATATAGGAACATCAGTGATACAGGAATATCAGTGATACAGGAACATCAGTGATATAGGAACATCAGTGATACAGGAACATCAGTGATATAGGAACATCAGTGATACAGGAACATCAGTGATACAGGAACATCAGTGATACAGGAACATCAGTGATACAGGAACATCAGTGATATAGGAACATCAGTGATACAGGAACATCAGTGATATAGGAACATCAGTGATACAGGAACATCAGTGATATAGGAACATCAGTGATACAGGAACATCAGTGATACAGGAATATCAGTGATATAGGAACATCAGTGATACAGGAACATCAGTGATATAGGAACATCAGTGATACAGGAACATCAGTGATATAGGAACATCAGTGATACAGGAACATCAGTGATACAGGAACATCAGTGATACAGGAATATCAGTGATACAGGAACATCAGTGATATAGGAACATCAGTGATACAGGAACATCAGTGATATAGGAACATCAGTGATACAGGAACATCAGTGATACAGGAACATCAGTGATATAGGAACATCAGTGATACAGGAACATCAGTGATATAGGAACATCAGTGATACAGGAACATCAGTGATATAGGAACATCAGTGATACAGGAATATCAGTGATACAGGAACATCAGTGATACAGGAACATCAGTGATACAGGAACATCAGTGATATAGGAACATCAGTGATACAGGAACATCAGTGATATAGGAACATCAGTGATACAGGAATATCAGTGATACAGGAATATCAGTGATACAGGAACATCAGTGATACAGGAACATCAGTGATACAGGAACATCAGTGATATAGGAACATCAGTGATACAGGAACATCAGTGATATAGGAACATCAGTGATACAGGAACATCAGTGATACAGGAATATCAGTGATACAGGAACATCAGTGATACAGGAACATCAGTGATATAGGAACATCAGTGATATAGGAACATCAGTGATACAGGAACATCAGTGATATAGGAACATCAGTGATACAGGAACATCAGTGATATAGGAACATCAGTGATACAGGAATATCAGTGATACAGGAACATCAGTGATACAGGAACATCAGTGATACAGGAACATCAGTGATATAGGAACATCAGTGATACAGGAACATCAGTGATATAGGAACATCAGTGATACAGGAACATCAGTGATACAGGAATATCAGTGATACAGGAACATCAGTGATACAGGAATATCAGTGATACAGGAACATCAGTGATATAGGAACATCAGTGATACAGGAACATCAGTGATATAGGAACATCAGTGATACAGGAACATCAGTGATACAGGAATATCAGTGATACAGGAACATCAGTGATACAGGAATATCAGTGATACAGGAACATCAGTGATACAGGAACATCAGTGATACAGGAACATCAGTGATACAGGAACATCAGTGATACAGGAACATCAGTGATACAGGAATATCAGTGATACAGGAACATCAGTGATACAGGAACATCAGTGATACAGGAACATCAGTGATATAGGAACATCAGTGATACAGGAATATCAGTGATACAGGAACATCAGTGATACAGGAACATCAGTGATATAGGAACATCAGTGATATAGGAACATCAGTGATACAGGAATATCAGTGATACAGACGTTCATGTTTTAGTAATCAGTGTCCGTATCAGAGATACAAACCTGACATTTTATTATTCAGTTATTCAGTATTAATCAATTGTATTAATCAATTCATCCTTATTAATTATTAATGAGGTTTATAATTACAGTCAGTGTTCTTTTTTTTCACTTGCAGATTGAACAGTGGTGACCAGCAATGATCTTCCGCCTGCGATACCAACTTGTTACCCGGCCAGCAGTATATCACCCAAACTCACGAGTTAGTTGTAATCAGTTGAACGGGGTTGAGAACTAAAGCACCAAAATTAATATTTAGAAATGCAACTGCTCTTGGTTGTGGTTGTGAATTAGACCATTAAATCGGGCCAAAAAGTGTTTTTAGGTCGTACTTGTTCGACACTTCAGCTCTTCATGTTACGTATGTAACGTAAAGTCGCACAACATTTCTTTCATGTTGTCTTGAGTATGGCTAGTTTGTTATTTGACGGTAAACACCTGTCATATTTTGTTTATCATCATTCTTTGATGTAATGTATGCAATAGAAAAATAAAGTAAACTATGATCTTTATGATGACTGCATTCAGTGCGCAGGAGTCTGATGTATTTCGCCTGTTTTGTCCATTTCCTTTTTCTAAAGCGTGGTGCACACTAGCGGCCCGCTTGTAACGGTGAATTCCCGCACTATCGCGATCTTACGTACGTAAAACTAGCCTGCGAATACAGCCGTCTCGCATCGGGAGCCACAGTCAGTACGCGTCCTCCAAGAGAGACGTCTGCGATTTGACTACAAACATTCCATACTGATGACGTTATGCGGTGAGGATCTGGTCGCGTTATTTGATTGGCTTGTACATGATAAATAGACATAACTAGCCAATCAAATGACGCGACCAGACCCTGACCGCATGACGTCATCAGTATGGAATGTTTGGCCTCGAATCTCTCGGAGGACGCGTTTTGATTGTGGTCCCGATGCGAGATGGCTGTATTTGCAGTATGACGTAACACATGCGGCAAGAAAACATTCGTAAATAAGGTCTCTATCAATTCCAAGCCCGCCCATGCCCCCCAGGCATTTGTGGGGTTTTGTCATTTTGGAATCAGAACGTTGCAAATGCCCCAACGTGGGGCCAGCTAAGCTATGCAAATGCCCCACCCCGGGGCAAGTATATCTGTTTTTTTTTCCTCTGGAAATGCCCAGCCAAAGGAGTCAACATTATTTCCACATGAAAATGAAAAGTATATTTATTAGACGTGGTTGAGAAAGCAAACAGCGAACGCGCCAAATTTGTTCGCCATTTCAAAGCCACATTTCACCGCTTTTCTTTATTAAGGCAATGCACTACTCACCTTCAAACACTTCCTTGAGTGCCCCCAATCCCACACTCTCTAGCCAGTTTTCCACAAACGAAACACCTTCACCCCGAAACTGGGAATGTTTTGACATGGTCACGCCGGATAACTTTATCGCGATGAAGCAAGCACGTGTTGATCAGTGGAGCAAATAAAAAAACGGGGGAGGGGTGGAATATTTTTTTGGACAAATGCCCCACCCCAGGGACAGATAGGCTGTCAAATGCCCCATCTTGCCGAGGGGGAGGGGGGGAGATGGGCGGGCTTGGTATTGATAGAGACAATCCCACCGTCGCGTTTAAAGTTCGCAATTTAAAACGCTGCGATCTTTGTTACATACGTTTTTAAAAGGGGGATTGACTCGCGCAAAAAGTCATTTTGGGTTCCATCACATGGAGCTCGAGACGCATTGCCCAAATAAGTAAGGATTAGTTACTTTTGCCGAGGTGGCGAGTTTGATGACTGAACCTGGCATCAAAATCGCGGCTCACTCACCTCGGAACGAGTAACTAACCGGTTTAGTTCGTTATTTGGAAGGTTATCTAAACAGAATAAGGAATGAGTTCAATGACAACCATTGTTAAACGAAGCATTATGTATCATGATTCTCCTTGTAATGTGCAAAACTATAGCGCGCTGTTTGTAAGTTTGCAATGGGTTTTATCACACAGCCGCCATGTTGAGTCGCAGGAGAATAAAAACCTGCTAACCTCGTTCTGAAACTGCTTCGGTGCTACAGGGACAAAACCTATTCTTTTATCCAAGATGGCGGCCGCGTTTTAAACGCCGTAGAACAGGAAAGGAAAGTGACAGAATTCAAGAGTACAGTTCAAGTCCAGTGTAGTGCTACTAAAAATACTGTTTTATATTTATGTAGTTTGTTCTATGATATCAAGAATATACTAAGTTATACAACGTCCATGGGATGCTACATAACATCCCAGGCACGTTATCTCATTTATGGTTGAATCTCATTAAGATATGTGCTCGGTCTAAATGTGTCTTTAACGATTGTTCTCAAGTTCTATTGTTTTTCAGATTTTGTGGTATCAGATTGGCTGAGAGCGAAACAAAAGCCCTATATAAACAAAAGAGTACTGCGAATTTCAAATTCATATAAGCAATAAAACACTGACAAAAGATCGGCATGTGAGCGAATCAGAGACATGCGGCTATCTGTTTTAACTTTCCTTTCTGTATAACATAGGGCTTAATTGAACAACAGATTTCAGGAATTTAAATTTGCTTCCTTGGCATTATCAATGGTAATAGAGCACACATTTGTCAAACGTATCGAAATAAACTTCTCAACAGAGATCCGGGCCTTTAAAACGGCCATTTTCGCCATAGCATGGCAAAATAGCTGTGGAGTCCAGGTATTTTGGCTACAATATATGTTATGACGAAAATCGTTGTCAATATTAGGACAGACACATACAACACAAACTTAAATTTGTTTTTACAACAACAAAACACTTTTATGTGTACAAACGACCTTCGACTCGAAAAATACTGAACTGGAACGCTATGTAGATATCCTGAATAAGATTAAGAGATTTTAATCACGAACTAGAATACTTTTTCTTTACCATTTCTCAGACATCGGTCGAACTTAGAACAATGGAACCCCGGTATAACAAACCCCGGTATAACAAACTTCGGTATAACAAACCCCGGTATAACAAACCCCGGTATAACAAACCCGGTTATAGCGAAGTTCCCGTTATAACAAACATTACAACCCATCAAATATTTTCTCTCTCGCGTGATTGGTTGAATGCGTCACGTGACCCTATACTTTCTCTCCGCAAGCGGGAAATTAAGCTTAATTCATTCAGTTTCAGTTTAATTTATTTGCCACAAATATAAATAGTAAATTTACAAAGAATGAAATAAGTGGCAGGGTAGCCCAAGAGAAACCATAAAGGATTGTCAGGTTTTGGGCCACCTCGTTACAATTAATATTGGTTATAATTAATGAATTGCTCGAGGCGGCAAGAGCAACACGCTAACAAAATAACTAAATGCAACACATGAAGGATAATTCAAGACTGCGTTACGTAAGGAATTATAGATAAGGAAGCATTTGACTCCCATAATGACCCAACATTCAAACAACAAAGGAATTTGAAGATATTTATTTACTCAATTTGGGAAAATTTATGTATTCGTATCAAAACAATTTACTTCCTCGAGGTTTTGACAACTTATTGTTGAGGAATGATCAAATTCACAGTTACAATACCCGAAGTTCTCATTTATTTCATGTACCTTTTTGTAGAACAAATATAAGCAGGAGCCCATTACCAGGAGCGTCCATCTTCCCCACTGTGTCTGTACCCCAGCACAGAGGTAGATGAGGCTATTTTTAGCATTGCGTTTCGCGCGAAAAAGAACAAAGGTAGGCTATTCTTAGCCAATCAGATAGCTAACGTCACTTCTCATTATCATTCTTCTCACTTTCAACGCGGGAATTCGAATTGCTGGTTTTCACTCAATCCCCAGAGATTCAAATGTTGTTGCCCCAACAAAAGAAGCTAACGAGGAATCTATTGTTTAAGGGCACCAACATGGCGGCAACCTCTTTTCGCGGGATTTTCGAATCTAAAAATAGCCTCATCTACCTCTGTGCTGGGGACCCAACCCATAACAGAAGAACGCTCCTGGTAATGGGCTCCTGATATAAGACAGTTCTCGGTCAGTTTCCAAGGTCCTAAATTTTACAATATTTTGAGTTCAAAATACGTAACCAGGAGCCCATAACTAGTAGCGTCCATCCCATCTCCTTTATTGCTATCACAGCATTTTCACAAGTTAGGTTATTTTTAGAATGGATTCCCACTATTCTTGGGTTGAAATCATTCCTAAGGGAATAAAATCAAAAAAGCGTAGCAGCCATGTTGTTGGTATAACGAAAGTAGCTAATGAGGCATCTTTTGTACTGCCACTGGTACAACCCACTAATTGGCGGCACAAATGATCTAAAAATAGCCCAAAAGTGTGACAGCTATATAGGAGATATGGACGCTCCTAGTTATGGGCCCCTGGCTCAACTATGGTTTTTAATGAGACTCAACCGTTCTCGAGACTGGTTATTTGATTCGAGACTCGTTATTTTAAGCATATCGGGATTTGGTCTAAAAGGGAAAGACTTAGGAAATGACAAAAAGAGAAAAGTGGGATAAAAGGACCGGATAAAAACTCCAATACATGAAAGGAAGAAATTTATGGTTTGAAAGGAAAGGGGGATACCGTAGAATTCCGAAACTAGCGCGCCCCATAAGTAGCATAGACCCCTCTGAAAATAGCGACACATGAAACTTCCGATATTAAATAATCTTAATTCATTTTTGATAACATAATAATCGAGTCCTCTTTTCTCTCACCCTGCACTTTTCGGATTTTCTACACCTTATCCCAGATACGCAGGTCTGCTAAACCCGAAACGGCGACCTCGCGATACTTTCGGAATTATACGGTATTTCATAAGGGATCAAAAACGGGTTGCATAGAGAGATAAACATAACATGCACGGTGAGGTCGCTTACGGGAAAAAAGCAACACAGGTAGCCCAAGTGATTGCTACATGTGTAAATTATTTGCCCATTATAATTTTTAACATTACTTTTAAATTGTTATTAAATCCGTAAAATGGATAGTGTTTGTTATTGTGAAAATTTGAGAACGACATAATTCACTGTTTATAGACCCATTCGAAAAATGGTGTCACCAAGCTTTGGTTGTAATGAAATGTTGGTACCAAAATAAGCACTGTCACTTCAGAGAGCATGCAAAAATGAGTACGTTTGTAAAATTTAAGGAGCATAGCACCAAGTGTTGCGAAGTTACCGAGGTTCAAAATAAGAGAGTTTTGTATGAGATTCAGGACGTCAGGAATGACTAGCCTCGTTTTCATGTTTCTTCAGAGTTTCAAACGTGGATTGCTTTGAAAGGATATATTCTTCTGTTATCAAAGAGCTACATGTTGCTAACATGAACTCGCTCTTTCATATAGGCTAGTTAATTCTTCAGAAAATATTGAATATCAACATTATGCAAATTAGCGGCAGCCATTTTTCGAATGGGTCTATTGCCCGCGATTTCAGTGCTCATTTGAGAACAACGTAATATATAACGTGACCAATTCAGAACGACATAATTCGGAACACTGTTTCATTGCTGGTTTGCTCATTTGAGAACGGCGTAATCTGACGTGAACAGCTACAAATAAGTCAACAATATAACTTTTACACGTATTTTTCTTTGGTGTAAAAACAAGGCCAGACTTGTAACTGATAGATGTGTAAGAGTTTTATCGAATTCACTCTTTTCACCTCGGTAGGCCATCTTGGATTCAAAGCGAGGCATCCTTTTTTTGCTAGGTTAGCCTCGCACTAAAGGATATGATACTCAGAAGCATTTTATCCAACCAAAAATGAACGGATTGGGTCAGCAGGTGAAAAGAGTGAATTGACCTCGTTTTAAAAATTCACTCTACACTTGTCAGTGATTGCGACAAACATTAAAACGAGTCAATCTTCCATATTGTTTAGTTGAATGTCTGGCATTCTGGTCCTGCATTCCCTCCCTTTCAGTATAAAATAAATTCCAAATGAATTTACAGTGTTTACAATTTACAGTGTTTACAAGGCTTCTTCACCATTATACATCCGTCTGTAAATTCCGAAAACTTTGTAAGGAGAAAGATAACTAAAATTTGGCAATCTTGCTTATTTTGGTGTGCTCTTTAATTTCAAGCCATCATATTAGTTTTTGCATTTGTCGAGTTTTCAAATCCTGCAAAATTCTTATTGCTTTTAATTAGAGGTATTGTAGGAGATTCGCTCTGATAATTTCCGATAAAAGGAGCCTGATCAACTTAATAACTGTGATCAATAGAACGCCAAACATGGCGTAAGCGACACGTTGGCTCAGTAACACTTATTCTGAGCCCTCAAGTGACTTTCTTTTCCATTGAAAGGGATATCTTAACTGACGAGAGGAAAAAATGTTGGCTTTGCTTATCCAAACGAAATGCTAATGTTGGAGATCGTCTTCGTCACTGAAGCCATTTTTGCACACACTTGAAATATCCCAATGGGCTTTTTGCAGGAAACAGTCACGTGCTGATAAAATAATTCGTTAAAGAATGAATCGAGCTCGTGATCCCCATGGGAAAGGCGTTGCCATGGATGCTAGATGGCAAGCCATATTCAAAAACGCTCTTTGTGGAGGTGGAAAATAGCATACAAACAGGTTTTGCCAATAACACCACCGATCTCATACAAATGCCCAATAAATATATGAATTAAAGTACGACCATATGATTGCATTCCTGCAAAAGACCCATTTACTTTGCTTACGATCTTATTTGGCTACCTTATGACCCTAGCAAGACCTTAAGTAATGGTTCAGATTAGAACTGTAGCACTCCACGGCAAGGAATGTTAAAAGGTGTTAATTTTCTATTATTCTTTCTCGTAATTTCATTGGTTGATACTTATAAATTCAATAGAAACCCATCGAAATAATGCATTTTAATTCGATATTTTTTGTGGTTTGGATTTATTTTTAATCAAACTATGGTTTATTTTCGAAGAATATCGTGTACATGGAAAGTATGGCATATGAATCAAAAGCCGTTCTACAGCCGTACTTCACGGCTGAACAACTCTCGGATAACATTTGAATATCATTATAGTAACTTATGCATTTGGTACGCCTCATGGAAAGCATGGCGTTTGAATTGGACTCGACCGACAGCCGTAATTTTCGGCTGACCCAGGCAGGCGTGCAGAACGCCTGAGCCATTCTAAATCAAATAGGCCGTTTCCAATTCGATTCAGACGCCGTTCTTGTCATGTACCTAATTGAAACAATTAAGAACGGCTCATGGAAAGTACGGCGTTTGTACTGGGCCTCAGTTACTCTTTTCATTTACTCTACAAGATAAACTCTCCCTTGAACATTTATCGGCTATTCGACTGTTTTACTAATTTCTTATCACTAAGAAGTGATTTACACTGTTCTTTTACAAACTGAGCATAAATACAATGACTTATCGAGACAATTGTTTACTAACTGTTGGTTGAAAAAGAGAACACTAAGATACCATAACTTTAATGAAAATAAATTTCCCTGGCTAAACTCATCCTCTTAAGGCACAGTAGCGTAGGGAGGCCGGGGAGCGGCAGTTTCCCCCTGTCCGGTATCAGAAGAGAGAGAGAGAGAGATTGACAGAAGTCATCAATAAAATTGTCGCAGAATTTATTTATCATTCCCCCAATTTTCAGGACCGCCAAACCAATTTACAGAAACGTTATAGTTTATACTGATGGTGCATTCTGTTGCCTGCTTATAAGACCAATTCACTATAATAATATTTAAAAGCCAATTATAGCAACCTGAAGAAGTACGCATCACAGCGACGTTAAAGCACGAACACACACTGAATTCACTCTTTTCACCTGGTGGCCATCTTTGATTCAAATCGAGGCAATCCTTGTTTTTGCCAGGTGAGCCTCATTTTGACTATCTCTGACTACGAGGCTGACCTGGCAAAAACAAAGGATTGCTTCGCTTTGAATCCAAGATGGCCACCAGGTGAAAAGAGTGAATACTCAAGTACTATTCAGATAAATACTTCCAGTAGAAATTACCCAACGTTCTAAATTAATTTTTATAAGTAATATAACAAGCGTGGCCGGCGAAAAGGCCGCGAAAGTGAAGCGGAATGAAAATATTCTAAACATCCCCCCAAAATAAGTTATCTGTATATCTATAGGTGAGTTTGTTTTAAAGAAAACACAGATAGGTGCATGATGGCGGCATGGAGCGTGAAATTCCGAAAAAAAGAACGGCTCGGCGACTATTTGGAGTTTTTGACGGTTGTCGCATACGCTGATCCATGTCGACATGTATTTCCTTTATATTACGAGTCCTGAGATCAGCTCACAAACGATAACAGCCTTCATTCATTTTTAGAAGTTGGCTGAAGGAAGTATTAAGTAAGGAATTTGGCGAATTTTACCTATGTCCTCTTTAGTTACCCATGAATTTTACATATGTCCTCGCAGCCCTGGAACAATATTGCTTAGACTTTCTCAAAGTCCTTCTTAGCCCCCCGCTGTTACGATCCCGCAGTGCCCTCCAGTATGCTTGTGCAATATATTTATTTTATGTTTAGATGCTTTAGTTCATAACCATTGTTCAATTAGTCTTACCGTAGGGAATTTGCAAGATTTAACAACAAGTTACGTAAAACCATTCCAGCATTATGTTATATATATGTACCGTAGGTCAAATTTTGCGAGCACGTATAGTCTCCAAACAATGATTACATAACTGTTTTGCTTTACTGACAATAGTCTTTTTAGTAATCTTGATAAAGGTATGTTTAGAACCATATAGTCGATGCCAAAAAGGTTGTCCTAGACAAACATATTAATATACTAGAATATCCGTCACGTGACTAATTTCATATTCAAAATTCGCGCGAGAGAGTTTATTCAGATGTGGCGGTAATCGCGAACACTGATCAATCGATAGGTGATTCTAACAAAAATGCCGCGGTCTTATTCTGGGGATTTGAGATGGAGAATGGTATATCAGCACTTATTTTACGACAAAAGCTTCGAGGAAATTGCTGGTATTTTGTTTATTTGCCCGAAAACTGTCCAACGTACATGCAATGCGTTCTACAGGACTGGCGATGTGAGTCACTGTCGTCTTGGCCGGCCGACTCAGAGCGTAACATTGTATCCTCATGAGGAATTTATAATCATGGATTCTCTTTTAGAAAATCCAAAAATACAGTTAAAGGAAATAGCGACAAGAATTCTGAACACAACAGGCTCTGAGTTTAGTGCAGAAACGTTGTGCAGGACGGTCCGCCGGCTCGGATTTACACGAAAGAAGGTAATTAAACATACGTGTGTTTGTTGAGCGACTGTAGTGCAGTTTTCTTCTCTGTATTGCCGTTGCATGCTGCTGTTAGTTTTCGAGTTTTATATAGTTTTTGCAGCATAATTTGCATCCTGCCAGTAAATATTAATACATGCGAATTAAAAGAGCTCACGCTTATATGTTGATGTTTTAACTACAATAATTTCCAATATTATTCATCATTGTTTTAGTTACAGAAGATTGCTTATACAAAAGAAATGAAGACTGGAGAGTTCAGTTCAGAGCTGAGATAGTGGTATTTGAACCCAATCAACTTGTCTTCCTAGATGAAACTGGAATTGTAAGTATAAAGGTTTTGAGGTTTGACACAAAGCGGCTTTGTTCGCAACTTTAATTATGTTATTCAATTCTTAAAACAGGACAAGCGAATCTCTCGTCAATTTGGATACAGTGCACGTGGAACACCAGCTTCCGTACGATGTAGGAGTTATTCCACATGGGGACAGCATTATAATGCAATATCTGCAATTTCATACGAGGGCCTAGTTGCTTTGGAATTGTTAGACGCTCAACAGAGGTTTTGTACCGAAACCTTTGTCAGGTTTCTTGCCCACATTCTTCTCCCAGTTATGAATCCATTCAATGGTCGAAACCCACGCTCTGTTATTATCATGGGTAAGTATGTTAAACACTCTACCACCGATACTAGCCTACGAAATTTAGATATTATAATTAAACTGGATACGTCTTGATAATTTACGTCAGTTTTCGCTGCACATGATTATGACCGTCTATATAATATTAATTTAGATCCCGTTATTTTAACATTACGCGTTTGATACTGAGGACTATCAGTATTGGAACTATACTGTTATAATTAGTATGAGTAAGGAAATGATAACGAATTTATACTTTCTTATGTTTTGAAACAGATAATCACCCAGTACATCACGTCAGAGAGGTTATTGAGCTCATCTATAATGCAAGAGTTATCATCCGGTTTTTACCCCCCTACAGTCCTGACTTGAATCCAATCGAAGAGTCTTTTTCCCAAGTCAAGCATTACCTTAAACAAAACGACTTGGTATTCCACAGTCTGACAGATCCCATTCCACTTATTTGGGATGCATTTGGACAGTTAACAGAAGCTAACTGTCAAGGATACATGCGCCATGCCGGTTATATGTAGTTTGAGTACTTTGAAACTTTGTGGAGTATGACGGACTTGACGCAATGAGCTGATGTACAAATCGGGGTAATCGCTTTTCTCTTGAAATCGTCCTCGTAAGCTTGGTTTAGCATATCATTTGTTTGAAACATACCTGTACCAAAAGAAATCTCTAAGCACTTGAAATATACAAAATACGGTTTAAAATTACCCTAATTTGCATGTACCGCGTCACAGTTTAAGACCGTTATAGAGAGTACTTCCATATTTGGCTTTTTGCACTCAAGTTCACCTATCGTTTAGCTTATGACGGGTACTTTTAAATGAGACAAAATCAAGTAAGAAAGAAGTTATTGGAAGAAATTTAGATCACTTATACACAGCATAAAAACGACACGAAATGGACATGTTCTGGTTGTCCCTGACATATGATAGTCGAGCCGTGAACTTACTTGCTTGATAGTCAGTTCCTAAGATCTACGGCAGTAACACAAAAATATTATATTCCAATATTTTTGTACCCATTCATGGTTTAATGCACTTATCACTTTAAATTCCCCCGGATTAGGTGGGGATTGGATTTGAAAAAGTCCCCAGTGTAAGACTCCCACCCCCTTGGGCACTTTATGCAGTCAAATGGAACCAAATCCTCTAGAACAATTTACTTTCTTACCTTATGTATTTTCATAGCAATGAAACTAAAGTGATTATGCTATCTGAGGTTTGATTGTTGAAAATTCTTATGAGTTTAATTAAACACAACAAAAGACAAAATACTGGTGTGGATGACCATTTGAAAGCCTGTTTATAATTAACTCAGTAGTTTTCTTGCAGGTGGGACAGAACCACTTCCCCTCAGGCTGCTCTCCCTCCTGTTGTCCAACACCCTGAAAGTGACCGGAATCACTCTATTTTGCATCCTAGATTGTACTTCATCTGGTTTCTGGCACATTCAACAGTTGGATTTCTTAGCGAGCAACGCTGGAACTTTGATGGTCCAATTGCTGAATAAAAACTACAGCATTCCCAATGGTATATGATTCAGTTTTTGTATAGAACAAAAACACAACGGCTTAAATCTCAAATCTTATACTTCGGTACGTCGCGTCCACATGGAATGAAGAAGAGTCAAATCCGCACCCCCTCCCACGAATTTTCAAAGAATTTTGTACGTGAAGCAAATTGAGTACCATTCCCGACTGCTTGGGGCCACAAAAACTGGTCAATTACCATCAAATGTCCCACATATCCCCACCTAGTCGGGGAGGGGGGGGGGGGGGGGGGGGGGGGAAGAGAGGAAGAGAGGAAGAGTCTGGATTCAGTAAATCGGGCTGATATTGCCCGAGATATGAAGTGCGACTGAAACCTTGATTTGTCGACAATCTAAAAAACGCATGCACAATTTTAAATGTCGTTCTTAACATTTTTATTTGATAACTTTCAATGTTCACACACGATTGACAAAATAAGGATTGTAAATTGGTTCCTTATTTGATGTCATCCATGACTATTTTTTTTTTCTCATCATACTCCTGCTCGGAAATTGCCCCCATCTCCTTCAGCTGAAACAGGTCTCTCAGCTGTTGGATCACCGCTGATCGCGTCTCCTAAAGTAAAAAGTGACGATTAATTAAAAGAAATGTCTATATGCATAATGCGTCTGGAAAGAGGAAATGTTTTTTAAATGCTCCTATAGTTTCTGAAAAGTCGAAAATTATCGAAAGTATCAACCCGAGTGACACAAAAACCGTGTGCTAATGTCTGCATGTATTATACTTATATGCGTCTCGCATGTTTCACTGCGCATCCTGCTATAATGATGATGATGATAATGAAGTTGATTATGGACGTGTAAAATAAGCTTCTCAACGTATAAACACGGCAACAGAAACATAATTCATCGTATATAGTTTCAGATGTACTGAGTCACGCTTCAATGAAGCACTAATCTTATATATGATCTTCCTTCTTTCTAAAACTATGGAAACCTCGTAACGATGAATGCATGTGATCAAATAATAAAGACTTAGCGATGGTTTAGCTGTGGGTGGTGTTAAGGTGCCAGAGCCTGTCAACGCGTCCATTATGGCACATCCCACTTGCATAAGTGTTTCAGCCAATGTTTTTTTGCCTTGGTCATTTAGTGGCGCAAACATTGGAACCGATGGTGGGGAATCTGCTTTTGCAGTTCCAACATGCTGATGAATTGAAATGAAAATAAAATGCGTGCATTAACAGTCGACAACAAATATATTGTACATATGGAGTGAGTAAGAAATGCATGACTATATGTTGCCTACAGAAATAGTGCATGCCAACTATACAGTACTTTATGCCGTTAAATCTCGCATATTATTTTCGGTTAAACAGAATTTCAGTTGTAATATGTATTCAATCACGTATTTCAGTCAAAAGAAAATTAGTTATTTTTCCTAAAATATAACGTTTGAGCACACCACTGTAATTTAGAGATTCTGTCGTCGTAGCTGTCTTAAAATGTCGAATCACATGTACCTGACAAATTTTCAGATTATTTTTGTTGTTGCCGACATCGCACATTCGAAAAAAAGTAAAATATAAGATCAGCGGAAACGCGGGAAATAAATCATCTGTTTGCTTTTAACTAAACAAAAGTGAGAAAGATGTATTTCAACATTATCATATTGAGCTCATTTGGTAGCACCATTGTCTCCGTAGTCCGCTGGAATTCAACCTGCATGCAGCCGTTTGTGAATGCGTTTAACAGTAAAAGACACTAAAAAGTCTGAATGTTTGGTAAACATTAACAGATTTCAAGATATTCAGAAGCAGCAAAGTTATCCCAATATCAATGACGATTTTATCTGTTAATGACGCCTTTAAAACATACAACAACGAAGAATGCAAAACAAACTAAATTCTGATCAGATCTGTTGCTGAATGGCCTTTTGATGAATTATAGCGCTGTACACAGTAAAATGCTTCAATGTCAAGGTTTAAATATACAGGAAAATAACACGCGGAATGATGGTAGAAATGGCAGAAAACTGTCTTTTCTGTGCGTATGAACGGATTGAGTGTCAGTGGTTTCAGGGACTTCAATAAGAGCCATCTACTCTGGTTATTTGCGCTGCCTAATTTACCCAGACAAAGTAATAATCTGTCATCAAAACTTGAGTATGCAAAAGGTTTTAAAGTGTTTTTCTCTGGCTACTTCACGTAATGTGCCAGATAGTATGCGAAAACTTATTGAACTCCCTGACTTTACACATTATTTTAGACACACGCATATTAAATAGGTCAGGTGGCGTCTTACACAACACATATTTCGTTCGTATATGGGTCATATTGTGAGTCATTCCAAAATAAAAGGAACACACCAAAAAAACAACCAAAGAAGTTTACAACTGACGCAATAAAAGTAAATAAAAGATATATATCGTTTTTTTGGCATTGCGTTTTGTAAGTGTCAAGACTGTCAAATATTCCAAAACCACCAGTACTACCAGCCAAACATATAGTATAAATGCAAACTGGTGCCCTTACGATCATTTCAGCCCACAGTCGATACTTGTAGGGCGGGTAGTGGTCCCCGTGTCGCTCGCGGAGGTCGGCCATTACCTCAGGCACGTCCTGTTCTTCATTACCGGCTTTGTCAGTCCCACGTGTATCTAGTACAACAAAGTACACTCTTGGTCACTGGACTACAATAGTTCCCATTCAATTATATAGCATACGACAGAGGAGACTTGTGAACAAATTACTTCCCGCATTGTTATTGTAGATTGTGATGCACGTGTGTATTAGCTCACTTACCAAAACAGCCAAGGTTGTTCCTTTTCTTCGCCGACTTCTTCGCAGCACTCACGGTTTTTATCTTCGGTTCCACCCACAACTGATATCCCGCAGTTGCATAGTTTAGAGCTGTTTCAAGTTCTTTGTCGGTGTTAATGCCGTATTTCTGGTTTCGCTCGAGAACATAACCGAGCTCTGCCTCCGCAAGATTGGTCTCACCTAAGTCTGGAAGAGCGTTTATTAATTGCTCACGAAAAGCTTCCAGTGTCTCAACGAGTGGGAAATTCGGTATCTGTCTTACGCGAAAGCTTGCCTTGTTCTCTTTGTCAATAACTCTAATCTTTAATCGGTCGATAATCTGGCGCTTCTCTTCTTCCATTCTGGCTATACTTGAGAGCAGGCAGTACACGCAAACCGCGCGCGAATTTTGAAAATGAAATTAGTCACGTGACGGATATTCTAGTATATTAATATGTTTGTCTAGGACAACCTTTTTGGCATCGACTGTATATATACGCCCTTAGAATAGAAGCGTGGCGTCAGTCAAAGTTTGTGTGAAGGTTTGGGAGAGCGAAGAAGCAAAAGGAGAAGACGGATAAGTAACGGAGCACGTTCACAGCTGAAAGACGTCAGTTGGGGCTCAGAGAAAAGTCCAGGCAAAACCCGCTTGCTAAACTGAGGAGTCTAGTACAACACAAGAGTGGAAACACAAGAATACGTGAAAGTTTCGGGGAACGAAGGAAAGTTGTGGAGTTGTAAGGTAAAAGTTTTGGTGTTGGAATTGTTTGGGACGCATGAGAAACGGACAAGAAAAGAAACGAACACAAATAAGTATGTAAGGACAAAGAAAATAAAGGAGAAAAGAAAATCATTTACTGTACACAAAACAAAAACTTTGGCACATCCCACACACTGGTTAGAAATATTTTCTGTAGATTTACGTAAAATTTAATTTTAAAATTCATTTCGTATTAATTATTAGATATCACGTCACTTATATTTATCCTAGCTATTAGTTAATGTTATATATTTGAGCCTAGCAGTAAGCTAATTGTAGTGTTAAGTTATATTAAACATTTGTTTTACTAAATTATGTGTGGTTCACTGGAAGGGGTACACGGAGGGAGGTTTGTTTTCGGTGGACACAGGGAGCCCAAAAACGTGGCGCGGAACGTCACACCCGCACGAAGGACTTTTCCCACTTGCAGCGCGCCAAATTTACCTGTTGATTTTTCAACCGGAGGCGTGGCTTATGACGTACTAAGCTTTACCCAATCACAAAGCGTTAATTCTTCAGGCATTGTATGTTGACGTGTCAAGTCAGTCGACCGTGGATATGGTATTTACAATTTGATTGTACTCGGAAAGAGTTTGTCAAAGGCGCGAAATGTAAGCTCCGCCCCTGAAACGTGTTTTCGCGCCAAAACATAATCTCCCGATTCAATTTCGAACAAGTGAAACAAGTCAAACTCGCCTCTCTTCGATTCTCGCGCTCGATTTTTGACCCAGTAATCGCTTACCCAGTGACTCGGCGAGTTCGACTTGGAGCAAGTCTAAATCTTGCTACCTATTGTTCGTCAGGCGGGCAATTTAAAATACTTTAAAACGAATATTCGTAATATCGCACTTTAGCCTGTTTCCTGACATTTAGCCGGGACTATTTTACCGAAGTATCTTTTACCTATATTATGTATTTTAAGAGTACTTATATAAGCTAGTATATTGTACTTACACGTATGCAATTACGTTTTATTGCTCATTTATATTAGATACCAGCTAACATAATTAATTAATTACAACATACTACCTTATTGTATAATATTACCTTACTGTAAATTTCTAAATCTCTAGATTTCTGAAAATATAATTATAGGCCTATATATTGTATTACTTAAATGTAGGATATTTATAAATATTAGTTTAGAATGCACGTTCGTATTTTGAACGAGTTGAATAGCTCTTGGACGATAACGTGGTCAAATAAACTATTGATTGAATTCGGATTGTGATTGCTAAGATTCGCTCGCGTAATACATTCACTGTAAGTTCTACGGAATGCACCTATATTTCAATTAATGTTGTCTGGGCGATAGGGAATAGGACGATAGGGAATAAGGCGATAGGCCGGGATGTTGGGAGAACATCAGAAAACTGCTAGGGAATGGGGCATTAGGGAATAAGGTATTTTTTAAATGTCGGACGGCTGTACACATGCTGAAAGTGGATAAATAAATGTTAACTAAGCCGACAAAGCCGTCCAGGTCGTTTATCTGGTAACCATAATTTATTTCGGTCTTGGAATATCTTAATGCCATATTCCCGAACTACCTATTCCCTAATGTCCTATTTGATATCTCCCAGACAACATGAATTGAAATAGGTGTAGATTCGATACTTACCTAGTACTCCGTCGGGTTGATTATCGTTTACAAATCTGCATATTAGTCATCTTAATATAGGCCAAAAATATAACATAAAACTGCTAACTCCTTGGGGCTAACGGTATGGGTGTGACTGCGTGGCAGAGGCCAAATGAATGCTGAAAACTGCTATCACTTCTTTGGACTGCTGAAGCTGATGTTTATTGATGTTACTTTAATTACACAAATCGACATGATTGCCTGAGAAAACTGTCGCCTCTTTTCGCTAGTTCACTTCTACCATCAGTCGTAAACTCATATACCTGTATATGATGAAGACACCCGATTCAGTGTTTTTTTACAAGGGCCCTTCTGTATGGCCCATGTCTCCTATAGATATATCGATGCACGTAACAATTATGTTTCATCAGAGACACTAAAGTTTGGTGGGAAGCTTGATTTTATTTCTCGTTTGTTCTTGCGATGACTGCAGGACTGAAAACGATAAAAACTTCGATCTCACTCGCGGCTATAAGAAAGATTTTGGCAGGGCAAGAATGTATGTCAAATAACTATATATAGCGAACGAAACTTCGAGAAAATTACGACCACGTTTTGTAAACAATAGATGTAAAGTAAGTGAAATGATGTATTGGTGTCGTCCAGTCCGTTGTCGTAGACGCTGTACGGTGTTGCTATAGCTATAATGCCTAATAACGTTTTTTTGTTTTTCAGTGTAACAGAGGAAGGCGAGCATCGCGATTCTTGGGTATTTGGTATCATCACGACAGCCTTCAGCCCTGCAAGAGGTTTCTATCAAGTTGTGAAGAAGAGGGACAGGGCAACGCTCCTCCCTAATATTATTAAAAATTGTCTTCTGCCTGGAAGTGAACTTCACACGGATGACTGGGGTGCCTATCATGGAATAAAACGTCATATTCCAAATGTGGTTCAAACACGTAGGGTCGTCGTCCATGCCCCGGGGGGGGGGGGGGGACTCCCATATAAAAGGGGTAGGGATGCTCGTCGGACATTTTCGATTTGACCCCTAAGAGGCACTAAAAATGGGCGTGGCTCAAGCTTATTTTGACCCCTAAAAGATAATAAAAAATGTAAATTGAGAACAGCTTTTTTGTTCAATTGACACCCGACCCCTAAAAGGTATCGCTTTACATAGAAATGTCTGTGTTTGATGGTGGATACCCTAAGTGGTACCAAACTCCTGATTTTGACCCCTAAAAGGTACGAGCATCCATGTACCCCTCATATAAGGGAGTCCCCCCCCCCCCCCCCCCGGGGTCCATGCAGACCACTTCGAGTTCGGTTTCCGCTAGCCAATCACTAACTTCTGTATAATTTTAATTCAAATGATTAAATATATTGCAGCCATGTTGGTTGACCAAACAAGAGATGCTAACGATGCATATTGTGCTGACAACAAGCCGCGATGAAAGCGAACAATCAGAAATGAAACCTAAAAATAGCCCGGTCTGGGAAATAAAACGATGCGTCTGTGTTCATTGCGTTCAGCGGTAATTTTCGAATACGGAACTAGACTATATTGGACTCTTGATTTGCGGGATATGATAAAAAAAATTTTTTTTTACTTTATTGATAATTTGATAATTTGCTGTTTATCATTTCGAACTAATCTGTTGAAAATAACGAGGCAATATAATGAAATTGTTTTCCCTCCAAAATTATCAATTATTTTTTAAATTATAAATTGTATTATTAATAGTTTATATTTTAAATATCATAACAATTATTTAAATACAATGATTTAGTTATATTTTCATTAATTATTTTATTAAATTTGTTTAAAAAATATACATTTTTTATTTTAATTATTATTTTCGTTTTTATAAAAGTTGAGCCTCGTTTTAGTTGAGCCTCGTTTGAAGAAAAGTTGAGCCTCGTTGTTTACAAAAGTTGAGCCTCGTTGTTTACAAAAGTTGAGCCTCGTTATTTACAAAAGTGGAGTCTCGTTCTCATGAAACGAGTCGTAATTACCGGATAGCGTGAGTGATCCCTAATTGTTATCTAATTTTCGGGCGTGAAACTCAAACTTGTTTCGAAGAGTATATGTAGCACATCAAACGAAAAATCATCAAGGCGGACAGAGGGGGAGCTCGGTGAGTCACACATTATGGCCTCAAAGTGGTTCTGCAAAATAGTAATAGAATAATAGCTAAAATATTAAAAGGTCACGAAAACTACGATTACATATATACATAGGGATATTACTAATTAAAATACGAGCTAATAAGAAAATAAGCTAATTTAAAGCTAATAAAATGGAAACAATTACAAACTTCTAACATGGATAAAGAGGCTCGACTTAAAATTCACACTAAATGGTGTTGCTGTGCCTAATGCCACCACGGGCATCAGTAGCCGCCAAAGAGTGTAGAAGACGGTCGAGAATATCTTGGCGGATTTATTCTGTAGTATTTGCAAGCTCTGCATTAGGGTAGAGTTATCTTTGTCTCCCCACACTACGTCGCCATAGTCGAAGAAAAGTAGGACTAGACTGTTAAAATATAATAGTCTATCAAACCGGGGTAGGAGATGCTTTATTCTCTTTAAAAGACATTAGAAGCGTTTGTTGATTTTGGCCGAGAGCTGTACAATGTGGTCCGACCAGGTCCTAGGATGCTGCTTGTGGGACGCCTAGGTTACAGACAAGGGGATCTGACAGTTCAGGAACACAGGATGCACGCAGATACCGGAAGGACAAGTATGATTTGAACCATGCAAGATCGTCATTGCAAACCCCAATAGCAGACAGCTTATAGAGCAGAATCACGTGATTGACGGTATCGAACGCCTTCGATAGGTCCAAAAACAAAGCCCCGAAAAGTTTTCGCTTCTCCATATTACATAGAATCTCATCGGCGATGCTTGACAATGCAGATACTGTAGAACGCTGTGGACGAAAGCCAAATTGCTTATTAGTAAGCAGGTTGTTCATATTCAGATATTCATAAAATTGGAGGTGGGTGGCCTTTTCCAGTTTGTGCGATACCCTTCGTTAAAATTCCCTAGCAAGTCACTTGAAACCAACCGGCGCGCCCGACAGCGTCACTAATCACGTGATTTAGCAAACGTTTGAAATAGAGGGAACATGAAAACATCAAACATTTGATGGGGCGCCAAGTGTAAACTGTTTAACTGTTTTTGAACTGTTTTTTGTGTGCAATTTATATACCACAGATAGTGAGCTATGTCATTTATAAATAATAAGGGAAGTAACAAGGTATTGCGAAAGAAAGAAGGCAGTTTTGATGCATATTTTGGGCGTAAAGTCAATTTATTTTTCACGCCCGAAATTTTACGTTTATTAGTATTAATACGCCCATTTTCCATTTAATAGTACTAGTAAAGTTTTTCACAAAGTTCGCGTATATGTGAATTCCCCCACGGGCTTCCATGCATCATCGCGCGCGATCAAATCCATTCAGAACTAGTTTTAAATCGGTTCATAAACACTGCAGTGTATTACATAAAATACTGAAATATGTTACAAGAAGGATGTTGCAGTAAAGAGGGCAATAGGGACTTTAAGAAAACAGGACGGCGACGGCACTGACGACGGGACACCGAAAAGTGTTTTCTCTCGAAATTTGTTTTTTCTGTTTTCCTTTATTCGCCTTTAATTATTTTTCACATCCAAATTTTCTAAAAATATGATAAGCATAAAGTTCCCTTCACGACGAACGAAGGATGGAGTGATTTACTTTCTGACGTTCGCGTTCTCTATGGAACGCAAAACGTATGGTTTTCACGTTGTGTTTTTGCAGACAACGGTTGAAATGTAGGCGACTGCGTGTATTTTCACGTGCAGTTATTGTATTTTGTAATGAAGGCTATTGTTTCATGCCGTCGTCTTGACGTTGCCGTCGTGGTTTCTTAAACTCCCTAACAACCCAGAGTACCGGTACACAGCAACATTTTATTTCACCTTTATTTCACAACATTTATTTCACCTAAATTAATATTGACTCTGATTACAACTTTGTGAACAAATGACAAAACTGAAATGACTACGTTCGAAATATTATTCGCCCCATAGCTTTTCTGAATAAAGACAAACTTTAAGTGATCTTAATTCTTCCTTTGCTATGCTCCATAATAATATCAGGAGTCTCAAGAAAAACTTTGAGGACCTCCAAAATCAGGTTTTAAATGAACTTGGCATTTCTTTTAGCGTGATTGGCATTACGCTCGTAAATCGGATTTGTAAATCAGATTCTTTTGAATGCCTTCCACAGTTGCCAGGCTAATGTTTTGAATTTGTACCAACACCTCTCTCTGCTGGTGGAGTTGGGCTTTATACTAACGAACAGCTGAAGTATACAGTTATCGAGCGTCAGGCTATTGTTTTGAATTTGTACCAACCCCTCTCTCTGCTGGTGGAGTTGGCCGGCTTTAATAAACGAACAGCTGAAGTATACAGTTATCGAGCGTCTTTTTAGCTCTATACTGTGTTGCTATGGTAACACCGATGTCAAACATTTTTACCTCTCTCTGCTGGTGGAGTTGGCCGGCTTTATATAAAAAGACTAATAATTTAATAAATAAACATGCTCCAATGAAAAAAACTATCCAAACGCAAATATAAAATATTATGTAAACCCTGGATTACTCTTGGATTAAAAACCTCTATAAGAATCTCTTTCTCAAAGGTGACTGGGGAAAATATAGGTGATATAGAAACAGGCTTACTACACTCACACGTTTAAGCAAAAATAACTATTATTATTAATATTATTATTTTGAATCGAACTTAAATGATATAAAACAAACATGGAATGGCATTAATACACTAATCTCTGGGTATAAATATAAGAACAAACATAAGCACATAAACTGAAACTGTCTTACCAGCAGACATGAAGAAACAACTATAGTAACCCAAATATAATGAGTAATTAAATGAATAAACACTTTGCATCAATTGGCCAAAAATTAGCCTCTCGTATTCCTCCAACGGAGGGTATCTTATGTGATTATCTTGATCCGCCTTTAATTTACCTAACGCTTTCTTTTTTGAGCCTATTATTCCCAATGACATCGAAATTGAAATAATAATTTCCCTGGTAACAAACCCTACAGGCTCTACTCTTGCCTTGTCAAACTACTAAAGCTTGCAAAGTCCATCTTGAGTGTACCATTAGCTAATATATTTAACCAATCTGTATTAACAGGAGTATATCCACGGTGGGCACAAACTACCATAAAACGGCATGAGTTCAATATCTTAAAACGTTTTCAACGCAGATGATTGAATTTTGGTAGGTGGGTATAGAATCGTAAAAGGAATATAACCTGATAATTTAAGCTATGTTAATGCCGTTATGACGTCACAATGACGTCATTTACCCATTTGTAATACGTTTCTTATAACTGGTCATTATCTCTAAAAAGGGAATGTCGTATATTGCTAAAATCTCCTCGTGATGAGAAAATTTGGCGGGAAATAAACAACACAAAAGCATTTATGAAAATATCGCTTCATTCATCTTTTAGTGTTTTAAATACTGTTGCATGACATTTTGTCCAGTCATAAAATACGTTGGTGGCTAAAATCGTATGTTTTTTGATTTTTGATTTTTTGTCCATAACCGGCTTAAAATTTAAGTCATATTTTCAGCAACTTCATTATGACGTCATATTTTTTAATACATGCCCTTAGAAAAAAAGCCTATAAGTGATTTTCGGGTTTTATTGATGAAATGCATTAGTCTGGCACTCAAAAGTCACATTCTTTTCTTTTCTTGATTTTTTAACAATAGGCAGCCTTATTTAGGTACGACTCCTGACGTCACTAAATATGACGTCATAGCAACAGTAATTCCTCTATAACTTTGGCTGTTATCGTCGGAGAATGTTCAAATTTTCACCAAATGAATGTGAGTCATGAAGGCCCTTTGATGGCGTAGTCTGTTTGTAACATCTATTAAAGGGGGTATTTCACCAAAAAAGGAGGTATCGCTTATGACGTCACAACAACGTCATCATACTAACATAAAACACCTAAAATATGTAGTTTCATTTTGTTACCAACTCACCAACATTTCTTCAAATTCAGACTATAAGTCAAGAAATGGTGTAAATTTCAATTATGCCGTTTTGACGTTCTTTATGCCCGCCGTGATCCAAATAAACTAAAATTTGCAAAAATAAACCCAATTTTTAAAGCTAATGATGAAACTGACCCTGAAAATTATTGTCCAATCTCCCTATTATCTGTATATAACAAATTATTCGAGCAATTAATGTACTCAAGGTTAATAAAAATTGTTAGTAAATTTAATATACTCTTTGACTCACAGTATGGTTTCCGTAGCAGACATAACACTCAACAAGCTGTTCTTGACATCATAAATAATATACATAAGTTTATTGATCAAGGTAAATACACTTGTAGAATTTTTATAGACCTTAAAAAAGCCGCATTAGATACGGTGAATCACGAAATACTTTTAGGGAAACTTTATAACTACGGTATTAGAGGTGCTATTTACGACTGGTTTAAATCTTATTTAACAGATCGCAAACAAACAACTATAGTAAATGACTTTATATCATATCAGGAACCAACCACTTGTGGTGTACCACACGGTCAGTCCTTGGACCCTTACTATTCCTGATCTATGTAAATGACATTCATAAATCCACAAATGATTTTACCTTTTACCTTTTTGCAGATGATATCAGCATAATATATGCGAAAAAAGATTTAAAAAAGCTAGAATGTGAAGTAAACACGGAATTTTCCAAAACCTGTGATTAACCCCAATAAATTAACGCTTAATATATAAAGAAATCAAAATATTAATATAAAGAAATCAAATTTTATTATATTTCGGCCACGACAGAAAACCCTATTTTTAACCCTCAAATTAAAGTATTTGATTACCTAACCAACACCTAGTATAAACCCCTGGAGACGAAAGATCATATTAAATATCTAGGAGTCTTTATAGGCTCTGACCTTTCCAGAAACAACATCTAGATTATGTATGCCAGAAAATTAGTAAATCAGTCGGAATCATTGCAAAATTAAGACACTTCATCCCTCGTCAACCCGTTACTTAGTATTTTTCGATCTCTAATAACCCCATATTTCAATTATGGCATTTGTTCCTGGGGCCAATGTGCCAAAACATATCGTAATAAGTTGTTAACTCTACAGAAAAGAGCACTTCGGTTGATTTTTTTGCCAAAGCAAGAGATCATGCAATTCCTTACTTTATACAAACAAAATCCCTCCCACTATCATCCTTATACTTTGAACGTCTTAGTATGTTAATGTATGACGTCCATCATCGAGTAGCCTCAGTGAATATACTAAATATATTTTAAAAAACTTGTGAAATTCATAGTTATAGGACTCGATCTTCCACATATGATTGCTTTTATATTAATTATTCAAGAACTGAAAAAAATGAGATCTTCCTTCTCAAGAATTGGAGCTTTGGAATCGTATCCCGCAATCAATCAAATCACTTAGTAAACCTCCTGCCTACATTAGCCTTAATTATTTTGATAAACTTATAATTTTTCACTTCTACGTTACAGAAAAGCTTCTGTACTGTATTGTATCAATTAATTGTTCGTGTAACCAAATTTATTTTGTCCCCGCCTAGAATAGCTCTTAGTTCGCTAATTTCGGGTGTCAATAATACTTGTAAATTGATTGTTTATTATTTAAAAGTTTGTTGTTTCGACACGGAAACGCAATAGATAGTGTGTTCACATTAGGATGTTTCGGAGTCACTCATACATAACAGACGATTGGTTGCGGCACCATAGAGGGATAGTTCGGAGGTGTTTAGCTGCGATTTCCAAGTCAACTATTTTGAGGGTTAGAAACAGCAATGTAAATATTCTGGCCAATAATAGCCAATGAGCGCTCAAATGTATTTTAATCCCGGAAACTCATTTGACATGTGTACCTAAATTGGAAACGTAATTCTTCGTACTCTCCCTTCCCGTACCTATTATCTTTTTCGCATTTTCGCTTTAATATAGCTTTCGATGGATTCAAACTGGGACATGAACGTCCAACCTAATCAACAGAATTGGTACAGCCTTCCTCAATCTCGTATCGTTTCGTCCGAGTTCTGGACCGACAGTTCCACAAATAAAGTCTGCTTCCACATCGAGTCGTCAAAACGGTTGTTTAACAGTTGGTTAAACCAGAACTGTGGCCTTGGTAGAACCCAAGCTTGTCGACCAGTGGGCTGATTCAGTTGAATTCGCTGATTAATCCAGTGCCGTTGTAACAGGAGATTTGGTCCGGCCAGGTGATTCGGTCCGGGCGGACCGATTTTCCTAGGAATTTTGGTCCGGCCTAGGATTTTTGGTCCGGGTGCGTTGAATTCCAGGATTTTCGGTCCTACCCCATAAATGTGAAGATTTTCGGTCCGCCCGGACCGAAAATACTAGGAATTTTGGTCCGACCAAGAAACAAATTTTGATGGCTCAAGAATAGGAGTTCATGTATCTACCTAAAACCAATAAACAATATCCTTGGGGCAACAAACATGAACAGTCAATCAAAATATGTGATGTCATAAATCACGTGACCTGGAAAAAAAACGTGAATATCTCCATGGCATTTGGCCCTGTAATCATCAAATTTGCAAACAATAACAACTGAGGTGCAACAAACATGACCCGTCAATCAAAATACGTGACGTCATAAATCACGTGACCTGATAGAAAAAACGTGAATATCTCCAAGGAATTTTGACCTTTGGTCACCAAACTTGCAAACAATAACACTTCAGGTGCAACAAACATGACTATGTGACGTCATAGATCACGTGACCTATGTGACGTCATAGATCACGTGACCTATAAGACAAACACAAATATCTCAAAGACATTTGGCCCTTCCCGTAGCAAACGGAAATGGTAATTTTATTAGCATCGATAAAATATTGCAATTAATATTGAGGAAATATACAAAAAAAGGCTTTCGTAAGTCTAGAAATTCAATAGCAAAGCAACAAATACAATAGTACAATTGAATTTAAAAGTTCATATTCATAATATTTCCAAATGCCTAGAAACCGGTAGCTGTGAACGAACCTAACTCTCCTAGTACTGCTACATACAGTTAAATATGTGAAAATACTATTTTATCCTTAATGGTCCATTGCAGGGACCATTCATGTTTGCCATTTACTACTTTCTAAAGAAATAGGTGTGGCCATCTGTTTTGAAGATTTCCATCATGGCTTCCGTATAAGATATGTTCCTCTTTATCATAACGAGGAGGGTCATAAGCTCTGGCAGTAGGATGGAGCATATCATCTCCGTTGTTGATTTGACACCCGGCATAACTGGAAAACTATATAATCTCTGTGTAGGGCCCCATAACGTTTCCTCTGTGAGAGTGAAGTTTTTCAGCAGCTCTTTTTGTACTTGAAGTACTCTTTCAGCGCCGAAATAGCTACTCATAGCTCAAAATTCCTCCGCCATGAGATACAGTACTTGGGAACGGGGTAATAACGGCACCCTACGTAGCCTCTCCCCCTCCATCCTATCAGGATTTGCTGATATCGACGGTATAGCCTTTAGATGGTCGATCAGCAATTTGACCACGTCACAAGTGTGTTCATCTAGTTGGCCTTCTTCTGTTTTGCGATAAGGAGGAATACAATAATTAACGCATTATATTTGTTAAAATACACTCGCAATCAGCAACATAATCAGTACTATTTCTAGTCTCGTCAATTTTTTCGTAAAAGAAAAGCGAAAAATCGATAAGCCCTGCGAACCTGGTTATGAATAAAATAAGCTTCGCTAAACGAGGTATTGTATCACAGTGTGAGTTTGGTGGCCAAAGGCCCAAATGCCTTGGAGATATTCGCGTTTTTCTACCGGGTCACGTGATGTATGACGTCACGTATTTTGATTGACGTGTCATGTTTGTTGCCCCTCAAGTGTTAATGTTTACAAGTTTGCTTGCCAAAGGGCCAAATGCCTTGGAGATATTCGCGTTTTTCTTCCAGGTCACGTGGTAGGAACTAAAATACTGGGGAAACCCAAGTTCCTAGGCAATAAAATCCCGAAATCAGGCGCAATTTCAGGAGATTCAGTACGGCCGGACCTGTTTTCCTAGTAATTTTGGTCCGGTAGGTCCAAAATCAGGTAGGACCGAAAATCCTGTTACACCGTAATATCTGCGTCTTCTACGGCGCATCAAAACAGGTAGCGTTCTCAGCCTGCTCTTTACACGGTTTACTTGAGCTCGAACACGCTCTTGTAATTGGTTTATGAACTGAGCCATGGAAAATACGGCGAAATAACGAAGAAATCGTACGCGATTCATGATGATCGGGGGTAGAAGCGGAATATTGAATATTGAATATCGATGTTGAAAACTGAGGAATATTGAATATTTGCCTGAAAAATATACTGAATACGGAATATTTCAATAAAGCGCATGACACTTTCGAAAATTAAAAAGAATAAGGAATATCCAAAAACAAATTAGTAGGGAATGGGAATATTTACCTCAGGAGAGCAGAGGAATACGGAATTTTTAGAGTGAAAATATTCCGCTTCTACCCCCGATGATGATAGCGAAAGCTAATTACGACTGAACAAGCCCGCGCTTTAGTTGTTTACATCGAATGAGCGAATGAGCGGGAAGTATGATTGACATATTTTTGCATCGTATTTCTAGCCTGGGAAACCAGCCGACTCTTATCGCTCCCCACTCGCGAAAGAGACGTCTGGGAAGTGAGGCAGAAAATGCCATACTGATGACGTAGCAAATAGCCGTTTCACGATGCATAAATTAGTTGCAATTCTCAGAAGCCGAATGCGAACAACAGAGTTCTTTTCAAGGAATATAACTACCGTGGCTGCTCGTTTGCTTGGCAGTCGATCACCGTCACGAACAACTCATGAAATTCAAGCCTATTTAGCGTGTGCCGATGCTGTTGTTGGCTCCTTTGCAGACTGAGTTCTTTCAGCGGCTAGTAAAGCGAAATGTCGTACTGTCAAAACATTTACAAGAAAGGTACTGCCTACTGTCATAGTTGTTTATAATTTCATATCAGTAAACCTACATACACTGAGCTATCACAAAACACTGGATGAGTTGTTGTTGCGGCGGATAAATCGTTCAGACAGTGAATCTGCAAGGGCACCTAACGAGTAATTTTTGAAATTCTTTTGAAACCTGTTGTCTGCAGCTTATCTAGCCATTTTAAGGGGCTTGGTATATAACGTGTTACAAGATACAATGATACGGAGATACCAAGATACAGTGATACAGTGATACAGTGATACAGTGATACGGTGATACGGTGATACAGTGATACAGTGATACAGTGATACAGTGATACAGTGATACGAACATCTCAAATTCCCTTTTTTTTAAGCGGACGCGAAATGGCCCCGCTAAATACAGGTTTCTGTATGAAACGGACTGTTGTATGGGTCACTTGAGCTCTTGCAGCCGTGGCGTGACGCGAATTTAACGGTATTATCTTTCAGCATGACTGCTTTGTCTGACTATTTTGTTATTTAATTTTAACTTTTGAACGTTACGCATTTAACATTGAACCAATTTATTGCCCTTGTTGAAGAAAGGTTTTTGCAACACAAATACGAAATTAACGCTGAAAGCTTTATTCTCATTGGCAACTAGATTTAGGGACGGACCATTTGAAAATAGATGGAGAGGGGGACCGCTTATTTTTTTTTACGACTTCTCAGTTGCTGCAAGAATTTTTTCTGGCATCAGAACCTTGCACGATTTTTTTAAAGTTTCGCCCTTGCTTGATTTTTTTTGGGGTGATATTGCAATTGGCTCGCTCGATTATTTTCTATGCAAATTTATGGTTGCTTTGTCGCATTTCGGAGGAATCGTATTACAAAACCGTGCAGGGGAATATCAAAATTCGATTTGGTTATCATGCTTTCGGTGAAAAGGCGAAAACATAAATCCGAGTAGATATAAGGGTAGATATGCGGGAAACACCGTCAAGAGCTCTCTTTTTAGAATTTCCCAATTCCCCAACAAATTTTTTTTTTGCAGTAGAGATATCAATTGACATTGTGTAAAAAAATCAGACAAATCGAATCAATTCTTCTTGAGTTAGAGCTTTTTAAAGACTCTATTTTGGTAGAAAATCGAAAGCGTAGAAAATAGCCCGAAAATGCAATGTTGATTTCCGATCAAAGCTACGCGCCGCATCGAGAATATTTGATAGCCGGTACGTTTTAGTTTTCTTATGACTTGGAAAATGGAAAAGACGAAAGGTCCTTGAGGGAAAAAGCCAAAGCGAACACCTATAAATGACAAAGGAAGGGCACATAAATCAAAGGCCTTAAATGCCAGTGACAGCGATTTGCAGGAGTCTGAAAGGTCTTGAAACAGCACGGCAAATAGCGAGATCGTGGTGTTGGTTTCAAGCGATTCAGAGTTTTAATATGTTTCCATCTAAGCTTTCTTGGAAACAAATCTTCTCCCGGCTGGTTCCTATCAATCAGATCAATTCTTCTTTATATTCAGATGTGGACCACTCGGCACTCTGTCTGAACTTGTCGGGTTTTGCGAGGCTCGTAGTCGTATGCATTGTTTGGCCTTGTTTTGCTTCTTTCCAAGCTAAGAGCATCCTGCTGGAGCTTAGCCCTGCTGGAGCATTTAGCCCTGCTTGCTTTTTGGAAGACATAAGGCCAACAACCCACGGATCGGGGCTGGAAAAACGTTTCTCAATAAACATGAAATGAATTTATGCTAGCTTTCGTTACGAACGAGTGAGCACATGTCATGTGTTAATTGACCTGCTGTCAATCAAACAGAACTTTTTACTTCCGGTTAAAAACTTCCTTTTGCGTACTGATTTTTTAAAAACAGTTTTTGGTATGTGAAAAATTGCTGCCAAAATTAGCTTGAATTTCAGCCGTCTCCTCCGGTTCGGAGGAACGAACCGGAGGAGACGGCTGAAATTCAGGCTAGCCAAAACTACATTTCTGTGGGAAAGTATTTTCCCCCCATTTTTAAAATTTTAAAGGAAATTTGATATATTCGTATCACCGTATCACCGTATCACTGTATCACCGTATCACTGTATCACCGTATCACCGTATCACTGTATCACCGTATCACCGTATCACTGTATCACCGTATCACTGTATCTTGGTATCTCCGTATCATTGTATCTTGTAACACGTTATATACCAAGCCATTTTAAGGCGCCTACTATGTCTTTTGACGTATTCTAGAAAGCTATTAGCTGTTCGGATTTTCTAGGTGGAAATCGCGTCAACCGAAAATACTATGGCAAAATATTCCCGGCCTACGAATTTGTTAGTAGTCTAGAACATAAACAAGAATTTTCTAGCCCAATTAAGTAACTTCATGTTGCAAAGTTTTGTGGAGGCACGAATTTTTTTAGGGATTCTTTTTTCCTTTAGGTTATTCTTAGGGAATGAAAATGTGTTGTTCTGACTCTATTGATCAGACGAATTTTCTTCTATAATTTTCTAGGGATTGAAAACAAATTTTCTAGCCAGTATTTCAGAAAACGATTTTCTAGGAAGATTTTTTTCAAATCCGAAAGTTTTAGGCTAACTTACTCTCCCGAACAGCTTTTTAACCGAAAACTTCGTTGGGTGCCCTTGAATCTGGGCTATGAATAAACATAATTACATGTAAGTGTGCTATGAATCACGAACCAAGTGTGATATGAATCAATCACCCAAGCAAACGGGCAGCCTCGGTAGTATACCTGAAAATAACCGCTGCATTCTGTAGCTAACCTCTTCGGCTACTGACCTGACAAAAGAGCTGGCTTGAAAAGTGGCCTGCTGTGCTGTGTGTAGGTTTTGAAATTATAAACAACTATTATGTTTTGACAGTCGTAGGATAAATTCTCTTGACGGGGCCGAGCCACTGAAAGGACGAAGCAAGCGAGCTAGCAACACGCTAAAATATATAGGCTTGAATTTCATGGTTGTTCATGACGGTGACCACTGCCAAGCAAACGAGCAGCCTCGGTAGTTATATTCCTTGAAAAGAACTCTTGTTCGCGAATTTCAACTAATTTATGCATCGTGAAACGTGCTACGTCATCAGTATGGTATTTTCTGCCTCACTTCCCAGACGTCTCTTTCGCGGCATGTTGTAAACTGAGGACTGGACTCAAACTAATATGGACTGGACTGGACTCAGAAAACGCGGACTCAGAAAACGCGGACTCAGAAAACGCGGACTCAGAAAACGCGGACTCAGAAAACGCGGACTCAGATAACGCGGACTCAGATAACGCGGACTCAGAATTCGACTCGTTTTGACAGTAGATAAACATTCTTGGCATACAGAAAAACATTTCGACAATTGTTGCTGAGATTTTTCCTTGACGAATACCTAGTATTTTCGTAGTGATTCAAACTAGTTTTATCTCCCTTTTTGAGGCAATATAGATAGACGTGCAGACTGCAAAGAAAGAAAGGCTGCAAAGAAATAAAGAACTTGAAAGCAAACTGCAACTGGATGAAATCGTGATGTCTGTCGCATACCAACAGAGATGATTACCGATAAGCTTTTTAGATGTGACAGGATCAATTAGCAGATCAGTCCCGTACTTGGGACAAGAAACCATTGAGCCGTCAACTGTGTTGGCGGGAAAATAACCTCCAAGGTAACGGAAAACTGGCTTGCTTTGATTTTTATAGTATTTGTATGAAATCATGTTACTGAATTTGACTGTATAGAGCACGAATAGAAGTATCTATTATAAACACAAAGTATTATGGTGTCGTTTGAAAATAATCCACAGAAAATACCCCCAGGACTTTGAGTTAGCCGTCATGATATTCCAATAGAATAAAGACCGGCATGAGATCTAGCCGGTCACACATGCATGGCTGATGCATTATAAATAATAATTTACCGACTCGAACTGGAAACTTAGATGATACATGACATAAATAATAATTCCCTGTCCAAACCCATAACTACCGATTAATGTAATGTTATCGTGCAAGTAGCGATACGATATCTGCTCTAGTTCCGTGAATGAATCTGTTATTTCTCAGTTCATGCATTGGGTGATTCTTCTATTCACGTCTTGTCACTGCGGATCAATCAGTATACGTAATTAACAAACTACAGGACAAGATTTCCAATGCAGTGACACACTAACCCCGCGGGCTGCATACATAATCACACAATAGAAAGTAATGCGAAAGCGACATATGTATCAAGAATAACCACCGTTAACCGGCTAGATTTTATCAGTTTGCCCTTTCATATATGTAATATAATGTCAATGCTATCCGTATCAAGTTGTACAGGCATTCCGTATTTGTGTTCCTCGACAAGAGGTTATTAAAATAAGTAAACCTGTCATCGGCGTATCACAAGCACGTAAAGTTAACTTTGAGGCGTCTGATTTCCTCATGCTAACGCAAAGTCCTGGGGGTATTTTCTGTGGATTATTTTCGAACGACACCATAATACTTTGTGTTTATTATAGATACTTCTAATCGTGATCTATACAGTCAAATTCCGTAACATGATTTCATACAAATACTATAAAAATCAAAGCAAGCCAGTTTTCCGTTACCTTGGAGGTTATTTTCCCGCCAACACAGTTGACGGCTCAATGGTTTCTTGTCCCAAGTTGATAGTGTTACGGGACTGATCTGCTAATTGATCCTGTCACCTCTAAAAAGCTTATCGGTAATTATCTCTGTTGGTATGCGACAGACATCACGATTTAATCCAGTTGCAGTTTGCTTTCAATTTCAAGTTCTTTATTTCTTTGCAGCCTTTCTTTCTTTGCAGTCTGCACTATCTATTGCCTCAAAAAGGGAGATAAAACTAGTTTGAATTGCTACGAAAATATTAGGTATTCGTCAAGGAAAAATCTCAGCAACAATTTTCGAAATGTTTTTCTGTATGCCAAGAATGTTTATCTACTGTCAAAACGAGTCGAATTCTGAGTCCGCGTTATCTGAGTCCGCGTTATCTGAATCCGCGTTATCTGAGTCCGCGTTTTCTGAGTCCGCGTTTTCTGAGTCCGCATTTTCTGAGTCCGCGTTTTCTGAGTCCGCGTTATCTGAGTCCGCGTTATCGGAGTCCGCGTTTTCTGAGTCCGCGTTTTCTGAGTCCGCGTTATCTGAGTCCAGTCCAGTCCATATTAGTTTGAGTCCAGTCCGCGGTTTACAACATGCCCTCTTTCGCGAGTGGGGAGCGATAAGAGTCGCGTGTTTAATGTGAACGCTTGCTAAGGGACGGACCATTAGATTATTGATGGGGGGGTTGCGAGAATTTTAGTTGCTCGATATTTTTTTTTCTGATTCTAGCCCTGCACGATATTTTTTTAAAGCGCCATGACCTTGCACGATATTTTTTTCTGAGCTTACCTAAATATTTTTTCGGTTATGTTAATGCAATATATTTTGTACCAACAATCCTATATTTTTTTAGCGTGACTGTTTTTTTTTTACATTGCACGCACTCCCGCTCGCTCAAGTAGCATTCCTGGTTGGGCCTTGGAAGTTAAAGAAAGCCACATAATTAATGGTAAATGCCAAAACAAAGCATGGGTATTCTGTGGCTGACAAACGGGCTAAGAGAAAAGGGAGAAAAGGACAGTCAAAGCAAGAAATCATCACATAGAGATCAACCTTCTATCAGCAGAAGTGATGAAACACAAACTGGTACCCAAAACCTATCATTACGATTTATATTCCATATAAATATTTCAACTTGATCTATTTTTTTATCAAAAATGTTACTGTTGCATTAAGATTACCAGCAGAAGTGAAACCAGAAGAGCCTTGTGTCCGGGCCTTGTGTATTAACCTGCGAACATTTATAACCCGGATCATGTGTGCTGCACGCAATGTCGGCCGACGTATCGGTCGACATGTCGACCGACGGTCAGCCGATAGGCGGCCGAGGGTCGGACGAGAGTCGACCGCTACTCGGCCGAGATTTGGCTATTCTGTATGTCGGCCGACATGGTTGATGATGCACCGACAGTCGTCCGATTGATCACCGACACTCAATAGCTATCGATAGTTTGCCGACAGTCGGCCGAGGTAACGGTGACTGTGATATTCTCAGCTAACGTATATGTACTTCAAAGGTTGTAGAGGCCACAACTATTAATGCTTACCTTTGTAAACTTAAGATAGCATAAACTAGCAGCTCTTTATTTATTTTCCAGCCATGCGCCTCTGCATTATACTCCGACTGGAGTGCGCGGAGTATATATTAGAATTAGAACCGAGCCCAACAGTAAACATTTGATGCTTATTAATAAATCGTAGCGACCCCAATATTTTCAAATGTTATTTTATGTCGAATACTGGGAGCCGGCGCGGGATTTAAGTATCGACGAATTCATTGGGATAGCTCGGCCTATACATGTGTCAGTCTCAGTTTAAATTGACCCATTTATACGAATCGTTCGCTGCTTAGCTAAGCGGTGCGGCTAACTTCCTCTCGTATAAATGGCCCTATTGTTGCTACTCTATTCCAGATTCAAGGCGAAATCTCCCCTTCAGATAAAAAAAAATCGGTACCCTGTTCCAGACCAAAACGGTGCGATATAATAATAATAATATATTTATATAGCGCATATAGCATATCTGTTCTATGCGCTTTACAATAATGTATAAATAACAAATTAATTAATTCTTATCTACTAACGTAACGAGTAATAAGTAAACTATGTAGCAATGTAGTACATATGGGTAATAATAATTCATAACTAGTTCAGATTATAAGCAGAGCAAAAAAGACTTGAGCTTAGATTTAAAGATGTTCACATCCGGGCTGGATCTTATTTCTACAGGTAGGCTATTCCAGATTTGAGGTGCTGATATAGAAAACGCGCGTTGACCATAGGTTTTAAGTCTAGGCATCGGTTGAGTCAAGCGAAGTATGTCAGATGACGAGCGGAGCATTCTGTTAGGTTTGGTTATTAAGTGACTTATAAGTAAGTAGAAGAATCTTAAATGTGATGCGCTCGTTTACAGGTAGCCAGTGCAGTTCCTTTAAAGTAGGTGTGACATGATCGTATTTACGCGTGCATGATATAATGCGAGCGGCAGCATTTTGGACATATTGTAGCTTCTGGATTAGTTGTTTTGGTAGGCCATATAATAGGGAGTTACAGTTATCTAACTTAGTAGTAACGAATGCGTGTAGAAGAATTTCTGTAGTACTAACAGACAAATATTTTCTTACTCTAGAAATATTCCTTAGTTGGTAGAACGCCGACTTACAAATAGAGTTAACCTGGCGAGACATAGACATAGTGTCATCGAAGATTACTCCAATGTTTCTGGCATAACTAGAGGGGTGTATAGTGTCATTACCGACAGCAAGAGATGGTAAGAGAGCATACGGACGATGGCGGGAGTGTAAAATTAAAAGTTCAGATTTATCATTGTTAAGTTTAAGTTTAATTATTACAAGTCATCCATTGTTCAATCTCAAGTAGACAGGTTTCTATACAGCGCTTCGATGAGGCAAGTTGTTCAGAGTTATTGTAGACGAAGGTGGAGTATATCTGTGTGTCGTCTGCATATAGGTGGAATGACATGTTGTGCTTGCGTAGTATATCTCCAAGCGGTGCAGTATAAAGGAGATAAAGGATGGGACCTAGAACAGAGGCTGTGGCACGCCATAATGTAGATTATGATTGGAAGAGACTATACCATCGATGTTTACAAACTGTTTACGGTCGGTACGGTAGGACTGGAACCAGGCTAATGCTTCTCTTTGATGCCAAACTTGGTGGACATCCTGTGTAGGAGGATACTGTGGTCGACGGTATCGAATGCTGCGAAGAGGTCGAGGAGGAGCAGAATTACACAGTTTTGGTCATCTATTGCCTTAAGAATATCATTTTGGACTCGTACTAATGCGGTTTCACAGCTGTGGTGTTGTTTATATGCTGATTGTAAGACTTCATGGAGATTATTTTCTTTTAAGTAGTTGTTCAGTTGTACAGCAACTACTTTCTCTACAGCCTTAGAGATGAACTTCAGGTTTGAAACAGGACGAAAATTAGCAAATGTCTCATGGTCAAGAGAGGGCTTCTTTAATTTAGGTGATAAAGCAGCTTGCTTCAGGGTTGATGGCATTTCGCAGTTTTCAAAGGACAGATTGATTATCCTAGTAATGGTGGGTAGGACATCATCCAGACAGTAGCGAAGGAGTATAGCAGGTATAGGATCCAATATACAGGACTTAGCGATTTATATACGCAATCGATCTTGCGCGAGCGGATGTATAAAAGACACTAACAAAACACAAATTAAGATATTAAACGTTGCACTTGAAGTAATTTCATCAGTCACCGATGAGAGATTTAATTGTATAAAGGAACATTTTATACCGCAACAGAAAGGAATATTACTACACTTAGACTGAATTATATTCAATACAGTAAACCTTCCAGGTAAAAAAATTCCAAAAGAGTCACTGTTTATTTGAGTGAAAACAGTATGCAGCAGGGCCGGCGGAAGCATTTTGGAAGTGGGGCGGCCGAGCGCTGAAGGCGCGAGAAATTTTACATATTTTTAAAATGATTACGTCAGCTAAAATTTCAAACTTGGCCGCCCCAGACGCCCCTGTTCCGCCGGCCTTGTGCAGAATAGTTTAATTATAACTTAACATCTCACCGATACCCCACGGACATACAACCGACACCTTACCGATATACCACCGATCCACTATCGGCCGACACATACACAGCAGGAGGGGGGAAATCGACCGACGTGTCGGCCGACACACGACCGACATGTCGGCCACCCCTTAACCGATCCGCTACCAGCAGTCGCCCGCGGGTCGGTCGACAGTCGGCCGATATGTCGGCCAACCATCGACCGATACGTCGGCCAACATTGCGTACAGTACACATGATCCTATAACCCTATATCCACTAGGCCAGTGAGAACTCATTGTTTACCAGATAACTTCTTTCCGAAATATATACAGTCAGTTAATACAGGGTAAGTTTCGATTTATGAGTGCATGTGACTTTTTGCGATCGATCGTCCCATCAGTTTATCTGCTGTTCTAATTACGGCCATCTTGGATAATGTACATATGTTGACTGATTCCTGGTAACCAGTCTGTGATCTTCAGATCTGTATAACAACAAACCAGTCTTCTTCCCTGGTTTATTTCTTTGCCTTAATTAATTTAATTTGTAAATGCGTATGAGACCAGCTAGTGCTTGCTCGATATTTTTTTTCTTGATTATTGTGTTGCTCGATATATTTTTTTCGATAGAAGAGCTTGCTCGATATTTTTTTTGGGATTTGCGCAACCCCGCCATCAATAATCTAATGGTCCGTCCCTAATTGTAAGTAACTCCCTATTTATAGTGCTAGTCGTGAGTGACTCGAACCTCTAGTGTGAACACTTTTAGAAGTCCCCAGAGAAAGCACAAACATATGAGGCGCCAAATGTGATCGTCGTTCAGTTTGCGCAGATCGCCATGTTATCGAATATCTGTTGAATCGCACAAAAAGTTGCAAGCGTATCGTTGCCACAGTGTTGGGCCGAATGTCGTCCACTAGAAGTGAATCGAAAGTGAAAAAGGGCATTTGTTGACAGTCTACAGTGACTATGTGGGGTGGAATGTGAGCCTTCTAGTTCAGTTATGTACCAAAGGTTCATGTGTTCGTATAAGCATGAAATAAATCGTATAATCGTCTAAGCATGATATAAATCAAAATGCAAAATGCTTTAGAGAGAGTACGGTCGACAGTTCTATGTCGGTGAGCTCGCGTGCTGAACTGAGAACCGATGACTGGTAAGTACTCTAACCCTGATTAGATCTGCCGGCAGATCCACAAACTCTCACGATTCCGCCGTGAGTCTCACGATTTTTTTCCGTCACAATTTTCAAAGAAACAATAATGAAATTAAAGCTAAGCATATCCAAAGGCGAAATAAGAAATCTCTTACAGGTATTGATGTTATTCTTCTCTCAAAGAACGAAAGCCGCTCATATCGCAGGCTCTCCAAGCTCATGTTACGAAAATATAACTTATAAGGTTTGTATGGGAAGCTCATATTACGAAATATAAGGTTTTGTATGGGAACGTAGCTAACTCCGTTTACTAGCCAGAAATACTTGAATAAAAATGACTTACCTTGCCACTGCGATGTCTTGTGTCATGTTTCTCTCCTTGTTGGGTGGATTTAAGCTGATTTCAGCCGGGTATTTTTTCGGAGAGAGGTTTTGTGATCTCTGAATAATTTTGGAAAAAAAAGATGCGATTTATTTAATTATCGCTCCGGATGGCCAGCGTTCTCAAGATCGAGTCAGGTGCAGCCTTCTCTCTTTTTAAGAAGAAGGCGCTCCGAAAAAAAACCCGGCTGAAATCAACTTAAATCCACCCAACAAACCCAACAGAGAGATACATCACAGTGGCAAAGTAAGTCATTTTATTCAAAAAAGATACAGTATTTCTGGCTAGTAAATGGAGTTCGTCACGTTCCCATACAAAACCTTATATTTCGTAATATGAGCTTCCCATGCAAACCCTTATCAGTTATATATATTTTCGTAACATGAGCTTCGGCCGGCCTGCGTGTGCTATGAGCGACTTTCGTTCTTTGAGAAAAGAATAACATCAATTCGTATTTCTCCTTTGGATTGAATCACGTATTACGCTTAGCTTTAATTTCATTATTGTTTCTTTGAAAATGGTGATGGACAAAAATCGTGAGACTCACGGTGGAATCGTGAGAGTTGGCGGATCTGCCGGTTTATACTCTAACCCTGATAATAGATCTGCCAGTCATCATTCTCTATCAAGATCGATTCTCAGTTCAGCACGCGAGCTCACCGACATCAATTCTAAATAGAACTGTCGACCGTACTCTCTCTAAAGCATTTTGCATTTTGATTTATATCATGCTTAGACGAATATACGATTTATTTCATGCTTATACGAACACATGTACCTTTGGTACATAACTGAACTATAAGGCTCACATTCCACCCCACATAGTCACTTTAGACTGTCAACAAATGCCCTTTGGTTGTAATTTCGCTTCACTTTCGATTCACTTCCAGTGGACGCCATTCGGCCCAACACTGTAGCAACGACACGCTTGCAACTTTTTATGCGATTCAACAGATATTCGCTAACATGGCGATCTGCGCAAACTGAGCTACGATCACATTCGTCAGCTTGTTTTTTCACAAAAAAACGATCCCACGACTACTCCATCGTCACTCTGTTTACTCTGAAGATCTACTTTTGAAAAGAAAGGTTACCGTGACTGTATCCCTCCACGTCATCGCATCATGACACTATTGTTGCATGGTTTTTATACGTGCATGTTTTTTTTATACGTGCATGTTTTTTATATACGTGCATGTTGTTTTTATTAGTGCATGTTTTTTATACGTGCATGTTTTTTTTAAACGTGCATGGTTTTTATACGTGCATGAAATTTTATACGTCAAGCCCGACCTGATGACAATAACACAGCAGCAGAGCAAATTTATAAACTGTTAAAGTGCCACTAAAACGAAAATTTACCATTTCGATTTGCCACTTTTTCAGTGTTGAATAGGTCAATCAGTGTTAGAAATATCCAAATTAGAAAAAAATGTCCAAAATGAGCAAGTTAAACCACAAACGTTTAGGAGAGGTTACTGGTAAAATGCTGTCCGCCATTCGTACCGGAAGCCGTTCTCGTTATTCAGCGGAAGTGATGTCATATGCGTAACACGACAACCACGTCGCGCATACAAAAGTAGCCAATCTTGCAAAGATAAATATAATTTTCTTCTTGCGTACGTGAAGACGTTTCTTGTGAAGACGTTTCTTTCTACGTGAAGACGTTTCCTCCAAGGCGTTGTGTTGTGCAGGCGAGCGTTGCGAGTATGACATGACTTCCGCTGAATAAATGGAACGGCCTCCAGTAGTGGCGGACGTTTAGATTCAATACACGGAGTTTATAAAATAAGACTTCCTGTCGTCGCATCGAAAAACAGTTTGAACTGGTAATAATATAGCAACTCTACTTTATGCCCTATGCAAAAACATTGATATGTGAAAATTTGATCGTAGTTGCACTTGAAATCTCTCGCCTGTTAAGGCCGGGTCTGGTTCAGGGATCAAAAATTTCGGGTAAAAACGTTTTCCTTCTTTCAGCAAAGCCGATCGAGTACGCAAGTCTGCGACATTTCGTGTGGTTCTCTAGTTCTGAAGCATGTTAGGGTCGGGTTCAGGGATCAAATTTCGGGTAAAAACGTTTTCCTTCTTTCAGCAAAGCCGATCGAGTACGCAAGTCTGCGACATTTCGTGTGGTTCTCTAGTTCTGAAGCATATTAGGGTCGGGTTCAGGGATCAAATTTAGGGTAAAAACGTTTACCTTCTATATATATATCGTCATCTTTGCCCCTTACCTTAAGTGGTTTGTGTACTATAAAACGTGTTATATGTTCTGTCACGTGACTAAGACCACGAAATCAGCAAATCAAGTGTTTAATGTTTATACGATTCTCCAACCGCTACATCATTTTCGAAACTCATTTATAATATCCATTAATCCTGCCTCTCGTGAAATACTCCATTTAATCAAACAAACACGGTATTAGCTGTGTCATCCATACGGCATAGCTTGCACAACTCAGGCAGACACACCCATCTTTAGAACAAGCTAGGTCTGTACTTTATTCGTCAAAAATCAAAATCCTACTCGTAGCCTACTCGAAATTTGAAATCGGAACTTAGCTAGTGTATCCACTTTCCAAGGGCATTATCACACGATTGTGATCTCCGCATTCCAATCTCTTGCTTTAGAGCGAGGCTGGTACGTGAGTATTTATTTGCTGCTTTAGCTCGGGACTGGCATTGCAGCTAGATCCAGGACAGGACTACAACTCTAGCTTTCTTGTTACAGTGTTTGAACCAGAACTGCGAAATACATTCTGCTGATAGGATAAGACTTACAAGGTAAGTATCGGTACGACGAACTACATCAGTAAGGTATTAGCAATTCGGACCACTGATTAATCGCCCCGTTACTCTGTAGACAGCACCACCTTTCCTTTCAGTGTAATCGCTAAAGGAAACCTCAGCGGTTACAAAAGAAACCGAGGCCCTGTAACATTATCCAATCTTATTTTAACTTCATCTAACTTTTCGTAAAGCTAATATAAAGTTCAATGGTTTATCATTTAGTTTGTTTATAGTAGTAATTTATTTCTTCATGTCAATTGATGATGGCGTGGCATCAGTGTGAAGTTAGCTGCTGTAATCGTATCTCATCGATACATCCCAGAGTATGTTCTCAGGTCCTGACTTTTATGAATTTTTTTAAGCTTGCGTAGACGGCTCAACAATATTTTATGTTTTCTTTAAATAGTAAAATGAGAAATCTTTCTCTTGCATAACAACAAATCACACTTTCGTGGTGTTTGAAGTTATTTTGGAAGACTTGCAAAGAATGTGAAATCTAAGTCCTGGTAATAGTTTGAGTAAATGCCTTCTTCTGGTTTATTTTACAGTGGAGGTCACAAATGGATACGAGGCTTATATAAACTGTTAATTACGTAACTATGAGCGGAAATTACAAAATAGATGACATATGTTTTATACAATAGTACTGACATGTAAAAGGAAATTACGAAATAGGTTTGAAAAGATATCAATAACAGCCGACAATAAAGGTCAAATGGTGAAATTACATTTCATCACATCTATTCATTCCGAGTGGTTCGAGGATTTTAGCTTTATAGATGAGATATGATTCACGTGCCTTTCTCACGGAATCGCGTTTAGAATAGATGACTTCTAAAGGAATAAGGAGCATGTCAGTACTAGAATGGTTAGGGCTGAGGAAATGTTCAGAAACGGCTGTAGGTTTAGCTTTGATATTAAATTTATCTACAGGTCGTCTGTGTTCGTTAAAACGGTCTTTGAGGCATCGTTTTGTTTCTCTGATGTATTGTGAATTACATTTCAATGTCACTACTGTAATTCAGCCAGCCTTGATTTCGGGTGGGTTCTTTATAATTTTGCTCACTCAGTTCTCACCTCAAGTTAAGTAAACTTCGGGGTGTCAAAAGCCGGAAACTTAGTCACTCGGTCCAAATAAAAATAAATGATCAAAATATTAAACATGTAAATAGTATTAAATATTTGGGAATAATGATTGATTCTAGTCTAAATTGGAAAGACCATATTTCGGCAGTCTCAAAATGTTTTTTAAGAATTCAAAATTGTATTATTCTTTAATTTATCCCCATTTAATTTATGGCCTCATTATATGGGGCAATACCAACAATACTAACATTAAACCAATTACAATACTTCAAAAGAAAGCTATTCGCATCATCACTTTCTCTAAATTCGATGCTCATACTAATCTTTTTTTCCTAAACCTAAATATTTTAAAGTTTACATACCTAATAACATTTCAATCTGTCTTTTTCATGTATCAGTTCTATAATGGTCTGCTTCCCCAAGTATTTAATTCATTTTTTACTTTCACTAGTGACATACACTCTTATAATACAAGATTAGCCTATCTTCCACAGATTCGCACGAACTTCGGTAAATTTAATATAAGATACTTCGGTCCAAAAATTTGGAATACTATCGGATTCACTTAAATCCAGCTTCAAACTCAGATATAAATATCTACTTATAAAATGTTACCAAACTATCTGAAATTATCTGTACAATGTTAATCTATATCACATGACATGTTGTATTGTGCTTGTATTCATATCTCGCTTGTTTGTTTTTGATTTCCTTTTTATTTTACACATCATATTTACATTCTATTACGATACTTGCAGCCTCGACTACCCTGACATTTTCTTTTTTTAACATAAACATGTAATTTGTCATCTGCCTAGTGGTTATTACAGATGACATAAGTACTTCCTTTTGCACACTTTACAATTTCTTTTTCTCTTTAAATGTTTTCCATCTTAACTAGTACTTGAATAAATAAAAAAGTTGTTGGGTGTGATACAGAAACCAGTTAAACATTTAATTGCTTGGTCTTTAGCCTCGAATGCCGGTAAAACAACTTTTATAGGCTTTACGGTACGTGTTCTTTGCCTCGCCTTTTTCTTGAACAGAATGGCCTGAGTCGAGTTTATCGTGACAGGCGCGTGCGTGATCTTTGTCACGTTTGGGAATAAAGCGGGAATATTTTCCAACAATCTTTTAATAGTATATTTTGATGCCTATTTTGATGTTACCTCGTTGGTATCTACTAGAACATTTATTGTCTCCAGTCTCCAACTTTGACATTGGCTCGAATTTTAGGATCTATAGCTTCTAGAATAGCTATGATAGCCGGTGAACAAAATCTTCAAAGACATTGGAAATACGTCAGAATTATAATTGTTTAGTTAATCAAAAGATTCGATTAGCTATCACCCTTGCCCACTAGATAATAATTCTGCATGCATTTACAAACACAAAATCATCATTCAGACTTTAAGAAAAGCCATTCTGCTGCTAAAGATCTCTGTCTCAGTCAACTATAACATCTGGACCATGAAGTCGAAATCACGTGCTTCCTTACAAGACAACGGCCTCTCACATTACGGATTACGAAATTATGAAATTAGTTCGCTCCGAATGAAACGGGGTGGGGTATGATGGTAAGAATTTGTGACGCACTCATGACACATTAGCTGCGGTTACACTACCCCAGATAAAGTCGTTTACCCAGCCGGAAAACTGGCCCCACTGATAAAATCGATCTTGGGTTTGAATTTACCTGGGTACAGCGGTTACACGAAGACCGTTGAATATCACGCCACAGTAACTTTGTGGCGCGAAGGCCTACATGTATTGTACCGTCAGATCCTCGAAATTTCATTGCCTGAACTTTCTGGGGACGGCAGCGACTCCTAAGCCCTAAGACTAAGGGAAAATGCCATTGTTCTTTCTTTCGTAACTATGGAAATATACCTAGGTACTTTTCTCCGGTTAGACACGAAAACACGAATTTACCCGGGTAAATTTCCAATATACCAAGTATAACTGGTCTAGTGTAACCGCAGCTATTATTCCAACATTATCCGTATTCATATATGATATTTAAATGAGTCATCAGTTTTAAAACATTGAATATTAACGCATTAGTTCTTATCTAGGGAGACGCTTCCCATTGCATAGAACGAAATCTGATCGACGCGTAATCCAAGCAAAGATGGCATTACCACTACCAGTGGTCCTTGTAATTTGCTGCCTTTTTCAACTGACTACAGCTGCTCCTGCAAGATTGGCTGGTAAGTATCGATCATTTTGCAGCCCAACGGTTTGATAACCCTTAAGATAACTAAAACAACTTCGCGTCTTATTTAAAATAACAAATAAAACAGTATTTGATGTGTTCTTTACGCTGACAAAAACACGACCGGACCTGTAGAATATGTAAAAAAAATATAGGGAATCATGAGCCGCGTAGCAGCGAGTGACTTCTGTAACTTTTTGTTCTACAGAGGGATCAACCCACCCGAAGAGAAAAACATCTATTTAAATCCTCTGTTCCTTTAATGCCTTATCATTTGGCATAAATTTGCGGCAAAAATTGTCTTGACCTTTGGATTATACTTTTTCGCCCGGTTCTCGGATCTAATTGGCTAGCGTCCACTCGTTCTAAATTTCGAAAAGTAGTTCGTACCCACGTTAGATGATCATCTCTCACTGTAAAAAAAATGTGCTCGCATTACAGTACGAACACGTTGTTTACCTGTGAACCCTAGCTCTAGGTGGGTGAGACCTCGTCGTTTACCTGTGAACTTGTTTACTGACGGTTAGGGTTAGCTTTATAGTACGGGTTAAGATTATTATTTTTAAAAGTAACAGTGGTTCCATCGTAAGTTCTGTGGCTCATTGGTAAAGTTCTGGTCTTGTACACCGAAGGTCTCTGGTTCAAAACCCGCGGCGGGAAATCGAAAGGTAAGATATATTAATTAGACAAATTGAACTTAGAGAGGGATAATGCTGAAAGGGGTTAGGAGATCGTGAAAGCAAATAAATCTATTTTTATGAGTATATTTGATATGCGAGATTGTTTAGATGATCATCTAACCTGGGTTGGACCCACTTTTCTAAATTTAGAGCAAGCGCGTGTTCACCATTTAGAATTGGTGAACCGGCTGACTTTTTGGGTGTTTTTTTTATCTTTAAATTTCGTTTTGAAAATAATCGCCTAAGTCGAGTTTCACTTCTGCCATTTCGATTTTCAATGCTTATATATAACAGTAGTAGTATAGGGCGCATGGAATTAGCCCCCTTTTTTGTGGCGCTATGCTAATTTTTGTGGCGCGCTCATTAATTCAATGACGTCATGGTTCTATTGTCTTGGACTCATGAATAAAATGTGGCGCTCTCATGAATAAAATGCGGCGCTCTCATGAATAAAATGGGGGTGAATAAATTATCTTTTGTCTGGGGCTCATGAATAAAGTGTGGCGCTCTCATTATCTATTGTTCCTTTGGATGAGGTCATCGATCTATTCGGGCATGGCATGTTTGGGCAAAGCCTACTGTTTGGAGCAGCTATAAAGCTAGAACCGATCGCTCCCAATTCCATTCAAAAAATTGAGTAGCAACAAGATGGAAGTGATCTACAAGCTAGGATCTCGAGATACAGTAAATCCACAATGACTCATAAGAGCAACTTTGCTATTGTCCTTAGGGATTAATGATAACTGAATGGCTATCAATACAGTTTGATAGAAACAATAGCCGTATTGTTTTGAGGAAAACTCTTGAGATGCAAATTCTTCTCTAAAACTGAACTATAATTATCATACGAATAAAAACAAACCACCAGATCAATTAAACAAAGTTTATTCAATCTCAAAAACACCAATTTACAGTTCGTTTTCCTTATCGTCGCACTCATCCCCTTAGTGAATTGTTTTGTTGAACATTGAAATTCGGGTGCTGTCTCGTTTCTTTGAAACTAAACAATTTAATTCAATGGAGCAGCTGGTTTACTCTAAGCCTATATGGATGTCGGGTTTTTTTTTCAGTTATAAAACAACATAGGGTTCACTGGGCACGCAGTAACTATTCGATGGTCGCGAATAATGTTCATTACGGGAACACTCTGTTCCGGAATAGGTTGTTTTTGGAATTGTTTATTCAACAATAATTTTCGGTGATGAGTTGCAGCCTCGGTCGCTTCTTGCCATCCATAATCTTCCATGTTCATCAAGTTTTGCTTTGTTTCCAAGATTTTTCGGAAATCAGGATCTTTTCTTAAACTGTGAATCCATTTCATATCTTCGAACAACACTTCTCTTAGGTCTTTTCTATAGGTAGGAACCAAAGCGTTACTGGCTTTGATTTCAGCAACTTCATGACTATCCCCATCGTGTTCATACTTTTGAACCAACGCTTCCCAATCTTCCTGATGCCGTTCTTTAGCTTGGTTTCGAATTCTTTCCCAAAATCCTCTTCTCCGTCATAACTATCATTAGTGGAGTCCGTGCTCTCCTGAGAATCAGAGCTTGATAAGAATCTTCAGTCATTTCATCATCTGAGTTGGAACGATTAGCAGCCATCGTTTATATCTTTACTGTTCAAAGATCGGGAGTATAATGTCAGACCCTTAAAAGTTTCCAACTTTATAGAAAACAAATTGGCGTGGTCACTGAGTTTAACAAATGTCGATTAGCTGATTTAGCTAAGGTCTCTCAGTTAGACCAACATTACATAAGTAGGATTACCAACAGCTGATTTAGCTAAGGTCTCTCAGTTAGACCAACATTATAAGTAGGATTCCTAACCAACATATTTTCCATTATCAATAACTGGATTTACATTCCTCGACAAAAACTTTCTTTTTTGAAGTTCCGCTTCTTGTAAATATGGTTTACGTTCTTGAGTTGATAACCTATGGACTTGTGCCAAGTGGTTGGATAATGTAACAAGATACTTTGATCCACAATTAGGTACAGGGCAGTTTTTCAAAGTCCGATTTTCCATGTTCACTTGTTGAAAGTTAGTATCAAATAGCACAAATCTACTTGATCGTCCCTTTTATCTCCTTTCCTCCCTTTTGTCGCCTTTCGTCGAGGAATGTAAATCCAGTTGTTGATAATGGAAAATATGTTGGTTAGGAATCCTACTTATAATGTTGGTCTAACTGAGAGACCTTAGCTAAATCAGCTGTTAGGAATCCTACTTATAATGTTGGTCTAACTGAGAGACCTTAGCTAAATCAGCTAATCGACATTTGTTAAACTCAGTGACCACGCCAATTTGTTTTCTATAAAGTTGGAAACTTTTAAGGGTCTGACATTATACTCCCGACCTTGAAGAGTAAAGATATAAACGATGGCTGCTAATCGTTCCAACTCAGATGATGAAATGATTGAAGATTCTTATCAAAGCTCTGATTCTCAGGAGAGCACGGACTCCACCGATGAAAGTTATGACGGAGAAGAGGATGTTTGCCAGGAAAGAATTCGAAACGAAGCTAAAGAACGGCACCAAGAAGATTTGGAAGCGTTGGTTCAAAAGTATGAACACGATGGGGATAGTCATGAAGTTGCTGAAATCAAAGCCAGTAACGCTTTGGTTCCTACCTATAGAAAAGACCTAAGAGAAGTGTTGTTCGAAGATATGAAATGGATTCACAGTTTAAGAAAAGATCCTGATTTCCGAAAAATCTTGGAAACAAAGCAAAACTTGATGAACATGGAAGATTATGGATGGCAAGAAGCGACCGAGGCTGCAATTCATCACCGAAAATTATTGTTGAATAAACAATTCCAAAAACAACCTATTCCGGAACAGAGTGTTCCCGTAATGAACATTATTCGCGACCATCGAATAGTTACTGCGTGCCCAGTGAACCCTATGTTGTTTTATAACTGAAAAAAAAACCGACATCTATATAGGCTTAGAGTAAACCATGTCCATTGAATTAAATTGTTTAGCTTCAAAGAAACGAGACAGCACCCGAATTTCAATGTTCAACAAAACAATTCACTAAGGGGATGAGTGCGACGATAAGGAAAACGAACTGTAAATTGGTGTTTTTGAGATTGAATAAACTTTGTTTAATTGATCTGGTGGTTTGTTTATATTCGTATGATAATTATAGTTCAGTTTTAGAGAAGAATTTGCATCTCAAGAGTTTTCCTCAAAACAATACGGCTATTGTTTCTATCAAACTGTATTGATAGCCATTCAGTTATCATTAATCCCTAAGGACAATAGCAAAGTTGCTCTTATGAGTCATTGTGGATTTACTGTATCTCGAGATCCTAGCTTGCAGATCACTTCCATCTTGTTGCTACTCAATTTTTTGAATGGAATTTGGAGCGATCGGTTCTAGCTTTATAGCTGCTCCAAACAGTAGGCTTTGCCCAAACATGCCATGCCCGAATAGATCGATGACATCATCCAAAGGAACAATAGATAATGAGAGCGCCACACTTTATTCATGAGCCCCAGACAAAAGATAATTTATTCACCCCCATTTTATTCATGAGAGCGCCGCATTTTATTCATGAGAGCGCCACATTTTATTCATGAGTCCAAGACAATAGAACCATGACGTCATTGCATTAATGAGCGCGCTACAAAAATTAGCATAGCGCCACAAAAAAGGGGGCTAATTCCATGCGCCCTACACTACTAACAGCGGACTTTATTATATCCTGTTTTTCCATGTATCTATAATTTCATAAGCCACTCGCAGCAGGCGTTATTGAAATATGTCGTACTTTCTATGCATCTGAGCTCTCCCCAACACTTGTTTTTTGACCAATCAGAGTGAGTAAGTATATATTATATAAAAAAATGACCTAGCTCCGTTTAGAAGGTGAAGCTTGTCTACAAATTTCTATCATACCATGCCAATTATTATTTAATAAACTATTCCTATAGAGCACGAAGACGACAATGAACCTGCAAACAAATTAGTTCAATGAAAGCCTTTCTCCTCCTTGCAACGATGCAAATTATACGATATTCACTGTCTCGTGGTGTCATCAGGCAAAAGCCTGATTATACGTATGAGTATGAATATGAATATTGACGACAAGTATTACTACAACAAAAAGAACCATCGCTCCTATTTGGAATGTCTAAAGATATATTAATGAATTATAATAGACATAAAATGTGGGCAATGAGTGTGTGCCCATGTTTTTCAGTTCAGTGTACAAATCCAAAACCTCTTGGTATGGAAAGTGGTACCATTTTAGATGCTCAAATAACGGCTTCGTCCATGTGGGATGCAAACCACGGGCCGACCAACGGCAGACTGAATTTCAAGCCTACAGGAGCAAAGACTGGTGCATGGTCTGCGAAGACGAACGATGTAAATCAGTGGCTTCAGGTTGATTTCAAATACCCCAAAGTTGTGATGAAGATACAGACCCAAGGAAGAGAATGGAGTGGTGATCAGTGGGTGTCAAGCTATACCGTTTCGTACAGTGACGACGGCGTGACCTATCTATCATATAAGCAGAATGGAAACGTCAAGGTGAGAGGACCGGAATATCACAAGAAGAGAGTTTACGATTAATCTCGAGAAATATCTATTTCAAGCTCTCATGCATCAGTGAATTGTTAAACGATATATAATTTGAAATTCGAAGGTTTTCTCCGGAAACACAGACAAGAACACGATCAGTCAAGTTGTATCGCCTGCCATCGTTGCACGTTACATCCGTTTGCATCCCAAAACTTGGCACGGACATGTCTCAATGAGGGTTGAGTTTCTCGGGTGTCTAGCAGGTAAAAGTCATGTCAAATATTTATGTTTTCGAGCAGTTCTTCTACACGGAAAGCTGCAAAAAATGTATTTGAATGAATGCATGCATGAAACGATAGTGATGATACCAAATTCCTTTGGTGTCATGTACAAAAGCTTGATTATACGGAGTACATTTTGAATATCAAAATTGACATTAAGTATAACTATGACAAAAACATTGGTATATGTATGGATATATTAATGAATTACTACATAAATTATAAGCAATGAATGCACCTGTTTCTAGTGTTCATGACTACTATACTTGGGTGGCCTCTAGCCGGGTTCTCGTTGTATGCTCCAGAAATTTGAACTAATTATGGCAAATTTAATATATGCTATTCTGGTCCAAATGTTTGGAACTCTATCCCTGATCATTCTAAAAAGCAGAACTAAAAAAAAAAACACGTAGACTGCTAGGTAACTATCACTCTCCTCACTTTGATCAGTTTTGGTTTTGTTCAGACGTTTCCTATTGCATAGAACGAAATCTGATCGCATTACCAGTGGTGCTTGTGATTTGCTGCCTTTTTCAGCTGACTATACAGCTGCTCCTGCAAGCTTGGCCGGTAAGTATAGATCATTTTGCAGCCCAAAGCTTTGATAACTCGATCTTAAGATAACTAAAACAACTTCGCGTCTTATTTAAAATAACAAATAAAACAGTATTTGATGTGTTCTATACGCTGACAAAAACACGACCGGAGCTGTAGAACATGTAAAAAAAATACAGGAATCATGAGCCGCGTAGCGACGAGCGACTCCTGTACCTTATTGTTCTACAGAGGGATCATGTCTGCCTTGTAACCCATCCGAAGAGAAACACATCCATTTAAATGCTGTTCCTTTAACTGTCTTATCATTTGGCTTAAGGTCTCGATAAAGGTTCGATGTGTCATTTCGGAAAAAAACGTAGCTCTTGCAGCGTCGCAATTAAAGCCACATAGACGTACTATATACCATTTTAAAGGTCTTGAATTGAATAAAGTATATATTTAATCCGTTTTGAACAAAAGTTAAAAGCGTAGATGTTGTATATTATTCAACGCGAAATGACTCCGTCCGCCAGAAGGAGTTCAGCCGTTCAGGTTTTGAAACAATATATTTTGTTAATTATCCCTTTCAAATCCCAACTAAATTGTCTCAAATACAATTTCGGGGATTTTTGATATCTTGCGTAATTTTCCAAATTTGAAAAAGTAGTTTTTCATACCATTTGATACAAACCAGGTCATAAAACCTGAACGACTGAAAAGAATTTCAAAATTCCCCGACAGAGTGGGCGCTTTCCATTCAACCTAAAAAAAAAGAAAATTCCGGTCAGAAACAAATGGAACAGTAAAATTTTCGGAAATTGGTGGTCCTCTTTTTCCGAAAAATTCAAAATTCCCAGTTTAGATTTGCCGTGATTTGCCAGTTTTGAGAATTGAAATCGAGGTTACCGGCTAATAACCGGGTAGTTTCTGCGAATGGAACGCGTATTTTTTCGACCGGTTTGTCTAATTCAAAAAATCCCGTTCCATTCGACATTCGAAATTTTCGAAACTTCTAACCAGTCGTTTTGGTTGAATGGAAAGCGCCCAGTATTTTCATTTCACGAGAAGTCCCGCCTCCAAGGGTAATTCATTAACATCGGCCAATCAGAGCGATTCATGTTGTGCTCAATCTCGGCCGATTACAAAGTTCAGACGACGAGCCCCTGCAAAACAGAGAAAGCTACTAGTATACGGTTAACCGATGCTCGATACTTCTACAGAAACTATAGTGTCGATTCCAGTTTAATTTCAAGAAGAAACAGAAAAGGAGTACAGAAAGAAATGAAACCACAGTATCAGGTAGGGAAAACCATTGAAGCGATGCTCGATCCACACCATGTACACGGTAGACTGTTTATATTTCATCGCGCTGAACCGGCAAACCGTTACCCTGGTTGCCAGAGGTTCTAGGTTAGGTTAGGTTAAGGCGCGAAGCGACGAAAGGGAGAGAAGAGAACCTCTGGTCAAATCCGTTGAGAATCTCACTTCCATGCGTTTAGCCAGGTTCAGAATTTGAACCTCGTCTCCGATTATCTTATCTACTCATTACCAGGCGCGACCGCGAATGCTTGATACAACGGCAATTTTCATTGGCCTCCCACTTCAAACCGGTTTTATATTTGAACTTGACCTGGAACCCATGTAACTGCCGGGCTCGCGCAAGAGCCAATCAGAGGCTGGTATTCTGAGACGCCAATACGATTGTTATATTGGCGTCTCAAAAGTAAACAAAATAGATCAGCGTGATACTGTCCAACATGGCGACTTGCGAACAAGAGTTTTTGAGTATTTTTCAGGACGCTGTGAAGTTTACGTTGGCCTCAAAGTTTCCAGAGATTACAAAATTGAAGGCAAAACAAGAAGAGGCACTGTACCATTTTTTTCAAACGTAAAGACGTCTTCGCTGTTCTTCCAACGGGATGCGTGAACAGCCATGAATTTATCGAGTCTCTCCATTTCTCTGCGGCATTTTAGGCAAATGACAGAAGAAACACCGTTCAATTTCAGCACGGGACCTCCCAGGACAGAAGATAGCCTGGCGGCAATGTTGTCTTGCTTTGACGTTTTGCCTTCAAACAAATAAAATTTTCCTCTTCCAGATATGTACACATTCACATTACAAACTCGACAAAAACGGTCTACAACGCGAGGAATCTTCTTTACAGGAGTAGCCATGATATAAAGAATCACATGCAGTTGTCATGTCGACATGCTTCACAGCGCCACGTGCAACCGTTCGTGTGTGAAATCAAAACATTGGTCGTCAGTGCGTCAAACAAGTTTGACGGGTTATGGGCCCGAAAACCGGTTTTGACTTGACTCGATTCCAAGCTAAACGCATGGAAGTGAGATTCTTAACGGATTTGACCAGAGGTTCTCTTCTCTCCCTCTCGTCGCTTCGCTCCTCGATGACGGCGCTTCGCGCCTTAACCTAACCTAACCTCCTTAACCTAACCTAACCTAGAACCTCTGGCAACCAGGGTATCGTAGCAAACCGTAGCTTCCTGCATTGAATTCTCTTTATTTTTTTGGTGGATTGAAGATAACAAAACTTTATTGCTTGATTCTTTGTGGACTTTCGGTTTTCGATGATTCTAACTTCTTGGAAATTGAGTATAAATCCCTCCAACCATTGTTTGTCCTTAGAACTTTACACCCGCTGCCAAATTTACTCACACACTAATTCGTGCTGCTTTTCTCTTTCTTCTTCTTCATCAGTTTTGAATACGGCACCAAGAACGATCTGCTTTTACCCTTTTGGGCATTGCATTAACGTTGAAATCTTTACGAACGAAACGTAGCACAGAAAACCAAAGGATAGCGAGAATGAAATAACATTCCCAGTGAATGACAGCAGCTGTCAATCATTTTTCGCGCCTTTTTTAGCCAGAAATTAGAAATATGGTTTAAAGAAAAAATAAATTTGAAAACGTATTTTCGAAACGTTTCCAGTTCGAACCTTTATCGAGACCTTAGATTGCGGAAAAATTATCTCGAACTTTGGATTATACTTTTAATGATATGTTTGCCCCTGTTTCAAGATGGCGTAGTAGGAGAAGACGATATTTCTGCTCTAAAAAAGTGTAGCAGAGAATTCCAATACACGAAAAAGCACTAACAATGTATTGGTACAAGGTGTTCTTGCAAGCCGGAACAAAAACTTGAAAGAGCCCCGGAAAGCTTGAGCCACACGAGTTGGACAGAATCTTCAAGCGATTTTACGCTTCCGAAAACAAGATGGCATTGATTACGAGCCTGGCTCTTTGCGTGTTTATGCAAGCTTCTCTCGACCGTCACTTGAAAGAGAAAGGATACACCTTTTCATTGCTCAAAGATAGAGCATTCCAAAATTCCCGTAAAGTCCTTGAGGGAAAAGCTAGACAGCTACGTAACGAAGGCAATACTGAGAAAGCTGCCAAACAGGTCAAGCAGTTGGTACTCTGGGAGAGTAAACAACTTGGCAGCTCCACTCCAAGGTCACTGCTCAACACGATGTCGTGGCTTTTGTCGCAGCACCTAGGACTGCGAGGCTGCCAGGAGCATTACACTATGAATGTAGAAGATTTCGCCATTTACAAAGACAAGGGAGTGGAATATGTGACCTTCGCCAATCGAAGGCCCTACAAAAACCAGGCAAGGAGGCTTGAGAGTCCAGCCAAGATCAGTCACACCTAAGATGTTCGCTACAGGTGAAACCAGATGCCCAGTTGCTCTTTTCAAATATTATCTTTCCAGGCGGCCGAAAGATCTCCAACCAGCTGTCTGGCCCGTTTTCCCTAGCGAGCATTGATAGTCCGAGGAGCACTGAAGTTTGGTACAGAAAGAATTGTATGGGGAAGAAAACAAACGCTTCAATAATGAAAACATGAAAGAAAACTCACCTCTCAAGTTCATCTGCCCAGAAAAGAAGCTGTCAAATCACTCTCCCATGTCCGTAAAACAACGGTGAAAAAGTTGAAAGCCATGGGAGTACCGATGTCGGAGATTATAAACATTACAGGCCATTATAAACATTACCTGTGTGTTTGTCAGTTATTGGGCTGTGTCTGTGTGCAATTCCATCACCTTTGGGCGTTTTTTTCTTACTGGCCTGGTGTAGTTTTCAAAGTTCATTCACACGATTGGACGATTTAAAAAAGGTGGCAATGAGCAGTGGCAGCTTTCTCGAAAATAGCTTTCATTCAGCTTTTTTTAATATTGTATTTATTCTTAAAAATGAATTTTAGAAAAAAAAAAACTGAATAAATTAAAATAAATAGTTGCTCTTTCTTGTGAGTACCCTGTGTGCAGTGCAGTTTTTCGCTTACGAACGCGCACTTATTATTTTTTTGCATCGTTATTTGCCCGCCATAAATATTAATAGTAATCAAATAGTGACTCGTGAAATTAGGGACAAATTTCACTTGTGTTTGTCAAAATCTACGTAATCGGGAAATTACTTCGATTTTGATAAAGCCGCGTATTTACAATTCATAAGACAAAAGGAACAAGTGCAGGTAAAAGTCACTCAGAAATATCTAAAAAGCTAATCGAGCTGAATGGCTGCAAGTTATATTAGTCAAACGTCAGGTTGGCAATAAAGCTATTACATAGTACAAAGCAAACATGAACTAATATATATTTAAGTACGAAATCTAAATCACTGGTATTAATAATAAATAGAGCAGTATTAATAATAATAATATATAGAGCATAAGATCTACGAAACAAAATACGATACAGAAATTAAAGAGGTACCAGATGAAAACTCCAGAGACAATTATTATAATTGATCTATATGTACGATTGTAAGATGTTCAATTTTACTTTACCTTTAAAAACATTAAGAGGAAGTTGTTCATCTAGATTATTCCAAACAGTTATCTGTACTGACAAAATTAATATAATAAGATGATCTAGAAGCTAGTCTAGTGTTATACTGGTGTTTTGATTAAATTGTCTGTAAAAAATTATCATAGGCTTTGAGTAGTAAATTATTGCGAAATTGATATATAAAAAGTGCATCGTGAAAAAAATACTAGGTCTGTTAACTTCAAAATCTCAAGCTGCCGAAAAAGGGGATCAGAGTGTTCATCTGGTTTAGAAAAGGTGATGAAACGTACGGCTTTTTTTGAAGAGTTAAAATGGGTCTTAAACTAGTTTGGTAGGTGTTAGCCCATACTAGTGGGCCATATGTTATGAATGGTATATTAAAGAGTTGTGTAACTGTACTAAAACATTAATATGTACAAATGTCTAATTTTGGAAATAATTCCAATACCTCTTGACATCTTTTTGTCTAGTCCATGTAAGTGAGATTTCCAGTTTAGATTAGTATAAAAAAGGCACATATATTTAATCTGTTTGTCTTGTTTCATTGGCTTGTTATATTTTTTTAGATTCATGCGGTGAAGAAATTTCTTTTGTGGAGGATTGAATACAACAAAATTGTCTAAATTCAATGGGCTCTTGTTTGCATTTAAGGGTGCGTTTATCAATTGTTTTGGGCCGTTGCTAAGTAGAATTTAAAACGCCATAAAACTACAACAATTTGAGTAAAATAATTAATAAATCACTCAGGTACTACTGGGAGACGGACCTTTATATTTTGATGACGTCATTATGACGTCATCTAAGCAGAAAAATTCAATCATTTCGTGATTTCTTTGGGATAGTGCTTTCATATTTGCATATCTTATTGGTCTGAGTTAGGCACAAAAGGTGTAGCATGCGTTTTACGATGAATTTTTCCTCGTTAATTTTAACAGTTAGATGGTCCTAACTTCCGTGTTTTTATTTTTTCCGCTAAACCCATGCTTGGCTCTGTGCAATGCGACATCAGGACAATTTTTATGTGAAAAGGATTGACTTTTCTTTGTTTCGCGAACTCAGTTTCATTTTATGTGAAACCGGAAGTATAATATTGTTACCAGGGCCCACGAGGCCGCGTTTGGGTGGTTACAAAGCAATTTTCTTGACATACATGGATTCTCGTGTACCGATGGAATTTGCGAGGGCAAAGTAAAGGCATTGGACAAGAAAATGAAATCAGTGAAATCGAAACAGAGCTGCATTATCAGATATCTATTTCCAGTGGTTTATTTACGCAAAGAAGTCGATTTGCGACCATCTGCACCATAATCAGTCACACGTATAACCACCTCCCGGTTGTAATAAGCGCCGGTCTGTTGAGCGGGAGGTCGGAGGTTCAAACCCTGGCCGTACAACACTCAGGGTCTTAAAATAACTGAGTAGAAGGTGTTGCCTTTACATAATACAGTAAACGGTTAGACCTTCACGTCTTCTCGGATAAGAAGGTATAAAAATCGTAGGACTAGTGTCCCCAATTAGCTGCAATTGACACTTAAAATAAAGTCACTTACTTTACTTACTTTAATACTTTACTTCGCGTCGAGGAGAAATAACCCGATTCAACTTACGGTAAGCTTACATCGAAATCTGATTCAGTTTTCTATCTTATAGCAATCAAAACCACTGCTAAATATGTCCATTCCAGAGGAATGTCTTGCTATAATGTGTAATATCATTCGCACATGTTCGTAATCCTTATAACAATTAATTCGGCAAGTTAGGCCTTAGGCTTTGTTCGCCTTAAAGGAATGGTTCGTACCCAATTGCAATCATCGCAAGTTATTAGGAACTTGCCATCGTTCGTTTCCGTATTTATGTTTGACTTCCGCACTTTTCACAGACATTTCCGGCCTTAGAAATAGTTGACGAATTGTTCAAGCAAAGCAACCGTGAACGACAATCTACGTCTTTGCTTCTTTATAGTTAGAAATAGTGTCCAGGAACACTCTGGTGTCATTATTCACCGATTACTTCCAGTCAAGTCCCTAGTATCGTGACGATCGAGCCGCCGTAAAAATGGAGTTGATTTCTCTTTCGTAGGCACTGCATTTTTCTTCGCTACTTTCTTTTGCATGAAAGTGGCTCAAAACGAAACTCTTCGAAGACTTCCCTCACGTCTAGCTGCTCACTTGTAAGTACATTCTGGCTCCCCTCGTTATCAACAAGCTCTTTCCGAGAACTTTCCTAACTTTCTTTGTCGAAATCCGAAAGAAAATTAGTTTGCACTTGACACCCGAATTCCCTGACATCGGAATTTCCCCTCGTCCAGCGACCCTCCGCAGCTAGAATGGCTTTCTCGGTTTTATCGCTCCTTTTCGGCATTTATATGAAGTAAACTTGAAGCATGGAAAGTATAACAACCCGGGTTGAAGTAGCAAAAAAACAACTTCATTGTAACTTTTACAAAAAGTCAACAAACCGCGAAGGGCGCGCGTTGCTTTTCCACTAAACCGGAAGTACGTTTTTCCCGCCATTTGCATGAGCGCGCGCGCGCCGACCCTTCACAGCAACGTCACTGCTTAGCGACGAAATTGGTAAACGCACCCTTAACCAGTTACTAACTTTCTCCAATTCAATATTCAAATTAGATTCTAGATTTTGAATGTTATTATGGCTAAGGAACAAATTAGTATCATCTGCAAATAAATGGAATTCTATGATATTAGAGCACTTGTACATATCATTAAGTAATGGTCCAGATAAGAACTGTAGTGTTCTACGGCAAGGAATGTTAAAAGGTGTTAATTTTCTATTATTCTTTCTCGTAATTTCATTGGTTGATACTTATAAATTCAATAGAAACTCATCGAAATAATGCATTTTCATTCGATATTTTTTGTGGTTTGAATTTATTTTTGATCAAACTAACTATGGTTTAATTTCGAAGAATATCGTGTGTGGAGAAAGTTCTCAAATTTGCGATTGAAAAATCCTTTGTTTTCTCTATATCCGATTGTTTGATGGTGGCTTCTCTGCTTTTTCACAGAAAAAAAGAGCCAATAGCATAACAAATACTTTATTTTCGAGACGTAGTTTGGACTGTAGATACCTCCTAAAGCACTGTCTTAAGGCATATTCAAGCAAAATCGTATGTGGGGGAGGCTCATTGCCGCAGAACAATGGATTCTACTACAGTTCTTATCTGGACCATTACTTAACATATAACAAAAATATAAGTGGACCTAGTACCGATCATTGTCGCATATATGGCATATGTCGTACTTTCTATGCATCTGTAGTCTCACCAACACTTGGGTTTTCACCAATCAGAGCACTAAGGCTGTCCTGAAATATGACTTACTTTCTATGCATCTAAGAGCGGGCGTTAGTAAGTAACTACCATATAAAAATGAATAAGCCGAGCTCCGTTTTGAAGATCGGAAGCTTGTCTGCAAATTTCTATCATGCCAATTATTAATACATTATTCCTACGGAGAACGAAGACAACAATGAAACTGCAAAAAAATGTAGTTGAAGGAGAGCTTTTCTCCGGTATGCAACGAAGCAGATGACACCATGTTCGCGTGGTGTCATCAGGCAAAGACGTAATTATACGTACAAGTATGAATATGAAAATTGACATCAAGGATAACTACAATTAAAAGAACCATCGTTCCTCTTTGCGATGCCTAAGGGTATTTTAATGAATTTTAAATAAATTTTAAGCAATTGAATGTGTGTTCATATTTTTCAGGTCAGTGTACGAATCCAAAGCCTCTCGGTATGGAAAATGGTACCATTTTAGACGCACAAATCACGGCTTCGTCCATGTGGAATGGAAACCACGGGCCGACCAACGGCAGACTAAATTTCAAGCCTACAGGAGCAAAGACTGGTGCATGGTCTGCGAAGTCGAACGATGTAAATCAGTGGCTTCAGGTTGACTTCAAACACCCACAGATTGTGACCATGATACAGATCCAGGGAAGAGACTGTGCATGTGATCAGTGGGTAAAAAGCTATAGCGTTTCATACAGTAACGATGGAGTGAAATACGCACTGTATAAAGAGAATGGATATGTTAAGGTGAGAGGACCGGAATATCACACCTAGAGAGTTCACGATTAACCTCGAGAGGCATTTATTTCTAATTATTATTATTGAACTGATGAACGATAAAACTTTTGAAATCCGAAGGTCTTCGCTGGAAACACAGACAAGAATACGATCGTCAATCAAGTTGTTTCTCCAGCCATCGTTGCACGTTACATTCGCGTGCATCCCAAAAGTTGGCACGGACACGTCTCAATGAGGGTTGAGTTTATCGCCTGTCCAGGTAAAATTCATCTCAAATATTTAAGATTTCGAGGAGTTCTTGTACTGTTGTTCCATTCTTTGTAACTTTCAATGTTGTCATGTTTCTTTCAAACTTAAAAAATGCCGAAGCAGTAATACTAAATTTGGATACCATACTGCTTGCAACGATAAGTACAGGTAACAACTTCGCTTCAAGTATTTCATAAATAAACCTATACAGTTATGTTCGTTTCTAATATCATTCCTAAAGCTTGTTTCCATTTTGTTATCATACTTAATTTATCGGCCAATCAATTATTCCTAGAGAACGATGACGAACAGCGATCTCCTAAAAAACGTAAAGTTGAATTCTAAGAAACGACGCAGATGATAGGCATGGCTGCTGTCTTGGTGTCTCAGGCAAAAGCGTGATTATATTGTATGAGTTTGAAAATGAAAATTGACATCAAGTATAACTACAACAAACAGAACCATTCCCTCCTTTTTGGTGTGTCTAAAGGTAAAGGATGTTAATGAAATATGAGACACAAATATAAAGCAACGAATGTGTGTTGATAATTTTCAGGTCAGTGTACGAATCCAAAGTATCTCGGTATGGAAAGTGGTACCATTTTAGACGCTCAAATCACGGCTTCTTCCATGTGGAATGGCAACCACGGGCCGACCAACGGCAGACTAAATTACAAGCCTACAGGAGCAAAGACTGGTGCATGGTCTGCGAAGTCGAACGATGTAAATCAGTGGCTTCAGGTTGACTTCAAACACCCACAGATTGTGACCATGATACAGATCCAGGGAAGAGACTGTGCATGTGATCAGTGGGTAAAAAGCTATAGCGTTTCATACAGTAACGATGGAGTGAAATACGCACTGTATAAAGAGAATGGATATGTTAAGGTGAGAGGACCGGAATATCACACCTAGAGAGTTCACGATTAACCTCGAGAGGCATTTATTTCTAATTATTATTATTGAACTGATGAACGATAAAACTTTTGAAATCCGAAGGTCTTCGCTGGAAACACAGACAAGAATACGATCGTCAATCAAGTTGTTTCTCCAGCCATCGTTGCACGTTACATTCGCGTGCATCCCAAAAGTTGGCACGGACACGTCTCAATGAGGGTTGGGTTTATCGCCTGTCCAGGTAAAATTCATCTCAAATATTTAAGATTTCGAGGAGTTCTTGTACTGTTGTTCCATTCTTTGTAACTTTCAATGTTGTCATGTTTCTTTCAAACTTAAAAAATGCCGAAGCAGTAATACTAAATTTGGATACCATACTGCTTGCAACGATAAGTACAGTACAGGTAACAACTTCGCTTCAAGTATTTCATAAATAAACCTATACAGTTATGTTCGTTTCTAATATCATTCCTAAAGCTTGTTTGCATTTTGTTATCATATATACTTAATTTATCGGCCAATCAATTATTCCTAGAGAACGAAGACGAACAGCGATCTCCTAAAAAAACGTAAAGTTGAATTCTAAGAAACGACGCAGATGATAGGCATGGCTGCTGTCTTGGTGTCTCAGGCAAAAGCGTGATTATATTGTATGAGTTTGAATATGAAAATTGACATCAAGTATAACTACAACAAACAGAACCATTCCCTCCTTTTTGGTGTGTCTAAAGGTAAAGGATGTTAATGAAATATGAGACACAAATATAAAGCAACGAATGTGTGTTGATATTTTTCAGGTCAGTGTACGAATCCAAAGTATCTCGGTATGGAAAGTGGTACAATTTTAGACGCTCAAATCACCGCTTCTTCCATGTGGAATGGCAACCACGGACCGACCAACGGCAGACTAAATTTCAAGCCTACAGGAGCAAAGACTGGTGCATGGTCTGCGAAGACGAACGATGTAAATCAGTGGCTTCAGGTTGACTTCAAACACCCACAGATTGTGACCATGATACAGATCCAGGGAAGAGACTGTGCATGTGATCAGTGGGTAAAAAGCTATAGCGTTTCATACAGTAACGATGGAGTGAAATACGCACTGTATAAAGAGAATGGATATGTTAAGGTGAGAGGACAGGAATATCACACCTAGAGAGTTCACGATTAACCTCGAGAGGCATTTATTTCTAATTATTATTATTGAACTGATGAACGATAAAACATTTGAAATCCGAAGGTCTTCGCCGGAAACACAGACAAGAATACGATCGTCAATCAAGTTGTTTCTCCAGCCATCGTTGCACGTTACATTCGCGTGCATCCCAAAAGTTGGCACGGACACGTCTCAATGAGGGTTGAGTTTATCGCCTGTCCAGGTAAAATTCATCTCAAATATTTAAGATTTCGAGGAGTTCTTGTACTGTTGTTCCATTCTTTGTAACTTTCAATGTTGTCATGTTTCTTTCAAACTTAAAAAATGCCAAATCAGTAATACTAAATTTGGGTACCATACTGCTTGCAACGATAAGTACAGGTAACAACTTCGCTTCAAGTATTTCATAAATAAACCTATACAGTTATGTTCGTTTCTAATATCATTCCTAAAGCTTGTTTGCAGTTTGTTATCATACTATTTATCGGCCAATCAATTATTCCTTGAGAACGAAGACGAACAGCGATCTGCTAAAGAACGTGAAGTTGAATTCTAAGAAACGACGCACATGATAGGCATGGCTGCTGTCTTGGTGTCTCAGGCAAAAGCGTGATTATATTGTATGACTTTGAATATGAAAATTGACATCAAGTATTACTACAACAAACAGAACCATTCCCTCCATTTTGGTATGTCTAAGGGTAAAGGAATATTCTTCCATGTAGTAGTTCTTCTACTGTTGTTCTACTCTTTGTAACTTTCAATGTTGTCATGTTTCTTTCAAACTTAAAAAATGCCAAAGCAGTAATATTAAATTTGGATACCATACTGCATGCAACGATAAGTACATGTAACAACTTCGCTTCAAGTATTTCATAAATAAACCTATACAGTCATGTTCGTTTCTAATATGATTCCTAAAACTTGTTTGCATTTTGTTATCATACTATTTATCGGCCAATAAATTATTCCTGGAGAACGAAGACGAACAGCGATCTGCTAAAAAAACGTGAAGGTGAATTCTAAGAAACGACGCAGATGACAGGCATGGATGATGTCTTGGTGTCTCAGGCAAAAGCGTGATTATACGTATGAGTTTGAATATGAAAATTGACATCAAGTATAACTACAACAAACAGAACCATTCCCTCCTTTTTGGTATGTCTAAAAGTAAAGGATGTTAATGAAATATGAGACACAAATATAAAGCGATGAATGTGTGTTGATATTTTTCAGGTCAGTGTACGAATCCAAAATATCTCGGTATGGAAAGTGGTACCATTTTAGACGCTCAAATCACGGCTTCTTCCATGTGGAATGGCAACCACGGGCCGACCAACGGCAGACTAAATTTCAAGCCTACAGGAGCAAAGACTGGTGCATGGTCTGCGAAGACGAACGATGTAAATCAGTGGCTTCAGGTTGACTTCAAACACCCACAGATTGTGACCATGATACAGATGCAGGGAAGAGACTGTGCGTGTGATCAGTGGGTAAAAAGCTATAGCGTTTCATACAGTAACGATGGAGTGAAATACGCACTGTATAAAGAGAATGGATATGTTAAGGTGAGAGGACCGGAATATCACACGTAGAGAGTTCACGATTAACCTCGAGAGGCATTTATTTCTAATTATTATTATTGAACTGATGAACGATAAAACTTTTGAAATCCGAAGGTCTTCGCCGGAAACACAGACAAGAATACGATCGTCAATCAAGTTGTTTCTCCAGCCATCGTTGCACGTTACATTCGCGTGCATCCCAAAAGTTGGCACGGACACGTCTCAATGAGGGTTGAGTTTATCGCCTGTCCAGGTAAAATTCATCTCAAATATTTAAGATTTCGAGGAGTTCTTGTACTGTTGTTCCATTCTTTGTAACTTTCAATGTTGTCATGTTTCTTTCAAACTTAAAAATTGCCGAAGCAGTAATACTAAATTTGGATACCATACTGCTTGCAACGATAAGTACAGTACAGGTAACAACTTCGCTTCAAGTATTTCATAAATAAACCTATACAGTTATGTTCGTTTCTAATATCATTCCTAAAGCTTGTTTGCATTTTGTTATCATATATACTTAATTTATCGGCCAATCAATTATTCCTAGAGAACGAAGACGAACAGCGATCTCCTAAAAAAACGTAAAGTTGAATTCTAAGAAACGACGCAGATGATAGGCATGGCTGCTGTCTTGGTGTCTCAGGCAAAAGCGTGATTATATTGTATGAGTTTGAATATGAAAATTGACATCAAGTATAACTACAACAAACAGAACCATTCCCTCCTTTTTGGTGTGTTAAAAGGTAAAGGATGTTAATGAAATATGAGACACAAATATAAAGCAACGAATGTGTGTTGATATTTTTCAGGTCAGTGTACGAATCCAAAGTATCTCGGTATGGAAAGTGGTACAATTTTAGACGCTCAAATCACGGCTTCTTCCATGTGGAATGGCAACCACGGGCCGACCAACGGCAGACTAAATTTCAAGCCTACAGGAGCAAAGACTGGTGCATGGTCTGCGAAGACGAACGATGTAAATCAGTGGCTTCAGGTTGACTTCAAACACCCACAGATTGTGACCATGATACAGATCCAGGGAAGAGACTGTGCATGTGATCAGTGGGTAAAAAGCTATAGCGTTTCATACAGTAACGATGGAGTGAAATACGCACTGTATAAAGAGAATGGATATGTTAAGGTGAGAGGACAGGAATATCACACCTAGAGAGTTCACGATTAACCTCGAGAGGCATTTATTTCTAATTATTATTATTGAACTGATGAACGATAAAACATTTGAAATCCGAAGGTCTTCGCCGGAAACACAGACAAGAATACGATCGTCAATCAAGTTGTTTCTCCAGCCATCGTTGCACGTTACATTCGCGTGCATCCCAAAAGTTGGCACGGACACGTCTCAATGAGGGTTGAGTTTATCGCCTGTCCAGGTAAAATTCATCTCAAATATTTAAGATTTCGAGGAGTTCTTGTACTGTTGTTCCATTCTTTGTAACTTTCAATGTTGTCATGTTTCTTTCAAACTTAAAAAATGCCAAATCAGTAATACTAAATTTGGGTACCATACTGCTTGCAACGATAAGTACAGGTAACAACTTCGCTTCAAGTATTTCATAAATAAACCTATACAGTTATGTTCGTTTCTAATATCATTCCTAAAGCTTGTTTGCAGTTTGTTATCATACTATTTATCGGCCAATCAATTATTCCTTGAGAACGAAGACGAACAGCGATCTGCTAAAGAACGTGAAGTTGAATTCTAAGAAACGACGCACATGATAGGCATGGCTGCTGTCTTGGTGTCTCAGGCAAAAGCGTGATTATATTGTATGACTTTGAATATGAAAATTGACATCAAGTATTACTACAACAAACAGAACCATTCCCTCCATTTTGGTATGTCTAAGGGTAAAGGAATATTCTTCCATGTAGTAGTTCTTCTACTGTTGTTCTACTCTTTGTAACTTTCAATGTTGTCATGTTTCTTTCAAACTTAAAAAATGCCAAAGCAGTAATATTAAATTTGGATACCATACTGCATGCAACGATAAGTACATGTAACAACTTCGCTTCAAGTATTTCATAAATAAACCTATACAGTCATGTTCGTTTCTAATATGATTCCTAAAACTTGTTTGCATTTTGTTATCATACTATTTATCGGCCAATAAATTATTCCTGGAGAACGAAGACGAACAGCGATCTGCTAAAAAAACGTGAAGGTGAATTCTAAGAAACGACGCAGATGACAGGCATGGATGATGTCTTGGTGTCTCAGGCAAAAGCGTGATTATACGTATGAGTTTGAATATGAAAATTGACATCAAGTATAACTACAACAAACAGAACCATTCCCTCCTTTTTGGTATGTCTAAAAGTAAAGGATGTTAATGAAATATGAGACACAAATATAAAGCGATGAATGTGTGTTGATATTTTTCAGGTCAGTGTACGAATCCAAAATATCTCGGTATGGAAAGTGGTACCATTTTAGACGCTCAAATCACGGCTTCTTCCATGTGGAATGGCAACCACGGGCCGACCAACGGCAGACTAAATTTCAAGCCTACAGGAGCAAAGACTGGTGCATGGTCTGCGAAGACGAACGATGTAAATCAGTGGCTTCAGGTTGACTTCAAACACCCACAGATTGTGACCATGATACAGATGCAGGGAAGAGACTGTGCGTGTGATCAGTGGGTAAAAAGCTATAGCGTTTCATACAGTAACGATGGAGTGAAATACGCACTGTATAAAGAGAATGGATATGTTAAGGTGAGAGGACCGGAATATCACACGTAGAGAGTTCACGATTAACCTCGAGAGGCATTTATTTCTAATTATTATTATTGAACTGATGAACGATAAAACTTTTGAAATCCGAAGGTCTTCGCCGGAAACACAGACAAGAATACGATCGTCAATCAAGTTGTTTCTCCAGCCATCGTTGCACGTTACATTCGCGTGCATCCCAAAAGTTGGCACGGACACGTCTCAATGAGGGTTGAGTTTATCGCCTGTCCAGGTAAAATTCATCTCAAATATTTAAGATTTCGAGGAGTTCTTGTACTGTTGTTCCATTCTTTGTAACTTTCAATGTTGTCATGTTTCTTTCAAACTTAAAAAATGCCGAAGCAGTAATACTAAATTTGGATACCATACTGCTTGCAACGATAAGTACAGTACAGGTAACAACTTCGCTTCAAGTATTTCATAAATAAACCTATACAGTTATGTTCGTTTCTAATATCATTCCTAAAGCTTGTTTGCATTTTGTTATCATATATACTTAATTTATCGGCCAATCAATTATTCCTAGAGAACGAAGACGAACAGCGATCTCCTAAAAAAACGTAAAGTTGAATTCTAAGAAACGACGCAGATGATAGGCATGGCTGCTGTCTTGGTGTCTCAGGCAAAAGCGTGATTATATTGTATGAGTTTGAATATGAAAATTGACATCAAGTATAACTACAACAAACAGAACCATTCCCTCCTTTTTGGTGTGTTAAAAGGTAAAGGATGTTAATGAAATATGAGACACAAATATAAAGCAACGAATGTGTGTTGATATTTTTCAGGTCAGTGTACGAATCCAAAGTATCTCGGTATGGAAAGTGGTACAATTTTAGACGCTCAAATCACGGCTTCTTCCATGTGGAATGGCAACCACGGGCCGACCAACGGCAGACTAAATTTCAAGCCTACAGGAGCAAAGACTGGTGCATGGTCTGCGAAGACGAACGATGTAAATCAGTGGCTTCAGGTTGACTTCAAACACCCACAGATTGTGACCATGATACAGATCCAGGGAAGAGACTGTGCATGTGATCAGTGGGTAAAAAGCTATAGCGTTTCATACAGTAACGATGGAGTGAAATACGCACTGTATAAAGAGAATGGATATGTTAAGGTGAGAGGACAGGAATATCACACCTAGAGAGTTCACGATTAACCTCGAGAGGCATTTATTTCTAATTATTATTATTGAACTGATGAACGATAAAACATTTGAAATCCGAAGGTCTTCGCCGGAAACACAGACAAGAATACGATCGTCAATCAAGTTGTTTCTCCAGCCATCGTTGCACGTTACATTCGCGTGCATCCCAAAAGTTGGCACGGACACGTCTCAATGAGGGTTGAGTTTATCGCCTGTCCAGGTAAAATTCATCTCAAATATTTAAGATTTCGAGGAGTTCTTGTACTGTTGTTCCATTCTTTGTAACTTTCAATGTTGTCATGTTTCTTTCAAACTTAAAAAATGCCAAATCAGTAATACTAAATTTGGGTACCATACTGCTTGCAACGATAAGTACAGGTAACAACTTCGCTTCAAGTATTTCATAAATAAACCTATACAGTTATGTTCGTTTCTAATATCATTCCTAAAGCTTGTTTGCAGTTTGTTATCATACTATTTATCGGCCAATCAATTATTCCTTGAGAACGAAGACGAACAGCGATCTGCTAAAGAACGTGAAGTTGAATTCTAAGAAACGACGCAGATGATAGGCATGGCTGCTGTCTTGGTGTCTCAGGCAAAAGCGTGATTATATTGTATGACTTTGAATATGAAAATTGACATCAAGTATTACTACAACAAACAGAACCATCCCCTCCATTTTGGTATGTCTAAGGGTAAAGGAATATACTTCCATGTAGTAGTTCTTCTACTCTTGTTCTACTCTTTGTAACTTTCAATGTTGTCATGTTTCTTTCAAACTTAAAAAATGCCAAAGCAGTTAATACTAAATTTGGATACCATTACTGCATGCAACGATAAGTACATGTAACAACTTCGCTTCAAGTATTTCATAAATAAACCTATACAGTCATGTTCGTTTCTAATATGATTCCTAAAACTTGTTTGCATTTTGTTATCATACTATTTATCGGCCAATAAATTATTCCTGGAGAACGAAGACGAACAGCGATCTGCTTAAAAATCGTGAAGGTGAATTCTAAGAAACGACGCAGATGACAGGCATGGATGATGTCTTGGTGTCTCAGGCAAAAGCGTGATTATACGTATGAGTTTGAATATGAAAATTGACATCAAGTATAACTACAACAAACAGAACCATTCCCTCCTTTTTGGTATGTCTAAAGGTAAAGGATGTTAATGAAATATGAGACACAAATATAAAGCGATGAATGTGTGTTGATATTTTTCAGGTCAGTGTACGAATCCAAAATATCTCGGTATGGAAAGTGGTACCATTTTAGACGCTCAAATCACGGCTTCTTCCATGTGGAATGGCAACCACGGGCCGACCAACGGCAGACTAAATTTCAAGCCTACAGGAGCAAAGACTGGTGCATGGTCTGCGAAGACGAACGATGTAAATCAGTGGCTTCAGGTTGACTTCAAACACCCACAGATTGTGACCATGATACAGATGCAGGGAAGAGACTGTGCGTGTGATCAGTGGGTAAAAAGCTATAGCGTTTCATACAGTAACGATGGAGTGAAATACGCACTGTATAAAGAGAATGGATATGTTAAGGTGAGAGGACCGGAATATCACACGTAGAGAGTTCACGATTAACCTCGAGAGGCATTTATTTCTAATTATTATTATTGAACTGATGAACGATAAAACTTTTGAAATCCGAAGGTCTTCGCCGGAAACACAGACAAGAATACGATCGTCAATCAAGTTGTTTCTCCAGCCATCGTTGCACGTTACATTCGCGTGCATCCCAAAAGTTGGCACGGACACGTCTCAATGAGGGTTGAGATTATCGCCTGTCCAGGTAAAATTCATCTCAAATATTTAAGATTTCGAGGAGTTCTTGTACTGTTGTTCCATTCTTTGTAACTTTCAATGTTGTCATGTTTCTTTCAAACTTAAAAAATGCCGAAGCAGTAATACTAAATTTGGATACCATACTGCTTGCAACGATAAGTACAGTACAGGTAACAACTTCGCTTCAAGTATTTCATAAATAAACCTATACAGTTATGTTCGTTTCTAATATCATTCCTAAAGCTTGTTTCCATTTTGTTATCATACTTAATTTATCGGCCAATCAATTATTCCTAGAGAACGAAGACGAACAGCGATCTCCTAAAAAAACGTAAAGTTGAATTCTAAGAAACGACGCAGATGATAGGCATGGCTGCTGTCTTGGTGTCTCAGGCAAAAGCGTGATTATATTGTATGAGTTTGAATATGAAAATTGACATCAAGTATAACTACAACAAACAGAACCATTCCCTCCTTTTTGGTGTGTTTAAAGGTAAAGGATGTTAATGAAATATGAGACACAAATATAAAGCAACGAATGTGTGTTGATATTTTTCAGGTCAGTGTACGAATCCAAAGTATCTCGGTATGGAAAGTGGTACAATTTTAGACGCTCAAATCACGGCTTCTTCCATGTGGAATGGCAACCACGGGCCGACCAACGGCAGACTAAATTTCAAGCCTACAGGAGCAAAGACTGGTGCATGGTCTGCGAAGACGAACGATGTAAATCAGTGGCTTCAGGTTGACTTCAAACACCCACAGATTGTGACCATGATACAGATCCAGGGAAGAGACTGTGCATGTGATCAGTGGGTAAAAAGCTATAGCGTTTCATACAGTAACGATGGAGTGAAATACGCACTGTATAAAGAGAATGGATATGTTAAGGTGAGAGGACAGGAATATCACACCTAGAGAGTTCACGATTAACCTCGAGAGGCATTTATTTCTAATTATTATTATTGAACTGATGAACGATAAAACATTTGAAATCCGAAGGTCTTCGCCGGAAACACAGACAAGAATACGATCGTCAATCAAGTTGTTTCTCCAGCCATCGTTGCACGTTACATTCGCGTGCATCCCAAAAGTTGGCACGGACACGTCTCAATGAGGGTTGAGTTTATCGCCTGTCCAGGTAAAATTCATCTCAAATATTTAAGATTTCGAGGAGTTCTTGTACTGTTGTTCCATTCTTTGTAACTTTCAATGTTGTCATGTTTCTTTCAAACTTAAAAAATGCCAAATCAGTAATACTAAATTTGGGTACCATACTGCTTGCAACGATAAGTACAGGTAACAACTTCGCTTCAAGTATTTCATAAATAAACCTATACAGTTATGTTCGTTTCTAATATCATTCCTAAAGCTTGTTTGCAGTTTGTTATCATACTATTTATCGGCCAATCAATTATTCCTTGAGAACGAAGACGAACAGCGATCTGCTAAAGAACGTGAAGTTGAATTCTAAGAAACGACGCACATGATAGGCATGGCTGCTGTCTTGGTGTCTCAGGCAAAAGCGTGATTATATTGTATGACTTTGAATATGAAAATTGACATCAAGTATTACTACAACAAACAGAACCATTCCCTCCATTTTGGTATGTCTAAGGGTAAAGGAATATTCTTCCATGTAGTAGTTCTTCTACTGTTGTTCTACTCTTTGTAACTTTCAATGTTGTCATGTTTCTTTCAAACTTAAAAAATGCCAAAGCAGTAATATTAAATTTGGATACCATACTGCATGCAACGATAAGTACATGTAACAACTTCGCTTCAAGTATTTCATAAATAAACCTATACAGTCATGTTCGTTTCTAATATGATTCCTAAAACTTGTTTGCATTTTGTTATCATACTATTTATCGGCCAATAAATTATTCCTGGAGAACGAAGACGAACAGCGATCTGCTAAAAAAACGTGAAGGTGAATTCTAAGAAACGACGCAGATGACAGGCATGGATGATGTCTTGGTGTCTCAGGCAAAAGCGTGATTATACGTATGAGTTTGAATATGAAAATTGACATCAAGTATAACTACAACAAACAGAACCATTCCCTCCTTTTTGGTATGTCTAAAGGTAAAGGATGTTAATGAAATATGAGACACAAATATAAAGCGATGAATGTGTGTTGATATTTTTCAGGTCAGTGTACGAATCCAAAATATCTCGGTATGGAAAGTGGTACCATTTTAGACGCTCAAATCACGGCTTCTTCCATGTGGAATGGCAACCACGGGCCGACCAACGGCAGACTAAATTTCAAGCCTACAGGAGCAAAGACTGGTGCATGGTCTGCGAAGACGAACGATGTAAATCAGTGGCTTCAGGTTGACTTCAAACACCCACAGATTGTGACCATGATCCAGATCCAGGGAAGAGACTGTGCGTGTGATCAGTGGGTAAAAAGCTATAGCGTTTCATACAGTAACGATGGAGTGAAATACGCACTGTATAAAGAGAATGGATATGTTAAGGTGAGAGGACCGGAATATCACACGTAGAGAGTTCACGATTAACCTCGAGAGGCATTTATTTCTAATTATTATTATTGAACTGATGAACGATAAAACTTTTGAAATCCGAAGGTCTTCGCCGGAAACACAGACAAGAATACGATCGTCAATCAAGTTGTTTCTCCAGCCATCGTTGCACGTTACATTCGCGTGCATCCCAAAAGTTGGCACGGACACGTCTCAATGAGGGTTGAGTTTATCGCCTGTCCAGGTAAAATTCATCTCAAATATTTAAGATTTCGAGGAGTTCTTGTACTGTTGTTCCATTCTTTGTAACTTTCAATGTTGTCATGTTTCTTTCAAACTTAAAAAATGCCGAAGCAGTAATACTAAATTTGGATACCATACTGCTTGCAACGATAAGTACAGTACAGGTAACAACTTCGCTTCAAGTATTTCATAAATAAACCTATACAGTTATGTTCGTTTCTAATATCATTCCTAAAGCTTGTTTCCATTTTGTTATCATACTTAATTTATCGGCCAATCAATTATTCCTAGAGAACGAAGACGAACAGCGATCTCCTAAAAAAACGTAAAGTTGAATTCTAAGAAACGACGCAGATGATAGGCATGGCTGCTGTCTTGGTGTCTCAGGCAAAAGCGTGATTATGCGTATGAGTTTGAATATGGAAATTGACATCAAGTATAACTACAACAAACAGAACCAGTCCCTCCTTTTTGGTATGTCTAAGGGTAAAGGAATGTTAATGAAATATGAGACACAAATATAAAGCAATGAATGTGTGTTGATATATTCGATCGTCAATCAAGTTGTTTCGCCTGCCATCGTTGCACGTTACATTCGCGTGCATCCCAAAACTTGGCACGGACACGTCTCAATGAGGGTTGAGTTTATCGCCTGTCCAGGTAAAATTCATCTCAAATATTTAAGATTTCGAGGAGTTCTTGTACTGTTGTTCCATTCTTTGTAACTTTCAATGTTGTCATGTTTCTTTCAAACTTAAAAAATGCCGAAGCAGTAATACTAAATTTGGATACCATACTGCTTGCAACGATAAGTACAGGTAACAATTTCGCTTAAAGTATTTCATAAATAAACCTATACAGTCATGTTCGTTTCTAATATCATTCCTAAAGCTTGTTTGCAGTTGTTATCATACTCTTTATCGGCCAATCAATTATTCCTGGAGAACGAAGACGAACAGCGATCTGCTAAAAATCGTGAAGTTGAATTCTAAGAAACGACGCAGATGATAGGCATGGCTGCTGTCTTGGTGTCTCAGGCAAAAGCGTGATTATACGTATGAGTTTGAATATGAAAATTGACATCAAGTATAACTACAACAAACAGAACCAGTCCCTCCTTTTTGGTATGTCTAAGGGTAAAGGAATGTTAATGAAATATGAGACACAAATATAAAGCAATGAATGTGTGTTGATATTTTTCAGGTCAGTGTACGAATCCAAAGTATCTCGGTATGGAAAGCGGTACCATTTTAGACGCTCAAATCACGGCTTCTTCCATGTGGAATGGAAACCACGGACCGACCAACGGCAGACTAAATTTCAAGCCTACAGGAGCAAAGACTGGTGGATGGTCTTCGAAGACGAACGATGTAAATCAGTGGCTTCAGGTTGACTTCAAACACCCACAGATTGTGACCATGATACAGATCCAGGGAAGAGACTGTGGATGTGATCAGTGGGTAAAGAGCTATAGCGTTTCATACAGTAACGATGGAGTGAAATACGCACTGTATAAAGAGAATGGAAATGTTAAGGTGAGAGGACCGGAACATCATACGTACAGAGTTTACGATTAACCGCGAGAGGCATTTATTTCTAATTATTATTACTGAACTGATGAACGATAAATCTTTTGAAATCCGAAGGTCTTCGCCGGAAACACAGACAAGAATACGATCGTCAATCAAGTTGTTTCGCCTGCCATCGTTGCACGTTACATTCGTGTGCATCCCAAAACGTGGCACGGACACGTCTCAATGAGGGTTGAGTTTGTCGGCTGTCCAGCAGGTAAAATTAGTGTTAATTTTTTACGATTTCGAAGTGGTCTTCTAGCTACTGTTACTCCACTGTTTGTAACTTTCAATGCTAAAGTGCTTGATCTTCAAAACATTTTTTTTATCAAACCGAGAAACTGCATTTCTCCAAACAAATTTTGAGCTCCCGATAACATGAAAGCGACGTTGGGATGTCACAATCAGAACTCCTGTACTCTTCATGAACTGAACAACACAAACCTCGACCTTGTTCTGTGTTGTTGTTTGTTATTATTGTATTAATATTCCTGCCAAGTCGTTGTGGCCGCTAGCTGGATGTGATCATGCAGATAACCAGTTATGTGTGTGGCCTTCCCGGTATTAGTCTTCCTCGATATTGGACACATTTGTGAGCAGATGAAGTGGGAAAAATGGTCGCCAAGTTTGTCTTCAGAGCAAACACTTCATGGAGGATTACTTCACAAATCTCGGACGATTCAAAGCAGGTTTAGCGAAATGTGTATTATCTTATTCACTTCAAATTACTCTCCGTAGCCAGGTTTTTAATAGTGATAGAGCCTTCGCAGCGGCGGGTGTAAAGTACAGGTCAGGTTACAGGTCAGATCCACAGGTCAGGTGACACTTCTTGTTTAGCTGTGAGCCGTAGCTCTAGGTGAGTGAGAACTCGTCGTTTACCTGTGAACTCGTCCGATGGTTTGGGTTAGGTTTGCATTGTGGTTAGGGTTAGGATTTGTCTGAGCATTAACAACCTGACCTGTGGCCTGACCTGTGACCTGTACTTTACACCCCCCGCCTTCCCAGCGTTCAGAATTCTCATTATCGAGGAAGAAGCTAAGAGACCAAAGCATATACGTGACTCTACATCTCGGACCCGGATAAGGAAAAACTTAGCCGATGCACTAAAAGGTACCTGTTTGTTCGGCAGCTCAGTTCGATTCAATTCAGTATCAACAAAACTTTAATTAATTATTACGAGTCAAGATACTTGCTTCTTTAAATAGTTTCCCTTTTATAAGTTTATAACGAGCACAACATTTGGTATACATGCACTGAAAACATCTGCTTAACCAGATACCGATACTAAACTTAGTTTTTGTAACCCGGTTTCTGGGAAACTAACCACCCACCCCTCCCTTGGATATGCATCGTCCTATTAATGACTAACCATTAAAGGTTAGTGTGAAGTGTGGGGGTTTCCCAGAAACCGTGATTTATCCGACATTTCTGGCGATGTGCATGTAATATATACAACATTAGTGGCCATGGTGTATGGGATTTACAAACTCTAGCTGAAAGCGAGAGTTAGTGAATCCGATGAAGCACAAACACGGATTTTGTATATGACCTATGATGTATGGAGTCGTGGTTTTCAGTTAGTTTGGCGATACAACCTATTTCGGTCGAGAAAGTCGAGTCAAATTAGGACGAAATCTGTATCAGATTTACAGATCACTTATCGCTCATTAATTTCCTTTGTTTTTTTACTCGGGCCAGCGTCAAGTTGGGAGTCAAGTTTCGCACGTGTTAATTTTTCAATTTTTTGGTGTCGCGATTTTGCGCCGTCAACCAATCAGATTGCACTGCCACGTGAACACATACACATGGCCGCCATATCAAGTGACATGCCCGCGTCGAAGATTTTCTCTAGCTTTGCGAAAAGCGAGTCTGCTAATAATCCACGGATATGGAACCAACTGTACCGTACTTCAGTTTACCGCTCTTCAGTTTATGGGTTCGATTCAATTTGATCCATTTTCGCCATATAATAAAAACCTTATTAACCAAGCTTGTTTGTTCAAGAAGGGTGAAATTGGCCTCGTTCATTTTGTTCCGTTTATACTGACCTCGAGTTCGTCTCGGTCCATAAACACGCAAAAATTGAACTTGGCCAATATTCCACCATCTTGACTGAACAAGCTTGGTCAATAACCTCTATATATAGATTCGACACAACACGGACACGAATCCTGTAAATTACTTCTAAACCCCTACTTTACAATTTTCTGAAATTTTGATGAAAAGCGTAAAAATTGGAGTTTGACGCAATCGCATGCGCATGCGCAGCATGCAGAAAAACTGGTGCATGTGTAATGTGAGGAGTTTTAGTCGAGTTGACATTTCACCCCTGGGTAGGGGAGGTCAATGATGGGTTGTACGACCTCCCTCATACAGACACTAACATAGTGTTTGATAGATAGACTGATTATTAAAACATCAGTGTCTGTATCAGTTATAAAAGGAATATCAGTGATACAGGAACATCAGTGATACAGGAACATCAGTGATACAGGAACATCAGTGATACAGGAATATCAGTGATACAGGAACATCAGTGATATAGGAACATCAGTGATACAGGAACATCAGTGATACAGGAACATCAGTGATACAGGAATATCAGTGATACAGACGTTCATGTTTTAGTAATCAGTGTCCGTATCAGAGATACAAACCTGACATTTTATTATTCAGTTATTCAGTATTAATCAGTTGTATTAATCAATTCATCCTTATTAATTATTAATGAGGTTTATAATTACAGTCAGTGTTCTTTTTTTCACTTGCAGATTGAACAGTGGTGACCAGCAATGATCTTCCGCCTGCGATACCAACTTGTTACCCGGCCAGCAGTATATCACCCAGACTCACGAGTTAGTTGTAATCAGTTGAACGGGGTTGAGAACTAAAGAACCAAAATTAATATTTAGAAATGCAACTGCTCTTGGTTGTAGTTGTGAATTAGACCATTAAAATCGGGCCAAAAAGTGTTTTTAGGTCGTACGTGTTCGACACTTCAGCTCTTCATGTTACGTATGTAACGTAAAGTCGCACAACATTTCTTTCATGTTGTCTTGAGTATGGCTAGTTTGTTATTTGTTTATTATTATTCTTTGATGTAATGTATGCAACAGAAAAATAAAGTAAACTATGATCTTTATGATGACTGCATTCAGTGCGCAGGAGTCTGATGTATTTCGCCTGTTTTGTCCATTTCCTTTTTCTAAAGCGTGGTGCACACTAGCGACGCGCTTGTAACGGTGAATTCCCGCACTATCGCGATTTTTACGTAAAACAGCCGTCTCGCATCGGCAGCCACATTCGAAACGCGTCCTCCAAGAGAGACGTCTGAGATTCGAGGCCAAAAATTTCATACTGATGACGTTATGCGGTCAGGATCTGGTCGCGTTATTTGATTGGCTTGTACATCGTAAATAGGCATAACTAGCCAATCAAATGATCCGACCAGATCCTGACCGCATAACGTCATCAGTATGGAATTTTTGGCCTCGAATCTCAGACGTCTCTCTTGGAGGACGCGTTTTGAATGTGGTTGCCGATGCGAGATGGCTGTATTTGCAGTATGACGTAACACATGCGACAATGAAACATTCGTAAATAAGGTCTCTATCAATTCCAAGCCCGCCCATGCCCCTCCCCCCCCCCCCCCCCCCCCACCCGGCCATTTGTGGGGTTTTGTCATTTTGGAATCAGAACGTTGCAAGTACATCTTGTTTTTCCCCCCTGGAAATGCCCAGTCAACAATATTTCCACATACAAATGAATAGTATATTTATTAGACATGGTGGAGAAAGCAAACAGCGAACGCGCCAAATTTGTTCGCCATTTCAAAGCCACATTTTATCCCTTTTCTTTATTAAAGCAATGCACTACTCACCTTCAAACACTTCCTTGAGTGCCCCCATTCCCACACTCGCTAGCCAGTTTTCCACAAACGAAACACCTTCACCCCGAAACTAGGAAATGTTTGACACGGTCACGGTCGCGATGAAGCAAGCACGTGTTGATCAGTGGAGCAAATAAAAAAACACAGGGGAGGGGTACAAATGCCCCACCCCAGGGACAGATAGGTTGTCAAATGCCCCCATCTTGCCCGGGGGGGGGGGGGGGATGGGCGGGCTTGGAATTGATAGAGACATAATCCCACCGTCGCGTTTAAAGTTCGCAATTTAAAACGCTGCGATCTTTGTTACATACGTTTTTAAAAGAGGGGTGCCTCACGCAAAAAGTCATTTTGGGTTCCATCGCATGGAGAGGCATTGCCCAAATAAGCAAGGATTACTTACTCGTGCCGAGGTGGCGAGTTTGATGACTGAACCTGGCATCAAAATCGCGGCTTAGTCACCTCGGATCGAGTAACTAACCGGTTTAGTTCGTTATTTGGTTATCTAAACAGAATAAGGAATGAGCTCAATGACAACCATTATTAAACGAAGCATTATTTATCATGATTCTCCTGGTAATGTGCAAAACTATAGCGCGCTGTTTGAAAGTTTGCAATGGGTTTTATCGCACGGCGGCCATGTTGAGTCCCAGGAGAATAAAAAGCTTTGTTTTCGTCTGGTAAACTCCTAATTAGATACCTATTAGATAAACGTCTCTCTGTCTTTTGCCGAGCGGGTTGATATTCGATACTATCGGATATTTTCTAATTAGATATCTATTAGATAAAGGTCTCCCTCTCCTCTGAAGGACATCGATATTCGATATTATCGGATATTATCAACTATTTTGTAATTATACATCAGTATTAGATATCTGCTAGACAAAGGTATCTCCCCTCTGTGAAGGAGGTTGATATTCGAAATTATTCGATATTATCGACTATTTACTCGGGCTGCCTGTGGCAGCACTGAGTCTTAAAATGCAATTATCACTTTTGACCCATGCGGTTATTTTTCTTTGTTCCCATGTATTAAATTTCAAGTTCACCACCAATCAGATTGCACGTGACACTCTCCAGGTTAACTTATTTACATAATTTAATACAGTAAATCAAGATGGTCCGGCGAGGAAATTTCTCAAATGTAAGCACTTTAATGTTTTATTTAACTTCACCATGCGAAAGCCTTCAAACAGGCTCACGATATTTCAACTGGCGCTCTTGTTTTAAATTTGAAACTTGCGAAAATTTCTCACGTCATAACACTCGGCGAAGACCCCAGCTCACTATCTTGGTCCTCTGATTGGCGATATATACACGAAGCCAGAATACACCCTCAGGCCTCAGCACAGATTAATTTCTGATGAGCCAAGCAAATATGTTCAACTCTCGACTCACTCAAGGTAAACCACAGGAAACCCAAGCTCTGTTTGTGTTTTAAATTATAAGGGTTTGTGTGAGATTTTTAACGAGTATTTGGTTGTATCCGTTAGGCCAGACATACTGAAATAAAATCAATGAAAACTCCCCTGAAGTCTTTATATGTTCTTCATTGGGCTCTGTATGCAATTTCATCGAATTCTGTTGACATTTTACTCCTCGACCTCTCCAACTAAGAAAGAAGGCAAGGACGGACGCAACCGCCATTTCTCGATGCCAATCACTCGAACATCGCGCTCGAATTGTCATCCAAAATCAATGCCAACCGCAACTAGACCTTAAATAAAAGCACGACAGTATCTATTCCAAGAGCTATGTGCCATTTAATTGAAATAATCCCCATTTCTCGAGCCTAAATCGAACCTAATTTCAAACAAATCCGCCCGTTGGGGTTCGTGACTGGGACAAGTTGGACACGCTCAGAACGTAGATATATATCATATTTTGAACACGCCTCCATGTAGGTTGGCTCTGTGGTACAGTGGCTTAGAGCGCGCGCTTTCGATCCAACGACCGGGGTTCGAGTCTACACCAGGCGCTAAAAAATATTTTTTTAATTCTTTTTCTCCTTTCTCAGTTTTATTTAATCTTTTCCTCTATTTTAAACAATTAGAGCCGCCTTCTACATGAAAAAACATTGTTGTCTATTGGCTCTCAAGCCCCAACCAGGGTCCAGGAGCCCATTGCCTCAACTATTAAAAACCCATGAACTGTGAAGTTACTTTTCTGGTTACTTTATAAACATGTTGTCGACGTTCAAGAGATCATAAGAGCTAGAAGGAAAGCTCGCTGCGTAGAAGAGGAAGGCTGGGATATCTGTTTCCTTTTATTCTTCGATTCGAGCCTGGTTAATTAAGAGTTATAAGCAAATTAATGTACCAGTAAATTTTAACGGGCTTTCTGTTGATTCAAATCCGGGTTCGAATGATCGCATGTAAAGTACCGTACCTTAATTTATTAAAACTGTTGTGTTCAATATTTTCACAAGATTTTATGTAATTACGAGGTAACGAGGGAATTTGTTATATCTTTCTCATCATCGCACTACTGAAAATCGAGGTCATTGAGCGTGCACGGTTGGGGCTTGAGAGCCAATAGACAACAATTTTTTTTCATGTAGAAGGCGGCTCTAATTGTTTAAAATAGAGAAAAAGATTAAATAAAACTGAGAAAGGAGAAAAAGAAGTAAATTTTTTTTTTTTTTAGCGCCTGGTGTAGACTCGAATCCCGGTCGTTGGATCGAAAGCGCGCGCTCTAAACCACTGTACCACAGAGCCAACCTACATGGAGGGGTGTTCAAAATACGATATATATCTACGTTTTGAGCCCGTGAACTTTTGGCAGCTAGCCGTTGCTAAGCGTGTCCAACTTGTCAGTCCCAGTCACGAACCCCAACGGGCGGATTTGTTTGAAATTAGGTTCGATTTAGGCTCGAGAAATGGGGATTATTTCAATTAAATGGCACAAAGCTCTTGGAATAGATACTGCTGTGCTTTTATTTGAGGTCTAGTTGCTGTCCTAACGGATACAACCAAATACTCGTTAAAAATCTCATACAAACCCTTATAATTTAAAACACAAACAGAGCTTGGGTTTCCTGTGGGTAAACGTAAGCTTAAATTGGTCTTTTATTGTGGATCCAAGGGAATGTTTCAGCGTTTGGTCATTATGCTGACTATAAGATTGCTGCAGGTAATTTGTCCAGAAATGTAGAGTGTGAAGCTTCCAGTAATAGCAAAAGTACCTGTTTACAAGAATCTTAATCACAGAGTGAATTATTGTCATTACGAGACAAGGAGTATCGATCAATGAGTCATTGTCAGAAATCTATTCCCGGCTGTAACGTTACGCAATCTGTCAATGGTAAAACTGTTGACAGTTTGGGTCAGGTCAACTACACAGCTAAGGCATGTTCAGTTTGATGACAGAATAACCTAGCTAGAGAGTCTCTACTGGATTAGGATATACTCACTCTTAGTCATGTCTGTTAATATGGGGAAAACTGAAGAATCCTTCATTGACCTTGATAACCATGTTTGGATTTGGAAGCAGAATTGAGACTTTAGCCGTATTTTGTGAGTCCCAAATCGCTAGTTCCCATACAAGTCATACAAACACGCGTTTTTTTTTGCCAACCACATTATATATGCAAAATATATAAATGACGTCGTGTTTACAAACAGTAAGTATCGCTATAGCAAGAACAGCAGATAAAGTTACATAGAGGCACACAAATTGACAAAGCTATTGCTCCATCACAGGATGGACAGGATACAACTTATAATATGGTACAAATATAAACTTACATTTGAGACAATCGGAACCTGCAGTATAACAGAACAGCAGACTAAATTGTAAGCGTGTGTTACATGAATAAGTAGTGTTTAAATTAAAAGGTCAACATACATATGTGCTTGGGGAGCAGAGAATGAAAGTCACCGCGCTACCGGCCACTCCTAAAGACTGCTAAGTTCAGCTAATAATTCTTCTCTTTGGTTAATATTACTAAGAGGATTTCAAATGAAAGTGTATTTCATCTTCAATCTCATGTGGCCCGAGTGAAAGCCCAGATGGGCTCTTGTTTCTAATTAGACATCTATTGGATATCTATTAGATAAAGGTCTCTCTCCTCTGTGAAGGACGTTGATATTCGATATTATCCGATATTATTGACTATTTTCTAATTAGACATCTATTAGATATCTACTAGACAAAGGTCTCTCTCCTCTGTGAAGGACATTGATATTCGATATTATCGATATTTATTTCAGTTTTGAACATTTTTAAACTGGTTTAAGTTTTAGAACATTTTAAAACTGGTTTAAATCAGTAAAAGATTCTAGAAAGGACTTTTTATTTGTTTGTGATTAATAAAAAAGGGGTTTATTTATTTATTAAAAATAGCAAAGCCGACACAACGTAAATTTTAGAGGTTTATAACGATATTTCGGCTGGCCAAACCAGCCTTCTTCAGGTAATATGAAGAAATGTTATTACATTGTATTTATTTAGTTGGGGGTGGGGGGGGGGGGGTGTTTAAAAGAAAAAATCCACCCACCCCTCCCCTACAAAATATTTGTTGACTCCCCACCCCTCACCTCTACTTTCTCCACCATCCACCTCAACATTTTATCTAGAAGAACATTTCTAGGAAAAGAGGTAAACAGTGTTTATAAAACCAAATTTTGCATCTTTATTTTATTGCAGAATAATAAAGTTCGTTATTTTCTGATTATCAAGAGTATATATTTATTTATTTTTCACTTCCGCCTTCGGAAAGGTCTCTTTTTCGCCATTCAAATTGACTACTTTATGCTAAAAACTGTCCGGTTTGCCGCGCGGCCAAATGAGCTGCGTGACGTCATTGTGAGGACTCCAGCGACAATGTTTCAGAGAAAGCTAAAAATAAGCGAGGAGGTGGAAGACATTGTGGCTGCATGGTGGCCTTGGTTTTCTTCCCGTATTTAACTTTATCCTACGCCAAAATACAATGGACATAGAAGTTCTAATATACAGTTACTCATTCACAGTTTGATACAACACAACTACAAGAAATGACTCACCAAGAACTCGGCGATAACTTTAATACTCCTGTACTTTTATGCTGAAACCAGAACAGTGAATGGCAAAGAATACAATATAGGGTTTCTCTGGTATCCTGTAGAAATTCATTTAAGAGGATCCTGAATGTTCGTGAATGAAAAACGGACGATAAAACTTGCAAAGAATCCAGAACTTCGAAAGCCGTATAGTCGAACTGAGCTCAAAAGCTACGAAACTCACCGCCATCAGAGCAGCACTGAGTTAAACACTGTTCCTTGGGATAATGAAAATATCGTTTTTCAGACCACAGAATAAATAGCCAGTGTCTGACAACGATGCAGTTGTTGTAGAAAATATAGTCGGGAACCTCAACTCACGTAACTCAGTCTCAGAATTCGCTATATTTTTTAAGCTTTCTCAATGAATGTTTTTCCATCAGGCATTTTCAAGACTATCACAATGTGCAGATTAACTTCTCCTGTGCTGGCCAATTTTATGGACAAACAAAATAAACATAAAAGGGCTAGACAGTGGTCAGAGAGAAGCGATTGGTATTGATTATATAACTTTGAACTTTGCAAAAAAAATACAATTAACTTCGTAAGTAAAATTTTCAAAACCATATAAAATATAGTCAAGTTTCTTTTATCACTGCTCTTTGACCATGTTTCACCGCATATTTGTGCAGCTGAGGTTAGAAAAGTGGCACGTTGAGAGGCAAATCGGGGACATGACATATAGCCCAATTTTACAGCCCATTTGCGGCCGGCAGTCTTGCAATTTCTGTCTTTCACTTTTATCAATCGACAAGTTCTTTTTATGGCAGGTTATTTCATCCAATAAGAAACGAGTTTTCAGATCGTCAATGTCAAGCTGTCAGAATTGAACCAATCAGCGACGAGAAATGTTGTAAACAAGTCGAGTACAGTAAAATGGAGTTTTCGCTGTAGTCAGTTTATTTGCTTAGTAGATTTTTATTTGGGTTCTTAAAATTAGATAGCTTACTTTCCTTCGTCTAGATTGAAGTTTATATTATAAAACTAGAAGTAATCATAGATTATCAAAGTGCGTTCGACATATTTTTTGAAAGAGAAAGGACTGTGGTTTCAGTCTGAAAAGCTGAAAAGTTGCTGCAATGATGTGGACGGTGGACGTAATCCCACAGGCAGCCCAAGCTCTAAGTTTGAATTTATTTGACAGTTGAACTACGAAGGTTCAAACATCCAGAATATCTGGTGTTTTATCGCACTAAATGGCAAATGAATAACACAATAAACTTGCTTTGATGAAGATTAAGTTGTTGTGTTTTGAATTTGGGGGTTTGGGGGCCGATTTAACGAGTTTCTAGGAAACATGGATTCACTCTACCTAAATAGAGGTAGAGTGAATCCATGTTTCCTAGAAACTCGTTAAATCGGCCCCCAAACCACAGGCTTCCCAGACTCGACGTATATTTCCCGCTTATTAGTCTGTTGGGTCACCTGTGGTTTATCGATTAGTTTCATAACGATCTCAGAAGAGTTTAAATAATTGCTTCGTGTGAATTCTCTTTTCCGATTCCTACGAAATGAATCTTCAATAATAAAAGATTGATACTTAATGAAGTTGTGTGAGTGGTTTTTTGGCGATTTGGGGCCTTCTAAAGCAGTTTATTAGGATTCGAAATTTTGACCGTTGGCCGAGGCTCTAACAAAATTTACAAGGTAGGCAAGTCGACCTCGCCAAAGCACAGACTTACCTCAAAGATCACCCAAAAATCGGCACTTTTCTTCCTCGCTCGCTATTCAGCTTTCGGCAGAGGAGGGAATAGTTATCAAGCAACATTTGACCAGAGATTTAGGAAAATCCATCAAATTTATCATCGCCAAACGGCCTCCTCGAGACCCAAAAAGCGCGACCTTCCAATGATCTGTAAGAACCAGAATGACCAAAGCGGTCCAAAATTTTCCCGACCCTACCCAAAACGATGCAAATCGCCTTTTTTCATGGGGGACCCTCAAGCGAGAAATTATACTTCCGCTCGAGGAACGGAAACAAATATATCGCCAATCAGAGAGACCATTACTAGGCCTTTTAACGAAACTGGCGGTTACAGACTAATTTTGAATTTCCAACTCGCGAAAATTTCTCACGTGGAACTGTCATAACACTCGGTGAAGACCCCAGCCCACTGTCTTGGTCCTCTGATTGGCGAGTTCCAAATTCAAAATTAGTCTGTAACCGCCAGTTTCGTATAATTTCACGCTTGGGGGTCCCCCATGAAAAAAGGCGATTTGCATCGTTTTGGGTAGGGTCGGGAAAATTTTGGACCGCTTTGGTCATTCTGGTTCTTACAGATCATTGGAAGGTCGCGCTTTTTGGGTCTCGAGGAGGCCGTTTGGCGATGATAAATTTGATGGATTTTCCTAAATCTCTGGTCAAATGTTGCTTGATAACTATTCCCTCCTCTGCCGAAAGCTGAATAGCGAGCGAGGAAGAAAAGTGCCGATTTTTGGGTGATCTTTGAGGTAAGTCTGTGCTTTGGCGAGGTCGACTTGCCTACCTTGTAAATTTTGTTAGAGCCTCGGCCAACGGTCAAAATTTCGAATCCTAATAAACTGCTTTAGAAGGTCCCAAATCGCCAAAAAACCACTCACACAACTTCATTAAGTATCAATCTTTTATTATTGAAGATTCATTTCGTAGGAATCGGAAAAGAGAATTCACACGAAGCAATTATTTAAACTCTTCTGAGATCGTTATGAAACTAATCGATAAACCACAGGTGACCCAACATACTAATAAGCGGGAAATATACGTCGAGTCTGGGAAGCCTGTGGTTTGGGGGCCGATTTAACGAGTTTCTAGGAAACATGGATTCACTCTACCTCTATTTAGGTAGAGTGAATCCATGTTTCCTAGAAACTCGTTAAATCGGCCCCCAAACCCCCAAATTCAAAACACAACAACTTAATCTTCATCAAAGCAAGTTTATTGTGTTATTCATTTGCCATTTAGTGCGATAAAACACCAGATATTCTGGATGTTTGAACCTTCGTAGTTCAACTGTTAAATAAATTCAAACTTTGAGCTTGGGCTGCCTGTGGTAATCCTGATCAAAAGTGTTTGTTTTTTAACTAATGTGAAAATTTTGATGTCTTGACTTATATGTTAATATACAAGGGGATGCATCTGGGTATAAAACTGTAATTATCTTTGTGTAACATTAAATCATTGGATGCGATGCTTATGGGGCTATATGTATACATGTGTGTTTTATATGGTTATGGCATTGATTTGAGAATTAGTAGCACATTTTGCTGTGTGGTATACAGTGTAAAGCAATAATTGAAGTTAGTGTAGAATACAAATCAAACCAGGCTATAGCTACATACATTTGCATACATACATGAACCTTATTTGAGTGTCAATAGTATTTAGCTGTAAAGCTAATTGGGGACACTATATTACAGGATATATAAATACAGTATATTACAGGATATATAAAGGGATTCATAAAAAGTACGTATAAATAAATATTACTATTCAGATGTCTATAAACTGAATTCCAGTTCTTAGAACATAAACTATATATGCATGTGTATAAAGTACAGCCCATGCAGTTCCTTCGATTCAGATCATTCACATTATGTTTCCCGGGTATTTTTCAAGTGAGAACAAGGTTGGCTGCAGAATATTGAGCGCCATTGTTAGTTCCAGAATAATTTATGGTCAATGTTGGTAGCCGGGTCCTGGCTTTGATCGCTTTGATCAGCCTTGTTTCATGTCTGTTAGAAATTCATTGTAGATTAATTGAACACAGCAATGACAAGTCAGTACTTTAAATTTACCTCACCTTCTACTGTGTTGATATTCCAGTTCCTTGGCATATCAAAGTGTCGGTATAGATTAACTCTCTGTCTGAATGTAGTGTTAATTTGAATCCGTTAATTTGTATAACCAAGATGTACACAGTGTCGCAACTCACACAAGATACGCCGATTACGGGTATCTAGATTTCTCTTCACTTCAGCCAGGTCATCTTACTGTTTGTAGTTTCGGTATCTGTATGTACAGCGAAACGCAGAATCCAGTACAGCGAGCAAGCCAACAGAATTCACTCGGTTGTTTACAAATTATGGCGAATTGATTTGACTCAGTTCTCTGTTCAACTTCGCTGGTGTCGTCACCGCGCCGACAAAACAGACCATGTTTGACTTAAACCACCACGATGCACACATGTGTAGTATTTAAAAAGCTTCTTCACAACTCACACTGAAATATTTATATCCATGTATTTCTCTTCAGCCTTCAGGTATGATTTATAGCATCTTGACCATTTGCAGTTTTGGTATCGGCAAACCGAACACCACAATTCAATGCAGCGAGCAAGCCAAAAGCATATTTTTCGATCGCACATTAACTCGGGTTCAGCATAAATAAATAATTATGGCCGAGTTGAATGTTCAAGGTCCTCCAGATCATAGTTAATAGAGTGGAATGGTTATGAAACCCAGCGACCTTCTTTGTTATATGTCTTTGTTAGCTTTTTTCAACCACTACCACAGGTAGCCCAAGCTTGGGATCTGTATAATATTTAACAGCATTTGTATGGAATATTTTAGTTTTCCATGTACAACGTAAATCTTGAATAAAACTCGACAAAAACCTATACAGTGTCTTCTTGTGTTCCTTAACTATGTCTGTGCCATGTTACAGCGAATTTCAGCAAAATGTTCCCTTAAAACCCTAACCCATACTAAGGAAAGACAAGGTAGGAGGCGAGACCGCTAAACTTACCTTCAAACTACTCCAATTCGGGGCGAATTTTTCTAGGTAAAACACATCCAATCGCCGTTTGCCTTCACAGGGCATCGAAGTGATAGATTTACGATGTAAATATCCCAATCAATCTGAACCAGCCGCGTTTCTCGAGTCATCAGCTCCCTCCAAGTACGACAAATCCACTCCGTAGAACGCCATTTTATCCGTCGCCGGAAAAAGTATGGACAGCGAAGCCGTTAAACACGCGGCCGAGCCTGGGATCGAGGATATAATATAACCCTACCGGGTTACGTGTGATATTTATCGTCACGCAGTAGAGTTTATATATTCGTCGTTTGGGAATTCTCTTTCCCGCGGAGACCTACAAAACAAATCTTCAGAAATAAGTGAGTGATAGTTAATGAAGCAATTTGATGGATTTTTGGCGATTTTAGGCCTTCTTGAAGCAGTTTATTTGGCGGCGATGTTGTTGACAGTTGGCGTCAAAAACTGCTTATAGTTATATTATGTCCTCGATTCCAGGCTCGGCTCAGGCTCGGCCGCGTGTTTAACGACTTCGCTGTCCATACTTTTTCCGGCGACGGATAAAATGGCGTTCTACGGAGTGGATTTGTCGTACTTGGAGGGGGCTGATGACTCGAGAAACGCGGCTGGTTCAGATTGATTGGGATATTTACATCGTAAATCTATCACTTCGATGCCCTGTGAAGGCAAACGGCGATTGGATGTGTTTTACCTAGAAAAATTCGCCCCGAATTGGAGTAGTTTGAAGGTAAGTTTAGCGGTCTCGCCTCCTACCTTGTCTTTCCTTAGTATGGGTTAGGGTTTTAAGGGAAAATTTTGCTGAAATTCGCTGTAACATGGCACAGACATAGTTAAGGAACACGAGAAGACACTGTATAGGTTTTTGTCGAGTTTTATTCAAGATTTACGTTGTACATGGAAAACTAAAAAATCCCATACAAATGCTGTTAAATATTATACAGATCCCAAGCTTGGGCTACCTGTGCCACTACCATGCACAAAACACAATAGAAATTCCAATGTGTTAATCAATCAGCCAATAGAAACGTGTGAGTTCAGTCGTTCAGGGGACGCTAATGAACTATGACCCTGCACAATCTTTTGTCTTGCCCCCTTCCAACATAAATCGCAGCGCCTTTGTTAGCCCCTTTGAAGTTTGCCGGGTTTCCTAACCATTCCACTCTATTAACTATGTCCAGATGTACTACACACTTTCCTCAATTGTACTTGCGAACCTTTGAAACATCATTACATTGGATTGTCGGAAAATAAGGCAAGTAACTAACCGATCGCGAAACAAAACAGAAGCCATCGTGTACGTGTGGTTACCAGTTCCCCGGCCGAGATAATTTATTCTAAAAAGTACAAACACACATGATGACATGAGGACATATTTCTTTCGCCTGGGGAAGCACAGGTAGCCCACACATGACCACAGGGAGTCCACTGCAAGATTAGTATGCGTTCTCCTTCGTCGAACGCAACAAATAACAGATACTTCTACTTGTTCTTTAACAAAATAATGTACTTTCGAGGTCTTGAAATGCTGCTAAATGTACCCGCGTTCTGCTCGTATATCCGCAGTTTTTCAAGACATTTTTTTTATAGAACAAGGAGAACCATCTTTTATTTCTTAAGTATTGTGTTGCGTTCTACTGTATTTCATTTTTTTGTATTGAATTGTTTGTGCTTTATTATATTGTATTTTTTTGTAGAAATATGATCATATTTAGGAGTCCCCACAGTGACGTCTTTGTAATGGAGGATTCGGTTCCAGGCCCCGGACAGTTTTAAGCATAAAGTAGTCAATTTGAATGGCGAAAAAGAGACCTTTCCGAAGGCAGAACTGAAAAATAAATATACTCTTGATAATCAGAAAAGAATGAACTTTATTATTCTGCAATAAAATAAAGATGCAAAATTTGGTTTCATAAACACTTTAAAGTAACAAGTGCCGAGTATCTTGAAGTAAATCCTCGTAGTACCCGTTAGACTTTGCTTTACAATTGGAATAAAACACTGACTAGAAGAAAATGGAAGTGCGCAAATAACAAACTTCTAACTCCTGACAAGAAAGAAGTGGCTTAAAAAACTCTGAATTTCTAACGGGACGTGAAACAACCAAAGGAACTGATCGATCCAAGTCAGGAACCAGCTAATCCAAAGAACGAATTGGAATTTAGCATGTTGGTTTTTGCATGTGGAGGGAGGTAAATCGGAGAAAAACCCACAGAGCAAGGGAGAGATAATATAGCACCCTACTATTCTCTTGTTCCCTCTTCAAAGAATCGCCCACACTGGATGTGAAAAGACGCAAATATGGATTGATAAATGATCGAGAACTACACAGAAATAACCCAAAAAGTTATCAACATTTCTGTTTCACTTTTCCGTTTCCATGCCGAACATATAGGGCCACTAACAAGCAGATTTATGAAAGCCAGTTAACACTCTACTCCAAGCAAACTCATTCCTAACACAATCTAACCCCTAACCCAACATAAAAAAACTAACATCAATATAAACCCAAGGGCTCAATAATTTAGGATTTTTAGAGCTATAGTAAAATTAGGTTTTTTAGGGCTAGATCACTGAATGCAGAAAAATAATGCTTTTTCAATGGTCCTGTGAACTAATCCAAACCCTACCCCTATATTTCAAAACACCCTAACCGTCAACAACGGGTGCCTACTAATGTATGTTTTTTAGTGCTATAGTCAGTAAATTAGGCCGGCTTTTAGGGCTAGCTAGATCACTGAACAACACAGAAAACTAATACTTCTTCAATCGTCCTGTGAACTAATCCAAACCCTACCACTATATATATTTAAAACACCCTAACCGTTAACAATAGGTGCTCGGAACGACTGCAGAATACCCCACCACAGCAAGCTGTATTGTAGAAATGTCAACGCGTCTACGCGTCAACTTGGGTGGAATACACATCCAACGTCATGTCATCGTGTCAACAAGTAGACTGCGGTTGATAATAATACTAATACTGACATACGTTTTAGGAGCATTATACAGCGCTCAATGCTCTTACAATATCAATGATGGTAATTAACTAAAAATTAATAAAAACTATCTACTTACACGTGTTCTAGTAATATCGAGCAAGCTATTTAAAAAGAAAAGTCTTTAACTTAGATTTAAATACATTAACAGTGTCGGCACTCCTGATGCTCTTGGAGCGCAGATCGAGAACGCGCTATCACCATAAGACACAGTATTTGACTTTGGTATGGACAACAAGTTATAACTAGATGATCTTAAAGTAAGGGCTGGCTTATATATCTGTAGCAGATCAGAAATATAATCCGGGGCCAGACTATGGAGAGCTTTCGACCAATCACACTGAGTTACGAATAAACTAGTTACCAGGTTCTTACAGGCTATTCGAGAGCAATATGGCGAAGTTCAGAGAAGAGAGAAGAAATCGACGGGCCGTACGGGTTTCGTTTTGATGTTCTTTCGAGCTGTGGTAGTGTACAGATACTTGAAAACCACGCGCATGCGTGGGATCGATTTCTGACAATGATATACAATGGATATACAACGCTTGTCGAGGTTTATACGATATTTCGGCTGGCCAGTGGAGGTCACAAATGTACACAAGACTTATATAAATGGTTAATTACCTAATGAGCGGAAATTACAAAATCGATGACATGTTTTATCTATATAAACACATAAAAGGAAATTACGAAATAGGTTGGAAAATATTGTGCATATACGAATAACAACCTATAATAAAGGTCAAATGGTGAAATTACATTTCATCACGTCTATATACTGCTATGCTATTGACCCTAGAGTCGAGCTCAAAAAAATGTTTGGTTATTGGCCACACGTAGGCGTATTACGTGTGGCAGGGAGCCAAATACCAAGTAAATCTCAGCTATCGTGTTGGTGTTCAGTGATAAGAAAGGTTAGGGAATGACCAAACTATCCTCCTAATATGAACTATAAGTAAAAATTGGTAAAGAGTATCAGCTATCCCAACAACAAAACACCAGCACAACGCGATTGCGCTCGAATGAGGGTTAGACAAATTATGACCTTAAAATCGAGTAATATGATTCTTGGCGTCACCCTTGAAAATTATACTCCTAATTATGCTCCTAATCATGCCGGATAAAAATGTAAATTCTCTTCCCCTACCACTTCGCAACTCCCAGCCCGTCCTTGGGAGCCTGGCATAATTAGGTAACCAGGCCTCCAACTATGTCAGAACGCACTGGAAACGTACTAGAGTGCTCAGTTACTACAACATCCGCATTTTTATTGACTTTTTACACTCCAGTTGCTGGCAAAATAAGTGTAATTCAACATAACATAACATAACAGTATTATGTTGCAAAATATTAGTATTATGCCGACATTATGCCCGATACTCCAGATATAGTATTATGCCCAAAATTATGCCGGCACAATTTCTCAAACCCTAAACTGGCAGACACAGACAGCTGTTTCGTTCTAGCGATATAAGCCTCTTAGTGAAACTTCGTCGGTTATATACGATATGGAGTCCGTATTGAAAACGCCCTGTCCTTTTCCAAAGCTAGTAATATTGTTTAAAGGGCTCTAGTATACACACTCAATGAATCGAATATTTGTTTAAGAATAATATAGAAGTCGGCTCGGCTATCGTTCCCGAGACAGACGATCGCTAAAGATTTACAGTTTCGACATCAGCTTGTTCTTGAGCGCTTGTCAGACGATATCCTATCAAGGTTTTAGCTGGGTCACACCGACAATCTTCCGAAACATAACAAAGTAGATAGATGTTTCTTTCCCGAATGTTTTGTAGTCCTGAATGAAACTTGAATGAAAATATGCACCAAGTTGAACGCTACGAGTATGTTACTCACTGCAGTTTCCATGCATCGTCACGCGCGAACAAATCCATTCAGAACTTGTTTTAAATCCGTTCATAAACACTGCAGTGTATTACATAAAATACTGAAATATGTTACAAGAATGATGTTGCGGTAAATAGGGCAATAACACAGCAGCAGAGCAAATTTATATACTGTTAAAGTGCCACTACGACGAAAATTTACCATTTCGATTTGCCACTTTTCAGTGTCAACAGGTCGAGCAGTGTTAGAAATATCCAAACTAGAAACAAAATGTCCCAAATGAGCAAGTTAAACCACAAAATTTTAGGAGAATTTACTGGTAAAATGCTGTCCGCCATTCTTACTGGAAGCCGTTCTCGTTATTCAGCGGAAGTGATGTCATACGCGCAATATGACAACCACGTCGCGCATACAAAAGAAAAAATATAATTTTCTTCTTGCGTACGCGAAGACTTTTCTAAAAGAAATACGCCTCCAAGGCGTTGTGTTGTGCAGGCGAGTGTTGCGAGTATGACATGACTTCCGCCGAATAAATGGAACGGCCTCCAGTAATGGCGGACGTTTAGATTCAATGCTCGGAGTTTAGAAAATAAGGCTTCCTGTCGTCGCATCGATAAACAGTTTGAACTGGTAATACCATAGCAACTCTACTTTATGAATATGCCATATGCAAAAACAGTGAAAATTTGATCTTAGTGGCAATTGAAATCTCTAGGTTCACGCATGTTACCGGGTCTGGTTCAGGGATCAAATTTCGGGTAAAAACGTTTTCCTTCTTTCAGCAAAGCCGATCGAGTACGCAAGTCTGCGACATTTCGTGTGGTTCTCTAGTTCTGAAGCATGTTAGGGTCTGGTTCAGGGATCAAATTTCAGGTAAAAACGTTTACCTTCTTTCAGCAAAGCCGATCGAGTACGCAAGTCTGCGACATTTCGTGTGGTTATATATAGATATCGTCATCTTGACCCCTTACCTTAAGTGGTCTGTGCACAAGAAAACGTGTAATATGTTCTGTCACGTGACGTAGACCACGAAATCAGTAAATCAAATATGCGGTTGCGAATTTAACAGAAACAGTGACTATTATTAAAATAAGTGAATGTAGTTAAGGTTAAAACCTTTTCGATTTGCACTGAGAAAAGATTACTACATTGTTTCGTTAACGTGTTATTAAGGGTAATAGCAAGTCACATGACCTCGTTAGAGTGTTCAATAACCCTTACATGAAATATTGTAGTCACCTTTTCAAGTAGTTTCAGTTAAACTCGCAATCGCATTTATGCATTTATTTACTGATTTCGTGGTGTAAGTCATGTGACAGAACATCAGTGTGACTTGTTGTATTGCGCACAAACCACTAAGGGAGTCAAGAATGATGATATATCCATTATCGTACGAAATTTGGCAGACTAAGGGCCTGTTTACAAGGAGATAGGGTTACCCTAGCACTGGGTCATTTCCTCTTATTTTTAGCGATGTGTTTACAAGTAGGCGGGACAACTCAACTCGGCTGCCCGGGTTACCCTAGCACTAGGGTTACTCTGTCTGAGAGCTAGGGTGACCCTAGCACTAGGGCTATGTTTTGCCCTTGTAAACAGTTTGCTAGGGTAATCCGCCTACCCGGGTCAACTCTATTCTAGAGCCAATGAAATTTCACACTGCAAGTTTCTGGAGTTCTCTAGAAATTAGTAGGTAACATAACAACATTGTAGGATACTAGACAGCTGCAGTAAAGGGCACCACAGAAAGATGAATCGACGTTAATCCACCAAAACCCGCCAAAACTCTACTCGTGTCCGCCATGTTGTTTTCTATGCTTGAATGATTTTGGCGGCTGCGAGGCTACCAGGCTACAGGCTACCAAAGAATCAGTAAAATCAAAATCACCACCACAGGTCTGTTTGAATCGGATAAAAATGAAAGAAAAGTGGAATAGTAATAATAGTAGCACATGGTTTTCATTCATTAGTATGGCATTTTGTAAGAAACGGTTTTTCAAATTAAGAATACATTTGTCCCGGGCAGTAGGGTAACCCTATCTGAATCATTTTGCTTGTAAACCCGGGTTATCTTTGACCCTAGTGCTAGGGTAACCCTATCTCCTTGTAAACGGGCCCTTGCCGTATTCGGCTATGTTGAAATTATATAATCGAAATAAGGAAAACAGTTTTTTATCCGAACCAGTTTGCCTGTTTGTTGCCCCATTTCAGACCACGTGATAGTTCTCCAGAGAAATTCAGTGCTTTGTTTTCCAATTATAGAAATTGGTACATTTCCTCTTGGGAAACGCATTACTCAAGGGAAACGTCACGTGGTCTGAAATGGGGCAACAAACAGGCAAGCTGAAAGGGTCTATTCATTAAAAGTATTTCATCGCCGGAACACAATTCCCAGACTTCTAAAATACATGCGCGTGTTAAAGTTTTATTATGTTGTCCCCAGGCCTTAACATGATTGGTATAATTAATTGCGTTTTGCAGTTCATCATTTTCAAATCTCCCATTTATAATATTCATTAACCCTGCTTCTCGTGAAATACTCCATATAATCAAACAAACACGGTATTAGCTGTTTCATTCATACGGCAGACACACCCATCTTTAGAACAAGTCTGTACTTTATTCCTCAAAAATCAAAATTGATAATCCTACTCGAAAGTCCTACTCGAAATCCCACTTGAAATCTCACTTGGCATTTTAAAATCGGAACTTTGATCAAGGGCATTTAGTCACACGATCGTGATCTCCGCATTCCAATCTCTCGCTTAATTTAGAGAGAGGCTGGCACGTGAGTATTTATTTGCTTCTTTAGCTCGGGACTGGCATTGCAGCTAGATCCAGGACAGGACTACAACTCCAGCTTCCTTGTAATAGTTTTTCAATCAGAACTGCGAAATACATTCTGCTGATAGGATAAGACTTACGAGGTAAGTACTACATCAGTAAAGTATTAGCAATTTGGATCACTGATTAATCGCCCCCTGTTTCTCTTGGATAACAACAAATTACACTTTCGTTCCTGTGGTGTTTGAAATTATATTGGCAGACTTGCAAAGAAAGTGAAATCTAAGGCCTGGTAATAGTTTGAGTAAATGTCACAGTTAATGGAACTAAGGGGTACATATTTTATAAGCTGATTATCTGCAAAGTCTAACTGCTATATGATGGAAATATAATCTCGGGGCAAGGGGTAATCTGTTAGGGCTGATTTGACCTTGTGTCAACTTGTGATGCACGAGTCCTATCTAGGCCTATACACAAATACAGCTTAGTATTATTTTTCGCAATGTGTTCAATAAGTCCTTTATACATGATTTTCTCTAAAATTCGAGAGAAGCAAGGGTTAGGAAAATGACATTAATACACAATTGACTGCCTTGTTCATGTTTCGACATTCTAAAAACATGCTTCCAAAATCATTTAATAACTATTTCATGCATACACACTATACAAGATCGTCGTCAAAAATCCATGTACCTTATATACGTACAAACTACAGTAGGTATTCAATAAAATATAGAGGAAACCAAGTTTGGAACATTACCTTCCAAACATGGTCAAAGAGGCCAATTCATACAATATTTTCAGAAAAAAAACACGTCTTTTTGCCGAATAATCTAATATTGCTAGCAGGATATAAAAGTACAGTTGTCACATTAAAAAAGTAGCTTACTAGTACTACATGTATAGCTTATAATTAGTAAAGCCATGTTAATATTTTTTTAAATTCTAAATCAATAATCATCTCGGGGGCTCTCCCAGAAAAGCCCAACAGGGTTTATTGAAAGCTCCTGCTCCATAATACTACGTGTATGATTGCCAATTAGAAAACACACAATGTATGTAAAGTGTTAAGATGGAGCAAATAAAATGATTGATGATTGATTGATTGAAGAAATGAAATTGGTCTGTAACTAGTGAATAACATGTTATTATCAGATTATAAACAGGTGTTATAAGGGATATTCTAAGTTCGATAGGTAACTAGTTCCTGTAAAAACTAGTGTTGGTCGATAACGTCAGCTGCTACTCGCTTTCCACGGCGGTTAGCATACCTCAATCGACTTTAGTTGATTATATCGAGGATATTACATGGCCGCGCGGAGATACGGATTTTATCTTCGAGTGTTGATGAAATATCTTACGTATCTCCAAGCGGCCATGTAATGTTCTGTTTAATATATAATTATCGATGAAATACCAGTTTCAATCTCTTACTAAAAAGGCTATAAAATTTTGAAAGCAAGTCAAGTGATATCTTCACGTGTGAAGATATCACTTTTTAGAAAGAAATATACACTGGTATTTCATCGAAAATTATATATTAAATACCAATATTTTAAGTTCACTTGGTATTATTCCAGATTTAAATGTTAGATTAAATATGTGGTATAGAATCTCACTGATATACGGTGCTGCGTGTTTGATTATTTTTGGGTGGATTTCATCAATTCCACAACTTTTATTTGGATTTATCTGATTAATTATGTTTTTGATCTCAGTTCTATATCTTTTAGGAACATGGAATTTACATAATTACCATGCAAGTGTTTAGAATAGTTTCGTGAATTATTGTCAAATTTCTTGGCCAGATTCAAACCTACATTTGAGAAAAACCTATTAAAGCTTTTAGCAATTTCTAAAGTGTTCAGGACTGTCGACTTGTGGAAGGGAATATTTGTTTTTCTTGTGTTTTTTTAATTGGTTCATTGATAACTTCCCAGGTTTCCTTTATACTATTCTTTGAGTTCTCAATTCTTCCATTGAAGTATTTCTTTTTCGCTATTCGTACAACATGATATAGTTTGTTTCGGTATTGCTTATACTTAATTTGATTTTCAAGGCTCGGTTTTATCAGATACTTTAAAAATAATTTTGTTTTGATTGACTGATAAATTGACGATGGCAATATTGACCCAAGAGCTTTTGGCTTTCTAATTCAATTTTCTTTGATTGTTTTTAGTGAGAAATACTTGTTATAAATTGGTATAAATATTTGCATGAATACATTATAATATTTTTTTGTGGTTGATTATCTAAGATGACGTTTTTACTATGGTATTTGCTAGATTTCTAAAACGTTGTATCGATTCATTATTTATCATCTTTTTCTCAGTTTTATTATTCTTTAATAACTCTTTGTTTATCAGGAAAAAATACCAAAAGCAATACTCCATATTTTAATTTTATCTCCAGTAAATAGGTTTCGGGAGTGAAGGCATTCTAAATAATCAAGGTTTTGAAAGTAAAGAAACTTCCTATGTTAAGTTTGTCCAGTATTTAATGCCTCGAAATGTAGAGCCTAATTTAATTGACCGATTTAGCTTGTACATTTGTTGTCCCAATTCAGGTCACCTGACTTTTCCCTTGAGTAATGTTTTCTTGTTGTATCCCAAGAGGAAATGTACAAATTTCTCTAATTGGAAAACAAAGCACTGAATTCTCTGGAGAACTGTCACATGATCTGAATTGGGAGAACAAATGTACAAGCTAAATCGGTCAATTGGAGATATTCCAAGTTCTGCTCTGTACCATTATCAGCAGATGTTTCGCTGGTACCAGAAGAATCTTACAACATTTTACGTCAACGTACTCAAGTGGGTCATTCTTGTTCAAGTGGTCTAGTGAGCTCCCCAAATACGTAAGGTCGGTTTTATTAGCGTATCGAATACAGTTTTATGGGTAATTTTATGTTTGACTTGAAGTGAACACCGGTTTGTTTCCTTAGTATAAAAAGTGCCTTGAGCGCAACATATTTAGCTCTTGCTTGGCTAGACTGAAGTTTCCACTGAAACGTGCTTAAGGTGAGACCAAGGTATTTATACATTTGTGCCTTGTCTATTGGATCTAGAATACCAGTAGTTATTCATCCTTTATTGTTGAAGACCATTACTACTAATTTATTGTTGTTAGAGTCGTACTCATGCAAGGAGCTTTAAATGGTCTTGCAATCCTTTGACAGCACAACTAGGTCGTCTGCGCGTATGAAAGTCAGTTTATATTTTTATTACCGATCACAACACAGTCTTCAGCGCGCGGTTGATCAAGTTTACCAAGCAGATCACTAATACATTGATTAAAAAGTGTAGAGCTAAGCATGCAACCTTGTCTATCACTAATGCGGCATCTGAATTTCTCAGTTTTCACATTGTCAATCTTAACTGCGAAGAAATCATAGTTCGTAGAATGTCATAAAATTTGCTGCTTTTAGTTTGATCTTGGTGAACGGTTTTCCCCTAGATATGCTATCAAAAGCTGTTTTAAAATCAACAAACCAGGAGAACAGTGTAACAATAGACTGTGACGTCATACATGGACAACAGCATGCAGAAAGCGTGACCTACATTGCAGGATATTGATTGAACAGAACAAACCATGAACAGACCACTCTCCCCTACCTCTCTACGGTACTCACCGTTTTCCATCCCTAACCCCTTTTCCCTTCCCTAGTCCCCTACAACCAACTTTTGTAATTCACTCATTAATGACACATCATTACTACATACTTCGTTTCAATTTTTCGTTTACTGGTATAGTAGGACCCGAAATTACAACCCTTCGATTGGAAGAATGTCTTGGAGGAGCAGAGCTTTACCACCTGCGCCACAGAGACATAATTAATATAGAAAGGGAATAATATAGAAAGCTACGGTCCTTTCAACTTTCACAACGTTAGTAAGGTTAGGAATTCATAGCCCACGTTTTTCGCCAAGTTCCGCCCCAGGGATTTTGATGAAATTCGAAATGAATGTGGATGTGTGTAATAAGTTTGAATAGTTTCCAGTTGTTTGAACAAAATCGTTCTACTATATTTCGAGTAATGGCTCAAAATGTCAAAAAGGTGTTGTTGACTTATGTAACAATTACCTCATTAGTATGTGTGATCGGGTAAAGATTTTGACATTATCAGTTGTATTAACAAATTTGGGTAGTGTTTGTGAACATGTGAGAAGAATCAGACCAAAATTATAAAAGGTATGACATTTTGTTTAAATTCGCAAAGTGGCATCGGAGTTTCGATCGAGACTCCTTAAAATCGCATAATCAGTTGAATGACTTGATCTAAACTCAAATTACTTATTAAAATTATGTTCATTTTTGCGATATACCAACTTATCAGTCTTTTATACATATTTTTTCCCAAGATGCTATTGAATATAGAGAGAAAAGAGACAGGACGATAATTATTAGTGCCAGTTTGCAAGCCTTTTTTTTATAAAAAGCGTGCCAGTTCAAAGTGGTCAGGGACAATACCAGACGAGAATGAAAGATTATATGATATTTGTAGGGACTTAGAAATTAGGTCTTTTAAAAGTTGCTATGCTAAAAGGCCCAGATACCTTATTAGCATTCAGGTTAGTCATGTTTCAGTAGTTGTAGTAGTGGGAATAAGATAAGCTTCCAGGCTGTTGAGGTGGTTGGTAATCTTGAGGTGCTTTATTACCAAATGGGATATTTTTACCTGTTAGCAAAGTATACGTATTAAATTCATTAGCATTTTATTTTAGTTTCAGTCAAATATAAGTGTACATTTATTAATATTTAGTTGATATGATCTGTTTCATACCTAACCAGGTCTTTTTTGTATATTACGGGTTCAAATGGGAAGCAAAAGCCAAGATAAAATACTAACAAGCTTTAAAATCGGTTGTTGATTTACATAGCTTAAGTCAACGGTTCAGCCCTATTTATGACGTCAGAATGACGTCATAACTTGCTCTGATTGCCAAACCAATAGCATCACTGGAAAGAGCAGCCAAAGTAGGTTCAAAATATCATGAGTTAACACGGGTTTAAGCAAAAATGCTGAAACATTACAACGGTTCACCATTTTTACGTTCTTTAAAAAGAAATAATGAAGTTTATATTTTTAAGTGGTTAAAAGGGGTGAATCGTTGTCATTTTCTGCTTTTGATTAAAACCCATGGCAAATCATGACATACTGAATCTAGTTTGGCTGCTCTTTCCAATGATGCTATTGGTTTAGCAATCAAAGCAAATTATGACGTCATTCTGTCGTCACAAGTAGCGGCGAACCGTGCGGTGAACCGTTGGTGAACCGTTGGTGAACCGTTGGTGAATCGTTGGTGAACAGATGTAACCGGTAAAATAAACCCCAATACTGCAAATAACGTCTTGTTTCGAAATATGTAAGTACTTTACTGTCATTTTCATTCAATACTGCAAAGGAGATTATTTTTACGACTTAAAAACAAAGCTATTTCTTTACTATCATTTACATTCAGTGCTTCAGATGTTATTATCTTCATGACGTCATTGTGACGTAATTAAGCAGCCATGGAAGCCAATCTAGACACACGATATATACATTCCAACAATAAAACAGCCTGCCAAGTTTGGCTAGAAATCTCGTATTTCTCGAGATTTTACAGCATATTTCTTAAAGAATCTTCAAATACAATCATCTGCAAAACAGTTTGAGACCACTCGCTTTTGGAGATGTTGTGTTAGGTGCACTTTATATCTAGAATTCATTCACAGCCAACATTGAAATGGGGGGAGGGGTTGGGAAGCCTCAACTGCTTTAAGTTTGTCAGTGTCCAACATTTTTTTTCTCGTATATAACATATTTTTCTCGCGACTGTCTCAACATTTTTGCAGATGATTGTAGGTAGTCTGGGGCACATCCCGTCATACACTTGAAGGCATGATGGCATTACGTTAGTAGAGTTTTCATCTGACTGGGAGCCAACACAATTGCTTCAGGATGGGGTTACGTAGTCGAATTTCCTAGCTCCGCTGACAATACGGCAGGCAAAATTATGCATGAGTTTATCCAAATTAGCCTCGGAAGCGGTTCTTCCAAACATTGAAGCAGTAAAATAGTTTACTAAAGACTAATGCATTAATGATAATTATTAAGGTACGCTGATCAAAATCATGCTTGACACGATTAATCTGGCCTAGGCGAGACAACAAGAAGAAACAGTTAACTTTATTATAGGCATATGTTTGTCAATAACTTTAGTAATCGAGGCATGGAAGGTATTAAACAAGTCATTGGGGTTATGGCAACTTGACACAATGTCCTTCCAATCAATCAATTTTACCTCTGTTATCTTCTACTCTGTTATCTTAAGATTGAGTGTCGAAAGTAATAAGTGATTACTATGGTGTTGCGTTACTTAGCTTTTCTATTGGCTGTGAAAAACGTGTTGTAATGTTCTAAACTAAAAAGGAATGCAATCACGCAATTTTGTTTTGTTTTTGCGACAGTTATTGAGGGGATTGCGTTTACCTTTCCTAGTGATTGGTTTAAGTAAAGCCACTCGTGAATTACTTCAGTTCGTGATTGGCTCATTGTGTTTTTACTTGCTGCTGTGATTGGCTCTGTAATTACTTTGGTTGTGTATCGTTTCTTTTATTTCTGGTTAACGCATTAGGAGATACATTGATATGGAAATACTTCGGACAAAGAATATTATTCCCAAAAGATTTGAAATGGGACAACATTGAGACAAGCTAAAATGAGAGATATATTAACATCAGTTACTTTCAACTCCAATAATTACGCTTCTCTTGCTGTACACACGTACTTGATATAGCCTCGAATTTTATGATCTATAGCTTCTGGAATAACCATGATAGCAGATGAACAAAAACCTCAATAACAATTGGAAATACGTTAAAAGTATAATTGCTTTCAATCAAAATCATTGCCCACTAAATAATAATTCTGCATGCATTTACAAACAAAAGACAACGGCCTCCCATGCACACTCCGGATTGCAAATGAATGAAACGGGGTGGTGTATGATCGTAAGAGTTTGTAACACACACTTATGACTCGTTATTTTAACATTTTTCGTATTCATTTATGATTTTCGAATGAGTCATCAGTTTAAAAAACATTGAATATTAACGCTTTTGTTCTTATATAGGGAGACGCTTCCTATTGCATAGAACGAAATCTGATCGACGCTGAATCCAAGGAAACATGGCATTACCAGTGGTGTTTGTAATTTGCTGCCTTTTTCAGCTTACTACAGCCGCCCCTGCAAGCCGCCTGGCTGGTAAGTATAGATCATTTTGCATCCCAAAGCTTTGATAACCCTTAAAGGGAACCTCGGCTGAAAAACAGTGTTTGTTCTCAAGTGTTTGTTATGGATGTCTCCAGGAAATTGTACACTAGATGTAATGTATGCACCGATATTCGTGTCGATAAAACTCATTTGAATTTCCTACATACCGCCATCTTGGATCTCATGACGTTAAAGTGTTGCCCCTATTGGTATACAACAAAAGAGCTATCGTTTTCTGACAATAGGGGCAACACTGTGACGTCATAAAATCCAAGATGGCGACGCGAAGGAAATTCAAAGGAATTTTATCGACAGGAAAATCGGTACATAAATGACATCAAGTGTACAATTTACTGGAGACAAACACAGAACAGACTTAGGCATGCATAACAATCATTTGGGAGCAAACATTGTTTTTTATCCGAGATTCCCTAAAACCAAAACAAGTTCGTGTCATATTTAAGACAAAATTAGAACAGTATTTGCTGATTCTGTACTCTAACAAAAATACGACCGGAGCTGTAGAACCTGAACAAAGTACAGGAATCATGAGCCGCGTAGCGAGGAGTGCCTTCTGTAACTTTTTGTTCTACAGAGGGATCAACCCACCCGAAGAGAAAAACACCATTGAAATCCTGTTCCTTTAATTTGCGGCAAAAAATGTCTTGACCTTTGGATTATACTTTTTCGCCTGGTTCTCGATTTCTAAATCGGTAACAACCACTCATTCTAAATTTAGAAATGTTGATCGTACCCACGTTAGATGATCATCTCTCCCTGTCAAAAAAAATTTGCTCGCATTACAGTCAGAACACGTTGTTTACCTGTGAACCCTAACTCTAGGTGCGTGAGACCTCGTCGTTTACCTGTGAACTTGTTTACTGACGGTTAGGGTTAGGTTTGTGGTACGGGTTAGGATTTTTTTTTTTTTAAGTAACAGTGGTTCCATCGTAAGTCTATGGTTCAAAACCCGCGGCGGGAAATCGAAAGGTAATATATATTAATTAGACAAATTGAGCTTAGAGAGGGATAATGTTGAAAGGGTTAGGAGATCGTGAAATAAATGAAATATATTTGTATGAGTATTTTTGATATGCGAGATTGTTTAGATGATCATCTAATATGGGTTTGACCCACTTTTCTAAATTTAGAGCGAGTGTGGCGAACGGCGAACTTTTTCGGGTAAATTGTTGTTTTTCTCTCTTTGAATTTCGTTTTGAAAATAATCGCCAAGTCGAGTTTAACTTCTGCCATTTTGATTTTCAATGCTTATACATAACAGTGGACATGAATTTATTTCATCCGGTTTTTCCAAGTATCTATAATTTCATAAACCACTTGCAGCAGGCGTTATTGAAATATGACGTATTTTCTCTGCATCTGAGCTCTACCCAACACTTGGTTTTTGACCAATCAGAGCGAGTAAGTATATATTATATAGAAATGAATGACCTAGCTCCGTTTGTCTGCAAATTTCTGTCATACCAATTATTATTTAATAAACTATTCCTATAGAGAACGAAGACGACAATGAAGCTGCAAAAAAATTAGTTGAATGAAAGCCTTTCTCCTCCTTGCAACGATGCAGATGATACGATATTCACTGTCTCGTGGTGTCATCAGGCAAAAGCCTGATTATACGTATGAGTATGAATATTGACGACAAGTATAACTACAAGAACCATCGCTCCTATTTGGTATGTCTAAAGATATATTAATGAATTATAATAGACATAAAACGTGGGCAATGAGTGTGTGCCCATGTTTTTCAGTTCAGTGTACGAATCCAAAACCTCTTGGTATGGAAAGTGGTACCATTTTAGATGCTCAAATAACGGCTTCGTCCATGTGGGATGCAAACCACGGGCCGACCAACGGCAGACTGAATTTCAAGCCTACAGGAGCAAAGACTGGTGCATGGTCTGCGAAGACGAACGATGTAAATCAATGGCTTCAGGTTGATTTCAAATACCCAAAAGTTGTGATGAAGATACAGACCCAAGGAAGAGAATGGAGTGGTAATCAGTGGGTGTCAAGCTATACCGTTTCGTACAGTGACGACGGCGTGACTTATCTATCATATAAGCAGAATGGAAATGTCAAGGTGAGAGGACCGGAACACCATAAGAAGATAGTTTACGATTAATCTCGAAAATATCTATTTCAAGCTCTCATGCATTAGTTCAATTAGTGAATTGTTAAACGATATATAATTTGAAATTCGAAGGTTTTCTCCGGAAACACAGACAAGAACACGATCAGTCATGTTGTATCCCCTGCCATCGTTGCACGTTACATCCGTTTGCATCCCAAAACTTGGCACGGACATGTCTCAATGAGGGTTGAGTTTCTCGGGTGTCCAGCAGGTAAACGTCATGTCAAATATTTATGTTTTCGAGCTGTTTTTCTACACGGAAAGCTGCAAAAAATGTATTTGAATTATTAATGCATTTGTCCGACCTGAAACGATACAGATGATACCATATCCTTTTTGCGTGGTGTCATGTACAAAAGCTTGATTATACGGAGTTACATTTTGAATATCAAAATTGACATCAAATATAACTATAACAAAAACAGCTATCGCTCCTTTTTGGTATATGTAAGGATATATTAATGAATTACTACATACATAAATTGTAAGCAATTAATGCAGCTGTTTCTAGTGTTCATGACCATAATACTAGAGTGTCCTCTAGCCGGGTTCTCGTTTTATGCTACAGAAATTAATTCGAACTAATTATGGCAAATTTAATATATGCTACTCTGGTTCAAATGTTTGGAACTCTATCCCTGATCATTCTAAATATCAGAACTCCAAAAAACGTAAACTGCTAGATAACTATCACTCTCATCACTTTGATCAATTTTGGATTTGTTCAGACCTGATTTGCTTTTACACTACTTAGGCCTTAATTATAACATCAACTATATTTCTGCGTTCTCTCAACATATCGCGAGTGTTTATATATAAAGAGAACAAAGACATGGGAAGCATGTTATACTGCTTTAATGAAATAACGAACAGGTAAAACACGAGAGATAAATCCTACGCACGGCACGACAAGATCAATTCTCATAACAGTCGTCAGAAATCCACTGACGGTGAATTTGCACAGCGCGGAAAATTCCCAAAGGCAGAACTTTGGGAGAGAAAAGAAGGCATTATCTGTGTCAGTGTGTGGCTCTAATTTCAAAATATCTGCTTCAACATTTTTCGAAAAGAATAACTCGAAATTCAAGACAATTTTTGAATAAGGCATTCAAGGAGTAGAGGATTTAAACTGGGTGTTTTTGTCGCTGAGTGTACACGAGGAAACATCGATCATTCCTGTCCCCGTTGAACTTTGAAGCAGGTTTTAGATGAACGAACTTTATTTTCACCAAACTCAGTGAAAAGATCTAGCTGCTGGGATTGTTTTTCCCTCTCTACTACTCTAGTCTCTAGCTCGATTCCTCACTCTTTTTGTGTATCACGAGGATTGTTTAAAAACTACATTTATTAGCCGTTTGTGTGTTTTAGTTTTACCGTACAAAATAAGTGAAAAGAGAAGTGGTTTTGTTTCTTGAACCTGCAAATAAAAATATATCAGCCTGGAGTAGTATAGGGCGCAGGGAATTGTCCTGTTTTTTTTTGCTGCGGTATCTCATTAAAGTGGTGGGGTGGATCATTAAGTCAATGACGTCACGGTTCTATTGTCTTTGACTCATGAATAAAATGGGGGTGAATACATAATTAGGAGGGTGAATATATAATTACGGAGGTGAATCTCATTAAAAGGGAGGTAAATAAATTATCTATTATCTTTCCGCATGAACAAAGTGCGGAAGATTTCGTTATAAATTGTTTTCAATTGCGGAGGAGTTCATTATCTATTGGTTCTGTGGATGACATCATGCTTCTATTTTAGGATCCTATTGAGTGGATCGGCTATGAAGTCAGGGCCTTTCGCCTCCATTAAACCGTTCAATCGGTTCTAGCCAACAAAGGAGAAAAAAGGAAAACTCATTTTTAAACGCCAATCAGAACGCGTTTTCAAATCACGGTACGCTGCTGGGGGCCTAGAACACGCTTTCCGTCGCTGGTTCGCAGACGGACTTAATCGGGGTTCAGTTCAGATGCGACGCAGACTAAGCTAAACTACACACAACGTTGTTTCCCTCCTATTCATAATTATTTTTCCGTAGTGTTCCTGAATCGATTAGTTCTTCAACAGCTTTTTCAGGCATCCTAAGACTCTCGTTCTATTATAAAACTTAATTACTGTTATGTGTAAATAATAATGTGTTGTTGTTGGTAATTTCCAGTTCCGTGTGGCAATCCAAAACCTCTCGGCATGGAAAGTGGTACCATCTTAGATGCTCAAATTACGGCTTCATCCGAGTGGGATGGAAACCACGGACCGACCAACGGCAGACTGAATTTCCAGCCTACAGGAGCAAAGACTGGTGCATGGTCTGCAAAGACGAACGATGTAAATCAGTGGCTTCAGGTTGACTTCAAACACCCAAAAGTTGTCACCTACATCCAGACCCAGGGGAGACAATGGAGTGGTGATCAGTGGGTGTCAAGCTATACCGTTTCGTACAGTGACGACGGCGTGACCTATCTACCATATAAACAAAATGGAAATGTCAAGGTGAGAGGACCGCAACGTGATAAGTACATAGTTCACGATTAACCTCGAGAGGCATCTATATTTCTAGTTATTACTATTGCACTAATAAACGATATACCTTTGAAATCCGAAGGTCTTCAACGGAAACACAGACAAGAATACGATCGTCAACCAAGTTGTGTCGCCTGTCATCGTTGCACGTTACATCCGTTTGCATCCCAAAACTTGGCACGGACATGTCTCAATGAGGGTTGAGTTTCTTGGATGTCCAGCAGGTAATTAAATGTCATGTCAAATATTTAACTTTTCGAGCAGTTCTTCTACACGGAAAGCTGCAAAACAATTGTAGTTTAATGAATGCAATTCTTCGATATGAAACGATACAGATGATACCATATTCCTTTTTGCGTGGTGTCATCTAGAAAAGCTTTATTATACGCAGTACACTTGAGTTTGCATATGAAAATTGACATCAAATATAACTATAACAAAAACAACCAACGCTCCTCTTTCGTATATTGTAAGGGTATATTAATGAGTTGCTACATCCATAATTTTAAGCAATGAATGCACATGTGTCTACTGTTCATAACTATACTACTAGAGTGGTCTCTAGCCGGGTTCTCGTTTTGTGCTCCAGAAATCCGTATTAATTATGGGAAAGTTAATATACGTTATTCTGGTGCAAATGTTAGTGTTGTGTTGTATGTTTAGTATAACTTCAAGCATATGTATGGACGTAGCAACCACGTTTATTGTCCTCTACTCTCTCAGCCGATTCCAATAAGAAAGCCCATTGTGATGCATGATACATGAGCCATAATTACAACATGATTGACATATATTACATCCTCCCTTTCCTGGAATGACTATAGAAACAAATCAAGTTAATCAATAGTATAGTGCTATTCAACAATAAACAATTAAGAGTATCCTGTAAATATAGTTCAGTTCAGTTCTCATCTGTCTCCAATTTGACAGATTGGTATAATGAAGCTATAATTCAGGTGCAAAATATAGTTAGTGTTCAGACGAAGTATTTGGGATTCGGTTTGATGTCTCTGCCATAGCGACTAATCTGTTGACCGGTATGGTCGTTCATCTTTATAGGTGATCGTTCGGTTTTGTGCTTTGTTGTCATGATCACCTCATCCGGCAGTTCCTTTACTTCTGGCTCTTGGATTGGCTTGCCAGTGTCCAGAGGTTCCTCCATATCAAGAGCTAGAGGTTGTAGATATACCGGATTGTCCTCCTTGGTTTTTAATAAATGCTTTCGGTTTCGTCGGTATTCAGCGTCGCTTTCAGTTTTGACTATGAAGCTTCTTGGTGTTCCGTGTTTCGCTAACGCTACTGCGGGTTCCCACTTAGCTTGAGGGTGTTTCTTCATTCTTACTACTTCACCCTCTACCAGTGGTGGCAAAGGGCTCGCCTTCCGGTCGTAGTATTTCTTTTGTGAGGCTTGCGCTTTCTTTCTTTCTTTTTCGAACTCTGTCGGACTGATTACCGAGGGGAATAGCTTCCTTTGACTGATCGGTAGTGTGGTTCTCAGCCTCCGGCTCATCAGCGCTTGTGCTGGGCTCACCCCTTCGGTCGGCGTGTTGCGGTAATCTAGTAACGCAAGATAGGGGTCTTGATTGCTTTCACTGCATTTTTGTAGCAAACGCTTGACTGTTTGAACTGCCTTTTCATGAAGTCCGCCAGACTGGGGGTACCTTGGGCTGGTTGTTGTGTGCACAAATTCGTATTCGTCTGCGAACTCCTTGTACTCTTTCGATGAGTATTGCGGCCCGTTGTCTGATACTACCTCCTCCGGGATACCATGTCTGCTGAAAAATGATTTGGTCTTTGTTATGACCGTCTTAGCACGAGTGTCCCGTAGCTCAGCAACTTCCGGGTAGCGACTGTAGTAGTCAACCACAATAAGGTGCGGACGGCCCTTCCAGTCGAACAAATCGGTACCGACTCGTTGCCATGGGCGGCTTGGTATCTGGTGCGACTGCAGTGGCTTTTGGTGGTTGGCGGCTCTATGCTGTAGGCACGTTGAACATTTAGACACAATGTCCTCTATCTGCGAGTTCATACCTGGCCAAAATATGCACTGCCTAGCAAGGCGTTTAGTTTTCTCGATCCCCTGATGTGATACGTGTAGCTTCCTCAGAGTGTCAGAGCGCAGACTAGGTGGAATTAGAATGTTGTGTCCTTTATAGACAAGACCGCCTTGTTCCATTAGCTCTTCTCTGAACGCGTGATACTCTTTGATTTCTGTGGGGACCTGCTGTTTGGTGTCCGGCCAACCGGTTCGGATCCTCTGAATGAGCATCTGCATTGCTTCATCGCTAGCAATCTCTCTCTTGATTTCCTCCAGTTTGCGATCTGTGACATAGCTTTCCTGTGACATGAGGTGAACGTACTTTTCTTCCTCAATGTCCACCTCAAATTGTTCTTGCGTAACTTCCGGCGGAAATGCTCGCGAGAGTGCATCTGCAATGTACATTTCCGTTCCTTTCTTGTACACTAGTGAAATGTCATATTCCTGTAATTGTAACAGCATTTTCTGTAACCGCGATGGTGCTTGAGATAAGGGTTTGCGAAAGATTGCTTCGAGGGGCTTATGGTCGGATTCCACAACAATTGGTTTCCCGTAGACGTGTTGATGAAATCTCTTGCATCCAACAACCACCGCGAGTAATTCCTTCTCGATCTGAGCGTAACGTTGTTGTGTCTCGTTCAATGCTTTAGAAGCATAGGCTACTGGACCTTGGTCTTGGAGTAATGCTGCTCCCAGGCCTTTCTGTGATGCGTCGACCTGGAGCGTGACGGATTTCTTAACGTCGTAGTAGCGCAGCGTGTCTGGAGTTGTGAGTTTTCACTTTAGGTCAGCAAACGCTTTATCGTGGTGTTCAAGCCAACAGAATTCCACGCCTTTCTTTGTGAGTTCTCTGATCGGCGCCGTGACTTCCGAGATGTTGGGCGCAAACTTTGCGATGAAGTTCACCATTCCGAGGAGTCTTAGGACGTCTTGTCTGCTCTCCGGCTTTGTGTACTCAAGAATGGCCTTGATTTTGCTTTGGTCCGGTTTCACGCCCTCCGCAGTGAGTGTCTCTCCTAAGTAGGTAATCTCTGTTGCCCGAAATTGACACTTCTCTTTGTTTAGGGTCATGTTTATTTGTTTGACCCGCTCGAGTACACTTTCCAGGTTCCTGTCGTGTTCTTCGATTGACCTACCCCAGACTAGGATATCGTCAATGTCCGTTTCGCAGCACGAGATGTCACTGAGCTTTTCACTGACTGTCCGGTGAAACACTTCCTGGGCGAATACAACCCCAAACGGGATAACTGTGAATCTGTAGCGCCCGAATGGTGTGTTGAACGTTGTAAGATATGAACTTTCTTCGCTTAATGGCATTTGCCAATAGCCGGAAGTGGCCTCAAGTTTGCTGAAGAATTTGGCTCCAGCGAGGCGGCTTGTAATTTCCTGTTGCGTGGGAAGTTGGTAATGTTCCCGTTTTATGGCTTTGTTTAGGTCTCGCGGGTCGATACATATTCTCAGTTTTCCTGAGCGCTTTTCGTTCACGACCATCGAGTTCACCCATCTGGTCGGCTCGTTTACTTTCACGATGACTCCATTTCCTTCCATGCTTTCTAGTTCGACCTTCACTCGTTCTCGCAAGGCCGCTGGTATTTTCCTTGGCGGGTGAATGACAGGCGTGACATCTGGGTCAATCTTAATGTCGTAAGGTTCCGAAATGCAACCCAGACCTTCAAAGCATGGCGAGTATTTCGAGAAGATCTCTTCGGAAGATAGTTCCGTTAATGTGCACATTTCGTGTTTTCTGTGTTTCTGCTCATTTATCTCGTCAACATTGTGGAAGGAGATAAGTTTCATACTCTTACAGTTCTTGCATCCTAGTAGAGTTTTCCCATCTTGTACGACATGAAATTCTATCACTTCCGTTGTGTTCTTGTTTTGACATTGTAGAAAGCACTTTCCCAGCGTAGGAATGTTGTGGCCTCCAAATGCCGTGAGTTTCGCTTTACTTGCTTTGAGCTTGTGGCCTCTCTGTTTCTTTGGAACTGCTCGTTTGAAATCTCGTTCTGTCAGAATGTTCACTTCTGCCCCCGTGTCCAACTTCATCTTGATAGTAGTGTTGTTCACTTTAATTTCGGCGTGTTCCTCGCTTTCGAACGTGCTGACACTATCGATTGTCAACTCATCGATTCCATAGTCGGAGCCGTCGCTGTCATACTCAACATCCCTTACAGGCTTTGAGCTAGAATATGATGCATTGTTGGAAGATCGGCAGTATTTACCGAAATGTCCGAGCTTGTTGCAAGTATTGCATCTCTTTCCGTTAGCCGGACATTGCCTGGGCTGGTGTGTTCTTCCACAGTTTCCACAATTTCTCTGCGATTGTTCTGTTCTCTGTGGCTTTGTGGGTGTGTTTCTGGGGGCGTGTTCCTCTTCCCTCTGCGAACTACGCTTGTTGCGTTTTCCTATCTCATCGACGTTCGTTTTGATGCTGTCGTTGAACGTTTTGGCCTGTTCTTTTGAGTGTTCCGCCGCCCTACATGTGTCTATGGCCTTCTGTAGCGATAGATCAGCTTCACGTAGGAGGCGTTCCCTTAAGGCTTGACTTCTGATACCGCAAACAATACGGTCGCAGATCAGGCCATCTGCGAGCTCCTTGAACTCGCAGGATGCAGATAGAGTACGCAGATCAGTGGCGTACTGGTCGATAGTCTCTCCCTCAGCTTGGTTTCTCATGAAGAACTTGTGTCGCTCGAATGTGATGTTCTTGCGGGGATTACAGTACTTCTTGAATGCACCTCGTAGTTCTACTGTTGTTCTTCGCCAGGCTTCGACATCTTCAACCAGCTCCACTTCTGGCGGTAGTGTGAGCGTTTTGTATATCTCTCTACCCCTTTCTCCGATACATAGAAGGAAGTAGGAGCACTTTTCTTCTTCCGTCTTTGTTTTCAGTTCTGTTTTTTCGAACAGTATCCAATGTTCTTCGAATCGTCGATAGTTTTCACTCAAGTTTCCTTCGAAACTCAACGCACTGGGCGCTGCCCATTGTAGATTTGTTGCGGCCATTAAACCGATCGATCTTCAGGCGCAAAAGGTTTCCAATCCACTATTCTGACACCATGTTGTGTTGTATGTTTAGTTTAACTTCAAGCATATGTATGGACGTAGCAACCACGTTTATTGTCCTCTACTCTCTCAGCCGATTCCAATAAGAAAGCCCATTGTGATGCATGATACATGAGCCATAATTACAACATGATTGACATATATTACAGTTAGGAACTCTTTATCTGTGATTATTCTAAAAATCAGAACTCAAAGAAACCTTTAAATCTAGTATGAAATGTAAACTGCTAGATAACTATTGCTAGTTTTCACTCAATCCCCAGGGATTCAAATGACAAAAGGCATGAAGCTAACGAATAATCTATTGTTAAAGGTACACCAACATGGCAGCTATGATGTCACGTGCAAACCAGCAATTAGTCTCCTCACTTTGATCAATTTTAATTTCTTCAGACCTGATTTGCTTTTACACTACTTAGTTGTTACCTTTAGGTATAACATCGTCATATTCTCATTATTTATTTTGTATTTTTACCGACACTACCTGTATTACATTATATCTCTACCTAGATTACCAGTTGTATCTTAATAATTACATACTTTACTTAAATAATTTATATCTCTTTCCGGTACGTATCACTGCTTATTATCTTCGCTGAGTTGACATTTTACCCGTCTGTTTGTTTGTTGTTGTTTTTTCACTCTTGCTTTTGATCCACATCAAATATTTCTAATGATTTTTTTCCTAGGGTGCCCGAATCGGTTAGTTCTTCATCAGCTTTCTCAGGCATCCTAAGACTCTTGTTCTATTATAAAACTTAATTACTGTTATGTGTAAACAAATAATTTGTTGTTGTTGGTAACTTTCAGTTCAGTGTGGGAATCCTAAAGCTCTCGGTATGGAAAGTGGTACCATCTTAGATGCTCAAATTACGGCTTCATCCGAGTGGGATGGAAACCACGGACCGACCAACGGCAGACTGAATTTCCAGCCTACAGGAGCAAAGACTGGTGCATGGTCTGCAAAGACGAACGATGTAAATCAGTGGCTTCAGGTTGACTTCAAACACCCAAAAGTTGTGACCTACATCCAGACCCAGGGGAGACAATGGAGTGGTAATCAGTGGGTGTCAAGCTATACCGTTTCGTACAGTGACGACGGCGTGACCTATCTACAATATAAACAAAATGGAAATGTTAAGGTGAGAGGATCGAAACGTCATACGTAGATAGTTCACGATTAACCTCGAGAGGCATATATATTTCTAATTTTTACTGTTGTACTTTTAAATGATATACCTTTGAAATCCGAAGGTCTTCAACGGAAATACAGACAAGAATACGATCGTCAATCAAGTTGTGTCGCCTGTCATCGTTGCACGTTACATCCGTTTGCATCCCAAAACTTGGCACGGACATGTCTCAATGAGGGTTGAGTTTCTTGGATGTCCAGCAGGTAAAAGTCATGTCAAATATTTATCTTTTCGAGCAGATCTTCTACGAGGTAAGCTGCAAAAAATTGTACTTTAATGAATGCATTTCTTCGACATGAAACAATATGATACCATATTCCTTTTTCCGTGGTGTCATCGATCTACGAAAGCTTGATTTTACGGAGTACATATATGAGTTTGCATATGAAAATTGACATCAAATATATTTATAACAAAAACAACCATCGCTCTTCTTTGGTATATGTAAGGGTATATTAATGAATTGCTACATACAATGAATGCACATGTTTCTAGTGACCAGAGTGGCCTCTAGCAGGGATCTCGTTTTGTACTCTAGAAATACGTACATGTACTAATTATGGGAAAGTTAATATACGCTATTCAGGTGCGAATGTTAGGAACTCTTTAAATCTGTGATTATTCTAAAAATCAGAACTCAAAAAACCTTTAAATCTAATCTGAAATGTAAACTGCTAGATAACTATTAATCTCCTCACTTTGATCAATTTTAGTTACTTCAGACCTGATTTGCTTTTACACTACTTAGGTGTTACCATATAACATCGTCATATATATTATCATTATTTATTTTGTATTTTTACCCAGATTATCAGTTGTATCTTATATCTATATTTAATAATTACCTATTTTACTTAAATCATTTATATCGTTTTACGGTACTTATAATTGCTATTTATCTTCGATGAGTTAACATTTTACTTGTCTGTTTATCTGTTGTTTTGTTTTTTCACTCTGTTTTTCACCCACATTAAATATTTCTAATGATTTGTTCCCTAGGGTGGCTGAATCGATTAGTTGTTCTTAAGCAATTTATTTCAGGCATCCTAAGACTATCGTTCTATTATAAAACTTAATTACTGTTATGTGTAAACACATAATTTGTTGTTGTTGGTAATTTTCAGTTCAGTGTGGGAATCCTAAAGCTCTCGGTATGGAAAGTGGTACCATCTTAGATGCTCAAATTACGGCTTCATCCGAGTGGGATGGAAACCACGGACCGACCAACGGCAGACTGAATTTCCAGCCTACAGGAGCAAAGACTGGTGCATGGTCTGCAAAGACGAACGATGTAAATCAGTGGCTTCAGGTTGACTTCAAACACTCAAAAGTTGTGACCTACATTCAGACCCAGGGGAGACAATGGAGTGGTAATCAGTGGGTGTCAAGCTATACCGTTTCGTACAGTGACGACGGCGTGACCTATCTACAATATAAACAAAATGGAAATGTTAAGGTGAGAGGACCGCAACATCATACCTACATAGTTCACGATTAACCTCGAGAGGCATCTATATTTCTAATTATTACTATTGCACTAATAAACGATATACCTTTGAAATCCGAAGGTCTTCAACGGAAACACAGACAAGAATACGATCGTCAACCAAGTTGTGTCGCCTGTCATCGTTGCACGTTACATCCGTTTGCATCCCAAATCTTGGCACGGACATGTCTCAATGAGGGTTGAGTTTCTTGGATGTCCAGCAGGTAATTAAATGTCATGTCAAATATTTATCTTTTCGAGCAGTTCTTCTACACGGAAAGCTGCAAAACAATTGTAGTTTAATGAATGCAATTCTTCGACATGAAACGATACAGATGATAACATATTCCTTTTTGCGTGGTGTCATCTACAAAAGCTTTATTATACGGAGTACACTTGAGTTTGCATATGAAAATTGACATAAAATATAACTATAACAAAAACAACCAACGCTCCTCTTTCGTATATGGAACGGTATATTAATGAGTTGCTACATCCATAATTTTAAAGCAATGAATGCACATGTATCTACTGTTCATAACTATACTACTAGAGTGGTCTCTAGCCGGGTTCTCGTTTTGTGCTCCAGAAATCCCTATTAATTATGGGAAAGTTAATATACGCTATTCTGGTGCAAATGTTAGGAACTCTTTATCTGTGATTATTCTAAAAATCCGGAACTCAAAGAAACCTTTAAATCTAGTCTGAAATGTAAACTGCTAGATAACTATTGCTAGTTTTCACTCAATCCCCAGAGATTCAAATGACAAAAGGCATGGCGGCCATGTTGGTGTACCTAACAAAAGAAGCTAACGAAGAATCATACATACATATACATATACATACATTGTACATATAACTGTATTTCCGTACGCTAGCCACTACAACAGTAAGCTGGTTTCCACGTGGGGCGTAACAATAAATATATGTACAGATTAAAAACATATATTGATAAAAATCAGTACAAATCTGCTATCAGCATAACTCAGTAACAAGAACAGACACTCCTCTTGAATTGCCGTAAAGATTTGGCTCTTTTAGCCTCATCTGGCAGGTTATTCCATAGCATAGCACCACTGTATTTCAAGCTTCGCTTGAGGAAATTTGTACGCGGTCTTGGAAGTGCTAGATCAGTTTCAGGGTTTCTTAGCTGATAGCGTTTATCGCAGTCACTTGTTTTAATAAAAGAGTTTCTCAAATATGGTGCGGATTGTTCATTTAAGATTTTATAGATTAAAATAGATTTCATTTGATTACGTCTGGCTTGGAGGGTTTTCCATTCTAATTTAGCAAGTATATCAACGGATCTTGTGTCGTAATTCGTGCCTGTAATTACCCTAGCGGCTCGAGATTGAACTCTTTGCAATTTGTCTTTTAGAGTCTTGCCGCAAGTATCCCATAGTGGGCAACAATAGTCGAAGTAAGATTGTACAAGGGATTTGTAAATTACTTCGAGTGAATCGGTGGGGACAAATGGCTTAATACGCTTTATGGCACCTATACCAGCACTTGCCTTTTTACATATCTTATTTATTTGATTTTCAAAACTAAGTTTTTCATCGATTTCAATCCCTAGGCAGGTATGTGAGTGTACTCGCGATACCTTGTTATTGTCTATGAAGATATTGTTTGGCTGGCTTTTGGTTTTATTATTGAAGTTATAGGTCGATCCAATTATCATTAGTTTGGTTTTGGAGGGGTGATACTGGAGCTTATTCACTACAAGCCAGTCACATATGTTATCCAAGTCAGAATTAATATTCGATGTAAGTTTGTCCATATCAGGGGCAGATGCAAAAATCTGGGTATCATCTGCATATATACATGGGGTAGTAAAATTAAGGCAATTTGATAAATCATTGATACAAAGTAGAAATAACAAGGGTCCTAGGATCGAGCTGTGGGGGACACCACAAATTATCTCTTTCGTGGAGGATAAATGACCATTTACTAAACATTGCTGTTGTCTATTAGTTAAATAGGAATCGAACCATTTTTGGCCATTAGGCACGAAACACCATAACACTCCAATTTGTCAAGTAAAATGGAATGGTTAATTGAATCAAATGCTTTTCGAATATCAAGAAATACTACTCCCGTTAATAAACCATTATCCATACTTTAGTACAGTGTATCGCACATTTGGATCAGAGCTGTGACTGTTGAATGAAGTGGACGAAACCCAGATTGGAATTTAGAAAGCATAGAGTTATCAAGTGGATAGCCGTATAACTGTCTGAAAACTTCTTTTTCAAACACTTTACTGATTATTGGTAAGATAGATATAGGGCGATAATTTCCAAAGTTAAAGGTACACCAACATGGCAGCTATGACGTCACGTGCAAACGAGCAATTAGTCTCCTCACTTTGATCAATTAGTCTCCTCACTTTGATCAATTTTAATTTCTTCAGACCTGATTTGCTTTTACACTACTTAGTTGTTACCTTTAGGTATAACATCGTCATATTCTCATTATTTATTTTGTATTTTTACCGACACTACCTGTATTACATTATATCTCTACCTAGATTACCAGTTGTATCTTAATAATTACATACTTTACTTAAATAATTTATATCTCTTTCCGGTACGTATCACTGCTTATTATCTTCGCTGAGTTGACATTTTACCCGTCTGTTTGTTTGTTGTTGTTTTTTCACTCTTGCTTTTGATCCACATCAAATATTTCTAATGATTTTTTTCCTAGGGTGCCCGAATCGGTTAGTTCTTCATCAGCTTTTTCAGGCATCCTAAGACTCTTGTTCTATTATAAAACTTAATTACTGTTATGTGTAAACAAATAATTTGTTGTTGTTGGTAACTTTCAGTTCAGTGTGGGAATCCTAAAGCTCTCGGTATGGAAAGTGGTACCATCTTAGATGCTCAAATTACGGCTTCATCCGAGTGGGATGGAAACCACGGACCGACCAACGGCAGACTGAATTTCCAGCCTACAGGAGCAAAGACTGGTGCATGGTCTGCAAAGACGAACGATGTAAATCAGTGGCTTCAGGTTGACTTCAAACACCCAAAAGTTGTGACCTACATCCAGACCCAGGGGAGACAATGGAGTGGTAATCAGTGGGTGTCAAGCTATACCGTTTCGTACAGTGACGACGGCGTGACCTATCTACAATATAAACAAAATGGAAATGTTAAGGTGAGAGGATCGAAACGTCATACGTAGATAGTTCACGATTAACCTCGAGAGGCATATATATTTCTAATTTTTACTGTTGTACTTTTAAATGATATACCTTTGAAATCCGAAGGTCTTCAACGGAAATACAGACAAGAATACGATCGTCAATCAAGTTGTGTCGCCTGTCATCGTTGCACGTTACATCCGTTTGCATCCCAAAACTTGGCACGGACATGTCTCAATGAGGGTTGAGTTTCTTGGATGTCCAGCAGGTAAAAGTCATGTCAAATATTTATCTTTTCGAGCAGATCTTCTACGAGGTAAGCTGAAAAAAATTGTACTTTAATGAATGCATTTCTTCGACATGAAACAATATGATACCATATTCCTTTTTCCGTGGTGTCATCGATCTACGAAAGCTTGATTTTACGGAGTACATATATGAGTTTGCATATGAAAATTGACATCAAATATATTTATAACAAAAACAACCATCGCTCTTCTTTGGTATATGTAAGGGTATATTAATGAATTGCTACATACAATGAATGCACATGTTTCTAGTGACCAGAGTGGCCTCTAGCAGGGATCTCGTTTTGTACTCTAGAAATACGTACATGTACTAATTATGGGAAAGTTAATATACGCTATTCTGGTGCGAATGTTAGGAACTCTTAATCTGTGATTATTCTAAAAATCAGAACCCAAAAAACCTTTAAATCTAATCTGAAATGTAAACTGCTAGATAACTATTAATCTCCTCACTTTGATCAATTTTAGTTACTTCAGACCTGATTTGCTTTTACACTACTTAGGTGTTACCATATAACATCGTCATATATATTATCATTATTTATTTTGTATTTTTACCCAGATTATCAGTTGTATCTTATATCTATATTTAATAATTACCTATTTTACTTAAATCATTTATATCGTTTTACGGTACTTATAATTGCTATTTATCTTCGTTGAGTTAACATTTTACTTGTCTGTTTATCTGTTGTTTTGTTTTTTCACTCTGTTTTTCACGCACATTAAATATTTCTAATGATTTTTTCCCTAGGGTGGCTGAATCGATTAGTTGTTCTTAAGCAATTTATTTCAGGCATCCTAAGACTCTCGTTCTATTATAAAACTTAATTACTGTTATGTGTAAACACATAATTTGTTGTTGTTGGTAATTTTCAGTTCAGTGTGGGAATCCTAAAGCTCTCGGTATGGAAAGTGGTACCATCTTAGATGCTCAAATTACGGCTTCATCCGAGTGGGATGGAAACCACGGACCGACCAACGGCAGACTGTATTTCCAGCCTACAGGAGCAAAGACTGGTGCATGGTCTGCAAAGACGAACGATGTAAATCAGTGGCTTCAGGTTGACTTCAAACACCCAAAAGTTGTGACCTACATCCAGACCCAGGGGAGACAATGGAGTGGTAATCAGTGGGTGTCAAGCTATACCGTTTCGTACAGTGACGACGGCGTGACCTATCTACAATATAAACAAAATGGAAATGTTAAGGTGAGAGGATCGAAACGTCATACGTAGATAGTTCACGATTAACCTCGAGAGGCATATATATTTCTAATTTTTACTGTTGTACTTTTAAATGATATACCTTTGAAATCCGAAGGTCTTCAACGGAAATACAGACAAGAATACGATCGTCAATCAAGTTGTGTCGCCTGTCATCGTTGCACGTTACATCCGTTTGCATCCCAAAACTTGGCACGGACATGTCTCAATGAGGGTTGAGTTTCTTGGATGTCCAGCAGGTAAAAGTCATGTCAAATATTTATCTTTTCGAGCAGATCTTCTACGAGGTAAGCTGAAAAAAATTGTACTTTAATGAATGCATTTCTTCGACATGAAACAATATGATACCATATTCCTTTTTCCGTGGTGTCATCGATCTACGAAAGCTTGATTTTACGGAGTACATATATGAGTTTGCATATGAAAATTGACATCAAATATATTTATAACAAAAACAACCATCGCTCTTCTTTGGTATATGTAAGGGTATATTAATGAATTGCTACATACAATGAATGCACATGTTTCTAGTGACCAGAGTGGCCTCTAGCAGGGATCTCGTTTTGTACTCTAGAAATACGTACATGTACTAATTATGGGAAAGTTAATATACGCTATTCTGGTGCGAATGTTAGGAACTCTTAATCTGTGATTATTCTAAAAATCAGAACCCAAAAAACCTTTAAATCTAATCTGAAATGTAAACTGCTAGATAACTATTAATCTCCTCACTTTGATCAATTTTAGTTACTTCAGACCTGATTTGCTTTTACACTACTTAGGTGTTACCATATAACATCGTCATATATATTATCATTATTTATTTTGTATTTTTACCCAGATTATCAGTTGTATCTTATATCTATATTTAATAATTACCTATTTTACTTAAATCATTTATATCGTTTTACGGTACTTATAATTGCTATTTATCTTCGTTGAGTTAACATTTTACTTGTCTGTTTATCTGTTGTTTTGTTTTTTCACTCTGTTTTTCACGCACATTAAATATTTCTAATGATTTTTTCCCTAGGGTGGCTGAATCGATTAGTTGTTCTTAAGCAATTTATTTCAGGCATCCTAAGACTCTCGTTCTATTATAAAACTTAATTACTGTTATGTGTAAACACATAATTTGTTGTTGTTGGTAATTTTCAGTTCAGTGTGGGAATCCTAAAGCTCTCGGTATGGAAAGTGGTACCATCTTAGATGCTCAAATTACGGCTTCATCCGAGTGGGATGGAAACCACGGACCGACCAACGGCAGACTGTATTTCCAGCCTACAGGAGCAAAGACTGGTGCATGGTCTGCAAAGACGAACGATGTAAATCAGTGGCTTCAGGTTGACTTCAAACACCCAAAAGTTGTGACCTACATCCAGACCCAGGGGAGACAATGGAGTGGTAATCAGTGGGTGTCAAGCTATACCGTTTCGTACAGTGACGACGGCGTGACCTATCTACAATATAAACAAAATGGAAATGTTAAGGTGAGAGGACCGCAACATCATACCTACATAGTTCACGATTAACCTCGAGAGGCATCTATATTTCTAATTATTACTATTGCACTAATAAACGATATACCTTTGAAATCCGAAGGTCTTCAACGGAAACACAGACAAGAATACGATCGTCAACCAAGTTGTGTCGCCTGTCATCGTTGCACGTTACATCCGTTTGCATCCCAAATCTTGGCACGGACATGTCTCAATGAGGGTTGAGTTTCTTGGATGTCCAGCAGGTAATTAAATGTCATGTCAAATATTTATCTTTTCGAGCAGTTCTTCTACACGGAAAGCTGCAAAACAATTGTAGTTTAATGAATGCAATTCTTCGACATGAAACGATACAGATGATAACATATTCCTTTTTGCGTGGTGTCATCTACAAAAGCTTTATTATACGGAGTACACTTGAGTTTGCATATGAAAATTGACATAAAATATAACTATAACAAAAACAACCAACGCTCCTCTTTCGATCGTATATGGAACGGTATATTAATGAGTTGCTACATCCATAATTTTAAAGCAATGAATGCACATGTATCTACTGTTCATAACTATACTACTAGAGTGGTCTCTAACCGGGTTCTCGTTTTGTGCTCCAGAAATCCCTATTAATTATGGGAAAGTTAATATACGCTATTCTGGTGCAAATGTTAGGAACTCTTTATCTGTGATTATTCTAAAAATCCGGAACTCAAAGAAACCTTTAAATCTAGTCTGAAATGTAAACTGCTAGATAACTATTGCTAGTTTTCACTCAATCCCCAGAGATTCAAATGACAAAAGGCATGGCGGCCATGTTGGTGTACCTAACAAAAGAAGCTAACGAAGAATCATACATACATATACATATACATACATTGTACATATAACTGTATTTCCGTACGCTAGCCACTACAACAGTAAGCTGGTTTCCACGTGGGGCGTAACAATAAATATATGTACAGATTAAAAACATATATTGATAAAAATCAGTACAAATCTGCTATCAGCATAACTCAGTAACAAGAACAGACACTCCTCTTGAATTGCCGTAAAGATTTGGCTCTTTTAGCCTCATCTGGCAGGTTATTCCATAGCATAGCACCACTGTATTTCAAGCTTCGCTTGAGGAAATTTGTACGCGGTCTTGGAAGTGCTAGATCAGTTTCAGGGTTTCTTAGCTGATAGCGTTTATCGCAGTCACTTGTTTTAATAAAAGAGTTTCTCAAATATGGTGCGGATTGTTCATTTAAGATTTTATAGATTACAATAGATTTCATTTGATTACGTCTGGCTTGGAGGGTTTTCCATTCTAATTTAGCAAGTATATCAACGGATCTTGTGTCGTAATTCGTGCCTGTAATTACCCTAGCGGCTCGAGATTGAACTCTTTGCAATTTGTCTTTTAGAGTCTTGCCGCAAGTATCCCATAGTGGGCAACAATAGTCGAAGTAAGGTTGTACAAGGGATTTGTAAATTACTTCGAGTGAATCGGTGGGGACAAATGGCTTAATACGCTTTATGGCACCTATACCAGCACTTGCCTTTTTACATATCTTATTTATTTGATTTTCAAAACTAAGTTTTTCATCGATTTCAATCCCTAGGCAGGTATGTGAGTGTACTCGCGATACCTTGTTATTGTCTATGAAGATATTGTTTGGCTGGCTTTTGGTTTTATTATTGAAGTTATAGGTCGATCCAATTATCATTAGTTTGGTTTTGGAGGGGTGATACTGGAGCTTATTCACTACAAGCCAGTCACATATGTTATCCAAGTCAGAATTAATATTCGATGTATGTTTGTCCATATGAGGGGCAGATGCAAAAATCTGGGTATCATCTGCATATATACATGGGGTAGTAAAATTAAGGCAATTTGATAAATCATTGATATAAAGTAGAAATAACAAGGGTCCTAGGATCGAGCTGTGGGGGACACCACAAATTATCTCTTTCGTGGAGGATAAATGACCATTTACTAAACATTGCTGTTGTCTATTAGTTAAATAGGAATCGAACCATTTTTGGCCATTAGGCACGAAACACCATAACACTCCAATTTGTCAAGTAAAATGGAATGGTTAATTGAATCAAATGCTTTTCGAATATCAATAAATACTACTCCCGTTAATAAACCATTATCCATACTTTAGTACAGTGTATCGCACATTTGGATCAGAGCTGTGACTGTTGAATGAAGTGGACGAAACCCAGATTGGAATTTAGAAAGCATAGAGTTATCAAGTGGATAGCCGTATAACTGTCTGAAAACTTCTTTTTCAAACACTTTACTGATTATTGGTAAGATAGATATAGGGCGATAATTTCCAAAGTTAAAGGTACACCAACATGGCAGCTATGACGTCACGTGCAAACGAGCAATTAGTCTCCTCACTTTGATCAATTAGTCTCCTCACTTTGATCAATTTTAATTTCTTCAGACCTGATTTGCTTTTACACTACTTAGTTGTTACCTTTAGGTATAACATCGTCATATTATCATTATTTATTTTGTATTTTTACCGACACTACCTGTATTACATTATATCTCTACCTAGATTACCAGTTGTATCTTAATAATTACATACTTTACTTAAATAATTTATATCTCTTTCCGGTACGTATCACTGCTTATTATCTTCGCTGAGTTGACATTTTACCCGTCTGTTTGTTTGTTGTTGTTTTTTCACTCTTGCTTTTGATCCACATCAAATATTTCTAATGCTTTTTTTCCTAGGGTGCCCGAATCGGTTAGTTCTTCATCAGCTTTTTCAGGCATCCTAAGTCTCGTTCTATTATAAAACTTAATTACTGTTATGTGTGAACAAATAATTTGTTGTTGTTGGTAACTTTCAGTTCAGTGTGGGAATCCTAAAGCTCTCGGTATGGAAAGTGGTACCATCTTAGATGCTCAAATTACGGCTTCATCCGAGTGGGATGGAAACCACGGACCGACCAACGGCAGACTGAATTTCCAGCCTACAGGAGCAAAGACTGGTGCATGGTCTGCAAAGACGAACGATGTAAATCAGTGGCTTCAGGTTGACTTCAAACACCCAAAAGTTGTGACCTACATCCAGACCCAGGGGAGACAATGGAGTGGTAATCAGTGGGTGTCAAGCTATACCGTTTCGTACAGTGACGACGGCGTGACCTATCTACAATATAAACAAAATGGAAATGTTAAGGTGAGAGGATCGAAACGTCATACGTAGATAGTTCACGATTAACCTCGAGAGGCATATATATTTCTAATTTTTACTGTTGTACTTTTAAATGATATACCTTTGAAATCCGAAGGTCTTCAACGGAAATACAGACAAGAATACGATCGTCAATCAAGTTGTGTCGCCTGTCATCGTTGCACGTTACATCCGTTTGCATCCCAAAACTTGGCACGGACATGTCTCAATGAGGGTTGAGTTTCTTGGATGTCCAGCAGGTAAAAGTCATGTCAAATATTTATCTTTTCGAGCAGATCTTCTACGAGGTAAGCTGCAAAAAATTGTACTTTAATGAATGCATTTCTTCGACATGAAACAATATGATACCATATTCCTTTTTCCGTGGTGTCATCGATCTACGAAAGCTTGATTTTACGGAGTACATATATGAGTTTGCATATGAAAATTGACATCAAATATATTTATAACAAAAACAACCATCGCTCTTCTTTGGTATATGTAAGGGTATATTAATGAATTGCTACATACAATGAATGCACATGTTGCTAGTGACCAGAGTGGCCTCTAGCAGGGATCTCGTTTTGTACTCTAGAAATACGTACATGTACTAATTATGGGAAAGTTAATATACGCTATTCTGGTGCGAATGTTAGGAACTCTTAATCTGTGATTATTCTAAAAATCAGAACTCAAAAAACCTTTAAATCTAATCTGAAATGTAAACTGCTAGATAACTATTAGTCTCCTCACTTTGATCAATTTTAGTAACTTCAGACCTGATTTGCTTTTACACTACTTAGGTGTTACCATATAACATCGTCATATATATTATCATTATTTATTTTGTATTTTTACCCAGATTATCAGTTGTATCTTATATCTATATTTAATAATTACCTATTTTACTTAAATCATTTATATCGTTTTACGGTACTTATAATTGCTATTTATCTTCGTTGAGTTAACATTTTACTTGTCTGTTTATCTGTTGTTTTGTTTTTTCACTCTGTTTTTCACGCACATTAAATATTTCTAATGATTTTTTCCCTAGGGTGGCTGAATCGATTAGTTGTTCTTAAGCTATTTATTTCAGGCATCCTAAGACTCTCGTTCTATTATAAAACTTAATTACTGTTATGTGTAAACACATAATTTGTTGTTGTTGGTAATTTTCAGTTCAGTGTGGGAATCCTAAAGCTCTCGGTATGGAAAGTGGTACCATCTTAGATGCTCAAATTACGGCTTCATCCGAGTGGGATGGAAACCACGGACCGACCAACGGCAGACTGTATTTCCAGCCTACAGGAGCAAAGACTGGTGCATGGTCTGCAAAGACGAACGATGTAAATCAGTGGCTTCAGGTTGACTTCAAACACCCAAAAGTTGTGACCTACATCCAGACCCAGGGGAGACAATGGAGTGGTAATCAGTGGGTGTCAAGCTATACCGTTTCGTACAGTGACGACGGCGTGACCTATCTACAATATAAACAAAATGGAAATGTTAAGGTGAGAGGACCGCAACATCATACCTACATAGTTCACGATTAACCTCGAGAGGCATCTATATTTCTAATTATTACTATTGCACTAATAAACGATATACCTTTGAAATCCGAAGGTCTTCAACGGAAACACAGACAAGAATACGATCGTCAACCAAGTTGTGTCGCCTGTCATCGTTGCACGTTACATCCGTTTGCATCCCAAATCTTGGCACGGACATGTCTCAATGAGGGTTGAGTTTCTTGGATGTCCAGCAGGTAATTAAATGTCATGTCAAATATTTATCTTTTCGAGCAGTTCTTCTACACGGAAAGCTGCAAAACAATTGTAGTTTAATGAATGCAATTCTTCGACATGAAACGATACAGATGATAACATATTCCTTTTTGCGTGGTGTCATCTACAAAAGCTTTATTATACGGAGTACACTTGAGTTTGCATATGAAAATTGACATAAAATATAACTATAACAAAAACAACCAACGCTCCTCTTTCGATCGTATATGGAACGGTATATTAATGAGTTGCTACATCCATAATTTTAAAGCAATGAATGCACATGTATCTACTGTTCATAACTATACTACTAGAGTGGTCTCTAGCCGGGTTCTCGTTTTGTGCTCCAGAAATCCCTATTAATTATGGGAAAGTTAATATACGCTATTCTGGTGCAAATGTTAGGAACTCTTTATCTGTGATTATTCTAAAAATCCGGAACTCAAAGAAACCTTTAAATCTAGTCTGAAATGTAAACTGCTAGATAACTATTGCTAGTTTTCACTCAATCCCCAGAGATTCAAATGACAAAAGGCATGGCGGCCATGTTGGTGTACCTAACAAAAGAAGCTAACGAAGAATCATACATACATATACATATACATACATTGTACATATAACTGTATTTCCGTACGCTAGCCACTACAACAGTAAGCTGGTTTCCACGTGGGGCGTAACAATAAATATATGTACAGATTAAAAACATATATTGATAAAAATCAGTATAAATCTGCTATCAGCATAACTCAGTAACAAGAACAGACACTCCTCTTGAATTGCCGTAAAGATTTGGCTCTTTTAGCCTCATCTGACAGGTTATTCCATAGCATTGCACCACTGTATTTCAAGCTTCGCTTGAGGAAATTTGTACGCGGTCTTGGAAGTGCTAGATCAGTTTCAGGGTTTCTTAGCTGATAGCGTTTATCGCAGTCACTTGTTTTAATAAAAGAGTTTCTCAAATATGGTGCGGATTGTTCATTTAAGATTTTATAGATTAAAATAGATTTCATTTGATTACGTCTGGCTTGGAGGGTTTTCCATTCTCATTTAGCAAGTATATCAACGGATCTTGTGTCGTAATTCGTGCCTGTAATTACCCTAGCGGCTCGAGATTGAACTCTTTGCAATTTGTCTTTTAGAGTCTTGCCGCAAGTATCCCATAGTGGGCAACAATAGTCGAAGTAAGGTTGTACAAGGGATTTGTAAATTACTTCGAGTGAATCGGTGGGGACAAATGGCTTAATACGCTTTATGGCACCTATACCAGCACTTGCCTTTTTACATATCTTATTTATTTGATTTTCAAAACTAAGTTTTTCATCGATTTCAATCCCTAGGCAGGTATGTGAGTGTACTCGCGATACCTTGTTATTGTCTATGAAGATATTGTTTGGCTGGCTTTTGGTTTTATTATTGAAGTTATAGGTCGATCCAATTATCATTAGTTTGGTTTTGGAGGGGTGATACTGGAGCTTATTCACTACAAGCCAGTCACATATGTTATCCAAGTCAGAATTAATATTCGATGTAAGTTTGTCCATATCAGGGGCAGATGCAAAAATCTGGGTATCATCTGCATATATACATGGGGTAGTAAAATTAAGGCAATTTGATAAATCATTGATATAAAGTAGAAATAACAAGGGTCCTAGGATCGAGCTGTGGGGGACACCACAAATTATCTCTTTCGTGGAGGATAAATGACCATTTACTAAACATTGCTGTTGTCTATTAGTTAAATAGGAATCGAACCATTTTTGGCCATTAGGCACGAAACACCATAACACTCCAATTTGTCAAGTAAAATGGAATGGTTAATTGAATCAAATGCTTTTCGAATATCAAGAAATACTACTCCCGTTAATAAACCATTATCCATACTTTAGTACAGTGTATCGCACATTTGGATCAGAGCTGTGACTGTTGAATGAAGTGGACGAAACCCAGATTGGAATTTAGAAAGCATAGAGTTATCAAGTAGATAGCCGTATAACTGTCTGAAAACTTCTTTTTCAAACACTTTACTGATTATTGGTAAGATAGATATAGGGCGATAATTTCCAAAGTTAAAGGTACACCAACATGGCAGCTATGACGTCACGTGCAAACGAGCAATTAGTCTCCTCACTTTGATCAATTAGTCTCCTCACTTTGATCAATTTTAATTTCTTCAGACCTGATTTGCTTTTACACTACTTGGTTGTTACCTTTAGGTATAACATCGTCATATTATCATTATTTATTTTGTATTTTTACCGACACTACCTGTATTACATTATATCTCTACCTAGATTACCAGTTGTATCTTAATAATTACATACTTTACTTAAATAATTTATATCTCTTTCCGGTACGTATCACTGCTTATTATCTTCGCTGAGTTGACATTTTACCCGTCTGTTTGTTTGTTGTTGTTTTTTCACTCTTGCTTTTGATCCACATCAAATATTTCTAATGATTTTTTTCCTAGGGTGCCCGAATCGGTTAGTTCTTCATCAGCTTTTTCAGGCATCCTAAGACTCTCGTTCTATTATAAAACTTAATTACTGTTATGTGTAAACAAATAATTTGTTGTTGTTGGTAACTTTCAGTTCAGTGTGGGAATCCTAAAGCTCTCGGTATGGAAAGTGGTACCATCTTAGATGCTCAAATTACGGCTTCATCCGAGTGGGATGGAAACCACGGACCGACCAACGGCAGACTGTATTTCCAGCCTACAGGAGCAAAGACTGGTGCATGGTCTGCAAAGACGAACGATGTAAATCAGTGGCTTCAGGTTGACTTCAAACACCCAAAAGTTGTGACCTACATCCAGACCCAGGGGAGACAATGGAGTGGTAATCAGTGGGTGTCAAGCTATACCGTTTCGTACAGTGACGACGGCGTGACCTATCTACAATATAAACAAAATGGAAATGTTAAGGTGAGAGGATCGAAACGTCATACGTTGATAGTTCACGATTAACCTCGAGAGGCATATATATTTCTAATTTTTACTGTTGTACTTTTAAATGATGTACCTTTGAAATCCGAAGGTCTTCAACGGAAATACAGACAAGAATACGATCGTCAATCAAGTTGTGTCGCCTGTCATCGTTGCACGTTACATCCGTTTGCATCCCAAAACTTGGCACGGACATGTCTCAATGAGGGTTGAGTTTCTTGGATGTCCAGCAGGTAAAAGTCATGTCAAATATTTATCTTTTCGAGCAGATCTTCTACGAGGTAAGCTGAAAAAAATTGTACTTTAATGAATGCATTTCTTCGACATGAAACAATATGATACCATATTCCTTTTTCCGTGGTGTCATCGATCTACGAAAGCTTGATTTTACGGAGTACATATATGAGTTTGCATATGAAAATTGACATCAAATATATTTATAACAAAAACAACCATCGCTCTTCTTTGGTATATGTAAGGGTATATTAATGAATTGCTACATACAATGAATGCACATGTTTCTAGTGACCAGAGTGGCCTCTAGCAGGGATCTCGTTTTGTACTCTAGAAATACGTACATGTACTAATTATGGGAAAGTTAATATACGCTATTCTGGTGCGAATATTAGGAACTCTTAATCTGTGATTATTCTAAAAATCAGAACCCAAAAAACCTTTAAATCTAATCTGAAATGTAAACTGCTAGATAACTATTAATCTCCTCACTTTGATCAATTTTAGTTACTTCAGACCTGATTTGCTTTTACACTACTTAGGTGTTACCATATAACATCGTCATATATATTATCATTATTTATTTTGTATTTTTACCCAGATTATCAGTTGTATCTTATATCTATATTTAATAATTACCTATTTTACTTAAATCATTTATATCGTTTTACGGTACTTATAATTGCTATTTATCTTCGTTGAGTTAACATTTTACTTGTCTGTTTATCTGTTGTTTTGTTTTTTTCACTCTGTTTTTCACGCACATTAAATATTTCTAATGATTTTTTCCCTAGGGTGGCTGAATCGATTAGTTGTTCTTAAGCAATTTATTTCAGGCATCCTAAGACTCTCGTTCTATTATAAAACTTAATTACTGTTATGTGTAAACACATAATTTGTTGTTGTTGGTAATTTTCAGTTCAGTGTGGGAATCCTAAAGCTCTCGGTATGGAAAGTGGTACCATCTTAGATGCTCAAATTACGGCTTCATCCGAGTGGGATGGAAACCACGGACCGACCAACGGCAGACTGAATTTCCAGCCTACAGGAGCAAAGACTGGTGCATGGTCTGCAAAGACGAACGATGTAAATCAGTGGCTTCAGGTTGACTTCAAACACTCAAAAGTTGTGACCTACATTCAGACCCAGGGGAGACAATGGAGTGGTAATCAGTGGGTGTCAAGCTATACCGTTTCGTACAGTGACGACGGCGTGACCTATCTACAATATAAACAAAATGGAAATGCTAAGGTGAGAGGACCGCAACATCATACCTACATAGTTCACGATTAACCTCGAGAGGCATATATATTTCTAATTATTACTGTTGTACTTTTAAATGATATACCTTTGAAATCCGAAGGTCTTCAACGGAAACACAGACAAGAATACGATCGTCAACCAAGTTGTGTCGCCTGTCATCGTTGCACGTTACATCCGTTTGCATCCCAAATCTTGGCACGGACATGTCTCAATGAGGGTTGAGTTTCTTGGATGTCCAGCAGGTAATTAAATGTCATGTCAAATATTTATCTTTTCGAGCAGTTCTTCTTCGAGGTAAGCTGCAAAACAATTGTAGTTTAATGAATTCATTTCTTCGACATGAAACAATATGATACCATATTCCTTTTTCCGTGGTGTCATCGATCTACGAAAGCTTGATTTTACGGAGTACATATATGAGTTTGCATATGAAAATTGACATCAAATATATTTATAACGAAAACAACCATCGCTCTTCTTTGGTATATGTAAGGGTATATTAATGAATTGCTACATACAATGAATGCACATGTTGCTAGTGACCAGAGTGGCCTCTAGCAGGGATCTCGTTTTGTACTCTAGAAATACGTACATGTACTAATTATGGGAAAGTTAATATACGCTATTCTGGTGCGAATGTTAGGAACTCTTAATCTGTGATTATTCTAAAAATCAGAACTCAAAAAACCTGTAAATCTAATCTGAAATGTAAACTGCTAGATAACTATTAGTCTCCTCACTTTGATCAATTTTAGTAACTTCAGACCTGATTTGCTTTTACACTACTTAGGTGTTACCATATAACATCGTCATATATATTATCATTATTTGTTTTGTATTTTTACCCAGATTATCAGTTGTATCTTATATCTATATTTAATAATTACCTATTTTACTTAAATCATTTATATCGTTTTACGGTACTTATAATTGCTATTTATCTTCGTTGAGTTAACATTTTACTTGTCTGTTTATCTGTTGTTTTGTTTTTTCACTCTGTTTTTCACGCACATTAAATATTTCTAATGATTTTTTCCCTAGGGTGGCTGAATCGATTAGTTGTTCTTAAGCTATTTATTTCAGGCATCCTAAGACTCTCGTTCTATTATAAAACTTAATTACTGTTATGTGTAAACACATAATTTGTTGTTGTTGGTAATTTTCAGTTCAGTGTGGGAATCCTAAAGCTCTCGGTATGGAAAGTGGTACCATCTTAGATGCTCAAATTACGGCTTCATCCGAGTGGGATGGAAACCACGGACCGACCAACGGCAGACTGTATTTCCAGCCTACAGGAGCAAAGACTGGTGCATGGTCTGCAAAGACGAACGATGTAAATCAGTGGCTTCAGGTTGACTTCAAACACCCAAAAGTTGTGACCTACATCCAGACCCAGGGGAGACAATGGAGTGGTAATCAGTGGGTGTCAAGCTATACCGTTTCGTACAGTGACGACGGCGTGACCTATCTACAATATAAACAAAATGGAAATGTTAAGGTGAGAGGACCGCAACATCATACCTACATAGTTCACGATTAACCTCGAGAGGCATCTATATTTCTAATTATTACTATTGCACTAATAAACGATATACCTTTGAAATCCGAAGGTCTTCAACGGAAACACAGACAAGAATACGATCGTCAACCAAGTTGTGTCGCCTGTCATCGTTGCACGTTACATCCGTTTGCATCCCAAATCTTGGCACGGACATGTCTCAATGAGGGTTGAGTTTCTTGGATGTCCAGCAGGTAATTAAATGTCATGTCAAATATTTATCTTTTCGAGCAGTTCTTCTACACGGAAAGCTGCAAAACAATTGTAGTTTAATGAATGCAATTCTTCGACATGAAACGATACAGATGATAACATATTCCTTTTTGCGTGGTGTCATCTACAAAAGCTTTATTATACGGAGTACACTTGAGTTTGCATATGAAAATTGACATAAAATATAACTATAACAAAAACAACCAACGCTCCTCTTTCGATCGTATATGGAACGGTATATTAATGAGTTGCTACATCCATAATTTTAAAGCAATGAATGCACATGTATCTACTGTTCATAACTATACTACTAGAGTGGTCTCTAGCCGGGTTCTCGTTTTGTGCTCCAGAAATCCGTATTAATTATGGGAAAGTTAATATACGCTATTCTGGTGCAAATGTTAGGAACTCTTTATCTGTGATTATTCTAAAAATCCGGAACTCAAAGAAACCTTTAAATCTAGTCTGAAATGTAAACTGCTAGATAACTATTGCTAGTTTTCACTCAATCCCCAGAGATTCAAATGACAAAAGGCATGGCGGCCATGTTGGTGTACCTAACAAAAGAAGCTAACGAAGAATCATACATACATATACATATACATACATTGTACATATAACTGTATTTCCGTACGCTAGCCACTACAACAGTAAGCTGGTTTCCACGTGGGGCGTAACAATAAATATATGTACAGATTAAAAACATATATTGATAAAAATCAGTATAAATCTGCTATCAGCATAACTCAGTAACAAGACACTACTGGAAAAAAACCATATGAAACTCATATGACAAACATATGAAAAACATATGAGACTTAATATGTTTATCATAGGTTATTCATATGTAATCCATATGTTTGTTGTATGTTTGATTAAAATGCGGAACATATGAAATTGTCCATTTCATATGTCCGAAAACACACAACCAAACATATGACAAACATATGACCTTTATTGCATATGAAAAAAACATATGACAAACATATGAAAAGGGTGTACAAAAATGTCATATGTTTAAAATATATGATTTTGTCCTTTTCATATGCATATCATATGTTCTGAAAATTAATAAACATATGAATATGTTATTAAAATACATATGACTGGACATGTCATATATACATTTAATTTGAAACATATGACATTAAACATATGACAATATAAACTAATATGTTATTATATTATTCATTATTTGAAAACATATGACAAACATATGAAAACTGAGTTGATCTTTAAGATATTGGTGCAAATTAGACACTGATTTTTGACTCAGGAATCCTCAATCCATGTACCAGTCACAAAACATTATTGCAACACCCATGACTAGTACTGCATTATAATATCAATGTGTTCATTTAATTCATCATCTACATCAGGTTTTTCCATATTTTATGTATTAATTGTCTACAGGTATATATAAATTTGATACATAGCATATTTAAAATGTAAATAAATGTAACAAAGAGATCATTTAGTATAATCAATAAAATATTACTTTACTGGCCATGATTCGGCCTAAAATTATTGGCAGCCAACTTGTTTCTTAAGGTTTGCTTGAGGATTGCCTCCATTCCAGTATCGTGCTTGATTATAAATCCTGTAATATGGAAGTGAGAATAGTTTCAAGCTTCATAAAGACAATTGTTTAGTTGCTTCATTTTTCATTTGATTTGAATAATTATACAACAAGGCCAATAAACTACATTGTATATAACTAAGTTATTAACCACAGGTGAGCTAGATGACAATTATTATATAATTTCCCCTCTGGACATGTTTGGGCTCAATTGGTGAAATCCCGAGTGCTAACTCAACCCTCCCCCCTCAGTTCAAATTTGGCTAGCCCGGGGTAGTTAAATACTGCTGACTTTTTAAGCCAAGTGCTCAAACGTTCCCCCCAATGCCATTCGGGAGGATTCTGCGGACTCGTTGACGGTAGGTATTGCTTCTTCTGTAGGGTTTCCAATGAAATCTGCTCTTAAGTTTTGGACAAAAAAGCCACTGTAAGAGAGCTAGATCAAGAGGACATTGTTAAGTCTGAGGATGGCTGAAAAGTACTTGGCTTGCTGTTAGTAGGCTTTGTGAAGGCATTTCACTGTGTTTTTCTGGAAAAATTATTTAATGAAATTCTTGAAATTCTGCAGTTGGTGATCTTTTCTCCCTGCTAAACCTATTAGGATGTGTTTTTGTCACTTAAAAGCAACAGCTTGTGTCCAAATCACCGCTCTTGGTTGTAGGGGTAAAAGACTTATTTAAAAAAACCCACAGGAGTCCCAGAGTGGGGGAGCCCTTGTCAATTTTGTGTCCATTACCCAGCAAGCAACTGGAGGTGGGTGCAGGAAAACATGGAGAGAAATGCAGCATAAAGAATAGCGTGCTTCAGTCTCTTGGTGTTTTGTGCAAAAAAACCTGGTGGTTGGAGAGATTAAAGAAGGTACTGTAACAACTGAGTGCTGACTTTGTGTTTGATTTTGATTTCAAGTGCGAACGGGAAGGGTTTTTTGAGCCGATTTTCGGCTTCTCAAAATTCGTGAAAATCAAAGAAACAAGACATTAGATCTCCAAAACAAATGAGTTTTTCTCCAAAGTGGGGAGTCAACCGATCGCTGTTTATAAGCTCTTGCTTTTAAGCCGATGATAACGGTATAAATTTATTTATTTACAACTGCGATTTCAATGTTTTAATACGTGGATTCAACATACTGCTGATACTGTAGTTATTTGACACAGACATACATGTAGAGGAATGTCTGATGAATATATCTATCTTGGTTTTGACATACTGAATCAAATAATTTAGTGCTTTTTCACATTCTGATTTTAATACTCAACAGATGCATGCGTTCCCCATCATCAGAAGTGGCGAAAATTTGCGCGGATTGCACATAAATATTAACACTACATGTAACACTGAAATCGATTCTAAATTAAAGTTGTATAAATCGACGTGCTTTAATTTCTGAGCCAAATTGACAACACTACACTTACCTTCGATTGTCGAGGAATCCTGGAGATTGTTATTTAAAAGAAAGCGGTTGATAATGCAAAAACCACAGCAAAAGACAGAGACGAACTTGAACCGACAAACTTCACGTGAAGAGGACGGTTGAGGTTAACGTTGAGCGCCAAAAATGTGCATCATACTTGTGATCGGGTTACAAAACATGACCCGGATGCTGCCAAAGGTAAATGCGTAAGTTATAAACAAATTAATTCCATGTTGTTCGCCTTGGGGGGAAAGCGCCGTCCATGCATGGAGAATCGATGTCGATCAGTTGAAACCAAGAGTTACTAAATGGCGACAAAACAAGAAGAAGTCTTCAAACAACTTCCCAATCCCAGAATCGGAAGGATGTGATCATCGCATAATCCGAAGTACGTACTACTGGGTTTGTCGATCTCTAAATTAAGTCGATCTTCGACTGATAAAAGTAATCATTTGAACATATCTCAGTGCTCGACCTCAACTATTTTACTAACTGGCCCTTGGGATAGTGATAGTTAAAAGTTACTAGCCCACAGCCAACTCCAGCACTGATCAGGGTTTATTTACAATTCGCTGTGTCCGTGAGTGCCAGTCAAGATGGCGGCCTGTCCGTGATGAAATCCCCGTGATGAGATCCTGGGGTCTACTAGTTTCCAGTCCTTCATCTTCAACAGAACATTTGCACGTTTAATTTGGGTTGCACTGACTTTTAGTTTTTGAAAAAAAAAAAAAAAATCCTTTACCTCGACACCTACTAGCCCTGTGGCTAGTGGATATCAAATTTTACTAGCCCAGGTGTTTTTTTACTAGTCCCGGGCTAGTGGACTACTGCTGTTTTATTATTTAAAAAAATAATACAATGTTTTCAAGAAAACACTTTATAATATATATGATAATATATATTAAGTATATATTATATTAGGTATATATACACATGTATAGTATTTATTTTATTATTTTATTATTAATTATGTTTACCCAAGATACTGGATTAAGTGTCATGAATGTTTTTTTATTCATATAGATAAAAAGGAAACCTGCCAGATGATCATATGTTACATAATCAAGTTGCTTTGTCATATGTTTATCATCTCATGCATATTAAATATTCATATGTTTTGTCATATGTTCTGCCAGCAAGAATATTGAATATTTTTTGGAGTCGTATGTTCCTACTGTCATATGTTATATATTTAGGTACTCTGTCATATGTTTATTAAACTGATCATCCTATCATATGTTTTGTCATATGTGCTGCCAACAACAAATTTTTGACATTCATATGCTTCTAGTAAGTCATGTGTTATTGTGATACTCTGTCATATGTTTATTGAACTGAATATTCCTGTCATATGTTTTTGTCATATGTGCTGTCAAGGAAACTTTTTGCAATTCATATGTTTCTTCTTTCAGACGTATGTTTGTCATATGTTTTCTGTGTGTGTCATATGCCTGTCATATGTTTGCTCTTGTATATGGTCAAATTGTAGATTTTGTGAGTTTTGCAAAACGTACGCATGCCATATGTTTTTGTCATATGTCATATGTTTTTCATATGTTTGTCATATGTTTTTCATATGTTTCCCTTCCAGTAGTGAGAACAGACACTCCTCTTGAATTGCCGTAAAGATTTGGCTCTTTTAGCCTCATCTGACAGGTTATTCCATAGCATTGCACCACTGTATTTCAAGCTTCGCTTGAGGAAATTTGTACGCGGTCTTGGAAGTGCTAGATCAGTTTCAGGGTTTCTTAGCTGATAGCGTTTATCGCAGTCACTTGTTTTAATAAAAGAGTTTCTCAAATATGGTGCGGATTGTTCATTTAAGATTTTATAGATTAAAATAGATTTCATTTGATTACGTCTGGCTTGGAGGGTTTTCCATTCTCATTTAGCAAGTATATCAACGGATCTTGTGTCGTAATTCGTGCCTGTAATTACCCTAGCGGCTCGAGATTGAACTCTTTGCAATTTGTCTTTTAGAGTCTTGCCGCAAGTATCCCATAGTGGGCAACAATAGTCGAAGTAAGGTTGTACAAGGGATTTGTAAATTACTTCGAGTGAATCGGTGGGGACAAATGGCTTAATACGCTTTATGGCACCTATACCAGCACTTGCCTTTTTACATATCTTATTTATTTGATTTTCAAAACTAAGTTTTTCATCGATTTCAATCCCTAGGCAGGTATGTGAGTGTACTCGCGATACCTTGTTATTGTCTATGAAGATATTGTTTGGCTGGCTTTTGGTTTTATTATTGAAGTTATAGGTCGATCCAATTATCATTAGTTTGGTTTTGGAGGGGTGATACTGGAGCTTATTCACTACAAGCCAGTCACATATGTTATCCAAGTCAGAATTAATATTCGATGTAAGTTTGTCCATATCAGGGGCAGATGCAAAAATCTGGGTATCATCTGCATATATACATGGGGTAGTAAAATTAAGGCAATTTGATAAATCATTGATATAAAGTAGAAATAACAAGGGTCCTAGGATCGAGCTGTGGGGGACACCACAAATTATCTCTTTCGTGGAGGATAAATGACCATTTACTAAACATTGCTGTTGTCTATTAGTTAAATAGGAATCGAACCATTTTTGGCCATTAGGCACGAAACACCATAAAACTCCAATTTGTCAAGTAAAATGGAATGGTTAATTGAATCAAATGCTTTTCGAATATCAAGAAATACTACTCCCGTTAATAAACCATTATCCTTACTTTAGTACAGTGTATCGCACATTTGGATCAGAGCTGTGACTGTTGAATGAAGTGGACGAAACCCAGATTGGAATTTAGAAAGCATAGAGTTATCAAGTAGATAGCCGTATAACTGTCTGAAAACTTCTTTTTCAAACACTTTACTGATTATTGGTAAGATAGATATAGGGCGATAATTTCCAAAGTTAAAGGTACACCAACATGGCAGCTATGACGTCACGTGCAAACGAGCAATTAGTCTCCTCACTTTGATCAATTAGTCTCCTCACTTTGATCAATTTTAATTTCTTCAGACCTGATTTGCTTTTACACTACTTGGTTGTTACCTTTAGGTATAACATCGTCATATTCTCATTATTTATTTTGTATTTTTACCGACACTACCTGTATTACATTATATCTCTACCTAGATTACCAGTTGTATCTTAATAATTACATACTTTACTTAAATAATTTATATCTCTTTCCGGTACGTATCACTGCTTATTATCTTCGCTGAGTTGACATTTTACCCGTCTGTTTGTTTGTTGTTGTTTTTTCACTCTTGCTTTTGATCCACATCAAATATTTCTAATGATTTTTTTTCCTAGGGTGCCCGAATCGGTTAGTTCTTCATCAGCTTTTACAGGCATCCTAAGACTCTCGTTCTACTATAAAACTTAATTACTGTTATGTGTAAACAAATAATTTGTTGTTGTTGGTAACTTTCAGTTCAGTGTGGGAATCCTAAAGCTCTCGGTATGGAAAGTGGTACCATCTTAGATGCTCAAATTACGGCTTCATCCGAGTGGGATGGAAACCACGGACCGACCAACGGCAGACTGAATTTCCAGCCTACAGGAGCAAAGACTGGTGCATGGTCTGCAAAGACGAACGATGTAAATCAGTGGCTTCAGGTTGACTTCAAACACCCAAAAGTTGTGACCTACATCCAGACCCAGGGGAGACAATGGAGTGGTAATCAGTGGGTGTCAAGCTATACCGTTTCGTACAGTGACGACGGCGTGACCTATCTACAATATAAACAAAATGGAAATGTTAAGGTGAGAGGATCGAAACGTCATACGTAGATAGTTCACGATTAACCTCGAGAGGCATATATATTTCTAATTTTTACTGTTGTACTTTTAAATGATATACCTTTGAAATCCGAAGGTCTTCAACGGAAATACAGACAAGAATACGATCGTCAATCAAGTTGTGTCGCCTGTCATCGTTGCACGTTACATCCGTTTGCATCCCAAAACTTGGCACGGACATGTCTCAATGAGGGTTGAGTTTCTTGGATGTCCAGCAGGTAAAAGTCATGTCAAATATTTATCTTTTCGAGCAGATCTTCTACGAGGTAAGCTGCAAAAAATTGTACTTTAATGAATGCATTTCTTCGACATGAAACAATATGATACCATATTCCTTTTTCCGTGGTGTCATCGATCTACGAAAGCTTGATTTTACGGAGTACATATATGAGTTTGCATATGAAAATTGACATCAAATATATTTATAACAAAAACAACCATCGCTCTTCTTTGGTATATGTAAGGGTATATTAATGAATTGCTACATACAATGAATGCACATGTTGCTAGTGACCAGAGTGGCCTCTAGCAGGGATCTCGTTTTGTACTCTAGAAATACGTACATGTACTAATTATGGGAAAGTTAATATACGCTATTCTGGTGCGAATGTTAGGAACTCTTAATCTGTGATTATTCTAAAAATCAGAACTCAAAAAACCTTTAAATCTAATCTGAAATGTAAACTGCTAGATAACTATTAGTCTCCTCACTTTGATCAATTTTAGTTACTTCAGACCTGATTTGCTTTTACACTACTTACGTGTTACCATATAACATCGTCATATATATTATCATTATTTATTTTGTATTTTTACCCAGATTATCAGTTGTATCTTATATCTATATTTAATAATTACCTATTTTACTTAAATTATTTATATCGTTTTACGGTACTTATAATTGCTATTTATCTTCGTTGAGTTAACATTTTACTTGTCTGTTTATCTGTTGTTTTGTTTTTTCACTCTGTTTTTCACCCACATTAAATGTTTCTAATGATTTTTTCCCTAGGGTGGCTGAATCGATTAGTTGTTCTTAAGCTATTTATTTCAGGCATCCTAAGACTCTCGTTCTATTATAAAACTTAATTACTGTTATGTGTAAACACATAATTTGTTGTTGTTGGTAATTTTCAGTTCAGTGTGGGAATCCTAAAGCTCTCGGTATGGAAAGTGGTACCATCTTAGATGCTCAAATTACGGCTTCATCCGAGTGGGATGGAAACCACGGACCGACCAACGGCAGACTGTATTTCCAGCCTACAGGAGCAAAGACTGGTGCATGGTCTGCAAAGACGAACGATGTAAATCAGTGGCTTCAGGTTGACTTCAAACACCCAAAAGTTGTGACCTACATCCAGACCCAGGGGAGACAATGGAGTGGTAATCAGTGGGTGTCAAGCTATACCGTTTCGTACAGTGACGACGGCGTGACCTATCTACAATATAAACAAAATGGAAATGTTAAGGTGAGAGGACCGCAACATCATACCTACATAGTTCACGATTAACTTCGAGAGGCATCTATATTTCCAATTATTACTATTGCACTAATAAACGATATACCTTTGAAATCCGAAGGTCTTCAACGGAAACACAGACAAGAATACGATCGTCAACCAAGTTGTGTCGCCTGTCATCGTTGCACGTTACATCCGTTTGCATCCCAAATCTTGGCACGGACATGTCTCAATGAGGGTTGAGTTTCTTGGATGTCCAGCAGGTAATTAAATGTCATGTCAAATATTTATCTTTTCGAGCAGTTCTTCTACACGGAAAGCTGCAAAACAATTGTAGTTTAATGAATGCAATTCTTCGACATGAAACGATACAGATGATAACATATTCCTTTTTGCGTGGTGTCATCTACAAAAGCTTTATTATACGGAGTACACTTGAGTTTGCATATGAAAATTGACATAAAATATAACTATAACAAAAACAACCAACGCTCCTCTTTCGATCGTATATGGAACGGTATATTAATGAGTTGCTACATCCATAATTTTAAAGCAATGAATGCACATGTATCTACTGTTCATAACTATACTACTAGAGTGGTCTCTAACCGGGTTCTCGTTTTGTGCTCCAGAAATCCCTATTAATTATGGGAAAGTTAATATACGCTATTCTGGTGCAAATGTTAGGAACTCTTTATCTGTGATTATTCTAAAAATCCGGAACTCAAAGAAACCTTTAAATCTAGTCTGAAATGTAAACTGCTAGATAACTATTGCTAGTTTTCACTCAATCCCCAGAGATTCAAATGACAAAAGGCATGGCGGCCATGTTGGTGTACCTAACAAAAGAAGCTAACGAAGAATCATACATACATATACATATACATACATTGTACATATAACTGTATTTCCGTACGCTAGCCACTACAACAGTAAGCTGGTTTCCACGTGGGGCGTAACAATAAATATATGTACAGATTAAAAACATATATTGATAAAAATCAGTATAAATCTGCTATCAGCATAACTCAGTAACAAGAACAGACACTCCTCTTGAATTGCCGTAAAGATTTGGCTCTTTTAGCCTCATCTGACAGGTTATTCCATAGCATAGCACCACTGTATTTCAAGCTTCGCTTGAGGAAATTTGTACGCGGTCTTGGAAGTGCTAGATCAGTTTCAGGGTTTCTTAGCTGATAGCGTTTATCGCAGTCACTTGTTTTAATAAAAGAGTTTCTCAAATATGGTGCGGATTGTTCATTTAAGATTTTATAGATTAAAATAGATTTCATTTGATTACGTCTGGCTTGGAGGGTTTTCCATTCTAATTTAGCAAGTATATCAACGGATCTTGTGTCGTAATTCGTGCCTGTAATTACCCTAGCGGCTCGAGATTGAACTCTTTGCAATTTGTCTTTTAGAGTCTTGCCGCAAGTATCCCATAGTGGGCAACAATAGTCGAAGTAAGGTTGTACAAGGGATTTGTAAATTACTTCGAGTGAATCGGTGGGGACAAATGGCTTAATACGCTTTATGGCACCTATACCAGCACTTGCCTTTTTACATATCTTATTTATTTGATTTTCAAAACTAAGTTTTTCATCGATTTCAATCCCTAGGCAGGTATGTGAGTGTACTCGCGATACCTTGTTATTGTCTATGAAGATATTGTTTGGCTGGCTTTTGGTTTTATTATTGAAGTTATAGGTCGATCCAATTATCATTAGTTTGGTTTTGGAGGGGTGATACTGGAGCTTATTCACTACAAGCCAGTCACATATGTTATCCAAGTCAGAATTAATATTCGATGTAAGTTTGTCCATATCAGGGGCAGATGCAAAATCTGGGTATCATCTGCATATATACATGGGGTAGTAAAATTAAGGCAATTTGATAAATCATTGATATAAAGTAGAAATAACAAGGGTCCTAGGATCGAGCCGTGGGGGACACCACAAATTATCTCTTTCGTGGAGGATAAATGACCATTTACTAAACATTGCTGTTGTCTATTAGTTAAATAGGAATCGAACCATTTTTGGCCATTAGGCACGAAACACCATAAAACTCCAATTTGTCAAGTAAAATGGAATGGTTAACTGAATCAAATGCTTTTCGAATATCAAGAAATACTACTCCCGTTAATAAACCATTATCCATACTATAGTACAGTGTATCGCACATTTGGATCAGAGCTGTGACTGTTGAATGAAGTGGACGAAACCCAGATTGGAATTTAGAAAGCATAGAGTTATCAAGTAGATAGCCGTATAACTGTCTGAAAACTTCTTTTTCAAACACTTTACTGATTATTGGTAAGATAGATATAGGGCGATAATTTCCAAAGTTAAAGGTACACCAACATGGCAGCTATGACGTCACGTGCAAACGAGCAATTAGTCTCCTCACTTTGATCAATTAGTCTCCTCACTTTGATCAATTTTAATTTCTTCAGACCTGATTTGCTTTTACACTACTTAGTTGTTACCATATTATCATTATTTATTTTGTATTTTTACCGACACTACCTGTATTACATTATATCTCTACCTAGATTACCAGTTGTATCTTAATAATTACATACTTTACTTAAATAATTTATATCTCTTTCCGGTACGTATCACTGCTTATTATCTTCGCTGAGTTGACATTTTACCCGTCTGTTTGTTTGTTGTTGTTTTTTCACTCTTGCTTTTGATCCACATCAAATATTTCTAATGATTTTTTTCCTAGGGTGCCCGAATCGGTTAGTTCTTCATCAGCTTTTTCAGGCATCCTAAGACTCTCGTTCTATTATAAAACTTAATTACTGTTATGTGTAAACAAATAATTTGTTGTTGTTGGTAACTTTCAGTTCAGTGTGGGAATCCTAAAGCTCTCGGTATGGAAAGTGGTACCATCTTAGATGCTCAAATTACGGCTTCATCCGAGTGGGATGGAAACCACGGACCGACCAACGGCAGACTGAATTTCCAGCCTACAGGAGCAAAGACTGGTGCATGGTCTGCAAAGACGAACGATGTAAATCAGTGGCTTCAGGTTGACTTCAAACACCCAAAAGTTGTGACCTACATCCAGACCCAGGGGAGACAATGGAGTGGTAATCAGTGGGTGTCAAGCTATACCGTTTCGTACAGTGACGACGGCGTGACCTATCTACAATATAAACAAAATGGAAATGTTAAGGTGAGAGGATCGAAACGTCATACGTAGATAGTTCACGATTAACCTCGAGAGGCATATATATTTCTAATTTTTACTGTTGTACTTTTAAATGATATACCTTTGAAATCCGAAGGTCTTCAACGGAAATACAGACAAGAATACGATCGTCAATCAAGTTGTGTCGCCTGTCATCGTTGCACGTTACATCCGTTTGCATCCCAAAACTTGGCACGGACATGTCTCAATGAGGGTTGAGTTTCTTGGATGTCCAGCAGGTAATTAAATGTCATGTTAAATATTTATCTTTTCGAGCAGTTCTTCCACACGGAAAGCTGCAAAACAATTGTAGTTTAATGAATGACATAAAACGATACAGATGATACCATATTCCTTTTTGCGTGGTGTCATCTAGAAAAGCGTTATTATACGGAGTACACTTGAGTTTGCATATGAAAATTGACATAAAATATAACTATAACAAAAACAACCAAAATCGGAACTAAAAAAAAACCTTTAAATATAGTCTGAAATGTAAACTGCTAGATAACTATTAGTCTCCTCACTTTGATCAATTTTAATTTCCTCAGACCTGATTTGCTTTTACACTACTTAGGTGTTACCTTTAGGTATAACATCGTCATATTATCATTATTTATTTTTAATTTTTGCTCCTACATAGTGTACAATTATTACAGTTATTAGGCATGAGAGCCGAGAGATCTAAGCTACGGATGTTCTGTTTATAAGAAGCTACTGAAGATGAGTCATGGATTAACTTTGGTAGCTTGCTCCAGATTTTAGGACCAATATATCTTAATGAGTGTTTGCCATATGTTACTGCCTGAAAACTAGGTATAATGAAATCCTTAATGCGTGTATTATATCTAGGATTATTGCGGCTAAATAAATTACAAATATATGATGGACACAAGCCATGCTTCACCTTAAACATAATCGTTGCAATATCCTGTAATTTTCTATTTAGTAGTGTGATAAGTTTGGCTTTATCTAGCAATTGTTGGTACGTAGAGTTAATTTAAGTCACAATATATAGCTCTTAGGGATCTTTCTTTGGTTCGCTCTAGTTTTCTACTGTCACTTTGCCTACACAAATGCCATTCTGTATGACAATATGTTGCGTGAGGCATAATAGCAGCCTTGTAAGGCTATAATTTAGCTGACGTTGGTATCATGTTCCCTAATCTTACTAGGACCCCAATCTTTTTACTTGTTCCTTTGCAAATGTTGCTGATATGTTCAATGAACTTGAGCTGGTTATCTATGTGCAGCCCTAGTAACTTAATGCTGTCAGCGGCCACAATGGCGACATCACATACATTAATGTTAATATTTCTCTTTTGCTTCCCCAATGTCATAGTTCTAAATTTGCTATAGTTGTCCATCAATAAATTATTCTGGTACCAGTTTGAGGCTAAGGTTGCACCCTGTTGGAGTTTGGACTGGACTGTGTTTAGACATTCGTCCATTTCATAAACCTGGTGATCATCTGCATACATACATAATTTAGGGTTAATAATGTAGCTGAGATCATTCTGGAATATGTTCCAGAGAAGCGGACCAAAGGCAGATCCCAAGGGCATCCGCGATTTACAGGATTCCAGGAGCTCTTTACGTTTCCAAGCTTGACTCTGTTTGAGTGACAGCTGAAATAGGCCTTAAGCAATGCCACCGTAGTATCACTGAATCCGTAGGCTTTCAGCTTCGCCAAGAGTAGTGGATGATACAACGAGTCGAAGGCCTTACTCATGTCTGTGGAGAAGAGACCAATTGTCTTTCTGTGATCAATAGCAGATCTCCAATGTTCTGTCAGCATTATGAGGGCTGTTTCACAGCTATGGCTCTTACGATAGGCTGTAAGATTATCATTCAGTCTGTTGTCAAATCCAATCCTTACTTGATTACTAAGAAGTTGTTCAAATAGTTTATTCACGATGATCTGAATAGTCACTGGTCTATAGTTCTCCTTGTCGTTGGGGTTTTCTTTTTTGAAATCTGGTACCCACTCCCCTTTCTTCCAGTCCTTAGGCCAACAGCACTACATTATACATGAGTTGTATAATGCAGTGAGGGGAATAGATAGTGACTTTAAGCCCCAATCTTCAATGCTTTAGTTGGGATAAGGGATAAAGTCCCAGCCAGTGGATTTCGACGAGTCTAGACCACTAAATAATTTCTCTACCTCACAGCATTAACGTTTTGGAATTGGAAACTGCTCGCTCTGTTCAAGGTATCAACAATAGCTGTTATGCTAGAGTGTTGTTCAAAAGTTTGATTTGTTGTATCCTCTGTTATTTCCCGTCCTCCTACTCCATCAGCTATGGTTGCAAAGTAATTACCAAAGACTTCTGCTATCTCTTTCTGATCTTTTGTCAAAGTTCCATTAACCCTAAGGGAAATATCGGAGGTCGTTATACTGCATTTTTTCGTTCCCCAAAATGGCATGAATGTCTTATAAAATTGCTTAGGGTTATGTTTAAGGTCATCTGACTTCTTCCTCCAACTACAATACTCCCTAACAGCTTTTCTTCTTAATCTTGTTGCTTCGTTCCTTAGTTTGTGCTTAGCTTCCCAGTTCGCTGTGGTCTTGTCCTTTTCGTAAGCCTTTCCTGCCTTTCTTTTTGCCCTAATAGCCTGTTTCCACTCAGTTGTCATATAGGGTACGTCATGGTCCCTTACTCTCATTTTCTTTATGGGTAGATGTTCGTCCAGAATATTTGACAAGGGAGCTCCAAAAATCGGCTTTCTCGTCAACGGTATCAAAGATTTCACCGACGTGCCATGGAGCACTACTCAGATGTTCTTTGAAGCTGTCAGGGCAGAACTGTTTTGTAGATCTGAATTTGATTACTTTCACCTTAAATCCGTAAATCAGAGCATGATCACTGAGTTCTGGATTGACCACATCCGCGCACCTGAAAAAATCAGGTTGATTAGTAAGAAGTACATCGATAAGCGTCTGTGTAGTCAAAGTTCCCCTAGAATGTATTCTGGTTGGCTCATCAATAAGACAGCTAAGCCCCTGTACCTCCTCCAGATCCAAGATAAGTTTTCCCGCAGCTTTGCCTGGTCTCAAACGATCAAGGTTAGATCCCCAATGACTATAATGGCTTGCTTCTGTAGGGTGGCCCAAGTATGTATGTGACTTAACGCATCCTCGAGGCCTAATTGATAGGCTCCTGTCAAATTCCTTGGAGGCCTGTAGATGTCTAGTACAACAATATCTCTACCATCAATGTTTATCTCTAGTACAATAGGTTCAAACGTTTTATACTTCCTATCAGGTTTTAATCGTTTGCACTGAGCTCTAGAGGATACTAGAGCAAGTATTCCACCACCGCCTTTACTCCTGTCATTCCGGTACAGCGAATAGTCAGGTATACTGAACTGACTGTCAGGATTAGGAAGAGTAAATTTTGGTCTCACTAATTATCATAATTTGTAGGTCTAACTTCATAATAATATCCTTAAGTTCTTCGAATTTGTTCTGAATACTGTTTATATTTAGATGACAGATCAGCAACTCTTTCTTATACTGGTCTCGCTCCTCACTTACCATTATCCACATCAGTTACGCTTTCCTCCATGATGTTTAGGTCTACAAATGGGAACTCTTGTTGGTATTTTAAACAGGTTGGACAGGACCAGATAGGGCTTACGAGTGTTTTCATATGCCTATATTCGCCAGGTTTGACCCCAACACACTTTATGTGGCTCCATAGCTTGCAGATATTACAATGGACTGCCTTGTGATTACGATTCACCTTCTTCTCACAAGTCGAGCAGCTATTCGTCTTCACTCGATTATTGCTGGGTCCTGGATTAGGACTAATATCACCTGATATTAGCAGTCGATCGAGTTGGAAAGTGGCATCAGAACCTTGGTAATACCTTATGCGATTATATAAGAATCTCCTCCGATGGTACCGCTTCGTTAACCCAGTTCCAAGATGGCGGCCCACGTACTGCATCGATTCGACGGCATTAACATGTTTGTCTTTCGCTCCAAAAGATTCTGAGTAAGATGTAGTCCCATTCGAATTCGATCCTTTGGATTTTATCAGCAGGGCTAGACTGAAGATCAGTAATAGATGGAATTTAGAAACATTACGGGAGCTCGTAAACATCCGACTTCCCGCCATGCTGACCGCTGACCGAATCAAATAACTAATTAAACTAGTCGTCTTAAACGGCGGAAGTATGAAGGAAAATCAGCACTGTTTCTTACGAAACAACGTAGAAAGTGTGCTAGATACTCTAAAAACAAAACTATTCTGAAAATAGTTACTCTCTTGATAGTGGGTAACATCGCTCAAGATTAATATCGTACGTTTTTCAAGTTTCGCAGTTCAAAAACTTTGTAAACAATTGAAGCAGAATAAACTCCAAAAGTGGCTTCTAATACGAGCAGAGCTTTATTGACGGTTCATTTGAAGAACATATATATTGTTACTAAACATAACTGAATGTGGTTCTATTGGGTGGCAAACAAATCGTAATTCATATATTTAAAGGCACTTGTACGAAGTCGGTAGTGTTAGTGGCAAACCTGTTTGTAAATTCTATTTTCCACCTCCAATCGATTGTCGATCTTTCTAAAACAGCATTTCTAAAGTTAACTTGCCATCCAGCATCCATGGCAACACCTTTCCCATGGGGATCACGAGCTCAATTCATTCGTTAACGAAGTATTATATCAGCACGTGACTGTTTCCTGCAAAAGGCATATTAGCGCCATAAAGATAATTCCTGCATTGATTGACAGATGCCTTGCCAGATGTGGGACGTTTGTATTCCCATAACGACCAATGAACAACCAATAAGGTATCGCTAAAGAGAACTGCTTATGCATAATATTAGAATTATTACTCTTTAGAATATTTCTTCAACAGTAAGTACATGTCGCGGAGAACAATGGGATTCTGGGCGATGGGTCCGTTTTCAAGTTCTCTGGCAGAGTCTTTCTCTATACGGACAGACTACATTTGTCAGTGGGGAGCCGGAGTGGCGCAGTGATTAAGCGCTTCTCCTCTCACCTCTGTGGCCCAGGTTCGATCCCCGGACGCGACACCATATGTGAGTTGAGTTTGTTGGTATCTCGCCCTTGCTCCGAGGGTTTTTCTACGGATCCTCTGGTTTTCCTCCCTCCTTAAAAACCAACACGCTAAATTCCAATTCGATATGTGGATTAGCTGGGTCCTGGCTTTGATCAGCCCCTACGGTTGCTTCAGGTTCCTTTAGAAAATCAGAGCGTGCGATCTTTATTTCACTTTTTCGAAAGGCTTTCAATACAATGTGTTCAATTCTAAAAATTGTTATTTGAGAAATATATATCTAAAATTCCCGGGAATTCTCGGGAATACCCTAGAAAATTCCTAACATTTTTCAACGTTAATTGGCACAATAGGTATCCCAGCAATTCTCGAGAATTTCCGTGATGCACATAAAAAAATCATGATTAAACAAAAAGGAAAAGAAGTGAAAATCCCGGGAATCCCGTGCCAGTGCGGCATTAACGAGAACGATGATTTAAGCAGCCTCAGAGACGCAGGCACAGAAAGCTTGTTGATTGCTGCTGCTATTTGGATATCCACATGTAATATGTATCTATCAGACTATACAAATCATGTACCTCAGTTATCAATACTGATATAGTTATTATAATATTGCAATCATGTATGTACATGTACCATGCAGGCATTTAAATTAATAAATTATGTTTACGCATAATTGCTTTCTAAAATAGTATATCCCTGGATTCCAAATTTAATGGGGCTATGTCATGGTACTGCCCATGTGTCGAGTAATCGCTCGGTTGGTGGCTGTTAATTTGATACAAACAGTTAAACTTCCCTACCTCAATGCTCGATTGAAAGGATTTTCAATATTTTCCCTGGAGACTGTTTATATACACTGTTTGTTAGTCATTTTTGCATATTTGCTTTGATTTTAAGCATCCCACATGGCCGAGAGGCTCGTTAGTTCGTATCAAAATCGGTGGAAATAGCTGTTTCCGCGCGAATGTAAACTATATTACCGTGACACAGCCCCTTTATCTCAAATGGACACAAAATATATAGCTAGGATTGATAACAACAAACTAAACTGAGTATACTTACTATTATCCGGGCTCTTAATCATACTTTTTTGAGCAATATAGAAGCTCCACGTTCTACATATTCTGCTTTGAAAATCAATACATCGATCGGCCGAGTGTACTTGTGTCTTTACGAATTCTAATATTTACATGCCTGCCGCTAGAGTCGCTATGGCTGAACTCAAAATGAATAATTGGGCTTCATTCAAATTCACTTTAGCCAGTAAAACAAGTTCATTTACTACTATTCCCGCTTTAAAACCAGTTTTTAAAGCCTGACATTCTGTATTGTGAATTTAAATTTTAAAAAATTAACAACACGAACGCTTACATGCATGGACTTAGAAACTCTTAAATTACAAATGACTGTAGTTTTCATTCATTATGGAACAAAAGTACGAATATTTACCTTAAAGGTGCGAGTAATAATCCTGAAGAATCCATTTTATGAAAGTAGAACTAGTCTAGAAACTCGTATAGCAACTGCCATAACTTGAAAAGTCCCAACATTAGTCAAACTCCGCTCAGGAAGCAGTTGGTGAATAACTGATACTTCGTGGTATTTCACAATGCACACGCCAAAAGTACTCCACGATCCGATTGGTTGACGTTAACGATTAAGCAAACACTCGTGTTAATAGCTCAAACCATTCCCGAGAATTCCCGGGAATACTCAGAGACAGTTATTTTTGTTAGCAGACTCCCGAGAATTCCCAACACTTCCCGAGACATGATTATTATTTATTTCGTCAGTTCAAATTCGTTCCCGGAAATTCCCGGGAATTCCTATGTCTCTTAAAAAATCAAACATCGCAAAAAATCAAATTCTTGATAATTCTGGACAATTCCCGAGTACTCAATTGGCCTGGGAGTTCTAGCCACAATCCTTTGTCATTTATCCGTGGCAACATGTTCTGTAATAGGTGTATACTGTAGTAACTACAGCTAGGATGGTTCCCCATCCATGATATAATTAAGTATTTTCGTTCTGTGACCGTTTATAAAGCCTCCCTCGTATCTTACTAGTTTAATTATACCTTTTAATTATGTTCATAGTTTTAATACCCGTGGCTCTGTAAATAATAATTTGAAGCTTCCTAAAGTGACTACTAAGGCCGGGATGCGCACGTTTGCCTTTCTGGCATCTAATGAATGGAACTCTTTGGACTCTAGTATTAGAAACTCTTCTACACTCTTCTCTTTCCGCAATAATTACTTAAAGATGGCTTTCTTCAAGCTCAAAGAAAAACTGTCATTTTTTTTTTCTTCAGTCCGTCTGTGTAAATATAATTATACTTAATCATCACCTAGTTATAATGTTTGTGTAGTAATATTCAAGTTTTAGCTTTAGTATTATTTTAGTTTTACTTAACTTGTATTTTCTATAGTTATATTTAAGCAAAGTTTAGTATAGTGTTATAAACTAGTATTATTATTGCTGCCGAAGCGATCGAGCCTGAAGATTTTTTTGCCGCATTACCAGAGCAGTGCATTGTGGTCGTGCGCAGGGACACAGAAATGATATGCGCCGATCAAACGAAGTGTATTGTGGTCATGCGCAAGGACACAGAGACGATATGCGCGGTCTTGTCGTCCGCACGTGGCTTTATTTTCGTTTGGGAGCATGATCATCAAGTTACAAAACATGTTTTGTGGGTTAGTAAACTTCACAACAAAATACGAGAATTATAAGGAGCACTGACTGGATTGTGGTAAAAATACAAACGAAGGCGATCACAATATATTTACACTCGCTGTAGGATGGCAATAGCAACAGATTCTAAGCACGATTAAGAGCCAGATTCACGTGAAAATGCAAAAATAAAAGCAGTAAAAATATACACACCTTCACGCAGTTGACGCCTCCACGCGTCACTGGAGTCGTTTACTCGTATTGTAAGGGTGATGCATTGAGCTGGTTCATGTCTTATCTCTCTGGTCGCACCCAGGCTGTGCATGTCAATAGTGCTATCTCAGACAGTCATGACATTGTATGTGGCGTTCCCCATAGGTCGGTATTGGGACCTATATTATATCTGATATACACATCACCGATGGGAGACATTTTACGATCACATGACATGAGATTTCATCTATATGCTGATGACACTCAGATTTATGCTTCTTTTAACTATAAGGACCAGGATGACCTTGAGCAAGTCAAGTCTTGTGTGGAACTCTGTTTAGTAGATATTATTGACTGGATGGCAGTGAACAAGTTGAAGCTTAATACGGATAAGACGAAACTTCTGATTCTGAGTTCTAAATTTCGGCCTGAACCTTTTTTCTCCTCACTGACTGTAGGCTCAGATATAATTACTCCAGTGCCTTATGCTCGAAATATTGGTGTCACATTAGATAAATTTCTTACTATGTCTATACATATTAACAACATTTGAAAGTCAGCATTTTACCACCTTAGAACCATTGCTCGTGCTAGAAGATATCTGTCGTTTCAGACAACTGAAACGCTTGTTCATGCTTTTGTGACTGTTAAACTTGATAATGCCAGTGCACTGTTGTATGGACTTCCACAGGATCAGATTAGAAAGTTGCAGCGTGTTCTTAATTCAGCGGCACGCTTAATATTAGGAGCTTACAAGTATGATCACATCACCCCTATTTTAATACAGTTACACTGCTCCTAGTAGAGCAACGTATTATTTACAAGATTATTTTATTGACATTTAAAGCACTACATGGACTTCCTCCGCAATATGTCATGGACATGATCAGTCATTATGTGCCTGGTAGAAACCTTAGATCGTCAACAGCTAACCTACTTAAGGAACCTAGATTTAATGTAAATAGCTATGGTGGTAGAGCTTTTTCTGTTTGTAGCCCTAGGCTATGGAACAAGCCACCTGCTTCTATTAGAGGATGTGATAATGCTTCGAAATTTAAGAGCAAACTGAAGACAAACCTGTTTAAAACAGCCAATAACGTGTAGGGTGGTGATATTTTGTTATTTATTTATTTTTATTCATATGAAGTTGTAGATTTTAGATTTTATGATTAATATGTAAATTTTTAATAACGAATGTAAGATTTTAGAGTTTGTGATTTATATGTAAATTTTTAATGACCAATGTAATTTTAGACCAATGTAAAGCGCTTAGATATATTTGTTATAAGCGCTATATAAGCTTTAATATATTATTATTATTATTATAGTTTGATAGTTTGTGGCGGATATAATGACTATTTTCCCATGAGCAAGATCTCTTCTCTTATCAACATGATTAGCAACACATAATTTAAGACTTCTTCTATTACCTACAATAAGGTGAAATCAATATAGTTACAATTTGAAAAGTGAGAGCGAAGTTCATAACACACAAATTAGCATATATCAATATATGCATGCCTGTTTCCGGAGAACAGCAGCTTCTTTGCTGGCAATCCTAAGAAAATGTCGGGAGTTGGTAGATTCAGGGTATTTACCGAGAAATTGTTGATATGTCGGGACAAACTTAAAATAAACCAGGACAACTTTTGATAAAATCGCCACAGTACAAACAGGCTGATCAGATCCATCTAACGCACATCACACCTTGACATTTCTGTTACCCAGTAATATATTTTTCCTGCCAAAGAGCTACTGTAGGTTTTATTCTAATGCATTTCCTTGACTGAGCGGCAGCATTCACTACCTATTAGGTATACTAGTATTATATTAGTATTCTAGGGCCTAGACGAAAATTACTTTTGTAACTATAGTTACCCTGCTTATATTAATGAAGTTGGTATATTGATGAAGTTCTAACCATGTGCATCTCGTCAACGAAATTGTTATCAAATGCAGCACCTAATATTTTGTTATTTTACGACCCTGACTGTTGGTCCGGCCTGGGTTCGAACTGTCGACCTCCCGCACAACAGACTGGCGCTTAACCACAGGCCTCTTCCCTTTTTAGAACCATTTCCCCTTTAATATATAATAACAGTTGGTCTTTATTTAACAAAATTCGATCTCAACTCCTTTTATTAATTAACTAATTCACAGGACCAAATCCTGCAACTCCACCACAAGGTAAGATATTCTTAAGACTTTCGTGGACATTAATTAAGGTTGCTTTCCATTTCTCTTATGCAAAATAACACAACTAAAGGTACTTTTCAACGAACCAACTATGGAAACAAGAAATGACGTCTGTTTCTTACTCACATCCAGGTTCATGTGGCGTTCGTCCTCACACAAGGATCGTGGGAGGTACCGCTGCCACACAAGGTAGCTGGCCATGGCAGGCTCAGCTGAGGACTACATCCGGGTTCCCTTACTGTGGTGGCTCTTTGATTGCGCCACAGTGGATCTTGACCGCAACTCACTGCGTGAGAGGAAAGTCAGCAAATTCCATCGTTATTAGGTAAATATCCTAGCTGATCTCAATGTAAGCTGGGAAAGAATTGCTTCACCTCCAAAATAAACCTTCTCGCATTGATCCTCTAACGTGAACACATGCAGAACAGAGGCGTTCATAGGCATACACTTCTCTGCCCGAAATAAACAATAACAGAAGGAGACTAGTAATGAGAACGACTTGATAGGGTGTAGATGGGGTTAACTGGCAAATAGCCGAAATTTTAACTGACAACTCACAAAGGTGAATTTGCTCATTGTCGAAGATAACCCTAAAATGGTAGTGGTGGTCTGCTGATCAATTTCAAATGACCCTATTGTAAGTCTGTTCATTAAGTAATGGTTCGCGTAAGAACAGGAGCACTCAACGGCCAGGAATGCACAAAGGTGTTATTTTTGTATTGTTGAAACTTGATATCTCATTGGTTAAACAGAAATAAACCTCCTAAAAATAGGAAACAACTCTGATTTCACATTATTTTTTTATAGAAAATGATTGAAGCGGACAATATGTAACTATGTAAAAAGAGAGAGAGAAATCCTATGTTGGGAACATTGAAATATTTTATAATATCTCCGCTTTTGTTTTAGTGTCTTTCTATTGGCTGAATTTGTTTTGGAATCCAAAACATATACACAACGAGCGATTTCATGCATTTTAATTTGAGAACATTAATACCACTGTCTAGTCAAGAGATATCTTTAGAAAAAAAATAACCATTTTCTATGTCGGATTAGTGAAATCACATTCATTGCCGCGGAACAATAGATCTTGCTCCAGTTCTTATACGAACCATTATTTAAATGTAGGTACGCCCTGCAAACGATTATACACAACAGAAGTAGAACGAATCGATTCCAAAATGTCCTGATTATCCATTGAAAATTCATATGTTTTTCATCCGGCGTTCTCTTGATTATTGTTGATATATGTTGTTTGTTGTCAGGCTTGGAGCTCACAGGAGAACAGCCTCTATCGGAACTGAACAGGACATCCGCGTATCACGCGTGATCACCCATCCTAGCTACCACAAGCCAACATCCTATGCTCACGATATTGCGTTGCTGAAGTTGGCTACACCCGCTCAACTGAACAAGTAACTAGTTTGCTAACTTCATACAGATCACAGTTTTCTCTGAGACTGAAGTATGTGTCAATCGTTTTTCAAATACGAAGTTCCCAAGGCGTTATTGTGGCTCAGATCATTAAAACCTATAGCTATTTCACTTCTGTTTACGTATCGTCACGCCTTGTTTCCATGTCATACAATGTTATATAGAAACAATAACGGAACATGCCATTAATCAGACGCAAAGTTTAAGTCATACAAAACGGTCACGCTTAAAATGTCGCGTCAAGCTGTTCCTCCACGCTGTCACGCTAACACCGTCACACAACATTTTACAATCAATTAAGAAAACAAACGTTATGCTGATTGGTAGTAGCAGGAAACTTCGTAACGTCACCGCCATCTCATTCAAAGTATACAACAGTGACGTGAGAGAGTGGAGGACTTTAAGTACCTTGCCGGTTACATTCTCCTCTGATATGACCTGGTCAGACCACATCGAACAGCTCTCGGCCAAAATCAACAAACGCTTAGGTCTTTTAAAGAGAATAAAGCATCTCCTACCCCGGGTTGCTAGACTATTATATTTTAACAGTCTAGTCCTACCTTTGTTCGACTATGGCGACGTAGTGTGGGGAGACAAAGATAACTCTACTCTAATGCAGAGATTGCAAATACTACAGAATAAAGCCGCCAAGCTGATTCTCGACCGTCCTCTACACTCTTCGGCTACTGATGCCTGCCAGTCTCTTAACTGGTTGAATTTGTCCCAGTGCAGACTATACCACAGATGCTTATACAATTTCAAATATAAAAACAGTCTATTAACATCCCATTTAGACTTAATATCAATGAATGACCAGCATAATTATAACACACGCAATGGTGATGACTTTCGTCTGCGAGCTGTAAAAACCAACTGGGGCAAACAACGCCTAGCATATCATGCTGTTAGGGACTGGAACAATCTTAGTGGTGGCATTAGGCACAGCAACACCATTGTGAATTTTAAGTCGAGCCTCCTACCCATGTTAGAAGTTCGTAATTGTTTCCATTTTATTAGCTTTAAATTAGCTCATTTATTCCTTATTATCTCGTATTTTAATTGGTAATATCCCTATGTAATCGTAGTTTTCGTGACCTTTTAATATTTTAGCTATTATTTTATTACTATTTTGCAGGACCTCTTTGAAAATCACTGGTGTGAAAGAGCCTCCTGTTAAAATATAAATTAATAATAACATAAATTAATAATAACATAAATTAATAATAACATGTCATGCAGAGGATATCATACTAACCACAGGACTTCGTTTTCTTTACAGAAATGTCAACCTTGTCTGTCTGCCAGATAATGACCCTGCGCCTCCTGATGGTAAGAAATGCTGGATTACTGGCTGGGGAACACTCTCATCAGGTGGTGCCACCCCTGACTACCTCCAACAGGCTGCTGTCCCCATTGCCAGCCGTGCTCGCTGTGACAGGGCTTACCCCAACAAGATCCACGACTCCATGATCTGTGCAGGTCTGGACAAGGGAGGTATTGACTCCTGCCAGGGAGATTCAGGCGGTCCAATGGTCTGTGAGAATGGAGGCCGTTACTACATTCACGGAGCCACCAGCTGGGGCTATGGGTGCGCTTCACCCGGCAAGTTTGGTGTCTACGCCAAGGTCAAATATCTGCTCAACTGGGTCAAGACTGAAATGGCTAAGAACTAACTCATTACAGACACTGTATCTTCTCGGCACACACCCATAATAAGGACGTTATTTTAATACTTAGATGTTCACAATCACAGTAAGTTAGAACTAGTAGGGGATATAGATGTTACAGTTTGTTTCATTGAAACACTTGCATCGATAGATGGAATGGATAACATCGTAATGTGATTTAACGTTGGCGCAAAGCACCATGGGCTCGGACACAGGGTCTTTAAGGCTAAAACAATGGCATAGTTCATCTCTATACAAGAGAAAATATGTGCCCTGAGTGGGATTTGAACCCACGGCCTCGGCATACTAGTCCGCTATGTTACCACTTGCCAGCGTGGTTGGTCAACTAGAAAGCCTATGGCTCCTTTGACCTCTATGCACATTCTTGAAATTCATAACTTAACTATTTTATTAGTACCGTATATCAGTCTCTTTTTCTTTCTACAACTATTTTCTTGTGTAAGTATCTTTAAAAAATAGTGCAAAATAAAATGAACTTGAACAACGCGAGTCTCTCGGTTCTCTCAGTGAACGAACATGTCTCAAGTTTATGTTAATTAGTAATCTTATAATTCCATTGACTGACGCTAGACTCTGGTCAGTTGATTGGTCCCAGACAACAAACAGTATTTCAGACAAATCACGTAATAACAGTTTGTGACGGTAAAGTAACACTTAGAACTCTGATAACACGGAGTTCGCCACAGCCGATGTTGTCGCACCTTCCCTAGCTGTAATATTCTATCAATCCTTATCAATGGGTATCTTTCCTACAGAATGGAAATTAGCTAGAGTTTCACCCAGTAGTATAGGCGGAGTCAAAATTATACCCGTTTTTTTACACCCTAGCTGGCCCCCTCCCCTTGCGTCTTTGTTGGCCCCAGGAATTTTGACCACAAATTCGTTCTTTTATGGTATCGAATTGCAACACCTTACCTCAATAATAATTTCGTTGTTGCAATTCGATATTCACTGGGTCCAACAAAGACGCTAGGGTCGGGAGCCATCCAGTGGATAAAAATCGGGTCTCAGTTTTGACTCCGCCTATACTACTAGGATTGCTGTCCATCCTTAGCGTTGAATTAGAGATTGGAATACACATACAGTATGTGCGAAAGCATTTTACGATGGAGAAAGTTACTTGTAGCTGGTTGATGCGTGGTAAGGATACGAGGTGTGTGAGAAATCGTTCTAAGAGAACAGAGTACTGCGCCCATCATAACTTTCAGATACGGCGTGGGAGCACTTCACCTACTCCTTGTCCGAAGTGTGGTCGCGGCTTTCATACGATTTACGGGACTTGCTCGAAGTGTGCACAAACACAGTGCCGACGCCTCAGCGAGATAAAACGTCGTACTAAGATTCGCTTCGCAAAGGTGTTAGTAGAATTGGAAAAACGCCAACCCCCACAGTCCAATTAGATAATCGTTTTCTTTGTTCCGAATTTCGGCACTCATAAGATAGAAACAAATATGCGAGAGGAAAAAAAAAAAGGGAAACTGGAGCTCTCCAGAACCTCTCTAGGGACCACTTTCACCTTTGTCCTCCTTTGTCCTCCTTTGTCCTTTTTGTTCCTAGAGAGGTTTTTCCTTTTTTTTTTTTTTGGCCGGGCCCGGCTTTTTCTACTGTATTTTTTCTACTGTTTTTTTTCTACTGTATTTCTTCCTTTGGATCCTACCCTAACTGGTTGAGGTACAACCGGCACTCCTAGGAACTCTTTCGAGTACCCGTAAGCTCTACCCAAGTACCCGACCCAGGTTTGGTATTACCTTTATTATTCGCTTTGCTCTGCCACATCGACAGACGCGCTACGATTTGTGTGGAGCTGGAGGCTTTTTACTCCACACAAACCGGCCTACCACATGTGGTCCACAGCACAGCTCCGAACCCTAAGCTCAAGAGGCCTCCATTTTCTCTTGAGCCCAGCGCCGAATCGTTGGACCACATGTGCTAGACAAGAGATTTGGCAGTAAAAAATATATTTATGTCTATGCCTATGGTAATTAGCCCGTGACACGGTCTGACGTGACTAGACGGAAATTTACATACGAACCAGACATATGAATTAATTCGTTTTTGCGAAGTTGAAATAAAACCCACGCTGGCTTCTTTCATAGGAAATATCGATTTTTATCCCATGAGACTGCCTAGCTTTGCTCGCAGCTCTTCCTGAAGCTCGGCCCGAATTTGTTTCACACTTTTTTCACCCTGGGCCAAAGCTTTATGACGAATTTCAACCCTCATAGCCTCGTATTTGGATTATAGCGCACTCAGTGCACTTTCTTGTCATTCAAGGCTTTTCACACGCGATCACGAAGCGTATTCACTTTCGTTCTTGCTAACATAGCGGTTTTCTCATGCTTAGAAACTTTGATTCCAAGCTTTTTAGCCCCAACAGCTGTAGAGGCTGAAATTACCCCACAGATCCCAACAATAACACCGGGGGTAGGCCAATCAAAGCCCCAAAGCCTGTTAGAGCAACTATTAGCCCTGAACCGGATAAAAGCACACTTAGGCTACCTGTGGCCACAGCGACCCCATGAATGATTCTCTGTGCACAGGCATACTTTTACGCACACCCTCGTAGTGTTTTTCTTGGGCTTCAATGCTCGCAAGCGTCTCACACACATTTTGCAGGCGAAAGTTCTCTCCAGAGACATCTGTTTCAGATGAAAGGAGTGTAGGATAAATCGGCGGTGCCGTCGGAATGGTTTGAATCGAATCGCTTGCCATTATATATATATATATATGTATCAACACACGTGTGGCAACTATAGCGAAGCTATAACTAAGCGAGGTTATAAGCTTTAATACGTAGTGAATGGGCTGACCATGAAAGTTGATCTCCACCCCACTTTTCGTACGTATGGATATGCGAAGGCTGGTTGAAGGCCAGGCATCCATTCCTATGGGATTCTGTGCTACGTACGTAACTTGTTGAAATTTATTGCCACGAATCTGGAGACATGCAAGAGTTTGCGAGGGTTTGGCCTGGGTCTCGCCCTTTATAGCTGTGAGGGAGCCATGGGAATTCACCAGATCACAGCAGACATACATCTCTTTGAGGATTTTCAGTGTAAAGCGGTATGTGCTTGGCTGGAACCCAACTCGATCTGCATCAGATATTTTTTCACAAATTCTGAGCAAGCTACATAGCGAGTCTGACATTTGAAACCGCTTCAAAATATTCAGATACTGCTCCCCACGCTCTGGACGGCTAGCGAACTCTATAGCTTTATTGTCAATTGCAGGCTTGAAGAGCCTTATCAGTTCAGAGAGATCGTAATTTCCAAATGGTATACGGTATTTTTGGGTTCGTTGACCATTGTCCCACCAGCTATAAACACCCTCTTCCTTTAAATTGTACCAGCTGTTGGGAATAGTAGCCTCGATGAGGGTCACACACCGTATCACCAAGTGCTTAGGGAGGTAAACAGTATGGTCAGAAGAGGTACAGGTGATGTTAAGCACAACCATTTTCCGATATTTAGAGGTATCGACTAACTCTAATAGCTGTTTAGGTATTAAAGCTAAGCTTAGCTATGAGTCAAGAAAAAGTCAAGCAGTTAAATGCTGCTTTGTGGGCGAAGTTCAAGAAGCACTATCTTCATGCTGACCCTGTTTGGTTCCATGTGGTAACGGATATAGATGGTCCGGGACAATACTCAACAAACATCATATTTCAAGACGGAAACGATAGTTATTTAGTTTATGGTGATGAACCACATTACAGTAAACTTGCTGCCATTCAAAAACGCATTGATAACGCTTTCCACGTGATAAATTTATTGGATGGTTTCCCATCTTCCCTGGTATGGTCTAAAAGTGTCAAATACAACGTCCCAGCAATTCCCTTTACCGAAGCAGCCATGAGCACAGCTAGTGGTGCCCACGATATCAATCTAAAGACTTTGATGATATGTGCCACACCCGTAGAATCATTCGAAGTAGGCGTTAGGGATATATTCAAAGAGACCGTCGTGACGCATAAGACGGCAAAGGAGTCTAGGAAATGGCTGGCAGCCCCATCGTTTGACTATTGGCCTCAACAGTTGAATTTGGCAACATGGTGTGCAACTGCTGGCTGTGGCGTGTCGTTGGCTGATTCTGCTTTCAAAACATATCCGCCTGTCATCCAAGGGTTTCTACGATTCCACACTTATTTCACAATACGAAGAATTCTGCATGAACTTGGTGAATCTCATGGAGTTCCTCTACCTGGTGAATTTGCTTTCAATCAACTTGATAACCTCTATGACAAAGCGGCTCTGGAGACCCTATGCATCGAGTTTGGTTTATCTCGAACACCAGACTTCAGATGGAAAGGTGGTAGGAATCACGGGCTAGGAGATGTATTCCTTTACTATCCCAGTGATGGCTACAGAAATGTCCACGTAATCCGAGGCTATGACAAAGAAGGAGATATGTGGCCCAACCACAACAATTTATTTGCAGACCAAGGAGGCAAGGTGGACATGGGAAATCTGGTATCCTTTGTTCGAAACGACGAATCCAAAGGGAAACAATACAATTGGTTTGCACCCCCAATCGGAAAGGGTTTGACAAATACTGGGTTAGGTAGGTTGAATCGCTCAGTCGAGGCTTTCGCATTTTGCGTTCTAGGAGCCCAAGCCAACATGCGCTCATCCATCATCAGTACCGAAGGTGCAAGCGGAGGTGCTACGAACACTCAACTCGAGTTCAAAAAACTGCTGGAGTCATCGATCCTTGAAAACGACTTAACAAAAAGCGTAGTAAATTATCAGTTGGCTATTCAGGAAACAAGAAAGAGGCTCGATCTAGCGGTAGCTATAGGGGTATGGTTATTGCCAAGTAACTTGGTCTTAAACATCCACAATGTTGTAGGTTATAATAACGAACTCCAGAAGGCTACGAAAGATATGCGATTGGGTGCAAATGATGTCAACGAGGAGAGCAAACCGTTTGCTTCGCAAACACCACCTATGCTAGGACCACATCTGAAGAAGAACCTACCACACGTTGCTACACATGTACCAGTTGCAAAGCAACGTGCACCAGTTGCAAAGCCTGCTCCACACGTTGCAAAGCCTGGCGGATTCGCCACACAACACGAAACCAATCTGGCAGTGGCATCGATTGCTGCAGCTGGAGCCGCATGGCTATTATTTCGCTAGCGTATTTCGCTAACGATTCTTATATTGCTCCACTACGAAGACAACTACGGCTACGAAGAACAGCCAGGCATTCTGCAGTGCGAAACAAGAAGCTAGCAATGGCTCCAACCATCCCAGGGAGAATCTGCCCCAGCTTTTTTCCTATTGTCTTCAAACCATTACCAACATCCTTGGCTACGCTAGCCAGGCTCTTCGGCAGAATGGAAACTATGATACCAATCACAGCCCCAGCTGCTAGTAAGACGGAAGTAACTGTTACCCCATACTTCTTGAAAATAGCTTTTATTCGATCTCGCAGTGACATGTGCTCTTGGAGGGCTTCTCTTTGGCGTTCGATGCCTGTTATTTCCTCACGGAGAGAGGTGATCTCTATATTGGCTGCTTCTCTCTGAGCCGCGGTTGACGTAGGGTCTTGGAGAATCTCTTCGTTCTGCTCAATACGCTCATCGCGCTGTCGTTCCGCCTGTTCGACTTCCTGTGCTGCCTCTTCCTGTGTAGGACCAAGGGCTTTTCTGAGGTCAGCCCTCATCTTCAGGCGTAATCCTCCTGTATCGGTGAATAGAGGTGTAGGCTTATATTTGCTTCCAAGTTCACGAACACTTATTTGTTCGTCTTTTAAGGAGATCTCAATATTACCCCCTCTAATCCCCCCCGCATCCGGATAGTTTTCCTTGACAGTTTCAACCAGCATCTCTTTTACCGCTTCTGATAAGGTTTGTTCGAAGACGAACCCTCGGAGGGTATCAGGCATTGGAATTTCTTCCAGAGGGATTTCCTCACCACCTACGGCTCCTACCGGAACGGGTGGGAATGGGTTATGGTTTTCTTCGAGGACGTAGTCAATGGCTGCGTCGCCGTCATTGGTTCCACCTGTTTCAGTTTCACCCGATGTAGTCTCGTCAGTTGTGCCCATTGGGACCATCTCAGTATCCATATTGAAGGTTTATCCTTCCACATATAACTTCATTATCGTTATATTCAATATGATATCATCGAAGTTAGTTCCCGCACAAACACGCAGAGAGCCTCTTGGACTCAAAGCTCGACGCATTCTATATAGACGCACTTTCACACCATCAGCTGCCAACCCAGGAGAGACTCTCTATGTTGAGGTCCCAACACTAGGAGAAAACATTGTCCTAGTTCCAGGTAGCCTCGCACTCTTGGCTGACCTTGCATTGTCTGGTGGACACGCTAACAATCGCGTGGTGGCCAATGTTAGCCGCTGTCTAGTCTCACGTCGCATCTGTAAAATGGGAGCCGAGATAATAGAAGACCTTGCTCGGCCAGATCTAATACAGACATATTCCGATCTCTATCTTCCTACTCTAGAGCGAGAAGCTCGGATTCAACAAGGTATTCAGATAGAGAACGTGAACAAGCTTCGTTCAAAGGCTGGTGACAAGGACACATCGGTTGCTGCAGTCAATGCGCTCCTGACTGCATATGGATCGAAATATCGAATTCCGTTAGACGTTGACATTCTGACAAAACATGGAGCTCTGTATCCCCATGCCCTACGTGACACTATTTCGTTTGAGTTGACTCTAGTACCTGCTATTGACATAGTGGTGGGATCGGATGCAACCAAGATAGGCACATACAAGCTCAACAACATCCAGCTGGAGTATGAGGTCATCGAGAATGAAAAACTCGCCAGACAAGCACAGCACGCATATACCACAGGCGCTGCTTTCCTGTTCAACCACTCCATCCACTTCAAGAGTGTAGCAGTGAACAAGGCATCCGACACTCTGGTTTCTCAGAACGTCAACGTCCCACGGAAATCCTTTGCTGGACTACTTCTCCTCTTTGTGGATCCACACACCGCAGGTACCCGGGACAGCGAGGAATTCTCCAATCCAGGCATCTCGAAGGTAGAGATAGATGTCAATGGAATTCCAAATAGCTTCTTCCCAGGAGGTATGCTACCACCAGACTTCTGGGAGGCTGCCAAGGGTTGGTTTGGCACGTCAGTCGATGTTGCTCCTCAACTGACATCAATGACACCCACCAAGTTCCACAACAACAAATTTGCCATTCTCATCGATGGTCGCACAGCAAAGGATCCAGCTGTCCATGGCGATGACTTGGCCCAAACAGGTAGTGGAAAAGACATTCAGCTCCGTGTGCATAGGAGTGGAGGCAGTGGAACCGTAAACATGCACATCTTTGTACTGGCAGATGCCCAGATCAATGTATTGAATGGATCCCTGCAGAATATAGCATATTACCCGTTTGCAAAGCAAACAGCAAAGCAAACAGCAAAGCAAACAGCAAAGCAAACAGCAAAGCAAACAGCTAATTAACGTATACGTTAGATGGATGCTCTGGTAGAACACATCCCATTCAATGCCCTGGTAGTAGGACCCACAAATTGCGGAAAAACAGCTTTTCTTGTGGAGCAGCTTCGTGGACCATTTCGTGGCAAGTTCGACTATATCGTACTCGTATGTCCCACGTATGCCCACAACAAAACCTATCGTGGATTTGCTCATCGAGATCCTCATTTCTACGTCATATCACTCCAGCAGGATGTCATTGATGCCGCACTGCACTTGTGTGCCACATTTTGGGCAGGGACCAATACGCTTCTGATACTCGACGATTGTGCTGCCTCTAAGGCCGTAAAAGGAAGGACCACCAAGATCACGGATTTGGCCTTTTCTGCTCGCCATATTGGGATTTCTGTTTGGGTGCTCTCCCAACAATTGACAAGTATCTGCAAACCCGTCCGCGAAAATGTAGCCATGGTTGTGGCCTTTCATACAGTATCGGCTCTGGATGCTAAGGTCCTCTTTGAGGACTATGGTGGGGGGTTGGAGGCGGATGAGAAAAAATGTTGCAATCAGAGCTCCAGGCACATAAGTTTACTCGCATATGCTTTTGTTTACGACATCCTTTTGCCGTCGTATTGGATATACCTGAACCAAACAGCATACTGTAGTAAACCATGGAAAACGAAATAGCTACCCTACTAGGTGAGGATGTAACAGGCCCACCCAAGTCAGAGGCAACCAATTCGGCTACTGAAGCAGCGTATTCCTCTGGAACAGACAACCGGGAAGCACTTTCCATTTTGGCAGCAACAGGTACCACAAAGGAATATCTAGGGGAAAATCTCTCTCTTGGAGACGTTTCTAGACTATCTGAGAAAGACGTAGAGCGGTTATATAGAAGGTACCAGGCCGTTCTAGCTCAGCAAATAACAGAGTGTCTAGTCAATGGTGTGATGCGTCTAGCTACCCGCTTAGTTGCGTACCTAGTCCCTCTAGATTCTCATGAAGAACTGCTCAAAGACCTACAAGAAGACCACCTAGTCCGCAACGAGATCAGTGCTACGACTGGCTTGTTGTCTCTTAAAGCAGGTCGCTTTGTAGCACTAGCTATCGTCTTGTTCCACGTAGCTGGTCACGTAGTTGTTCCTTGTAGCTCTGATACGACATCAAGTAGCTCTGCTATCGCACCTATTGAACCTTCACATATACCTACCATATCAAAGCAACAAGATATACAAGATGGAAGAACAGATGGATCGGATCACTGCGGATCCCCCGAAGACTGTGCCTGAGAAAAAAGCAAAAGATCCGAAGCGTGTTGCTGCTGGAAAAGCACTGGCAGAAAGCAACAAACGTGCTAGAGCGGCACTTTCCCGCGAGCGGGAGCACGAAAGGGAAGTAGAGGTGCCAGCAAGGCTCTGCTTGTTCTCAGGATGACAGCAGATTGACCAGCAGGTTGTAGAGAATATGTCCGTCAACACCACACTTGCTGCCATTGGTGTAGGTGCGACACTGGTGGGGCTGTGGTTGTCGGAACGACGACGCCAGCAACAACAGAACTGCTGCGACGTTTCTGAGAAACTATCAAATTGTACTGATAGTACGATATCAGCTGCGCCTCAGGTGGAAGTCCCGTTTGCTCCACAAACAGCAAGGGGGGTACCACTAGACATGGAGTAAAATAGCTGTTTTTGCAACCCATTTGAAGTCATACATATATATATATACATAGCGGGTGCAACTTACAATGAAAATGAAAAAGTCCCTTGTGATTGGGGAACAAAGTAAAGATGGGACAATGGTAGAGGCCCAGTGGAACACAAAGCCAAACCGAAAAATCAAAGGTATAAGCGTCCAAGCGTATAAGTCTGGAAACATTAATCTTATCCCTACATATGTATGATGGTTGAGAATAAATTGATGCAAACGATAACGGATGCCGTCGTATTAACTGGACTTGCTACTAGTATTGGGTTTGTTGCAAGAAAGTTGATAAAAGAGTCAATGCTTAGTGACCCTTCATCATCAGTCATAAACTACGTGAAGTGGACAGCTGTACTAGCTGGTAGAATTGCCTCCAAGAAATATCTTGAGGACCAAAAGATCATCCCACAGAGTGTGGGTATAATGGCAACCATAGCTATGATTATTGGTGGAGCTGTACTCAACGCAACGGCCTTCGTAGGTGGAAGCTACCTAGCCCGGGCAATCTCTGGTAAAGGTCCTGATGTGCTGGCCATAGAGCGAAAAAGGCATGACGAGGCACTAGAGAAGTATCAGGCAGACTGGGCAGCTTTCCAAGAGCGCCGCGAAAATTTAGCTGACTGGGTCCGAGAACAGGAACGTCTGCAGCATCATGCTTCTGAGAATCTCAACAAAACGGCCCGTGCCATTGTGTTATGGAATACTGTACATGTGGGGTTGCACCACATACATCCGCAGGACATGCAGGAACCCATCTTCTCCGACTATTATCGACCTTCGAGTGCACAAAAGACAGGTGAGTTGGTCTATGTAGGTGGTGGAATGCTTGCTATTGGCTATGCTGCTAGTCGCTGGCTGTAAGTAGAAATAAAAATAAAATAAAAAGAATAAAAACTCGTTAGGTCTAGCTTTGACTCCACGAGCCTTTTTTTTTTTTTTTCTGAGAATCACGTATTAGTGACTCGTTGTTGTGCTATATATATAATGGATGCAAAGCTATCTATTCGCCTTGCGAATACCTTCTATGGTCCTGAGGGACACTGGAAAGGTTACGCTGCCGTGGGTAAGCTAGCAACTTCGGCGGGTGTGTCGGAGGCTGTTGCAAAGTTTTGGCTGGAAAAGCAAGCCTTATGGCAAATGTTCCTACCTAGTCCACATGAAAGCAGTCCACGCTACAAAGAAGCAGAACCATTGACCTCGAAAGATAGTGGTGAAGTGGCTGCGGCGTTCGAAAAAATCTATAAGCGGGGTCCATTGATATGGCCAAAGCTGTTTACTGGTAGATCCTGGAAGGGAGTTCATGGGACGTATGTCTGGAACCTTGCAGCGACATGGTACGAAGGTTAAACGAGGTGAGGTAGGCAATCACAGGGCGCAAGGATTCGTTGAGCGAGCAAACAGGACGCTTGCTGAGAGATTGTTTGGATATCAATATGCTCAGGAGTTGGTGCTTACTTCGGAAGGATCAGCGGCTAGATCTAGAGAGTGGGTTCAGCGATTACCTGCAGTCATCAAGGCCATGAATAGTGAGGTGAATAGACTGACAGGAAAGGAGCCTTCGAAGGCCATCGTAGGAACTGTGGATGTAAAAGCCCCTACGTATTCGCGGCCTGTTGGATTCTACGAAAAGCGCCTGCCATTCGATGTTCTTGTTCGATATCTTTATGCGCCAGGAGAGTTGAAAGGTGGTGAAAGACGTAGAGCAACTGATCCTTTGTGGAGTTTGGAGAAATACGGTATTTCGCGAAGCGTAGTATCTTCTGGACAGCCCGTTCTGTACTCTTTGGACTTCGACCAAGGCGGAGAAAAGGTACCTAAGCGTGGGTTTGTACGTGAAGAGCTACAAGTGGTACCTAGGGATACAGAACGGCCGCCGAAGGGGATCCTAGTCGTACCCAGCCGCTAGTCCATGTTTCTTATAGATGGACTCAAAATGGGAATGGTAAGCAAGCAACTCATCGGTAAAGCATACGATTGCTCTTTTGCGAATACCACATCGTTTGACGAAGTCGTTGAGAGTGATTCGTGCTCCTGCACGACGTAGCACCTCGTAACTTGCTCCCACGGCTTTGCTGCGTAGTACGGAGCGAGTACCGATATGGTCGTTGGTTGCTGTACTAACAACCTCATAGACTATCTTTTGAAGGGTGCGATTTTTGTGTAGTACTGAGGCGAGGTCTAGTCTAGCAAAAGTTGTTGCTATGTGAGGAGCTATTCGATCGGCATTCAAGTCGATGTCGATTTTATCGTCAGCACTTAGCGAGTGCAAAAGGTCGTCGCCGCAAGCAATATCCGGGATGTTGAGTTGCATGAAACGAGCAACCTCGCTTTTTGAACGAATGAACTTGAGTCGTATACACGCGTGGTAAAGTAGCGCAGCCAAAATAGTCCGTTTCATGCGACTACGCTTAAAGCAAACTTTCTGCACTTGGTTGTATCCTTCAGTCACGACCTCCAATACGTTTGTGGGAAATGATAGGTCGTACTTTTGTCTATAAGCGGTGTTGTATGCCAGTAGTTCCTGCATGATCATACGTCGTTGCGATTCCTGGTCGTTGACTACTGTGCTCGTACGATCTAGATCACGTTGGTACCAAGAGCTATTTGGACCTACGATACGCAACCGTGGGACGGAACAGCCTACTTCGCACATACAGGCACTCGATTCGATCTCCTCGGCAACGCGACTACAGATCGGGCATATGAACTCTATTCCTCGCACTTCCATTGGACAGAGACATTCGGGGCACGTTTTCTCCACACTGCGCGCTTTGCGTTCTAGTTATGGATGAATGGGAAGGTCAAACACGAAACCACTAGGCATCATAAGGTCGCCAAGCAGACCATAAGGATCGTCCATATACGTATGTCGATTAAATGTATCTAACATAGAGTTTGAAGACCGTACTCTATAGGCTCGGTGTGGATGCCGTCTGGCAGAACCCGCCTCTTATCGTAGTAAGCTGATAGCCCAAGTTTCTGTTGTTCGTAAGTTGTTATACCTTCTGGTGTCAAGCGGAAGCTACGGTTTTCTGCTAGGTCAATGCTGCCGTGGAGTGCTGCTTTGAATCGATCCCACGAGACATCGCTGTGCCGCTTCGACATCCCTTTGGTGGAATATTTCCGACTGCCATCTACATCGACATAGTAGGCCTTGGAGCAGAGGGCAATGGCGCGCTTTCCTTCGAACTCCAGTTTGAAGAGCCATGGTGTGCGCCTGCTCCACTTATCCCAAGCTAACCAATCATTTCGGCAGGCAATGAAATCCTCGCGCAGTTCTGGTCGTACCACTTCGTCAATGCTGTTGCCTGAGATGGCAATGTACGCGCTGTCCGTGTCCATTTGTATATATTCGAAATCCTGTCTGGAAACATACTTGTCTAGGAAGTCGTAGTAGAACTCGAGCATACGAAGCTTGGCAATCTGGTACACAGCAATACCAACTTGGAACGGCCGTTTTATCCGGATCTGATTATTTCGGCTCTCGAGCTCGTAGGCATCACCGACCTCCTCCAGGTCTTCAAACCATACGCTGCGCAAGGCTTTGTCCACAACCTTCTCATCTTTGGTGTAGGTGACGTTGGTCTGCCGCTCCAGAGCCTCGATAAGTTTTCCGTAGGCGCTGTTATCAAGTAGCTTGAACATATCTGCCAGCAAGGCTTTGCTTTTATCTACATCTCCTGTTCGCCTTGCTTCAGTGACTTGCTCCACAAACCATTCGAATACTTTTTTCGGTTCGTAGTCTATTGTGCGATAGACAGCAGTCATCACTGCCCCGTGATCTAGATACCAACGTAGAAGAGGAGCGTAGAGCAGTAACCGCTTTCCAGAGAGACTCCCAACTAACTTCTTTTCGTTTGATCTCTTTCGACCTGTCTTCTCAAGGTAGGCCAGCATTTCTGGAGGGATTGCTTCTTTGGGGATTTCTCGATTGTAGAAGAAGGGAGGCATCTCCTCGAATTTCTTCCACAATGTTCTGGGTATCTCGATGTCAACCTCTGCGAAACCAAACCACGAACCATTCCGCAGACACTCAGCAAGTCCTTCGGTGGCTGGACCAGGCTCTGCATAGTGTACAACAGCTTCCTTTCCACAAGGCATTTCGTAGGCCATAGTCGAGAGGTATAGGGCATTGGCATCGTAGCCGAGGATCTTGCGACAAAGTTTAGGTTTCGATAGCTGGTGGCTGCGGATCTTGGAGACGCCTGCATCGTGGTATCGTGTGAACACTATGCTAGGACCTCCCACGACAGCGTCGTTCAGCATATGGTAGGCCTCAGCTTTTGGAGCATACAGCTCGGCTCCACGCTCTACACTACCTCGAAGAAGAAACTGTAGTGAGACTCAAGGGATAGACACTGCGTCTTTCAATATGTCTACTCCCTTTTCGTGATAGAAGTTACGCATCTTCTCGAGAGCCTCTAGAAACGGGACCACATCCAAGTCGTTGTAGTACTGTAGCCAGTCAGCGAAGGTATTCATTCCCTTTGCACGGAAGGTGCGCTTACAGTCCTTCCACTCTGCCATGGATAGTAGGTATCCACCTTTTAACTTCGACCACCACGCTGGATGGTCCGGCAGTCCGATGTGGTCCAACTTGTCGGGAGAATCAAACCACTCATACGGCATGAAACTCTTCTGCAGCTCACATCCATATGCGGCAACCCAACGCTCGTAGGGAGTGCCAGGCCCAAGATTATTCATCACATCGAGGAACCTGAATTCGGGGGTTAAGAGAAACATAGTGGAGTTGGCCTTCTTTGCCACCCGGACCTTCTTGCACGTATCGGCAATAGTTTCGACGAAGTAGTTTCGGATGAGGTTCAGGTCGTACCGTCCGGAGTTGAACCCTAGCACAGGAACCTGGTAGGACCATTCGTTAATCTTCATCTGTTGTTCCTTCGATAGGGTGTCAAAAGCAAAAGCAGTGGTCCTAGGGCAGAACTGTTCGACAACAACTTCTCGTATTGCCTTTGCCCTTTGCTGGAGTTCTTCGACGAAGGCAGCTACAAGGTCCTTTGGGTTGCGTTGGCAGATATGGGTTGGTGTGCGGTTGTGTGTGTCAGCGACTGATACGGATATGGGAACGTGTATGTTGTCAATGGTCAATCGGTCTGTTGGTTGTCGTCCCTTTGTCCCATCGAGGTAGGCCTCAAAGTCGTATACTATGGCGTGTGGGTAGGAGGTTTGTGTTGGTGTTGGTACGGGTTCATTGGTCTTCTTTGTAGAGCAGCCCCAGGCCTCCACTACTGTATAGCCTGCCTTGCGTAGCTTTGCTGTTCTTTCGCAGGTTTTGCGGTACTCGACTCTACCTCGAGGGAAGCATTTTGGGCAGCCGTGGTAGTAGCACCCATGAAATTGAAAGATGGTTTTGGAAGTGGGTTCGTAGCCATCAACAGGAGCTCCTTCGATCCAACGTTCTCCACCATGCCCACAAGCTGCGTGATGGATATGCTGCTGGCGTGCTTCCGATTCACGTTTGAGCCAGCGTAGAGATGCTTGCTAGCGGTGTTCTGTGGTCAGAATGCTTTTTCGTATGGGAACTGAGGAGCTTTGATTGCTTCTCCTGGGCAGACGATATTCGTTTCACCACGATTACAACGCTCCGCATGGCATTGGAGGTTTGAGGCTTTTGTGAACCGCTGCTGACAGTCGTTGCATACGTAGGTATGCCCGAGCTTGCTAGTGTTCTTGATATAGAAGACATGCCCCTCGTATATCCCTATTATCATTATATGGTTGTAGTGGGCTGCATGCCGTGTCAGATGCCAAGCACCATCCTCCGTAGGTTCATACACCCGAATACCTATCCCAAAGTATAACTCGACCTTCTCCAGCTGGTCTAGCGAAGTCTTGGGGACATCTCGTATAGGTACTACCAGGTGCAAGAAGTCCTGAGCGAGTCTTCGAGCTGCAGTGCTACACTTGTCTACTCGAGCTTCTTTGTATATAGCGAGGCAGCGCCAAAGACATAGGTTGTCGCCATATTGATCGAGGGCGTTAATTCCCGTCTTCTGTCGAAGCCAGAGTGGCAGTGGGCCTGTTCCTAACAGTGGCTGATGATCGATCACGACTTTGACGTCCACGTGGATCCACCTCACGAATGCCCACTGGGTATTAGGCCGCGCGATGTTATCAGGATTGAGGCGAGCTCTCTCCTTGTGGGCAACCCACTCCTCTGCATCGCCGAGAATATTTTACCATGTAGACCCTGGAACTGTCTTAGAGAAGAGCATCACACGCCCGTTGTTGACATTTCGAATGCGATAGGAGTAGCTGTAGCGTAGATAGAAGCTAGTTGCTACATTCGCAGTCAACTTCTCTATGATCCTAGGTGTCAAGTCCCCTGCCACACCTTGGAAGAAGCGCCACTGAATGGTACGTCTACCTTTCTCCTCTCCCTCGAGCATACCATCTCTCTCATTGAGAATAGTGTCTGCCTCTCGAGCAAGACTCCGTGCCAGTGGCTCACTACGAGGCTTTTGCTGTCTTCGCCGTTCGATTCGTCATAGATGAGGCAAACGGGTTTGAAGGTTGGCTATAGCATGCGCTGCAACAGCCTTAGCCCGTAGACTTGCCGTGACCTCCTCATCTAACTGTTTGGCTTCACGTGCAAGTTGAGCACGCTTGTGTGGATTTTCTGGATCGCCTCGAAGAGCTGGGAACCTACCTGTTTGTTCAGCTCGTTTGATTCTCTTCTGCCATTCAGTGGCGCGAGCCTCAGCTATTGTCTGGCTGAGACCATATTTGTTGAGCCCCGAAAAACCCCGCAGACCGTACTGCTTTGCTTGTATGCGTAATTCTTTTAGGGTTACCATTTTTTCTTCGGTAATACCTATATATATATTTTCTCTAATTGAACGCCGAGGATGGTATTTCAAATACAGCAATCCTAGTAGTATAGGCGGAGTCAAAACTGATACCCGATTTTTATCCACTAGATGGCTCCCGACCCTAGCGTCTTTGTTGGACTCAGTGAATTTAGCCACAAATTCGTTATTTTATGGTATCGAATTGCAACAACGAAATTATTATTGAGGTAAGGTGTTGCAATTCGATACCATAAAAGAACGAATTTGTGGTCAAAATTCCTGGGGACAACAAAGATGCAAGGGGAGGGGGCCTTCTAGTGGATAAAAAAACGGGTATCACTTTGACTCCGCCTATACTACTCACCCATTTTCAAAAAAGGTTCAAAATCAGATTTAAACAACTATCGCCCCATATCAGTATTATAAATACCGATCGTTGCGACAATTTTCGAAAAAATCATTTATGAGCAATTATACAAGTATCTCAATGACCATAATTATTTAACTAATTACCAATCAGGGTTTCGTTCTCTCCACAGTACTCTAACTACAATGCTCGAGGCCACGAATAGTTGATGTGTCAATATTGACAAGGGCTTTCTTAATGGTGTCATCTTCATCGACTTAAATAAAGGCTTTGACACTATTGACCATGACTATTATTCTGCAAAAACTAGCTAAATATGGAGTTGACCAAAATGCCCTGAAATGGTTCAATTCTTACTTAACTAATAGAAGCCAAAAATGTTATGTTAATGGCTACTTATCTAGTGCAAGCCCAATAAGTGTACGGTTCGATAATTGGACTCCTCGAATGTATGCCGATGATACTAGTATAAGCTTTGCCGCCTCAACTCAGATCGATCTACAAACTAAAATCAATAAGGAACTAGACAACGTAAACAATTGGCTCAGTTACATCACAAAAAAGATAGTTGCTGGTCTAGGGGCTCTAAAGAGGGCTAGACCATTTGTATCCCAAACCATACTTATGAAAATTTACGACTCTCTAATTCAAGCACACTTTGATTATTGTTGTGAAGTTTGGGATACACTTGGTAAAGTGCAATTAGATAAATTACAAATTCTCCAAAACAGAGCCGCTAGAATAATACTCGGCGCAGATTATATTACCAGTTCTAGTAAAGTGTTACCAATTCTAGGCTGGGATAAACTCGATGAGCGAAGGGCAAATAGGAAAGCGATAATTGTGCATAAAATAATAAATAATCTAGCATCTGTTACCCTTTCTGTACGGTGGCTAGTAAGTGCCATGTGTTTTTGCAACGTTTACTTAGTAACTGGCAATTGCCACTTAGCCGGTAACTAACAAATATTGCCGCATGTTAGATAACTATGTAAGGTTAATGTGTCTTCCCTCTGTAAATAAAGAATATTGTATTGTATTGTATTGTAACAGGCAATAGCCACTTAGCCGGTAACTGGCAATTGCCACTTAGCCACTTAGCCGGTAACTGGCAATTGCCACTTAGCCCGTAACTGGCAATTGCCACTTATCCCGTAACTGGCAATAGATCGTTTTCACGTGACGTCACCGGGTGTTGTCGGCGCCATTTTGGTGCACCTCGGAGTGCATAATTGCGTGACATTCGCGTGTAAGTAGAATGTAAATCGAAAGCATAACTACAATTCTGGGCTTTAAAATCGCTTAAAATAGCTTAAAATGGCTAGTTCCGAAGACACGGTAGCATTACCGATGTCTGAATATGCCAAAAATTTGGAGGCATCTGTGAGAAAGCGCTATTTGGATAAGATACCCGCAATAGAAATCGACCCGGTGCCTATTGACGGTAGCGATTCGAGCCCGATTGCCTTCCTCCAGTTCTGTCCACAGACCTTCTTTGCTATTTGGTTATGGAAACCAGCTACTATACAAGCAAGCAGTTCAGGAATTTCAGAAGTATGGAGGCCTACAATCAGATGGTTTCAGGTTGGATTGATAGAGTGCAAGGGCATATTATTGCAGACAAGTTTGCTGTCCTTGAGCTTGCGAAGGTGCGACATTTGCAGCGCATGAACGAAAAGCTTATCCCCATCTGGATAATAACAGAGAAAGAAGGGCCGATTACTTCTGCTCATTGCCTAGGATGCAAGGCAGGTTTGGCGGAATCATGCTCCCACATAGCATGCATTCTGTTCTACTTAGAATGGTGGAATAAAGTTAACGGAGAACTGGCGTGCACACAGATGAAATGTTCGTGGATTCAGCCCCCATCATTTCAGTGTAAACAACATTGAGTACTCCAGGATCCGTGACATTAACTTCCTTCAAGTCGGCTAGGAAAATGAAGGAGGAATTAGACAGAAGCATAGATAATTTACCCGATGTGTTTGGCGATGAACAGTTAAATCTTCAGGAGCAATCAAAAGAAGAAATCCCAGCCCCCACGAAAGATGAAATAGCAGCTTTCTACAAAGAACTAAGTGACACGGGAACTAAGCCAGTCATTTTGAGTTTAATCCCACCCTATCCCATGTCCTAGATTCAGAGTTGGGATCCAGTCTACATGTATGTTTAACCTGTCCCAGGATTTCGCTGCTCTGCCAGAGTGGAAGTGCTTCCCACAAAGACGAACGTTCCCTCAATCAAACATGGATTCCGTCAAGTCACTTCTGCTGATCGCTGAAATCCACCCTGTTCGCCTTAATTCCGTTATTGGAGGGCCCCGTTATTTACTTATATTGTTCACCTTGTATATCGACTACTTCGGGTACTCGAGCGAAATATACTCCCGCCTTTATCGCGGCCGCTTTTGGTTCCACAGCCTAAAATCGCACACAACACCATGTTCCGCCAGTCAAGCTCTCTTGCTGTTTATGCTCGAGGTACACCAAAATGGCGGCCTAATTATAACCTGGTCACGTGAATGAAAACGATCTATTGCCATTTAGCCGGTAACTGGCAATTGCCACTTAGCCAATTGCCAATTGCCAATTGCCACTGGCAATTGCCACTTCGCCCGTAACTGGCATTTTTTTACCACACATGCGTTTTGACAGCACTGACAATGAAAGCACAGCGGCAGGCAACATCCATACGACATAGTACTGCATGAAGAGTAGGGCTGTCGACTAGATACGGAACGCAATGCGCGTCTCCAGGAGAGGAACCCCAACAGGCTTATTGATTTTAAACATATTTCTTTATCCTTTCAGGTTTTACAGTTCAACGTTAACCCTACTCTCACTGTCTCACTGGCCAACTAACTGATTCTAACTAAACCTGTGTAATATTTTATTTTGAAGGAAATTTAATTATTGCAGACTTGTGTACGCATGAACTAGTACAGGACTACCAACTACAGAACACGTGTTATGGTTTTGAATTATTTCGAATTGAAACACTTTTCGTTAAGCCAAACTTTCCCGCTAATTCTTTGAAAACAAATACCGATGAGGTTCCAACGAGTATTTATTGGGTCCAAATCGGTGCAGAAATGAGTCTGCTATTCTGTCAGTTCCCCGGGTCAGACCATTTCATCGCTCTCGCGTGAATTACTCGTACAATGATAGGCCTGACTCGACGTCCGAACTTTCGCGGTATGTTTTTACACTTTGAGTGATGTGAAACGCACGTGAAATCTGACGCCGAAAAGGCGAATTGCCAGTTACCGGCTGTAAAGTCCGTCTCTTTAATGTAAACACATACAAACTGATCTTGTGTCCGCCATCTTGCTTTCTCACCAAACTCTCAACTTCTGACTAATACGTCACGTGACCGGAAGTGGTCCAAACCGGAAGTATATATTACATTTCTCCCTTTCTTTGGAGATACTAAATATCAATGAACTGAATGTTTTGGTGTAATAACTGCTTACCTGAATAACAATGTATATGTAAAGTCCTCTAACTGAACTAAATGTTCAGTAACATCTGATCACAGTATCTACCTATTCACTCTACAAAGTCTTTTAGGTAAAATGGTCTGCGTTTGTTCCTATGTGGTCTTGTTCCAGTACTTTGATCCAACTCCTTGTTTGGTTTCAGCTTCTGGGTCTGTGCTGCATCATCTTGCTGGATCATTTCTAGTTCCCTTTCAGGTTGTGCTTCATGTGACTCTTGTTCTGGGTTGGTGTCCAGAAGCACAGTTTTCTCCAGTCTTCAGGGTCGTGTTTCGCATCTGTAGTCAGTTCCTCCTCTTTCATGTTTCCAACTACAGCATTAGCAAGCTTGAAATGACTTGCATCTCTACGCGCAACTGTTGATCCCTCTATCATGAATATAACATAGAATGCTGGTTCATAGGCTGTAGATCATTTGTTCCTCTTCCTCTGTGTGAGAAGGACATAATCACCAACCACAAAGTTGTGCTCTTTAGTGTTTCTGTTTTCAGCTCTTTCTTCAGTTTCTTCTTGTATTCGTAGTCTCTCTGGTTAATAAGGGACTCTTGGATGCTATCATAAGAATTTTCCTTTGCCGGGTAGTTCAGCTTGGTTCGTACTTGTCTATTCATCAAGGCCTTATATGGTGTGATACCAGTTGCTGGGTGTGGCGTTGAACGATACATTGTCAACATTTCGTGTACAACAAGGAGACTCTCTCTCCATTGGAGGTGTGCTATTTGCTCTGTTTTGTTTAGAACCTTCATGAAGCTTTCAGCTTCCCCATTCTCCCTGGCATGGTCCGGTGTGACACGATGGTGGTGGAATCCCTCTTCCTCTGCAAAGCTTTCAAACTCTTTTGAGTTGAACGGTCGTCCATTGTCGTTTTCTACCCGTCGGGGTATACCATGAGTGGCAAATGTCTTCTTGAGTCTTTCCCTGGTTTGCCTGAATGCTGTTGAGTAAACTTTCTCAACCACTGGATATCTTGTCCTCTTGTCAATGATCACCAAATTGTAGTGCCCATCTGGGTATGGACCACCAAAGTCCACAGATAGAACATCCCATGGTTTCTCTGGTATGCATGTCATCTTGATTGGTTCCTGGGTGTGCTGTTTGGTTGTCACCTGGCACTCAAAACACTGACCAATGATTTGTTCGACCAAACTGTTCATCCCTGGAAAGCAATATTTATTCCTCAACATTTGCTTGGTTTTGCTCATGCCTAGATGTCCAAGGCTGTGCGCTGCTTTGACAACCTTCCTCTGCAAGCATGTGGGTATGATGATTCGGTTTCCTCTGAAGATGATTCTGTCTACCATGTACAGCTCCTGTCTGATTGGATAGAATGGCATTATGTCAGGATCCTTTCTGTGCTGTTCCCAGTCCCCTTTCAGAATTCTGTGATCCAGTTTCTTTAGTTGGTTGTCTCTTGTGGTTTCCTCTCTCACCCGATCTAGTATAACTGCATGTTCTGCTATGATGACTTGCTTGACCATTGCCTCCATCGTGTCGGTGCTTGTCTCTGGTAGTGGATGCCAGGACAAAAAGTCTAGCGGGTCATTCTCGTCTTTACCTGGCTCATATACCAACTCAAAATCCACATCTTGCATGTCCATGACCCATCTTTCTCTCCTTGGTGGTAGCTTTTCAGTTTCCTTGTTGAACATCGGCACAAGTGGCTTGTGCGCTGTGATCACCTTGCATCTTGGAGCTCCTAGGAGGTACGTGCTAAATCTGTTCTTAGCCCACTTCACTGCAAGGGCATCTTTTTCCGTCTGGCTGTATCTCTTCTCTGTATCTGTCATGGTGCGACTGATGTAATGGACTGGCTGAAGACCTCTGCTAGCGATTGTCTCTTGGAATAGTCCAGCTGATAGCCCTTCATGGTAACTAGCCTCTGTTCTTACTATAATTGGCCTTGCTGGGTCAAAATATGCCATGGTGTCTTCATTTGTGATGCTTTCTTTGAGCTTCCTGAATGCATTGTCCTCTTCAGTTCCCCATTTGAACCTGGTATCCTTGTGAGTTAGTATCCTCAGGGGTGCTGTTATATAGTGATGAGTATCTTGGAATGAACTTAGATAGGTAGCCTATCATTTCTAAGAAGCTTCGGACTGCTCCTTTGGACTCTGGTGGTTTGCTCTCCTTTACAGCACGAACCTTGTCTGGTGTCGGCTTTAGCCCCTCTCCGGTGAAGCGATATCCATAGAATTCCAGCTCCTCCACTCGAAATTGGCACTTTTCCAAGTTGAAAGTGATTCCAAAATCAGCAGCTCTCTGTAGCACTTGCTCTAGTATCTCATTATGCTCTTCTATATTGCGTCCTCCTATCAGTATGTCATCACGCTGATTGAGGCAACCTGGTATGTTTCCAAAAGATCCTCTGCATCATCTCGTCAAATAGATCCTGGGATGATCTGGCTCCGAATACCAACCGCCGTGGTCTCATGTTACCCCAGGGTGTGCTGAATGTTGCTACTGCTCTCGACTCTGGGTCTAGTTGCAGTTGATGGTATCCCTGTCTGAGGTCGATCTTGGAGAAGACTTTACTGTTGTGAAACTTGTGAGTGAAATCCTCAACCACAGGTCCTTGTGTGATTCGATTTCTCTCGATGTGCTTGTTTGGAACTCTTAGGTCCACACTGGCTCTTATCATGTTTGGTTTGAGCTGATATTGATCCACTTTGCTGAACCTTGGTTTTGATTGTAAAACCAATGGAGAACACCATGTGACTGGCTCCCCCTGTGGTACTTCTTCAAAGATTACTTCTCTTACACCTTGGTACAGTGGTTTTTGTAGGTAGTACGCTACTGGTCGTGGCTCAAACGTGAATCGGAAGCACGCCATAAATTTCATATATTTTTCGAGAAAGAAAGTTTTTACATTTATAGCGAGTTTGACTTGTGGCAAGTGTAACATTTTTACTTTGTGTTCTTGTGACACAGACTGTTATCGTAGTTTTGCCTTTACTTGCTGTTGCATTAAACAGTATCTAAAAACCTACGAGTCCTTGACTTACCTTACCTATTCCACTACAAGTAAAGGCAAGGAACTGTTTTCCGAGAACCGGAACGCCATAGATATAGGAAGAAAGAAAAACTTCTGTCCCCGAAGCGCATCTTCTCTACATATATTTTATTTCAATGCACTAATTTCAGTCGGTAGTTGAATGACCGAGTGAGTGGTTGGAGCGTTAGTCGTCTTTCAATCCAGAGGTCCGGAGTTCAATTCTCGGAGCGCACAAATTTTGTTGATTTTTTTCTACTTCCTCTTTTTAAGTTTTCTTCTTAGCGTTCTACCTTCCACATCAGTAGTATTCTTTAAACCCACTATCAGCCAGCTACAAAATTAATATTCGCTCCTTGCTGAAGTCATTGTTTACCTGATTTCTGCCTCGTTTAATAGCGTAAATTAAATTTCACGCTAAAACAGACAGACTACATCAGTTGAAAGAGAATTTTAAACTAAGTAATCACCGAAAATTTGAGAGTGATAATAAATAATTTGAGGAATGAACGATTAAAAATCCTTGCCTTTACTTGTAGTGGAATAGGTAAGCTAAGTCAAGGCCTCGTAGGTTTTTAGATACAGCTGTTTAATGCAACAGCAAATAAAGGCAAAACTACGATAACAGTCTGTGTCACCAGAACACAAAGTAAAAATGTTAGACACTCGCTATAAATGTAAAAACTTTCATTCTCGAAAAATATATGAAATTTATGTGTGGTCCACGGGGGTGGTCCATGGTCCTGGTCCATGGGGTGGTCCATGGACCGGGGGTCAGCGTTTTGTCGCTACCCTTTTACTTTCACTCTAAAATTAGCATAATATTTGCCATGTGAACAATTGACCTTTGCAATCTGATATTCCAAAGGCACTAAATTATGTAACTCTATTTTTTTTAACCCTGCGTACCCTGGACCCTGCGTACCCTGCGTACCCTGCGTACCCTGCGTACCCTGCGTACCCTGCGTACCCTGCGTACCCTGCGTACCCTGCGTACCCTGCGTACCCTGCGTACCCTGCGTACCCTGCGTACCCTGCGTACCCTGCGTACCCTGCGTACCCTGCGTACCCTGCGTACCCTGCGTACCCTGCGTACCCTGCGTACCCTGCGTACCCTGCGTACCCTGCGTACCCTGCGTACCCTGCGTACCCTGCGTACCCTGCGTACCCTGCGTACCCTGCGTACCCTGCGTACCCTGCGTACCCTGCGTACCCTGCGTACCCTGCGTACCCTGCGTACCCTGCGTACCCTGCGTACCCTGCGTACCCTGCGTACCCTGCGTACCCTGCGTACCCTGCGTACCCTGCGTACCCTGCGTACCCTGCGTACCCTGCGTACCCTGCGTACCCTGCGTACCCTGCGTACCCTGCGTACCCTGCGTACCCTGCGTACCCTGGACCCTGCGTTTTACTCCGTCCGGTACGAACCCCCGTTTTATAGGGGTCTGAGGATCCTTTGGTGTCCGTATCAACCGGGTTCCACTCGATTCCACTGCATTAAAAACTCAAATTGCATTCAAACAAGTACGACGTATTAAACGAAAGCTAAACAAGGAATAACCCCGGGGAATTATGTAAAGCCGTGAAAAGTTTCGGGGAAAAGAAACTTCTGCTGCGCACTCAACACATTTAATTGTTAAGTGAGAACTTCGAGGAAAGTTTAAAAAAAATATTAAATGGACGGCTCTTACAAATCTTCAAATTGTAGCTGAACTCTTTCAAAATTACCCTATATTATTATGACGTCACGGCTTGTTTATGAGGGGGACAGAATCGACTTGAACAATAGAATTTTGAACTAAATCTTCTCTGCTGAGGAAAATTTAACTTCGAATTGTCTGGTTTCCAGATATCAGCTATATCAATGTTTATCCCACAATATTTACCATATTTGGTGGCTGTTAGCGCTATTCTACGTTCTTCAAAATGCATTTGATAGCGATTTACTTTGTGTTGTTGCTGTTTTGTCCCTGTTTTGTCCCCCTCCCACGACCGTGATCCTTAGCGTTTAAACAATAGATTGTTTTGATATGACGTCATAGTGATATAGGTCAATTGTTTCTGTTTCAAACGTTCTTCCGGCTTCTCATCTCGAACTTACCCAGCATGCAGCCCGGGCCGTGCTATCCTGCAAGGCATGATGGGGGGAAATCACAATGGCGGCCAAAATCAAGTATAAATCGCCGGGATAAATGTCTCATCATCAAGGTTCGTTATCGAATTCTAACCGAAATTAGCTGAGAATAAAATATACTACTAGGAATGCTAATTTCAGTGTGCAAGGGATTTCCGGAATTTTAACTCGTTTCCAGATTTTACTTGATCAAAAGTCATTTTGACTCGATTGGTTGTCGGTTGGTTATGGTGGAGGAACAAGGCAGATACGTGAAGTGGTTGAGTACAGAGGTTAGGCTGAACCAGAAACACGAGGAGATGTAAGTTATTGGTCGTTATTGTATTTCGTTAGGATCAGATGCAATTTACTGGAGTGTAGTGAGACCATGAGGTAACTTAAAACGTTCCTGAAATTCGATCGCTGAAAATTGGTCCACACATAATGACATATACTATGATAATTGATATACTCATATACTGTAGTGACATTTAAAACACACACTCTTAAAATCTCAAAACTAGAGAAAATGTCTTATTTCGGTGTCCCCAGATGAGGCCTCGCTCTTATTTCAAGTAAATTGGGCCATTCCATTTTATATACACACCCCCCCTATTGAGGGATTCACTTCTATACCCCTTTGGATATAATTTTGGGCAACCCCGTCTGGATGTTTTTTTTCTTTTTTTTTGGGCGCTGTTTCTCCAGACCCCCTTGGATAGCCTTTCCAGCCCTCTTGGATTTCCCCCTCTCCCCCCAAGGATATCCAAGTTTCTCAATAGGGGTGGGGCTGTTGGATATTATATCCTGGCTACCATCCAGGATATCCCTGGTGTGGATATCTACCCCTTTGGATATTTTACTCGTCCCCCTCTGGATGTTTGTCAGTTTTACCCCCTCCCTCCCCCAAGGATATCCAAGTCCCTCAATAGGGGGGGTGTGCATATAAAATGGAATGGCCCAATATCAAGTGAGGTCTCTCATCTGGGGACACCGAAACGATACTTTTTCTCTAATTTTAAGATTTTAAAGCGTGCCCCAAGGCCAAACCCCTTTTGCAATGTTTATACATATGAAACTTTGAAAGGTTTTGAGTACTTCTGCAAAGAAATGTTTGGCTTACAGAGAATACTCTGTTCTCGGTTGTTTTGAAATGGTGAAAATTTGACCTCTCCTGACCCATGACCGTGTAAGAAAAAGCGAAGCAAAGGAAGTGATAACATACATTGTAATTTGGCTGTGCATCTCGCTCCGCTCTTATCACAACGAACTTGCTTCACTCACGAGACCTACTTTCTGGGGTCTCCTTACTTAAGGCTACCTTAATTTCTATCACAACAACATCAATACATGTATATAGAGAATATACACAGTCTGTGAGTTTTTAGTAAAGAAAACAGTTATTTTAGACAAAACGCTAAATATTTATTTAAGTTATAGCAAAGTCGAATGAACTGGATGACGTAAGATTGGAAATTGACCTAGTCTTTTTCTTACAATGTACATGGTCATGGGTCAGGCAAGGTCAAATTTTCACCATTTCAAACAAACATAATATAAAAAACATAGAGTATGCTCTGCATATATACATGTAAGCCAAAATATTATTTGCAGAAGTACTGTATTCACTCACGGATAAGCCGCAACTTTTTACCCAAAATCTTTGTTTCAAATTGGGGTTGCGGCTTATCTGCCAGAACATCTACCGAACATAAGGTCTGGCAATTTCCATAAATTAACATTTAAAAGAAATACTAAGCTATACTAATAAATACTACACCAAACCAAAAGAAAGTAAGCACTAGCTGGCCATTGCTTTTGCAAGTTTGGTGGCTTCTAACAGATCCGTTTATTTTGTGAATATTTGTTCCTCCGCAAGTGATTAAATTCCATGCTAAATGGCACAATGATTCTTTGCAGCTTTGCACTTTAACAGCAAATTTGTCAAACAGATCTTCCACCTCTTTGAGTAACAAGTTTTTCTCCAATAGATGGCTTCCAGATATCCTTTTAGGCATGATAGCAACAGACAGCTGATGAAAAAGCAAACTACTCCATGTTGTTTTGACTTCGTTCAGCAAAAACAACAATTTTAGTGTCCAGTTCTCTCTCTTCCAATAGGTGCCTGGTTACTAAGGTACGGAATGTGAGCACATTGTTGGCTTCGTTGACATGTAAAATTCGATCTAAAAGGTGACCTGAATGAATAGATCCCGGTAAACAAACACTGGAAAGATAAATCATATATCTACATGTAAGTATGTAAGTATGTATATATGAAGGTCATACTATTTCAGAGCTGAAATTACAGGTACAACTTTGGAGTTTTCTCCAGTTTGAAAGTCCGATGAAGGTACATGTATATGTACGTTTGATATTCTTCCAAAAAACTTTTTTTTTCCTGAATCAAGCTTCTAAACTTGGGGTGCGGCTTATCTGTGAGTGTGGCTTTTCCGTGAGTGAATACGGTACTCAAAACCTTTCAAAGTTTCATACATGTACATGTATGTATAAAAATTGCAAAAAGAGTTAGGGGCATTTCAGTTTAAGAGTAATATGAATGATATGATACTGTATTGATGGTTCTATCATATCAATTCCAAACCTGCCTCCCCCCTGGGCATACATGGGGCATTTGACTGAGTTCCTGTTCTGGGGGTGGGGCATGTGCCAGCAAATAAAAATTGGTGGTGAGGAATTGTACATGGTCAAAGACAGTCACAAGAGCAAATGTTTATAAGGGATTAGCACTCATTCCAAAGCCCCACAGTGGGGCATTTGCATACATGTAGCTTAGTAGCCTGCTAGCAGCTCTTATGGATGTTTTTTTGCTAATTTGTTTTCGGATTGGCTACCTGTGTCATGCGGTCAAATTGGGGTGAGGAGAAATGGGAAGGAGGGGAGAGGGGGAGGGGAGAAAAGGAAATACATGTAAGAGCCTGCAGGAAAGGGGTAACAACTTTCTACTGAAAAAAACTACAACTTCAAATATCCAAAATCAACTGACAAAGAGACAAGAGTGTTAATTGTAATGCAGCCAAATCATTACTTATAGCCACTCTTAGCACACATCCCTTCAGTTCAGTTATAGATGTGTGGGAATTCAGGGTTTTTTCTTGTTTGTTTGCTTTACAGTCTTGCAAAGCGTGAGCTTCTTCTTGCATCAGGTGAACACCTGGCTGGCAGCAAAGAAAAAAACAGAAAAGCAACAAAGGGAGCTAGGCTTACTTAAAGCTAAGGCCAGGAATGACCAAATTGTGCAGGTAATTTTCCACAAGTAATGCTGGCCAACAGGTTTTCCCTAGATACAATGTACATATTAATCTTAACTGCTGCGTCAATAATATTAATGTGATTGGTTATTCAATCAGCCCTAGAATGGAACTTCAGGGGGTTATGGATATAACCACAAACAGTATAATATTGCAATGTGCTCTTGCTAAAACCATTGTTTTACCCAAGATGACCAAACTGATAATAGCCCATGGTGGAGATGACTGTCAGCAAAAATGTACTTTGTGACCACATTGGCCATCAGTCAGTCTTCACCAACACTTTGCCGTTAGTGGGTAATTAGTCGGTCAACATGTGTCAGGGAGGTCATAAAGTACATGATTTAGCCGGTGGAACCTATTCACTTGAAGTTAAATATGTTTCAGTCTGTAATAATGTATACATGTACATGAAAAAATTGTACATGTAAGTTGTATCTTTCTTCCATGTTATATTAACGTGAACATACAAAAGTTATGTACATGCAGTCATGTATTAATAGTGGCCGAGGTTATAAAATGAATATAACTATAATTATAATATTGCAACTGCTGTTCACTCTATGTTATATAGGAACTGGAGGCAACTCACAGCAGTCTGAGGAGAAGAGCGAGTGATTCTAATGAACCAACTTTTGTGGCAATGAAGGTTGGTTAGTGGGGCCCTGGAAGTACATGTAAGTTGCATTTGGAAAATTGCAATTAGCTAACCAGCAATCAAAACTAATTAAGTCTAGGCATTGAAGCTTTGTACAGTGAATGCAGCTAGACCGTCTAGACATTTCCAAATGCAACTTTTATTGAAACTTTCTCCAGGTTCACACTTCAGTGAACACAGTAATGCTTGTAAGTGTATGGGAAAATTGTATGACATTATGATTAACAGCATTCAAATGCTCCCAGCTGTGATACATACATGTATGTACTGTACATAACTCTGCATGTACTAGTTGTATTAGAGCATTAAATATTAATGACAAGCTGTAGCCACATGTCTCTGTGTATAGAGGAAAGCAACAAAACAACAACTACCTTTTGGTTATAATTTCACAGAATAATTACTGGTCCATGGTAGAGAAAGAAGCTCCTCGCTGGTTGTCAAGAGTTCATTCTCAGAAGCAGCCATCTCCTCCCAAAACATAGCGACTGAGAGAATGGAAGGTATCCTCGAGGAAAGTGTCAAAAGCATGCAGCACCCTAGTCCCGGGATAAAAACGCTACAAAAGTGAACAAATCCCCTGCCCCCCCCCCCCCCCCCCCCCTCCCCCCTGTATGGCCACTGATAAGTGCATTACAGTTGTACAATACGAGTGTATACATGTACCATTTATAACATACATATCAGTTCTTATTTAACTTATCAGATATTTTCTCTCCCACATGATTGGTGAAATGTATCATGTGACCTGAACGAATGAAGAGGAAAAATGCAGCCGTATTAGATGCTTAGCTGACTAATGAGTTGTTTATTATATAATTTTTGCCAAGAAACAAAATTGTCTTTCCATAATTATCAAATATATTGCTTGTGCACTTGAGAAATGGTGATGGCAAGCTATTTGATTGTAACTAATTATATGATTGTATACAGTATACCCAAACTACAGTCTCATACATGTACATATATTTGGTACCGTTTTGCATTCTTGGCAGAAATACATATAAAGAGCAGCTCTTGGGTCATTTGGTACAATAACACTGATCATTTGGGAGAGACTATATATTATGGATTACATCTATAAATTGGAATATTGCTTTTGGACTCCACAAAATTGCATGTAAAATGCTTGCCCCATGTCAAAGATTTAATTGTCGGAATCAAATATTTACTCATCCCGGACAGTAGGTTTTGGTGACGTGCGCAGGGTGCTAGGACTTGTGCAGGGTGCTAGGACGTGCGCAGGGTGCTAGGACTTGTGCAGGGTGCTAGGACTTGCGCAGGGTGCTAGGGCGTGCGCAGGGTGCTAGGGCGTGCGCAGGGTGCTAGGGCGTGCGCAGGGTGCTAGGGCGTGCGCAGGGTGCTAGGGTGTGCGCAGGGTGCTAGGGCGTGCGCAGGGTGCTAGGATGTGCACAGGGCGCTAGGACGTGCGCAGGGCGAAGTAGTCGTGCGCAGGGCGAAGTAGACGTGCGCAGGGCGAAGTAGACGTGGCGTGTAGTAGTGATGATAATAGGGACTTTAAGCAACCACGACGGCAACGTCTACGACGACGGCATAAAACAATAGCCTTAATTACAAAATACAATAACTGTATGTGACAATGCACGCAGTCGGCTACATTTCCACCGTTCTCTGCAAAAACACAACGTGAAAACCCAAATTGTACGTTTTAAAGAGAACGCGAACGTAAGAAAGTAAATCAATCCGTTTTTCGTTCGGCGTGAACGGAACTTTATATTCATCATATTTTTCGAAAATCTGGTTGTGAAAAACAATGCAAGGCGAACAAGGGAAATAGTAAACACCAAATTTCTGTAGAAAACACTTTTCTACGCCCCGTCGTCATTGCCGTCGCCGTCCCAGTTGCTTAAAGTCCCTAATGTCGACGACTACAATGATGATGCTCAATTAACGACTGGACCGATCCTGTTGCGCTCACAGTTAATAACACAGAGAAGATATATTGTTATGTAAATAAGAGTGGACCAGGTCTTAAGTAATGAAGATGATTACGACATGAATGTGTGTAACTGTCCCCCAGTTATTTACACAATGCTGGAAGCTGGCTAGTTAGCAGTGTGCTTGAAGATCATCACTTCGTATCTTTAGGGAAAGAACTTCGTTAAACTCTCCCGCGTGAACTCATCTCCCAAACACAAAGTAACGAGGAAGGCGATAAGTATGGGATACGGCCAAGCAGAGAAGTTCAATTGCTGTTGCATATTCGTCGATATGATTTAACTCTTCTCACGTCACATCTTGCGGCCACTGTGGTGTTCCACGCTGGGTATCTTTGTTGTTCGTTAGAGACTTTCGGCCACACGATACAATAGCTAAAAGGTTCGTGTGTATACAAAAATACAAGTGCCGCGTGGGACAGTGCACAGCTTGCATACATGCAGCTAGAAACTAAACGGCATTGGTATATGGATTGAGTATCCCTGGAGCAGTCGTACAGGTGGAAAGAAAACCCTTGGAACTCCTGAGTTGTCTGCTACCAGCGAAGAATGGGTTAAAGGTGACAGTTACAACAACGGGGTTTTCGTAACGAATAACGTGCTTATTTGGTGAACATGACTACGTTTTTAGCCGTTTGGGGATAAAAGTGTAAGGCATAAAGGGATGCTGATGGAGTAGAACTTCAGTAGCTTTAATTGCCATGGTGGATCATTTGTGGTGGCAATAGGGCAATAACTGGATAATCTGATTCACGGAGTCAAAGCCGATCCAAGAATCGTAGATGGAAAAGAAGACGTAAAAATTGACTAGGCAATGTAAGTGGCTTTTATTGGTCTAAAATAGAAACAGATCTCGCTGTTAAATTATCCAGACAGTTTGACGAGGACACGATTCTGCGGCCCGTTTGAGACGATGAACTCAGTTTCATGCACCGAATAGACCCTATGCGTAAGTCCTGGTAACTAGCATGTCAACGAGGCCAGTAGGTCCTCTGGAATGTTGAAATTGAAGCGCCCGGGAAGATTGTGAAATGCACTGAAGGAATGTTCAGTGAAACAATGCCGTTAATTTGCTATGCGCCTGGCTGGTTGTACTATAAAGAAACATTTTTCAACTAAACAATCATGTTCAACACGTTTCACACTTCCTGCTAGCATTTCAACTTCAACATTCCAGAGGACCTACTGGCCTCTTTTTCGTGTTGTGACCGCGCGAGTTATGCATAGTGTGTATGATCAACGCATTCTCCCCGTTGAATTCACAACTATCCTTAAATGGCAAACACGCTTGGAATAATGATAAACGTCAATTCTACGACAAATCCTAACCCGAACCACAAACCAAACCCTAACCATCGGACGAGTTCACGGGTAAACGACGGGTACTCACTCACCTAGAGCTAGGGTTCGCAGGTAAACAAGAAGAGAAGGTAAAGAGAGGAAAAGTATTTTTTGAGCGCTCCTACTCGGACTCGAACTCGTAACCCTTTGCGTGTACTGCACTGTGTAGTGCAGACGTCATCACTACTACACTAAGCCGGTCTACCGCCGTTCGGAATGTAACAAATGTTTATCTTTATCGTTGACTGGTTTTCAGAATGTCATTAGAATTACGTTTATCATTATTCCAAGCGTGTTTGCCATTTAAGGATAGTTGTGAATTCAACGGGGAGGATGTGTTGGTATGATAGCACTGAATAACAATCTCGTCCCAGACCCCATTTGCTGAGTAACGTGACGCGAGTAGCCTAGGGACGACTGCAGCGTATACAAAAATGGCGGAACTTTAAAAATTTAGCGAGTACCTTCATCACGGTTTTCTGCGATGAATAAGAGTTTTACTGGAAGAATAAGATTAAAATATTCAGACCATTTCCACCAGGAACTTGAGAAACAACATATGTTTTGAACGATGTAGATTAAGTTTTGGATACTGGGATAAAATTGCCGTCAAACACGAGAGATTGACCGCCAACAGATGGTGTTTTCGGTAAATTCCCGGCGAATTACGCATGCGCTATGATCTAGTTTGCGCCGAATCCCATTGCTAATGAGCTAAATCTATAGATGGGTTTCACTCAATCCCCAGAGATTCAAATGACAAAAGGCATGGCGGCCATGTTGGTGTAACTAACAAAAGAAACTAACGAAGAATCTATTGTTAAAGGTACACCAACATGGCCGCCGTGACGTCATGTGCAACCCATCTATTGTTTGGATTATTAGCATTGAATCCCATTGCTAATGAGATAAATCTATTGTTTGGATTATTAGCATTGAATCCATTGCTAATGAGATAAATATATTGTTTGGATTATTAGCATTGAATCATTGCTAATGAGATATATACGGATTATTATTAGTATTGATTTCGCTGTAGAAGTTGCCATTTCATCGATTTTCTTGAAACTCGTTACCAACAAAGCTCATGGGTTAGTAAATCTATAACAGCATTTTTATAAAAGAATAAAACAAGTGGTCGAAAAAGCACTTATATCTCCGAAATGTTTCGTATCTTGGAATTCTATTTTGTGTTTACTATTCTTCAAAATCAGATTGTAACGGCGATTTTTCGTGGTTGCGTGAAAAGTCAACATCCAATAGTGTAACATGCCGCACTGGACGATTTTTAACGCAATCTTCGTTGCCGCAACATGTTGCACAATGACGCCTAAATCAATTTGACGACTATTCAAGAGAAATAAGTTCTGCTATTTTATTTCTTTGTGGTGCAGCTCTAAAAAGAGGAAATACGTTTTGAAGGTCGAAAAATAGCTGATTCTCCGCTGATAAAGCTAGTTTGTGTGGCGGCTCAATTCAGTGCTTTTTTCTCCGCATCGTACGTCATGCATACCAAGGAAAAACAACCACACATTCAGCACAAAGAAAGCACTATAGTGCGCAATTATGAGTCGTTAGTCCATCTATTCAAAGCCGAAAAGAACATGACAAAACTAATTTATTCTCCATATAGTACGTCACAGATTACAGGAATTGAGCCGTCTGTACTAAGCGGCGGTTGGGAGGAAGATTTGCAGATTTTCTTTCCTTTCACGCAAAACATGGTAAAATATTTTTTTGTACGAGTCTTTTCATGTTTAAATCTAATATTTGAGCTAAAGTTGATTTTAGGGTTAAGTTCTCCTTTAATGAGTTTGATAATGCACGTTACACGAGACAACTTTTAGCGCAACATTGAACTCTATGCTGGTCACATTTTTCAAAGATTTGGATGTGAAAACCGGCGAATAAACACCTAATTCCGTATAAAACCTATTACGTCCCATCGTCAGAGCAGCTGCCGTCCTCGGTGAGTAAGATCCCTAATGCTCGCGATTTGCGAATGAACTGATAGAGTGACCAGTTCCATGTAAGGCGAATTCAGTGCTAACTGAAGAATCCATAACATAATTACATGTAGCTCAGTAGTATTGGGGTTCGGCGCATGAAAATTTCGCTGTCTAAAACGAGCTTTAAAATATCTGGATTCTGATTGATCAATGACGGGTACATCTAAAGGTTATTGAGGGCACAGTCGCATGCCCTCGGCAAATGTTTGCTCCCAATGAAATGAAAAGATGGTTCTCGTTTTTATTTTATTTTATTAAATTCTAGGTTTCTCTTAGTCATTTTGTGCAAATAAAAATCACTATGGAGAGCGCGAACATATATTTTTTTCGTATCGAAGTCAGGCGGAATTGCCAAAATCTGGCGACAATTTGTATGCCGTTAAAATATATGGTAATCACATGCGTGACGTCACGGTGTACCCATTTATATTCGTCTCCATAAATACTACAAAATAAGTGCATTTTTGGCCAGTTTTCAATTTAAATATGTAATACTTCGAGAAACCTTGAAGATGGCCACATTTTTTTTATAGAATCCTTGCAGTTACCCTGGGTACCAGAGGTTCTACTGTCTCCATTCGCGAAAGTCTCGACTCTCGTCGCTTCGCTCCTCGGCGCCTAACTTTCGCGAATGGAGACAGTAGAACCTCTGGTACCCAGGGTACCTTGCAGTCGGCTTTGTGAAACCTAGTGACGTCACGCATGTGATTATCATATCTTTAACGGCGTAAAGATGAAAGGCTGATTGTACGGTTACTGGGAAATATATATAATTACTACCGATATTTCGGTTGGCCTCAGGGTACATAAGTATATTATAAGTATCATATACTCGTATACCCTGAGGAAGGTTGGCCAACCGAAATATCGGTAGTAATTATATATATTTCCCAGTAACCGTACAATCAGCCTTTCATCTTGTCTTGATATTCGTATATATTTGCTGATTAGATCCCATCGCCAGATTTTGGCAATTCCGCCTGACTTCGATACGAAATAACATTATGTTCGTACTGTCCAAATTGATTTTTAATTGCACAAAATGGCTAAGGGAAGTCTATAATTTAATCAAATAAAATAAAAACGGGATCGAGTTTTACATTTCATAGGCACTTCAACAGCTGACTACACAATTTCAAGAATATTCCCGATGTTATAACGTCTGGTTTTAATATTGCTCATATATTTGTTGTTAAAAGCTGATTTCAAATTGCAATCCGGGTTTGAACTGTGGTATGTACTATGTAATCAACTAAAGTCGATTGAGGTATGCTAATAAACCGCCGTGGAAAGTGAGTAGCAGCTGACGTTTCGAGCGCTAGCCCTTCGTCAGAGCAAAAAAGCTAACTGACCGCCTAATTTCGATTTCCGGGACCGGGTTATAGACAGTCGAACGGAGAAAATCAGTAATCGTGTCTCCCCCACCCCCGACCCCCCACCACCAATCGAACATTGATTCCAGACATGCGCAAAACGTGACACAGCTCCTCTGGCATTTAACTTTTGCAGGAATGCAATCACGTGGTTGTATTGGATAGCAAAAAAATCTGACTTCATTTATTTTTATTATTCACATTTTGGACTTAATTATGAAATTAAGGAAAATTACATGACACAAAAATGTTAGACTTTAAGGGTGCGTTCGATTGACCGTATTCCGGAATAGGAATAGATGGAATAGTCTCTGGAAATCACTGGTTCGGGCATATTTTTCACTATAAGCTACAAAGCTTGCTGGTATATGATATTCAGGGTATAATTAGTGTTCCAGTGGCTAAAAAATCCCAGTAAACGTGATTTGTAGTGATCATTCTAGGTATTCTTATTCCGGAATACGGTCAAACGAACGCACCCTAAATATCAATCAATTGCATTAGTATACAGTCCATGGGTGAAAATAAGTCCGTTCATTCAAATCAAAGTTATTTAGCTATTTTATGACAGGAGAGACACGCCATGTACAAAGAGTACGGACACGTTGGGTCGGGTACAGACTTGTATTTGCGTATGGGAATAGCAAACGATATTGGTACATTTTTTGCACCCTTCTCCTGCCCCTCAAATTTTATTCCAATATAGAGACTCTGTAAAAAAAAATTATGAACTTTATTTATTATTTTAATTCCTCAAAATCACCATAGTTTTGTCTGTAGGTTTAACAGGGTGATTTTTTTCATTGGAAGGGTGGGTTTTCTCCGTTAAAATATTGTATACATTTTTGGGCAGTGGTTGTCAGCCGTGAAGAATTTTATTTATTTGTTTTGCAAATTCGCAACTTCCCTGGCTTTTTTTCTTTAAGCGTGATTGGGTAGTAAACAATAGTATTCTTCTTTCGACCAATCATGAGTGAAAACCAACTAAAGTGCACATTCCACGTGTTTTTGTGAACGCAGCAATATGCTTACAAATTGAGTGAGGAAAGTTGAACGGGGCAGAGAGAGTTGGACCCTCGAAGAAATCACTTCTTCAGCTTCCAAAATGAGTCTTGAGGTAATTGAAAGTTCCCAGATTGTTATTGAAGATGTGTTTTATCAGTTGCTTTGACCTTTTGGTTCAAATCTGCGTATTTCTGTACAAAACTGTTCTCGATAATATCGTATTTGGATAAAACCTGCGTGCACGACGCCAAATGAAAGAGAATTTTAGAAAATTAACTGAAAGCTGAAATACCGCGGCCTTGTTTCATTAAATGAGAACTTAAGGTTTGAAAACAGAGATATTTAAAGGACGACTTCGGATATGTGACTGCTGAATTAAGCTAGCTGTCGCCGTATTTTAGCTTCGAAAGCGAAAACATGGACATTTTAGAAGACGACAATTTTGTAGTTTGTTTGGGCTATTTAAATGACCTCAATTTTCACCAATTTCTTTTTAATGAAGAGTGTAAGCTTTCTTTCTATAAGCTGATCGGCTTTTGTTGTGAAACCCTCAAGACATTGAAATACGATCCTAAAGTGTCAAAATGTATATCTCCTTGTTAACTTTATTTTTTTAATTCGTCAGGCGGCGAACAAGGATGAGAAAAATTCCATCTTTACTCGCATCAATGCACTCCTCGACTCGGCGCTGGATCCAAGTAAGTCATCTTTAAATATATTCATGGCAGAAATAATTGGTTTATTGTCGAAAATAGTTCTTGTAAACAGTGCTAAAGCAGAGGTGAATTTTCTGACCTTGTAGATCTAGCTGGTCGTGGATTATTCAGCGTACCACAGACTCAACACAGCCAGAGTGGTTTTTCTCCCTACAACACTCCGTCGTACTACCAGCTAAACACGCCACCGAATTCTCGATCGTCTAGTCCTCTGAGCTTCGAGGAGAAGGTTGCAGAACATTACATGGTATGGTGAAGTCAGTCTTCGAGCTGTTTGTTTTGAATTTGGTTTCGTGATCTTTTCAATTAAAAAATTCGAGACACTTTGAAATTAACCTCGCCTATTTTTAGTTTTAACGACCAAAACCTACAACGATCATCGTAATATGAATAGCACGGTATGTTCCTGAGATAGTTTAATCCAGCTCCATTGAGAAGTTTTATTTTGTTTCTATGGCGGACTCCAGCGACAATTGAATTTCCCCGAGCTGTCAAAATTTAAATATCCAGCCACGTGCGCTCGGGGTTACTCCGATAACCTCGGTACTATATTGAAGTAAATATTCATTCTCGTTGTAAATTTACAATCTCTTTTTATCCCTTGGTAATTTTCCTGCAATTTCGTGATGTTATATTTTTTGGTTGCTATGACACGTGCGTGTATTTAGTCTAGTCTGCCTGAATTCCTACCGTCTCATCTACTGTACTTCGTTCCTCTCGGGAAACGGCTGAAATTCAGGCCACTAGCAATAGTTATACACCTTTATATGTTTAGATCACCAATAAGTCGACATTTTTGGAAAGTTAATAGTATAGGATGAAATCAGTAAAAGCTATCGAGGATGGAATTTATAGACTTCGTACGCCTGACTGCAAAATCGATACTAAGTCTGGTTTTCATGGTTTTTTTTACGTCGGAACGTCAACAACTTCGCAGAGAAATATTAATTTCATTTTTAAACTTCTACAGTTAACTTACATGACATTCTCTTTTAGGGAAATAGCTATATATATATATAGTTTAAAACGAGTTATATTGTAGGTGTACGTGTATGCTTAAAGTCTATAAATCCCCATCCTTAAAGTACACCTAAGGTTTATTTTTATCATAACTATTGATTCTGCATCAAATTTTGAGTACTTCTGTGAAGAAAACTTGAAAAGCCCTTACAAATTGTGCAAAGTTATCCATTTAGCTCAGGTGTATTTAGATTCCTTCTATGAATGATTTTGGGTCGAAATGGTTAGGTTTTTTTATTATTTCAGGGTTAGGTTTTTTTTAGGTTTGTATGAAAAAGTTGAGAAATGAATTATTAATGAACCAAAGGACGGGGTATTCTGCAATTACTCCGAAGAAAGTTTTTGCTTTTTGTCTTCTACACTCGTTTGAAATAGTGAAAATGTGACCTTTCCTGATCAATTCTTGGATATGCAGATATTTTTAGGTAATATATAATATACACACTATGAGTTGTTAGTAAAGGAAAAGCCATTTCAGTCAACATTTTAACTATTCAAATTATTGTAAAGTCAAATTAATTAGATGACATTGACCCAGGATTATACTTACATAGTCATGGATCAGGAAAGGTCACGTTTGCACTATTTCAAACAAACATAGAAGATAGGGTATTCTCTGTAAACCAAAACTTTCTTCACAGAAGTACTCAAAACTTGATGTAGAATCTACATTTATGATAAACAAATAAACGTTAGGTGCACTTTAATATACATGTATCTTTGCAGGAGTTCATCCTGTCCTTTCCAAAACTGTTGAGATTTATTGGTGTTCTTTGAGATGACAGTGGTTATTTCAATGTTAGAGATCCAGTTTGCTGATCCCAAAATGACAATTATTGCTCAGATAGCCAACTTCGATATAATGATTCGCTTGTCTGATGCACAAAGGTTTTTATGAGGCTTGGGACAAAATAATTATATTTATATTCTCTGAAAAAAAGAATACATTTAAGTTGTCTCCCAGCCTCGTATTGAAAAGTTTGTGCTTGATAAGTGAAGCGAATATTGAAAGTTAAGGCTATTAATTTCTTTTCCTTCAAAATTAGCAATTCATTTTGTTTTTGCACTGGAGGCTTTGGATTGCAAACTGTGCCTACATTATGTTTTCACAGTCTAATGTTGTCACAACAAGTGATGCAATGAGTGTTCCAACCCCCCCTGGAAGCCTGCCATCATCTCCCATGGGGTTCCACTCCCCCTCTCCCTATGGTACATTTCCCTTCTCCCCCCTGACACCAGACAGTGATGTTAGTCCTGTGCGACCATCGTACAGTGGTGCTGTAATGTCGAAAGTTTGTTCAGCAAGACAGCAGCTCTTCCAACCCTCGCCTACTCAAGTACAGCAAGATCTGTTTGCAGGTATCAACAAATCTGTTGTTATACAAAGTATCAACATATCTCATCCTTTCATCCTTACATGTAATTAAACAGTGTAGTTTAACATGGTCAGTTAACTCTGTCATTTAAGCCACATCTTATCATAGTTCACAAAAATAAATTTCATTTATTTGAAGGCTTACATGTAGTTAAGCCGCAGCTTCAGTTAGTTGCGAACTTCAGTTGTTGACCGGGCATTTACGTGTATATGAATCGTTCACAGTATAATGATAAGCTGTGGCTTAGATAAGCAGTGGCTAACTTCCTCTCTATAAATGGCCCTTTTATCTAAGAATGCAGTTCAGGATTAACTGATTGTGTGCAAACTGAAGTATAGTACTAAGTTGCTTCAACATTGATATATTGGTGGTTTAGACTTAAATAACTTAGCTAAATTTATTACTAATTTAGTGGACATCAACCTATGTGTAACTTGAAATGTTGGGTGCTATCGTAACAGTCAGATGTTGACTCATGGTTTGAGTAAGTTTAGTGTATGTACATGCATGTACAAATCAATGGTTTTATTTTCAAACTGTAGTCAACATTCCACCCCCCATGATTTCAATGTACATGTAGTTACACCAGTGTTGGATATTTGACTAACTGGAATATGTTCCTATCAGTGACGGGTGCTAATTTACTGACTGACCCCCGGTGGGGTAGCAGTCAGATGGCTGGGTTACTGAGTGATCTGTATGGACAGGAGTGGTTACAAAGGCAGGCACTGCTTCAGTCCCCTGGTAAGTAGATTTGCTAATTTGTACAGTGGACAACTTTGTGAATAGACCTGTTTCTCATTCAAGAATGACCACTGGATGTGACGACTACAGATGCATGTACATGCACTCCACATTTAGCCTCATTCTGATGTTAAATATTCACAAATACCAGAGAAGGTGCAGAAGTTCAAACTACAACAATACATAGAGTTGTGAATAACCCAACTTGCTCTGGTATTTATGAATATTTAACATAAGAATGAGACAAATGTTGATTAAATGTGTCTGTATAGTCATCGCATCCAGTGGTAATTCTTAATGCAAAACAGGTCTATTCATTGGTTGACACACATGTAGAGGGAAGTTTGAAATAGCAGACATATTTACACTACTTAGCTCGAATAGCCCTCATGGTTAATCTACATGTAAGTAGCATTAAATTACTCACTTATTATACAAAAGCATGCTGGTAGAGACAAATTACCTATTTTTAAATTCTAAGTTATATTTGAAGCTTATCAAAGTAATTTTACAAAAAATATTCTAAATTAGAAAATAGCTTAATTTACAAGCACAAAGAAATTCAGCAAATGTCTGTGATGACATCACATCATTAGCATATTGGAAATATAAACCTTTATATCTCATAAACGCAACACCCAAATCAAGAAATATTCTACCGCTGGACTATCCACTTCATGTACAATCGATATCAAAGATAACTGGCTAGGGCTTATATGCACTTTAAGTTTCTATTAGCAGCAGATTATTTTCTTTTCCTATATTGTTAGTTTCTGTATTCTACTATGTAAATGTATGAGTATAGATAAAAGCTTGAGTGATATTTTGTTATCTTACATTATCTTTACATTTAATATCAAAGTCAAACCATTGCTTTGGGATACCTTCCATAAATGATCTAATTTTTTCCTGGGTGATAAAACATTCATACAAATACTCTTTATTAACACTTGTAGGCTGGGGTACAGGTCCTTCCTTCCTAAGGGGACATGAAATTTGGTCCCATTAGGGACTGTACCCTTATGGGAGGTTCAACTGTATTCAAAACAGATTATCCATTCAAAAGCAACTGACTAAGACCAAAAATTATGTTGGTACATTAATGCACTTTGTGCTCATAATTAATTTAATATGATTTTTATTGAAACCACTCCACTGGATGATGGCAACAATATAATTTCATTCCTTTGAGATAAATTTTTTCACATGATTAAACAAAATTAATTTCATTGTTCTTACCATCCAACATGGCTTTTGTCACCCTAAATATATTTGATATCTTTGCTATTTATCACCTAATTTTTTAAAATTAAGATTTCTTGAGGGCACGCATAAAGAAGTGGTCTGGTCAGTTGCCGCGCAGGAATTACAAGAACACAAGTTACTCATCCAAAGTGTTTCTGGGAGGAGTACCCTGGGATATCACTGAAGGTGAGGATCAATGAGTAATACTAAGTGGATTGACAACACTACGGTATAATGTCAGAATTAATAAATCATTTACATGACTATCACTTGTTGGGCTGAATATGCAGTAATAACTGAATTCTGGAGTGATTTAAAGACTGCAGGATAAAACAGAAATGACAAGTTAAGTTGTAACCCAGCTAATTTGAAGTTTCGCTTGAAGTACCAGCATTTATGAACTCTAACAAGATTCTTCTGTGTTTTGTGGTGCATACCTTAAAGCTAATACCCAAGTACAAGACACTTATGGTCTCACAATGATATTTGCACTGTCCTGAAAAATGAATTCACAATTTAAAAAAAAATATTTTGCAAATATGCAAACCTATAATTTTTTGAAAGTGTTTGCACAATAGTTTTGATATGTGCGATAAATGGACGGAGCGCAATGTTTTCCCCAAAACGTACCCTGAAGGTCTACAGTAACCCTAACTCGGAAAATCACATAATTGTCAGCACTATAGGTCATTTTTGCTCATAATCTTCCCTGAAAATTCCTCACAATTTGACCAAAAAAAATCACCCTCGTATCAGAAGCCCCGACTAAAACCCAGTGGCTGTGTATTTATTACACAATAATTAATTATGGTTTGAAATAATCAGCTGGTAGTGATATGTATTTATTGCTTCACAGCATCGCTGGTGTTGTCGTTCAAACCATTTGGCGGTGTCACTGTTGAGTGGCCTGGTAAGGCGGACGGACGTCACTTGCACCATCCACCAAAAGGTATTCGAAACTTTTACTTATGACAATTAATTAATTCCTGTTGCGCGTATGAGGAGAAAATTAGTCTCCAAGTTCGATTTTCCGCTGAAAAATCTATATCGTGTGGTGGCTCAATTCAGTGCAAATTTCCCCATAATGTACATCACACATACCAAGGAAAAACGATCACACCTCTAGCACAAAGAAAACACAATGGTCCGCAATTAGAAGCCGTTAGTCCTGCTATTCAATGTCGGGGACAGCATGGCAAAATTTATTCCCGTATCTGACGTCACAAATTACAAGACTTGAGCCCTCTGTACATAGCGGACATTGTGAGTAAGGTTTTCGGATTTTCTCTTGCTAGACGTGCAACACAGAAAAATTAAATAGCAGAACTTATTTATTTCGAATACATCTTTGAAAAGACGTTGGGTTGATTTTAGGATTCAGTTACCCTTTAACTATCTATTAATTAGATTACTCTGGCTAATGGAACACCAGTAAATATGCAATGTGTAGTTAACAATAGGCTAATTTGATTGGTGTTTTGATATACGAAAATTATATTTATGTAGACACTAGACAGTTTATATTCTGTGTGTAAAGGAGAAGGTTTACAGATCTGAGAAATGTCTTCAAAAAAGTATCACTTTTCATGCACCCTCATATTTTTGTGTTAATTAATTAGTGAATTAATTTTTGCCACTTAAAAAATATAATTAATAAACATATCCAAAAATAACAAAATATTTAAAACAAATCCTTTATACTATTATACTATAATACGTCAGTTCAATAGAACTACCAAAAACCTTTTCAAATTTATTTTCTTTTTTAACTCCTGAGAATACCAAGACAATGGTCCAAATTAGAAGAAGAAACTAATCAGCACAAAGGATAATTTCTGGTAGAACTTTGTAGTCAACTGACGTCATAGTGCAAACTGACTATTAGGCCTATAAGCTGCATGTTTATTTATTTATTTACTATTTAACAGGAGTACTTTCACCACAAAAAGAATATACAAAAATATTAATAAGTAAATGGATTGGTAGGCTCCTAAGTGTGCCCCCCCCCCCCCCCCCCAAAAAAAAAAAAACTAAAACTAATAGAGAATGAATAAATAAATAAATAATAATGTTAATTGAATAAATATTATTATAGTAATGATAATTACAGTAATAGCAAATATTAAGTGGTAATAATTATATATAATAGCTAATAATATTTACTAATGTTATCTATAGTTTACAATTTGCTAGAGGACTACCTACATTTAACTGAAATATAATTGAAGGGTTGAGTGGAAGAAAGAGTTAAGTGACGATGGATCAAGTTCTCAATTCCCCATTACAAAACAAAGATAAAGGAGAATTTGGAATTTGATCTAATCATCACTTAAGTCATTCTTCCGCTCACCCCTTCAATTAGTTAATTTAAGTCTTAGTTAATTATATTTCACTTAGATAAGACTTAAGGAAAACAATACGAAGCTATAAAGCATAATGTTATCGTAGTTTAGGCTTGTTCCACCCTGTCGCACAATGTGATTTCAGCATTAATTTAAAACTACTGAGATCATTAACATGACCATGCTTAGCTTAAAAAAAAAAAAAAAAATGTATGTTCATCTCTAACTAAAACAGTAATAGGCCAGCACACAAGATGTACAGTCAACTCTGATCCTTACATTAGAACAGACACTGTCTGGAACAAGATTTATTGTCTGTGGTGATGAGATTCTGTATTAATAGGGTAACATTTGTTTTTTTATAGGCATTATTCTTTGCCTGGACATCTGCTCCTGTCTGTTGTAGTGAGGTGTTTATAATGTTGATAGGGTGTCTGTGTGGAGGCAAGATTTCACTGTACTTTGCATGATATGGAAAGACAGTATTAATGACTTTCTATGATGTACTCTTCAGGGTATGTGTACCTTATCTTTGACTCTGAGAAGTCAGTCAAGGCTCTGTTAGCATCTTGTACTCACGACTTCACTAATGGTGGAGACTGGTACTTCAAGATTTCGAGCAGACGAATGAGGTGCAAAGAGGTTAGTAAATAAGCTGAAAGATGACCCAAGTTGAGAATCTAGTCCAGATCTTGTAAGTTAGATCATGTACAGTACATGTACTGTAAGCAGGATCTTGCTAAGATCTTACAAAAGATTTGGTAAGATCTTTTTGGATCTTGGTATTTTTTAAGTTCAAAGATCTTGTAAGATCTTGCCAGGATTTTTGCAATACTTGTACATTGTATCTTCACCCTGAGGAATTAAAAACACTGTTATAGAGCAGTTTTAGATCAGTGTTGTAAAACCGACACCAAAGTACAGTGATCAGGTGCAAGTAAAAATACAATGAACCAACCACGAGCTGAAGTACATTATTTTGAGATTGGTTTACTTATGGACCAAAATAATGTTTGGTTTGAGAACAAATGGGTGCAGGGCTCTCATTTCGGCACGAGATCGCGAGAATTTGCACATTAATTTAACAAATATAACCTGAATTTCACAGGCGGGGGAGCCAAGTCTCCAGTCCTTTCATACTTTGTTTCCCTCTTCTATTCTCAAAACGAAAACTTGTCTATTTTAATTTAATTACTTGTTTTTCTGGTCACCATTTTGGATTTTTCTCCACGTTTGGGACTGGGCAGTAGTGGTCAATTTGATGAAGCACATGGTGAATAGCGCAGCCCTGTGGCCATTAGCCCTGTGGAAACACACGACATTGATGGTTTGAAGGGATGCAAAAAGGCTCTCCTCTCATTCCAAGAGGAGGCTACAATTGTCTCCTCCTCAAAATGGAGTTCTCCCCCATTTTTAGGAATCTTAAAGTGAAAAGCGAGCACTGGGGTGATAATTTTTTACAGCCAATAGTACCAAACGTTATAACTAGATACTATTCATTTCTTACCCACTTACTGTACTGATCATCTTGATAATTTTGTGTAATGATATTTTTATCGCCCATGCAGGTTCAGGTCATTCCCTGGGTGTTGTCTGACACTAACTATGTACGTGGCCTTCATCAGCGCCTTGATACAAGCTGGACTGTGTTTGTAGGCGGTTTGCACGGAATGCTGAATGCTGGTGAGTCCTCAGATGCATTCCTAAAGACAGGAATTGCTCAATACACTTCAAACCCAACCCCTAATGGAGAGCTGGGATGGCACAGTGGTTATTATAAGTGCCTTGCCTCTTAACTGTGGTCCAGGTTAGATCCTGGATGCTGTGCCATAAAATTGTTAGTTGAGTTTGTTGGTATCTCGCTCTTGCTTCAAGTGTTTTTCTCCAGGTTGCCCTCCCTCCAAAAAAAAACATGCTAAATTCCAATTCAATCTATGGATTAGCTGGCTTGTGACTTTGATCAGCTTCTCTGGTGCCATAAATGAAATTCAGAATTTTTTTTCTAACTAGTTCCTAAAACGAGTAACCAGGTGAACTAAGAGTTCTCACTTGCTTACATGAACAGATCTAGACCCTGAGGAACTAATAAATAATTAAATACATAATACATGTATAAAATAATTAAAATCTTTTAAAACCATGCATGCATTTTTTTTTTTAAACTGAAAGTTGACAGAAAGTGGTGTAGCAAGTTGACAATTTATTTATTTCTATGATAATTATATTGTACATGTACTGTAAGGTTACACTGGATCTTACTCCACAGAGGGCCTTGCCTACATTATGAATGAACTGTTTGGGGGAGTGGTGTATGCTGGGATTGATACAGATAAACATAGGTATCCCATAGGTGAGTTACTGCATGTTTAATAATATAAATGTATGTAGAAATCATACATGTATGAGAAAATAGGTTTGTTTCACATTAAAAATAATGAAATCTCGCACTCGAGTCAAACTCACAGCGAAGTAACAGCTGAACTCGGCAGATTGGAGTTGTGCTCGTACATGTAGTTTTGGTAGCAAGACTTTGAGGACGTACTGGAGGATGAAAAAAAAGGTTAAGGACATTGCTTTCTCTGCTAATAAAAATGCAAAACAGATACAGATAAGTCGTAACACCTCAGTGGAGCTTAGCCGTGCAAAATTATAATTACGAATGTTCTTGATGGCAGAAGTGGTTGCTTTGTATTTCCAACGAAGCCCGCCTGTCCCTTAGTGCAGCAAATCCCCGGGAAACTCACGTAGTAGTCCTTTTGAACCACAAGTGTTCTCTTGTAGACCTAGAGAAAGTAAAATGTGGACTGCTGAAGGATTATTTGTCAAGTCGCTTCGCCTCGCTGTCTCGGTCCTTTCTCAGCATTCCTCTACTCGCCACTCTAGACCGGGATTCGAAGAAATATTTGAACTAAAGTTTCATTTAAAAAAGTATATATACAAAAGTTAAGATAAAAGAAAGTTAGTTAAGCATATATACCTACATGTATCAATAATTACACGATGGCCCAAACTAGGGATGGATTTCGAAAGATTCGGGAGTCACATAACAAGAACAACGATCTTTCTGATTTCGTAGTCTACGAAAATGACTTGCGCGCGCAAAGCACCATGGGCTCGGACACGGGGTCTTTAAGATGAGGCTAGCGATGAGTAAATGAGTCTGTAGTCATCGCATCCAACAATAATTCCTGAATGTGGAACTGGACTATTGCAACGTCCACAGTAACCTTTTTCCTCTTGCTTTAATATGGACCAAGCAGGAATCACATGATTCATACGGCATAGACTGAGCTGTTATATTTGTGGTCTAGTACTAGCTCATGAAATTACCTAGCCATGTAATAACTGTCAGTATTTATGTTTTTCAGGTTCTGGTCGTGTGACTTTTGACAGTCATAAGAGTTTCATGAGTGCAGTCAGGGCAGGGTTCATCGAGATTGAAACACCAAAGTTCACTAAGAAGGTAGGCCACCTAACTGATACCATTAATTCACTCTTAGAATCCAACCCAGTGGCCACATCAGTGAGACATTCTGGCCATATTGGGTGACCTAACATGGCAATCTAGTGAGGAATGTTTTGTTAACATCAACAAAGATGGCACCTAGAGATCATGTCACATTAAGCCAAAGCCTGTATGATCTATTTTAATGCCACCTGTGTTTGCTGTTCCTGTACAAACCATGCTTTTAAAACATCCCCTTGTAGGTGCAAGTCGACCCATACTTGGAAGACTCTCTCTGTGAGACCTGTCACTCCACCCCAGGACCTTTCTTCTGTCGAGAGGAGTCCTGTTTCCGGTACTACTGTCACTCGTGCTGGCTATGGCATCATTCCATTGAGGGGTACCGTGACCACCGCCCTCTCACAAGAACCAGTAAGTCCACAAGCTCTCCTATGTGATCTGGCCATGGCCAGTGATGTGAATACGAAGAGCATGAATATTGTGAAGGTGATGTTTTTCTTTATAGCAGCCATTGATCTGCCATAGCTGCTACTTAGTTTACTGACTGCACAGCAGCACATCACATGGTGGTTGTGAAAGGATTGCTTGCTATAACCTGCAACCGTTCAATATATTTGTTAAGGAATGTCATTGCTTGGAGTAATTCTTGCTTTAGCATTTATGTTGAACACTTGTTGGCCGTCTTCTCGTAGATGTAACTATGAGAGGAAGTTCATATTCCAAGCACTCCTCAAACTGAAATTCACATTGGTGATGTAACTGAAATGAAAGTAAACAGTCGATTATATACTTTATTGCTACAGTGTAGAGTGCAAACTTAACATTATCTGAAGCAATTTCCGGGTGTGATAAACATGTATTGTACTGGTAGTTAAGTTAGTATGATGGTCCAGGTACAATTGTATACAACTGTTTTCCTTTAAATTATATATTTGCCGAGTGTGTTAGTTAAAGAGAGTATGGATAATTTAAGCTTCATTGCCTCAAGGTAACACAGCTATGCTTTGTAAGACTATCAGAATAAATGATCAGTAATTTCATTATTACTGTTTGTAAGATACCATATTTTTGGATGTCTTGTGTGGCATTTTTCAAAGCTTTCAAGAATTTTTGTAGTATATTTTGTTATTGTTTTATAAATTTGAGCCTTGGAAGATGTTAAGTGTATGTAAGTGTTCCTCATAATGTTTAGTCCCCAACTAACTAACTGAAGGTTACTTGCAATTTATAATTTCTTACTCAAATGGACAGTATTCTTACAGTTAAACTTTTACAAGCTGATCAAAGCTGACAGTATTTGTTTGGTGCTCCCTCCTACTCATTAATAATTTTAAGAAGGATTACATGTACTTGTATGACCTGTTAGGGACTGGTCATTGATTAGAGGGGGGCTGGTGCAAATAAAAATGCATCTTAATTCGATGACCCATTTTCCAGTATTGCTTACTATGGCACCCTACTTTACTGCATGACAACTGCTGACCACCCATTTTGCACCTGAGCCCCTTCTAGTTAATGAGCAGTACTTATTGCAATACGCAAACCTGTTACACCTGTTGTCAACCAGTTACTGAATAAATACAATGGAACAAGCCTTATTGCTTTTTTAACGAAGTCGGCTTTCTATCAGAGTTTGGCCACTTTACACTAGTATTGTTTTGCAGGGCTGACAGAGACCAAATTTGTATAAAGTTGAATATGGCATCTTGAATGAATAACCTAATCGTGACCTTACAGTAAAATTTCGGGTAAGGCTTGTCAGGCAATAATACTAGTTATTTAAATCGGGAACATTTTTTAATTCACACATTATTTTATAATCACGAAAGAATATTGCTGTTATTTTTTCTGTTACAGTTTCGTTTTTATTTCTCATGCAAATTGCAAGTTTCCAGCAGTGATCCATTTCTGGCTATCTGATTGCTAAGAAGGTGTATGGTATATTGGTTGTGTAAAGGCAATTTTCTTTGTTTGATAATAAAAAGTTTTTTTAACTTATAGCGAAATAGACATGGGCCAGGAAATTGTACAGAGCTACTAAACAAACACACTGTTGTAGATACAAAATTTGGACAAAAATGTAATTCATTGTATATAGTTATAAGGAAAAGTGAGTGAAGTTATTTATTTTATAATTTAATTGAAATCTAAAGACAGAACTTGGCTATGAAGAAAAAAAAGCATGTGAATTGATTTAAATCATTGGTTCTTATGAAATTTTCTTTTTGGGTGACATTCACGTTACATGTAAGAAATGTTTCACTTCTAAAACATTTTTTGTATATCTGATGCCAAGGTACATAAACGTGTATTTGGAAATGTTGTTTCATCCTAAAGGCTGTATTGAGTATAAAACCAGCTATATTTGTATACTGCAGTTACAAAATGTACTGTACAATACCCGAGTTTATTTATAGTTATTAATCCGCTCTAAGCTCGCTAGTGACAGTATTGTAGCAGTATCTCCCGATTTTTAATACGACCTACCAATTCTGCTGTGCAGAAAATGTTTTTAATGAACTCTTGAGTACCATTCATACGAATAACTCTGTGCATGTGTTGGACCAGCATGACTTGTCCATGGCTTGTCTGATGTAAGTAGACTTGTCCATGATTGATCCAGTATAACTTCAATATCAGGTCTTAATTGTTGTCTTAAAAATGTTGTTCCAATGTTGGCAGTTCTTTGCCCTTGTACAGAAAATTTGACAAGTTTTAGCCTCTGAAGCTTTATAAGAAGTGGGTGCTATCTTATAGAAATGCCGTTCACTGGAGTAAATTTTTCTCAAGTCTACTCCAGTTTTCATACTCATTTACATGTAGCTTTTACAATTTCATGGCCCATTAAAAACAATCACAATATTTAAATAGGGGTGCATTACAAGCATACCAGGAGTGCAGATGTCAGTCACTGCTTGATATCATATAGCGTTACCCCATAAATTGTTCCAGTTTGTTGAGTGGAAGATTTTATCCTCTTTGGTGTGAATATCATTCACTGTATAGGAGTGCATATAGTTCGATAATGAGTGAAGTTTAATATTTATTGCACTTGTTGTTTCAAGGTGTTTTAACCATGTAATCAGTAAAGTATACCTTGTGTTTTATGGACTATTCATCAAAGCCGCCACAGGCACAGCGCACAAGCATTGATGGCTTGCTTATACAAAATTGGCGATTTCCCTTTTGTTAGCTTTGTTTTGGCGAAGTCTTCAGGAACACCATAACATTAATTTCAGAATAAATGGAGTTATTCATAGTTGTTACTTGTTTTTCAAGGTTTCATATCTCGTATATAGAGTTGAAACCAAGAATTCAGGAGTCAAAGTATATGCATTGTATTCAGAGAAATCCTTAAAATTTAACAATTATTCACCTTGGTCTAAGGGCATATTGTCGAATAATGGTTTTAGTATAATTTCAGTGACATGAGAAAAACAGGGAAACTTAAAACAACTTATTTCCTTCTGGCCATGGTGCACATCATCGAAAGATGAACATGAAAAATCACATGATCATAAAATAAGATTTTTTTATACTTGCATTTCGATAAAACGAATTTGAAAATTTTAGTATGCTTTGGAATTGCATTGTTTTTCTTTTAATCGATTCTGTTATCTCACAATCTGCTGACAGTGATTTTTAAACTGAAACATGGACCCGCACTATAAAGGGCCTCAACCAGGTTGAGGACACATTGTTATCAATCAGCCTTTGTCATACTATGTTTAAAGCTCTGCGACGTGATGCTCCGCTCGGGTGATCTCCGACATTTGGAATCGCGGGAAATTCAAATTGAAAACGTCAATATCTAAAAATACATTAAAGAGTTTGTAAACGATTCTAAAACGCTGTTGTCAGGCATAACTGAGCAACTACATGTACATGAAGCTTCCTACTGTTGACTTTTCCTCGGCTTATTTTAATTTTGCCTTCAGCAATTTAGTATTCTAACAGGAGAAGACTGATTACTTGCTTTCTTACTTGACTTTTCTGAATTTGAAACCCAAGTGCGAGAAGGGAGAGAGCGTTTTCCCTTCATAGCGAGGGTCCTTGTTTAAGCTGGAATCGGGAGATCAGTTATTCATTGCGCTACTTGGTGAATATAGCGACATACAGTAGTTGAACCTCTCGACCAATCAGAATCTCTACGAAATTATACTATATCTAAAAATAATTCGCAATGGTATATACACTTATTTTCTTCAATTTGGAACCATTTTCAGTGTTTCTTAATAATATTGTTTGAACCCCCTTTTTGTAATTTTGTCAATTTTACTTTGTTGTGAATGGAAGCATAACGTCCTGCCTATCTCGCTTTGATTAATAATTCATAAACCACTGTCTGAATAACCAATACTCAGGATGAGCTTTTAAGATTCTTTATTAATCCTTTAATATTGATCTCTATTGAGATATTAGTATTAGCCGATGTGTTATCCGCTCAACACCAACCGTCCAGTTGGTTTTACACATTTCTCTGCAATTTCATAAATTTCTTGCAGACGTTTTGTTCATTTATAACTGTTTTGTTTTTCATGTTTATTTACAGCATTGTAGTACTGTACACGTGATGTACATGATCTTATTTATTTATATTATTAAGCGTTTATTAGGATATTACTCTTTGTTTTAGACAAGGTTATACAAATTTGATACCGATAATATACTTGGGGAATCTCGCTCGAAGAACAAAAGCAATGTATCTTTCTGTTATGCCATAGTTACGATCCAACGAGGTACATGTATGCACGGCGGAGGAATGTTAAATGAGAGTTTTATTGTACATCTGTTCAAACTTTGATGTGTTACAGAACGTTAATAATCGTTTTTTTTAGTCATTTAGATCCGTGAAGTAACGGCCGTCCATCTCAGTGTGTGCCTCCAACATACAAAAAAGGCAAACGCTGCCAAACTTTACCCTGAGAAAGAGTCGTAATACAACTGCGTTAATCTGCCAATAATGGATTTGCTGGTAGAAGCACGAGGTTTCGTTGTATGGCAGCATGCCTTTACATCTGTTGGAATGCTGCACAATTGAATTTTTTGTAGATTCTTTTAGTCTTCTTCAGGAGAGATGTCCCCAAACGTGACCTTGTAGAAAACATACAGACTTCATTCCATTTTTAAATGAACCATTTGTTTGGGAGTAGGTAATACAAATCCAAAGAACATGTAACTTTCAGAAGCTGGAACAAGCTTGAGTTGCCGGTATTTTATGGAAAAGAAAATAATCCTTAGACACCTTACATGGGATTTAGTCTGGTTTTCTATTCAAGGACTCGTTTTTCTTAATGCTTTTTGCATTTTGATTTTTTTGGTTTGTAATTTTTCTAATTTCATTAATTATTCCACTCTTTGTAGAAGTGTGAAAATACAGTTAAAAGGAATAAATTTATAAAATATATATATATATATACAAATAAGAAAAAAAGATACTATAATAATAAAAACAAACTTATTGTTTGTCTTAGCAACTATTTGCTGTTTTATCATATTGGAGACGAAATAAATGTTGGTCGCCAACTTAATGTTGTTTGATGTCGTATTTGATTAGGAAGACACTTTATGCAGTGAGCTGGGTGTACTCGTGAGTATAGGTTTTCTCTTTTGCTCTTGTGATAAACTGCGAACTGTCTCTTTATTTTTCTTGGTCTTGTCACAAAAAAACTATAAAAAATAAAGGGTAGGAGGGCGGGGACAAGAACAATAAAGGGACTGGAACCTTTTCTCACTGGCGCGCGTTAAGCAATTTTAGTCGCTCCACCAACTGAAAATCGTGATTGGTCAATTAAACATTAGAGCAGTCAGACAGATCATTTCGCTGCGACAAGAGAATGGGCTGTTATTGCAGTTGGCCATCTTGGATAAAACTAGTTTTGGCCCCGGTAGCCTCGCACTGGTTGGTTTTGGAACGAGTTTACCGGACGAAAACAAGGGTTTTTATTCTCCTCGGACTCTACATGGCCGCCGTGCGATAAAAGCCCATTGTTACGTCGCTTTGGATTTATCAAAGCTTTATGGATGAACAAAAGCAAACCATTGAGAGCGTATAATTTACGAAACAAAAGATGTGTTGGTCGTGCTTCCAACGGGTTTTGGCAAAAGCTTAATTTACGAAAGTTTTTTGCTCGCCAAACAACAACCCGAGCAAAGTCCTTCTGTCCTGGTAATCGTGCCTCTGAGAAGCGTTATCGAAGAACAGATAAAGTCCAACGACTTTTGCCTGAAAGCGAAAGCTTTCGAAAAGAGTTGAGGGATATTGGTGACAACAAATCGAGGAAGTAGCGATCAAGTTCTGTCTACCGAGTCCTCTGTTGTGGGACTACTCTACTCCAGCAAGAATCTGTCGTTAGACTTTGCTTGAAATAGCACAAGTTAAACCGAGGTGGTAAACTTAAACTTAGTAGTTTGTTTATAGTTGCAGTTAGGAAATGTTTACCGCATAATTTTATACATTACTTCACGAGATTTCAAGTCTCTTGATTTCCATGAACTCCCGGCATGAACTGCATATTTTGAAAGGATAACGTCTAAGATGGTTATCCAAGTTACCAGGTATCTATTAACCAACTGTGGCATTCTTCTACAATAACTATTGACGACAGATTCTTGACTCGTACCTCAACAAATCGAGGAACTCTGTAAAGACGGTAGACGGAACTTGCTCGGCGGCGCGTATATCACTTGATATTTGTTGTCGCCAATATCCCTCGAAACCGCTTTCAGGCAAATCTCATTGGACTTTACTGTTCTTCGATAATGCTTCTCGGAGGCACGATTACCAGGACAGAAGAGCTTCGCTCGGGTTGTTGTACTGTTTAATAAATGAGCAGCAGTGTTTTATCGGGTTTAAAAAGAGGGCGCAGCTGGAGTGGTTTTAGACCTGATAAACCACGTGCTGCATGCGAGTTTATTGAACTGCTTCAAAATCGTTGCTAAAAGATAATTTTCAGAAATTGATAAAAAGCGAGGAATTTGTTTATAGCTATATATCTGATAAAACACGTGCTGCGAGTTTATTAAACGGCTTCAAAAACATTAACTTCTAAAAGATAACCATTTTCAGAAATTTAGATGAAAAGCGAATAATTTGTTTATAGCTATGTTGTGCGTCACTGACATGCGCAGTTAGTATACGGAGCGAAAATTTGGGTCCCATAATGTTAGGCCGGTTGCGTATGAATAACTGAGCCAAGGGGCCTTTCTCTTCGAGCTTATACCGTTGGTTGAGAAACCCCGAGTCTCATCTTATGAACTGAGATTCCCCCGTAAGGGCATTTTTAAGGATTTTCATTGTACGGGTGAGGGTCTTTATGAAGATTGACGGTTAAGCTCTTGATTTTATGACTAGGAGGGACTTTATACGATTTTCACTGTAAGAGTGGCCCTATTTTAAACTTCATGGTCGAGTCCTTTTTCCTTTGTTTTCTATATATTTGGAACCCATGATAAAAGACTCCAATTCGTGTTTGAAATAGTTCTTCACTATAGAGGGGGTATATAGAAAGATTGAGGCCTTTCTCCTTTTGTAGAAGAAAGAGAAAGTCTAAGAGATCACGTGATAATTTCCGCAATGTTGAAGAGCAAACAAACCTGGTTGCCCTCTGCTCTGATGCAAACATTTTCCAAACACGAAATCCTGGGTTGTCGAACCATCCACTGAATTCTCGCTTCATTTTCTCCTTATTGACAGAGTAAGGTCTCTGAAATGAAAGCCATTTCTTCAGTAACAACAACTTTTTATTCCCACTTACGCTGCTTTAAATTACATTATTTTTGCTATAAATAATTGACAAGACTGATACTAAAGTGAAAGAAATGTTCTCAATAAGACTATTAGAGTGTTGTAGAAACGTTTGTTTACTGCCAGTGCCACACAAGCAGACTTATTCAGTTGTACTTCCAGCGCTTGTAAATCAGCTATTTCCAACGATCGATTAGGAAAATATATATATATATATTCTATCACACAGGAGACGGTTAATCCTGCCGTTACCTATTGTCTACATTTTCACTCTTAAATATGCGATTGGAATGAGGTTTTCCAAGCCGTCCAAACACGTAACGAAAGGAAGGACTGGCTCACATGTATCACTGAGGAGCCCCCAACGAGAGTTTTCGCTAAAATGCTTTAATATGCAATTATATTCTAGGGGAACTTAGACATGCAGTCTCGAATATTTTAGGGCGATTGTCATTCCGACATTCTTAGGTGTTTCGAAATACTCCGCATTTACTAACATGTGACCTGAAAATGTTTTGACATGTAACGCATGGTACAAATAAAGTAGTTGTTGATGTTTTGCGATTTTCGAAAAATCGAAAAGCGGAGAAATTTACCGATTTTTACGAAAATTTTAGGCGAGCATATTATTATTTTTCTTTATTCCGCCGATGTTACGAAAATTGTAGCCCAAATTTTAGCCTACGTTTTCCAATTACAAAAAGGTACAGACATTTTTCATCAGAGCAGCCGTGATGTATCGGGTCTCCGTTCCCGAAGGTAAGAGAGAATCTGGGTCGATCAAGTGCTTTGTTCTCCAATAATGCACTCATTGCGAAATTTGAATGTTAATTAATTAATTCATTGTTAACATATTTTCGTCACAATTATAATTAAATTTGTAATCTATTACTTAAATAGAGTTTTTATAAATTAACTTATTAATTATTACGTAGTATTTACTGTATATATATTTATATTTCCGTTATATTATTTTTCAGTTGTCGAGCATTTTTAACATGAGCCCCAGGCTCGGGTGAATGGGCAACCACGCCCTGTGTAATCGACTTTAAATAAATTATTGTATTGTATTGTTATAATAATACGATGGGCATTAGTTGAGAACATGAGAGAAATGTTAAAGCCGAAGGCGCGTGCTTTCAACATTTCTCGAGTGTTTTCAAATGATCAGTGTTTTATGATCGTATAAAACATGGATTTTTAAAAGGCTTCTTTATCTGTTTTATAATATTGATTTACACGCGCGATTAAAGGAAACCGCCAGTTGAAAACAATAAAACACTGCAAAAAATGTTATATTTAGGGTTAGAGACTGATGCATGTTCGTGTTTTGTTGGCGAATAACCGCACTTGCTGACTGTATAATGAACGAGATATTTAAAATGTCGAGTTCATTATACAGTCAGAAAGTGCAGTTATTCGCCAACAAAACACGAACAAGAAGTCTCTAACTTTTAATATGCAAACTGAGTATGCTGCTCTTGAAATTTGTCATTGACCAATTTAAACGTAAATTTGATTCTCTTCAATTTAGCGCTCAATAATTTATTAGCGACTTTGAAAACGGGATCCGTTATTATAGAAAACGTCTTTCCAACTTGTTCTGAAGTTAGGTAGCAGTTGATACCTGCTCTGATGCAAAGGTGAGCTGAGCGGCTGTAGTCTTTTTCTTGGTCGACTTTCACTTTCAGTTCTTGATTAGTTGATTTAAGGTTTTCAGCCTTTCCGCGAGGATTTCTTTATGTAAGTCTTCCAGAATTTCCTCGGTATCCCTCTTATGAATGTAATGTAATGAGAAAGAAAATTAAGTTTTCATTCAACACTTGATATTAACAATCGACAAAGCCACAACAAATTCGCTTTGTTTTAAATACAGTCGTTGGGTTTTACCTTTCAATACGGAAATGCCTCCACTTCGTTTGTCGCTTGGAATCCAGTGGAATGGCTTCATCTATAAATTCTTCCATTTCACGGTCGTTAAGTTCTTCAAATCTGTCATTTCATTCTGCCATTTGTTTAGTGCACTCGAAGTGTGCACTAAACTGTTTAAAATCACAACACGCCTGTTGTCCTCAGATACAATGAAATCACGTGATCGACTTTAGCCAATGAGCTGCTGGAATTTTGGTCAGCGTACGAAGTTTGTATAATAAATCCTGATAAAACATGGCTTTTTAGCCAATCAGAGCGCGCGTACTATCGTATCTATATTATAAAACACAATGCACGATTACTAAAATATAATTAATATTGTATCTACGAGTTCTCCATTTGGATGTTCACCAATGTCATTACTGTTTCAGGATTCAAAGTACTATTACGTTCCTGTCGAAATTATTTACCGGTGATATTCCATGATATTTTCTCAAAGTTTCGTGCCTACTTTCCGTGTTGATTTCCGTTTCTAGGGAAGTTGTTTGCTGATCATTGTCTCCATTTTGTCCACGAGTTCATAATGTTAAAGTGCCTATGAACAATATATTTTTATTTTAGATATCAATTCTAAATCAAGTGAATAGTAGGATGGTAAAATACCTGTGCCGCTGAGTTAAGGCCTTTAAAATATCCAAAATGCTAATTGCATGACGTCAGGGGAGGTATCTGCAATCACTTCTTAGTGGTTGTGAATGGCGTTTCTACTGATATAGGAAAACAAATTTCTTAACATTTTATTTCAACCATGGGTATAACACTGATAATTTGAAAAAAATGTTTAATTGTAACAACAAAAATTGTATAATAATTGATATTAAAACCTATTATCCTCAGTAAATAAAGTTTAAATATTATTAACACCTTCTCCGTCCGGAATTTTGAATCCGCTACCTCCCACCCGATCAACTTAAAGTGCAAGTAGCGTCATAAAACAACATTAACTCTTTTTGCCCCAAATTCTATTACCTATATACTTCAGTTGTCTAACTTAGTTTTCTTCGAGAGGCAGGAGCAGAAATTAAACTAGAATAAACGCTACCCGAATTGATTCATCTTGTGATGTCACAATGAAAACCTACGGGATTGTATTGTAGTAGTTTTCTCTTGGGAGCTAGGAGTTGATTTATCTTATGACGTCATGGGACCATGAAAAGTAACCAAAATTAGGGATTAAATGCCAGAAATGTTACAAAATTTTCAAGATTAATACCTTTTTGTGAGAAATAAACAGTACAATTTTTTTTTTTTTGACATGATACTTGCACTTTAAAGTTCTTCTAAACCTTGCAATGTTTCTACCTATGAACCTTTGAAAGGTTTTGAGTACTTCTGCGAAGAAAAGTTTGGTTTACAGAGAATACCCTTTGTTCTACGCTTGTTTGAAATCGTAAGAAATTGACCTTTCCTGACCCATGACCGCGTAAGTAAAAACCTGGGTCGATTCCCGGGTAGACGTCATCTAATTAATATTTGAATAAATACTAACAATTCGCAAACTGTGTTTATTCTCTATAAATCAATGTTGTGACAGAAAGGCGCCATGGAGGATGACGTCTACCCGGGAATCGACCCAGGCAGGAACCATTACCAGGAGCGGCCATATACACTTTTCCCGTGAGTCAGCGTATGACCGGTTTGAGCTATTTTTAGAACCGGGTAACTGCCTTCTGACTCTGCTGCGATCGTGCATATGCTTGCCGTAATTATCGAGATTAAGAATGATCTATTGTTCTTTGAGGTGATTTTACTAACGCTGCATTGTCCTGACTATAGTTTGATTGGATTCCCAAAGTGTGGCCACGTGAACTCCCGTGAGAGATGTTCTAAATATAGCTCAATCCGGTCGTACGATGACTCTCAGACCTGGTATGGGAGATGGACGCTCATGGTAATGCTCCTGACCCAGGCTTTTACTTACGCGGTCATGGGTCAAGAAAGGACAAATTTTCACCATTTTTAACAAGCGTAGAACAGAGTATTACTTTTCTTCGCAGAAGTACTCAAGAGCTTTCAAAGGTTCATAGGTATAAAAATTGCAAGAAGGGTTAGAAGCACTTTAAGCCTGGTTTCCATACGATCGTTGTGCGTATAAATTTACGATTAGATTCACACCGAACAAAAGAATCCTGCGATCGTTGCGATCATATGGAAACCGGGCTTTAAGCTCCCTAATCTGAACGACGACGACAACTCTACTACTACTACTGTATTACCATAAAATAACCGAGGTAATACAGTAGTACAGCCACAAAACAAAACAAAAAAAATATACAAGATGAGCGACACGTTTTCTTTGAAATTTCAATTTTAAGTATATTACTATATCTCTGTGCAGAACTGTGTGACACCTTGTACAAGATAATTTTAACTCTCCGTTTCGCAGTAATATCGCATTGAATGCTTGGAAATATTTGTTTGCTGTGATCACCTCATCAAATTGAATATTCTAAAGTCGATGGTGACTCTCCAGAGCGACGAGGTTTCACTGAGTTGTATCTATGTACCTTGCTAGCTTTACAGAAAAGAACAATACTTCTATGTATTTGATAACGTAAAAACCGTCCTGATATCGTGTCCCTAAAAAATAGTTCATTCGCAATATTTCATGTCTATTATGTAGACTAGCAAAAATATACGAATTTCATAATTTAAAGTTTCAAAATAAAGTACGTACATCTGTTCCAGTCGATTATATAATTTATAAAATAGTTTCTGTTAAATTCTATTGCTGGTCACAAAACCTTTGCTTCAGGCATTCATAATTCTATGGCAGAAAGTTCACTATTCCTCCGTGAGAAATGTCCTCATTTTGGACCCTGTGCATTATATATTCCACTTGTAAACAAACATTAGTTGTTTTCTTCCTGGCACAGTATTTTCCCGCCACAAAACATGGTGCCGCAACGTGCTTTCGTTTTGCTTCCACTTTCCCGCCATCAGATGGAGCGGGCGCGCTGACAGATTTCCCGCCATTTTAACGCGTACATCCTTCGGCGTTCTTTGGTCGATGAACTTGCCCGCAGGAACCGCTGTTCATAATCTATACAACTTAGCCCTCATTCTGCTATCTTGACGAGCTGTGGAATGGAAAATGGAACAAAAACGTTAAAATAATAGTGTATTTTCTTATAAATGTTACTGACATGTCTACCAATCGGAGATCAGCATTTGTATGAAATACGTGCCGATATTTGAAGATTTCTTTATGAAATACATACTAGTTATGTAATGCTTTCGAGTGGTTACCGTGAAATATCCACGAGTGACTTGACTTTTCAATATACCTTATTATAGGAAATTAACGCGAATCTTTAAAATTCGCGTTAATTTTTGTGAGCGTTAATTTCCGAAACATTAATTAAGTGGAGAGTTACTTTCCGCGACCTTAATTTCATTATATAACCCCAAATTCTGGATCCTGTTCAGACACATTTGACACCTAGGAAACAATGGCTTTCTGTTTTCTGCACGCAGTGAAAAATGCTCGAAGTGGTCAGATTTCTCCTCTTAACCCCTGCACTTAGGGATAATTTAACGTTTGTCAAGCAATCGGGTTCTACAGATCTGTTTTGTTCAACTTTTTATATTTAGTGTTGAAATAAAATGTGTTCCTGTCAATCGCGTTAATTTCCTTCATTTTGAAATTTTACATCCTCTTTCGCGTTATTTTCTTTATTCGGAAATAATATTCCCTCCTATTCACGTTCATTTAAGTGGCGTTAATTTCAAATACCTTAATTAACAAGACCATTAATTTCCTATAATAAGGTACACGAGCCTTTAGGCGAGTGTGTAAGTACGAGAAAGCTTTGCGTATTAACTATTTTATCCCATGCCAATATAACTTACTGTAAAGTTTGTGATTTCCTCACCATGATAGTTCACCCAGGAAAGAAAAATCAAACAAAGTTGCTCAAAATTACGTTGTCTCTATGTAAAACTAACGTTTTTCACATTTAACAAACCTTAAGGTGTAAAAAAGAGCAAATCAGACAAAGTAAGTTTTGGTCTGAAGTGATAATCCCACACGTGGTGATATAAATGATATCCCCACTGGCCGGCAGTGTGATATCATTTTTACGATCTTGCTATATATCGGCCGGTATACCACTTAACTCACATGTACATAATGTGGTGACCTTTTTACTTATCCATTGCTAAAATTGAGTGAATAAATGCATTGATGTTGTTTGGTAAACTTTTCGAACTTTGATAATCAGATACTTACTGGTTATTTCATGGTTTTCTATGGCATATGGGAGAAAATTTCACGAGAGATTTATATTATTTGGTATACGAGCCTTAGGCGAGTAAACATTCGAATAAAATGTTGGTATTCCGTAAGAAAACCACGAACACGTCATGGATTTGGGCAACTTCAATGAAACCTTGTTTACACAATGATCGCTTTTTTCATAAATATGAAAGTAAAACGCAAACTGTACACAATTTATAGTCGAGGTTAGGTTATGAGCTAGAACTGATAATGGCGAAAACCATTTTAATGTGAAAGAGTTCAGTTGCAAGATCTGTCAGAACTTATTATACAATAAATAGTATGAAAAGCGTGATCTGATTGGTCGATTGCCATGTGAGAACAGGATTCACAGATGACGTCACTATTTTGCAGAACATTCTTAAGCACCCTTTTCGCTAATCTTTGTTCTCGTCATGTTTTGACGTCATCTGCGCATCTAGAGCCGCGGCTGCACCAGTGAATTTTACTTGCACCAAGTGCGTGATTTTTACTTGCACCCAGTGCACGGTGAAAATCGAACGTGTAGCCACTCTTACATAGACCTGTTTACGGTTCATGTGCAGTTGTATAAATCCTGTTTGTTTGTTTGGCGGGACACCAGATGTTAGACAATGGTGATCCGCCAGATGAAACAAAAGACTTGAACAACTGAGCATGAACCGTAAACGGGTCTATAGGCACTGGGAGCACAATAGAGGGTTGTCACTCAATCCCCAGAGATTCAAATGACAAAGGGCATGGCGGCCATGTTGGTGTACCTAACCAAAGAAGCTAACGAAGAATCTATTATTAAAGGTACACCAACAAGGAGGCTATGACGTCACGTGAAAACGCTCTATAGCGGTTCGTTTTGAGTTCCCGCCATCTTATTTTATTGCGGTGATTACCGCAGTACTGTACCGAGCGTCTACTCACGTGCCAACAGCACGCGCGAGGCACATTTTTTTCTATTTTCTCTCTCTCTCTCTCTCTCTGGCAATGGACGGCCTCGAGCTGGCTTCGTAGAGATGGCTCTCATATTACAGTAAAGCGGTAATCACCACAATAAAACAAGATCATGATACTTTAATGAGTTCCCTCCAAGTACTTCACAATAAAGCTGCTAAAGAGATCCTTAACTTGCGGAGAGATGACTCGAGTTGAATGGCCTTAAAGCTTTTAAGCTGGAAGCCATTAGAGTTTAGAAGACATTTTCATCGATGTACCTTTGTCTTCAAGTCTTTAAAAGACTCTGTTGACTTTACGTTTAATAATAGGTTTGGCACTGATGTACATTGTTATAACACCAGAAATAGGAACATGTATAGACTTCCTGCATCACGTACTAAATGGGGACAACAGAGAACTGGCTACCATTTTATTAAAGATTGGAATACTTTACCTTCTATAATTACTCAAGCTAACACATTAGCTCAATTTAAACTTGGTTTTTGGAATTTTTATGCATAGTTATATTTCATTAGTAAGTCTTTTTTATGGTTTTTTAGCATTCTTAAAGTAGTTTCTATTATAGTTTTTCAGTATTTTTTTAAGTATACATGTTTTTATTATTATGTTTACTTAGCGTAGAGGGCCCTCATGAAAAACACCTTCGGGTGATTGTGGCACCTTCTGTAAATATTTGTATTATTATTATTATTATTATTATTATTATAGGAAGGAGTCGCTCGGCGCTGATGTACACATGTTACTATTCTGATCCACGTGCATAAGCGAAGCGATAGCTGGAAAAAACCGGGGGAAAAACCCGAGAGAAAATCAATGACCAGGATTGAAGGAGATCAGTTTGTAAGGAAGAAGAGAAAGAAGAAATACATTTACTGTGATCTTTGGTTTGGCTGTGATCACGTTATGTTACAAACGAACAAACAAATGAACGGTGTTTCAAGCTCGATTTACATGACAAGCATTCTGGGCATGGCACTCCTAAATGTGAGCCCGCGGTCCGATATTTTGGAACCGGCACTGCTGATTTACACCACACAGCGGTCAAACGTCAGCGCGTGCGTATTACGGTCAGTCTGGTGGGCGGTCGCGCGAATTTCCCGCCCAAAATTTACCTTAAAACATATTACAGTGAACTTCTACCCCCAAAAGTAAAAGAAAAATACGTGAAAGTTAAGCATTTTATTTTCACAGTCGACGGGAAATTGAACAAACTTCAAACTGTGAGTTTACCAATTTTTTTCGTAATTTACCAAAAAAGTTCTCAAGGTTTGAAAACGGGTGTGTGAACAGTGACGGCCGCCGGCTCGCTTTGAATTTGTTTTGGAATATGTTGTTGTTGCAAGACTTTTGACGCATGCCCAGACGTTTGAACGCTGTGTGGATTTACACGGCAAAAATCAAGAGTGCAGGTCCCAAAATTATCGGCCCGCGGGCTCACATTTAGGACTGTGCCATGCCCAGAATGCTTGTCATGTAAATCGGGCTTTAGTATTACCTCAGATATGATTTCCCCTTTTTCAGTATTCCCTTCAAAGGCTTTCTGATCGACTGTGTTGGTCCTACACTGGGGCTTTTACCAGGCTGTGTTGGGCCAGTATTGGAGCTTCTATCGGGCTGTGTTGGTCCAATGCTGCTGTAGAATTGGCTCTGGTGCAAAGCATGCGAGAGAAGGCTGTCTTCTTTAGCTTGGTCTAGCTCGTGCTGTAGCGCATACAAATCGTTCATTTGCTTTGTCTGTAGTAGTAAACTCTGTAACGAAAAAGAAAGAATTACTACTTTGAAACGTAATTTCGTTACCTTGAACATCTGAGGGGATGGACTAGTGAACGCGCCCTATTCACGCGGCGCTGGGCCATGTTTAATTCCAGGAGAATAAAAACGTTTGTTCTTGCGTACGCAAACTCGTTCTGAAGCTCTTCAATGCGAGGCTGTGTACGTAAAATGCATTGTTCCGAGCCAAATTGTTCGCCGCGTGAATAAGGCGTATTTAGCAGCTTTTGAAGACCTCTAAAGTGCAGAACGTCATAGGACATCTTCTATACATTTATTTTATAATTTATAATATACGATTGAGGTCAAAAGAAACTAATTTCAAGCGGACAAAGCTTTGAACACGAGGGAAACATCAATACTAATAATATATAATACTCTTATTTGTCATCGCAGGTTGATTATTATGGCAGCTTAAAACTGATGTGGACCTGCTTTACTCCTCACAAACTCCTCACTACATAAACTGTACTTGATATCCTGTGCCTGATATCTCACAATTTAGATTTAGAACTGTTTTGGACACACCACTCGACTCGCATGTTGATTTTTACGGAGGTAGGAAACCCGGAAAACCAGGAGAAAAACCCTCAGATAAGGAATCAATAACAAACCTAACTCTCATACGGTGCCCGAGCCGGGAATCGAACCCGAGACCACAGCGGTGAGAAGCGAGTGTTTTACCACTGCGCCAATCTGCATCCCCGAGCAGAATTGTAAAAGACAGAAAAAGAAAAGCCATGCTGATGTTCTTTGAAACGTTCTCATTGCTGGTTGGTTATATTTTGATGACGCCTTTATCCTGCTCCATCGTGCATTTATAAGAAAAATGATCAACCGTTTCAACCAATGAAAACGTGTGTTCTTAGTATGCTCCCGTAATTGATATTTTATACTGTTTTACCTGCTCCATCGCATATCGAAGCCTCTTCTCAAAGTCCTTCACTCTTACGCTCTCGTCTGTTGGTGAGACGGTGCGTTTCTTGCCAGACGCAGAATTGCTCGATGTTGTAGTAGTAAGAGCGGCGGGGGGTGTAGTTGTGGAAACAGCATTTGTCGTGTCAGAAGTCTGGCTAGTGCTCGCTACGTGAGGTGGACTGTATGGGTAGGGTTTACGCTGTACACTGGTATTTTCACTGGGCCTCCTTTGGTCTTGTTTACCTCTTTCAAGTATGTAACTAAAACAACAACAAACAGCAGCTTTCGACATAGTGTACTTCGATCGGATAGTGCGCATGCGCCAGCTGACTAGTAAATCGGCGGGAATTATGCCGTAACCACGGCCAATTTTTCGCGTTTGTAGTAAATTTAAACGTTAAACTACGCTGTTTTTCTTAGTTTCTGAATCAAATGGTCTGTATTTGAAGCTTATCCTTGGCATATAATTCTTATTCTTGGCAGAAAAATCATGAAGGCACAAAATTTTCAAATTTCCGCCATTTTTGTATACACTACTGTCGTACTTAAAGGAGCAGTGTCACGATTCTGATTGGTTGTTATAGACAATGGCAAAATCACGCTATGTCACGCGCCGCTGCAAATTTCCCTTTCGGTTGAAATAAATAAAATGCTGCTTTATAAAAATATAACATCAAACCTAACCATATAATACTGAAGTATAGTTTTAAAGCAATTTCGGCTCGAGATATCGTGCAAATACGCCGATGCAAGCGGATTACTCACGGACTTCTACTTCTGTCACATCTTGATTTCTTGTCTGCCTGACACATTTTCAAAACTTTGGGCATGAATACTAATCGTAACACTGCTCCTTTAATCGCCGCGCGTCATGTTATTCAGCTGTCATCTGGTACACCACGGGAAAACGTCACGCGCATGCGCTTGTGATGAGCCAGTCGCGCGCGCATGTCCCCAGTTTCCCGCCGAAACTAAAAGGAAACAGAGGCAATCACCCCTGTTTCTAATTTGAAGTACGTAGGCGTATTTACGTGAAATGTTTCGCGAAAAACAAGAAAACTGCATAAAAGCTAAGCGGAAGACTTTCACAAGTTGAAGGCTTCTTAATTTATAATCCACTCCGAGTTTACTATTAAGTTATAAAATTATTTACTAACAAAGTTTAAGACCTCGGAAACATGTATTTGAACTCCAGAGCCTTCGTTCTTTCGGCCAGCGGAGCCTAACGTTTTGCCGCGGTGTGGTCAGCAGTCAGTACTTTACAGGGCTACATCACACAGCGATCAAACGTCTGCGCATGCGTCAAAAGTCTTGCAACAACAGCATATTCCAAAACAAATTCAAAGCGAGCCGGCGGCGTCACTGTTAACACACCCGTTTTAAAACCTTGAGAACTTTTTTGGTAAATTACAATTTTTTTTTGGGTAAACTCACAGCTTGAAGTTTGTTCAATTTCCCGTCGACTGTGAAAAGATATAGCTTAACTTTTACGTACTTTTCTTAACTTTTGGGGGTAGAAGTTCACAAGCCGAGTTTTTTTTGAAACACCGGGTTGTTGTAATATGTTTTACGGTAAATTTTGCGCGGGAAATTCGCGCAGCCGCCCACCAGACTGACCGTAATACGCACGCGCAGACGTTTGACCGCTGTGTGGGGCTACAGGCACACAGCGGTCAAACGTCTGCGCGTGCGTATTACGGTCAGTCTGGTGGGCGGCCGCGCGAATTTCCCACGCAAAATTTACCTTAAAACATATTACAGTTAACTTCTACCCCCAAACATTAAGAAAAATACGTGAAAGTTAAGCTTTTTACTTTCACAGTCGACGGGAAACTGAACAAACTTTAAACTGTGAGTTTACCAATTTTTTTCGTAATTTACCAAAAAAGTTTTCAAGGTTTGAAAACGGGTGTGTGAACAGTGACGGCCGCCGGCTCGCTTTGAATTTGTTTTGGAATATGTTGTTGTTGCAAGACTTTTAACGCATGCGCAGACGTTTGACCGCTGTGTGGGCTACATGGACAACGACAACAAATCACATTGCAGAACGAAAACAAAGCATTCCAAGTTACAAATTCTAACATGTTCAAACTATTTTCTTCATTGAAAAGACTCTGACTCTAACTAGTCCATCAAAGATCAAAACTCGAGGAAGTTGAAATGCTATTGTCTTGTACTCGACACTGATTGGCTCAAGTAACCGTAAGCTGGAATGCTTTGTTTTCGTTCTGCAATGTGATTGGTTCTCATTTATAAGTGGCGCGGTTACAGTAGTCACACAACAAAGGGAACAAAGGGCCTACTGTCAGCCATTTTTAGTATCACTTTGAAAAGCTCAAAATCACATTCAAAATAATAGAAACTTAAAAAGAATGGTCTACATTTGTTAAAAGCTTCTTCACAAGTGAAATGAGGCTACAGAAAAGCCGCGTGGTTAAACTATCAATTGATTGATGGCAATTTCGCGTTGCGCAGACAAATATCAACTAGAAAACTGCTTATTTTCCAACGTTTTTCTCAATATAAGTCGACAGTAAAGTTGCTTCGTTTTCCTAAAGCAATATACTTCAGTTAATCATGCACCTCAGTTACCTCAGACGTTTCCAGTCCTCCTCGGCGAGTTTAGCGGGCATTAAGGGCGAGGGCTCAGCTTCCTCGACTTTTTCTTCGGGGGACTGGGGCGATTCCACATCCGGGCGATCAAACATGATATCAAGAATATAATAAACAGCGATGAGGAAACAGAATCCGCTGAACAGAAGAATGACCTGAGGACACGTCACAGAGAGCGAGAGAGAAGTTCTTGTTACTCACATAAATTGAACAAATAAAACACAGCCGGAACCTGTCAAAACACGACCGGCATTTGATAACATGAGAGAAATATTGAAAGCACAAGCCGAAGGCGCATGGTTTAACATTTCGCGAGTGTCTCAAATGACTGGAGTGTTTTTACGACAGTGTAATAGATGGTTTCTTTACTTGTTTCATGGTATAGATTGAAGCCCGCGATGAAGGCAAACAAGCAGTTTAAAACCAACGAAACACTCCTGCGCATGTTATATACTCTGTTATCAACCATTCATAATTCATGAAGCAAAAACAAAGGAAATTACCGACCGATAAGTGATCTTTAAATCTGATACAGATTTCTTCCTGATTTACATAAACTTTGGCTTCGATTTTCTCGGCCAAAATAAGTCGTATCACCAAAATAACTCAGTGAAAACATGGCTCTCTACATCCAGACGTTTGTAAATCCCATAAAGATCGTCCGCTCATTCTTTATCTATTACATAAAATACGCTTTTTTTTAGCGAATCAGAGCTCGCGTTATATCTATGTTATGAATACATATAATAACAAGATGGCGCGGGGGTAACTAAGGATGTATTTTTGGGAGACTTATTCCAGCTATTCCGAAATCAGCCGGGATACCTCGAAATCCTTCTGATATCCATCCTCTGAGAATTATGTTTTGTGTTTGTTAATGTCAACACCATTGTTTTTTTGTGTATTCCTTTTTGGGAATACTCGAAATATACTCGGTCCATACTCGGTGCATACTCGGTGCATACTCGGAATGTCTCCAAAAACGCGCCCTAAACTAGCGATGCAAACATAAGCGCACGCAACACAGGCAGATGCAGTGCCGTAATTAATAGAGCAGTATAACGGCATTGCGTATGTTACTTTATTATAACGTCGCTAGTGCGGTAAACCAGGCTAGAAAGTACCTATGGAGTGAAAATATCGACCCCTTTTTATTTTGTTAAATTTTAGTCTTTCGTTAGTCATTTTGTGCAATTAAAAATCAATTGAATTTGGAGAGCGCGAACATCATTTTTTCCGTTTTGAAGTCAGGCATAATTGTCAAAATCATGCGACAATTTTCATGACCTTATATATATATGTTAATTACATGCGTGACGTCAAGTGGTGAGACACGAATAAATCATGATATTTTGCGATAGTCGAGTTCAATAATTGTTTTAGCATGCGACAAAATATAACTTTACAAAAGAGTAAAGTGAGTGACCAACAGCTCTACAAATCGACCTGCTTTTTTACCAAACAGAGTGGCGAAGAGTGCGCAGGCTCAGACAGTTATTTGTAGTAAATATTTATCACGACTGCGCATGCTCAGACCGTTATTTGCAGTCAGTTATTTGCAGGTGAATCAGTCTTGTACCAGACCCCATTTGTTTCTTACTGCGCATGCTCGACGAAAGTATATGGGCTCTATAATCCGATTTTTGTGTATTCTGATTGGCTGCTCTGAATCACCTGAAGTCAAACATAAAGTTGATTTATTTGGGCATGGAAAATTAGGGGTTATCTAAACGCTAAAAACCGTTGGATTTTACCTAAATGGTTGCAGCTAAAAGCATCAGGGATTCTTAAATATTTGCTTGCATCCTATCGGGAGTTCAAATCACTTGAACGCCAACGCAAATCGCACACAAATTGCGCCTTATTTGGCGCCAATGCGACTAAATTTTGAGTGTTGGCGACCAAAATTTCAGAGTTAGTCTTACCTAAAGTCTTCACAATGTTTTCACAGTGTCCCGAAGTCACACGATGTTGTAAATAAATTTAGCCAATAAAACATGCCAGCAAATGTTCTTTGTCTGTCGCTTGAAACTTGAAATATGGCGACCACAATTGGTCTTTTGGCGACTAAAAATTGTTGGCTAGTCGCCAGTTGGCGTCTACGTGAAAAAGTTAATTTCGGACCCTGAGTACATGAATTCGAATATCGAACCCAACAGGCAGTAACAGTTGATATAGCCGAGGGATTTACCGTAACAGATAGGTAATACTGCACATTCCCATATTAACAACAATGTTCGTAATAGACTGCGAACAGTCCCTCCTTTTCCCTCCATTGATAGTAATTACTATCAATGGAGGGAAAAGGAGGGACTGTTCGCAGTCTATGTTCGTAAGTGCTCTTTAGGCAGAAGTGGCCGTTTGTATAGGAATGCAGCGAACTCAAGCCTTCAAGGAGCTAAACTACGAACGATTTATGATCAGAATGTCTTCTACGGTGTATTCAGTTGCTGTTTGTGTGGTCATCGGGATCAGGTAAGACGATTTCAGTGAGTTTTCGATCCCTGTGAATCCTCTTGTGTATGAATCTGATATCTGATGAATCCGCCGAACGATAAACAAACCCTACGATCCCGATGCATGAAAATAAAGCCGTAAAATCCATACTAACAAATATGAAAGAGACTCCCAAGGCTTGCCCTACTACTAGCAAGCAAAATATTGCTATTGCTACCGGACGAACTTCCAAATCCAAATAAAACCACCTCGATCCCTGCTAAAACCTAGTTGTGTTCGATTCTCAGGCAATATCTCACTCGAAGGATGACGTAGTGATAAGCATGCGCAGAGTGACTTCCGGAATCAGATTATTCCAGAGCCCTATTTTATCGTCGAGCATGCGCAGTAAGAAACAAATGGGGTCTGGGTACAAGATTGTAGATAAATCAACCACTCAGAACTCGGGATGGGAGAGAGCCGAATGATAAAATGTAATGTTTCAAAGTTCGGTGCCAAGGGCTGTATGCGGAACAGTACCTTAAGGGTTCTCTCTGACATCACTTCTTGACTTATGACTGACGATGGGGGAGGGGGACAGGTTGGAGTGTTATTACTGCGAAGGTATTTACCGCTGCCAGCTTCGTCGACGAGCCTGCGAGCGGGAAAAATCAGTTAGACAGCGGAACAACAAAACGAACTTCAATCTGATATAATAATAATAATAATAATAATAAGTTTATTTATATAGCGCCATATCAACTAATTTTTCATGGCGCTTTACATTGAATATTATATAAAGAATTGAATAATTAAAACTAAAATGAAATAACCTATTTACAATATTTTTAAAAATAATCAACCTAAAAATTTTCTCTATGAACAATGACGTAAGGAATTAAAATCAAATCAAATTAAAATATTGTACATCAATTATAGGCTAGTTTAAAAAGATGTGTCTTTAGTGACTTTTTAAAAATATCTACATTTGGTGAGAGGCGGATTGATAACGGTAATGTATTCCAGACTTTTGGACCCACTACAGAAAAAGCTCTGTCACCATATGAGACTGTGCGTGACTTAGGAATGACTAATAATTTCTGTTCAGTAGAGCGCAGCGTGCGAACATTAGGGCGATATTTGAGTAGTTCTGTAATATATTGTGGCGATAGGCCATTAAGGGCCTTATAAACTAATAGTAAAACCTTAAGAATTATGCGCTGTGAGACTGGCAGCCAGTGCAATCTAATTAGAACTGGGGTTATGTGATCATATTTACGTGTAAGTGTAACGATGCGAGCAGCTGTATTTAATACTGACTGCATTCTATCTAATTGATGCTTAGTGAGTCCATGAAGAAGTGAATTACAATAATCTAGTTTTGCAGTAACGAACGCATGTATAAGAGTTTCAGTTGATTTTTCATCAAGGTATTTCCTAATTTTCCCTATATTCCTAAGGTGATAGTGTCCAGATTTACATATGCTACTGACATGATCTCCGTGGGACATGGACTCATCAAGTATAACGCCCAGGTTACGAACAGTAGACCGGTGTCTGATCGTATCATCACCCACTTCAACAGATGTAATACTTGGTCGTGGTTTAAACCGGGAGCTCAAAACAATAAGCTCAGTCTTGTCATCATTCAATCGTAGCCGGTTGTTAACCATCCAGTCATCAATGTCCCTTACACATCTTTCCACCTTTAACCTTGCCGCGCATGCATCTATTTCTGAATCTGCATCAAATGTAATGTACAATTGAGTGTCATCTGCATAGAGATGGTAGAGTAGATTGTGAGACCTCAAGATATCCCCCACAGGCGCAGTATAGAGTAAATAGAGCAGTGGGCCCAATACCGACCCCTGGGGCACACCACAAGACAAACTACGTTCACTTGACTTACTTCCATCAACATTTACTTAGAATGAACGGGAACTAAGGTATGATTCAAACCAGGCAAGCGCACAACCCGTAATGCCAAATCGACTCAACAGCCTTGATATGAGAATTGAATGGTCCACCGTATCAAAAGCCGCTGAGAGGTCCAACAACAGCAGGAGGACAGATTTCTTGTTGTCAATGGCTAACATTATATCGTTCTGGACCCTAACTAAGGCAGTCTCAGTTGAGTGGTAGAGCTTGTATGCAGACTGAAGCCATTCATCAAGATGGTTAGATGACACGTGATGAATCAGCTGCACAGCAGCTGCCTTCTCGACTACCTTTGAAACCATCTTTAGATTAGATATCGGCCTGAAGTTTTGATACAGCTTGAAGTCAGCATCAGGCTTCTTAAGAGTTGGCAATAGTTCTGCTATCTTCATTGAATCCGGCATACACCCAGATATAAACGACAAGTTGACAATGTTTGTTATAGTAGGGAGAAGTAGGTCAATGCAGTGTTCCATTACAGAAGCAGGAAGGGGATCCAAATTACACGATTTCTTTGCCATCTTCACTACGAACACGCGTATAGAAGCCTGATCGGCATTAGAAAGTTGGGAGAGATTGCATCTATAATCATCAGTAGCTAACGTGTTCGTAATAGGAGACACCCTAGAGGCTTGCTTCAGATCTAACTCACGGTGTAACTTCTCAATCTTCTGAGTAAAGAAATCAGCAAAGCAATCAGCCAACGTGGCTCCATCCGAATCAGTATGAGGATAGCGCTTGACATCTACTTTTTGGAGAAGCTTATTCACAGTTCGAAATAAAACCTTTTGATCACCCGAGTTGTTTGTAATGATATCCTTATAGTAGGACGTTTTGAGCTGAGTTATGAGGTTGTTGACAACAGAGCATTGGTACACATACCTCTCCCGATCACAGTCAAACCCAGATGTTCGCCATTTTCTCTCGAGTTTTCTCCTTTTGTTCTTCTCAGTCCCAACCTGCTCATTGTACCACAATCCATCATCATCATCATCATCATAAACTTTATTCCCACTCGGATTTTAGAGTAGCAAAACTATACTAGTTTCTCCGAGAAACATAACAATAGAAATGAATATATATATATATAACCTCTATTGCTGCTCTTAAACAGATATTAAAAATGCTAATTAGCGTAATTACAATTCATTGATTATCACAGAAAGTAAAACATACATTATTAAAAGTGCATTTACGAAACATACGTCTAAAAATATTTACATTAGCTGCAGACCTTATGTTATCATGTAGGGAGTTCCAGTATTTAGTAGCAGAAAAAATGAATGAGTGTATTCCAAAGGTGGTTGTATTCACACGTGGTACGATGAATTTATCTGCTCTTGTCAAGCCTAGCTTTCACTTCTTCTTCTGAATCTCGTTCTGAGATAGTCAGGGGATCTACCAGTTGGGCATTTAAATACCATTAACACCATATCCTGGATTCTCCTGTTTTCTAATGACGTCATTCCCAACTTTTTAAGAAGTGTTAAGTATGCGCTACTTTTGTTATTCAGTACTATACGCAGCGCCTGCTTATGTAGTGACCCTAGCATTCCTCGCACCGCAGAAATGCCATACACTACTACAATATTGAAAATATGGAAGAACAAAATCTTTGTACAGGCAAACCTTAGTATTACTAGGTACAAGATTTCTAAAGCGTTTGATTACTTAAGTTGATTATTTATCCCATGACCAATATTCGAGATTATTAAACTTCAATTCATTGTCAATATTAACACCTAATGCGTCAATATCTTCATGCACTTTAATTTTAACGTTTCCAATGTCAAAAGTAAAATTATGGTTGGTTCGCCCTAGAATAATTCACCCTTCTCACGCGGCCAAGCTGGGTAGAAACAATAGATTTTGCGTGACTAGCCTCGCACTGAGCAGTTTCAGAACGAGGTTAGCCATGCAAAAACAAAGGCTTTTATTCTCCTGGGACTCAACATGGCCGTCGCGTGATAAGGGTCAATTGCCTGGAACTTGTGGGTTTGCTATAATTATAATTATTATTATTACTAACTATTATAATTATTATTTCAGATGGACCCGGCATCAGTCCAACTCCTTACGTACCGCTGTCTGTTTTGAACATCCTCTGACGTCATGGACGATCCATACAGGGTGAACTTCCAGTTCTTCAGGTATCCTCGAGCAAAATCGTTCCCTAATCCAAGATTGGAAAGAAACGTAGCTGAAACAATTGCATTCGTAACCGTTCCTGGGAATGTGCGTGGCAGACCTGACTACTTGATCATTCGTAAATAATTAATTCATTAAATAACTGATTCTGAACAGTTGACGCCTGGTATAAATTGCAAGCCGTTAAAACTTGAAATACCAGTACGACTTGAAGTAAAAACGGAATTGATTCGTATGCATTTTACGAACTTCTTAGATCCATGGGAGACTTTTAGCTCTTTGAAAATATTCCTTACAAACATTTTGGTCAATAAGTACACCTCTTACCGTTATCAACCACAACTAGTTTCCAGGTCCCTTCAGAATTCTCGCCCCAGCACCTCACGGTCGAGAATGTCCAGTCCACAAACCCCTCGGAGGACCTGGCGATGAGACAAAAATAAGTCAATGATGAGAGATACGATTTTGTTTTTCCAAAAAGTAAAAGCAAATCAAATAGTCAGCTGGCTAGCATCAACAAAGACGACATGGCATACCGATGTTGTCTGATATTGGGTTACCATGGTAACAAAGGTATAATGACCTACCTATCATGTTGTCGGGACGTGGCAAGCTGCGACTTGGTGCCCTGGGGTGACACAAGGCTGACCATAATGTTACCACGGTAACGGTGGCGAATGTTCACCTGGAATGAAAGATCATAAGCAGAGAGCTTCTTCATGGGATCCCTTTGGTATAGAACAAGAGAGGGGTCTCGGGATAGGACACAGAAAGAGGAAGAAAATACAGTATTTGTTCAATTCTTTCTGAAGTCTACCGTTAAATTTAGGAGCAAAGCTACCAACGAAGAGGTTTACTATTGTCTAAAATGGTCTGACGAACTTTAATAGACCGATTTACCTTCCCTCGATGTTGTTCCAATACAGACTGCACTCCAGAGGATTAAGTACTTTGTGTTCGAGTTCTGTGAATTTATGATGTTCCTCTTGGGTTACAGAAAAACAAAGACATTACTCAACGGTAAAGTCAGGTGAACTGAATTGGAACAACAAAGAAGCAAGGTAAACGGTCTATTCGTGCTCCTGATTTATTATGGTTACGCCAAACCGCCATGTTACGTTCTAGTTTAACTTCAGTATGAGGGCCTTAGTTTGTCAGGTTTTCATTGGTACATGCTACAGTCATAAAATAAAGTTGATAAGATTGTTGTTTGAAAATAATGATACACGTTCAAGTCAGCTGGAAAAGAATGGGTGGAATGCACTACCATGGTTGCCACTTATTAGGAAAAACAATTTCTCTGACTTTTCACTGACCAGAAAACAATTTTCACTGACCATAATAAGACTGTTCGACATTCTTCGTCCAAAACAAAAGTCATTATCAAAACCTGTAGCCTCCCATCGCAGATGCTTTGAGACAGGTAGCCCAATCCGAAAACAAATTAGCAAAAAGCTGCCAGCAGGCTTCGCTTGTCTCTTAGGAGTACTTACAGTGACGGTAACATGTTCTAGGGTGACGACTTCAGCCACTTTACGTTTTGATACTGCAATCAAAAACAACGAAACACACATTACAATCAAAACCAACAACTCGTACATTCATCGTTACAGCGTTCCATGGTGTAAATCTAACAATAAAGTAAAAGTAAAGTAAAGCAACTTATTTAACGTCGGTAACTCGTCTGTGAGACTGATAAACTTGAGGCTGACGGGAGACCTACGATTTTACGTCCTTATCCGAGAAGACGTGAATGTCTAACCATTTGTAGTTGTTTCACAAAGGCAGCACCTTCTACTCAGTTATTTGAAGACCCTGAGTGTTGGTCTGGCCGGGGTTTGAACCTGCGACATCCGGCTCAACAGACCGGGCTTAACCACTGAGCTAACCGGGAGGCGGTTAATGCGGATGAGAACACTCACACAAGACATGTAGATTTTGTATATATTGCAATTAACGACGTCCGAAAAGCCGGGAGTGGCTTTAGCTTTAGCAAATACTACGGTAGCGCAATTAGCGTTCAGATCAGTACACGTGCGGAGTCCATCTCTTGGCGCGGAATATTAAACACTTAATGACTGGCTCCGAGGGAAACAGTGAGTTTCGTTTCCCCGAGATCCTCAATGTTACCGAAGAGGGATTTGATTTGTGCTAGCAACTTTCTTTCTCCCGAGCGCCACATCACGCCATCTTCTGTCACGAGGTGCTCACGTGGCGGGATACATTTGAATAGATATATTAGATTGGTCACGTGGACTGTCACGTAACCTGACATCAATCAACGAGAGCGTGCGTTGAATCTGGAAACATATGGTTATGTAACAATAAATACCAACTATTGAAGTTCTGATATGTACGCTCTCGCTGGTAATTTTGAATATTCAACCTGAGAATAAATACTACTAAGACTACTGAGTTACGAGTCTAGTTATTGAATAAAGGTAAAGGTAAAGCGACCTTATTTAACGTCAACTCGTAACAGTCTTGAAAGACTGATAAACTTGAGGCTGACGGCAGACCTACGATTTAACGTCCTTATCCGAGAAGAAGGTCTAACCATTTGCAGTTCGTGAACGAGATTGTTTCACAAAGGCAGCACCTTCTACTCAGTTATTTTAAGACCCTGAGTGTTGGTCCGGCCGGGGTTTGAACCCGCGGCCTCCCGCACAACAGACCGGCGCTTAACCACTGAGCTAACCGGGAGGCGGTCCGGGAGAAGAATTCAGCAGTAGAATATCAATACGAAAGAGGTTTGTTGTTGGTCTACCTGTGTACTGTTCTACCAGCTTATTGATTGTTGGAGAAATAGCTCGGTTGACGTGAATGACAGGTGATGACCATGACGTCATCCATGGCACGCCTTTCCATATCTGTAAGTAAGAGATTTGTGACAAGGAGATCAAGACGTTAACCATCAAATTATGCTATGACTCACACAGAAACTGGAGTACAGTTTCCCATAGCTTTTTCACAAGTTGACTGTTGCTATTTAACAAATAAAGAAGCCTTATAGCCATGTATTATTTAAGGTTAGAGGCTTCATGTTTGTGTTTTATTGACAAATGCCGGCACGTTTGGGGAGTCGGGGTTGTGCAGTGGTTAAGCGCTTCGCCTCTCACCTCGGTGGCCCGGGTTCGATTCTCGGACCCGGCGCCATATGTGAGTTGAGTTTGTTGGAATCTCGCCCTTGCTCCGAGGGTTTTTCTCCGGGTTCTCCACAAAAACCAACACGCTAAATTCCAATTCGATCTGTGATTTAGCCGGGTCCTGGCTTTGATCAGCCTCTGGCTGTTTTTCAGGTCCCGTTATAAACTAAGTGTGTGTGTGTCACGTTCTGACTGAGGCCGAATGCAGTATGAAGAAGCTTATATATCATAGTACAGTCAGCAAGTACCTGTATTTGTCAATAAAACACAAACATAAAGTCTCTAACTTTTAATATTCAAACTAAATACAAAGCGTGCTGTAGTCACTAATAAAGCACTGTCATTAGCCAATCACCTGCTTGGATTTTGTATATTATGCATGAAGTTGGAATATTAAACTCTAATAAAATACGCTTTCTTAGCCAATAAGAGCGTTCGTTATATATGTTCTGGCTACATGTATGTTATATCAACCATAAGCCTTGCAGTTTGAATATGAGATTCGTCTATTGGTTTGTATACACTTCATTGCTACAGCCAACTTCTAAGTCCTATCACTGAAGCAGTTAACAGACTTTCGCCAACCACATAATAATGTGTCTAGTTCGGCAGGAAATCTAAAATGAAAATGTTCACGTCCTCGCATGGTTCATTAATTACGTGTAGGAATTTGTTCGATCAGGGCACTTTCTTTTGCTGGAACAGAACTGCTTCTCCGATTAACGAAAAGCTATCGCATATATTTTCTATCATTTGATCTTATCATTCGTAGAGACAATATATTCCCCATGCACTTGTAGCAATCCCCCCCCCCCCCCATTTTTTAAATTATTTGCCGTTGTTATATTTTGTGATTGCGGCCCTTATCCATTTGTTAACTACATCTCCTGCCCTGTCAAACTATCGCACATTGTTGGATAACACGACCCAACAAATAACTGGCGTGGCGGCGAAACCCTATCAAACATTGACAGACGCCTGACCAACATACTTGGCGGGAATTGAAAAACAAACAAAGAAAAGTACGGCGCTAACACGAAAACAAAAGAGCCTAGAAGTACGAAAATAATACGGCGAGTCGTGATTGATTAACAGTGTAGGTTCGTCTCGCTTCTCGATAGAACTTACTTGAAAGACTGGCTAAATAGTGCAACATTTGTTGGTCGAACAGAATTGTGGATGAAATGTTTGACCAAAAGCAAACTTCATCCAGTATTTGGTCAAGCAAAAAATGATGGACAAACATGATCCAACATGGGTTAACAAACGGTCGAACAATGTTGGATCGAGCAAAGTTGGATCGTGCAATCTAACATGGGACGACAAACTACTGAACAATGTTGGATCGAGCAAAGTTGGATCGTGCAATCCAACATGGGATGACAAACTATTGAACAACGTTGGATAGGGTAAAGTTGGATCGTACAATCTAACATGGGATGACAAACTATGGAACAATGTTGGATCGAGTAAAGTTGGATCGTGCAATCTAACATGAGATAACAAACTATGGAACAATGTTGGATCGAGTAAAGTTGGATCGTGCAATCTAACATGAGGTAACAAACTATGGAACAATGTTGGATCGAGTAAAGTTAGATCGTGCAATCTAACATGAGATAACAAACTATGGAACAATGTTGGATCGAGTAAAGTTGGATCGTGCAATCTAACATGAGATAACAAACTATGGAACAATGTTGGATCGAGCAAAGTTGGATCATGCAATCTAACATGAGATAACAAACTATGGAACAATGTTGGATCGAGTAAAGTTGGATCATGCAATCTAACATGAGATAACAAACTATGGAACAATGTTGGATCGAGTAAAGTTGGATCGTGCAATCTAACATGAGATAACAAACTATGGAACAATGTTGGATCGAGCAAAGTTGGATCATGCAATCTAACATGAGATAACAAACTATGGAACAATGTTGGATCGAGTAAAGTTGGATCATGCAATCTAACATGAGATAACAAACTATGGAACAATGTTGGATCGAGTAAAGTTGGATCGTGCAATCTAACATGAGATAACAAACTATGGAACAATGTTGGATCGAGTAAAGTTGGATCATGCAATCTAACATGAGATAACAAACTATGGAACAATGTTGGATCGAGTAAAGTTGGATCGTGCAATCTAACATGAGATAACAAACTATGGAACAATGTTGGATCGAGTAAAGTTGGATCATGCAATCTAACATGAGATGACAAACTAGTGAACAATGTTGGATCGAGTAAAGTTGGATCGTGCAGTCTAACATGAGATAACAAACTATGGAACAATGTTGGATCGAGTAAAGTTGGATCGTGCAATCTAACATGAGATAACAAACTATGGAACAATGTTGGATCGAGTAAAGTTGGATCGTGCAATCTAACATGAGATAACAAACTATGGAACAATGTTGGATCGAGTAAAGTTGGATCATGCAATCTAACATGAGATAACAAACTATGGAACAATGTTGGATCGAGTAAAGTTGGATCGTGCAATCTAACATGAGATAACAAACTATGGAACAATGTTGGATCGAGCAAAGTTGGATCATGCAATCTAACATGAGATAACAAACTATGGAACAATGTTGGATCGAGTAAAGTTGGATCGTGCAATCTAACATGAGATAACAAACTATGGAACAATGTTGGATCGAGTAAAGTTGGATCGTGCAATCTAACATGAGATAACAAACTATGGAACAATGTTGGATCGAGTAAAGTTGGATCGTGCAATCTAACATGAGATAACAAACTATGGAACAATGTTGGATCGAGCAAAGTTGGATCATGCAATCTAACATGAGATAACAAACTATGGAACAATGTTGGATCGAGTAAAGTTGGATCATGCAATCTAACATGAGATAACAAACTATGGAACAATGTTGGATCGAGTAAAGTTGGATCGTGCAATCTAACATGAGATAACAAACTATGGAACAATGTTGGATCGAGTAAAGTTGGATCATGCAATCTAACATGAGATAACAAACTATGGAACAATGTTGGATCGAGTAAAGTTGGATCATGCAATCTAACATGAGATAACAAACTATGGAACAATGTTGGATCGAGTAAAGTTGGATCATGCAATCTAACATGAGATGACAAACTACTGAACAATGTTGGATCGAGCAAAGTTGGATCATGCAATCTAACATGAGATAACAAACTATGGAACAATGTTAGATCGAGCAAAGTTGGATCGTGTAATTCAATATTGTTCGGTAGTTTCGCTGTTTTAGACTCTACATATTAAGTTTTACCCTGGCTGTATTGACTAGTCGCCAAGAATCCATGACGCCAAAACCGTATTTATGGCTGTGATGATATCCCGCCCCGTTAGTGTAGTAATCATCGTCATCTACAGTGTGCTAATAAACAAATAAACAAACAATAAATAAACAAACAATAAATAAACAAATCAGAGCAGATTTTGTATGAGTGGGACAAACGACGGCAATTACTACGGCACGGTTACTATACGGCATGTGACATTGGTTTCCCTAACGAATTTGTCTTCATGAGCCAATCAAATTACAGAGCTAGGGTACAGTAAGTTACAATACGGTTACGGTAAAGCTACGGACATGCTGTGGTATTTCCCACTAGGTTTTTCTTTGACGAGTCTAGTACATGAAATGGTAACCAAAATTGCCCCGTTATTGCTGTAGAAATTGTATGGACAAAGCAGCGCTAATGGCCAAAAGCATCAAAAACACAACAGTGTATTCGTTTGCTTTTGCCGCCATTGTTCCTATTCTTGTTCTTATCATTATGAGCTATGTACCCAGGCGACATCCGCATGCTTTCGGTGTGGCCTGGTTACATTTCTGACGTGCGCATGCAATATCTACTGGACTCTCTTTTCCGCGACCTTTCAGTCTACGGAGCGGCAGAAAGGGAGGCAGGACTGGACTAAAGAAGAACGAAAACAGCCACACACACTTACCTTGACAGCTGTGATGGCAATCACGTGCTGGACATCTCTCCACGTTAGACAGGGCCTGCAAGAGAAGGAGAGGAAGAACATTCTTTAGTGGTTGAGCACCGGTCTCAAATGTGGCACGGATCATAAATAAAACTGCACATCTACTTGCGTAAGGATGTTAAGGTCTCGATAAAGGTTCGATGTGTCATTTCGGAAAAACGCTCTTGAAGCGTCGCAATAGGCCATTTTGACGATGTTGCGCGCGCATTGAGAACAATATACATGCAATCAAGAAAACAAAAGATTGTCATGCAACATTGAGTTTTGGCGGGCCACATTCTGGTTTTTGCCGGGCCACATGCTTTTGTTTTCAATGCGTGCGCAACATCGTCAAAATGGCCTATTAAAGCCACATAAACGTACGATATACCATTTTAAAGGTCTTGAATTGAAGAACGTATGTATTTAATCCGTTTTGAACAAAATTTAAAAGCGTAGATGTTGTATATTTTTCAACGCGAAATTACTCCGTCCACCAGAAGGAGTTCAGCCCTTCAGGCTTTGAAATTTTTTTTTTCTAGGATTCGTGGAATTGGACTAAAAGCGAAAAGGCTGGACTTCAACAAAGTTCTGTTTCTGGCCGAAAAGAGCCGAGAAACAGCCCGATAAAGGTTTTCGATTCATTTAACGGTTACCTTTAAGGGTAATCTCATTAACATTAGCCAATCAGAGCGATTCACGTTGTGTTGTCTCGGCCGATTACAAAGCTGCAGAACAGAGAAAGCTATACACCTGGGGTACTATACATTTTATCGATGCCCGATACTTCTCTACAGAAACTAGCTAGCTATAGTGTCGATTCCAGTTTAATATCAAGAAGAAACACTATTTTAGGAGTACAGGAAAATGGCACCACGGTAAGCAAACAATTAATATCAGGCACACCTTGTAAACGGTAGACTGTTTATGTCATTCTAATTTCATCGCGCAAAAAAAACCCGGCAAACCTTAGCTTCCTGCATTGAATTCTCTTTAATTTTTGGTGATTGAAGATAACAAAACTTTATTGCTGGATTCTTTGTGGACTTTCGGTCTTCGATTATTCTAACTTCTTTGGAATTGAGTATAAATCCCTCCAGCCATTGTTTGTCCTAAGAACTTTACACCCGCTGCCAAATTTACTCACAAACTAAATTGTGCTGCTTTTCTCCTTGTTCTTCTTTTTTGAATACGGCACCAAGAACGATCTACGCATTTTCAAGGCTTTAAAAAAAGTTTGAGTTTGGGATTAATTTGTGATGCTAGATTATGGCTTTAGTATTATATTTAGAATTTGCGAAAATAACGTATTTTCGATACTTTTCCATTTGGAACATTTATCCAGACCTTAAATCGTACGCTTCTCAGAAGTCGGCCACAAGTTGGAGGAATGGAAGAACGGGTAGAAAAGAAGAAAAGAAGAAAAGAAGAAAGGAATATAAAGGGAATATAAAGGGCATATAAAGGAAATATAAAGAGGAAAAGGGAATATAAATTGAATATAAAAGCACAAAAGGTAATATACAGGGAATATAAAGGGAATATAAAGGGAAAAAAGGGAGGAGGGAGGAAGAAACAAACGGCAAAGAAAGAAAGAAAGAAAGAAAGAAAGAAAGAAAGAAAGAAAGAAAGAAACGAAAACAAACGCAGGAACGACACAACGAATCAATACATAAAGAACAAAAAAACAAAAAACAAAATAATACCGAATCGACTGACCTTGCTTGTAACATAAGTGCTATCATACCAGCTGCAAGCGGTGCAGCAGCCGAGGTACCTGTGTGTTTATCGGTACAACCTGTTCCTGTACCCAGCCGCCAGTCAGTGGTTACCTGACGACGAGCATGCGCATTAACAACATTGTAAACAATCATAACATGTCTTTGTTGATAACGTAGCAACCTCGCACTCATATTGCGTCTAATTTGAAATGGCATATGGTTAGGAGTCCATTGCTCGGAGCATCCATCTGTCATATATTCGTGATGCAGCGTTTTTACAGACCGGGTTATTTTTAGATTTCACATCTCGTTGGTCGCTTCCATCGCGGAATGTTGTCAACAAAAGATGCCTCGTTAGCTTCTCTTGTTTGGTCAACCAACATGGCTGCAACATCATTAATCATTTGAATTAAAATTACGCAAACGCTTGTGATTGGCTAGCGGAACCAAACTTGCGGGAAAGACATTCTAAAAATAACCCAGTCTGTAAAAACGCTGCTTCACAGACGTAGTATGGGAGATGGACGCTCCGGGTAATGAGCTCCTGTGCTGATACAGGTTGATCACATAACCCAAAATATTCCCATTAATTGGGCATATGTTTTTATTATACACCATCTTGTATATATCACCGCTGACGGAACGTCTTGTCAGCGGTTACTGTGTGATCCCAGTGAATTCTAACGGTTGATTGATCTCGTTGTACCCAGTTTAGAATTATGCAGCTATCAATGTAATGGAGATTTGATAGGTTTGGTTAACATTGATAGGTGCATTAGAAGGAAGTACTGAAAATGAGGAAAAAAGAGAAAACAAAAAAAGCACTTATGAATCTGTTGCCGTTCTCACTGGGTTTGAATTGCCCTATATCATTATGACGTCAAATCAAAACAATCTATTGTTTAAACGCTAAGGATCGCGGTCGTGGGAGGGGGACAAAACAGCAACAACACAAAGGAAATCGCTATCAAATGCATTTTGTAGAACGCAGAATAGCGGTAACAGCCACCAAATACGGTAAATATTGTGGGATAAACATTGATACAGGTGATATCTGGAAACCAGACAATTCGAAGTTAAATTTTCCTCCGGCTTAGCAGAGCAGATTTAGTTCAAAATTATATTGTTCATATATATCGATTCTGTCCTCCTCATAAACAGGCCGTGACGTCATAATCATATAGGTCAATTCCCATTGCGAAAGACAAAATCAGAAGTCTAACTTTGAAAATGCCATTCGACTTTTTCCAATCGGCACGAGCCGAGCTAAGTAGGAATTGTTAGACGCCATTTTGGAATAGGCGCGTACCTGGGTAATGGAGTTTAACTTACGATGTTTCGCTGCATTCCTTGTCCACTGCTGTAAGTGACGGCCAACATGGCGGCACAGTGTTCAGCATAGTACGGCATGTCACCTAACTCGTCTATGGCACCTGAATAGAACACAGAATGATGTCAATCACCCCACAGAGATTCAAATAACACTTATCAAATTCATTAATAATTCATGAAGGAAAAACAAAGTAGATGAATGTGTATTATCATATGACCCGTACGACCCTGCGCACGCTTTCCTTCCAAAACCATTTACCAAAGTCACGTGATGAGGGCCGGACGTGTATGGCGTGAGCGGGCCGGAAAAAGCCGTCCGGCCCTGCACAATTTTTTCTTGCTGTTTTGTGGTTTGATCTACAAAAAAATATGGTCATATGATAAAAAAACCTATTGACTGAGTTAGGTCAGGACGGACGGGAAAATATTTGGCTCTCGGTCATTTTGTGCGCTGCGCTCGGTCCGTACGTCATAACTACTAGCCAAATATTTTCCCGTCCGGCCCTCCCACTCAGTCAATAAGTACCTACTATGTGATCTGAAAATCTGATACATATTCGTCCTGATTTAGATCAACTTGTGCTTCGCTGATTTTCTCGGCCGAAATAGGTCATATCGCCAAAATAACTGAAAAACATGAGACGTTTGTAAAGTCAAATACAGAATTCGTGTCCGTGATTTGATTTATCGGCCGGAATTCTGTATCTACTACTTAGAGATCTACATGGCGGCCATCTTGGTTGATCTAACGCTTTGTGCCTTATTCTTAGAACCTCTGGTATTCAGAGTACAAGACTGCATGAGTTTCATTCAAATTGATCCGGCTCTATTCAGTGAGTGAAGTCTCTAAAACCTCGGGATAATATTCTACCGATTTCATCAAAATCGGAAACGGCATATTGACTGGGATCGGAACGGTAAGGCATTCCGAAATGTGGACACCTTCCCATAGTATTTCAATTCTATGTCACGCTTTTCTTCAAACTTACCAATGGTAACTGTATAAATGGAGTTGGCATATCCATCGAAGTTACAATTATCCTTGAAGTGTCCTCCATTTCCTGAGGCAACGACAAAGATGCTACCAAACCCACGACGACCAGCGAGAACACCGTGAGCTAAAGAAGCCTAGATATGGAGAGAAAACAGAGCAAGAACACCATGAGCTAAGGAAACCTAGACATGGAGAAACAGAGCGAGAACACCGTGAGCTAAGGTAGCCTTATAGAAAACATGCTGTATAAACTAGAAAGTACTGATACAATAACCTGAAACAAGAGCAACGTAATTTTACCGTTAATAACGGTAAACCAGGGACGCTAATAACCGGAGAATAATGAAAATGAAAATAATGAAATGGTACCGCTCTAGCAGGTCTCGAAGTTAGCCCGGTCACGCACTCGCAAAAAGCTAGTATAGATTTAAAAATAAATGAATAACGTGACTACATTAAAAATCTCATGCGAACTCGCGCGCAACTGCATGTTGCTAGTAGAATCTTGCTGAACTATATTTGTTGTTGCAAGTGGATCAGACCATGTTACTAGTAAACGTTAGTGACAACCAGAAACAGTTGCTAGTGGGATTTTCATCTAACTTCAAACCATGTCTACGGCAACATTAGGCTAGAGCAGAAACAAGAATAACCGAGAACACGACAGGCAAAATGATCGCTAACAGAAAACGTACAGTGACAAGAAATGGGGAAAGTCTACAATGGTATGGTTCAGCCGCACATAACTAGAAAAGAGGAAACATAGGAAAAGTGGTTTTAGTTAAAAAAGAAAACATTGTTAGCAACAATCAACTGTTAAAATAAGGATCATGACCAAACAAACATTTGGTCTTGTACTTATAAGAAACCGCTAAAGTCCTACATTATGAAGGGTCCTCTCTCTCGACCAGTGTACATTGCGCGCCGAAGTTCCAGTGACGCCATTTCGTACGGCCCCGAAATTCAGATCTCGCGAAAATCTCGTGAAAGAAACAGAAGGAACGAGACTCACTAGACTTTATTTATAACTGCTTAATATATGTCGGTGACTTTTGAAGACTCCAACGAATGGTACGCTCCTTCGGAGGACAGATATTTGAAAGTTTCCATAACAATAACAGATACGTACAATACACACTGGTTAAGAGAGACCCTTTTCAAGTACAAGAAGCGTTTTGATTTTGTAACTGCTCTCTGAATACCAACGTTGTACATTACAGCATCGTAAAGGATTCTGGTACTTATAGTATGTGACGTCATCAAGCAAATCGCGTACGTCGCGTTATAGAAGAAAGCAATTCTGAATGGAAAACACTGACAGCAAAACATGGTGCCTTGAACTGAAGTCAATGTGTCAACTGTACATATAAACACAATCACAAACAGCAAAAAAGACAAACAAAGAATTCGTTATAGCTGTTTAGGCCCTGGTCAGAAATTAGCAGGGGGGGGGGGGGGGGGGGGGGGGGGGGGGGAGGAGAAAGAGTGGAGAATGAAATCAAATATATAACCCTCCCCGGACAATAAATATGAACTATTTTGACCCTCCCCCTTTTGCCCCTTTCCCCTATAACCCCCTTTTTCAGTTACCAATTTTTTATGGTTCTCCGATTTATGACCCTCCCCTATCTTCACCCCTCCCCTCCCCTCCCCCCTGCTAGTCAGTTCTAACCAGTCCCTTTTAAGGCATTAAAAAGAAACTCGATGGAGCTCACCTGCGCCAGCTGATGAGGGCCGTCGACTGTTTTCCCGTTATCATCTGGTCCCCAACTAGAATATAAAAAAGGTCAACCAGTGTTACACATGACAGTACCAATAAGATACATATAAATCTACTGGATTTATCTGAGCCTACATGTACTCTTTAGAGGAAATCGCATGAACTCATCGTGTTATACGTGATTTATGGGCGCTGAGTGATGCGAGTGCAATTCGAGAACTTTCAAGATATCACTCAGTGTCCATAAATCACATGTAAAAAGAGCAGTCAGTATATTATTATAAACAGAAAATCGCATTAAGCAAACATTTGCCTAGAGCGTGCAACTGTGCACTCTATTTAACAGTACAGTACATCTTTATTTATACATGGAAAATCACCAGTTACATACATAGATTTAAAAAAAAAAAAAAAATGAAACTGTTTTACATGAAAGCCATGTTGCAGGGACGAATAAGAAAAATAGGAATGTCATATCTAAGAAATATTTACATAAGGTTAAAATAACTCGATTTCGTAAGATTAAAAATGAAGTTATTTAAACTAGTTGATTGCCTTACATCCTCAGGCAGTTCATTCCATAACTTAGCCCCACTAAAGCGAAAAGCCTTTTTACCGAAATTGGTTCGTGGCCGTACGAGGGTTAGTTTTGTTGATGAGCCCCTAAGATTGTAATTTGTAGAGGCTGAACGTGGTATAAATTTTGAGGATAAATATTCAGGAGACAGGTTATTTAAAGCCTTATAAATCATTGTTGCTTTTTGTTTGATTCGTCGAATATATAGTCTGTCCCAATTTAGAGTACTTAGGAGCTCAAAAATCTTAGTATCAAAGGGTAAACCGGTTATTATTCTGGCAGCTCGGTTTTGCAACTTTTGTAGATTCTCGGCAAGTCCTTTATTTAGATTTTCCCAAACAACACTACAGTAATCAAAATGAGGGAGTATGAGAGTATCATAGACACTTAGCAGTGCTTTAGGGGGTATGAAAGGCTTTATACGTCTGAGTGCACCTAGACCTGAGGAGATTTTCTTCATGAGTTTGTTAATGTGGGTTTTCCAAGACAAATTTTCATCTAGATGTACACCAATATATTTTGTTGAGGTAACTCTTTCTATGACTTTACCATCAATGGTGAAAGATAAATCTTTCGGAAAATTTGTCAATTTCTGGTGGGAACCCACTAGCAACAATTCAGTTTTTGTTGCATTTAGGGTGAGTATATTTGCACAAAGCCAATTTCTAACATTTTGGAGGTCGAGTCCTAAGCATTCTTCTATCTCTCTCGGACTCTCGCCGGTTACTGTTAGGTTTGTATCATCGGCGTACATCCGAGGAAAAGATTTTAATAGGCAGTTGGGAAGATCGTTGATGTAGAGTAAAAACAGAAGGGGCCCTAGGATCGTTCCTTGGGGCACGCCGCAATTGAGGGTTCTGGGACTAGATGTTTCATTATTTATCCTGCATCGTTGCTGCCTGTTACTAAGATACGAGTCAAACCAGTTCAAAGAGGCTTGATCTAATCCATACAATTTAAGTTTTTCAAGAAGGATTTTGTGGTCGACAGTGTCAAACGCTTTTTTCAGATCCAGGAATAACACAGCATTGACATGTCCTTTGTCAATGCTGTAGTACCACTGGTCTGTGGCTTCTAGTAATGCTGCCACCGTAGAGTGGAGGGTGCGAAATCCCGATTGGCTATTAGTAAGGATTTTATGTTCTTGGAGATAATCATAAAACTGATCAAATACCAGCCTTTCAAATAATTTTGCAACAGCAGAGATAATCGAGATTGGTCTATAGTTATCTGGATCAAATTTAGTACCCTGTTTAAAGAGAGGAGTAACTCTTGCAAGCTTCCAATCTTGGGGGAAGATCCCTTTTGCTATAGATAAATTAAATAGTGAGGTTAGAGAGGGGCTAACAATTTCAGCTGCATCTCTTAGTAACCTGGAAGGGATATTATCTAATCCAGTGGCTTTAGCTAAAGGGAGCTTCTTTAGTAATCTGAGGACTTGCCTTCCTTCAATAGGTTTGATTTGAAATGAGGAATCTACTGTCTTTAGATAAGTTTTGAAAGACATATTATTATCGGAGATCTTTCCTGCTAATTTGGGGCCGATTTCGGCAAAATGCTGGTTCAAAGCCTCGGCGATCTCTTTTGGATCTTCGATCGTATTTCCCATAATGTTAATTTTGTTTAATATGGTTGTATTAACTTTATGGGACCTTAGCTCGTTAATAGCTTTCCACATTTTCTTCTGATCACCATTATTAGTTTTAATGGTGTCATGGAAGTAGTTTGCTTTAGCATTGCGGATATCATTATTCAATTTATTTCGGGTTTGTTTGTATCTTAACCAATCTGCTGAATTGTTTGAATAAAAGATGGTTCTCCTTTTTCTATTTAACAAATAAAGAAGCCTTAGCCATGTTTTATACTATCATAAAACACGATGGGCATTTGAGAACATGATCTAGAGTGTTCTCAAATGACCAGAGTGTTTTATGTACTGTACAAAACATGGATTTAAGGCTTCTTTATCTGTTTTATAATATAGATTTACGCGCGCGATGAAAGGAAACCGCCAGTTAAAAACTATATAACACGGCTAACCATGTTATATACTCTGATAAAACATGGCTTCTTAGCCAATCAGAGCGCGCGTACTATCGTATCAATATTATAAAACAAAATAATGCACGCTCGAGGTCTTGAAAAACTGCGGATGCACGAGAAGAACGCGAACCCGTGTATTTAGCGGCTTTTCAAGACCTCAAAGGTTCATTATTTTGTTATAGAACAAGGAGAACCATATTTTATTTGTTTTATAATGTAAAAATCAATTTACACGGAAAGAAGTTCTCAAGCATGCATTATTTAAGCAATACACCACACATTTCAATGTGTTTTTTTGGCGAAATAAAGCACACGGGATGTTGGAAGAACACAAGAAATGCTTGAAAATCACAAGCCGAAGGCGCGTGATTTTCAAGCATTTCAAGTCTTCTCCCAACATCCCAAGTGCTTTATTTCGCCAGTAAACACATTGAAATGTGTGGTGTATTGCTTTTATGAGATAACTACGACACAACGCAAGCAGGCGTGCCGATTTCTACGTGCTCACCGGCACAATAGACCATATATTTTTGAGTCTATAAGCAAATCAGAGTGCCCGTATTATCTGAGTTATATTATAAAAGAAAATCAAGCATGCTGAGTGAGCAGCCAATGAAATCACTCGTTCTTACGATGATCCTATAATTTATATTATAAAATCTTTTACGCAATCTATTGCCCAATCATAATACAGATATTTTGTTGAGTATGTTATAAGCCGGCAAAGTAGTCGAGACTTCAATACTGGGCGAGACCGAAGGTTGAGTCCAACATTAAAGTAGAGACTTAAATATTTTCCATACTGGGGGAGGATGAATACTGAACAAATAATCCTCCAATCAATAAACACAATAACGTGAACAGCGTGTCATACGAGGTTCGCAAAGAGCCATGGGAATTCGTTGTTCAGGTTCACGTCATAAGGTTGGTTACCTGCAGCTGTAGATGTCGTTGACGTGCATCTTGGTGTTGAAAGCCATGGCCTCGAGACTGTCTGTCATTGGACCATCCAGAATACGAACACCTGTAAGATGATCCACAAACCAATCAACCAATCAACCAATCAACTTCTTCTACAGCTCAAGATTAGTCTTGCGCATGCGCACACTAGACTATTAATTTGCCCTCGGTCATTCTCGACCCCAGACCCTTCTCTTTTTTCTTACTGCGTAGAGTCTGGAGTCGAGAATGGCCCTCGGTCCTTCCTCTGGGCGAGCGAACACGTCACGGATTTGTGTTTTGCGCCAAACAAAACCGCCGAGATGACGTTTCAACTTATTGGGAGGCGGGCCTGATAGGGCGGCTACTCTATAATTGACAGGTGTGCACTAAAACTGTTTCTATTGGCTGCATGCTGACATAATTTGTTCACCGACAGAAAAATACATCGGTAAGTTTGGCGCGAAACAAGGATGAAACGTCTCTCGTCCCACGCCAACCCAAATAGCAAATTCTCACCTGAAACTTTGGCTCCATAGGCGACGCCCACGGCACAGTATGTATTTGGTACAGCGGCTATCTCCCCTGCACACCTACAGTAGATAACAATAGGCGAATCCTTGTTTACGTTTTATCCTCATTAGCATACATCAAACTTCAAGCGACGTACATACAAACAAACAGAGTCCATAAATCGAAAGAGATTGCCACACTTGATAATCACCGAAAATTTGAGAGTGATATGATAAATATATTTTGAGGAATGAGCGTTTAAAAAGCTCAAAATTTACAATGAATGTATGGCTGTCAGCAACTCTTGCCCCCCAGCCCATTTTATAGTTTTGAAAAGTCAATTTCTCCGTAAATATTTAACATATCAATCTCAAATTTTCGGTGGTTACTCAGTTTAAAATTCTCTTTCAACTGATATAGTCTGTTTGTTTGTAGCTTGAAGTTTAATTTATGCTAATGAGGCAAAAATGTAAACAATGACGTCAGCAAGGATTCGCCTATAAGACATGATTTGTTCCGTCCATCAACGTGTCTGTAGTGCATGCCTCACTGGTTAGCTCAGTTGGTAAAACACGGTTTCCAGTGCGGGAGGTCGGGGGTTCGAATCCCAGCTGTGTCCTTGGGCAGGGACGTATAAACCGTTGACCTTGTCTCCTTCCTCTTCTAATCTATACGAGGGGGACGTTAAAGAACCTGTTGTGTTATTTCGAGAAAGTGTAGGGTATTGTCTCCGACATAACAGCCTGGTATTCTGAGGTACTAACAATCACTCATGATTGTAAACTGCATGGCAGCACATTGCGCCACAATAGCAGTTCGTATCACAAAAATAACCTTGTGAAGCGCACTTCAATATATTCATATAGAATTTGCGCTATATAACTGAATACCTTTAACTTTACGTAGATAATATACGTGTTGATTCGGTTGTCATTCTTAGTCATTTTTTGTTTTCCATGTATTCTAATCTACAAATGTAGATTAGCATCAAAGATGCCTTACCCCCCCTCTTTCCCATGAGAACACACGACTTGAAGGCCAGTATCCAAGATTTTATATTGGTGGGGAGGTGTAAGCGGCTAGCCCCGGAAAGTTTAAAAATCTAAAGTCTCTGTTTATGTACCTGGTGCCATGATGATTAAGGCCGGCATCATCAGCTCTCGGCATTGGGTCTCCATCGTTAGAATTGATATCCCAACTGCCTTCAGAGGACTAAGATAACGATTAAGGGGGGAAATAATCATGAGTTACAGTCAATGTTTATAATACAGGGGATATATTAAGATGGCCATGTGGACATATGGAAGTTGTCTTCCAGCATTTAGCTTGATAATTCACGAGTGAGCGCAGCAAAGGGGTGGGGGCTGCTAGTCCCGCCTATCAAGAATTTGTCAATCGTCAATGTGCACGTGATTGATGTATCTCCTTACCGTATGTTTCTTTGTCCTTCTTTTGGATTAGGAATTTGAATCATATGAGCATACATTTTGACTGAAAACCAGCTGCTCAATCAATTTAACAACTTCCGTAACTTGAATTTGTTTTTTACAACGACAGACAATGGAAAATGTAAGTGACTTCGGCTTTTTACAACAAACACATGCAGTCGCATGTGCGTCTTGTGTCTGCATTATTGTCTGTCTTCTTTAATATTGACAATACCTTATTATAGGAAATTAACGCTTGTCTTTATTAAAGTATATTAAATTAACTCGCCTTAAATTAACGCGAATGGAAGGGCAAAATCGTGCAAAATAAAGTAAATTAACTCGAACGAGAAACTAACATTTCCGGACGAAGGAAATTAACGCAGATGGGACAAAGAAACCACTTTTCATGATGAGAACAGGAACAAAATTTTAACAGCAAAGACAGTCAGATTGCTAGGAGAGCGATGAAGAACTTGGAATCTTGTAACATGGTACACCTTTGTATGCCAAACAGAGAAAACTGCGGGTTTAATTTTGTATTGTTTAATTAAAGGACAGGATTCAGAATTAGGGTTCGAATAACATAAATTACTTGCGCGCAAATTAACGCGCTACTTTACTAAGGACATTGAAATTAACGCTCCACGGAATTAGTTTTAGTTTATCTTTAATTTTGATTATACTTAATTTTTATTTTGAATAACCTTAGAAACTATACATGAGTTTATTATATTTTGCACTCTAATAATTAACATCCTACATTTAAAAGTTTTCATTTTGACTGCTACCGATTTTTATTCAATTATAATTAGTTCTGTTCAATATACACTGTATATTGTTTTATCAAATGGGTTTAACTAGCTATTATAATAATGATTTAGAACCGTTTACAATGTTTAGTTGTCTTTTACCTGATACAATATCTGATATTACAGTTGTGTCTACGAATAGCAGTGTCAGCGGTATTGACCCGAATGCCTCACTTCGATGTAACGAAGCGACATTGAAACCATCAATTACACCAACACCCTCTTAAACAAGCATGACTAATTGAAAATATATATATATATATATTAGATACATAGTTTGAATAGTGCTTCACAACATTGAAGTGAGGCGTTCGGGTCCATTATTGTAGCTTTAATGATTCAAATTAATTCTTTAATTAAAATTTATAAGTTTATATCTCTAATATCATTGCCTGCACAATTTTATATCTTTACATCAAACAAACTTTAAGACATTATATCAGTTTTAAGTCGTACCAGCTGTACTATTTATAATAATAATGAAGGATTATTCTATCGGTACGAATTGTACGAACGACTGTACGAATTACTAATTAGCTCTAAACACCCTAAACCCTGGTGCAGGGTTAGGGTTAGGTTTGTACTAAGTCAGGGTTAGGTATTATCGTTGTACGAATATGACGTCACCGTATGAATCATACAATTCGTACCAAAGTAATAATATGTTACTTATATAGAGATAGGTCCGCTAATAATTATTACTCTCCACATTTGAAGGAATTATGTCTTTGATTTCACTTCTCAATTTCATGAAATCAACACTACTTCTTAGGTATGTACATGTAACACAATGTCGTGCTCACGATGCTGATGGAAATAGCACCACAGGCATAAAAAACATAGACACAGCCCATATACATGTACATGTATAATGTACGATATATATTTCCCCTTGTCATCTCTAAAATAAAATTATATATATCCCTGAGTAAATTATATTTACTTACGTAGTTATCCAATATGTCAGGGTTTGTCCATTCAACACCTACAATTTATATTTTATAAATGTGTTATCAATTAAATTTATTTTAAACTTATTTTAATAATTTAACTGGTTAAATTGTGTTATTCATGCAGACAGTTAAATACTCAATCAGCTTTCATGCTGAACCAGTATTAATGTATTTTAATTGTAGAACTTTATCAGATAGGCTGTAATATATTCAAGAAAACATTAATGGCAATTCAGCAAACCACATAGATCTGATATTAATTAATGGGAAGAGTTCCACTTTTCCAGGTAAAGTGGAAGTCTTCCCATTAATGTCAGATGGGTTGGGAGAATTCCCACTTAATGTTTTTTATTTATTTTCTGTGTAAATACCCAGTGATTTCATAGTTATTAAGAGCTAAACGCTTTTAAATAGTATTTTGTTTAAATAATTTTAAATATTGCATTTATTTTAATAAAGCTGTATGATTACATGTATATTTACATTGTAACAAAGCTTTCTTAATTCTAGCCAACAAATTATTAGCCAGTGACTGTAGCTAACGCTTCTGTGGGGCCAGAGGAAACATACTGTATATATTCTTTAAAGCAATAAAACCCAGCCACAATCTCATTCTATTATTGGTAAACTCGGCATCTGATTGGCTAGCCAGGTGCCGTCTATGGATCGATAGTCGACCATGCACATGCAGCAGAAAAAAAACCACTTAGAAAAGTGCATTATTTTTCCAAGTTTTTTATAGTTTTCTCAATCGCTATGTAAGTGATAGAATGGACTCACTCACTCAGGATTGGTTATGCTAAAACAATAATTAGACTCCTCACTCTTGGTTACTATTGACTTTGGTAATTGACTTAGAGCTGCACCCCTTGTCAACTATCAGCTGATAGAAACATTGAGCTCACTCTCTAATTAAAGGGGTCTGTGCAAGAACAGCGTAAGTGACTTCTGATCAAATTCCAAATTCTTCTTGATATTCTTTGTTTTCTAAGAGAGAATTTAGAACTTGATCAAAAGTCACTTGCGTTGTTCTTGCACGGACCCCTTCAATTGTTAAAATATGCATGCCAAGCATTTCTCATGAAAACTGGAAGAGCGAAAAAATATAAGGAAGACTGGAGGGGAATTATATTTCTTGACAAATACATTACCTGCCATATATATTCCTGTGCATTTTTCCTCTGGCCCCACAAAAGCAACAGTACACAGAGTAACACATTTCATAAAATTTTGCATCAACTTTTATGAGATATATTAGACTTAATTTGTAGATTAAATTGTATTCATTAATAGTTTAATTTATACTGTACTTTCAATTGCTGCTGAATAATTATCTGTGAATAATTTAATTGCATCATCAGGTCACTGAACTAAATGAATAAAATAAATATACTCTTGCTATATAAATAATATGTACTGTAATGTTGTCGCAGCAGGCTGTGTGCTGGCATATCTGTCAGAAATATTTTATATTTTCAAGTTGTCTGTTGGACATTTTTTTGTACTATATTTACAAATATATGAGCGACCAAATTGTATGGGATTTACAATGGAGAGCCACTTCGGCAAGCCATTGTAAATCCCATACAATTCGGATGCTCATATTGTAAATAAATAAATGTACTTATGATACTGCACTACATGACTTTTATTGTAAATAAAATTTGAATTAATATTTCTGAAATTTTGAAGAAAAGCATAAAAAAAAGCTTTGGATCAATAGTTTAGAGATGCACAAAAATATGTCCCACATTGGAGAGATTGTCTGTATGCATTATATAATAAGAGCAGTTGCATGAACCTTGCAATTCCACCCAGCTGCCCAGGATAGGGGAAGTCAGTGATACTCATACTAATGCTAGCATGTAAGTATCTTGTATCATAATTCGACACAGGATTCTAGTTAGCTAATAGTTAGTATTCTGTATCAAATGATACTAATAGGCTCACTAGAATCTTGTATGGGGTTGGCAGGGTATCCATGTGCCCTGGATGCTATGTTTCAATTGGTTAGCACCCTTATGAATTATGAATTATTTATTTATTTATTATTAATAATAGTAGATATTAAATAATAGATCACAGGATCAAAAGCAATCCATGAATTAGTTAGTAGTCACTTACCATCATCAATGACTGACACAACCACACCCTTCCCAGTGATGTTATTTTCCCAAACACCTGTCACATTGATGTCATGACCAACGTATCTAAGATTATCCTGAAAGGTATGTAACAGCAATTATTAACTAAAAACCAGGACTTTCAATAAATGTGTTACCAGTTTCATTGAAGTGCAGCCCTACAAGTTTGAAGTCTCGTTTGGAAAATTGCATTCAGCCGACCATCAATCAAAATTTAATTAAGCCTCTAGAGGCTTTAAAAGCTATATATGAGACTATAGACCGACTAGACTCATTTCACAGGGTCTGAAATTAACTTTTTCACTTAGGCAGCAACTGGTGACTAGCCAAAAATGTTTAGTATAAAAGCTATATATGAGACTATAGACCGACTAGACTCATTTCACAGGGTCTGAAATTAACTTTTTCACTTAGGCAGCAACTGGTGACTAGCCAAAAATGTTTAGTATAAAAGCTATATATGAGACTATAGACCGACTAGACTCATTTCACAGGGTCTGAAATTAACTTTTTCACTTAGACGGCAACTGGTGACTAGCCAAAAATTTTTAGTTGCGAAATGACCAGTTGTGGTCACCACATTTCGAGTTTCAAGCGACATGCAACAAAAACATTCGCTGGCATGTTTTATTGGCAGGAGCCCATTACCAGGAGCATCCATCTCCCATACTACTAGGTCTGTGAGTCAGTGTATGACCAGATTGAGCTATATTTAGAACAGATATCTCACAGGAGTTCATGTGCCCATACTTTGGGAATCCAATCAAACCATATATAGTCAGGACAATATGCAGCATTAGTAAAATCACCTCAAAGAATACATCACTCTTAATCTCGATAATACCAGCAAGCATACAGTATGCACGATCGCAGCAGAGTCAGAAGGCAGTTACCCGGGAAACATGTTCTAAAAATTGCTCAAACCGGTCATACGCTGTTATATTTGGCTAAATTTACTTAGAACATTGTGTGACTTCATAATAATTTAATTTAGCACGGAGCCTCGTATTGAATCCTTTGTGCGTGATCAGGATATTGTGAAACATTGTGCAAACTTTAGGTAAGTCGCCTGAGCTTTAGGTAAGTCGCCAACACTCAAAATTTAGTCGCATTGGCACCAAATATAGGCACAATTTCGGACCCTGTTTCATTGATGGTCATGAGCTTTAAATGCAATTTTCCAAACGAGACTTCAAACTGTCAGGGTCGCACTTCAATGAAAATGGTAATAAAGTAAACTAGCTACCACGGTGATCAACTGAAAATGAGAAGGCAACTGTATTTTATTTTTCCTTTTTTCAATAGTCCTGTGAACTAATCCAAATTCTACCTAATGATGTCATTTAAAAAAAAACTAACCCAACAATTAAAAACACTTAACCATCAGTAAACATAATTATAAGTGCTTATTAAATAATATCTTTAAAAAAGACACACCAGTACAAAAAAAATTGCACCAGAATTAACATTGCCCCACAATATAATTTACATACATGTACAATGCAGTCTCTTTAAGTACTAGCTAGCTACAATGTAGCTATATCACTCAACTCTGTGTTAGTCGTAGCACACTGCAAAACAGATGAAATATAAATACCATATTAAAGTCAAATATTTTCTTTACAGATATCGAAAAATCCGGTCAACACTTCAAAACTCGTGATGAGTTATGTTAATCTCCGAAAACCGGAAATAAATTTCATTGGTTAAAAAGTGATGGCTCGATGATGTATGCTTGGGAGGTGGAAGTCCTTTCTCAATGGGTCTGTGTCAGGCTCTCTTTCCTTTTCTCTACCCTGTCTTCTCTTCTTGATAGCCTGATACTCAGGTTAGTAGTTCAGTGCTTCACCTCTTACCTCTGTGGCCCTGAGGTTCAATTCCCAGATGCGGCACCATATTTATGTACAGTGTACATAATGTATGTGAGTTGAGTTTGTTGGTATATCTAGCCCTTGCTCCGAGGATTTTTCTCTGGGTTCTCCGGTTTCCCTCCCTCCACAAAACCCAACATGCTAAATTCCAATCCGATCTGTGGATTAGCTGCGTCCTGGCTTTGATCAGCCCCTATGGTTGTTTCGATCAGGTCCCGTTAGAAATTCAAAGCTCAGAATATTATATATATTTTGTATATTATCATATATTACGTACATCTAGGATCCAGTTGCTGATTATATATTTAAAAACCATAGCTGGGAGCAATTGCAGAATACCCCCTCCGGCTCAAGTATGTTAGTTAGAGACACCAACATGTCAATGTGTTAGTCCATATACATGTATGGTTATCTCTCTATAGAGATATGTCTGGGTGTGAACGAGTCTCTCTGTTCACAGTATAGCTAGACTAGAACAAAGCAACATGTATGATGGCAACGCGTCAATGTGTTAATGCGCTAGAGAGATACAGTGTATGTCTGGGTGTGAACAAGTCTCTCTGCTCATAGTAGTAGAATGAAGCAACATATGTATATACTGTATAATGTCAACACGCTTGAGAGATACATGTATGTCTGGGTGGGAATGAGTCTCTGTTCACAGCCGCTTCTAGGTTCCTAGGGGACGAAGTCACAATGAGGTGAGATGGGGTTATTTTAAGATATTTATTCATTCTTATAATTTGAATAACCATATATGGGCTATTTAGCTAACGCGTTGACATGTTGGTGTCTCCACCTAACATACTTGAGCAGGGGGTAAATCTGCAATCTAGCCCATAGCTGTTTTAGATTCAAAACAATGAAACCTAAGATATTAGTATTCATCTAAGACAGCACTGATGGTGATTCACTATTAAAAACAAATTTGTCTTGAACTTTGGTCTCTATTCTTCACTTCAGTTGTACGTGATTTAATTAACTGTCAATTAAAATATTTTATTTGATATAATTTTTATCTATAGGTTGTCTGATTATCTTAAATACGAGCCAAGTTCGATCTTAAATGAACATTTGGAGAAAAAAACACTTACAAAGACAATGCGACACACGAAGACATTAATAATAAAACATGCACATACAAAACTTACCAAGTGCCACTGGCTTGGAAAATATTGATCTTTAAACTGAAGACTGCGTTTGTATCGCATCCGAACAACCTCCTGCCTCGACCACTCTATGTCAGGGTGATTATCTAGCATTTCAGATATCCTATAACATATTCTAGACAGCTCTTCTCCATGAACAACGCTCTCGTTACCAAACGAGTCATGTAGAAACAGGTAGTGTCCCCGCAGACCACCAATTTGTCCTCTATTCTTAAGACCGGCTTCGAAGGCAATTTTCTCTGCAATTTTCTCTGTTTCATCTAAGCTCGAAGAAAAAGGTATCCGTATTGCCCAAGAGGACGTCAGCTTTGGGTTTGTATCATTATAAATTTGTAGAAAATTAGAAGGAGTAATTTGATTGTCAAAGAACTGGGCTCCAATTTGATTGAACTTGAAGTTCCAAGCCAAGACGACAAAAAAATGAGGTAAAATCCGCCATCTTTTAACTTGAATAACCATAACAAACCCGTAGTGGCCTCCCAAACGATCTGACAAGCGCTATTTAGCTCGTCTTGGTTGAAATCATTAGGTTTAAAGTAAGAACATATAAAGTAATAAACGTTCATCAAATCCACCCGCCATTTTGCGACGTGAAAGCAACACATGCAACCTGGCCTGGTATTGTTCGAAACCGGAAACGATTATAGGGGGAAGCCTTAACGGAAGTAAAGCCACCAAGGACAACAGTAAGAATAATATTAGTATTTTTTTCATGGAAATGGTAAAAAGGAAGGGGAGCCGGGGTGATGCAGTTTGTTAAGCGCTTAGCCTCTCACCTCTTTGGCCCAATTTCGATTCCCGGGCGCGGCGCAATATATGTGTTGACTTTGTTGGTATGTTCTTCGGTTTTCCTCCCTCCTCAAAAACCAACCTAACTTGCAATTGGATTCTGGAGTTCGTCGGAATACATAAATACAAGGCACTGGCTTGGGAGATCCGGTAACGGCTTCTTGTATCTTCGACGTATAATAAACCTTTTATTTTATTTATTAAAAAAATATTACAAACAAGGGATGGTATGTTTTCGGGCTTCCTGTAGCGACATAACACAGGGTACCCTCCAATAATTATTGCGTTCTATATTTGTCCAGCGGTATTTTTGCCAACTCACGTTTGTTATGTTTCTTCGTTCAGTTTCTCATCGAATTTTACAACGATTACCTCGTATATTTGGGACAAATGAGCTAGTTAAATACTCCATCATGAGCAGTTTTGAAGTCCAACACGACGAGAAGGCGAAGCAATTCTTTATCACTCTCGGCGAAGGTAAGAAGTACGTAGCTAACGTATACTTTTTGGCAAACGATTTAGGGAGGTTGAGTTCGTGAGTTTTTCTTGAGAACCCTACCGTTAGCTCTAGGTGAGTAAGATCTTGTTTACTGACCGGTTAGGTTTTTTTTATGGTTCAGGCTAGGGTTTTAGTTTGTTCAAAATTCCCAGCATAATTTTCCGTGTAATTATGCCTGTGACACCGCGAACTCAACCTCCTTCTACGCCCGGGGGGTTTTAGGGCCTAGCTGTTACATGTATATTAACCTTATATTATGCACTTTATATCAGCGGCTTAATTCCCTCATGTTGTATCCTGGGTTCCAGAGGTTAAATGTTTTGCATTTTGTTGGTAATTGAGCCGCGCGGAAGGCAAAATTCGGTTCTCCCTTCATGCAGGCGGACATGAATAACTACCAATTGTTTTGTGTATTGTGTTCTATTGTATTATATTATGTATTTCGTTCTATTGTTTCGTATTGTGTTAATTCTATTGTATTTTGATAGCAATTCATGTGTTGCCTACAGGGACCAAAATTCAACCTGTTAGAATCTCGTTTTCATGCAGAATAATGTGTCAGCAAAAAAAGTTTAGATTCTGATTGGTTAAGAGCAGTGCAAGTTATATTTGAAAATTGAAAGACCAGCCGTGAAAAATGTTGAAACACTACAAATACAATACCAAATCAAATGCACTAACATTATCGCAAAGTCTAGCTTTGTAGACACGTATTTCTGGCACAGTTGATAAAGAAAACTGCAGAGAAAGGGTAAGATTTGGGTGAAAAGATTTTCAATTTTAGTTCGCGTGCGCTGCTGATGCAACCATCACTGCGCTCCATTTCGAACATCGACTGCATGCTTAAAGTAATTAACCAATAACAGTAAAGTAGTAAAGTGGGCGGTTTTGGATACATGATGGGTATAATATCCAATTACAGTTTGTTGTGAGCATTAATTTTAAGCGAATGCATGGCTATCGTTCTCCATATTTTGGATGAAAAAATTAAGTTAAAAAAGACCAGGCCCAGAGGTTGAATTTTTGCTGTCTGCGCACTCAACGATCCCTCGTGCCAGTATTTACCAACAAAAGGCAAAACATTTACCCTCTGGAACCAAGGGTACCCATGTTGGGGAATACAAGGGGTTCGAATGTACGTTTCACCCCTGGTTAGGGAAAAATGCTTGACTTCGTTTGAAGTTCCAAGATAGGGGAGGGGGAATTTGTAAGATTGTAATTTCATATATATGATGGCGATTTTCTGTTTAGGAAAACGTGACCCAGGGGACTTTGACTTGTAAGGTACCCCCACCCCTGGGGAAAATCGTAAAGTTTGCACTCTCCTTGGTCACCCCAGGGGTCTACACCTGGGGAAGCCGTTCATAAGTGAATTATATGCCAAGGGTTAATTGACCCTTAGGACCTACAATAAATTATACGTGTACTAGACTGGCTACAATGTACATGTACATGTATATATATCTTCATTGTATGTCTGTTAAATTCCTCAAGATTGTTGTGCAGTTCATTAATTAATGCTGCTGTCCAAGTAATAATTATAATAATAATAACAACTTTATTTGAGTGTCAAGGGTTATAGTGGAGCACAAGTGCTTTTAAAAATACTAATCGGGGACACTAGAATTAATATATACAAATGTTAAGAAAGTCCTAGTCATTAAATACAGTGCTGTCTTAATACTAAGTTAATTCTAATAATTTAAATGACAACAGATAAAAAGGCTTAATAATGGTGCTAATGCTAAATATCTTAAATGCTAAATTTCCTAATGCTAATTTAATTTTGATTATATGTATATCTATATCTACAGGTAAAATATAATAATAATAATATAAGTGAGTTAATTAGCTTAATTACATCAAGAAGGTCTAAAAAAGAAATTTGGAATTTACATGTTATAGTTATTAGCTATTACATATATACCACAGTCCTTACATGTACATGAATTACTATCGACAAGGTCAACCAAGTCTTGTTTTCTAATGTTATTTCTAAAACTCTGAAGAGATGTTGAAGTTCTTACATTGTACTTGTGGTTAAACTATTGAACATTGTTGGATAACATGATCCAATTTTGTTGGATGAAAATATTGGGGTGGTGACAAAACGCTGGCAATCATTTGATTGGACAAAAGCAATAATGACATGGGTACGGTCCAAAGAATCCGAGGGAGTGCCTACAAGAATCTGAAGGAGTGCCTAAGTACTGGACCAAAAACAATCAGAGAATTAACTTCATAACATTACATTGACCACTGTGGATGTGAGAACAGAACCAATTATACTACATTGTTATTTGTACATGCATGTATGTAATGCACTTGTCATTGGCTTCCCTGAGGGGAGGGGGTGGGAGGGGCATGGGATGTGGGGACTTTTGCATTTTTTTATTGCAATTAAAGCCCCCATTATTTTATTCCCCACATGTGGGGCACTTTCTTTAAGCAAAGACCCCAGTACTTAATTATAAGTAGAGCAAGGCAAACCCTAACAGGAATTAACCCATACAATGAATGCATTAAACTGACACAATCAAAGTTCTAATTTTAAAAATCAGTATGTAATTGAGCCCCTTCAGGCACTCCGGCATGACTGGGTTTACAGCTACATTTAATATGGCCTAGCTTACAGTAACACGTTGGAAGCGATTCTGTAGGAATATGTAGGTTGCTCATATAAATGACAATGTTGTTTAACCGTATTCTGATTATATTTTGTTTTTATATCAAAGGCAAGTGCTAGAAATTGATGGCTACCTTTGTAAAAAAGTCAATGAAAAGACTCATGAAATCTCATTGTTTGTTGCAGAAAAAGCTGTTATCGAATACACAAAAGAGGGTGAAGATACCTTAAATATGTGGCACACAGAAGTTCCCATCAGTCATAGAGGGCAGGGTATAGCTGCACACTTAGCAAAGGTATCACTGTTTGTACTATATTTAAAAGGGCTATGCTCGGTTGTGGCTATTAACTGGATACAAACAGTTAAACTTCCCTCCCTCAATGCTTGCCTGATTGAAAGGATTTTCAAAATATTCCCTAGAGACTAGCTGTTTAAATACACTGTTTCTTTGTCATTTTTTGCATATTTGCTTTGATTTTTAGCATCCCACATGGCCGAAAGGTTCGTTAGTTCATATTAAAATCGGTGGAAATAGCTGTTTTCGGCCCTGAGAACACGAATGTGAAGTCTATTACCGTGACACAGCCCCTTTAAACAAATATGCTAAACGTTAAGCCTCAGTTACATGTATATGAGCATTTTTTTGGCTTGCACAGTCAACACAACTTTCTCAAAAACTGTTGAATCCCCACTAGACAGTGCACTGTTGCACTCCACTAGTGTTAAATGTAGCATCCCCACTACTGTACTGTTGCATCCCCACTATTGTACTGTTGCACCCCACCAGTGTACTGTAATGCATCCCCACTAGACAGTGTACTGTTGCATCCCCACTAGACAGTGTACTGTTGCATCCCCACTAGACAGTGTACTGTTGCATCCCCACTAGACAGTGTACTGTTGCACCCCACCAGTGTACTGTTGCATCCCCACTAGACAGTGTACTGTTGCACCCCACTAGTGTACTGTTGCATCCCCACTAGACAGTGTACTAGCTGTTGCATCCCCACTAGCCAGTGTACTGTTGCATCCCCACTAGACAGTGTACTGTTGCATCCCCACTAGACAGTGTACTGTTGCATCCCCACTAGACAGTGTACTGTTGCATCCCCACTAGACAGTGTACTGTTGCACCCCACCAGTGTACTGTTGCATCCCCACTAGTGTACTGTTGCATCCCCACTAGACAGTGTACGTACTGTTGCACCCCACCAGTGTACTGTTGCATCCCCACTAGTGTACTGTTGCATCCCCACTAGACAGTGTACTGTTGCATCCCCACTAGACAGTCTGTACTGTTGCATCCCCACTAGACAGTGTACTGTTGCATCCCCACTAGACAGTGTACTGTTGCACCCCACCAGTGTACTGTTGCATCCCCACTAGTGTACTGTTGCATCCCCACTAGACAGTGTACGTACTGTTGCACCCCACCAGTGTACTGTTGCATCCCCACTAGTGTACTGTTGCATCCCCACTAGACAGTGTACTGTTGCATCCCCACTAGACAGTCTGTACTGTTGCATCCCCACTAGACAGTGTACTGTTGCATCCCCACTAGACAGTGTACTGTTGCACCCCACCAGTGTACTGTTGCATCCCCACTAGTGTACTGTTGCATCCCCACTAGACAGTGTACGTACTGTTGCACCCCACCAGTGTACTGTTGCATCCCCACTAGTGTACTGTTGCATCCCCACTAGACAGTGTACTGTTGCACCCCACTAGTGTACTGTTGCATCCCCACTAGTGTACTGTCAAAATCGTGATGTGACACCTGAAAAAATCCCCCCAAAAAATATCGAAAACTTCACGTCATTAAATTTTTCGCAAGAAAAAGTATAGACATGTCACACATGTAGGTGCCCTAAAACGTTTTACCGCCATCTGCGATGTGACAAACATGTAGCGTATCTAGACAATAATGAACAAGTATGAAATCAAGGCAATTAATGGCCGTAGCCAGTCTTCCGCGTGTCATTCACTCTTCTTAATATTTATGCGCGTATCTATCACTATCCGAAAACGAGGCTATCCCCGCATCGAGGATGCCGCAATGTGCATCCGAGTTCGAAAGGACAATTTAGGATTTTTCCTTTTGTCTCCAACGCATAGAGGAACACAGCAATATTCCGTCCGCGATGCCATTTTGCTTTTCAGCTGAGCAACGATGCGGGGATAGCCTCGTTTTCGAGTAGCTAATTATATGCGCATAAATATTATTAAAGAAGAGTCTAAACTGCCTGCTTGCCAACATTTCTCGCCTAAATCTGTTGCTTAATTGGGTAGCCACCCCTAGCCATCTGACTGGAGTGACTGACTGGATTTTTTTACTGTTTTGTTCCCTACAAAATATTGAGGAAATTTCATTGCGCTTTTGAAAATACAGTCAACTCTCTCCTTGCGGACACCCCGTTATTATGGACACCTCGTTATTATGGACACCCCGTTATTATGGACACCCCGTTATTATGGACACCCCGTTATTATGGACACCTCGTTATTATGGACACCTCGTTATTATGGACACCTCGTTATTATGGACACCTCGTTATTATGGACACCTCGTTATTATGGACACCCCGTTATTATGGACACCCCGTTATTATGGACACCCCGTTATTATGGACACCCCGTTATTATGGACACCTCGTTATTATGGACACCCCGTCATTATGGACACCCCGTCATTATGGACACCTCGTCATTATGGACACCTCGTCATTATGGACACCTCGTTATTATGGACACCTCGTTATTATGGACACCTCGTCATTATGGACACCCCGTCATTATGGACACCCCGTCATTATGGACACCCCGTTATTATGGACACCCCGTTATTATGGACACCCCGTTATTATGGACACCTCGTTATTATGGACACCTCGTTATTATGGACACCTCGTTATTATGGACACCTCGTTATTATGGACACCTCGTTATTATGGACACCCCGTTATTATGGACACCCCGTTATTATGGACACCCCGTTATTATGGACACCCCGTTATTATGGACACCTCGTTATTATGGACACCCCGTTATTATGGACACCCCGTTATTATGGACACCCCGTTATTATGGACACCTCGTTATTATGGACACCTCGTTATTATGGACACCCCGTTATTATGGACACCCCGTTATTATGGACACCCCGTTATTATGGACACCTCGTTATTATGGACACCTCGTTATTACGGACACCTCGTTATTACGGACACCCCGTTATTATGGACACCCCGTTATTATGGACACCCCGTTATTATGGACACCCCGTTATTATGGACACCCCGTTATTACGGACAGCAGACAGATCCCCGGCGAAAGCTACAGAGGTTTGACTGAGAATAACTCCCGCTATTGCAGACTCTTGCTATTACAGAAATGCGGACACTTCACGCGGTCCCAACGTAACATTTTTATTGTTTCGGCTCTCGTTATAGCGGACACCCAGGCCGAACATGTGTCCTTCCAACTCTGGAAGTGAAATGAACAATCTCACCTACAATTAGTTGATGTAATGTCTAGCTTCATAACCAATGACCCTCTATAAACGCTACAACTTAGTGGACATTTGGGTACTAAATGTCAATAACGTGGAGTTGTTTCTTCTAGAGCGCGGTCATTTGCACTCGCAAGCGAGTTTAACAGGCTTGGAGAGAAGCGTGAAACTGCTGCCAAAAGCAGAAAGTCACAGAGCAGCATCGGACGTTTTTTCGTGAAAGAATGACTTGGCTATCTCGGTCTGACTGACTGAACGCAGGTTACACGGAACGTAAGCCTTGTCAGCGCTTTCATAGATCCTTACAGCATGCTTGTGCGAAACGATAAGCGTTTAAACTAAATCAGTCTCAGTACAGTACAGAAAGTTACAGTTCAAGAACACGCAAGTAAGCATTACTTTGTTATAAATACCTCTCAAGACTCGTGAGATTGTGAAAAATTGGTCAGTTAATAGTGTTACCCTCTACATGTACGTAAATAAACATTTTCACGCTGTAATCACGTTTTTTTTCTAGCACCCCGCTATTGCGGACTCTCGCTATTACGAACACCAAATCACGGTCCCGAGGGTGTCCCGAGGGTGACCGCTATAACGAGAGTTGACTGTATTACCGATAAACAGACAAGAAGTTTTCGCTCCACAAAATATTGCCTCAATCCTGGTTTCTGTGAAACTACCCACCCAGCTCCCCTTGGTTATGCATCGTTCTATTAATGATTAACCATTAAAGGTTAGGGTGAAGTGTGGGGGAGGGGTGGGGATTTCCCAGAAACCTGGATTGATCCGAAATATTTCACGTTTGCAGGTTTCATTACCATTCTCTGCTGGGTCCGAAAATCTTTGGAGCCTCCTTAAATAGCTTAAATTGCTAACAAAGTTTATGATTTTGAACAAGCCAATGAATACAATAATAATTGTGGTTATTAGATCCTTCGCAATACACATGGGACCTTATATAGTGTAGGTAAAAATAAAGCATCAAAGGACTGTATACAGAGAAGAGAAAGTATACGTACCCGGGGGGAAGGATTAGCTGAAGTACAGCGTACGACAAAGCACCGACTCGCGAATTTGCGTAAATCGCTCTCCATATGCCAAGCTGCAAGGAATGCCGAAAGTACCGAATATAATCACAAAAGCACCTTATATAATTAGGAAAGTACCGAATACAACTCACCGTTCCACTTAAAGTGCAACTAACCCCTTTTGCAATTTTTATATATATGAATCTTTGAAAGGTTTTGAGTACTTCTGCGAATAAATTTTTGGCTTACAGAGAATACTCTATGTTCTAGGCTTGTTTGAAATGGTGAAAATTTGACCTTTCCTGACCCATGACCGCGCAAGAAAAAGCCTGGGTCGATTCTTGATCTTACGTCATCCAACTCATTCGACTTTGCAATAATTTGAATAAATATTTAGCATTTTGTCTAAAATAACTGTTTTCTTTACTAACAACTCACAGACTGTGTATATTCTCTATATATCGATATTGTTGTGATGGAAAGGCGCCATGGAGAATAATGCATTAATGAGGTGACGTAAGATCAAGAATCGACCCAGGCTTTTTCTTGCGCGGTCATGGGTCAGGAAAGGTCAAATTTTCACCATTTCAAACAAGCCTAGAACATAGAGTATTCTCTGTAAGCCAAAAATTTCTTCGCAGAAGTACTCAAAGCCTTTCAAAGATTCATATGTATAAAAATTGCAAAAGGGGTTAGTTGCACTTTAAACCAATAGCGCGACCAATCAAAGCGTAGCAGAGTCTCACTAACACAATCAGAAACTGGTTATTGTCAGAAAGGTTTTTAGGATGTCAGGGGTTTAGTGATGATATATGATTAGAATACCTCAATTATAATCAAAACATCCATTTGTTTTTTCGATCGATGTATTTTTGCGCCGTTTTCTGGTAAAATCCGGTAGCTTGTGGGACGTTGCAACAGTAACTCTGGGGTTGTGGAACTATCCAGGCACATGGTGGTGCAAAAATATGAATAGAATATGAAATAGAAATGACAAGTGAGCCATGTAAACTCAAGTGAATTTATGGCTTGTGTTTCAGGCTGCCTTTGACTACACTGTAGACAACAACCTTAAACTACGACCAACGTGTACGTATCTACAGAAATATATCAAGGACCATCCATTACCGCAGTACACAGAAAGAGCGCTACCTCCTCAATAATAAATTAGGACAGGTGAACCAGAGGGCCTCAAGAGGTTGAATCAGTAGTGCATTACGTCTTGGCCTGACGGACTCGCAAGTCGACACAAGTTAACAAAATCAAAACTTGCGCTCAGACTTACGGACAGGTGACCAAACGAACTCGCAGGTTAACGCAATTTTAGCCGTAAAAGCTATTCCATACTGTTTAGCTAAAATTTCCCTATGCGTTTCACAAATTTCATTGACAAATGCATTTCTTTACCACTTTCGACTTCGCAGTCATCTTGCGTTGGGTGGCCAAACGGTGAAAATTTTGCGTCGACTTGCGTGCGAATTTCAGCTTGATCTAAGTCAACGCCAGTCCATGCAAGTGGGTGGCCAAGCGAAAGTTGCTTTGACTTGCGTCGCCGTGCGAGTTCATTTAGCCAGGGAGTTACGTACCGCGATCCTATCAGAGTTCCTTAGGAGAGGAATTACTCATTCTGATTAGCTTCAAATACCGCATAGATTAGCAGTGGTTTTAAAATTTAAAATTTGACAGCAATTGTGTGACGATGGTTGTTTAGCGTAGTGGTTGCGACGTTTGCCTTACGAGTAGGAAGAGCGGGGTTCGAGTTCCAGAAAATCTCTCAATTGTTTTACCTCACCATTTTCTTGAGAAGTTGTTCTTGAGAACCCTAGCTCTAATTGGGTAAGATCTTGTTTACTGACGGGTTTGGGTTTTTTATGCTTCAGGGTAAGGTTTTAGTTAGTTTATATTGTCATTTCATGACTTAATTAAGTGAGCGATTCCTTTCCTAAGGAGCTCGTGGATCATATAGCCGTTCCCATCATGCTATCGGATAGGGAGCCCACTCGAATGATATGTACATGTTTACCTAAAAATATGATTGTAAAGTCAATTGAATAAAAGTCCTTCAAAACGAAAACCTTGAGGTTCATTTGCACGAATTAGTGTTAAATAATGATTCAAGTGGTTTAATTTAAAGAAATCGAGTAAAACAGTGACTTTTTAATGGGAGAAGTGTGATAGGTACATAATAATACAAGGGAGGGAACTTCAATGGCGAACACACTTCATACCTTGAGAACTCCGTTCAAATAATCCACCTAGATCGTTGGCAGTTGACTCAAAAGTACCGCAAACACGAAGAACATTTCCCACATGAACTACTTCATGTGAAAGAAATGCCATCTCTCACGAAGAGTGCGAAAAATGAGTCATTTACAAAGCCGAACACGCAAAAACCTTCAACCTAAGATACCGCATGCGACCTCATAATTACGGCACGTGCGAGGTTTGTCGCAGGGTCAGTAAGACCGCAATGCCTATTCCTGAGATTGCTGGATTGAAAAAAAACTCGGTGAAAGGAGAGCTAAGCGCAAAGCAATCATTATGCACAAAGTTCAGCATAATAATGCACCAGCGAGTCTGACATAATTATTTGAGACAGTTGGGAACTCTACCAATTATAACCTAAGAGGAGCAAGCACAATTTTTTTATTCCTCGACCTATACTGAATCTTAAAAAAAAGTTCAGTTATAATGGTGCTAAAGCGTAGAACAATTTACCAGAAAACCTACGTCAAATCGAGTCCTTTGTCTCCTTTAAAAATCAGATCAAGGCTATCACTCTTCTTAATGACGCGTAGTTAATTAATTATATAAATTAGCATAATTATACTAAATATATTAGTTATCTATACTTATTTCAGCACCTTCATCAAATATGGACAATTTTAATTTCAATTGTAGTTATATTGGAATAGTTTTAATACTGACTTAGCAGATGTAATTTTAAAATAACTTAATTAGCTTTTCTTTTCTTTCCATTTATAATTATATTGTAAGGTTAAAACACGGCTTCTATGAAAATAAGTTTAATGACTGTTAGAATATCTTCCGTGTATAATAATAATAATAGTAATAAAGTATTGATTGATGCCATTTACACACACTCTGACCCGAGTGAGTCGTGATTTTACCAACGAGAGAAATAACCAAATTGCTTGCACCTTGAAACAGTTAAGTCGTTATTTGCGATTGCTGCTCCTGTGAGTCTATTGTAATGATACGCGAACACTTTGAGTCCTTTAATATGTTGTGGTAAAAAATCATGTTTGTTCAGAGAAAAAGTATTTGTATTACATTCTCGAAGTAGAGTCTTACAGCGGCAATTTAGCACAAAAACTCAGTCTCCTCGATCATATATACATGTATATAAACGAAATATTGAATAAATCGAATATCGATTGCAATCATCAAGCTCCTTCCCACGCTCTTTGGTGTGCTAACACCTTAGTGAGTGAGCGACATGATTTAACCTATCCCAAGAACTCGTTTCTGCTCTTTCGCACACCACGAGTTTAACATAGGATGCTAAATTTTCTAACACTCTAGGAGCCAACACTTTGGCCTATATTTTACAACAATGTTCGAACGTTTAGCCTCGGGTTTAGAGTAGTAGTCACTAAGGACGGCTGTATCAAGAGATGTATAGACCAGTTCGCGGTTAATTCCGACATTTTGAAAGGGGTGCAAACGTGATGCGAAATACAGTGTTTGTATGGGAATACGATGCCAAATAATTTCCGTAAAATCGAATTTCTGAAATATTCAGTCTGCAAACTTAAGATAACAGGTAAAATATGAACTGATCAAAATTTGAGTGATGTAGCTGTGCTGGGAAGCATGCGATCGTTTTCAGTTTTCCATACATTTGTTAGTAACAACAAGTTAAAGTTTAATATTTCTGTTTGTTTTGAATTTCGCGCGGTATGGAATCAGTAGGGAGCACTCAAGAGGAGCATGACAAAGATGTTTGCTCCACAAAAGCTGATTGACAACTGAATGTGTCAAACGCCTGGACTATCCGGCTTTTGATATCGTAACTTCGTGTTTGAGAAAATACTAGATCACTGTAAGAGTTCTACCACCTCCTTAGAACATGGTCACACCCACTCGACCCACTGTCTAAATCCCATAGTTAAGTAATTAGTATTCCCTATATAGAGAATACTTGTCTAATATGGCTATGAAACAATAGAAAACAATAGCCTTATTAGTATTCTCTATATAGAGAATACTAATTACTACCATAGTCTTGACCCTGTATATTATTTCGAAATGTACAGAGTTTCTTACAGTAGTTGCCAATAATTAAAAAAAAAATGTCTCGTGGATGTGACCAAATTCTAAGACGGTTAGATAATGAACACTCGAGTTCTATGTGATTTAGAGTGCCTCGCGCTAGCGCGCTCGTGGTTTTCTATCTAAATGCTCGACACTCTAAATCACATAGAACTCTCGTACCATTAATTATCTAACACTTTAATAACATAATGCTAAATGCGAGGAATATTTTAATGTTGTTTTGAAAACGAAAACATGGTGGCGAAAGTCTGCGTCAAAAAAGTTGGAAACAGAAAAGTAGAATGGTACTCGTGAACGTTACTTATAAACTCCCCAACAAATGAATGAACAAAATAGTTCGCATTAGGTAAAGTGAAAAATTACAACCAATGCAAAATCAGCTCATGGACAAAGACAAGATGTCGTTATTTGCTAATACGAAAGTTAAACCTCTTTCTTGCTTTGCCATACGATTTTCTATTATTCAAGTTATAAATACTCTTCCCGACTGGCTGATTGTAACTTTCTTTGTGGAACACTGCTTTCCTTCACGTGAAGATAGTTCTTTTGCCCATCTCTCAAGCATGGCCTTCCTGCTTGGTAAGTCGCTTCTTTTTCTTCGCATCCCTCGAGTAGAAATGTTGCTGTTTTCCTTAAACTCCATCAGCATGAACACCGGTTCCTCTTCATCGGACTTTCGAAGGCTACGCGAGACATGGATGTCTCCTCCCTTGAAAGTTTCATTCTCATTTTCTTGAATGTAGGGGTCATTATGTTGTTTTTCTGCTTTCGTCTTGAATTCCACAACCATGAAAATATCGTCCTCGCCTTCATCGTCATCTTTGGATGTTCTTGTTATTGGCAGCATCTTGATTTTAACTAGTTCTTGCTTGATTTCTGTAACTTCGTTATCGATTTCCCCTCCTTCAAAATCGCTGTCTTCCCTTTTGCGCAAACTAGCATTTTCTGTATTTCCTTTGGGGATTCTGTTCTCCACTTTGTTTTCGTTCTCAGTTTGAAAAGAAAAACTTGAACATGATGGATTGGAAATAGCGAAAGTGAAACAACTGAAATTGGATATGAAACAGAAATGAATGTGCTGTTTTTCGTCGAAGTAGACAGTCGAAGTACATAGACATATATTTTACCTGTAGATGTACATGTATATGGAAATTTTAACTATCGAAGGAATAGCCGTGATTGGTTGTGTATTCGTACGTCAGCGTTCTTGCCATACGTCATAGTGACGTCAGTATGTATGTCAGTGATTTCAAGGAGATGGATGTGGAAGACAATTATACGTATGTCAACATCATAGTGACGTCAGTATGAGCGTCAGTGATTTATATTTGGGGGTGGGGTATGGAAGACAATTCTCTTACCCTTAGCTGTATATTTTATTTGAAATTCACTACCAAGACATATATGCTTTAAATATATATAGAACATTTTAAATTATGAAGAGGTAATACTCAGTCATACTCGTGCCCGAATGTCCAATATGTATTCGTACGTCAACGTTGCTGATTTACGTCCTAATGACGTCAGTATGCACGCCAGTGATTTGAAGGAGGGGGGTGGGGCATGGACGAGAACTCTCTCACCCTTAGCTGGAAATTTAATCTGAAATTCACTACCAAGACAAATATTTTGCATGTACTGTATATAGAACATTACAAATACCGTAGGAGTAAAATTCAATCATACTCGTGTCCCGATTGGCTAATGTGTATTGATACGTCAACGTTCTTGATTTACGTCCTAGTGACGTTATTATGTACGTCATTGACTTGAAGGGGGAGGTGTATGGAAGACAATTCTCTCACCCTTATCTGGATATTTCATCTGAAATTCACCACCCAATTAAGATATGCTGGATTGGAAATAGGGAAAGCGAATCAACTGAAATTGGATTTCAAACAGAAATGGATGTGCTATTTTTCGTCGAAGTCAGTAGACAGTCGAAGTATATAGACATATATTTTACATGTAGATGTACACGTATATGAAAATTGTAACTATCGAAGGAATAGCCGTGATTGGCTAATGTGTACTCGTACGTCAACGTTCTTGCCTTGTCATAGTGACGTCAGTATGAACGTTAGTACTGGGTTCAGTACTGGGAGCCATTATATATTCCCTCTACACAAGTCCTCTCAAGTGGCGATATAGTTAGAAACCACATGGTACATGTATACCTTTTCATCTATATGCAGATGACACACAATTGTACTTGTCATTCAAGACTAGCTGCCAGGATGATCTAGGTTCTGCAAGTGTGGCTATGGAACTATACCTAAGAGGCATCGGCAACTGGATGCTACGTAACAAACTGAAATTATACCAGGATAAGTCTGAACTCGTACTTATTAGCTCAAAGAACCGTCCACGCCCTCATATTAATTGTATTCAAGTTGGCGAGGAGGAGGTTAAGCCAAGTGAACAAGCGCGTAATTTAGGAGTTATATTTCACCAATGTTTTGACCTTCAGGAACATGTCAAAAATATATGTAAATGCTCATATTTTTATATCAGTAACTTAGCTAAGATAAGGAAATACATGACCCAGGAGAATGTTGAGATAATGGTGCATGCCTTTGTATCCTCTAGGCTAGATAATCGCAATGATTTGCTTCATGGTCTCCCTAACCATGATCTTGTTGATAGGCTATAGCTGCCTCGTCCTAGGCGTATTTAATTGAGCGATATTTGCGACCCGAGTGATCGAGCGGGGTCGAACAGCCTGGGGACGAGGAAGTGGAGAAAGAGCGTATTCAGTCACCGGACCCAGACTTTGGAATAAGCTACCGACTAATATCAGGGAATCGGCTTCAGTTAGTTTGTTTAAGTCTAGACTCAAAACACATCTATTTCAAGAAGATTTTAACTTATAGTTATTCTTATTATTACTTTCTTTTTTAAATTATTTTAAGGAACTGTAAATATGTTTTAGTCATATTTAGTTATTAACTTGTAATATTGTAAAGCGCCACGGACAATTAGTGGAGCTTGGCGCTATATAAATGCTCTATTACTATTGCTATTATGGAGGGGAATGGTATGGAAGACTACTTTGCATGTATGTAGAGCATTTTAAATTCTGAAGGAGTAAAATTCAATCACACCCGTGCGTATCCCGATTGGCTAATGTGTACTCGTACGTCAACGTTCTTGCTTTAAGTCCTAATGATGTCAGTGTGAGCGTCAGTAATTTGAAGGAGGGGGGTGGGGTATGGAAGACATTTTTCTCAGCCTTAGTTCGTTATTTCATTTGAAATTCAATACCCAAGATACATATTTTGCGTGTATATAGAGCATTTTAAATTCTGAAGGAGTAAAATTCAATCACACCCGTGCGTGTCACGATTGGCTAATGTGTACTCGTACGTCAACGTTCAAGATTGCTTTACGTTGAAGTGACGTCAGTATGAGTGCCAGTGATATGAAGGGGGGGGGGGGGGGGGGGGGGTGGGGGGTGGGGGGGGAGGGGTATGTAAGATAATTCTCTCACCCTTAGCTGGATATTTCATTTGAAATTCACTACCAAGACAAAATACTTTACATGCATATAGAATATTTTAAATTTTGAATGTATCTGTTCTTGCCTTATGTTGTAGTGACGACATTATGCACGCCAGTGATTTGAAGGAAGGGGAGGGGTGTGGAAGACTATTGTCTCCGTCTTATCTGGATAGTTCATGTGAAATTAACCACCCAACACACACATATTTTTCATCGATCAAAGGAGTTCTTCACAGAAGTTAAGTGTAACGTATTGTACCAAAACCGTTAGTGGATTAGCCTGGATTAGTGTGGATGTTTGGCTTCAAAGCATTGAAGTAAGATATAAATCACTTAAATGTAGCAGAGCTCCCAAGTTTAAAAAAAAGATTAACATATTTGTTTTAAAACACCAATAAGTAACTGACTTAAAACATTTCCACTTTTTTTTCTCCAATGCCGGCAGTAAATATGGAACCTAATGTTTTATTACAATAACATCTTTGGTTCCTGTTATATCATAGTTCACTGGGAGTAAACATTCTCATCATATCTCTCTCATCATGATCACATAACTAAAACCACCATTGCCATATACTGTACTTTTTATTCCAACTTCTTGCTAACTGAACAGTGCTTTATATAGAGATTCAAAGCTATAGCTAGGGCACTGATTTTCCTCAGAAAGTTTATTTCGAATATTCATTATCTTAATAATTTTCTGATCACTTTACTAAAGTTCCAATGCAAATTGTTCTATTAACACTTACATGTATCATAACTTCTATAAAACTTGGCAACATCACAAGCTGCCTTTTACTACACTGTAATGCAATGTTGGATTGAAAGAATTGGTGGTGAAATTCTGCATGAAGAAAGATGGAACCGCTTATACATGACTCGTTACTTAATAAACTCACCGACAGAGGGTGAAAATACTTCGCTTTCAGGTAAAGTGCAAAATTACGATTGAAAAATGAAAACAGTATGTTGTTATATGCTAAAATAAAAGGTAAACCTCTTCAGTTCTTGGTTTGCAATACAAATCTAGTATTCAATTGATGAATACTCTACCCGACTGGCTAACTATAACATTCTTCGTTGAACACTGCTTTCCTTCACGTGAATATAGCTCTTTTCTCCATCTCTCAATCATGGCTTGCCTGCTTGGTAAGTCGCTTCTTTTCCTTCGCGTTCCTCGAGTAGAGTTGGTGCTCTTATCCCTAAACTCCATCAGCATGAACACCGGTTCCTCTTCATCGGCCTTTCGAAGGCTGCGCGAGAAATCGCGTGGTCCGCCTTCTTCCTTGAAAGTTTCTTCCTGCTTTACTTGAATATCGAGGCCATGACGGGATTTCTGTTCCTTCTTTTTGAATTCCATAAACATGAAATTCGCATGCTCGCCTTGATCGTCAGAGGAAGGAACATGAGCGGCAGTAACAGTTTTATGACTGATAATGTCAGCGAGAAACGGCTCTTCATCCTCCCGAATACAGCCGGCACTTGATGTGGCTGCATTTTTCTTCATTTTTGATTTGTTCTTCTTCGCCTTGTGAACTTGTTGGCAGATTTCGTCTGAAGTTCCTGGCAGGCACTTGCTTTTCGCTTGTTGCTTGATTTCTGTACCTTCGCCTTCGATTTCCACTCGATGAAGATCGCTGTCTTCTCGTTTGCTCAAAGTCATATTTTCTGTCACTCGGCTGACGATTGTCTCGCTCGCTTGTCCTTTTTTGTTTGAAAATAGAAACTTAAACATGCTGTTTTGACGCAGGGAAACTGATTCAAGGAAGTTGAATATATTTCAAACACAAACAAATTTGTCGCTTTTTTCCGTACTTTTTTCCCCGTAAAGGAATACGATTTTGTGGGTGTTTTTTGAGGACAGCAACTCGGTGTTGATTCGTAGAAAGCGTAGATAGAAATAAAAAGGAATTCGAGTTTGATGTGAATAGAACTAAAGGCCGGAAGAGGTGGGGAAAGTTAATTGAAGAGCGTGGCACTAGCCAATGAGAAACGGCCACTGACGTCGAAAGGTAATTAGTAATTAGGATAGGAGAACGAACTCGTCACTCATTAAATCTGTAATATATTTTAATTCCAAAAGGCGAGTCAAATGTAATTACTATCGAAAAACTGATTGGCTAATGGTTGTTCCTCCGTCAACGGCCTTACGTCACAATGACGTCATTGTGATATGAATAGAACTAAAAGAGGGTGTGGGGAAAGTTAATTTGAAGCGCGTGGCACTAGCCAATGAGAAATGGCCACTGACGTCAAAATGTAATTAGGAGAATTCTGGTGTTGTCACTCATTTTAAGTGTATTATTTTTAATTCGGAAATGCGAGTCAAATTTAATTGCTATATGTTCCTCTTTACAAGGTATTACGTCATCATGACGTCATCATGCAGGTTATGATTCTACTAAGGAGGGGTAGGGCTATCGGAAATAATTGTCTCATCCTTACCTATATTTTTGTTGAGTTAAGGTAACTCCTTAGAGGAGTTACGGAAGGCACAGGTTACTTCGACAATTGCTGAGAACAAACACGTCCCCTTTTTCCTTCAATCCCGGCTTGGTGTAAAAAACTTAATGTTTATTACAATAAGCGAAAAACTGCACACTCCACATGGGTTCCTGTAATAGGAAACTTTATTCGGAATATTCATTGACTTAATAACTTTCTGATCACATAACTAACGTTCCAGTGCAAATTGCTATATTGACACTTACATGTATCATAACTGCTGCTATAAAACTTGTCAACATCACAAGCTGCCTTTTACTACACTGTAGACAACTGACGAATCCTACTTTACAGAAAGCATTGTACAATCACCTTCCTTCCCTTACCATTTAACTTTATAAATAATTGTACATCAACCTTGAAATAATATCCTAACCCTAACCCTAAGGCCGATACAATGTTACTGTAGTTTATAGAAGTGGCTGTAAAAGCCTAGGCCAAAAAAATGCGAACAAAAATATCAGAACATGTAAAAAGTGTTATCACCTTCGCTTTAGATTAAGTGGAAAAGTACGATTGAAAAATAAAAACAATATGTTGCTATATGTTAACATGAAAGGCAAATCTCTTCAGTTCTTGGATTTGCAATACAAATCTAGTATTCAATTGATGAATACTCTACCCGACTGGCTAACTATAATATTCTTTGTGGAACACTGCTTTCCTTAGCGTGAAGATAGTTCTTTTGACCATCTCTCAAGCATGGCTTTCCTGCTTGGTAAGTCGCTTCTTTTCCTTCGTGTCCCTCGAGTAGAAATGGTGTTCTTCTCCTTAAACTCCATCAGCATGAACACCGGTTCCTCTTCATCGGCCTTTCGAAGGCTGCGCGAGAGATCGCGTGGTCCGCCTTCTTCCATGATAGTTTCTTCCTCCTTTACTTGAATATCGAGGCCATGACGGGATTTCTGTTCCTTCTTTTTGAATTCTATAAACATGAAATTCGCATGCTCGCCTTCGTCGTCAGAGGAAGGAACAGCGGCAGTAACAGTTTTATGACTGATAATGCCAGCGAGAAGCGGCTCTTCATCCTCCCGAATACAAGCACTTGATGTGGCTGCATTTTTCTTCATTTTTGACTTGTTCTTCTTCACCTTGTGAACTTGTTGGCAGATTTCGTCTGAAGTTCCTGGTACCGGTAGGGACTTGCTTTTCGCTTGTTGCTTGATTTCTGTACCTTCGCCTTCGATTTCCACTCGATGAACATCGCTATCTTCCCGTTTGCTCAAAGTCATATTTTCTGTCACTCGGCTGGCGATTGTCTCGCTCGCTTGTCCTTTTTCGTTTGAAAACAGAAACTTAAACATGCTGTCTTTGACGCAGGGAAACCGATTCAAGGAAGTTGAATATATTTCAAACACAAACAAATTTGTTGCTTTTTCCGTACTTTTTCCCCGTAAAGGAAACGATTTTGTGGGTGTTTTTTGAGGACAGCAACTCGGTGTTGATTCGTAGAAAGCGTAGATAGAAATAAAAAGGAATTCGAGTTTGATGTGAATAGAACTAAAGGAAGAGGTGGGGAAAGTTAATTGAAGAGCGTGGCACTAGCCAATGAGAAACGGCCACTGACGTCAAATGTAATTAGTAATTAGGATATAGGAGAACGAACTCGTCACTCATTAAATCTGTAATATATTTTAATTCCAAAAGGCGAGTCAAATGTAATTACTATCGAAAAACTGATTCGCTAATGGTTGTTCCTCCGTCAACGGCGTTACGTCACAATGACGTCATTGTGATATGAATAGAACTAAAAGAGGGTGTGGGGAAAGTTAATTTGAAGCGCGTGGCACTAGCTAATGAGAAACGGCAATTGACGTGGAAGGGTGATTAGTATCTAGTGAGAATACCGAAATTGTCACTCATTGAGTCTGCAGTATTATTTTTAATCCCGAAAGGCGAATCAAATTTAATTACTATCGAATGCTGATTGGCCAATGTATATTCCTCCTTCAAAATCATTGCGTCATAATAACGTCATTTTATGAATATAACTAAAAAAGAGGTGGAAAAGTTAATATGAAAAACGTGGTGGTAGCCAATGAGAAATGGCCACTGACGTCAAAATGTAATTAGGAGAATACTGGTCTCGTCACTCATTAAGTGTATTATTTTTAATTCGGAAATGCGAGTCAAATTTAATTGCAATATGTTCCTCCTTACAAGGTCTTACGTCATCATGACGTCATCATGCAGGTTATGATTCTACTAAGGAGGGGTAGGGCTATCGTAAATAATTGTCTCATCCTTATCTATATATTTGTTGAGTTAAGGTAACTTTGTTGAGTTAAGGTAACTCCTTAGAGGAGTTACGGAAGGCACAGGTTACTTCCACAATTGTAAGTGCGGGGAATGTTTCAAAAGGATTGTTGAGACATATAACTCACTAAAAAGAGCAACCAGCGTTCAACGAAATATTTTTTTTATAATATAATGAAACCAAAAGAAGAAAACGCAAAGAGGTTGCTGATAACGAACACGTCCCCTTTTTTCTTCAATCCCGGTTTGGTGTCAAAAACGTAATGTTTATTACAATAACCGATAAACTGCACACTCCACATGGGTTCCTGTAATAGGAAAGTTTATTCGGAATATTCATTGACTTAATAACTTTCTGATCACATAACTAACGTTCCAGTGCAAATTGCTATATTGACACTTACATGTATCGTAACTGCTGCTATAAAACTTGTCAATATCACAAGCTGCCTTTTACTACACTGTAGACAACTGACGAATCCTACTTTACAGAAAGCATTGTACAATCACCTTCCTTCCCTTACCATTTATCTTTATAAGTAATTGTACATCAACCTTGAAATAGTATCCTAACCCTAACCCTAAGGCCGATACAATGTTACTGTAGTTTATAGAAGTGGCTGTAAAAGCCTAGGCCAAAAAAATGCTACAAAAATATCAGAACATGAAAAAGTGTTATCACCTTCGCTTTAGATTAAGTGGAAAAGTACGATTGAAAAATGAAAACAATATGTTGCTATATGTTAACATGAAAGGCAAATCTCTTCAGTTCTTGGTTTGCAATACAAATCTAGTATTCAATTGATGAATACTCTACCCGACTGGCTAACTATAACATTCTTTGTGGAACACTGCTTTCCTTCGCGTGAAGATAGTTCTTTTGACCATCTCTCAAGCATGGCTTTCCTGCTTGGTAAGTCGCTTCTTTTCCTTCGTGTCCCTCGAGTAGAAATGGTGTTCTTCTCCTTAAACTCCATCAGCATGAACACCGGTTCCTCTTCATCGGCCTTTCGACGCCTGCGCGAGAGATCGCGTGGTCCGTCTTCTTCCATGAACGTTTCTTCCTCCTTTACTTGAATATCGAGGCCATGACGGGATTTCTGTTCCTTCTTTTTGAATTCCATAAACATGAAATTCGCATGCTCGCCTTCATCGTCAGAGGAAGGAATATGAGCGGCAGTAACAGTTTTATGACTGATAATGTCAGCGAGAAACCGCTCTTCATCCTCCGGAATACAGGCACTCGATGTGGCTGCATTTTTCTTCATTTTTGATTTGTTCTTCTTTGCCTTGTGAACTTGTTGGCAGATTTCCTCGGAAGTTCCTGGCAGGCACTTGCTTTTCGCTTGTTGCTTGATTTCTGTACCTTCGCCTTCGATTTCCACTCGACGAAGTTCGCCATCTCCTCTTTTGCTCAAAGCTACTCGGCTGACGATTGTCTCGCTCGCTTGTCCTTTTTTGTTTGAAAACAGAAACTTAAACATGCTGTCTTTGACGCAGGGAAACCGATTCAAGGAAGTTGAATATATTTCAAACACAAACAAATTTGTCGCTTTTTTCCGTACTTTTTTCCCCGTAAAGGAATACGATTTTGTGGGTGTTTTTTGAGGACAGCAACTCGGTGTTGACTCGTAGAAAGCGTAGATAGAAATAAAAAGGAATTCGAGTTTCATGTGAATAGAACTAAAGGCCGGAAGAGGTGGGGAAAGTTAATTGAAGAGCGTGGCACTAGCCAATGAGAAACGGCCACTGACGTCGAAAGGTAATTAGTAATTACGATAGGAGAACGAACTCGTGAATCATTAAATCTGTATTATTTCTTAATTCGAAAGGCGAGTCAAATGTAATTACTATCGAAAAGCTGATTGGCTAATGGTTGTTCCTCCGTCAACGGCCTTACGTCACAATGACGTCATTGTGATATGAATAGAACTAAAAGAGGGTGTGGGGCAAGTTAATTTGAAGCGCGTGGCACTAGCTAATGAAAAACGGCAATTGACGTGGAAAGGTAATTAGTATCTAGAGAGAATACCGAAATTGTCACTCTTCAAGTCTGTATTATTTTTTAATCTCGAAAGGCGAGTCAAATTTAATTACTATCGAATGCTGATTGGCTAATGGATGTTCGTCTGTCAACGGCCTTACGTCGCAATCGGACGTCATTATGATATGAATATAACTAAGAGGTGGGGAAAGTTAATTTGAAGCGCGTGGCACTAGCCAATGAAAAACGGCAATTGACGTGGACATATCATTAGCAATTAGAGAGAATACCGAACTTGTCACTCATTAAGTCTGCAGTATTATTTTTAATCCCGAAAGGCGAGTCAAATTTAATTACTATCGAATGCTGATTGGCCAATGTATGTTCCTCCGTCAAAATCATTGCGTCATAAAACGTCATTTTATGAATATAACTAAAAAAGGGGTGGGAAAGTTAATATGAAAAACGTGGTACTAGCCAATAAGAAATGGCAAGAGACCATCACATAAGAGAACTGATCTCCGTACCCTATGATAGTCTGCGCCAATCTATTTTTGGCCCAGTGGACGTCACGATGCTATTTTAAGATTCGGTTCCAGCTCCTCACGGATTTTCATCGCTCCACCTTGATTTCAACAAAGAAAGAGAGGCGATGGTTGCGAAGCTTCAAAACTCTGAATTATGGCTCTGAATTATGTGTTGCTCCATAAACTTACTACCCGGACTGGTATGGGACGTATCTGACCTGATCTGACTTGAAGACTCGAGAAATTAATTAATACAAGCTACGGAGTGTAATTTGGAAACCCGTTAAAAATATTGCCGTTTGGATTTGACTGGGAAACTGTAGGCTGTATTAAGCCAGACCTGCCGTAAGAAATTCGGATGTGACCTGGAAGCCGTGAAAAGAAACTAGAGTGACCTGAATTTCGTTAAACTATCAAAGGAAATGAAGCCGTATTCCATTCAGTTTGTAGCCGGAAAGTAAAAAAATAAAATAAATTAACAACCGTATCGCTGTTATTGAAACTTCGCTTACCTTATAAATACTCGTTCCCTGTCGTTCACATTCATGTATAGCTAGATAACACACCTAGGGAACTGACCGGATTATTTGCTCTATTTGATCATGCTAATAATTGTAGAAACGTTTAGTTTATAGCAAGCAAGCACGCATCGACTTTTGACCACAATTTTGTGAAATTATAAATCCAGTTAATCTGAAACACTGGCTGACTGAGTTTGGAATTATCGTAAACAGACACTTACAATTCGCTAAAGAAATTAGAAATAGAACCTATAATATCGTAAATAATCGGACATGCTTTTGCAACACCGTAATCAATATGAATCTGTAGAGTAACTGTCGTGAAAGTAGAACATTGTGAATGCTTTGATTACTGAGTAAAACACTGAATGCATTCTTTTGCTCTCGCCGGGCCATTCGGACACGTGACACCCACAACCAATCGGATAGAGTGGTAAAAATAGTCCAACTAATTTATGCAAGCTAAAAATAAATCGGCGCAGACTATCATGGGGAGAGAGGCTAGTATGGGGGATCGGTTCTCTTAGGTGATGGTCTCTTGGAAATGGCCACTGACGTCAAAATGTAATAAAGAGAATACTGGTCTCGTCACTCATTTTAAGTGTATTATTTAGTCTTACGTCATTATTACGTCATCATGCAGGTTATGATTCTACTAAGGAGGGGTAGGGCTATCGGAAATAATTGTCTCATCCTTATCTATATTTTTGTTGAGTTAAGGTAACTCCTTAGAGGAGTTACGGAAGGCACAGGTTACTTCGACAATTGTAAGTGCGGGGAATGTTTCTCACTCAAAAGGATTGTAGTAATAAATAACTCACTAAAAAGAGCAACCAGCGTTCAACGAAATATTTTTTTTATAATATAATGAAACCAAAAGAAGAAAACGCAAAGAGGTTGCTGATAACAAACACGTCCCCTTTTTTCTTCAATCCCGGTTTGGTGTCAAAAACGTAATGTTTATTACAATAACCGATAAACTGCACACTCCACATGGGTTCCTGTAATAGGAAAGTTTATTCGGAATATTCATTGACTTAATAACTTTCTGATCACATAACTAACGTTCCAGTGCAAATTGCTATATTGACACTTACATGTATCGTAACTGCTGCTATAAAACTTGTCAATATCACAAGCTGCCTTTTACTACACTGTAGACAACTGACGAATCCTACTTTACAGAAAGCATTGTACAATCACCTTCCTTCCCTTACCATTTATCTTTATAAGTAATTGTACATCAACCTTGAAATAGTATCCTAACCCTAACCCTAAGGCCGATACAATGTTACTGTAGTTTATAGAAGTGGCTGTAAAAGCCTAGGCCAAAAAAATGCGAACAAAAATATCAGAACATGAAAAAAGTGTTATCACCTTCGCTTTAGATTAAGTGGAAAAGTACGATTGAAAAATAAAAACAATATGTTGCTATATGTTAACATGAAAGGCAAATCTTTTCAGTTCTTGGTTTGCAATACAAATCGAGTTTTCAATTGATGAATACTCTACCCGACTGGCTATCTATAACGTTCTTTGTTGAACACTACTTTTCTTCACGTGAAGATAACTCTTTTGTCCATTTCTCAAGCATGGCTTTCCTGCTTGGGAAGTCGCTTCTTTTCCTTCGCGTTCCTCGAGTAGAATTGGTGCTGTTCTCCTTAAACTCCATCAGCATGAATACCGGTTCCTCTTCATCGGCCTTTCGAAGCCTGCGTGAGAAATTGCGTGGTCCTCCTTCTTCCTTGGACGTTTCTTCCTGCTTTACTTGAATATCGAGGCCATGACGGGATTTCTGTTCCTTCTTTTTGAATTCCATAAACATGAAATTCGCATGCTCGCCTTCGTCGTCAGAGGAAGGAACAGCGGCAGTAATAGTTTTATGACTGATAATGTCTGCGAGAAACCGCTCTTCATCCTCCGGAATACAGGCACTTGATGTGGCTGCATTTTTCTTCATTTTTGATTTGTTCTTCTTCGCCTTGTGAACTTGTTGGCAGATTTCCTCGGAAGTTCCTGGCAGGCACTTGCTTTTCGCTTGTTGCTTGATTTCTGTACCTTCGCCTTCGATTTCCACTCGACGAAGTTCGCCATCTCCTCTTTTGCTCAAAGTCACTCGGCTGACGATTGTCTCGCTCGCTTGTCCTTTTTTGTTTGAAAACAGAAACTTAAACATGCTGTCTTTGACGCAGGGAAACCGATTCAAGGAAGTTGAATATATTTCAAACACAAACAAATTTGTCGCTTTTTTCCGTACTTTTTTCCCCGTAAAGGAATACGATTTTGTGGGTGTTTTTTGAGGACAGCAACTCGGTGTTGATTCGTAGAAAGCGTAGATAGAAATAAAAAGGAATTCGAGTTTGATGTGAATAGAACTAAAGGAAGAGGTGGGGAAAGTTAATTGAAGAGCGTGGCACTAGCCAATGAGAAACGGACACTGACGTCAAATGTAATTAGTAATTAGGATAGGAGAACGAACTCGTCACTCATTAAATCTGTAATATATTTTAATTCCAAAATGTAATTACTATCGAAAAACTGATTCGCTAATGGTTGTTCCTCCGTCAACGGCCTTACGTCACAATGACGTCATTGTGACATGAATAGAACTAAAAGAGGGTGTGGGGAAAGTTAATTTGAAGCGCGTGGCACTAGCCAATGAGAAGCGGCCACAGACGTCAAATGTAATTAGGATAGGAGAACGAACTCGTCACTCATGAAATCTGTAATATATTTTAATTCCAAAATGTAATTACTATCGAAAAACTGATTGGCTAATGGTTGTTCCTCCGTCAACGGCCTTACGTCACACTGACGTCATTGTGACATGAATAGAACTAAAAGAGGGTGTGGGGAAAGTTAATTTGAAGCGCGTGGCACTAGCTAATGAGAAGCGCCCACAGACGTGAAAATATCATTAGTAATTAGAGAGAATACCGAACTTGTCACTCATTGAGTCTGCAGTATTATTTTTAATCCCGAAAGGCGAGTCAAATTTAATTACTATCGAATCCAGATTGGCCAATGTATGTTCCTCCGTCAAAATCATTGCGTCATAATAACGTCATTTTATGAATATAACTAAAAAAGAGATAGGAAACGTGGTACTAGCCAATGAGAAATGGCCACTGACGTCAAAATGTAATTAGGAGAATACTGGTCTCGTCACTCATTTTAAGTGTATTATTTTTAATTCGGAAATGCGAGTCAAATTTAATTGCTATATGTTCCTCCTTACAAGGTCTTACGTCATCATGACGTCATCATGACGTCATCATACAGGCTATGATTCTACTAAGGAGGGGTAGGGCTATGGGAAATAATTGTCTCATCCTTATCTATATATTTGTTGAGTTAAGGTAACTTTGTTGAGTTAAGGTAACTCCTTAGAGGAGTTACGGAAGGCACAGGTTACTTCGACAATTGTAAGTGCGGGGAATGTTTCTCGCTCAAAAGGATTGTAGTAATAAATAACTCAGTAAAAAGAGCAACCAGCGTTCAACGAAATATTTTTTTTATAATATAATGAAACCAAAAGAAGAAAACGCAAAGAGGTTGCTGAGAACAAACACGTCCCCTTTTTTCTTCAATCCCGGCTTGGTGTAAAAAACTTAATGTTTATTACAATAACCGATAAACTGCACACTCCACATGGGTTCCTGTAATATAGGAAAGTTTATTCGGAATATTCATTGACTTAATAACTTTCTGATCACATAACTAACGTTCCAGTGCAAATTGCTATATTGACACTTACATGTATCATAACTGCTGCTATAAAACTTGTCAATATCACAAGCTGCCTTTTACTACACTGTAGACAACTGACGAATCCTACTTTACAGAAAGCATTGTACAATCACCTTCCTTCCCTTACCATTTAACTTTATAAGTAATTGTACATCAACCTTGAAATAATATCCTAACCCTAACCCTAAGGCCGATACAATGTTACTGTAGTTTATAGAAGTGGCTGTAAAAGCCTAGGCCAAAAAAATGCGAACAAAAATATCAGAACATGAAAAAAGTGTTATCACCTTCGCTTTAGATTAAGTGGAAAAGTACGATTGAAAAATAAAAACAATATGTTGCTATATGTTAACATGAAAGGCAAATCTTTTCAGTTCTTGGTTTGCAATACAAATCTAGTATTCAATTGATGAATACTCTACCCGACTGGCTAACTATAACATTCTTTGTGGAACACTGCTTTCCTTCGCGTGAAGATAGTTCTTTTGACCATCTCTCAAGCATGGCTTTCCTGCTTGGTAAGTCGCTTCTTTTCCTTCGTGTCCCTCGAGTAGAAATGGTGTTCTTCTCCTTAAACTCCATCAGCATGAACACCGGTTCCTCTTCATCGGCCTTTCGACGGCTGCGCGAGAGATCGCGTGGTCCGCCTTCTTCCATGAACGTTTCTTCCTCCTTTACTTGAATATCGAGGCCATGACGGGATTTCTGTTCCTTCTTTTTGAATGCCATAAACATGAAATTCGCATGCTCGCCTTCATCGTCAGAGGAAGGAATATGAGCGGCAGTAACAGTTTTATGACTGATAATGTCGGCGAGAAACCGCTCTTCATCCTCCGGAATACAGGCACTTGATGTGGCTGCATTTTTCTTCATTTTTGATTTGTTCTTCTTCACCTTGTGAACTTGTTGGCAGATTTCCTCGGAAGTTCCTGGCAGGCACTTGCTTTTAGCTTGGTGCTTGATTTCTGTACCTTCGCCTTCGATTTCCACTCGACGAAGTTCGCCATCTCCTCTTTTGCTCAAAGTCACTCGGCTGACGATTGTCTCGCTCGCTTGTACTTTTTTGTTTGAAAACAGAAACTTAAACATGCTGTCTTTGACGTAGGGAAACCGGTTGAAGGAAGTTGAATATATTTCAAACACAAACAAATTTGTCGCTTTTTCCGTACTTTTTTCCCCGTAAAGGAATACGATTTTGTGGGTGTTTTTGAGGACAGCAACTCGGTGTTGATTCGTAGAAAGCGTAGATAGAAATAAAAAGGAATTCGAGTTTGATGTGAATAGAACTAAAGGAAGAGGTGGGGAAAGTTAATTGAAGAGCGTGGCACTAGCCAATGAGAAACGGACACTGACGTCAAATGTAATTAGTAATTAGGATAGGAGAACGAACTCGTCACTCATTAAATCTGTAATATATTTTAATTCCAAAATGTAATTACTATCGAAAAACTGATTCGCTAATGGTTGTTCCTCCGTCAACGGCCTTACGTCACAATGACGTCATTGTGACATGAATAGAACTAAAAGAGGGTGTGGGGAAAGTTAATTTGAAGCGCGTGGCACTAGCCAATGAGAAGCGGCCACAGACGTCAAATGTAATTAGGATAGGAGAACGAACTCGTCACTCATGAAATCTGTAATATATTTTAATTCCAAAATGTAATTACTATCGAAAAACTGATTGGCTAATGGTTGTTCCTCCGTCAACGGCCTTACGTCACAATGACGTAAGGGTAGGGAAGTTAATTTATTTCTAGGGAATCTAAAAATAACAATGCGGTATAAATAAAATTTATTTAACCTCTATTTTGTTTTTCTATTTTGGATGAACAATTAAATTTACTATTTATCGAAATGCTGATTTGCTAATTTATCGTACTACATTTAAGTCAAAGGCCTTGCCTTACATCATAGTGACGTTATTATACAGGTCAGTGGTTTTTTACAAAAGATGGAGGTATCGGAGACAATTGTGTCAGCCATATCTAGAATTTCACATTAAATTCCCAACACAAGGCAGAAATATGTACTGCAATGAAAGGTACTCCTTAGAGGAGTTACGGAAGCACAGGTAACCCTAGTGTTTTGGTCAAACCAGGGTAATTGCGGGGAATGATTCTCGCTCTAAAGAATTAACACCGAGTTGCTGTCTTGAAAAAACACCCACAAAATCGTATTCCTTTACGGCGAAAAAAAGTACGGAGAAAAACGACAAATATCGTTTGTGTTTGAAATATATTAAACTTCCTTGAATCGGTTACCTTGCGTGAAAGACAGCATGTTTAAGTTTCATGACTTTCAGCATTTTACCTCCAGAAACCCTTTCTTACATTCCTCTAGCACTCATTTCATCGATCCATCGCTTATTTCCTCGCTTTGTAAGTACTAGAATTCGACGGTTTCTGCAGATATGCCTTGTATTTCTATTTGAAACGTTCGTGGGTCTGCCCTGCAGATTTCACCATTCAGCGATTGGTCGATTGAGCACAATGACTTCGTTCTCCGAATCTCCTCGAAAAATAACGGAGGTGTTGGATTCCTTCGGCACTCGTTCGGCACTCGTTCGTTACTGCTCCCGAAGAAAAGCCACGTTCAACCACAGGCTGCCTGTGGTTCAACTAGCACAGGCAGCCCATGAAAAAATATTAAGCTGACGGTACCCCGGCTCGTCACATGCTAGATTATAATTAGCTGCAGAAACCGTCGAATTTTAGTACTTACAAAGCGAAGAAATAAGCGATGAATCGATTAAATGAGTGCTAGAGGAATGTGAGAAAGGGTTTCTGGAGGTAAAATGCTGAAAGTTTGGATTTTCGAAGAATTACGAGGCCTCGAAGAGTCCCCACATGGACTAATGGCGTCTAGTGTTTCCCGTCTTCTCAACTATTTATATAGGGGAGGGGAAAAACCCCAGAAGTGCCTCACACATCGGTGATGAAGAGGAACAACTTCACAATACACAGGTAAGATTTCATGACTTTATTGATCAGTTTAATACAGTTATATATTTTTTCTAAAAAATCCCATACATTCCTTGTAAAAATCATTAGCTTGGGCTGCCTGTGGTACATGCAGCATTTTCGAATTCAGGTATGTACTCCAGCTCACTTTCATTGAAGTCCAGTATAGTATATTACTAGAGGTTTCTAAAATAACTCTGAATTTCTAACGAGACCTGAAACAACCATGGGGGGCTGATAAAAGACAGGTCCCGGCTAATCAACAGATCGAATTAGAATTTAGCGTGTTGGTTTTTGCGGAGGGAGGAAAACCGGAGAACCCGGAGAAAAACCCTCGGAGCAAAGGCGAGATTCCAACAAACTCAACTCACATATGGCGCCCCGTCCGGGAATCGAACCAGGGCCACAGCGGTGAGAGGCGAAGCGCTTAACCACTGCGCCACCGGCTCCTAACCCCGGCTCAATAACAAAAGTGAAGTGCTGCAAGCAGTAGAGTATATGAAATTGTAGTTTAATAATCTGACTCCTAGCTAGAGCCGTGTGATATTAGTGCACAAGTAAATGAATTGCCTGAATCTGCCATCGACACTTCATGTATATGGGAGACAACCATTTCCGAGGTTATCTCAAAACCTTTAGTTGCTTAATTATTGATAATGTATTTGACTTCTTAAGTTATAATCCGCTGAACGTCCGTGGTGCATTGAATAGTGTATGTTTATACGAGATCATGGTTGCCACCCATCAGGCAAAAAAAAATCCCCCGACTTTCTCCTGACTTTTCACTGACCAGAAAACAATTTTCACTGACCATAATAAGACTGTTCGACATTCCCTCGTCCAAAACGAAAGTCATTATCAAAACCTGTAGCCTCCATTCACAGATGCTTTGAGGCATGAGGGGCCCTCGTGGCAACCAGAAAATAAAATTTCTTGACAAAACAATTTCCCTGACCAGATGTAAAATTCCCTGACTTTTCCCTGACCTTGAAAAAAATATTTTTCCAGTGGCAATCCTGGAGATCGCAGCAGTACATTGAAATGTAGTGAGGGATCGCTATCGTCAACAGCGCCCATTCAGTTTTTTTTCAGTGTTTCTCATTAAAAAAGCTTGGAAATTGTTATATAAAACAAATATATTATATTTTCCCGTTTGTTTGTTGTCATATATGTACAGACGACATCACAGCGTGTGAAGATCGACAGTCACGATTCCTCCATAGAATCCCAGCAGAAAGGTTGCTCTTTCTTTTGAATATGATTGCCACGCAATTCCAGCCTTGCGACGAGCACGACGAAACATTTTGTTTCTCCAAAGTGACGCTTATAAATTGGTAGAGAGCCTTGAACCAGCTGCGGTAGACTGCCCGGCCGTCAAAGGCTGCTGGGTAACCATTGAAAGGCTCCTGGGGTAACCGAGCCTTCGACCTAAAGTTATGTCGCGCGGGGTACCTGACCGGCGATTGTCGACAACAACAAAAAATTTAGAGAGCATTGAAAAAATGCAATTATGAAGGGCAATCGTTTTACCTTTTGCAACAGTATGTATCGATCTGTATTCATAACACGATCCTCTGAGATTTTATTGGTCGCTTTTCTTGATTCGCTCTGTACATGCACTTGGTGGGGACCCTGGTAGGCAGTTTATTCATTAATTCTTTCGTATTTCTAGCTCGTTGAAATTCCCCATAAAAACACTGTAATTATGAGCTAGATATTTAGAGCTTGGGCTGCCTGTGATCGTATCGTCTGTTACTCTGGTAAGAAAAGAATCAAACACAGAAACTCTGCTCGGATACAAGCCGCATTCACCGAGGAAACAGGGTTTTCTTTCACAACCCAAAGCAGTAAACAGCATCCTAAAGTTTTGATAGAATGTTTCAATAACTTTTTGTGCAATATCCTACTTACCTAAAGCGATAGAAGCGGTGATTATTGTGGGTATAGTTGAGGTCTCATTCGCTATATACGAAATGTCACATGTAAACCAAAAGCACGGATTGTAGTTACCAGTTCTCTGCTCCAATGAAATGATAACGAGGAACAATGTAGGTCGAGGAACCCAAAAGAATTCATATCAACTTCGGTATCGGCCGCATAGTACATCAAAGACGTTCGAAATAGGTTGCTCCAACATGTTTACAATAACACCAGCCTTACAGTTACAGTGAGCATATGCCACTTCACCCTTATTTTTCTGTCTAACTCTTGTTCTATAAACCTTATTCCTGATCATAGAGGCCTTCAGTTGACTCTTGCTTTAAATAAACAGAAATAGTCGTGAGAGCTGTTAAAGTTTACATAACGTGGGAAGCCTTAAACAAAGCGTATCCTCGTTTGCTTTTAAATGCCCCTCGCCTCTTTTCTTCTGCTTTTCCTCCTCCAGATAGGTAAGAAAATATAAATCAATGCTGAAACTCCGGTGCTTTGTCCAAGTTTAAAGTCGGCCACTCTACCAGTTTGTGATCGTGATCAATGGCAATGCTCTGGCCCTCCTCGAGTTGTTTATTCTTGTAATGAATTTCCCCGCCAGGATCAACTATCTTCTTATCTAATCCAGAAGAAACATAGTCGTCCAATAGCAAATAAAAGTAAAATATATTGAAGGAATAAGAAGCATGAATGGGAAGAGGTACTGCACAATATTTGATGCGTACGAGTGCCAGATACGTCTGCATTTCAACCATCGCTTTAGCTCATCGTTTTTTAGATGTTCAGGTTTTCTTCCCTTTAGAGATGCACCAGGGACGTCGTTTTATGTTAAGTAACAGTCCGCGCAAGAGGTAGGCACAATTATATTGTTCAGATGCAATTTGCTTCCCCACTTTAGTATTTTGTTTTTCATACTGACAACTCATCAACCCTTAAATCATAAATTTCTGAAATTAAATCCACTAAAATGCATTTTAAAGGTACAGTTCTTTTGTGTGAAAACATTTTGTCCAATCAGAAGAGTGCAAAACAATAACCAAGGAAACGTTCAATTTAAAAATGTTCCCCATATTGAAAGTTCGTCATATTGAAAGTTATGAGAGTTTTCACTAGATGCAATTCAAATCTGTTTACAAAATGAGAAAAAATAATATTCTTCTTCAAGTTTAGATAGATTTTAATGTCTAAGCCAATGAGGTGGAAGATTGAAACAATACCACAATTAGCACCTTTTTACATTCCATGCATAACATATGCCTACCTCTTGCGCGGACCATTACTTAAGGCTATTCGAAAAGGCTTTCTAGTTGCCTTATTGTCATCTTCATACGCTTCATTAGACGCCATTGTTTTAAAATTTCCCGGGACTTTGACTACAACTACCAGAATGCAATGCGCGTGTGACATTATCATGCAAATGTCTATTGAACACTACAATTTTTATGGTAAATCAAGAACTGAAGAGGTTTACCTTTCATGTTAGCATATAGCACCACATTGTTTTTGTTTTTATGCAGTTGGTTGTACGATGCTTTCTGTAAAGTAGGGTTCGTCAGTTGTCTACATTGTAGTAAGACAGCTTGTGATGTTGACAAGTTTTATAGCAGCAGTTCTGATACATGTAAGTGTTAATATAACAATTTGCATTGGAACTTTAGTTATGTGATCAGAATAAACTTTGATATTACAGGAACCCATGTAGAGTGTGAGTTTATTGGTTACTGTAATAAACATTAAGTTTTATACACACAGCCGGGATTGGAGAAAATAGTACAATACTTCTCGATTTGAGTTAATAGAGGTTCATATTTATAATATATTCCAGCCGGTGAAGTCAAACCAGTCATTTATTATACACAAACTTGCTGGTACATCGCGCAGAATGGCCTTTGTTCGAGGGACACTTTGAGATTTTGGACTACATTAAGGTCAACTAATTATAATATTAATGAGTTAGAGGATTGCCCTACGATTGGCTTAAATAAATGAGCTTTGGGAGTTGCTTGTCCCTAGCCGATCTCAAATGGAACGAGCTTTGGGAACTGCTAGTCCCAAGCCGATCTCTCAAGTGTGAAAGTCAATTCAATAGAACTTCGTAAAACCAGGTAATGGAATGAAAGAGCCAAACAATAGTTTATCCACAAAACGACAAAGCCCTTCGGCTTAAACCTCATGCTCTCAATTTTTTCACAGCATGTTCACAACGCATCGCAAATAAGTCTAAATACAGATTCTAGGAAGCTGTAGCTTTAAAATGTAATGTTATTCAAGCTTTTACGTGCCCTAGAAGTCAAACAAAATCACCAAATGAAACTGACTGAGTATACTTTTGTTCAACTCGCGTCGAAGCGGTAAAAATAGCCGGTCCGCAATTCCAACTCATTCTCAATTTTCTCCCAATCGTGTTCAACTTGCATCGCAAATAAGTCTGAATACAGATTCTAGGAAGATGTAGCTTTAAAATGAGACATCATTCAAGCTTATTCTTGCCGGAAGAAATCAAACAAAATCGGATCCACAAAATCACCCACAAAGAAACTGAGCTAGTTGTGTGGCATGCAACTCACGTAGAAGCGGGAAAAAAGCCGATCGGCAAACAGTGTTCCAAGCCGTTCTCAATAATCTCCCAGTCGTGTTCAAATCGCATCGCAAATAAGTCTGAATACAGATTCTCGAAATATGTAGCTTTAAAATGAGATGTTATTCAAGCGGTAACCGGTCGTTTTGATACCAGTCTCTTTCGATGCCAGCCATTTCGGTACCAACTCAAGACGTTTCAATACCAAGTCAGTTCGATACCAATTCCTATGATTTCATCTTCTGCCTTAACCTAACTACTCTAGTTCCGATGAAATCCTATCACGACAAGTAAACTTATGTTCTTACGTAGTTTGACGCCATTCGATTTCAATAGAGCATCTAAAACCAGAGAAGAATCTACTTCAACTCGTTAACTGGCGTCCTCAGTTGTTATGACGCCGAAGCCGAACGCTTGATAAATTTTCTAAACCACAAAATACCCCGTTACTTATATCATTTAAAAACTTTTAATGAACACTTTCACTTTTAAAACATTTTAGCCAATGCGTTTTCAAGAGAGTATCTAAAACCAAAGAAAAATCTACTTCGGCAACTCGTAATGGCGTCCTCAGTTGTTCCGGATGCCGACGCCACGAAGCAACAACCCCTCCCACGGGACTCAACACGCTGATCATTGCTCGACTTTGAAAATCCCGCTCGCTTCGCTCCGCTTGTTAAACACCCCCAAGGGACTCAACACTCTAATACTCAATTGAAGAGCTCAATTCATCTGGTAGACAGAAATGCCGAATTATTTAACTTTTTCATTTTTTTAATCCAAGGTACATGGTTTTTTGTGACCGTTTGGAGAGCTTGAGGTCTCATTTTAAAGTTAATTTTTAGGGCTACAAGAAGCCGCGTGTAAGCCATTTCTGAGTCTTATATTTCTAGTTGTAAATCGACCATGAATATTGTCCCGAGCAACTTTCCATACAAAATTCGCTCAAAACTCGCCAAGATTCAGAAGGCTAAGGTACAGGGGTTTTTGAAAGATACAACTAAAGTAAATAGCCCAGCTGTTTTGTGTGACCATTACCTATAATAAGCCGCGTGTAAGCCATTTTTCTGTCCAAAAACCATAATATTAGAGCGCTTCAAAGGTATGCTGGTGAAGCGGTTTTCGCCGTTTTCTCTGTATTCGAATCTCCCGCTACCTCATTAACCAGCAATGGTTCAATGATTTTCGGGCCTCTAATGAGATTCAGGGATGAATATGTCCACTGATTCTGGGCGATGATAGATAAATGACCGTTTGTAAACATCTGTTATATTTGAAGCTAATATCAGTGATTTTACCAAATAAATAAATGAAAGTAAATTCTCGAAATTACGTCAAATTAACGTCACATCATTAGCATATTGGAAAGAGAACCCTCTATAACTCAGACTCAACACTCAAGTCAAGATATATCCTACTATTCAACTATTCACTTGATGTAGAATCGATGATAAAAGTGTTTGACCATATATACACTTTAAGTGAAGACCATGGCACTATAGCCAATGAACGACAACTTTTCTTTACAATTAAAAAATAATAATTCTTGTTATGAAAGGATTTCCAGATAGTTGACAGTTACACTAATATATATACATAATAGAAAGGTACATAAGCAGCAGGGGGGGTGAGCATACCAGCTGGGAGGGGAAGGGGGGTCCCCAGCGGGTGTTCGTAGCATTCGCCAACGGGCGTCCGTCTACACACACAATGGCATTCGAGAATGTAGGCCAACGGGCGTCCGTCTACACACAGTATTGGCAATCGAGAATGTAGGCCAACGGGCGTCCGTCTACGCACAGAATTGGCAATCGAGAATGTAGGCAAACGGGCCGCGACGTACACATAGCATAGCCGAAGTCGCCCCAGAGAATCGGCCGGAGAGCCACCCCACCACTCCAGGTCCGCGCCGCCGGGGACCATACGAACAAGGCGCAAACAACGGGGGGCAGTCCATACCCTCCACCGGCCCGGACCCGTCGGAGCCCCAAGCCGCCCGGCGGCACCCCGCCATGCCCCCGGCACACCCACCCGTCGCCCCAGCCCCTGTTCCCAGCGCAGTGGTGGGACAGGCTGGTGTAGTATAGTAAAGGGGGGTTCTGGCGCAGCCCATACGTAGGCAGACAGGTCGCGACGTACACACATAATTGGCAATCGAGAACGTAGGCAAACGGGACTTCTCGGTCAGGGCTACCGCAGTTTCGGCTACCATTTTTGAGGTGGGGTAGGGACACACAGGCACGCAGACCACCTCCTCCCAGATGCGATCCATAGCAGACGCAACCCATAGGCAAACGTAACCCATAGGCAAACGCACGCAACCCATAGGCGAACGCAACCCATACAGCACACAGGCCACCATAGACAGACGCCACCTATAGACAAACGCCGACCATACGCCTGTGCGCCAGGGCTGTAGAGCATACCAGCCGGAGTTCTGGCGCAGCAACAGCGGCAGCGATGGCTCCAAAACACACACCCATAGCATGTCGAATGGGGCCATAGAGATGCCGTGGGGCCGGAAGCCCATCGCGGTACTCGGGGACCGGCCTGGACCCGCCGCAGCCACGGTTGCGGCAAGAAGAAGAAGTAGAAGCGGCCTCTCCCTTCGGGGTGGTCAACCCCTTTCCTTTTCTGACATTAGTATTCTCCATTAGAGCCACACGTAATAGGGCATAGGTAGGATGAAGGGAACAAACATATGCCCCTGGCTTAGGGTGAACACAACATAAATTTGCGGCCACACCTGTGTCTTCGAATACTGTAAAACGCACAGACAGCAGCTCCGTCTAGGTAGGACTCCACCCCTTCCGTGTTGGCGCTGTGGTGTGGGGACAAAGTCAGCCACTCTGTTATGTAGACCTTGCGGGGGGCAGCGGGTCGCTCAAAAGCTTATCTACGTTGAAAAGCGAGCCCGAAAACAGTTCACTTGCGTATTATCTGAGCTCACATTCCCATTTAAAGGATAGTGTGACAAGGATATACCCCTCGATGGCACATGCGCAGAGAGCACGAGCACTACGAGAAGAGTTCGAGGCCGCCACAGGCATCCGTCCCGCCTACCCACGGTCCCGTGTTGCCCTCCAAGGCCTACGTGAGACCCTCGACCGCTACACAGCGGCCCAAGATGCCGCAAAGGCACACGACACCCAGAAGCAGGGTGCCAAAGCATTTTCTGATGAGTTCGACCGTTTGGGCCAAATGGACGTCGTGGACGATTTCGACCTCGACAGGCCAACATCCGCTGGAGAGCTTGAGTGGGAGCCCGCCAGGCTCTTGGCACGTGCCAAAGGAGCTCACCAGCGGGGAGGCGCTGCCCACGTCTTTAGCACCTGGCGCCGGGAAGAGGACGATCCCTACGACCTGGGAGACGCCAACGTAAACGACAAAATCCAAGTCGCCGCGGGCAAGATAGTCCAGGACAACACAATGACGGCCGACATGGCCGCTAAAGTGCTTCAACACCTCGATGGGAAATACGTCCTCAAAGTCAAGTACATCCGCGAGCAAGCCCCTGAAGTTTGGGTCGTTGAAGATGGCTTTGCCCCCCTTAAAGAGGGCCGAGTCCGCGGTGGCGTGGAAGTCCTTGAGATTACAAGCAGAACGGCACCAGGGGTCTTAGTGGGGGTCGATCAACTATACTATCAGAACGCGTACCCTGTGTCCGAAGTCGTCTATGGTCTCTGTCATATCCGAGCCCCCGACTCCCGGGAAGTCGCCCGGACCGTCCTCCCCGTCGGGATGTACACGACTTTCGTCTGGAAGGTCGACCTCTGGAACCTCATCCACTTCCTCAACCTGCGCATGGACAGACACGCCCAAGAGCAGATCCGAGCGTATGCCAACGCCATCCACGAGATCCTTCGGGGGGTTGCCCCGGAGGCGCTGGCTGCCTTCGACGACTACGTCCGGGAGGCCGTAACGCTCACGCGGCTCGAGGTCGAGGCGATTCAAAGGACCATCGCAGCCGGCGCACGTCTCACGACCGCCGAGGTAGACGTCTCCGACTGCCGGGAGCAGGAAGAGTGGCGCGAGAAGAGAGCCCGACTCTTCGGCGAGGAGTGACTGATCGACTCGACCACCCGCCCTCGACATCCCTGGGTCCCGAACGTACCGTAGGAGTGTCGTCCCGCGCCCCGTGCCCAAGGCCATCCGTGTTGCTATGCCATAGGTAGCCCCCACACCGCACCATTTGCTTCCCCCCCCGCGCCCCTTCGCACGTAGGGACAGCCAAGTCGAGACCAGAGGAGCCTTTCGATACGTAGGTACCATATAGCTGCCACGTAGCTGCCACGCAGCTGCCATGTAGCTGCTATATAGCTACCCATATAGGTACACGTAGCTGCCACGTAGATACCATATAGGTGCCACATAGATACCCATATAGGTGCCACATAGATACCAGGACTTGTTTCCACTCGTACCCCCTTTGTGCCTTCTGCGTAGTACCTATGTGGTACCTATATAGGTGTCTGTGGTACTACATGGCAGCTATATGGTACCACATGGTAGCTACATAGTACCTACATGGTACCACATGGTACTGACCTATGTGGTACCTACGTGCGACTACCGAAGGCCCTTCTTTTGCGTCCCCTTTTGCTGGGGCGTGGGTGGGAGGCCAATGGCCCGGAGGTAGAGCATGGCGTACTCGGAGCGGACGACGAAGTCGTGGGCAATGCTGCGGGCATCCTGGTGGCAGATGGCCTCGAAGTCCTTCTTGTATCGGAGTATGTGGGTTAGTATCGCCTTTGTGATGATCTTCGTCTGGACATACGTCTGGGACTCTTCTCGGCGGGCCATAGCGTTCTGACGTATGTGTAGTACTTGATCGAATACGCTGTCTACGAACTCGCGGTAGGTCTCGAAGCGTTGCTTGAACTCCGGAAAGAGGGCGAGGAAGTATTTCCGGTCCGTCGTCGACAAGAAGGCCTTCCATGCGTTGTACTCAGAGCGAGAAGACTCATCGAGCTCCTCGCGGACCTGATGGGAGGGGCGCTGGTAGACCAGGTGGCGGACCCGGCGGAGAAGGGGTGACTCGCATAGGATGTCGGAGTTGGTGCCCGTCGCCTTGGGGTTCCGGGATCGAAGGATGAACCCGTAGTTGAATGGGCACACATGGACGTCCTCGTTGCGCAGCGAGGCCGGGATCGGTAGGGTGGCTGGGTATACTCATCTTCCAGGACCATCCGGGAGATGTGGTCGAGGTCAGCCATCTGGAGGCCGGTCCCGTCAGACCCCACGTCGTGGCGCCCACTAGCCGTCGCGAGGCGGACTATAGCCTCGCGACCGTAGAGAGCCTGGCGGGGAACGTGGGGGAGGCCGATGGCGAGGTCGCCAGCCCCAAAGTACTGTGGAGTTCCGGTGGCGAGGTCGGCCGCCATGGGGTGGAAGTTGGGATGACGGAAGCCGATGGTGTAGCACCGCCCCCGGTCGAGGCACGCGAAGCCCAGACGGACGTCGTTCTCACAGAGGTAGTGACGAAGGAGCCCGAGGCCCGTCGCAGCCAAAAACGTTGGGTGGGCTGCCAGCAGCTCGTACACAAGCTCGGCGTAGGTCTTCTCACCCATCCAGCGAAGGTGGGAGACATCGTACCCGTTACCCGAGGCGAGGCACCATATAGGCCCCTTCACCGGATGGTCCCAGCAGTAGAGCGTTACGACGGTCACGTTGCTGACCTGAATGATGTCGTAGTGGCCGGTCCGCACCTGGCCACCAGCGTCTGGATTGGCGAGGGCCCGGTCGACCTTTTTCACCGCCGTGCCACCAGGTGGCTCCACATCCGGGCGTCGATCACAGCCCCGTTGCTCCCGGTTGCGGCGGTCGCAGGAGAGGATGATGCGGGCCACGAAGGTGTCACCCTTGGCGAAGCGGCCAGTGGGTGGGGGTTTGCCGAAGTGGAGGACCATGCGACCATCCTCAATGGAGTATGGGATGTGTTTTGTTTGTTTGGCGCGGGACCTCTCCCCGCCCTTGCTCGTATCTGACTGGTTGGGGATAGCCGGTGTGGGTGTCGCCGAGGGAAACGCCTTAGACTGCGTGCTGGCAGTCACAGGAGAGGAGGGTGCGTCTTTCTTAGCAGTTGATGACGTCGAAACACTCCCGTGCTTGTCATAGCGCATTCGGATGTCCAGCCCACTTTTGAGAGAATGGACCCACTTAACGAGGGCCTCTTGAGGGGCTGCCGGGCGGCCCCGGGTGGGAGCGCGACGGGAGTTCCGCGGTTCCGGTGTTGCGGTATGGTTCTTCATATCGGCTCAGGGTGTGGGAGAACGTCGGCTTGGACATTAAACAGTCTATGTCGTCGGCGGCTGGCGGTTGCGAAGCGACAGATATATCCTACTAGTGCCACGTTCGTCTAGATGACCATCGGAGAGTGCTCTGGATATGTTTCCCTCGGAGGGGGTGGCTATCCGAGGGTCCCCATCTTGACGTCAGTCTCACATGTGCGCCTGGCCCCTATGCCCACCTGCGAGCCCGTCAGAGGTCAGAAATATGGGTGTGCCAGAACGCCATATTAGATACGACAGTCGTCTCTCCATCTCGCACCCAGGTTGAACCATGTCCGACACGAAGAAGAAGCACCAGATCCTCGCCGACACCATTGGATGCGCCATTGATGCGAAAGTCAGGCCCTCCTTCGAGGATCTCAAGCAGCATTTGGCAGCCAAGTTCGTGGGCACCGATATCCTACTCGCCTCCATAGTTGCCCGCATTGAGGTCCTCGAGACCGGTAATGGTAGCGCCCGCGCGGGCATCGCCTACCCTACAAAGATCGCAGAGCCTGGTGACCCATATGCCAAAGTTAAGAGCTCAATGCCCTACTGTCGCCGCATTTGGGCCGACGACGAGCTCTTCCGTAATAGGTACTTGGATGACGACATCGCCGCCAAAACGCTTGGCGAGCCGCTTGGCGAGCCACTTAGCGATGTTGAGATGGTCATTCCCGCAGGCCCAGCGTAGCGGGTAATTGTTTTCGACACGCGCGTCGACAAGCTACTTAGCGACATCGAGACGACCATGGCGACAGGCGTAGCGTAGTGCGGCGTTTTTACAGGCACGTGCGTCCTCAGTGGTGAGCCTGAAGCGTCCAGCGAGCCACTTGGCGACGTCAAGATGACCCTCCACACAGGCGTAGCGTAGCGTAGCGCAGCGCATAGTTGTGTTCGGCACGTACGTCCTCGGCGCTGAGGCCGAAGATCCTAGATAAGTTGTCTCGCTTGTTATCGTCACGAACGGCTCTGGAACCATACAGGAGGACTCGTCTGCGGAACATCTGGTCTACCTGGTCGTAACGCGCCAGAGCTACCGCATCACCCAAACGTTTCGAAGTCGAAGCAATGCTTACGAATGACGTAGGGCCTGCGTCCTACACAATCTTTGATATGATCTCTAGAGGGAGGTCCAAGATCGTTGTAGGCATAGTCTGCTTGGCTTTGCTATTTGACAACCGCACACAATGATTGTCCACCCTGCGATATGTAACTCAGAACACGTCCATCCAAATGGGTCCCGTAATGTAGGTCACGGGCCCTCGAAAGCCGGCTGCGGCTGTAGGGCTGCGGCGGGTCCAGGCCGGTCCCCGAGTACCGCGATGGGTTTCCGGCCCCACGGCATCTCTATGGCCCCATTCGACATGCTATGGGTGTGTGTTTTGGAGCCATCGCTGCCGCTGATGCTGCGCCAGAACCCCGGCTGGTATGCTATACAGCCCTGGCGCACAGGCGTATGGTCGGCGTTTGTCTATAGGTGGCGTCTGTCTATGGTGGCCTGTGTGCTCTATGGGTTGCGTGCGTTTGCCTATGGGTTACGTTTGCCTATGGGTTACGTTTGCCTATGGGTTACGTTTGCCTATGGGTTGCGTCTGCTATGGATCGAATCTGGGAGGAGGTGGTCTGCGTGCTTGTGTGTCCCTACCCCACCTCAAAAATGGTAGCCGAAACTGCGGTAGCCCTGACCGAGAAGTCCCGTTTGCCTACGTTCTCGATTGCCAATTATGTGTGTACGTCGCGACCTGTCTGCCTACGTATGGGCTGCGCCAGAACCCCCCTTTACTATACTACACCAGCCTGTCCCACCACTGCGCTGGGAACAGGGGCTGGGGCGACGGGTGGGTGTGCCGGGGGCATGGCGGGGTGCCGCCGGGCGGCTTGGGGCTCCGACGGGTCCGGGCCGGTGGAGGGTGTGGACCGCCCCTGGGACCCGTTGTTTGCGCCTTTTCCGTATGGTCCCCGGCGGCGCGGGCCTCGGGTGGCTCTCCGGCCGATTCCCTGGGGCGACTTCCGCTATGCTATGTGTACGTCGCGGCCCGTTTGCCTACATTCTCGATTGCCAATTATGTGCGTAGACGGACGCCCGTTGGCCTACATAGGTTTTTCCCAATTCTGTGCGTAGACGGACGCCCATTGGCGAATGCTACGAACACCCGCTGGGGAACCCCCCCCCCCCCCCCCCCCTCCCAGCTGGTATGCTCACCCCCCCTGCTGCTACATGTATAAATAAATAGACACACTAACACTAATAAATACCAAAAAAATAGAAAAGTACAGTAGTCTTGGATGCAGCCTCACGTCAGTCACTCTTTCCCATTTTCCAGAAATTGACGTCGAAACGTAATTAGTAGAGGTTACGAAACGACGACGGCGCCCTGGAGGTCGGCACTCGATGCCGAGTAAGATTGAGTCGTGGACGACGTTTTCATCATTACAAACGCTACACGGCAGAACATAGGCCTAGTTTGGTGCCTAATGTCACCTAAAGTTGCTCAATATTGCCTGTTTGTAATATTTGGTTCACTTCCGGTTTATTCTTAATCTCACTTCCTGTATGTACGTACCATTCGAACGGCAGAAGTTTCGCCAAGCAAACCAAGAGGAAAACGAGCATATCGATGCATTTGTGACAAGATTACGGAAGCTGGCCAAGACATGTGAGTATGATAATCTCACTGAAGATATGATACGTGATCAAGTTGTTGATAAATGAAGATCAAACCGTTTGAGGAGGAAATTACTCAGCAAAATAGGACACTTTGCTAAAATGTGTAAATCTGAGAAAGTAACAGGGGCCAAGAGGAATGAAACTCTTCACTTCATGGAAGGTGGAGCGAGTAGTAATTGGGTTTCTGGAAAACCCGAATAGCGAATACCGAATAGCGGGAATAGTGGCGAATAGTAAATATAAGTTCAAGATTAATACTTACAGAACGTAAGTCCTTCAACGAGTACGAACCTAGGCGAACCTGACGAGAGAATCACACTGTCAACATTCGCCATTTTGTTTTTCCTCGTGTTACTCAGTTCCCAACCTCGTGACCAGGGTCTTCTCGGTCAGATCCAAGATGACGGCTACTCCGAGAGAAGACCCTGCTAAACGCTGAATCACGTGACCAAAAATCTCCAGAAATCATGGAGATTTTAATCACGTGACGTGGGCATCCAATATGGCGGCCAAACTAAATATGGAATATTTCATCACGTGCCTACAAACCATAGGTATCCCAATCCGGAGTGAGCGAGATGCGATTAACGGTATTTCCATGTGGCGAACGACGAAGTGAAAACAGGTCTACTAAACAGTTCGAAATGGAGTTTACTTGGATAAAGAAACAGTGGAAGGGTATCACAATGCTACCAGGATATATCTAAGATAGAAGAGAATCCTAAAAAGCCGTTAATTTTCCGTTAGCGTCGAATCGAAGCGATCGATAGCACATGCTCGGGTTAAACGGCTTCTCCTGGCTTTCCCACTGATGAAACGTACCAGAAAACTACACTTCACCTATTGCTCTACCTACACAACGTGTTTAAGGTTGTTTAAAATCGTTTTATTGATAATATCTGAGCAATCGAACTCAGTCCGTTGGGCCAATAAAAAGCACTGTAAGGCAACACTTGTATCATAATCGAAGAGCCAATCAGAATACGTGACAGTTCAGCGTTTACCAGAGTCTTCTCTCGGAGTAGCCGCCATCTTGGATCTGACTGAGAAGACCCTGGTCACGAGGTTGCTCAGTTCCATGGATGGGTTACCTGTGGCACTCGAAAGCGAGACCAATCGATATTGTTAAAGGCACCTCACATCGATTCCCGGACGCGGCGCCATATCGGCATATGTGAGTTGAGTTTGTTGGTATCTCGCCCTTGCTCCGAGAGTTTACCTCCCTAGTCCACAAAAACCAACACGCTAAAGGTCTCGTTATAGAAATTCAGAGAGTTTGCGGTTCAGATTCCGACATTTTTAAAGGGGTGCAAATATGGTGCGAAATACAGTGTTTGTATGTGAATCCGGTGCCAAATAATTTCAGAAAAATCTAATTTCTGAAATATTCACTGTCTGTTAAAAGATTATTTTAAAACTTATTAAAATTTGATGGATGTAGCTGCGCTGGAAAGCGTGCAATCGTGTTTTCAGTTTACCATACATTTGTCTGTAACGAGTCAAAGTCCGCGGGAAAATTTACAGAGAAATGTATGGAAACTGAAAACACGCTATCCGAAAAAAAACGGCGAAAGAAAGTCTACAACACGAAGCATTCCCAGGCGGTCTTTGGTGATCGCTGACCTAAACCGGAGGCCACATGGTCCCAACTAGGTCTGTCTGGTGCACGATGACGTATGTAGAAAACGTTTGCTGTTTTTTTAATTTTCTCCAACATTTCGGCAAAGTTGCCTTCTAACGATATCTTTGGCCTGAGTTCGGTTGACAGTTCCGCTTCATGCGCCGTGATCAGCCTCGCTTTCGAGTGCCACAGGTAACCCATACATGGAACTGAGTTACACGAGGAAAACAAAATGGCGAATGTTGCCAGTGTGATTCTCTCATCAGGTTCGTACTCGTTGAAGGACTTACGTTCTGTAAGTATTAATCTTGAACTTATATTTACTATTCGCCACTATTCGCTATTTTCCAGAAACCCGTAGTAATTCATTGTCAGATGATGAATATGCTTTTGTTGTAAAGCAATATGACCCAAGTGTAGGCAAAATGATAGTGAACATTGCAGACACACCTGTAGAGATGTTGATATATTCAGGAACCAGTGTAAACGTCATAAATGAGGTGTGGAGTCAGATTAGTCAACAAGGCGTAGGGCTAAGAGAAACCTCCAAGAATTTATTCCCGTACGGATCAGAGAAAGCATTGAAGACCCTAGGAGAGTTTGTTGCAAAAGTCGCAATGGACGGTACTAACATTGAAGCAGAAATTATAGTAGTCCCAGGCACAAACATACCTCTTCTAGGCCGTGAAACAGCTTCAAACTACAACTGCTTCAAGTAGGACCACAGCTCAACACTGTCACCAGTGGCTGTGAGCAAATAGTAACAAAGTATGCAGATTGTTTTGAGGGTCTAGGAAAATTGAAAGATTTCAAGTTGAAAATTCATGTTGATCCAAAAGTGCAGCCTGTTGCACAGCCATTAAGGAGATTATCATTTAATGTCAGGAAAGCTGTCGGAAATAAGCTTGAGGAACTGTCCGTATTTTTTCTTAAAATAAGGGAATGGGTGGTTGAAGTGCATCCGTAACAGTTTCTCTCGTGATTTCGTTTTAATATTTCTTTACGTACTCCTGGGAGTAATATGAAGCCAACACTTTTTCTCTAGTGTGAATGTTGTCCAAGGGGATGTTTGCATGTTACCAGAACGAGCTTCATTCCGTACCGCGTGTCATGGGTGTCACTGTACCGGAATGACAAGGAGGTTCATTTAATTGAGACCGCGTACAGGAATGAATCTCGTACCTCGTTTTCAAGATACCGGTACGAAAGGTTCGTGCCAAAAGAAGTCGTACTCGAATGGGCTATTATCAAAAAGCGGCTAAATACAGGAATGGCTCACTTAATTAATTCATGGAATGACCATATAAACTAACTAAAATTAGCAGTGGTTTTAAAATGTACAAATTTGACAGCATTTGAGCGACGATGGTTGTTTAGTGTAGTGGTTGCGACGTTTGCCATATGAGTAGGAGGAGCGGGGTTCGAGTTCCAGTAAATGTCTTATATTTTTTTTACCTCAACATTTTCTTGAGACGTTTTTCTTCAGAACCCTGGCTCTAGGTGGGTAAGATCTTGTTTACTGACCGGTTAGGATTTTTTTTATGGTTCAGGGTAGATTTTTTTATGGTTCAGGGTAGATTTTTAGTTAGTTTATATTGTCATTTCATGAATTAATTAAGTGAGCGATTCCTGTATTTAGGGGCTCGTCTATTATCACAGTTCGGCCATCTTGGATAAAACAATGGTTTTGGCCCCGGTAGCCTCGCTCTGGTGGTCTTCAGAACGAGTTTACAGGCCGAAAACAGGTTTTTATTCTCCTGGGACTCAATATGGCCGCCATGTGATTAAAGCCCAAGACTCGTTCAGGTAAGATATTTCCTGTAAATAATGCCGCAATTATACAGAGTTACAAGTGGGAACCGTGGAAAACTGCTATTGAGCTATGAGCATTTCTAATGTAGAAATACCATGAACGCGAGCCTACAAAGGCCTCCGTTGTTTTTCTCATACAAATCTCTCTAAGTTCAAATGGCTGTAAGGGAGCAGGTCAAAACACATGCCCCAGATAGAAACCATTTTTTTTACCAGACACAGCTGTCAGCGCAGCACCCCCCCCCCCCCCCCCCATTTTTGACCATCTGTTCCATTCTGGGTGTTACAGCAAATGAAATGATAGCGTAAGACAAAACATGCAGTGCACTTGTTTCTAGATTATTCCATTTAGCTTCGGAGATATTAAAGAACATTTTTTTAAAGTTTTTGAGTTTTTTCTCCAGAGGGGATGGCTGGTAGCAGTCCCCATTCCCCTGCCCAAAAATGGGTCCATCTTGAGGGCATGTGTTTTGACCTGCTCCCTAACTTCATTGCTTTTTAAGCTACAGCACTCAACTTTCACACGATCACTAATGTCGACATGCTCTTTCACATGGCAATGTTCATGTGTTCTATACATGTGGATATCCTACCGAAACGGGAAGTCACATTGATGAAAGTCGTGTATGGGCCAATCCTGTCAAGGAAGCCCTATGGAGTAGGGTGAGCTGTGGTTCGCAATGCACCAGCCACGCATGAGCGCACTTAAGACATATACATGCATCAGGAGTTCCGGACTTCCGGTTGGATCACACTGCATTCTGTGTAGGTGGGCTCAGAAAAGTGGGCATCAACTTCCAGAGCGGCCATATTGGATTTGAGCGCAGTCAACTTGGAAACTTTATTAATCCCGTTCTAAAGCTTAAACATCGACTTAGAACTCCCAACTGAAGAATCTGTAAAGGTAAGATATTCCGTGTATTAGGTAGTAAGTTTTTGAACTTGCAAAGGAGCAAAAATTGACTGCACTCAAATCCAATATGGCCGATCTAGAAGTTGATGCCCACTTTTCTGAGCCCACCTACCCAGAATGCAGTGTGATCCAACCGGAAGTCCGGAACTCCTGATGCAGGTATAATTACACTGAATATCTCGAGCGGATTTCGTGTGAGTGGGCTCTCTGTGGTACGAGTGGGCAAGTTACTGTATGACGTGCCGTGACATTGAAATGGTTTCCCATTGTTTTTGAGTTTCTGATCCAATCAAATTACATATTTAATGTACATTAAATTACAGTATGGTTACGGACATGCTATATTTCTGTCCAACCCATACGAAATCCGCTGTACAGTGGGCCCGGTTACCAATGCATTGTACAGTTGTATCTTCCACGTACATGTGGAGTTCTGCAGAATCAAGGTCACATGTAGACTTTCTCAAAGTCCCTTAAAACGAGATTTTCATTTCCCACATTCGCTTCTCTTAAAACGAGATTTTCACTTCTCTGGTTGAAAGCTAGAAAACAAGATAACAATGCAGTGTTGATGTCACTATTCAAACCCAAATGCCGATTGTTCTGACACCATGATTTGTCTTCTGATATCTGCAAAGTAGCTTAACTTGAAAGGCAGGAAACTCAGTCGTGAGACGACAGACTCGAGCAGATCATCTTGCTGCAGCTTCATCAAGATGGCATCCTCCTCATAATACTTGGTCAGCTTCGATTTCTTATTCTGTAAACTCCCTATCCACAATGCAAGAATGTCGTTAGACGCGTTCTCGTTAAGGCATTCACAGACAAAAAGTTTAAAGCGAGTTTCGTCGGAGGTCGAGCGCAGGTCACTGACTCGCTGGACGATAGAGGACACTGTGGTCTCGGTACATAACTCTTTGATGACGTCCCATACAGAGTTGTTTTTATTTCCCGTGAAATACAATCTTTTTTTTAACTTTCTTTTCAATCCATTGCTAAGTATCGCACTTAAGGCCGAACACAGACCTCCACAAACAAGTATTCTCGTCACTGGATATTGCCGGTCATCAAGTCCGTTAACCGGTAAAACCTGTTCTTTCTCAATGTGGAAGAATATCTTTTGAATTGCATCTTCCAGCATTTTTACTTCCGGAAACTCGTGAAAGCCATCGTGGGTGACTTGTAGTCCACTTCCGGTCGACTCCGCATCAAATGAATTGTCAAGGGGACCAAAGCCCTGCCCCACATTTAGTATTGTTCGACGCTGTAATCCTGGTGGATACACGAACGTTGGGGAACCAACGCTGTCTGCTTCAACTTTGCTAGAACCAGAATCCTGATTGCCTCGATTTGATACAGGATGTGACGTAGATGCAGCCTCGTCACCACGTTCACCAGTAATGAACATCGTCTCTTGTAGATTTCCTGAGCCTGAATTGCTATCACGAGCCTCAACAAATGGTGCAGTCATCTGAGGAATAGACTCACTCTTTTCTAATATCTGAACGACCCACTTTCGTTCAACACGGTGATGTAATACTTTAACCCCTCCGTTAAGCTCAAAGTAGTCAAATTTCTCAGGATCCTCTACCCTTGTAACGCAATTTCTTATCCCGTCTTCCGCAATCCAAACCCCATTGCGATTGCGAAGATGAACTCCCGATAAACAGATGATCGTTGGAGGTAAAACGGACCCAACTTCTTCTTCATCCTCTCTGAGACTCCTGTACTGATCCAATATGTCTTTCAAGAGGTAGGGAGACTTAACACAATAATAGTTACAGACATGACTCGTTGTAAGTTTCGTTACCAGATCTGACGATCGTGGCGCTCCTCTCAAGTCCGTCGTATGATCATACAAAGAGCTTGACGTATTTGTCATCCCATTTGCAGTATCGTCTTCCTTCCTAACATCATCATGTTTGACGTCCTCTGGAGCAGCAGAAACCTCATTTAGGGACACCTTCCCTAGTTCAAAGGCTTTGTCACATATTTCGTGTTCGCATTTCGTATCCACGTCAGCTGTTTGTTCGCTAGAAGACAATATGTTCTCACTACGTTTAGTTTCTTCAGTTTTTCTCAAGTGTTCACATGAAGCTTCCTCTCCTACAAAGACATCAGAATATTCCTCTGACGTTCCTACACAGTGACCTTCTTTCCTCGCACATTTGTTTTCTTCAAGTTTTTCAGGAACTGTGGTACTTGTAGACTCCGTTGTAGCGACAGACAAAGTTAGACATGTATCCGAAGTCTCGTTCTTCATTTTATCATGTATCAGTAACTGGTTTTCATGGTCTGTAGGTACAGTCTTTAAAAAATCAGACAATTCACTTGACGTTGCAGATTTTTCTGCCGATTCTCGATTTGCTCTTAACTTTTCACATGTTTTCTTGTCAAGTAAGTTTTTAACTGGACTGGGCGTGGTTATTACGTGTTTGTTACAAGAACTAATTTCAGCATCTCCCCTAGTTGGTCGTCCGCCATCTTCTAAAGAGCCACTTTGTCCGTATTCCTGCTCACTTTTCTCTTCCTTTCTTCTTTCTCCATCGTTATCAAGCGATGAGCGTTTCTTTCGTGCTCCTTGTCTCTTTAAGATTCCTGAATATTTTCTAACGGTAATACCATCGCCTGCCGAGCCTCTTCCGGTTGTTTCACGTCCGGTATTGCGCGTGAATTCACTAGCGCTGACGGCACTCTCATCACTTTCACGTCCGGTTAACATACTTTCCGTTTTGGTTATCTTGCTTACACTTCCGGTTATCTTACATCCACTTCCCGTTATCTCAGTTTCACTTCCGGGTAATTTATTATTGATTGGATCAGTTGTTCGATAACAGCTTTCGTCAGTTTCTTTTCTAGTTTTCGCACATCCCGTACCTGTATCACCGGTCCGTCTAAAAAAGCTTTCATGTGGGGAAAAAGGAGCATCAAGTTGATCCGAAGCACTTCTGACATCCGGGGATTGTATACTTTGCGCCTCTATTTTGGGTTTTGAGAAGATCTTATCGTTTGCAGGACCAAAGGGGTCCTCTCCCATCAAGAATGGCGAAGTGTCTAATGACTGATCCCTAGAAGTGGATGGATGACATATACGCTGGAGGACAACTTTTCTCCCTGATTTCTTGCAGATTTGTTCCTCGATCTTCTTGAGGACGTTCTTGTTTTTTCGATCGTTGATGGCATTACGAAGCTACAAGAGAAATAAAGAAAACTAAATACATGCGACGCAATAGTACGTCTCAATGAATCATGCTGCGTGACGTCAAAGCTGTGCCTTTGTTCTAAACTGAATAACTAGTCTCTTAAAAACTAACTAGCGTAGGTCTGTGGCGGACGTTAAACACTGGTTTATCAACTGACAGTTGATAATGTTGATAATGTTGATAATGTTGATAATGTTGCTAACCGCCGTGAAAAGCGAGCTGCATCTGACGTTTTGAGTGCCAGCTTCACAAGAGCAACAGCGGTAAAGCTCTGACGAAGGGCTAGCGCTATAAACGTCAGCTGCAACTCGCTTCCAACGGCAGTAAGAATTACCATGAGCAACTTTTAGTTAATAAATTATGTGTACCTCAGTTTGGTAGAGCACGTTCTAAGACTCACGTTACTTTATTACATGGCTATGAATGAAGACATTTCCCTATCATCCTCATCTGACACAATCATTAGAATCAGATGACAAAGGAGATGGATGCTTCACTGTTGAGGACGTCATTGGCCCTTTTTGACTGAGCGCAATATAGACCTAATTGATACGGCGGCCATGTTTGTTTCCCCCCTACAAACTCCTTCTGAAAGTGCTCTGTACTAGGAGGCTACACGTGGGAAATATTTAACAATAATTGTTTTAGTATATACCACACTCCAGGTGAATAGCCAGCACCAAATAGTTATTTTATTTTCTATCAAATGGACAAAACCTCCCGCGAGATGATCGCTGCTTTGCTCGGAGGTGAATATGAAATCATATTCACTGTTTGAGTAGCCAATCAGAGCGCGCGAAAAGTGATATTCGCTGGTGGGGTATATACTAATTTTGTTTATCCAAGATGGCGGCCGCGTGACAAGAGTGACTCGTCGTATATCACACATGGACACTAACAGTAGAACCGGAAAAATACTCAACTTTCTCAGCTTCAACATCTGATCAGAATTATTTCCAATGCAAAAATAATTTCGATGCAGCATTTTTACTGTGACTGCTGCAACCGGGCCACTTAGACAAGAAGAACCAATCACATTGCACTTTGACAACAATAACCAATCACATCGCACTTAGACAACAAGAACCAATCACATCGCACTTAGACAACAAGAACCAATCACATTGCACTTAGACAACAAGAACTAATCACAATGCACTTAGACAACAAGAACCAATCACATTGCACTTAGACAACAAGAACTAATCACAATGCACTTAGACAACAAGAACCAATCACATTGCACTTAGACAACAAGAACTAATCACAATGCACTTAGACAACAAGAACCAATCACATTGCACTTAGACAACAAGAACCAATCACATTGCACTTAGACAACAAGAACTAATCACAATGCACTTAGACAACAAGAACCAATCACATTGCACTTAGACAACAAGAACTAATCACAATGCACTTAGACAACAAGAACCAATCACATTGCACTTAGACAACAAGAACTAATCACAATGCACTTAGACAACAAGAACCAATCACATTGCACTTAGACAACAAGAACTAATCACATTGCACTTAGACAACAAGAACCAATCACATTGCACTTAGACAACAAGAACTAATCACAATGCACTTAGACAACAAGAACCAATCACATTGCACTTAGACAACAAGAACCAATCACATTGCACTTCGACAACAAGAACCAATCACATTGCACTTAGACAACAAGAATCAATCACATTGCACTTCGACAACAAGAACCAATCACATTGCACTTAGACAACATGAACCAATCACATTGCACTTAGACAACAAGAACCAATCACATTGCACTTAGACAACAAGAATCAATCACATTGCACTTAGACAACAAGAACCAATCACATTGAAGAACGAAAACAAAGCATTCCAACTTGCGGTTACTTTAGCCAATCAGTGTCGAGTTGAAAACAATAAGCATTTCAACTTACTCGAGCTTCGACCCAGTAAAAGGCAAATTTGGTGGACTAGTTCTGAAGAAAATCGCCTGGATATGCTAGGATTTGTACTTTGGAATTCTTTATTCTCGTTTTGCAATGTGTTTAGTTCTCGTTGTCTGAGTGGCCCTATTTACTGTAGTCACACTGTAATATTTGAAATTTTCATGTGAATTGAAATCAGGCTTCTCGAAATCTAGCAACTAAAACGTTTGTCATTAATTTGAAACTTCGCCAACCTTCGTTAGAATAGTCTCAGACTTTGTCCATTGTCCCTGGATACTGTGGTTGTCTGAGTATTTATCTGTCTTTTATTAGAAGGGAAATGTACATTGTAGAGGAGTAACACAAACATTCCAACAATAGGGAAAAAACACTCACCCTTTGTTCATTTGTCTTCTGGTTGATACTTCTGTAGTCGGCAGGTTTAAGGGCTCTTCTCTTCAGTAGTAATCTATCTGTAACGACAACGGGAATCCAACAAATACGGTCATACTTTAACACACATAACCTTTATGTCATATTATGTATTTTAGATAAGCCATAAAAAAAGTTTTTTGAGTGTTGGCGACCAAAATTTCAGAGTACTTACCTAAAGTATTCACAATGTCCTGAAGTCACATGATGTTCTAAGTAAATTTAGCTAATAAAACATGCCAGCAAATGTTCTTTGTCGGGTGTCGCTTGAAACTTGAAATGTGGCGACCACAATTGGTCTTTTGGCAACTAAACAATTTTGGCTAGCCCTCGGACGCTGTATTGCTTCGTTTAACAGGACCTTAAAGGAACTGTGTCACGGTGAGGGACACGCCTTTATGTTCTGGTCAGGAAAAAAATATTTTCAGTGATTTACATATAAACTGACTATCCTAGCACACGTGTGGGATGGATGAAATCAATGTAAATGTGCAAAAATGATCAACTGTGCGTAGATCTAGTCTTCAAGGAAAATGTTGCATATCCTTTCAATCAAACATTATGAAGAGGATTTTAACTGTTTAAAGCCAATTAACAGCCACCAATCAACAGCCACCAATCAACAGCCACCAATCAACAGCCACCAATCAACAGCCACCAATCAACAGCCACCAATCAACAGCCACCAATCAACAGCCACCAATCAACAGCCACCAATCAACAGCCACCAATCAACAGCCACCAATCAACAGCCACCAATCGAACATTGATTCCAGGCATGCGCAAAACCATGACAGTCACGGACCAAGGTTTTTCACTGCTTTTTATAATTGCGCAAGTGTGACCGCGCAGGCTTATCCATAAATCTAATTACATTACTCATTAGTACAAGTGGTTTACGTCTACCGTTTCATATTTACTCGACCGTTGCTGTAACTTGGTCTAACGGTCAGTATAGATGGGTTGCACATGACGTCACGGCGGCCATGTTGGTGTACCTTTAACAATAGATTCTTCGTTAGATTCTTTTGTTAGGTACACCAACATGGCCGCCATGCCCTTTGTCATTTGAATCTCTGAGGATTGAGTACAACCCATCTATAGAGCGGTTTCTGTTTGAGTGTCCAAAGTAATAAGTGATTGCTTTGGTTTTGCGTTTGCTTAGCTTTTCTATTGGCTGTTAAAAACATTTTGTAAGTATGCGTCAATCAAGTTCTAAACTAAGACCAAACATTGGCTTGGTCCGTCACGTCATCAATCATCACGCCATCCACGATTGCGTTGACTTTTTCTCGTGATTGGTTCAAGTCAAACTAATCACAAATTACTTCAATTCGTGATTGGCTCATTGTGTTTTTATTTGCTCGTGATTGGCTCATTGTGTTTTTACTTGCTCGTGATTGGCTCATTGTGTTTTTACTTGCTCCTGATTGGCTCATTGTGTTTTTACTTGCTCGTGATTGGCTCATTGTGTTTTTACTTGTTCCCGTGATTGGCTCTGTAATTACATTGGTTTTCGTTTTCCGACACTCAATCAAAATTCGCTCTACGAAACGAGCAAATGAGTTTAACAAATTTAATGTAAGACTAGCTGTAAAACTAGCTTTGTTTCAATTTTGCGGTCTGTAGGAGAAGTTATGGACCGCAACCCAACCAATCGGAATACCGCATGAAATAAGTTAGCAATATAAGAAATATAACAAGAAATATCACTCAATAAATTTACCTCCAGGTCTGTTCAACTGCGACCAGTCGTTTTCCTTTGATTCTGCTAAATAGACAATACACATTACACGTTAAAAACATCTGCCATATTTTCACAAAAGGAGCCTTAGAACCTAAGACCCCCTTTTGTGAAAACATGGTAGATCTTGTGTGCCTTTAGCTTTAAAAGCCTGTAACTCGTGTTTTATGCCGTTTTCTTGAAAGGGTAAATGACAGTTTAAGACTTTTCTGGCCTTTCTATCCCATAATTTACTTGTGTTAGATCTATCCCATAATTTCTTTATTTGAGAGCTAGAGGTTAGGCTTAGGTTAGAAAAAGGCCATTTTCTGGTATTTTTACTCAAAATACAGCAAATTTCCATCAATTAAACGCAATCCACATTAAGAGAACGTTGTATTGCCGTATAGTGCATCGAAATCCATTAAAAGCTCGAGTTTTTCGCCAAAATGTTTGAACTAGTCCTCCACACCCCTCACCACCCCCCTCTGTGTTTTTCACAGGCCTTCTGCCATCTTTATAGTTCAAAAGGCAGCAAACGTGACGTGATACGTGACGTCGAGATGAGTGCCGTATTTTCCATATTTCACTCCAGCGGTGAAATATGGATTGTACGAATGGCATAGATCCTGGTAATAAGAGGCCTTTTACACTGCTGTTTACACTTCCCATCACGTGAGTGCATCCCAAGAACGATCAATACACGCAAACTAATATTGAAGGTGAAGCGTCGTCTTCTCGCTGAACTCGTATCACAGACGCTGGTTTGTTTTTGTAACCACGCCTGTCTGGCAACTAAGAAGTAAGTTAGCATCGAGCCTGTTGTAGTAGAACTCTGATCGGCGGTTTCGTTAAAACATAAACAGTCAAAATACATCGGATAGCTGTATATTTTTGCGATGTTCATGTCCTTATGTTGCCAATTTAAAACCAAAACAGTGTAGTATATCCTTTGAAAAACATGTACACAATAAAGTCATATTTAGAAACATATAAGGGATTTGAAACGTATAACAGCGGCTCCATGCTCTGGGTTATTCAGTGAATAAAAAGTACCATATTTGGAAAATACAGTCTAGTCTAGCATGACAGTCTAGACACAGAAGCAGACTGCTATTTTATTCATATACAGGTCTGCAAAATACTGCGCATGTCCAGTCAGCGGTAGAAATCGCGAGAGCAGCACTAAACACTCCTAAATGGTTCAGTTCTGTTTATAATCGCAAGAGTTCAGAGATAATCCCAAGAGTTCAAAGTTTTAATATTTTAGTCATCAAGTTAAGTAAATTTGTGATTGGTTCATCATCAGCACTTCAAAATCGAAGCTTGAACTTTTCCTTTTAACTCCTAATTTGGAGTTAAAATTCAACCAAATGATGCGCGCGAGCGTGATTTCCCGGGTGAAATTCCCGCATGAGCAAGCGTTCTTCAGACATGTCGCGAGAGCAGCACTAAACGCTCCTGAATGGTTCAGTTCTGTTTACAATCGCAAGAGTTCAGAGATAATCCCAAGAGTTCAAAGTTTTAATATTTTAGTCATCAAGCTAAGTAAATTTGTGATTGGTTCATCATCAGCACTTCAAAATCGAAGCTTGAACTTTTCCTTTTAACTCCTAATTTGGAGTTAAAATTCAACCAAATGATGCGTGCGAGCGTGATTTCCCGGGTGAAATTCCCGCATGAGCAAGCGTTCTTCAGACATGTCGCGAGAGCAGCACTAAACGCTCCTGAATGGTTCAGTTCTGTTTACAATCGCAAGAGTTCAGAGATAATTCCAAGAGTTCAAAGTCTTATTATTTTAGTCATCAAGCTAAGTAAATTTGTGATTGGTTCATCATCAGCACTTCAAAATCGAAGCTTGAACTTTTCCTTTTAACTCCTAATTTGGAGTTAAAATTCAACCAAATGATGCGCGCAAGCGTGATTTCCCGGGTGAAATTCCCGCATGAGCAAGCATTCTTCAGACATGTTGCCAGTACTTAACTTGATATAAACAGACGCACTGACGCCGGATAACCGTATGTTGGTTTTGGAATGCACAATAAAACATGCAAAATACACAGAAAACCAATTTTGAAATATATGTGAAACAAAAGAAAAACTCTTTTAAAAGAAAGCGCCGATATAACTTCAAATGCATTGACCTGCACATGTGCACAGCGATTGAAGTTATTGAGGTACGCGAGGAATCTATACCAAATAGAGCAAACAAACAACAAACAAACGCAACTAAATAAGGCAGTTTCAAGAAACGTATAAAAGATATTGCCATTAAGTCCATCGATCATGTTGCAAACTGTTTGCGAGTTATTACGTTCTATGAAAAAAAGCTTTAAAGTGCCTATTAGACCATTTTTATCGTTAAAATCAATTCTACATCAAGTACAAAGTTGAAGAGTAGAATATTTCTTGATTTGGGTGTTGCGTCTGTGAGTTATAGAGATTTCTAATATGCTAATTTGTGACGTCACACGAGGCCAACAAATGGTAATTTATTTCTCCTTGTGAAGGAAACTTTCTGATTTATACAAAATATTTGGTAAATCACTGATATAATGCCCATATCTAACATGGATGTGTAAATTTTTTTTTATCTCTGCCAGTACGTTTTTATATAATAAATGAGGCCTCCTGCGACATCACATCATTAGCATATTGGAATAGAAACCTCGATAAAACATAGACGCAGCACTCAAATTAATATATATTTTACAATTCACATATTTAATTGATGTAAAATCGATTTTAATTTACAAAATTTGGCCTTATAGGCGAAGCACTGTCAAGCTCTGTACAGTTACATTGTATGAGTAAATAAATATTATTAAAAACTCATGAATAATTCATGAAGCAAAAACAAAGGAAATCACCGAGTGAGAAGCGATCTTTAAATGTGATAAAGATTTCATCCTAATTTACATAAACTTAAACTTGGATTTTCTCCGCCGAAATAGGTCGTATCGCCAAAATAACTGAATTACATGACTACGCCCTCGAGTTTTAAACCTGATAAAACACTGCTGCTCGTTTATTAAACAGTACTTAAATACTCGTTGACAGAGTTTCCTTTGTTCTCTAACGATCTTTATCTAAGTTATCAACCCAACATTTGAATCTCCAGGTTAATAAGTAGGTTATCAACCTCATTAATAAATTAATGAGGTTGATAACCTACTTATCGACCTGGAGATTCATTCTTTTAAGAAACTTCACCACCGAGTATATAAGACGGCTATATACCTTTACCGAGGTGTGTACGAGATTTATCGACTCTCGGGTTAATAAATCTCATACCTGCCTCGGTAACGGTATACCTTTACATAACGCCTATAAGGCTATGTTGAGAGTCCATACTCACCCCAGAACCACTGAAGAGGACATTCATCTGCATAGAAAGGTATAGCTGTGTGTAGAGGGAGACAAGAATGAGTGTGTGTGGAGAGAGAGATGGAGGGGGGTGGGGGGGGGATTGTAACGGCGATTTACCTACAAAGTTGTCATCTTCCAAGAATGGCAGTTTCATTGTAATGCTCGATATCTGTTTTGAGCTAAAAGCTATGTCTACACCAGGAGGAATAAAAATTAACGACACCAATGCCAGTAAACAAGGCATGTGTCAACATGTGCGGGGCATTCACCAAGGCTTACAATACTACTCTGCGTTGTCTTTTTGGCTGTTTTTGGCTGTTTTTGGCTGCGTTGTCTTTTTGTCTTTTTGGCTGTCTTTTTGGCTGTTTAAAAATACGGTTTAAAAATATATACAAATACTAATAAGCACTTTTTTTTAAGTGCTACTGCGATCATATCACACTTTTTCTGTTTGCTTCAGCTTCGGAAAGTAAAAGTACTAAATAATTTCCATTCAAAATCTTAAGTCAAAATCCCTACGGGAAGTCTGATTATGTTAGCCATAGTTTCTGTACCTACAAATTCAGAGTTATTCAGAGTCCGCCGTTAATCGGATTATAATTGGATGACGTCATCTAAGTAACCCAATAAAATGGACGCGGTTACTTTAGTACGCAGAAGGAATGCCTCATTCTATACAGGAACATCTAGAGAGCTTGTACTAGAAGTTTGAACCTTATAAAATGTATTCTAGTCGCTGTAGCGTTGCTTAGATGACGTCAAGAAAAGACCGCTAAACAAAGGATCGCTCGTTTCTAGTCCGAGTAAATGGCAGCCAGTCACACTTCTATTTAGTACTTTTACTTTCCGAAGCTGAAGCAAACAGGAAAAGTGTAATTTGATCGCAGTAGTCACTTTAAGTACTGTATAGCTAAGAAATTCACCATCTCGACAACTCTCTCTCAAGTTAATACACTGTATGACGTTGTATAGACCTGCATAAAGAACTTATGGGAACTATTCAGAGTACTATATATATATGTATGTACCTGTTTTCGTGGAGCACTGAAGGTAAAGCTGGACATCAGCGAAATCTACTCTGTCCAATTTACTGGCGAACAAATGAGGCACCTGAATAGCAAAACAGACAAAAGAACAATGCAAAGGTGAAGAAAGCAAAACACTGGGGGGAGGGGGAGGGGGATCACAAATAGACTGCCTTATTCGTACTTATTTTCGCGCGTCTTACTTTTCGCAATTTTCGCGAATTGAAAAAAATCGCGTAATTAAAGACTCGCGAAAAAAAACCGCCGTGAAATTTACACAAGCGAAATTTAATACCCTGATTTTCAAGAAACACCTTACGGAGTGAGTGAGTGAGCGAGTGATATGATTTCACGCATACCAATAACTCATGCATTGTTAACACCTTACGGAGTGAGTGAGTGAGCGAGTGATATGTTTTCACGCATACCAATAACTCGTGAGTTGAAAACAAGTGAATTATCTTTAATAAATCGAGAATTCGCTGTACAATCATGTAATATTTCTATCAACAGTACTTTGCCTGTCGTACTTTGTCTGTCGAGTCACCGGTTGCCTCGTTTCCATGCAGTTTTACACTTTACATGACAATGGCGGAAAGAACCGTAAGGGTGAGTGTAAACTTATTTTCATGTGAATGTGGTTTTCGTTTTTTTTATCACCAAAATGGAAGTTTGTGGAGCGAAGTTTGTGAACTTATGTTTGCATCTTTGATCAGAAAAATAATCGTATTCATAAGAACCTGAACTCTTAAATTCGGTCTTGGCTTGTAGCTTTTGATGGGATTCACTTTATTGAAATAGGCGTACATGGGAAATAAGTGTGTCCAGCGGTTAAATCGCTCACCGCTGACCACTATGGTCTGGGTTCGATTCAAATGTGAGTTGAGTTTGTTGGTATCTCGCCCTCGCTCTGAGGGTTTTTCTCCGTGTTCTCTAGTTTTCCTCCCTCCACAAAAAAAAAGATTTCCAATTCCATTTCGATCTCGGAATAGAGGACCACCCTAATGAACTTCGTGTTAGCGTGGTGTTACCCACGCCTCCTGGTTAGCTCAGTGGTTAAGCGCCGGTTTGTCGTGCGGGAGGTCGCGGGTTCAAACCCCGGCCGGACCAACACTCAGGGTCTTAAAATAACTGAGTAGAAGGTGCTGCCTTTACATCACCCAACAGTAAACGGTTAGGCCTTCACGTCTTCTCGGATAAGTACGTAAAATCGTAGGACTAAGTCAACAGAGGGCCAAGTGGAAGATCACTGAGCTACATGTTAGAGGTAAACGTGTCACCCTCTATAAATAAAGTGGCTTTACTTTACACAAATTGTACTTTTACCCTCTCTAAACTACGTTTGTTTTTATATTAATTACTATCTACATTCTCAACAGGCCTCGCTTTCTGCTTACTACCGGTCTGTCTAACTACTGCCGGTTGTCAATCACTTGGATTATATCTCGGAATTGTTCTATGTAATGTTTTTCTAATTTTCACCTCTTTTGCCTTGATGGAGATCTTCGCTGGACTCACAGCAAACGTCCCGTCCTCAAAATGAACCACAAGAAGCTGCAATCCACAAAAATAATCTTAATACTGTATTTCCTCGATTAAGCGCCGGGGCGCAAATGTCAAATTTCATGTCCAAGGGGGCACATAATAGAGGTAATCGGCTAACTCTGTTGCTATCCAATTCAGATCATGTGACTTAAACATATACGTTACTCTGGAGAATTGTCTCAGTGAAAATTAAGTTTATTCAGATATAGGCATGACTGCATTATGATTAGAATGAAAAAGGACAATTCCCCAGAGTAGCATCTGTTTACATCACATGGTCTGAATTAGGTAGCAACACAGTAAGCCAATTCCCTTTATCGTATGATTTGGACAATTTTTCTTGCACAACATAACTTTTAATTTTGAAGTGACGAATTTAAACTAATCAACGAAAAACAATAAAGTGAGTTGGAAGAAAAGAAACTGATTTTCCTTTTCAACCTAAATGAGCTTAAACGTTGGAACTGTGTAATCAAACTGTTCACATGGCTTGCATTTCATTGTTCATTCAGGGGCATATATCTCATATTTTCACTTCTCTAACTCATGAATAATTACTGAGTTCAACAGTCAATCAGGTCATCCCATTTTGGTCAGGTGCATTGATACTCGGTGAAACCGCACACCGTGTCGAGATATCCAAACACGCCGTGAAGGACATAGCCTGCTATGCAGACGTATTTTTTTCACTCTCATAAATTCGAAGAAAAAAGCAACGGCTGCTTACCCGAGCACTTAATTAGTTTCCAATATGCAAGCACGACATCAGTACGTTTGTTATATTTTTCTGCCCAATCAAAGCTAGAATTTTAGTGAATTGGCGCGCCAGTGAACACTCTCCTATGATTGGTCAATGGCAAATATATAGATTGGCAAAGTGTGACGTCACGAACTTGTAAATTTCTGAATTTTAACTTTTGGTCCATCGATATTGAAAGACCAATTCAAAAGAATGTTGCACACTACAACCTTAGTTGGTTGAAAGGACCGAGGAAAAAAACCAATGACAAGCGCTATGAACGGAAATTAATTTCATGCAACGATAAACCAGGAAAACAATGCTTCCTAATGATTTATTACAAGAGATATTGTTATTGCGTACAATAAGAAAACCTCGCTATTGTGAAAAATTATCCATTTATCGGTCTTCCTCTCGAGCGTATGTGGTGTATTCACCTCGTGCGTCGCTGCCGGTAAATATATTATAATTATAATTATAATCATATTAATTATAATAATTATAATCATAATAATTATAATAATTATAATAATATATCACATATCCCCTCGCTCCAGGGCAATAAAGTAAACCCTTACATAACGCCATCTTCTGTTAATTCATACATTCTCTCTCACTGTATTTTCGGGGGGAGGCGCTTATTTCACATTTCATGTCCAGAGAGAGCGTTTAATCGAGGAAATACGGTGTTAAAGTGCCTATGAAGCGAAAAAATCGACCCCGTTTTTATTTGATTTTATTAAGTAATGGTCCAGATAAGAACTGTACTAGAATCCATTGTTCTGCGGCAATGAGCCTCCCCCACATACGATTTTGCTTGAATATGCCTTAAGTGGTTTAGGAGGTATCTACATTCCAAACTAAGTCTCGGAAATAAAGTATTTTTTATGCTATTGGCTCTTTTTCTGTGAAATCGCAGAGAAGCCACCATCTAACCAATCGGATATAGAGAAAACAAAGGATTTTTCAATCGCAAATTTGATCACTTTTCCCACACACGATATTCTTCGAAATTAAACCATAGTTAGTTTGATCAAAAATAAATTAAAACCACAAAATAATATCAAATGAAAATGCATTATTTCTATGGGTTTCTGATGAATTTATAAGTATCAACCAATGAAATTACGAGAAAGAATAATAGAAAATTAACACCTTTTAACATTCCTTGCCGTAGACACTACAGTTCTTATCTGGACCATTACTTAAATTTTAGATTTCTCTTAGTCGTTTTGTGCAATTAAAAACAAATTCGGAGAGCGCGGACGGTATTTTTCTTCGTGTTGAAGTCAGGCATAATTGTCAAAATCGTGCGACAAATTTCATGCCGTTAATGAGATGCTAATTACATGCGTGACGTCCAGTGGTTTGCACATTTATATTCACAAAAGTAAAAATATGGCCAACGGCAAGGCTTCTTTGAGAAAAAATATGACTGATGGCAAGGCCCCTCAAGTAAGACATATTCAGAATGAGAATTAGACAAAAAACGCACCGTATTTTGTATTATTTACGAAGAAAAATACAGATGTGCAAACCACTTGGCGTCACGCATGTAATTAGCATGTTGTAATGATGGCATTTTGTTCAAAGGTCTGTCATACCTTGAAGTTATGCTCCAGAAGATAAAAGTGCTTGGGTGTGCTACCGATGTCTATCATGGTGTCCGCGTTGGGGTCCAGTTTACGAACTAAACAAAAACATCATGATCGGAATTGGCATTTTAAATATACCGTAAAATGCCGCTTATAAGCCATGGGCTTATACGACTACTTAAGGTTTGAGGGGGCTTATAAGTGGGATGACAAAAAACACTAAACAAAGAGGAAATATTACCTCTCCAAAACGTACTCGGTGTGTCTCATAAAACTCTAAAGAAATTGCTGAATCCATGCAAACAATTTGCCAACAAAACAAACAGTTATATTAATTTACGCTTCATAAACGTGATGCCATTTTTAACAACTATACTTCAAATTAATATCTTTAAACCTAATCTTGGTGGAGCTCCATCGATATACATTTTACAACAACTGCCAATTTTGTCGCAATTTTATTGGCTAATTTTCAACGTCAATATCTGGACAGGCAACATAGCTGACGTCATTCGTGAGGCAGTCCGCGGCTTTCGAAGCGTCTCGTGGATACACAGCTATTTTGACAATTTTATGACGAAAATCATCGTCAATATTAAGCTACTTTTTCCCAAAATCAAGCCCTCATCTAGAACCTTAAGATGTCAGTCTTCCCAGTGGCCGAAAATTAATACTGTTCGTTTTAAAAAATATTTTGTAAATAGATTGAACTATATGATAAGAAACTTTTTCACAAACTACGTAACAACAGCAACCATCCTCTTAAGCTACTTTTGCCCAAAATCAAGCCCTTGTCTAGAACCTTAAGATGTCAGTCTTCCCAGTGGCCGAAAATTAATACCGTTCATTTTAAAAAATATTTTGTATATAGATTAATCTTTAGGTATAACTTAGCTATTTAATAGTCTTTGTTCCCACATACTTTACACGTTTGTTATATTACGAGAGTTGTATATTTATGCTTTATTACTTATAGCTGTAACACACGATATGTATTTTGTCGGTGATTCATTAAAGACATTATTATTATTATTATTATTATTATATAAGCCCTTGAACTTCGTTCTTCGGCTAATATTTGTTTTACGAATATCAAAGTTTTCGCGGGCCGATAGTCCCTCAACAAACACACTCCAGAGAATATATAGGGCATAGGGCATAGGGCATAGGGCATAGGGCATAGGGCATTCCAAGCCCCAAGTGGATTGTGGTTATGACTATGCAACAATGCGAAACGAATAAACCACAGCGTGATTCGAAAATAGATTCGACAGAAATCATATTCTATCTATTAATCTTTCAGTTTTTGACCCCAAACAAACAAATTTCGATCTGCAAACACAATGCATTTCGATCTTGGAATGTTCTACAATGTATTTTCCTATGGATTGGCTCTAAGAACTGTGTCCTATATTATCTCCATGAAATATAGATCGATACATGTTAGTAGTATTATCATCAATAACTACCTACCAACTCCTACGTCATCCACGGTCCATAACTCCATCATACTACGCCTCATCTGACAGATATGACAGTTATCACATGACCCCACAGCAAGCCCTTTGATTGCAGCTGTCAGTAAGGCATCCACGTGGCATTCACGTGATAGGCGCACGTGATATGACGTGTCGTTGCAGGTGGTGATCTTTACTTTCACTAGGTTGCCACTTAAAAGGACAGAACAATCAAATTAATAGTATTCTTTATAGAGAAGCACCCACGTGAGCGGAGCATCACAGATAACTAGAAAGATGATAACTAGTCGCTGATTCGTGCCTGAACATCACCGTGCCTGAAAAGTGCCGCTGCGCCTTCTCTACGTATATGTAGAGGTTATTGACCAAGTGTGAGGTCGAGATTGGGGGGATATTGGCGAAGTCGGGAGCCCATTATCAGGAGCGTCCATATATACTATACCCGTCAGTCAGCGTATGACCGGTTTGAGCTATTTTTAGAACATGGTTCCTGGGTAACTGCCTTCTGACTCTGCTGCGATCGTACATATGCTTGCCGTAATTATCGAGATTAATAATGATCTATTGTTCTTTGAGGTGATTTTACTAACGCTGCATTGTCCTGACTATGGTTTGATTGGATTCCCAAAGTGTGGGCACGTGAACTCCCGTGAGATCTGTTCTAAATATAGCTCAATCCGGACTCACAGATCTAGTATGGAATATCATAGTTAATAGAGTAGAATGGTTATGAAACCCAGCGACCTTCTTTGTTATGTCTTTGTTAGCTTTTTTCAACCACTACCATGCACAAAACACAATAGAAATTCCAATGTGTTAATCAATCAGCCAATAGAAACGTGTGAGTTCAGTCGTTCAGGGGACGCTAATGAACTATGACCCTGCACAATCCTTTGTCTTGCCCCCTTCCATCATAAATCGCAGCGCCTTTTAGCCCCTTTGAAGTTTGCCGGGTTTCATAACCATTCCACTCTATTAACTATGGGAAGATGGACGCTCCTGGTAATCGGCTCCTGGCAAAGTTCATTTATTTGCGTGTGTATGGACCGAGACGAAGTCGAGGTCCATAAAAACGCAAAAAAATTACCGAAGCCAATATTCCACCATCTTGACCGAACAAGCTTGGTCAATAAGGTTTTTATTATATGGTGAAAATAAATAAAATTTAATTGCTAATACCCATTTTTGACGCACGCACCAGGAACCCATTGCGCGGTAAGCTGAAGAGCGAATAGAAATCAAGCTAAATTAGACTCGACGACTTTCACTTGAAGTTGAACCTCGTGGCGTTCAAAAACAATTTGTTTTCTGGCATCAAAAATGTTTCTTTATGGATGAAAACTGACCTGTACTATATTTCAGATGCACTGAGTTTTTATGACAACTTTATGGGAACCCGAAAGCATTATCTGGAGACAAACATTTGCATATTTGTGGAAGATTTGAGAGTTGAAAATAACGGATAAGTACATTATTTACAAAACTTGACAAATAGAATAAGATGTGTAGAAGAATACAAACAAACTTCAATGTAAGTATTACTAAGTACTACTCTTAATTTATAAGTCAATTACCAAATATGAATGCTGAATTTCGCAACTTCTCTTTGTTTTTAGAAGTCACAGCCATTTCAGCTTCTGTGTATTTTACAGCTATACAGTGATTTATTTAGAAAACATAACAATCTTCTCCACTAATCCAGCTTCGTTCAATCCAGTCGTTTTTGCTGCATTATTTTGATCGATTTCTCGAACATGCGAGTCCGAAAAGCCTATTTAATCGCTCTAAAAAGTTGAATTTTAGCTGTAAAACGGAAAAGCAGAAATATATTTTAAATAAGTATTTGCCTTCATGTGGCAAATTGTTTAGTTTCTTTCAAAATGTATGGGTTTGATCGCTATTTGTTTGGAAGAGTTGTGAGCAGCATTCAGAGTAATCTTGCCCACTCACTGAGTTGCCATATAATAAAGCTTATTGTTATATAGCCTGCTTACAGGCTCTCAGGTTTTTTCGGAAATATTAGTTTTCGGGTTGGGTGGAAATGTTGGGTTACCTGTGGGCCGAGCGAGGCCCGGACCCGAGCGAGGCGGAAGGTTAATTGTTAAATAGCCATATTATTTTTTCCATATCATATAACGTGTGCCCTCATTGGTTGAGTTGTGGTCACGTGACAAGTAACAAAACGAACTGTTGCCCGCGCGGGCAACAAATTTGAAAACTGTGACGTCAGAGAGCAACAATGCATCAATTGTTGCCCGCTGATGTCGCGTGCGCCACTGGATAGCTAAAGGCGGGAAATATTCAGTGTTGACCAAAACGTCTAGACCTTCATCAAAAGCCGTTACTTTATTCGTCGAAAGAAATCGTTTAAAATGTAACCAGCTCCAAACTGAGAAACAATTGACCTCTTCATCAAGTGAGAGAGAAATTGGTAGCTAAAAAAGAAGCAACAAAGAAACAAAACGCTATTAAAAATGGCGTAGCGATGCTTGCGGCGTTGTGTGTCGGAAAGCAGCTTCCCGAAGAGAAGGCGACAAATCTCGCTTGTATCGGCTAGTAAAACTTATATCTATATAACACTTAATGGCTGCTCCCTCGGGAAAACAGTGTCTGCGAAACGAGATTCATGATGGAGTAACGAGTATTAGAATACTTGCTTTGGAATCAGTTGACAACACTTACTCAACATCCTCCTCATCATTGTCACAAGCATCAGTAACCTGTCGTGAGAAGGAGATCAGTACTCTAACCAGCCAGGAAGGGAAAATACTCGTATGCTGATTGGCTAGTACATACGGAGCCTCACTAACAAGCACACTGATTCGTTAATAGTTCAACAACAACAACAACAACAACAACAGTTCATTTGTGTTTTTGATTAAATGTACAAGATCCTGACTAACGTGCATAACGATTGGCTAATACAAATCGTCACTTACAGGTCCATTGATTGGTTAATAGCTAGTGACTAAATGCGTGCTCATTACAGAGGTTTCAAAATAGATAGGGAGTGGATATATTGAAATGTGTGTATTTGAGCCATTATATTTTACCACGATAGTCGGTTTCCAACCCCCATCGGCTTCTAATGAAACCCCTACATTGGCTAATATATAATTGCGTGTCTCACATTACTATCACTTCACCTGTTGTTGAGCTTTCTCCAGTTCCCGTCTTCTCTTCTCTTCCAGAGCCAACTGCTGTCGTTCCCAGAGTTCCTTGGCTGCCTGCAGACCCCTAACCCATCGCTTTACCTCACCGCTAGACTGAAATGATGCAAGTATTAAACACTTAATGACTGTCCCTTCGGGAATCAGTGAGTCTTGTTTCTCCGAGATCCACGATGTTCGCCGAGACGGAGTCGAGGGGAACATCGAGGCCGGATCGAGGGGAAACGAAACTCACTGATTCCCGAAGGGACAGTCATTAAGTGATGTGTTATATTGACATAAGTTTTACTATCTGATACGAGCGAGGTTTGTCGTCTTCTCTTCGGGAAGCTGCTTTTCAACTCAAAACGCTGACAGCGTCGCTACGGCATTTTTAGCATCGTTTTGTGTCTTTGAGGCATTTTTTTTTAGCTACCAATTTCTCTCTCTTGCGCTTGATAAAGATGTAAATTGTTGCTTTGGAGCTGGTTCCATTTTGAATGCTTTCTTTAGACGAAAAATGGTCAGCTTTTTATGAAGATTTAGACATTTTGGTAAACAAATATTTCCCGCCTTTAGCTAGCCAGTGGCCAGTGGCGCACGCGACACATCACATCATCTTCTGTCACGATGTGATCACGTGGCGGGCAACGACTGATGAAAACATTGGATTTTGATGACTGCCACGTGACCCTGAATCAGCCAATGAGAGCGTGCGTTGTGTCTGGAAACTTATGGCTATGTAACAATATAAATTATATAACAGAGTAGAATCCCCATCCCACATAGTCCCTCCTGTAGAGAGTTGGTTCTTGCGGAGGGAGGAAAACCGGAGAACACAAAGAAAAACCCTCGGAGCAAGGGCGAGATACATGTACCAACAAACTCGACTCACATATGGCGCCGCGTCTGGGAATCGAATCTGGGCCACAGAGGAGAGAGGCGAAGCGCTTAACCACTGCGTCACCCAGGCTCACTTCTTCCATTCAACGCATAGCAAACTACGCGTGCTGCGCGTAGCCGGCTACGCGTAATTCATCAAGAGTTGCGAGGTATTCTGCAGTTTAGCCCTGTGTTGTAATATATTTCAGGCTTCATGCTCATAACAATCGGCGGAAACAGTAGAGATGGCTAGCAGTCTAGTTCTGAAGTCGGTCTTTCAAAGAGTCAAATCGCATGGATATGCTAGGGTTGGTACTTTGGAATGCTTTACTTTCGTTCTGCATTGTGTTTAGTTCTTGTCTTCTATTAATTAACAGCCCCGGTTACATTAGTTGCCAAGTGGTCAAAAAACGATATTTCAGTGCATAAAATTTGGACTTTGGCTATGGATTTTGAAGCTTTCGAATATCTCTAAAAGAAAGATCTTCACGTCTTTCCCGTCGCCACAAAAAAACTCTGCTTTGGTGGCAAGGTCAATACTCAGTTCAGCGACTGTGAAGGTTTGTAGGGAATCTATTCATATCGACCAGCTGTGCATTTTTAATGAGATCCCGGAAAATAAGAGCTCCTCTCTGATTGTCTGAACAAAAAGGTGGGCACGAGTTCGCAGACGTTGGTGTGGGAGGGAGCTAGGGAAATGAGCCACACAAGACGTTTGCATCTACATGACTACCTTCATTGTACTCTGTACAAAATTGACTTATGCTCAACTGATAATTGCAGTAAGAACTGTGCATGACCGATAAACAGGTCAGTATTATAGTGCACGGTTTATACAAAATTTTGTACGTATCAGTACCCTGAAATCCAGAGGCTTTAGAGAGGAAAACATGCGGACAGAGTGACGGAGAACGGAAAAACCCAAAGCGAAAAGAAGATAAGAAAGGCCTCTGGCCCCGGCTGTTAAGAATCTCTCTTCCATGCCGTTTTAGTTGAGATTTTAACCTCGTGCCTGATTGGCTCACTCATACCCAGACGAGACAATGAATATTTGCTATATAACAAAGATTTTTATTGGCTATGAAATGTAGGCACAGAAGCGAGGTTGATAATTAACATGGAAGTGAGGTACACAATGGCCATGGCCAAAGGCCCTTATTTCCTACTCAGTAGAATCTCTCCCTACTAACCTCAGCAAACAGATCTATTTCTGTCCTATTGTGTAACTCCAGCTTAATGCAGCTTGTCGTCCTTTTCCCGTAAATTAGCATCTCTGTGATACTACACACCTAGTGAGACAGTGTCATGAATAAGTAATGAGCTCAACAGCCAATCAGATTGACCCATTTGGTTAGGTGCAATCAGATCAGCATCACTCCAGTTAGTTACATGTAGAAGGGGTACTGTACATGTAAATCGAATTGAACCTTTAAGTTTCTTTAACACAAAACTACAAAAATAACTGTGAAAACTACATGTAGTGTTCATCTGCATCAGTAGGGAAGATAAACACTGATACAATGTATGATCAACTAAAAGTTGATTGAGGTATGCTAACCGCTGTGGGGAGCGAGTAGCAGCTGACGTTTCAAGTGCTTCCCTTCGTCGGAGCATATACCTTAATCGACTTTTAGTACCATCATACCATGCAGTGTGTACAAAAATAACACCCTGAGATAGAAGAGAAATAGCATGTGAAAGTCTTGGTATGCTTTTCAAACTTTCCTGACAGAGGATGGCAAAGACTAGAGTGGATTACAAAAGCTTATTCTAGAAACCTGATTTTGGTTATAGCTGACTGAACCGATTTCAAGTTTCTCAATTTTTTTTATTAATTAAGCAGGACACTATTCTTTCTTGTGGGATTTTCCTTGATTTAAGCAAAGGTTTTGATACCGTCAACCACTCAATTCTAAGCGATAAACTAGATCACTATGGCATCCATGGTAAGCTAAAGAATGTTTTTTTCCCTATCTTTATTGTGACAGAAAACAATTTGTAACTACATTGTACATGACTCATTATGTATCAATAATGTGTATTCTTATAGTAAGCATAAAATATTTTGGGCTGCTTCCCTGAAGATTCATTCACTTCCTTAATTGTGTTTGGATAGCATGGTCAATTAATTGTCACTTGATCTTTTCAAAACTTCCAACGAAACACAGCTACATGGTACATGTAGACTGTCAATTGATTCTAAAAGGGAACTACAAAATGTTAATCAAGAATAATTATCATTGCTGAAGATGAATATCGTAATCAATTAAACTTACTTCATCTAAACTTATTTGTGCCTTGATAATCTGCAACGTTTCATAACCTTTTCTGCTCTCGTAGCAGCACAAGGAATTCCCCTGGAGCTGAAACAGACGTAAAAATAATTAATGCATGCATGCACATGTAGTTAATAATTATATTATTACTACACATGTACATTATTGTATGTGAAGGATGAAGGGACAAAGTCAAAGGGGTAAATATTGATTATTACATATTACGAGCTTTTTATTCACAAGTTTTTAATATTGCCATATTAAAAAAAAGGTAAAGGTATTAATAATTATTTATATACGCAAATTCTATGTCTTGAATATATTCAAATGCACTTCACAAGGTTATAAATATTTGTGATACAGACTGCTATTGTGGTGCAATGTGCTGCCATGCAGTTTACAGTCATGAGTGATTCTTAGTACCTCAGAATACCTGGCTGTTGTGTCGGGAGACAATCCCCTACTCTTTCTAAAAATAACACAACAGGTTCTTTCACATCCCCCTCGTATAGATTAGAAGAGGAAGAAGACAAGGCCAACGGTTTGTATGTCCCTGCACAAGGACGCAGCCAGGATTTGAACCCCCGACCTCCCGCACTCTATACCATGCTCTACCAAATGAGCTAATCAGTGAGGTGGTTATATTTTACTGCACGAGCAGGTCTAGACTGATATCGTATTACTTTACTGTTGATACATATTATATTCATGGATTAATATACATGTAACACTGATACTATATATCTGTCAACCCTAAAATGTAATAAACAAAGTCATATTAAATATACAAGAAAGTATGTATGTTCTCACTGATTAGAAATAGCTTTCTCTTGTTATATGATAACAGACAATGAATGTATGAATTGGTAGGGTAAGAGAAATAATTTCCTATGTGGACAATAGGGCCTGGTGATCCAGTGTTAATTACGGTTATAAAATATAAACTGTCAAGAGACAAAGTCAGTTTCACTGTAGTTCTCAGGCTCACGAACAGTTAGTGTATAATTTTAAGGAAAATTTACTATAATTATGAAAGAACTAGGCAATTCCAGTTATATATTCAAGCATCTTTATTTCATCCAAGATGTATTTATACACATCAGTTTATACATACATTTATACATAATTATATTACTTAATATGGATGTTATGGGCTTGGTACATTTGTACCTTATGTAAGTACTTATTAATTAAATAAATACTTAAGTCAAGTAATTATTGAGGTACATGTAGTACATGTAGGCCTGGACCACCTGGGGGGGGGGGGGGGGGGGGGGGAGAAGATTGGGGATGGCCATTGGAAAAGCTGACAAAATACGCTTAAAATGCTTCACCCGGAAAATGCATTACCCTACAAAATACTGTGTAAATTTCTGCCAACCATTATGGGACAGTTCTCAGGCCAGCTTTGCGACGAAAAATCGGCTATGGTATGGCGGTCTTAAAACCACCTCTAAAACATACCAGATTCTAAAAAAAAATATTTGGGTTTAAATATGCTTCAAGAACCCCTAAAAATACCAGATCACCAATTTCGACCCCTAAAAAATATGATGATCATCTCCATCCACCAAATATAGGGTGCGCACCCCCTCCCCCCAGGGCCTGAACCAGTCACGGCAAAGTGTTGCTGTGGAGTATTTCAGGGACCCGAGGCAATAATAGGACAGATAATTCTGTCACCTGTTAATTTTTGTTTACACTACATGTACAGTCATGTAACTTTATAACTATCAGTCAACTGTCGTGAAAAAGCTAAGAAAAATATTCAAATAAGAAATATGTGGAATATAATGCCAATTATTAAATACACTGCCATGTAGCCCTTCACCATAGAACAGTTTAGCAGTAAGTGTCAAAAGTAATTTATTTATCTTTAAAAATATTATTTTAATATATAATTTTCGATGAAATACCAGTGTATATCTCTTTCTAAAAAGTGATATCTTCGCGTGTGAAGATATAAATGATATCTTCACACGTGAAGATATCACTTTTGAAAATATGACTTGCTTTCCAGGATTTCTAGCCTTTTTAGTAGGTGATTGAAACTGGAATTTCATCGATAATTATATATTAAACAGAACATTACATGGCCGCTTGGAGATACGAATTTTATCTTCTCGTGTTGATGAAATATCTTACTCGTTCGCTGCGCTCACTCGTAAGATATTTCATCAACACTCGGAGATAAAATCCGTATCTCTGCGCGGCCATGTAATATCCTCTATGTAGTTCATATTAATAACAAAATAATATCATATTTAATTTTTGTTTTAAATATATTATTATTATGTACTAAGAAGAACCTGATTTTTTACATTTACAATAACTAAATCACAATAAATTATTATTGTTACAATACCTTACGATTCCACTATATAAGAAATCCACTACTACACACAAAAAAAAAAAACACTCCCACTGTGGTACTCTTTTTTCACACTTGCAACAATAATTTTATATAATACTTATATTTTTTTCCCATTTTCATAATACTCAATCAGCTCGATCATTTTCTTTTGGCGATACAAATTTTGATATTTTTTAGGTATTCCAGTCTCGCCCTTAGAATTGTTAAACTTGGTTTAACTTTCCATTGATAGATCTACATTCCTTATTATCCCCAATATAATATATAACTCACAACCCATGGGGTCCTGGCCCGCAAGTAAACGCAATGCTATGTACAGGTTTATTTCTACTACACATGCTCTTACAGGTACTCAGTACGTGTATATTAGAATAATAAACTAATAATAATAAATAAATTTGCTTCATAGATAATCACCGAGATTCAACCTCTTGTTCTTGTTCATTAGGTGAAACCAGGTAGTTCCTACACTAACCTCCAGTACGGTTACTAACTCAGATAACATCATAATGCATGACTGCCAGTTACAATGTTGAGCCAGAACCACAATGAACTGACTCTGTCCCTTGACAGTACTTACACACACTATTACCATAACAATAGTACATCCCTAGTGCCAGGACCCATCGTCCTACTAAGGAAACTATTTCTCTCTCATTCCCAAACTCATACTTCGTTTGTCCATTACAAGAGAAATACATTTCTTTTATAAATTACCTGCTTTACAATAAGAATTAGGAAATTCAACATTATGTTTTAATAATCAGATCATCATTTTCCCCAAATTACCAAAAATGATATCTGATGCAGAAAAAAACTTTATGCGTTGCGGACATTACACAAAAATCGTTGCAGACATTACATTTTGGGAAGGTACTTAGAATCATATTGTTTTGTAGTCTGGAGCTTAAGGGAAATGTTTTTATTTCGTTTTGAAGTGTATTGTAAAGTATCAAGGAGTTTCAATGCTAATTAAATAGTACTAAATACATTAATTAGGTACAATTGAACAATTTTCATTTTTTTTAACTTTCTGTATTTATTTGTACTTTAAAATTAGTACATAAGTCTTTCTGGAGTATACAACTGATTATACAATGTATATATATTATGTAGGAATGATTCTTTAATAAATCCAAATATATTTTGGGGTATATACATTGTATGTTCCTGTCTCCTTGAGATCTGAAATATGTAATGTCTGCAACGTAATGTCTGCAACACTTTTGAAGTAGATATTCCTGGCCACACAAACATTCTACTGGAAAACTTGTTGGACTAAAATAATGCCCTTATCAAACTAAAAGAGCAGCATGAATATCATAGGAAAACTATGAGTAGTTATTTTGAGTAGTTATTTTGAGTAGTTATTTCATGAAACTCGCAACATTACTGACTTGGAAAATACCAAAAGTGCATGCTCTCAAGAATCCAGTACGAATAGAAAATACATGTCAGTGTACACCTGAGTCCCGTACCAATTACCACCATATTCATGTATTATATAATATATAGATAATAGACTATTATGAAATACCTATATTTCGATCATGTACAAAAATATACTATGGTATAGGCAATACATACATGTGGATGATCAGTATTGGCCAGTTAAGTAACGGTTGACCAATATAATTATATGCCAGTCGACACTCAACTGAGAGTCACCCAGTCAACATACAATTGTATCAGTTGTGTTGGTCGAATGTTGCCCAAGTTATCAACCAATACTGGCAGTGACAACAGGAGATAACAGTCTACTACATGTACATATACATGTACATATGTATATATATAATTTATACACACCCGATCAAAAAAAAGATGACACTCCAGAATATATATATCCCCAATGATATGTGTCTTTGTTGTTACCTGGGAAAGCAATACCATAGGGATCGGTACGAGTACAATGCGCAAACAATCGCTTCGTTTAGTGCCTAAATACCTAACAATCCGCCTTCTTAGCGCCAGAGGGTTTGAAGGTTACAAACATTAGAAATAAAGGCAAGTTAAAGTTTTTATAGCGCAGCATTTTTTGTCATTGTTTGATCTTATCTTGGGGCTTTAAACAAATTTAATGAAGTACCAGTTCGCTTAGAAAAACTTTGCCTTGAGACTGGTTTTTAGAAAAGAATTTCGATGCCAAATCATTAGGGGGTTTAGTCACGTGCTCGGAACGCTTGAAAAGCATCAAAAACCCATAGTACACTCACATTAATTCAGTTAACCATTTTTATTAGCTTCAACTGAGCATAATTCGACCTAAACAAAATGCGGCCGCCAATCTCGTCAAGTGCAGGAATCACCGTGCGGATAAAAAAATAAAAATTTGCTCATCTTATGGGTCCCAAAAATATATATAAATTACGGAATTACCTCAGTCTGCAAATGCTAAAACAACTTTATTATACACTTATATATCCCTATTTAAACTATGGGTCCATCAGCTGGGGAAACACATACCCAACCAACTTAACAAAAATATGTACTAAACAAAATAAATGCATTCGAAGTATCTTTTTTGCCAACAACAGAGAATCTGCTTCTCCTTATTACCAAATTCTGAGCATTTTAAAATTTGAAAATATTGTTAAGTTGAACATCTGTACCTTAACACATAAACTATACAAAAATCCATCTGATATCCCCTCCGTGTTTCACGATTTCCTAATACCCGTAACAAATGTACATAATTACAATACCAGGTATGCAGCTAGGACAAATTTCTACCCCCCTAAAATTAGAACCTGAACTTAGGTAAATTTACTTTTAAATACACTGCTACGAAAATTTGGGAAACTATACCTACTAGCCTAAAGCACCTAACAAAAACAAACAATTTCAAAAAACAATATAAAGTTTACCTGCTTAATCATCAAATTTAAGAGCACCAATGATTTTACTTTGTTTATAAACCTTCTCACAATAACTATTTCTCCTCCTAATCCTCTCTTTCTTTTTCTTTTTTTCTCCTTATTTTTTCTTTCATTTTCTCATATTGTAGTTCCTCTCAAGCTCAATTCATTACTCTAATCAATACTTTATTTAATATATTCTATGTATTACGCTCAGTTATTCAATTATTATTTGTATGTAAGCAGTGGCCAACTCGAAAGCTTTTAGCTACTTTGACCACTGTACACTTGAATCTTTTAATTTATTCCATGTACTTATTTTGTTTATACATTTTTTTCTACTCTCCTTATTGTAAACATTATAAATAGTGTGAAATAAACTTGAACTTGAACTTGAACTTAGCAGACTTCGAAACATTACTGTTTGATAATCAAAATAAATTTCTACAGTAGTTTATTCAGTAGAGCACGCGCGGTTGTGTATCGAAATTTCTACCATTTTTTTAAAGGTCATGTTGAAATGTTTGCCTTCCTTCGCTGACGACCCTTTGAATGGCTACGAAGAAGGCAGGAGTGGAATTAGAAATTTGAAAATCTTGATCAAATTAGAACAAAATACTATTAAACCTAAAGCCATGAAATTGTAAAGGATTTTGCTTTGTATAACATTTTATCAGTAGTTAAGTGCCTCGATCGTCTGCTGCGCTACGGTGTTGCTGCTGGAAAATGATCAACTAGAAGGAAAATATAGGAGATTTTGGCAAAACAAAATTATTTAAAAACTTAGATCGAAATTGAATCAATGTTCTTCTCCTTACTTTGCTGAAAATGTTCCTTTTTAAAGTAACAAAATCGGTTGGATAAATTTCTTTCAGCTCATCTGAGCATAATGTTGGATCAGTTCTCTTTTAAAAAGTATTGAATTGTAGAACTAGAGGCTGAAGTGAAATCGATCATCGCTCACCGGTCTGAGCAAAATTTAATTTCCGCGCTATAATTCAAGCAAAACTATGTAATTTTGGGGGGTAAGAAGCTAAAATAGGATCTAATATTGCTACTTCGGTAGTTTCCAGTGAACAAAGGTGGCAGAAATTTCGCTATAAAACTTTAACTCAAAATAAATGTCTCAGTCGCATGCTTTACCGAGAAAACTGTTTTAGACGGCTTCCTTAATATAGTTATTAAACTAGTGTCTTTTGGACAATAACACGCACAGATTTTTCATTCTTTCGGACAATTATTTCTTCACCTGACAAGAATCGCAGCCGCTTTTTGTTTGCTTATAGGTGTTTAAACCCCAAAAGTAAAACCAAACAATGAAAATAAATGCTGCACTATAAACACTTTCCTTTGTTTCTAACATTTGAACAGTTGTTGATTTCAAGTCCAACTGGCGCTAAGAAAAATTGTTAGGCATTTACTAATAGGCACTAAACAAAGCGATTGTTTGCGCATTGTACATGTAGTCGTACCATTATCCCTATGGTATTGCTTTCTCAGGAAAAACAAACACACACATGGGGATATATAATATATATAATCTGGAGTGTCATCTTTTTTTTTGATCGGGTGTATATATGTATATGTTGTGGTTCAATTATATATTTGGTTCAAAAATTTTGAACCAGTACAAATTTTTTGAACCAGTACCATTTTTTTGAACCAGTACCATTTTTTTGAACCAGTTCAAATTTTATTTACAAGTGTGAACTTGAAGTTTGGGGTAAGCTAGGTTTATGATAGGCTTTCCATGTAAGAAAATAGCATAGTAAGTTCTACAGAAGTAGTTTGGAATAAAAATACCTTTATACCTTGTTTGTGTTCATCTTTTATTTTATAGCTGGAATGTACTGGTAACACAGTTACTTTGCGCAGTGATGTATTTTAATATGAATATAAACAGTTACATTGTACAGCATTTCTTTGAGTCGGGGTGGCGCATTGTGCCATATTATCTCGCTCTTGCTCTGAGGGTTTTTCTCCGGCTCCCTAGATCCATCCACAACAGCTAACACGCTAAATTCCAATTTGATCTGTGGATTAGTTAGAAGTATGTTGTTTGCGTACTCACATTTTCTTCTACTTCGAGTACTTCTAGTCAGAGTTTTTTATTCCATTTGGTAAGCTGAGTCTAACAAGTACGAGGGGTTACTTCAAGATCATTTACACTCATTTAAATTACTTTAAGATATTCTTTATTAGCTCTTTCGTAGAAGCTAGTCTTCTTCCAGATACAATGGTAGTCAGGTGATTTGCTTTTCTTTTGCTTTTTTTTAGCTCAGCCGCAGCTGTGATTATTCTGTAAAAGTCGGCTCGGTTGACACAGTTTGTTCAGTTTCAGCAAACGATTTCACATGGGCGTAGAGGGAGGTTGAGTTTGCGAGTTTTTCTTGAGAACCCTAGCTCTAGGTGGGTAAGATCTTGTTTACTGACCGGTTAGGGTTTTTTTATGGTTCAGGGTAGGGTTTTAGTTAGTTTAAAATTCCCAGCATAATTTCCCCACAAGTAGCCCAAGCTGGAATTCGCTGTAACATGGCACAGACATAGTTAAGGAACACAAGAAGACACTGTATCTATAGCTTTTTGTCGAGTTTTATTCAAGATTTACGTTGTACATGGAAAACTAAAAAAATCCATACAAATGCTGTTAAATATTATACAGATCCCAAGCTTGGGCTACCTGTCAATTTTCCGTGTAATTATGACTGTGACACCGTGAACTCAACCTCCCTCTACGCCCGGGGGAAATTGTCTCCTGTTTGTTTCGAAGTATGAGTGGAGCCGTAAAGTACATCTGATCATCTATAAACAATGTATTTTTCTGGATTTAGCTTTCTTACTTCCCCTCAGTTGCTGCAGTTTTCATAAAAGAATGCAGTCAACACAAACTTCGTCTGTTTAAGGTGTCGTATAATACAGTTTTGTCCGTGTTGTCGTCCATGTAATTTTATTTCCAAGTCCGATTTTGTTAGCAGTGCGCATGTGCAAATAAAATTAAGAGACTGGAAACAAATTAGCATAAGGAGAGGAACTGGGTTCGACGATTAGTCACCTATAGAATAAACGGTGGTGTAAAAAACAACAAGCGCTTCTGTGGCGCATTGCGTTAATCGACTGGATTATCATCTACCAGGCATTCCTCGTAATCCTGTCTCAAGTTAAGACCGACCGGGCGAGGTTAGTAAGTGGATGGGTGACCGTCAAGGTAAGTGGTATAGTAACGTATCTCAGGGGGGAGACGGGAAAAAGGGGATGGGACTGGGGAAGGGAGGGTAGAAAGTAAAGGGAAGAGAGGTTTTTTTTCTTTTTAAAACCCCCAAAAAAAACTAAATCCCTCTTTTTTATGAATCCCAAAAAATTAAAAAATCCCTTTTTAGAATCTTGAAATAATGAACCAGTTCAAAAAAATGGTACTGGTTCAAAAAAATGCTACTGGTTCAAAAACATTGTACTGGTTCAAATATATTTGTACCAGAGGTAATATTTGAACCACAACATATATTATATATAATCAGAATAAAGGTGAAAGAGAAATACATGCCCTGAATGGGATTCGAACCCACAGCCTCGGTATACTAGTCTGATGTGTTTACCACTACACCATCAGGACGACCACGCTGGCAACGCAGCCGACTTATTGGTTTTTGTGGTACCGTGAGTTTTCCCAGGCTTTTTCTCTTTCGGGTTTGGGACGGGAAAGCCCATAACTTCTCAACTAAGCTTTCAACCTAAGGTTCATTATTGATTCACAGGCACATACGTCCAACCTAGGAATTGCTCAGCCAGAAGGATTCAAATGGATACAATATATTATATATGCTCAGTAAGAAGTCTAATACATTAGCTAGCTTACATTGTATAATAGTTTGGTTACATGTATGTTACCCCTTTGTTTGATTATGGAGACATTGTACGTATGGGGTGACAAAAACACTGAAACCCTGATGAGTCACTTTAATACAGATTTTACAAAACAGAGCAGCTAAGGTTTTGTTGGGGACTGATTTGGTTTTTTTGGGGGGTCCGAAATCCTGTGCATCTACTTTGAAAGATTTTGAAAGCCTATAACTATATTGATCAAATCTATAGGTTGATCTAAAATATTAATTATTAGCACTCATGAAATAACATTACACAATTTCAATTTGAAGGAAAATACAACATCAACAATATAAACATAATTTGTCTGCACTTAAATAGCTAGGACGCATTATTATTTATATCTACATGTATAAGTGTTTTTAGGTAAGGACCAAAATTAAATGTGCAACAAATAAGATCTGTATATAAAAATACAAAAACATTTGTTGTCTCATCTTTAGCTCGATCTTCTTACCACAAAATAAGATGACTTCCTGGATGGGAATCTCGCACACTCGGCTGAAGTTCTCGGCGTTAAATACCCTACTAAATGCTGTGGAAGGCGACTCTGCAAGAAATCCAGGAGATAGAAATCATAACTGAGGCTAATGAGAGACTTTTTGATGCAAAATACGACCTAGAATTGAAATACAAGCCAGTTTCATTCACCATAGTTTGACGTGTTGCCGTCACGTCCGCCATGTTGTTTAGTTTCATTTTACAGTAACACAGGGAGCCCATGACATAGTTTCGAAGTCCGTCAGAAATTAGGTTTGGCGGGGGGGGGGGGGGGGGGGGTTGGATAGTCTAAAATTATATAACACCAAAATTAAATAAGTATAAATATTTGACCCTGCCCCCTTTTTTTGTTGCCCATTTTTGCATCACCCTCCATTTTTGGGGGTTCAAGAAATTATGATCCTCCCTTTCCACACCCCCCCCCCCCCTCCCCACCCCACCCCATGCCGGGAATGGAACCTAGTAAGTAAGTAATAACTTTATTTATACACGGTTAAAATATCAGGCCTTCGATTACATTATAAAAAGTAGGAATAGTTGAAATATCTAATCAGTACAACCTGAAATTGGCTGAGCCGAAACGAGGAAGTAATATTTGTTCAGGCTTTGAAAACAACGAGCGGGTTTTCCCCCAAAGGAATGGCGTCATTAAAAATATCCATTGAATTGATTTTCTCAATGAAGGTAAACCGTGAGGGGAGGGGTGGGACTCGGAATTTTGGACTTTTGCCGGATACGAATTTTGAACCGGCATTTTTCTTAAAAAGAGGACAACTTCGAGCGGTATATTTCCGTTCCATTTGATTTGCACCCGGAATTTCTGTTTTTTTTTATCTGGTTTCCGTTTCAGCAATGCAAATAATTAATTACACATGTAAATGATAATAGTGTCATATTCACACCAGAGAACTACGCTTGCAATCTGTAGCAGGTTTCATATGATACCAATAAAGAAGTCTCTATGATGATTTTTCATGTCTGAGTAGCATACATTCAAATATGTATTTAGCTATTAATTTCCGAGTTAATCGGTGACCCGGGGGATTAGCTAGAAAAAGAAAGAGATCATTCTATTAGAGTTTGGTTAATTAACGTTGTGGCTGCTTCTCTATCTTGGCGAAAAGGTCACTTCGTTTCTCCCTGTATATAGAGGGCATTTTATCAAGAAATGGGCCTCATCTTCTACTTCATCTTTACATATTTGGCATATTCTATATTCAGGTTTTTTATATGGCTTTGTGTATCGCCCAATTTCTATTTCAAGTTTATGCCGTTACTTATTCTTAACTTGGTAAGGGCTATCCTGTGATTGATATTGGTGACCTGGCTTATGTAATCTTCATATTGATAATTCATTTTTTTCTTTTGTTGGGGGCAGTTTACGTGAATCGTTCGGTTTTGTGCATGTAGGTTACTTTACCACGTTTGGAACTCTATATCTCTTATATTAGTCTCTGTTGTATTATATTTCCAACTGTCTACCTGTTATAAGTGTATCATTCTGGGTAGTGTTATTAGCAAAACCTGTTTGTAAATGCTATTTTCCACCTCCAATCGATTGTCGATCTTTCTAAAACAGCGTTTTTAAAGATAGCTTGCCACCCAACACCTATGGCAACGCCTTTCCCATGGAGATCACGAGCTCAATTAATTCGTTAACGAAGTATTATATCAGCACGTGACTGTTTCCTGCAAAAGGCCTATGTAGGGTTTGTTGAAATGTTCACCCTTTTCTTTTCTTAACCCTTTCGCTCCAGAACCGGCCTTAACCGGCCAATATGAAGCTTGTACCTGGAGAAAATTATTGCGTCAAACCTAGACATGCTGGAAATACGATGTTGCGATATTATTTCAAAGGATGAATAACTTCAAAGCGAGAGCTACAACACGTATCGCTTGACTGTCCCACTTTGGAGAAAAACACATTTGTTTTGGAGATCGTTGTTCGTTTCTTCCATTTTCACGAATTTTGAGGAGCTGAAAATCGGCTCAAAAATACCTTCCCATTCGCACTTGAAATTAAGAGCAAATACAAAATAACCACTCAGTCGTTACAGTACCTTGTTTAATCTTTCCAACCAGCAGGTTTGTTTTCACAAAACACACCAAGCGACGGCGAACCACGCCGATGTTTACGCTGCATTTCACTCGACTACATTTTCCTGCTCCCACCTCCAATTGCATGCTGGGTAATCAATAAAAAAAAAACACAAGGAGACCCCCCTCTGGGACTCCTGTAGGTTTTTTGTTATAAGTCTTTTACCCCTACAACCAAGAGCGGTGATTTGGACTCAAGCCGTTGCTTTAAAGTGACAAAAACACATCCTAATAGGTTGAGCAGGGGTAAAATTTCAGTGAATAATTATTTAATGTGTCTCAAAGCAGAAATACAACAGAAAAATCCTGTGAAACCCCTCACAAAGCCTACTAAAAGCAAGCCAATTGCTTTTCAGCCATCCTCAGACTTAATGATGTCCTCTAGCTCTCTTACAGTGGCTTATTTGTCCAAAATTAGAACACATTTCATTGGAAACCTACAGAAGAAACCATACTCACTGCTGCCGAGTCGGTAGAATTCTGCCGAATGGCATCATGGGGAAAGTTTGAGCCCTTGGTTTAAAAAGTCAGCAGTATTTAACTAGCCCGGGCTAGCCAAACTGGAACTGAGGGGGGAGGGTTGATTTAGCACTCTGCATTTCACCAATTGAGCCAAAACACGTCCAGGAGTGACAGGGTTAATATGCAGCGTACTGGTGTTTTCAAAGCAAACTTTTTCAGTTCTTATTTTGCAAGAGTAAAATTTCCGAAGGCACTGCATGAGGTGTAGACCAAGATATTTATAGGATTTGGTGTTCTCAAGTTTAATATTGCCATAATAAAATGAATAATTGTTCATGGTTTTGCCATTATATTGTTATTTAATATTAATGTTTTCATTTTGGCGAAAATGAGATTTCATACGAAAACGCATCGAAAGTTTTCTGTCCACACTCTCATTTTCGAATCTTTTTCGCTGTCCGCACTAAATTAAACGCTGGACCGATCCGAAAACGCCGCTAAATGTCCGGATTGAGCATATGCAGATTTCTTGAGCCAGCGATACATTGGGCTTCCCGGCCGCCACTGTTTGGAAGGTAACGAAAGTCAAAGAACGAGCTTCAAAAATGTCTAAAACAGGCCAAAGGCAGAAGGAACCGGAAGACAAAAGCAAAGCCGACTTCTTTTTGTGGACCGATGCTGTACCAGACAATCCTCTGGAGTGGATGGGAAATTGTTTGATGGGCTTCTTCGAGTAACGTCTGAACCCAGACCGTTTTACCACATCCTGTCATACCAGCAACCATACAAGTAAACGGATGAATGAGTTGAAAATAGCTACAAATGCCCTTCGTACTTTGAAAACCATTGTTCTGTGATGAAATAGTGGTATGGAGTCCATTCGATAGAGCTTCAGTAGGATGAAACTTATTTTGATGACGTTTTAAATCATATGGTCGGGAGAAGCCTCCATGACAACTAGGACAGAACATTTTTTTTGACATGTTGATGCTTCAAGAGATTAAATAAAATGAACCCCACGGCGATGGTATACTCCCATTTATGCTAACAATTCTGCCGCCACCCTGAACGCCCGCCGTCCGTCAACGCCCGCCGTCCGCCAACGCCCGCCGCCCGTCAAAGCCGGCCGCCCGTCAACGCCCGTCAATGCCCGCGCCCGTCAACGCCCGCCGCCCGCCAACGCCCGCCGCTCTGAACGCCCGCCTCCCTCAACACCCATCGGTCGCCCCAGCGCTATAAATATCCTAGCGCATTCAAATCGCAGATCAGTTTCCACCATGTCTCGTACAGTAAAGAGAAATCGTGGCTTTCTTCATCACTTAGCATCTTGCCCCGACCATCAACGTCAATTTCTCCTCGAAACGGCATCTCCAGAACAAATACATTCGCTCGTCCAAGCGACACATAATGTTGTTAGAGGATATGTACCTATCAGTGAGGAAGACAGGCGAAGATTAACTCCACACAGAGAATCTATTTATACACTCGTGGATCCAGAGGTTCCATTCAAAGAAAAGAAGCAACTACTAGTGCAAGAGGGAGGTGGATTTATTGAACTTTTGTTAGCCCCTATTCTAACTGGGCTTCTGATGGTATAAATAGGGGAGTCTTAGGTCTTTCAAGATCATTTGCTACTGAAGTCACTCTGCGGTGAACATGAAGAGAAACATTGACATGGAAAGTGAAGAAAGTGACACCTCGAATGATGAGAGTGAGGATGAAGAGGAACCAAGAATTAAAGATGTTTTGGATGATCTTCCGAGAGTCGTCTCCCATAAAGATGCTTCGGATTTATTGCACAGTATGGCCTCTTCTAAGGATATTTTATTTTGGACGCCAAGAGGAGAATTGCTTCGTAGCAAGCGTAGAATTCCGGTGACGAATATAGCGGCCCTGGTAGAATATGTCTTACTTCCCTATAACAAGGATATGCTGAGACCTCGCGCTCTCAATACATTTCTAGAGGGTCTTGCTGAGCTAGGAATCAACAAACGTCTAATTCACAACAAAAAGGTTTTGAGCGATCTTATCGAAAAAGAAAAAACATACCAGCAAAAGGAGCCTGAAACTAGCAGCAGTGAGCAAGAAGAGAGGCCGTCAAAATGAGGAGAGTGACAATAACAGTGATGCCGAAAACCAAGATAGTCCTATTACAAACGAGGAAGAACAGAGTAGTGATGAAGAGGACAGTGAAGATAACAACGAAAATAAAATCAATGCCTCTTGTGATCATTGTAACTCTACCAATGTTCACGCAACGGGTGTCGTTGGCTGCCCCAAATATCTATGGCATGATATTTTACTTGACCCGATTGTTAAGAATGACATCACCACATGTACCATTTGCGAGAATGAGTTTCCATTGACAACCAAGTCGATTAAGAACATTTTGGTACGATGCCAACATTGTCAAACAGTACGGCATATTCATCCCAAAAGTAAAAAGGAAGAAACTTATCACCCAACAAGTGACAATGAGGACTGATTGTAAACAAACCTTAAATGCTAAAATACTCTTTATTTTTTATGCCTCTTTTTTATGCCTCTTATTTTTTATGCCTCTTATCGCTTATCATGGTTTGAATCAATAAAAACTCAGCGATCTCATAAGGAAAACGAACTGTAAATATTTTTTTTTGAGATTGAATACTGCTATGTTTTGGTGGTTTGCTTTTATTCGTATGGTAATTATAGTTCAGTTTTAGAGAAGAATTTGCATCACAAGAGTTTTCCTCAAAACAATAGGCTCTTCAGTTATCGCTAATCCCTAAGAACAATAGCAAAGTTGCTCTTATGAGTCACAGTGGATTTTGTATACAATTATCTTATGAGTTATTAACTGTAAAGGAAAATAATAAAGACAGTTTAGAGCCTATCACGAGTAGTTTGTTCTTACTATTTACGCTACAAAGGGGTTTAGATATTGCGAGGTATTTTTTATTTTATTTTTCAATTTCGAATAGGTGTAGAATCGATCGATCTTGTTGCTACTCAATTTCTTGAATGGATTCAGGGCCGATCGCTCCTGGTTTTAGAGACGACCCCAAACAATAGGCTTTGCCCAAACATACCCGAATAGATCGATGACCTCATTCACAGAAATAATAGATCATCTTCTGAGTTGATGAGATTCCACTTTATTCATGAGAGCGCCGCACTTTACCGCACTTTATTCATGAGCGCGCCTCACTTTATTCATGAGAGCGCCTTAAAGATTTGCATAGCGCCTTAAAAATGGGCCGTACGCCCTAATTAATTTATGCATGACCTAAGACAATAAGACTGTGATGTCAGTGACGTCATCCTAATTAATGCATACGCCCTAAAAATAGGGCGTACGCCCTAAAAAAGGGGCTTAATTCGGTGCCTCTCCTACTACTTATATCTGAAACCAAAACAGTCTGCGATGGACTACTTAATTTATAAGATATTAAAGGCAGTTTGATATCACGTGTCCTATTTTGTGAAATACTCCCTTAACTAAAGGTGGGATTCAACCATAGTCAACTGAATAGTGTAGTGACTAGATTATAATTTACGCACATCTTTTATCTGTTACTTTTTGAAAATTCATCGGCTCATTTCCAGTTGCAGAAATGTTCTTGTTTTGTCACGTGACTGGTCACTGTCTAATCACCCTCGAGCACATGCACGTACATCGATTAGTTGACATGCACAAAACGAAGTGAACTATATTCCTTAATTTCCTTCCTTCAAGACACTCGATGTTTAGTTGTACACGTGACGTTGAAGTCAACTAGTGTAATAATTTTTAACATCAACGCGATTTGTTCTCCTTTAAAAAAATCAAAGAATAGAACATTCGTGGTTCCTTTTCATTACTCTCTGATTCTTCTATTTCAATGGATACGACATTTATATTACTTTTATTTCGCACTGGGTAAATCAATGCGACCCACACCAAGGTCTCGTCGCAGGTTTTTTCCTACGAGCTCCATCACTCCTCCTAGGAAGCACGACATCGACCCAATGGGGTTCTTTCAAAGTTGCAGATCAAGACTGCTATACGTATTTCACTGGAAGAAGAAAATATTTATATAAAAAAGTATTTCTCAACTCAATGCCAAGTGGAGCATCACATATTGAGGATGTTCACTTCACAAGGACTGAATTTCAACTGAAGTTGCCTGATCGAGTTAACGCAGTAAGGCCTTGTAAAAAAACGAAGGAAGGCCCTGTAAAAAAACGAAGGAATTTCACCGCGCACATTTGTTCCAGAAGAAAAACAAGAAGGATATGTGTTTTGCGGCGCAAACTATTTTGCGTTGGTAGGTTTCGTGACATCTCCGCATGCGATTAGAAACAGTCCTTTCAAGTTTTCTTTACATGTCGTTTGACGCAGAGAACGTTTTATTTTTCAGAAAGTAACCTCATATATCGATGTGTCCAATGAAATTTGAACGCAGCCTGGAGTTTCTAACCTTCCGTTACGTACAAATATGGTCTTAGGAATTGTCGTTCTATTTTTTTATTTACTCCCCAACAACAAGAACTATAATGATTATGTTCAGTCCAATCACCAATATATTAACCTACGAGGAATCTACGTACTGGTCCACATCGGAAGCCACTGTCTCTTTGGAGATCTTGAGGATCACTCCTTTACTTCTTTAAAATGATAAACACCAGGCCTGGAAGAAGAGCTATGTAAAACATCATAGCAGTAAACACTACTCGTTGTGTTTGTCCTTTCCTCTTTTGCCAACCCATATTACAAACGCTGTAAAAAGATGCCTGGGAATACAGAAACATATTAATCAAAACAAATTGAATGAAGTATAATCAACGTTTACGGCTTATGCGAACGCGACTTTAGATACCTGTTTATACACCTAGTTCTAGCTGATTTTTTAGGCATCATATCCTGCGTATGCGCAACTTTACAGTTCATAATGTATGCATGGCTATAATAATACAACATTTTCCCTTTAAATTGCACAATTTGTTCTATGAGGTATTGCTAATAAAGTCTCAGTTCAAACAGTTCAAACTTAACGTGTGTTGGTGTGGTAACCTACGTTTTCTCTAACCTTTAGAGATGATTTAACCAGTCTCCGTGGTCTAGCGTGTTGTAGGCGTCAAGCAAGGTGTTGTAGGCGTCAAGCAAGGTGCTGTAGGCGGTTTTAGTGGGGTTGCCGGTACCGATTCTTGCTCTCCTATCGTACTAGGAAAAGGTCATGGATACAAGCAAGCTCCAGGGGCACTGGACTAGTCATGAGGATTTCCTTCACTTCCTCAAATGCTCAGATTCAGATTTATTTTTTAAACACTATTTAATACAAAATATAAACGGAATATGAAGTAAAGAATACTATTAAGAAATGACTAGTTTGATTATATATATAATTGATACATAGAGGAAAAGTGTGCAGTGGTTAAAGGAGCTATAAGCTTTCGAGTTAACCACTGCCACGTAGGAGGTAAAGACTAAGTCCACAATTATAAAATACAATTTTGAAATACTGCATAAGTAGGTGGCAACGAAAAATGCATTATATGATAACTAGTATATATTTCGTCGCTGTTTATTAGTTGTCCATACTCATGCACTGTCCTCTGATTATAAGTTTGGTCTTCTCTTCTAAGTGATGTGCAAATTTGCTTAATTGATTCACCATATACCTGTCCTGCACTGAGGTGGATGATTTTACAACACTTTTCAGTTCAATTTTTAGCTTTTTTGGCGATTGGAATCAAAAATCTTAACTTTGGTATTTATTGTCGGTTTTCAAAATCCATGCTCGATTTTGTGGAGAACGTGGTCAACAACATTTTAACGGGAAAAAGTTTGGTGTTTAGTGAAAGCGCGTGTTTAGTGAAAGTGCCTGTTTTGTAGTCGTGAAATAGTCGCAGAACTGTTGTTGCAGTAAAGTCTACAATAATTGGTCCAACAGGATGTGCATTTTCTCCTATTTCCTCCGACAATGGCCAGTTTTAGGACTTGGCTGAATACTCCAGTTTGCAATGAGCTAGCTTGATCGTCTGCAATGGGCCGGCTTCGGACTGTGTGGCCATGGAGCACATGCCAGGAACCCATTTCGCGGCAAACCGAAGAGCCAATAGAAAACAAGCTAAAATTAGACCGAGATTCGACAAATTTCACTTGAAGTAAGTTGAATTTCGTGGAGTTCACAACAATTTGTTTTCCCACATCAAAATAGTTTTTTTAAGGTTGAAAACCTACCTGTATTTTAACTGAGGTTCAATCACAACTTTACCAGGAACCCGAGAGCATTATCTGGAGACAAAAGTGTGCATGTTTGTGGAAGATTTGAGTTGAAAACCTGCATGCCGGTCGAAAATCAGTTGACTTCTTGCCGTGTTCTTGAGTGGCCGTAGTTTTCTTCGTGTTTTAATTTAGAAGCCATTTTCTCGTTGGAAGCAGCCATTTCAGCTTCTGTATCTTTGACAAATTTAGATACTATTTACTAGATGTTCTTTCAATTTATGAACTACTGTGGCCCACAGGGACAAAACACAACTCAATATTTGGTCGAAAACACAACAAAGTTTCGTCAGACAAAACAAAGTTTCTCGAGACAAAACAAAGTTTCGTGACACACAACAAAGTTTCGTGGAACACAACAGAATTTCGTGACACACAACCGTCAACTGATACAAAATTTCGGGAGACTGGAAACACTGAGCTTGGACAAGAATAGCGACGAGAGATTAGAGACTTAGTTTTGTCAGAACTGGGTTTGTTGGGCCACAGGAAGCCCAATGCCGAGGGGGGTGGTAATTATTATCGGACTTTGTAACAGCAAACTGAGTTTTATGCATAAAAAGACTCGAAAATGTCATATATTTCTAAAAGAATATCTTACTATTAAAGATATATACTTCACTGACCTTATGTTGTTGTTTTTGACTCTGTTTGCGATATGATTTGGGGCTGTTTTAAGCCTTTCAAAAACCGATTCCTCACGTGCATCAAAGTTCACCATAGTACTCCGAGTAAAAATGACAAGGAGTGAAAGTCCTTTGCTCGGCTCTTTACGTAAGAAAGCTGGTTTATTATGTTATATATATATATATTTAAGTAGAAAATACTTTTTTATGTAAAAATGTGGTGGCGATTTTTTACAAATATATAATTGTAAATAAAACGGCCGGTCACCAGTAAATAAGTCACATTTCCGATGTTTAATGCCTTCAATAAAGCGAACAACTTGGCTCTATTTTGTTTCCACCGTACCTAAAAGCAACGTCCTGGGAAAAAATGGAAGCACCAGTTTTTTTGGCATAAGATAAGAGGTTCCGTTTTCTTACAAATATATGATTGTAAAAATAAAACGGTCGGTAGCCTCTAACTTAGTCACGTTTCAACCAAACTCGCTCGTCTTTCACGTATTTAATGCCTTCAATAAAACGAAGCAAGTTAACCCCGAGTCCAGAGGATTTTATATATCGCTACGACCTGTTCATACTCACTATGACGTGATTTGTGCAGTTGGCCCTCAAAGAGGGGGTCCTCAAAATAGAATTAGGTCACAGAAGAATATGTACATCAGTTTTACCTTTTTGGTCATAGATAGATACATATATATATATATTTGTTTTAATTTACTCGTTAATTTGCACGCATGGCATAAGTTACCTCAAAATCGATCACTCGAAGCAAGCCAAAAATATATAAACCAGCACATTTTGTTTAATTATCTGTCAAATTTAACGAAATTTTTGGATGTTAATATTAAAATGAAATAACGTCTTTAGGATCAAACACGTTTGTATATTGGGTCTGACATCATGGGTCTGACATCAGCCATGCTTTCTAAATTGAAGAAACATAAAAAAAAACATATTGCGGCTAGTCAGTGTACAGTAAGTACATTTCCTCTTTAAATCCCGAAAAATACTCGAATAGTTATTTTTAAAAGGCGTTTTCAAAAATATATGACGTCATAATGACGTTTCCTCTTTTTAAAGTATTTCCTCTGAAAAAATGAATATTCTAAAAACATACGGTTGTGGGTACCGATTTACTCGTTTGATTGCTAGATTGTCATACACAAATATTTTAAACTCTAAAAGATGAATGAAGATGTTACAGTTTGTAAATGGTTCTCTATTGAATATTTCCCGCCAAATTTGGCGGGAAAATTACCAAAATTCAAAATTTAATACCTTTTCTCCCTCTTAACCAATCGAACTCGGGTTTTCGGTTTCTTTGTTGTCAACATGATGGGAAATCCAAAATATAAAATTTACTGATGTTAAAGGTAATTGAAAACATCGACAAACCTATTATAAATGGATACATGACGTAACTGTGACGTCATCGAGATGTCTACGGGTAGTTCAAATCATCGGATTTTGTTTTGGTCATCGGTCTGTATCCTCCCACAAAAAAAATCAATCTTCTACATTGGAAACTTTTGAAAATATAGCAAAGTGATCGATTTTAGGGTCATTTGTGCCAAGCGTGTTGTGTCTAGGCTTCTACAGATTGTGCTACGAAAATGCTGAAATTGTGCTCTAAAAATACTCAAAAGTTGCTCAAACATTGCTCGAAAATTGAAAAAGTTGCTCCTAAAATGTGAAAAGTTGCTCGCAAAAGAAAGAGTACAAGGCAAGATATAACCATATTTTAAACACTCTCTAGTCTCCAGCAAAATATAAATTGTATAACAGTTGCTTATGCCACGTCATTAACTTCTGTCTGACACATAACCTCAATTCTGCCATAATTCAAGGGCACCCAACGAGTACTTTTTTAAATTCGTTTGAAACCAGTTGTCTGCAGCTTATCTAGCCATTTTAAGGCGCCTACTATGTCTTTTGACGTATTCTAGAAAGCTATTAGCTGTTCGGATTTTCTAGGTGGAAATCGCGTCAACCGAAAATACTATGGCAAAATATTCCCGACCTACGAATTTGTTAGTAGTCTAGAACATAACAAGAATTTTCTAGCCCAAGTAACTTCATGTTGCAACGTTTTGTGGAGGTACGAATTTTTTAGGGATTCTTTTTTCCTGTTCTGACTCTATTGATCAGACGAATTGGGACGTACGAATATTTTAGGGGAAACCTTTTAGTCTCCCTTTTCTTCTATAATTTTCTAGGGATTGAAAACAAATTTTCTAGCCAGTATTTCAGAAAACAATTTTCTAGGGACAATTTTTTCAAAATCCGAAAGTTTTAGGCTAGCTTACTCTCCCGAACAGCTTTTTAACCGAAAACTTCGTTGGGTGCCCTTGATAATTATGAACTTCAAAATGGTTGCTCAAGTAACTTAGCTAGGTGGAATATCCGCTGGAATGGATGGCTGGCTCAGTTGTTTACTGTCGTGACTAGTCGGGGACTCGTCGGGAGCCGGAATTCGGTAATCGGGAATCGGGATTCGACCCGAATCATTCGGGAAAAACAAGAAAAACACGTTCTTCACTTCTTCTCTAGTTTTTACTAGAAATGTCCTAAAATTATGCTTTTGCCGGAGAAAATTGCTTGAAGTTGCTGGTCCCATAAAAAGTTGCTCCAAACGCAAAAAGTTGCCAAAAAGTTGCCGAGCACAATCTGTAGAAGCCTAGTTGTGTCTCCACTTAGCAGTCTTTTGCTAAATACCTTTAGACACGTTAATAAAGTTATTATTATTATAATGTATATATTACATTCGCATAAAAAACTAAAAATTCGCACGTCCGCGGTCCGCCGTCCCCAGAGTGGGGTAGCCTTCACCTCCGCGGAACCTGTAATAGTACTGGCTATCCAAACAATTAATGCCTAACCCTGAAACAATACAAACCCTAACCCTAAAACAATACAATTATTTGTCAGTGCAGTCCAAATGGGGTCCAATAAAATGCAAGGTTTTGAGAGGCGAAGGCCTGCTGAGTCTCTCCTCCCCCCCCCCCCCCCAAAAAAAAATCTCTAATGATATTCATTTTACGGATGTACTCCGATCATTAATACCACGTCATAGCAAGTAGTGTTTAAAGCCGGCCTGATTTCCATAAAATCGTCCCGATCTCCCCGATCGCTTGAACCTTTTGTTCGGTGTGAATCGAAGCGTAAATTAATGCGCAGAACGAAAGAATGAAGCGATAAAAGGGACGATCATATGAAACAAGGATTAACAAGACATAAATTTACATGCACTCGGCCAAAATTGGCTTCGGAGGCAACTCATCAAAGGCGCCACTACACCTACTTGATATGGCTTCTCAAACTCATGAATAATTAATGAGAATATTACAAAGAAAATCACAAGCGTGAAGGAGTTTGGATATGTGATGAAACACTTGCATAAATTATCCAAACTTTCTTCTCCGTTTTCTCTTCAATGGTAAATTCGTTGGAGAAGTCATATACAACACTGTCAGCCGTGTTTTATCACATATCCAAACACCTCGAACTGAGTTTAAAAACTCCGCTTCGCGTCGTTTTTCAAGTTCAGTTCTCAGTGTTTGGATATGTGATAAAATACGGCTGACAGTGTTGTATATATTACTTTTCATATAAGACCTGTTGTCTGTTGCAAATACATTTCATGTACACCTACTTGATATGTATTTGATATGCAAGAATACGAAAAATACAAATCAAGTACACTTCAATACACTACCCAATTTGTACTTGACAGCAAGTACAACACAAGTATTGTGGCAAGACTACTTCAAGAAAGGCTTGAAGATGAGTCAAGTATATTCAAATACAGTGCAAATACATGCTTGACAATAAAAAGTATACTTCAAGACAAATCAAGTAGCATTCAAGTCTAGAGCAAGTGTCGTTCACGGGACATCTAGTATTATAAGGGACAAAGCTGCCTCAAGGCACGTTAGATTTTCTGAATGTTCAACATATCTCATGAGCTCATTCAAAGAAAAAGTTTCATTTCTATTTCTGACATGCCAGTGATCCATAAAAATGATTCCTTTTATGCATACAGCAGTCAATAAAGCTTTCGCGTGACGTCATTGCCGCCATGTTGGCGTACCTTCAACATGGCCGCCATGCCTTTGTCATTTGAATCTCTGGGGATCGAGTGAAACCCCTCTATACATAAATAATCAGAATTTACATCACTTAATATGTTGGTTATTTGTTTCCGTGCTTCGTGGTTTCGTGTACAGAGGTCGTCCTCAAGTTTATGTTTCTTTCATGTTTAAATGACAGACATTGAACTAAAGATACCTTTACCTTTACCTTTATTTTATCGCTTTAGTTAACTTAGAAATAAAGAAAACTTAGCATTAAGATGTTATAATTAGTATAGGGACCATCTCTCAGCTATATGGTAATTCAAATGAACACTCAAATGAATTTGTATTGGTCATAATATTTTATTTCAGTATCATTGTCATCGGATCTTCATTCATCCGTTACACATGTTTCTGCACTGACCAGTAGGTTTCTTCATTCCAAGAACGTCTAAGAGTAAAGCAAAAGAAAAATGGAATTTTCATTCATAGGTTTCCTGACTAACAATTCGGCAGTTCTTTACGCAAATGGATGCGGTTGCAGGAAAGTTGCACAATCGACCAAATGCAACTTGTGTCGCATCGATTGGTTGCAACCAATGCCCTTAAAGAAAATTAAAACCGCATTACAGAATTGAAATCATTTATTTTAATTCCTTTGTTATTTATCCGGCTCTGTACTATTTACCTAAATGCAAATTCGATCTCGGAACTTGAAGCTCCTGCCAGTACTATGTTGCTAAATTAAATCATACGATTTGGATTTGATTTGATCCGATAGCAGGTCTTCAAAATAAAAGGTCATTGTTATATGTAGGAAAAACAGACAAGTACTTGTCAACAGATTGAAATCCCCGAAAATTGTCCAAACAATTCGAGCTTGACAAATCCGAATTAGGATGTATGTGAAGAAAAACATCCTAAATCAGTTAGTTCCAGATTTGATTTCATATAAGGACATTTGAAATAATATTAATCGAAAGAGTCTCTTCAAAATACTGATTTACTCTTAATTCGCAACACGGCTTCAATCCTCTGTTCACCACCTTTTCTTAAGTGTTTCTTCTACGCCTGCTTAGCATAACATCTAAACTGCAACGCTTATCAGTAAAAAATTGTACAAGAAAGCCAATATTGTTTTAGAGCAAGTCTGAAGCATTCTCATCATTTCTTACCATTTAGCGCCAGGCTTACAGCAGCGGCACAGAGAGACGCACGTGCGTAGGGTACAACAGCCATCTACAAGAGAGAGCTCCGATTTAACTTTACCAAATGAATTTCCCAGTACAAGCAGCACTTGTATTGTCACAAGAACACAAAGAAGGATCGAGAACACCACGAGACGCATCTTTCTCCAATTAATCTCACAATCCTAGCACCTGTGTTGTTGAGACGTCGAGGACTATATACCTTCTTGTAGGCAAACAAGAGGAGTAGCCATGGTCACACTTGAGCTAGGCATACATGTACGTACCTAGCATGCAATTAGCCGTGTTTATTTAGCCCCGTGCTTGAGTGAACAGGGGTGAAGCAATTTGCATGTGTTAATTGATTATTGTCAAATCATGTGTAGGGGTCCATCAGTCGAGAGCAGAAGTTGGTTTGTTGTTAAAAGAAAAATCATGGAAAGCCAGCTTAAGATGAAAGTTCCTTTTCTTGCTTCTTTTCTTTACTCTGCGTCGACATCAAGTAAGACTGCTACGGAGAATTCTATGAGACGCTGTCTTCGATTTTTCATTATCAGGAGTCTTCAGAATAGAAGCAAATTCATACTCCTGTCTGTTTTGCCGGCGTTAACGGTTTTGGCGGGCAATGAAATGGAACATGCGAGAAGACGGTTTTGGTCAATCCCGAGACCACAAATGTGGTTTGAAGCCAGTTTAAACCACAATGGGATAGAGGTATACTGGAACTGATGACATTTCCGCATGACGAAGGAGACGTTTTGCGGAATTTACGACTATTAGCACCCGAAATTAGGCGGCAAAATACCTTCTTAAGGGCTGCAATACAGGTTGAAAACGTGTAGCTATTGCAGTTTGGAGACTGGCCACAGGAGATACATATCGATCTACCGCGACGATCTTTGGAACTGGAAAATCAACCGCAATTCTTGTGCGCAACAACAAGACATTGTCATCTGCACGAATGGTTGTAGAAAGAGCATTTGGTCTCCTTAAAGTGCAGGTAGCGCCATAAAACAACATTAACTCTTTTTGCTCATAATTATAGTTCTAATATCAAAAAATAAATTAGTCAGTTTTCTTCGAGAGACTGGAGCAGCAATTCAACTAGAATAAAAATTACCCGAATTGTTGGATTGGCTCATCTTGTGATATCACAAATGAAAGCTACGGGATTTTATTGTAGTAGTTTTCTCTAGGGAGGGAGTTGATTCATCTTATAACGTCACAGGTTCCACGAGAAGTAACCAAAATTAGGGATCAAATGGCAGAAATTTTACAAAATCTGCAAGATTAATACCAAACACAATAGTGTACAATATATATATATATTTTTACATGATACTTGCACTTTAAAGCCAGATGGAGAATTCTCCTGAATAGGCAAGATAACGGATTTCAAAATATTTCTTCAACCATTCAGTTACGTGTTGCATACAATATCTTCCAAGATGAAGGGGAACACGGTGGGCACAAACGACCATAAAAACGGCATCAGTCCTATATTTTAAAAAGTTTTCAATGCAGACGATTGAATTTTGGTAGAAGGATGTAGAATCGCAAAAGGAATATAACCTGATTTTATAAGCTATGTTACTACCATTGTGACGTCACAATGACGTCATTTATCAATTTGTAATACGTTTCTTGCAAATGTCCATTATCTCTAAAAACGAAATGTCGTATATTGTTAAAATCTACTCGTGATGAGAATGAAGGAATCGAAAACCCGATGTCGATTGGTTAAGGAAATCAAAAGTTATGAAAGTTTGAATTTTGTCCATTTTCCCGCCAAAATTTGGCGGGAAATAAACACCACAAAAGCATTTATGAAAACATCGCTTCATTCAATTTGTAGAGTTGTAAATATTGTTGCATGACATTTTGTCCAATCATAAAACACGTTGGTGGCTAAAATCGTATGTTTTTTGAATTTTGATTTTTTGTCCATAACCGGCTTAAAATTGAAGTCATATTTTCGGCAACGTCATTATGACGTCATACTTTTTTATACATGCCCTTAGAAAAAAATCCTTTGAGTGATTTTCGAGTTTTAGTGATGAAATGCGCTAGTCTGGCACTCAAAACCCACATTATTTTCTTTTCTTGATTTTTTAACAATAGGCAGCTTTATTTAGGTTTGACATCTGACGTCACTAAATATGACGTCATAGCAACAGTCATTCCTCTATAACTTTTGCTATTATAGTCGTAGAACGTTCAAATTTGCGCCAAAGGAATGTGTGTCATGAAGGCTCTTTGATGGTGTAATCTGTTTGTAACATCTATTAAAGGGGGAATTTTACCAAAAAAGGAGGCATCACTTATGACGTCACAACAACGTCATCATACTAACATAAAACACCTAAAATATGTAGTTTCATTTTGTTAACAAGTCACCAACATTTCTTCAAATTGGGACTATAAGTAAAGAAATGGTGTTAATTTTAATTATTTGTCCACGCTCACTGATGCCGATTTTGACGTACTTTATGCCCGACGTGGAAGTGTTTGAGGATGATGACCTTTTCGTACAAGAGCGCGCGTACGTAGCTGCCTGGCCTCAACTCAACGCCATCGCCATCGCCAGCAGAAATAGAGGTCGGCAACTACGCGATGTAATCCGGCAATGCCTGGACCGACGTTAATCCCTTAACAGTTCGAGTGTGCAGCAACAAAGAACACAAACGAAATGCAATATATAGAAGTTCTTTTGGTAATAGTTGATCGCATGACTGTATTTACAATTAGATAATACTAGTAATATTAATAACAACACTATGATATCATTATAGTGTTGTTATTAATATTACTAGTATTATCTAATTGTAAATAAGCAAACATTGATTGTATTCTTAGAATTTAATATCAAATTTTCATCCTCTATCTTAATTAGTTGACTGCACGTACACATTGTAAACGAGCTTATGCTCATTAGTGACTACATGGGTAAATAAACTACTACTACTACTACTACTACTACGTATGTACATGTACATATTATATATTCGTTCAGTGTCAGACAGTTGGACTGTGTGGTAACACTGTACGAAAAAACGGATTTGCACTACTTTTTAGTGTATGCAAATGTGACGTGAATTTGGCTCTCCAAATTGACCCTATATTTGACGTCGTCGCAAAGATGATGAAAACATTGTATTTACACACTTTGGAAACTGATGCAAATATAAAGCGAAGCTTATATTTGCGGTAAATTTGCCTCCATTCACAAAACACTGTCAATCTCTATGTTTACTTGATGTTTGCTAAACTCAATCGGAGCTCTATATTTGACGTCGTCGCAAGGATGATGCAAACAATGTACTGTAGAGCGGATTTCAATTGAGTGTTGGAAGTGTTTTGGTTTTGCGTTTACTAAGCTCTCCTATTGGCTGAGAAAGTAAACCAACCAATCAGAATCCAAAGTAAAACCAAACGCAAATTGGTTTTGGTTTTGCTTTGGTTTGTCATTGGCTCACAGAGAAGCCATTTATGAGTTACTTGTGATTATTCGCTCCTATGATTGGCTGGCTGTGGGTAATTTGCGTTTGGTTTTACTACACTCAATTGAAAACCGCTCTATTTACATGCTTTGTGAAACTAATGCAAATATAAAGTGAAGCTTTATATTTGAAGACGAGAAAGTAAATATAACATCTCATTTCTGCATGTGTTGCAAATATGAGTGTTATTAAGAGCGAAGATGATATTTGCGTAAGGCTTTGCATCAAATTTACTAACATGCACCGCAAATACAAACGTTTGATGACAATTGCAATCCCAGCAAAACTAATGCAATTTATCAGATTTGAACGGGTAGCAAATATGAGCGATGTAGTGCAAAGATGACATTTGCAGAAGGCTTTGCATCAAATTTACTAACACCGTAAATAAAAACATTTGACCACAATTGCCATCCCAGCAAAACTAATGCAAAATGTTAAGATTCACAATACATTCATTCCATTGCAAAACTGAAAGTTAATATGGTATTTGCTTTGAATTCACTCGAGTTCTTAAAGATGAAGATAAAACGATATTCACCATGTTTGCTATCCCTAGTAAATATGGTTGTAAAGTCGAATTTGCTCTTGTGCAAATGTGAACAAATTTAAGCGAATTTGTGCACTACAGATTTGCTTCAGCTTCACTATTTATTGGTGAAAATTCAATTTTTCGTGCAGTGTAAATCAGGTTCAGTAGTTGGACTGCAGAGTGGTCATGTCGACAAAAAACAGTGTTTGCTTGTCTGTAAAGTAGTTTATTATGCTGCTTTCCTGAAATTAGCCTGGGAAACTAGCCGACTCTTAGGCCCAATTCAAACGTCGAACTTTTCATGCGCCGAACCTAGATCAAAAGAAGCCGTCTAATTATCTTCTGTTTCAATTGCGTTCGGCGCATGAAAAGTTCGACGTTTGAATTGGGCCTTAGTGACTATCCTGAAATACAATTCAGATTTTTTAAATTTTGTTTTTATCAACTGTAACAATAAAAGTTTTGCAATAAACGTCTAGGGGGCTGTTCTATATTTATAGTCTGGGAGGGGGGGAGGGGGGTGCGGAGGATTTTGCTTTACCTAAAGTCAGTTTCATAGACATAGACAAACTTTATTTAGACACAGAATCTCGTGATATTACATGCTCTTCCCGAGAGCTATGTGTCATCAAAAGTAATTACGATAAATATATACAATTTTAAAACTCATATACATGAATTAGTCTCGTTCCAGGTTACTACACCACTGTTTCCAAAGCTGCGCTTGAGGAATTCAGTATTCGGCTTTGGTGCCCTGAGGTGCGATATGCTCCCTCGAGTTTTATATATACGAGCGGACTTCGTTAACTTTAAAAGAGAACTGAACCCTAAATCAATCCGACGACTATACAAACTTGTATTCAAGAGAAATAAGGTCTGCTATTTTATTTCTTTGTGGTGCACGTCTAAAAAGAGGAAGTACATTTTGAAGGTCGAAAAATAGCCAATTCTCCGCTGATAAAGCTAGTTTGTGTGGCGGCTCAATTCAGTGCTTTTTTCCCCCGAATAGTACGTCATGCATACCAAATAAAAACTACCACACCTTCAGAACAAAGAAAACACAATAGTGCGCAATTATGAGTCGTTAGTCCATCTATTCAACGCCGATAATAACATGACACAACTAAATTATTCCCCGTATCGTACGTCACAGATTACAGGAATTGAGCCGTCTGTACTTAGCGGCGGTTGGGAGGAAGATTTGCCGATTTTCTCTCCTTTGACGCAAAACACAGTAAAATAAATGTTGGGATGAGTCTTTTCATGTTTAGATCTACTCATTGAGCTAAAGTTGATTTTAGGCTTCAGTTCTCCTTTAGTGAACAATTTAGTTAGATAATCTGAGGCGTTTCCTTTAAGTATTTTGCTCATAATCGCAAGTTTTAGATTACGCTGCCGTTCCTCAAGCGTTAACCATCATAGCCTATCAATCAGCTCCCTAGAGCGTGTCTCGTAACCATCCTAGCTATCAATCACATCCCTAGAGCGTGTCTCGTAACCATCCTAGCTATCAATCACATCCCTAGAGCGTGTCTCGTAACCATCCTAGCTATCAATCACATCCCTAGAGCGTGTCTCGTAACCATCCTAGCCTATCAATCACATCCCTAGAGCGTGTCTCGTAACCATCCTAGCTATCAATCACATCCCTAGAGCGTGTCTCGTAACCATCCTAGCTATCAATCACATCCCTAGAGCGTGTCTCGTAACCATCCTAGCCTATCAATCAGCTCTCTAGAGCGTGTCTCGTAACCATCCTAGCTATCAATCACATCCCTAGAGCGTGTCTCGTAACCATCCTAGCTATCAATCACATCCCTAGAGCGTGTCTCGTAACCATCCTAGCCTATCAATCAGCTCTCTAGAGCGTGTCTCGTAACCATCCTAGCCTATCAATCAGATCCCTAGAGCGTGTCTCGTAACCATCCTAGCCTATCAATCAGATCCCTAGAGCGTGTCTCGTAACCATCCTAGCCTATCAATCACATCCCTAGAGCGTGTCTCGTAACCATCCTAGCTATCAATCACATCCCTAGAGCGTGTCTCGTAACCATCCTAGCTATCAATCACATCCCTAGAGCGTGTCTCGTAACCATCCTAGCCTATCAATCAGCTCTCTAGAGCGTGTCTCGTAACCATCCTAGCTATCAATCACATCCCTAGAGCGTGTCTTGTAACCATCCTAGCTATCAATCACATCCCTAGAGCGTGTCTCGTAACCATCCTAGCCTATCAATCAGCTCTCTAGAGCGTGTCTCGTAACCATCCTAGCCTATCAATCAGATCCCTAGAGCGTGTCTCGTAACCATCCTAGCCTATCAATCAGATCCCTAGAGCGTGTCTCGTAACCATCCTAGCCTATCAATCAGATCCCTAGAGCGTGTCTCGTAACCATCCTAGCCTATCAATCAGATCCCTAGAGCGTGTCTCGTAACCATCCTAGCCTATCAATCACATCCCTAGAGCGTGTCTCGTAACCATCCTAGCTATCAATCACATCCCTAGAGCGTGTCTCGTAACCATCCTAGCTATCAATCAGATCCCTAGAGCGTGTCTCGTAACCATCCTAGCCTATCAATCAGCTCCCTAGAGCGTGTCTCGTAACCATCCTAGGCTATCAATCACATCCCTAGAGCGTGTCTCGTAACCATCTTAGCCTATCAATCACATCCCTAGAGCGTGTCTCGTAACCATCCTAGCCTATCAATCACATCCCTAGAGCGTGTCTCGTAACCATCCTAGCCTATCAATCAGATCCCTAGAGCGTGTCTCGTAACCATCCTAGCCTATCAATCAGATCCCTAGAGCGTGTCTCGTAACCATCCTAGCCTATCAATCAGATCCCTAGAGCGTGTCTCGTAACCATCCTAGCCTATCAATCACATCCCTAGAGCGTGTCTCGTAACCATCCTAGCCTATCAATCAGATCCCTAGAGCGTGTCTCGTAACCATCCTAGCCTATCAATCAGATCCCTAGAGCGTGTCTCGTAACCATCCTAGCCTATCAATCACATCCCTAGAGCGTGTCTCGTAACCATCCTAGCCTATCAATCACATCCCTAGAGCGTGTCTCGTAACCATCCTAGCCTATCAATCAGATCCCTAGAGCGTGTCTCGTAACCAGATCGAGTAATGATTCTTGCCGCGCGGTTTTAAAGTTTTTGAAGACTATCACGAGAGACCTTGCCGCAAGTGTCCCACACAGGGGAACAATAATCAAAGTGTGACTGAACGATTGAGTGGTATATCTGAGTCAGAGTATCCCTGGGTACTAAATCGCGAATACGCCGTAATGCATCCAGGCCTTTCGAAACCTTTTTCTTAATGACATTAATATGCGACTTCCAAGTTAGGTTTTTGTCGATGATAACACCTAATGACTTAGTTTCTTTTACGCGTTTGAGCTTCGTATTACCTATAGTAACAGTGAGATCTGTAATTGAATTACTCAGTCGATTTCCTGATGCCGCAACTACATATTCGCTTTTCACTACATTAAGGCATAGTTAATAGAGTGGAATGGTTATGAAACCCGGCAAACTTCAAAGGGGCTACCAAAGGCGCTGCGATTTATGTTGGAAGGGGGCAAGACAAAAGATTGTGCAGGGTCATAGTTCATTAGCGTCCCCTGAACGACTGAACTCGCACGTTTCTATTGGCTGATTGATTAACACATTGGAATTTCTATTGTGTTTTGTGCAGGGTCACGGTTGAAAAAAGCTAACAAAGACATATAACAAAGAAGGTCGCTGGGTTTCATAACCATTCCACTCTATTAACTATGATTAAGGCTGAGTCGATTTGATTTGAGCCAATCGTGTAAACGATCTCAAACGGCATTTAATTCATCCTCGATTATGGTCAAATCTCTGTTACTATAGGTTAAGGATGTGCCATCTGCGTAAAGATTAGGAATGGAGTCCAACTGGCAGCTCGGGAGGTCATTGATATAAACAAGAAAAAATAAGGGTCCCAAATTGGACCCTTGTGGTACTCCATACTTCACCTCCCTATTGTCTGATAGCACTCCATTCACGAAACAGTGTTGATTACGCTTTGTCAAGTATGACTTAAACCAAATATTTTCCATATTTCTAATGCCCAGACGATTCAATTTTTGTAAAAGAATGTTATGGTCTACCGTGTTGAAAGCAAGCTTTTTTAAATCTAAAAAATGTTAAAATCGCCCTCGTCCATATTTTTGTACCAAACCATTGTTGCCTTTAACAAGGCAGTGAAAGTTGAATGGCCTGGGCGAAAACCTGACTGGTGCTCCGCAGAAATAAGATTATTTTTCCGATAAATTAGTTCATAAAGCTGTGCGAATATCAATTTTTCGAACACATTTGAGACAACCTACAGAATTGAAATTGGTCAATAATTACTTAAAAACTGGAATTACTTTGGCTATTTTCCATTGGTCTGGAAAAATACCAAGTAAAAGGGATTTGTTAAAATATTAGTCAAAGATAGTGATATAACAGATGCCGCTAACTTCAAAGCCCTGGGTGGAATTTGATCAAGGCCTGTTGCCTTGTTTTGCTCATTTTTAATCCAGAGATCAATTTCAAGACATCATCAACATCTATGTTTCTAAATCGAAAACCAGATTGTGTCTTATCTATAAACAACTTCGGGGTTAAGTGAGGTTTCGGGTATTTGGCGGTTTGCTAAAGTGGGACCTATACTTTCACAAAATACTCATTAAAACATTCTGCAATAGAATTAGGTTTGTGAGTGTTTTTTGACTTTTTACTTAACAAATTATTGATTACTTTCCATGTTCTTTTGACGTTGCCCTGGCAATCTTTTATATGAGACATAAAGTAATCACGTTTTGTATTACGCATTGTTCGGTTAGCTTGGTTTCTAGCTGTTTGATAGGCTTCTCATAAATGTGCCGATTTGCCCTTTATGGCTCGTTTTTCTAGTGCATCCCTCTGAAACATAAGCCTCTTTATATCATGTGATAACCATGGCGCTGCCGCATTTCTAACTCGCTTTCTCCTCAAAAGGGCATGGTTATCCAGCACCTTTAAGAACAGTATATATTTTCCAAATATCCACCATATCACTCGGATCGTCACTTAGGTCAATTAAATCCCAAGGTTAGTTTTTCAAATCAGATATGAATAATTCATCATCAAAATACTTATAACATCGCTTTTCGAAAATGCGTGGATTCTGATGTGGTATATTAAGGCGACGAACGCCATAAATAAGGCTATGGTCGCTAATTCCTAAATGAGAAACACCTGATTTGACAATACGATGAGGCATATTTGTAAAAAAAAAAAAAAGCAAAAAACAGCAAAACATTTTCTTTTTTCTTCCTATATATATATTTTTACTTATTTATTTATAGCTATTGTACAATTTCTATAGTTATGGCAAAATATCTTGCATGTAAATATAAAGACATATTATTCACTCTTCTTAATATTTATGCGCATATCTAATTCAGTACTCGAAAATGAGGCTATCCCCGCATGGAGGATGCCGCAACGTCCACCCTAGTTCGAAAGGACAATTCAGGAATTTTCCTTTTGCCTCCAATGCATAGAGGAACATAGTAATGTTCCGTCCGCGACGCTATTTTGCTTTTCAGCTAAGTAACGATGCGGGGATAGCCTCATTTTCGAGTAGCTAATTATATGCGCATAAATATTAAGAAGAGTCAATAGCACTACCCGCCTCGGCTAGCTAAGCTATCTGCGGGTGTGCTGAGTGAAATCTAATAATAGATGTCATTATTAAACATGAACTTGTTTCTTGGAGGCGGGGCCAGAAAGGGCGTCTAGACAAAGTGTAGTGTATTTTAATTTGGTAGTCTTCTCTCGAATCTACAAACACTTGATAATGCATGATTGACAGGTGTGCACTAAAGCTATTTTGATTGGCTACATTTACAATGTTTTACCCACCCAAAAATCCGTCGGTATTTCTAGATCTGGCGCGAAACAAGGATGAAGAGTACCTATAGATGGTTTGCCATGTTGGTGTAGAGAACAAAAGAAGCTAACAAAGAATATATTGTTAACTGTACACCAACATGGCGGCTATGACGTCACGTGCAAAGGGTCAATAGCCCCTCGCCCCACTTTTTGGCCCAAAATATATTTTGCCTAGCCCCCACTTTTTTTAAAAGTCCCTCCCCCACTTGAAATTTCTCTCCGCCTTCCCTGAATCAAAGTATTAAAAAACATCGCGATAGCTCCGAAATGTCATTACGATCCTGCGGCGTAATCCCGACTCTTTCCTCATGCCACTTCAGGCTACATTTAGCCAACATTATTTATACAATACGGTCTAATTGTACACGTAGAGTGCAATTACTTCATCTATACCCTATCCTAGATACCGAACAGTTTTAAATTAAAATTACACAACGAAAGCCGTTGTTTTGTTTTAATATGGTATTTTAAGCTGTAATGTGGTCGATAGAGCGCTAAGCATGGCGCCAACGACAAGTATATCAAAAGCCATTCCCTTTCCCAGATCACAACCGTGAAAAGGATACCCTATCCCTGACCTCGGCAGCTCAAAAGCCATACCCTATACCGCGGCACATACTCGTATAAGCCATATAAGGGAGTACCCCCCCCCCCCCCCCCCCCCCCGGGGGGGGATTACAGTACATGCTCCTACATGTATATAGGAGTTAGAAGGCCTAGTCTTCTATGTCAACTCTCCTTCTCCCATCTTCTGTTCCATGCCTTACATACTGATCCTAGATATACACAAATTACAATCATATCATATGTATAACTATGAATAACAATGAGACATTCAGCGAATCACGCAAACACAACACTTACTTAAAGGCAACGTCCTGGAAAAAGGAAAGTACCGTGTTTTTTTGGCATCAGATATGAGGTGGCGTTTTTATATCGCTACGTCGTACTCACCATGACGAGCTTTGTGCATTGGCCCTCAAAATACGTCAAAGATGTAATACCAGTTTGTTTTATATCAGTGTAATAATGTATCTATTACATTTACAGTCCCGACCCCCTTCACCACCACCAAAAAATATCTAATGATTCCCATGCATTGTACGGATGAACTCCGATCATTGCCACGTCGTACCAAGTAGTGTGTAACAAGACTTGAATTTACATGCACTCGGCCAAAATTGGCTTGAGACAACTCATCAAAGGCGCCGTAAAGCTGCCTCAAGGCACGTTCCACAACATATCTCATGATCACATTCAAACAAAAGGTTTAATGTTCTATTTCTGGCCTGTCAGTGATCCATAAAAAAAGATTCGCTTTTATGCATACAACAGCTTATAAATAATTAATCAGTTATTTGTTTCCGTGCTTCGTGACTTCGTGTACACAGTTCGGCCTTAAAGTGCAAGCATAGTTAATAGAGTGGAATGGTTATGAAACCCAGCGACCTTCTTTGTTATATGTCTTTGTTAGCTTTTTTCAACCACTACCCTGCACAAAACACAATAGAAATTCCAATGTGTTAATCAATCAGCCAATAGAAACGTGTGAGTTCAGTCGTTCAGAGACGCTAATGAACTATGACCCTGCACAATCTTTTGTCTTACCCCCTTCCAACATAAATCGCAGCGCCTTTGTTAGCCCCTTTGAAGTTTGCCGGGTTTCATAACCATTCCACTCTATTAACTATGGTGCAAGTAAAGCCATAAAACAACATTAACTCGTTTTGCTCCAAATTCTATTTCTAATATACTTCAGTTGTCTAAATTAGTTTTCTTCGAGAGACTGGAGCAGTAATTCAAATAGAATAAAAGTTACCCTAATTGCGGGATTGATTCATCTTGTGATGTCACAATGGAAAGCTACGGGATTTTATTGTAGTAGTTTTCTCTTGGGAGGGAGTTGATTCATCTTATGACGTCACATGATCAACGACTAGTAACCAAAATTATGGATTAAATGTCAATTTATTTACAAAATCTGCAAGATTAATACCTTTTTGTGAGAAACAAACACAATAGTAGAATATAATTTTTTTGGGACATGATACTTGCACTTTAAGTTTATGTGTCTTTCATGCACGAGTTTAACCGACGTTAAAACTAAAGCTAGCTTTCCCTTTCCCTGTATTAATTTTACCGCTTTATTTAACTTAGAAATAAAGAAAACTAATGGTAACTCAATTGAACACTCAAATGAAGTTGTGTTTGTCATTATTTTATTTCATTATCATTTTCATCTGATCTTCATTCATCTCTGTTCATTCACGTTTCTGCAGATCAGTAGGTTTCTTCATTGCAAGAACTTCTAGATCTAAGAGTAAAGAAAAATGGAATTGCATTATAGGTTTCCTCACTAACAATTCGGCAGTTCTTAATTTTTACGCAAATGGATGCGGTTGTAGGGAAGTTGCACAATCGACCTAATGCAACTTGTGTCGCATCGATTTACTTGTAGCAACCAATGCCTTAAGGAAAACCCGCATTACCGAATTAAAACGACTCTTTGAGGTTGAAGTTATTTATTTTAATTCCTTTGTTATTTATCCGGCTCTCTACTATTTAGCTAAATTCAAATTCGATTTATGGAATGCAACTTGAATCTCCTGTTAGTGCTATGTTGCTAAATTAAATCATAGGGTTTGGATTGGATATGGTTTTTGATCCGATAGCAGGTCTTCAAAATAAAAGGTAATTTTTGTTTTGTATCTAGGAAAAAAACATTCCCTGCTAGCAGAGGTCTCTGTCTTGGTAAAAAGAGAGACCTCTGCCGATATGCGACGCTTTCTTTGTCGCGCAGGCGTAAAGTTTCCTTGGCAACAAGTAGTGGAAATTCGTTCAGGACCCTCCAGCTTCGCGATTGTACCGAACATTAGTCAAGAACTATTCTCATCCAGCGCCTGTAAAACCAGCTTCTAGAAACAAAGATAGTAAGGCTGTGTTTTAATATTTGGGCTAAATAAGTTTGATTCAAACTTACGAGCGAAACTGCAACTGCTCAAGCATGTTAAGGCCTGGTTCAGGGGTCAAATTTCGGGTAAAAACTGTTTTACTTATTTCAGCACAGCCGAGTATGATAGGCACGCCAAGTTTCTCACGATAATAGGTATCACCATTCTTGACTACCTTAAGTGGTTTGTGTGTAGTAAAACGTGTCACGTGGTCTGTCACGTGACTTAGAACACGAAATCAGTCAATCAAAAACGCGGCTCCGAGTTTAAAACAGCTAGGACTATGAGTGGATACGTTTAGTTAAGGTTGAAGCCTTTCACCTAAATCAGCTTAGAAAAGATGACTACAATGTTTCGTTAACGAGTTATTAAGGCGAACATATGCAAAATAGGTCACGTGACTTTTGTACCCTTAATATCTCCTTATCTTTACACGATAGTCATGTTTTCTAAGCGTGATCTGCAACATTGCGAGAGGAGTAATGTTTTAGCAGGGTTACTTTATATTCATATGTTATCATCGCAGCCGCATATCACTTAAACGATTTTATGTAATTATGATGTCATCGATCACGTGACACGACAACTATCCACATAACAAATTTAAGGAAGTTTATATTAGTTTTATGGTGTAATTGAATTTTGTTTAAACTGTTATTTCTGTCAGAAATGTTTTTTTAACGTACATCTATTTTCCGTTAAATGAACCAGGCCTTAACATGCTTGAGTGAATGAGAATTCTGTCTCACGTCGTTGAGCACCCGGCCTGCACTGTCGGTAGACGCTTCAAACGGCTGTCAAAGAACTTTTAAAAGTAAAGCTGCAGAAAATTCAAGTCGTTTCACTCAGTCCTTCTAATGTGAGCAAGAAATCGGCAGGTTTTTGAGCTGTCAAAGCAAAGAAACCGACTTTCGAATTCAAACAGCGAGTAGCAGAGTCACCGCGAACGCCGTCTTCGTAACATAGTGGGCTCAATATTAGACAAGCGAAATGTTAGGGAAAGGGAGGCTCGTCGCTCCTTTACAGTCATGGCCTCTAAACTTTGGAATAACTTGCCAATTAATCTAAGATCCTCTGCATCGATCAATACCTTTAAAAGAAGTCTCTATAAGCACTTTCGTTTCTTTCAAGTTAAATTTAATCAGCTGGCTACTTTTCAAAATATTCGGTCTTAATTATGTATTTAGTCTAAGGGTGTTGACTAAGTCATTAGTTCTTAAGTAGTTATGTTAATATTTAGTCTCCGATAGTTATGAATTTTAATTGTAATATAAGATATTAGTACTAGATATTAGTTTTAGAATTTTACTTTTTAGAATGTTTAGAATATTTGATGAGGGCCACGGGGTTATTAGTGCTTTGCACTATTTAGTGTTACCCTCGATAAATAAAGTTGGATTTATTTATTTATTTATTTATTTATTGAACTTGGATCATGCTTACAGCTCTTTTCTGGTAAAATCTGTTTACGAAACTGGTTTGACTCGTCCGTGATTGTGGACGGCGGTTGATCAAAGAAAGCGTCGGATGTCGGCAGAGGTCTCTTTCCTTCGCTTTCCATTTTAGCAAGACAGAGAGAGAGACCTCTGCTAGCAGGGAAGGAAAAACAGACTCTTGTCAACAAAAATACCCCACTGAAATTTGTACATACTTGTAATTCGAGCTTGACAAACCAAATGTATGTCAAGAAAAGTATCCTAAATCAGCTAGTTTCAGCCATTTATAACAATATTTGGTTTCATTTTAGGACATTTGAATTAAGACAATTATAATATTAATCGAAAGTCTCTTCAAAATACTGATTTACTTTGAATTCGCAACGAGGCTTCACTCCTATATTCACTCTTCTACGCCTGCTTATAGCATAACATCTAAACTACAACGCTTATCCGTCAACAATTGTACAAGAAAGTCAAGATTGTTTAGAGAAAGTCTGAAGCATTTTTCTTACCATTTAGCGCCAGGCTTACAGCAGCGGCACAGAGAGACGCACCTGCGTAGGGTACAACAGCCATCTACAAGAGAGAGCTCCGCTTTTACTTTTCCAAATGGATTTCCCAGTACAAGCAGCACTTGTATTGTCAGAAGAACACAAAGAAGAATCGCGAACACCACGAGACGCATCCTTTCCCAATTAATTTATCTCACAATCGTAGCACTTGTTGTTGACACGCCGAGAAATCCTTTATATTTGAGGATTTTACCCGTCAAACTGGTTGTAATTTGTTGCAAAACCGGTTATTACTCGGGTAAGGCCTCTGCAGGCCGTAATTTTTGTTTGTTTGGTGCAACAAAATTTCTGCGCGTGCGTTAAATTATGCATTAATTGTATGCGCGCACCTCGTGGCGCTAATAGATTTCTCTTCAGTCCAGTTTCCGCGGACGCTATTCTTGTTTGAGGTACGTTTCGTTGGTTTTATGCCACATTTCATTTTACTCTCGGTCATTATACATACCAGCGCAAACACCGTGATCGGTAGGCCAACATTAAAATAGTTTTGACCGTGTTTTTGGCTGGTCTACCGATCTTGTATCGAGACCTGTGTACGTTATACTATACAGGTATACCGAATATGCATCGAATAGCTGATTTATAGCGAAATATAGCGATTTACTAGCAAATATATATACTGTGGTTGAGCAGTTATGGGTTGCTCTCCTTTGTCGAAGTCTGAAGACATCTGAACTCCTGAACTGTGCGAGCAACACTGTCACTCGCCAATACGAAGCCAGAAATTATACACACTCAGCACTATCAGAATTATGATGAGCGAAGCAATATTCAACTCTCAAGGTAAACGTAAACAAGAGGCTCTCACGGCCGAGGTTTTGGTTCGAGAAATTAAAGGCTTCCAACAATTCCCTTTATAGTTCTGTAATATAATGAGCAGAATGAAGTTTTGGGAATGAGGGTAAAGCTTTTAATTTGAGATAACCAACAGGCACTTCAGTTAATAATCTTTAATCCAACAGAATACCAATATGGACGGCGTAATGGACTCGTCAAGAACAGCAGCTAAAGTTACAAAGAGGCACACAAATTGACCACGAATACAATTAACATGACTTCCAGAGGTTTTATAGAGAGAACAGACACCGCGGAGAAAGAGCCGCTAGGCGGCGATCAGCGAACTTGACAAAGAGCCGCAGGGTAGAAAGAACAGGATGGACAGGATACAACTTATAATTTGGGACAGATATAAACATACATTTGAGACAAATCATCTATAATACTCGGAACCTGCAGTATAACAGAAAAGCAGACTAAATTGCAAACGTGTGTTACATGAATAAGTAGTGTTTACAGTAAAAGGTCAACTACTTAATTTACATACGAGAAAAATCAAAAATATTAAATTACATATATATACTAGGGAGCAGAGAATGAAAGTCACCGCGCTACCGGCCACTCCTAAAGACTGCTAATATTCAGCTAATAACTCTTTCCTTTGGTTATTACTAAGAGGATTTCAAATGAAAGTGTATTTCATCTTCAATCTCATTGGGAACACAGGGCACCATCAGAAATCCGAAGAAGGGTAGTCCCCCAAAAAAATAAATCCTGGAACGCAAAATATCAAAGAAAATAACCTGCCCTGCACAACCAAGGGGCCAAAAAAATTTGCATCTTGAGGAAGTCCTACCTCCCCCATCCACATTTCTAATGGTGCTTCCCTTGGACACTGAAAACAATTTCTTTATAGGAGTACCCCTTCCACCGTCCTGTCTCTATATTTCAGACGTACATTTAGGGCCTCTAACTGTAGAACAAATTCATTTTGGGATATTGACCTTGAACAAAACTTTTTAATTATCAATCATATTTGGAAAAACGTTATATATATTACTGTAAACAAAAGAAACAAACCCCTACGCTAAACGTTTTTTAAAGTAAATTAAGCTTGTTTACAAAACCGAATATCTCATTGCCAGGGAAAGGGGCACTCTCGAAAAACATTTAAGTAAATGGCAAAAACAGATTTTGCCCTTTGAGTTGGATTGAATTAAACTAAATTTATTTATTTATTTATTTATGTTACTTTTTTTTGTTACTTTTCGTGTATCGTTAACTAGATATTTTATTTCTTTTGTCAATGCATGTAATAATTATGGTTTCTGTATTTATGTTATCCTGTAAATGTAAATGTTTACTGTAAAATATTGTAAAAATTCGAAATAAAAATGTTTAAAAAAACTACTTCAGATAAGAAAAGAAGTAGGATGTCAAGCTCATGAAGCTATGTACTACTACTGGCTTAACGTTGAACCTAAGCGAACGTTTAATCGAAGAAATGATGCAAGAGCAAGGGAGCACGGCAGACTGCCTGTTTTGTTTCACTCGCGATCTCTTACAGGTTCATATAATACACTATTCGCACCAGTCCCTTACAAAGCGAGTATAAATAAGAACTCCACGAAGGTTCGTCGTGCAGTTCGAGTCAGAACACCTACACCTCGTTCCTCGCCGCTTCAGCATCGTACTAAGAAAATGGAAGGACAAGCACCCCAAGCCGCGAGAGTCCCGGCACCTCAACAGAATGTCCCAGGTGGTCAAGATCTTCCACCAGCTGCTCCTCCGACATGAAGCCGTCGCTCAGCCGCAAGAACTAGAGGCAATTTCATCCTTTTTTTCTCACTATGTGGTTCAGGTTTGTCCTCGTGGTCACTTACGCGTGTCCATGTATTTTGTTTTGGTCTATCATGGTTTGCATTGCATTACCGTTTTAGTCTCCTTTGATAGTTTCGCCGGTGTATTTGCCTTCCTTGTAATTCAACTTTGGCCTATATTGCGTTATTCCTTCGTTACTACTATATGTATCTGGACACGGATTTGTGTAGTGCGGTATAACTATTCTAGTTAATTTTCTATTCTTCGTTTTTAGTCCTTTATTTTGCACGTTCGGCATGTTTTGCCGTTGGCACTTGTGTTGGCATAAGTTTACGTGCTGGCCTCACAAATACGGATTTCTGCAGTGCGGTATAAATGTTCTAGTTAATTTTCAATTCTTCGTTTTTAGTCCTTTATTTTGCACGTTTCGGCATGTTTTGCCGTTGGCACTTGCGTTGGCATAAGTTTACGTGCTGGCCTCAAATACGGATTTGTGCAGTGCGGTATAAATGTTCTAGTTAATTTTCTATTCTTCGTTTTTAGTCCTTTATTTTGCACGTTTCGGCATGTTTTGCCGTTGGCACTTGTGTTGGCATAAGTTTACGTGCTGGCCTCACAAATACGGATTTGTGCAGTGCGGTATAAATGTTCTAGTTAATTTTCTATTCTTCGTTTTTAGTCCTTTATTTTGCACGTTTCGGCATGTTTTGCCGTTGCCACTTGTGTTGGCATTAGTTTACGTGCTTGCCTCACAAATACGGATTTGTGTAGTGCGGTATAAATATTCTAGTTAATTTTCTATTCTTCGTTTTTTAGTCCTTTATTTTGCACGTTTGGCATGTTTTGCCGTTGGCACTTGTGTTGGCATAAGTTTACGTGCTGGCCTCAAATACGGATTTGTGCAGTGCGGTATAAATGTTCTAGTTAATTTTATATTCTTCGTTTAGTCCTTTATTTTTGCACGTTGCATAGCATGTACTGCCGTGAGTTTGGCACATGTGTTGCCGTGAGCTTCCGTGCTGGCCTCACAAATACAGATTTGTACAGTGCCGTAATGTCCTGATTCGTTTTTCTATTCTTCGCTTTAGTATTCAATTTTCCACGTTTTGGCATGCTCTGCCGTGAGTTTGGTACTTGTGTTGCTAGTGTTCGGAAGTTTATACATGGTCGTTATACGGGTTTGCCTCACGGTGAAGGATTCCTACGATATTATTGATGTTCCTCGGTTAGTGCTTTCTCCTGGTCGTTCGATTTGTTATTTCTTTGCACACTACCTTTTTAGTATGGGTTTTTGTGAGTTTAGCATGGGTGCTTGTTTCTCGAGTACAAGTGTGTTTTTGTGGAGCATTGTTTCAATTTACATAAGTTATCTTTCTCTGTTCCATTATAACTCTATTTGCAGTGCACGTTGTATGTGTAGTTACGACCATTTAGTGCCCGGGCTTAACTTACTATAAGGAGTTTGGGGCTAAGTGTTATTGTCATCATACGTTTAGCATGTAGTTTGCCACGAGCCTATTGTTCCCTGACGCATTTTTTCTCGCTTAACGCTTATACAGGTTTATTTTACGCCATTGGTATTACTAGTTGGTTCGCCTTTCATGATTTAATAGTTTTTATTCCCCATTCATCCGTACGTTTGGCATCAGTTGCCAGAGTAATTCGCGCACACGTGCTCCATTTGTGCCGTGCTGTTTTTATTCGATGGGTTAGTCTTTATGTTGTATTTGTTTTATTTCATTCATTTTTGGAGTACACGTATAGTTGTAGCGTTTATGCTGTCTAGTACCCCTCCGCCGACCACCCCTTCCCCATCACCTCCCCACCCCTCCCCCACCCTATTCCCCATGGCAGCGTGAAAGGGATACTAATTCCCTAGTCGGATTACTGACGCTCAGGCTGCCATTCCCTGGGTTTCCCGCGTCCCCACATTCCACTGCAATTAACCCGGCTTGCCTCTGGTCGCTATTCTGGTCGTGCTCCCCAGGGGATGGCACCCTCTCTTCATCATCATCATCATCATCATAAGCTTTATTAAATATAACAGCTTTATTAATTATAATAATTACAATGCTCTTCCAGCGAGCCGTCAAAGGAAAACCACTACATGCTACTACACTATGGAAAACACCCTAACTAATCTATAACTTTAATAAATTCAATAAAAAGTCTGTAATCCAACAATCAACAGCTGCTGTTTATCTAAAGTCCAAGGTATCCTTAAAGGCGTTTATATTCGTCATGGATTTAGAATCATCCGGTAGGTCACTCCACAAAACAGCCCCTCTATAACTAAAAGCCTGCTTTGCAGCTTCAGTGCGAGGTCTTGGAATAAACATTATTATCACTACCCCTCAGGTTATGGTGATGTATGCTGGATGTAGCTTGAAAAAGCTCTCTAATTCCTGAAGGATAATGGCCTCTCATTGATTTAAAAACACTAACTGCAAGTTGTTTTGTGCGTCTGATCTCAAGGGTGTCCCAGTCGAGGCTCTGTAGAATATCGGTAGATCTAATATTGTAATCAGAAGAAGTAATGAGCCTACCAGCCCTATTATGAAGCCTCTGGAGTCTGTCACATTGGCCTTTACCCATGCAACCCCATACCTCACTGCAGTAATCAAAGTAGGGAAGTATTAGAGCTTCATGTACTTTTAGCAGGGTTTGGCGAGGCACAAGGTGGCGGATTCGTTTTATGGCCCCTAAGCCAGCAGACACCTTTCTACATATAGTATCGGTATGACTCCGCCAACTTAGTGCCTCGTCAACCTCCACGCCTAAATATCTATAGCTCGTCTCTCTCTTGAGTTGCTGGCCACCAACACTGACATCAAAATTATGGTTTAAATGGTTTAGCCGATACTGACTGCCCACGATAACATACTTGGTCTTTTTTGTGTTCAAAGTAAGCTTATTAGCACGAAGCCAATTTTGAACCTTTTCAAGATCAGTGTTTAATTTGGCCTCAAGTGTCATGGGATCCTCAGCAAAGGCAGTTAAACTAGTGTCATCTGCATACATTCTTACAGTCGATGCCAAACCAGATTCTTGCAAATCATTGATATAAATAAGAAACAACAAGGGGCCAAGTACGGACACTTGAGGAACCCCGCAAGAAATTGGAAGAGCATCGGTTAGACAGATATGATTTGAACCATTGGATCGCATGACAGTCGAGACCATAGCAATTAAGCTTATTCGATTCATTAATATATGATGGTCGACAGTGTCGAAGGCCTTCTTTAAATCAAGGAAAAGAGCACCGTTTAGGAGGCCAATATCAATGTTTAGGTACCAGTCGTTTGTAGCTTCGATTAAAGCAGTCAGAGTTGAGTGCTGTGGCCTAAAACCATGCTGGGAGACTGCCAAAAGGTAACTGTAAAGCTGATTGAAAATGATTTTTTCAATTATTTTACTAACAACTGGTAGTATTGATATTGGTCTATAATTATTAGGATCTGATTTCGTATCCTCTTTGTAAATTGGCAAAACTTTGGCAATCTTCCACTTTTCAGGGAAGATTCCGCTTCTAATAGATAAATTAATGATATAGGTCAGGGAAGGCACTACCACGGGGGAAGCTTCCTTTACTAACCTAGTGGGAATGCCATCCAGACCAGCGGCTTTATTTGGAGATAATGAATTAATTAATCCAGATACCATATCATTATTCGTTTCACAAAGAGAAAAACGAGAAGATGTTGGGGTGATATAATCTTCAAAGTTAGTACAACTTTGTGGGATTGATCTGGCAAGCCTTGGACCAATATTGTAAAAATGGGTGTTGAGCGCATGACTGATTTCAGTTGGGGTAGAATAAGTAACATCCTCGACTTGAATACCGTTAATCTCTGAGTTGCGAGGGTTTCTTCCCAAAATCGTTTGCACACCCTTCCATGTCTTTCTAATGTCACTCTGACATTCTTCGAAATATTTCTTATAATAGGCTATTTTTGCCTTTTTGATACCAATATTGATCTCATTTCGTGCCTGTTAATAATTCGCCCAATTCTTCTCAGACTTATTTATACTTGCAATCCTTTTCAATTTATCCCTATTAAACATCATCTTCTTTAACTCAGGAGTTAACCAGGGTGCATGGGTATTTTTGATTTTCCTTTTCCGCTTCGGAGCATGCGCATCACAGATCTTCATATACATATTTGCCCATAATTCCCAGGCATTATTAGGATTAGGCTTCATCATATTCGGGGGTAGAAGCGGAATATTTTCACTCTAAAAATTCCGTATTCCTCTGCTCTCCTGAGGTAAATATTCCCATTCCCTACTAATTTTTTTTGGGATATTCCTTATTCTTTTTATGAGGGATATTAGAATATTCCCTATTCTCTATTTGTCATGCGCTTTATTGAAATATTCCGTATTCAGTATATTTTTCAGGCAAATATTCAATATTTCTCAGTTTTCAACCACGATATTCAATATTCAATATTCCGCTTCTACCCCCGAATCATATATTAAATGCCATGGGGCTAGGCTAAGATCAAAGCGAAAAGACTCCGTGTTAAAATTCTCCCTTCTCCCTTCCCCTTCCCAGTTTCCAGCTTTACTCCCTGCCGGTTTATCTGAGTGTCTTTTACTCTGGATGGTGCCGCCACTGTATTGACCTACAGAATAGACCTGCTAGTTATTAGTTTGTTGGGCGGACATGATGAGTCATGTGGGCTGGCACAGTACCCACACCACATCCTATTATTTGATGCTGGCCCGATTCCTACGCCCTGTAGGTACGACTGAGTTGCTTTCCGCTGGGGTACCCTTACCGCTGGCTCCTCTTCAATCTACTCAGAGATATAATCTTGAAGGACTTACGGACATCAATGCCTTTCCTTCCCCGGCCTCGAATTCAGTTTAAATTCGTTTGATACTCGCATAAACCGCTTTTCCCGTATAAGTCTGGGTGTGGTGAGTATGGGTGTTCTCCCTAGCTGGCCGGGGGTATGAGTCATGGAGTTCCCTGATCTCGCGCGGGCGACAATGCCCATTATTGCACGAGCTGAAAGGGAATGATGCGAATAGGATACTATTCGCACCAGTCCCTTACAAAGCGAGTATAAATAAGAACTCCACGAAGGTTCGTCGCACAGTTCGCGTCAGGATCACTATCGCCTCTAGTACCGGGATGACCTTCCTCCACTATTGCGTTCGATCATTCCCTTTCGCTCCCCTTCCTTTCGACCGAGTTCAGTTTTTCCGTCCCTTCCCCCCCTCCCTGTTGCTTATTCTGCTCTCCCTCTACCTGAACTCAGGCGACAATATAATGCCCATTCTTATTGCACGAGCTGAAAGGGAATGATGCGAATAGGATACTATACAACGACGACCCGTTCCAAAGCGGGCTACAATTTGGTCCATTGCTCGAGCTCGTGCAAATTAAACAGCTATGAATGAGGAGCAAAAGGCATAAACATTCCAGGCAGAAGAAGCAAAATTAACTGATAAAATCTAAAACCCTGTACTGATTTTCTCGGCTGCAATGAAGAGACAAGAGAACTCTAAGAAAGAAGTTTAATCTCGTACCCAGCACTTCTTTGGATAGGTAAACATGGGGTGGGTTCTGGGTTCGAGATTGGAAGAAGTATAATATAATTTAAAGGCCAGATGTTTATTATCTCTCTCTCTCTCTCTCTCTACACTAACTTTCAGCGATGAGCGAAGTGGCGAGAAGTCGCTCCTCGCTGAAAGTTAGTGAAGAGAGAGGTAATAAACCTCTACCCAGTGTAAGCCATCCCAATAAAATGCGGTTCAGATCGCCCTCTAGCTCGTGAGGGGGGTCGGTCGGTAAATAAATTAAAAAACGTTTTGGGGTCTAGAACCAAGTCAGCTTGAAGACTCGCGTAAAAGTATTCATGTATTCCTCGACTATTCCTTGACAATGTGCATGAGACATGCAGGGAAGAAACGAAACGCCTTAAAGAGCTCGGAAAAGAGATGTAGTTAAAACAAATACTCTTCAATCTTTTTTTGTTATTTTTTTCCAAAACAAATTGGATGGGTCTTCAACACTTAAAATAAAAATGGGTCGGTCGGGCGATGGTAAACGAAACATTTTATTGGGATGAGCTAAGTAAAACAAATAGAATAGAGTTATTTGAGCATGTAATAGCAAGAAAATTACATGCATGGCGAGTTTGAAGATATGAAGTTTATCGGCTCTCGAGATCAATAATATATTTCACTCGTTCGCTGCGCTCGCTCGTGAAATACTCTCGACTCTCGAGGATAATCTTCATATCTTCGCACTACCGTATAATATCCTCTATTTATTTGGAGGAGGAGGTAAACTATTTAGTTTAACAGATTTGTGTGTGTTTAGTGTGCGCGAAGGCTGAGCTGTAGTTTTACTTCAGTTCAGTAATTAATAAATTGTTTTATTTCTGAAAATACGAGGTTACAATTTTGAGAGGCCGAAACCAGTGGCTTGTTTGGCATTTAGAATATTTTAAAGGCTGTCGATCAAAGGAAGGGGTATTCGTGTTTTCCTTTTTTTTTTGGGGGGGGGGGGGGGGGGGCTAAAGAATGGCTAAAGTATTATCTCGATTGGGCTGCCTGTGGTGTATTACTCTCCCCAGTCCCCGTCATCAATGTTGCTCATTTCTTGTGGAGTTCTGTTGGTGTCTGTTCTAATCTTGATGTTTCTTCGTTCTTCACCAATCTGCTCGAGATATTCACGACAATTCAAGCGATATTGCCCTCCTTTTAGAACAATGAGATATTTGAACCAAACAGAAGCGCAGAATATTGACCAGGAGTTGTTCACTGAGTATGCGTTTAGCGTGGACCAGTTGATGGAGCTGGCTGGGTTGAGTGTCGCTGTGGCCGTTTCTAAATCTTATCCCAGAGGAAGTGAGCATGATCGAGTGTTAATATGTAGCGGACCTGGTAATAATGGTGGAGATGGACTGGTAGCAGCAAGACATTTACAAATGTTTGTGAGTACAAATATTGGGGGGGGGGGGGGGGGGGGGGGCATTTGGGTGCATTTTTGAGCCTAACAGTAATTACATGTATAGATCTGTGTTTTTATGTTTTACTCTTTATGCTTGTACTTTTAGATATTCTTTATACGTACAGTATACCAATTTTTATTTAAAGTACAGGACTTGCATTGATAGCAGTTTTTTTATATACAAGTCCTGTATTAACTGAAGTGACAATCCTGTATATAATTACATGTGTGTTATTGTTATTATTATTATAATTATGAAAATCTATTCAGATTTCATATTAATAGAAAGAGGGTTTGTATCAGTGCAGGGTCAATATGCCAGCCTCCATGCGAGGCTGAGGCTTGGTTTAAACTTTCAATAACTACGAATTGGACTACATTTTAGATATATATAATTTATGTACATGTAGCATTAGAAAATAATCACCTTTTTTGGGAAATAGAGGAGTTCAAATTCCCATATCCTTGCAGGGTAATTAGGGCAAACATGGAAAATAATCGGTGTTTCTACGAGAATTTGGTGTAAAATAGTTTGCCCAAAATTATATTTTTAAAACATTTATATCCAAAAAACTGAAGATGTGTGGTAAGAGATTTTGCTGTCTAGTGATTAAATTTGAGCCACATTAATAGACCGGCCAGTTTATGATTCATGCTCAGTTGTTCAAATCTTTTGTTTCAACTGCCACCAAATAAACAAGGGATTTGTACAACTGCGCATGAACCGTAAACTTGTCTATTCTAAATTTGCATGTGACGTACATCATTGCTGCCGTACTGGTGGATGTTAACAAAAGACTCCTTAACATGTATGCATTAGTCATTTGAAACCGTCCCTCCCCATCCTTACCCCAGGCATGGTGGGACGAAAGTGGGGATATAATCACCAGCTTGTGTTTCCCTGGGGGGCAGAGTGTTACACTTGCTTTCGCTTCCTCTCCATTTCACATTCAGATAAGCTAGCAATTGTGTCTGCGTGCTAGATTGTAATTTGTCACATTTTAATAGGTTGACCAATCAGAAGAATATTGGTTCCACACTAATTAGGTACCATGCAAACAAGTCACATAGACATGTTAAAGGAGAACTGAACCCTAAATCAAACCGACAACTATACAAACTTGTATTCAAGAGAAATAAGTTCTGCAATTTTATTTTTTTGTGATGCATGTCTAAAAAGAGGAAATATGTTTTGAAGGTCGAAAAATAGCTGATTCTCTGCTGATATTAAGCTACTAAGTTTGTGTGGCAGCTCAATTCAGTGCTTTTTTCCCAGTATCGTACGTCATGCATACATAAATGTACCAAGGAAAAACAACCACACTTGCAGCACAAAGAAAGCACAATAGTGCACAATTATGAGTTGTTAGTCCATCTATTCAAATCTGAGAACAACATGACTAAACTAATATATTCCCCATATTGTATGTCACAGTTTACAGGAATTGAGCTGTCTGTACTTAGCAGCGGTTGGGAGGAAGATTTACAGATTTGCTTTCCTTTGACACAAAACACAGTAAAATAAATTATTTTGGGTATGAGCCTTTTCATGTTTAGATGTACTCATTGAGCTATTAAAGTTGATTTTAGGCTTCAGTTCTCCTTTAAGTAAACATAATAATAATAATAATAATAGCATTTATTTAAACACGGTATTGGCGATACTGCAGCATTCAGAGCTGATGTGGCCGTGATAATACAAAAGGAACGATAAAGAAATCTAGCTAACCTCATTGATTATGTAAATTACAAGTTTTTGATTGAAACACTATTGCATTATAAGATATTGGAATGATAACCGATTAGTGTTTTTAAATCAATTAAAATCATTAATATATATATATTGAACATTTATTATATATGTTCCATATGTATAATGAATATATGTTGTGTTTTTTTTTTTTGGTTTAAAATGTTTAAACCAGTACAAAAAAAATAAACTGGTTCATTTAAAAAGACAGTTCACTTTTTAAAACTGGTTTATTTTTTTCAAGATTCTAAAAAGGGATTTTAATTTTTTGGGATTCATAAAAAAGGGGTTTATTTTTTTTATGGAGAGATTTTAAAAAGACTCTACTTTCTACCCCTCTCTTCCCAATTCCCATCCCCCTGTTTTCCTTGTCCCTCCTGACACACCTTACTGTACCACTTACCTTGACTGTCTCCCATCCACTTACATGTACATAGTAACCTCGCCCAGTTGGGCTTACCTTGAGCTTATCATAAGGAACGCCTGGTAGATATACTCGATCATCAGTGCACTGCACCACAGAAGTGCTTGTTGATTTGAACACCACAGTTTATTCTGTGATACTAATCATTGAACCCAGTCCCTCTCCTTATGCTATTTTTTTCCGGTCTCTTAATTTTATTTGCACATGTGCACTGTTAACAAAATTGGACTTGGAAATAAAATTAAATGGCCAACAACAACATGTAGTTTGGTAAAGTGAGTACATTAACATACTGAAAATAGGATTCAACAATAAATATTATTGGAAGACTAATAAATGTACATTGTATTTGTAACTTGCCCCTTACAGGGCTTAATTTACTCAAACTTGACTCAGTACTCGTACAATGTACTTGACTCAGTACTCGTACAATGTACTTGACTCAGTACTCACACAATGTACTTGACTCAGTACTCGTACAATGTACTTGACTCAGTACTTGTACAATGTACTTGACTCAGTACTCGTACAATGTACTTGACTCAGTACTCGTACAATGTACTTGACTCAGTACTCATACAATGTACTTGACTCAGGTTCAATGTTGACTTGAAACTGGATAACTAGTGGTTTAAAATAATACTATAAAAATAGCTGATATATAGTTGAGGACAAGTGTATCATACTAAGGAAAAGCAATATATATACACATTATTGTAACTATTTTTAACTTTTATAATCAATAATTATTTAATTAATTATAAGTATTACGTCGAGTACATGTGAGACAAATTTTGTATTGTTTTCTGTACTCTTACCTTATAGGGATACCAACCAGAAATATTTTATCCAAAAAGACCCAACAAACCATTGATGAACAATTTAGTAACCCAGTGCGAAAAGATGGACATTCCATTCCTCACCAGTCTCCCCTCTGCCAGTGTTGTTGACTCTCAGTACAAGTTTGTTGTTGATGCCATATTTGGGTTCAGTTTTAAAGGCAGCGTGAGGGCCCCATTTGATGATGTACTGAAGACACTCAAAGATATCCAGATACCATTATGTGCTGTTGACGTTCCATCAGGTAAAAGCTCAATCATTCCTTTATATTAGGCCAAACCAGAAACAACTATATAAAGGGTCGAGTTGAAATGTGCAATGCCCATACATGTACTTCGCTTTAGTGCCATGCCCTGGATTATTCAGCAAATAAAAAAGACCATAAAATTATATGGATAAAATATGGCATTTGCATGACTACATGTAGACTAGACTGTCACGCTAGACTATTTTTCAAATACAAGTATGGTGCTATTTTCCAAATATGGTACTTTTTATTCACTGAATAATCATTGGCTTGCTTGGCAATAATAATTATTGTTTTTAAACTCTTGCATCTGAGTTAGTCACAGCTTATACATGTAGTAATTTTTTTTTTATTGGAACCACCCTTGGCAAAGAAATAAAAATACAGTGGTTTACAAACTAAGAGTACAGTTATATTATAAATTAAGTCATGAAAATTCTACAATTCAATGTCAGTATAATACTATATACATGCATTATTTTATTTACTTTAATTAATATTCAGATTTTGTGCATAGTACTAAATCCAAGCACTCCAGGGCTCGGTTGTTCGAAGCCAGGGTAACTTATCCTGAGGATAGTGCTAAATACATGTACATATAATTCTAATCTGTACAGTTAATACCCTCTGGTTAGTGATTTAACCCTGGGGTAGCACTTACCCTTGCTTCAAACAACTGGGCCATTGTGATTGGCTAATGACAGTACTATATTGGTGACCACAGTGTGCTTACCATTGTTACAGTAATATAATTAAAGGGTTAGAGACTGTAATTGTTTTATTGACATTAGTGTGCATGGTCACTTGCTGACTGAATCAAAAATAATGTCTTCTATTTTTGTTCATGGCCGGGTCATTCCACCTTAAAGTTTATGTTATTAGTGGTCAAATAGTCATATTAGGTACACTTCTGATTTATACCTGGAGGTATATTGTACTGTATTGTAAAGTTCCTGGGCTCTCCATTTAAAGGTTTAAATAAGTTCTATTTTATGTTGCGGAGGGGACATTTCTGTTGCGGAGGGACATGTTCTTAGAGGTGAATCTAAATTATATTCAAAATGTGTAAATCACTAAGTAAAATAGTAGTATATAGTATAGTTTCTGTATTCATGTCTAATTATAGTAAGTAACCCAAGACACATTTAAAATTTAACAATATTTAAACCGGGCCTTTCATTTAAATTCTAGTAAAACCACAGGTACAATGTAGTCCTACATTGTAAAGTACTACGATGTACATGTACAGTTTAATTTGTATGAGTCTACTTGTGCTAAATATAAATTACAGCAACTCAACTGAAATCAACTGAAAATTATTTTTATATGTATGAAACTTTTCACCATCATTTTGAAGATTTTTAATCCATTTTTTCCATTTGCTGTCACTTTTCTCTCTTTCCCATTTGCTGTTGCTTTTCTCCTCTCTGCTAAAACATCTGCTGTCAGCTTTTTTACAATATTATTTATATGGCTTTGCATAATTCAAGTAATTTGCCATCATTTATTTTAACTTGTACATAATTTAACAGTACTTAATATACATGTACTTTCAAAGAATGCTGGTAAATCCTGTACTGAGCAATGTGCAGTAGGAAGCAATGAATTGTGGGTAATTACAATGACGTGCTCTGATTTAATATGGCTTCTCTGTAGGGTTATTTTGATGTTCCTTGCTTTGTTGGTGAATTACTATGTCCTCTAATACAGAAAGGAGTATAATTAAATTAAATAATATAACAAAATTATGTATATTAGTGTGGACAAAATGTCCCCTCTGCAACAGGTCACAGTCTAAATGAAACCAGTTTTGATAAGTATATAGCAAATGCAGCTGCACTTTTTTTACCATTAATCTAAAATAGATGAAGTACTCTAATTGGCACAAAAAATATATACATTATTTTAAAATTCATTGCAGAATCAGAGAAAATTTCACTTAAACCTGGTAAATCAAGAATAGTAAATTCTCCGAATAAGTCCCATCCGCAACAGTAACTTATCTTATTACAGTCTGCCATCAGTACTATGCAGAGAGAATAACAACATTATTAATAGTACATAGATACAATGGATATCAACAATATAAAGGCAAAATTGATCAGCTCTAATTATTTTATATCAAGCTATATGGCATGAATACTGCTTCTGAATGTCCCCTCCACAACATACATAATACCGTGGAATGACCCTCATTGTACAGTCAGCTTGCAGTCATGCCTTTATAATTTTCTCAATAAAATGCACATGCCAGTCTCTAACCTTACATAGTATAACTATAATACAGTCTATAATATTGTAATAATATAGTACTATAATACTGTAATACTGACTTAAATACTGTAATACTATAATACTAATAATTATACTAAGATACTAAATAAATATACTAATATAATTGAAATATAAAATAGTACATTGTATAGATCAAACTCTTACATGTACATACATCAGGGATTGTACATAAATGCTATAAAATTTTGTCTTTTCAGGTTGGGATGTAGAGAATGGAAACCCAGAAGGTCTACAACCTGACTTTCTCATCTCCCTCACTGCTCCAAAGACATGTGCACAGCACTTCAAGGGAAGATTTCACTATCTGGGTGGCAGATTTGTACCAACAGCACTCAAAAAGAAATATGAACTTTCAATGCCAGAATACCCTGGTACTGAGCCATGTGTACTTCTCAGTGAATGACTATCTGGACAATGTGCTTGTGTTAAAAGTAGTGTAGATAAGACTAAAAATGCTGTGGTCTCCAGTAAGATTTAAAACAGGGAATCAATGGTATATCACATGGTAAAATAACTTGAATAGTCCAGTTTTGCATTCAAGAATTATACTGCTGAATGGAATGACTGCAGATGCAATTACTCAATGTTATTCTTATTCTTATTCTGATCCATAAAATTTTACAAGAGGCAAGATGGGCTATTCACAACTCTATGTATTGTTGTAGTTTGATCTTCTGCACCTTCTCGCTGGCATTTGAGAATGTTTAACATCAGAATGGACTAATGTTGGGTAAATGCATCTGTAGTCATCGCATCCAGCAGCAACATTTCTTGCATTTAAAAAGGTTGTATTTCTTTTGTGACGTTAGATCTTCAAAAATTAATACAGACACGTCATCTATAAAATTTGCTGTAATTGTTTTATTACTATTTAATGCAGAGTTCTCCTTACATTTAAAAACACCCTAACCGTCAACAACGTGTGCTCACTAATATTATTTAGGTTGTTTAGAGCTAGTCACTAAATAATACAGACTGTAACCCTTCTTCTATTATGCTGAGAACTAATCCAAACCCTTCCCCTACATTTAAGAAGACCCTAACCATCAACAACAGATGCTCACTAATGTAGGGCTATTAATCACTAAACAACACAGAAATATAATACTTCTTAAATGTTCCTTGTGAACTGATCCAAACCCTTACATTTAAAAACCCTAATATCAATGAACATTTAATGTAAATTCCCTTTTTAGAATCTTGACAAAATTACCTGAAGAAAACAGTGATGGTACCTTAAACACAATCACCAGGTTGAACCAATTTGACCTACAGGTTGAATTGACTCAAGGTCAATTTGACCTAGGTTAAATTGACTCAAGGTCAATTTGACCTGAAGGGTCAATTTGACCTAGGTTAAATTGACTCGGGGTCAAATTGACCTGAGGAGTCAAATTGACCTGAGGAGTCAAATTGACCTGAGGAGTCAAATTGACCTACAACATATACATTGTATATTAATAAGCACTGCCAACCAGCGTTTTTTTCCGTGTACTCTACATTGTACTTAACCACACTCAGGCTACAAGTTTTCTACAATACTCTTTTACTTACCGTTATTAATGGTAGAAGCCTGGATTTGAAATAAATGCCTCAATTTTTTTTCTCCCCTACTATGGCTGTGTTGGGAGAACCTGCTATTTGCCTTGATGTGCGACTGGTTAGAGAATTAAGAAAATAGTTGGCCATGCAGCTTAATTCTGTAAAATAATCATAACTAGCTGGTTACTGTCAGAGCCCCATGGGAAACTTGCCTTCAATGTGTTGTCTTACCTGTGTTTGTCACTGCATAGACTATATCGCAACTCCGCCGTCGCAGTGCACTCTGGGATGGATATCTCGGTTTTCCATTGTTGTTGTTGGGTGGCCATCTTGGATTTAACAATGGAAACTGAGATATCCATCCCAGAGTGCACTGCGACGGCGGGGTTGCGATATAGTCTATGGTGATTATAGGAAATTTAAATTACACAAATATCAGTGTACAAGTACATACGCACTATTTTTACTCAGGGCTGTTTACACCAAGAATTATTGAAAGCCCGTGTACAGTGCATTCAGGTTTTAGCAGCTGCATGTAAACTTTGATGATGGTATTTGAATCAAAGCAGGGATATGAATAAGCCTTTCCTAAGATATATATTGGTTGATTTCTCACTGAATCTGACCATACTACGCAAAAGCCTCAGTTTGACGAGATATTGCTGTGTTGAGAATTGGGATTTACTTTCACTCTATTGTATAATTCAATAGTAGTTGTACCATATTCTACATTTTGTATATTGTCTAATTATCCAGTATCTAAATTTTATAAGATAAGTCCTACATGATTGTACAATGTATGGGAAGTGAAATATAAATATGTCTTACAGTCAAACTGAAGCTTAATTTGGTTAGGAAAGTCAAAGCAATCAACTTGGGAAAGGCCTATTTATAATAATTGAAGGTAATTGAAGGGGTGAGCACAAGAAAGTGTTAAGTGACAACAGATCAAGTTCTCAATTCTACCTTACACAAGAAAGATAAAGGAGAATTTGATCTGTCATCACTTAACTCTTTCTTACACTCACCTCTTCAATTAACCCCCTTTCCTCTGAAGGGCCAGCACTTGAAACTTCAACTGCAGCTAGTGCATTGGCTGAGCCCACAGTACAGTTGTTAGATAACCACCCTTTAAGTTTATACTAATGTTTACAGTGTAGTGGAAAAAAAACAGTGGTTTAAAATAAAGATGTCTAATGTGCATCACTGAAGAAAAAGTCAGAAAATTTAACAAGCTTGTGACTGGGTGAGAGTATAATTATTGTACATTCACATGCATCTGAACTGAATTCTTCAATTAATCTGTTCATCCAATCAGAGCTCTCTATTTCACAGAAGCCAAGCAAATGTTCATATGATTGATGGTTATAAATTATATGTTTTAGAAAGAAAATAATATTTCAGTCAAGTTACATGTACCTGACTAATGTACTACATACATGTATATATAATATACATGTACATTAAATATAGCTGGTCATACAAAAGCTTTTGTGTAAATTTTGCAGTACACATACATGTACAAACACTGATAGCATGATACTCGATGTACATTTTGTAATATACATGTACATGTAGGTAGTTCAAATTTATATGAAAGATTTTCCAGAACTTTGACAAAAATGTCCCTTATTCCCTGTTGAAGTATGACCTCAGAATACAAGCAGTGAAGTATTGACAAAACTTGTCCAACCTGAGGCTAAACATGGCATGCATATCCCATAATTAACACAAAATATATATTTGGGGTACATGTTATTTTTGCAAACAATAGCCTCTTTAAACAAATATTTATAAGTCTAGTTTTTTCAGAGCTTTTGTTATATTGCCCCATACATGTAATTATCAGGAATGGGCCAGAACACTGGGAAAAAGAATGTTTACATGGTACAGTATAAATGTATGTATTATATTGCTAGCCTTCTCTACAGTGTGAAACCCATTTGTGAGAACTACATTTACATTTGGAACAAAATGTGGTGGCAGCATGTCAGATGGAGGGGACTGGAGCTGAGTTAGCCCAATTGCTCATTAAGCAACCAGGATAATGTACAGGCAACTGCATAAATTTTCATGTGCAATTATAATATTTTGTTATTAATAAACTAAAGATTTAGTTATTAAGACTGCTGATTATGCGATCATCGGCATCTAAACCAGTGTCCTTTGCGCACCTGACAAGTTATTGATTTCAATTCATGTAATCCAATTCTGAATTAAACAAATTCATTGGTTTTCAGGATCTGTTGATTACTGTATACCACAAACATTAACAAGGGAGTTGAAACATGTAACAGCAGCCCAATGCTCTGGATTATTCAGTGAATAAAAAGTACCATCTTTGGAAAATATAGCCTAGTCTAGCAAGAGTCTAGTCTAGCGTGACAGTCTAGTCTATATTAGACAGGAATCTGGCTGCCATTTTATTCCATAATTTACATGTACAAGCATGTATATGGTACTTTTTATTCACTGAATAATCCAGAGAATGGCAGTTAAAAGCGAAGTATGGGCCTTACACGTTTCAACTCCCTTACATGTATATGTTTCCGTGTATACATATTTCTCCAAATCATTCTCACTAAAGCTGAGGAGCTTGAGCTACAAGGAGATTTTGGCTTGGTGGCCATTTTCTAGGGCATCAAAAATTGGAAGCACCTTCAAAGTCCCTATTAACTGAAGCCATCTGAAGAGCAAGTTCAATTTATTGCAGCTGTCAGCTCTGCCATTTAAAAGGTTTATTAATTGTTTTCCTTCTTGCTCAGTAGAGATATCTTAATTGAAGGGATGTGTGCCACAAGATTTAATACCACATTGAAAACACTGACTACTAAAACTACACTGTTGTTACATGTATATATAAATGCATCGTTAAAATATCAAGTTAACTTGCTGTGAGATGAGATGGTACACCAGGCTAGTTTTATAATTTGAAGTATGCAGGTAGTGGTAGTTATTTCTTCAGTGCCAAAATATCATCATTACCTTCATTACTTTTGGTCGAGGGGAGAAAAACCAGTGTCACAGACGTTACCTGAATTGTTTAAGTTTTATTTAACATTGGTAATAATATTTTTTTGATAACCACCCAAATAATTAATATTTATCCAATTTGGTGTAATTTTTGGTGATTTTTTAATATTACATGTACTTTGGGTTCCCGGTGAAGCCAATGAAACAATGCAGCTAATAATATAATGCTATATTATAACCCTGAGGTATCTAGACTTCATGAAACCTTTAAGTTGCCCAGTTATAACTTCCATTTTCAAATTTACCATATAATCCCCCTCTCTTGTATGGAACTGCCCAAATAATAATCCTACCTAATTATTGATAAATAAAGTCCGTTTTGACGATTTGATTCGTACTGATTGTAGATACATACATGTACATTAGTTGCGTTTATATGTTACAGTACATGTATGCACAGTAAGATAAAATTCATATTTGACATTTAAAACAGGGTCAAATATATTACAGTAAAATTATCTAACGGCTGTTGTCTTTATCATTCCATGAATCACTGAACACTTTACTTCCCCTCTGCCTCCTTATTATCTCCTCCCACCTGTCTGTTTATCAAGTCGACGGTTCAACTTTATAGATTGGTCATCGCTGTGTGCTGTCTTTTTACTAGCGGGACTTGACCTCACATCCTTTCCAGTCTTAGCGTTTAAGACATCATTGCTTTGCAAACTCTTGATCTTCTGAGTTCTCAAAACATATCCACTGTACCACGAGTAAGAGTAATACACGATCAGGATAAGCACGGTCCAAAATACGAGAGAGAGAAGAAGATTGGAGGGTGTTATCAATCCTGTTCGGCTAAACACCTTCATTGCTTTCTTGGCCGGAGAACTGTCGGGAACTCGTCGATACATATTCTCAGTCTCCAGACAGGGTTATTGAATACGTAGCCACTAAGATATGGGTCTTCTGATAAAAAACTACAGTGACCTTCCGTAGAAACACAACCGTGATACGAATGACAATTAGTGTCAGGCGTTCCTTTGTCGTCCGAGTAGGCTGGGTCTATCCCGCGAAAAAGACCGGGCTCCCTGTGAAATTCTGTTAACCTGATAGTCCATGGGCCAAGACCCAAAAAAATGAATTTTCTTACCACTCAGAGGGACAAAGGCTATCATACATTTTTGAAAACCTCCACTCCTCTACTTCATTTTGGTATATGATAGCAATGTCAAATGAGCAGCTTTAATGCTAAAATCACGTGATTAAGTGACGTCATCACTGTCATAAGAAATGAACCAGATCGACTGATGAAGACACTACTATCCTGCATATTTTGAGCTTATTGTCTTTTTAAACATGCTAAATAGCTACAATAAGATAGTATAAGAAAAATCAAATAACAAAATACTAACATTGCTTGGTTTCCATGGCAACCGCTCGTTAAAATTAAACACAACACATCAAATCAATGACTTTCCCAGCAAATTTGATAAGTTGTATTTAATATTCATTCCGTACTACCGTCTAAGGGGCAAGTGCTATCATACATTTTTTAACTCCATACGGCTCTGCTTCATTTGACATATAATAGCAACGTTGAAAGAGCAACTTTAAAGCTTTGATCAATTCATGACATGACGTCATCAGCATCAAAAATATCCCAATATTATTAAAATTTACAACAAAATGTTGTTTTGTGTACCTCTTAGTACGAATATGCATTTGAAAGGTGCCAGTTACATCAAGAATAATAACGAAAGAGACTTAGAATGGCAAACTAATGTTTTCGTTTGGTTTCCATGGCAACGCGTTGTATAATTGCACATTATATGCCTATAACTCCTAAATAACTGGTACTTTTTTCACCATTCTATTTAGTATTTTACAGGTAACTCTACCACTGAAATAATAACACTTATATAACGGAATGCGTTATATTATACATGTATCTACTCTCTTAATCGCCTTAATCTTCGTCGTCAGAGTCATCTGTAAGTGAATCCTCGGTAGGTTCAGGCTCACGCCGGTTTGTACAGTCTTGTAGCTTACACAAGTCAGTGCACTGCAGGCCGTGGGCAAGACAGGTACAGCTAGCTCGGCAACTTGCAGATTCTCTTGCATTGGCAGGATAGGAGCTCAAGTACAGCCTTGGGTGCCGGTTCCCCACTCATCCAGTCAATGCTTAACTTGCCATCCTCTAGACTCCATCCCGAGATCCAACGAGCGAAGGGACCTGAGTACAGCCCTGAAGACTTCTGCGCCATATTGCTGTTTGATAGTTTAAACTAGCGGAATGCTTTCGCAGAGTGTCCTCGCATGGTGGAAGCTGGTTCGATAGCGCAGCTCGTTAACATCCTTGGTCCCCGGGTGTGAGGAGTACATCATAAAGGTGAACTCTTGAAGCCTCGTGAATAGCTCATCAGGATTTCGCTTCACCAGCTTTAATGCAGTTAGCGTCACGTCAGTGCCTTTTCTGGAAAAGGAAAACTATCACATCCAGTGAAAGCATGCAATCCGGGAAGACATTTACATAGCTCCGAACCATGAGGTTGGACAACAGTTGTAATGTTGATGTACCTTGTACGAGTCTGTGTACCACATTTCAAATACATAGTAGATGGAACAAAGCACTTGAAAGCAAGACAGAGTACAAAAACTCGGGGGAGGGGGGTTCTTCAAGGTAAAAAGGGTAGGGGTGACCGTCGGAAAAACTCGAAAAATACCCTAAAAATGCCAAACCGTGAAATATTTCCCACCCTAAAATATGCCTCATGGTCTAAAAATCACCCTAAAAATGGATTTCGCTTGACCAACCCCTAAAAATACCGGATCGCCGATTTCAAACCCTAAAAAATACGACGATCACCCCTACAAGCCGAATATAGGAAGAACCCCCCCGGGACAAAAACACATGATCCGGGTTATTTTCTGATGATATCACAACGGCGCTGTAGCCATTACCAGTGCTATACGTGATAGGCGTGAAGCAGAAATCTGGTGTCCGCTTCCTCTTGCGTATGCTTAAGATCTTCTTATACTTAAGATCTTCACTGAGGGTAACGACACCGTCTGCTGAAATCTCAACGTAATTTTCTTCGGTCGTGGTGTAAAGCGTTTTTCCTACTAGCCTTCATCTGAACCACTCATTCTGCCATTCTTCGGTGACAAATCTAACGAATTGCTTCTTATTTTGAGGGTTTGATAAAAACTCCCTCCATTGCTGTACTCTATTATCTGGTTGTATATTTCTGTATTCGTTTCTGTCTCACCTCCTCTCTTCTCTCTTTCCATCAAAGACAACATCTATCCGGTTACTTGTTGCTCCTTGCAAGACCATAGCCATCAATGCATCTGCCATTTCAGAAAACGTCTTCTGGTCTCCTTTGAGCCTTTGGGCCATGCCGCCAATGCTGCATGTCGATGGTTGTGGCATAGCTTCAACTGCTGGGACATCCTTCTGGAGTTCTTTCGCTAGTGTAAACTTGTTAGTCTTCTTTAGAGAACCATCGGCAGAGGCCAATGCCATGCAGGGAAGAGGCCCCAGCGGGTGAGAGAGCACTGAGCTCACACTGAGCTTTCTCGTTTCAGCGATTACGATCATTTGCGCAAAGAATGCTGTTTGCCTTCAGTATGACTTCCTTGGCAGTATGACTTCCTTGGCAGTTCCCCGTCGGAGTTCACATTTTCTTTTTAAGGTCATTGAAGATCTTAAGGCTTTGCCTTTTGTAATCTTGTCGTGAAATTTTACCTTCGCTGGATTCGACTCTATCCTTTGCTTGCTAAAGGAACGGTACGCTCTTTCGCCAATATCTTTGGCCTGAAGTAGATCACGTTCAATCTGTTCGGTGGCCACCCTGCCTGTGGATTAGCCTGGTTTTCAGACGGTACGAGGTCGTCCGCTCACTTCCGGGGAGGAAGTGAGCGGACAACCTCGTACCGTCTGAAAATCAGGCTACCTGTGGATAAGCAAACAAGATCTTGTTCGATTTCAAATGGATTTATCCAGCTATCCAACGTTGACAGTAATACTGCACTTCTGCTTCATCTCTGGAAATCCGGCTCTTCTGGAGATCATCGTGCTGACAGCTTGATTTGTTCAGATGAAGCATGTCCTTTAAATTCCTCAAGAAAATGCTTCTATATTCCGCTACTATAGTGCCCCGGGGTTTGCGTGTATTTATTTACCGTTTCGTCGCATGCTTGGTCTTACAGGTATTTTTCCAAAAGGTTACCTTTCCCTATCTGCACAGCAAATCAACCTGCAGACTTCAAATAGTCGAGAACATAGGGGTGTTCGTCTCCGATCTGGGCCATTTATGATATCAGTATACGACGAAGTTATGTGACCATTTCAGCCCAATTCTAATATTCTAATGTCCTGAAAGACATGGTTAACAAAACTACACAGCAGGTATTGCCAGCAAGCAAACTTTAAGAGTGGTCATGAGAGTGACACAGAGGAGTCTATGATACATATTTTTGTTGAGTGTTCTCATTCAGCTACTTGAATACAGTTCATGAATCGATCCGAGTTCTGGAGTTGTATATTGTTCATAATTTTAAGAACTCCTGAACTGACTTTGCAGCTTCTCTTTAAATACAGCAGTTGCAGCTGAGAAGGTCTCTCAAGCAAGCTTTGTCAGTTAATTAGAGAGGTGAATATAGCAAGGACTTCCACTCCAGGTGAATCAGTTAGAATCTGGATATGTGAAGAATATAGCTATGAAGTATTAATTAATTGTTCGTTCCCGATTAAAATATCATGCAAATCCACTGTTGAAACCACATCAAGCCCTGTAAGTCTTCTTAAAGGGTGGTTTGGGTCGTATTTATTTTAGCCAGTATGAGGGGGAGTGATATTTCATTTTTCTTCTGTTAAGTAGGGGGGGGGGGGGGGGGTGTGAAGCATTATTTTTACCCATCTCTTTCCCATACCCCCTCCTGCTAATTATTGCACAGTCCCTTCAGTAAAAAAACATCCATTTACTGCTCAATTTATTTTAAAGACACTTCCGATAACTCATAAACCTTTGGTTAGGAATATATTTTTTATTAAAATATCAAAAATCCGATATAAAAACCCGACAAACACAATTGAAAATATACCTGAGATTGTCCTCCATCTTGAATTACCCATAATGCGTTGCAAATTTTGGTGAAGGTCATTTTGTAGTAAAACAATGTAAAAATGGTATTTTTAACAGAAACAGTTAACAGAAAAGGTGTTTCTCTTTGTGTTTCTTTTAGATGGAGTTGAAAAATTATCATTAATGCTTTGTTTCAGGCATTCTTCCAGGTAGCCTCGTTTTCATGCTGGGGTGCCATTTTTCAATTAAAAAAAATAAAAATATAGTATAAAGCTGCCCATTCAAAATTGCTATCATCAAAATTACAAAACACTTTGGACTACTCTTCAAAATGACACCAGTCACAATTTGTCCCTCGAAGTGGTAAGAAAATCTGGCCCATGGACTATGACCCCTGACGTTTTCTTACATGTACGTGTCAATGAGAATCGCTGTAAATATCACCTACGTTTACTTTTTTAACGGTCTTTCACTCACGTGAACTGTTAGATTAGCCAGCCAACTCCGCGAGCTACTGACAAAGGAGGGGGGGGGGGAGGGGGGGGGGGATCGCTATCGGTAGCTTTTGAACAGTCATTAATCGTATTTGTAAGAGTTTTAAACAACAAGGTCCAATTTACATTTCTAACTTTTTTGAGCCCCATATCACTCCATATGCCGGTAATGGTAATAATGTAGTGCAGGATTCTTATAATAGCTGCAGTACCTACACAATTCCTTTTCTTATACTATTTCTCGCATCTGGAATCAGTTTCCGTTACCTGCTAAATCTGCTAAATCTTTATCGCAATTTCGGTACCACATTAATCAGTCTGACCTAGCTGGCTGCCAGTGCAACAACTGCATATAATTTAGTGTCATACTTATCGATTCATTTTTAACACATTATCCTTACAATTATAATTATTTTTTAATCCATTACCTATATCGCGTTTTTATAAAATTAACTTACAGTGGAACCCCGATTTAACGAGCCTCTATATAACGAAGTCCTCGGTATAACGAACGATATTCTTCGATATTCTTCCGACGTATACCAGTGGAGTGTTGTTCGTGGTCGCTCATTTATAAACTTATACATTGGATATTCTTCAGCCCGGCAAAATTACAAGTAAAATGTATGTAACAGAACCTCGATATAACGAACCTCGATATAACGAAATCCTCAGCCGTTATAACGAACACAATCCGACAGCCCAAACGTAAAATCTACCCCGATATAGCGAATAAATGTCAACACGCGACAAAAGATGAATGCGGAACAGACCAACAGTGATGAAAATCCTTTAATCCAGCTGTAACAAGAGAACCTCTCAGTCAAGTTCATTAGATGTGTATATACAGTACAGACACTGGCACTCAGTCGAGACATCTACAGATCCGCTTTATCCTCTTTGTCTCTTATTAGTTCTATTTTAAAACTTCGTTACAAAACAATTATTAACTATACCTCGATATAACGAACATTTTGGTTGTTTTTCCGCAAATTCGTTATAACGAGGTTTTCGATTTAACGAACCCTCGATATAACGAACCAATTTCCCCAGTCCCTTGGCACTTCGTTAAATCGGGGTTCCGCTGTATATAATTATTGCATAATATTTACTGCATATATGTATTTATATTTCTGCTATATTCTATATTATTATTATTAGCTTTGTATTTTCAGTTGTCGAGCACTTTTAACATGAGCCCTAGGCTCGGGTGAATGGGCAACCACTCCCTGTGTAATCGACTTTAAATAAATTATTGTATTGTATTATTTTAAAGAGTACCTACCTGTGAATTTGTTCTTGCTGTAAAGACTCCATCGGAGTGAATCAGTTAGGGAAAGACTTTCTCATGATGAACTTTGAACTCTCTGCCTTCCACAGTAGAGAGAAACTGGTGAAACACCTGGACTAATGATGTACATGGGCCATCTTAATCAAATGATTCGTTTACTATCGTCCAACCGACCCATTTTTATTTTGAGGGGAGGGGGGGGGGGGGGGGTAAAAAAATAACTATATTTTCTTTAAGGTACACCTCCTTTCTGAGCTCTCTGCGTTTTATTTTCTTGCCTTTCTCCTGCAAATTGTCAATCCACAACTAGTAGAGGAAAAAGTAGTCGAGGAATACATGATATTTTTACGAGAGTCTTAAAGCCAACTTGATTCCAGACTCCTAAGGGAGCGGTCATTAATTACTGGGGGTGGGGGGGGGGGGGTAAATTTAGGGGGAGGGCTAATATTTTTTGGGCTTCGATTTGGAGAGGGTCACAAATTTTTGGGCGCCTGTTTTAACAATGAAACTTTTACAATATTTTTAGGCTACTTCAATCGACCATTCAGCTCCACCTTGGAAATGTCCCTTATCCAGCAATCAGCAACGTTCGAGACCTCAAACATTCTGCTTGATAACGAGGTTTCCAGGAGTAAAACAAAAGAAATGCTATCCTCTTTTGTTAAAAAAAAAGACGTCATTTTTTGATGTTTTGGGGAGGGCCAAGATTTTTGGGCTGATGTTTTGGGGAGGGCCAACATTTTTGGGTCCTCGTTTTAGATATTTTACCGGCCCTCCCCCCCCCCCCCCCCCAGTAATTAATGACCGCTCCCTAACGTATTTTTTACCGACCGACCCACCACCATCACGAGACAGGGCGATGGTAAACGAAAGATTTTATTGGAATGGCCTTTTATTGAAATGCTTTGCCAGTGTACCTAATTTAGATTTATCGCCTTCTGGATTTAATAAAGATGGGGTCGAACTGGAAGTTATAAATTCACGCGTTTATGGGGTAAATTAACGGTTACCAAAACATGAGACAAAATTCGAAAAAGGGTGATCGATCCCAATATATCAGCATCAAACTCGTCAAAAATAACTAAAGTATAAAGTCGAAACTCTTTATACGACAAACACGTTCTTGAAAGCATCTTAGGCAAAATTCGATTTTAAAATAGTCAATACCTCGCACTGAAAGAAGCTTCAAGGTCATCCATGAAGCTTTCCAGCTGAACTGAAATGCTATTATTTCATTCAATGAACAATGGCAAATATACCGTGCCACGAGGTAAAATGATCCAAAACTGTCAGCGGCTTCCATGTCTAACCCGGCCCAACCCTCCGCTCAAATCGCCACGGTATTGTAAGCAAGGCTAATGCCCCGCTCACCGGGGCACAAGTGAAGTCGGTGCCAAATGCCTCGCTAATCCCGCATAGTCCCGGGGTTGGGGGTAGGGGGATTTATATTGACTGGTGCATAAGCGCCACTATCTTTTTGGACTTTAGTTTTCGTTGACAGGCTTGCCAAACCCAATGCTGAAGTTGACGAAGACATCTCCCTTTGCATAGACTAAATAATGATTATAGTTGTTCAAACTTTGGTAACATTTATCATTGCACACTTTCAATTGAAGAATTCTTTTTTAAACTGTTCTATTTTCTGAGTTGTCTACGTTTTAGTTTCTTGCCTTTCTCATGCAAATTGTCAATCCACAACTAGTAGAGGAAAAATAGTCGAGTAATACATGAAAAGCTGAGGGTACCGATCCATTTCATATTGTAGATTTCTTTTAGGGAAGGTCAAAAACGTGGCTTATATAGGGTATTGATATAATAAAACACTATTGTATTAAAACTATAATAATGGCTTAAGATATATAAACCACTTTATCAGCTACAAATACTACTATCATTCTAATATTTAGGCCATGCACAGGCGCGTACCTATCAGTTAAGCCAGTAAGCTCGCGCTTAAAAGATTTTCTGCAATTTCAGTACGTTTTTCATACTACGCCTGGAGCAAGTTGACTTTGTCTCACTTTTGCCCAAACCTGGGAACGCCCCTGTAGGCCACAGAGATCAATATTGTTGATCTCTTCATTTGAAGGCATTTTATAATTAGAAGCGAGAAGTCCAAGGACTATAGCAAAGCTGAAACAACGTGCACGTGTATAGTTTTAAACGTACTATAATTTTATAATTATACATTATAATACATCTTATAGTGATAATATACTTTCCGACTCTGAGCAATTTTGGTAATAAATTCCATAATGCCTGGTTCTTACTAGCGACAGCATGGTTGTGTTTTCATCGTATAGAAATGGTGAGAAGTTCACTATCCGCTTTAAAAAAGAACTAGAAAAAATAGATTATGAAAACGAGGCATTCTACGTACATCCCATCCATTTTCCAGGAATAGGAGGAAGTAGTTTTACTTTTTGTGACAACAATGAGGTCACGTAGCCTCCTCGGCAGGCATCTCTAATTTTACAAGAAATCAGATTTAAAAAGTCGTGAATTGGGTTACCTGTGACCCCGGGAGAGAAGAGGAGGACTCTCTCGGCTCCAATCTCCCTCTCTTTTCTTCACCTGCCACAGGGAGCCCGTAATCTGATTTCTTCAAAAAATATAGATACCTGCGGAGGAGGCTGGAGGTCACGTTGGCGGCGATTTATTTCCTCTTTCAGTTTCGAGCGGCAAGCTCTTCAAAGCTGCTCTAGATCTACTCCGGCTTGAACTGATTAATCCTTTTTGAACAAACGTGAACAGTTTAATACCATCCATGGCAGGTGAAAACCTACTTCGTGAAGTAAGCCGTCTTCCAACATCCAGATGGTCGGAATGGAAGAGAGCAATCGTACCAGAAGAACACGTTATTGCCCGACATAGTTACAAGAATAGGAGTAATAATCAACTTGGTTTCTTTTGTACCAACATTGGAGATGCTTTGGATGATGAACGTGGTAATTGGTGCGGTATTTACGAGTGGAAATGTGTGCATGAAGTTCACCAAAGTAGGGTTGTGTATGTTGGGAGTACTTGTAGGGGCAAAGAAGGAGCATTAAAACAAAGAGTCCTTGAATATTGTAAAAGTGGATCCCACAAGGCTGCCTTGATCAATGGCGCTCTTAGAAGAGGATATGAGCTATATGTTCGCATTAAACCGCTCGCTGGACCAAGAGCCAGGAATAGGGAAGAAAAAGCCGAAAAAGCCGAAAACGAACTTCTGGCCCATTATAACTATGCTTGGAACTTGAGGAATAATGGCAAGCTTCAGCCGAGGGACATTTTATAAAGCCTGACCTTCACTATCCTGACAAAACTAGTAGAGAGAATTAAGATAGAAAAACATTACACCTAAAGCTAAACGCAACCCATCGAACAGATTGCAGAGAATAATTTAGTAAGCATTTAAACCGAACTATACCCTTCGTAAACTCTGACTTATTATTGTCATAATGGTTTGCTTACAGAGCAGCGAGAACTATACACGAGGGTAAGCACGTGTATTTTATCATGTACTTGACCCTTTGTTTAACACAGCTCAGCCGATTGAAATTAATTCCAAACGTAGCACTGAGAACTTCAGGATACAAATAACTGATATAGGCTTCAAACTTTTGCTTCGTTGCAGTTACTGTAGCAGTTTTGTCTGATCTATATTTTACCCGATAATATTTTGAACTAAGAACATGACTTGATGTATACTTGATCAGACACACGGGCTGAAAATAAACCTTATACGTTTTAGAAAATTGTTTATAATCTTGATTTAGAGTTTGTACAACCATTTCAGCAGCTAGCGACCATGTAGCTGATCCTGTGTGGCATGTAAAATACAATAACGGTATTTGCGGTACTTTGCTTAATGCTGAAATTTTAATTTGACCGAGAATCGGAGAAAATCTAAACCTAGCCATATGTTCAGTTCAAATAAAATATCAATTCATATAGACCGCAGCTTTGCAACAATGTTCTCACTAATCTGATTTTACCATTATATTTTAAACTTAACTAAATTTCAATCGACAATGTCAATGGCAGTTTGTTTTCCATCCATGCTTGTCAAAACGATTTTTGGTGGTCAATTAAGGCCAAGGTAAACATTTATATATTTTAAAACTTCGTGAGGCTTCTGATTGAGTGTATTTATCAATAGACCCTTCCACGGTTTTCTTTGAACTTTTGATATACGTATATATAACAGCAAAACCGTCGATACTGCTGAAAAGAGCACCTCGAAGTTAGTGAAAATCCCAAATTTTAGAGTTATATATTGAATAGGAGCAAAGATACAGGCCTGCAAACTCGGAAAATTTCGGGAAATTTTTGTATGGAACTTTCGACTGAACCTTGCCCCCCAGTCAAAATTTCCATACAAACGTCTGTAAACTTTTCCAAGTTTGCGGCCCTTTAACTTTGCTCATATTCAAGATATAACTCTCAAACTCTCAGGAGCAAAAGCCTTCGAGTTGATCATGCACCGCCTATAGCTACGTTTGTTTATAAATACGGAATTCTAGATTAAGCTGAAAAAGTATGGTCCCTACCTTCAGAATTATTTTCTTTCCAAGGATATTTCATATGCTTATTGTCCGCACAATTTACCACATTTAAACTTGTCCAGGTATGGAGAAACACAATGAAGTTTAAATGACTATTTATTATCCTATAATGTGCGTTAATATGACGGCAAAGGACATCGAATCTTTCGATATTTGAGTGTTTTAGCAAACACTACTTTTCTCACTTTTCCTAGTAATCGGCGGGTATTTTACTTGGGTTGCTCTTACGTTAAAATCAATTCAAGGTCAAACAGAATGTAGAGACATTTGTATAAGAAAATGGCAAGCTACTTTGATATTTCGTTTCATATTTCAAGAATGTATCGCAACCAAACTTTCTGTGCTGATACAAAAGTAGTACGGTCGAACGCAATCCTAATCTTGGTGACGGACTCAGCATTTCTGATGCTGGAAGGCAGCGCGTTCCAGAGCTTAGGCGCCGAGATTGAAAATGCACGATCGTCATATGTGCAACTGAGACATAGACCGAGGAACAACAAGTAAGCCCTTTGTAAATGAGCGCAAGTTACGTCGTGGGGCATATGGCATAATTAAGAAGTTCACTTAAATAAGTTGGTACGCAACCGTGTATAGCCTTATAAGTAAAAAGTAAAACTTTAAACAAAATGCGCTTAGTAATTGGCAACCAATGCACAGCACGCAAAACGAGAAATATGATCCGTGCGCTTGACTCTAGTGACTAGTGACGGGCCTAGTAACAGAATTTTGAACGCGCTGTAACTTATTAGATGTCGTACAAAACGCTCGCCAGATTGAGTGAGAGAGAAACGGCCAAAATGCTCTTGTCCAACCACATATCAGCGATGTTTAGGCTAGGTCAATTTAGTAGCCTTAACTTACTTTAGGTTGCCATAAGAAGCAGATTATTTACGACTAGGATGTCAAGCGATTCAGAATAGCTAGGTTTTAGGACCAGAAACTGCGAAGTGTATTTTATTTTGAGGCAAATGTACTGAAGATTAGACTATAGAGAGTTTTAAAATGTAGGAACTGAAGTCTGTTGTGATTTTTTTCGTGTCGAAAAACGTATCAGTTTAAGCCAAAATATCCCGCTGGAAATTTAGCATGGATACCCCAGGCGATGCAGAGTTTTTATTTGGTGAAAATCCTTGCAGAAATCAATTTTCCAGCCCAAATGTTTGACCTCTGTTCTTCATTTTTCTCGGAGCCCATAACTAGGAGCATCCACATCTCATATATACTGCAGCTGGTTGTCACAGCGTTTTTACAAGTTGGGCTATTTTTAGATTATTTTCCCCGCCGCCAATTGATCGTTTGCATTGACGTCAGAAAAAAAATTGCCTCAAGAGAAAACTGATAGTAGTAAAATATTTTTAATGATGTGTATAGACCAGGTAAAAATATAGAAATTTTGGAGCAATAGAGTACTTCGTAACCGAGCTGTCGGACAAATAATATTTGAACAATTTAGTGTAATTAGTATGCGGCGGCCATGTCTCACTTTAGCCAGTGAGAGGGCAAATATGGTAAGGGCTCTTATTCATTGAATCTGGATGCGAAATTAGTCATCTGTCTATAATACCCGGCTACAATTCAAATACTTTCTCCGTGAACAATTTGCAGTTTTCAGTTTTCAGTTTTCAGTGTGCTCCTTGAATCATGAGTTCAGCTAACATTTGATTAGACTTTAAAAGACCAGACTTTAGTAGTCCTAATCCAGAAGTCCTATTAAACCGTAGCCTTACGGATGAAAGTCTGCAATGAAAGTGAATGTTTATCAAACGTAAACAAAAGCACTGCTTAACGAAAGCCTGTGCTGCCTGTGGTAATTTTCAGACTTCAATTGAGAAACAATCACATCTATGCAAAGTGTAGTTCTACCCTGCGGTGCCAGATATTTGTTTTACCGCCGACACCGAGCCGCGATCGCGGTGAGCCCGAGCGACAAAGTCGCGAGAGTCGAGTGACAAAATCGCTCGAACTCTCGCGGCCCGAAGCGCCACCCAGTGTAATGCAGGCAGACGTTTTCTACCAGCCGTGTCTATAGTTTCATCCTGTCACTCTCAAATACCGTATATCATGCAGGGAGGTCCACCTCCCTGCATATATTAATCTATCAGTGTATATTTTCTCTTTCAGATTATTGTTGCTGTTCATATACACAGAAGAGAAGAAGAAACTAAAATCAAACTGATATCTTTATTTATTCTTATTACTGACTAACTGTTTTAGATTTCGACTTCTGATAGCGGCAGAAGTATTTGCTGCAGTTTGACATTTTCGCATCCTCGGTTGAGTTGGCGACGGGCAAAAAAGGGGCGAAGACGGAGGGGCAGGGGGACAGAAGATTGTGACGATGAATATACCTAGTTTCGAAACTAGTTTCTACGGAATTGCTTGAATCAGGAGTCCGAAATTCGGACCCATAGATTGAAGGTTGTGATGATGATGAATAAAGTTAGTTTCTACCGAACTTCTTGAATCAGGTATCCGAAATTCGGACCCTTGGACTGAAGATTGTGACGAGGAATAAACGGTAGTTTCTGCAGAACTTCTTGAAGCAGGGATCCGAATTTCGGACCCTTGGTTTGAAGATTGTGACGATGAATATAGCTAGTTTTGGGGTAATATTTTATTACTTGAAGCGTGGGTCCGAAATTCGGAACCTTGGATTAAACAAATTGTGACGTATAATGAAGCTTATATATATGTGGTTTCACGAGAAGCAGGGGTCCGAAATTCGGACCCTTATTAAATGCAGTCATAATAAAAAACGTTACCCACAAAACGAAATGTGCTGTATGTTTTTAGAATTCCGCAAGAATGGGTGAATTTTAATTCTTAGGACAAGGGTCTTTATAAACATAAAGAAATTGGCGTTCTTGTGGAAATTTGATTAATTGGGAAAAAACTTGAAAATTGTTTCGAAAGCGTATAGTTTGATTGGGCATTTGGACAAATCCCCAGGGTACCTGGGGGCTGACCCCTGGGAGAAGCCACTGATACATGCATAACACTGCTGTAGTAGCTGCCAGTAAATATGCAAAGCTACAGATACAGTGCAAACCTGAATGCTAAATCACTGTGAGGAAGTTTAAAGGAACATTGCATGTGTTATTTTAAAGACTTGTTGTTGAGGTTTTGTTTGGCCTCTTGTATTCTTCCCTGAAAACCATGCCTTGAACCATGTGAATTGAAACTTGTTTGGTAAAGAGTTGTAAGTTTCATAACAGCAGAGCAGGACGTAATTAACCATTCGTGTTCACTATATTATATCACTGGTCTCGTGTTGCCAATGTATATTGTCTCAAACACATGCATGTAGCATCTGTTACAAACATGGCTGCAATTTGCTTTCCGCTTTCCATCTGATGGCAGTTATCATCCAAGACACACTAAAAGGGATTCTTTTTACATGACTAATATAATATTCCTGTTATGGCTTCTCTGGAGACAAAGAATCACAATTCTTCTTCAAAATAATTTATATATGTAACTCTTGTAAAAAGAATCTAAAATAATTTATTATTCTCTCAAAGGCTAAAAAAATTACAAGTGTAAAATACTTGTTTTAATCGAACCTGCAAAGTTGTACCAACTATTCCTTGTTGGAATTCCATATGGCCCGAGTATAGGCTGGTACAGCCTCTTGTTGTCCTAATATTACCTATTATCCTTTTTCGTTTTGAATTAAGGTTATTGCGTTTGTGAGTATTTCCTATAGTGGGCATAGTATATTGATATGCATTATTCAGTTATATTAAATTGAGAAGGATGTGATTATTTTTCTTATTTTCTTTCCCAGAAATGTTAAAGAATTTTAAGATAAGAACATAGGTTCTTTAAATTAGCTATTGTATATTTTATTTGGTGGGAAATAAAACTTAAACACTATATATTTTCCTACTATTCCTTGGTCCATGTTGCTAATTGCTAATCAATAGAAAATCACAGACTTTAAAGGAAATTTCAATAATTGTTAATGCGGAAGCTCTAAAATCTGACTAAGATGGAAGATCTATGTTTTGAATAATGCACTCTATGAAAATCATAAAAGTTCGAGTCGCTCTAATGTATTAATACACTTCATTAATACACCAATCTAGAAAGGAAACTGGGACTAGGTAAGTACAAATCTATTTTTATTAATGATTCTTCTTTATTGCTAGTTTAAAACAGAACGTTTGTCATTCTAATTACAATGCACGTATTCTACGTAATGTATATGATGTACATAATAAGTTAAAGTATACTCATTAGCTTTGATGCCGGTAATAAAAGAGTAACGTAACGTATTATTTTGCTTTTTCAATATCTTGTGGTTCCGAGGCATCGCTGTTTTCTCTATTGCGAGTCCCTGTGTTCTCAAGTGACATTATGTTTTTCCTGATTTGATTTTGTATTTTTGTACTTACTTTGAGTCATATTTTATCTGGCGAATGCATGCAGTAAAACTGTTTTTCAATATTGTTTTCAAGAGTTTTATTTCCCAAAACATGAAGAAACTTGGTCCCTGATGTAACGCTTTGACTATAAACGTGCTTTTATTCGAATTATTATTGTAACGGGAGAATATCAATATTTTCAGGCTATTCAATTGCTTTGCCTTTCAGAAAATATACCAATATCTTTAAATCTATATACGGCAAGGGCCTTTATATTAAATACGTCCTTTGATTACGAAATATATCAGATATACTGACTGAAATGCACAGGAGGTAAGCATTTTAGTCAAATATATTATTATAGTAGGAGCTAATACTTGATTTATGTGATATTCATTACTTTTCACCTCCATTGATTTTCGACATCCGTCTCGTCCGTTTTTCTTTTAAATCTCGTCTATCAGTTATATTGTTCAGGAATCTTAGTATGGAAGAAAAATATGCTTGTTCCTTGTTGTCTCGAGAAAGAAAACTATTTGATAATAGATCTCTCCTAAACTTAGTACCAGTAATTGTACGATTCGATCTCAATATATTTTAGTTAGTCTCCCGACCGCGTTTGTTCCAACGCCAGTTTTGAATACATTATTGTACGTAATTCAACCCTAGTTTCTTTTGTGTTTATATATACGTATTGTTTCCAATTTTACATAAAAAGAAATCCATACTTTTAATTCCATTAAATCACAACATTTGGAGATGTTAATCATGTTTTATTTATTTTTATTTGTACAGTTAATAAGTAGTTCTTTGAAACTGCTAATTTGCTAGAATCGTTACGTCTCGTACCGCTAGTCAATACGGAGAAAAGTATACACTGTAATATTATTGATAAATATTTTCGTGGCATTGTACTACCCTATTTAATGAACTATTTTTTTTACCTTAACGAATCTGTGCACTCCTATAGTACTATAGGCAAAAACTGACATTCACTTTCCTAAACTTAAGATGTGTAATAGCGATGCTCACTGTACGTCATCCATTCAACTATAGATCCATTGTTTTCTTACACGAAGCTGCCTTTTGAAATCATGGTTGGCACATTAGCGTTATAATTGTAATGTTTATAAACATGAAACATCGCTATTGCGAAAAGTTCGTTCTACTATATTGGCACAATAGAGTACAATAGACTTCCTAACATCGCTATTGTGAAAAGTTCGTTCTACTATAATGGCACAATAGAGTACAATAGACTTCCTAACATCGCTATTGTGAAAAGTTCGTTCTACTATAATGGCACAATAGAGTACAATAGACTTCCTAACATCGCTATTGTGAAAAGTTCGTTCTTCTATAATGGCACAATAGAGTACAATAGACTTCCTAACATCGCTATTGTGAAAAGTTCGTTCTACTATATTGGCACAATAGAGTACAATAGACTTCCTAACATCGCTATTGTGAAAAGTTCGTTCTACTATAATGGCACAATAGAGTACAATAGACTTCCTAACATCGCTATTGTGAAAAGTTCGTTCTACTATAATGGCACAATAGAGTACAATAGACTTCCTAACATCGCTATTGTGAAAAGTTCGTTCTACTATAATGGCACAATAGAGTACAATAGACTTCCTAACATCGCTATTGTGAAAAGTTCGTTCTTCTATAATGGCACAATAGAGTACAATAGACTTCCTAACATCGCTATTGTGAAAAGTTAGTTCTTCTATAATGGCACAATAGAGTACAATAGACTTCCTAACATCGCTATTGTGAAAAGTTCGTTCTACTATATTGGCACAATAGAGTACAATAAACTTCCTAACATCGCTATTGTGAAAAGTTCGTTCTACTATAATGGCACAATAGAGTACAATAGACTTCCTAACATCGCTATTGTGAAAAGTTCGTTCTACTATAATGGCACAATAGAGTACAATAGACTTCCTAACATCGCTATTGTGAAAAGTTCGTTCTTCTATAATGGCACAATAGAGTACAATAGACTTCCTAACATCGCTATTGTGAAAAGTTCGTTCTACTATAATGGCACAATAGAGTACAATAGACTTCCTACCATCGCTATTGTGAAAAGTTCGTTCTACTATATTGGCACAATAGAGTACAATAGACTTCCTAACATCGCTATTGTGAAAAGTTCGTTCTACTATAATGGCACAATAGAGTACAATAGACTTCCTAACATCGCTATTGTGAAAAGTTCGTTCTACTATAATGGCAACAATAGAGTACAATAGACTTCCTAACATCGCTATTGTGAAAAGTTCGTTCTATACTATAATGGCACAATAGAGTACAATAGACTTCCTAACATCGCTATTGTGAAAAGTTCGTTCTACTATAATGGCACAATAGAGTACAATAGACTTCCTAACGAGTTTAATTAAGGGTTGTCAGTCCCTTGCAGCCTTTCCTCAAGCAACTCTCAATAATTTCTAACGAGACCTTAAACAACCATGGGGGCTGATCAAAGACAGGTCCCGGCTAATCCACAGATCGAATTGGAGTTAGCGTGTTGGTTTTTGCGGAGGGAGGAAAACCGGTGAACCCGGAGAAAAACCCTCGGAGCCAGGGCGATATACTAACAAACTCAACTCACATATGGCGCCGCGTCCGGGAATCGAACCTGGGCCACAGAGGTGAGAGGCGAAGCACTTAACCACTGCACCACCCCGACTCCCCTAAGAAACATTTACTTTTACCAAGAATGGCTACAGCCTCACAGCCTCACTGATAAAATGCATTTATATGTCAAAGATTATTCATTTTGTAATACATTTCCTAGGCTTTTTACACTTTGTAAATCACGTATACCTTTGAGAGTTTTATACATTGTATATATTTATAACTTTTTTAAATTCCTCTGGTTGATATATATAGGACCCCCATTGACATGGTGGGCTACCCTGTATAAATATTATTGTTATTATAATAACTCAATAGCCCATTTTCGATATATGATTCACTTGTCACACAAAGGTTTCAACATTAGGATCCGGGTTAAATTAAATTGATTATTTCCTCTGTTTGCGAATCACTGAGCATTATACCTGGAGTCCCATATTGAAACCATTTTGCGTGGCAAGTGAAGCACATATCGAAAGTAGGTTATTCTGAGAAAGATTGGAACTTCCTGAAGACTAGTTTTCCTCACTCGAAAAGGTTATTTCCACAACAGTCTTAAAGAAACGAATTTGAGTTACACACCATTCCCATGACCTGTATACGAAGGTTTCCAGTCTGCAAGCTGCATAACCAAATTTGAATTAACTGTGTGAGATCGACTTCTTGGAATGAAATGAAATGTTCTGGAAATCTCTTTGTGAGAAGTTGGCTTTCCAAGCACTTTGTAGACGGCATTTCTAAGCTCGCTCAAGCGAGAACAGTAAATCAAAGGATTAATGGAGGAATTGATATATATAACAGAAGTAGTGACATTTAAAGCGAGTTTATACTCCTTAGTTACGCCGATTAGTAACCTTATACCAAGAGTAAACATGTACGGAAGGTAACACACCACAAGCAGAATATACACATATCCCATCGTTATTACAGATTTCCAATATTTTGATAGATTCAATCCATGGAATGATCCTGGATTTTGCGTCACTGATAACATTGCATTTTGTTGATCTATGACTTGTCGCTGGTGTCTTCTAACGATAGTATAAATTTTAAAAAAGGTAAAAGTACTCACTATTAGGCATATTGGTACAATGGCGATTCCCCCGATTAAGGAAATACTGATTTTCCACGGATAGAAAGAAACTAAGAAGGCCGTAAAGACCCATACTGCTACAATGAGCTTGATCACTCGCTCTGTCGTTACTATGGCTGGATAACGGAGATGGAGATGTAAAGCTAGGTACCTGTCCAAGCTAATGAGTGTTACAGTCAATAATGATATCCCGGAGAACATGTTTGCTAACATGTTGGTAGCAACACCCATGTAACAAGACAGACCAACAAATCCACTGATTTCTGCTACCTTGTAAATCACATACAATGGCTGAACAAGAAGCCCAACCATCATATCTGTTATAGCTAGGTTACAGATAAGAATGATAGACGGTTTATGGAGCGACGGCGTCTTTAAAATTGAGTACAATACGATTGAGTTTTCACCAACTGCGATCACTGCAAAAATTGAATGTAATACACAGTTCACTACATAGATGACATACAGGTAGTTTATAAACCACATGTGGCTTTTCATCAGTGGGCACATGGATACATTGTTTACGTCCGCCGACCCGTTATTATAGTTCGTGATGTTTTCGTTCAAGAAACGCGTTAAGTTCAGTTCATTAGACATGTTGAATAATTGATTGCTTGTATCGCGACAATGTGATTTATATAGTCGATTCACTTGGTCCTCAAGCTTACCAAAAGAAAAACGGTTTCCTCAATTATTTTCGTACAATAATTTTGGTAAGGAGTGATCGTTCCTTCTTGAATTATGTCTCAAGATATAAACTTCAGCTGTGCGTTTGCGGCTGCAGTGGTCGGCTTCAGTGGTCGCAAAGAAATCGTCCCAATTCTGTCGTACGTATAAACACGAATATTATACTGCCTACGGCCAGCTAAATGTTTATTTGATTCGAAAAAAGAAGCTAGGCCATAAGAACCAATTAATGTTCTTGGAATTATAATGTTCGGCTTTACTACTTATTCTCTCGGCGTGGCTGAGTAAAAAAAAAAAGACTTCTTTTCTTAAAATGTATTCGATAGCAGGTGCAAAATTGGCTTCTCTGGCCTTTAATATTCGATGCTGTTATTGATGTACTTGTAGAAACACTTAAGTTTAAAATAATGATCCGAGCTCCACTGGAGCTTCAAAGTTCTTGAGAATATTTTCAAGATGTTTAATTAATGACACTCAGCATGGGGCTGCATGAGAGACATCATTCATGCATAAACTTCTCGTCAGGCTGCTCACGGCGAAAAACAAAATAAAGAGAAAGACTCTTGAAGCTCGGTTTTGGGGAGTTCGTTGGGTGAGCAGTTGTACAGTTTTGCAGTCTCGAAGCCTTGCTCTTTGAATCGTCAATAACAAAACTCTCTTAATCCAATATCCTATAATTAAGAAAGGACGATAACGATCTTCTTAAGCCGTATTCCAGGAACAAGGAATAAAAGCCTCTTGTCTTTCATGCACATTAAGCTTGTATAATTAACAGTCGCATAGTCTCAATCCAATATCCTGTATGGCTTGAGGGTTGGACAATGGGCGATAAAACACTAGCGAAGATGTATAACTAGGTCTGTGAGATTTTTATGGAGGTAGTTTATGAAACTTTCAATTGCAAGGCATTAAGTGCTCCGCATTCTTGATCACATGCTGGTCTAACCTTCAGAATTTCGAACTCCGTCTAACTTGCGATGTGCCCGTAAACATGAGCCGCTTTCAGCTCCGTGATTTGAACAGCCAACGCAGAGTTGGATACTTGAATATGGAGTAGTGTATCGGTTGCTTGTAAGGAGCACGCTTGTCTTGAAAGGACGTGAGAGTTAATTCTACGACATTGAAGTCTGCCGTTGTATGTCTTTGATAAACAACTCTTCCACTCAATTTAAGTCCATCCGAGAGCGGTAAGCGAGTCAGCAAATATCTCCTTTGTAATACAGAGCCCAACGTAGCGGTTGATGTAGCCTTTTCGCAGCGAAATTTCTTATCAAAACTATGGGTTAATACAGCTAGTCTTAACCAACTGATCTGTTTGGTTCTCGGTTCAGATGTTTATATAGTAACCCACAGGTCGAAAATTATGTCATAATGCATCAATGTTGCCACTCAGGCGAGAGGGGGCGGGGAAATGATGTATGATAGAAGAGATGAAAATAAAATACGTACGATTTGAAAAAAATAATAGTACGGATTATTTTCTTTCAGTTTATTGCTAAACAAAAGAATTGCTAAATTCGGCCATAATAGAAGATACAAAATAGAATAAAGTAAAATATACAACAAACAAAACATAGAGGCCAGGAAAACCAACACAGCGTTAGCCAATTACGTTGGTTTCCTATGGCTATGAAAAAAATCAACCTAAAAGCAGCATTTGAGAGGTGCGGTTAACTGTCTTGCCTCTTGGAAGTCTGTATGTCTGAAATGTCACCACCTAGGGTTCTCGATGTCAAATACAGAAGTGATGGCAGACACGTAATATTTAAATAGTAATGATCTAAACTTAGGTAAAGAGATATCTAATTTACGCAGTTCGTGTGGAAGTGTATTCCAAGTTCGGGAAGCTCTTATAAAATAACTATTTTGGTAACACAGGGTCTTGACATTAGGAATCTGAGTAAGTAATAAGATTAAGTAAGTTATCCATTGAACGTAGAGAGATGCTTAAATTCACCCTGTTTACAAGCTTTGGCAAAACATCTGGAGCTAAGGCTACTAAACCGTGTTTCTCCTTATACAAGAAGATGAGGTCAATGAGGTATTCATACCAGTAACATAAAGGTAAAAGCTTTCGAGTTAAGAGTCTAGATTTGTAGGAGATGTCTGATCTGTTTGCAACAGGAGAATAAACTTAGTAGCCTTCCTTAGTAGTTTAGAAACATCCAGTAGTTATTTCATCGTTATATGAATTAGCTAAGACAGACATTCTATAGGAAAATCACATGCCTGACGAGGTAATTCCACGTTAAATTGCACAAGAAAACCGATATCGCTCGAGTCGATAGTTTGCTAAGTTATAAATAGTGCGCGTAGTTTACAGCAAAATATCCTGAGAAATTTGTGATAACAAGTTCTCAAACTCATTAATAATTCATGAATAGTCATCCAATGGAGGAACTGTATTTGGGTCTTGATACCGGGTGAAATCTTGACATCCAATGAAACACCAGTTCCAAACGCACTAGTGTTTGATCATATTTTTAACCCTGGTGATCAATATTTCTTAATCATCATATTCATGAACCACTAACTAATTACATACTGATAAACTACAAGTAAGGAGCGAAGAAGTAAAGAAATAAAGAATGACATAGAAAGAAAAAGTCTGCCTCCACTGGACTAGTTCGAACCACGACCCTTCCGACTGCTTGTACTCACTCTTGTCCACTACTCTACTAGTATATACGCTAGTTGAAATCACTGCCATCAAAAACGAATAATAAGCCATCTATTGAATAATTAGATACAACAGTCAAACGGTAAACAATACTTGCTAATGAAGTTTGAAAAGAAACGTATGTAAATTGTCGGTTTTGCATTCGCATGAGAAGACATGTCAAACACTGATCTGTCTCATTGTTCGTCTTTCATCAGGGGATTCCAAATATTTCGAAAACAATAAAACCCTCGCTCGAGGCTACGCCTCTCGGGTTTCATTTGTTTTCTCAATATTTGGAACCCCTGATGAAAGACTCCAATTCGTGTTTGACATAGTTTATCAAGTTATGTTGCTCCATGAACTGTAACACCAGTTGGAGTTGGATCCGTAATTAATTGAGAAGACTATTGTTACTGATGAAGCGATAAAGATAAATGCCTATAGCTACATCTGTATTCTCAGTTGGGTTTGCTGGATTATAATGCATGAGCTTTAAAATCACCTAAGATGACAATAGAAAATTGTTTGGAATCCAATCACGTGGTTGTACAGGGTTGCAAAAAAAAAATCGTAATACGAGATCAGTAGTATTATTAGCAAAACCTGTTTGTTAATTCTAATTTCCAGTTCCAATCGATTGTCGATCTTTCTAAAACAGCGTTTTAAAGATAGCTTGCCACCCAGAATCCATGGCAACGTCTTTCCCATGGGGATCACGAGCTCAATTCATTCGTTGACGATGTAATATATCAGCACGTGACTGTTTCCTGCAAAATGCCTATTGTCCTATTCTGTCTGTAACTATGTAAAAAGAGAGAAAGGCTCCTATTTGGGGAACATTGAAATATTTTATAATATCTCAGCTTTTGTTTTAGTGTCTTTCTATTGGCTGAATTTGTTTTGGAGTCAAAAACATACACAACGAGCGATTTCATGCATTTTTATTTGGGAACGTTAATACCACTAGGCAAGAGATATCTTTAGTATATATTTGAACCATTTTCCATTTGGGATTAATGAAATCACATTCATGGCCGTGGAACAATAGTTCTTGCTCCATTTATTAAATGAATCATTACTTAAACTTTAGAGTAAAGGCCCGTTCAAACGGACATTTGCCAGCAAAGGAAAGTTGGTGGGGTGGGGAATTGGTTCAAGAGAGTCAAAATAGCGAATTTTATAAGAGATTTGCACTCCTAGCTTGCTCATTTGCAACGGTCCGATTCTAACATAGACAGATAGATATATGATTTTATTTGGAGCCTTATACTAATGTGTACATTGGCAGTATCCCAAATAAATTTACATAAAAGACAAGATATATCAATACATAAAATTAATCATAGAATCTTATGAAGTTGTCCTTTTATTTATTTCTTGATGTTTGTACGTTAGTCGATACAACAGGGCTTTTACTTTTTGGTGCCAAAATCCTTTGCTTTCTTTATTTTTTATATCGTTATATATTGAACAGGATAACTTGATTTGCTCATTCAGTTTCAGCCAGAATTCGAAATTGATGTTTCTACATTTTGCTTGGTAACGTATAGGAAATCTCCCTAGCTCTGCTCTACATGCATTGTTGCTACACAACTTGCTAACGCCTAAGAGCCATTTGCAAAATTTAGTTTGGACTGACTCAAATGGGTTTTTGTCTAGTTTTTCTTTACAATCCACCCCCCATACTTCGCTACCGTAAAATAAAACTAGGTCATCTGCGTATAGTAAACAACTGAAAGGCCTCTCATTTAGTTGTATATCATTAACGTTTGTTTGGTTAAGCGTGTCAGGCAAGTCATTTAGGTAGAAATTAAATAGGGTCGGAGAAAACATGCAGCCTCGTTTTACACCGGCATGGGAAGCGAAGGCCGGAGTTGTTAATTGGTCTATTTTAACGGATAATGTATCATTTGAATACATAGATGTCAAGACCGTAAGAAATTTGCCGTTTATTCCTGCTTTACCGAGCTTCTCAAACAATTTGTGTCTTGATATGCAATCTTGAAAATGCTTTTCTGACATCTACAAAACAAGAAAAAAGCAAGTTGTGGTACTGTGTTTTTTTTCTAAACCAACATTGTTCCGGTTTCAATATTTCTTTTTCTACTAGGTAATTATAGAGTCTAGTATTCATTATGGACGTGAATACTTTGCCTAATGACGATCGATAAAAGTGTAATCTCTCTGTAGTTTTTACTTTAGAGGGGTCATCTTTTTTTATGGACTGGAACGATTTGGCCGAGACTCCATATAGGATGGATAATGCCCCGTACTTAAGATTCTATTGAACAGAATGTGTAAGGGCCTCATTAAAGCATCCTTGCCAGTCTTTAAAATTTCATTCAATACATTACCTGCCCCTGGGGCCTTGTTCCCTTTTAATTGACTTATGACTGTGGCTATCTCTTGCACAGAAATCGGAAAATCTAGTGGTTCCGCTTAGTCAGTGTGTAGTGTTTCAAGTGTGTTTTCACTATCACTAATATAATTCTGTTGTTTGAAGTGCTCATGAAATTTCCGTGCTTTATCTATCTCAATTTGTTGTTTATTACTCTTCTTAGTGAAGAGTAATAAACAGCCTATAGGTAGAGGTTCTGGCATCGGCACTTACTACCATCTCGTGTTGGGGAAAGACCTAGGATCCGCTCTGCGAAATTCAGCCAGGGTATTTAAGGCTTGTAATGGCTGCTGATGGTAGTTGGTAGCGGGACGGTTTGTAAAACTTGTTCGGCGCGTGACGTATTTTCCACGGTTATGACTCAGCCCCAAGCTGTATTTTAGGTTGGCGACAAGCTTTTTTGTGCCAATTCTATTATTCAGATGGATATCATCAAAAACACGTTTTCATCGATATTTCCATATTGATCACAGGTGACAATGACGCTGATTATTTCCAAAGATGGCATCGAGTCCCGTGCAAACACTTCTGTGACGTTTATTTAAATCATCAATAGTTACGTTCTTGCGGTCCCCTCTTGGGACATATGTTATTCCTGATTTTAGCATATGGTCATTTCTGTTTAATTATTGAGCCACAGATTTCAATGTTTGCAGATATATCTTCGACGGATATTCGGCCCATGTCGTTGGTACCGCTGTGTAGTATAACACAGAAATTGGTGAATATTTTTTTTCTCAAGAGCAATGAGCCATCTTACCAATACACTGAAATAGCTGTTGCCTCTTCAACTCAATTTCTAGTGGAGTTCAACAGTAATGGTGCTTAGATAGCTACATGTAGTATTGAGCCAAGAAGTGGCTGCATCAAAGCGGAATAATCATCATCATTTATTTCATCTGGGCATTCCGACTTGCGTGCCATGCAGTCTTCTTTATAACCTTGTAGACAGCTGAAGAGGCTAGTCTGCGTGTCTCTAAGTTCCTCTATTGGATGCAAATAGCTTTGGCTTGACTATGATCTACAAGTACAGTTCTTACTGATAACAAGAGCCCATCTGGGCTTTCACTCGGGCCACATGAGATTGAAGATGAAATACACTTTCATTAACAATACAATATAGCTTTATTGGCACTTTGAGACAAAAGTACATCAGTGTATATCCAATAAGCATAAGCGGAGGAAAAAATAAATAAAATAAAGTAATAATAAAAAGTAAATATGTAATAGGCTAATTTGAAATTTCATCGTATAAATCTATAACTTGTTTTATATAGATGCTGCTTAGCTTTATAATATTCTGATCTTTCATTGAGATCACATAGTAAAATAGCGAAGAAAGATCGAATGAAGAGAAGGAAGGATTTTGGTCGTATAATTTGTTCAAGAATAAGGTCCGAGCTTGTGCTATATTGTGATTTCCGCATTTGAGAAGATAGTGGAATTCATCCCCAACATCATTCGAATCACAAACCGTACAAATCCTTTTATCTCTTGGTATGCGTAAATAACGACCACGTTCAATTGGAAAATGATGAGCCGATAATCTCAATTTAGTTACAGCTCTAAGGGTTTCAAGATCATGTATTTTATTCAGATAGCTCTCAGAAAAGTAATCACTTTTGACTTCTGCATGTAGTTCCAATTTCGAGTTTTTATGACCATGGATTATTTCCTCTCTCTCTCTTCATTCCATCTATCTTTATATATTTGTTTTATTTTTCGGGTAACCATCTTACATATTGATTTGAAATCTAAATTTGGTATAATGACAAGATTGTTGTTTAATTTGAAATCACCTAATTTCAGTAAGTATGAAACAAGACTAAACCAAGACCAACCTCCCTTCTTGCTCAAATTACAAGAGACTTTTAGGGCGCTCGTCAGGAAAGGGTTATCATTATGTTCAAGTAGGTGAACAAAGTATTTGAGTACTACGTCGTAGATAAAGACATGCATGGGCAATACTCCGAGTTCAGACCTTACAGCTGAGTTAGTTGTCTTGCAATTGACTCCTAATAACATTTTATACATTTTCAGATTAAGCTTCTCGCAAATTAACTCAGAATAAAACAATTTCTCTTTAAATGAGATAATTGAACTATGACGCTTTGTATACGCTCCCCATATTTCACAATTATACGTCAAAATTGAACGGATCAAAGCGTTATATAATTTCAGGAAGACTTTCAGAGAAGTTCCAAAACGTGGATGAAAAACGTTCAGCAGACTGAACAGAGCCCTTAATCCTTTATTGTATAAGTGTCCAAGATAGGTGTACGAAGAGGTCATGGACACATTAGTTCCACCAAAAGTACATGCAATAGCTGTTTTTCGTCCTGACTTGTTAAAAAGCATAGTCTTCGTTTTCTTTAAGTTCACTTGGAGTTTCCATTTTTGACTATACGTATATAATTTATCCAAACAGGATTGTAGACCCTCTTCACTCTCTGATAACAATAGTAAATCATCTGCATACATAAGGCAGTTTATCCTTAAATTTTCCAAGACTACTGGCTCATATTTTTTAGAGAAAATATCAGGTATATCATTTATAAAAATATTAAATAAATTGGGACTTAAATTGCATCCTTGTTTCACCCCCACAAATGATTGGAAAAAATTAGTCAAACCATCATCAGTTTTGACACATGCTTTAATTTGACTATACATATCAACAATGATGGCGAGAAATTTCTTGCTGATTCCAATTTCGATTATTTTGTAGAACAATCCACTTCTCCAAACAGAATCATACGCTTTACGAAAGTCGACAAAACACACATACACCTTCTTACCCTGCTGAAAGTATTCGTCTAAAATTGTTTTAAGAACAAAAATGTGAAATTTCATTTGAAATCCTCTTAGTAATAACCAAAGGGAAGAATTATTAGCAGTCTTTAGGAGTGGCCGGTAGCGCGGTGACTTTCATTCTCTGCTCCCCTAGTATATATATACATGTATGTAATTTAATATTTTTGTTTTCTCGTATGTAAATTAAGTAGTTGATCTTTTACTGTAAACACTACTTATTCATGCAACACACGTTTACAATTTAGTCTGCAGGTCCGGTAAAACTGTAAACAGTCCGAATTTGACCAAAGTGAAACGATCGAGCTGCTCACGTCCGTAGATATATATTTCTTCGTTTGCACTTTTGACATGATATAATTCTTCAAATGGCACCATTGTTTTATTTCAGTTCTCAGCTGTAAAAAAAAATAGAACATTCTATGGAAGATTTCTTGTCCTAAAGTTTGGAAACGTAACACATGCATTTGACGCTAGAACGGTTCAGTACTCGCGGAAGTACGCAAGGTTATAATAATTTACTAGTGGCAGTTTACTAGTTTGCACTATCGGCTGTTATGGAATGGAAACATACTTTCACAGCTTAATATGTATGTCGATTGGTCAGAAGGATATGCTACGGTCCTTTCGGCATCAGGAATTTTTTAAACGGGAGTTTTCGTACAGTATTTCAAGCTATGCTGTAGCGCGAGTTCAGTTAAGCCACAAATGTCCGTGAAACTAATACCGTGTTCATTATTATCGGTTTTCTCTATGGGTTCTCATGTATTCAATAATTACTTCTGGAGCTTCATATGTATGTCGATTGGTCACAATGATTTCCTCTTTCAGTTTTTCCCTTTAGTTTGGACATTAGGGATATATCCTTGGAGATTTCGTACAGTTTAGCGACCGTGTCGAAAGTAGAAACGTTCGCTTGTCACGAAAGTGCGTAAACAAACTGTCACAAGCGGTTTCATAGCAGCTCGATGTTTGACTCTCATATAGTCGATGATAACTTATATAGCTTCATATGTACGTCGATTGCTCACAAGGAGTTCCTCTTTCAGTTTTTCCCGTTAGTTTGGACATTAGGGATTTATTCTTGGAGATTTCGTACAGTCTAGCGACCATGTGTTGAAAGTAGAAAAGTTCGCTTGAAATTTAATACATGGAAACAAAGAAAAAATAACCGCATGGGTCAAAAGGTGAAATTTTGTTGCATGAAACAAAAACAAAAAATAACCGCTTGCATTTTAAGACTCGGTGCTGCCACAGGCAGCCCGAGTAATTATATGTAAACTTATGTTCTATTACCTGATCCACTTGCGCCATTGTAGTCAGATTACTAGTCAGATTATTAGCTATTACTGATGAACAAAAGGGACTGTCCAGCAATAGGCCTTTGAGCAAGTGTCAATTTTATTTCTATGAGATATAAGGGAATTAAGTCCTTGTCATGTACCTAGATTTTTAAATCCAAAGTACTGTAAGTCATAAGAGAGGGCTGCTGCAGCACAAGGTTTAGGGTCAAGATAGTGTTTCTTGAAAGATGAAAATAATATTTTGTAATGAAGGGAAAAAATTACGACCTCCCCTCATATATTTAAAAAAACTTTACGGCCCCCCTATTTCCTGGGGGGAAAACATTACTACCACCCCCCCATTTCGTACCACCCCCCCCCCCCCCCCCTAAAAGTAACAACGAACGGTCACAAGGGTAGCCAAATATTCAGTAGTTCCTGTGGGTTTCAAAATATGATGATGAAAAAGAGTAGGAGTCTAGAGTAATTATATATTAAACAATAATTACGAAGGGCGCCATGTGATATATTCCTTTCAGCACGTATTTATAATATATAAAACAATACGAAAGACCAAAGGTCCCTACGTCCTCATGCTATAATTTTTAGCCGATTACTCGACACAGGAGTGGAAATACGGACAGATTCAACTTCAGAATATCAAATAACCAGAAATACATCGAGTCTTCATGAGAAATAAACATTACTAAGTCATTTTTCTGTGCTCTCATGATCAGTGTTCAGTGTTCGTCGTTTTTAATTTACCGAGTATTTGCTGAATCATCCGTTCGTTCGTGCGTCCGTAAAACTAGTTCCCAGACCTCGAACAAAGGTCCCTCTAATCAATCCCTTCCAGTGCTCACCATCACTTTGGCGTCATCTGAGGCATAAATGTCATCCAGTAATTAATTCAGGGCTTGTGACACCTGGGAAGCTATCTAGAATGCGGGACCTAATCTCAGTTTGATATCTTTGCTGAACGAGTTTCGGCAGCTCAGCTGCTATAACCAATCTCAACTTGTGAGGACAACAAAGTTATCTAATGTAATTCTTCGTCCCCTACCATTTCTTTCTTTATGTATTCTCGATATTGTACAGGGGTATCGTATCTGGTTTAGCCATAGCTAGTTTAAATAGATCCCTGTATTAACTAATAGGTACAAAATTGACACACTTAAAATAAGTAAATTACACTTAATCACAAAACATACAGTATACAATATAAGTGCTACGGATAAGTAAGTAAGTAAGTGACTGTATTTAAGTGTCAATGTATTTAGCTTTGCAGCTAATTGGGGATACTAGTCCTACGATTTTACGTCCTTATCCGAAAAGACGTGAAGGATACCATTGACTCTTAAAATGACGTTCGATGTTAGCCTTGCACTCGCTAAACTCCTGTATTTGTCTAATGCTAGACGGTAGGGCTCTCATTGTGATGGGATAATCCGTTATTTCGCAGCAAGATTTCCTCCACGAAGGCCATCAGCTTCTGGTACGAATCCGAGCAAATCGACGAACTTGGAAGCCGAAATGAAAGCAGTTTTTTTAATGTATGGGCTAAGAAATTCAGCATTCACATTTGTTAATTGGCTTATAGATTTAGAGTATTTATTAGTGCATACTTACAAATTTGTTTGTATTCTCCTATAGCTCTTTTTGTCAAGTTTTGCAGTGTGCTTATCGCCATGCACTCGAGTGATTTCAACTTGCCGCTTATTATCTTTCAAATCTTCCACAAATATGCACATTTTTGTCTCTAGATAATGCATTCCGGTTCCTGATAAAGTTGTCGATTAAAACTCAGTGCATCTGAATAAAGTACAGGTTAGTTTTCATCCATAAAAAAAATATTTTGATGTCAGAAAACAGTTTTGAACGCCACGAGGTTTAACTTCGAGTGAAATTTGAGTCGTCGAGTCTCTTCAGTGTACCGCGCAATGGGTTCCTGGCGCGTGCGTCAAAAGTGGGTTTTAGCGGCAAATTAAATTCATTTTCGCCACATAATAAAAAACCTTATTGACCAATCTTATTCAGTCAAGTTGGGAGATATTGGCCTCGTTCATGATAACAAAAATTGCATTTTTATGGACCACGACTTCGTCTCGGTACATAAACACGCAAAAAAATAACTTGGCCAATATCTCCCCATCTTCACCTCACGCTTGGTCAATAACCTCTATATCTGACTCAACATAAGTTCGAGCATGTTCACTTTTTGCTGGGCTGTGCGTCATTGAGCCGATGGGATATATTTACCATCCCCCACAAAACATCTTAGGGCGTCAGCTTTCCATTCTCGACCCCAGACCCTTCTCTTATTTCTTACTGCGCATGCTCGACGGAATCGAAAGGCTCTGGAAAACTAAAAAATTTAGAGTGTCCTGATTGGTGTTTAATAAAACAATACAGATGACGTGCGCGCGTACTTTGCCTTTGAAGGAAAGAAGGCAAAATGGCGAGCGAACACGAGCGTGTCTTTCATATGTCTGATATTTCGTCATCTAGCGTTTTTCTTTCCATGTGGCGCCATCTATCAAACACCACTGCTTCTTTTCTCCTTTTATTGACAGAGTAAGGTCTCGAAAATAAAATCCATTTTTTCAGTAAGACTACTAGAGTGTTGTAGAAACTTTTGTTCACTCGGACACAAGTTGACTTGTTGTACTTCCAGCGCGAAAATGAGGTTTTCCAAGCCGTCTAAACACGTAACTAAACGAAGGGCTGGCTCACAAGCTCACATGTCTCAGGTCTACCTTCCCGTAGGTAAGAGAGAATCTGGGGCGAGTGCTTTGTTCCTCATTAGCCAATCACCTGCTTGGCTTCTGTACAATGCACGAAATTTGAATACTAAATACAATTAGTATATACCACATGTAGTATTTCCATGAGTAGGGGGAAAAGGCCGATTCTGGCGCAGTTTTTGACATATTGTGAAATACTGGCGCAGCGCCAGTAATTCAAAATATGACAAAGACGTCGCCAGAAGTCTGCCTTTTCCTCCTACTGTTTATTTAATGATTCCAAGAAAACCGGTTTAAACTGGATTCCAAGAATTCGATCACGTGACTCAAACTGCGCCAGTAATATCAATTCACAAATTGCGCCAGTAATGTCAATTCCAAGAAACCGGTTTAAAGTGGTATTCAGGAATGCAGTTAAAAGTGGATTTCCAAGAAACCGGTTTAGAATGGAATTCCAGGAATGTGACCACGCCCTAATTGACCACGCCCACGAATGGAATGCCAAGGTCACATAGTATCTTTTTTTCTCGATTAAATTGGTCACGCGATCTCCTTGTGTAATTGACCTTGACCTTGACCTTATTTTAATATATTCAAACTATATAAGTAGGTGATGTTTAATAATAATATTGAAATGGAGGGAATCATAAAAGGATACAAAGATATCGAAAAAGTAAAGTCTAAAAAGGAAGACGAATTAAAAGAAGTAAGAAAGAAGATTTCCTCAATATCTAGACATCTAGAGAAAGTAAAAAGGAGTAAGGTAAAAGGAAGGAAAGAGATCATGGTACGAATCGAGGAAGATTTAGAGAGAGGATCGTACAATGAAGAGATTCTGGAAGAAGAATTAGAGTCTATCAAAATAGAATTGAAGGATTTCATAGAAGAACATAATCTAGATACTACAATAATTAATAAAAGTAGCGAACCGAAAGATAAGAGTAGTAAACCAAAAGATGAATGTATGCCACCAAAGAGTAAGCCAAATGACAAGCATATGTTATCGAAGAGCGACATCGCATCCTTAGAAAAAGTAGTAATAAAAGATAACGTAATGAAAGTAGAGAGGATGCTCATGGAAGGATATAATGGAATGATAGAAAGGAAGAACGAACTCGAGTATAAATTATCGGAACTAAATAATGGTATTCGCGAGCTCAATAAATATTTATCATATCAGAAGGAACAACCAAAAGATAAGAGAGATAAAGAAAAAATAATAGAAAGTAGAAAGCGAAGAGATGAATTCGCATCCGCTTATGATGATGTTGAATCTGCTTACGATATGAATAATAAATTAATAAATGAGCATATTAGTGTATTTGGTTTAGAACCTGCATCTAGTGGTCTATCAGTAAGAGAATTATATAGTAAGGCTAGACAGTTAAATATAGAGAGTCGAAAAGAAACTAATCGATACCTCGGAGAGCGAGATGAAGAAAAGCAACGATATGAACGCTTAGAAGAAATGGTTAAGGAAGAGCAATCTAAACTACGAAAGCAACAACCCAAAAAAGATAAACGAGTTGAGGAAGAGCAACCTAAACCACGAAAGCAACGACTCAAGAAAGACAAACAACCTAAACCACAAAAGCAACAACCTAAGAAAGATGAACGACATGAAGAAGACAATCAAACTGAAGAAGAGTTGGAGCAATCCGAAGAAGACAATAAATCTGAGGATGACCAAATCAAGGAAGAGCAATCTGAGGATGACCAAATCGAGGAAGAGCAATCTGAAGATGATAATCAAATCGAACTGATAGAACAAGTCGAGGAAGAGCAACCTAAAAAATCCGAGGAACAACTTAAGAAAGACAAACGAAATGCACGAGTTAGACAGCGCAGGAAAGAGAAACGACTTGAGGAAGAGCAAATCGAACAACCCAAACAATTAGAGCAAATCGTACTACACAATCAAGAGACAATCGAACAGTTAGAGCAAATCGAACGACTCAAGCAATTAGAGCAAAGCCTACTACCCAAACAAAAGACATTTGAACAATTCGAGCAAATCGAACAACTCGAGCAACTCAAGCAATTAGAGCAAAGTCTACTACCCAAACAAAAGACATTTGAACAATTCGAGCAAATTGAACTAGACAATCAAAAGGCAATTGAACAGTTAAGACAAATTGAACAACCCAAACGAGAGATGATTGAGCAGCTAGAGCAACAACCCAATCTAATTGGACAATTTAAACAAGAGCAAATTAAGCAATTAGAGCGAATCGAACAATTTAAGCAAGAGCAAATCAATCAACTAAAGCAAAAGCAAACCGAACTATTAGAACGACTTGAACAACTAAAACAAGGGCAAGATAGACAATTACGAATTATCAAGCAGTATAAGTAGAATTGAATCTTTCCATTTTCTAAAATTAGAAATGGAAAGATTCAATTCTACTTATACTTTGGATGCATTATACTATTTCGATATGTGTGAAGAAGAAGAAGATGATGAACCAACGAATACGAGGTGTACTGAAATAGTAAGGGACAAGCAAAAAGGTATAGATGTCTGTATCAAATGTGGTCAAGTGCAAGGATACATCCTAGATAACAATCCTGAATGGACTACGTACGAAGGAAACGACAGTTTGGGTATGAATAGATGCAGTGGACCAATCAATGTACTCTTACCCCAATCATCTCTCGGTACGAGTATCAGTGGTAACAAATATGGTAAACTACAAACACTAAATAGATGGTTACAAATGCCATATAGAGAGAGGAGTCTGTATATGGTTTTCAAAGATATCGAAGAGAAATGTAAAAGCATTGGTATTCTAAAGTGTATTGTGGATGATGCTAAAATTATCTTCAAAGAAATAAATTCACAATACTATTTTAATGATGCTAATGTAAAAAAGAGTGTCATTATGAGAGGAACGAATAGAAAAAGTGTAATTGCAAATTGCGTTCTCTTTGCATGCAAAAAGAATAATAACACTAGATCATCGAAAGAAATAGCTATACTATTTAAACTAAATCGTAAAGATATAGCAAAGGGATACAAGGTCTTTACGAAATTAACTAAAAATATTAAATCCTTTAGAAAATTAGACTATAGCTCTCCTGATGACTTCATTCCACGATTCTGCAAGATCCTTAACTTTAAACGAGAACTCATAGATCAAGTTGTGAAAATCGCAAGAAACGTTCAAAAGTTAAATATCGCAATAATGCACACGCCACTTTCTATAGCTATTGGATGTATCCTATTAACAATAAATATAAATAACTTAGCAATTACGAAGAAAGAGATAGCTAATAAGTTCCTAGTGTCAGAAACCACTATATCTAAAGTTTACAAAGCAATAGAGCCATATAGAAATGAGCTTGTATGACACTTAAAGAGACGACGTCATAATGTATTATTGAGATGAACGATAATGAAGAAATACCTCCTATTAATGAAGTCATCATTAATGGAAAGATTAGAGATTACTCATTCGTTAAGGATAATCATAAGAACAAGAAGAGTGTAAAAACTACCAATTGTGATACGGATAAAGTAACATACTTCAATAGTATGTATGCTATTCAGCAACATCTTGGAATTAATGCTGGTATAGTCAAGATGGTTTGTGAAGGGTTGAATAATTGTAAAAGTGGTATATCAAAGATAGACAAGTGTAGATATGCATTCGAATATGTAGAAAGAGATGAACTACCAGAAGATTGTAAGAAATCGTCTTATGAACGAAAGAAAGAGAAATTGCCAGAATCTGAACTAAAGGAAATGCGAAAGGTGATAAGTAAGGAATGGCGACAAAGAGAATATATTTGTCCTGATTGTAATGCAGTAATAAAGAATGGTAGTAAGTACGTTCACAAGAAGAGACACTTAGGCAAATAGATACCAACCTACTCCTGCTGCTGCTATTGTTAGTACAATTAAATTAGTTTCGTGAGAGGATGATGTGAGTGTTATTCGTGGTTTCTTTATTATAGGCTTCACTATTGGTTTATTGCCATATTGGTGTGGCAGTTTAACTTTACCTATATTATGTTTTAATACTATAGGTTCTACTTTCTTATTTACTGAGTCGTTAGCTCCAAATGTCATATCATTTGTAGCTTTCAATAATTTGTTATTGTATCCTACCACACTTTGTGTATTTATGATGAGATCAGATGGCATTAACCATATTCCTGGAGCAATGGCTAAGTCTAGTCTCAATTTCGCTCCTTGAACAGCTAATTGATATCGTTGTATACTCATTGATATACTACCTTCAATTATAGCGCTTTCAAAAAGTGATAGCATTTCCTGTTGTGTCTCAATAGCACTTCCACCAGTACCAATAATACTTGATCGTGTGTCCACTTGTGAACCTAATATGCAATAAACGAAAGCCTCTGCTGATCTATTTAGTCTACCCATACCAGCTACTGTTAATCCACTATCTTTATTTGGAACGAACCAAGAATATTGTTTACCATCATGGTCATCATTACGGATAAATGAAATGAGATTTCCTTGGTCTGACTTACCACCCTCATCAGAGAATAGTTCTCCGTCTGGGCTGGGATATAAGTTAGCATCTATATCGTATCCACGAATTTCATGAACATTTTCGTAACCCTCACCTGAATAATATAGAAATATATCACCGAGTCCATTATTGCGTCCTCCTTTCCACCTAAAGTCTGGATTGGAAGGAATATCGAATTCGTTACATAACCGTTCGAAAGTAACTTTACTATAGCGATTATTTGTTTGATTAAAAATATGATCATCTGGTAATGGTGTTCCCAACTCATATAGGATTCTTCGTATAGTATAGTAAACGTGAAACTTGATAAATCCTTGAACAACTGGAGGATACTGTTCTTGTAGACTTATTCCACAACCAGAAGTAGCACACCATACAGCAAAGTTTAATTGCTGTGGCCAATATCCAAAGTCGGGTTTACTCAACCAACGTCTTGACTGTTTAGCAGATTTGAAAGTCACTGTACAATCTTTGAAGATGTTTCTAAACTTTATGATAAAGTACTGAGTTGGGGAAACGTATATCTCCATTTCTTTCAATGATGGTGCAATATCCAAAGCTGTTTGTGTAAATGAGATTCCAGGGATTGGATACTTGTGTGTAGTTGGTAATAAGGAATCTGGAAATGATGTTGGTGGTTTTACATCTAGAGCTATTCTCATAGCCTTCTTATCAGCATTCGTTATAGAATTAGGATCGTCAATGAATTTCTTATCACCCCACACACCATGATCCATATTTGGTCCTTTGAAGTATACGTTATAATACATGATACCATATTCTTCAGTGGCTTCTTTATAGAATCTACTTAGATCAGCACTAGGATAGTGTTGTTTGAAACTATTCCATGTTGCAGTCAATTTTTGTGATTGCATTACTTCGGCCTTTGTTGGTAACTTTATTGGTGTGTGATCCTTCTTTATTGTTATATGATCCTCAGTAGGATACTTATTGAAGAATACATGATTTGTTCCTCGATGCATATTTATGATATGAGACATCGTTTTATATCATTTAATATTTTTCATATCTAAATTTATGGATGAAACCTCCATAAGGTGTTACATCATAGGAGTGCGTTATTTCTCTAGTTGTTTTAATAGTTCCTGTTTTACTTCCTCTCGTATCTTCTGCGTATCGGTTTTCTCTATAGTATTGGTTCTTTTTTTTAATTCCTCTTTTCGGATATTTTGTCGGATCTCACCTTTCAAGTCTTCGTACTTATTGAATTCAACCATGATCAATTCGAATTCTGTATCACTGATCTTGTTATCATTTAATGCTTTTGATACTAGGTCACGTATTGTGTTTAGTTTTGCTTTTCCTAACATTACTGTCTTTTCATGTTTGGACACCTTCTTGGTTAGAGCTTTAGTAGCTGTTGCAGAAGAAGCTGAGACTAGACCACACAAACCACCAACTACTCCTACTGGGAGTCCAATGACAGCACCAAACCCTGTCAAAGAAGTCGCTACTGCAGAACTGGTTAAGATAACTGAAAGTAAGCCAGCACCTACAGAAAGATTGTGGGTTATTCCTCGTATTCTAACATATTTCTTCCGTACCTTTTCGTAATATTTTATTTCAGCTCCTAATTCTGATAGGACCGTATTTACCTTATGAAGTCTAAAGTTTTCTCCAGTGACTTGTAGCGGTATATCTGGGTAAATCGAATCGTAGTCAACCATATGATTAATAGTAGCATCTTTCGTTTAAACGATTTCTAACACAATTCGCATTGGATATATTCCAGAATCGATCATGTTATTATCACTATCTGTTACCCATAAACGAATGCTATTAATATAATTGGTTCCTATAATACTAGCACGTAGTAAGTTACTAGGATTGTAGGTTATCTTTTCTCCTTTTTTAGTTAGTTCTATGGATGTTAGAATTTGTGAACATTTGGTTTCTTTTATTACTTGTGTTGGATCGATGAGATTGCAGTGGATATATATTGCTTCATATACTTCTACAACTTCAATCACATTCCTTGATCCACTTTTTAAGGCCGTATTGATCCCAAGTAGTTTAGCTAAGCTATCATTTAGTGTGATGTCTTTATTTGGTATTAGGTATGGTATACCTTTTACAGCTTCTAAGGATAGTGAGCCACTATTTACTGCTCCAGATTTGTGTATGGTAGTTATGATTTTACGTGTATCGTAGTATCCCTTAGTGAATCTAGCTATCATGTTGTCTTGCTTATCGAAAATTGAGCCATCACTAGTAAGATTATATAGATAATCATCGAAGTTGCAGCTAACCAACGAAATTTGGTTCATAGCTTTAATGGGATTTTCTAGATATATTGTTTCATCACATTTTATTTTTTCAATATATAGTACTATCATATATGATCTATATTTTTATCTTTCTAAATGACTTCTAACGCGATCCGCATTGGATATGTTCCAGAATCGATCATGTTATTATCACTATCTGTTACCCATAAACGAATGCTATTAATATAATCAACCTCTCTAATATTGAGTGAATTATTAGGAGTATGGGATACCTTTTCTACTTCTTTATTTAGTTCTAATGATGTTAAGATTTGTGAATATTCAGTTTCTTTTATTACTTGCGTTGGATTAATGAGATTGCAGTGGATATATATAACATTAGGGCTCTTTGTAATCTTAATCTCATTTCGAGATCCCCCTTTTAGACTCCTATTCATAGTAAGTAGTTTAGCTAAACTCTCATTTAGTATGACGTCAACTGTAGGAATAAAGTAGGCTTTACCATTTGAAATTTCTATACTGATTGGCTTATCACCAAGGGAAACAGCTTTATTTATGGTAATCTTAAAACTTTCTATAGTATAATTTCCTTGGGGAATACGAAGTCTAATGTTACCGTATGTATCAGAAACTGTACCTTCATTCATTAGATCATGTAAACGATTATTAAAATTACAGCTAATAATAGAAATGTACCTCTTAACTTCAATTGGATACTCGAGATATGTGGTCTCGTCACATTTTATCTTTTCAATATATAATACTACCATTATACTATACAGTCTATCTTTTATTTTTATATCTTTCTACGAAATAAACAACTACAGCCACAATAAGAAGCCATGCATTTTTAGCCAAAAAGCTAATTACTTCTCCAGCTGTTCTAAAAATAAAGGATGCAATTGCTCCAATCATTCCAGGCAATAATTCGCCTAATTTCTTTCCAATAGTTTTCAAACCATTTCCAATACCTTTTGCAACGGATGATAGTCCACTTGTTAGACTATTAACGATTACTCCAATAACAACCCCAACAGCTGTTAGGACAGCAATGACTGTAAAACCATATTTTTTGAATATAGCTTTTATGCGATCTCTTAGAGACATGCGCCCTTCTATTACTTCATTCACCTGTTCAAGTCTATCGATCTCATCTGCTTCTAATTCTATCTGTGCTCTAATTGATCTATTTAATCTATCTCTAACATTTTCGTCTTCAGTTTGAGTTATATCTTCCAGATCTTGTTCTAGTGCTCTAATCTTTCCTTTTCGTCTAGATATTTTTTCTTCGTTTCCAAATACTACTCTATCAGCTGTCATACCAAGAGAACCAGCAATCATTGGGGGTAATTCCTCACTTATTTCTCCATCTGCAGTAAATAGAACATAACTCTTAGCACCTTTTCTATTTAGTCTTACTACCACTCGATCCAAATCATCTAAGGTTGCTGTGAACTTGGATTTCACAGGGTCGAAGTTGGGAAACAACGTTCTAATTCTTTCCCAAGCGCTATGGGTTCTATTTTCTCTAATAATTAGTAGGTCAGTATTGTCGCCTTCTATGAATGACGTTTCTTCAGTGGTGTGGGTATGATGTTGAGTTGATGTCATTTGAGACATTTCGTGATATTCGTCATCGATATAACCATCATTATCGTGATCATCATGATCATCAAAAGGATTGCGTTCATCAGGATCCACGGGGCCAACTTCCACCATCTTATATTTTATAATATATAATATCTTTTTATACGAGTTTAGTAGCTATATACGTTATAGCCATAATACCACCTCCCACGTATGCCATTTCATATTGTTTCTGATTATTACTTGGTTTATAATAGTTAGATAATTGTGGTTCATTCAAATTGAAATCTGGATGTGTTTGAGCATATAGTCTAAAAGCGTTGTCAGTCTCTTTGTCATTATCATCTGCGTGGATTTTGTTTTGATATTTTTCTGATAACCAATCTTGATATCCTTGTCTTCTTTTCTGCCACTTACCCATATCGCGTTGATATTTTTCTAGAGCCTTGTCATGTCTAATTCGTTCTTCATCTGAATTGTTACCTGATAGGTACTTTGCTAGATACGATCCTCCCACGAATGTCGTTGCATTTAAGATAGCTCCACCAATCATTATTGCTATAGTTGCCATACTATACTATATGTACATTTGTTAAAGTGACTTTGGTAGTATTTTCTTATCTTCAAGGTACTCTTTCAAATACGTACTTCCAGATAGTACTAGAACCCACTTACCATAATTCGTGATACTTGATGAGGGATCATTTAGGAATGACTCTTTCATCATCTTTTTGCTTAGATAACCAACACCAGCTGAAAGTCCAACTACGACAGCAGCATCTGTAAATGTTTTAACAAGTTTATTTTCTACCATGATACTTACATATCTTACCATAGGTTTAAATCAATTCACTACATACCTATATTATGAATGGACGACTTTGTAGATGGTTTTATTTCTTCTATTACGTTAGGTTCTCCAACTTTATTATTCCTATATCTAAAATACAAGTCTGTAGCAGTTAGGCCAATACCAACTATTGTTAATACTGTCGTAAACGATAACTCAGGTATGTAAGACTTAGGATCCACCCCATCCATACTTACCTCTTTCTTCGCTTTCTTACGGTATTCCGCTAACTTCTTTCCAGCTTCAACCTTCTTAGGATCTTTTGGAGTTCGTTTTTTATTTTCTACCTCCTTAGTAATTTGTTCGATATAGTCATCATCAAATATCTTATCGTTCGACATATTATAAATAATATACTTTAATGTTTAAACCAATTTGCTCTCAGGAGAAATCTTAACGTGTTTTGCTATTTGAAGTAAGCCACTTGCTAGAGCTACTATTCTACCCCCCTTCAATACTAAATATCCAGCAGCGTTTGATAGTTCTTGTTTGACTAATTCATTGGTTTGTAAGTCATTGCATAATTCTTCGTTATTATCTATAGTAATCATGTGGGAGATTATTTCCACAGTAGCTTTTATAGCGGTATCTACTAAGCCGTTAGTAACTTTATTACCAACTATGACTTGGTACCTATTGTAATACTTCTCAACATCTTTTACTGACAACTTCTTAACATCACCAAGACTCATATTGACTCCAACGAATTCATTGATAGTTCCCAATACTGCTAGGATTGCTAAGGATTCCCTTTTATCATCTATGTCTGTTGGGATTACTGCTGGCTCCTTCTTGAATCTTACCTTCTTCTCTTTTGGAGCTTTTATTGGTTGGATATCTTCTTCATTAACATCAATATATTCTTCAATGATTGATTCCATATATTATAATTGTCAACTATCGTTTATGTATCTAATGAGTAAGATCCTTATCCAACAATTAAGATGAAATCCGCGTAGTTGCTAAGCAGGAGAATTGAAATGTAAATGAATGCATCATCAATTTGATTTGCAGTTGTTGCTCCAGTAATTATAATGGAACCACTTGTGAATACGAAAATGGATGTCTGCTTTCCTGCATCGTTATCAAGCTTTATATTAACACATGCATGCCTGTCAAGATTTAAAAATACCTCTACGTCTCTTTCCACTAGGTAATCGCGTAGTCTTTGTCTATCTATTTGGAATCCAATATTCATCAAGCAATTGATCATGCTGATCTTAAAATCGTAGACATCATTAATGTTTAAAAGTTTTGGACAATCGACAAAAGGTTTCTTTCTCAATTCTATACACATTTTATTAAGAGCTTCAATAGTACCATTGATACTTTTACAACCTGTCATCTGTATTGATCCATTATTGAACAACTTCATATTTATATATTTATCATCATAATTCGATTTTATAATAATGGTCATTTGATTTAGGAAACTCTTCTTAACCTTTTTCTTTTCATTCAGTAAAGATCTCACTTGCTGAATACCTTTATTGTTATAGTTGATGGAAACTATGGCATCCTTATTCAACTTTAGGTATCTATATATATTCTCAGTATTGAACTTTACGTTGAACTTGCACACTATTGTCATTGTACTTATGCTCAATTTATCATCTATAGTATCTAAACTTAGGAGGGAGTTTAACTCTTCTATTTTATTGATAACCATCTCTACGGTGAGAGATGGTTATCAATAAAATAGAAGAGTTAAACTCCCTCATACTATTTGAGAGGAGCCTTAGTTCATATTTATTCTGTGGAAGTACTTTTTATGATTTCTTAGTGTTTCACTCGTGCAGAATTTCCTATTGCAATATCTACATCTTATTCTAATATCTTTTAGATAATCATTTAGCTCTTTTATTATTAGATCGTAATCATTCGATACTAAACACTTGAACTCATTCTCTTCATACTTCTCTAATAAATTCTTTTGTGCATTAGATAGGACACCATTACCAGTGGGGGTCTTAAATTCGATGCATAAACCTTTGTAAGTTTTGTGACAATTACTTATTATAATATCTGGTTGCCCTTTCATATATCCTTTCTTATAAGAATCGATTCGTTTAGTTGAACTATCTTGTAATTCACCTAATCCAGCTGTCATTATGACATTAGGATAGAATCGTCTAATATAACTAACTACTTTTGTGTGTAGGTCATACTCATCTTCTATTTTGAATGTTAGTGTATTTAGGTTATCAAACATCTTATAATATCCATACTTTCTGATAGATGGTAGGACTTTGGAGAATACCCAATCTTGGAACACCTTAGCTGAATCTAATTTAGATCCAAAGATGAGGGAGTATAAGCCAGGTTCTTTTATGAATATCGTATGTGGTTGCACATTATACAAGGGAGTTGTGAAACGCGACCCCCTTTGAAGGGGGCCCTGAAATGAGGCTCCCATTGAATTGTTCAAGGGGTACGTGAAACGCGCACCCCTTTGAAGGGGCCTGAAACGGGCCCCTTGTAATTTCCTATATTCTATTCTATATTTTTCATCTACATGATTTGAAACGGCATCCGCAGTGTTTTTATAACCTAGTGCTCTAGCAATATCTACACCTTTAAAATAAATGTTCTGCTTACTATCTATGAAAGCATCGATAGACATATTAAGTTCAACATTTTCGAATCTCTTGATTACTAGCGACATCCTATAATCATATGTATTAAGTATCTCCTTAAGTGTCTATTGCATTAGGTATCTCAAGATAACATTGAAATGGATATCGTAAACAAAAACATATCCTAGAATATTTTTCAGACTTTAGTAGCTTTACGAATTTCTTACGATCTTCATTATCCATGTCTCCTCCACACTCTTCAAATAATGTTTTAGTTGCCGTTTGACATGAACTATGAAATGCTACAACACAAGCTACATTCTCACGAAATGGTTTAGCTATTGAAGTTAGTTGTTGAGTTAATACCCAAACGGATATTCCCTCATGTCTGCCTGAGAACCCTAGATTAATAAACTTATTAGAACGCTGTTTTAGATCCTTACTAAAAGCGCAATCATCTAATATTATTAATGTATTAGTACCTGTAAATAATTGTTGGCAATATGATAGTAAATCGTTTATCTCATCTACGTTACTTGCATCAGGTGATAAAACAATGAATCTAGGATCACCTTTTGCAAATCCATGATATGTCTTATTATTTATGTACGTTGGGCAAAATAGTACTATGTATTCGAATATATAACGAAAGGAGCCCCTAAGAAGATCTATTAAATATTTCGTCTTTCCACATTCCGTTGGTCCTGTTATGATACAGTGGAAAGGTGTCTTGTCATTCAATTTTTCCATATACATATATTAATACTCAATCTCTTAATACATAATTGATTGGAGTTCGTTATTCATAAGAGTGAATAGAGCATCAGCCACTACAAACATGTAACAGGTAACTGCAGAAGATCCAGACTTTCTCCTAATCTCTAGTCTTACACCATCTCGTGTGTTATTCAGTGTCAATCCTCCTCCATGAACATCATTATCTGCAAAAGTTCTCAAATCAACCCACAATGCAAACTTATCGCTAGCGTAGAAGTCATTTTGTTTCACACCTTCTAATCCTGGAAAGCGTTTCCTTATGGAATCCCACAGATCTGATGGTAGCATACCTTTTGAATATAGACGATTTGGCATTCCATCAATATCGATAATCACAGATGTAATCTTTGGGTTAGCAAACTTTTCGGAATCTCTTGTACCAACATTATAGGCTTCCGTGAACAAGAATAATACTCCAGTCATAGACCTCCGTGGTAAATTAATATGTTCATTGATGACGAGATCCGTTGTCTTGATATTGAATGTCTTATATAGAATTATATTCTCATAGAAGAAGCCTCTACCTCCTCGATACGTTGATGCAGCCTCACCCGCAAGTAATTCACTTGAAATACATGAATATTCCATTTCTATATTTGTAAGTTTATAATTAGGAGGTATCGTAGTATCTGAATATACTAATACTTCTGCGACTGGGGCTAGCGTAATCTCAAATATTAGTGGATGAGGTAGTGCCTTTGGATAGAATACTCCATGATTGTTCAAAATGGAGTGGTCAAGTGGGATTTTATACTTAGTGCCGTGTATTGCTGCTAGAGCAGTATCCTTAGCAACATCAGAAGGCTTATCACCAGCACTTGCTCGCATCTTTCTCATAGCTTCAGAAGATATGCCTTGTTTTATTCTATTTTCACGTTCTTCCGTTGATAAGTATAAATCGTGATAGGTATAGAAAAGATCATGACGTTGTGTATCCTGAATAGTCTCTCCACCAAATATTACCTTTTGTCTATATATTAGGTTCCTACCTATATTGTTCACAAGTCTCTTATTTGCATGTCCCGTGATGACAATATCGAATAGTAGAGCTATGCTACCAGGAACAATAACGACATTCTCCGTTAATTGTGGAATATTGACATACAGAGTTTCTCCTGGACTTGCAGAAGATGGATTCATAGTTATACGATTTAGACTACTTTCTGCTTTCAATCCAAATGGGTGTTTATAAACATGACTGACACTTAGCTTTTCTGAAATCGTTTGTTGTGACATAATACTATAAGGAATAAGCTATTCTCTTATTTATATATGTTTAGTAAAATATATTATTCAACAAATGGTTATTGGAAAGGATATTCAGCTATTTATAAATTAGCGCAGGCTGCTGGTGTAAGTGAAGACCTTACAAAAAAGTGGCTTGAGAAACAATCGATTTGGCAAATATACTTACCAGCTCCCACATATGTTCCAAGACCTCACTGGGATATATCAAAACCTAATCAGATCCATCAAGCGGACTTATTATTCCTTCCACATGATACTGTCAATAGAAGAACTTACAAATATGCTTTGGTTGTTGTCGACATAGCTTCTAGATACGTTGATGCCGAACCCTTGACATCTAAATATTCTACGGAAGTATCAAAAGCTTTTACTAAGATTTATTCTAGGAAACTAAAATGGCCACAAACATTAATGGTAGATCCTGGAACAGAATTTATGGGTGAAATGAAAAAACATAATATTAAAATTCAAAGAAGTGAAGCTGGTAACCATAGAGCACAATCATTAGTCGAAAGAGCTAATAGAACTATCTCTGAAAAACTATTTAGTCACCAATATGCTCAGGAAATGATAATGGAAAATGATAGATCAAGAAAGTGGGTTAAGATATTGCCTGGTGTTTTGAAAACTATTAATAGTTCCGTTAGAAGAATTACTGGTAAAGAACCTATAAAATCAATAAGCTCTAAAGAAGTTGAAAATAAAGAAGATAAATATAAAAGGCCTGTCGGATTAGATGAAAAGATATTACCAGCAGGAGTGAAGGTTAGATACTTATATGCTCCAGGAGAACTTGAAGGAGGTGATAGATATAGATCAACTGATCCAATATGGAGTTTAGATATGTATGACATTTCACGTAGTATCATCTCTACAAATCAACCTGTCTTATATTTCTTAATAGCAGGTCCAAAACGAGGTTTCGTAAGAGAAGAATTGCAAACCGTACCACATGATACTGAACTACCACCAAACAGTGTTTTGTGAGCTCATACTATCAATTCATTTTTCGTCTGTACTACCGATTCCTTATAACCGTGTGCTAAAGTATTAATACCATCAGGGCTGATATTTCGTTTATCGTCATCTCTAGATAATGCTACCTTATTGACTTCTTCTGTATAAATTTCATGTAAGTGACTTCTGATTACATTCATCTTTCTCATCTGAGGAATACCATCAAATAAGCACATTTTATAATTGTCAAATGTGATGTCGTTCTTAACAACTGATTTCTTAATACCCTTACACTTCTTCTCTTCTATGCCACAGTATTTGAATGCGTATAATTTTGCCCTCAGTCCAACGAACTCAGTAATGATCTTACCACCTACTTCATCCTTGAACATTCCTATAACTTTTTTATTGACTTCCGTTCCTATACCTGATGGATGATCATTTGGATAGTTACTTGTATCGAAATTTAATAGTATATCGTTTTCTATATCCTTGTAGAAATCGTTTGTTTCTATTTCATACATCAAGCTGTCCGTATCTGTGAAAAGGAGTTTTGCTTTCTCATGATACTTAGGTTTAATATAATTATAGTGAAAGTCATACATTAGCTCCTTACTAATATCTAAGATAGACATACCCAAGTATATTGGTTTGTCAAATACTACCTTTATTCTTTTCATGTGTATGGCTACCAAGTTCTCAGAGAATATAGTTCGATGTTGATAATTTGGTTTGGATACTAACTTCCTTACCTTATTTTCAGATGTAACAAGTTGGATGTCAACTCTATTACGTATGTTTTCCATAGTCTTACCAAAGGTTGAGTTGTTCATCAATTTGAAGAAGTCTTTTTCGAACTCATTCTTAGCTTCCTTACGTAGCTCCGTATTCAAGTTTATATATGGAGCCATCCAAGCACTCTCACTAAATGTTATACCTCTATGGATCTTAGTAATTTTCAATCCTAAGCTCTCATATAGTTTCAGTGCATCATGGTGAACAATGTATTTGGTTTTATTATTCAGATTTGGAATCAATTTCTCTACCTCATTTATCATCAGTCTTTCTGGAGCTAAAGGATAGTCGTTGTGTAGATTGTGATGATCTGTTGGATACTCTAGATCTACTTCTAATATAGAAGGATATTTATACCACTTACTCAACTCCATCTTATTCATCCACTTAAAATTATGTGTTGGTAGTTTCCTACTCATTGCCCACCCATATAAATTATTTGCATCTAGGTATTGAATATATTTCGAGGGCTTCAATGGATCATAATTATCCATGTACTTATTATTAGCCATACTATAGCGGGTCGAAATCATTGATACTCCACCTCTAATACCTTTCTCAACCATATTTATCATATCAATATCATGTAGTAGTTGTAAGTTAATCTTAGTCATTTTCAAACAGGCATCCCATGATAATCCTGGTGATGTATAATACCATGCGGGATCTAGATTATAATTCTTCAAACATACATCTCTAAAGTTCTCAAATACATCTGCCAATAGGATGACATCAGATTTGAGATACGTATCATGATAGTCTTTCATAGATTTCATATCGAAATTCTTCCAAACAGTATTAGCATGTTCATAATCCTCTTTTGAGATCGATGTGCTAGTCAGCTTCGAATAGAAGGCTTCTATTGGTGGAAGACTCGTGTCAGCTAACTTTTGGAAACTATCTACGTAATCATAAGGATAGACTCCTTTCCTCAACAATAAATCTAACTGCTTTCCTTTGTAGAATCTTTTCATATTCATACAACTAGACTTGTCAAGATTACCTACAAGATTTGCTAGACTCATTTGCATAAATTTAAAGCTATCAATGAATCTGATATCTCGTGTAATATTTTTATTCTTTCCATCCTTCACAAAGCTGTCTACAATTATCTTCTTCGTAAATGAAATATACTTCTCATCCGTAGTTGGTATACAATCTATCTCACCTTCCGTTACGCCTAGGTTCTTAATAAAAAGATGTGCATCATATCCAGACAGATTATGAAATACGACAGGAAAGAATTTTGGAATTTGATAATTAATATTACAATCATTATGAGCCGCACCTCTATACTTACCTGTTATATGGCAATGATCCAATACTTTATCACCTACTAACTCTCCACCACAGATATGGCAACTAATGGCTTCCCTATAGGCAATCTCATCTTCTCCTGTCATGCATACCTTCTTAGTGAATTTAAATTTATTATAGATTTCCTTTATAGAATTCTCAAGACAACTTATGAATTTCTGTGCAACGTCATCACCATGAAACTCAGCTGTATACGTAACTAACTTTGGTTTCAATACGTCATCATCAAAACATTTTATCAAATAGCAAAATCCTGATGGTTTATGCTTCTGGTATTGTTTCGTATAACTCTCACTGTCATTGGGGTTGCAAGTTGATATACTCTCCGTAAAACATTCAAAATCAGCATAGATTACAAATGGTACTCTCATAGATCTATTATAATTCTTGAATTTTAGCATGGTTCCCTTTTTTGGTAGCTCTATCTTAACAGCATCGTGGTCTGAACAATATTCTATATGATTGTTTAGTGATTCCTCCGACTTGAATGAGTTCAAGCATCTATTACAAAAATACGTTTTATGATGATGCTTGTTAACCTGCGATGACAATAGTCTGCTAAGACTCTTAATCCAACAATAATGATTTATATCACCATCTGATATCATTAATAAATTAATGGTTTGGTCTCTATTGAACTTACTAATTCTTAGAGGATATACTTCATTGTTATCGTATCCAAAAACGTTTACTGAATATAGTGCATTGTTCCTTTCGAAATGGTCTATCTGTCTTAGTGAAACTGGAAATTCGATATCGCTCCAATCTAACCTTTCTGAATTCTCCTTTAGTCTTTTCGTAATACGTTCATTGTCTCTATTCCTAGGATACGCTGCTTCAGTAACGCACCATTTGAAACATTCATCATCCATATTTTTCATATTTACAATTGCTTTCTTTATGGCTAAATCCTTAGGAAGAGGCAAATATGAATTTGCCTTAATAGGTATATGCTTGTCGATGTGTATGTCTAAATATGATACTCTTGCGAATTTCCATCCAGATCCTTCATTTTGGAATGTTTCAATTTTTTCAATTATTTCTTCCATCGTGTTATCGAATATATCGGATACGTCTGTTGCTTCCGTAATTATCTCTATTCTAGAATGGAAATTTCCAATAGTAGTAACAGGTGATCCCGTATTCGTGTCTTCTTTCGTGAACTCACATGTGAGTATGAATTTCATCTTTATCGATTTGTCTTGTTGGTTTATTAAATTGATGACTCTTTGTTTATTGCTATCAACGTAAGTCTTATAATCGATCTCTTGTCCTTCTATTCTGAATGTCTTCAAGAATCCTTTTATTGCAGTCTTGTACTGCCTAGGTTGTGGTTGTGGTTTGTTCGTATCGCATAGTTTATTTATTTCCTCCCTTATTTTTTTGATACGTTCATCCACTTTCTTATTAGCCTCTGGAACAAGTGATAGGATCTCATCAACGAATGCATTCATAGCGTTCTTAGTTGACTTGCTAGATGCTTTTGGCTTACTATATGCCACTGGCTTCAAGATCGGCACATTGATTTCAGGTACTTCCATATCCATAACGTTTTGCGCATTGCCACTCATTCCAATAATATATTAACGCGCCAATCCTTTAAGCCCTTTTCATGTGAGCACATAAATAATCGCCTAAAAAACGTGCGCATGGCTGATAAGCACACAAGCACACGTGTCGAGCACGCAGTACACTTAAAGATATATCGACCTAGTATAGTACGATGGTGAACAACAGAAAAGCGCAAAGCACAAAAGCACACAACTATATCGACACGATAGAACGTTTCGAAGATCGCATGCGTAGGATCACGGCACGTATGGAGGTGCACATGGAGGCACTGGATGCACAGCACAGTATTATTGAGACAGAACTCATTGCATATAACGTGCGTAGAGACATGGCAAGGTCGAAGGCACAACAGGAGATACTGGATGCTCTGTTCGATATTGCCAAGGCACTCATGGACGACACATACCCAGACCTAGTTGACCCCCTATACATAGACCCGCGATTATGTGGCAGCCTATTCATAGACCCACCCCTAGTTGACCCCCTGTACATAGACCCGCGATTATGTGGCAGCCTATTCATAGACCCACCCCTAGTTGACCCCCTATACATAGACCCGCGATTATGTGGCAGCCTATTCATAGACCCACCCCTAGTTGACCCCCTGTACATAGACCCGCACTTATGCGGCAGCCTATTCATAGACCCACCCCTAGTTGACCCCCTGTACATAGACCCGCGCTTATGCGGCAGCCTATTCATGGACGACACATACCCAGACCCAGATGAGATAGACCCGCGCTTATGCGGCAACCTATTCATGGATGACACATACCCAGACCTAGTTGACCCCCTATACATAGACCCGCACTCATGTGGCAACCTATTCACATACCCAATAAACCCAGATGACATATCCAACATATGGGACCAACGCATTCTAAACGTAATGATAAGGGGCTCAGACCATCACACCCTAAGGAGAATACGCACCCAGTTGAATAGGATATGCCTCATCGATTCGGATGACGAAGACATGGACTGGGAGTCCAATGAGAGACGCAATGCATGGCGCCCATACAACCCACGCAACGCAAACGATGCAGACAACACGAATTACTCAGGCATAGGCTTAGATGATCAGGTGGACCACCACTCAATATATGCCCGCTATCCAATTGCGAATCGCGACCTGATGTGCACCTGCAATCCAATCGTGATTAATGCATGCAGTGAAAAATACAACATGGTTGACATAACCCATGAGTGTGCCTTGTACTACGATTCATACATGGGTGAGCCACCGCCACCTTACAGTCTCGAGGACAACCTACCCCTGGGTGAGCCACCACCTTACACCCCCTAGGTACGATCCACTCTTAACCGGTTTCTTGGAATGATGAGTGCAGTCAAGGTCAAGGTCAAGGTCACGAGGCGATCAACTTCATCGAGAAAAAAAAAGATACTATGTGACCTTGGCATTCCATTCGTGGGCGTGGTCAATTAGGGCGTGGTCACATTCCTGGAATTCCATTCTAAACCGGTTTCTTGGAAATCCACTTTTAACTGCATTCCTGAATACCACTTTAAACCGGTTTCTTGGAATTGACATTACTGGCGCAATTTGTGAATTGATATTACTGGCGCAGTTTGAGTCACGTGATCGAATTCTTGGAATCCAGTTTAAACCGGTTTTCTTGGAATCATTAAATAAACAGTAGGAGGAAAAGGCAGACTTCTGGCGACGTCTTTTCTGCGTGACTAAATTAGTATACATTCTCTAGATAGTCAGGCCTATTAGCGTGGAAGCTCTTGTCATTTTCGTTCAGTGCAAGCCATACTGTACGTTCTATTTATTTGCTTCATATTTATTTGTCATCATATGTTTAGTGATTCTTTTTTTACAGTAGGGTGCAGGGAGATCGCGAGCGTGTGTTGATGTCATAGGATGTCATCATAGTTAGTTTTGTTTTTGCGCGCGCTAAAGCCGATGTGAGATTATCCTTTACACGCACGACGGGCGGATCGCGAACTACGAACGGGCAGCAAAAGTGCACATGGCGTGATTTGTTTTACTACATTGACTTCTCAGTCTTTTGCTCGTTTTTTCCTTATTGATTTTCTGTGTATATGGAGCTCCAATTTTTCAGCTGTGTGTGGTGGATATTATATATGTGGCATTTGTTGGCCTTCTGATCTTAGAATAATTAGAACGTCATCGGTCTATGCGGTCATAAAATGTTTGTTGCTTGGTGATTGTAGACTGCTAGCAAGTCCCTACTACTGCGCATTTCTGTTTAGCATGGCTAAACATGGTTCCAAATGGCTAACGATGACTAGACATGGTACGCATAGTCTGTAAGTCGGGATGTCTGTAAGTTACAGACCCCAGCCAACTGTGTGTACCATGTCCCGCCATGTCAAGTGACTTCCTAGCGGCCTATGGTGATTGTATCTATATTAATACTGCCATTCTACCATTTTTGTTTTGTTTAGTGTAACCTTGTTCAGCACAAGCCGCCATCGCCACGAATACACACAGCATATCAGCTCCAGCTTTGTATTAGACTCACCAAGAACCTCCCAAGCAGGTTGGGTGAACTTCATTAATAGAGAATTGCTGTTAGCCTGGGTCGAAAACGATGTTTTACGCCTACGATTGACTTTGCAGTTAAATTAAAGACCCTGTGTCCGAGCCCATGGTGCTTTGCGCCAATGTTATGAATAGTTTGTTTATCAACGGCCGCATAAATTAAAGGCCAGCTATTAGGCGAACTAAAATGCTCTCGATTGTTTACAAGTTTCATAAAAGAAGTACCCATATACTTTGGATAACGAATTTCATAATTTCTACCGGATTAGAAACCCAATCGAGCCCACGAATTTTATCCGGATGCTTCGAATATGATTTTAACAGTATTCGGCAGGAAGCCAGTTGTTCTGTCTTTAGATTCTAATTAGGTTTACGAGTGCGACTTTTCACAACTCTACAAACAAACGCATACCCTTGCTACCTTGTTTTCATGTTTCCAGTATTGCTTAGCTGTATTTGAAGATCTCTACTTTCCTTGCGAATGATATATTTTGAGTGTAAAATGAAATGTCGACTCGTACTCGCACTCGAGTCAAACTCACAGCGAAGTCTAGTAACAGCTGAACTCGGCAGATTGGACTTTGACCCGCGATCGTAGTTTTGGTAGCAAGACTTTCTGGATCTACTGGAGGATGAAAAAAAAGGTTAAGGACATTGCTTTCTCTGTTATTAAAAATGCAAAACATATACAGATACGTTGTAACACCTCAGTGGAGCTTAGCCATGCGAATTTATAATTACGAATGATCTTGATGCCAGAAGTAGTTGCATGCTTTACAAGTGCTTTGTATTTCTAACGAAGCCCGCCTGTCCATTAATGCAGCAAATCCCCGGGAAACTCACGTAGTAGTCCTTTTGAACCACAAGTGTTCTCTTGTAGATCTAGATAAAGTAAAATGTGGACTGCTGAAGGATTATTTGTCGAGTCGCTTCGCCTCGCTGTCTCGGTCCTTTCTCCGGAATTCCTCTACTCGCCACTCTAGAAATATTCGAACTAAAGTTTAATTTTAAAAAGAATATATTCAAAAGTTAAGATAAAAGAAAGTCAGTTTAGCATATATACCTATGAATAATTACATGATGGCCCAAACTAGGGATGGATTTCGAAAGATTCGAGAGTCACATAACAACAACAACGTTCTTTCTGATTTTCGTAAATGATTTGCGCGCGCAAAGCACCATGGGCATTAACCTAGCTAATTGTCCTCTGCCTATTAAAATAATCATTGCATGACTCGGGAATTCTACGTTAAATTTTACAACAAAAAAAACGATATCACACTCATCGCGACTGGTTTTCAAGTGAAATTTAACGTCGAATTCCCGAGTCAGGCAATGACTTTTCCTTTAATTCCATATCAGGTAAAAATAAAAAATCAAGGGGTTTTAAAAATTATCTACACAAAAACGCGCGGGCTACATACCCTCATCGTTTGCATCAAGCTATGGATTATAAAATGAATTCTCGAAAGACAAAAAATAATTAGCTTTAAGCGAATTTTCGGAGCCCCAAGATCGTAACTTGAAACGTTAGCCTAACGTATTTCTAGGTTTCCATTGATCTGAATGTTTTTCAGCTTTACCGATTTGTGCTAAAAATAGCTGACATAACAAAATTGAAGAAAGCCGGATGACACCAGTATGAAAGTGGTGTAAGGGTACTAAAACTAAATATATAAAAAAAATATGCTGAGGAGGCTGAGTATTGCAGCGTACAGCTGGTGGGGGCCTGCTTGTACTCCTCACACACTCTCTACTACATTAACTGTTTTGGACACACTACACTCGACTCACGCTAGACTGGAGCTTTAAAAATGACCCTTGAAAGGTATGAATAAATTAACAGTCTAGAAACTAATTACGATTTCGCCCCCTAAAAGGTCTTTTTAAAATGATTTACGTAGCAGGGAAAAGTATTATTAGAAAACTTGTTAATCAATTTAAAATTACACCCTAAAAGGTACGCACTGTTATTGCATAATTCACTTCAGTGTACGAAAACTACAAGTAACGACAATTTGTACTCCTAATGCACTAGTCAATTGAAACCCCGGCCCCCCGACCCCCGGGACATAGCGGGACATTAACGGCGACATGTCCGTGGAATAACGCACATTTAACGCTGCATTTTTCCTGTGGAACGGGGAAAGTAACGATTTGCAAAATTTGCGGGGATTTTAGCGGTGGTTGTAACGCCAGCCACGACAGAGCGGGACTGGGCCCGAGCATCAACAACGTGTATCAAACATGGCGGAAGCTGGGGACACGCAAAAATCGTAGTTAATTTAAACAAGTTTCCATCAGAGGCAGTGTTTATACTGAGTTAGGTCACGAGTATTAGATCAGGAAGTGTTTATTATTACACACACTTTGTTATTTGCAACAACAAAGCCGGTTTTGTTAAAGTTTGCGTCACGGCAAAATATCAGATTTTAAAAATATATTTAAACGCAGCTGCATGACATTTCCTTTATATTCCTTTGTCGCATATTGTTTTTTTTTTGTTGACAGACAACGGTTTCTGATAAACAAGAAAATGGTGGAGACTGTAAAAGTGCGGAAAGCATGTATAGTAATAGAAAATGTACAGGGGTGGATCCAGGATTTTGTGAAAGGGGGGTTTGGAAAAGGATTTTTTTTAATCTAGAGATTTTAAAATTGAATTTACAGTGATTTACAGGAATCATAGTGGGTGTTGCAACCCCCGAAACCCCTCCCCTGGATCCGCTAGTGATGTGCTACAGAAAATGTTTTTTTTTCTTCTTCAAATAATGGAACAACAGATTGAAGCTTATGTATTTTCAATTTTTCAATGCCTCCTCCCAATTGAAAATTCTAAAGCACATGCCGGGGCCATAGGGCGGGTATCGTAACAGCCAACTGTCCCCGGATGGGCGGGAAAAAGGTCAAAATGTAACACTGTATAAATGTTACATTCCCCGCTATGTTCCGGGGGTCGGGGGGCCGGAGTTTCAATTGACTAGTGCATAATAGGTGAGGCTGATCATCCCTATCACTTGATCGTTTTCATTGACGTCACAAAAAAAATTGCCTCAAGAAAAAACTTATATTTGTAAAATAGTTTTAATGCTGTGTATAGAGCAGGTAAAAATATAGAAATGACCGAAATTTTGGAGCAATAGAGTACTTCGTAACCGAGCTGTCGGCCAAATAATATTCGAACAATTTAGTGTAATTAGTAGGGCGGCCAAAAACTTACTCTACAAATAAAGCTATTTTGCCCATCAATATGATTAGCATTCACTTCAAAACACTTTAGATATCGCTTTTAAAGGTTTATCAAGTCCAAAATTTGAAATTGGTCGAAATATATGGATTTCCTTGACATTTAGGAAACACGCTGACCTGGGCCGTCACAAAATTCAAAGTACTGTAACTCAAAAACAAATCACCGTATCGACGTAAATTTTTCGAACAATACTGAGAATACCGATATCTAAATCATATTAAAAGAACAGCTTCATATATCTTATAGTTTAGATTTTAGAATTTTGATGACGTCACATGCAAAGGATCTATAGGGAGTCTTGTTAATGAATTAGTGCGATAGTGTTTTCACATTATACCGTACAGAAAAAGATGGTCACTTGTACTTTTACCCACAATTCTTTGCGCCCAAAAAACTATATATACGCTATAAAATTGCGGTAGAGAATTTTTGAATTTTAAAAACAAGCCATTACAAGTGCTTTTGCCAACACACTGTCACTGACAAGTCTATATAGAGGGTTTATTTTACTGTGTTGGGTTCGCAAGGACAAATAGACAGCCGCCACCTTTTTCGGTACGGTAGATTATTGCTGATTTTGTGCCAACATATTTACAAATATGAGTAGGGAATTGATGAAGTATTATAAGTCATAAAATAAAACATGTTGTGCCTTAATTCATTAATGCTTGGTGATTTTGTTTAAATGTGCTTTCCCATCCAGTGTTAAAACATCAAAAGGAATCAATCGAGTGGCATGTGAATATGGAAGACCTGCTGATACGGACTTAATGCCATCTCACATAAACTTAAGCGCCTGTGGAGCCGAAAACTGGTTTTCCAATGACATCGGCATACGCTCGCAGTGGCGTAGCGAACCCATAGGCCCGTAGGCCCGGACCTACGGGCCTTTTTCAGGCCACCAATGTATGAAAAAAAAGAATTTGGAATCTTAGTTTACTCTACGTGTACTTTGTTTCTAGACCGTACACTGTTAAATGTATTTTTTAATATCAGAAATATCTCCTGGTACGGGTCGCCTTATTTGTCGGGCAGGCATACGCGTTGGAACTTACAGTCAGTGTTTGTATGGAAATCCGATGTAAAGAATAATAATACCCGTAAACTGGAATTCTGAAACATTTATCAATTGCAAACTTATGATACTTTACTTACCAAATTTAAGGGATGTAGCTTTGCTAGATAGTGTCAGTGAAGTCTCGTTTTTAATTTTCATACATTTGTCTGCCAAAAAAATCCTCGCGGCCGGACTTGGAATGGGTTGACAGTTCACGCAAAAAATTATAGACAAATGTATGGAAATTAAAAACGAGACTGCACGCTTTCCAACACAGCTTACATCTCTCAGATTTATATATTAAAATATATATTTTGCCTAGTATGTTAAGTTAGCAATTCATTAATTTTGAATTCAAGTTTTACCGGCGAAAATTATTTGACATCGGGGCCATACAAACAACTTGTATTAATTTCCTACGTGTTTTCCCGAGCAAACGAACGCAACATGTAGGCCCAACATCGCCCAACATTGTTGGGCACAACATGTTGCGTTGGTTTGTAAACCATGTTGGGCAATGTTGCACAACATTTCTTTTGTTTTCGTAATCGAGGAAGTGTTGGGTGATGTTGTGCCACCATGTTGCGTTCGTTTGCTCGGGGATTAAAGGTCTATTAAAATATTTTTCTCCATATAAGTGTGGTATCTTACCTTTAAGATTATAGTAAAACAAAGCTCCTGTTTTAGGCTGGCCAATAGTTCCACTTTTGGAACAGAAAAGGTTGCCATTTTAACCCTTAGTCCCGATCTCACTCTAGTAAAACGGCGACAGTTTTATGAGCTTTTAATTTCATGTGAATCAAGGCTCTTCCGTTTAAAATGTTCGATATGTCTGTAGCATTTTGGCTTTCTATTAAGGTAAACTTCAGAATTTATATCGACTTCACAAACACTTTTCGAGTCTCAGGAATGCAGGAAATGGCGTTTTAGATTGTAAAATCAAAACAAAATCCCGCGGGAATGCCGGACCCCCCTAAAAGATCGCGCCTCCGGCGCTCGTTGCCCGGATTCAAGCAGGTCGGGCCTATAATTATAAAAAAAACTCGCTACGCCCCTGCGCTCGCACTCTCATGACATGAGCACGAAACTATAAAGACATCAGTTGAGAAGCATGATTATAGAGCAATTATTATATATATAAATTATGAGGTGTTCAACATATCGGGTGCATTGTGGGAACAATTTCCATAATGGGAAAATTTCGTTTAGTTATACTACATCCAAAACCATTAAATCTTCATTAACAGTACGTATACGTAGCCATTGTTGCATTGGTCTCATAAGAAGTTCGAATGTTTATATACTTGTTCTCGGCTTCTGCGGGCGTCATATTGAACTTTTAAGCCAATTTGGACCAGCAGTTTTCTTTAATCTGCCTGTACAGGCATTCGTATCGCTGCACTTCTTCCAATCCATAAATCCTGCGATTGAACTTTAGACGCGCCACCATCATGAAAATGTGCATGTAGGAAGATGTACATTCTGGGATAGCTTCGATCGTCTCTGTCGTAAGGATCCAGTCCGCGACTGGTTACCATTAAAAAAACGCCATCACTTCCGATCGTCTCTGACGTAAGCCGATAGAACTCAATTCTATCGGGACGATCGGGTCGTTTTGTCGTAAGGATCGTCCGCGATCGCCCCGGGAGTGTTTCCATATAATCCCTAACCCTAACCCATATAATTTCTTCCATATAATATAAGAATATGAAAGAGCATATATCTATTTTTGTTTGGTATTGAAGGCTTGTGTTGCGCTTATCGAATTGATAGATTGCTTCATCGTGCTTTTAAATTTGGTTATGTTTTGGAGCGCATATTTATTATGGACATAAATTAATAGTAGAGACCGCAAAAGATTACACGCGACCGACCCAAATCCTGCCTTTCATGAATTGCTTCCTCAAAGACGAGGAAGACAATTATGCAAGCGCGGTCATAAATGCTCACTGCCTAGAATAAAAACTGAACGCTTTAAACGCAGCTTTATAAACAGATGTCTTTTCAACATGATTTAGTCTAGTTTACCTATAACTTTTAGTCTTTATCTGACATTTTACAGGAATACCACGACCTTGAAAAACAATTGTTTTTCCCTGACCAGGGAAAAGTCTGGGAATTTAGTATTTGGTCAGGGAATCCCAAATTTCATTAAAAGTCAGGGAATTTTTATTTTCAGGATTGACATACCTATCAGTTTGGGGGCTATTTTGTTCAATGTTGCTGTCCCAAAATAGCGATTGAATATTTGTAAAAATAGGAGCGTGCGCTGGAGGTCCGTGAAAAATGCGGATCAAAAAATGCTTCTGGTCAGTGACTAACAGCTTCGGATTCCCTGCTGCGGTGTATTATGAACTTTTTCGTATTCTCAAAAAAAAATCGAACTTAGTTTCTTCATTGGGTTACCTGTTGCGCGCTCTAATCCCTCAGTATTTCCACTGCCAAGTGACGTCACATCCCGTGGTATTCCCGCTGCCAAGTGACGTCACATCCCGCAGTATTCCCGCTGCCTAGTGACGTCACATCCGTCAGTTATCTGCCAAGTGACGTATGGCATTCTATACGCCATACCATGCTATATGGCATTCTATATGGCATTTGAACTTATATGGCATTCTATATGGCATTTGAAGCTATATGGCATTCTATATGGCATTTGAAGCTATATGGCATTCTATATGGCATTTGAAGCTATATGGCATTCTATATGGCATTTGAACTTATATGGCATTCTATATGGCATTTGAACCTATATGGCATTCTATATGGCATTTGAAGCTATATGGCATTCTATGTGGCATTTGAAATTATATGGCATTCTATATGGCATTTGAAGCTATATGGCATTCTATATGGCATTTGAACCTATATGGCATTTGAAGCTATATGGCATTCTAACTTATATGGCATTCTATATGGCATTTGAACTTATATGGCATTCTATATGGCAGCTATATGGCATTTGAACTTATGTGGCATTCTATGTGGCATTCTAACCTATATGGCATTCTATATGGCATTTGAAGCTACATGGCATTCTATGTGGCATTCTAACCTATATGGCATTCTATATGGCATTTGAAGCTATATGGCATTCTATATGGCATTTGAAGCTATATGGCATTCTATGTGGCATTCTAACCTATGGCATTCTAACTTATATGGCATTCTATCTGGCATTTTAAATCAACCTCGGAACTCATCAGGTTATCACGGTACGTGGTATTTTCACCTTAGAATACCTGGTATTTTGCCAAGTGGCCCTATACCTCAATTGGTCCAAGAAGTGTATCTTTATGGCAGATGAAGTCATCTACTTAGGACGACAAAGGATCAACCGTGAATGTATCCAACCAGTGAAGGAAAAGGTGAAAGCGGTAACAGAGGCTCCAGCCCCAGAAAATGTAACACAGCTGAAGTCATATCTGGGAATACTGAATTACTACCACCGCTACTTACCCAATCTTGCTACAGAACTCCATCCACTCTATAAGCTGCTGCATAAAGAGATACCATGGACATGGAAAAGTGAGCAAGAGGCAGCATTTGTGAAATCTATGGACTTGCTGAAGTCATCACAACTGCTAGTACACTTTGACAGTACAAAAGAAGTGATTTTGTCCTGTGATGCATCGCCATATGGCTTAGGAGCGGTTATTGCAAACCGGATGGAAGACGGATCGGAACGTCCTATTGCTTATACGTCACGTACTTTGCAGCCAGCAGAGAATAATTACTCACAGGTGGAAAAGGAAGGACTTGCCATAGTCTTTGGGGTTAGGTAATTTCACCAGTACCTGTATGGCATTCCTTTCACCATCTACACTGATCACAAACCCCTTCTAAGTCTGCTGGGAGAAAGCAAGCCCATTCCCAGCATGGCAGCAGACAGAGTCAGGAGGTGGGGTTTAATGTTGGCCTCGTACGAGTATCACCTACAGTACAAGAAGGGAGAGGAAAATGGGAATGCTGATGCCCTGAGCCGATTACCTCTCGAGGAATCTATCAAAGTTCCCAAGCTAGGAAGTACCATATCTCTGTTGGAGGAACTAGAGACGACTCCAGTTAAAGCAGAAAACATCAAACAATGGACAAGCAGGGATCCATTGCTAGCGAAAGTGATGCGCTATACGCTGATGGGGTGGCCCAGGAAACTTCCTGAAGAAGAAGAAGAGGACCTCAAACCTTATCATGATCGCAGGTATGAACTTAGTGTAGAAGATGGATGTGTTATGTGGGGACAGAGGGTTGTAGTACCGCCACAAGGGCGTGAAATCTTGCTGGAAGAATTGCACATTGGTCATCCAGGAATGTGTAGGATGAAAACTCTTGCCAGATCAATAATGTGGTGGCCAAACATTAATAATGAACTTGAGTCTAAAGTAAAGAGCTGCAATGAATGTCTGCTGAACAGGAACAAGCCAGCTGAATCACCACTCCATCCCTGGGAATTCCCCCATAGACACTGGTCTAGACTACATATTGACTACGCTGGTCCATTGGAAGGCAAGATGCTGTTGATAGTGGTCGATGAGTACTCCAAGTGGATTGAAGTGCACATAATGAATACTGCGACAGCGGCTGCAACCATGATAAAAAGAATTTGAAAAGGATTCTGGTAGTTGTAGTAAAATGTGATCATAATGAAAATGTCCTATTACTGCTTTTTCTTGCTTTTTTCGTTTGGGTTTGTGCGAATCTATAACAAACATTTTCATATCTTTATATGATACTTTAAACTGGAATTTAAACTGTGTTTTTGCTGTTGTGTATGGGCTATTTTTCTGGGCCCATGAGTTCCTCATCCATGATTAGCACAAATTTGATGATTTCATTAAAATTCATTTTCATTGTCCACCAATACAAAGGTGTTTATATATAAATACAAACGCTTTCTTCGTTTTCTCTGTTCAATGCCAGGAAGGAAAATGCAGTTTACCGCAAATCATGTTGACTAAATTAATGTTATTAAGTGGTGAATGACGGAAAACAAAACTAAATGCATTGATAGATAAATGGTTTACTAACAAAGCTCATTATTTACAATTGCAAAAGGCTGAAAGGAATAGATTAATAAAATTAAAAACTATTAGCAAGTGTTACAAGCAATAGAGTTTTCAGAACGGTATTTACAAAGATATATGGAACTCTTTACTTTAATTTAAAAAAGATTACCTCGATGTGTTTAGTCCATCAAAGTATTTTCTGTGTGTCTGTCTCGGGCCCAACCAGGGGACATTTGACTACCCCTGCCGGCTTAACATTGATAGGTGCATTAGTCCCTTGGACTACATAAGGAAGCAACAAATTAAAAATTTGAACAAGGCCAAAACTAGTCTAAAGCTGCAGCGATCGGCGAGACCGGAGAGAAAGACAGGGAAATTTTAAAATCATCTATATATGGAAGTGCTGAACAATGGCTAAGCGAAAGATGGTCAAATGTTTAAAATGTGGTGCATTGCACAAAGCCAAAGTTCTTGTGGTTGACGAAGTCCATACTGTGGAGACATGGTAAGTAGTCTAGTATTATTTTGGAATATAAATATTGTTTTAAGCGGACATGATACTACGAGGTTCGAATATGTGAAAAGTTTTTTCATGTTTACTAGCGGCTAATCTCGAAAGCACTTTTACTACGTGACCTGATTGTTGACATGATTGTGACAGGCGACGTGACAAGGGGCGGAAGGTGTCTCGAATAGTATTTGTATCAGGCGTTCTTTTCCCCCTCTCACGCGTTGTTTTTTTCTTTCATTTTCTCGGGGGGAAAGGTAAACCTCATACTCAGGTTATCATCAACAGAACTCGTCTCTTCGCGGGCCACTAAAGCCGCGTTGGCTTACTTGCAAAATCATTGAATAGATAACCGAGAAAGATGATAATATCGCGCTTAACGTTTCTTAGAGCTTTATTCGGCAAGGCCTTTCATGCAATGGCGCTTCGAGCGTGTTCTATTGATGGCGTCAAACTGACAGCTGACATGAAGAAGTTTGTGCCGTGTCTGGCGAGTGAAATTTCACACATGATTACATTTTTAACTCGTGGATGCGCGCAAGCGCAGAACAAGAGTTATTGGAGTGGGTCAGTAGCTAATTTATTCATCGTTTTATGGTGTGTAGATCGGTTTTTCTGAGTACATCGGGGACTCTCCGTTGGCTGTCCGAATAGTGTTCGATATTCCGATGATATATTTACGAATGTTTATGGTACGCGTCCAAGAAATGAAAGATTTGGTCATGCAGGAGAAGATGTATTGACGGTGCCCTCCTAATGCCAGACACTTCAAACCTGGACAGACATGGTAGTGGGTCCCTATCAATCACTTAGTGGTGATGACGTAACGATGACGTCATCGGTCACGTGATGTTAAGTACATGTCCATATCTCCCTCATTGCTAATGCCAGCACACTCAAACCTGACAGACGGTAGTAGGTCCCTATCAAGCACCTACAACCTTCGCCTATTAAGTACGGACCGCCCGACAAAATAAGGCTATTCAGAACACTGAACGAACTCCTCCGACACATCGCGGGCATTTTTTATGACTTCGCTTGTCCCCCTCCCCCTTCACAATGTTGGGAGAGAAAGGCAACATTTCAGTCTTCTCGAAAACCAACATTGAAATGGGGGAGGGTTGTGTAAAAATAGCCGGAAATTGCTGAAGAGGTCCGACTTAAATGGCAAGGGTTGTCAGAGCGAACGGCACCCACGTCCAGGGCATTTAATTAGCTTCAGTAGATTGTGCCAGGTTTTTTAAGCCGCGTTTGTTTCTAAATGGATACCAAATGAAATTCTTAATATGACCATACATACAGTGACGTCATGCCTATGTGACGTCATAAAAGTAGGGGGGAGGGGTGGTGTGCATATGAAAAAATGTAGAATTACAGCTTTAAAAAATACAATTTTAAAATTAAATACATTTTTACTAAATTTATTAATACCGATACGCATTTACAATTTCAAAGTCACAATAGCTTGTGAATATTCATTTATTGAGGCCGCGCATGGGCCAAAATTTGAAACGGCTAACGAACTTTCGATCACGACTCATGATCAGCTGTGTTAATAATGGCGGAAGCTTGAGGGCCGAATTCAGCGAACAGTATATCTAGTGACCTATAGTAGGGCCGACACTGAGAAATTTCCCAACAGAGAAACCTTTTCCCAAGCCGTTATCGAAGGATGGGACCAAAATAACAACAAGGTTATTCAATGGGTGGTTTCTTTAGAGGTTCACGCAGAGCTTGAAGTGCCAAATCTGAGAACGAATCGCTACTACTATCACATGGCTCTGAAGTTAAAGACGAAATCAAGGTGGTTGAATGTAAAAAGATATCTATCGTAGTCGAAAACAAATAATAAAATGCAAAAGCAACAGTTGTAACGGACTCACTGTACTTTTAGCGCGCGTGACAGTAGCCGGAAGTGATCATCTCTACAATTCTCGGCTCATTTCTCCAACACAAAACGATGATTTCTGCCTGTAATTGCAAGCCTCAGCCAAGAAAACTTGCTCTATAGTATGAGTTTTGGACGCTGAACACGATGAACTGAGTACTTTGCGGTGTGATACAGGCTTTCAACATAGAGTTTGCTCATTTCTCCCCTCATTGCAAATAAAACTCCATCTAAAATTTGAATTTATTAACCGTTACAACGGAGAAATGTTCAAACCAGCATTTCGGCGCATCCTATGTACTTCTAGAACGCTTTATATGACACAACTTAAACAGTATATACGTTATGAAAACGTTGTAACGGTATAAGTGCACGGAAATACGTCTAAATAAGTGACTTTGCATGGAGAAATGGAGAGGAGAAATGCCGATGGAAAACAACAGCTTGTGCTGTTGTGTGACTGCTGCCGTGACACGGCCGAAATGCAGGGCCGAACGGGAAAAAAGCCGAACAAGTATAGCAATTTTATATACTGTGTTATTTGTTATATATTAGACAGTTTTGAGTGGGTTATGAATATATTGGTAAGAGCAGGCTTGATCGGCCGAGTCCGAGAACAGTTTTACACTACGCTCAGTGGGTAACGTAACGGTTATTACCACGAATAAATCGGCAGTGACAGTTCTCAGGATATGCAGGGATGCAACTGTTGTTGTCCTTTTCCATCTCTAGTACCTGGTCCTATGTCGCTTCTGTTCTACAACAGTCTGCAATCGTTTTGGCATGCTTTCAATAGCGTTGTCAACGAACTGTAGTGGGATATTCTTCAGATGCCTGCATGGATACCCGAGCTTTGAATTGCTCGAACGACTCGCGCGTAATTTTCTGTTTGATAGCCTCTTTCTCTAAAGATGATTTAATTCTGTTGGAACAGTTCTCTATCGGATTGAGATCAGCACAGCGAGGCGGAATCCGGTGAAATTCTGCTCCTATACTGAGTATCTATACATAGATTGAAGGGCTTTGTGAAACACGCATGCTTCTAGACTGAGTCGATCAGCGCAACATTTGATGAAACGCTAATGCTGCACCGGAATTAATACTGAAAACAGTAGAAATGGATACATCTACAGCATAAACGAAACCCCTTTATCCACTTTTTTGAGCATTGAGTGTGATCACTAAACATAATTGTGCGAAATATTTGGATACGCCCTCGGATATTTTTTTACCCGGGGTATCGGGTTTTTCATCAAATTTGCATTGACAAGCGCATCCGTATTCCCACCAAGTGCTTACTACCCTCTCTCATTTTGAGCTGTTTTCGTTAAATTCCCTCGACGTTATTAACAACAAGAGGCCCTGAGTGGCCTTAACTCGGGCCATCTAGGCCTAGGTATTGAATACATAGAGTTCTAGCATATTTTGTCATATGTGGTTTGTGCTAGGGGAGTCCGAGAATTGGTTCACTACTGATGCTCTTGTGATAATTTATATATAATGGCACTACAAATGTCAAAATGCCCCATGTATGCCCAGAAAGGAGGGGGTGGGGGTCAGGTTTGGAAATGATAGAGCCAAAATACACACACAACACACATACATACATGCTGTACATGTACATTTCAGCCACAATTTCTTTCAATTATGTAGTTATATTTTTAATATTACTTTCTTTTCAATAATAGTTCCTTGAGGATCTTTAAAATTATATAAAGTTGGTATGGGTGTTGTTGATTGAAGTGCAATGGTTAACATTTGAGTAGTAATTCCAAACAATGTTTCTCGGCTATTCCTTGTGAATATTTAGAATGTGTCATTCTACATGTGAAATAAAGTCATCTATCTAGATCTGTCTAGATGTTTGAGTAATTCTCAATAGCGAACCAGAGGAGACGATTGGGGTTGTAAACTAAAGCTAGACCACCATTTTCAAATATTAGTGAGCACTGCACTAGTGTTCATTTTCTACATCTTGAAGGAGACTGAAACTTATAATGGCAGGCCACAAACAAACATGCAATTTCCACTCCTTCTTTTCTATCATTGGGGTCACAGCAAGTTTAATTTTCATTCCCGAATAATTCTTACAGTGCGACTACTGAAAGTGGGGCCACTTAGACAATGAGACCCAATCACATTGTAGAACGAAAACAAAGCAAATTCAGATTTCTGCCAAGTCAAGTAGCATTGTTCTTTGCTATCTGTTGATTGGCTAAAGTTACCGAAGTTGTAATGCTTTGTTTTCATTCTGCAATGTGATTGGTTCTCGTTGTCTAAGTGGCCCTGCTTTCGATAGTCACACTGTAAAAGTACTGGTACTCCTCAGATAGATTGTTTATTATAATTACCTTACTTACAGTATAACTGAATTACTAAGGTTCACAATTGCAATTCTAAAGATTAATTACATATACTTATAAACTAATTCAATAAAATATTATGATATTAAAACTAACAGTTAAAAGCAGCTATTTTGCTAATTCAAGACCTGACCAAGTGAAAGTGCCAATGCTAAACTGAGGAATTGGGCCATTTGCTACTATATTTGATGCCATTACTAACAACAACAACATTATTTTCTCATAATATGATGGAAATGTAGAGTAATACGGCATAATAAGAAATACAATTATGAGGTGGGTCCTTAGGGTTATCTTAAAGTGAATACATGTATAAGCCGAAATTAGTACTAATGATGTGATATCACCACCAACACTTATTATACAAAAGCATGCTGGTAGAGACAAATGACCTATTTTTAAATTATAACTTATTAAAGTGATTTTATCAAAAAAACATAAATTAGAAAATAGCTTAATTCACAAGCACAAAGAAATTCAGCAAATGTTGGTGATGAACCACTGCACCACCCCAGCTCCCCATTGTAAAAACTATACACTTTAGAATTTGGGAATAAGAGAAGAGAATAGTTGAAACCTCTGCCGCCGAAACGATTTCAGCGCCACGGTATCTCGATTTCCATTGGCCGAGAAAAACGAAACGGTAAACATTGTAGGTCATTGTAGATTTCAGATTGTCCATTTCCTATTGTTAACGGAAAGAGAAGAAAGTAAAATAAATTCCTTCTTCGAGGGTATATAAAATCAAAGCTTTCTTTAGGATAAATAAGGAAGATTTATTGAACGGTAATTTCAAGGTCTTCATCGTCGGCAAACAAAAAACTGCGTGACGCGAAGGGAGGACAAAAGTGTCGAGGAGCAAGCGTCGCTTCGCTCCTTGGTGGAAAAGCTTCGTGCCTAAGCTTTGCGAAGTGATAACCTCTGGTACCCAGGGTAGAGTTAACGCCATATCCTGCTAGATTTTCGTTCCCGAATTTATAAAAATATGTGCATATAATATTTTAAAAGGACCCTGTCAGATCGAGAACTGAGAAATCGGGTCATTTCTACTATACTTTCCGAGAGGTTAATAACAATGAATAACAACACAACTACAGTCAATTGGTATAAAAGTTATCATGTTCAGTTTAGCTACTTACATTTACAAACTGTTGTCTCACTCTTAGTCCTATTAGTGTTGATCAGATCTTAGCCATCTATGTCACGAGTGTATCCTTGAGTGGATCTGGATATGTGATAAATTCCCGTCCAAAGCCCGTGAAACACCTCTCAGCTTTAGAAAAGACAAAAATCTTGGTATTGCACTTGAAGGAACCTTTGGTTTACACAAAAAAACAGCTGATATTAAAGGTTTTGCTAAGTCAAAACTCCCACTAGTCGCCATCTTGAAAAGTCCACTGTTCACATGTCACATGGCTGGCGCAACGTACGTGTCACGTGACCAGTCGAAATCTGATTGGTCGACGGCGCCAACCAGCGACACAAAAAATAATAAACGGCTTGCATTTTCTGACTCGTGCCTCGGCCGAAGGCCTGGCCCGAGTAATTATACCATGTGAGCTACCTAAAATCTCGCCTCAGACAACCTTCGCCAATTAAGTACGGACCGCCCGACAAACTAAGGCTATTCAGAACACTGAACGAACTCCTCCGACACATCGCGGGCATTTATTATGACTTCGCTTGTCCCCCCTACCCCTTCACAACTCCTCCGACACATCGCGGTCATTTTTTATGACTTCGCTTGTCCCCCCTCCCCCTTCACAATGTTGGGGTTGTGTTAAAAATAGCCGGAAATTGCTGAAGAGGTCCGACTTAAATGGCAAGGGTTGTAGTGGTGATGAGGTAACGATGACGTCATCGGTAACGTGATTTTAAGTACATGCCCATAGCTCCCTCGTTTTTAATGCCAGCCCGCTCAAACCTGTACAGACATGGTAATCACTCGGAGGTGATGACGTCATCGGTCACGTGATATTATGTACATGCAGATATCTCCCTCATTTCTAATGCCCGAGCTGGCTCAAACCTGGGCAGATATGGTAGTGGGTCCCTGTCAAGCACCTAGTGGTAATGACGTACCGATGACGTCATCGGTCACGTGATTTTAAGTAATGCCCATATCTCGCTCATATCTAATGTCAGCCAGCTAAAACCTGGACACACATGGTAGTGGGTTGCTATCAATCACCTAGTGGTGATGACGTAACGATGACGTCATCGGTTATGTGATGTTAACTACATGCTCCCTCATTTCTATTGCCAGGCAGTTTAAAGGTATTGTTTCCCCACGATTCACTTAGTGGTAATGACGTAACGATGACGTCATCGGTTACGTGATTTTTAGTATAACAAAATAATTTGCTTTTTGATTTCCAAAGAGAGTTGTCTTCATAAGCCACTCGTGTGGAAGCCAACGCCAAGACTTTTCATGAACATGAATGGGCGCGTTATCTACAGCACGATGTTCATCCTCCTCAGCTTCAATCCCTTCTACATCATTTAAAAACTCTTCATCGCTTTGAGTAGCATGATCTTCCTCTAGGCTGCGAATTTCATCGTCAAATATAGTTGAAGGGAAGAATATTTCTTCATCTGTTCAAGATATTTCTATTCTGCTCAAAGAACAGCGAAACCTCTGGCATGAATGGTTTTACAGTCACAGTTATTTGAAATAGGTTTTCCTTTTTTTTTTTCAGAACAACACAGAATGGAGTTTAATATATCCAAATGTGACTTAGTATTTACCGTAATTTTGACAATTATTTCACTTTATCGAACTGAACTGAAATAACGTAATATATTCACATAGGTTCCATCCTAAAAAAACGTGTGTGTTCTTTGATCTTCCAGCCAGTTGACCTCCGGGTCATGCACTGTTTATGTTTGATAAAACGTTTGCAAGTTACATTTGGCTAGCGTTAGATTCACAAAAACTCAATTCTGCGCCGATGTGGACCGGATAAAAACTCGTTTTAACATCTTCGATATGCGATTTCAAAGTTCAGCAGGGCATTTGGATTTAAAGATCAATTCGATTTAGCTACACTAAATAATAACTTTGTCACACAATCCTTGTTCAGATTGGAAGGTTCCAGAACTACTTAGACTCAATGCGTCAACACAATTAGCCATTATTAAGCGAAGGTTCTATACGTAATCAAGCTATGAATAGGTCGTTTATTCCATACACAATAGTAATTTAACTCGTGGATGCACGAATGTGCAGAACGAGTTATTGGGTTCAGGTGGTTACGAGATAATTTATTCGTCGTTTCTTTCTGTGACTCGACGACTCGCCGTTGACTTTCCGAATGACCGTCCAAGGTTTCGAATATAGTTGGTCATGCTGGAGAAGATGTATTGACGGTGCCCATCTAATGCCAGACACTTCAAACCTGGACAGACATGGTAGTGGGTCCCTATCAATCACTTAGTGGCAATGACGTAACGATGACGTCATCGATTACGTGTTTTAAGTACATGCCCATATCTCCCTAATTTCCAATGCCAGACAGTTCAAACTTGGATAGGCATGGTATTGGGTCCCCACAAATCACTTAGTGGTGATGACGTAACGATGACGTCATCGGTTACGTGACGTTAACTACCTGCCCATATCTCCGTCATTTCTAATGCCAGACAGTTAAAACTTGGAGAGGTATGGTATTATTTTCCCACGATTCACTTAGTGGTGATGACGTAACGATGACGTCATCGGTCACGCGATTTTTAGCATATACCAAAATAGCTCACTGACCATCCACGAGTTGCCCTTAGGGGGCCTATGTTTCGATTACAGTTCCGTCGAGCTTAACTCGCAAGTAAAACTACTTCGGTTCTTATTTTTAATATATGCCGTTTTAGAAAAAGGCCCCTGTTCAAAACAATCATTATGGTATCTTACCAGTAACAGCTCGAATATAGAATAGATTAATACGAGTACATATAATTTCGTATACAAGCGGAACACTTACTGACGTTCCAGCACAGGTAGCCCAATCTCATGATTTGTGTATTTATACGCTTACAAATATCGCTTGAATAGTTCATATTATAAATCCTTCCAAAACATGTATGTTAGACAAATAAATACACGACTTCACCCTACAATGTTTCAGTTGTGGTTATTGATACCTCTGAGCTCTTCTAGGGTCGTTTCGGGTCTTTCTAGGTGTATCAACGTCTTGAAATTCAGGACAATGAACAACTCTATTGTTTTCTTTCGTTCTTTGTATTTCAGGGTATAGTTTTGCTGTAGTTCATTGTATTCTGGGGTTAGGGTTCTTTGTATTTCAGGGTATTGTTTTGCTGTAGTTCATTGTATTCTGGGGTTAGGGTTCTTTGTATTTCAGGGTATTGTTTTGCTGTAGTTCATTGTCGTTGATACACCTAGAAAGAGCCGTCGTTTCCGCTGTGTGTTTTTCGAATCTCTTTCCCTCACCTCCTAATAAAAGGAAAAGGCTCGGGACAACCGACAAATCTACGACGCATAACCTGTAATCTTTGCCACGAAAATCACACTTCGCTCACTCCAAATAACTCGAAGACAAATATAGCTTCGCCAGACCGAGGTTATTTGACGGTTGGTCCTAACCGGAAATTCCCATGTCCAACTTCGTTGGCTGCCAACCACGAAGGACTTGGAAATGGGCGACAAATTGTTCGATTTCTCCAGAATGTGGTATCGCTGGATCTTAAAAGTCGGGTAGTTTCGAGTTATTTGGAGTGAGCGAAGTGTAATTTCCGTGGCAAAGATTACAGGTTATGCATCGTATATTTGTCGGTTGTCTCCAGCCTTTTCCTTTTATTTGGAGGTTGTAATATCCAATGTACTGGGCCCGTAAGGAGTACGTGAGTGGAGTACGGAGATCAGCCATCTGGGAAATAGAGACTTTGAGTTCGTGTGTGAGTCCGGTGGTTCTTCAGTATCTTTTGAGAATACAACAATGGCGACGAGGCGCTAAAGAACTCACTTAAGCAGTTCAGGAACATATTTCATTGAAGGAAAGAGTCACATTGGCGGATTTCGTGGATTATCAAGAAGTTTAGAAACATGCAGACAAACCTACCGATATTTCCATCTTTTGATTATGAGACCGACAAGAGAAACGCCGGGCCAAGATGGAAGAAATGGATAAGCAGACTAGAAAACCTGTTCATCGGGATAAATATGAAGGATGATAAGAGACAACGAGCTCTTTTGTTGCATTATGTTGGAGAACGAGCGTACGATATTTACGAAGCGGAAAAGGGCGATAGTGAAGAGACATACAAAGAAACGAAAGAGGTGCTTACGAAATATTTTTAGCCCAAAAGAAACGTACAGATGGAGATCTATACTTTTAGAAGCTGTAGACAGAAGGAAGAGCAGTTTTTGGACGAATTTGTGACGGAACGTCCACAGTTAGCGAGAAACTGTATTTTTTTTATAACACAGACAGTGAAATCCTGTCGCAAGTCATCCAGCATTGTAAATCAACAAGATTCCGCAAAAGAGCTTTGCGTGAGTCAGACAAGTCCCTGGCTGAAGTTCTGGAAATGGGCCGATCACTAGAGCTAGCTGATAAACATGCAGCCACCATGGAACGAGAAACAGTGAACGCGGTAGAGAAATATAGCTAGAGTCAACACAGTACAACACGAACAGCCAAAACAGCGAAGCTGCCAAAACAAACCATGGGTAAGCGCCACTATTTGCAACCAAGTAATATCCAGAAGATCTGTAAGAATTGTGGCGGAGAATACCCTCACAAGAATGTTTGCCCAGCCCTAGGTAAGATCTGCAATTACTGTAAGAAACCTAATCATTTTAAGGATGTGTGTTTCAAGTTGAAGAAGAAAGAATCTGTTCAAATGTAAAGAGAACAGGACACAGTTGATGCAGACCAGTATGTAGATCTAGAGTCTGACTCAGAATCAAGTGAAGAGGGATATTGCTATGGTATAAACACTAAGGAACATTTTATCAGTGTAGTTGGAGGTAAAGCACCCAAAGTAGCAGTAAAGATAAACAACATAGACCGTGAATTAATGATAGACACTGGTGCTACCGTAAATGTCCTGGATGAGAACACACACCAGAAAATTGGGAAACCAAAATTAAGCAAACATGGAGTTAAACGGTTGCATCCATATGGTGGAGGCCCTCCACTAAAAGTACAGGGACGGTGTGAATTAGTGGTAGAGGTCAATAGGAAAATACAGTGCCACATGTTTATGTAGTCTCAGGAAATCATGGTGCATTACTCGGATACTCAACGGCAACAGAGCTAAGCTTAATAAACATTGTGAACAGTGTAAATGATTCTAGTGTAACATACCCTAACCTGATGAAAGGAATAGGTAAACTTAAGGGCACGGAAGTTAAGCTTCACATTGATGAATCAGTAAAACCAGTGGCACAGAGGCATCGCCGCACGCCCTTCCATTTGAGAGATAAAATAGAGAAGGAGATTAATAAGTTACTGGGAGACAATATCATTGAAAAGGTTGAAGGGGTCCCCACCCCATGGGTGTCTCCAATAGTCACGCCCCCAAGGAAGGACTCTGATTCAATCAGGCTTTGTGTCGATATGCGAGAAGCAAATAAGGCAATACAAAGAGAAAGGCACCTAACACCGACAGTTGAAGAGCTCATTACTGATCTTAATGGAGCCAAGGTGTTTAGCAAGCTACATGTAGATTTACGTGCGGGTTACCATCAGCTAGAGTTGGATCCCGAATCAAGGTACATCACTACCTTCAGCACACATGTGGGTCTGTACAGATATAAGCGTTTGAGTTTCGGTATATCCTCTGCATCTGAGGTATTTCAGGAAACAATTCAAAATGTTATCATTCCGGGTGCAAAGAACATTGTTGATGATATTATCATTTTTGGAAAGTCACAAGAAGAGCATGACACTGCTTTAGAAATGACCTTCAAAAGGCTTCACAAAAAAGTACTAACCCTGAACGATAAAAAGTGTGAATATAACAAAGATCAGATTGAATTTTTTGGGTTAGTCTTTGCTCAAAAGTGTTTCACCAGACCCCAAGAAGGTGGAAGCTGTTAACAGGGTATAGAGTCTCCAAAGAATGTCTCCGAGGTTCGAAGCTTCCTAGGTATGCTTAATTACGATTCACGTTTCATACCGAACTATGCAACAATTAGTGAGCCATTAAGACGCCTCACGCGCCAGAACACAGAGTGGATTTGGTCCAGTGCACAAGACGAGGCGTTTGCATCCCTGAAAGAAAAGCTTGTGGTAGCCCAGTGATGGCATTTTTTTATCCATTGAGAGCATTAAGATAATTACAGATGCTAGTCCCGTAGGTCTAGGCGCCATACTGGAGCAAGAGGAGAAAGTAATTGCGTATGCCAGCAGAGCCGAACAGCGAACCGAACAGCGGTACAGCCAAACAGTCAACGAGAATCTTTAGGTGCTGTGTGGACATGCGAGCATTTCGACATGTACATCAGAGGAGCCGAACACTTCACAGTTATCACGAATCACAAACCGTTGGAGAGAATCTGGAAGAAGCCTAAGCCACCACTTCGCATAGAGCGGTGGGGTTTGCGTTTACAACCGTACAAGCTGTCCATACAATATCAGCCGGGTAGTGAGAATCCGGCAGATTACTACCTCACGCGAACAAAAGATGGTAGAACACTATGTAAATTTCTTCACTGAAATGTCTGTACCCAAAGCAATGACGCTCGAGGAGATCAAGACAGCCACAGATACTGACATGACTATTCCGAAAGCAATGGAGCTCACACGTACAGGGCGATGGTTTGAGATAAAGCTCACGAAAGATCCAAAGGTAAACTGTGATGAGTTAAAGGAAATTAGCAGTGTTCGCGATGAACTAACTATTCATCCAGATAACATTTTACTACGAGGAGATAAGATAGTAATGCCAGCCACGCTGCGAGACAAATCTGTAGCCCTAGCCCACGAGGGACATCAAGGTATGAGCCGAACCAAATCATTCATCCGGTACAAGATTTGGTTTCCGGGGTTGAACGAGAAAGTAGAAAACGCGGTCCGTCATTGTCTGGCCTGCCAGTCCACTTACTTTGGTCCTAAACAGATGGAGCCGTTGAGCATGTCCAAGATGCCAGACAAGCCATGGAAAAACTTGAGCATTGCCAGAAATCTGGGACAAGATGGCCTCCGCGCATGCGTTTTACTGCATAAAAAAAAAATGACTGCCGTTTTGTATAAGAAAATGTATGGGAAAAATAGCTTTTCAGAATTTGTAGCCTTCAGAGCTTTAACATACTCGTTGCTCGACTCAAAATTATTAAGGTATCGATCAAACGTTGCACTCACCTTATTACCGATCTACAACGAAGACCAGATTTTCTTCCCGAGCAGTTTGTTTTCTTCACCTTGAAGCTACCAGATTTCCCATACACTTCCTGTAAGATCGTCCAAACCCTACGCAGTTATCGGTCAGTTTGAGGTAGAAGGCTTTGCTGCAGCAGAAGTGCTCGACTAGATGTCAGTACTGAAACACTGTTTGATGCGTTCTAATCGCCGGTAAAATATGCAATATCGCAATTCCATTTTCTTCCCGAAGGCTCTCAACTTTGGATACAATTAAGTGGTAAAGACGCCATGTTGAGATCTATAGTTTTGAGTCACAGATGGAAAGAAAACGAGGCAACAAACTCCGCTATACCTTCACCATCCGCCATTTTCTTGTTTGCATGAGTTCTTAGTGCATTGTGGGATTACACACAGGGAGTCCGAAAGCTTGAAGGATATAATTTCGATGTTTTTTTTCGTGCAGAGACTTCGGTAAGTTCGCGAGGTTGTAAGTGCATTTCTGTGAGAACAAAGAGACCTTTGTAGTATAGAGCCAGTAGTATAGAGCCACGCCACACCCCTCCACAGGTTTCGCCCCATTCAAGCTATTGTTTGGTCGAGATCCTAAGACAAAGTTGCCACGAGCAAGTACTGAAGGTCAGGAACCCGACGTCGAATTAAAAGCAAAGCAAAATGACCAACGAGCAAAGGAGAAGATGAAGAGCTACGCAGATGAGCGAAATCGTGCACGCCCGTGCAATATTGTTGTTGGGGATACGCAGTTCTGCTAAAGTACGATACAAAGCGCAGTAAGACGACGCCCCCATTTTACCCCAATCCACACCAAGTTGTTGCACAGAAGGGTAGTATGATAACTGTTTCCTCGGGAACTAAGCAAGTTACACGGAACTCCTCATTCTTCAAGAAGATATCAGACCAATCTCCAGATTACAAGACGGAAGGAAAGATGGAGGAAGCGTTTGATAGTACTGAAAGACGCACAGTCGAGGAACCGATGAAAGTGGCAAGACCAGTTCGAGAAAGACGCGAACCCATACGTTTCAAAGACTATTATAAGTTTTAGTTTTGATTTTGATTTTTGGGTATTTTTAATGTATACTAGTTCCTCATTGTAAGCTAGTTTGTTTTCCCACCATGATACTGTTATAAGTTTTCAACACATAAATGTTTATTTCTTTATGCAAGAGATTTTCTGTCCATCATGGGGAGAGATGTAATATCCTATGTACTGGGCTCGTAAGGCATGACGGGAACGGACACGTGAGTGGAGTACGGAGATCAGCCATCTTGGAAATAGAGACTTTGTGTTCGTGTGTGAGTCCGGTGGTTCTTCAGTACCTTGAGGTGAGGGAAAGAGGTTCGAAAAAAACAGCGGAAACGACCCTAGAAGAGCTCAGAGGTACAATGTATGAATAACCACAACTGAAACATTGTAGGGTGAAGTCGTGTATTTATTTGTCTAACATACATGTTTTGAAAGGATTTATAATATGAACTATTCAAGCGATATTTGTATTGTAAGCGTATAAATACACAAATCATGAGATTGGGCTGCCTGTGGTTCCAGCCACGTTTATCAGATAGTCGCGCGATCGTAGACTAAGGACGAAACGTGTTACAAAGGTAAAGACACGCGGACGGAAACCGAAAGTGAGACCATACATATATATACATACCGTACATATCATATCATTTATTTATACTCGGATTAATAGAGTTAAGCTGCAGAATAAGCTAATAAGTTTAGCATGTGAAAGTTATGAAATGAACAGCGCATCAAACTAATACTTCCAGTATTAGCTCTAGTGAGAACCCACTCATTATTTGATCACTACACAATCGTGGCAGGAAAATGGTCTGGTCACTGCCACAATTGTGCAGTGGCCCAAGTTTTTCGATGAGCTCAATAGCAGTATATAGGCCGATAAAGTTTCACTGAGGCATATCCGTGCTGGGGGTCCTAAAAGAAGGCCGAAACAGCTTTCCACGATCGCATTCTCATCGAGCGCTATTGTGTTTGGGTCTAGGTAACCGCTCTGTTTAAGGTGTATTCAGTTTTTAATACTACATCTATGTTATCGTCATTTAAAAAAAAAACATTAATAACGATAACAATTAAATAATGACGATGAACGAGTCAGACACGTACAGGGGTTATACTTGGCAATTGGAGAGCCGGACTATATTTGAATGGGGCCGGAAAGAATGTGGAAGAGGCAAAAAATTAAAAAGAATGAGATTATATCCCACACTCAAAATTACGTGACACATAAACGGTCGCAACACACTTTAATACAGCTCGAGTACAGGTTGCAAGCAGCCTCTAGTTGAACATATTTCATAATAATAATTAGTTTATATACGCTTTTGTGTAGCATGCCGCTAAATATTACCATCAATAAATTCCCCCAATAATGTCTGCAGCCCCTCAAGTGGCCTACGATCCGGCCACAAGATCGATTTTCTGTAAGTTAAAAACCGTTTAAACTTGCTGAAAACTATTCTCAGAAGGCAGGAAATGCTATTGCAGAGACCCTGGGGGTGGGGGGCATGCCCCTAGTCTCCTTTGTCGTCACGCAAGCGTTGCGTGATGACAAAGGAAAACTAGCATGCCCCCGGACCCTTCTAGAAACTTCGGCGCTCATTTGTAGCCCCCCTACACCCAATGAGTTTCTCCTTGCTATGAATATGCATATTACAGTTACTGATATATGACAAACGGTTAGCGGTTTTCGATTTGGGTGCACGTGTCGAAAGTAATTCGTGATTGCTTTCGTTTTGCTAAAATCAATTACGAATTACTTTAGTTTCTGATGGCTCCTTGCTGTTTTACTTGGTTCCATGAACCGCTCTGTTAGCACGACGTCACGCACCGTGGAACTAGACATAACCTGACGCATTGTATTATGCAGTGTAGTTTCGTTCTGAGCTGCGGTAGAATAGTATTAAGAAATTTCACAAAATGAATAAGACACAGCAGTTAAAGTGTACAGAAGAAAGACTGGGTTTTCACAGAAACTAAAGGCAAGTAAAGTACTAAGTGTATTTATTTGAAACGTATTTTATTCGGGTCCGGATTTTTGATCGCAGTTTGCAACTCAGCGAATTAATGCAGCGAACTAAAACGAAATAGATGCTACTTGCTTCAGGCAGACACTGTACAGAGCGAGATAGAGCGATAATTTGGCAATTCTACAGATCACTAAGATAATTTCAGAAACCAACAAGTATGTCAGTGTTTGGCAACTGAGGAGAATCGAAGTTTTTTTTTTTTTGCCTTCCTCCGCCATCGATTTCATTACCTGATCCACTTATGTGTAGTCTACTTTGACCTCGCGGATTCAGTCAGTATTGATGGGCATATTGTAGCTGACGAGTTAATCGATATAACGAAGTAGCTGGACCAGCTATTTCATTGACAAAACGGCCGCCACGACTTCCGCCTCCGCCGAAGTGTCCCACAGAACTAGAAGAGAAACAGAGACAAGAAGAGAACTAGAAAGCTACTTTACATCAGATGCTTTTCACGACACAATACATGATGCCTTGTCGAAACAGTTCGAGTACTATCTTGCTTCAGCAACTTTCCAGAATTTCATGAAGGAAACGACCAAAAGCCAGGTTTCGAAAGCTGTCACTGAAGCTGTTAAAGAAGCGGTTAATATAAATACATCTCGGAGCACATGAAAGTAGCTCGTTGGAACATCTAAGATTATACTGTGATGACTTAATAACTAATAGGCCGCTTAGTTACTGAGGAGCAAGGCCATGCAGAGCTTTAAATGTAACTAAGATTACCTTGAATTGTATACGAAATCTAACTTTTCGTATCAAAAGCATGCATGGAAGATATTCTATACCAGACTTAAACAGTTTCCTTCTGCCCCGTCATGCACCTGAACTTAATATCTACATATAGTTGAATCCCGATAACTCGAACCGTCGGTAACTCGAAGCTCGCGCTAACTCGAACCAAAATTGATTTCCCCTGGATTTGCGTCATACATTTAATGTGATTTTACCCTCCGTAACTCGAACCCTCGATAACTCGAACCTCCCGCTAACTCGAAGCAATTTTTGTTTCCCTTCAGGTCATTTTCTTTATAATTTTACCCTCGAGAACTCGAACCTCGTTTATCAAGACGTAACGAGACAAAACGTACTTCAGAACATTGAATTTATTTTGAAGCAGCATGTATTATATTTGTGTTAACTTCTCTCGTTTCTTGGTTTTACGTTACATAAAACGTGTCATGTCGTCACGTCAGTTCAATCCTGTGAGAATATTGTACGTGATAAGCGGTGTCAGCAGGAATCAAAGGGAAACAAAGGATCCATTCAACCAGCTTTCATCAATTTCCGGTCATTTGTTCCCATCTCTCGCTAACTCGAACTCCCGCTAACTCGAACCTTTTCTGATTTCCCTTGGAGGTTCGAGTTATCGGGATTCAACTGTATATGTTAAACATCCGGCAAACTTTAATCTATTTTCTGATGTTATTTTCTCGTACTCGTTTTGTCTAGTTAGGTCGATTAACGTAGCGTTCTTTGAGTCTTTTATATTATCAGAACTATTCTTACTTTATTATTAGGGACCGGATATTATTTAGCGGTAGAGAAGCGGCTACTAGATCTGTATTGTGTCTTGCCCAAAAAATTGTGACTCAGCAGTTGTCTGGTCTCACAAAATAATGACTCTTTCCCTTAGATAAGCCTATAAATATATATAACATATAAAAGAGGAGCATATAAAAAATTCATATATGAGTTATGTGGGTATCGGGGTGGCCCTCGGGCAACCCACGGGCAACCCAGGGGCTTAGCAGGGGATTTGTAGCAAAAACATGCCCCACACGCGGGGCATTTAAGAGCGCTTTTGCGTTTTCGTCAAAATACCCCGGTGACATACCCACGGGGTTTGCACGTAATCTGCTGTCTCAACGTTCAGCGGTTTTCGCCACAGGACTCGCTCGCCTTTCTTTGTCCTTGAGGTAAGTCATATCATTATCGTTCAAATTAAGAGATTAAATTAAACCATCCACTGTCGGAAGACAGAACAAAGAAATAAAGGATAATATTTGTATAAAACTATTAAGATTTTTGACACTTTTAAAACGTTTAGCTTCTAATCACTTATAATATGTTGCCCAGGTTGCCCCAGGGGTGGGGGTTTTTGTCACAATTTTCTGCCCCACCCGAGGGGTTTTAGCATGTATTTGTCATGGCTGCTGTGACAAATGCCCCTGGGTGCCCGCGGGCCGCCCCCTCGGGATGGCCGCTGATACCCGCATTAAAGGATGTCATATGGATACTATATATATATATACAGTTGATCCAGGAAAGGTTGTCTTACAGAAAAGTCAGTTACACACATATAACTGTCACGTGCCAAATATACAGAATATATTAAATTCCCTGTGGTTCGTCGCGAGTTGGTACGACCCGCGGCCCGGAATGTAAACGCGAAGATTCGGAAGCAAGAATACTCGAGTTCCAGAATAGTTTGACAGCAGGTATACAGGAGAGAGACGTAAATTGGATAAAGGCAGTATCAGTTTACAGAAAGGTTGCGTTTATCTGGATTTGAGGAGTAAACATTTGCGTTTTTTTAAATTCTAGAAGTTTGGTCGTGAAGGGAATTATCATGCAGACCGTATGTGTTATCTGTTCACGATATTTAAAATAAAGGGGCGAGAGAGCGATAACTTGAAATTGTTCAATTTACATCAAATTAAAAGTGCATATATATAAGCCCAAATTAGTTATACCTGATATCGATTGTACAGGAAGTGAATAGTCCAACGGTAGAATATTTATTGATTTGGCTGTTACGTCTAGTAGATATAAAGTTTTATATTTCAAATATGTTAATGTTGATGTCATCGCCGACATCAGTTATTATACAAAAGCATGCTGGTAGAGACAAATTACCTATTTTTAAATTCTAAGTTATATTTGGAGCTTATCAAAGCGATTTTACAAAAATTAGCATATTGGAAATATAAACCTATATAAAATATAAACATTAACAACGATCATTAATGTCAAGATTGTTTTTCACTCGTGGTTCTTTTGATATCGACATATAAGTCCTTCTTATGTCCCCGCAGTTATTGTCCTTTGAGTATGGACAAGTCCATGTTCCCCTGAAGTTCACTTTTTTTCCTAAAGTTTAGCAATTTTCTCCTAGTAAATACTAAACACTTAATGGCTGAGGTCACACTGGATGAAGTTTACTATAGTTAAGCAGATTTAACTATAGTTAACGGCATCCTAAGTGTGACCTGCATTTTACGGTTTACCGTGGTAAACTCAACTGTGGTTAGTTGCTCCGACAACGGCGGCAGGAAGAAAGAAAAGTTAACTATAGTTAGCCGACCTGAAAAGATGGGTTTATCGCTAAGTTAATCTAAACTTATTGACTTAGTTGACAGCTTGTCATCTATTTTGATGTTTAATGCAATTAAATCCTAGTTTGTGGTTTCTGAATTGTCAACACTAACGTTGGAATGCATCATTTGTCATTTCACTGATTTCAGCCAAGAAAATCAAACGCCTGTCTGACAAGCGTCTGGTTTTCTCAAAGTTACTATTTTAACTATAGTAAAAAATTATTAACCATAGTTTGGCTGGTTTACTATAGTTAATGTCCCAGTGTGACCTCAGCCAATGACTGGCTCCGAGGGAAACAGTGAGTTTTGTTTCCCTGAGATCCTCGATGTTCTTCGAGACGGAGTCGAGGGGAACATCGAGGATCGAGGGGAAACAAACTCACTGACTACACCTTCCGGTGAAGGAAAGACTCGTAGACATCGTCAGTGTAGCGCGCGTTGATTCGTTATATATATAGACATAAGTTCTGCATAAATACAGGACCTACCTGATACGAGCGAGGTTTGTCGTCTTCTCTTCGGGAAGCTGCTTTTCAACACAAAATGATGCCAGCATCGCTACGGCATTTTTAGTATCGTTTTGTATTTCTTCCATCCTTTTTTAGCTACCAATTTCTCACTCTCGCGCTTAATAAATATGTAAATTGTTTCTTTGGAGCATTTTGAACGCTTTCTTTCGACGCTTTTGATGAAGATCTAGACATTTTGGTAAACAAATATTTCCCGCCTTTAGCTAGCTAGTGGCGCGCGCGACACATCGCACCATCTTCTGTCGCGATGAATTGTTGCCCGCGCGGGAAATATTGGATTTTGATGGCTGCCATGTGACCCAGAATCAGCCAATGGGGGCGTACTTTGTGTCTGGAAAACTTATGGCTATGTAACAATTCTGCATGCCGCCAATAATAATTCGTGTTCCTTCGAGTTTACTACAGCACACGCCCCACGCCTTACGGAGTGACACGACTCTCCACCGTTCTAAAAGCCGAACTTTCTGAAACTTGAGCTCCATGGGAAAGAGGAAAACTGACGTACAGCTAGCCAACAGAAGATAACACTTTCCTGAAAAATTGAGAGACAATGATCGGCAAACGACGTTCCGAGAACTGAACGGAAGTTAACAGAGAAAAAACTTTTAGAGACAATGTTATGGAATGCCACCGGAAAACAATTTCGACAGAAACTCAACATAACCAAAGAAGACTTCGAATCACGAGAGTAAATTTTGACACAGCACTACAAGAACTTTTCATTAGAATTAATTATGTCTAGAGATGGTGTAAATAGTCGTGAGTCTTCTGCATTTAGTGTACTTATTACTAGTTACATTATTCCGGTAGTGACACTCTATTTTGTTCGCCTGATGGCCAAGTGGTTTAATAGCTCGCGCTGAAAACTCGCGCTTTTCTTGTCTTTTTCTCATGTTTTGTTTCCGTATATTGTATTTATTTATTTTCCGTATACCTTTTCAATAACAGTTCCTCAAGGTTGTGCAGACAGAAACTGATATATATTTTCACCTCGAGTTTTTTTAATAGCTTTCAGAATTTGAAATACCTTGGTGTCGATCTAATAATAATAATAATGGCCATATTTCTATAGCGCCATATCACCACAGTCTCATGGCGCTTTACATTTTACTGACATATCCCGGCAGTGAATTTTTCGGACTGCTATTTCGGCGCCAATGGCAGCCACGCAGTTTACATTGTTGAGTGTGTGGTTAGTGCAATGGCCAGGCTGCTGTATATAAGCGGACCTCCTAGTATAGATAATGCTTCACTTTCAATAAGTAATTATGTTTTTTTTTGTATCCAAGTACGAGTAAATCAGTTACGTCAACAGGTTTTGATATAACCTTGCTACTTCTGCTGCTACGAATCATTTGTAACCTAAACCCACCCGGGACAGGGTGGAATAATCCTCCTGTTGCTTCAGATTTGAGCAACGAAGCTGATTTGGTCCGCATAAAGTTATACAGGAACAGCCTGTATGATCATGCTACACAAGCAAGAATACGAGATAGTGATTTTGAGACACACTGGAATGAGATCGAAAGTGTTCTTGTGAGACTTGGTGGAACAGGCGACGAACAAGTTATTCAGAGACTAAAGGCCCGGCTAAACGTTCAAACATTTTCATCCAACATCATGTTGGATGAAAATGTTTCATCGTTTAGCCGCCTCTTTCAGATGACTGTTAAATGGTTTCCAACAATTTTTGATGTTTGATCTAGTTCAAACATTTTCATCCAACATTTTGCGTGATGAACAAATGTTTACCGTTTAGCCACCTCTTCCAACAAAACTTGCGCGTGCAGTCGTTATTTAGCCAATCACAAAGTAGTATTTTCTGTGACGTAATATTCGCGCGATTTTCAAGATGGCGGCAGACGAGTCGGAATCCTTATCGGAACCTAGTACAAAATATAAATTATCTAGAAAAAGTTGGAGCGATAGTATGGCAGAAAAGCTTATTGAGCTATACGAAGAAAGGCCGTGTTTGTGGAATGTGCAAGACGAGGAGTACCACAACAGGCAGAAAAGAAGTCTTGCCATAACCGAAATAGAAGAAGAGCTGGGCATTGAGAAGGAAGATATTGTACAGAAGTGGAACACTCTTCGGGGGCAGTTTATCAGAGAGGTCGAGAAAGAAAGAAAGTCGAAAACAGGCCAGTCAAGAGAGGAGGTATATGCCTCGTCTTGGAAATTTTTCAAGTTCTTGAAATTCATTTCTTCATCGGTTATCTCAGCCAAGGGTAAAGATAACATGGCCATAACCCAGCCTTCAGAGTCATCATATACGACTCCAAAAAAGAAAAAGCAGGAGATTGAAGCCAAGAAAATGGCCTTGCTTGATAAATGTGCCAATATTTTATCAGTGCCAGATAACAAAACTCCCACCCAGATACACCCTGACATGCAATGGGCAGAGATTTTGGGGAAAAAAGTAATGTCGATTCAGGATGAGGAGTTGAAGGAATTTACTAAAATGCAAATCGATCAGTTATTATTCCAAGTGAAATTTGGAAGATCTACATCGCAACTACAACCACTTGGAACCATTCACCAAAGCACCTATCCTTCACCAAGACCAGCTGCAAGCAGCATGAATAATCAGTTTTCATTTCTGCAGCAGCTTGGTCAATACAAGCAGCCTTGTGTTTCAGACAGCATTACCTTCCACGAGACTGATCTCTTCCAGTAGTGAATACATGTAGCTGTTTTTTCTTTCCTTGACCTTTTGCTTTCTTGCTGTACTACCAAATAACGTTTCATTGGATGTTATTATATGTGCCAGTTTAATAAAGCTGTTAATGGTTTATAATTTTGAAGTGTCTCAATCATAATTTCAGTATTGTCATGTACTGAACCGGAGTTCCGTTTTACATGTTGCCTCATGCCCGGGGGGAACTCCCTTATGTGAGGGGTACATGGATGCTCGTCGTACCTTTTAGGGGTCAAAATCAGGAGCTTGGTACCACTTAGGGTATCCACCATCAAACAGACATTTTTATGTAAAGCGGTACCTTTTAGGGGTCGGGTGTCAATTGAACAAGAAAGCTGTTATCAATTTACATTTTTATTATCTTTTAGGGGTCAAAATAAGCTAGAGCCATGCCCATTTTAGTACCTCTTAGGGGTCAAATCGAAAATGTCCGACGAGCATCCCTACCCCTTTTATATGAGAGTCCCCCCCCCCCCCCCCGGGTCTCAGACTGCAACTTAAGTGTTGAGAACGTGTGAATGATTTAACTGAATATTTATTACACATATACAGAGACACTGAAGATTACTTATTAAATATTTCTCTCTTGGAACAGGCAATGCAATAAGCACAATGCAACATGTGAGACGTTTTTTTTTAATAGATGTGTAAATTATTTGAAAAGCCTTTCAGTTCTGTAAACTGAGATCAATGTATGCAATACAGACTTAGGTCATTGACACATTTTCCAAGAAAAGCCATTTTGACAGTCTACCATACAGGTTTTCAGTGTAGCATATAATTTCTTTTCATTAAATAATATTTATTCTTGGCTTGGCACTGTACTTGATTCTAGCTGTGAGACAATGTGGTGAAAAGTTACTTCCCATGGCTGATGAACAAAATACTTAACACATCTTAAAGGCACACAAGATGTTTTCACAAAAGGGGGTCTTAGGTTCTAAGGCTGTGAAAACATGGTAGATCTTGTGTGCCTTTAGCTTTAAAAGCCAGTTACTCGTGTTCTTGCCGTTTTCTTGAAAGGGCAAATGGTAGTTTAAGACTTTAATTTCTGGCCACATAATTCATCTCTAGGTATTTTATGTGGGTGGGGGGGGGGGATTAGGGGTGTGGAGGACTAGTTCAAACATTTTTGCGAATAACTCGAGCTTTTAATGCATTTCGATGCACTATACGGCAATACAACATTCTCTTAATGTATATTGCGTTTAATTGATGGAATTTTGCTATAGTTTGAGTAAAGATACCAGAACATGGCCTTTTTCTAACCTAAGCCTAACCTCTAGCTCTCAAATAAAGAAATTATGGGATAGATCTAACAAGTAAATTATGGGATAGAAAGGCCAAAAAAATCTTAAACTGTCATTTGCCCTTTCACGAAAACAGCATAAAACACAAGTTACTGGCTTTTAAAGCTAAAGGCACACAAGATCTACCATGTTTTAACAAAAGTGGGTCTTAGGTTCTAGGGCTCCTTTTGTGAAAACATGGTAAATATATTTGCAACAGTAGGATGTAATAATGGGAGTTATGTATTTTTGTCCTTATATTTTATCTGATGATAAATGCATTACTAAAGCTAACAACAATTGAATAAAATGTTTTCCTTCAGATAATAGACCCTTTGCAGGGAATGCAACCTAAACCAAAATAACAGCCAGTAGATGAAAGTTCAGCTATCTACTACAGCAGTGCTAACATATATTCAACACTAAAGTGATCTATGACTATATTGCAGAACAAAATAATATGACATGAATATTTTTGTGGTTTATTTTTTAAAGCTGCTAGTTATTGAGTAAAATTTGCTAATTTTGTTTGTCTGTTTCCATAATTTTATCGCTTGTTCATGTAGCTGTAATTATTTCTTTGTTCATAAAGAGTCAAATTTATTGTAGTCAGAAAAATGCTGTCTTGCCAAATAATTTTTCTGTTGAATGAATTTTAGTACCACTCGACTGCACACTCCTCTCTACACAGCCCAACAGTGGCCGTTATTTTGGTTTTGTTTGACTTCTCTATCTGACATGCATTGTTCTCTAGAAAAGTGTTGTGGTTAGGTGCTACAGTGAAAAATGGCATGACCATGTGGAGCTCCAAAACCTTGTTGGAATGATTCCTTTTTCCATCCAATCTGGATGTTTCAATTTCAGGCATAACATTTCAACTATACTCACAAGAGTGATATATTTTTATGAATGAGAATCATTAATTTTGCAGTTTTGAAAACATATATTGTACAGCATGAAAATATATCTTAGATCAAATCAGCCAGGCTAAACATAGGAGTAGTCTGTCTTGCTTGGTCATACTGGTTGATACAATATACAAGTTATAGTGTATCAATATTATTTACAACAGCATTACAATAACAAAATTATTATTCTACAGTTAAATTTAAAAAAACTTTGAATCTTTGTAACTCTGTATCTTGAAATAGACCGAAACATGTTTTCTAGTCTGGTCAAAGCTAATTTACTACCCAAGATTAGAGTTCAGTTTTCAAATGCATAATTTGTCATTGGAATAGATTGACTTGCAATTCGATTCAGTTATCTCCTCGAATAAGGAAAGCTGTTAATAGCTGCAAAAACAGCCATAACATGATGCTATATTATTTACAATTTAATGATGAAACCAAAAAAGTGCAAGGCTTGAATAACAATAAAAAAATGTTGTGCTTCAGTCTAATTTCACTACATCGTTGATAGCTAAGCACCTACTCTGTGATCCAACCCCAAGTACGTGTAGGATTGCCCATTTGATTTTGTGAGGAAGGCCTGAAATTTCAGAAAGGACCCCTTTTTATCTTTTTTTTTTCAGGTAGGGAGGGGGGGGGGGTGTCGTTTGTGACATTGATTTTGCTTCTGGAGATTTTATCCCTTATTTTTGTCCCTTTAGGTTTTGAAACAAATCTAGACAAGTGTTTTCCTTCAAAACTTTGTACATGTATCAAACTCTGTCATCCCCTCCCATCCCCCTGAAAACAAATCAAACCAAAATGGCGAATGAGGTTGATTCTTAACATGGATAAATGAATACTTTCATGTGACTTTCAATTATGTATGCTTTCAATTTTCTAGTCTTACTCTGGTACTTGAATATTGTTGTTGCATGACTTTCAATCAGTAAATATTCAATTCCTTCATTCATAATTTCTAATCTGAAACTGTTTAAGAAAGTGGTGTATCAAATCAAAATTATTTACTCTTAATCTGGTGGAAACAAACCTTGAGAACACTTTAAATACATATATAGGGTATACAAGCTTTTAATTAGCCCCTTGCAGGGTATCTTGCACACCCTACCCCTTTTTTTCTTTCAATGGTTTTGTATATGTGTTTATTAAAATGGCATTGGCTTGCTTTGTTTTGCTTGCTGTAAACCAGCCGACAATCGGTTATTGGGAGTCCTATGAAAGTGACTTCAAGGGTTAATGATCCTTTTTGGGGGGATTTATGTCATTCCAATCATCAACCTCTTATTTCCAATGGTATTAAATCAGTAAATCAGAAAACAAAAAGCTGCACATTTGTTGTAAAAAATACTTTTCATACCATGTATTTGTTTTCTTTTTCTACACAGCTACATACATGTATGGTACTATCACTTAGTGATATGAATAAAAGTATTAAAGTATGATTGATGGCCATCCCAATAAAATGTTTTGTTTTACCATCACCCGACCAACCCATTTCTTTGGAAAAGTAAAAAAAAGATTGAAGAATAATTTCATAACTGCACCTCTTTCCTGATCTCTTTACATTTTAGTTCCTTGCTTTTCTCATGTGAATTGTCAATCCACAACTAGTAGTAAGAGGAACCAGTAGTTGAGGAAAAATTATCAACATCTTCCCCTTTTTTGGGGGGGGGGGGGGGGGGGAGGCAGGCATTTTGAGTCCTCTGATCAAAATCCCAACCTGGGGCTATCACAGTGGTCATAATCCCTACCTGTTTATCGTTTTTAATAACTTGCTTAAATTCTATCAACCAGGTGTAGTGTGGTTATAATTAAGAAGTTGAGGTCTCATTCATTAGTGAGCCCTAGAACATCTTGCCAAGCCAATTTCTTTACTGACTGTGAGAGTTGTCACTGTCAGATATTTGTTTACGTGGTCAGTATTTCTAGTATGTCCCCGTTATTGAAGTTGGGACCTTCATTTTACGTAACGTTAATAACAACAGTGCATGATACACCATGACTTGAAATAAAGAAACCAAATTCAAGATAGGTTTGTTGGCCAAATTTAAAGAGACCTCAACTTCTCCAAGATGCTGTATTTCTCAAATTTCCCACCCTCAAGTTAGCATGGCTGTCAAAATCTCATGGATGGGGAAAATGTACATGGTCAAATGCCCAGGAATGCCCCCCCCCCCCCCCTCCCTGGAGGAAGATAAGATTCATAACATCAATCACTTTTTTTTTCTGACAGACTGACAAACATTTCATTGGGAAGGCCTATTGAACCTTTAAATTTACAATGAAGAACTCTCCATGCAAAGCTTCCATTGCCAAGTTACAGAACCCTCATTACAGAAGTATTCTTTAAACTCTTCTCTGGCCCACTTTGCATCAAGAGTGCAGTTGTTACCAGTAGCTTGTGCAGAGAGTGGAATGAGTGAGGACATATTTCCATCATTCCTCCAACTTCCTGGGATGATAATGCCAGTTGATGTGTCTTCCTGATCAATTAGCCCAGGAGGTGTATAAACACTGTGTGATGGTCCAGATCGTAGCCAGTTGTGGAGAGTGAGGATTGCCATCACCACTGTCTGAATCTTTTCAGGTTCTAACGCAATTGGTGACCTCAAAATCCTCCAGCGATTGGCCAAGATGCCAAACACATTCTCTGATATTCTCCTTGCACGGGAATGTCTATAGTTATAAATTCTCCTGGAGAGATCAAGGTCTTTCTGGGGATAGGGTTTCATTACGAATGGTTTTAGGGCAAAAGCATCATCAGCAACAATCACATGAGGTAAAGGGCCTCTTCCACCGTGCAACTTTTTGGGAGGAGGCACATTTAATTTACATTCAAGAATTGACTGTAATAGTGTACTGTTGTTCCAAATGCCTCCATCTGATACCCTCCCATTAGTGCCAACATCTGCATATAGGCACTTGTAATCCGCAGATGCTAAGAGGAGAAGCACAATAGAATGCGTACCTTTATAATTGTAAAAGTATGACCCGGCTCCTGTTGGAGGCTGCATCACAATGTGTTTGCCATCTAGCGCTCCTAAACACAACGGATAATTCCACCTGTCCTCGAACTCTTCTGCAATCTTTTGCCATGTTTCGATGTTAGAAGGGACGGACAAGAACTCTGCGCCCATTGTCTCGTAAATCGCCTCGGCAACTTCAATAACGATATACGAGATGGCTTCCCGACTGATCCTGAATTGGTAGTGCAGACTCCTGAACGACTCTCCAGTGGCAAAAAACCTTAGGGTTAGCGCTACCCGTTCGCTAGGAGAAATGGCCTCTCTCATTAGCGTATCTCTCTTTGAAATTCTTTGCTGCAAAACGTCTACGAGCTCTCTAAACTGGTAAACAGACATTCGCATCATTTCTTTAAAAGCCTGCGTGTCTTCACACGATAACTCACGGATAATGTTGTTGAAAGCTCCTTTATCTTTTCTTTTTAACATCCACTGCCTTGTAGATGACTTCTCATGGTTTTTTTTCTCATCTTCCAACAAAAGGAAAGCGACTACACACGCTACAGCTCGCTCTCTTTGTCCAAATACAGCCGCCATCTTGGATACATTTGTAACACCCGACAAATTGCAACATTGAGATTCAGCGGTACCTACCACAAAAACGTTCTGCGGGCTCAGTTTTGTAAGATGTTTGATGAGCAGGCGGCTAAACGATCAAACATTGTGTGACCGTTTAGCCACTTCAGTGAAATGTTCAATTTGACGTTCCATTACGATGTTGGATGAAAATGTTTGACCGTTTAGCCGGGGCTTAAAGTTAGACTCAATGGATTCTGACGAAGCATACTATAGCAAGTTGTTAGAAGAATGGGAACAATTTGAGGGCAGTTGGAAGAAGATGATAAAGGAAACAGGGGAAATAAAGATACAAGGTAACTAGTTTATCCAATTCCCCATTACATCTAATTAATACAAAACTTGTGTAGGAATTTTTTTATCCTGATCGTCCCAATTGATCAGCTTTCAGGTTTCGCACGAGTTGACGGTACTTACAAATAGTTTAACTATTTATTGGCTCTTTAGCTCCTTACAGCTATCGACATAAACTCAACAGTTTACCACATAAACCTTGGTCGCTCGTCGTAACTTCAGTGGGAACTTCTCGCTCGCTTCAATCCTTACAACAACTGTCTATAGTCTAGTCAGTAAAATAACTGAGCACGTGAACACCGGGATATGTTCACGTGATCGTGGGCAACGCGTATAGTACGCGTTAAGGCCGCTATACCCCACCTCATGCGCAACATTGTGAAGCATTAACCTACAAGGCCTTAATGTTCTATACAAGTTCGTAATTGAATTACAATAACAATGTTCTGCGTAACGAAACTTGCAACTGTCTCTACATCCCTTCGTCTATGGGCGGTCTGCCAATCCATGAAGATTGCTTGCTTCTTCCAATAGGCACAGCTTCTGAATGGGCCGCACCAGAGTAGAACTCTCCGTCTTGACCTCCACTGTCCTCACTAGTCCATCTCTTCCTGGAGTTACTTTCACTATACGGCCCAAGCGCCGTTGTCCCCTTGGCAAGTGTTTATCTATTAGGAGAACCAGGTCTCCTACCTCTGTGTTGCGTTTGACCCTGTGCCATTTCTGTTGCTCTTGTAATGCGAGAACATATTCTCTGAGCCATCTCTTCCAGAAATGGTTGGCGATAATCTGCAGCGTCTGTCTCCACTTCTTTCTGCTGTATATTGTAGAGATCCTCTTTAACACAATTTCCAGGCGGTAAGGTCTGGACTGCTCTCTGCAACAACATATGATTTGGCGTCAGCGGTTCGCAGTCATTGGGATCGGCGGCCACTGCACAGAGAGGTCTCGAGTTGAGAATTGATTCCACCTCAGTTAGGGCTTTTGCAACAACTTTTTCTTCTGCTAGGCACTCTCCCAGTATCGCCTCAAGTTTCAACTGCCACGTCTTCTGCATAACTCTCTTTGCTGGCAGTAAGACCGGTCCGACTATACCAAGCGGATCAAACGTTGAGCTTAAAATGGACAAGCATCCTCTACTGGTGTTGTCATCAAACCGTTTCTGCGCTTGTGATACCTTAACTCCAAACCTGTCAGTATCGATATCCCATTGCACTCCGAGTGCTCGCTCTACTGGAAGCTTATCTAAGTCAAGATTCTTTATCGTGCGTTCTTCTGCAGGAATGGCAGGTAATACCTCCTTGTCATTAGAGACAAATTTGGTCAGTCTAAAGTTCCCTTTCTGTAACATCTGTGTCAACTGATGAGCTAACTGCTTGCTGTGCTGTAGGCGTCGAAAGGAGGCAGTCATCCACGTAGAAATGCCTACTAACTACTTGAGACACTTCCTTGCCAAATTCAACTTCATTGTGTATGGCAGTTTGCTTTAATGCCCAGGCTGCGATGCAAGGTGAATCCGCCTTGCCAAATAGATGCACCGTCATCTTGTGATCACTTGGAGGTTCATTTATGCCTTCACTCCACCACAGGAAACGGACAGCATCAGTCTCTTCCTCTACGTACACGCAGGCCACCCAGTGAAACATACTTTTAAAGTCGGAAGCAACTGCTACCTTCTCTTTTCTGAATCACATCAACACCCCAATGAGTGTGTTATTGAGTTGTAGACCTTGTAGCAACTCTTTGTTCAGCGATGTACCTCCATATTCGGCTGCAGCATCGTAAACAACCCTTACTTTAGACTTGTTTGGGTTGATCACACCATGATGCGGGAGATACCAAGTTTTCTTACCCGTCTGTTTCGCCTCTTCATCTGACAGTTTCTTTGCATATCCCTTTTCGCTGTACTCATTCATAATCATCTGCTGAAGTCTTTTCTATTGTTAGGGAGATGTGGATATTCATTTCTCCATACGAGCCCTACCTCATATCTTCCATTTTTGTGTCTCGTTGTACTCTCTAACATCTCTGGAGCTCTTAAGTCCTCGACACTGTTAGCGCTTTCATCATCATTTCTAAACCCATGTTCTTCCAACATTTCAACTTGTTGGTGCAATGTCTGTGTCCTGGCCATCGTGTACACCATCGAAAATTGAGAGCGCAATAGGCTTATTGTCCTCCTCTTGCCATCTGTCGGCCCTGCTACACACCATGCAAACGGAGTCTTCATTCCATATGGCTGATGATGTGAATCGTCTCTCCAGCAATAGTTCAGCACTATGTGCGCCTGTGGCACATCCTGGCCGATCAGAACCGAGACCTTCTTCACATCCACATGCATTTGGTAACTCCAAACCGATCTAGTTGATTTGGACAGTATTGATCTGAAATATGCAAATCGTCCACTACTAACGCATGGTAAACTGAAAAAACTCGGACTCTCTTGCCCAGTTGGGGCAATTTGAAATCGCACCCTAGGCAGTTCACATTCGTAGTTGCTCTGTACTACAGTAGTAATATTGACCCTTTCTGAAACGCCCTGCAATTTTAGTCTCTGCGCTAGTTGCGAGGTAATCATGGAACTCACTGCAGCAGTATCTAGAAGACCATAATTTGTAACAGTCTCTCCGTTTTCAGCGACTACACATAATGGTACTACCTTTAACAGTACAAAGTTTGTTTGGGGGCCACTTTCCATGGTTGCATGCTCCGGCAAATCCTCAAATTGAGAGGTTGCTTTATTTTTTCTCTTCCATGTTATCATCGTTATCTTTCGGCTTCATAACAATGTGAAGAAGAGTGTGATGAGTCATCGGACAGCGACAATCTTCCTTCTTACACCCCTTCTCTACTTGACATTCTCTCTGCTGATGGAGTGCAGACAGGCACCGGTAACACAGTCAGTTAAACTTTACAAATCTCCGCCGCCAATTCAAGCTCTTAGTGGGAAAAATAGGACAGGATTTTGTGGTCACCCTTGTTGCAGACCGTACAGCCCTCTCTCTGATTGTGCTGGGCGTTATTGCTTCGACTACCCTTGTCATTTCCCGATAAGAGCTGGATTGATAGAGTGGTGACTCTTGTTCCTACCGTCACTCCGGCTGTTGGCTGTCGTCTCTTGCCTTTGTTGCTGTAGTTATCTTTGGCCATGGTGTTTGTACCAGAGCTTGTGGTATTACTCCCATACACCGGGTCATTTTCCGTCTGCGATTCTGCTGTAATGAATTCTGATAGCTCCTTCGATGTGGGCTCTCTTCCTTGTGACCTTTCACGATACAGCTTCGCCTGTTTTCTCCACTTCCTTTGAAGTGGATCCGGCAAACGATCATAGATATGTCGCAGATTAGCGGTACAGTCCAGTTCGTATGAATGCAGCTCAATCATAGACCAAAAACAGTTCTCGACCTTATCAGAGAAGGTCATAAGGGCGGCATTGTCATTAGTTCTAATCTTTGGTCCAGCAATAACAGAGGATTTTAAGGCTTGGATGAAAATGGGATTTTGCCCAAATCTCTGCTTCAGAACGCGAAGAGCTAGCTGGTGTATCACCCGGATATGTAATAATCAACAGGAAATGTAATACTAACCGGATATGTAATAAAAATCAACAGGATATGTAATAACAACAGGATATGTAATAAAAATCAACAGGATTTGTAATAAAAAGTTAACAGGAAATGTAATACATTTTTAACCGGAAATGTAATAAAATAGTTAACAGGAAATGTAATAACAATCAACAGGAAATGTAATAACATAGCGTATCGATCACTCTAGCTGTGAACAAACAACACCTACCAATCACCTGAATGACGTCATCAGTCATGTGAATCATTTAGTCAGTGATCACAATAAATGTATTTATCATGGGTTACGTAACCCCGCCATCGGGGTGTATGTGTTGTTTTAGAAACAATACATCATTAGTGGTACATTGCTATAGTCGGATATGCGTAATATACAGTCATTCGAGTCCTACGTCCGCCGCTTCGCCTTCCAAATTAAATATCCAATGAGCATAAGGTTATATATTTTCATAAATTCGTATATGGTTCTAGTTCGAAACGAAGTTATGGTTTCAGTTACTAGATGATTTTTGTAGCAGTTTTATGCTTTAATATACTAGATAATACTGTTATTATTGCATGGCAGCGTTTACTGAGTTTATTTGAATTTGCCAAATGTTACTTATTTTCATGATACAATAAGTCAACGCTGTATTACTGTTATTTACATAGACTGAAGTAACCAGTTTATTGGTTTAAACCGGTATATATAAGTTGTGTATTTACTCGATTTTCATATTTCACTAAACACTGTTTATTGTCAACTACTAAAAAGTGCATGTTCTAGAGCTCAAATTGCTCTAGATTATCACCATGTATATTGAGTGTAATTTATGATAGTTAATAAAGAGGGCGCATGCGGTTCGTGTGGACACACCCCTAAAAGTGGTTGCTTATTACATGATAAATGTTTTATGTTCGGTTCAGCGGGGTGCGAATTAGAACATAAGCTTCTCAACCTGCACAACGTAACATATTACGTGATCAGCGCTGCGAACGTCAGGTGAGTTATTCTCTGTCTTATGTCTCCAGTTTTGAAGTCGTAACACTATGGCTAAGACTCTCTTCATTTCGGTTTTTCTCTTACCTCCTAACGCTAATTATAGCGGCAGAACATGACAGCGGGAAAAAGCAAATTTGCCCCCTGGAAGACGAAACTTGACACGATCTACAGCCTATGTCAAGGGACGTTTGAAGTCGGCCTACATAATATTTTGGTGAAACCAGGAGTCTTTTTGCGTTAAGAAAAAAAACGGTAAAAAAGGTATGTGCAATAAGGATAAGCCTATGTGACGTGTGTTCTATGACGTCATACAATTTGTTTGTTTTGTTCCAAGGGCAGATATTTGTGCTCACGGAATTACTCACGTGACGTTCGCAGCGCTGATCACGTGATCTTTGGCGCGCAGGCTGAGAAGCTGATTGTGATCACTAAATGACTCACATGACTGATGACGTCATTCATTGGTAGGTGTTGTTTGCAATTGTTCACTGCTTAGAGTGATTGATGATTGACGCTACCTCGACCAACTAGTGTTATTACATTTCCTGTTGATTGTTATTACAATTCCTGTTAACAATTTTTTACATTTCCGGTTAAAAATGTATTACATTTCCTGTTAACTTTTTATTACAAATCCTGTTGATTTTTATTACATATCCTGTTGTTATTACAGATCCTGTTGATTTTTATTACATATCTTGTTGTTATTACAGATCCTGTTGATTTTTATTACATAGCCGGTTAGCATTACATTTCCTGTTGATTATTACATATCCGGGTGATACAGCTGGCACCCGTAATTTTGGATTGCCTTTCCAGTCGTGCAAGCCATCAAGTAGTTCATTTTCTCGCTATCCGTCAGCGTTGCCTTACTCTCGACTTGGTCCCTGAAATTTGCTCTGAATCGCAGATACCGAACAAGATCACCATCAAATGGAGTGGGGCTTGGTGGGGGTTGCGACATCCTTAATTCCATTTTCTCCCAAAAGGCTGATTTAGGCTCATGCGGTGTCGACGTATCTAAATATGTCTGTAGTGTTGGTGGTTAATATCGGTATTGTTCAGATTCATTCCCACGTCTGGAGCCAGGTACAATTTCATCCGGTCTTGTTATGGCCGGCTTGTTGATAGCAGCTTGGTCATTCTTTATAGTCTGACTCTTGGCTTGTATTGGACGAGGTAGTTCTATAAATGAGTCTCTCCCACCAGAGTCTTGCGTACTATCATCTATACTGACCGTTGTGGTACCTGAATCAATCCAAGTTTTGCAAGGTCCTCTGCATCCGAATTGTCAGGATCATCAGACCCTAAGTCTTGTTCAATGTCTTTATCTACCTTATCATACACTTTGCTAACTGCAGCAGCAGCCGTTCACTCCACTATTAGTTTTACCCTTTCCGATCTTTTACGCGCCTTTCTGACAGCCTCATTAGCCGCTAGCTCTTGTTTTTCTGCGACTTCAATTTCATCGAGTAGTGAGATCTTTGTTTTTAATACTTCGTGCTTCGCCTTAGCTTCGAGAACTCTAACGTTGAGAGAGTTTATTGATGCATTTGAGCGTTTAGAGCTCCTTGATTTTATGCTAGATTTTAAGGAACTTCTTTCTATTCTCTCATCTCTTATTCGCTGCTCAGCATCAGTCAACAATTTTTGCACTACTACTCTAACTTGGCCTATCTCTTGGTTCAGATATTCATAGACGTTGGAGTCCGAACATTTGTCTTTTTCATCAAGAAGTTCTAGCACTTCTTCATGGAAGTCACCAAACTGATTGAAAAGGTCGTTTAACTTCATAGTTTCCTCACCAAACAATTCAACGTTTTTATTTAGACCCATGAGCACTTGAATATTACGTAATTGTGCTCGGATTTTCCCCTTTAACCTCTTTCTTTGTTTTATTCTATTGGTAAGTCGATAAGCCTTTCCCTTCTTGGTCAACTTAGGTTGTCTCCTTATCTGGGTATCTCCAACTTCGGTGGTTGGGTTCCCTGTGTCGGGAATTTCAATGACAGTCCTGTCATGCAACTCCATTTGTCCATTCCAAATCTTCCACAAATCTCCATGCCTCGTGCTCACGGTCGAAATAATCGCTTCATTCTTGCTAATGAGGCCCGAATCCCTTGGATATTCCTTCATTACGTCCGTGGAATTCGCTTCTGGAGCACCCATAATAACTTATCCTTGCGAAGTTTCGGCTTCCAGTGGGATTTCCTCGTCGTGACATTTCTCACTTGACATGTTTACGAATTTGTCGCTTGAAGTTACTGTAGGAAATTATTTCCCCTGATCGTCTCCAATTGATCAGCTTTCAGGTTTCGCATGAGTTGACGGTACTTACGAATAGTTTAACTATTTATTGGCTCTTTAGCTCCTTACAGCTATCGACATAAACTCATCATTTTACCACATAAACCTTGGTCGCTCGTCGTAACTTCAGTGCGAACTTCTCGCTCGCTTCAATCCTTACAACAACAACTGTCTATAGTCTAGTCAGTAAAATACCTGAGCACGTGAACACCGCGATGTGTTCACGTGATCGTGGGCAACGCGTTAAAACTTGTATTTGCAATACTCACTTCATATTAAAAACTGCAAAGGATAATGATTACAACAAAGCTACCAATAACCATTTATGGGATTATAATCTATAGTCCATTTGTTGTGAAATATGAAGAAAACAAAATTCATAGGTTGACTTGTATAACTTGAAGTAAAGTGCTTCTTTTAATTTTCCCCTTTTAATTTAATATATTTATTAGGAATAATTAAAATAACAAAGCACGACATTTTAACATACTATATAGTCTACAAAAGAAACGTTATAAAAATACATTGAATTCGATAAACATGGATTCTAGTAAGCCAAAATTAGTACAAGCTGTACCGCGAACGTAACGCAAGCAACGGATATCACGTCAGAATCTTCTATTGGACGAAGCTGGTCGGATATCATATAGATAATATTACATGGCCACGCAGAGATTAACACGCAGATACATTTAATATTTCCAAGCAGCCATGTAATTTACTTTTATTATTAAATGAAAGCCACCGTCTGAGCATTTTCATTTCTAATTTTGAAGATCAGCAAAATCACCAATATTTCTTCAAAAGCCTGTCAAATCAAGTCAAAATCAAAATCTCTTCTTAAAAGTTTTTTCTTAAATTTTAGAAACATTACGTACGAGGTGAAAAAGAGCAAATCCGACAAAATATGCTTCGGTCTGTGAAGTGATATGACTGATTATCCACACATGTTGATAACAATGAGAATCAGAGTGGAATCACCACTGTAGACTACGCGCGCTATTCATAACTTAGCAAAATATCAACGAAAGTACTAAATCTTCAATCGTACTACTATTCGATTCAAGGAAAAACACATGCCCGCCTTGGTAATTCCACGTTAAATTGCACTCGAAAAACCGATGTCGTCCTCATCGCTTCGCGACTCGGGCGATATCGGTTTTCTTGCGCAATTTACCTCGTTGGGCATGTGATTTTCCTATATAACACCACTGGACGCAGTACGATATCATTTTCACGATTTTCCTATGTTATTTTCTCCTCTCATCAAGCGTAAAAAAGAAAATATTCCAATAATTCTCAATATCTGTAGATGCGTGTCATAGCTGCATTGAGAACATAGCTGCAGCCAAAACGTCGGGAATTTACGATTAATTTAAGTTCTAATACTAACATGTTAGAGTGTCATACCTAGAAGAAGGGCTAAGGGGCCGACCATTTAACTTTTGAGGGGGGGTGGGTGTTTTTGAAAAAAAATATCCTGCAAGCGGAAAAGCTTTGTTCGTACTGGCTCCGCTTTTTTCGCAAAATAAATTCGTGCAACAACACTGCTAAAGAAAAAAAAATCGAGCACAGACAAGAACACCCATCCCCCCCTCAAAAGTCAAATGGTCGGCCCCTAAGCAAAACCTTTTTCATATCCCTAATCGCGCGTCACAGCTGCAGTGATATCGCGTGACGTCATATATACCCGGCGCACGCGCACTTGCGAAAGGCGGGAAAGAAACGACTGTGAAAATACATACAGACGACTTTCCCGGGAGAATTGAACTCTTCTCATGAATTACTGACAGGTGGGTTTTGGCGAATTCCCATTAAAAAAATATATTTTATCCTTGTGTATCTAGCCAACGCTTTATTCGATCGGAAACTTTTATCATGTTTTCTACGCCAGACTCAGAGCTACAAAGCGAAGATAAATTTGCGAAAACCATCGCAGCTCCATAAAATGTGGTTGGAATTTGGTGATCTGGTTTTAAACAACCAACTTGGATAATTAAATAAAAAGGAGTTAAAAGAAGTCAACTAAGTGTACACAGCTCACTGTGATGCCAATGAAAGAAGGGTTAGCGAAAACCGAACACAACTCACAAGCAATGTTATCAAAAAGTAATAGTTTTAACTCGGTATTTAAAAATACCGAGAACGGAGGCATTAAGCCAATACAATCCGACGTCCTACCGCTGATAACACAGACTTTGGTTTTGGCAATTTGAGATATCATGTTAAACATCATTCAGTAATTGCTTAATGCACATTTAATTTTGTATCTTTCCATTTTTTAACTGTTATGAGGATAGATTTGTTAGTGTTAGCGTTAGCGTTGGTGTTGTTATTTAATACTACTCTTGTTAAATTAACATTTATTTGTATTATTAATAACACGTCTTAATACCAATTCTTCTATCGCAGCCACGTGAACCTCGGCAAATATTGCAGTATTTTTATATTTACGATTATAACTAACTCTACGATTTGACGAGTAAAACTGATACATGTACATAGTCATTCACGGTCTCATATTTGGTGCAATCTTGGAAGCTGGGGGTTGTTCCCGGGGGGGGGGTACTTACATGAAAAATGGGTATGTATGTGAGGCCAAGAGGCTCAAACCCTGACCCTGTTTGACCCAATCCGAGCTCCAAAACCCTGATTGCCCCCTTTTTGGGGAAAAAAACCCTGAATGCCCCTTCTTTAAATTGTTTTCAAAAGAAGGTCGGATATATATCCCGGCCGGTATACCGCGTACCGGGATTGCATGCAAAATACGGAACATTTCAAGTCGGGACGTGGCATTGGGTAAACAAATCAGCAGATGAAGTACATAGATAAGTACTGAAGTACGGGAACCTCAGTGCTTGCATGTGGGAAGGCGATCAAAATGCGGCAACAGAATGTCTTTTTTTTACATAGTAGCTAAAAAAAAACTAACTGCCTAAAAAATACTGAACCCCGACCCTGACTGCACCCAAATTATACTCAAATCCTGACCCTGATCTGCCCAAATCAGGCCAAAACCCTGACCCTACCTGCCCAAACGGAGCTCAAAACCCTGACCCACCCGGGCGGCACATACATAATACGTCACAAACATGAGTACCCCCCCCGGGGGGTTGTTACAGCCAAATGACTTCCAATTTCTCGCCGGTGCGAGTATGCAAGGATTTTGGCTCGCCAACATATGAATGACTCGTAAAAATACACAACCGTATTAGATGCTCGTTGTATACCAAATAATATAAACCTATCGTGAAATATTCGCCCTTATTCCATAGAAAACCATGAAATAACCAATAATTAAGTTTAAGTTTATTTGCCACAGAAATAGGAATTAAAGATATAGAGATTACTTAATGGAAAGTGCTGGCGTATGGTATTTACGCACGAGTTTGTTTTCACAAAACGAACGAGCGAGGTACGAGCGAGTGAGTTTTGTGAAAACAAACAAGCGTGTAAAACCATACAAAAGCACTTTCCATCTTGTAATTTGTTTATTATATACATACTGAGATTTTTCTCCAATATCAAACAGGTTTTATTTAGGTCTTGTCATTGAACACATATATTTGTAGCTTTTAATTTTTTGTTTTGCATTTCGTATCCGACTCAACGTAGACTAAAATTTATGCTCGATACAATCAAAATGGAAAGAAAATCTTACTTTCTAAACTGACATCAGCCTTGAAATAGTTTTCAACATCAATATGAAACTGTCTTTGATTCAACAAATAGAGTTTACAAGTTTACATCGTCATTAGATTAGTATACCTGCTTTTGTACAAGTTGTTTGCTACGAGTTTTCAGACATCTCCACGGCTTGTAGGTTTTCTCTGCTCACAGAATATTTACGATTTTTCTAATGTCGATTGTCTATGGAAGTTGAAATCACTCCACGAAGGATTATAAGCTCGTAATCTTCACCGTATTTTCTTTTGACACTAAGAATGATTTCACATAGATTATCTCAATATCTGAATATATGTTGAGTTCTTTCGGTATAATTTCGCTTCTTCTTTGTCGTTTTAAGTCACTTTGCGTCTGTTTCTCTAAGTTTTGCTCTTGCGATTTTGTTTTCTTGGTCGATAATATACTCCTCAATTGACTTGGAAGTTTTAACATCGTTAATTGGCTGTTTACAGATCAATATTACATTATTTAAAAAAAAAGTCAAAACTCCAACTTTCGTAGTGAATGCAAGTGGCGCCTCCGATCTCAAGTCCAGTTTGAAAATCCCGATATGTTTTGGCAGGTGTTTTCTGATTGGACGAAACGCTTTTCGCAGGTGTGACAAATTCGTTTCGCGATTCTGAATGGCTAAGGAAAATTGTGAAGTGGGTTTTCGCATGAATGATTCCATTCGTAAATCTCAGTATGTATGTGATAAACAGTAGAATGTAATGTATGGCGAGGAGACCTCGAGAAACCATCAGGCTTATAGTAAGAGGTCACCTCGTAGCTTAATACATTTTAAAAATAAGTGATGCATATGTGCGGCATGATCGATTCAGTAATCATCTATTTGAGTAAGAAATCATTCATTTTTTTCTTGAAACTAGGAAAACTGGTTGAACCTGTGATATACGTTGTATTAGTTGTATCATTTAATATTTTTCTCCATCTTTACAATTTGTATATTTTCTCCCATCAGATGTTAGGATCTAAGGCTCCTTTTGTGAAAACCTACGAAAAAACTGAACTTCTTTTTGGGCTGCATGTAAGTCGCTTTCTTAAATTGTCCAAGCTCTTATTTCGTCCTTTTTTGCCCAACAGAGATAAACCAAGTCGTCATGGACTTTGAGAAAAAGAAGACGTTTGTGATGTTTTGCCTACATTATGCGTTGTTTGGAAACCTTCGCTTGAAAAAGGAACAGTTGATTTACCTGTGTAATGAGTGTCTTCAAATGGCTCGCTATCTTGGAGACATCGCTATCAAGCCCCAAGTTTGGCTACAATTAGGTTCCATGAACTACGAACTTTCACGGTTTCGGGAAGCACTGAATTGTAGTAACAAAGCATTAATGCTCGCAAGGAACATGAAAAGAAGAGACATTAAGATTTCCATTGAAGCAATGGCTTATTGCGGTCTTGGAAACTGTTACCTTACTCTCGGACAATGTGACAAGGCAATACATTATCATGAAAAGCGTCTGGAAATCGCAGAGGAGACTAGAGACAAAACAGCCGAGAGCCTGGCACATGGAGATCTTGGCCTCTGTTATCGTTCTCTCGGGCAGTGCGACAGGGCTATATATCATCATACAATAGACCTCAACACCGCAGAGAAGACTGGAGACAAGGAAAGTATGGAACGGGCTCTTTGTAATCTTGGAAACTGCTGTTATTCACTAGGACAATACTACGATGCTATACAACTTTATGAGAAGGCGTTGGACATCACAGAGAAAACTGGAGATGTGAGAGCCGGGGCGAGAGCGCATGGTAACCTTGGTCTGTGTTTTTATTACCTCGGACAGTTCGACGAGGCTATACGTTATCACAGGAAGCAGTTTAACATCGCTAATGAAACTGGAGACAGGCAAGGCCTAAGTAATGCTTATTGTAATCTTGGAATGTGCTATCTCTACCTTGGACAGTATGACAAAGCCAAATACCATCATGAGAAGCACTTAAACATTGCAAAGGAAATCGGAGACAAAAAAGGCGAGAGCGTTGCTTATGGTAACCTAGGGAGTTATTATTTAAGATTTGGATGGTTTTCTAAAGCAATACTGTACATTTGGAGGAACTTGGGTATCTCTAAGGAGATTGGGAACAAAGCATGCGAGGCATATGCTCATTGCAACCTCGGTCACTGTTATCTCTCTCTCAGACAATTTGATAAAGCTCAATATCATAATGAAATGTACTTGAACATCGTAAAGGAGATTGGAGACCTCAAAGGGCTAGCAACTGCCTACCGTAGTCTTGGAACATGTTACTATCGCTCACGAAACATGAAAAAGGCAGAAGTGAATTTAAGAGAAAGCTTAAAATATAACGAAAAACTATTTGAAACCTTACGCGAGCGAGAGAAGTTTAAGATATCTATTTTCGAGACCGACTTTATTGAGACTTACAAACTGTTGACCCTCGTGCTGTTTGAGACAAAACAGAAAATGGAGGCCCTCCTTGTCTCAGAACGTGGACGTGCAAGAGCGTTGGGAGATTTCCTGATATCAAAGTACGGAATACTCAATGACAATACTGCGAAGACCAATCAACTACAGCACTCAGATGTTTACCAGCTTGTTTCTTGTAAAAGGTTCTGCGTCTTAGTTCTCATTGAAGGAAAGCCAAAAGATACATTTTTTACTTGTGTCATAGCGGCAGAGAAGGAATTAGTTTTCCTTCAAAACAATGTCGCTAAGATTTTGTCATATGTGAAAATGAGTACTGAACTGGAACAGCCCGAGTCTCTTGTAGGAATGGCTATTAGGATTGCTTATGATGAAATGAAAATTAGAGAAGTTGGCAACTGCGAGGACAGATCTCTCAACTCTTTTCTCGCTGTAGACAAAGATGAAGCTGCTGAAACGTTCTTGACAGAGAAAAGAGACGTAGGGAAGAAGAAGGAGCGGCCGACATCGTCTCTGAGATCGTCTTTTCCGAGGAAGGAACAAAATAAAGAAAGCCATAAAGAGCACGATTATTGGAATCTTGGCACCATCCGAAATCGCCATGGAGGCAGGTATTCCAAACGAACAAGACTACATTCTAACGATGGCAGACGTGCAGGAGGCTGAAGTACGAGCACAACTCATTGTCCTGAGCTGTTGCCACAGCGGACGTGGTGAGGTCAAAGCTGAAGGAGTAATTGGTATTAGCAGAGCTTTCCTCGCTTCAGGCGCCCGAGCGGTCATAGCGTCGCTTTGGGCTATCAATGATGAGGCTACATTGTTCTTCATGAAACTGTTCTACACGTTCCTGAAAGAAGGACATTCTGCGAGTACAAGCCTGCAGAAGACTATGAACGAGATGAGGAAATCACATGAGTGGAGTGCACCAAGGTACTGGGCTCCTTTCTTCATCATTGGCGATGATGTCACTATCATGTTGTAAGGTATAAATTAGCTCTTTAAATATTTTCAACATATTTAGTTCCTACTATTCTTAATGCTTTGGTATGCAGTAAATCGCTTCCCACTTGCACGATAAAGATGAGCTCTGTACGATACCCAGGCTGACTAGAAATATGATGTTAGGCTAATCCATTTGTAGCTTAGTGTAACCTCTTCTTTTCTATTGTTCAGACTTTTGAAGCTATTCGTAGTCATGCGTCAACGCTTCTCGAATACAAAATTGAAACTAAAAAGTTTATTTTGCATTAGAATTAAGAAAAAGCAAGTTCCCATGCTGTATGCTAAGGGTTAAACATTAAATACTAAGCCAAATGTGGGAATAACGGTTTTTTATTAAATGGCAAACACCTTGAATATGCTTATCAAAAAATCTGTATAAAACCTTTTAACTTTGAATGAATCGGAGAAAGAAACATCATGCTGAATATTTAATATGGGAAAGCTCGATGTGGCCTTAGTCTGGATGACTAAAAATCCTTCAAAAACTCATGAATAATTTTGTCCAATCAGATGAAGCAAATCAGTCACGTGCATGCTCCTTTATACCTGATAAAATCTCATCATTTCAGCTTTCTCATTGAATTGCTAATTAGGATGAACGTTTTATATAAAGAATACTAATGAACATGAAATTTTATATAAAAGGTTCATCCTAATTAAGAATTCACTGATAAAGACCCAAAGATAGCAAAAAGTACACGGATCATAAGGTACCTAGATAATCAATTTTGCACTATATAGTTTATTAATATCAGCAGACTACCGAGATACACAGATAATATTTTTAAAATGAAGTTATCCAACTACCATTACTTGTTTACCGAGCCACTGTTTAGTCCCACTGAATTATTAAACCAAACTCAAAGTCGTAAAATAATAAAAACGTGCATTAAACTTACGGAACCAAACTTACAAACATCCTCTTCATATTTTGTGCCGGAGTCAAAAATTTAGAGGCTGCCGTCATGTCAGTCACATCGCTGTCCAAGTCTTGAACTTTATCGATGTCAACCACGACACCAAATCCTTCAATTGCAGGTTCTACATTGTAGCTTGTTCTTTACCACACAATGCTTTCAGCATTGCGAAACGCCGCTTCAAATAACATAGTATTGTAATTTCTTGTTGAGATGTTCGTAATCGCTGCTGTTCGTGTTTTAAACAGTACGTCAAATAAATAAGACTGTATCATATATTATATATTTTTATTGTATATGTAATACTTCTAGAAATGAAGGGTTTTAATTAATATTTTTCCTGTTTGTACATGTTCAGTGTTCGTTGACCCTCGCAGTCATTTTGCGAAGCCATTCAGTCATTTCTCAGGTTCCTGCCCATCCATTTAGAATACGTACGCAAAGAAATATAAAACATAGCTTGATTGGAATTTAAGATATATTGCCAGAGAGCCTCTTTCTGTGCTACCGTAAAATTCCGAAAATACCCCCCCCCCCCGAATATAAGCTCCCCCGAAAATAAGCGCCTAAATTTTAAACGCAAAGACCCTCCCTATATTACGCCCCCCAATATAAGCCCATGGGCTTATCAGCTACATAGGCAAATCATGTTGCAATAAAGCTTGTTGCTGTTATATTCAGAGAGTTGTTAGGTTCAAAAAGATCAGTTAATGACCGCAGTTCACAATATTTTTAGACACAAAGTGCCATCCAAAAATACGCCCAGCTCATTTTGAACCGCAAATTTCCCTCCAAAAATACCCCCCGTATATAAGCCCTCCCCGAAAATAAGCCCACCCAAAAGGTCCTTTGAGAAAATATAAGCCCAGTTCTTATTTTCGGAATTTTACGGTATATGCCTTTAAATGTTTTTTTTTTATTTAACCATTTGCTCCAAGAGCATTTAGCTCATCAAGGGAGCTTATGTGGAAAGATAATAAATATGTGAAGCGAGAAGATAAGAAGAGAAAAGGCAATGAGAAGATAATATTAAATAAGCAAAAAACATATGTCGTTAATGAAAAGTACAGAAAGGTGCTTAACCCTTGCGAAAAAAGCCTTGGATATCTTAGGATCTTCTGGGATAATCCTTGGATATCTTAAGATTCAAATCCTAGAACCGCTTAGGATTGTCCTAGGATTTTCTTGGATTTGAGGTGTGAATTTTCACGGTAAATTTGGACACTTGGATGTTCTAGGATTTTCTAGGATTTCTCAAAATATTCATGGCAAAGCATTTACGATGCATGGTTCTAGGATATTGTGGGAAATCCTAGGATTTACAGTTTACATTTTCCTTCGGTTTTGTAGGAAATGCTGGGACTATCTAGGAATAGACTTTTAGGAATTTCTAGGATGTCTTAGGAATTTCTAGAATGTTCTGGGATTGCCCATGCTATATTAACAGCTTTTCAGGGCATTTTTCAGGGTTTTAGTGACGACCAATCCACGATCAAGTATGTTTATAGGCCTGCATGGTTTTTGAGCAGTTCTGATAAAACATTCAAAATTCGCTATCTTTGTCATTAACAGTCTATGAGGGTCAACCATTCCGAACTGATCTTTAAAGTCAACCACAAGTGTAATCAGATAAACACAAAATCGTTACTTAAAATATACATGTACCACCCCGTTTTTAGTTAAATTTTCAACTTTTTGTGATCACGTCGTTGGTCATGTGATAGACATTTTACCAAACTTTTCTTTTAGGACGACTAAAAACGCTGAGATTAGCTATAACCACCATTGTTCTAGGATTTGAGTAAATTCAAGTGACTCTATTCAACAAAATAGCTGTAGCCTCGTTTTCATGTTCAAACCATGCCTTAACATGCTTGAGACGTAGAACCTTGCATTGACAATTATATACGCAATATCTGAATCTTTCCGTAAATTCTAAGTGAGGAAATTACAAACACGTGCATTTACTTTTCAAGATTATTACTTTAATATTCCTTTGAAATACATTTTCAGGGTTTTTAACATCATCTCATCATACATTGTAATTGTCTCTTTAAAATAATTTTCATAGCACATATAAAAATTGTGTTTAATGAATATACATGTATACAGTAATTATCTTAAAAATAGAAACAGAAAAATGCGTCTATATTGTAAAATATATTTTTTCTGTTTTGCCCTTTCAAATAAGTAGAATCTACATGTATACATTTTCGCTTCTCAAATATCTCCCCATTTAATATTTTTAATAGATCATCTCTTCATGTTTGTCCTTTTTAGCCTGAATAAGATAGTAATATGGTTTGCAATAATGTCCTGTTTAATGTACTGTTCAAAGTTTGTGTTGACCAAATTTAGCAGCAATTTATGACAAAAAGCTGGTTCACCTTACAATGTCTTAGACAAGAAGGCTCCTTTCGTGTTAACATGCTTCATCTTGTGTGCTTGTTCACTTTAAGAGGCAATAACGCGCTTTCCAGTGTTTTATTTTAAGAGCAAATGACATTATCTGACTTTTCTGGCCTTTCGATCCCATAATGCCTTTGTCTCAGATCTATCCCATAATTTCTTTATTTGAGAGCTAGAGGTTAGGGTTAGGTTAGAAAAAACGCCATTTTCTGGTATTTCTACTCAAAACACGGCAAAATTCCATGAATTACACTTAATCTACGGGAAGAGACCGTTGTTTTGACGTGTAGTACATCGAAATCCATTAAAAGCTCGAGAAATGGCGCCACTTTGAAGAGTTTAGGGTACACAAGATGAAGCATGCACGTTTACACAAAAACAGTGTTAGACAAGAAGGCTCCTTTCGTGTTAACATGCTTCATATATATATATAATTAATAAAAAAAATTACGATAAATTAATAAATGAACTGATGCTAAAATATATAGATATATTTGGAATTAAGTGTTACTGGTGTGCTGTGATGTACATAAAATTAAACAGGAATGACAAAACAGGCAATAGGGTATTACCGATACGTACATTTGTATTATCTGTTATTTAAAGCTTACAGGTCGTAGGTTTCTGTATTCCGAAGTAACTATAAAGACTAGTCTGCCTCTTCATATTATTATTATTGTACCTTATATCAACTCGTATCCTGTTTTTTTTAACTTGCATTATTAGGGATGTTTAAGCAACAAAGAAGTCGACAACAACAACAACTGGACCTCGACGTCAAAGAATGAAAAAGGACTGGGATGAGAACATTTGTAGTCATCTGTAGTCATCTGTAGTGACTGTTGCTACTGCAGTTATACTTTGGCATTCTATATATATTATCTCAGTAACCAATGGTAGATTAGCCCTCTGACTATTACTTTGCTTCAATAAACTTCTAGTACAGTTGGACCTCTCGTAAGCGTCCATCCTTAAAGAATGCCAAACAGGATTAATGCTTTGCGAGCCCGTGTTTACATTTGAACAATAGAAAACCGTTACAATCGCCATTTTCCTACAGTACGAAAATGGCGATTGTAACAGTTTTCTATTGTTCAAGCTCGCAAAGCATTAATCCTGATTGGCATTCTTTAAGGTCGAACAAAGGTGGTCGCTATAGAGCCAGAAGTGGTCGCTTAGCGAGGTTTCAAAATGCAGTTATTTTTTTGGACTGAAGAACAAATTATAAGGCTTTTCAGATAAATGGACGTTATGAGAGGCTACTAACGAGAAGTTCCAAATGTAGTGATTTGATTTTGGAAGAAAGTTTTATAGAAACGTGATTCTAAAGACTATGTAAAAGTTTTTTCTTAGAATGAAATGAGAGAAATGGTATGTCCTGCAATCCAACTAAATGCAGAGAAATAATATTTCGAAAGGTATCAATGATAGCTATGATATACTTTATAATATTCCGTAATGTAGTCAGCTTAAGATTGTTGGGAGTAACATTCCAGGCAGATAATAGGTTTAAACTCATGTCAAGGAAACGCTATCTAGTGCTAATAAATGCTTATTTATAATAAGAAGTTTAAGAAAAGACATATAAAAAAGAAGAAGTTGACCATCTTTTTAGATCTATTGTAATGCCTAAGATATGCTATGGCATAACAGTTTATGGAGCTTCTCAGGCAGAATTAACAGCTCTTCGATGCTTTATAGACAGATGTTATAAGGAAACTATTTATCTGATCCAATCAGTATAGTTAGTATGTTAGATAAATATGATATAAGACTTTTCAAGAAAGTAAACAATACGTGTAACCATCCTCTACAAAGTACCCTTCCTATGATTAAGCGCAAAATAAGTCAGTTGCGGAATGAGAGTGTACATGTAATAAAACCTCTTCATAAATATTGATCGTTTCAAAAACACATTTGTAAATCGGCTTATTTTTAATCATGAACTGCGAATTTAAGATTTTTTAAAAGTAGGTATTGCTAACGCTCTCTAAAGTAGGTATTTTTTATGTACATAGCCTTTTTTAGAAATCTATTGTAAAATTTGTAATGTATTTTAACAAATTGAAATAAAGACATTATTAGTATTATTATTACTTAAGAGATCTGGGGTCGGTTACATAATCGTAATCGCTGGGCCTAACTGCTAATGTCTGACGTTGAATATGACAGTTTGACCGGACTGAACGTCTGACGGTTAGCAGTTTAAAGCTGAAATGTTCTGATCTTACATTAAGATTTCTAGTAGTTGTTAAATGGTCTTTCACACATCTCGTGAAAGTAATATTCAGATTTGCTAAAGGGAGGGAGGATTTAAGTTAGGGTAATCATAGGTATTTTCGGTTTCCCTACGAAATATTTGAGAAATAAATCGATGAAATGGGTTTATATTTGTAAAACAGTTAGGTACATTTTCATAAAATGATAGTCCATTAATAAAAAATACAACAGGTGTGTAGAATACCTTTACTATTTCCGATATAGTGTATTAGTTATGAATCAAATCTAAAATATTTGATGAATATTCTCTTTAAAGAAGTAAAAATGAAATATCAGAGGGTTTCTATATTAAGAATATAATAATATTATAAGACTTTATTTACTGAGGGTGACTCTAAACACTCAGTTACAAACTAGCTGATAAACGTGTGGTCCTCTGAAGGTTTAACTAGGTATAATATATCAAATATTATATATGGATAAAAAGTGTATATTAAAGTTACGATACAAAGTTCTACTAATAGTTGAGCATAAGATTATATACACTAAAATAATCTAATTTGCTAAATGTACAATATATCTATCCACCACTCCCTTCATGTTAGTAACAACAAGTCAAAGTTTAATATTTCTGTTTGTTTTGAATTTCGCGCGGTATGGAATCAGTAGGGAGCACTCTAGAGGAGCATGACAAAGATGTTTGCTCCACAAAAGCTGATTGACAACTGAATGTGTCAAACGCCTGGACTATCCTTTTGATATCCAGCGTAACTTCGTGTTTGAGAAAATACTAGATCACGGCAAGAGTTCTACCACCTCCTTAGAACATGGTCACACCCACTCGACCAATCAGCGTTCCCCATTTCAGCTGTCTAAATCCCATAGTTAAGTAATTAGTATTCCCTATATAGAGAATACTTGTCTAATATGGCTATGAAACAATAGAAAACAATAGCCTTATTAGTATTCTCTATATAGAGAATACTAATTACTCCCCTAGTTTAGACCCTGTATATTATTTCGAAATGTTCAGAGTTTCTTACAGTAGTTGCCAATAATTTCAGAAAAAAATGTCTCGTGGATGCGACCAAATTCGAAGACGGTTAGATAATGAACACTCGAGTTCTATGTGATTTAGAGTGCCTCGCATTTTAGATAGCGCGCTCGTGGTTTTCTATCTAAATGCTCGACACTCTAAATCACATAGAACTCTCGTGCCATTATCTAACCTTTTAATAACATAATGCTAAATGAATATTTTAATGTTGTTTTGAAAACGAAAACATGGTGGCGAAAGTCTGCGTAAAAAAAGTTGGAAACAGAAAAGTAGAATGGTACTCGTGAACGTTACTTAAACTCCCCAACAAATGAATGAACAAAATAGTTCGCATTTGGTAAAGTGAAAAATTACACCCAATGCAAAATCAGCTCATGGACAAAGACAAGATATCGTTATTTGTTAATATGAAAGTTAAACCTCTTTCTTGCTTTGCCATACGATTTTCTATTATTCAAGTTATAAATACTCTTCCCGACTGACTGATTGTAACTTTCTTTGTGGAACACTGCTTTCCTTCACGTGAAGATAGTTCTTTTGCCCATCTCTCAAGCATGGCCTTCCTGCTTGGTAAGTCGCTTCTTTTTCTTCGCATCCCTCGAGTAGAAATGTTGCTGTTCTCCTTAAACTCCATCAGCATGAACACCGGTCCCTCTTCATCGATCTTTGGAAGACTACGCGAGACATGGATGTCTCCTCCCTTGAAAGTCTCATTCTCCATTTCTTGAATGTAGAGGCCATTATGTTGTTTTTCTGCATTCTTCTTGAATTCCACAACCATAAAAATATCGTCCTTGCCTTCATCGTCATCTTTGGATGTTCTTGTTATTGGCAGCATCTTGATTTTAACTAGTTTTTGCTTGATTTCTGTAACTTTGTTATCGATTTCAACTCCTTCAAAATCGCTGTCTTCCAATTTGCTCAAACAAGCATGTTATGGAGCATGTTATGGAGTTATGTTATGTGTTATGGAGCAATCAGATTTTACCTTCCATATCCTGGAAAGTGACGTAATATGACATTTAAAAGGAATTTAGACAAAACATTTGCCATCGACCAATAATAGGAGAGTGCTCACTGGCGCGCCAATTCACTAAAATTCTAACAACGGCTTTGATTGGGCAGTAAAATAAAACAAACGTGCTGACGTCATGCTTGCATATTGGAAACTAATTAAGCGCTCGGGTAAGCAGTCGTTACTTTTTTCTTCGAATTTATGAGTGAAAAAATACGTCTGCATAGCAGGCTATGATTCTGTGTGTAAATTTCCCGATTTTCGCGTAAGAAAAACAAAATTGGGCAAACACACTACTTACTTAGGTTCTCATTGTCTTAACGCGTAGATCGATCAGATGAAGGGGTTTCGAATACTAAATATTTCAAAGCAACATACAAACTTTGTGACTACATTTGGTGCCGATTTTCTGTCTTTCTTATTTTATTGATTTCATAACTATCTATTCATCGATCAGACAGTTAAATAGCAGTACTGAAGGTTTAGTCTCCTGGTTGGTAATGATTTGCTGTTTATCATTAGAAAGCACCTTCGATTCTGCACGGAAAATATCACTAAGTAATACAAATTCTCATACATAGGTTTGCTTAGCTTTTGTAAGTATCATTTCACCTATATATAGCTCTTCCACATCTCTCATCAATAGCGGCTGTGTATAATAACCAATAAACTGCATACCCTACATGGGTTCCTGTAATATCAAAGTTTATTTGGAATATTCATTCTCCTAATAACTTCCCGTTCACCTACCTAAAGTTCCCTGAATGCAATTTGCTATATTAACACTTACATGTATCATAACTGTTGCTGTAAAACTTGTCAACATCACAAGCTTTCTTTTACTACACTTTAGACAACTGACGAACCCTACTTTACAGAAAGCATCGCACAATCAACTGCCTTCCCTTACCAGTTAACTTTGAAAATATTTGTACATCAACCTTGAAATAATATCCAAAACAAGGCCGATACAATTTTATACTGGTGTTTATAGAAGTGGCTGCAAATGCCTAGGCCAAAAAAATACGAACAAAAATACCAGAACATGAAAAGAGTGTTACCACCTCCACCAGATACTGTACGTAATGCTAAATGCGAGACTTATGTAATGTTGGTTTGAAAGAAGTGGTGGTGAAATTCTGCATGAAGAAAGATGGAACCGCTTATACAGGGTGAATATACGAAAAGTACGATTGAAATAGAAAAACAATATGTTGCTATATGCTAACATGAATGGCAAATCTCTTCAGTTCTTGGTTTGCAATACAAATCTAGTATTCAATTGATGAATACTCTACCCGACTGGCTAACTATAACATTCTTTATTGAACACTGCTTTCCTTCACGTGAAGATAGCTCTTTTGTCCATCTCTCAAGCATGGCTTTCCTGCTTGGGAAGTCGCTTCTTTTCCTTCGCGTTCCTCGAGTAGAAATGGTGCTCTTCTCCTTAAACTCCATCAGCATGAATACATTCATCAGCCTTTCCAAGGCTGCGCGAGAAATTGCGTGGTCCACCTTCTTCCTTGAAAGTTTCTTCCTGCTTTACTTGAATATCGAGGCCATGACGGGATTTATGTTCCTTCTTTTTGAATTCCATAAACATGAAATTCGCATGCTCGCCTTCATCGTCAGAGGAAGGAACAGCGGCAGTAACAGTTTTATGACTGATAATGTCAGCGAGAAACGGCTCTTCATCCTCCGGAATACAGGCACTTGATGTGGCTGCATTTTTCTTCATTTTTGATTTGTTCTTCTTCACCTTCTGAACTTGTTGGCAGATTTCGTCTGAAGTTCCTGGCAGGCACTTGCTTTTAGCTTGTTGCTTGATTTCTGTACCTTCGCCTTCGATTTCCACTCGATGAAGATCGCTGTCTTCTCGTTTGCTCAAAGTAATATTTTCTGTCACTCGGCTGACGATTCTCTCGCTCGCTTGTCCTTTTTTGTTTGAAAACAGAAACTTAAACATGCTGTCTTTTCGAATCAAGGAAGTTGAATGTATTTTGGGTGTTTTTTGACGACAGCAACTCGGTGTTGATTCGTAGAAAGCGTAGATAGAAATAAAAAGGAATTCGAGTTTGATGTGAATAGAACCAAAGGAAGAGGTGTGGAAAGTTAATTGAAGAGCGTTTTACTAGCCAATGAGAAACGGTCACTGACGTCAAAATATAATTAGTAATTGGGATAGGAGAACGAACTCGTCACTCATTAAATCTGTAATATATTTTAATTCCAAAAGGCGAGTCAAATGTAATTACTATCAAAATGCTGATTGGCTAATGGGTGTTCGTCCGTCAACGGCCTTACGTCACAATGACGTCATTCTGATATGAATAGAACTAAAAGAGGTGGGGAAATTTAATTTAAAGCGCGTGGCACTAGCTAATGAGAAACGGCCAATTGACGTGGAAAGGTAATCAGTATCTAGAGATAATACCGAAATTGTCACTCTTTATGTCTGTATTATTTTTTAATCTCGAAAGGCGACAGTGTTCTATAACGACCTGGGGTATGTCTATGTCTTTGCATGCACGTCCGAGAGTTAATAAACTCCTTGCATGTAATTAACCTCACCCGTCAGAACCACATTTCTTTTTATTTTGTTATGGGCCGGGGGAAAAGGAGAAAAAAAAATGATGATTAAGGCCGCACTGAATCGAATAATTTCTACAAGTTTAAGGAAATAATAAAGACACTGCCTAGGTTCACAAAATGATGCTAATTGATAACGAGACGTTTATTTTGCTTTAGTAGTTTTCTTATTACACAATCTCAGTTATGCTACGACTATTGTTGATGCCTCTTTCCTCTTTCCTTTGTTGTGTAATATATTTAGAGCAGGATATACCCTAAAAAGGAATAACAGACATTGGTCACATACGTACTCGTTGTTGTTAATGACTTAGAAACCATAAAATACAAAGATGTAAAGATTACACGGAGAGTTTTATAATACGGCTGTTTCTTTCATAAAATTAACGAGCTAAACTTCCCAGCCGTATAACGCAATGTACGAGTTCAAGTTTCTTGTTTCAACTGGCGGGCCACCAAATGTCTAACCTACATTGTACCCGCCAAATAAACAAATGATTTGTACAACCACGTATGAACCGTAACCTGGTCTATTCTTGTGTGTAATAATTGTTTGTTATAAGATAATCCACGGCATCGCGTCCTAAGAGCTGATTGGCTCATTTCAATTGTTTTCAAAGCAGATGAAAAGCGATTCATGAGCCATGGTATTCTCGCACATATGCGCTCCTTTTTGCTCTTGTGTGCAGTCCAAAGCACTAAGTCATACAATAAAACATTGCATTGAATCTTTGAAAATGAGAAACTGAATACGGAAAGAAAGACCAAAACAATGCCGTTAATATACATCTCTCCAGCGAAGAGGAAAATGGCAGATTCATAGCATCACATTCTTTTTTCTGCTACGATAACGTTCGTGTAAATATTTTTTTTGCGTTTTGCGAATTTTGTGTAAACAAATGTTACGTTTTGACCTGAGGCGTAACGCGTTAGGATCGTAAGCCAGAGTAAGTAGAAATATAGGCAAAATCAGCAAATACCTTAGTCAATCTAGTACCGAACGACTGCTCCACGCTTTCATTACGTCTAAGCTTGATTATTGCAATAGTCTCATGTACGGACTGCCCCTTTCTGAGACTCAAAATCTTCAGCGCCTACACAATTCAGCTGCTAGGTTAGTTATCAGAGCCAAGCGCACAATGCACACTTCGCCCATTTTACGTGATTTACATTGGCTCCCAATAAGGGAACGCATTAGTTTTAAGATCTTACTACTTACCTATAAGGCTATTAGTATTGCGCCTTCCTTACACATCTAATCTTGTTTAACCTTATCGCCGTACCCGTAACCTAGTAATTCCTAATCGCCGTACTAGTAACCTAGTAATTCCTAATCGCCGTACTAGTAACCTAGTAATTCCTAATCGCCGTACTAGTAACCTAGTAATTCCTAATCGCCGTACTAGTAACCTAGTAATTCCTAATCGCCGTAATAGTAACCTAGTAATTCCTAAGTCTGTTTCCGTTACGTATGGTGATTGTGCTTTTTCATTCGCTGCACCAAAGTTGTGAAAGTCTTACCACAAGCCATAAGAAACGCGTAATCTGTCACTAATATCAAGTCTTCCTTGTAAACATACTTTTCCAGATATGGAGTCATTTTGCTTTATTGACTAGGAGTATAGTTTTATTATATGTTATTGTTATACTAGGAGTATAGCTGTTATTATTGACTAGGAGTATAGTTTTATTATATGTAATTATTATACTAGGAGTATATATGTTATTATTGAGTATGAGCATAGTTTTATTATATTTTATTATTATACTAGGAGTATAGTTGTTATTAATTGACTAGGAGTATAGTTTTATTATATGTAATTATAGTAACTGTTTTATTATATTTTATTATTATACTAGGAGTATAGTTGTTATTAATTGACTAGGAGTATAGTTTTATTATATGTAATTATTATACTAGGAGTATATATGTTATTATTGAGTATGAGCATAGTTTTATTATATTTTATTATTATACTAGGAGTATAGTTGTTATTAATTGACTAGGAGTATAGTTGTTATTAATTGACTAGGAGTATAGTTGTTATTAGTGACTAGGAGTATAGTTGTTATTAATTGACTAGGAGTATAGTTGTTATTAGTTGACTAGGAGTATAGTTGTTATTAGTTGACTAGGAGTATAGTTGTTATTATTTTTAGCTTGTAGGGTAGTTGTATAGTAATAATATTTTATAATTATGTTATGATACGAAGGTTATATATACATATATTTTTGACTAATTCTTTTCCTTGTAAACGTTCTGAGGCCAAATACATCCTAAGAACCACTATTATTATTTTAAGTAACATGGAAGACGTTCTGTTAGTGGGATGTGGTTAAAATACAGTATAAATTTAAATAAATATCAAATAGTTATATTCGCTTACCTTATATGACAGTCTAGCAAGCCTTGCAAGACTTCTTACACAAGTCCCGGATGTTGGAGTGTGAACGACAAAGGCTTGTCCAGAGAGGACAAGCTGTGGAGGAGTCTTTACAATTACCTAAAATAATGAAACATGCAAAGAGCTGTGACACTTGTCTTTTTACTACATCTATCCATGATGGTACCTAATTCTAAGAACATGGAATTGTGCAGTCTTTTAATCTTGTGTGAGCAGGCTCATAATTTTAAATAGTTTTAATAGAGATAGGAATTTAAATCGAACTGTTGTTGCTTATTCGGACCTTGGTGGTCGTTTGGGCGAAAATGTATATCACGAAAAACAAAGAACCTAGTTGGTCGTGGTTAAAATCTCTGATGTTTTATGGAATGTTGGCTAAATCGCTATTCTTTACTAATAATCTACATTTTCGAGGACATATCAACAAAGAGTTTAACGTTAAGTCTGCATGTAGCTAACTCTACCATGTATGGTATTTATAAACATATCCTTTGAACTGTATTTTATTCTGTATGTATTAATCCATTGAGCGTTTACTTTTACAAACAGTTCTTCCTTTCCAGATCTTACTAAATCTCACCACACGGAGTAATTTGATGTAATTTTCAACATATTATTATTTTAAATAAAAATAGAGCAATCGTACCTCCTCCTCCTCCTCCTCCTCCCCCACCGCCACCGCCCCCACCCCCTCCCCCACCACATTGTCCCTTGTAAAGAAGATTCATCTGCCTGGCGTCAATCGAACTAAGACTTTGGCCTTGACCGAGAGTGACCTGGAATCAAAGAAAAACAGAGAAACACGTAATTTAGGGTAACATTTGAAATAGTAGGTAGGTCATATATCGGTGTGCTGCTGTCAGACCAGAAGCACGTTCTGCATTTCTATTCAATGTCTTATGTTTCTTCTTTCATTGGTTGTCTCGTGTATATATGTGTATATTGTATATGTATATATGTAATTGATAAAACAAAAACATATTTAAATTTTTAATATCTTGATAACGTTATGACATACATCATCCATCACATTTTCGTTTATCTCAGCAATGATAAACATCTATTTATTTATTTTTGTTCCGCCATTGGTAAAACCGTCATTCAAGTATCTAGGCGTGTATATAGATCAGTATCTAGGTAGTAAGATTAGTGAGCAATGCAGAATTCAGAGCCAGTTTGGAAGCTCCATATAGTTTGTTACGCATCATCGCCTGTCTCGTCTTCTTGAATTCAACAAAGGAGATGGAGCGAGTAAAATCCGTTAGGAGATGGAGCGAGTAAAATACGTTAGGAGATGGAGCGAGTAAAATACGTTAGGAGATGGAGCAAGTAAAATCCGTTAGGAGATGGAGCGAGTAAAATCCGTTAGGAGATGGAACCGAATCTGAAAATAGCATCGTGACGTCTACTGAGCTAAAAATAGATTGGCGCAGACTATCATAGGGTACGGAGATCAGTTCTCTTAGGTGATGGTCTCTTGTTGGTATGTAATAGATTGGCGCAGACTATCATAGGGTACGGAGATCAGTTCTCTGAGGTGATGGCCTCTTGGTGGTATGTAATAGATTGGCGCAGACTATCATAGGGTACGGAGTTCAGTTCTCTTAGGTGATGGTCTCTTGGTGGTATGTAATAGATTGGCGCAGACTATCATAGGGTACGAGATCAGTTCTCTTAGGTGATGGTCTCTTGGTGGTATGTAATAGATTGGCGCAGACTATCATAGGGTACGAGATCAGTTCTCTTAGGTGATGGTCTCTTGGTGGTATGTAATAGATTGGCGCAGACTATCATAGGGTACGGAGATCAGTTCTCTTAGGTGATGCTCTCTTGGTGGTATGTAATAGATTGGCGCAGACTATCATAGGGTACGAGATCAGTTCTCGTAGGTGATGGTCTCTTGGTGGTATGTAATAGATTGGCGCAGACTATCATAGGGTACGAGATCAGTTCTCTTAGGTGATGGTCTCTTGGTGGTATGTAATAGATTGGCGCAGACTATCATAGGGTACGAGATCAGTTCTCTTAGGTGATGGTCTCTTGGTGGTATGCAATAGATTGGCGCAGACTATCATAGGGTACGAGATCAGTTCTCTTAGGTGATGGTCTCTTGGTGGTATGTAATAGATTGGCGCAGACTATCATAGGGTACGAGATCAGTTCTCTTAGGTGATGGTCTCTTGGTGGTATGTAATAGATTGGCGCAGACTATCATAGGGTACGAGATCAGTTCTCTTAGGTGATGGTCTCTTGGTGGTATGTAATAGATTGGCGCAGACTATCATAGGGTACGAGATCAGTTCTCTTAGGTGATGGTCTCTTGGTGGTATGTAATAGATTGGCGCAGACTATCATAGGGTACGGAGTTCAGTTCTCTTAGGTGATGGTCTCTTGGTGGTATGTAATAGATTGGCGCAGACTATCATAGGGTACGAGATCAGTTCTCTTAGGTGATGGTCTCTTGGTGGTATGTAATAGATTGGCGCAGACTATCATAGGGTACGAGATCAGTTCTCTTAGGTGATGGTCTCTTGGTGGTATGTAATAGATTGGCGCAGACTATCATAGGGTACGGAGATCAGTTCTCTTAGGTGATGGTCTCTTGGTGGTATGTAATAGATTGGCGCAGACTATCATAGGGTACGAGATCAGTTCTCTTAGGTGATGGTCTCTTGGTGGTATGTAATAGATTGGCGCAGACTATCATAGGGTACGGAGATCAGTTCTCTTATGTGATGTCTGGTCAGATGTGATGTCTTCGCAGATGTGATGTCTTCGGTTAGACTTCACTATTCTGTAGGTCGCATCCTATTGGACTTCACTGATAAAGAATCCCATTGTTTTAGGGTTTGTATTGTTTTAGGGGTAGGCTATTGTTTGGGTAACCAATAACATTTCAGGTTGCAAACGGTGAAGTCTGTCCCGATGTCTTGTTATATATAATATATTGTAGGTTATTTTACACTTACAGTTATTTTTGAGGAAATTTGTTTATAAAGAATGTGATATAACCTTGGAGCATAACTGAGAAGATGTGACAAATATTCATGACTGAATCTTTCCATTTGTCACAACAATCTGACTTTATAGATGAAACGAATGCCTCTCAACGATTAAAGATCGATAACGAAATAAATTATAACAAAATTATTGCACAAGGATAGCTTGCATCCTTGTCAATTAATAACGAACCGAATGATTACTGATGGCAATCTAAGTATATACCATATTTCGTTGGATTATTTTAGTCAAGAACACCTACCCCTGATTGTTTCGCCACGATCGTGTCTCGTCCATTTTTGCTGAAGGCATTTTTCCTGTAGTGCATCAGTGAGCCGTAGTCGTATGGAGTGCCGAGCGAATCAATCGTTGAACGTCGTACTTATTGAAGTTATGCTTATTGCCTAAATGGAATAACACCAAACAATACCATTAAGTAAAATATGATATTTATATGTTATCTGTAATTTGATTGGATCCGCAGGACAAAAACAATAGGTAAACTATTTCAACGTCACGGCATGCCGTACAGTAACCATGCTGTAGGCATAGCTGTAGTTTGTCCCACTCATACGAAATCTGCTCTAGTATCACGATTCACTGATCATTTTGTTTACTTTTGAGACGCCAATATAACATGGTATTGGCGTCTCAGAATACCAGCCTCTGATTGGCTCTTGCGCGAGCCCTTGCAGTTACATGGGTTCCAGGTCAAGTTCAAAAGTCGTTTGTTCAACAGCAAGATTTCTACAATTTCACCTTCAAAACACTGTAAATTACAAGATAAGAATTATTCAATCCTAAAGGTATGGTTGGCATTGTAGTTTCCGTCAGAAATCTAACGCTCTTAATCGCTAAAAGTACAATTTCCACAATTTTTTAAGAGATTTCAAAACACGTCGCGAAAGTTTTCTCCATGCACTCAAGCCGTGAAACCGTTGCCATATATATACTAGGCGTCTTTTGAGAATTGAAATTACGATCAGCACAAGTTTGGTGCTTCATTCTCTTCTTTCCTTTAACAATTCCCGACTTAACTGTTGAATCGCGATACAAAACTAATTGCGATTTTGAGACGCCGATACCGAATTATATTGCCGGCGTTGGAAGAAAAAATATTTTTCGTATATTTTTCGTACGAAATATATTTTCTCCCAACTGGCCGGCAATATAATTCGGTATCGGCGTCTCAAAATCGCAATTAGTTTATAGTGTTCAGAGGGTAGATCTAGTAGCACAATGCACGAGACGATCATATTAGTGGCAGCAAAACAAACAAGAAAACACACGCACACAAGAAAACAAAAATAAATATAATTGTGATATTACTTTAAGTATTTATGATAATCATTATGATAATCATACCCACTGTACATGAGCTATCGACCTTTCTGATTGGTTCGAATTCCCTAATTTTAGTATATCAGCTCTTATATAGTTCAACACAAAATTCTGGCACGCACTCATTGGCCAAGAGCAATCACGTGACGTGATAGTATTCGTCCTCCACTGATCACTATTATACAAATAGACTGTCCGTCGAGGAACTGTCCGCTGGAAATTTGATGTTTTTAGAACGAAGTTCGAGGGCTTATATGCTAGTTTTAAGAACATCAAATTTCCAAGGGAAACTATCAGCCGATTGTTCCGGGACACTAAACACACTCTATAGAGGTAATCGGCTAACTCTTTTGCCACACAATTCAGATCATGTGATGTAAACACACATTACTCTGGAGAATTGACTCTTTGAAAATTAATTTAAATATTCAGATAGGCATGACTGCATTATTATTAGAATGAAAAAGGAATAATTTCCCAGAGTAGCATCTGTTTACATCACATGATCTGAATTAGGTGGCAACAGCGTTAGCCGATTACCTCTATTTGTCGTTATTGATCATCACAAAATTGTCTTCAGCTCTCAGCGGGAACTATCGCCTGATAGTTTGCCTCCGCGGACGACAACTACACGTCACGTAATCGCTTTTGGCCAATGAACGCGCGCCAAAATGTCGTGGTAAAATATAACGCCTTATAGTTGCCCGCGGATATTTGATGTTCTTTTCGGGCTTATATTTGTTTTAAGAACATCAATTTTCCGCGGGCAACCATCAGCCGATAGTTGCTCGACGGATACACTCTATTTGTATAATAGTGAACATGATCAGTGACCACTATGAAAACATTTTGTGCTGAACAATAAAGATACTATAGAGTGTTTCTGTCTCGGGACTATCGGTTTTCCTTTGAAATTTGATATTCTTAAAACTAGCATATAAGCGGGCAACAGAAAATGTTTCATTGTATTTTCATTAGCTCATATCCAGCGAGTGTGTATATCAGGCTGTGCCTCGTTGACTATGAGGTCATGTACAACTCGAGTTCCTGGAATAATTGTTAAATATATTACAGCCATACCTTCTTTGATGTTGTCCCACATGATGGTGACATAAGTGTCACGGTCTGGTCTTGATTGTTCGTGGAAGAAGCCAAGAGCGTGACCTGAGAAAAAGAATGCGTGACGTTATATTTTCTGTATGACATCACGCTCCTTTTAAAATCCTTACTTGTTGACCAGTTTATACCTGTACCATTGTTAATAATTTGTGAAAGCTACATTATTCACTGTGAGCATGTCATTCTATGTAAAATCAACCTCTGCATTTCTAACGAGGCCTGAAACAACCATGATCATAGCTATGAGGTAACAATTGTTGATCAATTCTGCAATTCTAGTTTTGTTATTATATAGTTCCGCTTTCTAATTTCAAATATATAATATAGGTGTTTCTTGGGTGAACAATTGAATGCGAAGCAAAACATTTATTTTGCTGTCTGCCTGGGCAAACCAAAAAATATTTCACAAGAAACAAGCACTGGCGCATGCATCTTAATCATGCTAGGAAGTTTGCGCGTGCGCAACATATGTAGCCCTGGAATCTAGCAAATGGGAAACATTTGTTGCGGAAGCAAAATTTGCTTTCCGGAAGCAAAAAATATTTCTGAAATATTTCAGAGACATTTTTGCTTGTCGGAAGCAAATTTTGCTAACGCAACAAATTTTCGCGCGCGCGTAAACGAGAAACGTTTTGGGAAACACTGCAATTATATTCAGAAATGTTTGTGCAACAATATATGTTTTCTCGTTTACGCAGGGCTTGAAACGTTTATTATTTAATGATAAACATTACAGTAGAACCCCTCGAACTCGGTTAACTCGAACTCCCCGCAATCTCAAATGCAAACTCAAACTCATTTCCCCTGGTTTTGCCCCTGTTTTTACAGTCATTTATTATCGGCTAACTCGAACCCGGATAACTCGAACTCCGCGCTAACTCGAACTAATCTTAATTTCCCTTGGCTAAAATTTGCCACGTCAACTCGAACTATATTTCTAGAACACCATTCGGTGTGTCAGAACATAGTGTCAGAACAAAGCTAAGTAAGTAAGTAAGTAAGTAATCTTTATTTATACACGGTACGCTCATCAGGGTTTTGTAAAAAGTTTACAATATAAAATTACATTTAAAATTAGCTCAAATAAAAACCTGCTTTCCATGAGTGCCGTGTGCTAATTTAAAATTAAGTTAAGCTAAGATAAGAAAAGAAACTGCTGCAACCAGAGCGAAATATACTTAGAGTTCTGGCTTTCCGCAACTCAATAGGAAGGCTATTCCATAGGACCGCACCACTATAGCCAAAGCTATTTTTGAGAAAGTTGGTGCGGGGCAGAGGAATAGCAAGTTTGCTCTCAGTATCTCTTAGAGAATAATTCGTAACGCTGCTGCGGTCAACAAATTTCGAACGAAGATAGTCAGGGGCGAGTCCATTAAGCGATTTATAGACCATAACAGCTTTATGAATTTGGCGTTGAGTTTCAATTTTCAATAAAATTCGAGTCAGCTGATTGACTTGTCAGAATATTGGATCTTTATTGATACAACAATTCAAATCCATTTAAAAATACCTAAATATGGTCACTATTAACATTCTGACTGCACAGAATAACGATTTAAACACAAACGTAGTATAATCCGAATTCGGCGAAGTTAAAGTCGGCGGGTAAAATTTGAATTTGAATAAACAAAGTTACAATTTGCGGAAAGTCTTGCACTTTCTTGAAAATGTACCAAAATAGTTCAAAATGACTAGTGAATTTACAAATGAATAATAAAACCTCGATACCTACAAAATAATCAGAATTCTTGATACAGTATTTACACCGACCCCGATAACTCGAACCCCGGCTAACTCGGACTATTTTTGGTTTCCCTTGGGAGTTCAAGTTAGCGGGGCTCTATTGTATATACAAAGACCACTTAATCAAGGTATGGGGGAAAACATTCGGACAGCTTCAATGTTCTATTATACGCTGGGACATAATACGGTTGCTAACCGGTGGGTTAGACTGGCTACCTTTGTGGATTACAATTATAACTCACGTTAATTGTATAGAAAATATGACAGAGCGACAGTACATACCTATAGGCGTAGCTCCAATTATTTTGATCACAGTGGAGCGGCTGATTTCTAGGATTTGCGGTTTATTGACCAGCTGAGAGATATTTCGGACCTCAGGTACAAGAACGACCACACCCCTTAGAAGTAAAGAGGTGGTCTACTTGCTTGTACCCGATAACATTTACTTCACTATATCTCATATAGAGTCCACATTTTAACGTTCTCGCAAAGATGGTTGCATAGCGACGGAACCTGTGACCTTTGATCTCATTTCGAAGACTAGAAATATGATATACATGTAAGGCTTCGCGTACAAAGGTCAGAATTAAAACCGGTGAAACTAATACAGTTTTCAGTCCAAATAGACATCGTGGAAAAGTACGTTAAATTCGTCGAAAGTTGAGGGTATCCAATTTGAGATTTACCAAAATTAGCCGACCTCTTAAAATTTCCACCTTTCCTAGTTAGACCAAGAAAGTATGCACTAACCCTGATTCAATTAGGGTAACATACCCGCCATAATAAAACAATGTGACTTCCTCCCAGATGCTTTTTTCAAATAGGCGTTTGGCTGGTTTTGCTGACATAATACTTCGATAATGAATGAATTGAGATCGTGATCCCCATGGGAAAGGCGTTGCCATGGATACCGAATGGAAAGGACGCTGTTTTAGAAAGATCGACAATCAGGTTTTGCTAATAACACTACCAATCTCATACAAGTGCCTTTAAATATATGAATTAAGATCTTTTTGCCACCCAGTATAACCACTTGATTGCATTCCTGCAAATGTGCCAATTTCCTAAAATTAAAGTTCAAAAGTCACGTTACATGTTTCCATGGAAACTGTCACGAGAAATTACTAGCATTGTGACTTTATGGAATCTGTCAAAGTGTCATGACTACAGCTTATGAGCACGAAGAGATTAACCACCACTTTTTGATTTGCGGCAGCCATTGGAATAATATTGAGACCGGATTCCTCATTAGCCAATCACCTACTAGAGTGTTGTAGAAGCTTTTGTTCACTCGGACACAAGTTGACTTGTTGTACTTCCAGCGCGAAAATGAGGTTTTCCAAGCCGTCCAAACACGTTACTAAACGAAGGGCTGGCTCACCAACATATCCTCGTTCTACAATTACCAATAATCAGTAATTGGCTTTTGCTCTTCAATTATCAATAATCGCTAATTCTGGAACGCAAATTAAACAATGACATTCTTAAAACCAGTCAAGGATAAAGATAAACAATTGTCCAAACCAAAACGGCGGTAGACGCGCTTAGTGTAGTGGGCGCGACGCCTGCACTACCAAGCACATTACGAGTTCGAGCCCGAGTAGGAGCGCTCAAAAAATATTTTTCGCTCGTTTACCTTCTCTTCTTGTTTACCTGTGAACCCTAGCTCTCGATGAGTGAGAACCCGTCGTTTACCCGCGAACTCGTCCGATGGTTAGGGTTCGGTTTATGGTTCGGGTTAGGATTTGTCGTAGAATTACCAATAATCGGTATTTCAAGCGTGTTTGCCATTTACTGATTATTGGTAATTGTAGAGCGAGGATACGCTGGGCTCACATGCCACATGCTCACATGTCTCAGGTCTCCCTTCCCGTAGGTAAGAGAGGATCTGGGACGAGTGCTTTGTTCCTCATTAGCCAAACACCTGCTTGGATTCTGTACAATGCACGAAATTTGAATATTAAATACAATTAGTATATACCACACCAGTGAATATATCACTTTTCGCGCACTCTCATTGGCTACTCAAACAGTGAATATGATTTCATATTCACCTCCGAGCGAAGCAGCGATCACTTCGCGCGAGTTTGTGTCCATTTCACAGAAAATAGTGTTGGCTATTCACATCTGAAAGAGTGGTCCCTTCGTGTAAGCAACACATGAATTGCTATCAAAATACAATAGAATTAACACAATACAACACAACAGAACGAAATACACAATACAGTACGTAGAACACAATACAATTTGGTAGTAATTTATGTCAATGTTCTCTTTATTTACACTCATTGCTTTACATTTGAGTACTTTACAGACATACACTTAATAGATATCAGGGGGAGGGGGGGAGTGCAAAATATATAACAGGAAAGGGTGCAGGGAAGTTGAAGGAACTAAAAGTTTTCTAAGCCAACTCCCCATTAAGTGAAATAAATATGTGTAGTGTGATCTGCCTTTGCCTATAAATCCAAGTAATCATAGTCATATAATAAATAATAATTGAAAAGAAGTTAAGGACTGTTAATGTATGGTAAAAAAAATACAATAACAACTAAGAAATGTACATTAAGCTGTATCATCTGATTAATCATAATTTCATCACAAGTAAAGTGAAGTGAAAGGAGATGAAAATTTACACGTAGGCCATTAAACAGTTATTTTTTATGCGACTTTTAAATTTTGAGCGTTTGAGATCTCTTGTGCAAGTTGGTAAATTATTCCAGAGTTTAATACCAGTTGATTTAATAGAAATGTTTCCATAATTTGTTGAGGCTGGTAAGACAGAGAGGTTCTTTAGTATTATAGTTATGTATTTTGCATAATTTTGAAAGGCTTGAGGTAACTGATTATTAATATAATCATGCATAAATAGAGCAATATGTAGGTAATTAATTTCTGATATGTGTAGAATGCCAAGGTACTTAAAAAGTTGCCTACATGAAGGGAGAACCGCTGAAAGCGAGAAAAGATTTAGCCTTGAAGTTGAACACAGATAAAGCTAAGGAGCAAATCGTCTGTCTGCTGACTGAACCGCAGATTGAACATGAACGTGAGTTTAAACCTGAAGGTTATTTGTATAATAGACCAGTTCGCGGTAAATTCCGACATTTTGAAAGGGGTGCAAACATGGCGCGAAATATAGTGTTTGTATGGGAATCGATGGGAATCCGATGCCAAATAAAATCCGTAAAATCGAATTTCTGAAATATTCTTCAGATACAAACTTAAGATACCAAGATTAACATATCGAAATTTAAAGGATGTAGCTGTGCTGGGAAGCGTGCAATCGTGTTTTCAATTTTCAATACATTGTCTGTAAATTTTCACGCGGAATTCGACTCGTTTTTACAGACAATGTATGGAAAACTGAAAACACGCTTCCCTGCACAGCTATATCGCTCAAATTTCGATATGTTAATCTTTTACCTGGTATCTTAAGTTTGCATCTGAAGAATATTTCAGAAATTCGATTTTACGGATTTTATTTGGCATCGGATTCCCATCGATTCCCATACAAACACTGTATTTCGCGCCATGTTTGCACCCCTTTCAAAATGTCGAAATTTACCGCGAACTGGTCTATTATTTGTTATTTTTGATTTCAATAACATTAATCTCAAGATCAGAAATTGACGAGGATTTTGAAACAGAATATAATGTTCTTCCATGATAGTTATTATCATGGCAAACAGAACTAAATATAAGAAATAACAGTAAAATTCTTCGAGAAAGGTGCTACTTTAGAACAAGAAAATGGTGAATAAAACTTATTTATTATTAACTGATGTACCTGTGGTGGTTAGCGTGTCTGAGGTTAACTTTAAGCTAGACTGTAGCGAAAGCTACTCTGGTAGAGTACATGACGTTTTTCTCCGATTGAAGGCTTTCCTTTTTGAATAGCACTTGCTCTTGCTTTTGAATCACTGCTCCGAGAGAATTATAGTTCTTTTATATTAACAATAGGCTCTACCTCTGTAGCGGTATATGCCATGCCAAATGGTTTATATAAACTATTTGAATCCCACAGCAGAGATACATTTGGTATGCATGACACTCTCTTTGAGAACTTGTGTCTTGATAGAGATGATTTCTATAAATAACTTGGAATACGGTATTTCCATACTTTAAATGTACATAACATTACTTCAGTGTCGACCTTAAATTAAAGTGCATATAAGCCCTGGCACAAACCTCTTCATGTCTGGCATGTCAGCTCGGTCACGCTTCTATTTACAGTATTTATCGTATGTTTTTCTCTTCGCAAAGCACAAATTACAGCAATTTTTGATATTATTATTCTTTGTTAAAGTGCAAATAAGCCCTGGCTAATTATATTTCTTACGAAGAGACTAGAGGCCATAGACAAAGGTGATTCCGGAATAAAAACTTGATTTGATTGATTTGTCATGGTGTAGTTGCCCAAATAACGTGTATTGGGTTGCCTGTTGACGAAAATCAAGCGCGCGAGAACGCTTTACAAAATTGGCACTGGATCTAGTTTTATGTCATCAATAGAACACGCTCGATGCGCTATTGCATATTACAGTTACTGATATTTGACTAGCGGTTAGCGGTTTTCGATTTGGTAAAATAAATTATGAATTACTTTATTTTCTGATGGCTCATTGCATTTTTATTTGGTTCCATGATTGGCTAATCGAAAACCGCTATGTGAAAGCGACTTTTAATTGTTTTGTTAGCTCGACGTCACGCACCGTGGAACCAGACAACCACCGACAATGACGCATTGTATTATGCCGTGTGGTTTCGCTGTGAGCTGCGGTAGAATAGTATTAAGAAATTTCACAAAATTAACAAGACACAACAGTTAAAGTGTACAGAAGGAAGACTGGGTTTTCACAGAAACTAAAGGCAAGTAAGTATTAAGTGTATTTATTTGAAACGTATTTTAATCGGGTCCGGATTTTTGATCGCAGTTTGCAACTCAGCGAATTAATGCAGCGAACTAAAACGAAAACAGGCAGACACTGTACAGAGCGAGATAGAGCGATGGTAACAAACATATGAAAATATGGCATATTGTAGCTGACGAGTTAATCGATATAACGACGTAGCTGGACCAGCTATTTCATTGACAAAACGGCCGCCACGACTTCCGCCTCCGCCGAAGTGTCCCCCTCCCCCCCCCCCCCCCAAGAACTAGAAGAGAAATAGAGACAAGAAGAGAACTAGAAAGCTAATTTACATCAGATGCTTTTCACGACACAATACATGATGCCTTGTCGAAACAGTTCGAGTACTATCTTGCTTCAGCAACTTTTCAGAATTTCATGAAGGAAACGACCAAAAGCCAGGTTTCGAAAGCTGTTAAAGAAGCGGTTAATATAAATACATCTCGAAGCATATGAAAGTAGCTCGTTGGAACATCTAAGATTTATATACTGTGATGACTTAATAACTAATAGGCCGCTTAGTTACCGAGGAGCAAGGCCATGCAGAGCTTTAAATGTAAATAAGATTAGGTTCCTTGAATTGTATACGAAATCTAACTTTTCGTATCAAAAGCATGCATGGAAGATATTCTATACCAGACTTAAACAGTTTCCTTCTGCCCCGTCATACACCTGAACTTAATATCTACATATATACGTGTTAAACATCCGGCAAACTTTAATCTATTTTCTGATGTTATTTTTTCGTACTCGTTTTGTCTACTTAAGTCGATTAACTTAGCGTTCTTTAAATCTTTTATATTATCAGTACTATTCTTACTTTAGTATTAGGGACCGGATATTATTTAGCGGCAGGGAAGGGGCTACTAGATCTGTATTGTGTCTTGCCCAAAAAAATTGTGACCCAGCAGTTGTCTGGTCTCACAAAATAATGACCCTTTCCCTTAGATAAGCCTATAAATATATATATAACATATAAAAGAGGAGCATATATAAAAATTTCATATATGAGTTAAAGGATGTCATATGGATACTATATATACATACAGTTGATCCAGGAAAGGTTGTCTTACACAAAAGTCAGTTACACACATATAACTGTCACGTGCCAAATTATACAGAATATATTAAATTCCCTGTGGTTCGTCGCAAGTTGGTTAGACCCGCGGCACGGAATGTAGAAAACGCGAAGATTCGGAAGCAAGAATACTCGAGTTCCAGAATAGTTTGGCAGCAGGTACACAGGAGTGAGACGTAAATTGGATAAAGAAAGTATCAGTTTACAGAAAGGTTGCGTTTATCTGGATTTGACGAGTAAACATTTGCGTTTTTTAAATTCTAGAAGTTTGGTCGTGAAGGGAATTATCGTGCAGACCACATTTGTTATCTGTTCACGTATTTAAATTAAAGGGGCGAGTGAGCGATAACTTGAACTTGTTCAATTTACATTAAATTAAAAGTGCATATATATAAGCCCAAATTAGTTATACCTGATATCGATTGTACAGGAAGTGAATAGTCCAACGGTAGAATATTTCTTGATTTGGCTGTTACGTCTAGTAGATATAAAGTTCTATATTTCCAATATGTTAATGATGTGATGTCATCGCCGACATCAGTTATTATGCAAAAGCATGCTGGTAGAGACAAATTACCTATTTTTAAATTCTAAGTTATATTTGAAGCTTATCAAAGCGATTTTACAAAAAAAAAAAAAAAAACAGCTTAATAATTCAGCAAATATCGGTGATGACATCACATCATTAGCATATTGGAAATATAAACCTATATAAAATATAAACATTAACAACGATCATTAATGTCAAGATTGTTTTTCACTCGTGGTTCTTTTGATATCGACATATAAGTCCTTCTTATGTCCCCGCAGTTATTGTCCTTTGAGTATGAACAAGTCCATGTTCCCCTGAAGTTCACTTTTTTCCTAAAGTTTAGCAATTTTCTCCTAGTAAATACTAAACACTTAATGACTGGCTCCGAGGGAAGCAGTGAGTTTTGTTTCCCCGAGATCCTCGATGTTCTCCGAGACGGAGTCGAGGGAAACAAAACTCACTGACTACACCTTCCGGTGAAGGAAAGACTCGTTGACATCGTCAATGTAGCGCGCGTTGATTTGTTATATAGACATAAGTTTTACTAGAGGCAAAGTTGTGCATAAATACAGGACCTACCTGATACGAGCGAGGTTTGTCGTCTTCTCTTCGGGAAGCGGCTTTTCAACACAAAATGATGCCAGCATCGCTACGGCATTTTTAGTATCGTTTTGTATTTCTTCCATCCTTTTTTAGCTACCAATTTCTCACTCTCGCGCTTAATAAATATGTAAATTGTTTCTTTGGAGCATTTTGAACGCTTTCTTTCGACGCTTTTGATGAAGATCTAGACATTTTGGTAAACAAATATTTCCCGCCTTTAGCTAGCTAGTGGCGCGCGCGACACATCACACCATCTTCTGTCACGATGTGATCACGTGGCGGACAACAATTGATGAATTGTTGCCCGCGCGGGAAACATTGGATTTTGATGACTGCCACGTGACCCTGAATCAGCCAATGAGAGCGTACGTTGTGTCTGGAAAACTTATGTCTATGTAACAATTCTGCATGCCGCCAATAATAATTCGTGTTCCTTCGAGTTTACTACAGCACGCGCCCCACGCCTTACGGAGTGACACGACTCTCCACCATTCTAAAAGCCGAGCTCTCTGAAACTTGAGCTCCATGGGAAAGAGGAAAACTGACGTACAGCTAGCCAACAGAAGATAACACTTTCCTAAAAAATTGAGAGACAATGATCGGCAAACAACGTCCCGAGAACTGAACGGAAGTTAACAGAGAAAAGAACTTTTAGAGACAATGTTATGGAATGCCACCGGAAAACAATTTCGACAGAAACTCAACATAACCAAAGAAGACTTCGAATCACGAGAGTAAATTATGACACTGCACTACAAGAACGTTTCATTAAAATTAATTATGTCTAGAGATGGTGTAAATGGTCGTGAGTCTTCTGCATTTAGAGTACTTATTACTAGTTACATTATTCCGGTAGTGACACTCTATTTTGTTCGTCGGATGCCCCAGTAAAAATATATTGTGATCACGCTGTGATCACACATGTGATCACATCCTTAGTAAAGTGTGATCACAGTGTGATCACATGTGTGATCACGCGTAAAAACTTTTACATGTGATCACGGTGTCATCATGGTGTGATCACAGAATCCCAGTGAAAATATGCTGTGATCACACCGTGATCACACGTGTGATCACAGTTGTGATCACGCGTAAAAACTTTTACATGTGATCACGGTGTGATCATGGTGTGATCACGGTGATACTGTGATCACAAATGTCTGGAGTGAATGAAATGAGGAAGTGTGATCACAAGTGTGATCACGCTTACAAGTGTACACTAAATTCCTTCATGATAATTTTGATCACACATATGATCTGATGCAAATTCAATAAAGTTTAATTATGATTCATTAATAATGTACATGTATATAAAATATATAGCAAACACCTCTGTAGGTTACAGAATCATGTCTTAATTGCCAACTGTAATACTACATAATGATAAGCAGAAGTAAATATGCCAGTAAATATTTAAATAATGCAACACAATTAATTACAATTATTATTTCACTGAATCATATATTTTTTAAGAAATAATCAGATACATGTAATGTCAAAGGTTGTCCTGACCATGCTCTACACTTGAACCTCTTATACAGACCTCTACCTGGCAAAACATGTAAGAAAACTGGTAATTAACTTACATTTGTATTTGTACTACCTGTTATAAATGTCCATTAGATTGCATATTAATTGTCATGGGCAGCCAGCAGGTCATTATGCACTGCAATTATACACTGAATGACACCACGGTACTGTCATGATTTCCAATATTATTGCTCTTGTTCTTGAAGCACTCAATGTACATTGTAAATATATTATGTACATGTGGAGGATGCTAATCTACTCACGCAGCGGCACAGGATTAGCCCAGGATCGATATTTGTGGTCAAAAATTATAAGGCTATAGTGTATTTATTAACTGCAATTGTATAGGAATTTGCGATTTGTGAAATATCTCTGTAATTTTTTCACCTTAAAGTGAATTTTAGTTAAAGTGAATTTTAGTCAGCAGATGACCTTCTTGTTCTCTGGTAATCAAAGCAATTTCAAAGAATTTGAACCTCCTCTTTCCTCCTCAATAGCATTCACAAATCATGACATTACTCATTTGTAGGGCTTTCTGTGCAGACTGTCTTTAAGGCAGTCACTGACACTCTCAGAGTTTACTTTAAGTTTAAGTTTTAAGAACTCCGAAAAACCCTGATCTCCTGTGATCGATCACTTTGCTAAATTGTACTATATACATAAAACTTGATAAAATTCCGGATTTGCTCATTAAAAGTGATGGGGTTAATGCATGATATGAGTTCTTTTTCTAAAAAGAGTCAGTCTCAACTCTCGTAGTACGACTGCATGATAATTTTAACCTAAATTAGCGTGAAATTCCCTTTTTTCCTGGTTACAAACCATAAAATTTTACTATCACATCTTACCTTTGTAGTTTTCTAACCTTCCAGGTGTTTTGAAGATTCTTTTGCCAAGTTTGGAAGGCCTATTATACAGATTTTACAAGAGATCGCACATCTAACGGCTTTTTTGAATGATTGCGCCAAGAGGTTTCTGAAACCGCCCGCACGATTCAGGTCAGCGGTATTATAAAAAGCAGTGCATCATGGGATCGATTCATGGCGGCCATATTGGTTTGTAGGGTGAAGGCAGGGTTGTCTTCGTCTAATAGTAATGGAATTAAGGATTGGAAAATGGTCCAGATGGCTATGTCTCTGAGGAATCTAAGACGCTAATGAACTGGTTTACTTACTCCTCTGTCTGGGAAAGCAAGAAAAACCTGAGGCTGGGTGGGTTGCGTATTTAAAACTACAACCAGAATCCAGCTTTGAGAAGTCAACTGTTTTAAAAACATTTGTAATGTACGTAACTGTCGTAAGCTTACATGTAATTATAAGCTTATTAGTTAATTCTTCTAGATAAAATGGACACTTTAGAAATGTATTCCTAAAGTATTAATGCGTAATTAAATGGATTAGTTGTCAAAAATTTAATGTGCTTAACTTGCATCAGCGGCCTATTTTGGAGAGGCATGATTCCATGAATCATATTCGTCAGCCAGTGGACGTGTGAATTCGATGATTGTTCTGAATTCTATTCTGGTTATTATGTCCTACTTTCCAAATATTGTTGAACATAACTTATAGCTGTTTCATGGGATCAGGCAAGCTACTTAATTTTTTACATGTGATTTTACTTGATATGACTATGAGTACATTGTTTTAACTGCATGCAGCCTAGCTTTCTTGATCTCTACATGTACATTTGACTTTTCTTTATTTGAACAGATTTATTCAATGCAATTTACCAAGAGCTGTAGTCAGGCTCACCAAAGGGGCTCTTGTAAAATAGCTAAATAAATTGGTGATAAAATCTAGAGGGAATTAACAATAGAAATGTAGCTAGATACATTAAAACAATTAACTATATAAGAATAGAAAATTAATTATTAAGTGTAATTGTACTCATGATCATGATATTGCACTTGTGCATGATCACAGTTTGTTATTGTGATCACATGTTGTTATTGTGATCACATGTTATTTTTGTGATCACATATTACTTAGTGTGATCACACCTGTGATCACACTTTGATTGCAGATCACACCATGACTCAGATGTGATCACAATTTTAGGTGTGATCACATGTGTGATCACACCCAAAACCGTGATCACAGTGTGATCACAGAATATTTTTACTGGGGTGGCCAAGTGATTTAATAGCTCGCGCTGAAAACCTGCTTTTCTTGTCTTTTTCTCATGTTTTGCTTCCGTATATTGTATTTATTTCTTTTCTGTATACCTTTTCAATAACAGTTCCTCAAGGTTGTGCAGACAGAAACTGATATATATTTTCACCTCGAGTTTTTTTTAATAGCTTTCAGAATTTGAAATACCTTGGTATCGATCTAATAATAATAATAATGGCCATATTTCTATAGCGCCATATAACCACAGTCTCATGCCGCTTTACATTTTACTGGCATATCCCGTCAGTGAATATTTCGGACTGCTATTTCGGCGCCAATGGCAGCCACGCAGTTTACAATGTTGAGTGTGTGGTTAGTGCAATGGCCAGGCTGCTATACCGGGTGACAATCCCCTTCTCTTTTTCGAGTAGTACAACAGGTACTTTCACATCCCCTTCAAATACTGATTATTGAATGTGGTTGTGTGCTTGAAAAAAAAGAAGACATAATTACTAATTGAAAGTGAAGTATTATCTACTAGGAGGTCCGCTTATAGGCTTCACTATTAGTAGTGACTACTTTATACTCCTTTTCTGCACTTGCGTGTATACACGAATTTAAATATTTATCCAATGTCTATTGTACCTTTTATGGGCTAGCAAGAGTGAAGGAGTTGGAGCTTGGATACTTACAATGATTAGGGGAACAAATTGCAATAACGGTGAGGTCGTGGTTCGTTCTTCTGCACTACAGCAATAAAAACTTCCGAAAACTAGTTCTATAGTCAGCTAGTGTTTAAGTAAGGGTTAGAGACTGCTTGTGAGTTCTTTATCGACAAATACAGGCACGCGCTGACTGTACGATGAACGAAAAATAATGAATACTGCATGAGGCCGAAGGCCGAATGCAGTATGAAGAAATTTTGAGTTCATCGTACAGTCAGCAAGTGACTGTATTTTGCCGATAAAGCACAAACAAAAAGTCTCTAACCCTTTTAATATTCAAACTGAGTGCACTGTCAGCCGTGAATTTCAATTTAAATCAGTTGTCAATAACAATTTCATAAAGAAGTCAAATATTTCGCATGAATTAAATCATTTTACGGTAAATATCTCCACAAAGAAAAGTCATTTCAATAGACAATGAATAAAAACAGAAGTAGATAACTTTGCAAAGAATAATTTACTTTGGCGTTCGGTCAGTTTAGTTGACGCCTTGCGAGTACATGTTTGTACATTTAACTCGAAAACGTTTCTCTTGGAGCCATGTATTAAAATATCGAGTATTTAGCCGGCTTAACTCCTAGATAGTCTACTTTCTTTAATAGTTTCTTTCATTCGAAAATAACTAACCTGCAGATTCCAGTGAATTGAAATCTTGAAACCGGCCTCCATGTGCTCGGCTCTGATGCAAACATTTTCCAAATAAAAATATCCTAGGTTTTTTAACCTTCCACTGAATTGTCGCTTCATTGTCTCCTCTTATTGACAGAGTAAGATCTCGCCGGAAATAAAATCCATTTCTTCAGTTTGGACTGCTAGAGTGTTGAAGAAACTTTTGTTTACTCAGACACATGTTGACTAGTTAGTTGTTGTACTTCCAGCGCTTGCAAATCAGCCATTTCTAACGAACGATTATGCAAATGTTTGCCTGAAAACATAATGCGAGGCGAATAGTATGATTGTACATTTAACTCGAAAACGTTTCTCTTGGAGCCATGTATTCAAATATCAATTATTTAGCCGGCTTAACTCCTAGATAGTCTGCTTTCTTTAATAGTTTCTTTCATTCGAAAATAACTAACCTGCAGATTCCAGTGGGGCAGTGAATTGAAATCTTGACTCGAAACCGGCCTCCGGCCATGTGCTAGGCTCCGATGCAAACATTTTCCAAATCAAATATCCTGGGTTTTCGAACCATCCACTGAATTCTCGCTTAATTTTCTCCTCTTATTGACAGAGTAAGGTCTCGGAAATACAATCCATTTCTTAAGTAAGACTACTAGAGTGTTGTAGAAACCTTTGTTCACTCGGAGACATGTTGACTTGTAAAGTTGTACTTCCAGCACTCGCAAATCAGCCATTTCCAACGAGAGATTATGCAAATGTTCGCCTCAAAATATATATCTTCTGTCACACAGGCAACAGAGTTCAATCCTGCCGTTACCTTTCTAGTAATTGTCTGCATTTTCACTGTTTAATAATAATATGCGATGAGGTTTTCCAAGCCGTCCAAACACGTAACTAAGCGAAGGACTAGGTCTCCCTTTCCCTATAGGTAAGAGAGGGTCTGGGTCGAGTGCTGTGGTCACCAATAATGCACGCTCATTAGCCAATCACATGCTTGGATTTTGTACAATGCACGAAATTTGAACATTAAACTTGGTTAGTGAACTGATATTTCTGTTATTTTTTTTAACACAGATCATATGGGCACAATGGCAACGGGTTTCTTATGTTCTACTAAGGAAGTGAACAACTTTGCTCGCCTGTGTAAGCTATTACTTGATGGGGGAACACATGTTTTAAAGGACGTGTTCGACAAAATCCACCTTCCTGGCACCCTCCACAAGGTGCTACACATACCAGCAGTACGTAACACTCTGAAGGGTCTGAGAAGTAAGAGAGTGCTGACAACCGAACAGTGGAAGAAGTTGTATCCAAGTACGATTAAATCAGTTACGTCATCAGGTTTTGATATAACCTTGCTACTTCTGCTGCTACGAAGCATTTGTAACCTAACCCCACCCGGGACAGGGTGGAATAATCCTCCTGTTGCTTCAGACTTGAGCAACGAAGCTGATTTGGTCCGCATAAAGTTGTACAGGAACAGCCTGTATGATCATGCTACACAAGCAAGAATACGAGATAGTGATTTTGAGATACACTGGAATGAGATCGAAAGTGTTCTTGTGAGACTTGGTGGAACAGGCTACGAACAAGTTATTCAGACACTAAAGTTAGACTCAATGGTTCCTGACGATGAAGCATACTATAGCAAGTTGTTAGAGGAATGGGAACAATTTGAGCGCAGTTGGAAGAAGATGATAAAGGAAACAGGGGAAATAAAGATACAAGGTAACTAGTTTCTCCAATTCCCCATTACATCTAATTAATACAAAACTTGTGAAGTAAATTATTTCTCCTGATCGTCCCAATTGATCAGGTTTCGCACGAGTTGACGGTACTTACGAATAGTTTAACTATTTATTGGCTCTTTAGCTCCTTACAGCTATCGACATAAACTCAACATTTTACCACATAAACCTTGGTCGCTCGTCGTAACTTCAGTGCGAACTTCTCGCTCGCTTCAATCCTTACAACAACAACTGTCTATAGTCTAGTCAGTAAAATAACTGAGCACGTGAACACCGCGATGTGTTCACGTGATCGTGGGCAACGTGTTAAGGCCGCTACACCCCACCTCATGCGCAACATTGTGAAGCATTAACCTACAAGGCCTTAATGTTCTATACAAGTTCGTAATTGAATTACAATAACGTTCTGCGTAACGAAACTTGCAACTGTCTCTGCATCCCTTCATCTGTGGGCGGTCTGCCAATTGCTTCTTCCAATAGGCACAGCTTCTGAATGGGCCGCACCAGAGTAGAACTCTCCGTCTTGACCTCCACTGTCCTCACTAGTCCATCTCTTCCTGGGGTGACTTTCACTATACGGCCCAAGCGCCATTGTCCCCTTGGCAAGTGTTTATCTATTAGGAGAACCAGGTCTCCTACCTCTGTGTTGTGTTTGAACCTGTGCCATTTCTGTTGCTCTTGTAATGCGAGAACATATTCTCTGAGCCATCGCTTCCAGAAATGGTTGGCGATAATCTGCGTCTGTCTCCACTTCTTTCTGCTGTAGAGATCCTCTTTAACAAAATTTCCAGGCGGTAAAGTCTGGACTGCTCTCTGCAACAACAGCTGATTTGGCGTCAGCGGTTCGCAGTCATTGGGATCGGCGGACACTGCACAGAGAGGTCTCGAGTTGAGAATTGATTGATGAAGCAATCCGTCTCCAGGGAGCTGGCTAATTCTAGATGTACCGCTCTTGAATTCAATGGACAAGCATCCTCTCCTGGTGTTGTCATCAAACCGTTTCTGCGCTGGTGATACCTTAACTCCAAACCTGTCAGTTTCGATATCCCATTGCACTCCGAGTGCTCGCTCTACTGGGTGCTTATCTAAGTCAAGACTCTTTATCGTGCGTTCTTCTGCAGGAATAACAGCTAATACCTCCTTGTCATTAGAGACAAATTTGGTCAGTCTACAGTTCCCTTTCTGTAACATCTGTGTCAACTGATGAGCTAACTTGATCGCTTGCTGTGCTGTAGGCGTCGAAAGGAGGCAGTCATCCACGTAGAAATGCCTACTAACTACTTGAGACACTTCCTTGCCAAATTCAACTTCATTGTGTATGGCAGTTTGCTTTAATGCCCAGGCTGCGATCCAAGGTGAATCCGTCTTGCAAAATAGATGCACCGTCATCTTGTGATCACTTGGAGGTTCATTTATGCCTTCACTCCACCACAGGAAACGGAGAACATCAGTGTCTTCCTTTACGCAGGCTACCCGGTGAAACATACTTTAAATGTCGGAAGCAATTGCTACCTTCTATTTTCTGAATCGCATCAACACCCCAATGAGTGTGTTATTGAGTTGTGGACCTTGTAGCAACTCTTTGTTCAGCGATGTACCTCCATATTCGGCTGCAGCATCGTAAATAACCCTTACTTTAGACTTGTTTGGGTTGATCACACCATGATACGGGAGATACCAAGTTTTCTTACCCGTCTGTTTCGCCTCTTCATCTGACAGTTTCTTTGCATATCCCTTTTCGCTGTACTCATTCATAATCATCTTGTATCGCTCGGCGAAATCCGGGTTGCGCTGGAAACGTCTCTTCAGCTGCTGAAGTCTCTTCTCTGCTAGATTTCTATTGTTAGGGAGATGTGGATCTTCATTTCTCCATACGAGCCCTACCTCATATCTTCCATTTTTGTCTCGTTGTACTCTCTAACATCTCTAGAGCTCTTAAATCCTCGACACTGTTAGCGCTTTCATCATCATTTCAAAACCCATGTTCTTCCAACCTTTCAACTTGTTGGTGCAACTTCATGTCTGTGTCCTGGCCATCGTGTACACCATCGAAAATTGAGAGCTCAATAGGCTTATTGTCCTCTTTGCCACCTGTCGGCCCTGCTATACACCATGCAAACGGAGTTTTCATTCCATATGGCTGATGATGTGGATCGTCTCCCCAGCAATAGTTCAGCACTATGTGCGCCTGTGGCACATTCAGGCCGACCAGAACCGAGACTTTCTTCACATCCACATGCATATTTGGTAACTCCAAACCTTCGAGGTGCGGCCATTCTGATAGATCTAGTTGATTTGTACAGTATCGATCTGAAATATGCAAATCGTCCACTACTAACGCATGGTAAACTGGAAAACTCGGACCCTCTTTCCCAGTTGGGGAAATTTGAAATCGCACCCTAGGCAGTTCACATTCGTAGTTGCTCTGTACTACAGTAGTAATATTGACCCTTTCTGAAACGCCCTGCAATTTCAGTATCTGCGCTAGTTGCGAGGTAATCATGGAACTCACTCCGTTTTCAGCCACTACATATAAAGTTACTACCTGCAATAGTACAAAGTTACTTTTGGGGCTCCTTCAATGTGGGCTCTCTTCCTTGTGACCTTTTACGATACAGCTTCGCCTGTTTTCTTCCTTTGAAGTGGATCATAGATGTGTCGCAGATTAGTGGTACAGTCCAGTTCGTATGAATGCAGCTCAATCATAGATCAATAACAGTTCTCGACCTTATCAGAGAAGGTCATAAGGGCGGCATTGTCATTAGTTCTAATCTTTGGTCCAGCGATAACAGAGGATTTCAAGGCTTGGATGATCATGAAATTTTTGCCCAAATCTCTGCTTCAGAACGCGAAGAGCTAGCTTGCACCCATTTGGCAATCCTTCGTAATTTTGGATTGCCTTTCCAGTCGTGTAAGCCATCAAGTAGTTCATTTTCTCGCTGTCAGTCAGCGTTGCCTTACTCTGGACTTGGTCCCTGAAATTTGCTCTGAATCGCAGATACCGACCAGGATCACCATCAAATGGAGTGGGGCTTGGTGGGGGTTGCGACATCCTTAATTCCATTTTCTCCCAAAAGGCTGATTTAGGCTCATGCGGTGTCGACGTATCTAAATATATCTGGAGTGTTGGTGGTAAATATCGGTATTGTTCAGATTCATTCCCACGTCTGGAGCTAGGTACAATTTCATCCGGTCTTGTTATGGCCGGCTTGTTGATAGCAGCTTGGTTATTCTTTATAGTCTGACTCTTGGCTTGTATTGGACGAGGTAGTTCTATAAATGAGTCTCTCCCTACAGAGTCTTGCGTACTATCATCTACTGACCGTTGTGGTACCTGGATCAATCCAAGTTTTGCAAAGGTCCTCTGCATCCGAATTGTCAGGATCATCAGACCCTAAGTCTTGTTCAATGTCTTTATCGACTACCTTATCATACACTTTGCTAACTACAGCAGCAGCCGTTCTCTCCACTATTAGTTTTACCGTTTCCGATCTTTTACGCGCCTTTCTGACAGCCTCATTAGCCGCTAGCTCTTGTTTTTTCTGCGACTTCAATTTCATCGAGTAGTGAGATCTTTGTTTTTAATTCTTCGTGCTTCGCCTTAGCTTCGAGAACTCTAACGTTAAGAGAGTTTATGATGCATTTGAGCGTTTAGAGCTCCTTGATTTTATACTAGATTTTAAGGAACTTCTTTCTATTCTCTCATCTCTTATTCGCTGCTCAGCATCATTCAACCATTTTTGCACTACTACTCTAACTTGGCCTATCTCTTGGTTCAGATATTCATAGACATTGGAGTCCGAACATTTGTCTTCTTCATCAAGAAGTTCTTGCACTTCTTCATGGAGGTCACCAAACTGATTGAAAAGGTCGTTTAAACTTCATAGTTCCTCACCAAACAATTCAACGTTTTTATTTAGACCCATGAGCACTTTAATTATAACTTAATTGTGCTTGGATTTTCCCCTTTAACCTCTTTCTTTGTCTTTGTCGGCGGTTGGGTTCCCTGTGTCGGGAATTTCAATGACAGTCCTGTCATCCAACTCCATTTCTCCATTCCACAAATCTCCATGCCTCGTGCTCACGGTCGAAATAATCGCTTCATTCTTGCTAATGAGGCCCGAATCCCTTTCGATATTCCTTCATAATTTCCGTGGAATTTGCTTCTGGAGCACCCATAATAACTTCTCCTTGCGAAGTTTTGGCTTCCAGCGGGATTTTCTCGTCGTGACATTTCTCACTTGACATGTTTACGAATTTGTCGCTTGAAGTTACTGTAGGAAATTATTTTCCCTGATCGTCCCAATTGATCAGCTTTCAGGTTTCGCACGAGTTGACGGTACTTACGAATAGTTTAACTTCTCACTCGCTTCAATCCTTACAACAACAACAACTGTCTATAGTGATCGTGGGCAACGCGTTAAGGCCGCTACAACTTGTATTTGCAATACTCACTTCATATTAAAAACTGCAAAGGATGATGGTTACAACAAAGCTTCCAATAACCATTTATGGGATTATAGTTTGTTGTGAAATGTGAGGAAAACAAAATTCATAGGTTAACTTGTATAACTTGAAATAAAGTGCTTCTTTTTCCCCTTATAATGTAATATATTTATTAGGAATAATTAAAATAACAAAGCACGACATTTTAACATACTAGTTTACAAAAGAAAAAGAAACTACAGAATCTAAACAACTTACAACTACAAATTACTAAATTACATGCGAAAAGAGCCTGAGCAATATTTCATCAATTTATCTTTTCCCACCTTTTGTAAAGAGTCAAGAGGCTTTTATTTATTTCTGGCTATGAAGAGCTCAACGTTATAAAAATACAATGAATTCGATAAACATGGAGTCTAGTTTCAAGTGGGAAAAAAGCCAAAATTAGTACAAACTGTACCACGAACGTAAGGGCCTGTTCAAACGGATGCAACATCGTCCAACATGTTGGATCCAACATTGTTGCACGATGTTGCACGATGTTGGACGGGAGTGTTCAAACTGATCCAACATCAATCCAACATGTTGGATAGTACTTTGATATTGCAAAGGATTCCGGTGCTGTTTACGTTCGCCTTCGTCTTCGCGATTTCTCGGCCGAGTTGAGCTCGTAAGCATGTTACTTTGGCTTTTATGTCTGAGATAGTTATATCTAGTTTTTCTTCCATCTCTTCGTAGGCCCTTTCTCGCTTGTTCCTGATGAGATACATGTGGAACACTCTACCGAATGATATTAAAGATTGTAAATCAATAATTTCACTTAAGAAACTGTACTTCCAATTTTCAATGTCTAAGTACACTCCTGATAATTTTCGTGTTAGTAAAACTTATTAATGGTCTATGATATATATTTCGCGAACTAAGTAAATTAGGATATATATTTATATTTTTTCATATATCGCTTTCGCTTTCAAACGTTTTTAGAGTGATCTTTGTATTTTTGTTATTTTCAATCCTCAAGGGAGAATACGGTATTTACTGTAATTGTGCACCCTCTTTAAATAAAGTGTTATCTATCTATCTATCATACGTCCCAAAGGCAAACTCTCTCTTCTAACAGGTCTAGCAGTTCGTCAACTTCGGCGTCTGACCACTTTCTCGTCTTGCACTTTCTTTCCCTGTGTTTACAGCCTTCCTTTTTACATTTTTAGGAGTTTTGCTCCTGTTTTCCTGCTCAAAATCTTCTGAAAGTACTTCACTCTCCGCCATCATGGTGCAAATTGAAATGTTCGCTTAATCGTCTGTTAGTAAACAAAATCAAAACTCCATGGATACAGCGCGAATGACGAATGAAGTGCGCGTGCGCGAGTCCAACATTGTTGGGAAAGCCGTTCAAACGGATCCAACATGTTGGGACATGCTTCATCGATCACGACAACAAAAGAAATGTTGGACGATGTTGGATGAAACGTTTGACTAGTTTCAAACTTCATGCAACATTGTCCAACATCATCCAACATCGTCCAACAGGGTGTTCAAACGGATCCAACATGTTGCATCCAACAATGTTGCATGATGTTGTGCCAACATGTTGCATCCGTTTGAACGTGCCTTAACGCAAGCAACGGATGTCACATCAGGAACTACTATTGGACGTAGGTGGTCGAATATCATATAGATAATAGAGTGTCTAGCTTGATAACTCACTAGTGAGCGCAGATAAATTTAATATCTCCAAGCAGCCATGTAATCTACTTTTATTATTAAATGAAAGCCGCCGTCTGAGCATTTTCATTTCTAATTTTGAAGATCAGCAAAATCACCAATATTTCTTTAAAAGCCTGTCAAATCAAGTCGAAATCAAAATGTTTGCTTAATATGGTGTTGTCTCTTCTTAAAAGTTTTTTTGTACATTTTAGAAACATTTCGTACGAGATGAAAAAGAGCCGCAAATCCGACAAAATATGCTTTGGTCTGTGAAGTGATATGACTGATTATCCACACATGTTTAGAACAATGACTGTAGACTATTTATAATACCAAACTGGTTGCATGGCACTACACAACACACGCTATGACGTAGCTAGCGTCTAATACGCATGAGTCCTAACAAGGACGAAACAGCTGTACATGGTTGCCACTCTACCGGTAATAAGATGTGAGCATGCGTATTAGACGCTAGCTACGTCATAGCGTGTGTTGTGTAGTGCCATGCAACGAGTTTGGTATTTATAATAGTAGCTAGTAGTATATAGTAGCTATTTAAAACTTAGCAAAATATCAACAAAAGTACTCAATCTTCAATCGTACTATGCGATTCAAGGAAAAACACATGCCCGCCTTGGTAATTCCACGTTAAATTGCACTCGAAAAACCGATGTCGTCCTCATCGCTTAATTCGCGACTCGGGCGATATCGGTTTTCTTGCGCAATATGTGATTTTCCTATATAACACCACTGGACGCAGTGCGATATCATTTTCATGATTTTACTATGTTATTTTCTCCTCTCAAGCGTAAAAAAAGAAAATATTCCATTAATTCTCAATATCTGTAGATGCGTGTCATAGCTGCATTGAGAACATAGCTGCAGCCGAAACGTCGGGAATTTATGATTAATTTAAGTTCTAATATTAACATGTTAGAGTGTCATACCTAGAGGAAGGGCTAAGCACTACCTTTTTCATATCCCTAATTGCGCGTCACAGCTGCAGTGATATCGCGTGACGTCATACCCGGCGCGCGCGCACTTGCAAAAGGCGGGAAAGAAACGACTGTGAAAATACATACAGACGACTTTCCCGTGAGAATTGAACTCTTCTCATAAATTACTGACAGGTGGGTTTTGGCGAATTCCCATTAATATTTCTATGTTATCCCTGTGTAACTAGCCAACGCTTTATTCGATCGGAAACTTTTATCATGTTTTCTACGCCAGACTCGGAGCTACAAAGCGAAGATAAATTTGCGAAAACCATCGTAGCTCCATAAAATGTGGTTGGAATTTGGTGATCTGGTTTTAAGCAACCAATGTCTTCCTTGGATAATTAAATAAAAAGGAGTTAAAAGAAGTCAACTAAGTGTACACAGCTGACTGTGATGCCAATGAAAGAAGGGTTAGCGAAAACCGAACACAAAGGCTCACAAGCAATGTTATCAAAAAGTAATAGTTTTAACTCGGTATTTAAAAAACCGAGAACGGAGGCATTAAGCCCAATACAGTCCGAGGTCCTACCGTTGATAACACAGACCTTGGTTTTTGCAATTTGAGATATCATGTTCAACATCATTCAGTAATTGCTTAATGCACATTTAATTTTGTATCTTTCCATTTTTTAACTGTTATGAGGACAGATTTGTTGGTGTTGTTATTTAATACTACCCTTGTTAAATTAACATTTATTTGTATTATTAATAATACGTCTTAATACCAATTCTTCCATCGCAGCCACATGAACCTCGGCAAATATTGCAATATTTTCATATTTACGATTATAACTAACCCTACGATTTGACGAGTAAAACTGATACATGTACATGAGACCAAATATGAGACCGTGTTGGGGATTGTTACAGCCAAATGACTTCTAATTTCTCGCCGGAGCGAGTATGCAAGGATTTTGGCTCGTCAACATTTGAATGACTCGTAAAAATACACAACCGTATTAGATGCTCGTTGTATAGCAAATAATATAAACCTATCGTGAAATATTCGCCCTTATTCCATAGAAAACCATGAAAGAACCAATAAGTATTAGTTGTATCATTTAATATTTTTCTCCATCTTTACAATTTATATATTTTCCCCCATCAGATTAGGTAGATTAGCTCTTTTTTTAATTGGTGTAAGTCGCTTTCTTAAATTGTCCAAGCTCTTATTTCGTTCTTTTTTCCCCAACAGAGATAACTCAAGTCGTCATGGGCTTTGAGAAAAAGAAGACGTTTGTGATGATTTGCCTACATTATGCGTTGTTTGGAAACCTTCGCTTGAAAAAGGAACAGTTGATTCATCTGTGCAATGAGTGTCTTCAAATGGCTCGCTATCTTGGAGACATCGTTATCCAGCCCCAAGTTTGGCTACAATTAGGTTTCATGAACTACGAAGTTTCACGGTTTCGGGAAGCACTGAATCATTGTAACAAAGCATTAATGCTCGCAAGGAACATCAAAAGAAGAGACATTAAGGTATGCATTGAAGGAATGGCTTATTGCGGTCTTGGAAACTGTTACTTTAGTCTTGGACAATGTGACAATGCAATACATTATCATGAAAAGCGTTTGGAAATCGCAAAGGAAACTAGAGACAAAACAGCTGAGAGCTTGGCACATGGAGATCTTGGCCTCTGTTATCTTTTTCTCGGGCAGTGCAAGAGGGCTATATATCATCATACAATAGACCTCAACACCGCAAGGAAGACTGGAGTCAAGCAAGGTATGGTTCGTGCTTATGGAAATCTTGGAAACTGTTATTATTCACTAGGACGATACTACGATGGTATACAACATTATGAGAAGGCGCTGGACATCGCAGAGAAAACTGGAGATGTGAGAGCCAGGGCGAACATGTATGGTAACCTTGGTCTGTGTTTTTATTACCTCGGACAGTTCGACGAGGCTATACATTATCACATGATGCAGTTTAACATCGCTAATGAAATTGGAGACAGACAAGGCCTAAGTAATGCTTATTGTAATCTTGGATTGTGCTATTTCTTTTTGGAACAGTATGATAAGGCTATAGACCATCAGGAGAAGCACTTGAACATCGCAAAGGAAATCGGAGACAAAGCAGGCGAGAGTGTTGCTTATGGTAACCTTGGGAGTTCTTATTTAAAACTTGGACGGTTTCCTAAATCTTTCCTGAACAGCGAGAGGAACTTGAACATCTCTAAGGAAATTGGAAACAAAGCAGGCGAGGCAAATGGTCATTGCAACCTCGGTCACTGTTATCTCTCTTGCGGACAATTTGATAAAGCTCAATATCATAATGAAATGTACTTGAACATCGTAAAGGAGATTGGAGACCTCAAAGGGATAGCAACTGCCTACGGTAGTCTTGGAACATGTTACTATACCTCACGAAACATGAAAAAGGCAGAAGTGAATTTAAGAGAAAGCTTAAAATATAACGAAAAAGTATTTGAAAACTTACGCGAGCGAGAGAAGTTTAAGATATCTATTTTCGAGACCGACTTTATTGGGACTTACAAACTGTTGACCCTCGTGCTGTTTGAGACAAAACAGAAAATGGAGGCCCTCCTTGTCTCAGAACGTGGACGTGCAAGAGCGTTGGGAGATTTCCTGATATCAAAGTACGGAATACTCAATGACAATACTGCGAAGACCAATCAACTACAGCACTCAGATGTTTACCAGCTTGTTTCTTGTAAAAGGTTCTGCGTCTTAGTTCTCATTGAAGGAAAGCCGAAAGATACATTCTTTACTTGTGTCATAGCGGCAGAGAAGGAATTAGTTTTCCTTCAAAACAATGTCGCTAAGATTTTGTCATATGTGAAAATGAGTACTGAACTGGAACAGCCCGAGTCTCTTGTAGGAATGGCTATTAGGTTTGCTTATGATGAAATGAAAGTTAGAGAAGTTGGCAACTGCGAAGACAGATCTCTCAACTCGTTTTTCGCTGTAGACAAAGATGAAGCTGCTGAAACGTTCTTGACAGAGAAAAGAGACGAAGGGAAGGAGAAGAAGGAGCGGACGACATCGTCTCTGAGATCGTCTTTTCCGAGGAAGGAACAAAATAAAGAAAGCCATAAAGAGCACTATTATTGGAATCTTGGGATGTTATATCAGATTATAGTGAACCCAGTCAAAGACTTCCTCCATCAGGACGAGATCGTTGTAATTCCCGAAGGTCCTTTGTACTTTGTTCCATTTGCTGCACTACAGGACCCTGACACGGGAAGATTTCTGTCAGAAACTAAGAGAATTCGTCTGGCGCCATCACTGATGACTTTAAAGGTGCTCACAGATTGCCGAAAGGAACGTTACCATGGAAGAGGTGCATTGATAGTTGGAAATCCTAAAGTAGGAAAGGTATTGTTTAAAGGAAAGGCAAGAATACTAGATAATCTACCAGCAGCTGAAGAAGAGAGCAAAGTCATCGGCAGTATTTTAGGAGTCGAACCGTTGGTAGGATGCAGAGCAACGAAAGAAGAGGTGAAAAGAAGACTAGGTAGCGACGTGGATGTCATTCACATTGCTGCACACGGAAGGGCAGAGACAGGAGAGATCGCTTTGGCACCATCCGAAAGCGCCATGGCGGCAGGTATTCCAAATGAACAAGACTACATTCTAACGATGGCAGACGTGCAGGAGGCTGGAGTACGAGCACAGCTCATTGTCCTGAGCTGTTGCCACAGCGGGCGTGGTGAGGTCAAAGCTGAAGGAGTAATTGGTATTAGCAGAGCTTTCCTCGCTTCAGGCGCCCGAGCGATCATAGCGTCGCTTTGGGCTATCAATGATGAGGCTACATTGTTCTTCATGAAACTGTTCTACACGTTCCTGAAAGAAGGACATTCTGCGAGTACAAGCCTGCAGAAGACTATGAACGAGATGAGAAAATCACATGAGTGGAGTGCACCAAGGTACTGGGCTCCTTTCTTCATCATTGGCGATGATGTCACTATCATGGTGTAAGGTATAAATTAGCTCTTTAAATATTTTCAACATATTTAGTTCCTACTATTCTTAACGCTTTGGCGTGCAGTAAATCGCTTCCCACTTGCACGATAAAGATGAACTCTGTACGATACCCACGCTGACTAGAAATATGATGTTAGGCTAATCCATTTGTAGCTTAGTGTAACCTCTTCTTTTCTATATTGTTCAGACTTTTGAAGCTATTCGTAGTCATGCGTCAACGCTTCTCAAATACAAAAATTAATCTAAAAAGTTTATTTTGCATTAGAATTAAGAAAAAGTGCCCATGCTGTATGCTAAGGGTTAAACATTAAATACTAAGCCAAATGTGGGAATAACGGTTTGTTTTATTAAATGGCAAACACCTTGAATATGCTTATTAAAAAATCTGTATAAAACCTTTTAGCTTTGAATGAATCGGAGAAAGAAACATCATGCTGAATATTTAATATGGGAAAGCTCGATGTGGCCTTAGACTGTCCAATCAGATGAAGCAAATCAGTCACGTGCATGCTCCTTTATACCTGATAAAATCTCATCATTTCAGCTTTCTCATTGAATTGCTAATTAGGATGAACGTTTTATATAAAGAATACTAATGAACATGAAATTTTATATAAAAGGTTCATCCTAATTAAGAATTCACTGATAAAGACCCAAAGATAGCAAAAAGGACACGGAACATAAGGTACCTAGATAATCAATTTTGCACTAAATAGTTTATTAATATCAGCAAACTACCGAGATACACAGATAATATTTTTAAAATGAAGTTATCCAACTACCATTACTTGTTTACCGAGCCACTATTTAGTCCCACTGAATTATTAAACCAAACTCAAGGTCCTAAAATAATAAAAACGTGCATTAAACTTACGAAACCAAACTTACAAACATCCTCTTCATATTTTGTGCCGGAGTCAAAGATTTAGAGGCTGCCGTCATGTCAGTCACATCGCTTTCCAAGTCTTTAACTTTATCGATCTCAACCACGACACCAAATCCTTCAAGTGCAGGTTCTAGCTTGTCCTTTACCACACAATGCTTTCACCATTGCGAAACGCCGCTTCAAACAACATAGTATTGTAATTTCTTCATGTCATTCCTTTGAGATGTTCGTAATCGCAGGCGGTGATTACTCGAATTTTTGCATGGCGTTGTGAATACAAAGGTTCATTGATTCATTAAGTACCATTATACGTTTTTGAAGCCGTTCAAAACACTCACAGCACGTGTTTTATCAAGTCTAAAAATACATACAGCGAAGTGCAAAAACTTTGACCCCCCGCTCCTCAACTATATCAATATATCGGGTGCATTATGGGTAGGAGTAAGTTCATTAAAATGCAACTACATGCAGCCAAATATTCGCGCGCGTTTGCAAATCATCACAGCGAAGACTTGTGTAGTTGATTTAAATTTCAAGAATTTATCTAGAATACAACACTTTTACTCGGAACAGGCAGGAAAGTTTAAAGTAAAGTAAATGCACTCTATTTTCTGTTTGGACAAATATTTTTTCTGATTTTATATTATAAATTTATGTTTACGTTAGCAGAACGGAACTATCATGCCGAATTTCATCTGCGAAGCAAGAATTCAACGCTATTTTTGAAACTGTTTGGCGGAAAATTGAAGAGATTAAAATAGCTTAACGGTTTACACAATTTCATAAATTTATTGACAACAAATTCATAAAATATTTAATTATTTTGATTAAGAAACGGATAGAAATTAACGTATCCCATATCATTGCCATATTTTATGGTATTAAACGATTCTAAAAAAATATAATAAACTCTTAGTTATATTCCTCTTGAAATTCTCTTATCCAGTTTTGTTCAAGGTTCGGAGGGATCCTGTTTTTTATGGTAGAATTTTTTTAGTAAAAGCTTTTATGAAAGGTACGTTCGATAATTCTTGGATTCGCATCGCTGAATGTTCTTATTATTGTTGTACAGTTTTCTTTCATTCTTAAAATGTATTTTGTATCCTATTTAAATCTCATGATAATTGTGACGAAACTGTTTATTATAGCTTCGTCATTAAACCAAAAACGTTAGCAGCTATGGTTCCATTTAACAACATCACTTTATTGTGAATCCTAGCCGGTTTCATAATTTCGTAGATAACGAACCGCGACAAAATTTTGAATATTTGATTTTCGAAGTTTCATTTTGTAATTATATTGCAGCTCCAAACAACAGCAGTTTTTTTCTCAGATTGTGAATTTCGTCTCATCGGGATCAGCTAAAAATAAACATTGCACAACAGTTAAAGAAAACGATTCGATGTTCAAACTGTAAGAGGTTTTCTTACGTTGCACTAGCCTGCGTAGCAAGCCCAGGGGAATGGGGAAGAGGGGAGAGGGAATGGGGAGAGGGGAAGAGGAGAGGAGGAGGAATGGGGAGAGGAAAAGGGAAAGGAGGGCTTGCAACGAACCCCCCGTTTTTTCCCTTTTAACGTTCATTTTTTAGACGTAAAATTCCGATTGGCTAAAGCCGTGTTCAATGACATTTGATTGACATTTGTAATAAAAATAGCGGTTATGGCGCGATGAAATGAATTCACACGAAGGACTTGTTGGCCATTTGACCCACCAGATTTGGAAAAAGTATCTTCAACTTCTTGTAGTTTATAGAGCTATTAGTAGAAGTACAGCGATAGCTTCAGGGGTGTCGGAAAAACAAAGAGCGAAGACCCAGGCGGAAAAACGAAGCCCCGAAAAACCGTAGAAGAACTGATTCAAGTCTGTTGAGTGTTGTGAATGTTTCCTTGTGGAAAATCGTATGTTTAAGCCACGTCTTGCTGGAAATTTAGTACGGATAACCTAGACTGGTTTCAGAGAGTTTTTATTTGGTGAAACTCCATGCAGAAATCCATTTTCTAGCCCAAATGTTTGATCTTCGGCTTCGTGGAGAAGGCAGTAATCAACATGGTAGTCCTTCTTGTCCAACCAGTGCTGTATTTTATACAGTATAGACTTCGACTAGGCCAACTTTAGCAGCCTTGAGTTGCCTATAAGTAGCAGATTATTCACGACTAGGATGTCAAGTGATTCAGGAGAGCTACGTCTCGGGACCAGAAACTGCGAAAGTTGTATTTAATTTTGATGCAAATGTCTGAAGGGTTGTGTTTTGTTAGTAACGCCAGTGTTTGGAAAGCGAAAGTCGTGAATCAACATTTTCAAACTTTTGATGTAGAAACACTGACTTGTATGGCCAAATATTGTACTACACTTGGATAATATTTACCCAGGAGACTGTCGATAGCTTTTATTGCACTCAATTCAGTGCAGAAATGTGTTTTTGCGTACAAAACGCTCGCCAGATTGAGTGAGAGAAAAAACAAAATGGTCTTCACATCAGCGATGTCTTGGCTAGGCCAATTTAGTAGACTTAATTTACCTTAGGTTGCCAGAAGAAACAGATTATTTACGACTAGGATGTCAAGCGATTTAGGATAGCCACGTTTTAGGACCAGAAACTGCGAAGTTGTATTTTATTTTGAGGCAAATATACTGAAGATTAGACTCTAGAGAGTTTTAAAAATTCTTAGCGCGAGTATAATTGCGTTTTTCGACAGTTTAAGCCACAATTTCCCGCTGTAAATTTAGTATGGATACCCCAGGGGTTGCAGGGTGTTTATTTGGTGAAAATCCATGCAGAAATCAATTTTCTAGCCCAAATGTTTGACCTCTGTTATTCGTTTTTCCCTAGGGTCATTTTGAACTTCCTTCGCACCGAAGGTCAAACATTTGTAACGGACAGAAACAAAGAGGTTGATAGGTTGATTTTGACAGATGACATGTCAAACGACACTGAAAATGAATTTATAATTTGGGGGCGTAAGGGAAAAAACGGGGGGTTCGTTGCAAGCCCTCCTTTTCCTTTCCTCTCCGATCAGCTCCGGTCAGTACATATGAATCATTTTATTCTGCTCTTTGAAACGTTATATAAGTCTAATGACACTGATCAGTTCAGTCTTCACAGAAGTAGAAGACAGAGAACGGAATACCTGCGCTGATATCGAGCTGAATTTTTTCATCGCTCTCAGTTTTGGTTTAGAATCACTTACAACAAATGTAGAATGTCAAAGTTTCAAACGAATTGATATTGGCCCTGAACCCACAGATCAGGTGTAATCATGTCTCCTCTTCATGGGTTATCTCGATATTTTAGGTCATCAGAAGATCTCCTAACAGCTTCACAAATAGTTCTGAATTCACACTTCGAACCTGAAACTTCGGCATGATCATTTCCGGTTCTCTTTCCGCCGACCAGGGATATGTTCTATTTTGCAAATATTCGATCTAACAGTAAATATATAGAGTGCATTTAAATACTCAGGTTTATTTAAGCTGTCCTGCCTGTCCCGAGTAAAAATGTCGTATTCTAGATGAAATCTTGAACTTTAAATCAACTGCATAAGTCTTCGCTATGACGATTTACAAACGCGCGCGGATATCGGCTGTAGTTGCATTTTAATGACTTTACTCCTACCCATAATGCACCCGATATAGTTATATAGTTGAGGTGTGGAGGGTCAAAGTTTTTGCACTTCGCTGTATGTATATATATATATATATATATATATATAATTAATACATTTTTTACGATAAATTAATAAATTAACTGATGCTAAAATACATAGATATATTTGGAATTAATTATTACTGATGTGCTGTGATGTACATGAAATTAAACAGGAATGACAAAACAGGCAATAGGGTATTACCTATACGTATTATCTGTTATTTAAAGCTTACAGGTCGTAGGTTTCTGTATTCCGAAGTAACTATAAAGACTAGTCTGCCTCTTCATATTATTATTATACCTTTGATCAACTCGTATCCTGTCTTTTTAACTTGCATAATTAGGGATGTTTAAGCAACAAAGAAGTCGACAACAACAACAACTGGACCTCGACGTCAAGGAATGAAAAAGGACTGGGATGAGAACAATTTGTAGTCATCTGTAGTCACTGTAGTCACTGTAGTCACTGTAGCTACTGCAGTTATACAGAACTTTGGCATTCTATATATATTATCTCAGTAACCAATGTTAGTTTAGCCCTCTGACTATTACTTTGCGCCAATAAACGTTTTTACAACAACCGCCAATTTTCTAGCAATCTGATTGGCTAATTTTTATATGCAATATTTTAACAGACGCACGGCCGGCTTTCGAAGCGGGCTTTGCAGAGATTTGTGAATCCACGTTGTGTACACATCTGTTCCAAAAATCAAGAAAATGAGGATTTTAAAAGCATTTCATCACTGGGAAAAGTTAATCGGCGAGTCAAACTTCCTTGTGTGGTGCCATTTGTCAAAATTTGAGCTCTCTCTCGAGTCGAACAAAGCATTTTCGGCTAATTTGTGACAAGTTCGACCGATCTTTTAGAACTAGAACTGAGAAATGGTCTTGAATTAAATACATAATCTTCTAGTTCGTGATTAAAATCTCTTATTCAGGATATTTACATAATGTTCTTAAGTAGAAACAAACAGTTTAGAGTAGCTTAGGTATTTTTATAGAGTTCGGGAAAGCATAAAGACGTGTTTACGTTTTGGACTTTTCGACTCGAAAGGCAGTTTGTACACACTCGTTTGAAAACAAGTGTTTTGTTGTGTTTTGTTGAAGACGCCTCGTGGATCCACAGCTATTTTGACCATGTTATGACGAAAATCATTATCAATATTAGGACAGACACATAAAAAACTAACTTCAATTTGTTAACTCGTAAGCGTCCATCCTTAAGGTCGAACAAAGGTGGTCGCTATAGAGCCAGAAGTGGTCGCTTACAGAGGTTTCAGAATGCAGTTATTTTTTTGACTGAAGAACAAACTATAAGGCTTTTCAGATAAATGGACGTTATGAGAGGCTACTAACGACAAGTTCCAAATGTAGTGATTTGACTTTGGAACAAAGTAAACAGTTTTATAGAAACGTGATTCTAAAGACTATGTAAAAGTTTTTTTTTAGAATGGACTGAGAGAAATGGTATGTCCTGCAATCCAACTAAATGCAGAGAAATAATATTTCGAAAGAAAGGCATCAATGATAGCTATGATATACTTTATAATATTCCGTAATGTAGTCAGCTTATGATTGTTAGGAGTAACATTCCAGGCAGATAATAGGTTTAATACTCATGTCAAGGAAACGCTATCTAGTGCTAATAAATGCTTATTTATAATAAGAAGTTTAAGAAAAGACAGATATAAAAAAGAAGAAGTTGACCATCTTTTTAGATCTATTGTAATGCCTAAGATATGCTATGGTATAACAGTTAATGGAGATTCTCAGGCAGAATTAACAACTCTTCAATGCTTTATAGACAGATGTTATAGGAGAAACTATTTATCTGAACCAATCAGTATAGTAAGTATGTTAGATAAATATGATATAAAACTTTTCAAGAAAGTAAAGAATACGTGTAACCATCCTCTACAAAGTATCCTTCCTAGGATTAAGCGCACTACAATAAGTAAACAATACGTGTAACCATCCTCTACAAAGTATCCTTCCTAGGATTAAGCGCACTACAATAAGTAAAGAATACGTGTAACCATCCTCTACAAAGTATCCTTCCTAGGATTAAGCGCACTACAATAAGTAAACAATACGTGTAACCATCCTCTACAAAGTATCCTTCCTAGGATTAAGCGCACTACAATAAGTAAACAATACGTGTAACCATCCTCTACAAAGTATCCTTCCTAGGATTAAGCGCACTACAATAAGTAAACAATACGTGTAACCATCCTCTACAAAGTATCCTTCCTAGGATTAAGCGCACTACAATAAGTAAAGAATACGTGTAACCATCCTCTACAAAGTATCCTTCCTAGGATTAAGCGCACTACAATAAGTAAAGAATACGTGTAACCATCCTCTACAAAGTACCCTTCCTAGGATTAAGCGCACTACAATAAGTAAACAATACGTGTAACCATCCTCTACAAAGTATCCTTCCTATGTTTAAGCGCACTACAATAAGTAAAGAATACGTGTAACCATCCTCTACAAAGTACCCTTCCTAGGATTAAGCGCACTACAATAAGTAAACAATACGTGTAACCATCCTCTACAAAGTATCCTTCCTAGGATTAAGCGCACTACAATAAGTAAAGAATACGTGTAACCATCCTCTACAAAGTATCCTTCCTAGGATTAAGCGCACTACAATAAGTAAAGAATACGTGTAACCATCCTCTACAAAGTATCCTTCCTAGGATTAAGCGCACTACAATAAGTAAAGAATACGTGTAACCATCCTCTACAAAGTACCCTTCCTAGGATTAAGCGCACTACAATAAGTAAAGAATACGTGTAACCATCCTCTACAAAGTACCCTTCCTAGGATTAAGCGCACTACAATAAGTAAAGAATACGTGTAACCATCCTCTACAAAGTATCCTTCCTAGGATTAAGCGCACTACAATAAGTAAAGAATACGTGTAACCATCCTCTACAAAGTATCCTTCCTAGGATTAAGCGCACTACAATAAGTAAAGAATACGTGTAACCATCCTCTACAAAGTACCCTTCCTAGGATTAAGCGCACTACAATAAGTAAAGAATACGTGTAACCATCCTCTACAAAGTATCCTTCCTAGGATTAAGCGCACTACAATAAGTAAAGAATTCGTGTAACCATGCTCTACAAAGTATCCTTCCTAGGATTAAGCGCACTACAATAAGTAAAGAATACGTGTAACCATCCTCTACAAAGTATCCTTCCTAGGATTAAGCGCACTACAATAAGTAAAGAATACGTGTAACCATCCTCTACAAAGTATCCTTCCTAGGATTAAGCGCACTACAATAAGTAAACAATACGTGTAACCATCCTCTACAAAGTACCCTTCCTAGGATTAAGCGCACTACAATAAGTAAACAATACGTGTAACCATCCTCTACAAAGTATCCTTCCTAGGATTAAGCGCACTACAATAAGTAAAGAATACGTGTAACCATCCTCTACAAAGTACCCTTCCTAGGATTAAGCGCACTACAATAAGTAAAGAATACGTGTAACCATCCTCTACAAAGTATCCTTCCTAGGATTAAGCGCACTACAATAAGTAAACAATACGTGTAACCATCCTCTACAAAGTATCCTTCCTAGGATTAAGCGCACTACAATAAGTAAAGAATACGTGTAACCATCCTCTACAAAGTATCCTTCCTAGGATTAAGCGCACTACAATAAGTAAAGAATACGTGTAACCATCCTCTACAAAGTATCCTTCCTAGGATTAAGCGCACTACAATAAGTAAAGAATACGTGTAACCATCCTCTACAAAGTATCCTTCCTAGGATTAAGCGCACTACAATAAGTAAAGAATACGTGTAACCATCCTCTACAAAGTATCCTTCCTAGGATTAAGCGCACTACAATAAGTCTACGGAATGAGAGTGTAATAAAACCTGCCATAAATACTGATCGTTTCAAAAGCACATTTGTAAATAGGCAAATTTTTAATCAACTGCGAATTTAAGATTTTTTTATAGCCGGTAGGTATTTCTAACTCTCCCTAAAGTAGGTATTTTAATGTACATAGCCTTTTAAAAAAAATCTATTGTAAAATTTGTAATGTATTTTAACAAATTGAAATAAAGACATTATTAGTATTAGTATTATTACTTAAGAGATCTGGGGTCGGTTACATAATCGTAATCGCTGGGCCTTACTGCTAATGTCTGACGTTGAATATGACAGTTTGACCGGACTGAACGTCTGACGGTTAGCAGTTTAAAGCTGAAATGTTCTGATCTTACATTAAGATTTCTAGTAGCTGTTAAATGGTCTTTCACACATCTCGTGAAAGTAATATTCAGATTTGCTAATGGGAGGGAGGATTTGAGTTAGGGTAATCATAGGTATTTTCGGTTTCCCTACGAAATATTTGAGAAATAAATCGATGAAAGGGGTTTATATTTGTAAAACAGTTAGGTACGGTTTCATAAAATGATAGTCCATTAATAAAAAATAGAACAGGTGTGTAGAGCACCTGATAGGCTATCGATTTAGTGACCAACTCGAAAGCTTCACGGCTACTTTGGTCACTGCGCACTAATTACTTTTTTCTTTTGTTACTTACTATTACCTATCTATCTTCTATAACTGTTTTTGTAAAGTCTCCTATCCATGTATCGCTGAATCAGTGTATAATAAAATGAAACTTGAAACTTTAGTGAATATTCTCTTTAAAGAAATGGAAATGAAATCTCAGGGGGTTTCTATATTAAGAATATAATAATTTAATAATAAGACTGAGGGTTACACTAAACAGTTACAAACTGATAAACGTGTGGCCCTCTGAAGGTTTAACTAGGTGTAGAATCGCATAGCCAAAGCTGAATCGCACGGTGCATTTGCGAAATCAGACGCTGATTGGCTGAGACGGAGTGATGATTCAGAGTGGAATCACTACAGAACTGTAGACTACGCGCGCTATTTATAACTTAGCAAAATATCAACGAAAGTACTAAATCTTCAAGTAGTTCATCGGACTATGCGATTCAAAAGCTACTCGGGCGATATCGGTTTTCTCGTGCAATTTAACGTGGAATTACCTCGTCAGGCATGTGATTTTCCTATAATATATCAAATATTATATATGGATAAAAAGTGTATATTAAAGTTACAATACAAAGTTCTACTAATAGTTGAGCATAAGATTATATACACTAAAATAATCTAATTTGCTAAATGTACAATATATCCACCACTCCCTTGTTCTATAACGACCTGGGGTATGTCTATGTCTTTGCATGCACGTCCGAGAGTTAATAAACTCCTTGCATCTAATTAACCTCACCCGTCAGAACCACATTTCGTTTTATTTTGTTATGGGTCGGGGGAAAAGGAAAAAAAAAAGATGATTAAGGCCGCACTGAATCGAATAATTTCTACAAGTTTAAGGAAATAATAAAGACACTGCCTAGGTTCACAAAATGATGCTAATTGATAACGAGACGTTTATTTTGCTTTAGTAGTTTTCTTATTACACAATCTCAGTTATGCTACAACTATTGTTGATGCCTCTTTCCTCTTTCCTTTGTTGTGTAATATATTTAGAGCAGGATACACCCTAAAAAGGAATAACATAGACATTGGTCACATACGTACTCGTTGTTGTTAATGACTTAGAAACCATAAAATACGAAGATGTAAAGATTACACGGAGAGGTTAAAAATACGGCTGTTTCTTTCTTAAAATTAACGAGCTAAAATTCCCAGCCGTACAACGCAATATACGAGTTTACGGTTCATATGCAGTTCAACTCTTTTGTTTCAACTGGTGGCCACCATTGTCTAACATCTGCCTACCCGCCAAATAAACAAATGATTTGTACAACCACGTATGAACCGCAACCTGGTCTATTCTTGTGTGTAATAATTGTTTGTTATAAGATAATCCACGGCATCGCGTCCTAAGAGCTGATTGACTCATTTCAATTGTTTTCAAAACAGATGAAAAGCGATTCATGAGCCATGGTATTCTCGCACATATGCGCTCCTTTTTGCTCTTGTGTGCAGTCCAAAGCACCAAGTCATACAATAAAACATTGCATTGAATCTTTGAAAATGAGAAACTGAATACAGAAAGAAAGACCAAAACAATGCCGTTAATATACATCTCTCCAGCGAAGAGAAAAATGGCAGATTCATAGCATCACATTCTTTTTTCTGCTACGATAACGTTCGTGTAAATATATTTTTTGCATTTTGCGAATTTTGTGTAAACAAATGTTACGTTTTGACCTGAGGCGTAACGCGTTAGGGTGGTAATTTGTGAGCCAGAGTAAGTAGAAATATAGGCAAAATCAGCAAATACCTTAGTCAATCTAGTACCGAACGACTGGTCCACGCTTTCATTACGTCTAAGCTTGATTATTGCAATAGTCTCATGTACGGACTGCCCCTTTCTGAGACTCAAAATATTCAGCGCCTACACAATTCAGCTGCTATAGGTTAGTTATCAGAGCCAAACGCACATCTCGCCCATTTTACGTGATTTACATTGGCTCCCAATGAGGGAACGCATTAGTTTTAAGATCTTACAACTTAACCATAAGGCTATTAGTATTGCGCCTTCCTACACATCTAATCTTGTTTAACCTTATTGCCGTACCCGTAACCTAGTAATTCCTAAGTCTGTTGCCATTACGTATGGTGATTGTGCTTTTTCATTCGCTGCACCAAAGTTGTGAAAGTCTTACCACAAGCCATAAGAAACGCGTAATCTGTCACTAATATCGAGTCTTCCTTGAAAACATACTTTTCCAGATATGGAGTAATTTTGCTTTATTGAGTAGGAGTATAGTATTATTATATGTTATTGTTATAGTAGGAGACTAGGAGTATAGTTTTATTATATGTAATTATTATAATAAGAGTATATATATAATTAGTATATACCATACCAGTTAATGTCACTTTTCGCGCGCTCTGATTGGCTACTCAAACAGTGAATATGATTTCATATTCACCTCCGAGAAAAACAGTGATCATCTCGCGCGAATAATTTTTGTCCATTTGACAGAAAATAAAATAACTCTTTGGTGCTGGCTATTCACCTGGAGTGTGGTATATACTAAGCCAATTATTCACCGAAGTGTTGGTGAATAGTGGTGAATAATTGTTAATTATTGAGTAGGGGTATAGTTTTATTATGTGTTATTATTATACTAGGAGTATAGTTGTTATTAATTAACTAGGAGTATAGTTGTTATTATTTTTAGCTTCAAAGTCAAAGTCAAAGTCAAAAGTCAAAGTCAAAGTCAAAGTCAAAAACTTTATTTAGACACGGTGATCTATCAGGTTAACTATACAAAAATACTAAATGATATAAAATACCACAATTTAAAAAAAATATTCTAGCGCTAATTATAATGCCTAAAACTACTGATATGTACATGTTTGAAATATACAATATAATAAAACGAAAAATCCCTGTTTTACAAAGATGCCGTGTTTGTTGTGAAATTGAAACCTCGTATTTGAGCCTTGAAATTTATCAGCGATGGCGCTTGCCTTATTTGCACAGGTAAGTTATTCCACAAAGCCGCTCCGCTGTAACTAAAGCTCTTTTTGCCATAGTTAGTATGAGGCAGTGGAATATCAGCTTGTAGTGTAGTTGTATAATAATGATATTTTATAATCATTTTGTATATACATATGTTTTTAACTAATTCTTTTCCTTGTTAACGTATTGAGGCTTGCAAAATGCATCCTAAGAACCACTATTATTATTATTATTATTATTATAAGTAACATGGAAGACGTTTTGTTAGTGGGATATGGTTAAAATACAGTATAAACTTAAATAAATATCAAATAATTATATTCGTTTACCTTATATGTCAGTCTAGCAAGCCTTGCAAGACTTCTTACACAAGTCCCGGATGTTGGAGTGTGAACGACAAAGGGTTGTCCAGAGAGGGCAAGCTGGGGAGGAGTCTTTACAATTACCTAAAATAATGAAACATGCAAAGAGCTGTGACACTTGTCTTTTTACTACATCTATCAATGATGGTACCTAATTCTAAGAACATGGAATTGTGCAGTCTTTTAATCTTGTGTGAGCAGGCTCATAATTTTAAATAGTTTTAATAGAGCTAGGAATTTAAATCGAACTGTTGTTGCTTATTCGGACCTTGATGGTCGTTTGGGCGAAAATGTATATCACGAAAAACAAAGAACCTAACATAATATTTAGTCGTGGTTAAAATTCTGTTATCTCTGATGTTTTATGGAATGTTGGCTAAATCGCTATTCTTTACTAATAATCTACATTTTCGAGGACATATCAACAAAGAGTTTAACGTTAAGTCTGTAGGTAACTCTACCATGTATGGTATTTATAAAAGTATCCTTTGAACTTTATTTTGTTCTGTATGTATTAATCCAATAGGGCGTTTACTTTTACAAACAGTTCTTCCTTTCCAGAGCTTACTAAATAGCTTACTAAATCTGACCACACGGAGTAATTTGATGTAATTTTCAACTTATTATTATTTAATATAAAAATAGAGCAATCGTACCTCCTCCTTCCCCTCCTCCTCCTCCTCCACCCCCACCGCCCCCACCTCCTCCCCCACCACATTGTCCCTTGTAAAGAAGATTCATCTGCCTGGCGTCAATCGAACTAAGACTTTGGCCTTGACCGAGAGTGACCTGGAATCGAAGAAAAACAGAGAAACACTTAATTTAGGGTGAAATTTGAAATAGAATCTAAAGTCTCCGGATTACTGTGTCGGAAAATGGAAACATGTAAAGAATAGGGGGTATCGGTCAACATATATATTCTTTGTGTTTGCTCCAGGAGCAGGAGCTTATCTAGGGAACTTACACAACATTTATTTACTAATAATTACTGGAAACGAAAGGAGGAACTAAGCTACATGCATACATGATCATTCACAACAACACAGAAAGATTATTAGGCTAGAAAATAACAATACAGAAGGCGAGAATCGAGTGTCGACCAAGTACCGACCGCGAGTATCCATTGCTATATCAGTTCATCACACCTCACCGATAGTCGGTGGTGTATCGGTCCAGTATCGGCCGATACTCGTTCGCTAGTCGGTGGTGTATCGGTCTAGTATCGGTCGATACTCGTTCGCTAGTCGGTGGTGTATCGGTCCAGTATCGGTCGATACTCGTTCGCTATGTTCGGTAGGTCATATATCGGTGGCCTGTGGTCAGACAAGAAGCACGTTCCGCATTTCTATTCAATGTCTTCTTTTTCTTCTTTCATTGGTTGTCTTGTGTATACATGTATACGTGTTCGACATTTTCTGTGGTATGATATTGCATGTGTTTCATTTTCATCAGTAGCCGCTGCAATGGCAAGGATTGGTTGATGATTTCTAATTTCGGCTGCCTCAAGTAATGTTATCCAAATCTTGTTTTCCCCGTGATTGTATTTGACTCTGGGTTGTCGGTTCTGAATGTAAACGTTTAGTTCATTCATTTGGCATTTCCTAGGTCTTCGCTCCTCCCTTTTCTTTTCTCTAAAATCAACCTAACAATAATGATTTTACAAATATGTCAAATATTTCCCTTTCCGAATGTTGAAGTATCTCTATAATGACTGTAAGTTTGTTACCAACAGTTTCGTGGAAATCAGGTTTTCATATATTTATTAGCGTTACGGAATGTACACAAGTGTGTAGGAATTAATGCAGAATGTTGTTATGTTATATAAACAAGTTATATAATCCCGTTGGGATAGCGTTGAGGGTGTATAAGGAGGAGTGATTAATATGTAAGAATCATTCGAAGGCGTTTCTCTACCTTGATACCTAAATTTATGAAGTCGGACCCAGAACTGGTAAGCGAAACCGAAACTCCCGTAGTCTCCTCAAAGAGCAACTGCATGGTTCTTCGAATTTGGAAGCTTTGCTGGCTGGGACAGTTCCTGAAGAATACAGAGTCTGATGAGCTGGCCGAAGATTTCAGTGCTGAAAAGAAGCTACGTCGTGTCGCAGAAAAGAGAGCCACGTGCGAGGATCAGAGGGAGTAAACAGTACATGTACAGGATGTCTCTCAGCGCGGTATCAACCCTTTCGCTACACCACGAGTCTTCAGGCAAAGGACAAGTGTTCAGCTGCGGGAAGCTTTGACACTTGGCGAATTTTGCAGCATGTCCAAATAACCAATAGCCGTGCCTCGACAAGTACGATCACAACCAATTGAAAGTGTGGTGGACAAGAAGTACGAAGATACTGTGCACAGGCTAGGAAAAGATAAGTATAATCTGTCGTCTGAAATTTCCAATTCTTTGACAATGAGCACGCTTGAGCGTAACTACGCGTAATACAGCGGAAATTGTGATATCTGAAAAAGGTCTAAGGAAGACTATTTCACATGTTTGGGTTTTGGGAGCACTTTATAGGAGCTCAATTCATTCAGCAAACTGTTTTTGAGCAATACAACTTTCAGTTTTGTACTACTCCCGCCCTGGCGCGGTTTAGTAACAATAAGTTAGCAATTCAAAACAGTGAATTCGTACAGAAGGCTACTATTGCTCTGTTAGCTGTTGAATCAGTAGTGGAATGCAGCTTCGCCCCTACGGTGGTAAATCCATTGTATGTTTCGATTCAGTCAAACGGCGAAAATAGGCTTTTATTAGAACCTTAGATATCCGAATGCCTGTTATTTGTAGATGCCAAGCCTATGCTTGATCGTCTGTTAGATCTTTCGTCAAATTGGCTTTATTCTTCTGATATTAAACCTGGTTATCACCATATTGAGATTTTCTCGCTAGGTTAATAAGTGTTCGGTTTTTCCTGGCCATTCGGCGCTGTTACGAAACTACTACAAGTTTACGGTCTTGCCATTTGGCTTGTCAACTGGTCCAAGTTCAATTCCTTACATATTCACTTAACTTATGAGACTGCTAGTGAAATATTCGCGTAGTAAAACGTTTAAATTAGTTGTTTACCTAGATGATGGTATGGGTGTTTGCCAATGTTTTGTATTCGACTGGCAATTTTTGTCAAATCGGGTTATCACCATACTAAGATTTTCCCGCTAGATCAATAAGTGTTAGGTTTTTTCCTGGCCATTCGGTGGTGCTATGAAGTACTAGAAGTTTACTGTTTTGCCAATTATTTTGTCTACTGGTCCTAACATATTCACTACTGAAACTTATGAAGCTGTTACTGCAATATTCGCGTATATTATATTGAGTATTAAGATAGTCGTTTACCTAGATGACGGTAATCAATGCTAGACAAGGTGGGATTCCTTTGTAATCCTGGACGCTTTTTATGAGAATTCACTTCTAGAAGCGTACCACACCGACGAACCATATTAGTCGAAATCACTTGTGAATACTGTCCGTCTACCAACTAGAATCGTTCATACAGACGCACGTACGTGTCAGTGATGTCGGTTGTGCTGCCTTTATATCGATGGTAATGCACAAGAATTGGGACTCGCTAGAAATAAAGAATATGTTAATTTTGTTCTGTATCATTTTGTACACTTACTATCCGATACTATTTTCAAGTGGTTCATGGACAATTAAGCAGTTCAAACTTGTTTATTCTGGGAGCATGAAAGATCATTTGCACAAATTAGGTGTTAGATAAATGCTATTGTGCCAAAGTAAATAACGCTGACATCGAGCCAGAATGGATACCTCGTACTCTCTATAAGAATGCGGATTATGTTGTTGTTTATTAAGACTGGAGAGTGAAAGACTCTTATTTTTGTGCAGCTACGTCTTACTGGCCGGGACCTTGCTCCCAATCGACTGTTTTGCTAGTTTTTAAAAACGGTAAAGTTCCTCGATTTTATTCAAAGTACTTAAATACAGATATGCTAGGCATTGATTCCGTGGCCGCAAGTTTGGCTGGTGAATTCTAGCTGCTCGTTACGTTGGTACCGATATTTCCCAGTACAGAAAAGAATCGTAAAGCATGTCTGCTACTGCCAGTGTAAAGGCAATATATTAGTTTCTGGTGTGACATTTAGACAATTTGTTATTGATTTTGTCTGTTGAGAATGGCAGTTTAATAATACAACTCAATACGATACAGTGTTTTCAGTATTGCTCGATGGAGCATTTATTACCGCTAATTATTTTAACTGGCCGATCTAGACTGCTAGAGAGTACGGCAGTATCTTAACTGGTCTAGACTGCTAGCCAGTGTAAAGGCATTAATTCTACTAGTTACGGTTTACGGTAGACATTTTGCTATTGATTTTGTCTGTTGAGAATGGCAGTTTAACAATACAACTCAATACGATACAGTGTTTTTATTGCTTGATGGAGCATTTTATTACCGCTAATTATTTTAACTGGCCGATCTAGATTGCTAGAGAGTACGGCAGTATCTTAACTGGACTAGACTGCTAGCCAGTGAAAAGGCATTAATTTTACTTTGATTTTGTCTCAGGTTGAGAATGGCAGTTTAATAATACAACTCAATACGATACAGTGTTTTTATTGCTCGATGGAGCATTTATTACCGCTAATTATTTTAACTGGCCGATCTAGACTGCTAGAGAGTTAACGGCAGTATCTTAACTGGTCTAGACTGCTAGCCAGTGTAAAGGCATTAATTCTACTAGTTACGGAATACGGTAGACATAATTTGCTATAGCGATTTTGTCTGTTTAGAATGGAAAAGTCTTTGAACACTGGTTTAATATAATATAAAATCATTGCTCGTTTCTGAAACTTAGCACACGATCTTGGTTACTGTTGGAGCATAGTTTTACTGCTATATAACAAGCCCGTCTAGACAGAACGGCAGTATAACAGCACTGGCTCATTAACTTTATGTTCACTGGAACGACACACTGAATAGCCTGCTTATTATAGAGAAATGTGGTTTGTGCATCACGTTGCGGCCACTGGGCCTGTTCTAATATATTATTGTTTTTTATCTCCTTTTACAAGGTGAACAAGAGTTTAATTTGCATTGAAGGTTAATGGCTTTATGGATCCACAGTTACGGAAGTTAGCAGCCGCCCCTGCGTGCTGTTCAAGCGGAAGCTAACACAATGGACATATATTCAAGAGCCTTCAATAATTTGGGCCTATCCGAAATTTCTCCTCTACCGTCTATATGAGATTTCAGTTGCGCTGTAAGATTATTACTAACAATGTAATTGTCCATATTCAGTACAAGAGTCTCTATTTTACGGAAATAACTGGGCGTACAAATTGTACAGCTTTACCAGCATTTGCGCTCCAAAATTAGTATATCAGTTATATTCTTTAAGCCGGTAAAAAAGGAAATTATCTTAACTAACTCCAAGAAGGGGCCTGTTACTTCAGAAATGAATGTTACCGTGAATTTTTCAGACTTCACTAAACCGCAATTTGTGTTACAGCATACACCGCGTTTCATTGAGTTAGCCAGTTTGTACTACTGCGATGTTAAATTTTGCGATAACAGTTCTGTCGAGCTGTATATCATTGCTGAAGAGTAAGACTGATATTTATAGGATCGTTTCACAGTGTTTATGGCTGAAACAGACTTTATTACAAGTACCATTACACTATTGTTTAGGTCAAAGTAAATCGTACTGATCAAAAGATGGATACGTACGTCAAGACAACCTTGTTCTTTGCTTTCAGTTTCTAGAAGTTTAAATGTTTAGCTTGCATCATGGTCTTTCTTTATCATCGAAGGTCGGGCATCAATAAACGAGATGCCCATCCCTGATCTGTTGTTTGTGTTTAATGCAGTTTAGCTATTAAATGTTTTATGCTCGTTTCAGGGTGATAAGAGTATAAATATATTTATTAGCGTTACGGAATGTACACAAGTGTGTAGGAATTAATGCAGAATGTTGTTATGTTATATAAACAAGTTATATAATCCCGTTGGGATAGCGTTGAGGGTGTATAAGGAGGAGTGATTAATATGTAAGAATCATTCGAAGGCGTTTCTCTACCTTGATACCTAAATTTTCTTCAGGATATATGCTGAGAACAGAAGAAATTACTAACTACACATCTATACAGACGTGATTGGCCAACATTATACTGCTGTAATTATACCTGTCCGACAAGTATCAATAAACGAGATGCCCATCCCTGATCTGTTGTTTGTGTTTAATGCAGTTTAGCTATTAAATGTTTTATGCTCGTTTCAGGGTGATAAGAGTATAACTGTAGTTTTCAAAACCTTTCAAGGAAACTGGATTAGCTTGTATCCATTTTGTTACCAAGATAACAAATAAAGTAAAAAAGTGAGTTAAAAGGCAGATGCAAAACAAACAAACCTTTCAGGGGAGCCACTATCTTGGATACCAAACTCGTTGCATGGCACTACACAACACACGCTATGACGTAGCTAGCGTCTAATACGCATGCTCACATCTTATTACCGGTAAAGTGGCAACCATGTACAGCTGTTTCGTCCTTGTTAGGACTCATCAGCATGGCATAGCCCCCAAGACCGTCAGCCTCACTTTAGATCATAGGCCTCAGAATCTGGTTACTCTAGCGGCGAGCTCGAAAGCTGCTTTAAACCCCAGCCACCACGCTACACGTGTGGGAGCTAGAGATGTGAACAAGCGCTATAGCAATGTGGATCTCTCCGAAGAGGATCTAGTAGTGCAAAATGGAAATGGCACGGCCAAATCCGAAATTATAATACCAAACTCGTTGCATGGCACTACACAACACACGCTATGGCGTAGCTAGCGTCTAATACGCATGCTCACATCTTATTACCGGTAAAGTGGCAACCATGTACAGCTGTTTCGTCCTTGTTAGGACTCATCAGCATGGCATAGCCCCCAAGACCGTCAGCCTCACTTTAGATCATAGGCCTCAGAATCTGGTTACTCACAATGCATTGCACATCCCATAATTACTTTTTCAACCATATTATATTATACTGATACAAAGTAAAAACTGCTTTCCACAACAAAACATAATGTTTTGCAATATAATAGCCTTTTTAACTTAAAATATGTTTTACAATGATTCATTTCTGAATCTATAATGTCTAGCTATAATATACGTGAATACAAGTGATAGATAGGGAACATGCATGTATAGTATTTGGAAAGCGAGCTGGCGGGATCTATAATTTCGCGAAGTTGTGGTCAAAACTTGATGCCTGCTTGCCATAAACTGAACGTTTCTAAAATTATTAGCATGAAAATAGAGCAAATAATCTCGTCAACTCCCTAGGTACGTTATGTAAGGGTTAGAGACTGCTTGTGAGTTCTTTATCGACAAATACAGGCACGCGCTGACTGTACGATGAACGAAAAATAATGAATACTGCATGAGGCCGAAGGCCGAATGCAGTATGAAGAAATTTTGAGTTCATCGCACAGTCAGCAAGTGACTGTATTTTGCCGATAAAGCACAAACATAAAGTCTCTAACCCTTTTAATATTCAAACTGAGTGCACTGTCAGCCGTGAATTTCAATTGAAATCAGTTGTCAATAACAATTTCATAAAGAAGTCAAGTATTTCGTATGAATTAAATCATTCAGTTTACGGTAAATATCTCCACAAAGAAAAGTCATTTCAATAGACAATGAATAAAAACAGAAGTAGATAACTTTGCAAAGAATAATTTACTTTGGCGTTCGGTCAGTTTACTTGACGCCTTGCGAGTACATGTTTGTACATTTAACTCGAAAACGTTTCTCTTGGAGCCATGTATTAAAATATCGAGTATTTAGCCGGCTTAACTCCTAGATAGTCTACTTTCTTTAATAGTTTCTTTCATTCGAAAATAACTAACCTGCAGATTCCAGTGAATTGAAATCTTGAAACCGGCCTCCATGTGCTCGGCTCTGATGCAAACATTTTCCAAATAAAAATATCCTAGGTTTTCGAACCTTCCACTGAATTGTCGCTTCATTGTCTCCTCTTATTGACAGAGTAAGGTCTCGCCGGAAATAAAATCCATTTCTTCAGTTTGGACTGCTAGAGTGTTGCAGAAACTTTTGTTTACTCAGACACATGTTGACTTGTTAGTTGTTGTACTTCCAGCGCTTGCAAATCAGCCATTTCTAACGAACGATTATGCAAATGTTTGCCTGAAAACATAATGCGAGGCGAATAGTATGATTGTACATTTAACTCGAAAACGTTTCTCTTGGAGCCATATATTCAAATATCAATTATTTAGCCGGCTTAACTCCTAGATAGTCTGCTTTCTTTAATAGTTTCTTTCATTCGAAAATAACTAACCTGCAGATTCCAGTGGGGCAGTGAATTGAAATCTTGACTCGAAACCGGCCTCCGGCCATGTGCTCGGCTCCGATGCAAACATTTTCCAAATCAAATATCCTGGGTTTTCGAACCATCCACTGAATTCTTGCTTAATTTTCTCCTCTTGTTGACAGAGTAAGGTCTCGGAAATACAATCCATTTCTTAAGTAAAACTACTAGAGTGTTGTAGAAACCTTTTGTTCACTCGGACACATGTTGACTTGTAAAGTTGTACTTCCAGCACTCGCAAATCAGCCATTTCCAACGAGCGATTATGCAAATGTTCGCCTCAAAATATATATCTTCTGTCACACAGGCAACAGAGTTCAATCCTGCCGTTACCTTTCTAGTAATTGTCTGCATTTTCACTGTTTAATATGCGATGAGGTTTTCCAAGCCGTCCAAACACGTAACTAAGCGAAGGACTAAATAAGGTCTCCCTTTCCCTATAGGTAAGAGAGGGTCTGGGGCGAGTGCTGTGGTCACCAATAATGCACGCTCATTAGCCAATCACATGCTTGGATTTTGTACATTGCACGAAATTTGAACATTAAGTAACTATAATATACGTGCCTATGCACTACAGGGAACAGGTTTTTATCAGGCATGCGAAGTTTCAATAACAAGATATGCCTGTGCGCGATTGGTAATTTTTAATTTGTTCTAAGTTTTGGGAGACTTTAAATGCTCTCTCGCTACAAACTGAATGTTTACGGCTTCATTTCCTTTGATAGTTTCACGAAATTCAGGTCACTTCCAATTTCTTTTCACGTTTTCCATGTCACATTCGAAGTTCTTACCGGTCTGGCTTATAAACAAATCCATATGGCAATATGTTTGACGGATTCAGTTCAAGTTACACTCCATCCCAACTGTTTCAGTGTTTGTACGGCTTATAAGCAGTGGTAAGCTTATAATATGAAATTTCACAGTTCAATTTCAGGAGTCTTCAAGTCAGTTCTGGTCGTATCCGTCCGGGTAGTAAGTTTAATGAGCAACGCAGAATTGAGAGGCAGTTTTGAAACTCCATATAGTTTGTTTTGCATCCATCGCTCGTCGCGTCTTCTTGAATTCAACAAAGGAGATGGAGCGATGAAAATCCGTGAGGAGATGAAACCAAATCTTTAAATAGCATGGTGACGTCCACTGTGCCAAAAAAATAGATTGGCGCAAACTATCATGGGGTACGGAGATCGGTTGCCTCGCTAGCGAAATAAGCATACAAATAAGCATAAGAAAATCAAACGTTCCGTTCTTCTTATGCTTATGCTTATGTCGTTGTTTTCCCTAGTGAGGACATACAATATATTATACCAGAAGACCATCACCTAAAGCCCGATCCTCACTAGCGACCTAAACATGAGCATAAGAACATACGCATGCGCAGTAAACACATCCGGGTCAACTCGTGTCTAGACTAATTAGCCCGAGATGTTTACTACGCATGCGTGTGTTCTTATGCTTAGGTCACTAGTGAGGACCGGGCTTTAGGTGATGGTCTTCTGGTATAATATATTGTATGTTATTTTACACTTACGTTATTTTTGAGGAAGATGAGGAAATTTGTTTATAAATAATGAGATTTAACCCTTGAGCATTGCTTCTTCGCGGTCTAAATGCATAATGTAAATTAATGTGAGCCCCCTATATGAGCGCTTTGCACTCTTGGCCCGGGGGGTACTCCTGTTTGTGACGTATTATGTATGTGCCGCCCGGGTGGGTCAGGGTTTTGAGCTCAGTTTGGGCAGGTGGGGTCAGGGTTTTGACCTGATTTGGGCAGATCAGGGTCAGGATTTGAGTATAATTTGGGTGCAGTCAGGGTCGTGGTTCAGTATTTTTTAGGTAGTTCATTTTTTTAGCTACTATGTCAAAAAAAGACATTCTGTTGCTGCATTTTGATCGCCTGCCCACATGCAAGCACCGAGGTTCCCATACATCGTGACGCCGCTAATTCGTACTTCAGTACTTATCTATGTACTTCATCTGCTGATTTGTTTACCCAATGCCACGTCCCGACTTGAAATGTTCCGTATTTTGCATGAAATCCCGGTACGCGGTATACCGTCCAGGATATATATCCGACCGTGTTTTGAAAACAATTTAAAGAAGGGGCAATCAGGGTTTTTTTTCCCCAAAAGGGGGCAATCAGGGTTTTGGAGCTCGGATTGGGTCAAACAGGGTCAGGGTTTGAGCCTCTTGGCCTCACATACATACCCATTTTTCATGTAAGTACCCCCCCCCCCCCGGGACTCTTGGGTTTAACATTTAGCTCAAATATTGTTTAAATAAAAAAAAAAACTGAGGTGTGACATAAATATTAATGACTGAATCTTCCCATTTGTCACACTAAGTTGAATTTATAGATAAAGTGAAATCCTCTCAATTAAAGATCGATAACTAAATAAACTATAGCAAAATTTACAAAATTATTGCACAAGGATTGCTTGCATCCTTGTCAATTAATAACGAACTCAATGTTTACTGATGGTAATCTAAGTATATTAAAACGTATTTTGTTGGATTATTTTAATCAAGAACACCTACCCCTGATTGTTTCGCCACGATCGTGTCTCGTCCATTTTTGCTGAAGGCATTTTTCCTGTAGTGCATCAGTGAGCCGTAGTCGTATGGAGTGCCGAGCGAATCAATCGTTGAACGGTCGTACTTATTGAAGTTATGCTTATTACCTGAATGGAATAACACCAAGCAATGCCATTAAAGTGCATATGAGCCTTCGTGCAATTTTCATAGCTATGAACCTCAGGAAAGTTTTGAGTACCCCTGCAAAGAATTTTTTGGTTTACAGAGAATACTCTATCTTCTACGCTTGTTTGAAATCGTGGAAACGTGACCTTTCCTGACCCATGACCGGGTAAGTAAAAGCCTGGGTCGATGCCTCGGTAGACGTCATTTAATTAATTCAACTTTGCAACAATTTGAATAAAAACTTACAATTTTCACTAATATGACTTTTTCCTTTACTAACAGCTCATAAACTGTGTATATTATCTAAAAATCGATGTTGTTGTGATAGAAAGGTGCCATGGAGAATAATGCATTAATGAGATGACGTCGACCGAGGTATCGACCCAGGCTTTTACTTACGCGGTCATGGGTCAGGAAAGGTCACGTTTCCACGATTTCAAACAAGTGTAGAAGATAGAGTATTCTCTGTAAACCAAACATTTCTTCGCAGGAGTACTCAAAACTTTTCTGAGATTCATAGCTATGAAAATTGCAGGAAGGCTCATATGCACTTTAAGTAAAATACGATATTTATATGTTATCTGTAATTTGATTGGATCAGCAGGACAAAAACAATAGGGAAACCATTTCAATGTCACGGCACGCCGTACAGTAACCATGCTGTACGCATAGCTGTAGTATGTCCCACTCATACGAAATCTGCTCTATTGTTCAGAGGGTATTTTACAACTGAAGATCTAGTAGCACAATGCAGGAGACGATCATATTAGTGGCAGCAAAACAAACAAGAAAACACACGCACACAAGAAAACAAAAATAAATATAATTGTGATATTACTTTAAGTATTTATGATAATCATTATGATAATCATACCTACTGTATATCAGCTATCGAGCTTTCTGATTGGTTCGAATTCCCTAATTTTAGTATATCAGCTCTTATATAGTTCAACACAAAATTCTGGCGCGCACTCATTGGCCAAAAGCAATCACGTGACGTGATAGTATTCGTCCTCCACTGATCACTATTATACAAATAGACTGTGTCCGTCGAGGAACTATCGGTTGATAGTTGCCCGCGGAAATTTGATGTTCTTAAAACAAAAATAAGCCCGAGAACGAAGTTCGAGGGCTTATATGCTATATTTAAGAACATCAAATTTCCAAGGGAAATTATCAGCCGATAGGTCCGAGACAGACAAAGTCTATTTGCGTTATTGTTTAACGCAAAATTGTCTTTCATGCTCAGCGGGCACTATCGCCTGATAGTTTGTCTCCGCGGATGACAACTATCACGTCACGTGATCGCTTTTGTCCAATGAGCGCGCGCCAAAATTTTGTGGTGAACTATAACGCCTGATAGTTTGCCTCCGCGGACGACAACTATCACGTCACGTAATCACTTTTGGCCAATGAGCGCGCGCCAAAATGTTGTGGTGAAATATAACGCCAGATAGTTGCCCGCGGAAATTTGATGTTCTTTTCGGCTTATATTTGTTTTAAGAACATCAATTTTCCGCAGGCAACCAACAGCCGATAGTTCCTCGAAGAACACACTCTATTCGTATAATAGTGGTCAGTGACCACGATCAAAACATTTTTTAGTTGAACAATAAAGATACTAGCTTTTATAGAGTGTTTCTGTCTCGGGACTATCGGTTTTCCTTTGAAATTTGATATTCTTAAAGCAAGTGGGCAACAGAAAATATTTCATTGTATTTTTGATTAGCTCATATGCAATGTAATTCCAATGTACCGTTGTTGCTATAATGATTAAAGTTATTATTATTATGCAGTGAATAGGTATATGGTTGTATGCATGCGCGCCTCGTTGACTATGAGGTCATGTACAACTCAAGTTCGTGGAATAATTGTTAAATATATTATAGCCATACCTTCTTTGATGTTGTCCCACATGATGGTGACGTAGGTGTCACGGTCTGGTCTTGATTGTTCGTGGAAGAAGCCAAGAGCGTGACCTGAGAAAAAGAATGCGTGACGTTATATTTTCTATATGACATCACGCTCCTTTAAAAATGCTTACTTGTTGACCAGGTGAGTTTATACCTGTACCATTGTTAATATTTTGTGAACGCTAAATTATTCACTGTGAGCATGTCATTCTATGTAAAATCAACTTCTGTACCTCTGAATTTCTAACGAGACCTGAAACAACCATGATGTAAGAATTGTTGATCAATTCAGCAATTCTAGTTTTGTTATTTTATAGTTCCGCTTTAATAGCCCACTTCCGCGATATGCTTTACTTGTCACGCACAAAGGATTCAATACGAGGCTCCGTGCTAAATTATATTTATTCTTTTCTCTGTGAAAATAATTAATTTAATTTAGCACGGGGCCTCGTATTGAAACCTTTGTGCGTGACAAGTAAAGCATATCGCGGAAGTGGGCTATTTCAAACATATGTAGTTATGATAGTTATGTTATTGATATTTCAAACATAGTTGCTAGTGTTTCTTGGGTGAGCAATTGAACGGGAAGCAACAAGTGTATTTTGCTGCCTGCCTGAGCAAACCAAGAAACATTTCACAAGAAATAAACACTGGCGCATGCGTCTTAATTGTGCTAGGAAGTTTGCGCGTGCGCAAGATATGTAGCCCTGGAATCTAGTCAACATTGTTCATTTGGTGAGCAAATTGGAACACATTTGTTGCGAATTTTTGCTTCCGCAACAAATGTTTCGCGCGCGCGTAAACGAGAAACGTTTTGGGAAGCACTGCAATTATATTCAGAAATGTTTGTACAACAATATATGTTTTCTCGTTTACGCAGGGCTTGAAACGTTTATTATTTAATGATAAACATTACAGTAGAACCCCGCTAACTCGAACTCGGTTTACTCGAACTATCTCGAACTGGCTATCTTTGTGGATTACAATTACATATAACTCACGTTAATTGTATAGAAAATATGACCGAGCGACAGTACATACATGTATCACGATTCACTGGTCATTTTGTTTACTTTTGATACGCCAATATAACATGGTATTGGCGTCTCAGAATACCAGCCTCTGATTGGCTCTTGCGCGACCCAATGCATGGGTTACATGGGTTCCCGGTCAAGTTCAAAAGTCGTTTTTCAACAGCATGTATTGAGCGCGTCGTGGAAAGATTTCTACAATTTCACCTTCAAATCGCTGTAAATTACAAGATCAGAATTCTTCAATCCTAAAGGTAAGGTTGGCATTGTAGTTTTCGTTAGAAATCTAACACTCGTATCCGCTAAAAGTTCAAATTTCACCGTCTCAAAGCAGTAAAAATCATTCAAACCGTTCAAATCAAGCCTCAAAGTCAAAGCAAAAAGCCTTTCTTTCAAAGAAAAAAAACCCACTTCTTTTAAAATTAGATAACCCTTAAATTCGAAATCACTTATCATTTTTGAAACTGATGTTTATTTGACAATAATTGATGTAGAAATAGAAGCGTTGAAGAGATTTCAAAACACGGCGCGAAAGTTTTCTCCACTCAAGTCTCAAGCCGTGAAATCGTTGCCATGGATATAATAAGGCGCCTTTAGCGAATTGAAATTACGATCAGCATGAGTTTGGTGCTTCATTCTCTTCTTTCTTTTAACAATTCCCGAATTAATTGTTGAATCGCGATACAAAACTAATTGCGATTTTGAGACGCCGATACCGAATTATATTGCCGGCGTTGGAAGAAAATATATTCTTCGTATTGGGCTTCGTCGCTGTGCGACTCCGCCCAATACGAAATATATTTTCTCCCAACTGGCCGGCAATATAATTCGGTATCGGCGTCTCAAAATCGCAATTAGTTTATAATAGGGGGAGCTCCAATTATTTTGATCATAGTGGAGCGGCTTATTTATAGAATTTGCGGTTTATTGACCAGCTGAGAGATATTTCGGACCTCAGGTACAAGAACGACCACACCCCTTAGAAGTAAAGGGGTGGTCTACTTGCTTGTACCCGATAACATTAAGTTCACTATATCTCATATAGAGTCCACATTTTAACGTCCTCGCAAAGATGGTTGCATAGCGACGGAACCTGTGACCTTTGATCTCATTTCGAAGACTAGAAATATGATATAAGGCTTCGCGTACAAAGGTCAGAATTAAAACCGGTGAAACTAATACAGTTTTCAGTCCAAATAGACATCGTGGAAAAGTACGTTAAATTCGTTGAAACTTGAGGGTATCTAATTTGAGATTTACCAAAATTGGCCGTCCTCTTAAAATTTCCACCTTTTCTAGTTAGACCAAGAAAGTATGCACTAACCCTGATTCAATTAGGGTAACATACCCGCCATAATAAAACAATGTACCTTCCTCCCAGATACTTTTTTCAAATAGCGTTTTGCTGGTTTTGCTGATATAATACTTCGATAATGAATGAATTGAGATCGTGATCCCCATGGGCAAGGCGTTGCCATGGATGCTGAATGGAAATGACGCTGTTTTAGAAAGATCGACAATCGGGTTTTGCTAATACCACTAACGATCTCATAACAGTGCCTTTAAATATATGAATTAAGATCTATTTGCCACCCAGTATAACCACTTGATTGGATTCCTGCAAAAGTGCCAATTTCCTTAAATTAAAGTTCAAAAGTCACGTTACATGTTTCCATGGAAACTGTCACGAGAAAGTACTAGCATTGTGACTTTATGGAATCTGTCAAAGTGTCATGACTACAGCTTATGAGCACGAAGAGATTAACCACCCCTTTTTGATTTGCGGCAGCCATTGGAATAATATTGAGACCCATGAGAGGACGCAAGTGTGTTTGTACTGGTACACCCGAGAATTAAGTAATTAAGTTGTGGTCAGGTTAGGTGTTATGTTCTGTCAATGAAACTGACTAAAGCTGTCATGATGGTCTTTATATTTCAAAATCATTCTAGTGTGACGTATTTGATTAAAGTTCATAATCCGGTCGCTCGCAACCTGGGATCACCGTTCCAGAGTATGGCGCCAAAGAAGGGCTTTTTGTCCTTCTGCAGTGTTTGTAGTTTACAACTGTTCGATACTAGCAGACCGTCGCGGATATGACATCAGCGTCGTCAGAATCTGTGGATTAAACCCCAACAATAGTTCGGTATGTGCAAGTTCGCTTTGAGTTATCCGGTGGACATTCCAACGTTGAAAAATATATAATTCCATTCAATTTTGAATGAAGAACAAGGATCGTCCTCTGAAGATGACATTTTTGTCTCATTCTTTGGTCTGATTGGAGTAATTTTACTACAGCATCAAATGTCTCGTTCAATATCGACAAATACTTGTTTCAGATATGGCTATGAAACGGTGTGCTTCCATTGACCTCAACAATGAATTATTCTGGCGGGAAACCAGTATCAGTCGCCTCGTCATCGTCACAATCTCTAAATACTAAATATATTTGCCATAATACAGACAGGATACTCTACTCTCTGAGAAGACAGACATTTCTGGTAAAGCCAATCAATACTCAGTTTACGTGCCATGGTCTAAGAACAGCAACTGATCTTTGTCTAACATTCTTTGTAAACGTAATGTGCGCTATCAGTTACCTAACTACCTCAAGACAAGGCTGTGAAGAAAGAAAACAAAAACATATTTTCATAATTAATTCATATTGAAGATCATTCTGCTACTATGTGGAGATGATGCGGGGTCCTGGCTGGGCTCGCTTAAATTTTAAAACTACGGAAAGGGTATTTGGAAACACATGACAAGCGGTGACTAACTCACAGATCACAAAACTTGGAAAGACAGAGGTAAGATTTTTTATTTTTTATTTTATTAAATGTGCAATGGCAAGGGCCCTGGATCTAGTATCCGTACGTAATTCAACCCAGCTTTGTTTTGTAATGCGGCCATTCGGCGTTTCCGTTTTAAAACAATATTTTTTATACTGTACAATTACCATTTTCTAAATTAATAATCTTTCCTGAAATTTAACATATATTCTCTTGATCTGTGTATTACCAGTGGAAAACCTAAATAGGGTACACGGTGCTATTATAACTGCGTAAAAACTCCTGTTAAACAGAATATCTCTCTGTCAGAAACGCCTTGAGGTATCAATTATGCTGCGGGTTATTTTATGCAGTTTTTCAAATGTTAACCTGTATTCTAAGTTATGTCAACATTTTAAATGCCTACGCAGTTAAACTTTAGGTCAGACCAGTGGTATCCAGACGTTTCGTCGGAGCGGTGCTACTGCTAGAGATAAACTGTATTCTTTGTATGTAAACATTTAAAATGACCATGATCTTATAAAATTGTTATTATTAAAATTATAATTTGGTAATAAAGAAAAATATCAGAACGAGGAATTGTTGTCCAGTTTAAAAAAAGGAGAGAAAAGAAATTTGCACCCGGTGAGACTCGAATCCCAGATCTTATGAAAACTGAGCGATTTCTCTGCCGTCTGAGCTATCAGGATTTATCTATTTACGATAAAAGAAAAAAATGGTACAAATATTAGATGTTGGGCGCGCGCTCGACGGAGAAAGGGATTTGGGATCTGGGATTCGGTCGGACGGTCGCGCGTGCAGCTCAATTCGCTCGCTATGCGAATCGTGCTTTGCTCGCGCGGGACTTTGGCCGGTCCAGGAGCTCCGCTATTAGCATACACCAGGAGTCCATAACCAGGAGCGTCCGTATCTTCTATATAGGTGTCACAGCGTTTCTACAAGTTGGGCTATTTTTAGATTATTTTCCCTGCCAATTGCTGGGTTGCACCGTGGTGGAACAAAAGATGCATCATCAGCTACTTTTGTTATACCAAACAACACGGCCGCTACGCTTTTGTGATTTTATTCCGGAATAATTGCAACCCAAGAATAGCGGGAAACCGTTCTAAAATAACCTAACTCGTGAAAATGCTGTGACATAGGCCAAGTATGCGGGATGGACGCTCCTGGTTATGGGCTCCTGCATACAATAAATATGTTGCATAAATACGAGTTATTCAATGCTATACCTACACGTAGGCTAGACCGGGTACAAGAATATCAGAATCTTGGTATAAAACTGGTACATAAATGCTTTTAGCCAATCTAATCGAGAATGGTAATTATTATTATCAAAATAAATATATAAAAAATCATACCTATCTCATGAGCCACGATGCCACTTCTCCAGCACCCCCGGGCAAGATTGATGTCTTGTCTGCTTCCGGTGCGGCCAACACGCGAAGAACAGCTAAACCATATGGACGAAAACAGGATGGTTCACTTGGTGAAGTTCTCGTATCGAGCTGATAGCGACAGTTTATTATGAAGAGTTTACGAATAGACAAATTAATCCGGATCATGTGTACTGTACGCAATGTCGGCCGACGTATCGGTCGACATATCGACCGACATGTTGACCGAGGGTCGGCCGATACGTCGGCCGATACGTCGGCCGACGCTCGGTCGATAGGTGGCCGAGGGTCGACCGATACGTCGGCCGACATTGCGTACAGTACACATGATCCAGTAATCCTTTGTCGGTGACTGTGTTGAAACTTTGTCGATGTTTAAAAGAGTTTCTGAGTTGATATGAACCACGACTGACTACAACAGAGGACACAAATAAAGGGTAAAAACAACGTTACAAGGGAAACAAACAATTAAGACATCAAGGAAGCATTTCGACTGATTGAATTGGAATGAGATTTCCTGCCAGAGAAACTGCTAACGATTAAAGTCAAAGGCCTGATTCACATTGAGTTGATTCACTTACCTATTTTGCAATTCAAGTAAACGTTGTCGGTGGAAATGACTGATCGTGTTAAGCTTTAAGATAAGCTTAAATAATTCTGTAAGTCAATGCCGACCTTCTTGTGTCTTATTGCATGTCTGTCGCCGATTGTACAAAACTACTGTATGTTAGTTATACATTGACAAGGTAAAAACAAAATTCATACGGGTATATTTTTTCTTGAAAGATAGACCTTGTACCAACTTCCTCCCCCACTCCCTCAGTTCAGCGCATGGTCCTGGAGTCAACAGTCAGGCCAATACTAACCTGGCCACAAATATTTGTCTACGGAGCATGTATTAAATAAGTTCAAATTCTCCTGTAATGGCCGGTATATTGCGTTACCACAGATACCTTTGAAAACCTTAAACGTTTCTGGTCGTTCATAAACTGACCTCGACAAAGACAAAACAGAATCCCAATTTCCTCAGAGTTGTCCAATTCTTTATAACTGATAGCCTCAGCAAAGCCAACCTTTGGAACACATTTCTTAGTTTATTTTTGCACTCCTGATGTGGGACCGCCTACTGTACTCCCCATTTCACTTTCAAGCAATCAGCTCTCCGACATTCAGCTAACAGTTCCTGAGGTAGCCGAAGAACTTCATAATTGTAACTATGATCCCAACTATTATAATTTAATTTTTAAACATAAACAGGAGTACTTCAGAAAATCGTTTTTCATTAGGTCAGCCGAACTCTGCAACACTCTCCCGTATAATCTCAAAGCCTGTGTAACATTCTCCCGTATAATCTCAAAGCCTGTCTAGCCTTCTCAACATTTACTTATCTAAGCTATATATAACTATCGTCCTTCTGGTTGCACCTAAATCTCGATTATGTCAAATCACTTTTGTTATCTAAATTAGCTATTAATTTTTCGCTTTAATACTTTTCTTTGAAAAAAAATATTTTTACATTATTTTTACCAAAAAAGGGGTCAGGTCTCGATTAGTGCGCAAGTCCTGTTCCTTTCCCCAACCACAATTTGTTTCTTATTAATTGATTTTTCTTAGCTGTAAGTTTATCACTACTTGGTTTATTTATTTATTTAATTGCTTATACATATTACTTATACAATAGACCCTTTCAGCTTGCCTATTTGTTACCCCATTTCAGACCTCGTGATATAGTTCTCTCAGTGCTTTGTTTTCCAATTATTGAAATTGATACATTTCCTCTTGGGATACAGAAAACAAACAAATCATTACTCAAGGGAAAAGTCACGTGGTCTGAAATGGGACAACAAACAGGCAAGCTGAAAATTGCTATATTTTGTAGATGTAAGTCACTTATTTTACCCTGAACCAAGCTTAAAGTTTACATAGGCACTCTCTGATGTTCTCTTCTTGAATCTGATGCACGTCCTGCTCGTCCATTGCTGCATGCCTGCATTGATGGCAGATACTGCACTTTGGCTACTTGCTACAATTAGAAACAAGAATTGCTGTTACCATCTATATGGACTGTTTTATTGATGGTTGCATATCTTTACATTTCCCTTTATTCACTTAAAGTGCCTATACGCCCAATTGTGTTATCAATAAATTCGATTATCCAACAAGTAAATAGTTGAGCTGTAAGCTATTTCTTTATTTGGGTGTTACGTCTATTAGTTGTAGAGGTTTCTATTTCCAATATGCTAATTATGTGATGCCCTAGTAGTCCTCATTTATTATACAAAACGTGCTGGCAGATATACATATATTTTTCAAAGCAAACATGTTATATTTGAGGCTATCAGTGATTTTACCAAATATTTTGTATAAATCAGAAAATAGTTTCATTGACAACGAGAAAGAAATGACCTTTTGTTGGCCTACTATGACATCACATGATTAGCATATTGGAAATAGAAACCTCTATAACTCATAGACACAACCTGACTCAAATCCATTTATTTAATGGAGAATCGATAATTGGCTTATAGCACTTTAAGTAGAAACTCACCAGATAAACAAACACCATCGCCAGAAAAACGCGACACGGCCGATTGTGCAATATCAATTTCGGCTCAGAGGTCAGCAAGCACAGTTCATATAAAATTACAAGCAAACTATGGGGGGAAAACGCTTAATCTCGATTTCTCACTTTGCTGAGTACGATTTAAAAAATGTCTAACCAGGATCTCAATCTACAATATGAATTAAATAGTTCTACCTACATTTCTATAATCAGCTCGTGAATGTTAGGTGTCTTTTTTTTTCAAACATAAACGAGTGTTTTGACTCAAATTATTACAGAGCTAGAGTAAGAATTGGCGAGAAAAGAGCTTACTTACTGTTTATAACTTGGATTCTGAGGTGGAATATACTGTATTTTGCAAAATGTCTATAGCAGGCCTTCTGAACGAAGGGTTCATCGTCGTCACTAAATGCCATTAGAGCAGCTGTGGATTCCTTTGCGGTTTCGTTTTTGCAGTTGAATATTTCGATATTGGATAAACCGGCAGAATCCGCCATCTTTGTACGCTAAATCCTGTAAATTTGGCTGTCTTGAGACCATCATATCTCTGGCCACGATCGTCTAAAACACCACGAACACATACCATTGGACAACTTGTTCTCTCCTTATGAAACTGCAGTGTATTTGTAACTGACCAGCAGTTATTCAAATGAATTGTCCCTTTTTAAAAATAGGCCCTAGCCGGACCTATAGAGAAGAGTCTGCGATACTAATTGTGGTCAGCGATATCTCCCATTCGTGCCCGTTTTGAGGCTTGAGAGACAGTAAACAACAATATTTTAGTATGGAAGGCGGCTCTAATAGCTTAAAAATAGAGGAAAAGTTTAAATAAAACTGAGAAAGGAGAAAAAGAAGCAAAAAAAAAATTTATTCGTCTCCCGCGTAGGAGTCGAACTCTGGTCGCGGGATTTTAAGGCCGACGCTCTAACCACTTGACTATAGACCCGACCTACTTGTAACGCCGCTGACAATTGCTAAATGTCGCTTATTTCTGGCGATGCTGAACACCATCGCAGTTATTAACTGGGAAGAGCATATCAAAGTTTAATCAATAATGGCAAGTTTGAAGGCCAAAGCTAACTACACTTTAAAGCTACATTAAAAAGTTACACTATTAACAATTGATTATGGGAATTGGTGGCAGAATTCGCTTGCAAACGAGTATAAGTTAAACAGTTGAACAGTCAGATTTAACATCATATTACGCACTTACCTAACTGTTCTAACACCACAATTACAACTAATACATCATTTTTAATTTTAGTAGGAACATACTGACTAGTATATATCCTCTTACAAATCCAGTAAACTAATTGGCTCCTCTACTCGATATATATCAGGCGTTATATAGTGTGTAACGAATGTCCAATGACGATCTTTGTTATACCTGCTCAACGAATCAGAAGCCATGATAGATTTACAGAAATTCAACATGGCGGATCAATGTAAAAAATAACAGTGACTGAGATAAACATCTGTCTGAAAGTACGTACAGGAAAACGCTTTAGTTTGACTTTTTCAATACAGAAATTGTATTCCCTTAATTATGCCCATACAGCACAAAAATGCAAAATTAACAAGGTTCAAGGTTCTTTACACTATTTACAGGTAGGTATGTAGGACACCGCGGAAATACGTTTTTGCCGATTCGATCACTTATTTTGCTAGTCAGCGGTCATTCGCAATAAATTAGAAACGCCGGCAAATTCAAAATATAACTTTCGCATTTTGTACATGCCTCGGAAAACCCCAAGACTTAGCCAAGAAACACAGTACTTAGCCTCCATACTTCATTACGACTTAGTTCAATGACTGTTACGTGAAATAAATTGTGCACAAGAAAAATGGAGCTTGCACACGATATAAACCCGACGAAGCAAAAGGCACATTCGTCGTGAAAGCGAGTGCGAGTTACGGTCACGAGTAACATGCTGTGTGCTCGCTCATCTCTGAATTTCTAACGAGACCTGAAACAACCATGGGGGGCCGATCAAAGCCAGGTCCCGGCTAATCCACAGATCGAATTGGAATTTAGCGTGTTGGTTTTTGCGGAGGGAGGAAAACCGGAGAACCCGGAGAAAAACCCTCGGAGCAAGGGCGAGGTACCAACAAACTCAACTCACATATGGCGCCCCGTCCGGGAATCGAACCTGGGCCACAGAGGTGAGAGGCGAAGCACTTAACCACTGCGCCACACGGCATTATTCTCCTACTTGCCATGGAAGTTTAAGCACTACAGATACCTGTAGATATGGAAGATTAGCTTCAACACTATTCCTCTGTCAGTGCCATTTTGACAGACTTCGTCGGGAAAATGAAAAACGATGTTCGTCTTGATGAGCAATTCAATAACAAATACTACAAGGAGGAACATACAGAAGAACGGCCATAGGCTTAAATGGCCCCAAGTCTCCGTCGACTTGGGGCCATTCCCGGTGTCTTCATTCCGGGGTAGGGACTCCCATATATAAGGGGTGGGGATGCTCGTCGGAAATTTTCGTTTCGACCAGAGGTACTAAAATGGGCGTGGCTCAAGCCAAATTTGACCCCTAAAAGGAACCAATAAAAACACACGAAGATTGGACAAAGCCAGAGCACATTCCCCCCAGCTACAACCCTGGAACTCGCTGGTGCAACAAATTCCAGAAAGAAGCACCCAAGAGGCTTCACCAGTAAATGAAGATGGTGCAAAAAGACAGAAGGTAAACATCCGAAAAACTGCAATTTGGCCAACTAATATAAGCTTATTAAAACTGTCCCTGAACTGTGCATCAAAGTACGAATACAATAATATTGTACAGGTTTGTGATGAAAGCAATACATCAGAGGAAACCCTATAAACCCTGAAGTCGCTGTTCAGCAACTGAGTGCCACAGGTAATTTTATTAACAATGAACTCCTTTTATTTACCATAACAAGAGCTTCATAACTTGTGATACAATAGTACTGAAATGCAGGGGCATAGCTAGGCATTTTCAAAGTGTACGTATGAGTGCAGTAGTGACCAGTTTTAACTGAGAGCCCAATGCTAAACACTCAGGTAATTTTCTTCTCAAAGTGTACGCCCGTGCGTATATGCACGCTACGTCCATGAACTGGTTTTATTTAAAAAAATACTGTATGTCAAAGTACACACACACCTACGGTAGAGTGCAACCAATTAATCTGATAGGCATAAGCATAAAAAGTTAAATTTATTGTACTTCAAGTAATAAAGCTTTTGCTTTACAATTAATTTTGTCAATTCTATACTAGATATTAAATAATTTTACTATTTCTAAGGGACTATTCATTAATTATAGCTAAGGGGGGGGGGGGGGGGGCTGGAGTTTAGAGTAGGGGGTACAATTTTCAAAATCAGTTGAAAGTGGGGGATACATTTTTTGTGATGGTACAAAATGGACGGGCTACAGTTTTGTACAGAACGTATTTGGGAGGGGGGGGCAGCATGTTTTTGAGAATTCATGTTTTTTTTTTGGGGGGGGGGGGGGTTTGTTGTTGTGCTTATTTAGAAAATAAACTCCAGACCCCCCTTAACTATAATTATTGAGCAGTCCCTAAGTAACTGGGTGCATTTGTTGAACATATTAATTGTCAGACTACACTCCTTCACATGGTGAAAACAATCCAATTTTGGCTAACTAAATAATTTTAGGTAGAAAATCCAGCTTATTGGAAAATTATAGGACAGTTTGGGCCAATGAGGCTCCCACTTGGGAAATATTGAACAACAACAGAAACAATGAATACCGTTATGCCATCAGAGACAAATAAGTATACAGTATTATTGGTGCATGGGGACAACTTATTTTTAATAGTTTGTATCCCAAAACCTACACAAAATAGTAATTTTAAGTTTACACTGCGCGCCACAATAAATGCCTAAATTTCAACTCGAGCAAATTGAAGGGCTGTGTGCAACAAGGGCGTAAGTGACTCCTGATCATGTTCTGTATTCTCCCTTAGAAAACAACAAATTTGTAGGAGAATTTAGAATGCAATCAGGAGTCACTTATGCCCTTGTTGCACACAGCCCTTCAATTACGCCTTAGGAAGCTCATCCAATGTTTTCAAGGATCTCTTTGGAAAAATGACTAATAATACTAAATAACTTCAAATTTTCACAGAGCTTTCTTTGAAGCAGGGCCTGGATTCTTTAAGTCAAGCTATGGAAAAGTGTCCAAAGAGACAAAATCTAGTAAACCACCAAAATATGACTTTAGCCTGCAGATCAGGGGCTCTGAGAAGAGAACCCAGAAAGCGAGTTTGTTGTGATGTGAGCGGAGCGAGTCGTTCTCTTCTCTCGTGCCAGTCTCCTTTTTCCATTTTTGCGCGGCCAAATTATTTTATCACTTGCTTTGCATTGAAATAACACTGAGGGCCTGTTTTGCAGGCTAGAAAGACTTTGTCATCCAACATTCACTAACACTCTACCATGAGCAACAGAGTATTAAAACAAAAAAAAGTATAGAGAAAGTCAGTGTTTTACAGGTGGTTACAAGAATAGATTCAAATGCCATACATGAAAATGAAAATTTGGGCAAAACAGTTAGCTACTTTTAACCCAACAGCTAGCGGAAACCGACAACCCAGTAAAGAACATAAAATTTATAATTCAAATTAATTTATTGTTAGTTTAAGACTTCAGAAAGGAATCAGAAACATGTTGTGGAGTATTAAATTAATAGTTATGATAATCATTGTAGGTTTGAGCAAGTCGCTGTAAACCTTGGCAAATCTCACATACTACCACGAGCCATGAACAGAGCTGGGAGACCATATGGCAAAGCACCTTTGGCAAGTTTTAAGAAGGAATTAATTGTAACTAAGTCTCTTCCCCTTGGGTACAGATGGCCTTCTTATGAACCAAACCCACTGCTTGATTGTGACTTGGCCAACAAGAAATACACCGACTAACATGTGGGCACACATTTTATCCTCCATGTATGTGTGATGGCCAGGGCAACAGCCTTGCATGGTTGCATGCATTATCTGCCTTCCAAACCTCCTTTATGAAATCCAGAAGCTATTCTTGTCATGAAATTTTGGCCTCTTATCTGGTCTGATACACAATGAGGATGGTGGTGACAGTTCTAAGCTACAAAAGCCAACAACAGAGAAATATTTAGTACTTTCAGTCATCCAAGTTAATTGATTATGTCCAAAATAGGATAAATTTAATTAAGGCAGCTGTTCAGTCAACAAGAAGATCCCATTAACAGTAACTCAATGGGTGTCTACAATTGGGACGATTGGTTCTTCTCTAGCAAAGTTCAATTTTAACATTACTAGACAGTACAAAATTAGTGACAGTTTATACAGAATATGTGAGTGGACAAAAATGTTTTGTCCCAGTTTCATGGAAACAGAGACTTGTTCTTACAATTTTACAAGGGTTTTATAAGGCGAGGTGAGTAAAAACTGAACTTGTACATGCATACTGAACTTGAAAATATTGATAGAAACACTGTGTGCCACTAATGTAGTTGTAAAATGGGTCACAGCAAAGGTAGAGCACAAACACCATGACAAGCTGTAAGGGGAATAGAACATTGTATCTCATAGTCGGGGGAAAATGGACACAAATTATTATAGATTTAGGGTGTAAGTGTCTATTAGTCCAATATCTATTTCACGGGTTTTAATAGTGAAACCCATTTCTTCTGACATAAACGTTGACTACAACTAGTTCTTTAACAAAATAGCATTGATAACGGCTGACATGACCAGGCTATGATGGCCCAAATCATAGGAAAATATCCTGGGGGGCGTTCTTCCTATGTTCGGCTGGTAGGGGTGTTCGTCGTATTTTTTAGGGTTTGAAATCTGTGATTTAGTATTTTTTAGGGGTTGTCCAAGCGAAATCCATTTTTCAGGGTGATTTTTAGACCATGAGGTACATTTCAGGGTGGGAAAATTTTCACGGTTTGGTATTTTTTTAGGGTATTTTTCGAGGTTTTCCGACGGTCACCCCTACCCTTTTTACCTTCAACTTGAAGAAACCCCCCGGGGAAAATAACCCACCAAGAAATCACCGTTCAGTACGAAAAGTGAATACGTCCTTCTGATCGATCTCGTTATTACATGTACATGTTATAAATGCATGTTAGTAGTAAATTTCTACAGTAATTATACATTTTGGAAAAGGTCACTGGCGTCAACGAAAACTAAAGTTCGTAAGATAGTAGGCCGCCTTCAGTTTTACGTGCGTGAACTAAATTTAAATTTACAGCGCAAAACTGAAACAGTCGTGAAGCTGCTAGACGTAATCATATGCAACTGAGTCAAGCTGACTTAATGTGGGTACTGATAGTACATACACAATTAGTATTACTTCGAAAATTATGAAAGAAGTATACTACACGGACTATACACATGTAGGGCATGTACATGTGATGTGACAGCGGCGAACATCAACTCATTTCCACAGCAAATCTTTATACCACGACCACGAATACCTGACTTATTTCGGCTGACTTGTTACTTCATAAGATGCAAGACTTCTGGTGCAATATTTCGAGCTCCATTTTGCATATTGAAGTTCTCAAATCAAAACTGTTTTACGCAGATGAACGAATGCTGTGTTCTAAGAAACCGGTTCTAATGGCGCCGACTGCTGATCAACGGAAGTGACGTCACAAAACGTATTTCCGCGGTGTCGGTATGTAGCCGGTTTGACATAGGATTACTGAGAGAAAAGAAAATTAACAAGAAGTACTATATATGGTTTACAGGAATTGTGTGTAGTGGCCAAAGTAGCATTGAAGCTTTCGAGTTAGCCACTACCATCAGAATAACAGCGAAACCTTTTCAATGTTGTTTTCTGCGAGCGATTGTTTACCATTTGGTCGAACTTCAACTATAGTTAAGTAAACTTCGGCTATTAGGCAAGCGCACAAACCATTTAAAAGTTTGATTGAACGATCTTTGGCACGCTCAACGCGAGCGATTTGAGCCGGTCATTTATGACCGACTTGGTATGTTAACAAAGACGTACATAAATGACATACGATGCATGTCGTTATACTTACATAGACTGCTGTCAATCACATATGCCATAACTCCCTTGGGCCATTTTCTTGTCCTGATTGACGCTCGGCCCTCGGCTGAATCAACATCTCCTCCGTTCATGGCGGCCCATCGCTGTGCAGGAGATAAGATCATATCTCCCTCAAATAGATCGGGATCATCAGAATTTTCATTTTCTGAAATTGAGATGATGTTATTAACAGTGGACCTGTTTGTAAAGAAACGCAACAAAGTAAACCGACATGGTAAACAAACATCGTAATGGGCTGTGACTAGTTCTTATGTAGTCGTATAAAATATGCTTCCTTTTGCTTTCACGATATAGTTTGCAGTTTAAAATTTCGGATTTTACTGTAATTTCTAAAAGGAGTTGCATATATTTTTGATTCATTTTTGACACATTTTCTTCTACACCTGTTATGCTCTAATGTGAGCAGTTTGCTCTTCCCGTTCCCACTTAAATATTTTAACAGCAAAAAAAATATCACTCCCCGCCATACCTTTTTCAATGCTGCCCTTTGCTTTCACGTTTTTGAGCGTGACATTTCAAAATTCAAATTTTACTGTAATTTCTAAAATAAGTTACATATATTTGATACGTTTTCTTGTTCAAGTTTCTTCTTCGCATATTATGCACTAATGTGAGTGGTGTAATTGCCCTTCCCGCTCCTACTTGGAATTTGATCAGTAAAACAAACATTTCAAAATCCGATGATTTGAACTACCGTTGACATCTTGATGACGTCACAGTTACGTCATGCATCCATTTATAATAGGTTTATCGATGTTTAACTTCTTCATTCATCTTTTAGAGTTTAAAATATTTGTTTACGACAATCTAGCAATGAAAAGAGTAAATCGGTACCCACAACCATATGTTTTTAGAATTTTCAATTTTTGAGAAGAAATACTGACTTTAAAATTCACAGTGAAAAAGAGGATACGTCATTATGATGTCATATATTTTTGAAAACGTCTTTTAAAATAACTGTTCGAGTATTTTTCGGGTTATAAAGAGGAAATGTACTTACTGTATACTGAATGGCCGCAATTTGGTCTTTTTATGTTTCTTCGATTTAGAAAGCATGACTAATGTCAGACCTTTGACGTCAGAAAATGTGACGTCACAGGAATCTTCAAGAGACTTTAAAATTGCGGCATTCAAAAACACATTTTTATGTTGTTGTGATAACATGCTTTATTTCAAACGTATCGATTCCGTATACAGTTTAAGATTATTTTAATTACTTTTAAAGCATTAGCTGGCCAGTTTCCACAGTACATTAGATACCTTATTACAATTAAGAAACAGCCGTGCTATCAACTACGCTAAAATAATGGTGTTCTACTGAAGATCCCTTGTGGGAGGCTTTTGCGTTCATTTAGATCAGATAGTCCAGATAGATCTTTTAGTGTGGCGGCTCCGACTCTATGGAACGCTCTACCACAATATCTGCGCAATATTCAGTTGCTTAGTCTTTTTAAATCTTCACTTAAAACGTATCTTTTTAAATTAGCTTTTAATATATAGTCTTTTTATAATAATTTTAATTGAAATATTTTAATGTATTTAATTAACTTGTTGTAATTTAATTTTTATTATTTCTTTCTTAATTTTTATTATTATTCCTTTTGTAGTAATTGTAATGTGATGCGCTTTTGATCATTTTATGCGAAAGAGCGCAATAGAAATTATAATAATAATAATTCCTTTGTTTTTTTCACGCACACTTAATCTCTAAATTCCCCGGCTCATTACAAATGCAAGGGAAATTTAGAAATATGCATTGTCTTCAACAGGGAAATTTCTAAATTTCCCTGCAAGAACAATGCATATTTCTAATTTTCCCTTGCATCGTAATGAGGGAAAACTAGAAGACAATGCAGGCTGGACATGAGAGGGTGAAAAGCATCAACTCTTGCTTCCCTCTGGCACGACTAGCCCTGCGTTCCCGGGTGAAAAAAAAATAACCCAAACTGACCTGGCTTCATCATAACCTTCAACGTAATCCATGTGGGATCACGTATTTCAATCTGCACGTTCTTCTCTTATTTCTCAAACCATGTGGGATACTTAAAACCATATACGCATGACCTTTAAATATTTAGTCAAGCACATAATTACATTGTGTTTTACTGCTATTCTTCTCAAAAACAACACACTTGTCCCCAGGGGAAGTCAAGGTCATTCAATCGAGCATTAAAACGTTTTCGAAAGCAACTCAACTGCGACGTCTTTGGTTTAGGCAGAGAAAACTAAACTTCTCAGAGATTTGTTCCGTTCCTCGGCGATCAGAGTATTACGAAGTTATACCATGACAATTCGGGAAATTAGTGGCTAAATTTTCCCTCGGCTTGCGGGGAAATTTAATCACTAATTTCCCTCTTGTCATGGTATTACTTATAAATATACACTGAAGCTGAACTTCTGAAGCAGCTGAAAGGGTGGTCCCTTCATGTAGGCAACACATGAATTGCTATCAAAATACAATAGAATTAACACAATACAAAACAATAGAACGAAATACACAATACAATTTGGTAGTAATTCATATCTGCCATATATGCCTGAAAGCGAGAAAAGATTTAGCCTTGAAGTTGAACACAGATTAAGCTAAGGAGCAAATCGTCTATCTGCTGACTGAACCGCAGATTGAACATGAACGTGAGTTTAAACCTGAAGGTTATTTGTATAATTATTTGCCTCTGGATTGTTATTTTTGATTTCAATAACATTAATCTCAAGATCAGAAATTGACGAGGATTTTGAAACACAATATTAAAAAATTATTCGAGAAAGGTGGTACAAAAAAATGGTGAATAAAACTTATTTATTATTATTTATTTTTATTTAAACATATATAGTCTTTACATTTGTCCTAAGAGCAGAATCTCATCGAGTGGACTTAAGTAACATAATAAACTGACATAATTAACAGGGAACGAGAAAAAAACATTAAATGTAGAAGAATAACACACTTAAAATAGATTAAGTAATTGAAAAAGGAAAGAAAAAACAATAATTATGACGGGGAACCTGGCTTTTTAGTATTAAATACATGATTATTGTTTAGGACTAAATCTTCCAGAATCTAGAATAAATTTTTGAATTTCAATAAACAGTCGGGTCATTATCCTGAAATTCTAGATGGGCGATCCATGAAGCAGTATTTGAACACGGAAACGTTCAGTACTATTAAGCCAGGTATTTCCTAAAAAGGCTGCAATTGAGGTGAGGGGCTTTGTTCGAAGAGCATTGTAAATTGGGCAATTTAAGAAATAATGAGCTATTGTTTCATTTCGGAATCCACATTCACAAGTGGGAGATTGAGTGCAATTTATCTTAAAGGGATACCCGAGTGAAAAACACATTGGGGCTCAAAAGAATCTTCAACATTTTCTTTGTTCAGAAAATGTATTAAAATTTGATCAAAGGTTTTTAGTATTAAGAACGAGCACCTCAAAGTTGGCCCCACGAAGACATGGGCGCCGCCATCTTTGTTTGCATTTACGGAAGTGACGTCACTTCGTCCCACCAGCGTTCTACTCTCTCACTTATTAGGTGTTTTTAGGATGATAAACGCCTTAACTGTACCTCACATACATTGTAGTTCTTATACTTATTCAGAAGTCACTCGAGTCTTTTAAGCCATGTTGTTTTGCTGTTATTAAATGGCAGTTACGAGACCTTGTTGTTCGTCTGATAATTTCTCGCCTTCCCAATGCTTTTCTTCCTCCTCCCAGTCTTCTGAACTTTTCTCATAATGTCGTCTTCATCATAATTCCGGTTTCTGTAAGAATTCCTCTGCAATCTCGATGAAAATATATCCACTTTAATTCCGAGCGTGTGAAAATCATACAAAGACAAGTAGCCGCGATACGCTGGTGGGACGAAGTGACGTCACTTCCGTAAATGCAAACAAAGATGGCGGCGCCCATGTCTTCGCGGGGCCAACTTTGAGGTGCTCGTTCTTAATACTAAAAACCTTTGATCAAATTTTAATACATTTTCTGAACAAAAAACATGTTGAAGATTCTTTTGAGCCCCAATGTGTTTTTCACTCGGGTATCCCTTTAAACAAGAGCCCATCTGGGCTTTCACTCGGGCCACATGAGATTGAAGATGAAATTACACTTTCATTTGAAATCCTCTAGTAATAACCGAAGGGAAGAATTATTAGCTGAATTTAGCAGTCTTTAGGAGTGGCTGGTATCGCGGTGACATTCATTCTCTGCTCCCCTAGTATATATATATATGTAATTTAATATTTTTGTTTTTCCCGTGTATGTAAATTAAAGAAGTTGACCTCTACTTTAATATTCATGTTCATGTTACGCACGCTTATAGCAGAGCGCGGTAATTACGTCACAAGTCTAGACCCCCCGCCAAGACTCAGACAAACAAACCGCTTTTCTTGTATCAACTTACAAGAATTGACTAGCACTTCAGTTCGTCCTCTGTCTATTCTACCAGAATTGACTGCTTTCCTGGACCATATTTTGAAAGGGAACCTGATGATTATACTGTCGAACAGCTTAAACTTTGGCTGAAATACAGAGGATTGAAACAAAGCGACAAACGTTGATCTTGTCAAGCGAGTTTTGCATCTTCGCTGGCCAACCAACGAGACATGCTTACTATATAGACTGTCAAGTCCTATTTAAACTGTATCCCAAACTCATCTTTTCCCATGCAATATCGTTGTAAGACTTCACCTAAACATTGAAAAGTTACAAAGGTCAGGTTTTCCTGTATTAAGGCAAAAACAAAAGAATGTAGCCGCATGCCGAGTGCAATCATCTTCTTCAATAAAACTCATCGGAGACCAAAGCTGTTATGGCTGGAAGAGCATATACATTAAAACTATGAACTGATAGCATCCTAAAATTCGGCAATCTTGCTTATGTTGGTGTGCTCTTTCAAACCATTATGTTATTGTTTGCATTTATCGAGTTTTCAAATTTAATACCTGCAGCTCCGAAAGAAATTAACTTCATTTGTGCTCAGAAAATAAATCAAAGCATTGTAGATGTAGGCTTTGCTTCCAAAATTTATTTAGAATCCACTGATAAATTCAAGTAAACTTAATGGTTGAACAGTAGTTCCTTCTCATTGTTTACTGGTGGATACATAGTCAGGGTTTCAGTAATTTATAGCCACTTACGTTTCATTGCCAGACCTATAGCTAGTCTCGTTGTTCTGTGCTTTTAAAGTGCTACTAACCCTTCTTGACATTTTTCTACCTATGAACCTTTGAAAGGTTTTGAGTACTTTTGCGAAGAAATTTCCTGACCCATGACCGCGTTAGAAAAAGCCTGGGTCGATTACCGGGTAGACGTCATCTCATTAATTCGACTTTGCAATAATTTGAATAAATACTTAGCATTTTGTCTAAAATGACTTTTTTTTTTACTAACAACTCACAAACTGTGTATATTTTCTATAAATCGATGTTGTTGTGATAGAAAGGCGCCATGGAGGATAATGCATTAATGAGATGACGTCGACCCGGGAATAGACCCAGGATTTTTCTAAGGTCTCTTGTACAAACATTTATCCAATGCTGACATTTCTCACTGAATTTGCTGTAAAGGTTTTGGAACAGAAAAGCTCCTCCTGTGAGTGATCAAAAAGGCCGAGAAAAGATGAGAAACCTGATCTACTAGCGGTGTACTGAACGATGGTTCATTCTCCGAGACATATCTCTTTGAGCGCCGGATTCACTCTTACATCTCCCCCAGCAACAATGTTTGGTATAGTCACCATTACTGATATGACTAGGAATCTTACTGAAGCAGCTGAAGGCATTGATTCTTTTTTTTTATCGAAAAAAATACGAATTCGGTCCTAATTTAGTCTGCTGTTCTGCAGGTTCAGAGTACTAATAGATGAGTGTCTCAAATGTATGTTTATATTTGTCCCATATTATAAGTTGTATCCTGTCCACCTATGATGGAGCTATCACTGTATTTCTCTACTGTTCTTTCTACCCTGCGGCTCTTTGATCGCGTCCATATCGGTATTTGTTGGACTAAAGATTATTAACTGAAATGCCCGTTTTGTTTATCTCTATTTAAAAGCTTTTACCCTCCTTCCCAAAACTGCAGTCTGCTCATTATATTACAGAACTATAAAGGGAACTGTTGGAAGCCTTTAATTTCTCGAACCAAAATCTCGGCCGTGAGAGGAGTCTTGTTTACCGTGAGAGTTGAATAACTGCTTCGGTCATCATATTCTGTGCCGAGTGAGTGTTTATTACCTACGAAACGTACCTCCAACAAGAGCGCCAGTTGAAATATCCTGAGCCTGTTGGGAGTGTTGGAAGGCTTTCGCACGAGTGAACTTAAATAAAACATTAAACTGCTTACATTTGAGAGATGGGACTCCAAATTTGAGAGAAAATTCCTCGCGCCGTCGTCCACCATCTTGATTTACTGTATTTAATTATGTAAATAAATTAACCTCGCGATTGTTGCGTGACCAGCACAGTGCAATCTGATTGGTTTGAATTTGACCTTTAACGCATGCGCAGAACCCGTCCGACATGAAATAAAAAAAAAAATAATAATAATAACGACTTGCATTTTAAGACTCGGCGCTGCCACAGGCAGCCCGAGTAATAAATAATAATTGAGAGCGTTGGTATCTAATCTTAAACGAGTGTGAAGTATTGATGCATATCGTGAAAATGCGAACAAGAGTTATTGGAGTGGGTCAGTAGCTAATTTTTTCATCGTTTTATGGTGTGTTGATAGGTTTTTTTCTGTGTACGTCGTGGGGACTCTCCGTTGGCTGTTCGAATAGTGTTCGATATTCCGAAGATATATTTACGGATGTTTATGGTACGCGTCCAAGAATTGAAAGATTTGGTCATGCAGGAGAATATGTATTGACGGTGCCCTCCTAATGCCAGGCACTCCAAACCTGGACAGACATGGTAGTGGGTCCCTATCAATCACTTAGTGGTGACGACGTAACGATGACGTCATCGGTTTCGTGATGTTATGTACATGCCCATATCTCCCTCATTTCTATTGCCAGACAGTTTAAAGGTATTGTTTCCCCACGATTCACTTAGTGGTGATAACGTAACGATGACGTCATCGGTCACGTGATATTTAGTATAACAAAATAATTTGCTTTTTGATTTGCAAAGAGAGTTGCCTTCATAAACCACTCGTGTGGAAGCCAACGCCAAGACTTTTCATGAACATCAATGGGAAGAATATTTCTTCATCTGTTCAAGATATTTATATTCTGCTCAAAGAACAGCGAAACCTCCGGCATGAATGATTTTACATTCACAGTCATTTTAAATAAGTTTTCCTTTTTTTTCAGAACAAGACAGAATGGAGTTTAATATATCCAAATGTGACTTAGTATTTACCGTAATTTTGACATTAATTATTTCACTTTATCGAACTGAACTGAAATAACGTAATATATTCACATAGGTTCCATCCTAAAAAAAAACGTGTTTTCTTTGATATTCCAGCCAGTTGACCTTCGGGTCATTTACTGTCTAAGAAGTACTTAGACTCAATGCGTCAACACAATTAGCCATTATCAAGCGAAGGTTCTATACGTAATCAAGCTATGAATAGGTCGTTTATTCCATACACAATAGTAATTTAACTCGTGCATGCACGAATGTGCAGAACGAGTTATTGGATTCAGGTGGATACGAGATAATTTATTCGTCGTTTCTTTCTGTGAGTCGACGACTCGCCGTTGACCTTCCGAATGACCGTCCAAGGTTTCGAATATAGTTGGTCATGCTGGAGAAGATGTATTGACGGTGCCCTCCTAATGCCAGACACTCCAAACCTGGACAGACATGGGAGTGGGTCCCTATCAATCACTTAGTGGTGATGACGTAACGTTGACGTCATCGGTCACGTGATTTTAAGTAAATGTCCATATCTCCCTCATTTCTAATGCCAAACAGTTCAATCTTGGACAGGCATGGTACTGGGTCCCCACAAATCACTTAGTAGTGATGACGTAATGATAACGTCATCGCTCACGTGATGTTAAGTACATGTCCATATCTCCGTCATTTCTAATGCCAGACAGTTCAAACTTGGACAGGTATGGTATTATTTTCCCACGATTCACTTAGTGGTGATGACGTAACGATGACGTCATCGGTAACGCTATTTTTAGCATATACCAAAATAGCTCACTGACCATCCACGAGTTGCCCTTAGGGGCCCTATGTTTCGATTACAGTAGTCGAGCTTAATGCACTAGTCAATTGAAACCCCGGCCCCCCGACCCCCGGGATATAGCGGGGCATTAACGGGGACATGGTCGTGGAATAACGCACATTTAACGCTGCATTTCTCCGGTGGAGCGGGGAATGTAACGATTTGCAAAATTTGCGGGATTTTAGCGGTGGTTGTAACGCCAGCCACGACAGAGAGGGACTGGGCCCAAGCATCAACAACGCTGGAAAAGGCAAGTTGCATCCTTTGAAATCATCCCTTTTTTTACCCATCGCTATTTTTAGTCCTAAACGCTTGGTTTATTAATGCTTAGAGACTGTATTTTCCCGATGTTTTGCTCTCTATTTCCGTAGCAATTCGTTTTCGACATGAATTATTCATGTAGTGATCAGTTTATAAATATGCAATCATCATACATATTCAATCTGTCGCCATTATTCACGAACTTCGGTTGTAATGCATGTATTTACTTTTCATATCAGGTGCTTCTTCATTACAATGATCGTACGAAAGTTGTGGTTGTGGATCAGAAATTCCACTATAAGTGAGTTTTTGTTCCAAGCAAGCCAAGCGTTTGGCGTATCACATGCGGTGTTTTTGCAAAGATTTGACGAAGACTGGGGCGAACGGGTCGATGTCGACGATAGCAATAAGAAAATATAGTAATAAAAAGTGTGCTTCCGAAATGTAATTTTTTCAAATAATGGAACAACAGATTGAAGCTTAATATGTATATTCAATTTCTCAATGCCTCCTCAGTCCGTCCCAATTGAAAATTCTGAAGCACATGCCGGGGCCATAGGGGCGGGTATTGTAACAGCCAACTGTCCCCCGATGGGCGGGGAAAAGGTAAAAATGTAACACTGTATAAATGTTACATTCCCCGCTATGTCCCGGGGGTCGGGGGGCCGGAGTTTCAATTGACTAGTGCATAACTCGCAAGTAAAACTACTTCGGTTCTTATTTTTAAGATATGCCGCTTTAGAAAAAGGCCCCTGTTCAAAACAATCATTATGGTATCTTACCAGTAACAGTTCGAATATAGAATAGATTAATACGAGTACATATAATTTAGTTTTCAAGCGGAACACTTACTGACGTTCCAGCACAGGCAGCCCAATCTCATGATTTGTATATTTATACGCTTACAAATATCACTTGAATAGTTCATATTATAAATCCTTCCAAAACATGTATGTTAGACAAATAAATACACGACTTCACCCTACAATGTTTCAGTTGTGGTTATTCATACCTCTGAGCTCTTCTAGGGTCGTTTCCGCTGGGTTTTTTTCGAACCTCTTTCCCTCACCTCCTAATAACAGGAACAGGCTGGAGACAACCGACAAATTTACGATGCATAACCTGTAATCTTTGCCAAGAAAATCACACTTCGCTCACTCCAAATAACTCGAAGACAAATAGCTTCGCCAGACAGAGGTTATTTGACGGTTGGTCCTAACCGGAAATTCCCATGTCCAACTTCGTTGACTGCCAATCTCGAAGGACTTGGAAATGGAGGACAAATTGTTCGATTTCTCCAGCATGTGGTATCGCTGGATCTTCAAAGCTGGGAAGGAATGATTTCATTTATCATTCTATGGCCTGCTGTAGTTTTGAGTTATTTGGAGTGAGCGAAGTGTGATTTTCGTGGCAACGATTACAGGTTATGCATCGTATATTTGTCGGTTGTCTCCAGCCTTTTCCTTTTATTAGGAGGTTGTAATATCCTATGTACTGGGTCCGTAAGGCATGACGGGAACGGACACGTGAGTGGAGTACGGAGATCAGCCATCGTGGAAATAGAGACCTTTGAGTTCGTGTGTGAGTCCGGTGGTTCTTCAGTACCTTTTGAGAATACAACAGAGGTGAGGGAAAGAGGTTCGAAAAAACAGCGGAAACGACCCTAGAAGAGCTCAGAGGTACAATGTATGAATAACCACAACTGAAACATTGTAGGGTGAAGTCGTGTATTTATTTGTCTAACATACATGTTTTGGAAGGATTTATAATATGAACTATTCAAGCGATATTTGTAAGCGTATAAATACACAAATCATGAGATTGGGCTGCCTGTGGTTCCAGTCACGTTTATCAGATAGTCGCGCGATCGTAGACTAAGGACGAAACGTGTTCTACAGGTCAAGACACGCGGACGGAAACCGAAAGTGAGACCATACATATATACATACCGTACATATCATATAATTTATTTATACTCGGATTAATAGAGTTAAGCTGCAGAATAAGCTAATAAGTTTAGCATGTGAAAATTATGAAATGAACAGCACATCAAACTAATACCTCCAGTATTAGCTCTAGTGAGAACCCACTCATTATTGGATCACTACACAATCGTGGCAGGAAAATGGTCTGGTCATTCCCTGAGATCTGCATGGTTTTTGGCTCTCTGCCACGATTGTTCAGTGGCCCAAGCTTTTCAATGAGCTCAATAGCAGTATATAGGCCGATAAAGTTTCACTGAGGCATATTTACTCTTGCTATGCCGTGCTGGGGGGTCCTAAAAGGAGGACGAAACAGCTTTCCACGACCGAATTCTCATCGAGCGCTATTGTGTTTGGGTCTAGCTAACCGCTCTGTTTAAGGTGTATTTAGTTTTTAATACTACATTTATGTTATCGACATTTAAAAAAAACATTAATAACGATAACAATTAAATAATGACGATGAACGAGTCAGACACGTGCAGGCGTTCTGCTTGGCAATTGGAGAGCCGGACTATATTCGAACGGGGCCGGGAAGAATGTGGAAGAGGCAAAAAATTAAAAAGAATGAGATTATATCCCATACTCAAGCAGCCTCTAGTTGAACATATTTCATAATAATAATTAGTTTATTTACGCTTTTGTGTAGCATGCCGCTAAATTACAAGGATGTCTGCACAAACACTATAAATATTACCATCAATAAATTCCCTCAATAATGTCTGCAGCCCCTCAAGTGGCCTACGATCCGGCCACAAGATCGATTTTCTGAAAGTTAAAAACCGTTTAAACTTGCTGAAAACTATTCTCAGAAGGCAGGAAATGCTATTTCAGAGACCCTATACTTGCAAAATTTCCTGGGGGGGGGGGGGGGGGGGGGGGGGGAAGCATGCCCCTAGTCTCCTTCGCAGCCGTTTCCTTTGACGTCACGCAAGCGTTGCGTGACGACAAAGGAAACGGCTGCGAAGGACACTAGCATGCCCCCGGACCCTTCTAGAAACTCCGGCGCTCATTTGTAGCACCCCCGTACACCCAATGATTTTCTCCTTGCTATGAATATGCATATTTCAGTTACTGATATTTGACAAACGGTTAGCGGTTTTCGATTTGGGTGCACGTGTCGAAAGTAATTCGTGATTGCTTTCGTTTTGCTAAAATCAATTACGAATTACTTTAGTTTCTGCCCGGGGGGGAGGGGAACTCCCATATAAAAGGGGTAGGGATGCTCGTCGGACATTTTCGATTTGACCCCTAAGAGGTACTAAAATGGGCGTGGCTCAAGCTTATTTTGACCCCTAAAAGATAATAAAAATGTAAATTGATAACAGCTTTTTTGTTCAATTGATACCCGACCCCTAAAAGGTACCGCTTTACATAGAAATGTCTGTGCTTGATTGTGGATACCCTAAGTGGTACCAAACTCCTGATTTTGACCCCTAAAAGGTACGATGAGCATCCATGTACCCCTCATATAAGGGAGTCCCCCCCCCCCCCCCCCCCCCCCCCCGGGAGTTTCTGATATCTCCTTGCGTTTTTACTTGGTTCCATGATTGGCTAATCGAAAACCGCTCTGTCAACTGCTGATGTGAAAGCGATATTTGTTTTGTTAGCACGCCGTCACGCACCGTGGAACCAGACATAACCACCGACAATGAGGCATTGTATTATGCCGTGTAGTTTCGTTCTGAGCTGCGGTAGCCAGTAGTATTAAGAAATTTCACAAGATGAGCAAGACACAGCAGTTAAAGTGTACAGAAGGAAGACTGCGTTTTCACAGAAACTAAAGGCAAGTAAGTATTAAGGGTATTTATTTGAAACGTATTTTAATCGGGTCCGGATTTTTGATCGCAGTTTGCAACTCAGCGAATTAATGCAGCGAACTAAAACGAAATATACGCTACTTGCTACACTGTACAGAACGAGATAGAGCGATGGTAACAAACATGAAAATATTCCAGCGACAATTTGGCAATTCTACAGATCACTAAGATAATTTCAGAAACCAACAATAGTACAAATCGTACTAAGTATGAGTGTTTGGCAACTGAGGAGGATCGAAGTTTTTTTTTTGCTTTCCTCCGCCATCGATTTCATTACCTGATCCACTTATGTGTAGTCTACTTTGACCTCGGATTCAGTCAGTATTGATGGGCATATTGTAGCTGACGAGTTAATCGATATAACGAAGTAGCTGGACTAGCTATTTCATTGACAAAACGGCCGCCACGACTTCCGCCTCCGCCGAAGTGTCCCACAGAACTAGAAGAGAAACAGAGACAAGAAGAGAACTAGAAAGCTACTTTACATCAGATGCTTTTCACGACACAATACATGATGGCTTGCCGAAACAGTTCGAGTACTATCTTGCTTCAGCAACTTTCCAGAATTTCATGAAGGAAACGACCAAAAGCCAGGTTTCGAAAGCTGTCACTGAAGCTGTTTAAAGAAGCGGTTAATATAAATACATCTCGGAGCACATGAAAGTAGCTCGTTGGGACATCTAAGATTATACTGACTTAATAACTAATAGGCCGCTTAGTTACTGAGGAGCATTAGGCCATGCAGAGCTTTAAATGTAACTAAGATTACCTTGAATTGTATACGAAATCTGACTTTTCGTATCAAAAGCATGCATGGAAGATATTCTATATCAGACTTTTAAAACAGTTTCCTTCTGCCCCGTAATACACCTGAACTTAATTTCTACATATATACGTGTTAAACATCCGGCAAACTTTAATTTATTTTCTGATGTTATTTACTCGTACTCGTTTTGTCTACCTAGGTCGATTAACTTAGCGTTCTTTAAGTCTTTTATATTATCAGTACTATTCTTACTTTATTATTAGGGACCGGATATTATTTAGCGATAGGGGAGGGGCTACTAGATCTGTATTGTGTCTTGCCCAAAAAATTGTGACCCTGCAGTTGTCTGGTCTCACAAAATAATGACCCTTTCCCTTAGATAAGCCTATAAATATATTATATAACATATAAAAGAGGAGCATATAAAAATTTCATATATGAGTTATGCGGGTATCAGCGGCCATCCCGAGGGGGCGGCCCCCGGGCAACCCACGGGCAACCCAGGGGCTTAGCAGGGGATTTGTAGCAAAAACATGCCCCACGGGGTTTGCACGTAATCTGCTGTCTCAACGTTCAGCGGTTTCCGCCACAGGACTCGCTCGCCTTTCTTTGTCCTTGAGGTAAGTCATATCATTATCGTTCAAATTAAGAGATTAAATTAAACCATCCACTGTCGGAAGACAGAACAAAGAAATAAAGGATAATATTTGTATAAAACTATTAAGATTTTTGACACTTCTAAAACGTTTAGCTTCTAATATTTATAATATGTTGCCCAGGTTGCCCCAGAGGTGGGGGTTTTTGTCACAATTTTCTGCCCCACCCGAGGGGTTTTAGCATGTATTTGTCATGGCTGCTGTGACAAATGCCCCTGGGTTACCGGGGGGCGCCCCCTCCGGATGGCCGATGATACCCGCATTAAAGGATGTCATATGGATACTATATATATATACAGTTGATCCAGGAAAGGTTGTCTTACAGAAAAGTCAGTTACACAAACATAACTGTCACGTGCCAAATATACAGAATATATTAAATTCCCTGTGGTTCGTCGCGAGTTGGTTCGACCCGCGGCCCGGAATGTAGAAAACGCGAAGATTCGGAAGCAAGAATACTCGAGTTCCAGAATAGTTTGGCAGCAGTTATACAGGAGAGAGACGTAAATTGGATAAAGGAAGTATCAGTTTACAGAAAGGTTGCGTTTATCTGGATTTGACGAGTAAACATTTGCGTTTTTAAAATTCTAGAAGTTTGGTCGTGAAGGGAATTATCATGCAGACCACATTTGTTATCTGTTCACGATATTTAAATTAAACTTGTTCAATTTGCATTCAATTAAAAGTGCATATATATAAGCCCAAATTAGTTATACCTGATATCGATTTTACATGAAGTGAATAGTCCAACGGTAGAATATTTCTTGATTTGGCTACAGGTTACGTCTAGTAGATATAAAGTTTTATATTTCCAATATGCTAATGTGTGATGACATCAGTTATTATACAAAGGCATGCTGGTAGAGACAAATTACCTATTTTGAAATTCTAAGTTCTATTTTAAGATTATCAAAGCGATTTTACAAAAAAAAATAGAAAACAGCTTAATTCGCAAGTACAAAGAAATTCAGCAAATATCGGTGATGACATCACATCATTAGCATATTGGAAATATAAACCTATATAAAATATAAACATTAACAACGATCATTAATGTCAAGATTGTTTTTCACTCGTGGTATTTTTGATATCGACATATAAGTCCTTCTTATGTCCCCGCAGTTATTGTCCTTTGAGTATGAACAAGTCCATGTTCCCCTGAAGTTCACTTTTTTTCCTAAAATTTAGCAATTTTCTCCTAGTAAATACTAAACACTTAATGACTGGCACCGAGGTCGTCTCGGGGAACATCGAGAATCTCGGGGAAACAAAACTCACTGATTCCCGGGGGACAGTCATTAAGTGATTTGTTATATAGACATAAGTTTTACTAGAGGCAAAGTTGTGCATAAATACAGGACCTACCTGATACGAGCGAGGTTTGTCGTCTTCTCTTCGGGAAGCTGCTTACAACACAAAACGATTCCAGCATCGCTACGGCATTTTTAGTATCGTTTTGTATCTTTCTTGCATCCTTTTTTAGCTACCAATTTCTCCGGCACTCTCGCGCTTGATAAATATGTAAATTGTTTCTTTGGAGCATTTCGACGCTTTTGATGAAGATGTAGACATTTTGGTAAACAAATATTTCCCGCCTTTAGCTAGCTAGTACTGGCGCGCGCGACACATCACACCATCTTCTGTCATGATGTGACCACGTGGCGGACAACAATTGATGAATTGTTGCCCGCGCGGGAAATATTGGATTTTGATGACTGCCACGTGACCCTGAATCGGCCAATGAGTGCGTTCTTTGTGTCTGGAAAACGTATGGCTATGTAACAATTCTGCATGCCGCCAATAATAATTCGTGTTCCTTCGAATTTACTACAGCACGCGCCCCACGCCTTACGGAGTGACACGACTCTCCACCATTCTAAAAGCCGAGCTCTCTGAAACTTGAGCTCCATGGGAAAGAGGAAAACTGACGTACAGCTAGCCAACAGAAGATAACACTTTCCTAAAAAATTGAGAGACAATGATCGGCAAACAACGTCCCGAGAACTGAACGGAAGTTAACAGAGAAAAAAACTTTTAGAGACAATGTTCTGGAATGCCACCGGAAAACAATTTCGACAGAAACTCAACATAACCAAAGAAGATTTCGAATCACGAGAGTAAATTATGACACTGCACTACAACAACGTTTCATTAAAATTAATTATGTCTAGAGATGGTGTAAATAGTCGTGAGTCTTCTGCATTTAGTGTACTTATTACTAGTTACATTATTCCTGTAGTGACACTCTATTTTGTTCGCCGGATGGGCAAGTGGTTTAATAGCTAGCGCTCAAAACTTGCTTTTCTTGTCTTTTTCTCATGTTTTGCTTCCGTATATTGTATTTATACCTTTTCAATAACAGTGTCCTCAAGGTTGTGCAGACAGAAACTGATATATATTTTCACCTCGAGTTTTTTTAATAGCTTTCAGAATTTGAAATACCTTGGTGTCGATCTAATAATAATAATAATGGCCATATTTCTATAGCGCCATATCACCACAGTCTCATGGCGCTTTACATTTTACTGACATATCCCGTCAGTGAATTTTTCGGACTGCTATTACGACGCCAATGGCAGCCACGCAGTTTACAATGTTGTGTGAGTGGTTAGTGCAATGGCCAGGGTGCTGTCCTTAAGCTATTTTTAATACTTTTGTTAGTGCTATTTAGCTCGATTAGCTTTAGCCATTTCTAAATAGCCAGTACTCTCGGTTTAGTTTTAAATAATTAAAACGATGTTTTTTAATTATGTAGTACATTAGGTATGAAATAAAGTTGTTGTTGTTGTTGCTGTACCGGGTGACAATCCCCTTTTCTTTTTCGAGTAGTACAACAGGTTCTTTCACGTCCCCTTCAAATACTGATTATTGAATGTGGTTGTGTGCTTGAAAAAAAAAGACATAATTACTTATTGAAAGTGAAGTATTATCTACTAGGAGGTCCGCTTATAGACTTCACTATTAATACTTTATACTCCTTTTCTGCACTTGCGTGCATACACGAATTTAAATATTTATCCAATGTCTATTGTACCTTTTATGGGCTAGCAAGAGTGAAGGAGTTAAAGCTTGGATACTTACAATGATTAGGGGAACAAATTGCAATAACGGTGAGGTCGGGGTTCGTTCTTCTGCACTAACAGCAATAAAAACTACAGCAATAAAAACTCATGAATAATTAATGAGCATTTTGTCCAATCAGATGAAGCAAATCAGTCACGTGCATACTCCTTTATACCTGATAAAATCTCATCATTCTAAAAGGTCCTAAAAGGCCCGCGGAGGGATTTGAATTCTGTTCCAGGTAGAAACGGGATTAATGATTGAGACAATGGAATTTATATTGATGTTTCAGCTTTCTCATTGAATTGCTAATTAGGATGAACGTTTTATATAAAGAATACTAATGAACATGAAATTTTATATAAAGTTTCATCCTAATTAAGAATTCACTAATAAAGATCCAAAGATAGCAAAAAGTACACCGAACATAAGGTACCTAGATAACTTTTGCACTAAATTTACTAATATCAGCAGACTACCGAGATACACAGATAATTTTTAAAATGAAGTTATCCAACTTGTTTACCGAGCCACTGTTTAGTTCCAATTATTAAACCAAACTCAAAGCCGTAAAATAATAAAAACATGAATTAAACTTTAATACATATTTTGTGCCGGAGTCAAAAATTTAGAGTCTGCCTTCATGTCAGTCACATCGCTTTCCAAGTCTTGAACTTTATCGAGGTAAACCACGACACCAAATCCTTCAAGTGCAGGTTCTTCTTGCATTGCGAAACGCCGCTTCAAACAACATAGTATGGTAATTTATTCATGTCATTCCCTTGAGATGTTCGTAATTGCAGGCGGTGATTACTCGTATATTTTGCATGGCGTTGTGAATACAAAGGTTCAATGGTTCATTAAGTAACCATTCCCTTGAGATGTGCGTCTTTCTTTCATTGCATTCTTAAAGCGTTTTTGAAGCCGTTTAAAACACCCACAGCACGTGTTTTATCAAGTCTAAAAATTCTCGAGCTTCGCCCTAGAATTTTTAAACTTGATAAAACACTGCTGTTCGTGTTTTAAACAGTACTTAGTGAACTGATATTTCTGTTATTTTTTTTAACACAGATCAACTTGGCCACAATGGCAACAGGTTTCTTATGTTCTACCAAGGAAGTGAACAACTTTTCTCGCCTGTGTAAGCTATTACTTGATGGGGGAACACATGTTTTAAAGGACGTGTTCGACAAAATCCACCCTCCTGGCACCCTCCACAAGGTGCTACACATACCAGCAGTACGTAACACTCTGAAGGGTCTGAGAAGTAAGAGAGTGCTGACAACCGAACAGTGGAAGAAGTTGTATCCAAGTACGAGTAAATCAGTTACGTCATCAAGTTTTGATATAACCTTGCTACTTCTGCTGCTACGAATCATTTGTAACCTAAACCCACCCGGGACAGGGTGGAATAATCCTCCTGTTGCTTCAGACTTGAGCAACGAAGCTGATTTGGTCCGCATAAAGTTATACAGGAACAGCCTGTATGATCATGCAGCAAAAATACGAGATAGTGATTTTGAGACACACTGGAATGAGATCGAAAGTGTTCTTGTGAGACTTGGTGGAACAGGCTACGAACAAGTTATTCAGAGACTAAAGTTAGACTCAATGGATCCTGACGATGAAGCATACTATAGCAAGTTGTTAGAGGAATGGGAACAATTTGAGCGCAGTTGGAAGAAGATGATAAAGGAAACAGGGGAAATAAAGATACAAGGTAACTACTTTCTCCAATTCCCCATTACATCTAATTAATACAAAACTTGTGTAGCAAATTATTTCCCCTGATCGTCCCAATTGATCAGCTTTCAGGTTTCGCACGAGTTGACGGTACTTACGAATAGTTTAACTATTTATTGGCTCTATAGCTCCTTACAGCTATCGACATAAACTCAACATTTTACCACATCAACCTTGGTCGCTCGTCGTAACTTCAGTGCGAACTTCTCCTCGCTTCAATCCTTACAACAACAACTGTCTATAGTCTAGTCAGTAAAATAACTGAGCACGTGAACACTGCGATGTGTTCACGTGATCGTGGGCAACGCACTAAGGCCGCTACAACTTGTATTTGCAATACTCACTTCATATTAAAAACTGCAAAGGATAATGGTTACAACAGAACTACCAATAACCATTTATGGGATTATAGTCCATTTGTTGTGAAATATGAAGAAAACAAAATTCATAGGTTGACTTGTATAACTTGAAGCAAAGTGCTTCTTTTTTCCCTTATAATTTAATATATTTATTAGGAATAATTAAAATAACAAAGCACGACATTTTAACATACTAGTCTACAAAAGAAAAAAACCACAGAATCTAAACAACTTACAACTACAAATGGCATGCGAAAAGAGCCTGAGCGATACTTCATCAATTTATCTTTTCCCACCTTTTGTAAAGAGTCAAGAGGCTTTTATTTATTTCTGGCTATGAAGAGCTCAACGTTATAAAAATACATTGAATTCTGATAAACATGGATTCTAGTTTCAAGTGGGAAAAAAGCCAAAATTAATACAAGCTGTACCGCGAACGTAAGGCAAGCAACGGATACCACATCAGAATCTTCTATTGGACGTTGGTGGTCGGATATCATATAGATAATATTACATGTCCGCGCAGAGATAGGGAGTTTATCAATCTCGTACCCAGATCCCATTTGTTTCTTACTGCGCATGCTCGACGAAAAAATAGTGCTCTGGAATAATCCGATTTTCGTATATTCTGATTGGCTGTTCTGAACAATGCAATTTCACCAGAAGTCAAACATAAAGCATTTCTGGAGGGTTGATTTATTTGGACAAAGGCATTGGAAATTAGGGCCGGGTTATCTAAACGCTAAAAACCGTTGGATTTTACCTAAATGGATGCCGCTAAAAAAATCAGGAATTCTTAGATATTTGCTTGTTCATATCACTTCATCGAAAACACACATCGCACACAGTACATGAATTCTCAGAATTCGAAAATCGAACTCAACTGGATATAGCCGAGGGATTTACCGTAACAGATAGGTAATACTATACATTCTCATATTAGCAACAATGTTCGTAAGTGCTCTATAGGCAGAAGTGGCGTTTTCCGATTTCGTAAACTTGTGAACAGGCGCTGAACGCTTAAACATAAGCGTTTGTATGGGAATGTAACGAACTCCAGCTTTCAAGGAGCTAAAATACGAGAGAATCGTAAGTAAAAATGTCTTGACTTCCTTCTACCGTGTATTCAGTTGCTGTTTGTGTGGTCATCTGGCTCAGGTAAGGCGATTTCAGCGAGTTTTCGATCCCCATGAATCCTCTTGTGCACTCAGGAATCTGTGATGTCTGATATCGATCGCACGATAAAGAAACACGAGCCAAATGCATGAAAATAAAGCCTTAAAATCCAACCTAAAAACGGCAGAAGATGAAAGAAACTCCCTAAGGCTTGCCCTGACACTAGCAAGCAAAAGATCACTATCAAGATACCGGGTGAACGTCCAAATCCAAACCAAAACCTAGGCCTGAAATCGAACCCGAAGAAACGACTTCTCAGGGTGACGTAATGATAAGCATGCGCAGAGTCAACGGAAGTCCGTGATTCGCGGACTTCCGGAATCGGATTATTCCAGAGCCCTTTTCTTTCGTCGAGCATGCGCAGTAAGAAACAAATGGGATCTGGGTACGAGATAGGGAGTTTATTTTCGAGTGTCTAGCTTGATAACTCACTAGTGAGCGCAGATAAATTTAATATCTCCAAGCAGCCATGTAATTTACTTTTATTATTAAATGAAAGCCGCCGTCTGAGCATTTTCATTTCTAATTTTGAGGATCAGCAAAATCACCAATATTTCTTCAAAAGCCTGTCAAATCAAGTCAAAATCAAAATGTTTGCTTTAATATGGTGTTGTCTCTTCTTAAAAGTTATTATTTTTTATTTTAGAAACATTACGTACGAGGTGAAAAAGAGCAAATCCGACAAAATATGCTTTGGTCTGTGAAGTGATATGACTGATTATCCACAAATTTTGATAACAATGAGAATCAGAGTGGAATCACCACTGTAGACTGCGCGCGCTATTTATAACTTCAATCGTACTATGCGATAATAATAATAATATTTAAAAAAATATTTAACCAGGGTAAACCCTTCAGCCAATGCTGTTATCAGTGGGTGCCCTGGGATATCAAAATAATGTAAATAACAAAGTATAAAAATATCAGACAATAATACAGTAAAAGTATTATTGACCTGTATAAGCTTGAAATGTGGGAAAATAAGTGGCTCATGGAGTTTAATACAGATAAATGCCATGTTCTACGGATCACTCGCAAACAAAACCCGTTCATCTATAATTACATACTGCATGGAAAGATTCTTAAGGCAGTAGATTCAGCAAAGTACCTTGGAGTGACATTCACATCAGATCTTCGTTGGAACACTCACATCTCTAATATTGCAAACAAGGGAAATCAAACATTGGGCTTTCTGAAGAGAAATCTTAGAGTAAATTCGCCATTCCTGAAATCTGTCGCATATAAGAGTCTGGTTCGTCCAACAGTTGAATACTCATCCACAGTCTGGGACCCATATACCCAAGTAAACATCAAGAAAATTGAGATGGTCCAAAGAAGAGCAGCGCGCTACACCCTAAACAGATACCACAATACATCAAGTGTATCTGAAATGCTACAAGAACTCGAATGGGAAACCTTAGAACTAAGAAGAAAAAAGAATAGACTGTCTATGCTATATAAGATTCGTAATGATGTAGTTGAGGTGGACAAACAGAAGTATTTAACACCAATGGGGAGAACAAGTCGACATCTACATCAATTTTCCTACAAAGTCCCTCCATCACAGACAAACTATCATCAGTTTTCTTTCTTCCCTAAGACCATAAGAGAATGGAATAGCTTACCATCAACTTTAGTCCAGGCTAAATCTATCTCCTCCTTCAAAACAAAGCTTGATCATCACTTCCTGTAAAATTAACTGATGCAGCTCTAATTACTTTTCTTTTTCATTATTATTATTTATTTATTTATTTATCTATTATTGTTATTCTTTACCAATGACCAAACAACTCGTTAGAATCATCTTAGAGATGGAGACGAGTATAGGAAGATAAGATAAGTATATGTACAAAGCTATCCTATAATTAATAAAAAAATAACTACATTTTAAAAATTTAAACATTTAAAAATCTAAAAAATATCTCCTAATTTTGTTTTAAAAACTGACAATGATGATGTTTCTGTAACTTCTGTTGGTAGATCATTAAAATATTTTGCCCCTGAGTAAAAACAGCCTTTCTTTGCAATTTCTGTCTTAACTTTAGGAATTATGAGATCCAGGCCATTTCTTCTAGTGTTGTGGACATGAGAGGTCTTATCATAATATTGACTAAAAAACTCTGGACCATTACAATTAAGACATTTAAATACAAAGATAACACGGTGCATCATGCAGCGTGCTTGAAGTGATTTCCATCCTAACTGGTGAAGCATAATCTTCATGTGTAAGGTCATGTTCCTTTAAAATTATTCTTGCTGCTCTTGTCTGCAAGCGTTCTAGTGCATCATATCTGGTAAGGAGCTAAGTTATTCCATACTATATCGCAGTAATCTAATTTCGGCAATATCATTGACTTAAACACTCTCTCCGCTGCCTGGACTGTAAGGTTATTTCTAATTCTACTAAGTAACCCTAACTGACTGGATACCTTACTGAATAATTTAGAGGTGTGTTCTTTAAAATTCAATGATTGATCTAAGTAAACGCCTAAGTACTTATAGTGCGGCTTGCGTTTAAGCACTTGATCGCCAATAAATATATCACTACAGCTAGTCATATCCATGTTACTTTGGTTGAGTTTTTGTGGAGTTCCAAATATAACATATTCAGTTTTCTTGGAATGGATGTATAAACTCGTTACTTGTTGACCAGCTGAGTAAGTGGGATAGCTCAGTGTTTAAAACGGACGTCAGATGTACAATAGCAGGAGCTGCAAATAAATTACAGTGTCATCAGCATACATTAAGATCTTGGCAGCTTGTAAGCAGTTTGGTAGATCTGTAACATACAGATAGAACACTGATTATAGGGCCTAGAATATAACCCTGACAGCACTGGTTGAGCAGTAGATATTAGCCCACCCAGGTAGACAGATTGACTACGATGAGAAAGATAATCACTTATCCATTGATGCTCTTTGTTGAGCTTGCTATGATCAATCGTGTCAAATTCCTTTCGAAAATCTACAATAATAGCACCTGTTACGAGTCCATTATCCATATTTCTTCGTATCGAGTCCGTTAAAAACGTAATAGCTGACTGTGTCGAGTGCCGACGACGAAAGCCGCATTGATAACTAGAGCATACATTATGAGTCTCAAGATAATCACACAGTTGAAGTTGAACTGCTTTCTCTGATATCTTTGTCATGATCGGCAAGATTGAAATCGGGCGGTAATTATCCATATCATCCCGCGCGCCCTCCTTATACAGTGGAACGACTTTGGCATGCTTCCATTCTTGTGGTATACACACTACGTGCTTATAGATAGATTAAAGATGTGTGTTAAAGGAGCGCTGATGTTGAGAGCGCCGTCCTTCTGTAGCCTGGCGGGTACGCCATCAAGCCCTGTCGCTTTAGTTGCCTTCAGCTGCGTTAATTGTTTACAAATAAAGCCGTTAGAAACCGTTGATAACTGAAACACTTGGTCAGTATATTTTGTACGGCTTTGTAAGAGATCAGTTGGACGGCATGTAAGTGTCTCAGAAATCCGTGACTTCAAGGAAAAACACATGCCCGCCTTGGTAAATCTACGTTAAATTGCACTCGAAAAACCGATGTCGTCCTGATCGCTTCGCGACTCGGGCGATAACGGTTTTCTTGCGCAATTTACCTCATCGGGCATGTGATTTTCCTATATAACACCACTGGACGCAGTGCGATATCATTTTCACGATTTTGCTATGTTATTTTCTCCTCTCTTCAAACGTAAAAAAAGAAAATATTCCAATAATTCTCAATATCTGTAGATGCGTATCATAGCTGCATTGAGAACATAGCTGCAGCCGAAACGTCGGGAATTTACGATTAATTTAAGTTCTAATATTAACATGTTAGAGTGTCATACCTATAAGAAGGGCTAAGCACTACCTTTTTCATATCTCAGCGTCACAGCTGCAGTGATATCGCGTGACGTCATACCCGGCGCGCGCGCACTTGCGAAAGGCAGGAAAGAAACGACTGTGAAAATACATACAGACGACTTTCCCGGGAGAATTGAACTCTTCTCATGAATTACTGACAGGTGGGTTTTGGCGAATTCCCATTAATATTGTTATTTTATCCCTGTGTAACTAGCCAACGCTTTATTCGATCGGAAACTTTTATCATGTTTTCTACGCCAGACTCGGAGCTACAAAGCGAAGATAAATTTGCGAAAACCATCGTAGCTCTATAAAATGTGGTTGGAATTTGGTGATCTGGTTTTAAACAACCAATGTCTTCCTTGGATAATTAAATAAAAAGGAGTTAAAAGAAGTCGATGCGATGCCAATGAAAGAAGGGTTAGCGAAAACCAAACACAACTCACAAGCAATGTTATCAAAAAGTAATAGTTTTAACTCGGTATTTAAAAATACCGAGAACGGAGGCATTAAGCCCAATATAATCCGAGGTCCTACCGCTGATAACACAGACCTTGGTTTTGACAATTTGAGATATCATGTTCAACATCATTCAGTAATTGCTTAATGCACATTTAATTTTGTATCTTTCCATTTTTTAACTGTTATGAGGACATATTTGTTGGTGTTAGTGTTAGCGTTGGTGTTGTTATTTAATACTACCCTTGTTAGATTAACATTTATTTGTATTATTAATAATACGTCTTAATACCAATTCTTCTATCGCAGCCACATGAACCTCGGCAAATATTGCAATATTTTCATATTTACGATTATAACTAACCCTACGATTTGACGAGTAAAACTTATACATCTACATAGTAATTCTTCCAAGATTGCACCAAATATGAGACCGTGTTTGGGGTTGTTACAGCCAAATGACTTCCAATTTCTCGCCGGAGCGAGTATGCAAGGATTTTGGCTCGTCAACATATGAATGACTCGTAAAAATACTCAACCGTATTAGATGCTCGTTGTATACCAAATAATATAAAGCTATCGTGAAATATTCGCCCTTATTCCATAGAAAACCATGAAATAACCAATAATTATTAGTTGTATCATTTAATATTTTTCTCCATCTTTACAATTTGTATATTTCCCCCCATCAGATTAGGTAGATTAGCTCTTTTTTTAATTGGTGCATGTAAGTCGCTTTCTTAAATTGTCCAAGCACTTATTTCGTTCTTTTTTCCCCAACAGAGATAAATCAAGTCGTCATGAACTTTGAGAAAAAAAAGACGTTTGTGATGATTTGCCTACATTATGCGTTGTTTGGAAACCTTCGCTTGAAAAAGGAACAGTTGATTTACCTGTGTAATGAGTGTCTTGAAATGGCTCGCTATCTTGGAGACATCGCTATCCAGCCCCAAGTTTGGCTACTATTAGGTGTCATGAACTACGACGTTTCACGGTTTCGAGAAGCACTGAATTATTATAACAAAGCATTAATGCTCGCAAGGAACATCAAAAGAAGAGACATTAAGATATGCATTGAAGGAAGCGCTTATGGCGGTCTTGGAAACTGTTACTTTCGTCTTGGACAATGTGAGAATGCAATACATTATCATGAAAAGCGTTTGGAAATCGCAAAGGAGACTAGAGACAAAACAGCGGAGAGCCTGGCACATGGAGATCTTGGCCTCTGTTATCTTTTTCTCGGGCAGTGCAACAGGGCTATATATCATCATACAATAGACCTCAACACCGCAAGGAAGACTGGAGTCAAGCAAGGTATGGTTCGTGCTTATGGTAATCTTGGAAACTGCTATTATTCACTAGGACAATACTACGAAGCTATACAACATTATGAGAAGGCGCTGGACATCGCAGAGAAAACTGGAGATGTGAGAGCCGGGGCGAAAGTGTATGGTAACCTTGGTCTATGTTTTTATTTCCTCGGACAGTTCGACGAGGCTATACATTATCACAGGATGCAGTTTAACATCGCTAATGAAATTGGAGACAGACTAGGCCTAAGTCATACTTATGGTAATCTTGGATTGTGTTATTTCTACCTGGGCCAGTATGACAAGGGTATATACCATCAGGAGAAGCACTTAAACATTGCAAAGGAAATCGGAGACAAAGCAGGCGAGAGTGTTGCTTATGGTAACCTAGGGGGTTATTATTTAGAACTTGGATGGTTTTTTAAATCTTTACTGAACAGCGAGAGGAGCTTGAACATCTCTAAGGAAATTAGAAACAAAGCAGGCGAGGCAAATGCTCATTGCAGCCTCGCTCACTGTTATATCTCTTGCGAACAATTTGATAAAGCTCAATATCATAGTGAAATGTACTTGAACATCGTAAAGGAGATTGGAGACCGCAAAGGGCTAGCAACTGCCTACCGTAGTCTTGGAACATGTTACTATCGCTCACGAAACATGAAAATGGCAGAAGTGAATTTAAGAGAAAGCTTAAAATATAACGAAAAACTATTTGAAAACTTACGCGAGCAAGAGAAGTTTAAGATATCTATTTTCGAGACCGACTTTATTGTGACTTACAAACTGTTGACCCTCGTGCTGTTTGAGACAAAACAGAAAATGGAGGCCCTCCTTGTCTCAGAACGTGGACGTGCAAGAGCGTTGGGAGATTTCCTGATATCAAAGTACGGAATACTCAGTGACAATACTGCGAAGACCAATCAACTACAGCACTCAGATGTTTACCAGCTTGTTTCTTGTAAAAGGTTCTGCGTCTTAGTTCTCATTGAAGGAAAGCCAAAAGATACATTCTTTACTTGTGTCATAGCGGCAGAGAAGGAATTAGTTTTCCTTCAAAACAATGTCGCTAAGATTTTGTCATATGTGAAAATGAGTACTGAACTGGAACAGCCCGAGTCTCTTGTAGGAATGGCTATTAGGTTTGCTTATGATGAAATGAAAGTCAGAGAAGTTGGCAACTGCGAGGACAGATCTCTCAACTCTTTTCTCGCTGTAGACAAAGATGAAGCTGCTGAAACGTTCTTGACAGAGAAAAGAAACGTAGGGAAGGAGAAGAAGGAGCGGACGACATCGTCTCTGAGATCGTCTTTTCCGAGGAAGGAACAAAATAAAGAAAGCCACAAAGAGCACTATTATTGGAATCTTGGGATGTTATATCAGATTATAGTGAACCCAGTGAAAGACTTCCTCCATCAGGACGAGATCGTTGTAATTCCCGAAGGTCCTTTGTACTTTGTGCCATTTGCAGCACTACAGGACCCTGACACGGGAAGATTTCTGTCAGAAACTAAGAGAATTCGTCTGGCGCCATCACTGATGACTTTAAAGGTGCTCACAGATTGCCGAAAGGAACGTTACCGTGGAAGAGGTGCATTGATAGTTGGAAATCCTAAAATAGGAAAGGTATTGTTTAAAGGAGAGGTAAGTACACTACATAATCTACCAGCAGCTGAAGAAGAGAGCAAAGTCATCGGCAGTATTTTAGGAGTCGAACCGTTGGTAGGATGCAGAGCAACGAAAGAAGAGGTGAAAAGAAGACTACGTAGCGACGTGGCTGTCATTCACATTGCTGCACACGGAAGGGCAGAGAAAGGAGAGATCGCTTTGGCACCATCCGAAAGCGCCATGGCGGCAGGTATTCCAAATGAGCAAGACTACATTCTAACGATGGCAGACGTGCAGGAGGCTGGAGTACGAGCACAGCTCGTTGTCCTGAGTTGTTGCCACAGCGGGCGTGGTGAAGTCAAAGCTGAAGGAGTAATTGGTATTAGCAGAGCCTTCCTCGCTTCAGGCGCCCGAGCGGTCATAGCGTCGCTTTGGGCTATCAATGATGAAGCTACATTGTGCTTCATGAAACTGTTCTACACGTTCCTGAAAGAAGGACATTCTGCGAGTACAAGCCTGCAGAAGACTATGAACGAGATGAGAAATTCACATGAGTGGAGTGCACCAAGGTACTGGGCTCCTTTCTTCATCATTGGCGATGATGTCACTATCATGGTGTAAGGTATAAATTAGCTCTTTAAATATTTTCAACATATTTAGTTCCTACTATTCTTAATGCTTTGGTATGCAGTAAATCGCTTCCCACTTGCACGATAAAGATGAGCTCTGTACGATACCCAGGCTGACTAGAAATACGATGTTAGGCTAATCCATTTGTAACTTAGTGTAACCTCTTCTTTTCTATTGTTCAGACTTTTGAAGCTATTCGTAGTCATGCGTCAACGCTTCTCAAATACAAAAATGTTTATTTTGCATTAGAATTAAGAAAAAGCAAGTGCCCATGCTGTATGCTAAGGGTTAAACATTAAATACTAAGCCAAATGTGGGAATAACGGTTTGTTTTATTAAATGGCAAACACCTTGAATATGCTTATTAAAAAAAATCTGTATAAAACCTTTTAGCTTTGAATGAATCGGAGAAAGAAACATCATGCTGAATATTTAATATGGGAAAGCTCGATGTGGCCTTAGTGTGTCCAATCAGATGAAGCAAATCAGTCACGTGCATGCTCCTTTATACCTGATAAAATCTCATCATTTCAGCTTTCTCATTGAATTGCTAATTAGGATGAACATTTTATATAAAGAATACTAATGAAAATGAAATTTTATATAAAAGGTTCATCCTAATTAAGAATTCACTGATAAAGACCCAAACATAGCAAAAAGTATACGGATCATAAGGTACCTACATTGTAGATAATCAATTTTGCACTAAATAGTTTATTAATATCAGCAGACTACCGAGATACACAGATAATATTTTTAAAATGAAGTTATCCAACTACCATTACTTGTTTACCGAGCCACTGTTTAGTCCCACTGAATTATTAAACCAAACTCAAAGTCGTAAAATAATGAAAACGTGCATTAAACTTACGGAACCAAACTTACAAACATCCTCTTCATATTTTGTGCCGGAGTCAAAAAATTAGAGGCTGCCGTCATGTCAGTCACATCGCTTTCCATGTCTTAAACTTTATCGATGTCAAACACGACACCAAATCCTTCAAGTGCAGGTTCTAGCTTGTTCTTTACCACACAATGCTTTCAGCATTGCGAAACGCCGCTTCAAATAACATAGTATTGTAATTTCTTGATGTCATTCCCTTGAGATGTTCGTAATCGCAGGCGGTGATTACTCGAATTTTTACATGGCGTTGTGAAACAAATGTTCACTAAGTACCATTATAAGTTTTTGAAGCCGTTCAAAACACTCACAGCACTGTGAGTGTTTTAAACAGTACGTCAAATAAATAAGACTATCATATATTATATATTTTTATTGTATATGTAATACTTCTAGAAATGAAGGGTTTTATTTAATAATTTTCCTGTTTGTACAGGTTCAGTGTTCGTTGACCCTCGCAGTCATTTTGCAAAGCCATTCAGGCATTTCTCAGGTTCCTGTACATCCATTTAGAATACGTACGCAAATAAATATAAAACATAGCTTGATTGAAATTTAAGATATATTGCCAGAGAGCCTCTTTCTGTGCTACCGTAAAATTCCGAAAATAACCCCCCCACCAATATAAGCTACCCCGAAAATAATCCCCCTAAATTTTAAACGCAAAATCCGTCCCTATAATAAGCTCCCCGAATATAAGCCCATGGGCTTATTTTAAGGATGTACCTTATCAGTTATATAGGCAAAATATGCTGTAATCATGTTGCAATAAAGCGTGTTGCTGTTATGTTCAGAGAGTCGTTAAGTTCAGAGATGATTGAATGACTGCAGTTCACAATAATATGAGACACAAAGTGCCATCCGAAAATACGCCCAGCTCATTTTGAAACGCAAATTTCCCTCCAAAAGTAAGCCCGCCCGTATATAAGCCCTCCCCGAAAATAAGCCCACCAAAAAGGTCCTTTGAGCAAATATAAGCCCATTTCTTATTTTCGGAATTTTACAGTATATGCCTTTAAATTCATTTTTTTTTTATTTAGCTCATCGAGGGAGATAATAAATATGTGAAGCGAGAAGATAAGAGAAAAGGCAATGAGAATAATAATATTAAATAAGCAAAAAACATGTGTCGTTAATCAATAGTACAGAATGGTGCAGAAATACAGTGGAAGAAAGGTGCTAATATCATAAAGCTAAAGGTTTAAATTAAAGGTTTAATTGGATTTATATATATATATATATAATTAATACATTTTTATATTATATATATATATATAATTAATACATTTTTTTACGATAAATTAATAAATTAACTGATGCTAAAATACATAGATATATTTGGAATTAATTGTTACTGATGTGCTGTGATGTACATGAAATTAAACAGGAATGACAAAACAGGTAATAGGGTATTACCTATACGTATTATCTGTTATTTAAAGCTTACAGGTCGTAGGTTTCTGTATTCCGAAGTAACTATAAAGACTAGTCTGCCTCTTCATGTTATTATTATTGTACCTTATATCAATTCGTATCCTGTCTTTTTAACTTGCATTATTAGGGATGTTTATATAAGCAACAAAGAAGTCGACAACAACAACAACTGGACCTCGACGTCAAAGAATGAAAAAGGACTGGGATGAGAACAATTTGTAGTCATATGTAGTCATCTGTAGCTACTGCAGTTATACTTTGGCATTCTATATATATTATCTCAGTAACCAATGTTAGTTTAGCTCTCTGACTATTACTTTGCTTCAATAAACTTCTAGTACAGTTGACCCTCTCGTAAGCGCTTACCCTAAAGGTCGAACGTAGGTGGTCGCTCTAGAGCCAGAAGTGGTCGCTTACAGAGGTTTCAGAATGCAGTTTTTTTTTACTGAAGAACAAACTATAAGGCTTTTTAGATAAATGAACGTTATGAGAGGTTAATAACGAGAAGTTCCAAATGTAGTGATTTGATTTTGGAACAAAGTAAACAGTTTTATAGAAACGTGATTCTAAAGACTATGTAAAAGTTGTTTTTTAGAATGGACTGAGAGAAATGGTATGTCCTGCAATCCAACTAAATGCAGAGAAATAATATTTCGAAAGAAAGGCATCGATGATAGCTATGATATGCTTTTAATTACAATATTCCGCAATGTAGTGAGCTTAAGATTGTTAGGAGTAACATTCCAGGCAGATAATAGGTTTAATACTCATGTCAAGGAAACGCAATCTAGTGATATATGCTATGGCATAACAGTTTATGGAGCTTCTCAGGCAGAATTAACAGCTCTTCAATGCTTTATAGACAGATGTTATAAAAGAAGCTATTTATCTGATCCAATCAGTATAGTTAGTATGTTAGATAAATATGATATAAGACTTTTCAAGAAAGTAAACAATACGTGTAACCATCCTCTACAAAGTATCCTTCCTAGGATTAAGCGCACTACAATAAGTAAACAATACGTGTAACCATCCTCTACAAAGTATCCTTCCTAGGATTAAGCGCACTACAATAAGTAAACAATACGTGTAACCATCCTCTACAAAGTATCCTTCCTAGGATTAAGCGCACTACAATAAGTAAACAATACGTGTAACCATCCTCTACAAAGTATCCTTCCTAGGATTAAGCGCACTACAATAAGTAAACAATACGTGTAACCATCCTCTACAAAGTATCCTTCCTAGGATTAAGCGCACTACAATAAGTAAACAATACGTGTAACCATCCTCTACAAAGTATCCTTCCTAGGATTAAGCGCAAAATAAGCCAGTTGCGGAATGAGAGTGTAATAAAACCTCTCATAAATACTGATCGTTTCAAAAACACATTTGTAAATAGGCTTATTTTTAATCATGAAATAGGAATTTAAGATTTGTTTATAGTAGGTGTTGCTAACGCTCTCTAAAGTAGGTATTTTAATGTACATAGCCTATTGTAAAATTTGTAATGTATTTTAACAAATTGAAATAAAGACATTATTAGTATTAGTATTATTATTATTATTATTATTATTACTTAAGAGATCTGGGGTCGGTTACATAATCGTAATCGCTGGGCCTAACTGCTAATGTCTGACGTTGAATATGACAGTTTGACCGCACTGAACGTCTGACGGTTAGCAGTTTAAAGCTGAAATGTTCTGATCTTACATTAAGATTTCTAGTAGCTGTTAAATGGTCTTTCACACATTTCGTGAAAGTAATATTCAGATTTGCTAAGGGGAGGGAGGATTTGAGTCAGGGTAAACATAGGTATTTTCGGTTTCCCTACGAAATATTTGAGAAATAAATCGATGAAAGGGGTTTATATTTGTAAAACAGTTAGGTACGGTTTCATAAAATGATAGTCCATTAATAAAAAATAGAACAGGTGTGTAGGCTATCGATTTAGTGAATATTCTCTTTAAAGAAGTGGAAATGAAATCTCAGGGGGTTTCTATATTAAGAATATAATAATTTAATAATAAGACAGGGTTACACTAAACAGTTACAAACTGATAAACGTGTGGCCCTCTGAAGGTTTAACTAGGTATAATATATCAAATATTATATATGGATAAAAAGTGTATATTAAAGTTACAATACAAAGTTCTACTAATAGTTGAGCATACGATTATATACACTAAAATAATCTAATTTGCTAAATGTACAATATATCTATCCACCACTCCCTTGTTCTATAACGACCTGGGGTATGTCTATGTCTTTGCATGCACGTCCGAGAGTTAATAAACTCCTTGCATGTAATTAACCTCACCCGTCAGAACCACATTTCTTTTTATTTTGTTATGGGCCGGAGGAAAAGGAGAAAAAAAAATGATGATTAAGGCCGCACTGAATCGAATAATTTCTACAAGTTTAAGGAAATAATAAAGACACTGCCTAGGTTCACAAAATGATGCTAATTGATAACGAGACGTTTATTTTGCTTTAGTAGTTTTCTTATTACACAATCTCAGTTCTGCTACAGCTATTGTTGATGCCTCTTTCCTCTTTCCTTTGTTGTGTAATATATTTAGAGCAGGATACACCCTAAAAAGGAATAACATAGACATTGGTCACATACGTACTCGTTGTTGTTAATGACTTAGAAACCATAAAATACAAAGATGTAAAGATTACACGGAGAGGTTAAAAATACGGCTGTTTCTTTCTTAAAATTAACGAGCTAAAATTCCCAGCCGTATAACGCAATGTACGAGTTCAAGTTTCTTGTTTCAACTGGCGGGCCACCAAATGTCTAACCTACCCGCCAAATAAACAAATGATTTGTACAACCACGTATGAACCGTAACCTGGTCTATTCTTGTGTGTAATAATTGTTTGTTATAAGATAATCCACGGCATCGCGTCCTAAGAGCTGATTGACTCATTTCAATTGTTTTCAAAACAGATGAAAAGCGATTCATGAGCCATGGTATTCTCGCACATATGCGCTCCTTTTTGCTCTTGTGTGCAGTCCAAAGCACTAAGTCATACAATAAAACATTGCATTGAATCTTTGAAAATGAGAAACTGAATACAGAAAGAAAGACCAAAACAATGCCGTTAATATACATCTCTCCAGCGAAGAGGAAAATGGCAGATTCATAGCATCACATTCTTTTTTCTGCTACGATAACGTTCGTGTAAATATATTTTTTGCATTTTGCGAATTTTGTGTAAACAAATGTTACGTTTTGACCTGAGGCGTAACGCGTTAGGGTAGTAATTTGTGAGCCAGAGTAAGTAGAAATATAGGCAAAATCAGCAAATACCTTAGTCAATCTAGTACCGAACGACTGCTCCACGCTTTCATTACGTCTAAGCTTGATTATTGCAATAGTCTCATGTACGGACTGCCCCTTTCTGAGACTCAAAATCTTCAGCGCTTACACAATTCAGCTGCTAGGTTAGTTATCAGAGCCAAGCGCACAATGCACACTTCGCCCATTTTACGTGATTTACATTGGCTCCCAATAAGGGAACGCATTAGTTTTAAGATCTTACTACTTACCTATAAGGCTATTAGTATTGCGCCTTCCTACACATCTAATCTTGTTTAACCTAATCGCCGTACCCGTAACCTAGTAATTCCTAATCGCCGTACTAGTAACCTAGTAATTCCTAAGTCTGTTTCCGTTACGTATGGTGATTGTGCTTTTTCATTCGCTGCACCAAAGTTGTGAAAGTCTTACCACAAGCCATAAGAAACGCGTAATCTGTCACTAATATCAAGTCTTCCTTGAAAACATACTTTTCCAGATATGGAGTCATTTTGCTTTATTGACTAGGAGTATAGTTTTATTATATGTTATTGTTATACTAGGACTATAGCTGTTATTATTGACTAGGAGTATAGTTTTATTATATGTAATTATTATACTAGGAGTATATATGTTATTATTGAGTAGGAGCATAGTTTTATTATATTTTATTATTATACTAGGAGTATAGTTGTTATTAATTGACTAGGAGTATAGTTGTTATTATTTTTAGCTTGTAGTGTAGTTGTATAGTAATGAATTTTACAATTATTTTATGATACTAAGGTTATATAATGTTTTTTACTAATTATTTTCCTTGTAAACGTTCTGAGGCCAAATGCATCCTAAGAACCACTATTATTATTTTAAGTAACATGGAAGACGTTCTGTTAGTGGGATGTGGTTAAAATACAGTATAAATTTAAATAAATATCAAATAGTTATATTCGCTTACCTTATATGGCAGTCTAGCAAGCCTTGCAAGACTTCTTACACAAGTCCCGGATGTTGGAGTGTGAACGACAAAGGGATGTCCAGAGAGGACAAGCTGTGGAGGAGTCTTTACAATTACCTAAAATAATGAAACATGCAAAGAGCTGTGACACTTGTCTTTTTACTACATCTATCCATGATGGTACCTAATTCTAAGAACATGGAATTGTGCAGTCTTTTAATCTTGTGTGAGCAGGCTCATAATTTTAAATAGTTTTAATAGAGATAGGAATTTAAATCGAACTGTTGTTGCTTATTTGGACCTTGATGGTCGTTTGGGCGAAAATGTATATCACGAAAAACAAAGAACCTAACATAATATTTAGTCGTGGTTAAAATTCTGTTATCTCTGATGTTTTATGGAATGTTGGCTAAATCGCTATTCTTTACTAATAATCTACATTTTCGAGGACATATCAACAAATAGTTTAACGTTAAGTCTGTAGCTAACTCTACCATGTATGGTATTTATAAAAGTATCCTTTGAACTTTATTTTCTTCTGTACATGTATGTATTAATCCATTAAGCGTTTACTTTTACAAACAGTTCTTCCTTTCCAGAGCTTACTAAATCTGACCACACGGAGTAATTTGATGTAATTTTCAACTTTTTATTATTTTAAATAAAAATAGAGCAATCGTACCTCCTCCTCCTCCCCCTCCTCCTCCTCCTCCTCCTCCTCCTCCACCCCCACCGCCCCCACCCCCACCACATTGTCCCTTGTAAAGAAGATTCATCTGCCTGGCGTCAATCGAACTAAGACTTTGGCCTTGACCGAGAGTGACCTGGAATCGAAGAAAAACAGAGAAACACTTAATTTAGGGTGAAATTTGAAATAGAATCTGTAATTTCCGGATTACTGCGTAGGAAAATGGAAACATGTAAAGAATAGGGGGTATCGGTCAACATATATATTCTTTGTGTTTGCTCCAGGAGCAGGAGCTCATCTAGGGAACTTACACAACATTTATTTACTAATAATTACTGGAAACGAAAGGAGGAACTAAGCTACATGCATACATGGTCATTCACAACAACACAGAAAGATTATTAGGCTAGAAAATAACAATACAGAAGGCGAGAATCGAGTATCGACCAAGTACCGACCGCGAGTATCCATTGCTATATCAGTTCATCACACCTCACCGATAGTCGGTGGTGTATCGGTCCAGTATCGGTCGATATTCGTTCGATAGTCGGTGGTGTATCGGTCCGGTATCGGTCGATACTCGTTCGATAGTCGGTGGTGTATCGGTCCAGTATCGGTCGATACTCGTTCGATAGTCGGTGGTGTATCGGTCCAGTATCGGTCGATACTCGTTCGATAGTCGGTGGTGTATCGGTCCGGTATCGGTCGATACTCGTTCGCTATGTTCGGTAGGTCATATATCGGTGGCCTGTGGTCAGACAAGAAGCACGTTCCGCATTTCTATTCAATGTCTTCTTTTTCTTCTTTCATTGGTTGTCTTGTGTATACATGTATACGTGTTCGACATTTTCTGTGGTATGATATTGCATGTGTTTCATTTTCATCAGTAGCCGCTGCAATGGCAAGGATTGGTTGATGATTTCTAATTTCGGCTGCCTCAAGTAATGTTCTCCAAATCTTGTTTTCCCCGTGATTGTATTTGACTCTGGGTTGTCGGTTCTGAATGTAAACGTTTAGTTCATTCATTTGGCATTTCCTAGGTCTTCGCTCCTCCCTTTTCTTTTCTCTAAAATCAACCTAACAATAATGATTTTACAAATATGTCAAATATTTCCCTTTCCGAATGTTGAAGTATCTCTATAATGACTGTAAGTTTATTACCAACAGTTTCGTGGAAATCAGGTTTTCCTGTAGTTTTCAAAACCTTTCAAGGAAACTGGATTAGCTTGTATCCATTTTGTTACTAAGATAACAAATAAAGTAAAAAAGTGAGTTAAAAGGCAGATGCAAAACAAACAAACCTTTCAGGGGAGCCACTATCTTGGATACCCACAATGCATTGCACATCCCATAATTACTTTTTCAACCATATTATATTATACATACAAAGTAAAAACTGCTTTCCACAACAAAACATAATGTTTTGCAATATAATAGCCTTTTTCACTTAAAATATGTTTTACAATGATTCATTTCTGAATCTATAATGTCTAGCTATAATATACGTGAATACAAGTGATAGATAGGGAACATTCATGTATAGTATTTGGAAAGCGAGCTGGCGGGATCTATAATTTCGCGAAGTTGTGGTCAAAACTTGATGCCTGCTTGCCATAAACTGAACGTTTCTAAAATTATTAGCATGAAAATAGAGCAAATAATCCCGTCAACTCCCTAGGTACGTTATTTAACTATAATATACGTGCCTATGCACTACAGGGAACATGTTTTTATCAGGCATGCGAAGTTTCAATAACAAGATATGCCTGCGCGCGATTGGTAATTTTTAATTTGTTCTAAGTTTTGGGAGACTTTAAATGCTCTCTCGCTACAAACTGAATGTTTACGGCTTCATTTCCTTTGATAGTTTCACGACATTCAGGTCACTTCCAATTTCTTTTCACGTTTTCCATGTCACATTCGAAGTTCTAACCGGTCTGGCTTATAAACAAATCCATATGGCATATGTTTGACGGATTCAGTTCAAGTTACACTCCATCCCAACTGTTTCAGTGTTTGTACGGCTTATAAGCAGTGGTAAGCTTATAATATTAAATTTCACAGTTCAATTTCAGGAGTCTTCAAGTCAGTTCTGGTCGTATCCGTCCGGGTAGTAAGTTTAATGAGCAACGCAGAATTGAGAGGCAGTTTTGAAACTCCATATAGTTTGTTTTGCATCCATCGCTCGTCGCGTCTTCTTGAATTCAACAAAGGAGATGGAGCGATGAAAATCCGTGAGGAGATGAAACCGAATCTTTAAATAGCATCGTGACGTCCACTGTGCCAAAAAATAGATTGGCGCAGACTATCATGGGGTACGGAGATCGGTTGCCTCGCTAGCGAAATAAGCATAAAAATAAGCATAAGAAAATCAAACGTTCCGTTCTTCTTATGCTTATGCTTATGTCGTTGTTTTCCCTAGTGAGGACATACAATATATTATACCAGAAGACCATTACCTAAAGCCCGATCCTCACTAGCGACCTAAAGCATACGCATGCGTAGTAAACACATCCGGATCAACTCGTGTCTATACTAATTAGCCCGAGATGTTTAATACGCATGCGTATGTTCTTATGCTTATGCTTAGGTCACTAGTGAGGACCGGGCTTTAGGTGATGGTCTTCTGGTATAATATATTGTATGTTATTTTACACTTACGTTATTTTTGAGGAAGATGAGGAAATTTGTTTATAAATAATGAGATTTAACCCTTGAGCATTGCTTCTTCGCGGTCTAAATGCAAAAACTGAGGTGTGACGTAAATATTAATGACTGAATCTTCCCATTTGTCACACTAAGTTGAATTTATAGATAAAGTGAAATCCTCTCAATTAAAGATCGATAACGAAATAAACTATAGCAAAATTTACAAAATTATTGCACAAGGATAGCTTGCATCCTTGTCAATTAATAACGAACTCAATGTTTACTGATGGTAATCTAAGTATATTATAACGTATTTTGTTGGATTATTTTAATCAAGAACACCTACCCCTGATTGTTTCGCCACGATCGTGTCTCGTCCATTTTTGCTGAAGGCATTTTTCCTGTAGTGCATCAGTGAGCCGTAGTCGTATGGAGTGCCGAGCGAATCAATCGTTGAACGGTCGTACTTATTGAAGTTATGCTTATTGCCTGAATGGAATAACACCAAACAATGTAGCATCTGTTTACATCACATGATCTGAATTAGGTGGCAACAACGTTAGCCGATTACCTCTATTTGTCGTTATTGATCATCACAAAATTGTCGTCAGCTCTCAGCGGGAACTATTATACAAATAGACTGTATCCGTCGAGGAACTATCGGCTGATAGTTGCCCGTGGAAATTTGATGTTCTTAAAACAAATATAAGCCCAAGAACGAAGTTCGAGGGCTTATATGCTAGTTTTAAGAACATCAAATTTCCAAGGGAAACTATCAGCCGATAGGTCCGAGACAGACACAGTCTATTTGCGTTATTGTTCAACACAAAATTGTCTTTCGTGCTCAGCGGGCACTATCGCCTGATAGTTTGCCTCCGCGGACGACAACTATCATGTCACGTGATCGCTTTTAGCGAATGAGCGTGCGCCAAAATTTTGTTGTGAACTATAACGCCTGATAGTTTGCCTCCGCGGACGACAACTATCACGTCACGTAATCGCTTTTGGCCAATGAACGCGCGCCAAAATGTCGTGGTAAAATATAACGCCTTATAGTTGCCCGCGGATATTTGATGTTCTTTTCGGGCTTATATTTGTTGTAAGAACATCAATTTTCCGCGGGCAACCATCAGCCGATAGTTGCTCGACGGAGACACTCTATTTGTATAATAGTGAACATGATCAGTGACCACTATGAAAACATTTTGTGCTGAACAATAAAGATACTATAGAGTGTTTCTGTCTCGGAACTATCGGTTTTCCTTTGAAATTTGATATTCTTAAAACTAGCATATAAGCGGGCAACAGAAAATGTTTCATTGTATTTTCATTAGCTCATATCCAGCGAGTGTGTATATCAGGCTGTGCCTCGTTGAATATGAGGTCATGTACAACTCGAGTTCGTGGAATAATTGTTAAATATATTACAGCCATACCTTCTTTGATGTTGTCCCACATGATGGTGACATAAGTGTCACGGTCTGGTCTTGATTGTTCGTGGAAGAAGCCAAGAGCGTGACCTGAGAAAAAGAATGCGTGACGTTATATTTTCTGTATGACATCACGCTCCTTTTAAAATCCTTACTTGTTGACCATTTTATACCTGTACCATTGTTAATATTTTGTGAAAGCTAAATTATTCACTGTGAGCATGTCATTCTATGTAAAATCAACCTCTGCATTTCTAACGAGACCTGAAACAACCATGATCATAGCTATGAGGTAACAATTGTTGATCAATTCTGCAATTCTAGTTTTGTTATTTTATAGTTCCGCTTTCTAATTTCAAATATATAATATAGGTGTTTCTTGGGTGAACAATTGAATGCGAAGCAAAACATTTATTTTGCTGTCTGCCTGGGCAAACCAAGAAACATTTCACAAGAAACAAACACTGGCGCATGCATCTTAATCATGCTAGGAAGTTTGCGCGTGCGCAACATATGTAGCCCTGGAATCTAGCAAATGGGAAACATTTGTTGCAGAAGCAAAATTTGCTTTCCGTAAGCAAAAAATCTTTCTGAAATATTTCAGAGACATTTTTGCAACAAATTTTCGCGCGCGCGTAAACGAGAAACGTTTTGGGAAACACTGCAATTATATTCAGAAATGTTTGTGCAACAATATATGTTTTCTCGTTTACGCAGGGATGTTTATCATTAAATAATAAACGTTTCATTACAGTAGAACCCCTCGAACTCGGTTAACTCGAACTCCCCGCAATCTCAAATGCAAACTCAAACTCATTTCCCCTGGTTTTAGCCCTGTTTTTACAGTCATTTATTATCGGCTAACTCGAACCCGGATAACTCGAACTCCCCGCTAACTCGAACTAATTTTAATTTCCCTTGGCTAAAATTTGCCACGTCAACTCGAACTATATTTCTAGAACACCATTCGGTGTGTCAGAACATAGTGTCAGAACAAAGCTGATTGACTTGTCAGAATATTGGATCTTTATTGATACAACAATTCAAATCCATTTAAAAATACCTAAATCTGGTCAGTATTAACATTCTGACCGCACAGGATAACGATTTTAATTGCCTAGTACACAAACACAAACGTAGTATAATCCGAATTCGGCGAAGTTAAAGTCGGCAGGTAAAATTTTAATTTGAATAAACAAAGTCACAATTTGCGGAAAGTCTTGCACTTTCTTGAAAATGTACCAAAATAGTTCAAAATGACTAGTGAATTTACGAATGAATAATAAAAGCTCGATACATACAATTTTTTTTTAGAATTCTTGATACAGTATTTACACCGACCCCGATAACTCGAACCCCCGCTAACTCGGACTATTTTTGGTTTCCCTTGGGAGTTCAAGTTTGCGAGGTTCTATTGTATATACAAAGACCACTTAATCAAGGTATGGGGGGAAACATTCGGACAGCTTCAATGTTCTATTATACACTGGGACATAGTACGGTTGCCAACCGGTGGGTTAGACTGGCTACCTTTGTGGATTACAATTATAACTCACGTTAATTGTATAGAAAATATGACGGAGCGACAGTACATACATACAGGCGTAGCTCCAATTATTTTGATGACAGTGGAGCGGCTGATTTCTAGGATTTGTGGTTTATTGACCAGCTGAGAGATATTTCGGACCTCAGGTACAAGAACGACCACACCCCTTAGAAGTAAAGGGGTGGTATACTTACTTGTACCCGATAACATTTACTTCACTATATCTCATATAGAGTCCACATTTTAACGTTCTCGCAAAGATGGTTGCATAGCGACGGAACCTGTGACCTTTGATCTCATTTTCAAGACTAGAAATATGATATAAGGCTTCGCGCACAAAGGTCAGAATTAAAACCGGTGAAACTAATGCAGTTTTCAGTCCAAATAGACATCGTGGAAAAGTATGTTAAATCCGTTGAAACTTGAGGGTATCTAATTTGAGATTTACCAAAATTAGCCGTCCTCTTAAAGTTTCCACCTTTTCTAGTTAGACCAAGAAAGTATGCACTAACCCTGATTCAATTAGGGTAACATACCCGCCATAATAAAACAATGTGACTTCCTCCCAGATGCTTTTTTCAAATAGGCGTTTTGCTGGTTTTGCTGAAATAATACTTCGATAATGAATGAATTTAGATCGTGATCCCCATGGGCAAGGCGTTGCCATGGATGCTGAATGGAAATGACGCTGTTTTAGAAAGATCGACAATCGGGTTTTGCTAATACCACTAACGATCTCATAAAAGTGCCTTTAAATATATGAATTAAGATCTTTTTGCCACCCAGTACAACTACTTGATTGCATTCCTGCAAAAGTGCCAATGTCCTTAAATTAAAGTTCAAAAGTCACGTTACATGTTTCCATGGAAACTGTCACGAGAAATTACTAGCATTGTGACTTTATGGAATCTGTCAAAGTGGCATGACTACAGCTTATGAGCACGAAGAGATTAACCACCCCTTTTTGATTTGCGGATTTGCTGCTCGATACCAGCAGACCGTCGCGGATATGACATCGGCGTCGTCAGAATCTGTGGATTAAACCCCAACAATAGTTCGGTATGTGCAAGTTCGCTTTGAATTATCCGGTGGACATTCCAAAGTTGAAAAGTATATAATTCCATTCAATTTGGAAAATGGCCGTCCGTATGAAGAACAAGGATCGTCCTCTGAAGATGATTTTTTGGTCTCATTCTTTGGTCTGATTGGAGTAATTTTACTACAGCATCAAATATCTCGTTCAATATCGACAAATACTTGTTTCAGATATGGCTATGAAACGGTGTGCTTTCATTGACCTCAACAATGAATTATTCTGGCCGGAAACCAGTATCAGTCGCCTCGTCATCGTCACAATCTCTAAATACTAAATATATTTGCCATAATACAGACAGGATACTCTACTCTCTGAGAATACATTTCTGGTAAAGCCAATCAATACTCAGTTTACGTGCCATGGTTTAAGAACAGTAACTGATCTTTGTCTAACATTCTTTGTAAACGTAATGTGCGCTATCAGTTACCTAGCTACCTCAAGACAAGGCTGTGAAGAAAGAAAACAAAAACATATTTTCATAATTAATTCATATTAAAGATCATTCTGCTACTATGTGGAGGTGATGCGGGGTCCTGGATGGGCTCGCTTAAATTTTAAAACTACGGAAAGGGTATTTGGAAACACATGACAAGCGGTGAGTAACTCACAGATCACAAAACTTGGAAAGACAGAGGTAAGATTTTGTATTTTGTATTTTATTGAATGTGCAATGGCAAGGGCCCTGGATCTAGTATCCGTACGTAATTCAACCCAGCTTTGTTTTGTAATGCCGCCATTCGGCGTTTCCGTTTTAAAACAATAATTTTTATACTGTACAATTAACATTTTCTAAATTAATAATCTTTCCTGAAATTTAACATATATTCTCTTGATCTGTCTATTACCAGTGGAAAACCTAAATAGGGTACACGGTGCGTAAAAACTCCTGTTAAACAGAATATCTCTCTGTCAGGAACGCCTTGAGGTATCAATTATGCTGCGGGTTATTTTATGCAGTTTTTCAAATATTAACCTGTATTCTTAGTTATGTAAACATTTTAAATGCCTACGCAGTTAAACTTTAGGTCAGACCAGTGGCATCCAAACGTTTCGTCGGAGCGTGCTACTGCTAGCGATAAACTGTATTCTTTGTATGTAAACATTTTAAATGCGTACGGAGAAACTTTAGGTCAGGCCAGTGGCATCCAGACGTTTCGTCGGAGCGTGCTACTGCTAGAGATAAACTGTGTTCTTTGTATGTAATCATTTTAAATAACCATGATCTTATCAAATTATTATTATTAAAATTATAATTTGGTAAGAAAGAAAAATATCAGAACGAGGAATTGTTATCCAGTTTAAAAAAAGGAGAGAAAAGAAATTTGCACCTCGAATCCCAGATCTTATTAAGACTGAGCGATTTCTCTGCCGTCTGAGCTATCAGGATTTATCTATTTACAATGAAAGAAAAAAATGGTACAAATATTAGAGGTTGGGCGCGCGCTCGGCGGAGAGAGGGATGTGGGATGTGGGATTCGATCGGACGGTCGCGCGTGCAGTATTTTTTCGATCGCTCGCTATGCGAATGGTGCTTTGCTCGCGCGGACTTTGGCCCGTCCAAGAGCTCCGCTATTAGCATACACCAGGAGTACATAACCAGGAACGTCCGTATCTCCTATATAGGTGTCACAGCGTTTTTATAAGTTGGGCAATTTTTGGATTATTTTCCCTGACAATTGCTGGGTTGCACCGTGGCGGAACAAAAGATGCCTCATCAGCTACTTTTGTTATACCAAACAACACGGCCGCTACGCTTTTGTGATTTTATTCCGTTAGGAATAATTTCAACCCAAGAATAGCAGGAAACCGTTCTAAAAATAACCTAACTGGTGAAAACGCTGTGACATAGGCCTAATATGGGGGATGGACGCTCCTGGTTATGGGCTCCTGCATACAATAAATATGTTGCATAAATACGAGTTATTCAATGCTACCTACCGGGTACAAGAATATCAGAATCTGGGTATAGATTAAAACTGGTACACTTTATACACAGGTGTTACTGTTGAACTGCATAAATACTTTTAGCCAATCTAATCGAGAATGGTAATTATTATTATCAAAATAAATATATAAAAAATCATACCTATCTCATGAGCCACGATGCCACTTCTCCAGCACCCCCGGGCGAGATTGATGTCTTGTCTGCTTCCGGTGCGACCAACACGCGAAGAACAGCTAAACCATATGGACGAAAACAGGATGGTTCACTTGGTGAAGTTCTCGTATCGAGCTGATAGCGACAGTTTATTACGAGTTTACGAATAGACAAAGTAATCCGGATCATGTGTACTGTACGCAATGTCGGCCGACGTATCGGTCGACATATCGACCGACATGTCGACCGACGGTCGGCCGATACGTCGGTCGACATTGCGTACAGTACACATGATCCAGTAATCCTTTGTCGGTGACTGTGTTGAAACTTTGTCGATGTTTAAAAGAGTTTCTGAGTTGATATGAACGACGACTGACTACAACAGAGGACACAAATAAAGGGTAAAAACAACGTTACAAGGGAAACAAACAATTAAGACATCAAGGAAGCATTTCGACTGATTGAATTGGAATGAGATTTCCTGCCAGAGAAACTGCTAACGATTAAAGAGAAAGGTCTGATTCACATTGCGTTGATTCACTTACCTATTTTGGAATTCAAGTAAACGTTGTCGGTGGAAATGACTCAGTGATCGTGTTAAGCTTTAAGATAAGCTTAAATAATTGTGTATGTCAATGACGACCTTCTTGTGTCTTATTGCATGTGGCCGCCGATTGTACAAAACTACTGTATGTTAGTTATACATTGACAAGGTAAAAACAAAATTCATACGGGTATTTTTTTTCTTGAAAGATAGACCTTCTACCAACTTCCTCCCCCCTCCCTCAGTTCAGCGCATGGTTCTGGAGTCAATAGTTAGGCCAATACTAACCTGGCCACAAATATTTGTCTACGGAGAATGTATTAAATAAGTTAAAATTATCCTGTAATGGTATATTGCGTTACCACAGATACCTTTCAAAACCTTATATTAAACGTTTATGGTCGTTCATAAAAACTAAATTAAACAGAGATACAATAATTGCTATATTTTGTAGATGTAAGTCACTTATTTTACCCTGAACCAAGCTTAAAGTTTACATAGGCACTCTCTGATGTTCTCTTCTTGAATCTGATGCACGTCCTGCTCGTCCATTGCTGCATGCCTGCATTAATCGCAGATATCGCACTTTGGCTACTTGCTACAATTAGAAACAAGAATTGCTGTTACCTGGCTGTTACCATCTGTATGGACTGTTTTATTGGTGGTTGTACATCTTTATATTTTCCCTTGTTAGCTTAAAGTGCCTATAAGCCTAATTTTGTTATCATTAAAATCGATTCTCCAACAAGTAAATAGTTGAGCTGTAAACTATTTCTTTATTTGGGTATTACGTCTATGAGTTGTAGAGGTTTCTATTTCCAATATGCTAATTATGTGATGCCATCAGTAGTAGTCCTCATTTATTATACAAAACGTGCTGGCAGATATACATATATTTTTCAAAGCAAACATGTTATATTTGAGGCTATCAGTGATTTTACCAAATGTTTTGTATAAATCAGAAAATAGTTTCATTGACAAGGAGAAAGAAATGCCCTTTTGTTGGTCTACTATGACATCACATGATTAGCATATTGGAAATAGAAACCTCTATAACTCATAGACACAACCTGACTCAAACCCAGAAATATTTTACAGTTCAACCATTTATTTAATGGAGAATCGATTTTAAGGTTAAAAAATTGGCTTATTACAAGCACTTTAAGTAGAGACTCACCAGATAAACAAACAAACACCATCGCAGTTATTAACTGGGAAGAGCATATCAAAGTTTAATCAATAATGGCAAGTTTGAAGGCCAAAGCTAACTACACTTTAAAGCTACATTAAAAAGTTACACTATTAACAATTGATTATGGGAATTGGTGGCAGAATTCGCTTGCAAACGAGTATAAGTTAAACAGTTGAATAGTCAGATTTTACATCATATTACGCACTTACCTAACTGTCCTAACACCACAATTACAACTAATACATCATTTTTAATTTTATTAGGAACATACTGTCTAGTATCCTCTTACAAATCCAGTAAACTAATTGGCTCCTCTACTCGATATATATCATATCAGCCGTTATATAGTGTGTAACGAATGTCCAATGACGATCTTTGTTATACCTGCTCAACGAATCAGAAGCCACGATAGATTTACAGAAATTCAACATGGCGGATCGATGTAAAACATATCAGTGACTGAGATAAACATCTGTCTGAAAGTACGTACAGGAAAACGCTTTAGTTTGACTTTTTCAATACATAAATTGTATTCCCTTATGCCCATACAGCATATAAATGCAAAATTAACAAGGTCCAAGGTTCTTTACACTATTTACAGGTAGGTATGAAGCCGGTTTTAACAAGAAGTACTATATATGGTTTACAGGAATTGTGTGTAGTGGCCAAAGTAGCATTGAAGCTTTCGAGTTAGCCACTACCATCAGAATAACAGCGAAACCTTTTCAATGTTGTTTTCTGCGAGCGATTGTTTACCATTTGGTCGAACTTCAACTAGTTAAGTAAACTTCGGCTATTAGGCAAGCGCACAAACCATTTAAAAGTTTGATTGAACGATCTTTGGCTTTGAGACGATTGAGCGCGTCACAATAACACCCATATACAAACCTAATTGATTCTAGAGACGTAATTACATTTTAATATTAAACTACGAACATTTCTTTAAATTTGATATCGAATTAAACAAAATTTGCTAGTTTATATATTCTTGGCACGCTCAACGCGAGCAATTTGAGGGTCATTTATGCCCGACTTGGTATGTTAACAAAGACGTACATAAATGACATACGATGCATGTCGTTATACTTACACAGACTGCTGTCAATCACATATGCCATAACTCCCTTGGGCCATTTTCTTGTCCTGATTGACGCTCGGCCCTCGGCTGAATCAACATCTCCTCCGTTCATGGCGGCCCATCGCTGTGCAGGAGATAAGATCATATCTCCCTCAAACAGATCGGGATCATCAGAATTTTCATTTTCTGAAATTGAGATGATGTTATTAACAGTGGACCTGTTTGTAAAGAAACGCAACAAAGTAAACAAACATGGTAATGGCTGTGACTAGTTCTTATGTAGTCGTATAAAATATGCTTCCCTTTGCTTTCACGATATAGTTTGCAGTTTAAAAATTCGGATTTTACTGTAATTTCTAAAAGGAGTTGCACATATTTTTGATACATTTTCTTCTACACCTGTTATGCTCTAATGTGAGCAGTTTGCTCTTCCCGTTCCCACTGAAATATTTGAACAGCAAAAAAAATATCACTCCCCGCCATATGTTTTTTAATGTTGTCCTTTGATTTCACGTTTTTGAGCGTGATCGACATTTCAAAATTCAAATTTTACTGTAATTTCTAAATTAAGTTACATATATTTGATACGTTTTCTTGTTCAAGTTTCTTCTTCGCATATTATGCACTAATGTGAGTGGTGTAATTGCTCTTCCCATTCCTACTTCGAATTTGATTAGCAAAACAAACATTTCACTCCCTATACCACTCCCCAAAGTCTATTCTACGGACACTAAGACCCTTCAACGTTTATACACATAACATGTACAATGTGGTTTGCAAATGATATTGCTACTTCTTATTCACTAAAACGCCTTTATTGCCTTTGTTTTTTAGTATAAAATCGTAACACTGTAATTTTCTATTGTTTGTGTGTGGCTGTCAGCGTAGTAATTTAGGCAACATATTGTGTTTTCCTACCCACTAAACACGGAATGCATATGCTTCCTATTAACAACAACAACAAGTTATTTCACTCTAGATGGAATAACATAAGTTACTTTGACCAAAGTATAAGAATAACTTAATGCATATCATGCCAAGCTGAATATATCAAATAGAGTTCCTTGAACCAGAAAGAAATTCACGTTATCTGCTTCACCAACAAAAAAAGTGGTCACATGGACTTACATTAGATTTCAATTAATAGTAATTACAGTTTTAGATTGTCGGTATTGTATGACGAAATAAATTTCAAACATGGAAGAAACGATACTATAATACATACAATACAATACGAAAAGGAAAAAGGAACAATCTAATCTAAAAATGTGTTGAATGTGCAGTTTACTGTTAGCATAAAGAGGTATATACAACAAAAAATCAGTAATTCAAAAAGAATATGTCCACTTTGATTTCCCTTATTCAATGTTTTTTTCCCATTCAGCTACTTTGAGCTATTTTAGAAAGAACGGTTCGAAAAGTTTGTTTCAAAAACACACACTGCACATTGATTTCTAAGCAGTATACCTTCTGGATTCGGCGCAAACGCTGCCCCGACAAGCGCTAACAGTAGAATTAGTCTCATCTCTGCAGAGGTGTCTCTATACCGAGACGAAGTTGTTAGAATGAAGTAATGTTCCATGGGAAGCTCTTCATATAGTCGAGTACCCACTGCACACCTGACACCTTTGTCAATACAGGTTATAGGAATATTTAACAAAGAAAACGAGTGGAAACACTGGTGAAGACTTGTAATGGACTGAGGATGTTGGATCGATTTAAATAATACATCCCAGCCAGAAGAAAGCAAATTACAATGCGTCTGCGTCTGCAGGGAAGTTAAACACTTGTTTTGTCAACTTAGTGTTGATAAGGGTAAAACTAGCTGTTACAACTGTAAGAAGGCCGGGAGGAGTGATCAATATTCGCAATGGTAATCTTTCGCCCTGAGAAATTAGGTTGACGATTTGAATTTTTTTATTGGCTAGTAGGCAAGGTGCATTTCACTGAAAATAAGTGATTTCTTTTGAATAGGTCAAGTCTGATGCGGTGCTTGACGGACTTGTTAATATAAGCGAAGTGGCACACTAGCTTGGAGTTAGTTAATTATTGAAACATTACGAGTTAACTTTTATATGCAACTGGATGTTCTAACTTTCTCAGGTATACAATTCCTCAGGGGTTTTTTCATAAAAATATTTGACTGCCATTGTATACTTTCTAGCCTCTATTATTATTGCAAGTTCACAGTCAAAAAGAGCTTTCGTGCTCAATTATATTACTACTATTATTACTACTACAACTACTACTATTAATATAACTCCCGGTTAGCTTAGTGGTTAAGCGCCGGTTTGTTGTGCGGGAGGTAGGTTCCGAAACCAACACTCGTTAAAATAACTGAGTAGAAGGTGCTGCCTTTACATAATCCAACAGTAAACGGTTAGCCCTTTTCGTCTTCTCGGATAAGGACGTAAAACCGTAGGACTATAAGTAAAGAGAGGGCCACGTGTTACATTACTGAACTACATGTTAGCTGGTACGTGTTTAAAAGCCTCTATAAATAAAGCAACTTTACTTTTACTGTTTACTTTACTATACTACTACTACTACTAATACTACTACTACAACTGCTACCACTACTCTTCCGAGTCTAGTGATTCCAAGTTGTTTCCATTCTTGTATTCTGTTAGCCCATCTGTGTCACATGTAAACCAAGTTTGTCGTATGACAGAGGTAAAGATGGACATCTCTTCTGCAAGTCAATAGTACTTGCTTGTTTTCTCAAAATAAAGTAAATAGTGTAAATACTTTATTTAATATTGATAAATAAAGAAACTCTTGTAATTCTGGAGATGAAGAACCTTGGCTTTTAGTTTAATCCAGGGAGTGGGGTGTTAAATTCTTCCAGACGAAAAAATCTCCTATTCGTCCCACAGTTTGAAATATTCCTTTTCTATATCACTTTTCAAACTATTTCTGAAATTAGCCACGGCATATCAGACTGGAAAGATAATTATTATATCCCTGTTTATATCCACTGGCAGACGGAACAAAAAGAGAAGAAACATTTCATCGGCTTTCTGTCACCTAAGTTAACGTTGGTCACAGACATACGTTCTTTGTAATTTTGCAGTTTGGAAAAGCCGTTTTTTTATTCTAAAATTATATCTAGTCTATTACTAGATTATTTCGTGAAGTCAACAACATCTCCTCCTCTATTTTACCACTGAAGACCCTCCTCCACCGTAAGTAAGAGTTTAACTCTATCAGTGAGCTAACCTTAAAGTGGCACATTTCCCTTTCATGTTTTCTTTCGTAAGGTATATCCAAATACAGGTTTGGCAAACATAAAACATCTGCTGTGTCTCTCAAAAGGTTATGGATCTTAATAATATTCTTCTTTATTTTTAGAGTTCCTATAAGGACAGAAATTGCTCTACAGATACCCAAACTGCCAATGGCCGTTAAAGACTGCCACTAATCAATCATTGAACTGAGAATTTGTCACACTTCAAGGATGGATGTTGGCTTTTGTATAGTGTTACATTATTGCGTTGGTTTTGATGACAGAAGGTTGTGGGTTAGCAACCATTAAAAGAACCTCGCATTTTTCTCTTTTTCTTTGATCTTCTGTTTACCTGTGAACCATGGAAGCCCAGCCCTAAAACCTTGTCGTTTGCCTGGGAAGTGGTTAGGATATGTTTTATGGTTCTGGTTAGGGCAAATGTTAGAGATTGGGTTTGAAGTCTTTTGAGTACTTCCTGTCATTAACAGCTCGCTCGCTCGCTCCGCTACATTCTTTTTCCAAGCCATATGTTGCAGTCATGTCAGGGAAGACCATAGGAAATTTTCTGTTAAAAGCTGATTTGAAGAGTAGTTCATATCAAGCAACGAGTGTCGATTTAGAGGTCTGGGACTTAGAATCCGCGATTTTGAATGTCATGGCAGCTCTTCCAAATATGGAATATGGAATTTTCCTAATATGGAAGAGGCCGCGGGAAGTTCAAAACGACACTTTTGCTTGCTATTTTATTGATATGGATATTCTTCTTGTTCTTTGGTGGCGATTTAAAGCGAATTCGACAAAGTTTAACCTGCTCTTTCCCCGCCTACTTCTAAATTTCCCCATCTTTCCCCATCTTAGATCGACCGTATCTATAGATGTCCCGCGAGTGTCCCGAGCGGTGCCGGTGTCGAATATGATTAGTGTTTCGCGACAAAAAATATAATAATAGCAAACACTTGCGAAACTTGACTCGGGCGGCCAAATTCCTGGCCCGAGTAAATACCAAACTCGTTGCATGGCACTACACAACACACGCTATGACGTAGCTAGCGTCTAATACGCATACTCACATCTTATTACCGGTAGAGTGGCAACCATGTACAGCTGTTTCGTCCTTGTTAGGACTCATCAGCATGGCATAGCCCCCAAGACCGTCAGCCTCACTTTAGATCATAGGCCTCAGAATCTGGTTACTCTAGCGGCGAGCTCGAAAGCTGCTTTAAACCCCAGCCACCACGCTACACGTGTGGGAGCTAGAGATGTGAACAAGCGCTATAGCAATGTGGATCTCTCCGAAGAGGATCTAGTAGTTTATGTTAGTATGATGACGTTGTTGTGACGTCATAAGTGATGCCTCCTTTTTTGGTAAAATTCCCCCTTTAATGGATGTTACAAACAGACTACACCATCAAAGGGCCTTCATGACACACATTCCTTTGGCGCAAATTTGAACGTTCTACGACTATTATAGCAAAAGTTATAGAGGAATGACTGTTGCTATGACGTCATATTTAGTGACGTCAGGTGTCATACCTAAATAAGGCTGCCTATTGTTAAAACATCAAGAAAAGAAAATAATGTGTGTTTTGAGTGCCAGACTAGCGCATTTCATCACTAAAACTCGAAAATCCCTCAAAGGATTTTTTTACTAAGGGCATGTATAAAAAAGTATGACGTCATAATGACGTTGCTGAAAATATGACTTCAATTTTAAGCCGGTTATGGACAAAAAATCAAAATTCAAAAAACATACGATTTTAGCCACCAACGTGTTTTATGATTCGACAAAATGTCATGCAACAATATTTACAACTCTAAAAATTGAATGAAGCGATGTTTTTATAAATGCTTTTGTGGTGTTTATTTCCCGCCAAATTTTGGCGGGAAAAAGGACACAATTCAAACTTTCATAACTTTTGATTTCCTTAACCAATCGACATCGGGTTTTCGATTCCTTCATTCTCATCACAAGTAGATTTTAACAATATACGACATTTCGTTTTTAGAGATAATGAACAGTTGCAAGAAACGTATTACAAATGGATAAATGACGTCATTGTGACGTCACGATGGTAGTAACATAGCTTAAAAAATCAGGTTATATTCCTTTTGCGATTCTACATCCTTCTACCAAAATTCAATCGTCTGCATTGAAAACTTTTTAAAATATAGAACTGATGCCGTTTTTATGGTCGTTTGTGCCCACCGAAACGCCAAAATGTCCGATGTACTTAATATTTACAACTGTGAAAGATGTAATATATACAACACTGTCAGCCGTGTTTCATCACATATCCAAACACTGAGAACTGAACTTGAAAAACGACGCGAAGCGGAGTTTTTTGAACTCAGCTCGAGGTGTTTGGATATGTGATGAAACACGGCTGACAGTGTTGTATATGGCTTCTCCAACGAATTTACCATTGAAGAGAAAACAGAGAAGAAAGTTTGGATAATTTATGCAAGTGTTTCATCACATATCCAAATTCCTTCACGCTTGTGATTTTCTTTGTAATATTCTCATTAATTATTCATGAGTTTGAGAAATAAGTATCGTATGAATATTGTCAGTGTCAAAAGCCTTCGGTATGTGAAAAATAAGCGTATTCACAGGGAAAACCGCTGACCTACCGAATACTCGTCATGACCTGAATAGTTGGCGATGTAAACTTATTTCACTAACGAATGTCTCGTGCTAGGGTAGTCAGAATTCTTAACGGATAGTCCTCCTGTACAATATGAAACGATATTGTTTCGGCGCGATCTTTGTTGCGCCGCTCCGGTCTTGAAATTAAATGATATACAAATGTACTTTATAGCGGTTAACGTTAGCATTTATGCCGACCTGCTCCGTACCTGTTCACACTATAGTGGCAAGGTTTTTGTGCCAAGGTTTTTGTGCCGAATTGTTCCGTGCCTGATCACAATATAGTGATAGTTTATGTGCCGACTCGGTACCGTGCCTGTTTCGCGCTTCGTGCTTCGTGCTTCGTGCGACCGCGACCACTTTTTAGTCTCAACACTTGACACTTTCTTTCGTTTTTGTTTCCGATAAGCGACCACCAAAGTAGATTGTACTGTATTTTTAGAAATTCATTACTCAGATACCACAAAGTTCAATTTTTAATGGCGCTGACAGATAGGAAACTAAAAAAGATTGGAAACATTTGAGCTAGAACTCCTGTTCTTAGCTATGTTGTTATGGTAACAGCGCGCTAGAGCTGTGCTAGAAGTCTGATCCGTTTAGCAATCACTTGGGCTACCTGTGTTGCTTATTCCCGTAAGCGACCACTTCCCGTAAGCGCCGGACCACTTTGTCCGTGCACCAAGGGTGGTCGCTAAAGAGAGAGTTGACTGTCTAATTACATCTTTGATAAAGTCAAAATAGATCGAAAAAAATTAAAAATGATCGAAAAAAGTACAGGTAAATCTAAATTTATTATTCAAATACAGTAGATCGCTTATGGTAATTAGGCTTCCTCCTAAAAGATAACTGAATGGATTTGATTGGGAAAAACGAAGCGACTATAGTGGGGTAATTAATTTTTCAGTTTTCAATAAAGTATTTTTTCACTGATTACTTGGAAATTGAAATACTGGGCAAAATTGTTAATTCACAGGTTACTGAGGGATTCCATATTTTGTGACTTGATGAAGGATAGCGAACTGCTTGATGTTAGTTCTGCAGTGGTGTGGTCTATAGTCAGTGGCATGTCTTGTATTATAATTATAAATTTCTCGGTTAGTTGAAAAGAAATTGAGAAAACTGACAGGTAGGAGTTGATTATGCTTGATATTAAAAACACTAAATACATCAATTATCTTTGTCTCCTTAAATAAGGGTGCTGTATGCGCGCGATAATCGGCATTTGAAATTATTCGGACGATGCGTTTCTGTAAAAGATGAAGTCTATTTAAATTAGAGGGGATAAGTTGACGGCCATACAATATTACAATAGTTAAGGTATTGGTACACTAGGGTATAATAATAAGGACGGCATAGTTTTCGAAAACAGGAAAAAATGAGATTTTGTTATAATGCCGATTGATTTTGACATTTTTTACTAACAAAGCTAATGTGGGGTTTGCATGTGAAATGTTGGATCAATAAAGAGTCCAAGAAACTTTACGACTTCCACTTGTTTTATATTTTTATTTTCCATAAAACAAAATCTTCTGCTTGTGGCAAAATATCATATAATTAGTTTTCTCAATGTTTAGCGATAATTTATTGGCTCTAAGCCAGTTCTCAATTTGCGTTAATTCATGATTTATACAGATATTAGATGACAAAGGTTCTTATGCGAGTAAAATATACTTGTATCTGTTCACACCATAGGATAGTTTTTGTGCCAACTTGCTCCGTGCCTGTTTACACTTTAGAGGATATAATTTAATTATGTGCCGACTTGCTCCGTGCCTGTTCACACTATAGTGGATCAGAGCTTTAGTGTCGACTTGCTCCGTGCCTGTTCACACAATATAGTGGAACTGCACATGGGCAAACTTTATACCATGCGTGCATTAGCATGCATTGCGTGTCTGAACATGGAGAACCGATCGACCACAATCCACTGTACAGGAGAAGATGGTGGCTTCTTGTACGTTTACCCACAATCCTTTGCGCGCGAGGTTCTTTACATCCGTTATAAAACCGTGGTATAGAGGGTTTTAAACTAAAAAAGGAACCAGCTAGTACATATTATTTTGATTGTGTAAGGTTCGTAAGGGATGGTGGTCTAATGTACAGCTGCCATATTTTCCGTACCGGATGGATTGTTTCAAATGATCCCTTGACTGTGCAAATGCCAATCGCTATTTCACAACCCTCGTAATTCGCGCTCGTCGTCATAAGATATGGGGAAATCTGATCAAGCGCTTTAAGAAGAGAACGATGGAACTAGTGCTGGAACGAGCTGGTTCGCTCCACACGATTTTCTCGCAAGAGGGGGAGTTCTGTTGATGACGTCAAAACTAGACCTAGTGCCAATTTTGTAAAGCGCTCTCGTGCGCTTAATTTTCGTCCACAGGCAACCCAAGACAAGTTTTTGGGCAACTTTGAATGGCCAATACACCATAACAAATCAATCAAATCAACTTTTAATCCGGAATCCTTTGGCTATGGCCTCTAGTCTCTTCGTAAGAAATATAATTAGCCAGGGCTTATATGCACTTTAATGCCAAAAGGTGCAACCATGAACAAAAGTTGACGTGAGCATGCATCCCATCGGCTAATGGTCAATGGCTATTAGCCAATCATAGTGCTTGATTCATCATGATTGGTCATGTTAGAACAACTCGTAGTTCATATAACCAGTTGGGTTGTGTCCACTTGAGAGAGTACGTACTGGTGCAATCAGGAGCCCATTACCAGGAGCGTCCATCTCCCATACTAGGTCTGTGAGTCAGCGTATGACCGGATTGAGCTATATTTAGAACATATCTCACGGGAGTTCACGTGCCCACACTTTGGGAATCCAATCAAACCATAGTCAAGACAATGCAGCGTTAGTAAAATCACCTCAAAGAACAATAGATCATTCTTAATCTCGATAATTACGGCAAGCATATGCACGATCGCAGCAGAGTCAGAAGGCAGTTACCCGGGAAACATGTTCTAAAAATAGCTCAAACCGGTCATACGCTGGATCACGGGTATAGTATATATGGACGCTCCTTGTGATGGGCTCCTGGTGCAATATAATAACTAACAAGCAATGTTAAGCATCTGAAGAGCAGCTTTTATTTCAACTAGAGTACATTAAAAGTGAAGTACTTTATAATTATGTTATAGTGGAACTGAAGTGATGTATTGATGAGCGACTGTGAAATAAAGAGAAAAAGGTTGATTACTAACGTACACTGTTAATGCAGTGGATAACCTCCAGTCTAACATGCAAGAGGTCGAGGATTGAAATGCCGAGAGGAAAATCGCTCAGTATTTTAACATATCTGAATAGAAGGTACTGCCTTTGCGAAATAACATCGTTTTCAAACTGCAACTACTTAGTCCTTCTCGGCCAAGTGAGTTAAAGGAGCACGGACATGAATAACAGGCATGTTTACTAAGCCACCCAAACTTGAAATCGTCCGACGGACGTTTTCAAGTTGAGTATGCTCTCTATCGGGAGTAACGAGAAGTAATCAATCCATCGATATCACAGCAGTTTCACATGTTAGTGTACTCTAGTGTTCTTGAAAATCTTCGAGCAAGTGTTGTTGTTCTGCGACGTGCATCGGCGAACTAAACAACTCCAAGCGTTTTGCATATCATTAAATTGCCCAAAACCCGTACATGCGCAGCTCATGACTGTGCCCCTTTAAATGATCTCAGTTCTCACTGCCACGAGCTTTCGACACACGATAATGGTGCACGTTATTTGCTCGTTTCAAGGCTACATACTGTAAACCCTGTCTTTACGAGTTGTATATACTATCATTTAAATGTCAATAGCCCAATTCATTTTTGTCCCAATACAGATGACGTGATGTCTCCACGGGATTTAGGGCTTTGTGTTGGAGTTCGAGTAAATTATGCATTTCCCGGTGGGATAAAAACAACAACAAAGAAACAGTTCTCAAGCTTAAGGTTTGGTCAGGTGATCTGTATTGGGGCAACATTGAGGGAAACGAATTAGGTATTTTGTTTTAAAGTAGTTGTGAAACATTCAGATTTATTGCTGGTTTTCACTCAATCCCCAGAGATTCAAATGACAAAGGGTATGGCGGCCATGTTGGTGCCCCAACAAAAGATGCTAACGAGGAATCTATTGTTTAAGGCTATGACGTCAAGTGAAAGCCAGCAATATGGGGGGAGGGGTGGGTGGTAGGAAAAATGAGGGTAAAAACTTTCAGTGTGGATTACATTTTCCTTCTAGTTCCTTTATTTTAGAAGTATGAGAACAATAATTGGTAGACTTTAGAGAGGCCTACTCTGGGTCCTGAGGTCGCCTTATGTCGCCTTATGTCGCCCAATGTCGCCTTATGTCGCCCAATGTCGCCTTATATCGCCCAATGTCGCCTTACGTCGCCCTATATTGGCTTATGATATAATATGAAATTACACATTTAGCTTAAATAACTGGTTATTATAAAACTATATTTAGACTGTAAGTGTTTTTGTTTTTAATAATTATTAATGAATACAAATTTATGTATCTCTACACCTACATTGTATATCAGTTGTAGTGACTAAACGTTACCACCCCCCGCCCCCCACCCCCGAGGTCCCACTGCCCTTACGTACCTTACCCCAGTAAATTTCACATTTGCTCTTCATAGTTGAGAACCCCATAAGGTACACATTTGCCTATACGACCGACTAAAAAGAACTGCAACTAATTATGTTAATGTATCTATACACAGCTAATAATAACCTAAACAAGGATCTGTACCATAAAAGGGATTTGCTCTACCTCTTTCACACTTGAAAAAAATAGGTACCCGAGGGATTGGTATTGGGAAAGGTATTGGGTCATGGTTGTGTTCATTATAGGTATATAGGGTTATTGGATGCTAGGGTAAATTTCTCAGACAGGTTTAGTACAATGTACATAAGATGACATGCAGGACAATTAAAGGAAGGGCTAGCTGCACTAGGTAACTGTTTCACTGAGCAGGTTGTGAACATAAATAACAATAAAATTAGTAATATGCACATTCAAATCCCGTATAGTTGTTCGCTGACAGCATCAGAGAAATCCTCGCTTTGTGATTGGATTACGCGTGCCATACGGAATTCTCAATCTGTGTTGGCCTATTATTTTACTGCAATATAATGGAGATGTGAACGAACAAGTATTGATCCAAAAAGGTCCCTTGGGATTGCTAACGCTTTTCTTCAACTCTCTTGCATTGTCCAGTGCACAAGTTCATTAGACTCCAAAATTAAGCTGTACATAAAGTTATTTTTAGCATGGATAATCAACTTTCCTCTGTATTTGCTACCCATGTTGTAGTTCAGTGCCCTTTAGTACTTACATAATCATACTTTTATGAATAGTGAACATATCAAGGTAATTATTATAATTTATCCAACATGTCTGCCAAAATCCCCCTTGCTCATTATTTATCACTAGTTGAAGTTTATAACACACACATCTCTATACCTCAAGTTAAAATGAATGAAAGCCAGGAATTTTATAACATAATAGGAATAGCTAGGAGTAGGAGACAAAAAACTGATAAAATCTTGAATAAATTGACAATGACATGTCGACTGCAGTATACTGTATGTGGAAATATGCATCTACCTGAAATTGTCCGGTTGCATCCAAATCGATGATGGCTTCATTTTTGGGGCCCTAGTTCTTTTGCAACTTGCGTTTAGAACTTCGTGCTTTTACGTGAAGTAAATGGTTCCAGTACAACTACATGTACAGTAGACTATCCGCTGGTCAAGAAAGCCGTGGGCAACTTTGAAAAAGCCTAGGTACTTCATATATGGTCTATTATTGCGTCTTCTTTATATAAAACAGTCCGCTTGCACTATATAGAAGACATATAATAGACCATATATGAAGTACCTACCATTTTAGTGGAACTGGTTTATAAAGCAAAGTGATGGCTTACCAAGATCAAATGTTTACGTGGAATTTGTACGACTTATGGAGGCGTTGGGAATTTGTACGACTTTTGCACAAACGTTTCTGGTATTTTCCATGACACAAATGAAGGTAACAATTCCAACTTCTTTGTGTAAACTTGTTATGTCATTTGCTCTTATTTTAAATTTGTAAATCCGTGTCTGTATAAAGTTAAGACTTAAGCTTAAGTGTAAACAAAACCAACGCATCTTTTCTTAATTTTACAAGATATAAGAAGCTTAAATATATAAATAAAGCTACATTGTATAAATTTGTGTCTTTGGCTTTTGGCTTTGAAACCTATCTAAACTCAAATTCATAAGTGTTTTTTATCGGTACATAATATTAAGTTATTACAACAATAAATGCATGCATTCAGAGTACTCAAGCTTTATTTTTGTCTCGAAATCAAATAAAGTAACTTATTATTAAAGAAGCTTAAGACTTAATATTCATATACAATTATTATTTAAGTTGTTATTCCACACCTGCCCACCCCTGTTCCAACTGTGTGGTCAGCTATACAAATGCCCCATGTTTGTGATTGGTTCATTGATGTTTTCTGGTTTTATGACACTCAGCTGAAAACTGCTCTAAAACCAAAACCAACTTAATTATTTTTTAGAGCAGTTTTCAATTGAGTGTCATAAAACTAAAGCCAAAGTACTCACAGAGCCAATCACAGGAGCAAGTGAAAATGCAATTAGCCAATCAGGAACTGAAGTAATTCATGATTGGTTTTACTTTCAAGAACCAGCCATGAGGAAAAGTAAATGCAATCGTGGATAACTCTCACTAGACGGCGTGATTGCATTTGGTTTTAGTTTAGAACTTGATTGGCTGATAATTAATTACAAAACATTTCTCACAGCCATTAATAGCAAATATAAGCAAACGCAAAACCAAACCAATTACTTATTGTTTTCGACACTCAATCGAAAACAGCTCTATTAAAGAGCCATTCATGGGGGCATTTAAACTAAAAATAAATGAGTCACTAACCCAATTGGTCAATATTAAAACATTTGAAATTTAATATCTCAAATTTGCTCATTAGTTTATGTGTTATACATGTAGTCAATATGTACTTGTTCATGTTTATTTTATTAAAATTTTATATGGAAAACATGCATACTGGCCTTTTTGATTAAAATTAATCTTTCTACTTGAAATGCTTTCAATCAAAAACTCACAAGTAGTAGTAGTATTTTAGATATACAGTACAATGTATGGTCAATGAATGTCACCTTATGTATGTGACATGGTAACAGCCACACTGTCACCTTACATTGCCTTCTATCACCAAATGTCGCCTTGTATTGCCTAATGTCGCCTTATAATGCCCAATGTCGCCTTATAACGCCCAGTGTCGCCTATTATTTCATTGCTTTTTGTAAAAAAATGCTTATGTCGCCTTAAGTCGCTCAATGTCGCACTTCATCGCGGCGACCTAAGGACCCAGAGTAAGCCTTTAGAGACCGGACATTATTTAGCGGTGGGTAGGGTGCGGGGGGGGGGGGGGGGGGCTACTAGATTTGTAGGGGGGTCACGATGTTTTATGCTCCCATTTAGGGGGGGGATTTTTATATGCTTCTCTTTTATAGGGAGTGCCATGATTTTTTAATTAAGCACACTTAGTATTGATTATTTATAGGCTTATCCAGGGGGGATCATTATTTTGTGGGATCGATCAGAGAACTGCAGGGTCACAATTTTTTGGGCAAGCCACAATGCAGGTCTAGTAGCCCCACCGCTAAATAATGTCCGATCCCTTACCTTATATATGCAGTCCCATAGCGGTCTGGGTGCAGTTTAACACAGGTTGCAAGTCTTTTTACAATTGGCTTTCACCCATCTGTGATAGCTACAGTAGCTTTTCCAACCACCACATCGTCTTACCTTATATATGCAGTCCCATAGCGGTCTGGGTGCAGTTTAACACAGGTTGCAAGTCTTTTTACAATTGGCTTTCACCCATCTGTGATAGCTACAGTAGCTTTTCCAACCACCACATCGCCTTACCTTATATATGCAGTCCCATAGCGGTCTGGGTGCAGTTTAACACAGGTTGCAAGTCTTTTTACAATTGGCTTTCACCCATCTGTGATAGCTACAGTATCTATTCCAACCACCACATCACCTTACCTTATATATGCAGTCCCATAGCGGTCTGGGTGCAGTTTAACACAGGTTGCAAGTCTTTTTACAATTGGCTTTCACCCATCTGTGATAGCTACAGTATTTAATCCAACCACCACATCGCCTGTCCTTGTCGGCGCAGTTTCCTGATTCAACAAACACAAGTTATCGTTAAGAATTTTTTTTTCAGTATTTTCCATGCATCATGTTTATTTGAATGTTTCATCTTTATTTTCTATCTTTATGTTAAATGTTTCATCTTAACAAGAACTGACGCATTTGAGAACAAACCATGCAACATATTTCTGTTCTTTCCTGAGTGAAAAGAAAACATTATTTGATGGACAGCTGTTGGTAACAGAGTCATACAATATCGGAGAAATAGAAGCATCTTACTATCAAGGCACGACATCAGCACAGTGTACCCTGTTCCTTAATTAAAATGAAACTGAACATTAAATCACCCCAAAGCCAATACGAAGATGTATTCTAAAGAACTATTAAGCTCTGCTATTTTATTTCTCTGTGTTTCTCGACGGAGAAAAGAAAATCTGAAAACCTTCCTCCGCTGTGTACAGATGGCTCAAGTGTTGTAAGTTGTGACGCCAGGTATGGGAAACTCCATTACCCAGAATGACCATTGTACTATGGACACTCATTAATCATGCATTAGTTTTGGAATATATTAGGTCGTTTAATTTGAAATTCACGAGGCTTGAGATTCGCCTTATGATTGAGTAACGGTTTAACTGTTCTGGGAGCTTAAATGTGCGAAAGCTGTATTTTTTAAGTTCGCGGCAAGGTAATGATTTAATTACTTACTGATTGATAATCAACTTAAAAAGTTTACTCATGGCACACCGATGAAACGGCGGTTCAATGTGTAGATGAATTACTGACTAAGAAAAACGCTTGAACAAGTAAACTTTTCAAATCTCCAAGCGGTAAAGTTTATTCTCATTTATTCTCGGTCGGTATACCGGCTTTCACCTCAGTCATAAACAAACGAACTACGCCGTTCCGAGTTGAAGTAAACTTCCACAGGTTCTCGATTCTCTTGTTAAAACGCAACGCTAAAACTGATGTTTCAAAAGGGATAGTGTACATTATAGTAAGCTTTGACATGGTATAAGTTTGATTTGATTTGGTGATCTACAAGTTGAAATAATTTGCGAAGTGAAACTTTTTTCAAGTCGGTCACTGGCTTTGTCATAAACAAACCAGACTGTCACGAGTTGTCATTAAATATTGCCTCAGTTCGCCGTACGTAAAAAGTAAGTACAACTTAGTACTAGAAAAGTGAGGGGAATATGTCAATAGCCAGGGGAATATGTTGCGAGGGTCTCATTGCCTTTGGAACTGGGCAGGGGTTTCGATACATATTCCTCCGAAAATGATAAAGAAAACCCAGTCATGTGAAAAATAGCACAACAGAGCAACGTACATGATGTAGACACGTATGGAAGTGATGCTATTGCATTTTTCTCGCCGATAATTGTTTTTTAAATTAGTCTTAAAAGACGAATTCAACATTAATATATTCGCATTAATGCTAATGTTCTAACACTTAAATGTACATATCTTCAAACTAAAACATTTCATGTATACAAGTCTTAAACAAGGACCCACACTATAAAAGGGAAAAGCCTCTCCATCTACTCGCCCTTTGGAATGCGAAATTTGAATATCAAATTCAGAACAGTCAAAACAGGAGAAGACTGATTACTTGATTGCTTTATAATACTAAATTGTGAAGTTAAAATTAAAATAAGCCAAGAAAAAGTAAAGGACAGTAAGCTAGTTGCTCAGTTATACCTGTCAACAGCATTTCAAACCATTTACAAACTCTTTAGTGTATTTTTACACATTTAATTTTCAATTTGAATTTCGCGCGATACCATACCAAATGTGAGAGATCACTCTACATCTACATTTATTACTGGACAACGCTTACGCATCGAGTTCAAGGCCATAAAACATCGAGTCCAGGGCCGTAAAAAGTAAAATAGAAACTACAATCTTCATTAAAATACAATTGCATTATTGGCCTAAAATAAAGTCGTAACAATAATACTGAGTGATATGCAATAAATAAATAATAAAATAATTAACAATTATTCACAGAAGTGGTGGTGAATAGTGGTGGATATTTACCGAGCCGCTTGTTTTAGTATATACCACACTGCAGGTGAATAGCCAGCATCAAATAGTTATTTTATTTTCTGTCAAATGGACAAAAACTCGTGCGAGGTGATCGCTGCTTCGCTCGGAGGTGAATATCAAATCATATTCACTGTTTGAGTAGCCAATCAGAGCGCGCGAAAAGTGATATTCACTGGTGTGGTATATACTAATGTCGATTAATCATCACGTATGCAATTACTATAGACATTAGACATGAATGACTGATTAAAATTTAAATAATCTTGAGATGTAAGTTCAATGGGAATAGTGTTCCAATCTTTTATAGTCCTTGGGAAGAAGCTACATGTATATATATATATAGGTAATAATCATGATGTGCACTTGCTTGAATAAACGTGCTACTAGCGTTACTTCTTGTCACGCGCACTGATTGATAAAAATGGTTTGGTATGGGTAATGCAATAACATTATGTAAAGCGGAGTGATCACATGTTGCAGAGCTTTGAACAGAGATGTTCACTTAACAAAGACTGATTGACAACTGAAGGTGTCTTCAACCTGGTTGAGGCCCTTTTATAGTGCGGGTCCTTGTTTAACATACATTATTGTTATCATATGAACAGAGATGTTCACCTGACAAAGGCTGATTGACAATTGAAGTTCAGTTTCAACCTGGTTGAGGCCCTTTTATAGTGCGGGTCCTTGTTTAACATACATCATTGTTATCGTATGAACAGAGATGTTCATTTGACAAAGGCTGATTGACAACTGAAGGTGTCTTCAACCTGGTTGAGGCTCTTTTATAGTGCCCAGTACACTTATACACGATATGTGATTGTAAATATACGTTTATCCACTGTACGAAAGTATCGAAGCTTGCACAGATAGAGTTCTATGTTCCAGGGATATTTATGATAAAGTTATGACAATTTATCGTCGTATACGTATGTCCTCTTATTTACCACTAATAAGAACTAGAATTTAACCAATTATTGTAAAATAGGATATTTACCACCTCCTCCTCCTCCTCCTCCTCCTCCACCGCCGCCTCCGCTACACTGGGCCTTGTACAGCAGTTGCATCTGTGTGGCGTCTGTTGCACTGATGCCTTGTCGCTGACCAAGTTGTACCTGCAAACGAGGACATATACTGTAATCTCTAGAACCGAGGCAATGACTAGATATCAAGAACAAATCATATAACTTTGAGCTCGTTTTCGTCAAAGGCACATACATGTCTTATTTGGCCTTGTCTTCCATTTATTTCAAGTGGATTATTAATATGAAATATGTGAAAATAAGTAAAGCAATTTCAGGCCGATTGTTTCATTCCTAATCGACAAACTTGTCTTTACCATAAATATAACCGGAAAGTGCCACAATTATCATAATTATCCTAATTATCCTAATTATCATATTGGTTATATGATTACAATATTTAACAATTATTCACCGAAACTGAGGTGAATAATTGTCTTAGTATATACCACACTGCAGGTGAATAGCCATCACCAAAATGTTATTTTATTTTCTGTCAAATAGACAAAAAGTCACGCGAGGTGATCGCTGCTTCGCTCGCAGTCTCATATTCACTGTTTGAATAGCCAATCAGAGCGCGCGAAAAGTGATATTCACTGGTGTGGTATATGCTAACCATGATTATCATAACTGTCAGTCACCCCAGCTTGCTTGGCGACAATGGTTGGTTTTCTGTTTTTGCTGAACGCTGTAGCGCCATAGTGCATGACCGAACCGTAGTCGTATTTGGTTCCAAGGGAATCGATTGTTCCACGATTATACTTGTTGAAGTTGAACTTATTTTCTGAGAAAAAAAGACAATAGACAATATTGTTACAGTACAACATTCATTATTAGAGGAGAGACTCCTTATACACATTATTAGTTCCACAAGATCCGTGAAAAAGAATATCAATCAAAATTCAATCGATTACAAACAATCTAAAGAAGATAATTACTTTCAACAATGTTGTCCCACATAATTGTGACGTAGGTGTCACGGTCCGGTCGTGACTGTTCATGGTAAAATCCCAGAGCATGACCTGTAACAGAAGATGTATTCGATTAAACGGTACTTGTTGGCCGATTGTGTGACCATAAGAGAGAATTATGGATTATGACATACAAGTAAATGTACCTTGTCAGTTGCATTTCATGACGTCATTTGTCCTTAAATACCCAATGGAAATATTATATTATCTGGTGAGAAATGTTAATTAATTGTTTTGCTTGGGAATGCCCTCATCAGACGTCCTTTCAGCATATAATTTTAACACAAAGAATCCATGGATAACTCACTAGTCTCGGATATTATTGTTTGAGAAAACAGTGTATCGTAGCGTTTATTTATAACAGCAATACAGTATTAGAACAGAGCTACAATGTACCTCACGGGCTAAAGGCTCGTACCCTTGTACGGCTCGTACGCTCGGTGCAGTGCACCATAGACGAGAGAACAAAACGCTCCAGAATTGCATATCGGTATACTCGCCCAAAACTCAAAACTTGGTGTGTAATTATTGCTTGCTGTACTCTTTGATTGCAAGGTCCAGCGGCCGTGGGCCAGGTCTGGTAGTTAAAATGTAGTGTTGACTTACCAATCTCATGGGCCACGATACCTCGGTGCCAACAACCACGTGCGAGGTTAATGTCCTGTCGACTTCCTGTACGGCCCACATACGACGAACATCTGGAATAGGAATGAGGCAAGGATATTTAGTTAGTTAGCGAGAGGATGAGTACCTAATGAGATTTTTGTTGGTGTGATGGAGGGTGTGAAAGTATTTTAAAACTTTGAATAGTAACTGAGATAGAGTTGAAAAGTTACGGAATAATTAATTACAGTGATCAAAATAATTAAAGGTTTCTTAAGCTTGAAAAGTTATTGTATGCCATTACATTTCCTCAAATACACCATGAATTGGAATGCGCACTTCTTTTCGTGTACCCGACATGCCAGGATAAATGATAGCATAACGAAACATGTGATCATGTGTTTTTTACAGCAATGGTTGCATATGCTTCTTATTTTAGTAGATGTATGAATAATATTCAGATACTTATTTCTGCATGCCATACATTCGAAACTTTACAAAACCTACAATTTGCTGCATGCCCATGCACATGCAAATTGACCATTTGTTTATTTCTTATGACAGCGTTTAAAAAGGAAATCGAATTTATAAATAATGAAAGCATAAGAAAGCAAATTAAAATTAGAGCATTGTCATCAGTAGTTTTCACTCAGTAACTAACTTTAGACGTTTCTATTCAACCTACCCTGAACCAAGCTTAAAGTTTGCGTAGGCTCTCTCTGATGACCTCTTCCTGAATGTGATGCATGTCTTGCTAGTCCATTCCTGCATTCCCGCTTGGATCGCAGCCATGGCTCTGGAGTCACGTGCTATAGGCAACAAAAATAAATTAGATTGCTGACATATATAGGCATTCCCCCTAGGAATGCGATGTTTGATCACAATAATGTCCGTATCTATATAGCGCCATTCACCAACAGATAATTTAATATCAGAATTTATGCTTACGGCGCTAATAGCTGCCACGCAGTTTACAATGTTGATATACGTATGTGGTTAGTGCCATGGCCAGGCTGCTGTACCGGGTGACAATCCCCTACTCTTTTTTTTAGTAGTACAACAGGTTCTTTCACGCCCCTACTCTTTTTTTTAGTAGTACAACAGGTTCTTTCACGCCCCTACTCTTTTTTTTTAGTAGTACAACAGGTTCTTTCACGTCCCCTTCAAATACTGATTAGAAGTAGAAGGAGACAAGGCCAGGCAATGACTCATATATGACCGCCGACCTCTCACACTCTAGACCGTGCTCTACCAACTGAGCTAACCAGTACTAGTGAGGCGATTAGAGATGCGATTACGAATACGCCATCTATTATGATTAATGCGGTGCCAACCATACAGTCATTGGTTCCTAATACAACGTGGCCTTTTGAAATCATGGTTGGTACATTAGCATAATAATTATAATGTTTATGAACACGAAACAGACGTTACACATTTTCATTGAAAACTGAATGATTATTTCGTGTTTTCGCCCTCTGTCCGCACGTAAACGATGAATGAATTTCGTTTTCATCGAAAACGATTCTTTTACAAAACGTTTCCTGATATAAAATGGGATTTTTTTTTAAACATAGCTCACTTTTTCTAAGATGCGCTGTCTCTGTCTTGAGCGTTTTAGGCCATTTTTACCGTTTTCATGTGGACGGGTTAAAATAATCTAGAACATCAGCGCTAAACAGACTTCATTTGTAGTTAATCTGTGCTTATTTTATGATAACATTAAAGTCTGTGCAAGTAAAGCCATGAAACAACATTAACTCTTTTTGCTCCAAATTCTATTTCTAATATACTTCAGTTGTCTAAATTAGTTTTCTTCGAGAGACTGGAGCAGTAATTCAACTAGAATACAAGTTACCCGAATTGCGGGATTGATTCATCTTGTGATGTCACAATGGAAACCTACGGGATTTTATTGTAGTAGTTTTCTCTTGGGAGGGAATTAATTCATCTTATGACGTCACAAAATCCACGACAAGTAACCAAAGACCACCAAAATTAGGGATTAAATGTCCAAAAATTTACAAAACTGCAAGATTAATACCTTTTTGTGAGAAACAAACACAATAGTACATTATTTTTATTTTATTTTTTTGACATGATACTTGCACTTTAATAATATAATAATGAAACATTAATCTACTTATATTACTTACAAAGGCTGGAGTCGATGACGTATGCCATGACACCACCGGGCCATTGCCTGCCCTTGGTTGAGCCTCGTTCCCCTGTGTTGTCCACGTCCAGACCGTTAAGGGCTGCCCATCGCTGGGGAGAAGTCAGAATCATGTCTCCCTCAAACAGATCGGGGTCATCTTCATTTTCTAAAAAGGACAAAATAAATCGATTACATGAACTAGAAGATTATTAACTAAAACGACACGAGATGCACCTGACGAATATTACAAGAATGTTAGCGTGCACGTGAATTCATAGTTCGCCTGTCAATTAAGAAAGTTGTAGACCAATCAGAATGCAGCACAGTGTCATCTTGTCTCATATTCGTCAGAAGGAGATGGAAGCACAAACTTGAATTCTTCCGAAAAGATTGAAGAAATTCGACTATTGCCGAACTCAGCGTTTTTCGCCATCTGTTTTTTTTTTCGGGTTAAGGTTTAAAGCTTCAAGGAAATAGCAACATTAATTAAACGAAGAAGAGCTAAGTGTGCGGGTGTGGAACGTCCTACCTAAAGATACTGATCTACAATTTGGCAACCTTAAGTATTAATAATATTGTGAATTTGATTTTTTTGTCGACGTTGTTATGAAAATTAACAACTTGGTAGCGGTGGTGAGTTGGTGGATTTAGATGTTTTTATCTTCAAAATACAACAATTAAGGTTGGTACACGAAGGAACAAATCTGGGGACAAATCCCTTGTCGTGAAAACATGAAGGGATGTATCGCGGGGACAAATCCATTGTAGTTGCGTCCATACGAGGGACATTGTGATTTTTTCAGACGCCAATTACATTTGAAACAGAGTTCATAAGGGCTTGTGGGAAAGTAAAATGACGCTTTGTGATTAGTTTATTTTAATTTTGTTTTATATGTTGCATGAGTGTTCACACGAGGAGACAATCACATTTTATCACCGAGACTTGTCCTCTCAATTCAAACCAGTTTGAATAGAAGGGACAACTCCCGGGCATAAAATATCATTCCAGCGGCAAGATTTTACATGAAAACTGAGTCGTTCACACGATGGGTTCGTCCCGACCGACCTTTACAAGAAAACCCAATCAAGGATTTGGATCTATCGACCATACCGAGTGTCTTACGTAAACTGAAAGGTTATTAAAAACATAACACGTTTAGTAAATCATCTGATATCTTTGAAAAGGGAATTTGCGCAAAATGTCACCAGTACTAATTGGTTAAACAGTTCCAACACATATTTCTACCTTCTGGGTTTTCAGCGAAAACGATTCCAACGAGCAATAACAGCAATATCCACCTCATGTTGATAAACGAATGGAGACCACTGCACGAGAGTGAGATTGCTTTTGAAATTCCTTAATTTATATGAACAAGACTTTATGCATCTGAAAGCTTGGTAAATACAGGAGGTGAAAATATTTGGAGGGTTTGGTGTGCGGGAAATAACAGAATAATTATGTTTAAACAGGCCGTAGTGATTGAAGCTTTTGGCTGAATTTAACAATGCATATATTAATAAGAGAGAAATACAAGTTTAGGAAATAAAAGGGGAGAATGTTGAAAAAACTGCAGTAAATATAATAAAATGATCTGCTGAAAATATTGGTGAAAATATCTCTAGCTTTATACCTCATCGCTTAAAATTATTTTCGAAATAAATATCCATCTGTGAAAGTAAATATCAATTAAGATAGTCTGAATTAGATAGTAGCAACGCCCACGTTTAAAAATTATTGGAAGATAATGATCAGAGATGAATTGGTGAAAACCAATTGCATTTTAATTTTCGTGTTTATATTTCACTTTTGTTTATGATCAAGATATGCCTATCTTTAAAAAAATAGATCTGCTGAAGTTCGAGTCTCAATATAATTTTAATAGATAATCCTTAATTTCTCGACTATGAGATTAACTATGCCACATTGGTTAGACATTCGAAAAGCACTGTGTCCAAATCATTCTGTTGTGAACTAATTCACCTATCAAACAAAACAGGTAAACACAATAATAAACTAAAATATAGACAACCCTAATGGGGGAGATCCCAGTTATCTGAACGGAGGTAACAATCCGAAAAAAAAAAACATGTTATATAAAAGAAATGAAATATAAAAACATAAAAATAACTGATAGAATCAAGGGAAATCAGTGCAAAAGGTTAAGAAGAAAAAAGAAAACAGAAAATGAAAAAAGAAAATTATAACTCGCTACTGGCAAAGGTGTCATGCACTTTTTCAGGCACGTCGCTGGTCGCGCGTCGTGGTTCAGGCGTGAGGGAAATCGGATGTCAGTCATTTGTTCCTCTCATTCTATATCAATGGTGTTCCGCTCGCGCGGGCCTTCTCCACATGGCAAGACTATATGGATAACCGCATAGAAGATAGATAACATTTATATTAGTATTTTCACCTATAATCGATTGGAATAATCATGGCAAAGGTATATTTCAGTTTATAGCTCTTATTAAACAAGTGCGTGGTTCGAACCGTAGGTTATCGACCAAGTGTCTCCCTGCTTCACGACCCATGCGTAAAGTGAGCAAAGGAGTTGAATTATATATTTATTATTTGCCTCAACAGTATAGAACACCAGCTTCGCTTTGTTTTGCGTGCGGGAAGCAAACTGACCTATCACAGCTGACAATCGTAGCATTAATTGAATCTAGCGTTTATTGCTTTTTTTCAGGGGATGATTACAGTTCGAGCAGATAAACCCGCGGAAACCTCACGGTTGCCCTCAATGATGGCTGGAAGTTGGTGAAACGTGAAAATTGTGCAGAAATCCCTGTTGATCTGTTTAAACAGGGAACAAGAAGAATACATCTGGATGTTTTCTTTAATGACCGAAATTTAATGACCGGAAATAAAATGATCAATTTAATATTTTAACATGTATATTTTAACCATTTAATATGTTATCCTAGTAAGCGCTGCCTCTTCCAGTTTGACTGTTACTTTGAGAAAGCCCGTACCTATCAACAACACTCTTATCAACAGGTTTATTGCTATAAATCGAAGAATAATACTGTTTACAAATGACTGAAGGTGTAGAGTTTCTAAGCTATGATTTGGAATTTATTGAATTATCCTAGACTGGAGTTGTATAAGAAATAAACCGAGTAGTAAACATATTCCATACCGCTAAATTCGAATAAGAAGTTAGGACGGCATACAAGGTAACATTGTAGAAAAGGTTATCTTCTATATTGCTCGCCCGAAAACAACAGTAACGAGACGAGTTTCTGTTTGTGAGAAATAAATCAGTACGATAAACTACAGCAGTTGTTTATATAACAAGTATTCAGGGGAGTAGGGTAGGGATGCTTATTAGAATACGACGGAGGAGGGGTGGTGGTGGGTGGTCGGCTAATTGGCAACGATCAAAGCACTTGTTGCTCATTGGATAGAGGGCGCTAATTCGAGTTTGTTTTACGGTAAACAATAAACGTTAACGTTAGTTACCATATGTGTTTAAAATTGTGTTAAGATGCTGTATACTTTATTTCCATTTATAATATAAGTCAGATAGTACGAGCGCTCTGAAAGGCTTATAGACTCAAACATCTATGGTCTATTGAGCCGGTAAATATATAGAAATCCGCGCGCCTGCTTGCGTTGTGTCGTAGTTATATCATAAAAGCAATAGACCACACATTTCAATGTATTTACTGGCGAAATAAAGCACTTGGGACGTTGGGAGAACACCTGAAATGCTTGAAAATCACAGGCCGAAGCATTTCTTGTGTTCTCCCAACACCCGCGTGCTTTATTTCGCCAGTAAATACATTGAAATTTGTGTCGTCCTTTTTGACTGATGCAAACAAAAATTCAAAATTATTGTGTAGTAGACACAGGAGTACTATTCGTCTAGGATACATAGCCACTTGTTGCACGTGTCAATATGGCGGTCCAACACCGACTATAGAACAATACGACTGAATTTTAGATCTTTTTTTTTACATCATTTTTTTTACATCATTTTTTTAAATAATTACCTAACGGTTCTTTATTTGGCTACATATTACTGATTGCATATGTTCATCTATTTTGGTGACGACTTTTCACGATGACGATATTATTTTTATGTGTTGCCAACATTTGATACAAGTGAACCGTGTCTGAGATCTCATTCGCAGTACCCGCGGTCATTTTGGTCAGCGCCATTTCTAATGGTTGATTACTGGACATGCGAAACCTGGTCAAACATAACAGCAGTTGTTTATCGCAAACAAACGAAGTGTAACATCTGAACAAATACGACAAGGTGTGTCTTTTAACTGCTTGTTTAAGAAAGCGGCATGTTTTCCTGAATAAATACAGCTCTCTGGATGTTTTTCTTTGAACTTGTCAGTACGAAGGCTCAACTAGTGCGATGAATGAAACTAGAATTTAGAATTCACATGAGCTAGAGTTAAGCCAAGTGACATAAGCATAAGCATAATACGCAGACTTGGTAATGGTAATGCATTGATCATTAGCGGCGCTTGTTGGTATCTCGCACCTGGCAGTAGAACAAGTTCCGCTAATGATAAAAGCGGCACTGCGTCTGCGTCTGCGTCTGTGTATGCTAGCTTATGCTTGTGTCGCTAGTAAAAACCCGACTTTGGGGTAATGAACTCAATCACAGGCAATGAATCTTTGAAAGAAGTACAGTTTCACGCAGTTCTAAATTGTTTTGTTCTTTTCTGAGAATTGCCTATTCCGTTATTACTATTGCCGTTATTATTATTACCATTATAATGGGCATTATTAAGCTATATTTGCTAATTAAGTTTATGATAATATATTATTGGTCTCTATATCATTGTCATAGAAGGTAGTCATCCAATCTTCTTCTGATGGCCCATATTCGCGCTAACAACTCGGGAATTGGACTTTGATTTCATCATTCACATCAATTAAAAGTGATAATACTACTTATTAAGCCTGATTTGGACTAGCGACGGAAACAGAATCGGAAACATAAGGAGCCTGAAGCCAAAGCGTAAGCTAGACGAAAGCAGAAGCAGAAAGAATCGAAGGTTTCCTTCGTCTTACGTTCTGCTTCCGTCTAGCCTCCGTCGCTTATGTTCCAGTAAAAACAAGGTAAACGTATAAGCAGAAGGCAAAGAGGAAGAATAAGCCAATTAGAATGCTCATTCCCAGGCCCTCAGCAATGTAAACTATAGCATGTAATCGAGGCTACAGCTTCTGAAATAGGCTTGTATTTATATATCCGTCGTGTTCATTTTCACTACGATATAACTTTCTTACGTTTACGCTTCCGCATGTTTCCATCGCTTTTGCCGCTTCTGAAAAGAAGACTTCAATTGTATTCATGACATGGATAGCGGAATATCCATGGTTGTCTCAGAAGTTAAAAACTGAAGCAACATGTATTAGCTGACAGTGCAGGATATCATTAGATGTACTGACCTAAGTATGAAGCCAGCGAGCCATATTATTTCACGAGTTAATCCTTTATTTGATTTATTTATTCTGTTTTACCACTCGAATGTGGACGGAGAACCTCAACAGGCTTAAAGCTCCTCTATGGAGGTCTCCGATGGCCTACGATTTATAGTCCTTATCCAAGAAGACGTGAAGGTCTAACCATTTGCAGTTCAATCAACAAATGAATCACCTTATACTCAGTTATGTGTTGGTACATCCGGGTTTGAACCCGCGACCTTCCGCACGACAAAACGGAGCTTAACCACTAACCACTGCATGAGCTAACTGGGAGCTTAAATATATGTGAAATCAATAAGACATATCACATTGAAAAGTGCGCCACATTTTTCTGTTTTCTTTTCTCTGGATGAGGGGTGGGGTTGGTTATAAATCACTTTATTGTTGATACAGGTATCTTATTTGTTAGCTCAATTTATGTTTATAAAGGTTTGTATCGTTGAACTCGCTTGTCACTCGGTAGATGACATGTATACTCGATATACGAATATCTTCCCACATAATCTCCAAAACCTGCCATTTGCTCGTATGAACTTTTAAAGATACTTCAAAACATAACTTATCGACACCTCACCTGTTCAACGACAAACACAATAAACTCCCAAAAGCAGTTATTTTCATTCCCGTTTATACCAGTTGTCGTCAGTTGGCACTTCTTGAAAATGCAGTTTCTGCGCCTTCTTCTTTGCCTTAGCGGGATATATTTAGTTAATTCCTCTTCCGAAGGTTGGTTATATATCTTTGTTAAATATCTTGTAATTCAGATACAATAACATTGCTCAACTCTAAACCAAAAAGGAAAGAGCAAATTATTGTTTAGCATATCTTAATGTAATGATGATTTCCAACCAATTTTGTTAAAATACATTTCTAAATGTTAAATATCATTGCATCTCTTTATCACATTAATGTGTAAATTCGTACTAAGCTTAACGTTTCGTGCGTCAAGTTAAAAAATGGATGCAAAAACTCGGAATTTCTAACGGGACCTGAAACAACCATAGGGGCTGATCAAAGCCAGGACCGGCCGGGTAATCCACAGATCGAATTGGAATTTAGCGTGTTGGATTTTGTGGAGGGAGGAAAACCGGAGGACCCGGAGAAAAACTCTCGGAGCAAGGGTCAGATCCCAACAAACTCAACCGTAGCCGTATCCAGGGATCGAACACTTCTCTCACAGAGCGCTTAACCACTGCGCCACCCCGACTCCCCTAGCGGCTTTTTTTAAATGAGCCATGCATTAAATATCTTATTAATTAACTCGTGTAGTTAGTCCGCCTGTGTCGTAAGTCATGGATCCTCATAGTTTTCCGCTCTTGAACTAGCCTATGACTTCGAATTCGCAATTGGGCAATAATGAAAAAACAAACTCGGTCTATAACTTACGGTTACGAACCTCGCACTCGTTCAATAAGAGGTATGTATTAAGAGTTTCCCTTCTTTTTTCAGAAAACCAATGGTCGTCTAACCCAGATCTGATAGAAGGCGATATTCTCCTAACTGGGTCAGGTCGTGGGGTTGCTAAAAGACTAACTTGGCCAGGAGAGGTGGTTCACTTCTCAGTTGAGAACTCATTAGGTAAATACGTTTTCACATGTCTGTAAATGCTGGTCAGCTGTTTGGCATCGGGTACAATGCGTCACATCCGAGACTGATAAAACACTTATTGCATCACAGAGTGGCTTATTCTAAATGAAGTTATATGAAACAGCAATATAATAGTAATTTGGGTTTCAGACCCACAGGAGCGGAAAGGGGAAAGAAAGGTTCTGGTTAGAGCAGAGCTGCAAAAGTAGTTCCTTTTCTTGATTATCGGAAGCATGGTATTAGTTATAATAAAATAGGAAAGAGCGGGCTTTTGTAGTTTGGAAATTAATCTGTCGTATCTACGAAAGCATTGCGCTTGAACACCATTTAAATTGTCTGTTAACTTGTAAAGTTTCTCGGATGGTCCTGTATAAACATAAATCAAAGGCCTACTCCGGTTCCTAAAGTCGCTGTAATTTAAGGCGATGAATAGCAACTTAAGGCGACTTAAGCAATTTCGGAGGAAAATTTTAGGCGACTTAAGAAAAATTGAAGAATTGCTTGTTGCAACTTTAGGCAACTTTAGGCGACTTAAGCAAAACTGATTAAGGAGTAACCGGCTGAATACCCTCAGCTCTTAAAGCGACTTAATGCGATTTTATGCGATTTAAGGCGACTTAAGGCGACTTTAAGCGACTTTAGGACCCAGAGTAGCCCTAATCAACAACTACCCTATATTTCCCGCCGACAGACCGAGCAGCGAAGCCGCGAGACGTGTTAATATCTTAACACAAGTTAAAGACTATTTTAATATTGTAACTTTAAAAAAAACATTTTAGCCATAAGCATTTTATCATTATCACTATTTTGGTTTAATTCTATTTTGGTTTAATTCTTTTTTTATATTAGGTAATTATGTTTAGCATTAGTTAATGTTAATACTTTTTGATATTATTGTAAAGCGCTTTTGGTCTCAGAAGGAAAGAGCGCTATATAAATAAACTATTATAATTGCTATTATAGATGCTTTGGTAAATTTTAAATGATTTCTGTATAATTTTGTTTTTATTCAACTAACTAGAAAACGTAAGTAAATGTTTCTTGTTTATTTACGTTAGCGCCTACTGAATAGAAGCTAAACATACAGTTGAAACCATCTGGGACTTTCCAACTTCTCAGTAATATTTGTTGGGCACCTTGTATTGGTTAGCAAGCCAGGTTCTGAGTTTGTAAAACACAGTTCCAGCGCACTTATTGCATTTTTATTTATTTATTACTTCTGCTATAATGAAATATATGAAATAAAATAAAGTAAAGTAAAGGAATAAAGTTTACTATCAGGCTGAGGATGTAAATTGATCTCTTTTTGGCTGGACAACTGAATTTCGTTAAGCCAGTCAAACTAACATTTTAGATCTTAGGTGCTTTTTGTTGTCAACACAAAGAGGAAGAAATTGGGGTCTACATTCATACACTAGGAAGGAATGTTTAAAACTCATTTGGGAGGAGGGAGAAAACTTCGAAAAAGCTAGGGAGGGAGAGCTATCAGGACCCGATCATCTCCTCAAAGACCACCTAACTCATTACTTTATTCCAGTTCATAACGCAAACACACTTGTTCACATTCACCTGATTTGCTCTTATGTAAAATATAATTAATCAGGCCTATAAATGTACAACAAATATCTATAACATTGCCAACCAATTATCCATCATTTCCCAGTACTAGCAACAATTAACAATTATTCACTGAAGTCGAAGTGACTATTAGTGAATATTTACCGAGACGAAGTCGAGGTAAATATTCACCAATAGTCACTAAGACTGAAGTGAATAATTGTTTTAGTATAATTTCATCAGTGAATATCAGAGAAATTAAAACTAGACAATAATAGTCTGATTTCCGATCCTTTTATAAGTTTTATAAGCACGCGTGACAGGATAGTTTTGTGACAACATTTGCATAATCACGTGCCGCTACGGTTCACTGCACAAACCGACTCGACACGAGACTTCCAGGGAATACAAGAATGGATTTGCTAAAGACGGAAATACCGAAAAGCAGTCCAAATCCACACTAGGATTCAAGTTGAAGCAGCAGTCTTCACTTTTGAGACCTCGAACCGTGTTACAAAGAGAGAGGAAATGTAGCGAAAATGAGTGGAAATCTGAAAATCTGCCACGGCGAGTGAAAATTTATCGAAAGGAACCGCTTTTCAAAGGAAACATTTGCTGGAAACTACAATCTACAGTTTGTAGTTTTGTGGATTATAGCCAATATCACAGACAATGGTAAATCAAGAGACAAATGATTTCTGTATGAGATAAAACTTGAAAACACACCGAGAGCGGCGAGGGAAGAGCATTAAACAGCAACCGGCTCCCTGAATGAAACTAGAACTTGTTGTTTTTCTATCAAGAACCACGAGGAAAAGAACTCAAGTAAGTACACTCTTTTTTAAGTCGAACAGTTCCCAGATTTGTACGCTAAGGTCTCGTCTTGTTATTTATTGTTCTAAGTAGACGTTATTTCCTTGTGAAAGTTTGTGATTCATGAAGACACGAGGACAGAATAAACTCAACACGAAACTCATAAGTAAACTTTGTTTGTGAAGGCTTATGGATTTAAAAAAGCTTCAAGTTTAGCCATACTTATTTAGTTGCTTCTTTGGTGGGTTTTGGAAAAGCTTTTTCTTTCATATTATTTATTTCTTCGTGAGAAACATCGGTAAATGCGAGCGACCATTTTGGTAAATGCAAGTGTATGTTATATTTACCTCCAGGTGCTCTGGAGGTGAATATAGCGACGTATGACGTAATTCTCGACCAATCAGAGCACGGGGATCTCTATATTCACTGATGAAATTATACTAATAATAAATAGCAGTAATAACTTCAAATCTTGGTTGGTCTTAAACTTAAAATCAGGTCAAACCCTGCTATGATATCTGGAGTCTTCGAACTTTCCACTATGCACACACGTAGTAGTTATGTCCGATATTTGTTTCGTTTTATGCAATGCTCTATAGAAAATTTGTGAGCACAATTCCTCCTAGGTTGTGATATTCAGTCCAATTATGCACGATATCCATAGAACATTCATAGAAAGTGTTGTGAGCAGAACAAAAAATTAGTCTGCGAAATATTTCCATAGCGCATGCGTAGATCTAAAAGTTTAATTATGCTAAAACTTCCTTTGGCTTGACAGAGCGAAGTCTGAATACGATGTTAATATTTTGTTTACTTTGATGTTAATTTACAGCGTCAAATCCGATCGCTCTGCAGGCCATTCATCAAGGCATGAACATGTGGAGCAGCAAAACGTGCATTAAGTTTGTCAACAGAACAAACGAAGAGGCATATGTCTACTTCTACGTCGGCGGCGAGTGAGTTTAATCGAGATAAAAATAATGCTGTCCTATCAGGTTGTGAAAGTCTGCTATGTTTTCTGTAACATTACATTAGTGTTTTTACTATAACAAAAGAGGTTGCATACCTATTAGAGCTCTATAGGCTAAGATAGTCCCTGCTATAGATCCCATCACTTGATACTTTAACTTTAACTGTTTTTAAAACCTCTAATGAGTAAAATTTGATGAAAGTTTGGACTTCAAAAAGGCAAGTTTGGACTTGAAAAAGGCGACTTTCGATGCGAAAGTTGAAAAAGCTAAATATTTATGGAATAAGAGGAGGTGAACTCAAATGGTTTCTAAATCCTACCTGTCTAATCGTTCTAAGCAATGCCAATTAAGCCGTCAATGGTGTTTTATCGGACATACAAATCATATCATATGGAATACCAAAAGGGTCCATTCTTGGCCCCCTCCTCTTTCTTATATACATAAATGACTTCCCAAATTCATTGAGTAGGTGCACCACTGGTATATTTGCTGCTGATACACTTGCTTAGTAAGCAGATTACTGGCCACTATGACGCAACTCTGTATCACAGGATGACAGCTTATAGAAGAATGCACAGCTGTGAGAATACTTTATTAAGGTTAGTCGAAGACTGGAAACTGGCTGTGGACAGGAAAGATCTTGTGTCAATTCTGTCCACTGACATGAGTAAAGCTTTCGACTCCCTAAGTCATTCCCTCACCATAAAGAAACTGGACGCATATGGCTTTGGCAGTAGATCACTTAATCTCATGCGATCATTCTTTGACAACAGAATGAATAGGGTAAAGCTAAATGATGTTACAAGCGAGTGGATAAAGATGGAACGAGGCTGTCCACAGGGCTCGTCATTTGGACCCCTCCTATGGAACATGTTCCAAAATGACATGTCTTTTCATGTCAAAAATGCTAACCTCACAATGTATGCTGACGACCATCAATTGTACATAATGGGAAAGGATCATGACACAGTGGGATTAAGTCTGAAGACGCAAGGCCAGTTAGCCTCGGCTTGGTATAAGAACAATTACTTGCTAGCCAACCCAGACAAATTCCAGTCATTAATAATTAATCCTAGGGACGTAGATGCTGAAAATAATAAGAATGAAACTATGCGTATAGACGACCATGAAATCACGAGAACAGGGCAGATTAAGCTATTAGGTGTATACATTAACGAACGTTTGAATTTTACTAGTCACATAAGTGAATTATGCACCAAGGCTAGTCGGAAAGTAGGAGTACTTATGCGATTACGTAATCTTATACCTTGTACAGCTAAGCTATCACTATATATGTCGTCAATTCTGCCCCACTTAACTTACTGTCATTTAGTTTGGCATTTTTGTAAGTCATCAGACTGCAGGAAGCTTGAACGTGTTCAGGAGCGAGCGTTGAGGGCAGTCTACAGGTCTAAGTCAGAGTCATACCTGGAACTCCTGAACCGTGCCAAGCTACCAACATTGTATAATAGACGTTTACAGGATATTGCTACACTGATGTACAAGGTTAAATACGGACTTGTACCGAGTAGTGTCTCGGGCTTGTTCAAAAGTAAAAGTACGCGTTACTCGCTCAGAAACAGTGAATTCGATATACCAAGGTTTGAAACAGTTAGTTATGGAAAGCATTCAATTAGATACTTGGGACCATTTATATGGACAAAGCTTAGGCCTAGTCTTAGGACTGTGTCCAGTCTAAATTCGTTTAAACATAATATACGAAAGTTAGATATATCAAGCTTAATAGATAACAATTCTTACTGCTGCATATTATGCAGCTCATGATATAATTAGCTCTGCATATAAATTTTTAGATTTTATAATATATTTAAGTATAGTTATAGTAGATTTTAAAATTGTACATAACTCTAGGTTACTTTTTATCTTATTTTACTCTATCTTTTGTTAAAGTGTCCCCCATTAGCTGAACAGCTAAATACATTGACACTGTAATAAAGTTATTATTATTATTATTATTATTATACATATATATAACTACACTAGTATCGTACAAGTAGAGGAAAATATATTTGAAGATTTGAATCGAACTGAAAAGTGGCTAATCGCCAATACATTGAGCTTCAATTACATCAAAACTAAAAACATCGTCACTGCATCAAGCCAAAGAATAAAACAAAATGATCCAGCAGTGCCAACGTTTTTTGTGGCATCGCAATCAAACGAGTAGGAGATTTTAAACTTCTTGGTGTACACATAGATGAAAATTTAAATTTCTAACCCCATATTGAACATATCATCAGCAAAGTTACAACAGGTCTAAAGATGCTATATCGCATAACAGATCTCAGTTACAGATAATAGAAGCACTATGATTAACATTTATAATTCCCTTATTCAACCTTGATTACTGCAGTACCGTTTGGACAGGTTGTAATAAAATTCTTAAAGAAAAGCTCCAAAAACTCCAAAATAGAGCAGGACGAATAATAACGAGAACAGACTATAGTGTTCGCTCTCACACCATCAGAGAACCGAGTTGAAATGGCTAACTCTTGATGAGAGAAGAGCAAAATTAGAAGGTATTATGATTTCAAAGTTGTCAATGGTCAGGGACCTGGATTTTGAAAAGAAATGTTCTCATATTCTGGTGAATACCACGACTACAATTTAAGAGGAATTAATACAAACCTCTGTCTACCAGCCCCAAAAACAAATTTTGGAAAGCAAGCATTTGCCTTTGGTGGTGCAGCAAAGTGGAAAAAGCTGTCATCAGCTGTCTTAGTGAAACATAAAGGTTTTTAAACATCAAATATAAGTATTTATATAAAAAAATATGTATAGTATTTAGTAACAGGAACATTTATATAAATGTTCCTCTAGTTTCAGCAGTGTTTTATCAGATTTATAACACGAGGGCGCATCCCGAGGGCGCATCCCGAGTGTTTTAGATCTGATAACACACTGCTGTGAGTTTTGTGAACGGCTTAATAAAAACGTCTAGTTGTATAGTCATGTAATTCAGTTATGGCGATGCGACCTATTTCGGCGGAGAAAATCCAAGTTAAAGTTTATGTAAATTACAATTTAAGGTGGTCCCTTCATGTAGGCAACACATGAATTGCTATCAAAATACAATAGAATTAACACAATACAAAGCAATATAACGAAATACACAATACAATAGAACACAATACACAATACAATTTGGTAGTAATTCATGTATGCCTACATGTAGGGAGAACCGACATTTAAAGTCCCTCCACGCTCTAGTGATTTCCTTTGTGTTTGCTTCATTAATTATTCATGTAGATACATGTAGTAAGTAGCCAATGTATCCATAGTTTTTTTATAAGATTATTAACAGGAGCGATATATTTAGTAATGATGTAAAAGTAGTTAGTTACCACTGCATGTATTATTTTATTTGATACTTTTTATAGCCAGACGACTGGTCTGAAAACCAACTATGTTGACTGTCGACTACTTTGTATAAATATGATTAAATTGAGTAAGAAAATGGGACAACCTTCAGTTTCTCTTGATCTTCGACAAAATATAGTTAGGTCCTCAGAATAGAATAGGCAAGTTTCGTATTCTCTCGGATGAGCTGGAACGAGCCATTGATAGTTCTAAGCTCATGCGGCAGAATTCGTTAAAAGCTATTTAGCGTTAGAAAACAATTAATGCCTCGTTATAAATTCCACTTAGTGTCTATATATTACAACTAAGAATTGACCCAACCAACATTATTTTGTTCGTAAGTTTAAAAACTGTATTTCCATCTAAATCATAGTAACATAAGCTTTTTCTAAGACTGAAAAATTCCAAGGTGGAATTTGATAGTGTACATTTTAAAGTGTGGGAAGGGAAAGAGGAAGTGGGCTGACGCTTGCTTTGATTATTGCTTACCTTAGCTCTGTGTATGATAAATTAATTAATCCATTATTGTATTATTAATTGTAATAGGTGTTCTTCAAATGTTGGACGAGCAGGCTACAAGCAGTACATCTCATTAGGACCTCACTGCTGGCAATCTGGGGTTGCTGCTCATGTTATAGGTTAGTATCCTAGCAGAGAATTGTAATTCTCAAAGCGGTAAAGCGACCTTATTTAACGTCGATACCTCGCGTTGAAACCATGGAACCTACGATTTAACGTCCTTATCCGAGAAGACATGAATATTTTACTATTTTACCTTCCACTAAGTTATTTTAAGACTCTGAGGATTGGTCCAGCCAGGGTTTAAACCCTCGACCTTCCCATGGCCCACGTAAGATATCCGCACCGCGTGATGGGAAACCGTTGCCGTTATTGATATAGATGTAGAATACCGGCGCTTAACCCGGCACTGCATGAGCCAACCAGGAGGCGTGTATATAAGGTTTAGTTTATACTGGCATAGTTACGTTATTTTATTAGAGTATAAATTTCGTAAGAAAAGCCGAAACGAGGTATGGTAAGACCGTGGACAATTACTGTACGGTACGGTAAGCCATCGTAACTGTGTAATTTGGTTGAATCAGAAAGACAAAAATAGTGGGCAAACCATTTCAATATATGCCACAACTTTCCCGATGCAACTCAGATTCGCTCTCTATTTTACTAAATGTTGTGTGAACCACATCAACATGCCGTGACGCGTGTTGTTCATTCTATGCCCTAATAACGTGATGCGTGTTGTTCATTCTTTGTCCTATTGCTGGTTTTCACTCAATCCCCAGAGATTCAAATGACAAGTGTATGGCGGCCATGTTGGTGCCCCAACAAAAGAAGCTAACGAGGAATCTATTGTTTAAGGGCGCCAACATGGCGGCTATGACGTCAAGTGAAAACCAGCCATTCTAGATCTAAAGAACGGAAAGTCGTCGGAGAAGAACCGCTGATATTCTATTTTTTAGCTAAAACCGTTAGTTTTGCTAGGCGATTAAAGAATGAACGAGCATGGAAACATGTACATGCAATACAAATAACCAAACATTCGTCAAATAAATTGACATATCGAGGTTTTTGAGCTCGTATGTTGCAGCCTTAATTAAATCCCTTAGTGCCGCTAACCCACTTTTAGATTTCTTTCTTTTCAAAGACTAGATGAAAATTGAGCACCAATAAGAAAGGGAAAATCGTGATATCAGTGTAGTCCCTGATTTTAAAATCGTGATTGAATTACGTATACCAAACAATTTATTTCAAGACCGCGCATAGTTTGGGGTCTAGGAGTGACGTAACATTGTTCACTGGTACTTGCTGTTGTTTCTATTGTCTCTATTCCTCTATTAATGCTTCTAATTAGTGGGCTGCCGCTCCGTCGTCAAAAGAGACGGCTCGCTTTTCGGCGGTTTTACCCAACTTCACTGACTCGTACCCAGTCGTTATTTATTAACTACTAAGAAAGAAAGAAAGATGGCCGAGGGGACTTGGAACGAGTACGATTACGAGGCGCGCGGGATCTTACTCGTCGGCCAGCTTGTTTTCTTTCTTGCTCTTGTTTCTGAAAAGTGTATCATATACATACCGTGGTGAATGTTGAAAGAAGCGAGTCAACATGTTGAACGATAGTTTAAGTTCATTTTATTCACACTTATTTCTATTATATAAAAGTAAATATCACTAGCAGATAATATAAAAAAGAAACGATGGAGTTAGGTATAAGTACATTTTTTTAGTTGAAGAGCAAAAAGGAGCAAAATCTTTCGAGTTGGCCACTCCCATTATGGAGTTAATGAGGGAGGGAGGAAGATAAGTAATAGTTTAGAGTCTTTTAGTGCGAGTGTGGGTACAAAATAGAATATAGCATGTCTCTATTTCCTGCAAATGTTGAATGATGTTGCTAACAAATGTTGAACCCTGTATAATTTGTTTTAGATTACTAAATAACGACTGGGTATGAGTCAGACCAACCTTAATACGTTGTAGACTATCAAAGATTCACAAAATAACAGTACTGTTTTCGTAGAATCGGCTAAATATTAACTAGCAGTAGTCGTTACGGGGGCCGCTGTCATGATTTAAATGCTTGTATACGTAACCATTTTAATTATAGATGTATATTTGATTAAATGTATCCAAGAGTCACTCTGTTGCAATTTTACGAAACTGTGGTTTAACCGTTTAATTTACTGTTTATTGTCAGGTCACGCACTTGGTCTGTATCACGAACAGTCACGACATGATCGAGATGATTACGTGACAATAAACTGGCAAAACATTCATGACGGTGAGTAGAATGTGCAGAAAACACCACTACATGTATGCGACGTACGCAAACAACAACAATGTACAACCAATCAGGACTTTACGTTTCTATCTATACAACTATAGATAGGCGAAGCTGTTGCCAATACTTTAATAATTATGGAAAGTATAGACACCGCTTCAAAATATTGACGCACTTTACTTGGAAATATTTATGTCCTACTAATTTAAAAACAAATTCCAATAGGCCTTTTGCAGGAAATAGTCACGTGCTGATATAATACAGTCACGTGCTGATATAATAGTCACGTGCTGATATAATACAGTCACGTGCTGATATAATACAGTCACGTGCTGAGAATTCTTCGTTAACGAATGAAATGAGCTCGTGATCCTCATGGGAAAGGCGTTGCCATGGATGCTGGACGGCAAGCTATCTTTAAACATAGGGCCCCTAAGGGCAACTCGTGGATGGTCAGTAAGCTATTTTGGTATATACTAAAAATCACGTGACCGATGACGTCATCGTTACGTCATCACCACAAAGTGAATCGTGGGGAAACAATGCCATACCTGTCCAAGTTTGAACTGTCTGGCATTAGAAATGATTGATAGCTTGATTGTTTGAGTCTGACTACAAATCCGGTCATAGTACTGAATCAGCATTAATAAGAGTACAGAACGACATTCTTCAAGCGATTTATCAGGATCAGTGCGTCATCCTATTGTCATCCCATCGGCTGCAATTGACACGGTTGATCACCAAGTATTACTCGCAAGACTCACTAATCGATTTGGCATTGAAGGCAAGGCTCACGCTTGGTTCAAGTCCTATCTCAGTGGACGTATGCAATTCGTCTCGATTGGCAATGCATGCTCTTCCAGTCGTTCCTTGGACTGCGGAGTTCCTCATGGCTCTGTGCTAGGCCCAATACTGTATCTGCTTTATACAGCGCCGTTGGGTGATATAATGAGGCACCATGGAGTATCGTTCCACCTCTACGCCGACGATACTCAAGTCTATACGTAACTTTTAAATCATCTGTTGCGGGTGATCTTGACGGTGCACGATTTAAGCTGGAAGCCTGTGTAACGCATATTGATAAATGGATGTTGCGTAATAACCTTAAACTTAATGACGATGAGACGGAGATGGTATTCCACGCTAAGCATCGTCCTGCTCCAATATTGGACGATATTCAAGTCGCTGCTGCATCTGTTGGGCTTTCGAATTCTGCGAGGAACATTGGAGTCATATTCGACACGACTCTTTCACTGGACAAGCATAATATGCAAATTTGCAAATCTTCTTTTTATGCTATTAGGAACATATCACGCATTAGAAAGTTTCTAAGTGTAGATATAGCCAATATCTTAGTTCACGCATTTGTCACGTCAAAGCTTGACAGTTGTAATTCTTTGCTCTACGGTATTCCTAAGAAATTGTCACAGCGCCTGCAATATGTCCTAAATTCAGCGGCTAGGCTTGTTACCTTGTCTCGCAAGTCAGACCACGTTACTCCACTTCTTATAGAATTGCACTGGCTGCCTATTGAACAGCGCATAGAACTTAAGGTATTACTTTTTACTTATAAGGTGATGAATGCTACTGCTCCTCAGTACTTGTGTGATTTATTATCTTCAGAGCCTTATGCTCCACAACGCAGCCTGAGATATGCATCGAAGTTAATGTTACAGGCGCCAACTTTTAATCTTAAATCCTACGGCTATAGAGCCTTTTCTGTATGTGCGCCAAAGCTATGGAACTCATTGCCTTTTCACATTAAATCTAGTCCTTCAATAGAGCTATTTAAGAAGAGTCTTAAAACATACCTTTAAAAAAAAGTTTTTTATTGATTTTTCGGATATCGACGATTTATTGTAATTTTTGTATTGATGATTTTTAGCTTAATTAACTTAGGAATTTTGAATATTACTGTAGTTTTTAATTAGGTGTAAAGCGCTTTTGGACTTGTAGGAAAAATCGCTATATAAATGTAATTATTATTATTATTATTATTATTAATCCACTACCATGTCAGTCCAGGTTTGAGCCAGCTGGCATTAGAATGAGGGAGATATGGGCATGTACTTAAAATCACGTGACCGATGACGTCATCGTTACGGCATCACCACTAGGTACTTGATAGGAACCCACTACCATGTCTGTCAGGTTTGAGCGTGCTTGCATTAGAAATGAGGGAGATGTAGCATGTACTTAAAATTAGGCTTAGCCACAAGTTGCTCGGCAACTTTTCGTTTTTCCGGCAACTTTTTGACAGTTCTGGGAGTGAAAGTAGTGAAAGTGAGAAAGGACCAATCAAGAAAGCTAAAAGGGCTCCAAGTAGGGCTTTAATCAGTCGGCAGCGTAATATCTCGGCAAAATTAGCAACTTTTGAACAATTTTTAGACGTTTTAGACTGAGTTTAAAATTAAATTGGGAGCAATTTTTCGGCAACTTTTTAAAATATGAGCTACTTTTTGGCAACTTTTGCGAAAAATAAGCAACTTTTCGGCAACATTTTCGATTTTTTAAGCAACTTTTGAGGATTTTTTTAGCAACTTGTGGCTAAGCCTACTTAAAATCACGTGACCGATGACGTCATCGTTACGTCATCACCACTAAGTGATCGATAGGGACCCACTACCATGTCTGTCCAGGTTTGAAGTGTCTGGCATTAGAAGGGCACCATCAATACATCTTCTCCAGCATGACCAAATCTTTTCCAAACCTTGGACGAGTACCATAAATTAACGTCCGTCAATATATCTTCGGAAAATCAAACGTTATTCGGAAAGTCAACGGCATGCCGTCGATCCACAGAAAAAAATGAATAAATTATCTCACATCCACCTAAGCCCAATAACTCGTTCTGCACATGCGTGCATCCACGAGTTAAAAACGCTGTTTTAGAATTAAATTGGCGGTGGAAAATATAATTTACGAATAGGTTTTGCTAATAACACTCCCGATCTCGTACAAGTGCATTTAAATAAATGAAGTTAGATTTTTTTGCGTGCTGTCCAGTACAACCACGTGTTTACATTCCTGCAAAAGGCCTATTCATGGACAGTTGGTAAGATCTACATTATACGTGCAACAATGATAAATATATTTAGGGTCGCGTCGCGCGAAAAGGGCCTGCACGACATGAAATGTGAATATCTTTTGATATTGTTCTCGGTTTTGTACACCTGTGGTATTATCTAGATCTGCAGCGCCACATTGTGCTAGAAACATGTAGTGTTGATTTCATAAAATTGACAAGTGAAATTGAAGATGAAATTTACGATTATTTACACAGGCGATTGATCGCAATGTTAGCAGACGCAAATTATTGCCTATCATCAGACGGTTGTTTTACGGTACAACTTGTGGTATTGCTAAAATCACATTAAGAGCTACGAATGGCGGAATTATGACTGCAAAAAGGCATTTTGTGACCAAAACGGATTAATCTTCAAATCATACTCTTTAACGCCATTAGGTATAAACAGAAACAGAAATGGGAGTTGAAACGTGTAACGTCCATACTTCGCTTTAGTGCCTTGCTCTGGATTATTCAGCGAATAAACATGACCATATATGGATACAATGGCAGTCGGCTTCTGTGTCTAGACTAGACTGTCACGCTAGACTCGACTGTAGTTTCCAAATATGGTACTTTTTATTTTGAATAATCCGGAGCATGGGACCGCTGTTACACGTTCCAACTCCCTAATATGTTTCTGATATAAATGAATGTCATACATCAAAATCATATCCTATGATGGTGGTCATATTGGTAATCCGACATTTGCCTCAAGATTGCACCTGATATTTGCTGTTAATTTCTTGAATTTGACATTCGATTTTAGGAATGAAATGGCAAGCACCATATCAAAATACATTAAAATATTCATGTTTTTTTATTACGAAAATCATTACAAATTATTTCACTTGCATGTCGTCCGGACCCTTCTTGCATGACGTGACCCTGACGTTATCAATAACTAAAATATAAACTGAGTTCATTTAAGAAAAACAGGTTTCCATTGTAAATGAATACTAACATATTTAGTTTACCGCGACGGATTCAATACACCCATTGCATAAAGTCCATAAATAGCGTCCAATTTAAATAGGTATTGTCCTGGAGACTTTAGCTTCGTGTTCGCGTTTCCACACAAAAGCGTTTTCACATGAATGTGAGACTAAATATTATTTAGCGATGGTTATTCAAATTGGACGCCATTTATGCAATGGATCTATGAACGCCGAGAAAGAAATATGCATCTAACTCAGGACTGATATTTTAGAAGCAATCTCTACAGAATGGTCATTACAGTCAAAGACTTAATTCAAACTCTTTTTCTCTAGATGACAAACCCAAATTTATGAAGTACAGCCATGGAGTACAGGATACTCTTGGCATTGAATATGATTACCAAAGTTTGATGCACTTTGACGAGAAAGCCTTCAGTAAAAATGGGCTGCCTACTATTGTACCCAAGAATGCTGTGGTAAGAGGTTTTTATTGATAATCTACTCTACACCACCAAAAACGACAAAGTAAATCGCCAAACCGAAATTGATGGTTGTTGTGGCTGAATGCCTGGTGAATTCGTTGTTGTTGTTTGTTTTTTTTTGGGGGGGGGAGGGGGGGGGGGTTTATCCGTTCCGCATAGCTAGACAGCTATATAACCACAATCTTCTGTCGTTTCTTGTTAGTCCGTTGGAGATTTTTTAAATGCGTGTATTTGTAATCCAGGCGCAGGCGTTTATCACTAATTTTCCTCTCCCTCCTCCCGTGTGTTCTTTTTCTTCGTCGCCCGCTGCCCTGACTATCCAGGGATGTGTGTTTGTAGGTGTTGCTTGCTGGGTCCCTCTGTTCCAGTAAAAGCAAGTAAATAATAACAACGTTTTTTAATGTTTACTTATGTTTTCTGATTTTACAGGTCGGAATTGGTCAGCGAAACAATCCAAGTCTTCTTGACATCAAACAAATAAAAATACTTTACAAATGTGATGATGGGGAAGGAGGTGGAGGCGGCGGCGGAGGCGGAGGTGGAGGCGGCGGCGGAGGAGGTGGCGGAGGTGGTGGGGATGGAGGAGGCGGAGGTGGAGGGGGTGGAGGTGGAGGTAAGCTATTGGATATCCCATCTCTTGTTTTGTTTAATTTCTCCTTGAGCTCTAGTTTTAAACATTCAGTGTTGTAAGCAAAGAGTAGTGGATGACCAATACTTGTTGGCTATCCGTTTCATGTCTTACATACCAAGAGTTATCACACTTCCTCTCCCAAACAAAACAATATAATTGAGTTCTTTCACATCTTTCTCGTCTGGTTTATCTAATCATGATGACGTACTGTTTAATGGCAGAAAACAAAACGAATTGCATTTTTCAGTGTTAAATTATTATAAAAAGCAATCCAGATAATTAAATTGTGCAGAAAGCTATACAGGCCTGTTTTTTTTTTATATGTAGCATGATCAATATATGGTAAGGTGCTGAAAAAATGCTTCTTTAAATTTAAATTAAAACATTTGGTCCTAGTTATACGTGTAATTGCTTTTGCAGTTTTGATGTGTCCATATTTGTATCGTAGGTCATTGTAAGGACAATCATCGGCATTGTCGATACTGGGCCCAGCGAAGAGAGTGTCACAGAAACCCTAGCTACATGAGAATTTATTGCAAGAAAAGCTGTCATGTCTGTAACGACAATGGTGGTATGGAAATTTAACAGATAAGAAGCTTAGTATAACACTGGCATAAAATATAACAGGCGTATGACAACAAAAGAGATATATGTTAAATGAACAATGTATGGAAAATGAACCATGTATACATGCATCAGGAGTTCCGGACTTCCGGTTGGATCACACTGCATTCTGGGTAGGTGGGCTCAGAAAAGTGGGCATCAACTTCTAGATCGGCCATATTGGATTTGAGTGCAGTCAATTTTTGCTCCTTTGCAAGTTCAAAAACTTACTACCTAATACACGGAATATCTTACCTTTACAGATTCTTCAGTTGGGAGTTCTAAGTCGATGTTTAAGCTTTAGAACGGGATTAATAAAGTTTCCAAGTTGACTGCGTTCAAATCCAATATGGCCGCTCTGGAAGTTGATGCCCACTTTTCTGAGCCCACCTACCCAGAATGCAGTGTGATCCAACCGGAAGTCCGGAACTCCTGATGCATGTATACAACTCAAATCGACAAGCGAGAGGCCTCTGAGAAAAATTGAAATCCACATCGTTAACAATATTATTTTTAAGTGCATATGAGCCCAATAATGTTTTATCGTTAACATCGATTCTACCCCAAGTAGATAGTTGAATGGTAAACTGTTTCTTGATTTGAATGTTGCGTCTATTAATAGAGGTTTATATTTCAAGTGTGCTAATGCGTGACGTAAAGCTCTGTCACTTTTCTTTCTCCCTGTGAATGAAACTATTTTCTGATTTAGACGAACTATTTGGTAAAATCACTGATATAAGCTTCAAATATAACATGGGTGTTCATAAAAGGTCTTTCTGTATAATAAATGATGACCTGTTTGACATCATACATTAGCATATTCTTAATATAAAACTGTATAAGTCATAGAGGTAACACGCAAATCAAGAAATAATTTTACCATTCAACTATATACATGATGTAACATCGATTTTAATGATAAAACATTGGACACTTGTTGAACATATGTAATGCTCTTGTAAAGAACGATAACATGACCGGCAGGATGTAAAAGGTGCTACTGTGAGACTGCTGAAACCGCGAACCAATCACATTGCTGAACGAAACTAAAGCATTCCAAAGTATACATCCTAGCATATCCACGAAATGTCATTCAATTTTCTTTTAAAAAACTTCGACTTCAGAACTAGTCCACGAAATTTGTCTCATACCAGATCGAAGCTCGACCAAGTCAAAATGCTATTGTCTTGTACTCGACACTGATTGGCTCAAGTAACCGTAAGTTGGAATGCTATCGTCTTGTACTCGACACTGATTGGCTCAAGTAACCGCAAGTTGGAATGTTATTGTCTTGTACTCGACACTGATTGGCTCAAGTAACCGTAAGTTGGAATGCTATTGTCTTGTACTCGACACTGATTGGCTCAAGTAACTGTAAGTTGGAATGCTATTGTCTTGTACTCGACACTGATTGGCTCAAGTAACTGTAAGTTGGAATGCTATTGTCTTGTACTCGACACTGATTGGCTCAAGTAACCGTAAGTTGGAATGATTTGTTTTCGTTCTGCAATGTGAATGGTTCTCGTTGTCTAAGTGACCCCGGTTAAAGTCGTCGTACTGTAATTTGGTATGTTTCTTTCTGGTTGGTTGATACTCATAAATTCAATAGAGAACCAACAGAGTCGTAATATATTTTTATTAGAAATATTTTTGAAGTTTTTATTTAGATTTGATCAAACTAATTATGACGGAAATTTTCAAATTTGTGATTCGGATATCTTTTGTTTTCCCTCATTCCGCCATAGTTAATAGAGTGGAATGGTTATAAAACCCAGCGGCCTTCTCTGTTATAGGTATTGGTCGCTTTTTTTCAACCGTGACCGTGCACACCACAAAGTACAATAGATATTGGGATATGTTAATCAATCAGCCAACAGAGACGTTTGGGTTCAGTCATTCAGGGGACGCTAATGAACTATGATCTGACTTCCAACCTACATCGCAGCGCCTTTGGTGACCCCTTTGAAGTTTGCAGTGTTTCCAAACCATTCCACTCTATTAACTATGGTCTTTCCTATGGGCTGGATCTGGAGCAGTTATCTTTATGTTTTCATTGTAAAAAAGACCAACATTTTAGGGTTTCCATTATTTTTAACTGTGGACATCTCAGCCAGTACTTAAGGTATATTCAAGCATGCATGTGAGGTGTGCTCATTGAAATAAAACAAATTGTGTTGACCATCGGATATTAATCATCCCGCGAGCATTCTCCGAATACGCTTTCACTACATTCAATATTTACGACTCGCGATTTTTACGGAGAGAGGAAATCCGGAGGAAACTCTTGGAGCATGGGTGGGGATCAACAAATACAACTCACATACATGTAGGTATGACGCCTCATCCTGGATTCAAACCGGCTACACGCTGTGCTACCCAGCTCCCCTATTGTTCTTTGGCCATCCTTCTTAGGCGAATCATTACTTAATCGTATTGATCACGATGAAGAGCCAATCAGAAAGCAAGAAATTTACATCTTCCTTTAATACAATTGTTCAGTTTCAGGACGGTGTCATGACTCAAGGCCGCGTAAGTGTCGGCAATGGGCGACCTGGGGCCAGTGTCATAGAAACCCTCGCTACATGAGACATTACTGCAAGAAGAGTTGCCGTATCTGCTGACGTCAGAGAGGTATTGTGTAATAGTATTGATGCAAATAGAAGCACAGTTATTCGTACCTCTTATTAACCGAGTGCCAGGTCCGTACCGTAAATTATGGACCGATATTTCACCCTCTTTTATGGCACAAACGCGAAACGCGCGGACCATCAACATGGAAGAATACGAGGATCCATACCTTACTGTACGGACCGAGCAAACGAGGTTAACGATATGTTTATTATATGGCTTCTGTACACACAGCCAGCTTTGTCTCATTTTCAATTCAGTTCCGTATACGGGAAGTTATGAACCGCAAATTGATAATTTACTTAGCCATATAATATATTTGTCATCGAGGCTGTATGAAAATGACATATCCTTTTTCCAACAAACTAATGTGCTTTCTTCTCCACAGGTGCCTCTATCGAGATGGTGGTGTCAAGGAAAATGTAATTTCCATTTGATGACATCATAAGAAATAAAACCTATTGTAACATACTGATGTTGTTTGGTGATATAATGTGCAACCCGCTACAGACAAACATCCATTTTCCGATTAATGACATCACTCATATAAATAGATTGGCGACTGCACATATTTTTAAAACCAGTTCTCGAAGAAAAGTAAACAGTTGCAATACATTAATATATCGTAAATACTCAAATTTATCTACCTCTTTAGGCTATACATTTCGGTTAGAATCCCATAGCACGACTCAAAATCGCCCGCTGATTGGCTAACGAAGCGTTTAATATTTTGTGGAATTCAACGGTTTGAAAAGCTGTATTCGACGATGTACAGGAAGCCCGCGCGTAAATATTTTGTTTATTGTTATTATCGCGAACAGAGACACAAATCATGTTAAAATTACAAACCAGGATATTCACAAAGTTAACAGTAGTCAAAGAACGTGAAATTATATATCTTTTATTTCGTTTTTCACGAGAAATGATATGTTTTGGCCCTCCTCTGAACAAGAGTGACTCTAGCTAATCCGAGGAATCGACAAAAAGAACTGCAGCAAAAAGGTGTGATTTTGATTAAAGGGGCTAAGTCATGGCATTGCGCATGCGTTGAGTAAATGTTCGATTGGTGGCTGTTAATTAGGCTCGGTTTCCAGCCGTGGGGGTTTCGGTGAGCCCGCGATCCTCTCCCCACTCACGGCTGGGCGCGCGAGCTGAGACATTGTTGGTTTTTAGCCAATCACAAACTTGCCACTCAAATCCTGTCGCTGAATTGATTTGCATAATTTACATTGTAAACTTTTGAAAGCCCCGGACCAAAGGCTTTCGATTGCTGTTCCAAAATGCGTTTAAATTTGCTCTGGAAAAGTTTGGTTTCGAAGAATTCAAGGATTCACACAAAGAAGCAGTAAGAGAGTTAGTTTTCGGGTGAAGACACTTTGTCAGTAAACGCACTGGCTCTGGAAGTCACTTGGGAAACCGTTAGCTCAGCTCAAAGGTCGTGAAGCTCGTAATGTTCAGTCATTTTCTCATTTAACTTTACCGATGCAAGACCAAGGTAGGCTATTCTTACTTCAAAGAAAATTACTGCTGCCTTTATCGGAGAAGAAAAGCCGGACGAGTCCATATTAAAAGAGTTTATAGAAGAGAGGCAATCACGTCTGACGCAGGCCATGTTTACGCGTTTAACTCTGCAATCACAATTCACTTGAAAATCGCTGCATCAAATGAGTTTTACAATTCTTCAAGTCCTATGTACTAAGTTTGTACAATTTATGTCTCCAAGACATACTCTACACAAGTACTAAGCGGGAATACTCGACTCTAGCTCAGAGTTCCGACATGGCATCTGAACTTAATTTTTATCCCCGTATAAAATCATCTAGTGTCAACAAATAAAGTATGATAGGCAACTAGTTCCTGTAAAAACTAGTTTTGTTCTGCGTCGGCGGGGAAGATAAACAATGGTATGTAATCAACTAAAGTCGATTGAGGTATGCTAACCGCCGTGGAAAGCGAGTAGCAGCTAAACAAATAAAGGCGCTTTCTCAGTGTAAGCATATTAATTATTCATATTGTCGAATTTTCATACAAACCTTCTAAAACCTAACCCCCAAATTTGAAAAAAACCTAACCATTTTAAATCCCAAATCATTAATAGAACTAGTCTAAATACATCTGAACTTAATGGAGAATTTAGCGAAGTTTTCAAGTGCACTTTTGCTTTAACAATTTCAGGACATGCTTACACTGAGAAACCCCCCAAATAAAGTAGCCTGGTTTCAACAGCCGGGCTTTCTTTGAAAACTTGGACTGTGAACATGAGAGCTAATAATAACAGGTATTAAATAAAACCTTTACCTACGTCGAATTAATTTCACACTTGGGAGTTTTAGTTTAAAGAATTCCAATGTGTTTTGAAAGTTTACGCGGAATCGAACCTACGCTACACGCAAATAAATGAATAATATTGAAGTTAATCAGATGACGTCACGGACACGGTGTGTTGACCGCGCGCCCAGCCGTTAGTGGGGGGAGGCTTTGGAGAAACGACACCCCAACGGCTGAAACCGAGCCTAGCTGTTAATTGGCTACAAATATTAACACTAAGCAATGCAAAGTAGAGAAATAAATCTTTTAGGAAAACAAATTACATCATAATTGCATACTAAGGAAAAAATATAGGGAAATAAAAACAAATGTATAGAATGCTCAGCTAGACACGTGGTTATTGTCAAATCTTTTAGACTGGGTAATAAAATTATGAACACATTCAAAAATTGATGCATTCGATGAAAAATGTAGATCTGGATGACCATAAAGTAGTATTTCAGTTTTTCTTTTGGAAGATGCTAATAACCATTTGTCACTGAGCACCTGTGCGACAGAGGTGAGAAGAGTGACACGCGGAGAAATACGCGAAGAAATAGTTAAAATCCTTTCCCTTAATGCTTGATTGAAATGATACGCAATATATTCATTGAACACTACGTCTAAACACAGTGTGTTGGTTATTTCTGCATATATGCTTTGATTTTTACCGTCCCACATGTGCGCGAGGTTTAATTTATTATTAGTCGTTGAAAGTATTTACTGGACGGAATTGAAATATAAAGACTACTCACCGTGACACAACCACTTTAGCACAATTGCATTGAGCATTTAAATGTGAAAAAGATCCAGGTGACCCATGTGGAATGCAGAATACATTACATAATGCATTAAAAACATACGCGGTGTGTGTAGTACATGCGTGCAAACGCAATCCATGACGCAAAGGCCATAGAGGTGGCAGACACTCTTCTCCATTTTTAATTAGACATACTGCAATAAAATCTGATTTTACTGAACTGTCAAGAATATAATTAACAATTAGACCCGCAGCCCGAATGGGCTACGAGTCGATAGCCCATGAGGCGCAGCCGAATGGGCTATTTAACTCGTAGCCCATGAGGGCGAGAGGTCTAATTGTTTTAGTATAAACTAACTAGTCGGACAGTAGAAATAATAGAAAGAAACAAATTGAAGTTGAAAAAATGTTATTATGTCGTGAAAATGCGTGCGGTTTTTCTCTGCCATGGGCTATCACTAATAGACCTATAGTAGCGTAGCCAATCAGAATGCAGGATTTGTAATAGTCCACTAGTTGGTTTATACTAATCCTTGTTAGTATAAACCAACTAGTGGACTATTACAAATCCTGCATTCGGCTGCGCCTCATGGGCTATTGACTCGTAGCCCATTCGGGCTGCGGGTCTAATTGTTAATTATTAGTTGTTATATGTTCCAATTAGGTTTCATTTGAGCTTTTAAATCCTCACTGAGCTTAGTCGATGAGATTGTGTGTTAAATGTGAGATAAAATAGAAGAATAGCAAAAGTGTGATTAAAATTAGCTCAGCTTTGTGATTCTTCAAACTAAAACAAATATTTTAATATATTAAAGGGGCCGTCTCACCCACAGTGCTTAGCGCGCTCACATAGCATAGCGACCATTTTAGATGCCATCGAAATCCAGAGTTTTATGGCAATGGTCTTAATCTTCTCTACATCTCTGCCATCCTTCCAGCTATCATAAAAAAAATCACACTAGGTTGAACCTTTTTTATTGCTCTTCCTGTTGAGCCTCTTATTTAAGTCTTTTAAATTATTTGGTCATGTAAACTTTAGTTTTATTTCAGGTGGCCGTAGTTCTCTGATGGATGCAGTTCTCTGATGGATGCCTGAGTCTCGTTCGTCCTCAACAAAAGTAAACAATTGTCCGTTTGTGTCCAGGATTTCCACCTACAACATGGAGAAGCTATCCTGACCATTAATCTTTATAGTTAAAGATATATATATTAGCGCTTAGTTGGAGTATCTACCATCTTTGAGCCGATTTGGGTTGTTGAACTGACACCGTGGCTGGCTTACGCGACCATATGGCGACAAAACTCCGCTTGGTCGACCCGAAAAGAACTGAGCAGTTTCCTAAAATCATTTTCAGGGCTTTGGCGTTTAACTTGTGGAAACAGGTCTCTCTCTGGTTTCGAAGGACTTTTATACAGTGATTTCGCCGAGATTTTCGGATTCACCGTGTCGATCAAAGTTTATACTCGCATGAAATGTGACAAACAAAGCCGCCGAGATAATAATTTCCCATTAGCCATTCAAGCGAGCTCTTGAACTGGTTCAATCTCTGCTACTGCCATCAACGAGATTGCCTGCAAGTAGATCTCTCTCTCTCTCTTTCTCTCTCTCTGCAGGGAAAAATAAAATCGAGGAGAGAAACCTCTCGCTTTAATAATTATTAGTATTACCTGGAAAGAGTGTCTCTGTTTAATTTATAGCACTGAGATAGTACGGAAGCGAAGGGTGAGCGGTAATAGTCAACAAACTATAATAGGCAACGAAACTCCGCTTGGTCGACCCGAAAAGAACTTAGCAATTTCCTAAAATCATTTTGAGGCCGGGCTTCGGCGTTTAACTCTCTCTCTGGTTTCGAAGGGCTTTCACGCAGTGATTTCGCCGAGATATTCGGATCAAAGTTTATACTCGCACGAAATTTGACAACAGAGCCGCCGAGATAATAATTTTCTATTGAAGCGAGCTGTAATTCGTTCACTGTTCTCTCTTGAACTGGTTCTCTGCTACTGGCAGCAACGAGATTGGAGATTGCCTGCCAGCAGATACTGATATATATATATATATATATATATATATATATATACAGTCAATGCCAAAAAGGTTGTCCAGCAGAACATAATATAATACTTTAATATCCATTGTTTTGGGCTATTGTCTAGACCAAGACAATAGCCCAAAACAATGGATATTATAGTATTATATTATGTTCTGCTGGACAACCTTTTTGGCATTGACTGTATATATATATACACTGAAACAAAAAAACTCTGCAAAAGACTTATATATATCATATATATATATCCTTTATATTTCCATCAAACTTTCTTGACAGTTGTTGCTTTGGTAGACACAAAGAAACATAATAGACCTTGTTTTCCTTTGTGTTTGACGGTAACGAAGTAGCAAGTTCAACATTGAACTCTGCCATTTTGGCCTGCAATGTTTTGATCACACATTTTCAATAGTAAAAGCGGTAGCCGGTCAGTCGCCTTTCTTTAGTTGCTCAATAATCTAAAGGCCGGTTTAAATGACGCGTTTACCGATCCCGGGGCAAAATGTGTCACAAGCGAATAGTTTATATTGCAAGAAAATTGCGGCTTTTGAACTGATCCAAAATACCCGTGTTGAACCTAACTAATTTGTTTTGATTTTTTTTATTAGTACGACAAAACTAATTTTTACACCCATCTACCCATGGGTTCAAATATATAATACAGAAATGAACAAAGGATATTTTGAGAGTATTTTTGTTTTTATTTCGTTAAAAAACGGTGCAGCGTTTAAGGCGTCTCGATTGAAACTCCGAAGCCACTTCGCGAATTTAAACAAAATGTAATGCCAGCCCAAAATGTCAAAAAGTGGGATTGCCTTAAGTCACAATTACGTCATTAGTATGTGTGAACGGGTCATATTTTGGCATTATCAGTTGTATCAATAAATTGTGTACTATTTGTGAAGATTTGAGCAGAATTTGGCAAAAAATCTTAAACGTTATGACGGCTTCGGAGCTCTATAAGCCCTAGCCAGAAATCATTTATTTGGGCGCAGTAAAGTTCAACCAGTAAAAAAAAATTAACCATTTTTTGGGCGATTTATGGTCGTTGTATTGCTATAAAAAGCATTACAAATCCTTGAAATGACGTCATTTAAGGGCGTTATGCAAATGAGTTGTCCTAAACTCGCAGAAAAGCTAGTCAGCAGGCTCATCTAAAGGCCTGTTTACATGACACGTTTAATCCCGCGGCGTATTTCTTATCAAATTTCTTTATAGTTGGATTATCATCATTCCCTGTAAAAAAATGTAATGTTATGAGGGATAAAGTCATACACAAAACAACTCATTTTCATCTCGTGACACATCTTGCCCCGGGATCAGTAAACGCGTCATGTAAACCGGCCCTTAGATTATTGAGCGACAAAAGAAAGGCGACTGACCGGCTACCGCTTTTACTATTGAAAATGTGTGATCAAAACATTGCAGGCCAAAATGGCAGAGTTTCACGGTTGAACATGCTACTTCGTTACCGTCAAACACAAAGGAAAACAAGGCCTATTATGTTTCTTTGTGTCTACCAAAGCAACAACTGTCAAGAAAGTTTGATGGAAATATAAAGGATATATATATATCCATAAAGCCATTATGGTGATAGCCGAGATGGCGCATTGTATCATGATTCCATGTTTGTTCAACCTAGCGAATTGGACAGATGTGGATGATTGTATATATATATATATATCCATGCAAGTAAAAATAAAACGGAGGAGAGAAACCTCTCGCTTTCATAATTATTAGTATTACCCGGAGAGTGTTCTCTGTTATAGCACTGAAGGGAAGCGACGGGTGAGCGGTAAATATTATAGTGCAGCCAAATACTGCTGTATAAAACTTTGCTGACTTCACATTCAATTTGTAAGGTACTATTAGTTTCATCAAGGTCATCCATGTTCAAGGCAAAATTATCATGTCACCAACATACAGAAATATACGCTCAGTTCGTGAGATTCCCGCCGTGAACAAGGGTCAAAGTCACGGATATAAACAATAACAAAGCACGCGAAGCACTGTGGGTGAGACGGCCCCTTTAATCTTGAAAAACTGGTATTAATAAAAGCATAAATTATCATAGAACTTCTATCAATCAACTGTGTTACGCTGTCTGTACAAAAGCCATTATACTTTTGTTAGTTTTCTTTATTCATCAATTGCTGATTTGATAGGCAAGATCAAGCCATTTCGCCCAATGATATATTATGGACTTTAAGCAACCAGGACGGCGACGGCAGTGACGACGGGGCGTAGAAAAAGTGTTCTCCCAAAATTTGGTGTTTACTATTTCCCTTGTTCGCCTTGAATTGTTTTTCAAAACCAGATTTTCGAAAAATATAATGACTATAGTGTTCCGGTCATGCCGAACGAAAAATGATTTGATTTACTTTCTTACGTTCGCGTTGTCTTTAAAACGTACAATTTGGAGTTTTCACGTTGTGTTTTTGCAGAGAATTAACGGTGAAAATATAGTCGACTGCGTGCATTTTCACGTGCAGTTATTGTATTTTGTAATTAAGGCTATTGTTTTATGCCGTCGTCCTAGACGTTGCCGTCGTGGTTGCTTAAGGTCCCTACTAATATTTTGAAGACGAAGGTTAAAACAGAAGTTTAATGTGTCAAATGTGCAAAAAGCAAATAACTGCGCTTGATGTTATATATATGTTATTGTTTGCATAAATAAACTCCCTATATTGCGCATAGACACAGGACATCCATCTGCACAAATATAATATCGTCTGTGGCTCAGTGTATTGAGTCAGGTGTTCAGTATAATCAGTACAAATACGCTGTTCCCTAGCTTGCATTAGTAACAGGAAACTCAGGATGCAGTACACATGTTTCGCAGCGATTTTTGTCGCCCTTTTGGGGGTTTCGGCTGCTTTCAGTGGCATAGGTTGGTATGGAATAGCACATGTTGTTTATAATTTGAACATTATATCTCTCAATCATTTAGAGGCCATTTGTCTATTAAATGGGGACATGGCAATCAATGGCCAAGTGAAAACTGTTCCCGCCAAAAATTATATGTACCGATTTAAACGATGTCTATGTCTGAATTGTCGTCTATCTATTATTTTAATTTATTAGGAATCGAAGATATTTCGTTTGAAGTTAACAGTGTTTAATCTTTTCTAACTGAAACATTGTAAGGTGTAAAAACAATGAACATCGATGGAGTTATCATGGTTTTAGTATGAAATAAGGAACATGTATACATGTACTTTTGTCCATGGAATGCACGCTAATGTCTTAAAGGGGTTATGTCATGGTGTTGTGTATGAAGTCATTGTTCGATTGGTGGCTGTTAATTGGCCACAAACAGTTAAAGGGGCTATGTCATGGTGTTGTACATGTATGGAGTCATCACGTTTGATTTAAACCATCCCACATGTTCACAACATTCGTCAGTTCATATCATAATCGCAGAAAATATTTTTTTATATATCTGGTCCGAACAGCGAATTTTAAGGCCCCTTCTCATGACACAGCCCCCTTAAAAATGTTTTATAGGGTTCACACAATAGACCCTTTTACCTATTACGTAATGTTATATCAATTCTTTGGGAAATTGTTTTTTAATGCTTCATTTACCTTCATTCAGAAATACAACAGAACCATGAAGAAATTAATGCTCAACTAACTAATATCTAGCATAGGTAAAACGGTATATTGCTCAGTATGAATTGTTCACCAAATACCGCTGATTTTACTTATATTGTTTTATTGATTACAGAAAATAACAATGTCAATGATCCTAATTTATACGAGGGAGACATGCTATTGTCTCCAGCCCAGCGCTTCGCGGCCATGGCTGGACGTGATGTTAGCAAGGCCGGCCTTGGGCGAGCTTCAGTTTTTAAGAACCTCTGGCCTGGTGGTGTGTTGCCGTACGTCATAGGAAACGATATAAGTGAGTGATACAGGATAAGATTACTATTTAAATGAACGATACAGGATACGATAACTATTAAAGTGCATATGAGCCCAATTTTTTATCATTAAAATCGATTCTCCATCAAGTAAATAGTTCAATCATAAAATATTTCTTAATTTGAGTGCTGCGTCATAGAGGTTTCTATTTCCGATATGCTAATTATGTGACGACATGTGAGGCCAACAAAAGGTCACTTCTATCTCCTTGTGAATGAAACTATTTCTGATTTATACAAAATATTTGGCAAAATCACTGATATAAGGCCCAAATATTACATGGATGTTTAGAAAAATACGTATATTTCTGCCAGCACATTTTTGCATAATAAATGAGTCCTCACATGTCGTCACATAATTAGCATATCGGAAATAGAAACCTCTATAACTCATAGACGCAGCACTCAAATTAAGAAATATTTTACAATTTAACTATTTTCTTGATGGAGAATCGATTTTAATGATAAAAAAATTGGGCTCATATGCACTTTAAGTGAGTTTAACAGAAATACAGTTATTTTTTATTTATTTTTATTTCCAGATTCGTCCAAATGGCAGGTGTTGTATGATAGGTCCCCTACTAACCCCACCCTAGCGCTGCCCAATTCAAAATATATGTAATTAAGTGTTTAGAGAAAATCATACTGGAAATAATTACAACGTTGTAATAAAGAAAAAGTACTTAGACACATGTAAGTGTATATAGGTAAATGTGTAAAAAAAAATGCTTATCAGTTACAAACCGACATTGCATTAATTCGACGACACTTAGAACATACTAGCTTGTACGCACGAATATGATGAGTATAAAAAATAGTGTTGTCTTTCAATGAAAAACGATTTAAGATAAGAAGTGCTAGATTTAACGTCATCTGTTAAGGCGCTCCATAAGTGCACAATTCTGATTAAAAAATGAATATCTGAAAAGAGAAGTTCTTGAGTTCTGTACATTAAGGTTGAGGCCTCATTAAGAGATGCGACTATTACAAAAAGATAAATAACTGTGTATATCTAACTTGACATCGCCAGATTTACATTTAAAGAAAAAAACAAGATCAAGGTATTCTAGCCAGTAATTAATTGGTAACAGATTGAATGTCAGCAAACGTTCAGTATAGTTAAAGCCAGAGTCTTTACATATTAACCTCATAGACCTCTTCTCTGGATTGTTTTTATTACAACTATATTATAGTGCGGTGCCCAAACTTAAGAAGAAGAAAAACAGAAATATATAACAGTTTCAAGGCGTTTTGATTTACGTTTCCTGCACAGTTTCGCTTGAGAAATCGCAACATTCTATTGGAGTTGGCAGTAATTACCATGATGTAGTCATTCCATGTTAAATCTTTGGAAATTATGATGCAGAGATCCCGTTCTTTGGTGGAAATTTTTAGCTGACTCCCTTGCAACCCGTAATCTCTCTCCGCTAGCACGTTTTCGGCTAATGCGTAAGTTTACACATTTCGAGGGTTGAAAGTGAAGTTCGTTGACCAATGACCAATCACATGCAGAGGGAGTTCAAATCTTCTTGTAGAGCATTACAGTCCTTCATGGTGTGGATAGTCTGATAAAATTTTGGGTCATCTGCAAATATTGCATGTTTGGAAGTTCTTATTACCTTAAAGAATTTCATTTATATAGCGCAAATTCTTTATAAATATATTCAAATGCGCTTCACAAGGAGAACTTGTGATACGGACTGCTATTGTGGCGCAAAGTGTTGCCGTGCAGTTTACAATCTTGCGTTAAGAGACAATCCCCTACTCTTTCTCGAAATAACACAGCAGGTTATTTCACGTCCCCTCGTATAGATTTAAAAAAGAGACAAGGCTAACAACCCTATGGCCCTGGCTGGGATTCGAACCCCTGACCTCCCGCACTCTAGACTGTGCTCTACCAACTGAGCTAACCAGTGAGGTGGTTTGGATAAGATAACTATTAAGTGAGCGAGAGGTAACTATATGTGATTTCCGCTCACTTCGTTGGTCCTTTGTTTGAAGTCTTAGATTCTTAGTCTTAAGAGTCTGTAGTAGGTAGTGTGCTGTTCTAACATTATTTTTTACCCCTGTAATATTTTATTAGATGGACTTATAATTCGTCTCCATTTTTCTGATTTTTCTGCGGCCGTGTGCATTATCAGCATTATTATAATTTAAAATTATTTATTGTTGATGTTGTTATACGCCATTCCATATAGTTTCCCACAGCAGGGTGTAGGATGGGGAGTGTGATTCATACGTAGACGATTTGTAAATAACTGCTTTCACCGGCGTTGGAAATTTTACATTGCAGTTTGACTTAATTCTCCATTTTAGTATTTATTATCTACAGAAGTCAATAGCTCGAAGTCTCATACCAGCTGGTCTTGGTCCATTTAGCTTACGGTATAATCTATTATCGCTAACTCGATGGCCAAGCGTAATTGGACCTAATTGCCACAGCAACTCTGATTAGTCTAAAACATGAAAGCCTTCGTTCTAATGAGGTAACTACTGTTGTGTTTATAAAAGAACATGGCTGTTGTATGTGCGCAGTTCTAAAAATAGATTATACCATAAATTGATGAGCCGCATTCCATTGCTTATCGAGACTTCTGCTTATGGACTTCTGGTATCTCTGTAGTTGGTGGAAAATTTGTTTACATGAGACGTTTGCAGAAGGGTAGGAAAATTGACAGACAAATTTAAGGTAAATTGTTTGTTATACGCTAACCGCATGCGTGGAAAAAATCTGACGCTGCAAAATTTCAGAACGTCAACCGCGTGCCATGGCTGCTATTCGTGATTCCATGAAGATCTGGGAGACAAAGACATGCATTCGATTCAAGGAGAGAACAAACGAACGAAACTACGCGCAGTTTCACATTGGAGGAGGGTAAGCACATATTACACAACACACTGATTATACCATACATTACACCATACATTATACAATACGTTACACCATACATTACACCATACGTTATACCATACATTACACCATACGTTACACCATACATTACACCATACGTTACACCATACGTTACACCATACATTACAAAATACGTTACACCATACGTTACACCACACGTTACACCATACATTACACCACACGTTACACCACACGTTACACCACACGTTACACCATACATTACACCATACATTACACCATACATTATACCATACATTACACCATACGTTACACCATACATTAAACCATACATTACACCATACGTTACACCATACGTTACACCACACGTTACACCATACGTTACGCCACACGTTACACCATACATTACACCATACGTTACACCATACGTTACACCATACGTTACACCACACGTTACACCATGCAAACGAAAAAAGTTTCAGACAGCCCAGACAAAATATTAAAACGGTTTAAACCCTGAACTTCATTTGCGCTAAATTACTAGTTTGGCGAAATTACATAAGATAGGCTGATTTTTATTCCATTAACTATTTGCTGCATACTAAACATTCAATAATTATTTTTTAATCATTCAATGATTGTATTATTTCTATGATTATCGTTAGGAATTATTATTATTATTATTATTATTATTATATTCTTGAAATAAAGGATTGAATTAGTTTTGATGTGTAATGTTTTTTTTTTTTCAATAGTTGCACGTCTTATGTCGGTGTTCAAGGAGGAAGACAGATGATCTCGCTTGCTTCTGGTTGTTGGCATACCTACATCACAGTCCATGAAATTGGTAAGATCGAGAAAGAGTAAAGTAAACAGTTTTATGGTAAAATGAGTGAATACTTCAAATGATGTTCAAACAGATTAAATATTCTAATTCTAATGTACTGTCAAGTACGATCGTTTCCTTAAACTGCTTTCTTTAAGTTGGTTACAAGCCATATAATGTTCAGTTATGCATTCAGAAATAGTCATTAAAAATAAAAAAGAACTTAAGAAAAATTACAGTCATATGGAAAAAATACCAGAGCGTAAACATATTACCTCACATGGGTAAAGCATGATATTAATTTTATTTGTTCAATAGTTTGCTTGCCGGCTATTCTGTTTTTTTTTTCAGTCATGTACATCTGTTGTTGTTTTCGGATTGGGCTACATGTGACCCGCGATCAAAATGGTACTCTCCCCTCCCCCTTTCTTCAGTTTTCTCCTCGACCTATTTTGACCGCGCGTCACAGGTAACCCAATCCGAAAAACATGACTGAAATAAAATTCATAGGAGCCGGTATGCAGACCATTAGTCCAACTGCTTTTGTTGCCCATTTCAATTGGCTAACGAAAATAATACCAGTGATCAGGAACCCATTACCAGGAGCGTCCATCTCCCATACTAGGTCTGTGAGTCACCGTATGACCGGATTGAGCTATATTTAGAACAGATCTCGCGGGAGTTCCAGTGACCGCACTTTGACTTTGTACTTAAAGTGCCTATGAAGCTTATTTTTTTATTTTAGATATCAATTCTACATCAAGTGAATAGTAGAATGGTACAATATATCTTGCTTTCAATGCTGTGCCGCTGAGTTAAGGAGGTTTTAACATCCAAAATGATAATTACATGACGTCAGGGGAGGCATCAATTATTATACAATTTGTTTTGTTACAATTAAACATTTTTTTCAAATTATCAGTGTTATACCCATGGTTGAAATAAAATAATATAAGAAATTTGTTTTTTTATATCAGTAGAAACGCCCATTCACAACCACTAAGAAGTGATTGCAGATGCCTCCCCTGACGTCATGTAATTAGCATTTTGGATATTAAAACCTCCTTAACTCAGCGGCACAGCATTGAAAGCAATATATATTGTACCATTCTACTATTCACTTGATGTAGAATTGATATCTAAAATAAAAAAATAACCTTCATAGGCACTTTAAGACCAATGCTTCTTCGGTTGTGAAAAGAGCCGGGTCGTTTGTTGGCCTTTTTAACTAACTTCAACGTCAACAGGTCACAGAGTCACGCAAAAACAAAACTTTTTTTACAGAATTACTCTAAGGAATATGCATATTTAAAAAAAAATTTTTTATTATACGACAGCTGACACGAACAAAAAATGTTTGTTTTCGCTTACCTTACTGCTCTGTTTGAATAAAATCCTGAGAAGATATCTCGAGAGAAGAAACCTCTCAGCGCAGCCTTAGTTGAAGTCCAATGTTGGGGGCGAGCGCGCACTGAAAAACTTTTTTTTTTTTTCGCGCGCTAAAAGCTGATTGCCTGTTACTCAAACAGCCCCATTTCGATTGGTTCGCGCGCTTACAAAACCTTCATTTTAGTGTTGAATAAACCTGTGCAAACCTGTTCGCGACACGGCCTCATATTTGCACTCGTTTTAGCCCGTATTTTCACTCGAAAATGCCAAGTCGTATAATAATGTATTGTATTGTATTGTCATATTGCTATTATTATTGAGTGACTTTTGTGATTGCGTTACCAGGTCATTGTCTTGGATTTTATCATGAGCAGTCACGCCCCGACCGTGACAACTATGTTGAAATCTTGTGGCAGAACATTGTTCCACGTAAGTATCGAATAAGGCAGTATGAGTAAGAGACTAAGCGCCTCTTGCATCGTAGGAAATCGGATATAATCTGGTGCAATGCCGTTATGTGCAGTAATTAGGCAATCATTTGAGTGATTTATGAAAGTATATTCTGAGGACACATTATAACTGCATCACGTGATCATTTGAGTAACTAACGCTCTTAAAGATGTTTTCACAGTGCTCAAAACGTCTTTGCTGAATTTCATGGAGTAGCTTTTTGCGTTAGAAATTATACTAATTAAATTACCTTATATAGAAACGAATATTTTCAGTTGAAATTTAAATTGTATATATATATGGTCAAAATATGGTCAAGTTAGAATCAGCCATATCTGTCAGCCATTAGCATATTTCCAATATGCTAAGTAATAACTATCTTTCAGGACTCAAGTATGCCTTCGACGAGTAGGTTTTCTCTATATTATCAGTTACATGCAGTTCACTCTCTAGATTTACTTTGCATAGAACAACGTCATATCCGTTAAATTACCATAATTCCATTACATCCCAACTCATTGTAAAATAACTCTCTTTCAGGATACAGGTTCGCCTTTGACAAGTATCCTCGCACTATGATCGACTCTCTTGGAACGCCTTACGACTACAAGAGCATCATGCATTACGAAGCTTACGACTTCAGCTCTAACAGAAAAGTCACGATTAAGGCCAAGAAAGCAGGGGTAAGACAACTATTAATAACATTAATACACGGGCAAAAAAAGTGCTACAGTAACTGGTTGGTGTAGACTTCTGAGGTTCAAATTGTATGGGCTCGAACTATTTCATCGTGAAATGAAAATTGATTATTGCTGAAATCTTCACAGATAATTGTATGTGACGTGTTTGCGTTACAGATTACCCTTAGTAACCACAATGGACCTACTGACGTCGACATCAAGCAAATGAATCTTCTTTACAAGTGCAGTGGTGGAGGTGGAGGAGGCGGCGGTGGTGGCGGTGGTGACGGTGGTGGAGGTGGTGGTAGGTACATTTTTCTAGCTAGTTAGGAAAATGTTACTCAAACCCACAAAAAGTATTGAAAATTGCATGTCTATAGACCTTATTCATAAGTGCGTATAGGAAGATCGATATTCGTAATTATTTTATCCCATTTTTGATAATGAGCGCTCTCTTTACTGTTTTTTATTGCTATAAATAATTCTAAATTATTAATTAAGGTATTTCAGTTTTGCTTTAAGTAGCAGCAAACTTGGTTTTGTTTTGGTTAATTTATACTGTTATATATAAGACTTATTTTCACTAGGATAACCCAATTCAAGGGTGCATAATCAGAACATTTTTCCCATATACCAAATATTAAGATATCAGTGTTACCTAAGGTGTTTCTTATGTTAAAGATTAAGCCATTTTTACACAAACTGCCATAATGTGTTTATGGCAAAACGTGCATAGATTGGATTCTACTACTTTCATTTTAAATAAATGATTAGTATATAAAATACGATTACGTATCTTGTATTAGAATTATCTTAATGGTGTATTGATTGTAATTTCCAATTGGAATTTCAATTAAACTCAACCTACGGGTACATCAGTATATCCATAGATTGTGCAGTTGGAGGTTTAACGATCGTATTTATTAAACGGTTATATAGCTTTGTAGTTGTGATTTTTTGAACGCTAATGGTCGATTCTCCGAGGTGCAAATGAAATCTGTTATCTACCTCGGGCCGAGACCAATTGCCTTTTACTTCATGTTTTAATGAGCTTTTCCAAACTAATGGGAAATACCTAACATTCTAAAATAATATATACATGTATATGTAAATTCCTCGTATTTTGCTTTGACCCTTAATAAGAATACAGTTGTCCATCTCTCTGTATTATGTATGAAGCGGCTATTATGAATGAGATATATTATCTTACATTTTTTTCAAGTTCACCAAAAGGTATTTAAGCCATTTGCTTCCATTTTTCTCCTTTTTTCCTTTTTTTTTAATGTAGCAGACTGAATCTCCTAATTTTAAAGTTGTCGAAATAATTTTACCTGTATATTATCTTTCCTTCCTTGAAACATTATTGCTACTGATTAATGTAATCTGAAAATGTTTAATTAATGAATACATAAAGCTTGTTCCTGAGGAATATATATTTTCCTTTGTTTCACTGTTTGAAAAAGCTGCATAAATGGTGCGAGATTTGGGGAGCCGGGCTGGTGTAGTGGTTTAGCCGTTCGCCTCTCACCTCTGTGGCCCAGGTTCGATCCCCGGACGTGGCGCCATATGTGAGTTGAGTTTGTTGGTATCTCGCCCTTGCTCCGAGCGTTTTTCTGCGGGTTCTCCGCTTGTCCTCCCTCCTCAAAAACCAACCTAAATTCCAATTCAATCAGTGAATTAGCCGGCTACTTACTTTGATCAGCTTCTATGATTGTTGCAGATCTCGTTAAAAATTCAGAGCTTTAATTGTTGCAAATGTTCCTTAAGAGAGCCCGAAGTCAGGAAAGAGGCTTATTAATCCATCAATAATTGTTATATTTCTCAACGAGAGAAGGATAATTAATTAGGTTCATTGTATGTGACTATTGCCTTCCCAGGTTCATGTGAAGACACGGGTAAATACTGTTACTGGTACGTCCCGCGTGGTGGATGTAAGGACAATGATTCAGTAAGGGACAAGTGCAAGAAGAGTTGTAAACTGTGTTAGGTGAGCAAACAATAATGATCTAATAGAGCAGTTTTCAATTGACTGTCGTAGAACCAAAACTTGAGCCAATCACAGGAGAAAGTAAAAAACCAATGAACCAATCACGAACTGAAGTAATTCACGATTGGTTTGACTTCAACCAATTACGAGGCAAGTTACTTACACAATCATGGATAACTAGCCAATCAAATTCGAAAGCAATCACATGATTACTTTTCGACACTAAATTGAAAACCGCTCTATAGGAATACTAAGACATCACAACTTACATTCAGTAGAGCCATTCAAAAGGACTTGTATCACATTATTAACAATTAAATTTACACCTATAATTAAGAGGTTCAATGTCACGAGGATAGTACATATAACACAGTCAATAGGACATAAGACATAGTACATAGTACAGGGGACAAAGGGCATAGTCAATAGGACATAATAGATATGGGACATAGTACGTGGGACATAGCACATAGTCAGTAGGACATAGTTAATATATACGACATAATGGTACATGTGTACATGTGACATAGGACTTACATAGTCAATAGGACATTGGAGATAGTACATGGGACAGGACATAGGATACAGTCAATGGGACACTAAGACAGGACATATAAAATATAGTCAATAGGACATAAGACATGCAGGACAATAGGACAGTCAATAGGACATAAGACAGAACATAGGACATGGTCAACAGAGGATCTTTGTTTACATATTTCCTCTTCAACATTAATCATACTTCAAGCTACAAACAAACCGACTTATATATATACATCGAAAGAGAAAGTCACACTTAGTAATTACCGGCGAAAATAGATTAATATGTTGAATAGTTCTTTGCGAAAATGGCTTTTCAAAAGTGCAAAATTTACAAATAATGTATGGTTTGCAGCTGCATTACAGTACAATCGATAAACGGTTTAGGCAGGGATCAATTTTTTGTATAAATGGACTAAATGACATTGAACAGAATCTTCGCAATGGCAAAGATTCTGTGCATACCACCCAGCAATATAAAAATATCTACCGGTAACCGATTCTGGTGATCTTAATGACCATATATGGATACAAGGCTCAAGTACAACTAAATATATGTATGTTCTCCACAGGTGTCGCTGTCGACAAGTGATGTCAAGAAAAATGTAATATCCATTAGGTGATATCATAAGAAAATAAAACATATTGTAGCATACTGATGTTGTTAATGATGATATGTATAACAAGATAACCATCATTCTTATTCAAATCCAATGCCCCTTCCCATTCAGCTAATATGCCTTTTGCAGTTAACACTGTCATCTGATAATGTATCATTTTAATAACCAATGAATTACGCTCGTGATCCCATGGGAAGGGCTTTACTGGATGGCAAACAAACTTCAAAACGCTGTTTTAGAAATATTGATAATCGATTGGAGATGGATCGAAAATAGCATTTACAAACAGGTTTTGCTAATAACACTACCGATCTCGTTTAAATAACTGAAGTCATATTTTTTGCCATTCAGTACAATCACGTGATTGCATTACTTCAAAAGGCTCATTGGCAGCCTTCCTATCTTATGTCGTGGACAACCAATGGCTGAACTTCATGTCTGCACCCTCGCGCATTGCGCGACGTCTGGCAAATTCTTTCGAATGTGTTGAAATGCACATTACACGCGCAAACGAAGTCTTGTGAAATATAGACACATCGTGCAGTTTGTAATCATGAGTTTTGTTTAGTGCTTCATAAAAGCAGGTTACTTTTAACATTTATATAGCTTTTATGCACGAGCAGAATGGAAATTAAATAGCGTTTTCGGCAATCCCTTTATGTAGGTGGACACGGATTTTTACCAAAAATACAATAGAATACAACACAATACAATTCAATACAACAATAGAACGTTAACGCAACACAATACAATATAATATAATTTGGTAGCAATTCGTGTCGTCCTACATGAAGGGATGGCCGCGTTTTCAATACCTAAAAAGTGTAATATATTTATTTTAAAGCAATTGTAATGGTAACGAGAACAAAAGAAAAGCCATGCTAAAGTTGTTTATAAAGACTGTAATTACAAATTGTTATTTAAGCGGTAAGTAAACCGTCTCAATCGCTGGGTGGTTGTATTTGTAGCGCTCAATAAATCTGTTCAATTGTGCATCCAGTAATAGCATCTATAGAAGTTGCCGTGGTTTTCCACTCATAAAATGGTCAAATGAAAGAACTGAAAGACTAAGGCAAAGCTTAATTGCACTTTTTATCAAATTAACGTCACAGCACAACCATAGGACTTAATTTTGCAGTTTTGGACGTATAGCAAAGTTAGTGATATTAATATTAAGCGAGGCCAGGAGGAAATGCTCCGGTTGTTACAGCTGTGTTACTACTGAACTCGGGGCCACTTAGACAACTAGAACTAACAATGCAAAACGAAAATAAAGTATTACAAAATACAAATCCTAGCATATCCACGCAATTTTCTTCATTCCAGAGACTTTGACTTCAAAACTATACTAGTCGACCAATTGCAAATTCTCCTCTTACCGGATCGAAGCTCGAGCGCTAGTAGCCTCCTACGCAGGCAACTCAGGCAACTCCTAATTAAAATCGAAAAAATAGAGTATAAAAGATGTGAAACCGGGCTTCCTGTGGTAGTCCCCTCGCGGCTTCACCGCTCGGATCCCATATAAGGGAGTTGCCTACGGAGGAGGCTAGAGCGCTGGCAGTCGAAACGATATTGTCTTGTAATCGACACTGATTGGATCAAATAACCGCAAGTTGGAATGCTTTGTTTTTGTTCTGCAATGTGATTGGTTCTCGTTGTCTAAGTAGAAATGAGAAATGAGAATGGGCAGAACTGATCATAATATATAATTCTTATTAAAAAAACTTCACTGCCTTGCATATCAGCTAGTTCTTCATACACCTTCTTATCATTATCTGATTTAAATGGGTCTATAGAAGTTGCCGTGGTTTTCCACTCATAAAATGGTCAAATGAAAGAACTGAAAGACTAAGGCAAAGCTTAATTGCACTTTTTATCAAATTAACGTCACAGCACAACCATAGGACTTAATTTTGCAGTTTTGGACGTATAGCAAAGTTAGTGATATTAATATTAAGCGAGGCCAGGAGGAAATGCTCCGGTTGTTACAGCTGTGTTACTACTGAACTCGGGGCCACTTAGACAACTAGAACTAACAATGCAAAACGAAAATAAAGTATTACAAAATACAAATCCTAGCATATCCACGCAATTTTCTTCATTCCAGAGACTTTGACTTCAAAACTATACTAGTCGACCAATTGCAAATTCTCCTCTTACCGGATCGAAGCTCGAGCGCTAGTAGCCTCCTACGCAGGCAACTCAGGCAACTCCTAATTAAAATCGAAAAAATAGAGTATAAAAGATGTGAAACCGGGCTTCCTGTGGTAGTCCCCTCGCGGCTTCACCGCTCGGATCCCATATAAGGGAGTTGCCTACGGAGGAGGCTAGAGCGCTGGCAGTCGAAACGATATTGTCTTGTAATCGACACTGATTGGATCAAATAACCGCAAGTTGGAATGCTTTGTTTTTGTTCTGCAATGTGATTGGTTCTCGTTGTCTAAGTAGAAATGAGAAATGAGAATGGGCAGAACTGATCATAATATATAATTCTTATTAAAAAAACTTCACTGCCTTGCATATCAGCTAGTTCTTCATACACCTTCTTATCATTATCTGATTTAAATGGGTCCCTTCTTGTATGGTACAAACATATAAACATAAGGTGGTTGCAGGTATTAAAAAGAGATGTAGCTATATTTTTTATTAAAAAACTTCACTGCCTTAATATCAGCTTGTTCTTCATACACCATATCATTATCTGATTTAAATGGGTCCCTTCTTATATGGTACAAAATTTCCCAACTTAAATTTCCTGATCCGCAGGCCATAAATGATGTCGCTAGTCCTCTAGTGAGTGTTATCGGAAAAAACATGCGACACATGCAGTTATCAACTCTACAATGAACTCGACTGAAATGTATTTAATTTGAGCAGGTTAAAAATGCTTCAGGTTAAATTTGTCCAAACTAGTTATTTTTTCAACCTAGTTTGCTTTTGGTTCAACTTAGGTATTTTTTCAATCTAGTTTATTTTGGTTAAATATCAATCATTCTAAAAGGGAATCTTTCTTTTTTGGGAGTCATAAAAAGAATGGGGTTTGCACAATCTAAAAATAATTTAGTAGGTTTTCGTCTTCTACTTCCCCTCCCTTCCCTTTTCTTTCCAAAATAAACTAGGTTGAACAACAATAAACTTGTTTGGACAAGTTTAACCTGAAGTGTTTTTAACATGCTCTACAACATATTCATACTACACATGGCCTTAATGAAGAACTCCCTGCAGTATTCAAAATGTCCGTCTTATTCATTTGTAAAGTTGGCACTGTTTGACCTACGATGTGGATTACTTGTTTCTGGAAAACAACAACACACTGAATTGACACTGAATTAACTAGAGTATGTTGAACGCCTTTAGAAGCGAGGTGAAGTTAAAGGGCCGTCTCACCCAGCGTCCTTTGCGCACCTCACAAGCTATCAGTTTCCTCTCCTGTAATCCAATTCTGAATTCAACAAATTAACGTATATAGGATCTGTTGATTACTGTACGTATTTCTTCCCCGGGGGGAGGGGGCGGGGGTACTCCCTATACTGGACTATACGAGGAGGCTCCGCCCGAAAGGGGTACCTTTTCAGGCTGGAGGTATATAAAAGGGTAGGGATTTCACGAGTTGAAGTATAGAAAAGGGTAGGAAAAACTGTCATTTAGGTATTTAAAAGGGCCTTTCAAAATATCTCGAACAGACGCACCTAACGGCTGATTCATCCAAGTATTTTAAGGGTTACTCAAGTGAAAAGGGTATGAAAAGGGTACCATTTTTTATAGAAGTGATATGAAAGGGTTACCTTTTCTGTCAAAAATGGTATATGCAAGGGTAAGGGTTTGGACCTCGGGGCGGAGCCTCCCGTATAAAACTTTGTTGAGTACCCCCTCCCGGCCCCCCCCCCCCCCCCCCTCCCCTGGGTATTTATTCTAATCATTCTCACTAGAGTTGAGGAGCTCAAACTATAAAACTGAATTTTGACTTGGCGGCCATTTTTCTAGGGAATTAAAAATGGAGGCTGAGACCTCCTCTGTTAAAGTTTAAAGCGCTAGCGTTGTCGTGAAAGCAAAGCAAAGGGAAGAACAGATCATGAGTCTGGATTAGCCGATGGACTGGACTTAATTGTAATCCTCTTAAATGTAAACACACAGTAACTTGATTTTCTGTCAACTGAAGGAAATGCTTTTGAATAATGACGGTATGAAACATCTGAATACCTGATCAAATATTGAAAAACAGCCCACGCTCTCGCTGGTATTTATGAATGTTTAACTTCAGAATGAGGCTAACCATGCGTATATGCGTCTGTATTCATTGCATTCAGCGGTTATTTTCGAATACGAAACTGGACTATTAAAACAATGCTGATAATTTGTGTTCTTTGGTATGACTCGGTTACAAATCTGATTGTCTCCAGAGAACATTGGACTCGATGATCCTGACGTTTTTGAGGGCGATATGATTCTCACCCCAGCTGAACGTTACGCGGTCATGACTGGCCGTGATGTTAGCAAGGCAGGACTGGGACGAGCCTCTATCAAGAATAAACTCTGGCCAAATGGAATCTTGCCATACACACTCGATCCTGCTATCGGTGAGTTACAAAATATATATATACAGCGAATTGCAAAAATTATGAGGTGTCCAGACATATCAACATATCAACATATCGGGTGCATTGTGGGAACGATTTCCCGTTACTGTCCCGCACATAGATCGACGCGTCAGTGGCTACGTACTGTTAATGTTTATATAAGGGTTTTGGACGCAGTAACTGAACAAAATGTTCTCGGTACTAAACAGCTTTTAAATGTAGTATTTATTTGAGCATAATCTGGCAATAATCTCCGCAGTTATGAGCGCGTAGACGAAATAATTATCAGTTGTCGCGGTTCGTGATTAGCGCGCTGGCTATTTGGAACGTCAAGCCCAGAGTACGAGACGAAGTAAATAATAATATATTGTTCCATTAACCTCGTTATCTAAGGTGCAGACAATTTTAAGCCCTTCTTACGAAACATACAAAGGAGCTACTGAAATGTAAATTCAAGGCACGCGCGAGTTTCTGGATTTATTTTTTCTAAATCATTTTTAAAAGCCAATGTTTGTCGAAAAATAGTAAGCAATGCAAAAATGAAGTTATTTTGTAAATTTTGCAAATCATGATTCATTGGAAGGTTTGATATTAGATCGTTATAACCGGTTTTGTAATTATCACATCAAGCTCGAAGTTTTCGCTAATATGCAATTTTTTTCGTTTGCCGTGTCGACGTTTTCATAGCTAATAAAACTTTAGGAAACAAACTTTTACTTCAGAAATAATCTAATCGAATGATAAAGTGGGAAACCACGGATTTATTTACATGTACTGCGTCAAGTACTCTCAGCTTTACCCGGCACGCTAGTCACGAACCGCGACAATAATTATTTAATCTACGCGCTCCCAGTTAATGCGAGAACGAGATTACTTCCACAAAAGAGCTCTCAAATCCAAATCTCCTATCCATTGGTCTGGCTATAGAAAGCTTAGATGCGAAGTCAATAAAGCGGTTAAGAAAGCTAAATCAAATTACTACCAGGATGTTATAAACAGTAATAGAGGAAATACTACGGGGCTCTGGAAAACCCTAAACGAAATAACTTCGCGTGACAATAAATCCTGTAATACGCCGTCATGCATCTTATCCGACGATGTCCTTCACAGTAATCCTAAATCAATTGCACGTATCCTTAATGATTACTTCACATCGATTGGAACTAAACTTGCAAACACTATTAAGGAAAAAATCAACTCATTGGCCTCTCAAATACCCTCTACATCGACATGCTCTACTGTTTTCAGATTTAAAATCATTAAAGAAGCCTTTGTTTACAAACAGCTGCGAACACTGAAAACTAATAAAGCAATTGGCCTCGACCGGATCAGCGCTCGCCTACTTAAAGATTCTGCCGATATCATTACTCCATGTCTAACCTTCATTTTCAACAAGTCTCTGCAAACCTCAACTTTTCCATCTGTCTGGAAAAAAGGCAAAGTAGTACCTATATTTAAATCTGGTGATCGTTCAAGTGCAAACAATTACAGACCAATCACCATTTTACCTACCATAACCAAGATCATCGAAAAGGTGGTACATCAACAGATGTATGACTACATACAGGAACATAAACTTCTTGCACCTGAACAGTTTGGTTTCCGACCTAATCTTTCAACGGATGTTGCTCTCGCACACTTAACTGAAAACATCCTAGATAAACTTGATAATGGCTATATCACTGGAGCTGTCTTTCTAGACCTGAGCAAGGCTTTCGACACAGTCGACCATCAACTACTACTAAACAAATTAAAAGATTTTGGCTTGGATAGTGAAGCTATTGCTTGGTTTAATTGCTACCTATCAAACCGCGTACAAGTGACATCAATCGGAAACTGTCTCTCCAGCCCCAGGGATATCACAATTGGGGTGCCTCAGGGAAGTATCCTGGGTCCTTTACTTTTCCTTGTATATGTCAATGATTTACCACGCTGCCTGAAAAACTGTAAATCGATATTATATGCTGACGATACCCTTCTGTATTACTCCGCCAAATCATCCCTCGATATTGAAAATAATCTAAACAGTGACCTAAAATGTGTGTCAAACTGGCTTGGTCAAAATCTACTCACTCTCAATTGCGTTAAATCGAAATGTTTATTGTTTGGCAGCAGTCGTCGTCTTAAATCATTCAATGGCATATCAATCTCCATTGACGGATGTCCTCTTGAACGTGAAAACTCATTCAAATATCTGGGTGTGACATTTAACGAAGACATGTCTTGGAATGATCATATCGAGAACCTCATGTCCAAGATAAACCAACGTCTAGGTCTTCTAAGGAGAGTCAAGCACCTCCTCCCAACCGATGCTCGCATAACATTATACAATTCTCTTATCCTTCCATTATTTGATTATGCTGACATAATCTGGGGGGATAAGAACAATGTAACACAAATGAACGCTCTCCAAGTCCAGCAAAATAAAGCAGCAAAAATTATCTTAAACCAACCACTACGTTCATCTGCCACACAAGCTCTAGAGTCTTTAAATTGGAACCAGCTATGTAAACGACGTCATGCACATCGATGTATTTTTATTTTTAAATGTTTGAACAATTTTATTGACTTTAATTTTAACTTAGTAATTAATAGTAATGTCCACCAATATAATACTAGAAATAAGTCTAAGATTCACTTACCCTCAGTCAAGACAAATTGGGGAAAACATACATTAACTTACCATGCTGCTAAAGATTTTAATGACCTAGGTTTCGATCTTAATAATGTAAATTCATTACTGCTTTTTAAACTCAAATTAAGTCAAGCTCACTAGCTCCTAGATTATCAATATATTTTTATTATTTTAAATTATTAATCTTAGAAATTATCTATTTTATTCTATACTACTTAGTTATAAATATTATATATATAATTTTATTGTTGCCATAACAGGGCCACCTTGTAAAACACTTCGGTGAATGGTGCACCCTGTATAAACATTATTATTATTATTATTATAACTGCGGAGATTATTTCTGGATGGTGTTTAAATAAATACGACATTTAAAAGCTGTTTAGTACCGGTAAAATTTCGTTTAGTTACTACATCCAAAACCCTTAGATGTACATTAACAGTATGTATCCATTATCACGTCGGTCTCTGTGCGGGACAGTAACGGAAAATCGTTCCCACAATGCACCCGATATGTTGATATGTCTGGACACCTCATAATTTTTTGCAATTCGCTGTATATATACAGTCGATGCCAAAAAGGTTGTCCAGCAGAACATAATATAATACTATAATATCCATTGTTTTGGGCTATTGTTTTGGGCTATTGTCTAGGCCAAAACAATAGGCCAAAACAATGGATATTAAAGTATTATATTATGTTCTGCTGGACAACCTTTTTGGCAGCGACTGTATATATATATATGTATATATATATATGTATATATATATATATATATATATATCGAATTGCTATCATTATATTTTAAAAATTAGAATTTAAATAAAAATCGTCAGTTCAAGCTCTTTAAATTTATTTAAGATAAAATGTTTACTGCTTGCGAATAGACCACATGGAAAACCCACTGCTCGTGAGGTCGGTCGCTCTAACTGTTTTTATCTGCGCCAAACTTTAAAATATCGGAATGTTTTGACATAAGTTGTCCCTTACAATTTGTTTTAAGAAATGTTTCTAAACATTAAAATGGCAGGAATAACACGAAAATATGTAAATGTACCAACATGGACCTCGCTTTCATGACTCGATCCCAGGACCCTGTAATGGTTTAGCACGCGGCCTATATATGTAGGTCTGTTAGACCAAGATATCCTAGTTCTAGGATTACCAATAATCAGTAATTGGATTTTGCTCTTCGATTATCAATAATTGCTAATTCCAGAACGCAAATTAAACAATGACATTCTTAAAACCAGTCAAGGATAAAGATATACAATTGTCAAATCCGAACGGCGGTAGACGCGCTTAGTGTAGTGGTCATGACGTCTGCACTACCAAGAACTACACGCAAACGGTTACGAGTTCGAGCCCGACTAGGAGTGCTAAAAAAATATGTTTCTCTCGTTTACCTTCCCTTCTTGTTTACCTGTGAACCCTAGCTCTAGGTGAGTGAGAATCGGTCGTTTACCCATGAACTCGTCCGATGGTTAGGGTTCGGTTTGTAGTTCAGGTTAGAATTTGTCGTAGAATTACCAATAATCGTTATTTCAAGCGTGTTTGTCATTTACTGATTGTTGTTAATTGTAGAGCGAGGATGTGTCGGTTAGACAGCACTGAATAACAGTCTCGTACCCAGACCTCATTTACTGAATAGCGTGACGCGCGTAGACTCGGGACTAGTGTAACGTATGCAAAAATGGCGGAAATTTCAGAATTTAGCGAATACCTTCATTTTTTCGGCGAAGAATAAGAGTTGTTTTCAGCAGTTAAAGCTATGAGATATTTTACGTCCGTTAAAATTTTCTCGCGTAAACCAAAATAACTCACAATTTCCATCTCACTCAGGAGAATAAAAACGTTCTTTTTACAAATATCCGATGTACCTAATATTTACAACTGTGAAATATTTAAGTATCGTATGAACATTGTCAGTGTCAAAAGCCTTCGGTATGTGAAAAATAAGCGTATTCACAGGGAAAACCGCTGACGTACCGCAGACTCGTGATGACCGGAATAGTTGGCGATGGTTTGAGATTTTGAAAGGGTGGCACATTCTCCTAGCTTCCTTATAATCCCTACATACGTACTGCATAGGAGGGAGGGAAGGGGCAGTATGATGTATTAAATTCTGTTGAAATGCGTTTGTATACTCATTTTGCTAATTACGTATTTACCAGAGCGTGAATCCGGAGCAATGAATGCTATCAGGGCGGCCATGAAAATCTGGGAAACGAAAACATGCATTCGTTTTAAAAAGAGAAGCACCGAGCAGGCGTATGCGTATATCCATATTGGAGCTGGGTGAGTATGTGGTGGTGTATTGGAAATCATAATTAATAATTATGATTGCTACTCTTATATTGTTTCTTTACTTCTAGTTTCATTCAAGGTCTCTAATTTTCTCTACTTCTAGTTTCATTCAAGGTCGGGAAATCGAGTTGTTAAATCAGTTCTCAATGATGCGCACGTGCATAACATTGTTCATTCTTTTCAGGTTATAAGTAATCGTCAATCACCTCAGGTAGAGCGGTTTTTAATTGAGTGTCCAATCAACTATCAACTAATCATGAGGCGAAGTAAATGCAGTCCTGGATAACTAACCAATGAAATTCGAAAACAGTCACCTAATTACTTTTCCACACGGCTCTATTGCTTGCAATTGGTTTTTCCATAGTTAATAGAGTGGAATGGTTAGGAAACTCAGGGACCTTCTTTGTTATATGTCTTTGTTAGCTTTTTTCAACCACTACTCCCTGCACAAAACACAATAGAAATTCCAACATGTTAATCAATCAGCCAATAGAAACGTGTGAGTTCAGTCGTTCAGGGAACGGTAATGAACTATGATCGTGCACAATCTTTTGTCTTACCCCTTCCAACCTAAATCGCAGCGCCTTTGTTAGCCCTTTTGAAGTTTGCCGGGTTTCCTAACCATTCCACTCTATTAACTATGGTTTTTCGTTTGCTTAGCTTTTCTATTGTCTGTGAAAAATGCTTTGTAATTATTAGTCAATCAAGCTCTAAACTAAAACCAAACATTGTTTTTCCGTCACCGGCAATTTATTTTTAATCATATACATTATAAAAAGTATCGATTCTGATTGGCTAAGAGCAGTGCAGTTCAAATGTAATTCAGTGAAATTACAAATAAGATTTTAAATGTTATTTTTTTTAATGTATATTATTAATAAGTAAACACTCGTATGTTCGCCAGCGAGCTCACGCAAATTTGAGATATTTGAAAAACATACTCGCGTGAATTAACCCCAAATTGAACTCGAAACCGTATGATTACCTGTACTAATTAGCTAGCGTTACCACGATTACGTTCCATTTTTTATTGTGTTTGGTTCAATCAAGAATTACTTCAGTTCACAATTTTCACTTGCTTCTGTGATTGGTACTGTATTACTTTGGTTTGGGGTTTTAACGGCACTCAATTGGAATGATTTTGATATCCATTTCATATTGCTAGGTGTACGTCGTATGTGGGACGCACCGGAAGTCGTCAACTCGTCTCTCTCGCCAGAGGATGCTGGTGGACTCACACAGTGGCTCATGAGCTCGGTAATGACGTCATGACGTAATTCTATGGTGATTTTTCCCGTTAAGTCGAACATCGGAAACGAACTCGATGTTATCGCTAACTCGAACTAACGGCAGTTTCCAACCGGGATTTGCTCAACCTATTACAGTAATTTACCGGGGGTCAATTACTCGAACTCTACTGACTAATTCGAACAAGAGTTTGCATCTCTTCAGAACAATTCCCCACTGATGACAACCCTTCATAACTCAGTCTCACTACTTTCATGAACTTTCAGGAACAGTATTGTGAGTAAAATATTTTACGCGTTGAATTCACTACTTCTCGAACTCATTAATAATTCATGAGCTTTTTAGACAATCAGAGGGCTGCATTTGGTCACATGCATGAATCTTGATACCCAATGAAACACCAGATGAACACCACTAGTGATTTGGATATCCAAATCACTGGTGATGTTCATCTGAGTTAGTGTGTTCTCATTGGGTATCAAGATTCATGCATGTGTTGGACCTAATTAAGCTACAAGGATTACAGCATGATTATGACTTTACATGGAGAAGTATGACTTGTATGACTTTACATGGAGAAGTGAAGGAGAAGACGGAAATAAAAATCGGTGTCCAGAGTGTGACTCGAACTATCATCCTCATGGTTCTGTAGTACAGTGTAGATCAAACAATCCCGGGGGGGGGGGACTCCCTTATGTGAGGGGTACATGGATGTTCGTCGTACCTTTTAGGGGTCAACATCAGGAGTTTGGTACCACTTAGGGTATCCACCATCAAACACAGACATTTCTATGTAAAGCGGTACCTTTTAGGGGTCGGGTGTCAATTGAACAAAAATGCTGTTATCAATTTACATTTTTATTATCTTTTAGGGGTCAAAATAAGCTTGAGCCACGCCCATTTTAGTACCTCTTAGGGGTCAAATCGAAAATGTCCGACGAGCATCCCTACCCCTTTTATATGGGAGTCACCCCCCCCCCCCCCCCCCCCCCCGGCAAACAATGCTCTGATATGAACTTTAAATGTACCCTAGATACTAGAGGTTCTACTGCGTCCCTTCTCGAAAACTACATTGTAGTCGCGAAGCTCCTGCACAGTTCGAACAATGTTTTATTTCCCTGGGAGATTAGAGCATATTATGACAACTTTAATATTTACTGTTTTATTTAGGTCACGCCCTGGGATTTTATCACGAGCAGTCACGCCCAGATCGTGACAGTTATGTGACAATACATTGGGATAACATTACACCAAGTAGGTAACGTAACACAAACCATTGAGTATGATTAAAAACTCACTGTTTGTAAATATTGTCGCTGTCTCAGCTCCTACGCCGGCCGTTTTAGGTGCTGGTATTAGGAAGAAGTTGGCTCTGGCTAAAAAGGCTTCCAGCGATTTGTCCTTCTGAAAAGATCCTATCAAGGTTTCGTTTTTAAAAGAGGTTTCCCTCCTCAGTTGCTTTAGAAGCTGTGGTGATCAGTGTTACTCGTGGAGTTGCGAGCTGTATTGTGGCTAGCAAGTAGTTGAATATATATTTTTATATGCTTGGCAAAACCTCGATGTTATGGGAAAATGCTACAAAGACGTCATATTTACTAAAGAGTACAACTGAACCAAGAATCGGGTTTCTTTCGCAAAATGCTGTGCACGTGGGTTTAAAACAAACAACACATATATGGATATGTCGTTTGTTATGTGATGTGAATATTTTTTACCGCTAACGGCTGGCAAGATAGTATTTGTCTTCCTTTAGTAAGTGTGTGTACAGACAGCAGGACAATGGCCTTCTGTTTGGTCGAAACATTCGATTTTTTTTAAACCGAGGAGCCACCGACCTGATTCGATCTCTTGGTACACTTAGAAATACAATATTCATTTCATCAAACAATAAATTTATTTATCTTATTTTGGCCAAAAAAAATAGCCATCGCTTCTGGAGAAAACCAGTTTAGTATTCAAAACAACGATTACCCTTAATCCTCGATCATCTGAATCGGGCGTCAAATAATTGGACCTTGAAATTTGTTGTTTGTCTCATCTTTTTATGTGTTCTTTCGGGGTTTTTATGTTTGTCGATGTCAATTCCGTTACGCGTTGAACCGGCCTGTACCGCTCGAAACGAGCCACAGCATTGGCTTACCCAACAATACAAAACACATAACATTTTAGAACGTGCAGTACAAAAACAAAAACAATAGAGCTACAAGTATACATGTAATGGTGTAATCTGAATACAGGTTTCGAACGGAACTGCATTACTCTACGCGACCTGAAGCGAATTTTCCATTCTTGAAAGAGTAAATACTATAGCGATAAAATTTAGTATTCCTAGATGGTATGCAAGAATAATTTAGTATATTTAAAGTAATCAATCTTTTGTTTACATTTCAGGGTACAAGTTTGCCTTTAATAAGTATCCCAGATCCCAAATCGATTCTCTGGGCACGCCGTACGATTATACCAGCGTGATGCATTATGAAGCATATGCATTCAGCTCAAACAGAAGGGCAACAATCTCACCGAAAAAATCCGGGGTATGTAGATATGTTGCCCTCGTTCATAACTAATAAATCCAGCAACCATGATTAATTGACGTAAATCACAATTTTAGAATGAGTAAGCAATGATGGCTGTTTGCGATAAGAGATAAGCGATTAGATGCTGGGCTAATATGTCGGCATGACATTACCATAAGTACATGTAAGATATTCACAATTGGAATGCCCGAAATATGATTGGGAAGTCATCGTCGGGATGTTGATCTAAACTGATCGACGTCTCTGGAAGCAGCTGATAACCATTTATGCAATTTCAAGTTTTGTTCATTGGGTGGGGAGTGGGAGGGTTGGGTAGAGTTAAATCAGTTTTAAAGTCATTCTTTAATAATCCAGAACAAAGAATAATTTAAAGAATGTAGTATCCCTCGTGAGTTTGAAACATTACTATACTACGCTTACTTGAAGTGCGTTGCTTTTTCGAATAATGAACCTCGTCGCTATCAACTGCTTCCCAGAGAATAGACCCATTGCATAAATGGCGTCCAATTGGTGTAACCATTGTTTAGGACTCTTTAGCCTCACATTCATGTGAATACGCTTCTGTGTGGCGACATGAACACGAGGCTAGAGTCTCCAGGACAATACCTATTTAAATTGGACGCCATGTATGCAATGGGTGTATAGCTTAAACCAGTACAGTTCAAACCAACGCCTTCCACCTTTTCCGGCGAAACCTTACACAATTATATTTTTTGTTGAGTGAAAATATAAAAAATACAACACTATATGGATACTTTAAAAACATATTTTACGTTATGAGGCGATAGTGCTTTTTACTTGAGTCACTCATTTTCTGCAGGTAACACTGAGTAACAGGAAAGGTCCGACTGATATTGATGTAAAACAGATGAACCTGTTGTATAAATGCAGTGGCGGAGGTGGCGGAGGTGGCGGAGGAGGTAATACTCTTTTTGTCAATACTAATTTCACAGCGTCAAAAGTGTCAAAAAACATCAAGATGATCTAGCTTTAGTATACATGTTACTGAAAACATACGTTACTGTAGATAACACTTTTATTATTATTTGACAGTAAAACAATACTATTTTAATGTCCTTGTTTTCAAATAAATCAAAAACAAGAACGACTTGCGATGACGTACACAGATCATGACCATGTCTGAATAGCTCACGTGATAGAGCACCGGTCATGAATGTGGGAGGTACGGCTCAGGCCGCGTCCTTGGGCAGGGACGTCAAGCAGTTGGCCTTGTCTCTCAACACTTTCTATTCATAAATGAGTGACGTTAAAGAACCTGTTGTACTATTCGTGAAGAGAAGGGGATTGTTATCCGATACAACAGCCTGCTCTAATTTCTACCACCATGTCCTTGGGCAAGACGTTAAACCGTATGCCTCAGAATTGATTGGCTAGGTAATTAGTGTACTAATAATCCTCAATCCGAGAATAAATAACTAGCTTTACCTTTTACTGTATACACTGTACTTACACTCATAAAGTTAGAGTGAGACCCTTATTTAGACTGAGCTCCTTACCCAATTTATCTATACTCTATCTTGTTCATGTTTGGGTGGATAGGCAATCCCTATAAGAGGAATGTTTCCATTCAATGTATATTTATATCGTGCATTAAATCCACTGTAACGATCCTCTTTATTAACAAAATAATATTATTTACAATTTCACTGAACCGCAGGTAGTTGAAGCTAATATTGCAGAGTGTAAACATATGAATAATTGATTACTAATTTACGTTTATGCATTTAAATCACTAAACCCTAATTACTACTGTAATAATTCAAACTATTGTCGTCCAATCAGGTGACTGCAAGGATAATGACAACAGATGTCATTACTGGAAAAGTTACTGCACCTATCACAAATACGTCAGAGCCAACTGTAAGAAGTTCTGCAACTTGTGTTGACCGATGATTATCAACCAGGTACATACATTAGTTACTTAGAATGTAGCTAATAAAGACTTTCTTGGAAAACGTGTATATGTGTTGAATCAGAGTGAGCGCTGGGACGTTTTTGAAAATAACGAAAGATCTTAGTTGCAATTGTTTAACAAACACCATGGGAGCTGTTTAACAAATGAACTTTTCATAACAGATTGGATTAAAAATGTTAAGCTATGTATGTTGTTTATATTATTGAAATAACATGTGTGTAAACTAACTGAACGCGAAATCAAGTTTGACAAAAATAGTCCATTCCAAATGTTGAATACGTTTACCACTTAAGACTTTTTGAGGTTTTTTGTGATTATGCACTTGCAAGAAATGCAGCAAGGCGGACTATATAAGTACCACAATTTTCAATAGTTCTGTCTGTGATTGATTACAACCATACAATACCGCGATTTTGAATGGTAACCAAGCCTTCGGTGATATCGAGGTTGGAGTTGAGTTGAGTTGAGTTAAGCTTGTATCTAGTTAGCATGATAATAAAAATATATATATATCCATATTCATATAGGGGGTTTGTATCAGTGCAGAGTTAACTCCAGCATCCATGCGACGCTATGGCTTGGTTATGAATTAGACTATTGTAAAGCACCGTATACATGTTTCATAATGACGATGCTATTAAAATAGGATGATTTCCTAATTATTCTAATTCTAGACCGTTCTTCTCTTGCAGGATAAACACACAACATAGCGAATAATTCAATAAAGGAGCATGAATAAAATGACGAATAAAATGCATTTGCTTATGTCATAATTTATTCAAACAAGTAATAAGTAGAAGAAAACAAAAGTAACACGTTTAAATGCATATTATTGAACAAATAGATTCCATTCTGCTGGGCATCTGTCCTCTTATAGATATACAGATGACGTCACAACGTCAAGAGAACAAAGAAGTGTGCCACGAGACGTAGTCGAGTGACGTAATTGATGTTCTCTTCACGTTACACTGACCGAATGACGAGGCCCAATGACGAGGGACTTAAAGAACTTAAACCCCTTTTTCGGCCGCCGTACTATCCAGCAACCAGGAGACCATTATCAGGAGCGTTCATCTCCCATACTAAGTCTGTGAGTCAGCGTATGACCGGATTGAGCTATAGACCCTTTGCACGTTACGTCATAGCCGCCATCTTGGTGTACAGTTAACAATAGATTCTTCGTTAGCTTCTTTTGTTCTATACACCAACATGGCCGCCGTGCCCTTTGTCATTTGAATATCTGGGAATTGAGTGCAAACCATCTATATTTAGAACAGATCTCGAGGGAGTTCTCGTGCCCTGACCTTGAGAATCCTATCAAACTATAGCCAGGACACTGCAGTGTTAGTAAATCACCTCAAAGAACCACGGCAAATCATTCTCAATCTCGATAATGGCAAATATCGTGTACGGACCACAGCGAAGTCAGAAGACAGTTACCCGGGAAACACATTCTAAAACTATAGCCCAATTAGGATATGCGCCGACTCATATAAATAGTACATATGGACGCTACTTCATGGGAATCGGCTCCTGCCAGGAACTTAGCACAGAAACTCTTCTTCGTTTAGCCGAGCTTGTTCTCGATCTTAATTGTTTTTCATTTTCCAGTTCAATATTCAAGAGTTTCTTCATGGCTTATCCCCACCATATTTGTTAACCCCCCTAGAAGAACACTGTCCTACTCGTATAATCTACGCTCGTCCAGTCTAGGGAGCTTTAGATTCGAGAACGAGTACGAATTCTATTTTACGACTTTTAGACACAAAATATCTCAGTCGCAAGAAAGTAGAGATCTTCCATTTCTGCCAAACAATGCTGCAGACACGAGAAAAAGATACTAAGAGTATTTGTTTGTTCATATATCTTATTAAAGTGTTCGTCGATTGTGAAAATGTGTACTCGTTGTCGTACTCGTATTCGAATCTAAAGCTCACATATCACGCCGGGCACAAATGACCGGAAAAAGGCCGGGGTTTCTATATTTTTAAAAAGTGTTCGGCATAGAGGAATGAATTTTGGTAGGTGACTGTATAAACATTTTACGGAGAATCGATTTCAACGATAAAACATTGGGCTTATATATAAGCACTTTAAATGGTCCAGCCCCTATCAACCACCCGAGTGAAATTAATTTCGTGCTGAAGCAGTCGCTCCTTCAAAAACAAGCCATTAAACACAACACAAGTACAACACAACTCAAAGCCTCTGTCTGATGAATCAATGGAGGGACTATAGCCTAAGTGGTTTCTGGTGTGGCCCCAAGTAAACGGGTTTAGCCCAAAGTCAATCGACAGATCTACCTAACACAGCACAAAGAAGTGCATCTGAACATGTACAGGCATCAGTAAGCACCGCCAAGCTACAATGCAGTCTTTCTCCGCCGATTTTGTCATTTCCCTGTACAGATGAAAATCTGGACAAACGAGTTTTAGTCAATAATTAACCAATAGCGATGTTTACTACCAGCGAGTCATTAGTTAATAATTCCTTGACACAAATTGGCCTTTTGAAATCATGAATTTTATGGTTGTTACATTAACTTTAAAGTATGCAAGGACCAGAAGACGAAGTAGAAGAACCGGGTCACCTTATCGGGATCTAATTAGCAAAATTGTAAAAGTGATAAAGGACGACGCAAGGCTGATTTGTACCGTTTGGATATAATTATATATTGGACCAATATTTCGACTAGCACGGCCAACCTTCTTCAGGGTTTACAAGTTTACTTATCGTTGTTAAATTAGCATTATAATCATAATGTTTATCAACAGTAAACACTCCTATATGCACTACACATCTAACATATCAAAGACCGTCTGGTTAAACATTCAGCCCTTAATCTATTTATGAATATTTGCGCACTATAATTTAAATTTAAAATATTATTAGTATTCTCAATATTATAAAAGCAATGATGATGATAACAATAACTGACGCCAGATATCTCGTGGAATTTAACTTTATTCTTTGACTTTGCAACTCATATTTCAGCAAGGACACATTCTTAACTTTGAAAAGCTACCCGTAACATTCTGTAATGCTTTATCAGATATCGTCTTCCTTGTAGTTGCCTGAAAGAAACGCATATTTTAAGTAGTAAAAAGACATTACATTCATTCATTGTATATGACAAGTAAAACATCATCACGAAAACATGAATTTTATCAATTTAATTAAGAACTGGAAGATGAGATTTACCTTTTCCTAAGTACACTGGACATTTTTTACTAAGTTGACATCGATTCCAATCGCCCCGGCGATCACATCATCCGTTAAGGTCGTTGTTTTCCTAAAATTGCAGACTTGCTCTATTTCTTTTGGAGTCAGCGACGTCTTTTCAGGACAATCTTTCACCAACTCCTTTGCCTCAGCCTGTTGATAATTATGACGTAAAGTGGCTTAAATATGACGTAATTAAATTACGACGCATTTGGTTTGGATATTAGGGCTGAAGTTATTGTGAGATTTTTTGCCGATACACGAAAAAAACTTTTAAAACTGCTGCTAAAATAATAACCAATCAGTAGCGAATCTTTCTAAATAGTCATAATGCACTTTTAAATCCAACTGGCTACGAGTATTTCCTTTGACAAGCTCGACACGGTTTCCCTTTGTTGCTGTCACCGTTAGGCCTTTCCAGATTGCGCTCCCAAAAAGCTAAAAAGTTGCTCCCAAAAATGCCCAAAAGTTGCTAAAAAGTTGCTCCAAATCCAAAATGTTGCTCAAAAATAAAAATAGTGCTACCATATTTTAAAAAGTTGCTCAAATGTTTTTTATAGACTGGTCTTTATTTTAATAACAGTTGCTTCCCAATTAACATTTGCAACTAAATGACTATAGTTTTAACTGGTTTAAGGCAACTTTCACTAATTGGACAAATAATTAATAAACAAACGTACTTTTATTAATGTGTTAAACCAATGTTCATTCCTATAATACCCGTTTCTCTATAATATCTGCTTCTCTGGCTAACATTACTAGAATTCATTCTCGAAATTAAGTAAAGCCTAAGACAGATTATATAAATATAAAATTAATTAATCAATTAATTTATTTATTTATTTATATAATCTGTCTTAGGCTTTACTCAACTTCTAGAATAAATTCTAATAAATTCTTTTGCCGGTTCTGTTAATGAAGCGCCTCTACTTGTGGCAGTTTCGATGGGGTTTTCTTCCATTTCTTCATCAGTCGACGTCGACGAAGCGTCCGCCATTTTGATCTGGTCAGACAGAACTTCTATATTAGGCATCAGATTAGTCATTAACTAATTCCACAGGCTACCCAATCACAGTCAACAGGCTACCCAGTCAAAGATGAAATCACCAGTTTTAGTGTAGATGGGAAAGAATTTGTTGCCAAGAGAACTAGAAATTGCTAATATAAAACAAAAAATCCAGTAATTTGCTTCAAAAAGGCTAAAAAATGGCGTGTTTCCCAAAAGGTTGCCAGAAGTTGCTCTGTGGCCAAAAAGTTGCTGTCTGCCAAAAAAAGTTGCTCATAAAGCCAAATTGCGCTAAAAAGTTGCCGAGCGCAATCTGGAAAGGCCTAGTCACCGTCTCCTGTGGAAAGTAGTAAGGGACTGGGATCGAGTGTGATTAATAAATGAATCCCACCACAAGAAATATCACCTCAAAATTAGTAGATTTACCGAGGTCTGATATTAAACATATGACGCTAAAATAGTAGAGAATGTATGGTTACAGGGCCACTTGTTCCCTCACACGTTTCTCTCTTATTTTAGCGACTTATGAAAGCTTGCCTTTCGGTTCATATTCACCCAAACGTCCTGAAATTCGGTACTGTTACTAATTTCGATGCGATCATTCTTGTGTTGGGGTTGGGGTTCACACTTGGTCCCAGTCCCCTACTCGTTTCCAAAGTAGACAATTAATTGATTATTTGAAGCCTTACACGCGTAACCTGAAATTGGTATGTTAATTCTAATCTTTATTCATGTCCCCTGTGATCATGATGTCAATACTAAGATCTAAGCTTGTTATTGACTACCATTTTCTTTTTAACTCATACAAGAAAACGCAGTTCGGTGAATGGCACTTATGAAATGTTTTCATGATTAGATCAGACAAGGGATCTTGCTAATTACTTTTGTCCTTTTTTCTGTCAATATCAAAAGCTCGAACATCAAGGAAGTAAAGGCCAGTATAGAAAAGCTTCTCAAATGTAGAACAACAGAAATGTTAAGACTTTCAAAGTTCCCAAGGAAGGAAAGAACGGGTATGTGAAGGCACATATATATAAGTTTTACTTCAACAACTAGTAGTGGAGTAACAAGGCCAGCTGTTGTTCTCTTCAGAGAATGCAAGGGGTACTGTGAGTGTACAATTGGTTTATCTGGCCTATGCTGTCATGTGATATGCCTTCTGATATACTTGGGACATTTTACAATTAGACTTAACAAGCCTCTAGGCTAACTAGAGCATCTAGGCTCATACGCTTTTGCTAACTTTAATATGTCTTTATATATTTTACTCTAAACTAGTCCGACCAATACCTGTAAATACATTTATTTAATTGAGCGATTAAAAGTTTTGTTGATGCTGCATGTATTAATGACTTTATAATATACATTGGGAGAGCTTCCCAAGAACGTGCAATTTCATTGGCTGTGAGACTTTAGCTCAACGTGTATTGTTATGTTATAAATGCATGTAAGAGCAGGAGGACTGTGAAGATCGAATGTTATACTGTTTTAAAAACCAATTGAAGATTGTTTTTCTATAGAAAATAATGCACGCTTGAGATCTTGAAAAGCTGTAGATGTACGAACGGAACTATTTGTGTAGAGAGATAAATACGATTGTATAGATATATATATATATAGATAAATAGATAGATAGATCAAAAGAGAGATTGATTGATACATAGATACTGTAGATAGATATTGCATAGATGGATAGATGGATGGATAGATAGATAGATAGATAGATAGATAGATAGATAGATAGATAGAAATAGACACATTGGCAGAAATTATGGACTTCAGCGGAAAGGTACTGCGGGAGCCCTTTTAGCCGATTCAAAATGGCGGCTTATAGTGAGTGAGACTGTATGTTCTTTATAGACATTCCAACGCAAAGAAAACCGAAACTTTCTGTGATGAAATAAGAATAGAGAAGCGGAACGAGAGTTATAATAGCTTAAACGTAGCCATTGTGATTAAAAAGCCATTTGTTTAGGATTTGTCATATCTCCGGCCTCTGTCTGTCCAAGTCCAGAAGGGTCTGATAGATAGATAGGTAAAAACAAACAAACAAATAACTAAATCAACATTTTTCGAAATTATAGTTATTTGTGTTTGCTAAATATAAATGTTATGTATTATATATCAATCATAGGCTCTAGTCATTTGATATTCGAAAGTGAATAATTAATTTCATTTGCTGTAAAAGCATACCTCTGTTATGGACATCTTTTCTGCAATAGAAGAAGAATCGAAGCCGTTATCTTTGAATGAGCACGCCGTAGTCTTTTTCGTTGGGTCATTCAATACACAGTTCTCGCTGAACCCTTGTTCCTTGGCCGCCTTTTGCCAAGCTTTCTTTAAGTCTGCCTTATTGACGTATCTGAAGCCAATCCTTCGTTCACAGTTCTGTGGGTTGTCTGGGTTTGTCGGGTCGTCGCTATCAAAGTTAGTCTGCGCCTCCGAGTACAACACGTCAAAAGATGCGCGACCTTTCTTGCACAGATCAACGACATAGTTGATCATTTTAACCTGAAAGAAAACAGGTTCATAAAATAATATTTCCCTATGATCATAGTAAAAGTTCATCACTCAAATTGTGCTTTTGTTTTGTTACAGGGGCTGTATGAGGTCTTTAATTATATTCGCAGTCCAGGCAAGGCCAGACAGTTATTTTCAGAACATACTGCGGATCATTTCAATCAAGCACTGAGGGAGCTATAGGGACCTTAAAATGTTGACAGCCAATCAACATCCATTAATCGTTCATCGATTCAAACATGCGCATGCTAGAATCGAAACTCATCACTGTCACCAAACTAGACAATACTCCAGTTGCCTATTCGAAAATTACCGCTGAATGCAATGACTACAGACGCATGTACTCAGGCTTAGCCTCATTCTGAAGTTAAACATTCATCAATACCAGCGAGAAGGTGGGCTATTCACAACTCTGAGTATTGTTGTAGTTTCGCATGTTTCACCTTCTCGCTGGTATTTAAGAATGTTTAACTTCAGAACGAGGCTACGCCTGAGTACACGCGTCTGTAGTCATTGAACTCAGCGGTAATTTTCGAATACGAAACTGGACTATTAATGCTTGTATTTTGTGCTACTGTTTGCAACAAAACTGTGCAACATGGGCATGAATTAAAATAAGTTATATAAAGGGCATAAGACAATAAGAAACGTATACGTACGCGTGCAGCAAGACAAGAGGTGATTTTAAAGTGGATATAATACTTACGACGTTAATTATTGATTTGAAATCTCTGAATTGAGTACATATGGATATGCCTTTTTCATAAGGTCTAATATTCATCCCGAAGTTCACAAATCCATCACGATTTTGCCTGAGTGGGTTAATGGGTCCCTGTGGTTTGTAATGGCTTGTGACGTCACCGACCAACTGTCAACCAGATTCGCCAAGCTGGGCCCAAAACTTCGAACCAACATTAAGAGAGTTTTGCTTGGATTTGAAAAGCACTTTGCCTGATTTTGCGTGGAGGAAATCCGCTCTAGGTGAATATCGCGTTGAGTTTCACGGCTCAACAACTTTTATCCGTTTGACGAAGCACAATGAGTTCATTACACTGGTAAAAACTGAAGATGGCTCTTGCTGCTGTCGGTCTCTCTTCTCTGCTAACATCGGGCAGCGAATCCAAATCTGTAAGATGAACAGTTTGGAAGCGAAGTGCCAGGTATTTTGTTGAATGAAGGTTAATAAAGTATTACTTCACGAGCGAGTTTAATTACCAGTAAAAAAAATACACGATATTCGATAATTTAAATTGTAATACTCCGGCTACATTTTGGCAGGTTTTACCATTTAAAATTACACAAACGTCAACCATTTGGCTTGATTCAAATACTCGGGGCCAGAGGTCACGTGTCAGGTTGTAATAACAAAAATACTGCAATTATTCAGTACTATTTCACCGTTTACTTGTGAACCCTAGCTCTAAATACCTACTTGAGAACTCGTTTTGTGACGGTTATGGTTCGTTTTGGGGCCAGGGAGACGCAATGTATTCATAGGCAGTCAAACACTATTCACTCCCGGTCCCTAGTACTTGAATTGCACCGTCATCAAGAGTGGTCACCATCGATCTTGGGCCCATTTTTGCGGATTTTTGGGGCCCAGCTGAGCGAATTCTGCTAGAGTTAGTCGGTGACGTTACAATCCATTACAAACCACAGGGATCCCATTAACCCACTCAGACAAAATACCAGCCAGATAGAAGGCCTAGGGACTAGGCTGCACCATGCACTTTCAAGTTGGCCGCGCACTGGGAGACTGGGCATAAAAGCGGGAGTCGAATCGTGAATTTGACGACAGTGTTTTGTTTGTGTATTGATCTAAAATCTTCGATGGGGTTTTGGCTGTTTGCTCGAAAATCCAAAACCCTAAGAATTTAGGTTCGATTCCCGGTTTTACGTCACGTCTCCTAGTCCGCAGCGAACTTGAAAGGGCGTGGTGAATTTACGAACTTGAAGCGTGATGGCGGGGTGAATATGAGACAGAAACAAAAACATATTCTCCCATCCATATGAACTCAATTCAGAGATTTCAAATCAATAATAACCTCAAAGGGCTTACGTACAATTCAAATGTACAGACCACAAACAGAGCCAAAGAAAGCAACATCTAGCCATATCAAACAACGAGTGTCGATTTAGAGGTCTGGGACCTAGAAACCGCCATTTTGAATGTCGTGGCAGCTCTTCCAAATATGGAATATGGAATTTTCCTAATATGGAAGAGGCCGCGGGAAGTTCAAAACGACACTTTTGCTTGGTATTTCATTGATATGCGCTACTTTGAAATAATGTATATTTCGACACACGAGTTTTGAGGTGAACGGAGGAAGGGAAATGTTAATTTGAGTTTAAACTGTCATTTTAAAATGCTAATCGCATTTACTCAATTAAAGCTAATTCTATCCCGACTTCAAATTCATTTTAGCGTCTCGACAATCCATCGTGGTGACTATGTACTGTTTTATTTGTTCTTTTCGAACTGGTGTAAGGATGCAAGCCATTAGGAAAATATTGGACGAGGGTGAGAGAAATAACATGATTTGTTCGTGGGGAGATATCAATTATTTGCCGATGCCGAAGGCAGACGCAAATAACTGATATCGAGACACGGACAGAACAAGACATTTTGCGATAGTCTAGTTCAATAATTGTTTTATAATTCGACAAAATGTAACATTACCTCTAGAGTTTCGAAGCTGGAATGTTGAGCTTTCAACAGCTTTGAAAATCAAGCCACCATGTTTACAAAATGATCAGTCTGTAGTACGCATGCTCAGAACATTATTTGCAGTCAGTCAGTTATTTGCAGGTGAATCAACCAATCAGAATTCGGGATGGGCATGAGTCGAATGATAAGAGAAAATAACTGTGGTATAATTATATTACCAATGTCAAGATTGTAAGGGTACAACAGTGCAACCAATGGAGAAATATGTGTGCTATATACTTACATTACCGAGGTACGCATATATTTTTACTTTGATTATTTTAAAGCTTAATTATGAGCGTGCAACGCTATAATTTGATAGACCACTTTCATAACTGTGCATTCTCGTTTCAGTAGTTTATCCACATGTACAGAAAACATGAACATTACCACGTGAAAGAGCATGTCGATATTAATGATCTTCAGAAATCTTAAAAAGCAGAAAGATTACAGCCATTTCAGATTAGAGATTTGTATGAGAAAACCATGGAGGCCTTTCTAGCCTCGCTTTCATGCATATGTTCTTCCAAACATTAGAAATGCCTATAAATTAACAGCAATTCTCTACTCAGAGATATTGCTCTAAAACTGAACACAATTACTATAAGTCTAGATATGATCTTTCATATGGTATCATTAGTTTCCCTCTACAGATAATCTTCTTAGTTTAATCACTAACTTTGTTGGTATAACAGGTCACGGTGAATGGAATCTTGAAGAGTGCTGAGAGTAAGCTCTCCTCGAGATTGTAGGTCTGCTCGTAAGTTCTCTCCTCGTTGATTCTATCCAAAAACGACTGGATGTCAACAGCGACTTGAACCTTAAATAAATATATCATCATAAAAATATTAAATATTCCTCTATTACTTTATTTTTATTTTTTTAAATAGGAGCGTTCTCTCCATCACCATCGGAAAATGTACTAGTAATACATGAACCTACAACCATCTATTACTAAATACATTAGTATTCGTTTCTTCCCCTCCCTCCCCATCCTTATCAATAGACATTGTTACATATTACACGCATCACAACTGTGTGAGGAATAGTCATGATACGTACACTGCCATAATGTTCTTTTGTTACTCTAATTTAGACCATTGCCTTGGTATTCTCAGAGGAGAGAATATACCTTATACATGATACCTACACTGCCATAATGTTCTTTTGTTACTCTAATTTAGACCATTGTCTTGGTATTCTCAGAGGAGAGAATATACCTTATACATGATACGTACACTATCATAATGTTCTTTTGTTACTCTAATTTAGACATTGTCTTGGTATTCTCAGAGGAGAGAATAGACCTTATGCATGATACGTACACTGCCATAATGTTCTTTTGTTACTCTAATTTAGACCATTGCCTTGGTATTCTCAGAGGAGAGAATAGACCTTATGCATGATACGTACACTGCCATAATGTTCTTTTGTTACTCTAATTTAGACCATTGTCTTGGTATTCTCAGAGGAGAGAATATACCTTATACATGATACCTACACTATCATAATGTTCTTTTGTTACTCTAATTTAGACCATTGCCTTGGTATTCTCAGAGGAGAGAATAGACCTTATGCATGATACGTACACTGCCATAATGTTCTTTTGTTACTCTAATTTAGACCATTGCCTTGGTATTCTCAGAGGAGAGAATAGACCTTATGCATGATACGTACACTGCCATAATGTTCTTTTGTTACTCTAATTTAGACCATTGCCTTGGTATTCTCAGAGGAGAGAATAGACCTTATGCATGATACGTACACTGCCATAATGTTCTTTTGTTACTCTAATTTAGACCATTGCCTTGGTATTCTCAGAGGAGAGAATATACCTTATACATGATACCTACACTATCATAATGTTCTTTTGTTACTCTAATTTAGACCATTGCCTTGGTATTCTCAGAGGAGAGAATAGACCTTATGCATGATACGTACACTGCCATAATGTTCTTTTGTTACTCTAATTTAGACCATTGCCTTGGTATTCTCAGAGGAGAGAATAGACCTTATGCATGATACGTACACTGCCATAATGTTCTTTTGTTACTCTAATTTAGACCATTGCCTTGGTATTCTCAGAGGAGAGAATAGACCTTATGCATGATACGTACACTGCCATAATGTTCTTTTGTTACTCTAATTTAGACCATTGCCTTGGTATTCTCAGAGGAGAGAATAGACCTTATGCATGATACGTACACTGCCATAATGTTCTTTTGTTACTCTAATTTAGACCATTGTCTTGGTATTCTCAGAGGAGAGAATAGACCTTATGCATGATACGTACACTGCCATAATGTTCTTTTGTTACTCTAATTTAGACCATTGCCTTGGTATTCTCAGAGGAGAGAATAGACCTTATGCATGATACGTACACTGCCATAATGTTCTTTTGTTACTCTAATTTAGACCATTGCCTTGGTATTCTCAGAGGAGAGAATAGACCTTATGCATGATACCTACACTACCATAATGTTCTTTTGTTACTCTAATTTAGACCATTGTCTTGGTATTCTCAGAGGAGAGAATAGACCTTATGCATGATACGTACACTGCCATAATGTTCTTTTGTTACTCTAATTTAGACCATTGCCTTGGTATTCTCAGAGGAGAGAATATACCTTATACATGATACCTACACTATCATAATGTTCTTTTGTTACTCTAATTTAGACCATTGCCTTGGTATTCTCAGAGGAGAGAATAGACCTTATGCATGATACGTACACTGCCATAATGTTCTTTTGTTACTCTAATTTAGACCATTGCCTTGGTATTCTCAGAGGAGAGAATATACCTTATACATGATACCTACACTATCATAATGTTCTTTTGTTACTCTAATTTAGACCATTGCCTTGGTATTCTCAGAGGAGAGAATAGACCTTATGCATGATACGTACACTGCCATAATGTTCTTTTGTTACTCTAATTTAGACCATTGTCTTGGTATTCTCAGAGGAGAGAATAGACCTTATGCATGATACCTACACTATCATAATGTTCTTTTGTTACTCTAATTTAGACCATTGCCTTGGTATTCTCAGAGGAGAGAATAGACCTTATGCATGATACCTACACTATCATAATGTTCTTTTGTTACTCTAATTTAGACCATTGCCTTGGTATTCTCAGAGGAGAGAATATACCTTATACATGATACCTACACTATCATAATGTTCTTTTGTTACTCTAATTTAGACCATTGTCTTGGTATTCTCAGAGGAGAGAATAGACCTTATACATGATACCTACACTATCATAATGTTCTTTTGTTACTCTAATTTAGACCATTGTCTTGGTATTCTCAGAGGAGAGAATAGACCTTATGCATGATACCTACACTATCATAATGTTCTTTTGTTACTCTAATTTAGACCATTGCCTTGGTATTCTCAGAGGAGAGAATATACCTTATACATGATACCTACACTATCATAATGTTCTTTTGTTACTCTAATTTAGACCATTGCCTTGGTATTCTCAGAGGAGAGAATAGACCTTATGCATGATACGTACACTGCCATAATGTTCTTTTGTTACTCTAATTTAGACCATTGCCTTGGTATTCTCAGAGGAGAGAATAGACCTTATGCATGATACGTACACTGCCATAATGTTCTTTTGTTACTCTAATTTAGACCATTGCCTTGGTATTCTCAGAGGAGAGAATAGACCTTATGCATGATACGTACACTGCCATAATGTTCTTTTGTTACTCTAATTTAGACCATTGCCTTGGTATTCTCAGAGGAGAGAATAGACCTTATACATGATACCTACACTATCATAATGTTCTTTTGTTACTCTAATTTAGACCATTGTCTTGGTATTCTCAGAGGAGAGAATAGACCTTATGCATGATACGTACACTGCCATAATGTTCTTTTGTTACTCTAATTTAGACCATTGCCTTGGTATTCTCAGAGGAGAGAATAGACCTTATGCATGATACCTACACTACCATAATGTTCTTTTGTTACTCTAATTTAGACCATTGTCTTGGTATTCTCAGAGGAGAGAATAGACCTTATGCATGATACGTACACTGCCATAATGTTCTTTTGTTACTCTAATTTAGACCATTGCCTTGGTATTCTCAGAGGAGAGAATAGACCTTATGCATGATACCTACACTACCATAATGTTCTTTTGTTACTCTAATTTAGACCATTGTCTTGGTATTCTCAGAGGAGAGAATAGACCTTATGCATGATACGTACACTGCCATAATGTTCTTTTGTTACTCTAATTTAGACCATTGCCTTGGTATTCTCAGAGGAGAGAATAGACCTTATGCATGATACGTACACTGCCATAATGTTCTTTTGTTACTCTAATTTAGACCATTGCCTTGGTATTCTCAGAGGAGAGAATAGACCTTATGCATGATACGTACACTGCCATAATGTTCTTTTGTTACTCTAATTTAGACCATTGCCTTGGTATTCTCAGAGGAGAGAATAGACCTTATGCATGATACGTACACTGCCATAATGTTCTTTTGTTACTCTAATTTAGACCATTGCCTTGGTATTCTCAGAGGAGAGAATAGACCTTATGCATGATACGTACACTGCCATAATGTTCTTTTGTTACTCTAATTTAGACCATTGCCTTGGTATTCTCAGAGGAGAGAATAGACCTTATGCATGATACGTACACTGCCATAATGTTCTTTTGTTACTCTAATTTAGACCATTGCCTTGGTATTCTCAGAGGAGAGAATAGACCTTATACATGATACCTACACTATCATAATGTTCTTTTGTTACTCTAATTTAGACCATTGTCTTGGTATTCTCAGAGGAGAGAATAGACCTTATGCATGATACGTACACTGCCATAATGTTCTTTTGTTACTCTAATTTAGACCATTGCCTTGGTATTCTCAGAGGAGAGAATAGACCTTATGCATGATACCTACACTACCATAATGTTCTTTTGTTACTCTAATTTAGACCATTGTCTTGGTATTCTCAGAGGAGAGAATAGACCTTATGCATGATACGTACACTGCCATAATGTTCTTTTGTTACTCTAATTTAGACCATTGCCTTGGTATTCTCAGAGGAGAGAATAGACCTTATGCATGATACGTACACTGCCATAATGTTCTTTTGTTACTCTAATTTAGACCATTGCCTTGGTATTCTCAGAGGAGAGAATATACCTTATACATGATACCTACACTATCATAATGTTCTTTTGTTACTCTAATTTAGACCATTGCCTTGGTATTCTCAGAGGAGAGAATATACCTTATACATGATACCTACACTATCATAATGTTCTTTTGTTACTCTAATTTAGACCATTGTCTTGGTATTCTCAGAGGAGAGAATAGACCTTATGCATGATACCTACACTACCATAATGTTCTTTTGTTACTCTAATTTAGACCATTGCCTTGGTATTCTCAGAGGAGAGAATATACCTTATACATGATACCTACACTATCATAATGTTCTTTTGTTACTCTAATTTAGACCATTGTCTTGGTATTCTCAGAGGAGAGAATAGACCTTATGCATGATACCTACACTATCATAATGTTCTTTTGTTACTCTAATTTAGACCATTGCCTTGGTATTCTCAGAGGAGAGAATAGACCTTATGCATGATACCTACACTATCATAATGTTCTTTTGTTACTCTAATTTAGACCATTGCCTTGGTATTCTCAGAGGAGAGAATATACCTTATACATGATACCTACACTATCATAATGTTCTTTTGTTACTCTAATTTAGACCATTGTCTTGGTATTCTCAGAGGAGAGAATAGACCTTATACATGATACCTACACTATCATAATGTTCTTTTGTTACTCTAATTTAGACCATTGTCTTGGTATTCTCAGAGGAGAGAATAGACCTTATGCATGATACCTACACTATCATAATGTTCTTTTGTTACTCTAATTTAGACCATTGCCTTGGTATTCTCAGAGGAGAGAATAGACCTTATGCATGATACCTACACTATCATAATGTTCTTTTTGTTACTCTAATTTAGACCATTGTCTTGGTATTCTCAGAGGAGAGAATAGACCTTATGCATGATACCTACACTATCATAATGTTCTTTTGTTACTCTAATTTAGACCATTGCCTTGGTATTCTCAGAGGAGAGAATAGACCTTATGCATGATACCTACACTATCATAATGTTCTTTTGTTACTCTAATTTAGACCATTGCCTTGGTATTCTCAGAGGAGAGAATATACCTTATACATGATACCTACACTATCATAATGTTCTTTTGTTACTCTAATTTAGACCATTGTCTTGGTATTCTCAGAGGAGAGAATAGACCTTATACATGATACCTACACTATCATAATGTTCTTTTGTTACTCTAATTTAGACCATTGTCTTGGTATTCTCAGAGGAGAGAATAGACCTTATGCATGATACCTACACTATCATAATGTTCTTTTGTTACTCTAATTTAGACCATTGCCTTGGTATTCTCAGAGGAGAGAATATACCTTATACATGATACCTACACTATCATAATGTTCTTTTGTTACTCTAATTTAGACCATTGTCTTGGTATTCTCAGAGGAGAGAATAGACCTTATGCATGATACCTACACTATCATAATGTTCTTTTGTTACTCTAATTTAGACCATTGTCTTGGTATTCTCAGAGGAGAGAATAGACCTTATGCATGATACGTACACTGCCATAATGTTCTTTTGTTACTCTAATTTAGACCATTGCCTTGGTATTCTCAGAGGAGAGAATATACCTTATACATGATACCTACACTATCATAATGTTCTTTTGTTACTCTAATTTAGACCATTGTCTTGGTATTCTCAGAGGAGAGAATAGACCTTATGCATGATACCTACACTATCATAATGTTCTTTTGTTACTCTAATTTAGACCATTGTCTTGGTATTCTCAGAGGAGAGAATAGACCTTATGCATGATACGTACACTGCCATAATGTTCTTTTGTTACTCTAATTTAGACCATTGCCTTGGTATTCTCAGAGGAGAGAATATACCTTATACATGATACCTACACTATCATAATGTTCTTTTGTTACTCTAATTTAGACCATTGTCTTGGTATTCTCAGAGGAGAGAATAGACCTTATGCATGATACCTACACTATCATAATGTTCTTTTGTTACTCTAATTTAGACCATTGTCTTGGTATTCTCAGAGGAGAGAATAGACCTTATGCATGATACGTACACTGCCATAATGTTCTTTTGTTACTCTAATTTAGACCATTGCCTTGGTATTCTCAGAGGAGAGAATATACCTTATACATGATACCTACACTATCATAATGTTCTTTTGTTACTCTAATTTAGACCATTGCCTTGGTATTCTCAGAGGAGAGAATATACCTTATACATGATACCTACACTATCATAATGTTCTTTTGTTACTCTAATTTAGACCATTGCCTTGGTATTCTCAGAGGAGAGAATATACCTTATACATGATACCTACACTATCATAATGTTCTTTTGTTACTCTAATTTAGACCATTGCCTTGGTATTCTCAGAGGAGAGAATATACCTTATACATGATACCTACACTATCATAATGTTCTTTTGTTACTCTAATTTAGACCATTGCCTTGGTATTCTCAGAGGAGAGAATATACCTTATACATGATACCTACACTATCATAATGTTCTTTTGTTACTCTAATTTAGACCATTGCCTTGGTATTCTCAGAGGAGAGAATATACCTTATACATGATACCTACACTATCATAATGTTCTTTTGTTACTCTAATTTAGACCATTGTCTTGGTATTCTCAGAGGAGAGAATAGACCTTATGCATGATACCTACACTACCATAATGTTCTTTTGTTACTCTAATTTAGACCATTGTCTTGGTATTCTCAGAGGAGAGAATAGACCTTATACATGATACCTACACTACCATAATGTTCTTTTGTTACTCTAATTTAGACCATTGCCTTGGTATTCTCAGAGGAGAGAATATACCTTATACATGATACCTACACTATCATAATGTTCTTTTGTTACTCTAATTTAGACCATTGCCTTGGTATTCTCAGAGGAGAGAATATACCTTATACATGATACCTACACTATCATAATGTTCTTTTGTTACTCTAATTTAGACCATTGTCTTGGTATTCTCAGAGGAGAGAATAGACCTTATGCATGATACCTACACTACCATAATGTTCTTTTGTTACTCTAATTTAGACCATTGTCTTGGTATTCTCAGAGGAGAGAATAGACCTTATACATGATACCTACACTACCATAATGTTCTTTTGTTACTCTAATTTAGACCATTGCCTTGGTATTTCAGAGGAGAGCATAGACCTTATACATGATACCTACACTACTATAATGTTCTTTTGTTACTCTAATTTAGACCATTGTCTTGGTATTCTCAGAGGAGCTGAAATGTTGTGTTAAAGTGAGGCTTGTTGGTGATCACAAAAGCATAACATCACCATGCATAAGGCCTATATTTGGCCTTTTACAGGAAACAGACACGTGCTTAATTATCACATCAATAACCAATGAATTGCGCTCGTGATCCCATGGGAAAGGCTTTACTGGATGGCTGAACAAACTTCAAAACGCGGTTTTAGAATGGTCGACAATCGATTGGAGTCGTAAAATAGCATTTACAAACAAGTCATGTTTTGCTAATAAACGATCTCGTACGAGTGCGTTTAAATAAATGAAGTTAGATATGTTTTTGCCCTCCAGTACAACCACGTGATCATTTCCTGCAAAAGCCCCATTGATCCTTCTTACTTCAGTTGTTATAAAATACATGTTATGTCAATATGCTGAGAATTCAGCTGTATTTCTGAATGAAGGTAAATGAACAAGTAACAACTAATTTCCCAAAGACTTGGAATGGAGAAACATTGCGACATGTGTAAGTGGCTCTATTTGGGAAAAAAAATTGCCACAAAATATTACGAATTAAAAAGGTACTATATTAATGGCTTTTAGGGATATCAATGTAAAAAGAGAAATCGTCTCTTTTGAAGCTGTTGAAAAAAACAGTGCATTACCCGGAGCATCCATTTCTGATATATTTGTCAGTGATGCAGAGTTTTTCCAGACATAATTGATCGATTTAGCTTGTACATTTGTTGTTCCAATTCAGGTCGACTCACTTTTCCCTTAAAGAATGCCAATCAGGATTAATGCTTTGCAAGCTCGAACAATAGAACACCGTACAGTACGAAAATGGCGATTGTAACGGTTTTCTATTGTTCAAATGTAAACACGGGCTCGCAAAGCATTAATCCTGATTGACATTCTTTAAGTAACGTTTTCTTGTTTTTCTGTATCCCAAGCGGAAATGTATCTCTTTCTCTAATGGGAAAGCTGTCACATGATCTGAATTGGCACAACAAATGCACAAGTCCTGAAAACTGAAATCGCAATAAAAATGATTTATTTTGCAATGCAAGCTTGTAGGATAAAAAAAAAGTGTATTACGCAATAGTTTTGATGACGTCGTTTAGTTGTTGAGATCACATATAATCCTCACCGCTCAGTTATTTTCTTATATAATTCCCTAATTCTTTTTTTTTTTTTACACTTTTATTTTTAAAATTGCTTGGATAGAGTAGTTGTTTTTTCAGATTTCCACCAGAATGAGTAGCTCAGGTTTACTCGGACAACTATATGACGTCACCAGAACTACTGCGCAATACACTTTCCAAAACATACTACACGTCATGCATTGCAAAAGGAATCGTTTTTATTGCGATTTCAGTTTTCATGACAGCCAAACTATCATTTTCAGACCATAAGTGTATTCTACTTGGGTATCGCTATTTCCTTCGATGTCAGTACGTTTTCAGTTTAAAGTACTTGGCATGTACTCCTCTAATGACAGTACCATTACTGGACTTGGACTTGACACCTCTTCTACCATTTGTTTGATGTTGTTGAGAACTGCAGTCACACTCTCTTCTGTAATTTTCTCACGGAGGGTCGTGAAGGACTGCAAAAATAACACGGTTATTTCTACCGATAGAATGGAAATGTTTCAGAACGACATATTTCAAATGCAATACAGAGTGAATACGCATTTAGTCACATTATTGTCAGCCACATCCGGTAGGTAATTTTAATTTTGAATGTAACTTTCTCTTTCTCTGAACAAGTTAAGTCCCGTGTTGAACTCTGCCTGTCTGACATAATCAAGTGGATGACGCTAAATAAGTTGAAACTTAATACTGATAAAACAGAACTTCTCCTCCTGAGCTCTAAGTTTATTCGTGAACCTGACTTCTCTACGCTGACAATTGGTCCTGATAGCATATCGCCATCGAATGCAGCGAGGAACATTGGGGTCATATTTGACAAGACTCTGACTATGACGTCCCAAATTAATAACACCTGTAAATCTGCATTTTTTCATTTACGTAACATTGCTCGTGCCAGGCGATACTTGTCATTCCAGACTACTGTGACGCTTGTGCATGCGTTTGTTACAAGCAAGCTAGATAGTGCTAATGCTTTACTCTATGGACTTCCTAAGAACCAGACGAAAAAGTTACAGTGTGTTTTTAACGCAGCAGCACGATTATTATCGGGTACACGAAAGTACGATCACATAACGCCAATCCTTATGCAGTTACACTGGCTACCAATTGAGGAGAGGAGAACGTATAAGATTTTGCTATTGACTTTTAAAGCTCTTAATGGACTTGCTCCGAATTATATTGGGAATATGATAAGTCAATATAGACCTAATAGGAACCTTAGATCAGGTGGAGTAAACCTGTTGAGGGAACGAAAGTATAATTTAAAAACCTATGGAGGTCGAGCCTTCTCCGTGGCGGCTCCAAAGCTGTGGAATGGGCTACCTTTTACCTTGAGAAAATGCACAACGTTATCTGACTTTAAGACCAAATTGAAAACGCATCTGTTCCATGTCGCTTATGATTGAAATTATTTTTAGTTTTTTGTTTATTATTAATACTTTTTATTATTATATTTTTTATTGTATTTATGTGCTTTTTATTTTTGTTTATTTTTAGATTATTCAGTGATATATTCCATTTTTATATATCTTAGATACCTGTAAAGCGCTTAGATCTATTTGTATAAGCGCTATATAAGCTGTATATATTATTATTCCCTTCTAAAAAGGTTTTTTAACCTCGAAATATTGCTTTCACGAACCTTTTTCTTCGTCAAAGAGTTTTTCACAAAATAACACAGTTACCAGTAAATTACAAAATGACATATCTCATATTGCTTAAACTGTTTGGAAACAATATTATTTAGCAACTGTGGGAATGGTATTTTTGATTTAATTCAAAACTTAAACTGTTTTGAAGTTGTGTACATGCTATGTTCAACCTCTTCCATTATGGCCTTCGCTGCGGTGATGTTAGTGATGGCCTCATCAAACGTGACGGATGCCTTCCTTAGCTTATCCCTTGCTGTGCGTGCTTCTTCAGCTCGCTCTCTGCATGACTCACGACTTTGAATGATCATCCACACTTGAAGAGCTGCATTAATCAGAAATGGCAATATTTAAGGAGAATATACAAACGGTACTGCTGCGTCAATCTACCGATGCATACCTCTCCATTACCTTCCATATTACTTTTCAATGAATAGAGTATTTTTGTATAGTTCGATAAATGAGCAGCAGTATTTTAGGCTGCATTCATTATGTATAACACAGGGGGGGGGGGGGCAGGTGATTTTTCATATTATGTCATTTTTTTTATGACTCCCACCACAAATAATATGTTTGCATCCCCTCTCTTACCTTTAAAACATTAATACCCCACCCTCCCCCTTCCCCCTTCCAACAACAAATACAAGTAATAAAACGTGCATATATACACACACGACGTCATTTCGGGCCGTGAAACTCAATCGATAACCTGGTATAACGACAACGTTTATTTATTTTCTTATGTTCCTATTCTGTCAGATGTATAGAGCTAACCCATAAAATTAATGTTATTATTACTTTGGTTTATGCTTGATTCGATTGGACTGAATGCTCACTAACCTCCCGGTTAGCTCAGTGGTAAAGCTCCGGTCTGTCGTGCGGGGGGTCGACGTTTCAAATCGGTCCAGACCAACTCTTAGATTCTTAAAATAACTGAGTAGAAGGTGCTGCCTTTGTGAAACAATTTCGTTCACGAGCTGCAAATGGTTAGACCTTCACGTCTTCTCGGATAAGAACGTTAAATCGTAGGCCCATCAGTGGTTGAAGAGCTACCTCGTGGATATGCCACTGGTTAATGTAATTATTTATTATTCCATTATTATTATTATTAATCATGCACGCATGCGTTTTTGAAGTATTTCTACTGACATTCACATAGAAACCAGTATATCTGTTTGTTATTACACCTGCTTCAAATAGCATTTGCTACCTGCAGGTGGGTATAAATATTTTATATATAATTTAACCCATTGTCTGCTGGGCCCATTTGTGTTACATTAGTGAAATTCAGAGTGCTAACCTACCCTTAGTCCAAGTGTGGCTATCCCTGGTCAGTTATGTGCCGGCACTGAACCATAATGTGAAGGGCTCAAGCTTTCCCCAGAATTCCATTCATGAGGATTCTACGAGATGGGGACGGCTTGCGGCAGTTTCTCTTTTAGGGTTTTGAATGAAAACTGCTCTAATTTTGGTCTCATCAGCCACTGGAAGAAATTAAGCCAGCTAGGGGACATCCTGAAGTCTGGTGAAGACTGAAAACTATTTTGATTGCTTTGGAAAGCTTTTTGAGGGGTTTTTATTGCGTTTTTCTCCCGTGTTTCTTTGTCTTACATGCACACACCAAACAAAATGTGAATGAAAATTCCAAAGCTTTCCACAGTTAACGTTGGTGATCTTTTTACCCTTCCAGGCCTACTCGTTTATGTTTTTGACGAGTTACGATGTGTGTTGGGGCCAAATGCGCTTGCCTAATGGTCGTAGAGCAAAAAAAACTTAATAGTAATAATAATATACTTTATTTGAGCGTGAAATGTATATAGCATGCTTTGCCTATTGCTAACTTATGACTTAACTTAAAAACCCTCAAAGATGTGTAGAGGGGGAATACTTGTCCAACTTTTGCCATTATCCAGATTACATTTAACTCTAAACTAAAGTCAACCCAAGGTAAGTGTTATTAAACTATGTTTACTCACAGATGTACACGAATTCAAATGGTATTAAGTTGATTTTATGACGATGATGTCGATTATTTAAATCATAGATGACATTAATGGGGCTGTGTCACGGTTAGACTTTACATTCGCGTTGCGGGCCGGAAACAGCTATTTCCACCGATTTGGATATGAACTAACGAACCTCTCGGCCATGTGGGATGCTTAAAATCACTAAAATCAAAGCAAATATGCAAAAATGACTAACAACCAGTGTATATAAACAGTCTCCAGGGAAACTATTGAAAATCCTTTCAATCAAGCATCGAGGGAGGGAAGTGTAACTGTTTGTATCCAATTAACAGCCACCAACCGAGCGATAACTCGATACATGCGCAGTACCATGACATAGCCCCTTTATATAACTTACCTGCGTTTGCGAAGCCAAATGCCGCTTTAAATCCTTTGCCAATGTTTGTTGCGAATTTAACGGTCTTGCTATACTTAGTGTTAAGCGTCGTCTTTATGTTTGTAATTCTAGTTGTGACACTCGTTTTAGTGGACGACAGAAACCTGCCGAGTTTCGTCTTGGCAAAGCTGGGACTTGATTTTGGAGGAGATTTGAATGAACCACCAGAAGCAATTTCAGCCTGGAATACGAAACAGACTAATTGAATTACATTGTTTATTGAAAATCCTGTTCTTTAAATGATCGAAGGATCAACCGGCATATAGATTTCAAGGGCACCCAACGAGTACTTTTTGAAATTCGTTTGAAACCAGTTGTCTGCAGCTCATCTAGCCATTTTAAGGCGCCTACTATGTCTTTTGACGTATTCTAGAAAGCTATTAGCTGTTCGGATTTTCTAGGTGGAAATCGCGTCAACCGAAAATACTATGGCAAAATATTCCCGGCCTACGAGTTTGTTAGTAGTCTAGAACATAAACAAGAATTTTCTAGCCCAAGGAACTTCATGTTGCAAAGTTTTGTGGAGGTACGAATTTTTTAGGGGTTCTTTTTTTCCTTTAGGCAATTCATTTAGGTGACCTCCATTTGCTAAAGGTTTATTCTTTCGGATTTTAGATGTCAGAATTTCTTAGGGAAAGAAAATGTGTTCTCGAAAACTTTAGGTGGCCGCTTCACTAAATGATTTGTGATAATATTTTTTTTTTTTTATTCCAACCAATGTTTTTTTTCCGGATCGTTCTGACTCTATTGATCAGACGAAAACGTACGAATATTTTAGGGGAAAGCTCTTACTCTATTGATCAGGCGAATACGTACGAATATTTTAGGGGAAACCTCTTAGTCTCCCTTTTCTTGTATAATTTTCTAGGGATTGAAAACAAATTTTCTAGCCAGTATTTTAGAAAACAATTTTCTAGTGACATTTTTTTCAAATCCGAAAGTTGTAGGCTAACTTACTCTCCCGAACAGCTTTTTAACCGAAAACTTCATTGGGTGCCCTTGAGATTTGACAATTATGATAGCAGAGAGCAATCAATAATAATAATAATATTTATTTTTATAGCGCCATTATCTATCTACTAATTGTTCATGGCGCTTTACAATATTCAGGTAGTTAAAATTAATAATGTCGATATATCAATTAAAATAGGTCAATTAAAAATATGTCAATTCAATTAAAATAGGTCAATTAAAAATATGTCAATTCAATTAAACTTAAGATAAAAATAAGACAATTTATAAATAATATAATGATAAAAATACAATGTAAAATATAACGAAATTGCTAATTATTAAAAAGGTAGGTCTTAAGCTTAGTTTTAAATACAGTAATCGATGTCCATTCTCTAATAATGTAGTTTGTTACAGAGTTTAGGTCCAGCAACTGAAAACGCTCTCGAAACGTTTTCATCTTAGCAGCTGGTTCGTTAAGTAACTTCTTGAATGAAGCTTTGATTTAAGCTTTGTCCACTTATATCATTTTTTTATTATTATTATATTATTCATTCATACATTTATTAGTATACTATTATATATTCATATTTTTAGATTGAGATTTTTTAGATACATTATCTATAATACTGGTAACCGATTGATACCAGCTAATCCTAAGCATTACATTACAGATATTAGAAGCTAAATTGAGAGCCAGAAAACTATACTATGAATGTTAGTATTGAAATGTCAGTAATATTCTAAATAAAAACACGAGCATATGTATGTTGGTAACTTGTTAACATGGCAATAGCCCACTTCCGATCCGCGATATGCTTTACTTGTCACGTACAAAGGTTTCAATACGAGGCCCCGTGCTAAAGTAAATTTATTATTTTTACAGAGAAAAGAATAAATTTAATTTAGCACGGAGCCTCGTATTGAATCCTTTGTGCGTGACAAGTAAAGCATATCGCGGAAGTGGGCTATTGTTCTGTTATATAGTTGTTTGACTCATTGATATGCGAAACATGTCGTGTTAGTTAATTGGGGGTAAATGAACATTCCATTGGTCCCCTAAAAATGTGTAAACATTCCGATATAAACGATTCCATCTTTGTCATTCCCAGAAAAAAGGGCAACAATCTATTTGTGTATTTAATATACTTAAAGAGTTATAAGAGTTAATTTACATGTACACTGAGCGATCCTTACAGAAATACATTACTTCTCTCAAAGGTTATTTATATTATTTACCTATTTCGAACGTCTTTGATATGCCGATACCGAGTTCGTATGAATTCTTTTGGGTTCCTCGACCTACATTGTTCCTCGTTATAATTTCATCGGAGCAGAGAACTAGTAACTACAATCACATGCTTTCGGTGTCCATTTTGGATAGCGAATGAGACCTAAACTTAGGCAATCTATTTACTTGTGCACTAATATCACACGGCTCTCGCTAGGAGTAGGAATCAGATTATTAAACTACAATTGCATATACTATACAGCTTGCAGCACTTCATTTTTGTTAGAAACCTCTAGTATGTATATACTGTTTTTTTACCTTAGCTGTGCTTCTTGCTGATATCCTCTGTTTTGCGTATTTGTAGACTTTAGCTCCAACAGGCAGCAGTAAGGATACAAGCGGGAACCCTATGTTCATTACGCTTTCAATAGCTGACTCGTACATGCTGGATATCTGCAAATAATCGACTTCCTCTCCGGTCTCATTCTTTTTCTTGATGATGTCCTGTATAAATACAAAAAAAATTATACCCGTTTGTAATGAAATCGTAAAACGACAAAGAAGAAAATACAACGGACAAAGAAGCAGATAAGCATAATGCAAAATATAAGCTCCAAACAAGTACAAAATCGACGATAAGAGAAGAACAATCAAAGTTTGATTCCTTACTGATTCCTTAAAAGAAAAAAAGCCTTGAGTTTACACAAACAAATTACACCAATCGGTTATCTTTGAAAATTGTATCAAAAATGCCAGCCTGCATAGCGGCCCGCCTATCTTAGTTTGTCCCGGCTATATGGTGAGCGCGGGGGCTTGGGACACGAAAGCGATGTCGGTAACATGAAAGCGATGTCGGTAACATGAAAGCGAGGTCACCTTGACATGGGCCTCCAAAGAAACCCCCCACGTTTTCCTATTCGTCCAGATTTTGGATAGAACTAACTATAAATTGCTAACCTTAATTTCCTTTGTCGCATTGTTCAAAGCGATTGTTACTTGAGGAGATATACTTTGTATATATCGCTCTTGTGCGTCGGCAATCTCGTTTAACTCTTGCAGAATGTTCTCAAACTTGTCGATACTGCGGCCGGTCCATACTTGAAGATTTTCAGCTAAAACAGCAACATCCAAAGTAATGTCAGAAATACGTCATTAAACTCCCCAAATCTAGTAGGTTCATATTCAGAACAATAAAATATAACACAACAATATATTTAAAATAGCAACATCCAAAGTAATTCACTGTCAGAAATACGTCGTTAAACTTCCCAAATCTATTACGTTCATATAACAACATTCAAAGTAATTCACTGTCATAAATACGTCGTTAAACTTCCCAAATCTATTAGGTTCATATTCAGAACAATACAATACAACACAACAATAGCAACATCCGAAGTAATTCACTGTCACAAATATACGTCGTTAAACTTCCCAAAGCTATTACGTTCATATAACAACATTCAAAGTAATTCACTGCCAGAAATACGTCGTTAAACTTTCCAAATCTATTAGGTTAATCTTCAGAACAATACAATATAACAGAACAATATATTTTAAACTGAACTAATCAATCCTAGTTTAAACATGTTATTATGTTCACAGGCAAACTATACGGGACCTAGACTTCGACTTCGATGTAATTTGAGTTTGTTGGTATCTCGCCCTTCCACCGAAGGTTTTTCCCCGGGTTCTTCGATCTTACTCCCTCGACAAAAACCAACACGCTAAATTCCAATTAGATCTGTGGTTTAGCCGGGTCCTGACTTTGAGCAGTCCCTGTGGTTGTTTCAGGTCCCGTTAGAAATTCAGAGTTTTTTTGGTTTGATTTTGAAACCATATTCTTTCTATCACTATTCTATACTGGAGCCGGTAGTTCGAAGGCAGAGTAAGCGCTATCCCGGGGTTAAATCGCTAACCTGAGGGTAAGCAGTACAGATTAGAATTACATATTTAGCACTATCATAGGGATAAAGTTACCCTGGCTTCGAACAACCGGGTCCAAGACGGTAATCTCAGACATTATATACTTCGCATTCATTTTGCAAGCCGTTGTTCATTAAAAAGAAAGAGAACATAGTATGCCTGGTTTAGCTTCACGGGTTGTCTTAGAAGCACTCCTAACAGATCCAACAAAAGCTTTCAGCTTCTGCCAAATAATTTAGATATAATAACAATAATTAACTACTGGTAGTAATCACTGCTAGGAGTGCGTTCGATTGATCGTCTTCTGGAGTAAGAATACACAGAATGGTCGACTACAAACCGCTTAATACCGCCGTCATGCGCATCAGAATGGTTACCAGGACCCTTTCAATATATGTAAATCAATATTAAAGATGACGCCCAAATTGGCACTTAATAAGTAATACTCCGCCTAAGAACAGGAGCACTGAACGGCAAGGAATGTAAAAGGTATTAATTTTCTATTATTCTTTCTTGTAATTTCATTGGTTGATACTGGTACATTCAATAGAAACCCATCGAAATAATACATCATCGTTCAAAATTTTGTGATGAATTCAGTTTTGATCAAACTACTTGTGGTCTGATTTCAGAGTAAATCGTTATTGGGAAAGTTCTCAAATATCTTTTGTTTTCCCGCTTTCTGATTGGCTGGATGGTGATTTCTTTCAGTTTTCACAGCAAAAATGACGAACAGCGTACAGTGTCCTTTATTTTTAGTTTATAACTTTGACTGCAGACATTTCACACAGCACATAAGGCATATTCAAACAAAATCGATATTGGGAATTGCTCATTGCCGCACCCTATACTGTCTTTTGCTCCTGTTCCTAGGCGACCCATTACTTAAATAGAAAACATTTCCTGGCATCTAAGAACACAGGTAGCCCAATATATGACTATAGGAAACCCAGCGATAGATTAGGATTATAATAAATGTAACTCGAGCGAAAAAGGAACAATGCTACCATTTAATTGAAGATCATCCGCCCTTTTGCTTTTCTCCGTAATCTGTGTCTTCAGTCTGTTAAACTCATCTACATCCTCACATGCCGCGGGGAAATCAGTACAACAGCCAGCAATTGCGCGAAAAACGGCGTTACCAAGGCCCGCTATGGATGACGTGATAGACGCGACTTTTCCAGTAGTTACGATGGTTTTGAATACAGTTGAGAAGATACCTAGGATAATAGCCAATCACAACAGGTAAATTTTATTTACTTCGGCTATAATAAAAGATACAACATAGAATAAAGTAACATATACAACAAACAAAACATAGAGGCCAGGAGAACAAACACAGCGTTAGCCAATTACGTTGGTTTTCTATGGAAAATAACATTACAATAAATGTTATAATTACAATACTTAATTCAACCTAAAAGCAGCATTTAAGAGGTGCGGTTAACTGTCTTGCCTGGTGACATTTCAGACATACAGACTTTTAGATACCTTCAGATTAGTCCCGTTACATTAGCCGCTGATGTCGATGGGCTAAAAGTAGTGCGGAAGCTCATTAACATCGAGTTCGGCACAAAGAGAGAGGAGTGACGTGTGAAACGGACTTCCTTACTGAAACTACTTAGGCAACGAGAACCAATCACATTGCAGAACGAGAACAAAGCATTCCAACTTACAGTTACTTTAGCCAATCAGTGTCGATTACAAGACAATAGCATTTCGACTTGGTCGACTTGTTCTGAAGTCGAAGAAATGAAGAACATCGCGTGGATATGCTGGGATTTGTAAGTTGCAATGCTTTCTCTCGTTTTAGATGTGTATAGTTCTTGTTGTCTAAGTGGTTCCGGTTACAGTAGTCGCACTATTACAGTGTAGATTTACTTATCTTTTAAAAATAAATTACATCAGTTTGAGATACAGTAGTTATACCTCTTTTTGAAGAAGTTTGAATTGCTGCTGTCTGCGGGAAAAGGTCAGCAGTATCATCGTATGGCAAGTCGTCGTCAGCATCTTCATCTTCGTTGTCCTGATGGCTACTCTCTGCAATAAAAAAACTCGAAAGCTAAATCTAAAACTGAGCAAAATAATGGGTGTACACAGGATATGATATGACATTGTTTACAAGTTTTGTAACCCAGACAACACCGAAATAGCACGAAATAGCACTGAATGGTCCTGAGTTTCTGCATGGAGTGCTTTTGTCAGTAAATATTATAGCCAACTCTGTTATATTAGTTTTTAGTCTTTTCTGTTTCTAGCTCTCTACCAATCTCACTTTGTAAGAAAAAAATACACATTCCAGTTAAAACCTTTGATTTTCATCCAGATTCAATGTGTATTCTTATTGAAAAAAGCATGACGTCATTTGCATGATCTACACTCTTACAAAATCTTTTTTTTTACCTCAAAAGTTAGACGGTTGTGAGCGTGCAATGCATTTTCGATAATATCGATTCTTAGCTCCCAAGCGAAATGACGTTTAAACAATGTTAGAGTTCGATGATTGCAAAGAGAAAATCTTCCACGAAACTGAAACGCTACTTTCTTCTCGGATTTAAACATTTGTGCAACCTGTATGCTTGGAACTTTCCAGAGTCACTAATTTATTGAGCTCTGACTGGAACTTAGAGAACGATGGTTATGACAGTGACTTTTAGCACTGATACCTTCGAAATCTGGGTCTATATAGTATCAGGTGATTTTAATCGGAATATAATCGTGAGTACAATCATAGTTGTTAGTAGAATAATCGGCATAGACGCATCCACCTTCAGAAGTGTAGCAAGTCACTCAAGTGGTTTAGCAAAACAGCAGTAGATGTTGAAAGTAGTGTTTCAAAGAAAATTGTCGTTTCAGACTCGGTTGAATTTGATTGTGTATCAGGCCGAGAAAACTAAATGCTATTATGCTAACTAGTGTGTGTAAAAACACAGAAAACACCGGAGAAAATTATGAAACAAAAAACAGCTTGATTGAAAAGGCGCAGTACTTACAATCTTGTATTAAACAATGAAGTAACTAAAGCGAAATATATAAATTTATTTCCATTCACAACGGGCAAAAAAAAGACAAATTCAAATTTGAACCATTGGCTATTTTACTTTTAGCACTAACTATGAGTTATTTTAAACGTTCAGGCAAAGAAAAGTGAACACTCTATCTATAAATTTTCGCGCATTACTTCGGCTCTTTCGCACAGACGGAGCTCTTGAATTGCCGTGGTTTTTTTTAAGTACTCAGGCGTAAAACAAGTTTCTAAGAGAAAAGAATTGGCGAATACTCACCATCCTTGTCCTTCTCACCCTTTTCTGTTTTGTGTTTGATAAAGGCATGTTTACCAACGTCTGCAAAGTGCGCAGGTCCAAACTCTTGAAGGACAAGCAGGACGCATAGAAAAGAAGCGAATCGCGATGACAACTTCGCCATTCCTGAGGTGATAAAGGAGAGTACATGAGTTGTTTCAACAGAATATTGCGGAACATGTTCTCTAAACGTTAAAAGAGAAAATGTAACCAGTTTCGATTGTCATTATGTTAAAGGCTTACCACCTGTAATTGTTTTAAGTAATTGTGATTCCTATCTTATTAAACCCAACCCAAATATATATATATAGTAAAGTGCAAAAACGTTGACGCCCTGCACCTTAACTATATAACTATATCGGGTGCATTATGGGTAGGAGTTCATTAAACTTCATTAAAATGCAACTACAGCCGATATCCGCGCGCGTTTGCAAATCATCATAGCGAAGACTTATGTAGTTGATTTAAAGTTCAAGAATTTATCTAGAATACAACACTTTTACTCTGAACAGGCAGGAAAGCTTAAGGTGGCTCGCCTGGATTTTCCAGGGACGCACCATACCCACTTTGAACGGCTGATACTCCACTGTCAGAGAAATATAATAAACTTTCCAAAAATGTAGGTTTGTTTGACATCGGTGTTACCATAGCAACACAGCGTCGACGTCATGTATTTTACATATCATCAATTTTCTCGAAATCTTGACCTAAACTTTTAAAACGACCTGGTGTGCCTTGTAGTCTAAGCGTAGGCCTTCAAGACTGCAAAGTTTAAAAAAATTGTATGAGAGCGTTTTCGAAAAAAATTGAGTTGAATATTTTCATTCAAAAAATATACAATTCGCCTTACTTCCTGTTTAGTCGTCGAGAACTGTGTTTTACGGACCGATTCAAGCGATGTTTTTAGCATATTTCATACCTGTGGCATAGGACTACTTCCCATGAAAATTTCATTGCATTTGCTTTATTCGATTTCGGTTTATGTAATCATAAGTAATGTCATAAATATGCTCATTTTACTAAGAATAGTAACGTATTTGCTAAGAAAACTGTAATTCGAAAACTAGTCGATAACTGTTTTTTTTTAATCTTTTCACCTGAAATTCAACATCTACTCTCCGGGCCCTGTAAATTTCAAGAGCATTGAATCATTTTAAGGGCGCGAAATAAAACAAGAAACATAGGGAACTTTTACATTCATCTACGCAAGCTTCATTGCTGTATCATTTTGTTTATAGCATGTGTCTTTCTGAAATTTCACTTTTGTCTAGATTCTACATACTTGTGTGCTTTAAAACTAACAAGTTTACCATGCACGCTTGCTACGCTTCGCTACTTCCGGAACGCTCGTACAATAGTCACGCTAGTAGTATGAGAGGCACCGAATTAGCCCCTTTTTTGGTGCGCTCTCATTAATTCAATGACGTCACGGTTCTATTGTCTTAGACTCATGAATAAAGTGCGGTGGTTTCTCATTATCTATTGTCTTGGACTCATGAATAAGGTGGTGCGCTCATGAATAAAGTGGTGCGCTCATGAATAAAATGCGGCGCGCTCATGAATATCTATTGTTCCTTTGGATGAGGTCATCGATCTATTCGGGCATGTTTGGGCAAAGACTATTGTTTGGAGCAGCTATAAAGCTAGAACCGATCGGCCCCAAATCCATTCGAAATTGAGCAACAACAAGATCGATCAACCCTGAAACCATTCGAAGTTGAATGAAAAAAGTAAAACATACCTCGCAATATCTAAACCCCTTTGTAGCGTAAATAGTAAGAACAAACTACTCGTGATAGGCTCTAAACTGTCTTTATTATTTTCCTTTACAGTTAATAACTCATAAGATAATTGTATACAAAATCGACTGTGACTCATAAGAGCAACTTTGCTATTGTTCTTAGGGATTAGCGATAACTGAAGAGCCTATTGTTTGGAGGAAAACTCTTGTGATGCAAATTATTCTCGAAAAACTGAACTAAATTACCATACGAATATAAACAAACTACTCGGAACAATATTTTATTGATTCAAAACATGATAAGCGACAAGATTTACAATGCAAATTTAGCCCCAAATGCACTCCACTGTGTCCCAACGCTAACTGTCTCCAGCTCTAATACAATGTTAATACTTGTAAGGCTTCCGAATTCGCATCGATCGTCTGATCCGATCGGCTTTTAGATAAGGTCCAACACTTTCTTCGGCATCATCATCCAAGTAATTCTTGAGTTCCAAACGTCGGCGTTTTCTTCTTTTTCGTAGCGGGGAGAGTAGCTTTTTGGTTGACGAGTTCAAAGAAGACAAAGAAATATTAGGGAATGGGGATTCGTAGGTTCTCTCTGAATTGGGCACTGTGGCTGGTTCAGACGAATCTAGGTGTAATTGTGGCGGTATGGTTGGTGAGCTCAAAGAACTGTTCGTGGTTGGGGACTGATATACTTTTGCTGAATACGGCACTGTGGCTGGTTCAGCTGAATCGAGGTATACTTCTTGCGGTGTGATGGGTGTATCGGCTATTTCTTGTTATTGGGGTTGGGTTGCGATACCAGGTGAAAGAGTTGTAGGAGGTACAGGATATTGACTCATTTGGTGTTTATACCTCATAAAGTTGTTTTGAAGCTGGACATAATTTATTGCTTTCTGGGTCTGACTGAGATCATTACGGTTTAATACCCTCTTCATATTATCCTTCAAGCTTTGCATTTTTTGTACTTGCGGGGAAATTGTAAAGCTCTGCTGCTCGACGTACTTACGCAGTACGTTAGAAACGCTATCCTCGCGATCGTTAGATATGTCTTGTGGTTGTTGCTGTTCACCGGGTAAAACATTGGTCCTTAACCTACAGCCCTCGGGTGTATTTGGTTTTAAGTCGACAAACAAATAACCATAAGGTCTCCTGACAGCCTTTTCGTACTTGTTGAGAAAATACTCCGTCTGCCTGGGATACATTTGCTTCGCCAGTGTTAAAATTTGTAGTTTGTCACGTGGATTCTTAAACAGCACTAAGTAATGACTGTTTAAACTCATGTTGCGATTGCCTTTACCCTGATGGAATAGGTTCTGTATAATGTTGAGGACACTCACATTCCGGTGATGAGATCCTTTGGTAAATAGGTTGACAATTCTATTATCATTTCCCGTTTCAGCCATCTGGTCATCAATGACAATCAGGTTTCGTACATGTACATCAAAATAGTGATCTTGCTCGATATCAGGGGGGATTCCTTTCACAAATTCGATATCAGGTACCGTACTAAGGAGTGCTGTATACACAGACTGCCACTGTGAATAGCACCAGACAATCCGCTGGGGTGGCCGGGAAATTGTTTGATGGGCTTGTTCGAGTAACTTCTGAATCCAGACCGTTTTACCACATCCTGTCATACCAGCAACCATACATGTGAAGGGATGTTGTAGTTGAAAAGAGTCACAAGAGGGTTCAGGCTCAGTTGACTTGGACTTAGAAAATCTGAAGGCATTGTGTGTGTTATCCATGTGTCGTTTAAGATTATCACTCCTTGAGAATTCTTCTCCGCACTCTGGGCAGTGTCTAAAAACCATGTTTACCCTATAACAGATTGAAGAAAGTGACACATCGAATGATGAGAGTGAGGATGAAGAGGAACCAAGAATTAAAGATGTTTTGGATGATCTTCCGAGAGCCGTCTCCCATAAAGATCATGCTTCGGATTTATTGCACAGTATGGCCTCCTCTAAGGATATTTTATTTTGGACGCCAAGAGGAGAATTGCTTCGTAGCAAGCGTAGGATTCCGGTGACGAATATAGCGGCCCTGGTAGAATATGTCTTACTTCCCTATAACAAGGATATGCTGAGACCTCGCGCTCTCAATACATTTCTAGAGGGTCTTGCTGAGCTAGGAATCAACAAAAGTCTAATTCACAACAAAAAGGTTTTGAGCGATCTTATCGAAAAAGAAAAAACATACCAGCAAAAGGAGCCTGAAACTAGCAGCAGTGAGCAAGAAGAGAGTGAAAATGAGAACGAGTCTCAGGAGAGTGACAATAACAGTGATGCCGAAAACCGAGATAGTACTATTGCAAACGAGGAAGAACAGAGTAGTGATGAAGAGGACAGTGAAGATAACAACGAAGATAACAACGAAAATAAAATCAATGCCTCTTGTGATCATTGTAACTCTACCAATGTTCACACAACGGGTATTGTTGGCTGCCCCAAATGTCTATGGTATGATATTTTACTTGACCCGCTTGTTTTTCGTTTTGAAATTAAAAAAAAGAGGGATAAAAAAAGAAAAAAAGCGGGACAAAAGGAGACAAACGGGATGAAAGGGATAAACGGAGATACCTATATCTGAATGTGAACACATCTCTTGTCAGTAGACCCTCTCGTCCCGTGTGTCTCCTTTTGTCCCGCTTTTTTTCGTTTTGAAATAAAAAAAGAAGCATAAAACGAAAAAAAAAGCGGGACAAAAGGAGACAAAAGGGACGAAAGGGTCTACTGACAAGAGATGTGTTCAGCAGTTTTATGCTTCTTTTTATGCTTCTTTTTTTATTTCAAAACGAAAAACAAGCGGGTCAAGTAAAATATCATACCATAGACATTTGGGGCAGCCAACAATACCCGTTGTGTGAACATTGGTAGAGTTACAATGATCACAAGAGGCATTGATTTTATTTTCGTTGTTATCTTCGTTGTTATCTTCACTGTCCTCTTCATCACTACTCTGTTCTTCCTCGTTTGCAATAGTACTATCTCGGTTTTCGGCATCACTGTTATTGTCACTCTCCTGAGACTCGTTCTCATTTTCACTCTCTTCTTGCTCACTGCTGCTAGTTTCAGGCTCCTTTTGCTGGTATGTTTTTTCTTTTTCGATAAGATCGCTCAAAACCTTTTTGTTGTGAATTAGACTTTTGTTGATTCCTAGCTCAGCAAGACCCTCTAGAAATGTATTGAGAGCGCGAGGTCTCAGCATATCCTTGTTATAGGGAAGTAAGACATATTCTACCAGGGCCGCTATATTCGTCACCGGAATCCTACGCTTGCTACGAAGCAATTCTCCTCTTGGCGTCCAAAATAAAATATCCTTAGAGGAGGCCATACTGTGCAATAAATCCGAAGCATCTTTATGGGAGACGGCTCTCGGAAGATCATCCAAAACATCTTTAATTCTTGGTTCCTCTTCATCCTCACTCTCATCATTCGATGTGTCACTTTCTTCACTTTCCATGTCAATGTTTCTCTTCATGTTCACCGCAGAGTGACTTCAGTAGCAAATGAATTTGAAAGACCTAAGACTCCCCTATTTATACCATCAGAAGCCCAGTGAGAATAGGGGCTAACAAATGTTCAATAAATCCACCTCCCTCTTGAACTAGTAGTTGCTTCTTTTCTTTGAATGGAACCTCTGGATCCACGAGTGTATAAATAGATTCTAAGTGTGGAGTTATTCTTCGCCTATCTTCCTCACTGATAGGTACATATCCTCTAACAACATTATGTGTCGCTTGAACGAGCGAATGTACTTGTTCTGGAGATGCCGTTTCGAGGAGAAATTGACGTTGATGGTCGGGACACGAAGCTAAGAGTTGTAGAAACCCACGATTTCTCTTTACTGTTCGAGACATGGTTGAAACTGATCTGAGATTTTCTTATGAGGGCTATTTATAGTGAGGAGGAGGAGGAGGAGGAGGAGGAGGAGGAGGAGGGAGGAGGAGGGAGGAGGAGGGAGGAGGAGGGAGGAGGAGGGAGGAGGAGGGAGGAGGAGGGAGGAGGAGGGAGGAGGAAGGAGGAGGAGGAGGAGGAGGAGGAGGAGAGAGGAGGAGGGAGGAGGAGGAGGAGGAGGAGGAGGAGGGAGGAGGAGGATATAAATCTAGAGTATATAGTGTTTCGGCTCATTCATCTAAAATCTGTTATAGGGTAAACATGGTTTTTAGACACTGCCCAGAGTGCGGAGAAGAATTCTCAAGGAGTGATAATCTTAAACGACACATGGATAACAAACACAATGCCTTCAGATTTTCTAAGTCCAAGTCAACTGAGCCTGAACCCTCTTGTGACTCTTTTCAACTACAACATCCCTTCACATGTATGGTTGCTGGTATGACAGGATGTGGTAAAACGGTCTGGATTCAGAAGTTACTCGAACAAGCCCATCAAACAATTTCCAGGCCACCCCAGCGGATTGTCTGGTACTATTCACAGTGGCAGCCTGTGTATACAGCACTCCTTAGTACGGTACCTGATATCGAATTTGTGAAAGGAATCCCCCCTGATATCGAGCAAGATCACTATTTTGATGTACATGTACGAAACCTGATTGTCATTGATGACCAGATGACTGAAACGGGAAATGATAATAGAATTGTCAACCTATTTACCAAAGGATCTCATCACCGGAATGTGAGTGTCCTCTACATTTTACAGAACCTATTCCATCAGGGTAAAGGCAATCGCAGCATGAGTTTAAACAGTCATTACTTAGTGCTGTTTAAGAATCCACGTGACAAACTACAAATTTTAACACTGGCCAAGCAAATGTATCCCAGGCAGACGGAGTATTTTCTCAACAAGTACGAAAAGGCTGTCAGGAGACCTTATGGTTATTTGTTTGTCGACTTAAAACCAAATACACCCGAGGGCTGTAGGTTAAGGACCAATGTTTTACCCGGTGAACAGCAACAACCACAAGACATATCTAACGAGGATAGCGTTTCTAACGTACTGCGTAAGTACGTCGAGCAGCAGAGCTTTACAATTTCCCCGCAAGTACAAAAAATGCAAAGCTTGAAGGATAATATGAAGAGGGTATTAAACCGTAATGATCTCAGTCAGACCCAGAAAGCAATAAATTATGTCCAGCTTCAAAACAACTTTATGAGGTATAAACACCAAATGAGTCAATATCCTGTACCTCCTACAACTCTTTCACCTGGTATCGCAACCCAACCCCAATAACAAGAAATAGCCGATACACCCATCACACCGCAAGAAGTATACCTCGATTCAGCTGAACCAGCCACAGTGCCGTATTCAGCAAAAGTATATCAGTCCCCAACCACGAACAGTTCTTTGAGCTCACCAACCATACCGCCACAATTACACCTAGATTCGTCTGAACCAGCCACAGTGCCCAATTCAGAGAGAACCTACGAATCCCCATTCCCTAATATTTCTTTGTCTTCTTTGAACTCGTCAACCAAAAAGCTACTCTCCCCGCTACGAAAAAGAAGAAAACGCCGACGTTTGGAACTCAAGAATTACTTGGATGATGATGCCGAAGAAAGTGTTGGACCTTATCTAAAAGCCGATCGGATCAGACGATCGATGCGAATTCGGAAGCCTTACAAGTATTAACATTGTATTAGAGCTGGAGACAGTTAGCGTTGGGACACAGTGGAGTGCATTTGGGGCTAAATTTGCCTTGTAAATCTTGTCGCTTATCATGGTTTGAATCAATAAAATATTGTTCCGAGTAGTTTGTTTATATTCGTATGGTAATTTAGTTCAGTTTTTCGAGAATAATTTGCATCACAAGAGTTTTCCTCCAAACAATAGGCTCTTCAGTTATCGCTAATCCCTAAGAACAATAGCAAAGTTGCTCTTATGAGTCACAGTCGATTTTGTATACAATTATCTTATGAGTTATTAACTGTAAAGGAAAATAATAAAGACAGTTTAGAGCCTATCACGAGTAGTTTGTTCTTACTATTTACGCTACAAAGGGGTTTAGATATTGCGAGGTATGTTTTACTTTTTTCATTCAACTTCGAATGGTTTCAGGGTTGATCGATCTTGTTGTTGCTCAATTTCGAATGGATTTGGGGCCGATCGGTTCTAGCTTTATAGCTGCTCCAAACAATAGTCTTTGCCCAAACATGCCCGAATAGATCGATGACCTCATCCAAAGGAACAATAGATATTCATGAGCGCGCCGCATTTTATTCATGAGCGCACCACTTTATTCATGAGCGCACCACCTTATTCATGAGTCCAAGACAATAGATAATGAGAAACCACCGCACTTTATTCATGAGTCTAAGACAATAGAACCGTGACGTCATTGAATTAATGAGAGCGCACCAAAAATTAACATAGCGCACCAAAAAAGGGGCTAATTCGGTGCCTCTAATACTACTCACGCTGCCAGTTGTAACGCTGTTATAATATCACTTATAATATTTATTTACAAAAGGTTTTATAATATCACTAATACAAAATCTCGTTTTTAATTGAGGGCAAGGGTAGTACATGTTGAATTTCAGGTGAAAAGATTAAAAAAAAATCAGTTATCGACTAGTTTTCGAATTACAGCTTCCTTAGCAAATACGTTACTATTTTGAGAAAAATGAGCATATTTATGAAATATGCTAAAAACGTCGCTTGAATCGGTCCGGAAAACACAATTCTCGACTACTGAACAGGAAGTAAGGCGAATTGTTTATTTTTTGAATGAAAATATTCAACCCAATTATTTTCGAAAACGCTCTCATACAATTTTTTTTAAACTTTGCAGTCTTGAAGGCCTACATTTAGACTACAAGGCACACTAGGTCGTTTTAAAAGTTTAGATCTAGATTTCGAGAAAATTGATGATATGTAACATACATGACGTCAACGCTGTGTTGCTATGGTAACACTGATGTCAAACAAACCTACATTTTTGGAAAGTTTATTCTATCTCTAGTAAATGAGTGAAGTGTCTATCCCGACCGAGTTCTGACGGTGGAGTATCAGCCGTTCAAAGTGGATATGGTGCGTTCCTGGAAAATCCAGGCGAGCCACCTTAAAGTACGTATACAGTAAATGCACTTTCTATTTACTGTTTGGTTAAATATTTTTCCTGATTTTATAAATTAATGTTTACGTTAGCAGAACGTAACCCGGACGAACTATCATGCCGAATTGCATCTGCTAAACAAGAATTCAACGCTATTTTTGAAACTGTTTCGCGGAAATTTGAAGAGATTAAAAAATAGCTAAAGGCTTGCACAATTTCATAAATTTATTGACAACGAATTCATAAAACATTTAATTATTTTGATTGAGAAACGGATAAAAATCAACGAACCCCATATCGTTGCCGTATTTATAATGGTACTAAACAATTCTAAAATTTCTAATAAAATCTTAGTTATTCCTCTTGAAATTCTCTTATCCAGTTTTATTCAAGGTTCGGCGGGATCCTGTTTTTATGGTATTATTTTTCGTGTAAATGCTTTTATGAAAGGTACGTTCGATAATTCTTGATTTCGCATCGCTGAAAGTTTTTATTATTGTTGCACAATTTCTCATCCTTAAAATTTATTTTCTATGCTATTTAAATCTCATAATTCTGATGACACTGAATATAATAGCTTTGTAAAAACAAAAAACGTTAGCAGCTATGGACCCATATAACAACAACACTTTAATATGAATCCTAGTTTCCTAATTTCGTAGATAACGAGCCGCGACAAACTTTTTAATTTTTAATTTTCGAAGTTCATTTTGTAATTATATTGCAGCTCCAAACAACAGCAGTTTTTCTCAGTTTGTGAATTTCGTCTCATCGGGATCAGCTAAAAATAAACATTACACACAGCAGTTAAAGAAAACGATTCGATGGTCAAACTGTAAGAGGTTTTCTTATGTTACACTACAAAGTGTTTATTTTGCTTTGTCGAAACGTTTTTAACTATAAGCCACTGGCTCTTGTGCAGTCCGCTCTGAACGTATGGATCCTTTCATTCTGCTCTTTGAAACGTTCAGTAGAAGACAGAGAACGGAATAAGTAGAACAGAAGTAGAAGACAGGGAACGGAATAACTGCGCTGATATCGAGCTGATTTTTTTTATTGCTCTGGTTGTGGTTTAGAATCACTGACAAAAACACAGTTGACAAAAAATGTAGAATGTCAAAGTTTCAAACGAATTGATATTGGATCTAAACCCACAGATCAGGTGTAATCATGTCTCCTCTACATGGGTTATCTCGATATTTTAGGTAATCAGAAGATCTCCTAACAGCTTCACAAATAGCTCTGAATTCACGCTTCGAACCTGAAATTTCGGCATGATCATTTCCCGTTCTCTTTCCGCCAACCAGGGATATGTTCTGTTATGCAAATATTCGACCAAACAGAAAGATATATAGAGTGCATTTAAATACTCAGGTTACTTTAAGCTTTCCTGGCCGTCCCGAGTAAAAGTGTTGTATTCTAGATGAATTCTTCAACTTTAAAGCAACTACATACGTCTTCGCTATGATGATTTGCAAACGCGCGCGGATATCGGCTGTAGTTGCATTTTAATGAACTTACTCCTACCCATAATGCACCCGATATAGTTATATAGTTGAGGTGCGGGGGGTCAAAGTTTTTGCACTTTGCTATATATATACCCGTTTTCAAAAACATTGCACTGCAAATATATATATATACCTTTTGTATTCTTGTCAAATTTGACAACTAAAACAATGGAGAACAAAAGGTATATATATATAAATCAAAAGCAATATATATATATATATATATTAACTTGTTTTCAAAAACTTTGCTTTTGATTGTTGCCGCAGCGAGCGAGCCTGAAGCGAGCGAGCAAGGCAGCAGTTCTAATCTGTAAGCGGGTCCAAATCTCGATTTCTTTTGTTTTACCACAATGCATCACTTCTATTGTCTTTTTTACCACACTGCTTTGCACGGATCTGATCGTCACGTAACATTACATGCACGAGGTGGAATCTGCATTGTTGGATCTAACTACGTTTAACTGTTCTTTAATGCATTTCGGTGTATGCGATCGTTGTGCAATCATGAATTTGTTGAAGTGTAGACGTGTAGGCGAACTCTCTCTAACTCTGTGGAAACAATCAGTTTCCAAAGAGCAAGATCTCTCCTGTTATCAAGATGGTGAGCAGCAAATAATGTTCTTCTATTGGCTTCGATAGTCAAGAAGCCGGTTCAATTAGCATTTACAATTACATTCTCAATAACGTGATTTCCGGTGTTTAAACTTCACCGGGGAGAACAATAGTTTGTTGTGGCGGGAATCTTAAGAACTGATGTCGGGAATTGGTAGGCTCAGGGAATCAGTTACCGAGAGATCGTTGTATGTCGGTACAAAATGAAAATAAATCGCGACAACTTTTGAGATACACACCACAGCTCAAACAGGATGCACTCGCACGACAGCCCCAAAACTACAAAATATATTCATCTAACACCTTGGCATTTTTATCACCCAGTAATCTATTTTTCCTGCCAAAGTGCTACTGTAGGTTCTCTTCTAATACACTTCCTTAACTGAGCGGAGCAGCATTCACTACCTGTTAGGTATACTAGTATATATAATATATATATGTCTTTTGTATTTCCATCAAACATCCGATGTCAGGTCGCTGATATTTTCAAAAGACAAGGTACAATAGGCTATTGAGAGACACAATAGCTCTGGACCACAAAGCAGACGGCCATTGTTAACTCAAGAAAGGTTTTATTTTTATATATTTTGGCTTCTTCTTTCTCAGTTTTTGTAAATATTTACCTCTATTTTAAAGTTGCTAGAGCCATCTTTCACACTGGTTTCGTTAAAGGGAAGCGTCACATATTGATTTTTCCACGAGAAAAGTCCAGCGAAGTTTGGGGGTGGGGGGATTTTGACCTGTGACGTTTCTCCGTGGAAAAATCAATAGTTTTCAGAAACATCACCTCGCATATCTCCGCGGTGATATGTAAAGACTCCTGAAGAGAAATGGCAGAGTGTGGTTGTCCCACAGCCGGCTAAGTTTAGTTAAGAACTCACCGACATAGCAGTGAATTCAAAGGTTTCACGATGAATTCAACGTTCCATTCTCACCAAATAGGACCCAGAGGTTGTGACAAGTTGTTTAAGTTGGAATAAAAGGCGGACTTGAATGGAAAGAGGTATAGTGTATGACTTTTGAAAAAAATATCGATAAATCGCTCTGACGTTTCTTAGGGTGGTGGGGGGTTGAAAAAGAAACTTCGCTGGCCGTTTCTCGTGGAAAAATCAATATGTGACGCTTCCCTAACCTTAAATCCACCATCGTATTTCTTAATTAGAGAATGTCAACAATTTTCAGGGAAACCGCCGGTGCTGCGCTCGCGCGGGCCGAAAGCTATGCTTTAAATAATGTGTGGTTTATGTACTAGATAAAGAAAGATCGGACGCGAGTTCTTTATCGCACTTATCAAACGTCTACAAGTACATGTAGAAAGTAATGTTTTCTGTTATTTTGGCGACACGACTTATTTTGGCCGAGAAAATCGAAGCCAAAGTTTATGTAAATCAGGACGAAATCTGTATCAGATTTAAAGATCACTTATCGGTCGGTAATTTCCTTTGTTTTTGCCTCATGAATTATTAATAAGTTTGATAAATTTAGTTAATTTACCCAGGTAATCGCTCTTAGGAAAACTGGATAAGATAAACGGGCTAGAGAAAAAAATGGATGTCTGATGCCATGCCAAATGACTAAACTTATTTTGTCTAAAAATATACCATAAGAATACATATTACTTAACTGATTGGAAATACCAATAAATATTAACCAATGGAAAACGTGGTTATAACGTTTCTCGGTGAAGCCTGAATTAAAGACTAGATGCACGTAAAATCATTACTTTGTTCCATTGATACATCTTAACCGAAATGTCCCACTTTGAATGAGTATTCTAACTTTACTAAATACCTTGTTTTGTTGATGAGGCACGTTCACATCGACAGAGCCGTCTGCATCAATCGCAATTAACTGTTTCAATTTATAAGGCAATACACCGTTATATCCTCATCAATTGTCAGTGTATTCATGTTCAGTAATAAATATATTCATGAAATAGCTTAATTTATTCTTTCTTAGGTCTGACGTTGTTGTGTGTATATCTACTGATGCATTCATATAAGAAACTTGTTAAGATATTTCTTGTATTATTTAAAATTGCATCGCTGCCGTATTTAGATTGTAACGACTTAGAATGCATAGTTAGTAGCGGTATTTAACTATTAGTCCTTTTCATCAGTTCTAATTAGTCTTAATTAGTCTTAATATGACATCGTAAACGTTAAATGCTAGTGTCCTGGGCCGGGTTGTTCAAAGCCCGATTAGTGCTAATCCAGGGTTAATTTCCATGACAACCAATAGGTTTTGTGCAGAGTTAATCCAGGATTAACACTAATCGGCCTTTGAACAACCCGGCCCTGTAGACTAAACCCAATTAACAGGTTTTATTGACTCACAATGATATTTAGCCTTTACAGGCTAATGCCATATTTACAGAGCACATTCAAGGTAGTCCTGTATCTAACAAGCCTGTGAAGTTAATTAGATACTGTAAACAATTCAACCAGGTGAACGAAAACCTGTTAGCAAGTTATTAATTCAACATTGCTACGTGTTTTGTTTTGAAACGGACATATATAAGATAATTTCACCACAAAAGTTACTGCATGGGCTGTAAACTATTCCAAATCAAAATTTATAGCATTAGCAAAGCTTAGCGTTAGAAAATAATCATTTCATCGAGAGCTGAGTGGGTTTTCTTCGTGGAGTTTGAATTGATGCAGTCAGTTGAGTAAAATGAAGAACTAATTTCCAGTGTACTTTCAGATATTTTACAAAATTGTTCCAAGTAGCTTAGAGGCTAGTGCAATGTAATGAAAACAATAAAAAAATATTTTATTTATCAGAGTGTAGAAAACAACTAATTCAGAGAAAGGAAAAGCCGGTATATTGTTGTGCCATTATGTTTTCCATTTCCCTGCTAGCATAGGTCTCTCTCTGTCTTGGTAAAATGGAAGGCGAGGGAGAGAGACCTCTGCCGACATCCGACGCTTTCTCTGTCGCGCATGCGTGAAGTTTCCTTGGCAACAAGTGAGGCGATCTCACGTGTACTTGTGAGCGCACAAAACAACTGTAAAAAAACAACTGACGCGTACAGCTATTTCCGGTAAAGCGTGTTTTCGAAACTGGTTTGACTCGTCCATGAATGTGGACGGCAAGTGTCGGATGTCGGCAGAGGTCTCTCCCTCGCCTTCCATTTTACCAAGACAGAGAGAGAGACCTCTGCTAGCAGGGAAGTTTTCCATGTGTGCGCAAGTGTCCTACGTTCACATTATACTGCGTGCACAATTATGTGCGCAGTGTCCTGTGTGCGCTTTGACATATGCAAGATAACAAATAGATCATTAAAACCCCCTTGGAGTCTGGAGTATGCCTGTGTTTACATAACTTGTCAATGCACTAATTTACAGCCAAAAGGCAGTGCAGGCGAGATCAACTAATTTACAAAGACATTTTCCTCCATTTGGAAGCTGGCCAACATCACACCCTTACCCAAGAAATCGCCGCTGACCCGTAGTAATCAGTTATCAGGCCAATATCTCTCACTGACATTATAATGCGCCTTTTAGAAAGGCTAGTGTATAAATATGAAGAGTCTGATACATGTAATAGTTACATTGACCTAGATCAATTTGCTTATCGTCAAGGGCATAATTCCACCATGACCATGATTAAGTGACAACATATGTTTTTTGTAATTAAATTATGAAGCGCTGTGCACCCGTGTTCACTCTTGTTGTGACTCGTGTGGAGTTTTAGATCAGATCATCATAGTATTTGGATACTAGTATTTTGGGGCTACCTGTGTTATCCTAGGGTACCCTGGCTTACTCGTGTCCACTCGCGTTTTGACTCGGATGGAGAGTTTTAGATGAGATGGACTGTCTGTGTGTTCTTTCGCATCTGATTGTGCGTTCGTAATGTGCCAAACACGAAGGTGTATGAGATCGTCCGCGTTACAAAAGATACGTCGAAGTTCAGGATGCGTACAGCCTCTAGTTCATTTTATTACAGTATGTTTATTTAAAGTGTCTTTGAAACGAAAATTGTTTTAACTTAAGTTTATGAAACAAGGTTTAACTTATCAGCTTCTGTTGTTAGAACTGAATATCCTACCCTCCAAAACTGCAAAAGCTCAGTCGAACATGGCAACGTTCACGCGACAAATTTCGCTCGGTCAGAAGCATGTAAATTAGGTATGTGACGTAAATACATTTGCACGCGCTTTTGTTTTCAAATTCGAAACAAATGCGACTGCAAAGGTATTTACGTCACAATTGTGTTCCAGGCCCCTTAGAATCTGTCGCACAAAAAGTGGTTATTTTGGGTCAGGAAAAATTGTTTTTTTTCCATTTGAAATTTTCTTTTACATCAATTTTTGTGTATAGTTATGTAATTTCAATAATTTCCCCTTAAGGTGGCTCGCCTGGATTTTCCAGGGACGCACCATACCCAATTTGAACGGCTGCTACTCCACTGTCAGAGCACGGTCGAGCTAGCCACTTCACCCATTTACTAGAAATAGAATAAACTTTCCAAAAATGTAGGTTTGTTTGACATCGGTGTTACCATAGCAACATGTGTTTTACATATCAGCAATTTTCTTGAAATCTAGACCTAAACTTCTAAAACGACCTAGTGTCCGTTGTAGTCTTAATGTAGGCCTTCAAGACTGCAAAGTTTAAAAAAATTATATGAGAGCGTTTTCGAAAAAAAATGGGTTGAATATTTTCATTCCAAAAATAAACAATTCGCCTTACTTCCTGTTTAGTCGTCGAGAACTGTATGTTCCGGACCGATTTAAACGCTGTTTTTAGCATATTTCATACCAGTGACATAGGACTACTTGCCATGAAAATTTCATTCCATTTGCTTTATTCGATTCCGGTTTATGGAATAATAAATAATGTAATAAATATGCTCATTTTACTCAGAATAGTAATGTATTTGCTAAGGAAGCTGTAATTCGAAAACTAGTCGATAACTTTTTTTTTAAATCTTTTCACCTGAAATTCAACATGTACTACCCTTGCCCTGTAAATTTCAAGAGCATTGAATCATTTTAAGGACGCGAAATAAAAACAAAAACACAGGGAACTTTTACATTCATCCACGCAAGCTTCATTGCTGTATCATTTTGTTTATAGCTTGTGACTTTCCGAAATTTCTCTTTTGTCTAGATACTACATACTTGTGTGCTTTTGAACTAACAAGTTTACCATGCACGCTTGCTACACTTCGCTAATGCCGGAACGCTCGTGCAAATTCTGTTTTTAGTACAATAGTCACGCTGCCAGTTGTAACGCTGTTATAATATAACTTATAATATTTATTTACAAAAGGTTTTATAATATCACTAATACAAAATCTCGTTTTTAATTTATATTTAGAAAATGTGGTATAGACGTCACGGGCACTTTTTCCCGATCTGGTTACTAAAAACACACTTATTCAACATTATCATCCCGGCGCACTGCCAAGCTTCGTGGTTTAACTAATTTGCATGTCATTGTCCTAAGAACAGATTTTGCACGAGCGTTCCGGCAGTAGCGAAGTGTAGCAAGCGTGCATGGTAAACTTGTTAGTTCAAAAGCACACAAGTATGTAGAATCTAGACAAAAGAGAAATTTCGGAAAGACACAAGCTATAAACAAAATGATACACCAATGAAGCTTGCGTGGATGAATCTAAAAGTTCCCTATGTTTTTGTTTTTATTTCGCGCCCTTAAAATGATTCAATGCTCTTGAAATTTACAGAGCAAGGGTAGTACATGTTGAATTTCAGGTGAATGGATTAAAAATATATTTATCGACTAGTTTTCGAATTACAGCTTCCTTAGCAAATACGTTACTATTTTGAGTAAAATGAGCATATTTATTACATTACTTATTATTCCATAAACCGAAATCGAATAAAGCAAATGGAATGAAAGTTTCATGGGAAGTAGTCCTATGCCACAGGTATGAAATATGCTAAAAACAGCGTTTGAATCGGTCCGGCAACCACAGTTCTCGACGACTAAACAGGAACTGTTTATTTTTGGAATGAAAATATTCAACCCATTTTTTTTCGAAAACGCTCTCATACAATTACCCTATATCATTATGACGTCACGGCTTGTTTATGAGGGGGACAGAATCGACTTCAACAATAGAATTTTGAACTAAATCTGCTCTGCTGAGGAAAATTTAACTTCGAATTGTCTGGTTTCCACGTATCAGCTGTATCAATGTTTATCCCACAATATTTACCGTATTTGGTGGCTGTTACCGCTATTCTACGTTCTTCAAAATGCATTTGATAGTGATTTCCTTTGTGTTGTTGCTGTTTTGTCCCCCTCCTACGACCGTGATCCTTAGCGTTTAAACAATAGATTGTTTTGATTTGACGTCATAATGATATAGGTCAATTGTTTTAAACTTTGCAGTCTTGAAGGCCTACATTTAGACTACAAGGGACACTAGGTCGTTTTAAAAGTTTAGGTCTAGATTTCGAGAAAATTGCTGATATGTAAAACACATGACGTCAACGCTGTGTTGCTATGGTAACACCGATGTCAAACAAACGTACATTTTTGGAAAGTTTATTCTATTTCTAGTAAATGGGTTCAAGTTCAAGTTCAATTTTATTTTGCACTATTTACAAGTTCAGTTTTAACAATTAGTAGGAAAGAGTGGAGAAAAAATAAAATAGGTATTCAGGGTTACAATTTCCAGGAAATGTGCGTAGAGGCCAAAGGAGCAAAAGCTTTCGAGTTGGCCACTACCATGAAGAAACTAAATGAGGAGAATTACCAAATGTTGCAGTCACTTAAAAAAATTTTAAATACATATATGTCTTGATTGAAAGTGAGTTTAAACATGGTTGAGAAAAGGAACAAAAAAATGAGTGGAAAAAATATATATATATGAAGCATGTTAACACGAATGGAGCCTTCTTGTCTAAGACTGTTTTTGTGTAAACGTGCCTCATGTTGTGTACCCTAAACTCTTCAAAGTGGCGCCATTTCTCGAGCTTTTAATGGATTTCGACGTACTACACGTTAAAACAACGGTCCCTTCCAGTACTTTAATCGTAGCGTGCCAGTTTTGCCGTATTTGGAGTAGAAATACCAGAAAATGTGGTTTTTGTAACCTAACCTTAATCTCTCAAAGTTACTTGGGTACCCTAAACTCTTCAAAGTGGCGCCATTTCTCGAGCTTTTAATGGATTTCGACGTACTACACGTCAAAACAACGGTCTCTTCCCGTAGAGTAAGTCTAGTTCATGGAATTTTGCCGTATTTGGAGTAGAAACACCAGAAAATGGCGTTTTTTCTAACCTCTAGCTCTCAAATAAAGAAATTATGGGATAGATCTGAGACAAAGGCATTATGGGATCGAAAGGCCAGAAAAGTCAGATACTGTCATTTGCTCTTAAAATAAAACACTGGAAAGCGCGTTATTGCCTCTTAAGGTGAAGAAGCACACAACATGAAGCATGTTAACACGAATGGAGCCTTCTTGTCTAAGACTGTTTTTGTGTAAACGTGCCTCATATATATATGGTGAAGAAAAAAGACAAATAAACTACAAGTTCATCCTTACAAGCCTGTTTCGTGGTTGCCCACTCGTCAGGGGATTTAATAAGAGTATACTTTTACCGTCGCTTATATACAGAATGATTTACATAACAATAGTATTGATGACCTAATCAAACTAGCCTAATATATGTAGCGCGGGATTTAACAGTTCAATTATTACGTAGGAGGGCTTTGTTTCTGTGTCGGCAGGAAGACACGAGTTCATTACGTTTGTTTAGTGTGGACAGTTCAGGTCGGCAGATGATTAGAAATTTTTCTTTGAGGCATAAGTTACATCTTTTACTGGAGCTACTGTACGGCGAGTGCGACGAGAGAATGCGCCAGGAAATAAAGTGATCAATGTTGTTGTCTTTCAGATTCCAAGTGTATTTGCTGAGTTCGGTAGAGTTTTTGTGTTTAGCGTGGCGGAATGATGCGGTGTGGTTCCTGTATCTTGTTTTGAATTCGTTTTCCGTAAGTCCGATGTATGTTTCTGTCTTGCTGTTGTCTTTATGCGTTATTGTTGCTTGGTATATGACTGATGATTGTAGGCAGTTTCCGTTGAGCGGGCAGGCGTTCTTTTGCCGGCAGTTGCATGTCTTGTTTACTTCAGTTGTAGTTGCGGTGGCGGTATCATTGGCTTGTGAAGGCGATAGTATACTTTTGTTATGTTTATCGATAATCTGTTTGGTGTTGCTCATGCAGCTGTAGCTAATCTTGATAGTGTTGCGGTTGAAGATTTTGTGAAGGTTGTGATTTTTGGGGAAGTGTTTATCTACTCAAGCGAGGAATTTGTGCCCGATGTTAGTGCTGACGTTCTTGCTAAAGGGAGGGTTGTATCAGAGTATGTTGTTGCGTTGGCGGTTTTTTCGTTTGTTAGGTGTGGCGGGTTCGTACTGAAGGGTGTAGTTATATTCGCTTTCGTTGAGAGCCTTCTGGTATGGAGGGGCGGCTTGGTCGAAGGACGCTTTGTTGGAAGACAGGGATGAAAGTCGTGTGTTAATGCCGGCGGGAATGTTTTTTGTAGTGACGGGCGGATGGTTACTTTCACGGTGAACGTATAGCAGTGTAGTATTAGGCTTCGTGAAAGGCTGATAAGTGCTTTGGTTGAGGTTGAATGTAATGTCTAGGAAGTTGATGGTCTGTTTGTTGGCTTCTATGGTGATGCGTAGTCCGTTGTTGTTAAAGATGCGGCATATTTCCTTCTTGATGTTTTCTGTGTCTCTAGGTGTAGCGTTAGTGATGGCTAGTCCGTCGTCTCGGTAAAGTCCTACATTTATGTTAAGGTGCTGGAGCTGCGAGAGAAGAAAGCTTCCTATAAGCTCGCACGTTTCCGCTCCGTCGAAGCTGCCCATTGTGACGTCAAATGTTGTGTTGCCTTTCTTTTGCCAGGGTTGCTGCTTGTGAATTAGGATGGAGTTTTTTGTGTGGGTTATTATGTTTCTTTCGTCGGCCGTGATGTTGACGTGGGCGGAGGCGAAGTCGAGTCCTTTGTTAAGAAGATGGATGGATAAAAATTCTTCGATGTCAAAACAGATGAAGCTGGATTGCTGTTTTTCCTTGGTAACGTTAAACCAGTCGATTACAGATGCGGTGTTTTTCCATTGATTAAAGCTGCATTTGCGGGCGATGTTACTGTTGATGCGGTGAAGGATCTTTTTGCTTACTTTGCCTATTTCGAGTTTCGTCGGGTTGATTAGTCTGCAGGTTTGTTTGTTAGCGAAGTTAGGCTTGTGGTCCTTGAGTGTTATGAAGGCGTCTTTGTAGGCTGTAGTGTCCACTCTGTCGTCAATGTCTAGTTTCGCAGCAATGTCTTTGCTTTCTTTGTGGATGGCGCGTGTAGCTTCAGGTTGTGCTTTCTTGTAGGATTTATTGATGTTTTTCTTAAGGAGATCATTGTATGTTGAGGGTTCTAGTTTGTAGAAGTTCGTTGTTTTGTCGGCGGCGATTAGTAGTTTGGGTTCGTTACGGATTAGGTCTGTGTCATCTTTCAGCTTGTTAAGGAAGGTGTTGTTTACTTGCTTGAATTTTACGGACTGGATCATCTTAAGCATGTCATCTTCGAAATCTTTCAGTTCTTCGATCGGAGGGGGATTCTTGGTGGATTTGAAGCCGTAGGTTTCCTTGGAGGACGAAGTGGTATTGGGGTTGAGGAAGAAGTGGGCTTTCCAGCGGATTCTGCGTAGAAATTGTTCGGTCTTTTCGATGAGTCGTTGGAGGTAGTCATTATGTGATGGTAAAGGAATATTCTTGGTTGAGTAGCCGATGTTGAATTTTTCCATTGCGGAGTATCGTAGAGTACTCGACAAGTATGAACTTGGAGCGGGAATAAAGTGTAGGATTGATTTCCGTAAGACAGTGCTCAATACGTGGGAGTAGAGCGAAGTATATGGTGAAGAAAAAAGACAAATAAACTACAAGTTCATCCTTACAAGCCTGTTTCGTGGTTGCCCACGTGTATATATATAAGAGAGATAGGAAATTACTTATGTAAAAACCTTTGTACAATAAACCCAATCTAAGAATTAATTTACAATAAATTTGGTAATACTGATAATCTAAATTTACATTTAATATTTACAAATACAATGCAAATTAGGTCTGGTTTTCAAGTAGAAACAACTTATATTGTAATTTGAAGTTGTTGTGGGTTTGACATTTGATCTCAATTGGAACTTTTTCCCATATTCTTGAGGCCAGGGATTTAAATCTTGATAACCCATAATTTGTTTTGGAAGCTGGTCTGTACAAATTTTGATTAGCAGCATATCTGGTATTATAATTATGGATATCAGAAGCTGATGAGACTAGATCAGAGAATACAACATCTTTTTTAACATATTTGATTTTATAAATTAGGGATGAGATTTTCATTTTAAAAATATTTCATTTTAAAAATACAGTGGAGTAGCAGACGTTCAAAGTTGATATGGTGCGTCCCTGGAAAATCCAGGCGAGCCACCTTAAAACTATAAAAAAAAAATTGTTTCATAGATAGTGCTGTCCCAATTATGCTCCAAATTCTCTGAAAAGATGCCCCAAAAATCGCCAAAAGTTGCCAAAAAGTTGCCCCAAAATTGCAAAAGTTGCCAAAAAGTTGCCTGAATTTTAAAAAGTTGCCTTAAGGATGCTACCGAGATTTTTCTTTTTTCGGGGATTTTTATAAGGAAAATGAAACCCAAAATTGAAAATTAGATGTTTTATTGTAAAGAACAAACAATAATCTGTAAAATTAATGTAATGCAATAACAAATGCACCATGTGTACAGTGAAAACAAAACAACTTGGTTCATATCGCACCATATTCCAATTATGATGTCCATATGTCTCTTATAGCAACATGTTCTGAGCCATCACCCACAAGTCCGAATCCGCCTCCGCGACCTCCGCCATTTTGAATACTCAAGAGAACGCTGGCCAACAATACAGCATGCTCGTCAAACCACAGGATGACCACACTGATACTAATCCACTCGAGCGATACTTCCGGTTTTTAGACTGAAGTAAAGTGAAGTTTGATGCCAAAATTAAAACAAAATATTATTTTGCACATTTCAGGCCAAATGATTTCCCTGAAAATCCTAAAAAACATAAAAGTTGACCTTTAAAGCAGAAAAGATGCCCGACGAGAGAAAAGTTGCCCCAAATCAAAAAAGATGCCCCAAATCCAAAAAGTTGCCAAAAAGTTGCCGAGCATAATTGGGACAGCCCTATTCATAGACACTAAAAATTCCCATACAAACTTATAAAATAGCCATAAACAGTGCTTGGGCTTCCTGTGATTCTGATAGCGAGGCTGGTGAATTTTGTACTCTACAGTTTATTTATCTACTTTTAATAATACCAAACTTAACCCACTAAATGCGATGAAGCCATTAGGACGCAGTGGCTTTCTGGTACTTTTGAACGGTCATGCAATATTTGCATGCTGTTAATTGTGCACGTATTTATTTAATGTTCTGTTTTTCACGGTGGACACAAACGACCATAAAAACGAATATCAAGACAAAATGAAAGGCTGATTGTACGGTACTGGGAAATCATATAATAATTATATGATTTCCCAGTACCGTACAATCAGCCTTTCATTTTGTCTTGATATTCGTATATTTCTCACGTGGAACTGTCATAACACTCGATGAAGACCCCAGCCAACTGTCTTGGTCCTCTGATTGGCGAGTTCCAAATTCAAAATTAGTCTGTAACCGCCAGTTTCGTTAAAAGGCCTAGTAATGGTCTCTCTGATTGGCGATATATTTGTTTCCGTTCCTCGAGCGGAAGTATAATTTCACGCTTGAGGGTCCCCCATGAAAAAAGGCGATTTGCATCATTTTGGGTAGGGTCGGGAAAATTTTGGACCGCTTTGGTCATTCTGGTTCTTACAGATCATTGCAAGGTCGCGCTTTTTGGGTCTCGAGGAGGCGGTTTGGCGATGATAAATTTGATGGATTTTCCTAAATCTCTGGTCAGATGTTGCTTGATAACTATTCCCTCCTGTGCCGAAAGCTGAATAGCGAGCGAGGAAGAAAAGTGCCGATTTTTGGGTGATCTTTGAGGTAAGTGTGTGCTTTGGCGAGGTCGACTTGCCTACCTTGTTAACTTTCTTAGAGCCTAGGCCAACGGTCAAAATTTCGAATCCTAATAAATTGCTTTAGAAGGCCCCAAATCGCCAAAAAACCACTCACACAACTTCATTAAGTATCAATCTTTTATTATTGAAGATTCATTTCGTAGGAATCGGAAAAGAGAATTCACACGAAGCAATTATTTAAACTCTTCTGAGATCGTTATGAAACTAATCGATAAACCACAGGTAACCCAACAGACTAATAAGCGGGAAATATGCGTAGAGTCTGGGAAGCCTGTGCTTTTACTCTTTTAATTCGTTCCCTACTCCTACTTCATCACATTCACTATATGTAATGGCTGTATTCTGGATATCATTGATCCGTACACGTGTGTATATATGGTGTGGCCATGATTTCAATGTATACATTGGTTTAAATATACTTAACCCAGTTCAAAAATAATTAAATTATTTTTTTGAACATTTTTAAACTGGTTTAAATATCATTAATTCTAAACAGGCATTTAATTTTTTTTGGGAGATTGAAAAAATCCACCCCTACTATTTTTTTGACACAGAGGATGTGAAAGACGCAAAAATTGATAATTGATCGAGAACTACACAGAAATAACTCAAAAAGTTATCAACATTTCTGATCATTTGCGATGTGAGGGTTATTTGTAGCTACCGTGCTTATTGAACTCTCACGACCGTTTCGCTACTGACAACTGCTAACAAACTAAAAAAATCTTTGAGCCAGCGATATTATAGTCATCAAGCATAGGTTAGATCCACTGGTCATGCGTACTTCTTAAATCGATTTGACCGATCGTTTTCGAAAGACCCGTACTACATTCGTGATATTTTGAAGTATTCTTGCACTCTTAGTCGTTCGATGGAGGAGTTATGAGGTTGACCTGAAAAAGCACCTTGATTCGACGTATTGTGAGCATTGTGATGCATTGTTCCAGTAGAATAGCAGATATTTAATCCCTGAGACGGTACACGGTTGAAACTGGATTCTACAGAAACGGCAGCGTTTTTACAAATTACATTGTATGCTTACAAAAATTACAGATGAAAATCGGCTCGTAGAACCAACATGTGCTTTGGTGGAGAAATAACAGTTGAGTCATTGGGTGTTTTCGTTAAGCCAATGGTCATCAATCACCTCGTCTTCAAGGATATTATGGACAGCATTTGCTCCTGTACAAATAAGTTTCCTGCAATATGTGGTAAATATTTTTGTGTCTACAAGTATTTCAGCCAGAGCATGCATGGAGATAAAGGTTTATTTGTATATTGTTCAGCTGTGAAAATATGTACTTTATAATACCATATCAAGAAACTGTGATTTTAAATGTCTTTTTAAATGTCTGCATTTTGAAAATTACCCTGGATAACTTAAAAGATATGTTCAACTTAAGATCAGTAGCTTATTCTTTGAGAGGCAGTAATATTCTCAGCCTTCCCAAACCATCTACAACTTCGTATGGCCTTCACTCATTTCGATATTTTGGAGCTAAAGTTTGGGACTCCCTACCCGACAACTATATAAGTTCTCAATACGTATAACGACTTTAACTGTCTGATTAGGCAATATGACTTTGCTACCATACAAATGTAATCTGTTATTAATTATTACAATTGTTATTCAATGGCTCTTGTAAAAAAATAACTTTATCATGACTGTATATATTAATATAAATAACATATTTTGTTTATTTAATTAGTTATTTTTTCAAAGATATTAGCTTATTTCAGCTACTCTGTAAAGTCGAGGATAAATAAAGAGTATGGATGTATGTATATTTTAGTCTTTAAATTAAAATCCTTATTCCTCTTAAAACCCCAAAATTCAAATTACCTTGCTCGACATTGTTGTATTTGGTTTATATTTGTAGCCTACATTTAAAGTTTTGGCCGACGAACCCATCTGATACTTTCGCCATATCATCTTAATAGTCTAAATATGATTTCTAGCCATTTGTAATTCCCCTATCACCTAGTCTTGATGTTGTTTTTACAGCCCAGATTCTTAATTTGTTTGGTTAAACAGTCAGTACCCTTAAACTATTGCTGGCTTTCACTTGACGTTATAGCCACCATGTTGGTGCCCTTAAACAATAAATAGTTTGCACTCAATCCCCAGAGATTCAAATGACAAAGGGCATGGCGGCCATGTTGGTGTACAGAACAAAAGAAGCTAACGAAGAATCTATGATTAACGGTACACCAACATGGCGGCTATGACGTAAAGTGCAAAGGGTCCATAGATTCCTCGTTAGCTTCTTTTGTTGGGGTACCAACATGGCCACCATGCCCTTTGTCATTTGAATCTCATTTGAATCTCTGGATATGTGTGCATTAAATTTTAAATATTATTATTAATATTATTAATGTTATTAAAATTATAAAAGCAATGGTAGTGATGGTGATAACAATTACTAACAGATACCTCGTGGATTTCTATTTTATTGTTTTGACTTTGCAAGTCCTATTTCAGTAAGGACACATTCTTAACTTTGACAGGCTACGCGTAACATACTGTAATGCTTTATCAGATATCGCCTTCCCGTTAGTTGCCTAGGAGAAAAAAATACATATTTTATTAGTCAATAAAGGCATAGACCATATGCATTACATTGGATTAAATTAAATTACATTGTTCATTGAGCCGGTATGACCAAACTATCGTTTTAAACTGACTAGGCAAAATATTCGTTTGGCAAATAAGTGGGTAGCCCCCCCCCCCCCCCCCCCCCCCCCCCCCCCCCCCCCCCCCCCATCCCGCTCCCTGGGACGTGAAAGAACATGTTGTATTACTCGAAAATGTCACCCGGTACAGCAGCCTGGCCATTGCACTAACCACACACTCAACATTGTAAACTGTGTGGCAGCGCCGTAAGCAGTCCGAAAAAAAATGACTGACGGGATATGTCAGTAATATGTAAAGCGCCATGAGACTGTGGTGATATGGCGCTGAAGAAATATGGCCATTATTATTATTATTTATTTATATTTGTTCTATGAATGATGTGGAGTTGGAAATAGTTATTTATAAGGTTTTTTGAAATATTTTGGGTTGATTTTTAGAAGGTTTGTGTGAGGATTTGAGAAAATGTATTATGCAGTTAATAATTTGTTTATAAAAGAGAATCTCTTAAACTACTTGAGGTTGTTGTTGCTAATACAAGAGGTTGATTATTGTTTTTAAGCTGAATATGTAGTTTTAGGTTTTTAAATCTCGGATAAAAATCGACAACACGTACATTGTTTCTTGTGTTTCTTGGCTATGTGTCCACTAATTTAAACGAATTTCAGCAACGTTTTACCTCGCTAACAAACGAGCAAACTACAACTTCAGCACTCAAAAGGATTGATGAGCAGAACCAATTATACACAATCTGTATAGTTAATAAGTCTTACCTTTTTCTAAGCACACTGGACGTTTTTTACTAAGTTGAGGTCGATTCCCATCGCTCCGGCGATCTGTTCATCCGTTAAGCTCAAGGTTTTCCTAAAACTGCAGACTTGCTCTTTCTCTTTTGGAGTCAACGACGTCTTTTCAGCACAATCTTTCACCAACTCCTTTGCGTCAGCCTGTTGATAAGTATGACGTAAATATGACGTAATTACTACGCCTTTGGTTTGGCTATTAGGGCTGAAGCTATTGTGAGAGATTTTTGCCGATAGACGAAATAAAAAACATACGAAACTGCCGCTAAAATTCTAATCAATCAGTATCAAGTCTTTCTAAATAATTATAATGAACGTTTAAATCCAACTGGCTACGAGTATTCCCTCGATAAGCTCGATCAACATGGGTTCCCTTTGTTGCCGTCACCGTCCCCTTTGGAAAGGAGTAAGGGACTGGAACCGAATGTGAGCTGATTAATGTTATTTTCAAATGAAAGAGAATGTACAGTTACCGTTGGGTCACTTGTTCCTTTACATAGTTTACGTTTCTCTCTTGTGAAAGTTTGCCATTCAGTTCATATTCACCCAAACATCCTAAATTTGGTAATGTTACTAATTTTGATGTGATCGTTCTTGTGTTGAGGTTCATTTTTTTAAATCAGATTAATTTGCCACAATTGGTCCCAGCCCCCTACTCGTTTCCAAAGTGGCCAATTAATTGATTCTTAGAAGCCCTCCACGCATAACTTGAAATTGGTTTATTAACTGAGCAGAACAAGTTTTCTACTTTAAAACGAATAGAACAGTGTGTTCCTAATATCATTTGCTAAGATACTAGAATTGCTGTTGAATGATCTCACGTTCCGTTTGTTTGATAAATTCCCTCACTATCTGTCAACTTCACTAACATGCATTACATTTTAATTTATATTGTATGTGTTTCAGTTCAATAACCAAGAGTTCTCTATTGTCGTTTATAGTGGTCATCACGTGGTATAATATATCGCACCAGATTCGCTCTCGTACTAACTGAATATTAATGAGTTTTAGAAGAGCAGATGTTGAATGATGGGCTTTTTGTCTCCACGTTTTGACGTCATCCGATCATCTTTAAGTTCACTGTTTTACAAATAAAAAGCTATGTACTTTAATGATAATCCTTGCTATCGTCTAATAACGCGTATTTTAAACTTTTCATTGCATGTATTAATAACTTTATAATATAATTTAAGGGAGCTTCCCAAAAACGCATTGTTATGTTATAAACGTTCACTTAAGCAGGAGAACCACGAATATCCATGAGATAGATAGATAGATAAATATATAGAGAGATAGATAGAGATATATATATATATATATAGATAGATGGAGAAATAGATAGATAGAGAGAGAGAGAGATGGAGAGATAGATAGAGATAGATAGATAACTTTATTTAAGTGTCATTTTGTTTAGCCTCAACAAACTAATTGGGGACACTGTAACTAAAACAAAACAAATAAATAAGAAAAATAAATAAACAAGGCATTGTCATTTGTCAAAATTATAGTCATTTCACCTGCTGTAAAAACATACCTCGGTTATGAACATCTTTTCTGCAATATAAGAAGAATCGAAGCCGTTATCGTTGTATGAGCACACGGTAGTCTTTTTCGTTGGGTCATTCAATACACAGTTCTCGCTGAACCCTTGTTCCTTGGCCGTCTTTTGCCAAGCTTTCTTTAAGTCTGCCTTATTGATGTATTTGAAGCCAATCTTTCGTTCACAATTCTGTGGGTTTTCTGGGTTGGATGGGTCGTCGGTATCGAAGTTTTCCTGAGCCTCCTTGTACAGCGCATCGAAGGAAGCGCGGCCTTTCTTACACAGATCCACAACGTAGTTGATCATCTTAATCTTAGGAGTGAATATAATGTCTTGATATTCTAAAACTACTCATGTCTTGTACAAAGAGAAATAACACTTTATAGGCTTCACAAGAAGGTGTAAGCCAGAATGTTTAATACATTTCATTATTGTGACGTGCATATAAAGAGTACATATAGGGAGCAAATTTAAAGTGCATATGAGCCAATTTTTTGATCATTAAAATCGCTTCTTCGTCAAGTAAATATTTGAATTGTAAAATATTTCTTTGAATGCTGCGTCTATGAGTTATGGAGGTTTCTATTTCCAATATGCTAATTATGTGACGACATGTGAGGCCAACAAAACGTCACTTCTTTCTCCTTGTGAATGAAACTATTTCTGATATTTCAAAATATTTGGTAAAATCACTGATATAAGGCCCAAACATTACATGGATGTTTAGAAAAATATGTATATTTCTGCCAGCACATTTTTGTATAATAAATGTCGTCACATAATTAGCATATCGGAAATAGAAACCTCAATAACTCATAGACGCAGCACTAAAATTAAGAAATATTTTGCAATTCAACTATTTGCTTGATGGAGAATCGATTTTCATGATAAAACATTTGGGCTCACATGCACTTTAAGTTCTACTTATCGCATGCATGAACAAATTACAAGATGCTGATTGGTTTAGAGCAGTGCAGTTTTTCTGAAAATTGCTGTGATTTGAGTGAAACGATTTCAATTTTAGTTCGCGTCTGCTCAGTGCTGATACCAACATCGAACACGCCATTTCGAATAATCAGCGCGCTAAAGACTGATCAATGTATTTGTTTTTGCACAGGCTAATCTTCCTCATATTTTATGTATTTATCACACTGATTCACTGTAGCATATCTTTCCCTTATTTGTTAGCCAACATTCCCTCAATTAATCCATCTTGACTTGATTCTGCTGTGTTGCATTGCTTTAAATAACTTTATTTGGGTTTTCGGGAAGTTCGTTTACGTTAGCGCACTAATACAAGAAATTCGAAGATAGTTAGCCTGTGGTTTTTGTATTTGCGCGCGACTGAATAAACAAGTAAAGCTTATTGTTTCATTATTTCATGTATATATATATATGGCCAGAAAATCACGGACATTTGAGTCAAAAATTCATAAAACTACACGGTGAACTTTACAACCCGTAAGTTTACGACTTCTTGTTCAAAACAGCGTCGAGGGAGAATTATATTAAAATTTTGTTTCGTTTCTTATTGTAAGCTTTCTCATCTTCGGTAACAGTATCAAGTTAATATTTCTTACGTTACTAAATACAAGCTAAGGCATTTCTATAATTTGATTGGTGAAGAGCAGTGGTATTTCAGCGTTATTCGTAATACCTACATGTTGGTATTGACAAGCCTATTCCATATATGATAGCTTTTGCCATATTAAGAAAGCACGCAACCAGTGTTGTCTTGAAAAGAAAAATGGCGGACATGTTTACCCGAAAGACTGAAGGGAAAAGCAAATATGCAGAACTGACAATTTACAAAAGTGTAAAATCATCGGTTGTTGAGATACAAAAGAGTTTTCAAAGATTTATGCACAATTTAGTTTGAGGGTTCTCGACCAAAAATGGACCAAAAATGTGTAAAATTTACTTTATTGTTTTTCCTTTTCTGTCTAACTGTTATGTATCGGGTCAGCGGACTACATATTTGTAGAGCCTCGCTTTGAAACTAGACGTCGGGATGGGTGGGGTACGTTGTTGTACGCCATCTTGCTTAACCCAGAAGTAAACTCACTTGTGGTTATAAACAAGGCTTCTTGTGACTTTATTACACTACCTAATTTGAACAGCACGAGTTCGTTGTGTTTTGACGGAGCATGATCAAGCAATGAGGGAATGCGCAATGCAGATGTATGTGATCTCTGGCCATCATTAAATGGCAATCATATTATTTTCTCGTGTTTATAAAAACTGACAAGAATTGTATGGAGTGGATAAAATTACAAATGTTAGAAGAAAATACCAATGAACCGAAAACTGAACATTGCAATTTGTTAAACCTTTGAAGTTTTGCGATCTTCACTAGTTGGAAGTATTTTTCTTCAAGGTAAGTCCTTGCTGCAAGTTTTCGTATATACTATTACGGCATGTTTATATGAAGGGAGGTTAATCCTAGTGCTAGGACCAGCAGCATTGTTAATAACGTAATAATTGGTTTATTTACCCTTTTGTGTAGCATGCCGCTAAATTACCAGGAGGTCAGCACAAACACTATAAATATTATTATCAATAAATATAACTACAAATATGCAAATTACAGTCACTGATATTTGTATATTTTGTTTGTATACATTAGAAACTTATTAATCCTGCCCGTTTTGCCACTGGCGCCCTGTTTCCTAGAGCAGCCAGAACGCAGGGCATAGCCATGGCAAATTTCATTCTGGCCGTGGAAGTGTATGGCATGTTGGTGGACATCAGCTTAGACATGAACTTTCTACACGCGTTAACGCGGCGGTCGACTAGTGTTAGTAGTCCAGCGCGCCCTAGCACCGCCTCATAAGGAGCATCGGGAAAGATAACGCGTAGAGCTTTCCTTTATTGTCGTTATGCAAAACAGTCTCGAGTGATACACTGCAATGAAAACAGCCCTAGTGCAAGGGTGAACCTCACTTTAAGTAAACATACCCAAAGATATTTGTTTAGATAAATACGTGAGCTACACATTTAACATCTACATTAAGCAATATTAATTAGCCTCTAACTAAGCTGTTTCAACGTCAGCCTCGATATCAACAAAGGCTTGGTTACTTTTCAAAATGGCGGTCAAGAACTAAGAAGTGGACTGTTGCTGACCATACGTGATCTACCAGAACGTTGATAGAAAGCAATTATATAGATACTTATACCAATATATGTCTAATTAAAACATACTGGAATTGAGGAACGTTCGAATTAACTAGCCACACGAATCTGTAAATGCCATATTAATAAATTAACTTACCTTGTTGGTATAACAGCTCAAAGTGAATGGAATCTTGTGCAATGTTTTAAGTAACATCTCCTCAAGATCGTAGGTCTGCTCGTATGACGTCTCTGTATTTATTTCATTCAGAAACGACTGGATACCACCAGCGACTTCAACCTTATACGGAGATCTATGTTAGTAATAGTCCTGATCCGACCTCTCTTTCAATATTTGATGATATTGAAGAATAGACAAGACAGAAGATACGAAACATTTTCGGAGATATAAGTGCTTCTTTCAACCACTTGTTTTGAAGTAAAATGCGAAAATCTTCAAAACGACGAGATAGATTTTTCTAAAAATGTTGTTATAGATTAACTAACCTATGAGCTTTGTTGGAAAGGAGTTTCAAGAAAATCGATGGAAAGAAAACTTCTACAACAAAAGAGATATAGATGATACCGCAAAATATTATGTTTGCAAATTTCAAGCAAATTCTCAGGCAACTATGATCGACACTTCCAATATACCCAGTAATCTATAGTTTAACACCATACGAAACTGCTGTGACAGTGTTACAAGAAAATCGAGAAAGCGGGACGGGGTATATCACTAGATGACTAAAGAAAGGTCAACTGTAAATATTTCGCGAAAAACGCGAATTTATTTAATATTTAAAAAGCTGAACGAAAACTTTGGCCTCGTTCGCGAGTATGTTGTAGGACAACATATTTTATGACACCATGTGCAATTTCATTTCGTTTTCGTTTTTGCGCACTTTGGTCGGAAATGTAGGTGGTTAAAACGTTCAAAATCACTCCAAGGTTGTTCTCCTCTGAGCTTTCTAATTATGGGGAAAATCGTTTCATAAGTTTGTTTATGTATTCAATCACCCATTCAATAGCACTGAATATATATATTTTTCATTTGAGTTATAGTCACGATGAGAGAAAACATTTAGGTTGTGCTTTAAGTAACGAAAAAGAAACTGTTTTTATAGCTTTTCATTTTAGTTGAAATTTGAAACAAAAAGGTGAGCAAATTCCCCCCAAAACTACCCTTCCAATATGCTAATTTCCTCAATATAATTACTTTAGTTTATTTTACATGAATGGGTGACTGAATACCCGTGCGGAATTTGAACTGTACGATTTGGCACATAATTAGAAAGCTCGTAGGAGAAAAGGCTTGGAGTAATTTGAAGGTTTCAACCAGTTACACTCCCGACCTCAGTGCGTAAAAACGTATTCATGAAACGAAATGAAATTGCACGTGGTGTCACAAAGTTTGTGTTTAGATTTTTTTAATATTTACATCAATTCAAAATTGGTGATTTTCACCAAATATTCACTATTAACATTATTTCCTTCATCTAGTGGTATACCCGTCCCCACTTTCTCGATTGTCTTGTAGTTAACACAGTAGTTTCGTATGGTATTAAACTATAGATTACCGGGTAGAATTGGAAGCGGCGATCATAGTTGCCTTAGAGTTTGCTTGAAATTGGCAAACATAATATTTTGCGTTAACATTTATATCTCTTTTGCTGTAGAAATTTTCATTCCATCGATTTTCTTGAAACTCTTTACCAACAAAGCTCATAGGTTAGTTAATCTATAACATCATTTTTAGAAAAATCTATCGCGTCATTTTGAAGATTTTACTTCAAAACAAGTGGTCGAAAGAAGCATTTGTCTTGGAATTCTGTTTTGTATTTACTGTTCTTCAATATCATGAAATATATCATGAAAAGTGTGAATCTTTACGATACCCATTCGACTCTCACAATACCCACGAGGCACCTTAAGTAAATGTATGTGAAAAGTATGACAAACAAAAAACGTATTTGGGATTTGCAAAAGTCTTTTAAAGAATCCGTTGTGAATGTGATTATATGCGATTGCGAGAATTGACATATGCCAGGGGAAAGTCTCATACTCTCGATCAATTGAGAACCAGAACCTTTTTCACAGTAGGCTTTTGCAGGAAACGGTCACGTGCTGATATATTACTTCAATAACCAATGAATTGCGCTCGTGTTCCCATGAGACAGGCCTTACTGGATGGCAAACTTTTTATTTATTTTTATTAATCAATATTTATTAAGGAATATTATTAAATACAAAAACACACACAAACTTATCAAATACTACACTAATAGGCAAAGGAGAGATAATCGTCATAGCACTTAAAAATGCTGTTTTAGAAAGATCGACAATCGACTGGAGGTCTGGATCCCTAACAAGTGCCTTTAAATAAATGAAGTCAGATTTGTTTACCATCCAGTACAACCACGTGATTGCATTCCTGCAAAAGGCCCAACTGCTATGGTACTTTAGGTTATGCTAACCAAGGTATAGATAGGTTATAACATACAAAAAGGTCATTTTGTCATAAGATTGCCTCGAAAAACGTTGATCGAGAAGGGTACTTAGTTCAAACGAGCGACACTTACTTTTCGTATTATATAAAAATAAGTTAAATCAGGGCGCGCTTTGCATAGCGGTCAAAAGGGAGTCTTAGCAGTTTAATCATCTAAGCGAGGACCCGGGTAAATCAAAGTCGACTGAATAAGAATTAAGCAAAGTAGGGTTTTACTGCTTTAGGTCATTTGAAATACAGAGTTCAGGCCAGGAACATGTAACATACCATTTCTTGACTTTGGCTTGATACCTCCTCTACCATGGATTTTATATTCTTGAGAACTTCAGTGACACTCTCAGCTGTGATGTTGCCACGAAGATAATCAAAAGACTGTTAAAACAGCGAAACAATCGTTTCATGTGTGCTTTCTCGTATGTTACGAAAACAAGGAACGGGAAATGGGGGTCTAGGGAGAGCGGTCAGCGGGTTTTCGTATTTATATATATTTCAATTTTGTGTATTTCACAAGATTCCGAAAGTTGTATACAATTTAAAACATATCCCAGAGACATCAGAATTAAAAGAAAACAAAGCATTTTCCCTAACCTAACCGGCCTAGACACGAATTCGTGTGTTTATTTCTTTGCGCTGATCCGAAAAGGAATACTTACTATATTTTATTGTCTAGACCCCGGTTCCCCATTCCATGTTTTAGTAACATCCTACTTTCTTGAACAATGTAATGCTACAGCTTTAGATATGAATTCCCTACAGCTCATTTTTGAACAATGAACTTTGATAAGAAAAGGTGAAAACTTCTCCATCTTAATAAATCTCTTAGAAAGTTCCAGAAAGTTGTTATGGTCGTTTAATTGTTTGTGTTTGTTTTTAGTCAGTTTGCTTTTCTTTATTTCATTAGTAGCTATAATGTAAGACTAAAATCATTTTAAGGAATACTAAAATATCAATCAAAGTGATACTCGATCGGCGTCAAAGTTAAGAGTAAATGAATAATGTTGAAAACATTACGGTTTCCATGATGTTTTTGGCTTCCGTTATGTCTTCGATGGCCTTATTAAACTTCTTCATTGCATTCCTTAACTCTTCTGTCGCATTTTTCGCATCATCTCTTCGCTGTCTGCATGACTCACGGCTTTGGATGATCATCCAGATTTGAAGACCTGCGTTTGCAATTAAAGTACATCCACATTATTGTACAATATGTGAGCATTCTCACACAACAAAATCTCCAAATATCTCTCGCTAGTTTTTAAATATCGTCAAAACATATAGTTTAAAACAGTATGACAGCGTCAAATACGTTTTCCTAGATTAAATTATAGGATACTATATTTATCAGCATAGCGCTACAAATTTCGTTCGTAATGTTTCTGCTATATATCCAAGCTAGAAATGACACGAATTAACTTCAAACGTTGATAACGTTCGAATCTGAATGGTGACGAGTCTATCGATCGATGCCTTATATTAAAGTGGAAATCATAACTTAAGTTCTGCAACACAGGATAAGTACTCAAGACTGACTTCATCTAAGGAGATCATTTCGAGACCTGCCGTCGGTATTTTACTTCAGTTTCCGGAGCTCTTTTACGATTAACTTATGCATGCATATGACACTTTGTTTTATTGTTTTAATTGTGAGCGAGCAGGACCATACGGTTACAAACTGTCCTTAAGATTCTTAGATTTTCTACTACACTCACCTGCGTTAAGATAGTTCATTGCCACCTTGAATCCTTGGCCAATTCCTTTGGCAATTTTAACCGTCTTGCTGTACTTGCTATTAAGTGACGTTTTTATACTCGATATTTTGGCAGCGACCTTCGTTTTAGTAGACGATAGAAATTTGCTGAGTTTACTCCTTTTGAAGGCAGGACTCGATTTCGCTGGAACTTTGAGGGAGACACCAGATGCACTTTCAACCTAGAATATTTAACAGTAACCGTTTTTTATGTACATATGCTATAGTTATCATGTTTTATTACTAAAATTTCGTTTCGCGCATTGACGGCCATAAACTAAAATGAATTTGTATTTAATAAATAAAATCTGACAGTGCTAAAAGAGACTTTTCATATCATTGATGGCAGAGTTCCGAAATGACGTCACAGCCAAGAACTAGAATGGTTAAAAGAAGATATAACACTGTAATACATACATGTACTTAATTGGATGTCACGTCATTTTGGGACTTTTTACATGGGAGAATTACCCTATTTACGTTATCACGGCATTGATCAGTACCTCAAAAATATATTTGTAAAGGCTGTTTTCCATATCGACGTAAAGGCATCACAAACAGTCGCAAACAGATTGCGATGGCTTTATCGCAAACTGTTTGCGATGTGACCGAGTTAATGGAAATACAGTTCACGTTGCGTTGAGATGGATCGCAGACGGATCGCAAACAATACGTAAAGATAGAACTGGTCGACCCGTCGCAACGCAACGTAAACTGTACGTATTGCCATTAACTCGGTCACATCACAAACAGTTTGCGATAGCTTTGCGATCAAGACATCGCAAACTGTTTGCGACTGTTTGCGATGGCTTTACGTCGATATGGGAAATAGCTTTACATATTTCAACACATACGTAAGCTTAGCGATAAAATATAGGTTTATTTCAGCGATTTTAGACTACTTTTAAAAACTCGCCCCAGTCCTTCCTCGGAAAAGTGTCCTTTCGCCAATTTGTGAAGTTTGTTTTTAGAATGGCACTTGTTCCGAGTAGAACTTGGTGACCTCTTTTTCCTTCAAGATTCATTATCATAATAACGAAGTTAAGTATCCATTTAAAAGTGTATTATATTAATAATACAAACGGCTAGTTTGGTGCGTCCACAGGCACAATTTGTTGTACATATTCTCCTGTAATTATCACTAGCTAAAGTAACATGTTCTTTTATAATAACAAAAGTTTTATATTAACTTTGGTACTCATGAAATAAAACAAGCTTCCTTTTAAACAATAACAACTGGCAGTTAACGGTACATTTCTTGAGAAAATTAGTTTTCGCATATTTTTGCTGTGTAAATACAACTTACTTGAAAAACGAATTTCCTGGCTCCTTTTTGGCATTAATTTCGCTTTCCAATAAAGCCATTTCCTTACTTGTAGGTAACGTTTCGAGTTTCACGCATTCTCGCTGGTACTTGTGAATATTTGACTTCATGTAAGTTTCTTATATCGCTTAGAACATAAATTGACTGTCTTGTTGATTTATCATTATTTGGTGATGCTTTCCCTACGGCAGGTCTTTCCGTTCTTTACTCTGGCTTTACAGTTTACAATAGTCCAATTCGTGGTCCTCGAATGGTAACCATACAACCCTTAGCCTTCCATGGAGGCTGGAGTTGACACTTCGCTGATACAAACTCTCTTTCATATATGGATATATTTTGATTATCATGCTAACTAGATACAAGCCATGGAGGATGGAGTTGACCCTTCGCTGATACAAACCCTCTTTCTATGAATATGGATATATTTTGATTATCATGCTAACTAGATACAAGCCATGGAGGCTGGAGTTGACCCTGCATTGATACAAACCCTCTTTCATATATGGATATATTTTGATTATCATGCTAACTAGATACAAGCCATGGAGGATGGAGTTGACCCTGCACTGATACAAACCCTCTTTCTATGAATATGGATATATTTTGACTATCATGCTAACTAGATACAAGCCATAGAGGATGGAGTTGATCATGCACTGATACAAACCCTCTTTCTATGAATATGGATATATTTTGACTATCATGCTAACTAGATACAAGCCATGTAGGCTGGAGTTGACCCTGTACTGATACAAACCCTCGTTCTATGAATATGGATAGATTTTGATTATCATGCTAACTAGATACAAGCCATGGAGGATGGAGTTGACCGTGCACTGATACAAACCCTCGTTCTATTAATATGAATAGATTTTGATTATCATGCTAACTAGATACAAGCCTCTAACTAAGCTGAGTCAACTCCAGCTTAGATGTCACCAAAGGCTTGGTTATCTTACAAAATGGCAAATCGAAGCTTGAATGTGTGGAGTTCTTCCCTAGTAGAAACGTAGTAAAAATATCGGGCTTCATTATATTACATTGCACTTTAAAAAATAAAACTTTGTATTTCGTCGTGAAAACAAAATTTGCAAAATTACAATACCCCACCGGATTTACGTAGTTGTGCGCTTAATCACCACTCCTCTTAGCTATTGAGCGTCTAACTGTTCCAGTGCGATTGAGCAACCACCGATTGTTTTTTTGTTTTCTCACCTTAGCAGTGTTCCTCGATGTTACCCTCTGCTTAGAGAACTTGTATATTTTAGCACCTACAGGCATCACAAGGCTTACTATCGGGAAGCCTATGTTCATGACACTCTCGATAGCAGACTCGTACATACTGGCTATCTCCATGTACTCCACAGTCTCGGCCAGATTATTTTTTTTCTTGATAAATTCCTGAAATTATTTATAAATGGGTCAAATTGTTGCATTTGGAAATAAAACAATATTGTCTGGTTAAAATGAAGCAACAACGGAGAAGATATAAATTGACGCATGCGCACTGCAAAACCAAGCCAAACTTTGCGATATCAATGTCAGTTGCGAAAGCTAGACACAAGGTCCATAAACAAATTATTGAAAACATTATATTATTTAGTATTCATTGTCGTTAATCTGTGTTCTGCTTTGTCCACTGTATGCTTGAAATTTAACCTACAATGTAGTTTTCTGGTTCCCTTGGTAATTTAAACTGAAATGTTTTTCTGCAAAGTAGGATTACAATAAATGCAATACTCATTCCGCATCCAGCCATGAGTTTTTGACGCCAATTCCAAATCAGGGAATTAGCTTTGTATTTAATTTTCAAAGAAGTATTTCTACATTACAAATCGGATTTATAAAAAGGCAGCCCAAAAGAACAATTTACATTTGGTACGACTATTTTCCTATAATATAGTATGTAATATAATATACTATATGTTCGATTCTCTTTGATGAAAAATTATTCAGTTTAATTAAATATCAACAGGGACCAGATGTTCGAAACCAAATATTGGCGAAACTTTTTGCCGACTTGTTGAATGGAATCGAAAAAGAAACGATCCATTGTTAATAATTAATCTGGCTCTAACAACTGAGGTCAGTATTATATAATATTTTTTATTACTAATCATTAACCTGTATCTTCTTGGTCTCGTTGTTCAAGACGATTGCTACCTCAGGAGACAGGCTCTCCAGATACTGCTCTTGTTCGTTCGCAATCTCGTTTAGCTCTTGTAGAATGTCCTCGAACTTGTTTATACTGTAATTGGTCCAAATCTGGAGATTTTCAGCTAATAAAACGCAACAAGGGAAAATATAAAAATTTGGGATATATCTCTTGGCTCTGACATTTACAATAGAGCGAAAGTGTTTGGATTCATGCGGAAAAACATATAGGATATTCTGATGTATAAGGTGTTTATGCTATCAAGGTATTTGAATTTGATTGTTTACACTACACTGATAACTCAATCTACACTGTCGATAGGTCTTTGCATATTATGCTCGTTTTTCTTAACAAAAATGCTAACTGCTTAATGCTCAATTTTTCTCAATTTTTCCAAAAGTGATTTAAACACCACACAAACGGTTGACTTCTAGTTGCAAATATAAACGTTTGACTTTATTATAATCCGCTTTAACTGAACAAGGTTTGCTTCTCGCTTCTGGCTTTGCAAATAAACAGTAACCAAGGTACAAAGCTTCTTCTTGGAATTTACCGCTTCAGTTTTCTTATTCAGTCAAAATTAATGTCAATTTTTTTTGTTATACTCACAACTTAATCAACTTATCAATTTGAAGAAACTTAATTCCTAAAATGCTAGCATTATTCTCAATGCTTTTGCCTTATATAAATAAGGATCCAAATCATGCTAGCATAATGTGCAATAAGGCCTGTACACTGAACGCTTTGTCCCAGCTGTGTTTTGTATGTAAATTTGTCTCTAGTGATCCATCGTACCACCGAAAAAGATAGCACAATCCTTTAAATCTTTAAATCCGTTATAAATCGCTGTATAGAGGTCTTAAATCTTTAAAAACAAGCCAGTACAAGTGCTGTTGCCAATACGCTGTCATTTAAAAAAACAGGGGATTTCTACGTGTGTGTTTTACTGTGTTGGGTTCGCAAGGGATTGTGGGCAAACGCAAAGCCGCCATCTTTCTTGGTGTACGGTGGATTAAAAGGTAGATCTTCCAAACATATTTGCTCTCGAACTAATGCAAGTTAATGAATTGCGTTTAAAATTTGTAATTGTATTCTAAATAAGTCAGCAATAACGAAAATTTAAGAGCGCCTCTCATTTAGATCCATATTTTAGTTCGTTTTTTAATACATCGATCAAAATAGCCTGGTTTTCGCTAACTACATCAGCATAAGCACAAGCAACATGCGCAGAAGCAGTAATACATTGATCATTAGCGGCGCTTGTTGTTATCTCACACTAGCGACATAAGCACAAGCAACATACGCAGACGCAGTAATACATTGATCGTTAGCGGCGCTTGTTGTTATCTCACACTAGCGACATAAGCACAAGCAACATACGCAGACGCAGTAATACATTGATCATTAGCGGCGCTTGTTGTTATCTCACACTAGCGACATAAGCACAAGCAACATGCGCAGAAGCAGTAATACATTGATCATTAGCGGCGCTTGTTGTTATCTCACACTAGCGACATAAGCACAAGCAACATACGCAGACGCAGTAATACATTGATCATTAGCGGCGCTTGTTGTTATCTCACACTAGCGACATAAGCACAAGCAACATGCGCAGAAGCAGTAATACATTGATCATTAGCGGCGCTTGTTGTTATCTCACACTAGCGACATAAGCACAAGCAACATGCGCAGATGCAGTAATACATTGATCATTAGCGGCGCTTGTTGTTATCTCACACTAGCGACATAAGCACAAGCAACATGCGCAGAAGCAGTAATACATTGATCATTAGCGGCGCTTGTTGTTATCTCACACTAGCGACATAAGCACAAGCAACATGCGCAGATGCAGTAATACATTGATCATTAGCGGCGCTTGTTGTTATCTCACACTAGCGACATAAGCACAAGCAACATACGCAGACGCAGTAATACATTGATCGTTAGCGGCGCTTGTTGTTATCTCACATTAGCGACATAAGCACAAGCAACATGCGCAGAAGCAGTAATACATTGATCATTAGCGGCGCTTGTTGTTATCTCACACTAGCGACATAAGCACAAGCAACATGCGCAGAAGCAGTAATACATTGATCATTAGCGGCGCTTGTTGTTATCTCACACTAGCGACATAAGCACAAGCAACATGCGCAGATGCAGTAATACATTGATCATTAGCGGCGCTTGTTGTTATCTCACACTAGCGACATAAGCACAAGCAACATGCGCAGAAGCAGTAATACATTGATCATTAGCGGCGCTTGTTGTTATCTCACACTAGCGACATAAGCACAAGCAACATGCGCAGATGCAGTAATACATTGATCATTAGCGGCGCTTGTTGTTATCTCACATTAGCGAGATAAGCACAAGCAACATACGCAGACGCAGTAATACATTGATCATTAGCGGCGCTTGTTGTTATCTCACACTAGCAACATAAGCACAAGTACCATACGCAGACGCAGTAATACATTGATCATTAGCGGCGCTTGTTGTTATCTCACACTAGCGACATAAGCACAAGCAACATGCGCAGAAGCAGTAATACATTGATCATTAGCGGCGCTTGTTGTTATCTCACACTAGCGACATAAGCACAAGCAACATGCGCAGATGCAGTAATACATTGATCATTAGCGGCGCTTGTTGTTATCTCACACTAGCGACATAAGCACAAGCAACATGCGCAGATGCAGTAATACATTGATCATTAGCGGCGCTTGTTGTTATCTCACACTAGCGACATAAGCACAAGCAACATGCGCAGATGCAGTAATACATTGATCATTAGCGGCGCTTGTTGTTATCTCACATTAGCGAGATAAGCACAAGCAACATAGGCAGACGCAGTAATACATTGATCATTAGCGGCGCTTGTTCTTATCTCACACTAGCGACATAAGCATAAGCAACATACGCAGACGCATACATTGATTTTATGTCATTAGTGAAATCCAGGCTTTATATTCCTACTTTAAACCATATGTTTGTTATTCTTAACGTCAGAAACGTTTAAGCAGAAAACAACTGATGTTAAAGAATCTTAGTCATCCATAAATAATTGGGCGATCACAACCGCTAATCGGTCATTTTGATAGCAGAACATTGAACTTGTCGTTCGTAAACATGGAAGAGACTGACTAGGATTCTTTAACTACGATTTACAGTAGCAGTATAGATTTACTGTTTGTCAGGCTAAATGTAAAACATAATATTTCTCACTGAAATGTTGTTTTACAATTCGGTTTAAGATACTCCAAGGCGTTTTAGGCTTTCACGTTGACGTCGTTGTATGTTTAACGAATATACAAACAGTATAGCGGTTAATTTGACCTTCCCCGATCTTTTTTTTTAATGAAAACCAAATAAAGAGCACTAATAACCTACCCTCTAATTCAAGATCGTCTGCTCTTTTGCTTTTCTCCGCAATCTGTGTCTTCAGCATGTTAAACTCATCACGATATCGACAGGCGTCAGGGAAGTCTGTGCAGCACCCAGTAATGGCGCGAAAAATGGAGTTTCCAAGACCGGCAACAGTGGATGTTGCAGACAAGACTTTACCGCCAATCTTGATGGCTTTGAATACTCCCGTCATCCAACCTAAGATAATGGTCAACTCAAATAGGTAAGCTCATATAACTGGCGTTAAATTTTTAAGCAATTGAAGCTGATACTAATAATAATTTCTTTAAACAACTTGAATTTGTAAAACTTTAAAAAAATAGGATTTTTTTCACGATTATAATCAACATCCTTGATTATCCCATCTCTATTTTTGTAATCCTTTTATATGTAGACCATTGTTGTATTAAATGGCGTTCACGTGTAGCAATTCCAATAAGCAGAGGGTTCCGAAGTTTCGAGGTTTTCTTTTGTGTTCTTAACCGTCGAAAGAATGCATGGTACGTGGAACCTGAATACTTAGAGTATGATAACTACACATCGCTTATATCGGAAAACTAAATGTAACCTGAATATCATATGTCAGCAAGTATTTGCAAAGTACTTGCAAAATGTGTCTGAACCAGTGATTTCTAGAGACATTCTATCTAATCTTATTCTGTAATAAGGTCAATTGAACGCGCCTTACTTTCTTTATTAATTGAGAAATTATGGGATGAAGTTTTAACTACGCATAAATCCAATAATGTTATACAGAACCCACAAAAGATAAACTATAGCGCAGAGGATATATTTACACTAATGAGATTTTTTTCGAAAGCTCTATACTAAATACATTAATTAATATACAATCAATTTTCATTACAGAAAGCATATCCACATCACAAATTCAGATCATTTCCTGAAAGCTGTTTAAAGAAATACTAATATCTTAACAACGAATAATACCTCTTTTTGAGGATGTTCCAACTGCTTCCTTTTGTGGACGAAGGTCAGCAGTATCGTCATATGACGTCATTTCTGGCTGACCTTTGTTTCTGTCTACTGTGTCCAGGTTAGCACTTCCTGAAAAACATAAATACAGATACGCTTAACACCTATAACTATACTTTATCTGGTTAGAAAAGTTTAGTTTAATATGTAATGTTATAACATTATAACATTATAACGTTTTCACAAGTTAGGTTATGTTTAGTACAGAACGGTTTTCCGCTATTCTTGGATTTCAATCATTCCTAAGGTATTATAATATAAATTATGGGATCATCCTAAGAATGTGCGATTTGATTGGATGCTCAGCGTGCTTGATTTTGTTATAAATGCACGCTCAAGAAAACACAAGCACGCTGAGAATCCAATCAAAACAAAACGTATCAGTGTGATTGTTTTTCGCGAGTTTATATAGCTAACGGAGATAATTTAATAGACTGGGAAGAAAACATGTCCGACTTTGAGTTGTTAAGGTGTGTTGAAGAAGTGGAAAATAAAAGTCGCTTCCCAAAACTAAAAGAAAATGATCGGCGAGAGAATTTAGCATCGGCTTCGTACTCTAAAGCGACCACAAAATGGGATGCTAAAACGTTTGAAGTTGAGAAAAGCAATGTCCACATTCTAATACAGTGTTACTCATTGAGAGTTTGATATAAAAAATGATTGAATTTAAGAAAAATGTGGTTTTTCTAACAGCCTGGGCCGGGTTGTTCAAAGCCCGATTAGTGCTAATCCAGGGTTAATTTCCATGACAACCAATAGGTTTCGTGCAGAGTTAATCCAGGATTAACACTAATCCGGCTTTGAACAACCCGGCCCTGGTGTATTATTAAAACGAGAGGAAAGTGACAACACAACAATAAGACATGACTCATCAATAACTCGACGATAACTGTAATAAGCCTGCTTTATGCTGAAACCTGAACAGTGAATTGCGAAGAATACAATGGGATTTCTCTGGTTTCATGTAGAAATTCGTTTGAGAGGTTCCTGAATGTTCCTGAATGAAAAACTGGCGATAAAACTTGCAGAGAACCCAGAACTGGCAGAATTTCAAAAGAGTAGATTATCATTCGTGTTTAGGGCCATGCCAACGGAGAGCCCAAAAGCTACGCAACACGGCCATCAGAGCAGCAGTTACAACACTGTTCCTTGGGATAAAGAAAATATCCTTCTTCAGACCACAGCCGGAATCAGTAATCAGTGTCAACTATGCAGTTGTTGTAGAAAATAGTCGGCAATCCTCAACTCACGTGTCCAATTCTACTGCCGCTAATTCGCTAACGCTTTCTCTGTGAATGCTTTCCCATCAGGCATTTTCAACGCCTTGCACTAACACAATGTGCAGATAAACCTCTCCTGTGCTGACCAGAAATTGTAAAAAGAAAGCACTTTGTTTCCTGCAACAGTTTTGACCAGGTGACAATATTTACAACCACGTTCTATTCTTAGCAGATTACTTCATCCAATAAGAAACGGGCTTTCAGATCGTCAATTAGCCTGTACACAGACCTCCGTAACCCTTCAAAGGAAGGAAAAGGAGGTCTGTACTATGGATGAGTCAATCGTGTTCTAGGTCACCTGGATAGTTACAGGAATGTTGTAACCAGTCGCTGATTGGCTGGTGCCTCATAGCGGGTGTTGATTGGCTTAGCGGTTATGTTGACCTTAGTTCTGCCGGCTCCGTGGGAAAATCCGAGCTCGATTCACTCTGGTCAGTTGGAATTGTATTAAAACAAATTTCTGTGTCATTTTGTGTCCTGTGCTCGGTTAATATCGAGAGAAAAATGATAAGAATATCGTTTATGGAACTGCTGCATTTCAAGTCTGTGAAGAAATTACTTCTCTCGAATTTCAAGTGAAAAGTCGGCCTCAACATATATGCAGAAAGTGCCTAGGAAGTTTGAAAGAATTTGAAGGGAACACAAATTATTCTTCAGATATCGTCTAGTTCTTCAAAACGAAAAGAAAGTCCATGTCCAAGACTGTGTTCTTGTTGCAAAGCGAATGGCTGTGGCAGACGTTCAACCAGAAGCAATATCAATAGCCTCGGCGGTTAGGCGAGTTGCTACCAGCGCGACTTCTCAAACCTCGAGTTCACGTAGTTCTCAAATTCACGAGTTCATCCAATCTTCAACTCCCTCGAAGAAAGAAAGATCTCCAAATCCCTTCCTTTGAAGGGATTACGGAGGTCTGTGTATAGGCTATCGAAGAAGGGAATTTATTTTATTTCCCCCGTTTCCCAGTGCGTCCTCCCTCTTTGTCTCTTGCATTACCGTTAACAATAGGAAATGAACAATCTGAAATCTACAATGTGTACCGTTTAGTGTTTCTCGGCCAATGGTAATCGAGATGTAATTTATGCAAAATTATGCCGGAACACGATTAACGACAGTGTAGCACAGACGTCCCTTCCCGAGTTTTGAGGGGAGACGGACGGCTGTACACAGGCTAATCGTCAATGTCAAGCTGTCACAATTGAACCAATCAGCGACGAAAAAAGTCGTAAACAAGTCAAGTACATTAAAATGGGGTTTTCGCTGTCGTCAGTTTCCTTTTAGATTTTTACGCGGGTTCTAAAGATAGCTTTATTTCCTTCGTCTACATTGTAGTTTATATTATAAAACAAATAAAAGATGGTTCTCTTTGTTATATAACAAAATAATGCATTTTCGAGGTCTTGAAAAGCTTCTAAATAACAAACGCGTGGAGCCATGTTGTTGATATAACAGAACCAGCTAATGAGGCATCGTTTGTTCCGCCATTGGTGCAATTCACTAATTGGCGGGGAAAATGATCTAAAAATAGTCCAACTTGTGAAAACGCTGTGACCACTATATAGGAAATATGGACGCTCCTGGTTATGGGCTCCTGGGTTTGTATTATTTCAGGGTAGGCTATTGTTTGGATGAAGGCCGCCCCGTATCTTTACACTCTTACAACCTGAGAGCTGAATAATAATATTCTTCCACTCAGTTCTTATTCAGGACCACAAGCAATTTGCCTTCCTTCAGCTAATGTCGATCCGTTTAATGTAATTTCCTTAGGATCACATATGTTCAAAGTTTCAATTGTTTTACCCACTATTTGCAGACATATTCTTCATTTTGTGATTTTTCTCCAGGCTTTTCTCCATCAAATGACGTCACAGTTCATCTCATTTGCATAAACGTGGATATCTCTGGAACGAGATGAGATATTGACAAACGGAAAACGCCACCCTTCCTCAATTCGAAAGGTTTTTCAAATGATATCAACCTAATTTTCGATTCGTAGGCACTTTAAGGAATCAAATCTAAGTCACTTCTAGTTCCTTTTGCTCCGTCTGATTTTATGGCAACTCCACTTATTGACGTGTATTTCAATAAGATTGCAAGGATCAAATGTCTGACGCCTGAAAATCAACTGAAAAAATTAACACATGTAGTGTTCTTACTCAATTCATGTTCAATCATTAACATAAAGTGACGTCATTTTACTGATTTTCGATTTTCATTTTCAAGCAATATTGCGACCATCAATCGCCCAAAATGGTTGAGCAAGATTTAAGACACCTACTGGATCCAACTCAACGATTTCTGGCTAGGGCTCACAAGCACTTTAACACTCAACAATTTCAACTCCAGCAAATTCATAAAAGACAGCAAACAGGCTTGATCCTTATTTGCCTTTTCTTCATTCTGATTAGCTACTGCCATATTAGCAGTAAAGGTTTAGCGCACCGGTAAACAATACATCCAGCCCTGAAGAGTTGAAACTTTGGATCGCAAAATGAGCCACTCTACCTGCTGAATGAATAGGCCCTTTGCAGCTAACAGTCACGTGCTGATATAATACTTCATTAACGAATGAATTGAGCTCATGATCCCCATGGGAAAGGCGTTGCCATGAATACTGGAGAGCAAGCTATCTTTAAATACGCAGTTTTAGAAAGATCGGCAATTGATTGGAGGTGGAAAATAGCATTTGCAAACAGGTTTTTCTAATAGCATTACCGATCTCGTACAAGGCCTTTATTATAGTACATGAAGTCAGTTATTTTTGGCTCTCCATTACAACCACGTGATTCGTTAGCTGCAAATGGCCTATTATGATATGAATTGTAAGTTATATCAATAGCCCACTTCCGAGATATGCCTCACTTCCTACATACAAAGGTATCAATACGAGGCTCCGTGTATAATGCTCAGTCGTTCGTGACAAGACCACAGCACTTATGTAGTATGTCACGAACGACTGAGCATTATGCGCGGAGCCTCGTATTGATTCCTTTGTACGTAGGAAGTGAGGCATATCTCGAAAGTGGGCTATTGAAGCGCATATATGATTATCATCGCCATTACATCCTCATTAACATCATCATCGTTGTCATCATTATCATTCTTGTTTTGGTGAAATATTTTCTTGAAGTAAGTTATCTTACCTAATGAAACGTCTGCAAAGTGCGCAGGTCCAAATTCTTGTATGAGCAGAAAGGCACATAATACGAAAGCAGCAAATTGAGATGACAGCTTCCCCATTCCTTCGACGAGAACAGCTACGCAGAGTTAGCTCTGAGACAACCTGTGCAATGCTAAGAAAAGAAGTTGTTCCGTATTTGGTTTTGTGTGAGGTTGTTTAAAAGTAACATCTTTCGACCGATAAACGAAGTTCAAGTAGCAAATTGCAGTTGCGAGTTTGCCGCAAGTCAGTGGCTTTGTTGAATAGACTATTAGATTAACTTTGTTCCTTCTCTAAAGCAGTTGTTTTCTATAATGAAGGTTTTGTTTTCATCACCCTTGTTCACTATATATAAAAGGATTATAGGAACAGGTGATTAATCGTTCATTTTGTTCACCATAGTTAATAGAGTGGAATGGTTGTGAAATCCAGCGACCTTCTTTGTTATAGGTCTTTGTTCGCTTTTTTCAACCATTACCGTGCACAAAACACAATAAAAATTCCAATATGTTAATCAATCAGCCAATAGAAACGTGTGGGTTCAGTCGTTCAGAGACGCTAATGAACTATGACCGTGCACAATCTTTTGTCTTACCCCCTTCCAACCTAAATCGCAGCGCCTTTGTTAGCCCCTTTGAAGTTTGCCGTTTTTCCTAACCATTCCACTCTATTAACTATGTGTTCACTAAACACAGACATTTGATAAAACACTGCAAATAAGTATTCTAAAGAGGTTACCTATCTAGAACTTCACAAGCATCCTTAATATAATGTACCGTTACCTTCCAGTGTTAAAATCTAGGAACGTTCAACTAAACAGTCTCTCAACCAATAAGTATATAAACTACAATGGACTACATGTAATTCAATTTACCAGAATTTCCCAGTCCCAGTTTCCCTTCGCACGTCAATTTCATATGTCAGTTTGTTTACATCCGCTGATAAATGTATTCATGTTATGCTGTAATTAACGCATCAACATGTCCATATTTGAGCTTTTAGTAAAGCTCTTAAAATATGATATAATTATGCAGTTTAACTACTTTATCCCTATGCTTACATTTTTGTTGCAATAAAAGTGTACCATATTCGCCTTGCGCGTACAAACCTACCTCTTAGATGACGCGTAATCATTTCTAAATGAAACTGCTGATTGAAAACTAAACCGTGCTATGTCAAATCATGATTCTGCGCAGTATTTTTTGTATTAATCCAATCAGAAATCAATATTAGATATTTTGGACTCATTTTTCAATTTCGAAGTTTTATTTCAATGTTGGGCAGGTCGAACTTTTCATGAGCCAAACCTAATTAGATCAAAAGAAGCCGCCTAATTATATTTTCTTTCAATCACCGTATCGAAAAAGATGGCGGCCGCCCATCCATAATCCCTTGCGAACCTAGCACAGTAAAATAACACGTAGTAATCCTCTATTCTTTTAAGTGACAGTGTATTGGCAACATCACTTGTACTGGCTTGTTATTAGGATAACACGTAGAAATCCTCTATTCTTTTAAGTGACAGTGTATTGGCAACATCACTTGTACTGGCTTGTTATTAGGATAACACGTAGAAATCCTCTATTCTTTTAAGTGACAGTGTATTGGCAACATCACTTGTACTGGCTTGTTATTAGGATAACACGTAGTAATCCTCTATTCTTTTAAGTGACAGTGTATTGGCAACATCACTTGTACTGGCTTGTTATTAGGATAACACGTAGAAATCCTCTATTCTTTTAAGTGACAGTGTATTGGCAACATCACTTGTACTGGCTTGTTATTAGGATAACACGTAGAAATCCTCTATTCTTTTAAGTGACAGTGTATTGGCAACATCACTTGTACTGGCTTGTTATTAGGATAACACGTAGAAATCCTCTATTCTTTTAAGTGACAGTGTATTGGCAACATCACTTGTACTGGCTTGTTATTAGGATAACACGTAGTAATCCTCTATTCTTTTAAGTGACAGTGTATTGGCAACATCACTTGTACTGGCTTGTTATTAGGATAACACGTAGAAATCCTCTATTCTTTTAAGTGACAGTGTATTGGCAACATCACTTGTACTGGCTTGTTATTAGGATAACACGTAGAAATCCTCTATTCTTTTAAGTGACAGTGTATTGGCAACATCACTTGTACTGGCTTGTTATTAGGATAACACGTAGAAATCCTCTATTCTTTTAAGTGACAGTGTATTGGCAACATCACTTGTACTGGCTTGTTATTAGGATAACACGTAGAAATCCTCTATTCTTTTAAGTGACAGTGTATTGGCAACATCACTTGTACTGGCTTGTTATTAGGATAACACGTAGAAATCCTCTGTTCTTTTAATTGACAGTGTATTGGCAACATCACTTGTAGTGGCTTGTTATTAGGATAACACGTAGAAATCCTTTATTCTTTTAAGTGACAGTGTATTGGCAACATCACTTGTACTGGCTTGTTATTAGGATAACACGTAGAAATCCTCTATTCTTTTAAGTGACAGTGTATTGGCAACATCACTTGTACTGGCTTGTTTTTAAGATTAAAACCTCTCTATAGCGATTTTATAACGTATTAAACATTTTCGCGCGCAAAGGTTGGTGGGTAAACATACAATTCGCCATCTTTTTCGACTCGGTGGTGTGCGTTCAGCGCATGAAATGTTCGACGTTTGAATCGGGTCTTACTGGCCTGTTTAATGGAACATTTCGTATTGCCTCTTTGTTGTCCCATTTCAGACCAGGTGACAGCTCTCAAGAGGATTCAGTGCTTTGTTTGCCATTTATATAAATTGATACATTTCCTCTTGGAATACAGAGAAAAAGAAAACATTACTCAAGGGAAATGTCAGCTGGTCTGAAATGGGGCAACAAACAGGCAAGCTGACTAGGTCTATTGTATACGTAATTAACAAACAGGCATGCTGACTAGGTCTATTGACCGGTAAATCACAGTTAATAGAGTGGAATGGTTAGGAAGCTCAGGGACCTTCTTTGTAATAGGTCTTTGTTAGCTTTTTTCGACCACTACCGTGCACAAAACACAATAGAAATTCCAACATGTTAATCAATCAGCCAATAGAAACGTGTGAGTTCAGTCGTTCAGGGAACGCTAATGAACTATGATCGTGCACAATCTTTTGTCTTACCCCCTTCCAACCTAAATCGCAGCGCCTTTGTTAGCCCTTTTGAAGTTTGCCGGGTTTCCTAACCATTCCACTCTATTAACTATGGTTAAATCCAAGATCCTGGAGATCTAATATATATATGTGTTGATTTTGATTTCTTTTTAAACGTTTATAATCAATTCACATTTTGATTCAGGTAGTTTATAGTGTCTCAGTGTTCATCAATCAGCGGGCATTTTTGTAAATAAGTGTGTTTTCTTGAGTTATTGTGGTTTTCCAATCAATTATGTTTTTGTTAAAAAAGCGATAAAACAAGATTTTGAAAAGTATTGACGGGTAGCATTAGATATTAAATATAGTGAGAAGACATAGTGAGTAAACATGTGTTTAACACGACTGTCAAGTTAATTATGGAATGTAAACATGACAAGCAACAAACCTAGCGACATGTTAATTAAACTTGTGATGGCTACCGTCTTCGTTGTTCCTAATAGGTAGTTTATATCTTTTCACAAGGACAAGATATTGATAAAATTGAAGCAAAGGTCATTTTCATTACCAAGTCACTAAAACCTGTTTATTTTGTATTGATATGATTTTTCGTGGATACCAAATGTTTACTTTAACGGAACCTGAAAGAAAAGCACACGGCGACATCCAACATAAAATATTTTTGAGATTATGTCTTAATTGAGTTCATTTGCCTCAGTGTGTGTTTATCACTATTCAAAATAGGATTTTGAAATTGCTACACTGCAACACACGCGAACGGATAATAGACCCTTTCAGCTTGCCTGTTTGTTGCCCATTTCAGACTACGTGACTTTCCCTTGAGTAAAGTATTTTTGTTTTTCTGTATCCCAAGAGGAAATGTACCAATTTCTATAATTGGAAAACAAAGCACTGAATACTCTGGAGAACTGTCACGTGGTCTGAAATGGAGCAACAAAATTGTAAATGTCACCATATATAGCCTTGCAAAGACAATGACGAAATCGAGGACAAAGGAATATCTAAAATAAAAGAATTAGAAACAACAAAGGTGTATAGATATATAGAAGGACATTAAATAAGAGAAACAAACGCTTTGTATAATACATATATCGTTTCGTGAGATTCGGGTCTTTGCGTAAGCCGGCCTGTACCGCTCGAAACGAGCCACATCATTGGCTTAACCAACAATACAAAACACCTTAACCTTTAGAACGTGCAGTACAAACACAATAGATGGTTTGCACTCAATCCCCAGAGATTCAAATGACAAAGGGCATGGCGGCCATGTTGGTGTACAGTCTTCAGTCTTCAGTCTTCAGTCTTCAGTGTTGTTCCAGCGCTCGCTATTAGTTCCATTGGACTACTGGCTGTTATACATGTTAGAGGTCTCATTCACCAGTAGCCCGGCACTAATCCAGCAAGCCGACCTCTTGCTGGCACTGTGGGTGGTCACGGCCAGGGTTTATTGCGTCCACAGTGGTTCTTTTACGTCTCCAATATTTGGAGACGGGACCGCCATTTACGTGGCCACGGCGAAGGTCTAACCATTTGCAGATGTTAGAGCAAAGGCAGCACCTTCTCCTCAGTTATTTTTAAGACCCTGAGTGTTGGTCCGACCGGGGTTTGAACCCACGATCTCCCGCACAACAGACCAGCGCTCTAACAACTGAGCTATCCGGGAGGCGGTCTAAAGAAGCTAACGAAGAATCTATTGTTAACTGTACACCAATATGGCGGCTATGACGTAACGTGCAAAGGGTCTATAGAGCTACAGTATAATGGTGCAATCAGAAGACAGATTTCGAACGGTACTGTATTACTCGAGCTTTGCATCGATCCGTGAGTCAACAAGAAAATAAATTTCTCGAAAATAGAAAAACAATTATCAAATAAAAACTCAAGCGCTTAAGTTTTCACGCTTAGGTGTCTTTGTAAATATAACTTGGAATGAAGTGGTTTTTCGAAGTTGCTGAGGACAAACTCTCTAAACACAAACGTCTCCCAGATGGCTAGATACATGTGTCTCGGCAGGAGCCCATTACCAGGAGCGTTCCTCTGTTATGGGTTGGGTCCCCAGCACAGGAGTAGATGAGGCTATTTTTAGATTCGAAATTCCCGCGAAAAGAGGTTGCCGCCATGTTGGTGCCCTTAAACAATAGATTCCTCGTTAGCTTCTTTTGTTGGGGCACCAACATTTGAATCTCTGGGGATTGAGTGAAAACCAGCAATTCGAATTCCCGCGTTGAAAGTGAGAAGAATGATAATGAATAATAATAAGAAGTGACGTTAGCTATCTGATTGGCTAAGAATAGCCTACCTTTGTTCTTTTTCGCGCGAAACGCAATGCCAAAAATAGCCTCATCTACCTCTGTGCTGGAGTACAGACACAGTGGGGAAGATGGACGCTCCTGGTAATGGGCTCCTGGTCTCGGTCTTAAATTAGTATATAAACTTAATTCCAGCTGTAGGCGGTTCTACTTTAAGTTTAAGAACCCAGGACGGCGACAGCAGTGACGACGTAGAAAAGTGTTTTCGAGAAATTTGGTGTTTACTATTTCCTTAATTCCCCTTTAATTACTTTTCACATCCAAATTTTCGAAAACATATATAAAGCATAGAGTTATCTTCACGCCGAACGAAAGACGGAGTTATTAACTTTTTGACGTTCGCGTTTTCTGTGAAAAGTAAAACGTATATGGTTTCACTTGTATTTAATAATAACAAATAATAATAATGGCCATTTATATAGCGCCATATCACCACAGTCTCGTGGCGCTTTACATATTACTGACATATCCCGTCAGTGTTTTTTTTCGGACTGCTAACGGCGCTAATAGCTACCACGCAGTTACAATGTTGAGTGTATGGTTAGTGCAATAGCCAGGCTGCTGTACCGGGTGACAATCTCCTTCTAGCGCTCTTTTTCGAGTAGTACAACAGGTTCTTTCACGTCCCCTTCAAATACTGATTAGAAGTAGAACGGAGACAAGTCCAATAGCTTATGAACGTCCCTGCCCAAGACCTCCCGCACTCTAGACCAACTGAGCTGAGTTCTACCAACTGAGCTAACCATGGAGGCGTCGGTTTTGAAGATGACGGTGAAAATGTAGGCCAATGCGTCATGTGCAGCTGTTGTATTTCGTAATCAAACTCAAGTAACATGAAATGAAAAGTCGAACCCGTTTTTATTTTATTTTATTAAATTCTTGGTTTCTCTTAGTCATTTTGTGCAATTAAAAATCTATATAGGAGAGCGCGAACATATTTTTTTTTCGTATCGAAGTCAGGCATAATTTCCAATTTTATACCGTTTAAAGCATGGAAATTACATGCGTGACGTCACTAGGTCTGCACATTTATATTCACAAAGCCGACTGCAAGGTTTCTATTAGAAAATTATGGCCATCTTCAAGGTTTCTCAAATTATTACACATTTAAATTGAAAACTGGCCAAAAATGCACTTATTTTGTAGTATTTATGGGGACAAATATAAATGCGCAGACCTAGTGACGTCACGCATGTGATTACCATATCTTTAACGGCATCAAAATTGTCGCCTGATTTTAGCAAATTATGACTGACTTCGATACGGAAAAAAAATATGTTCGCGCTCTCCATATGGATTTGTTGTTGCACAAAATGACTAAGAGAAACCTAGAATTTAATAAAATAAACGGGATCCATTTTTTCATTTCATTGGCACTTCAAGGCCTGGATTTTTGTCCTTAACAGACCCCCAGCAGATATTTTAAAGATATTCAATAATTCTATGTCGATATATTTACATGTAAGTTGTCCAAACTATGAAAATACCTAATATTTGACATTTTTAATCAGATGGAAGTCTCCTTTAGTGTCACGTAACATTTCTCAGTCGATGAGGTCATAAAACGTTTTTTTAATGGGGAAAGTCAGTACACAAGGAAATTTGTCAAAGAAAGATAACTCTCGGCGTCTGTAATTAGAAGTGTTTACGTTTTGACTTTCAATTGCCTTTTTCGACTCGAAAGCAGGTTATTACGCACTCATTTGAAGCTAAGTGCTTCGTCGTTGTAAAAAAACAAATCGCATACATTTGTCCATTGTCCATACTCGTATTGATCATAGAAATGCCGCCATAAAATGTCCAAAACTTTGCAGTGAAACAACTCGCTGCGCTCGTTGTTCCACTTGGGTTTTGAACACGTCATTTATATATGATCAATACAAGTACGCACAATGGGAAAATGTATGCGATTTGTTTTATTTCAACCGTTGCTTGTTGCACTCGGACCTCGCATACCGTATTCCCTCAATTAAGCGCCCACTCTCACTTAAGCGCCCCCTTCAACATAAAATTTGAATTAAGCACCCACCCCGCTTCCCAAAAGAATATACATACTAACACAAGATGGCGATGCATTACGGTACTTCGCTTTTGTATTAAAATCAACCACTCAGTATAGCAATACAGACTGTGAAGAACGTTCTTGTTCTTTTTAAAATGCAGCTAATGACTTCGATTTTATTAGTACCGAATTTCAAAATTAAAAGGGAAAAGAATTCCGAGACAATTCACATACCGTCGGTATATATATTAAACGCCACCCTCGAATAAGCGCCCACCCTCGATCAAGCGCCCCCTTGAACATGAAATTTGAATTAAGCGCCCAGGGCGCTTAATCGAGAAAATACTGTATTAAATGTTCGTCAAAGACAAGTAACCAAATACTGAGAGCCCATACTGTGTCAGAAACCCATAACCCGGAGCGTGCATATCTCCTATATATATAGGTATCACGGCATTTTCACAAGCCTTTGGGCTATTTTTAGATTATTTTACCCGCCAAGTGGTGGGTTGCACCAGTGGCGAAACAAAAGATGCCTCATTAGCTACTTTTGTTATATCACCATGGCGGGGCGGCCTTCACCTCCTCGGAACGTGGAATAGTACTGGCTATCCAAACAATGCCTAACCCTAAAACAATGCAATTCTTTGTCAGTGCAGTCCAAGTGGGGTCCAATAAAATGCAAGGTTTTGAGAGGTGAAGGGCTGCTGACCATGGCTGCTACGCGTTTATGATTTTCATTCCCTTAGGAATTATTGCAACCCAAGAAAAGCGAGAAACCGCGTTCTAAAACTAACCTATAACTTGTGAAAACGCTGTAACATACGACTAGCCAATCTCGTACACAGACTCATTTGTTTCTTACTGCGCATGCTCGACGAAAAAATAGGGCTGTGGAAGAATCCGATTCCGAAAGTCCGCGAATCACGGACTTCCGTTGACTCTGTGCATGCTTATCATTATATCACCCTGAGAAATCGTTTCTTCGGGTTCGATTCTCGCTCAGCGCCTCAGGCCTAGGTTTTTGGTTTGTATTTGGACGTTCACACGGTATCTTGATAGTGATCTTTTGCTTGCAAGTGTCAGGGCAAGCCTTAGTGAGTCTCTTTCATTTTCTGCTGTTTTTAGTTTGGATTTTAAGGCTTTATTTTCATGCATTAGACTCGTTTTTCTTTATCGTGCGATGGATATCAGACATCACAGATTCCTGAGTACACAAGAGGATTCATGGGGATCGAAAACTCGCTGAAATCGCCTTACCTGAGCCAGATGAACACACAAACAGCAACTGAATACACCGTAGAAGCAAGGCAAGACATTTTTACTTAAGATTTTCACGTATTTTAGCTCCTTGAAAGCTGGAGTTCGTTACATATTTAAAGTTATTTAAGCGATCAGCGCCTGTTCACAAGTTTACGAAATCGGAAAACGCCACTTCTGCCTAAGAATAGAGCACTTACGAACATTGTTGTTAATATGGGAATATAAAGTATTACCTATCTGTTACGGTAAATCCCTCGGCTATATCCAGTTGAGTTCGATTTTCGAATTCTGAGAATTCATGTACTCAGTGTGTGATGTGTGTTGACGATGAAGTGATATGAACTCCCGAGTGGATACAAGCAAATATCTAAGAATCCCTGAAGATTTAGCGGCATCCATTTAGGTGAAATCCAACGGTTTTTAGCGTTTAGATAACCCGGCCCCAATTTCCAATGCCTTTGTCCAAATAAATCAACCCTCCAGAAATGCTTTATGTTTGACTTCCGGTGAAATTGCATTGTTCAGAACAGCCAATCAGAATACACAAAAACGGATTCTTCCAGAGCCCTATTTCTTCGTCGAGCATGCGCAGTAAGAAACAAATGGGGTCTAGGTACGAGATTGACTAGCGTGTTTAAAACTCATCGAAAAATAGAAAGATAAACAAAACTAATAAATACTGCTAAGTAAACTTTATTTTGAAGTTCAAAGATTTTGAATATTATGAATAGCTTCGAATTCGATATCGATTTTGCCCTTTTTGGCCTTGGGATATTGACATATTCTTGTGCTAACAAAATATATGCATCCCCACATAAACTCACAAGATACGCCTCCCCTATCCGTGAGTCAAAAAGGAAGGGTCAAAACCACGATGGAAAGTACCCCTCCCTCCCTCCCCCGCAGAGTTGAGGTTATTAGTCATTTCACTCAATAAACATAATTTATAAGTGCGTATCCTATATTGATAGATAAGCCACATGTACAGGAAACATGTTACGACACAACGGCACGGCAATATTTTGGAAGACAAACAAAGAGCGAAAAGAAGTGGTCGAATTTCGTCACAGTAGCACTTTAAGATATAAGAAGCTGATGTGAATTAAAATGTACATTCATTCAAAATATTGGTTGTCGTGCCTATTGTCTCGTGCCTGTTGTCTCGTGCCTGTTGTCTCGTGTCTGTTTGTCTCGTGCCTGTATGTCTCGTGCCTGTTGGCTCGTGCCTGTTTGTCTCGTGTCTGTTATCTCGTGCCTGTTGTCTCGGGCCTGTAGTCTCGTGTCTGTTGTATTGTGCCTGTTGTCTCGTGCCTGTTCTCTCGTACCTGTTGTATTGTGCATATTACATTGTACATTCCAAGAGAGAAGTGTATTAATTCTAAGATGTATCTGTTTAGTCAAGTCAGCGTGTTTTGTATGAGTATTCAGATCAATAATAGTATGAGGGATTCACTATTTCTCATCCCATTGTTTTTGCTTCTGCTGGTCCTGGTGTCTGAGTGCACAATGCAGCATGCACACAACATTTTAAATAGCTGTATAATGCAACAATAATTCTTAACTATAAAGAAGCAAAGACCGATACAACGTAGAATTTTGTGGTACAATATTTCGGCTGGCCACACCAGCCTTCTTCAGTTAGCTTCTGGGGGCTAACTAGAAAACCCAGCGGTTAACTCAGGCTCACACATTTCTTATTATTTATTATATTACTCTTAGTCTATCTCCGTTCTCTGTCTGTATTATATAATTATAGTATTAAAAAAATAGAGCAAAAAAAAAAAAAATTTAATCAGGTACAATGAAGAACATTTACATTGGCGTGTATTTTTGAACGTGATACTAAGCTGTCATAAAACAGATTACAATATGATAGACAGTGAAAAAATGTTAAGAAGGTGAAAACAGATATCTACTATGACTCTTCCCGTATGTTAAGCCATTTAAGGCCATAGGGTTCGAGTGTTCTCGCCTGTGCGATTAAACACGCTTCTCTGGCCTTACGTATAGAGTCTCTCTTGGAAAATATTTTTTTCGATAGGAATAAGTTTCATGTCGTTGGCAGTGTGATTAGGAGAATTAAGGAATTGTTCGGCAACTGTTGTGGGTTTAGATCTGTTGTTAGAGTTATCTATCGTCTGGTGGTGTTCGTTAAATCTGTCGTTTAGTTTCACCTATATATTGTAGATTGCAGCGGTTACAATAATTGCCATCCTATTTCTAATGTGTCTCAAAGTTTCTCCAGTCAAGTTTCAAATCTCTTTTCTAATCTGAATATTGTTGTCGTTATTCATAGGATTATGTCTTTTGGGAGTTGAACGTTGCCAGTAACGTTACTCATCCTAAATAAATCAACAAGAAACGAATAGTATTAAACATCGTATTTGAAATGGCGACTTTCAATTAAAGTAATAGTTTCATTTACTGGATGGTAATAATAACGAGAATGATGAGAAGTAGTAGTATTTATTATTAATATAAATGTTGTACGATGATGATGATGATATTTAAAAGTAACAGCAATGATAACGCGTGTATTCCATAATCCTTATTTGTAAATGGCATCGTTACAGTGTCCTAAAGGAACGAAACAAGAACCATTAGGATGACGAGTTTATAAACATCATATATAGTATACATGATTTATAACATATTTCATCAAAAGCATTAATAATTCATGAATGTAAATGTGAGATAAGTGATCTGTTAATCTGATACAGATTCATGCTGAATTGAATAAACTTTTGCTTCGATTTTATCGTCCGATATTGGTCGTATCGCCAAAATAACTGAAAAACACATCCATACATAAAGATGTTCGAGAAGCCATATACATAATTCGTGTCCGTGCTTTATCGGATTTACCAATTCGAGCCGGATTTAAAGTACGGCTACTCGTTCTGTTTCTTTTCCATACATATCATATTTAGGATCACTAGTTAACAAGATGCAAGGTTGATTTTACAGAAAAAGGTTTAGAGCAGGTAATTTTATTTTATTTCTGTTGATTTTTAAGCCTTTTGTAGGTAGGTATTTTTATTACGTGTTCGTTGCCTATAAAATTAGTATGTTTATATGAAGTACAATGCTTAAACGGTTTAGCTAAATTCTTCCATATATATTCAGATCTACTTACTTAAATCGCCAAAAATATTAGTATTACTGTTATTGATAATGCTATTATTATTATTACTACTACTATACAATTCTTATTATTAATTACTATTATTATTATTGTTACTGACTCTAATGCATATATGATATTCATAGTACTATTAATTATTATTGGTACTGACACTACTGATATTCATATTACTACTGATATGTTCGTGAATGTTATTATGACTTTTCTTATAATAAACATTTTCAAATGTTGATACATAGCATGCAATTCAATTAATTGCTAAAAATAAAGAATTGAGAATTTATAAATAGTACTTATGTTCGCTGTTTTGATTTACCATTACCTTCACCTTTACCATTACATCTACAATTGCATATACAATTACAATTAACTTTACCACTACATATACAATTACAATATTAACTTTACCATTACTTATACAATTACAATTAACTTTACCATTACTTATACAATTACAATTAACTTTACCACTACATATACATATACAATTAACTTTACCATTATATTACATCTACAATTACAATGGTAATTAATTTTACCATTACTTATACAATTACAATTTACTTTACCACTACATATACAATTACAATTAACTTTACCATTACATTTACTATTCCAATAAGTACAATTAACTTTACCACTGACATATACAATTAAAATTACTATTACCATTGATATTACCAATACATCTCAAGTAACTTAAGGCCTGGATTTTCGTCCTTAACAGACCCCCAGCAGAGATTTTAAAGATCTTCAATTCTCTGTCGATATATTTATATGTAAGTTGTCCAAAATATGAAAATACCTAATATTTGACTTTCTTAATCAGATGGAAGTCTCCTTTAGTGTCACGTGACATTCCCCAGTTGGTGACGTCATAAAACGAGTTCTTTGAAATGGGGGAAGTTTACACAGGAAAATTTGGCTTTGTTTTGCTATCACATTGCTTAAAATGACAATTGCATTGCATTTGCGCCTTTTAAGGTGGTATCGGTCACTTATATTATAAGATATTTTACTTTTTACTATGTCTCGTGACCTGTTTCCTTTAATCAATTACTTCCGTTATGATCTGGACATGATTAAAAGGCGCATCGTTCAAGCCCTTATTATGAGTCATAGAAGAATGAAGAAAAAAGATTCATTTAAGTTCACTTTACGTTCCCCGTTTTTGTCCCAAGGTTTCAACCGTTAACGGTCGTTTTCAAGTCACATGACACCACTTTGAAAGATACAAGTAGTTCATATTGTTACAAATACCGATAACAAACAGCCTACCGAGTTTCACAAAGATTGGATGGAAGCCTCCCTTTAAATAAAAATATGTCAAATTAACAGGCGAGTCTGGCCTTAATATGCTTGAGATCTACCATTATTTTTGCCATTACCTTTACTTCACATTATAGCTATACCATAACCATGCATTAACCTATACTTACCATTACAATGGCAATTCTAATTACCTTTACTATTATCATTACAGTTACAGTTATCTTGTATTACCATTATCATTAATATTACCTTTCTCTATGGACACTTGACTTTTCTTACTAAGTTGACATCAACTCCCAGAGCTTGAGCGATCTGATCGTTATTTAAATACTCCCTGAGCCGACAGACTTGTCCTTCCTGTGCCGGGGTCAGCGACGCTTTAACAGGACAATTCTCGATCAATGCTTCTGCCTCGGCCTATCGTTAAAATCATGATCAGTTTCAATAATAGTTTCAATTGCAAAGCTGTAGCTTATAACTGGGCTTCGTAAAAGAAAACATGGCTAAAGTAAAACATATTTCAGCTTTAAACTACTACTAAAAAATTAATTGCTGTTCATGTGCTTTGATAAATGTAGTGTATTATGAAACATGTTCAGTAGTACATGCACTCTAATTGGCTGTTAACGTTCCCCGTTTTTGCATGATGATCTGTAAACACAGGGATGTTTGCAAAGGAGCGAAGTTGAGACTTGTTTAAACTTCTCTCGTTTTTACGTCATAAAAGTAGGAAACAGTGCGCTATTTAAACATAAATTGTTCTCTATAGTTTTTAGGGAAGTGATTCGATCTTCATTCTTGATTCATCCTTCATTCATACATATGCGCAGGGAAAGCTCCTTCTCATATATCTAGTTTGTTTTCCTTTCATGATTATTACTTTTATTGGGGGAGGATTTATCGATTTAACTATTCTCATCATTCCACATTCATAAATTGGTGATTCTGATGTAGTAAAACCAAACCTGTGTTATTCCCATTTGGGCTGCAATATAAGGAACATCAAAACCATTCTCTTTGAACGAGCATGCCATAGTCCTCTTAGCCGGGTTATTGAGTACACAGTTCTCGTTGAAACCTTGTTTTCTAGCCTCTGTTTTCAAAGCCTCCTTCAAAGCCGCCTTATTGACGTATCTGAAGCCAATCTTTAGTTCACAGCTCTGTGGGTTGTCGCTGTCGAAGAGTTCATTACCTTCTGTATACAAAGTATCGAAGGACGCACTGCCTTTCCTGCAGTTATCCACAACGTAGTTTACCATCATAATCTAAAATAAAAGATATGAAAGTAATGGTAGCTCGTGAATATGTTGAAACTAAGCATATATTTATCATGCTGATGTATGTAAACTGTCATTTTAGTACGCAGGAGAAGAATGTTCCGCCGATAGGCTTTGCATGAAAATGTTGATGTATAAAGATCGTAGTTCGATATCCATGCATGAAGCAAGTATTTAAAACACTTCAGAAGAATCATAAATAAATAAATAAATAATATACAATTACGACAGATTACGAAACAAGTGTAAATTCGACATAGCACAAGTGCAATACAGCAGTCGTCAAACAATTAATGTCCTATAGATATAACCTCTTAGATAATGCGTTTCTGCGGCTTTAAAAAATATATATCCCCATACCCGGCCAGTTTATTCTGTTCATTACGTTTCCTTGCCATGGCCTTCTTTTTAACGTTCCTGTAACGACTTGCTGCGCGGTAACTGCATGTTGATTGAAATTGCTTCCTATTGTTTTCCATTCGGCAAAGTTGCAGCACGGCTTCTTCTACTATTAAATCATATATATGGAAGTCCAAAGATGTCCATAATAATCGGTCGATATGCCGATTCCAATTTGTACAACATACGTTTGCTAAAACCGATAGGGCAACCATTATTAATTTCCAAACTTAGCCATTCAATGATAAACTCGTGGATATTTCTAGTCAGAGGTCATTGTACAGCAAGGGTATAATTGTAATGCAACATATTTTACGGCTGCAAATCAGTACTGTATTACCACATATACATTTCATAGAATTAAAGAATAATATACTAGCGTGGTTTATCAAGGTTCTGAAAGTAGTAGTGGGATTATCAATTGAAGTGTGAATCTATTCGCCTCTCGGGTTTCATTGTTTTCTCAATATTTGGAACCTCTGATAACACAATACAATTCGTGTTTGAAATAGTACTAAACGCATTGAAATGCAGCGACACAACTGCCCATTGCAATAACTCGTTCCTATATGCTTCGATCGCATAACCAGGAGTTAAAAAGTGGATTTATGACGACAGCAAGTCGATAGAGCCAGACGACAGAGGGGATGGCGAAATGAGTTATGAATTTCAACTCAGTTAGATCTGAATTAATGCTTACCTTCTGGGTATAACAGTTTATGGCAAAGGGTATCTTGTTCAGTGCTCGAAGTAATAATTCCTCCAGATTGTAGGTCTGTTTATACGATGTTTCCGTAAATATTCGATCCAAAAACGACTGGATATCAACGGCGACTTGAACCTTAAATAACGAAGAAAATAACTTCAATAACAAATATCGTGGAAAACATTTATTACAAGACTTGTGTCAATCAGAGGCGACATGAGCAACTGTAACAAACCTATCTGGTGGTCTAGAAACCAAAGAACATCCAGATTTTCTTTTGGGCTCAAGCAACGGACGACCCTATTAGCGTCCATTTTTCTGAAAGCCATCAAAGAGCTTACATTTCTAGTAGTTGCGCTACATGGCCGTAGCGCCCTTAGAGGCCGGGGGGGCCCGTGCCCCCCCCCCCCCCCCCAATTTTTTTCCAAAAAAACAACAACAAGGTATTATCAGGTACCTGGCCCTCTCGGAAACCCAGGGGATTTTTTTGTTGAACGCTGTAAAACGGCGTGTCTCCAGCCATAGGCGAAACTCGCTTGAGCCACCAACGCGAGACTAGTCAACTCGCTTTAAAAAAAAAATTGCCATAGGCTCGTTGACCCTACTATAGGAATGCCATCAGAGTGTACATAACTTTAAATAAGGATTATCTATGAAATTAAATATGTTTTGGTGATCACGTGTTGCGAAATGACTTTGTGCCCCCCCAGTTTTTCAGGGCATGCTACGGCCCTGCGCTAACTCTTCCATGAGACAACTTCGTTTAAATTTCGCTTTTAAAAGTGTGTGAATTATGAATCATTAAGGTCAATTCGCACGATTTAATGCTTACACTTGTCGCATACAGTAGTTATTACCTTATCCAATTGTTCTTGTTGTACGCAACAACTAGTCGTAAGAAAGTTGTAGGGTTGATGTACACGAAGCAATTTGTGTTGTAAGCTTGGCGTAAACTAACATTGCATGCGATAAAGTGGTACCGCGTAAATCGGCATTCATAAAGTAAGGTCGGCTGGGGTATTTGAGCGAGTTCTTTCCTTTTAATTGTTTTCAAAATGTGACGACTACTAAATTCAATAAATTAATTGCCTATAGGAAACTTTCTTATCATTCTGGGGGTTCTGGTTTTGAGGATTTCTGTTTACCTGTTTAAAGCTAGAAAACATTTCAACATACCATTTCTTGACTTGAGCTAAATACTTCTTGTACCATTGTTTTGATGTTCTTGAGAACTTCAATGACATTTGCGGCTGTAATATTGCCACGAACGTACGTAAAAGACTTGAAAATTAAAAAAAAACAAGGTTAAAGTAATGCTAATATATTGAATTTAAACCGTTCTGAGATTGATTTTTGCTGTTAGAATACTGTGTAACTTGCTATTAGCAACACCTGGTGAATAACTATCCCACCATGTTCATTGATTTACTTGTAATGATATTGACAGACGTAAGGGCGTTCAGTTTCTTACACTACATTTTAATTGATATCAAGTATTAACAAGTGACAAATTGGTGCATTTTCATCACCCAAAATATTCCTTTGTCCTTACACGGTTGCAGTCTTAAATTGTGTCAGGGTTATAAATAAATGAAGAAATAAAGGAATACATCTAATCAGACAATAATTAGTTTAAAATACCTTCAGATGTTTTGTAAAATTATCTAAGTTTTCAACTGTTTCAAATGTTTGTAAAATGTTTTTAAATGTACAATTTAGAGTTATCAATTAACAAAAGAAATGTTCATATTTTATAGATATTTACAGGATTTTTAAATAGTTCTTCAAAGAATGTAAATAGTTGGAATTTTCCACTGTTAAGAAGGTTGGTAAACATCGAATATTCATAATTACCAGTGCCAGTAACATGCATAACTGATCACAGATATAGCGCTTTAATATTATAAAATAATAAACGGAAAGACATGTTCGGATTTATGATTATATGATTTCAACAACGTTACCGTTTCCATAATGTTTCTTATCTCTGTGATTTCTCTGATTGACTCGTCAAACGCGGTCTCTGCTTGTCTTAACTCTTCTGTGGCGTGTTTAGCGTCATCCCGTTTCTGTCGACATGATTCACGACTTGCGATAATTGCCCAGATGTTAATACCTATTTCGATGATTATATAAAGTGGAGAAACATCAAATATTAAGATGAGTATCATTTGCTTAAAACATCGTATTTGTAAACTTAAAGTGAAGGTGTTAATTTATATAGCGCAAATTCTATATAGAATGATATTCAGATGCCTTTCACATTTAAGGAGACTGTTATTTCTTACAATGCGTTGCCATGCAGTTTGTTAGTACGTCCAGAATACCAGGCTGTATACATAATACAGGTTGCCGCGATACAATCCCCTATTCTTTACCGAAATAGCGCAATAATGAGTTATTTTACGTCCCCGGTCCTTCTCGCACACTCTACCACGTGGGCTAATCATTCATGGCATCACTGAGTTATGAGATGCGCTTTGTGGCCCAGATAACTCTTGAGCTGTTTTTAATGTCTAACACGTTAATGCAATCGTCTATTAAACACCACAATAGAGTTGCGTTGTGAGGATGACTAGCAAATGCTAATGCGTCTGATCGATCATCCAAACACGGACCTCAAGATGGAGTCTCGTGAATCAGTAACATTCTAATATGAGATATTGTAGTTGAGTCTACGAATAGCAGTTTCAGCGGTATTGACCCGAACGCCTCACTTCAATGTAATGAAGCGCTATTCAAACTGTGTATCTAAATTAGTCGTGCTTGTTTAGGAGGGTGTTGGTGTCGTGTAAGAATGATGGTTTCAATGGCGCTTCATTACATTGAAGTGAGGCGTTCGGGTCAATACCGCTGAAACTGCTATTCGTAGACTCAACTACAATATCTCTTATTAAGATCAATGAACGAATATAGCGCAACCCTGGGACAGTAATGAAAGACATTCTGACTAAAAACGTTACATCTATCCATGAAATAAAACATGTCTTCCCTAGCGTACCTGAAACTACGAAGCCAAAAGCAGCTTGAAATCCTTGGTCAACGCCTTGAGCGATTCTAGAAGCCTTCCCGTACTTTCCATTAAGTGCCGTTTTTATTTTTGTTACTTCAAACAAGACGTCTGTCGCGGAAGATGCGAGGAATTTGACGAACTTCAACTTGTCGAACTGTGAACTCGATGTCGGTGGAGCTTTAAGAGAAACACCGGCCGTTTTCTCAAACTAAATTTAAAAACAAGAAGCAATATTAAAACACTATCTCATTCAAACCTAGCTATCGTATTAGCTTAGTTGTTGATAACGGAATTAAACAAATAAAATAGTATTTTTTTATATTGCTGATTTATTTAAAAATACGTTTCATTTTAGCCTCAAAATAAAAATTATGTTTATTAACTTTGATGCCTTTTTAAGAAACAAAATCCCACAACAAACTCTCTTCATTCTTCTCTGATGTTTAAAGCATCTTAAACTATTTAAAATTAAGACGTCCACTTATTTATCGCAATAACGTTCATCAAAAAATAAAATTGATATCAGCAAATGTAATTCACTCTCCCTTTTCAATTGTAAATTTAAAAACTAATAAATAGGAAGCTCATGTCTGGAGGGTATTGCACAGATCGATCCTGAAGGGCGATACAGTTTCAAATTTATTCAATACACCATTTTGTTTTATTCGAGCAGGCGATGTACCATTTAATGACCGAGTCAAGAAATTAAACGTAAGCGTTTTTCGTCTTTTTTTTCCGTGTTGCTATATTTAGCCGGGAACCAATCAGCTGTCTTAAGACGATCGTTTTGACATTGCCATCGTTACGTCAACTGTGCATTACGCCTTAGTTTTTCGCTATTAACCAATGGCGATTGTTCTTGTGACAGAAAGACCCCACGAGGAATAATAGGTATTATGTGTTATATCTACTAGACTATCAGAATTATTTTTTTAATTCAAATTTTAAAACCCAAGACAATGGTCTAAATTAGAGTAACAAATGGTTCTGGTAGCGTAGTTATCATACGTCATCGTGCATAATGTCTATTACACAACACAATAGGACTACAAATACCATAACCCTTTTCAAATTATTTTTCTTATTCAGATTTTCCAATTCCTTTGAGAATACCAAGAGAATGCACTAAATTAGAGGAACAAAAGAAACCGCGCAAAGGATTCTGGTAATTTCAGTCAAATGACACCATCGTGCAAATTCATATTATAATAAATCAGCAATAATTTATAGTTAGTTAGTTAAGCGACCAGCCTTAACGAAAATGTTAAGTTGGAATGTTTGCTAATCTACTTCGGGAATATGGAAAGATGAATTCATATTTATCCATGGACATCGTCGCAAAGTTTGAGGTCAAACGATGTGACAGAAGGCATAAACTGTTGAAATTTGTATAGTAGCAATGGCTAATTTTAACTATCGTCTTACATGTGATAACATGCGGTGTATAATTACTGACATTTCATTCTTGCATTCCGGAAATACTCAAATTAAACCGGATTTCGGTAATTACAAGGGAAGGGTGGCGCTTTAAAACCTCATAAATCGGCGAAAAGCGATTTGTGACCCATGTATTTCGATCGCATATACACGACTTTCATAATGGTCGGCTCCTAATTTGCATAATTTGGAAGATAAATCTGTAGAGGGAAACCAATGCTACCACATGAAAGATCACATTAAAACTAGTAAGAGTTTTGAGTTTTAGAGCAATGTGGAGAATTGCATTTGAGCTATGAGCATTTGTAATGCAGAAAAATATGAAAGCGAGGCTATAAAGGCCTCCGTTGTTTTTCTCATACAAATGTCTCTAATTTCAACTGGCTGTAACTTAATTGCTTTATAAGCTACAGCACTCAACTTTCACAAGTTCACTAATGTCGACATGCTCTTTCACATGGCAATGTTCATATTTTCTATAAATGTGGATAAACAACCGAAACGGAAAATCACATATGCAAATTAGGAGGCGGCCATTATGAAAGTCGTGTATGAGTGCACTCGTTTTAATTGTCCCGTATGTGCACTCGAAAATTCAAAGTCGTATAATAAGTATAGTTATTAATAAGGTTTGCTTAACTTGTCCCCATTTATGATCTCGATCTTAATAATTTTATCTTCAATGTTTTCTTCTTCTAAAATCATCTTGTAATATTGTAATATCTTGTAATATTATATGTATTAATAATTTAATGTTGTTGAATGACCACCGGGATGCCGGGATGGTGCAGTGGTTAAGCGCTTCGCCTCTCACTTCTGTGGCCCAGATTCGATTCCCGGACACGGCACCATATGTGACATATGTGAGTTGAGTTTGTTGGTATCTCGCCCTTGCTCCGAGTGTTTTTCTCCGGGTTCTCCGGGTTTCTTCCCTCCTCAAAACCAACCAAAATTCCAAATCGAGTTCGTCGGAATACTTAAATATAAGCCTCTGGCTCAGTGGGAGACCTGGTAACGGTTTCCTGTATTTTTTTATTTATATCGCTTTGGCGAGTATAGGCCTCCTGATAAAGAATTATTAATATCATTATCATTAATGTCATTATTATTATCAATAAACGCTCATTTTGTTTTCTTACCTTTGCCGTGGTTCTTGCTGCTACCCTCTCCTTTGCAAACTTGAATATTCTAAAAGCAACAGGCATCAAAAGACCAATAATCGAGGATGTGATACCCACCTCGTTTTCAATGGCTGCCACATACATGTTGTCTACCTCCAAAAACCCTACAGCCTCCGAGCGATTGTTCATTTTTTTGATAATTTCCTGATTATGAAAGAGAATTTAAAATAATTAGTTTGATAACAAAATAACTAAGGTCACAATTTTATCATTTATACTGCGTTTGACTTTTGATTTAACCTTTTGCATAAATCTTATGTTTGGTGTTTAGTGTTTAGTGTGCATTATAAAATACAATAACCTATTCGTGGCGTCGAAATGTGCCCTGACATTTCGTCCGCTGACCGCCATTGTCTGTTCCGAGAAGAGAACAAACTGTGAGCTTTGAGGATCAGATCCAAGGACAAATATAAGGGCATATTTCGACGCCACAATGTAGGTTATTGTTGTTATCATCCTTCAAATATTTTCTTTGACACGCGCTTACACGCTCACAGGGTGTGTATTCGCTGATATTTCCCCCTCACGGAGAGAAAATATCTGGTCACGTGACGCATTGAACCAATCACGCGAGAGAGAAACTATTTGATGGGTTATAAGGCCGGATCAGCTGGGTCAGCTGTGCCAGATCAAGAAATGGGGATATTTTCATTAAACCTTTTCAGAATTCATCCAATGGAGACCAAATTTTCCAAGTTAACAGATATTCTTTCTTTTTTCTTCGAATTTTAACGATTTTTGGTGGGAAAATGACGTCACCAAGTAACCGCCAAAAAGTTGAAAAGATAACTGAATAACATTTAATATGCTTAGCATACCATGAATTAAAACTACCTGCCTCAATTTTCTTTGACTCGTTTCTGAGGGCGTTATCTATTCCAGGAGACATGCTTTGAAGATTCTGTTCTTGTTCGTCTGCAATCCTATTTAATGCTTTCAAAATGTTATCAAACTTGTTGATACTGTAGTTTGTCCATACTTGAAGGTTTTTCGCTAGTAAGCAAATCAAAACATTGAAAACATTAAAGCAGACATCTTGCTTTAGAAATAAAGAGATAAAAGTTATGCAAGTTACATTGTTTATGACGCAAGCGCAGTATAAGTTAGAAACGTTACTTTAATACTAAACAGAGAGACTAATATTTAAGAAAAATGTTGTTAAATCTTATTCAATAGTAAAATTGCTTATAAACTAGACAAAAGTAAAATTGTCTATAAACTAGACAAACAACAGTTTCTGATAACTTATAATGTTTACAAAAGACAACGAACGCATTTAGTTGGCTTTTCTCTTTTCTTATTGGCTACTGCGATAGCAGCCAGCAACGCATTTTAGCTCGGAGAATTTGAAATTATTGATCGCAAATACTGATTATTTAGTATTTTTAACATCATCATTATTATCATTAAGTATTGCTTATAGAATAAAAGTATAAAGTATTGCTTATAGTATTGCTTATAGATCTATGAGGTACTGTAATATCGTTTATCCATAGCAACATAAATGTCAAATAAATGGAATAATGTTAATATTAATACCTTCTAATTGGAGATTATCTGCTTTTTCACTTTTCTCCGTAATCCTCGTCTTCAGCATGTTAAACTCATCTCGATATTGACAGGCGTCAGGGAAGTCTGTACAGCATCCGGTTAAGGCACGAAATATTCTGTTTCCGATGTATGCGATTTCTGATGTGATTGATATGAGCTTGGCGCCAAATTTGATAACTTTGAATAAACTTGTTATCCAGCCTAGGTAGATGTATGACATCGGTAAATCATTATGTAAAGATCAGAGAAGCTTGGGTACAATTTGAATTAAACTGGAAAAAAGTAATTGTATGAAGTTGTACTGACTAATTAAATTCTAATATCGTATTTTCTCTATTAAACGCCGAACTGCAAGCAAACGCCTGGTCGTGTTTAATTGTTCGAGACCTTTATTTATGTGATTTGCAGTCTTCATTGCCATATCGATATCAATACCATCTGTACTATATGTACCACGGTTTACTAGTTTCATTTCCATTGCTTGTCATTGATTCATTATATAATCAAAAGGAATTGCTGTTTTGATAGATACTACACACAAATACAAACAAACCACAAATACGGACAATTACTGCTATATAATAAATCTTTAAAATGCACAGTATGAGTTTATATTGTCAGTGTTTTGCAGGTTGTTTTATTAAAGAGGATATATTCGCTGCCCGGGCTGGACAGTTATTTTCAGCGGAGATGGGGGGTATTGCATATCACTTCAATCAAAGAGTGAAGGGACTTTAAACTGTTTGCAGCCAATTAACTTCCACGAATAGAAACTTGACTCCACACATGTGCAATAGCATGACATAGCTCTTCATGCAGATTCACAGCACTAACGTATTTAAGACGAAGTCGGCGACACTTCTAACATTATAAATACAACATTTTCCATGATTTAAGGTGTCTGGATCGTATATAATGGCGGTGTACTTTGCTAGTCCATGCATACACATGATTATAATGATAAAGTGTCCGAAGACTACTGCAATGCTGATCAAATACAACGCTTGTCGAGGTTTATACGATATTTCGGCTGCTGGCCAGTACCAGCCTTCTTCAGGTTTATTTTACAGTGGAGGTTACAAATCGATACAAGGCTTATATAAATTGTTAATTACGTAACTATGAGCGGAAATTACAAAATCGATGACATATGTTTTATACAATAGTAACACATAAAAGGAAATCACGAAATAGGTTTAAAAAGATAGTGTAGATACGAGTAACATAACAGCCGACCGAAGGTGAAACGGTGAAATTACATTTCATCACGTCTATTCATTCCGAGTGGTTCGAGGGTTTTAGCTTTATAGATGAGATATGATTCACGTGCTTTTCTCACGGAATCGCGTTTAGAATAGATGACTTCTAAACGAAGTTGTAAAGTTCTCATTGATTCTGATTATGTTCTCACAAAAGGTACACAATTTATTGGTCAGTATAACTGGTGATGTTAGACGTTTGAACCGATCGCTGACACAATACAAGCCGGGCACGAATAACCGTAAAAACGGCGGGGTTGAGTGTAACATAAAACGTAAAAGTGACGCCATTTCCTTACTGCTACTCTAAATTTGACGAAATGTTGGCAGGTTGGTAACAAAGTAAGACTACATTTTTCGGGTCAATTATTTCTGTATTGTGACGTTTTGTGACGTCATAAGGGATGCCTCCTTTTTTGATGAAAATTAACCTTTAAAACACGTTTCAAAAGTATTACGTTATCAGAAAGCTTTTATGAAATATATTAATTTGCCGAAAATTTGAACTTTCTACGATAAACATATTCAAAGTTATGGACGATTTACTGTTTTTATGACGTCATTATTAGTGACGTCATACTTCAAGCTTAAATCAGATTGTCGACTATAAAAACATTATTAGAGAGAATACTATGACTTGTGAGTGTTAGCCAAATGCATTTCATTGATAAAATTCCAAAAACATTGAACTGGCTATTTTCTGAGGGTACACAAATATATTTATGACGTCATAATGACGTATACAAAAAATGGGGCTTCAATTCTAAGCTGTTATACTCAAAAAATCAAAATTCTAAAAAGAACACGTTGTTACTACTAAAGAGCTCTATTATTGTGCAAAATATGATGCACCAGTATTTCATGTAGAAGTTAAAACAAGCGACATTTTCATAAATGTGATGTAAAGTGGTAAGCTGTAGTGCTAAGTATGCACGCCCTACGAGGGAAAGAGAAAAAATCTCTGACCCAAGTGGGACTCGAACCCAACGACCTCCAGGTTACATGTCTGGCGCTCTACCAACTGAGCTATCAAGTCAGATGAGAGCAATCGTGGGTATTGGTGCGTTTTTATGGGGTCACGGCGATTATATATGTATATGTAGTTATGATATGAAATCATGTTTGCCGCGTAGCACTAGTAAGTGTAAAGAATGTGATGTAAAGTGGTAAGCTGTAGTGCTAAGTGTGCACGCCCTACGAGGGAAAGAGAAAAAATCTCTCATATCATAAAAATCTCTCATATCATAAAAATCTCTCATATCATAACTACATATACATATATAATCGCCGTGACCCCATAAAAACGCACCAATACCCACGATTGCTCTCATCTGACTTGATAGCTCAGTTGGTAGAGCGCCAGACATGTAACCTGGAGGTCGTTGGGTTCGAGTCCCACTTGGGTCAGATATTTTTTCTCTTTCCCTCGTAGGGCGTGCACACTTAGCACTACAGCTTACCACTTTACATCACATTCTTTACACTTACTAGTGCTACGCGGCAAACATGATTTCATATCATAACTACATTTTCATAAATGGTTTTATGCTATTTATTTCCCGCCAATTTTTGGCGGGAAAATTACCAAAATTCAAACTTTAATAACTTTCGTTTGCTTCAACCGATCGACAACGGGTTTTCGATTATTTCATTCTCATGAACAAGAGATTTTAAAAAGATATAATAAAACGTTTTTAGAGGTAATAAAAATTTATAGGAAACCTATTAGAAAAGGATATATGACGTCATTGTGACGTCATAACGATGGCTATATTAGCTTAACTTATCAGACTATGTTTTGTTTACACTCCTTTATACACCTAGCAAAATTCATTCTTCTATGTCGAAAACTTTTAAATATATATAAACCCGCCGTTTTTACGATCATTTGTGCCCGGCGTGATAATGACGTAAATGTGACTCCCACTTTAAACTGCACCTGCCACTTCCACAGTCACTAAGAGACAATACACATACCTCTTTTTGATGATGTTGCAGTGTCTTCTTTCATCGGATGAAGTTCGGTGTTATCAGCGACCGCATTGGCATTTTCTATAAAATCATAATTGCAAACTACAAGAAACAAACAAAATTCACAAACAAGTTCTTTTGATTTTTAAGTATTTTCCATTTTTCTTTTATATACTAGATACTTATTAACGCGCTCTCTCTGATTGATTAAAAGCATTTCATTGTGAGAGTACAGATGTATGGACAAACCAATCAGAGCGCGCGTTACTTGCGATGAAATGACGTCATGCTCTATGTTATCTATAATAATCGATCGGAAAATCAAAATGGCGGAAGTAACACATTTTCAACTGGACTTTGGCGGTTTATTTTGAAGCTAAAATTCAAAGAGAACTAAAACAACATCTTCGAAAAGGATAACCTTGAGGTCAAGACAATTTTTGCCGCAAATTAAAGCATTCAAGGAACACTGGACTTAAAACGGATGTTTTTTTTTGTCTTCGGACTTATGGAGTGGGTTACACGGCACACATTATTTCGCGAGATTACGTTAGCTTTCAATGAAGTAACTCTTATTTTCACCAAGCAGAATGGAAATATCTAGTTATTGGAACCTTCCTTCCAGTGAAATGAGGTCTTGAGTCCAAGGTAAAAGAGACATTCTCGCTTTTGTCATTTTGTTTCTGTTTCTGTTTTTGTGTGTGAAAAGTCACCATTTGGCATGTGCTTGTAAAATTCGGGTATTATTTTTCATGTAGTTGTTCGTAAAATGAAATGAGAAAGCTAAAACTGAATTGAATGCTAACAACTAGCTTAATTATTCACTACTTCGTTTTTTCGGAACACAAAACAGTTTCGGTCTTGCGAGGACTGTTTGTGCATTTCATTCCGGCGTAAAACTCTACTAAATAAAGCAAGTAGAACAGGGAACACTGGGTTTGTTGTGCTCTGTACTCTGACAAAAATACTCCTGAAGATGTCGAACATTCAAAAAGTTACAGAAATCACTCGCCACTACACTGCTCGTGATATATGTACTCTTTTTTCGTGTTCTACAGCTCCAGTCGTGTTTTATTAGAGTACAGAGCATAACAAACCATGTTCTATTTGTTAAACATATATGATTTATTTAGTACTTTGAGGAAAGATAAGCAAAATTTGACATTTCTCTCTATTTCAATAACTCAGGGACTACTGCCAGCATTAATTGTTACGGCACTTACGCTTATGTGGAAACCAGCCTTAATATTTTCCACTTTATTTTTTTAGCAGATCGATATCGTGCTCACGGACATTCATGTAATGCTATTATAAGTATAACGAGGAATGACGTTTTGACAAAATCGGGACATTTAATGGAATAACATATGGGAATAGTTGTGTTTTCTTTGTGAGCTTAGTCAATAAGTAAAGGAAAGCCTCAATTTTAACTGAGAGATAAAAATCTGACTCTTACCGGCATTGCCTTTCTGACAAACCGTGTCCTTTGTATGTTGCTTCGCAGAGTTCGGAGGAGAGGAAGCGTTTCCAATTTCTTGTAGTACCAAGAGAACACACATGAAAGCAGCAAACTGAGATGACGGCCGTGTCATTTCTGAAATGATTATAAGTACAAGTTAATAAGGTATTTATATGTCTATAATATTAAGTGTATATACTATATTTTAAGGAAAGCCATCAAACAACCTCGTGCTCGAAACACGCCATGTTTAATAACCAATATTATTAATATATAACTCAGAATAATCTACAATTTACAGTGAAGAAAATAATGGAAATAGAAAGAGCCGTGACCTACATTACGCACTACATGACGAAGTCAGAAATGAGTTAGATTTAAGTTTAATCTGATGAACTGTATTTCTCTCGGTAAGTAGAAAAAAACCTAACGGGCTTGAAAAACTTGATGTTTGAAAATCCAAATACACTTACAGTTTATTTCTTAAAGGAGCTCATTCAACCAAGATGCATTGCGAGCTCAAATTTCTCGAACCGCCATTTTCGGGGCCCCCGATAATGGCTCTGGAGAGCTTCTTGAAACAAATTCTATTCCATCGGTCTCACAGGGGCATACCAGTTGATTACTTATAGGGGAAAATGTTCCTTATTTATTAGCTTTTGTGTTCAGTCGTATATTTCCGAATTTTCACCTACCAGGGGAAGTATTGAACGTACTCTGGAGTCGCCTTTGGTCAGTGAAATTATTACTAGAGCCTGTACTGGAGTTAGCCGACTGTTTGATCATAATTCCTACAGTTTATCCAAACCAGGGCCTTTCTACATTGGCTTGATCGGCCCGCAGACCTAAATGACAAGAAATTTAAAGGTCAGAAGAGCTGAGCCTTTTGCTTATCATTATCGGACACTTACAACATTTAAAGCAAATTGCTTTGACTGAAGACTCAAGTAAGCGGTACACGCGCGGTACATGCAAGATTACAAATCTCGCAGTTTCTCTCATAGTCTTATAGTCTTGGTTTTCGCTCAATGTACATGGACAACGCTGAGACAATTAAAGTAAGTAAAAGTGAAATGTTGTGTTGATATCTGCATGAGCGGCTGTAAAGTGGAAACCTATTTTATAAATGTTTCTTTGCTGATGAATAAACTTCAAGTTCAATCAAGTGCCGCTGGGCGCTCAGAAAACTGATTGATCGATATTTTTTACCCAGCATATCCAATGTACGATTAACGGAAGTCAAGGGGCTTTTAAAATGACACAAACCGGCTGAAATTCAGGCTAACAAACAATAACATTATACGGATTCGATTCCTCGAATTTGATTTCAAATTTGCATATTGCATTGGCGAGTCAAAATGTGGTATGGAGAACGCACGGACCTTGAACACAAATAGAATGTGGCAAACATACTTCAACATTTCAAACCAGCATTTTGGCAGGGACAACCTAGCTCCTTTCTTTCAACTTACACGTTCTTGCATGCACAAGCCTAGAAAGGAAAGAACTCTAAATGTATAATGTACTAGTCAAAGTAAACCCCCACCCCCCCCCCCCCCCCCCCCCCAACCCGGGACAGGGTGCGGCAAATGTGGGGCAAGCGATCGCTTTTGACACGGTAGAGTGCCCCAGAGGGTGGGGGAAAATCGGTTATTTGATGCCCCACTATGGAGTGTGGGGGGAACTGTGGGGCCAACGTGGGGCAAAATGTGGCTGGGAATTGTTCATAGAAGACTGGGCTCGAGTTTTGTGTTCACAGAAAACATGGAGGCTCTGCATGCAAAGAAGGTATGATTTCAATCTCATTAGTACATGTAGATCAAGACCCTATTGAGCAATAAAAGACACAACCCAGACCACTGCAAGCTAAAATGTGTGAAGTTTGTAAAAAAAAAAAAGACTTATTTTTAGTGATTTGTCCCCTGGGGTGGGGGCATTTTCCTGCATTTACTGTCCACAATTGCCGCAATAGGTGGGGCATTTTCTGTTTTTTTGCTTTCCCTGTGAGGCAAAATCCCCACTAATCCCCACCCTATCCCGGGTTGAGGGGGGGTGGGGGTTTACTTTGACTAGTGCATAACGCTATCGTAGAATTGATTAATTTCCTTGCCACATGATCTTTGGTCCAGAAGTTGGACAAGTTGGTTCGCTAGATCGAGCATGAGATCGATTGCTAGCATCACGTCGATGAATTTTTATCGGAGAACCGTAGTAATTCCGCTCATTCTATTATATTCCTTCAAGTATAAAGGCAACCGATCTTCCCGCCGATCTCGGCCATTCAGTTCAACTCGTAAACTCTATTTATAAAAAGCCCAATATCACATTTTCTGATTGGCAGCTGTCCGATTTCAAGTAGTTTCCCGTATGAAAGCAATAACAGTGACTCGCAATGCATCTTGGTTGAATGAGCTCCTTTAATAAATGATGTGGTGACTTATATTATAGGCCATGGTGCTTTCTAGGACCCTTAAAGGGAACCTCGGCTGAAAACCAATGTTTGTTCTCAAGTGTTTGTTATGCATTGTTAAGTCTGCTGTTGTATTTGTTTCCAGTAAATTGTACACTAGATGTCATTTATGCAGATAAAACTCATTTGAATTTCCTGCGCGCCGCCATCTTGGATTTTATGACGTCACAGTGTTGCCCCTATTGTTACACAACAAAAGAGCTATTGTTTTATGACAATAGGGCAACACTGTGACGTCATAAAATCCAAGATGGCGGCACGCAGGGAATTCAAATGAGTTTTATCGACAGGAATATCGGTGCATAAATGACATCTAGTGTACAATTTACTGGAGACAAACACAGAAACAGACTTAAGCATGCATAACAATCATTTGAGAACAAACATTGTTTTACAGCCAAGATTCCCTTTAAGATAGGCTTATCTGCCATCGACGAATTCCATCTGTTTGACTTCTTGAAAAAAAATCCATTCAGTGATCCATTAGATTTAATGGTGCAAAAACTGGAACCTATCAGTCTTTGAAAAATGTCTTAACTCAACAAATTTAAACTGGGATTAAAGAATTTTATAAAGGTAGTTAAGACTACCATACCTCTTTGGATGTCTATTTTGCACAATATTTCCTATATAGCCGTTTCAATGAATGTCTATTTGTACTATAATTATTACTTTTGTGTATATATGTTTTGCTATTCATGCAATGTTACAATATTACAATATTTATATCATGATTTTGTTATACAGAACTCCATTTAAGCTAGCTTTCTGAATTGGACACCTTTGTTTTTAAAAGCATTTTTTATCTCTGAGTGAGAAATAACCACCCCAAGTTTGGCTTCAGTCAAAAATTAGTCAAATAGCCCATGCTCCGTGCTAAATTAAATTTATTATTTTCTCTGTGAAAAGAATACATTTAATTTAGTTCGGGCCCTCGTATTGAAACCTGTGTGTGTGACAAGTAAAGCATATCGCGGAAGTGGGCTATTTAACCCGGGGGGGGGGGGGGGTACTTACAGTACATGAAAAATGGGTATGTATGCGAGGCCAAGAGGCTCAAACCCTGACCCTATTTGACCCAATCCGAGCTCCAAAACCCTGATTGCCCCCTTTTTAACCAATATTTGACGGTAAAGCGATACTACTTAAACTGCTTTAACCACCGTAATACTTTCCAACATGCTCTCTTCTCCTTTATCTCACCTTTTTCGGAGTAAAGTCTAACACCTTTCAAGTCTGAACGTCGAAAAAAAATGACCACATTACGAAGTCCTCGCTCAAATTTGGCCCATTCCTTTGTAAATCTGGTCCAAAGTTTGAATTACCCGTGTGGTTGACTGATTACCGCCGTATGCAAATTAGCACACGGAAGTGGTTATGTCCATTCATTCTGCGCGATGTAGAGTTTATGTTTCATATTTTTGTTTCTTCAAGTTTATTTCATGTAGTTATTTATTGACTGCTTTTAGAACTGTAATCTTGAACTAATTTGCACGGTTTCCACGTATTACCACGTGACCTGAAACGAGACTCTTCATTGGCCGATGTGTCATGAATATGTAATGATGTTTGAGAAGTCCTATAATGGTCCTATTGCCCTCACATCCTATTGACCCACATTGTATATATCCTCTTTTCTACTCTGTGACGACCTAATTTTTAAATAGGTGTATAAAAAAATTGCGAACCACTTCAATTTGTGCTTTTAAAAGTCCCTTCACGATACACTGACAAACGACATCTTAATATTTCAGCGCGTATGTCAACCGATGCTTTTATTCATAAAAAAATCTTCATGTTATTGCACTGAAAAATCCCTAGACAATTACATTGTCTAGCACCCACCGCCACATGTTATGTGACATGTCACTTGGCAAATGTATTTAAACCTTTATTTATGGAACATGTTTAAGATAATATATGATGAGGATTTCTTGTTGTTCTCAAAACATTTTATTGCCTCTATATTTACATGTTATAGAGAGATCTCCGGCTATTAAAAACAATTGGCATATACATGTTGATGATACAGGTGCACTGATTGCATCTTATTCATAAAAAAGAACCGAAAACAATATTAGATTTTGAAAAATAATCCACTACGAGTGAAAGCCATATCTAGCATTTTCGCGAGCAGTTGTTTTTAGAATACTCGTGAAACAAAGCGTCGTATTCATTAATGTTAAATACTGTAAAATGGAAAAAACTGTTTCACACTAATCCTAATTGAACAAACAGTGAAAGAAACCCGTAAGCGGATTTCATAAAATTTATATTTTTGCAGGTGTCGGGTAACCTCAGTTTTAAACTATTTCGCGGCAACTCAATATGATTGTTTTACGACAAATCATTTTGGAAAATAAAATTAACTTTTCTAAAATTGAATTCCATGTTTGCGTCGTAATTTTCCATAACAGTTACTACTTTTATTTATACGTTTGAAGTACCATTACCCAACGTTGCTTTTGAAGAAACCAGAATAAAATTCTGTATATACTTTTAATTGAGGTAAGATTGCCCAGGGCGTATCGAGTTATTCAAAATTGACTACTAGGGATGCAAAGTTAAGCAGAAAAGTTTGGAAATAATGGGATCTTCCTTTATTCAGAAAAAAGAGAGGAAATAAAATTTGAAACTGACGTGAATATAAAGTACTGACTAAAGCGGCTTAAATTCCACTTACCTGACAAATAACAATCTCAAATTCTACTTACACCTACAATCTAGTGAAATACGTGTTGTCCCAACCAGTATAAACTATAATATATTTAAAAAAAACAGGAAGGTCGCTTTTTTCTCCTAATCTCCACTCTACCAGTTCAGTCATGTTGACGTTTTTAAGTTGAGTAGAGTGAATTCCACAAAACATTGCCTTTTCAACGTGCATGGCTTTGGGGGAGTATAATTCACACAAACTTACCTAAATGGAGGAACTGTCAACACTATTGCCCAAGATCGTAGATTAAAAGTCAAAATAATTCACACAAACTTACCTAAATGGAGGAACTGTCAACACTATTGCCCAAGATCGTAGATTAAAAGTCAAAGTCTTCGTAGAGTGGCATTCCGCTCGCTGCGCTTGTAAATCTTCAACGAACTCTGCCAGTCGCATTCCGCCATTAAATTATTTATACACCTATTTCAATAAACGTAGGTTAGAGACAAATCTGCCCCTTGGTTTTGGAAATTCAACTGAGAGAATTGTTTTAGTATTATAATAAAATTATAATTAGATAATATTATATCATTAGATAATCCAGTATCAAAATATGAAATAACTTCTCATTAGATTTAGACGGCATTAATTGTAATAAATAACTATATATTATGTGGACAGCGTAGTGCTTAATGATTAGCCTGCTTAGCGCCTACGCGATAGCACAAACAGGTTCGGTTCGGTTGGGCCAACTTTGGGTCGATTTCAGTGTTTGTATATGTTCTTCACCCCGGAAGGTTTTCTTCTATTCTAGAAAACAAAACTTCTAAAACATTCATTTTATTCTTGAGCATGGACAAGGAGCCACCAACTGGATGTGGCACTATGAAAACTTCACATTCACTTTTTTAGCATTTACAAACTGCACACTGTCAGGTTCTAACTTGTAGATGGTCAAGTGCATGTGCTTGTTGTAATTGCAGGTGTTTTGGTATACAATAAACAGACAGTTTCGTATTCTAAATTAGCGCTGGATGCGATGACTATAGCTGCATTTACTCAATCTTAGTCTCATTCTGATGTTAAACATTGATAAATACCAACGAGAAGGTGGGTTATTCGCAACTCTGCGTATTGTTGCGTTTCGAGTTTTAAATCTCGCTGGTGTTTATGAATATATAACTTCAGAGTGAGACAGTCGCAGAATTAGCTCCTCCTTAGTTACTGTTACTATGTCCTCCCCCCTTAGTTACTCTGGCTATGTCCTCCTCCTTAGATACTGTTACTCTGTCCTCCCCCTTAGTAACAGTTACTATGTCCTCCCCTCTTAGTTACTGTTGCTATGTCCTCCTCCTTAGTTACTGTTACTGTGTCCTCCCCCTTAGTTACTGTTACTATGTACTTCCCCCTTAGTTACTGTTGCTACGTCCCACAAGCCGTATACTTCAACCCAAAAAAAAATCAAAGTCAATATCAATGGCAAAAAAGGCTGAGTTCGGTAATAGATCCTTTGCATGTGAAGTCATCAAAATTCTAAAATCTAAACTATGAGATATATGAAGCTGTTCTTTTAATATGATTTAGATATCGGTATTCTCAGTATTCTTCGAAAAAACTTAAGTCGATACGGTGATTTGTTTTTGAGTTACAGTACTTACAGCCCAGGGCCGGGTTGTTCAAAGACCGATTAGTGCTAATCCAGGGTTAATTTCCATGACAACCAATTGCTGGCTTTCACGTGACGTCATGGCCGCCATGTTGGTGTACCTTTAACAATAGATTCCTCGTTAGCTTCTTTTGTTAGGTACACCAACATGGCCGCCATGCCCTTTGTCATTGGAATCTCTGGGGATTGAGTGAAAGCCAGCAATAGGTTTTGTGCAGAGTTAATCCAGGATTAACACTAATCGGGCTTTGAACAACCCGGCCCTGATCAGCATGTTTCCTAAATTCAAGGAAATCCATATATTTCGGCCAATTTCAAATTTTAGACTTGATAAACCTTTAAAAGTGATATCTAAAGTGTTTTGAAGTGAATGCTAATCATATTGATGGGGAAAACAGCTTTATTTGTAGAGTACGTTTTTGGCCGCCATCTTGGTGTACTATAAACGGCTGTACACCAACATGGCCGCCGCATACTAATTACACTAAATTCTTCGAATATTATTTGGCCGACAGCTCGGTTACGAAGTACTCTATTGCTCCAAAATTTTCGTCATTTCTATATTTTTACCTGCTCTATACACTGCATTAAAAATATTTTACTAATATGAGTTTTTTCTTGATGCAATTTTTTTTGTGACGTCAATGCAAACGATCAATAGTCTTCAAATCAATCCGAAAGATTTATCGATTTCTTACCTTTTTGCTGAATTTCATGGAACAATATGGCGGCTGTGATTTTCCTGGGAGAACATTACTGCATTCTAATTCTTCTGAAATGTTTTTTTAATTGACAGATTCGTAACTATTAAGGGTCCATTGACATATTTAAATCGGCCATTGCTAGGGAAAGTTTGAAGCCTCGTAAAACCCGGAAAATTAAAGAGTGGGCAATAATTATTGTCAAGGTGACTCCTGGGGTAAAGTCTTGTAGTCCGATGACGTCATCAAGTGACGTCATGATTTTTAAACTCTCCAAGGATTTTTGATCTACTAGTAAATTATGAATATTTTCCGAACCTACGAATTAAGGCGCATAAAACCGAACATGCGTTTGCCATTACGACAAAAAATGAAGATTTTACAACACTTTTCAGTCCAATTTTTAGTTTTTTTGGCGAATGAAAATCCATAACTTTGGCATTTATTGTCGGTTCCCAAAATCCATGCACTATTTTGTGGAGAACGTGGTCAACAACATTTTAACGGGAAAAAGTTTGGTGTTTAGTGAAAGCGCGCTAAATGTTTAGGATTTTTAGAAACCGGAAGTGAAATAATTAACGCATGTGCAAAACTGTCTGTTTTGTGGTCGTAAAATAGTAGCAGAACTGTTGTTGCAGTAAAATATACAATAATTGGTCGAACAGGATGTGCATGTTCTCCTATTTCCTCCGACAATGGCCAGTTTTGGGACTTGGCTGAATACTCCAGTCTGCAATGAGCTAGCTTAATTGATTGTCTGCAATGAGCTAGCTTAATTGACCTTAATTGATTGTCTGCAATGAGCTTCGGGCTGTTTGGAGCACATCAGGAACCCATTTCGCGGCAAACTGAAGAGCCAATAGAAATCAAGCTAAAATTAGACCGAGATTTGACAACTTTCACTTGAGTTGAATCTCGTGGTGCTCACAACAGTTTGTTTTCCGACATCAAACATACTTTTTTAAGGATGTAAACTGACCTGTATTTTAATTAGTTGCACTAATTAAGGCAGCAGGGTATCTCATTCCACAGTTTGGCTCCGAATCTTGAAAGGGATTGTTTTTGTATTTCAGTTCTTGAATTTTTAATATATTTGTTCAATGTGTAAGAATTCACACCTACATAAATATAAACTCATTGCTTTAAAACTTATCAGTTTACGCTACTACCATGTCCCTGCTTTACTGAAATGATCCAAACTAAAACAGAAGCTATGGCAATTACGGTGTTTTGCTCGCCGAACCAGATATAAACTTATGCACACCAAGTTCTGTTCCAGCAAATTTTAACTTCTCAACTTACAGTCAAAAGCCAATTCGCTGTGGTGGCTGTTATCCACGGCAATAAGGACTTTTCTCTCACTTGGTGCAGCCATTTGCGAGTTTGATTCAGTCTGTAGTTCAGTACACTCCCTCAGTAAGTCAAGTGAATCAATGAATGGTTTGCATTTTAGGGGTTTCGAATCACAAGCCAAGTGACTGGTTCAGCTCACGGGGGGTCTCATTACTCAGCACACAGGTATCCCCAATATCACGGGAAAAATTGACGTATCTAAATATTTTGTTTTCATTTACCTTGCTTCTCATGTGTCTTTATTGGTTGTGTGCCATTTCCGGGCAATTTTGAGCGATTTTTCGTCTTTTGTGTTGAAGGGAGCCGAAGTAGAGTGCTTTTTGGCTTCGGGAGATTTGGTTAGTGTACAGCCTTCCCATTTTTTTCTTACAGGGAGCAGCAGGGAGACATCACAATACGAAAAATCGCTCAATAATCTTCCGGAAATGGCACACAGTCAATGAAGAAGCAAGGAGCAAGGTAAATCGAATCAGTGTTTTTATTTTATTAGGTATTAAAACCAAAAGTTTCGTTTTCTATCAACAAACCGTGAGATTGGGCTGCCTGTGCTCGGCTCTGAATATTATAAAGCCAGCTATCTCAAACGTTCCCTATATTAGTCAGTGTAACCGCAAGGCCAACGGTTACAGCGTAATCAGGGGGCTGAATATAACTTACAGTTTATAATGTCTTTATTTCACGAGGATAGTAAGTAATAGTATCAGACACTAAGAAGCATGTAGCCCTCAAAATTACAATAATATATAATGCTAATAATATATAAAAATGCTAAATCTAATCTAATGCTGAAACCTAAGTTATGATTAAAATTTACAATGTGATTTAATACGTTACATTAATATAATCGTTATATACATGCTACTAACTAAAAATATATAAATGATAATCTAATACCTTGTATTAAATAGTTCCTAATATACATGACAACAGTAGTTGAGTAAGAAATGAAAATGAATAATGAAACCATTAATTCGTACAAACAAACACTAGAATAGTCAAACCGCGAGTCAACGTGAGTGAGTGACACTCATGACACCCATACCAAAAACTCATTTCTGCGTTTGTGCGCTTCCACAAGTTAAAGTGCCTGCAACCCCTTTTGCAATTTTTATAGCTATGAGCCTCCGAAACGTTTTGAGTACTTTTGTAAAGAAAGTTTTGGTTTACAGTGAATACTTTATGGTCTACGCTTGTTTGAAATCGCGTAAATTTGACCTTTCCTGACACATGACCGCGCAAGTAAAAGACTCGGTCGATTCCTGTATTACGTCATATAATTAATTCGGCTTTGCAATCCGTTTGAAGAAATACTTCACATGGTGACTAAAATGGCTTTTTTATTTACTAACAACTCACAAACTTTGTATATTTTCTATGCATCGATGTTGTTGTGATCAAAAGGCGCCATGGAGAATAATGCATTAATGAAATGACGTCTACCCAGGGCTCGACCCAGGGTTTTACGCGATCATGGGTCAGAAAAAGTCAAATTTTCACGATTTCAAACAAGTGTAGAACATTGAGTATTCACTTTAAGCCAAAACTTTCTTCACAGTAGTATTCAAAATATTTCGAAGGTTAATAGCTATAAAAATTGCCAGAAGGGTTATAGGCTTTTTAAAAACGAGTTCAGGTGTTTGACCGTGGTATCAAGACACTGAGAAAGCAAATGAATCTCGTGGGGCGCATTCATGAGACACACTACCTACGCGGCTGATTTTTATTTCCATCTTTTACTTCACTTCTATTCATATGAAGACATACCTGTACCTAGGATGCAATTCTTGTTATTTAGTTAAAATTCAAGTATCTAGATCAGTGTCTTGATCACTGTTTCAACTAACCGGAGTGATTTTGACGGCATCTTGATTTAACGGAATCGACGGAATCAACGGAATCGACGGAATCACCTCTAAACTGTCTAAAAATTCATCTCTGAGTATTAATATAATACCTTTGAGTTCCTTCACTGTATACTGGATCGCACAACACATTCTGTCGTAGTGTGGTAATACTATACTCCTATACAGCAGTCTATACAGTCTGCATAGTATAGCTATATAGTTCATCTGCATCTGTTCATCGCGATTAATTTCCTCCCCATGTCGTGGCATATAAGTAGAATTTTCCCCGCTATTCTGGTCTGTGGTATTCTTCTTTTACCGATAACTAAGTTTATCTCATCTTTCGCGTCGAAAGATCTACCAAAACACTTCTCCAAACCACAATTTATTGGTCGCCATTTTTAAGTTAACAGAGGAACCTAGCCTGGTTTGAGCCACAGAAAGCCCGTTTGTAAAATACTGAACTAGTATAATCGAGGTGGCCATGGTATCAAAAGGATTGGGATGAATTAATTTTGGTGTCTTCAATACGTATGATCTTTATAGATTGTGTCAGTTGAATCCAGTAACAATATTTACAACGAGTCTGTGCTCCTCGCATGTAGGATAGGGGAATCATTACTCCCAACCCAGAGGCGGATTCAGGCTTTTGTGAAAAGGAATTGAGCGAGACAGGAGGGGTACTCCCTTAAATTTAGTATGGGAGTGTGCCACTGAGTCGCTGAGACCCTGACCCTGTTCCAGACAAAAGAAAGATAATTTTGCAACCCTGTTCCAGACTGTTATTGTAGTCATAAATTGCCGATATAACTCTTATTGCAATAAATGGTAATGTATACAATGGATGTGCTTGGTAATCAGAGAAATGCGGCACGTAACTACTCACTCTACGACATAAGCGTGCTGCTCACACTCGCTTGGCGTTGCGTGACAAACAACGGTTCGTGAATAATCGAGGATTCTGGATAAACAATCGACCCTGTTCCAGAGCCAAACTCAACGTAAAATATACCCATGTCCCAGACAGAAACAGTGATTTGTATACCCTGTTCCAGACTCAAAAGCGGCAAAAACCATACCCTGTTGAGCGGCGCATCCCAGTATAGGCCATATAGGGGATAACCCCCCCCCCCCCCCCCCCCCCCCCCATTTTTTCCGGGACTGCTTACAACCGGGCGTCCAGTGGTTTGAACCTGGCTTGGCTCCTCTGTTTACTTCAAAATGGCGGCCTGTAAAATGTGATTATTTTCAAGTATTTTTATAGCAGATCTTTCGACGGGAAAGATAAGATAACCTTAGTTATCAGTAATAGAAGAATACTGCAGACCAGAATAGCGGGAGAAATTATACTTATAGGCGACAACATGGGAGGAAATTAATTGCAAATCCGATCTTTGAAGTGGCAAACAGATGCAGATGACTATATATACAGTATAGTCAGTAAGCTTATACCATACTACGAGTACGACAGAATGTGTTATGCGATCCAGTAGACAGCGAAGGAACTCAAAGGTATTATATTAATATATACTCAGAGATGTATTTTTAGACAGTTTAGAGGCGATTCCGTCGATTCCGTTGATTCCGTCGATTCCGTTAAATCAAGATGCCGGATTTTGATCTGTTGTTTCATTGGGTATCAAGATTCATCTGCCTGACCAAAATGGAATCACCCAATTGGCTGTTGATTAATTAATTATTCACGAGTCTGAGAAGTATATTTTACGTTTGTTTCAACGAAGTGTGCTACACCATCAGAATTTAAAAGATCTTTGACAGATGTACTGACTGATAAAGAAGAAAGCACAAGCAGAAAACTTATATATATATATATATATATATCAACATCATTGCACACAGAAGAGGACATTTGGTATTGGTCATTTGGTATTTTATTTGAGAGAGATAACAACTTCAGTCACATTACAAGTTTATGATATGGCTTACCTGTTGATACCGGAACTATACGAAGGAGAATTCTCTGCTTTCGTTTTGACCGCTCCAAAATCTCTCCCGCCATTACAAAGGTCACACTAGAAAAAATAGCACGAACTGGAACTTTAACAGCGATTTGTACCACTATAAACTCGATAAACCTCGATGATCTATACATCAAAACACTGGAAATGTATTCTCCTATCTGAATTCAGCGCTAGAAAGTCAGTTTAGACATGCGTATTTAAGCTAAACCCAGTTTTCTTCTGCTTGGTCGTCCATAAACGAATAACGCCTTGTAAACATTCACTTCACTCGCGAAAGCAAATTCAAATTTTATCAGTCGAAATCTTAATATAATCACTCCAAACAGTTACTAGTTGCAGATTAGATGTTACCTAACTTTGATTTGAAGGTAAAAAGCTTTCATAAATCATTTCATTTGTTTTAGAAGGCAAAATATCTCCCAAAACCATGTATTTTCGAGTGATTTGACTGGGACGATACCGGAAGTGAGTCACTATCGATATGTAGGCTTTTGTACGCAATGACTTTGATAAAAAATAATTAAAACCTCTATAACATTCAAACACAGAAATATTGTACCATTCGACTATTGACTATGTGTAGAATCGATATTATTAATATCGTTTTGGTCGTATAGGCACTTTAATCTTGTTATCGATGAGCAAGGCTCGAAAATAAAGCTGACTCGTAAAAATACCAACCCGTATTACACAACTTTCCACGTAATAATCCCTTTTTATCTGAGCTTGTTTAGATTAGAAATAATCCCTATTTCCAGAAAAAATGAAAAAATGAAAATAGAAAAACCGAGGATTACAGTAAAGCTGATCAAACAACGTATATATTAATAAGTTTTTTAACTATTTGAGCTTTAACGTTAACCCCAAGGGCACAAATCGCTCATCTAGGGGGCTCACATTAATTTACATTTACACTTATACATTTAGACCACGAAGAAGAAAAAACTTTACGATTCAAAGAGTGCCAAAGAAGGGAAAAAAGAAAATACAGATAATACGCAAAATGGCCATTCAGTAATACATCCATTTTTTGGTAAATTTAAAGTAGCCCATAGATTTTCAGCATTCTGAATAACTGAGGCAAGCATTATAGCTCGCAGAGCAGCAAAACGGGAACAAATCGACAAATAATGAATGACATATTCTTTGGGCACACGACAATCATGTGTTGTTCACTAATCTCAAATTAGTGACTAGCTCTAAACACCATGAATTAGTGAGCTAAATGAGTGAGGACCCGTTGTTGACGGTTAGGATATTTTTAAATTTAGGGTTAGGATTTTGGATTAGTTCATTGGGAGAAGCAATTGTGTTGTTTAGTGATCTAGGCCTAAAAACCCCAAATTAGTCACTAGCTCTAAACACCCTAAATCAGTGAGCATCCTTTGTTGACGCAACTCGCAACTGCAACTCGCAACTTCATGACTCGCATATTTACCACACTTTATACGACTACAAAAAAAACTCGAATCTCCCATCCTTCCCATACTCGAATAAAAATATTAACTATTATATTTTAAAACTTACTAATGCTATGCTTTTGCTGCTTGTAAGTCTCAATCATCATGCAGTTACGGGTCATGCCCTTGTTTTTAAGGTTGTGTCTTCATGATATACACTCACCAAATAGGACAACTCACCAATGTACTTATACACTGATGTGTTGTGCATTCATGACCTTCGTCACAAAGGCACACTAAGGCACTAAAGCGCTGACGCACACCAAGGAACTGACGCACTGAAGCACTGAAGCACTGAAGCACTGACGGACTGACGCACTGACGCACGGACGCACTGAAGCACGGACGCACTGAAGCACGGACGCACCGAAGCACGGACGCACTGAAGCAATATAGCACTGAAGCACGGACGCACTGACGCACTGACGCATTGTAGCACTGGAGCACTGAAGCACTGAAGCACTGAAGCACGGACGCATTGTAGCACTGAAGTACTAAAGCACTGACGCATTGTAGCACTAAAGCACTGTCGTACTAAAGCACGGAAGCACTGAAGCACTGACGTACTGACGCATTGTAGCACTGAAGCACTGAAGCACTGAAGCACTGAAGCACGGACGCATTGTAGCACTGAAGTACTAAAGCACTGACGCATTGTAGCACTAAAGCACTGTCGTACTAAAGCACGGAAGCACTGAAGCACTGACGTACTAAAGCACTGAAGCACTGAAGCACTATAGCACTGACGCATTGTAGCACTGACGCACTGACGCACTGTAGCACTGAAGCACTGACGCATTGTAACACTGAAGCACTGGAGTACTGAAGCACTGAAGTACTGTAGCACTGAAGCACTGACGTACTAAAGCACTGACGCATTGTAGCACTAAAGCACTGACGTACTAAAGCACTGAAACAGTGAGCACTGAAGCACTATAGCACTGAAGCACTGTAGCACTGACGTACTAAAGCATTGTAGCACTGAAGCAGTGAGCACTGAAGCACTATAGCACAGAAGCACTGTAGCACTGAGGCACTGACGCATTGTAGCAATGAAGCACTGAAGTATGCCACAGTATAATTGTATGCCAGAGCTTCCAGGTGGGGGATTTTCCAGAAGTCAGATTTCTTATGAATGTACGGAGGAAGTGAGTTGTTGCCCCTGTTGCCAACTTTTCGCTATGACAAAAAGCCCTATGGTTGCGACGTCTATATGGAAGGACGGCAGTACTAAACAAAGAGCAGCCTCCTAGAATAGTCTACGACACCAGCCAACAAGTTATGCTTGTGAGCAGAGTGTATCGTTGCACAGTAAATAAGCAACATATCATAATAGCTACTCATCCTTCGATAATGGAGCAGCTCCAGAAATGCGGTATCACTGTTCTCTTTCAATTATCTCACCAAACTGGCTATACTCATGCCTTGGCTGAAACTCTTTGTTCTATTATTGATAGCGGAGTAGCATTTCGACAAATGGAAGAGATAATCAAGAGAAACTACAAGCAACGATATGTTTCAGAACCCCCTCATCCCTCGCATGATTACTTAGAGGACATTTATGTTAATCACATTTCCGCTAGAGAAAATGAATACAAGGAACGAATGTGCCGAACATCAGCACAATGGATATCGGCTGACCACACATTCAAATCGGTCATGAACATCGGATATACAGGAGATATGGACAAGAAATGGGTTAAATTGTACAACTCAATTTTTTGCATAATGAATGAAAAGGACAGATATTAAAATGGCAGTTTACGAAGACTACAAAATGAAATGAAGTGCAAGCTTTATTTCAAGAGTTAGCGGAAAGACTGAAATCAAATAATAAAGAGATCGAAGCCATATATGTTGAAAACTGCTGCCTTCTAAAAGACAAGCTACAAACATTTTTCAACGATAAGCATTTAAAAATCAAACTGGACCTTTTCCATGCAATAAACCGTTTTTCATCCACAATTTCGCAATGCCATCCAATGAAAGAACGCCTCTTGAGTGACTATAAAAATGTATTTCGAAGCCATGGAGATTACGGCAAGAAACGCAGGAAAAACACTCCAAATCGTAATAGACTTCAACAAAATCTCAAGTTTTTCAAAAGAAAGTGGATTCGAATGCGTTACAATAGCAGAATTATATTAACAAAGAAAAGTATCAAGGCATTAACAAACATTGAAATACATATAGACAGAGGATGCTTGTCAGATATCCCACCGGGTGCTGGGACAAATAGAAACGAAAGAATGCACCGGACGTTACGGAAGGTAACAAAGAGGAATCGATTAGGCGTGAACCTCGCCTATGCTTTATTTAGTAGAACCTTCAACCAAATTAACATAGCACGGGGAAATAACGAGGAACTTCAATTACCTCAAGGATGGAGTGAAAGCTTTGGTTTTCCCCCAAGAAATTATTCGCAAGACTCAAATGTACATGTTCCTACTGGTACTACATCAAATGACATCGAAAAACTTATAGCACGTGCAAAGTTAATGACTACTCTTTATAACACTGCTATTTATCGCGGATTCAACGAAGACTATAATAATCTGCTTCATGGTGTATCAACTTTTCAAGAAAAAAAGAGAGCAAGAATTTTTGCCAGAAGACTCTGTGGCAGTCCTGAACGAGCGAGCATCTGGAATGAACTTTGAAGTTACTAACATCCAGGGAGATGGTAATTGCTTCTTTATGACATTAGCATTTCAAATCACGAACATGATGCAAAATGCTCAACCAATAGTACAAAATCACTTGCAACAGCTTGGAATTTTTGAACACATTAATCTGGACGAGCTAGCCCAGCTTTTAAGAAAACTAGTTGTTCGAGAATGGCTAAGACATCCTGAACGTTATGAAAGTGCAACTGACAACATCGAACGTTTCAGCGAAGAGGCCCAACGTTTTCTTAACTTCGGACACTATAACAGCAGTCTTGGCGATGCAATGCCACTCAGTGCAGCTAACGTCCTTCAGATACCGCTCGTTATTTTAACTTCAGTCTTCAACTGGCCTTTAGCAATTATAACACCTGAAAGTTCAGTAACAGGTATACCACTGTATCTAGCGTACAACCAAGAAGGCGAAGGCCATTATGACGCTCTTAAACAGAAATCGATAAAGTGAGTAAGGAAAACGAGAACCAAATAAGCAAAGGTGAAAGCGTAAGTTGTCGCTGTGGAGTAAATTAAAAAGAAACAAAAACGGAAAAACTTTTTTGCTCACAGGAAGTCAAACAGGGAATCGACAAAAGAAAATATTCTTCACGATGCGTTTGCCTTAAAAAAGGACTGTAGTGTCGGTCAAAATGTCGATGTAAAAGATGTGCCAACGGAAAAGTAAAAACAGTGAAGACCTTAAAACAAAGCGTAGAACCATCAAGAAATACTTCAAGCATAACTCCCTTTCCAATTCAAGAGAAAATTCAGTATCCTTTATGACATCAAGAGGCGAAAAAAGAAAAACAAGCAATTTTACAGTTTTAGAAATATTCATATTAGAAATTTGGCTGTTGAACAGTTAAAAGAAAACTCAACTTAAAAGCACTTCAACAACAATATAATGCCTGCATCAGGTTCTTTAATAGCAATAACAATTGTCAATTACCAGAACGATCGGAAGAGGAAATCAGATATAAAATAAATCGTAGGGAGAAGATTTTAGGTGATCGGCAATAAAACCAAATCGTACATATACGGAGTGAAAAGTAATACTTGACTTAATTTGATAGTTACGGTTCTCTCTCGATTTCTTCACATAAGACAAATGTACATGATATAAGGACGTTGATTATATGTTAATAAAAAATAATTAAGCAACCCAAGTCAAAATGTGTTTTGTTAATTATTGCACTATTTGTATTACTATATCTACGTATACTATTATTATTAATTATAATTAAACCCCAAACATTTTGGAGTATCCATGACTATCATGAAGACACAACGGTTTTCGGTTAAAGTTTCCGAAATTTTAAACGTTTTTTTTTACTGAGTGTATGCCCTCCCGGTTAGTATATAATATATATAATATAACATATGTCAAATAACTCATTAGAAAAACGCGCACCATTTCAAGGAATGAGAAAAACACCTCATATAGTCCATTGCTTCACAACGGATATCTCGCATTACGTTTTGTGTAGTATTTTATATGTTGAATCTCGCAGAATATCGGGACATGGAACATGACTAGGGAAGGGTTCAAAGGGTTTTGGAATCCCCCTTTCGAACTCACTTCCTCCGTACATTCATAACTTCTGGAAAATCCCCCACCTGGAAGCTGTGGCATACAGTTATACAACTGAAATCCCCCATGCTTCGGTGCTTCAGTGTTACATTGCTTCAGTGCTTCAGTGCTACATTGCTTTAGTACGTCAGTGCTACATTGCTTTAGTACGTCAGTGCTTTAGTACTTCAGTGCTTTAGTACTTCAGTGCTTAAGTGCTTCAGTGCTACAATGCGTCAGTGCTACAATGCTTCAGTGCTACAATGCTTCAGTGCTTCAGTGCTACAATGCGTCAGTGCTACAGTGCTACAGTGCAATAGTGCTTCAGTGCGTCCGTGCGTCCGTGCGTCAGTGCTTCAGTGCTTCAGTGCTTTAGTACGTCAGTGCTTCAGTGCTTCAGTGCTTTAGTACGTCAGTGGTTTAGTGCTACAATACGTCAGTGCTTCAGTGCTTCAGTGCTTTAGTACGTCAGTGCTTTAGTACGTCAGTGCTTTAGTGCTACAATGCGTCAGTGCTTCAGTGCTACAATGCGTCAGTGCTACAATGCGTCAGTGCTTCAGTGCTACAATGCTACAATGCGTCAGTGCTACAGTACTTCAGTGCTTCAGTGCTTTAGTACGTCAGTGCTTTAGTGCTACAATACGTCAGTGCTTCAGTGCTTCAGTGCTTCAGTGCTTCAGTGCTTCAGTGCTTCAGTGCTTCAGTGCTTCAGTGCTTCAATGCTACAATGCGTCAGTGCTTCAGTGCTACAGTGCTACAGTGCTTCAGTGCTTCAGTGCTTCAGTGATATATTGCTTCTGTGCTTCTGTGCTTCAGTGCTATAGTGCTTCAGTATTATAGTGCTTCAGTGCTTCAGTGCGTCCGTGCTTCAGTGCTTCAGTGCTTCACTGCTTCAGTGCTTCAGTGCTACAATGCGTCCGTGCTTCAGTGTTTCAGTGATTCGGTGCTACAATGCGTCAGTGCTACAATGCGTCAGTGCTTCAGTGCATCCGTGCGTCCGTGCTACAATGCGTCAGTGCTTCAGTGCTTCAGTGCTATAGTGCTTCAGTGCGTCCGTGCTTCAGTGCTTCAATGCGTCCGTGCGTCCGTGCTATAGTGCTTCAGTGCGTCCGTGCTACAGTGCGTCAGTGCGTCAGTGCGTCAGTGCGTCAGTGCGTCCGTGCGTCCGTGCGTCCGTGCGTCAGTTCCTTGGTATGCGTCAGCGCTTTAGTGCCTTAGTGTGTCTTTGTGACGAAGGTCATGAATGCACAACACATCAGTGTATAAGTACATTGGTGAGTTGTCCTATTTGGTGAGTGTATATCATGAAGACACAGCCGTTTTTAATGTAACAAGTGCGAAGTACGTTCTGATTGGCTAACTAACTATAACAACAAATAGTATAATTAAACCAGTTCCTACTTGTTATGTTTTGAATACAAGTTTCTGTATTGTAAAACAACGGCAACCTAGGGTTAACTATAAGCATTACCACTTGGTGCTGTGAACAATGGCAATTAAAATAATAAGTACTCAAAGGCAGTAAAACTTACAAAAGCATCCAGGAAGGTGTTCCCAAATATCTCGAGATAAGCTAATGCAGGTACATGTTTATAGTTTGAGTGTCTCAGTTCCAGTGAGAATGATTTGAAGAAAAACGTGTAGTTTCTTCCTTGTTAGATTTGGTTAACTTTGTTAGCAACATTTGATTCATGACAAAGATAAATACGGGCCTGTTTCCATATAAGGAGGCTCACCCAATGCAAAACAGTCTCTAGGGATTACAATACAATGAAGATAACCCTAGTGCTAGGACCAGCAGCATTGTTGTCGATATGTAAAACAGTATCAAGGGATTACAATACAATGAAGATAGCCCTAGTGCTAGGACCAACAGCATTGTTGTCACTAATAGACAAAACAGTCTCGAGGGATTATAATACAATGAAGACAGCGGTAGTGCTAGCCAGTTAATCTCCCCTCATGTACACAGGCCCTAAGATCAGTTTTATAGTTTGAGTGTCTCAGTTGCAGTGAGAATTATTTGAAGAAAAACGTACGGTAATCTACAGATCCTGAATACCATAATTTCTTTAATTCAGAATAGTCCGGCCAGTTTTTCGCATTCAAGAATTACCGCTGGATGCGATGCCTACAGACGCATTTACTCAACGTTAGTCTCATTCTGATGTTAAATATTCACAATACCAGCGAGACAATGGTTTGGGTGAGGTGGCTCCTTTAAGATGTCAGTTGAAACTCCTTTCGAAATGAGGAATGATGGCGTTTTCTGTTATCAATATCTCATCTCATTCCAGAGATATTGACCAGTTTACGGTTCATGCGCAGTATTTCATATCTTTTGTTTCACCTGGCGGGCTACCATAGATAGATAGACACCTTTATTTCAACAGGGTAATTCTTTCAGTTACAAAATGTTACTGTTATCAATAGGAGCCCTGTTTTAAAATATGAAATGGTAGATAAAACTAATGTTAATACTAAGATATAAATACAAACTATTAACTACTCATATATGCTAATTGATCACTAAATTGACTATATAAAACTAACATATCTAAAAATCATTTAAATCGTCAAAATCTATTAAAAATTAAGATCGAAATCCATTATAAACTATACATCCATGATAATAAAAACTGCGCTTCGCGATTTCTGTTCTTACTCTAGGCAAATGCAAGAGATGGCTTTGTCTAGTTTCGCGCTGTGAAACACTGCTATTAAATGTAAAATAATTCATAAAAAATTGCGGACAGCGACCACTTATACATTTCTTTACTAGGTTGAAAATGTGATGCTCACGCCTACGGGAAAGAGTTCCCCACTTCAAGGAGTCCATTGCACTGTCACTATCAAAACATTTACAGACTATGCGTGCCGCAGACTATGCGTGCGCAGACTATGCGTGCCGCATCTACCCGCCAAATAAACAAAGGATTTGCACAACTGCGCATGAACCCAGAAATCCATAACTAGAAGTTTCGATCTGTTATACGTTGGTCATGGCCCATCAGTTTACGGTATAAACTATTTTTAGAAAACGATTCTCGCTAAATCGATAGCCAAGCGTATTGCACCTACTAATCGATAGCCAAGCGTATTGCACCTACTTATCGATAGCCAAGCGTATTGCACCTACTAATCGATAGCCAAGCGTATTGCACCTACTAATCGATAGCCAAGCGTATTGCACCTACTAATCGATAGCCAAGCGTATTGCACCTACTAATCGATAGCCAAGCGTATTGCACCTATTAATCGATTGCCAAGCGTATTGTACCTACTAATCGATAGCCAAGCGTATTGCACCTACTAATCGATAGCCAAGCGTATTGCACCTACTAATCGATAGCCAAGCGTATTGCACCTACTAATCGATAGCCAAGCGTGTTGCACCTACTAATCGATAGCCAAGCGTATTGCACCTACTAATCGATAGCCAAGCGTATTGCACCTACTAATCGATAGCCAAGCGTTTTGCACCTACTAATCGATAGCCAAGCGTATTGCACCTACTAATCGATAGCCAAGCGTATTGCACCTACTAATCGATAGCCAAGCGTATTGCACCTACTAATCGATAGCCAAGCGTATTGCACCTACTAATCGATAGCCAAGCGTATTGCACCTACTTGCTCCAGCAACTCTGATTGGTCCAACACATGAAATGAAAGCTTTTGTTCTAATAAGAGAAGTAATTTTGTGTTTATAAAAGAACATGTCGGCCATTTTTTCTCCCACCAGCGCCGTTCTAAAAAAATAGATTATACCGCCGTAAACTGATGGGTCGCCCGCATCTCATTACTTATCGACACTTCTGATTATGGACTTCTGATATAATAGATTATACCGTAAACTGATGGGCCACATTCTATTGGAGATCGACACTTCTGGTTATGGACTTCTGATATAATAGATTATACCGTAAACTGATGGGCCACATTCTATTGGAGATTGACACTTCTGGTTATGGACTTCTGATATAATAGATTATACCGTAAACTGATGGGCCACATTCTATTGGAGATTGACACTTCTGGTTATGGACTTCTGATATAATAGATTATACCGTAAACTGATGGGCCACATTCTATTGGAGATTGACACTTCTGGTTATGGACTTCTGATATAATAGATGTTGCCATGAAAACACTCTTGGCTCCAGGCTCCTTTGATCTTTAAAATAAAATTGCAATATTTGTTCATGTTATACAAAGTAGTTTACTTTACGTCACTCATGCGATGCCCCTAAACTGACATAGAATCCATTGGCAGTCATAAATGAACAGCTAGCTTTCCTCTGTTCATTTTTTTATGGCTTACTTAATTTTAAACCTTAAAGGAGAACTGAACCCTAAATCAATCCGACGACTATAACTTGTATTGAAGAGAAATAAGTTCTGCTATTTTATTTCTTAGTGGTGCACGTCTAAAAAGGGGAAATATGTTTTGAAGGTCGACAAATAGCCGAATAGTTTGTGTGGCGGCTCAATTCAGTGTTATTTCCCCGTATCGTACGTAATGCACACCAAGGAAAAACAACCACACCTTCAGCACAAAGAAAGCACAATAGTGCCCAATTATGATTCGTTAGTCCATCTATTCAAAGCCGAGAACAACATGACAAAACTAATTTATGCCCCATATTGTACAGACGGCTCAATTCCAATATAAAATCTGTGACGTACTTAGCGGCGGTTGGGAGGAAGATTTGCAGATTTTCTTTTCTTTGACGCAAAACACAGTAAAATAAATTTGGGTATGACTCTTTTCATGTTTAGATCTACTCATTGAGCTGAAGTTGATTTTAGGCATACAGTTCTCCTTTAAACAATGCTCAACCTATTTTAACTCTCATGATTGTATTTTAGATCTATCGTATCTATACGTTTCTCTTTTCTTTTTAATATATGAATAGTGTAAATAAACTTGAACTTGATATTATTTCAAGGGATGAATGACTTAAAAGCCAGAGCTATACCAGTAGAGTACTGGTACACTCTCTTACTTTCTTCACTCCTCTTAACTTTGAATTTCAAATTTCGAGTTTTAAAGGCGTGAAAAGAAGAGTGGTTATTATAAGCCTTTTATACTGTAAATTATTGCTTAACCTATTCTCTTGCTCTTGAATACACTCGAAACGGAACACCCAAGAAGGAAATTAGGTACATCACATTATTAAGATGTTATGGGAACCGCAGCAAACCTGCGCAAAGCCAAAGTACCTGTTATGTTCAGGAGAGAACGGACGGGGGTATTTTTTTCTCCGACTGCAGAGAATGTTCTTTGAAGGTAATTTTGAAAACGATATATTTATCTCGGTTACTTGATATTTGGATATTAATTTGAAATTTAAAAATTGTTTATTATTTCTGTTTTCATCATATACTATAGATTTAAGGGTGTTAAATGTTGTTATCGCTTTATTTTGTGCTCGAAATATCCACACTACTCAAACAAGTGGCAATATTGGCTTATGATAACTAACAATTATTCCGCGATGGCGCTAAGTACCCAGTTGTGTGCCGAAATCAAATGTAGATCAAGAGCAAGTGGAATATTATTTCAAAATGATTTATAATATAAATAATCCGGTTTTTCGTATAAACCAACCAGTGCTCATTCATATTTCTCTGGTATTAGCTATTTACCATTCCAACTTTTTTTTCTCTTGTAATGTAGTATTTGATCAAATCTTCCAAATACAAAAAAGTTTTTGAAAATAATTCGATTTCTTATTTTGACGGAAGTAAATTTGCAAGGTTTGATTGACAGAGTGTACTCAGCCGTAACAAATGCCCGCGAACTAGCACAATAATAAAACTCCATTATTGATATTTTACGGGTTTTTTTCCCTTAAACGTTTTAATGTGTCCTACTTTATCATTCGAGGATGTCATTTGAAAATATCAGAGGAAACGAATAGTGAGAAACCCCACAATTAAATTTCAGATTTCCGCCGACTTGCAAAGTGAGTCTCATCCATGGTAGTATAAATAATTTGTCCTTGTAAACACATTGATTATAGAAGCGAAAGAAAGTAGTCAACAGTTACGATAAACGTACAATAATTAAGAAGAAATACCCAATCTGTTGAAGCATATTTTGCTTTCACTACATCGGGCTTTACTTGACATGGCCGCGCTTCATATTATTGTTTCTCCTGCCTCTCTAAACTTGCTCGGCTGGGAATTTTGTTATAATGGTTAGACTTTTGAACGACTATTCCTGATTTTGATATACTTTTCAACTCCTTTCTCTACATGATCGGATCACTTTTCCGGGCCGATCCAGAGCGGAACGCAACACAACACAGGCACAGTGAAAGAAAGTGACATTAATTAAAATCTGGCCTGATTTGATTGGCCAGCTACAGGAGAAAGTGTCGAGGAGGCAGCCGGGAGTAGACATATGGGGGCCAGAAACGTGTTTTTTTTCAATCGGCTTTTTCTCGACAAACTTTTATGATCTACAAAAAGAACTTTAAAAAGCCAAAAGCGAACACGAATTTATCAGAATCTTCTAAAGATTCTGTAGATTAATGGCATTCTAGTAGATTAATATTCTGGTAACCAAAGTGTATCTGGAAATTGTTTTACGACCTTTTACGCAAGTCCATTCAACTTCTAATGATATTGTGTTTAGCTGAAAATAGTAAAAATTCTATATTTAAACTATTCAAGTATTTGGAATATTGACAAACCCAGACACACTTTTGTTGCTGTGATATCTTACTACCAGACTTTCAATTTTCGTAAATAGTTGTTCGCTTTTAGCATTTTGAATTTGTTTACTGCGGTCTTGTAGCCAGTTATATAAGCTTTCCAACGATATGCAGAGGAGCGCAATAATGCTTTCCCCAATACGTACCCGAAAGGCCTGCAGTAACCTTAAACATTCGAAACTGTGTATGTACATCATAAATGAACGCGACTGGCAAATTAAATTGACTACGAAATTATGTTATTCTATATAACACATATATGCTGTCCCATTATGTGCCAAAATTCTCTTTTTCCGGCTTAATACCTTGCTACCAAATGATTTAATTATTCCTTTTTTGTGGCTTGAAAACTAATTTCCCCTTCGTTTTTAGAAGGTGAGATATGCGACCAATCAATCAACCAATGATATTTATTTATCCACGATAAAGTTTAAAGCTTGATGTGGGGTCGTGACTTGACATAAATAAAGAATATTACGCGGTGGTGCGAAGATATGTAGTTTATCTCAACTGAGTCGAAGTGAGCGCAGCGAACGAGTGAAATGTTTTCGACTCGAGAGGATAAACTTCATATCTTCAAACCACCGTGTATAATTTTCATTTTTATTATATGGACAATTAAACTGCTCTAAGAACTCTTATCTATTCATTTTACTTACTGTCAGTACAAACTTCTTTGTGATCTTTCTAAGCTGTTCTGGGCAGTTTCATCCGGTTTTCTTGTCTCTTCGTTGCAGTCGAGAAAGTCTTTAGAGAGTTTTAGATTGTATTTGGCTTTTGTACTCGCAATATTCATTGTCATGCAGCTCATTTAAGCTGTTTACATCTTCCTCTGTGATTTTCACAAACCTGTCTAAGGCCGGATATTATAAAATAACCTAGATATTATAAAATAACCTAGAGAACACTCGCCCTCGGCTGAAAGTTGTTTGAAGCCCATACCCATATCTTAATTAGTGACTTAAAAATCTAATTCTTCATAAAATCCTCAGTCATGTTTTCCTATTTCTGTTAAATTCACTAAATCGCCCAACATTATTTTTCTTTCCAAAACTCTCCAAACCAATTCTGAAACCTTACGGGATCAGTGAACTACAGGACTAATTATATTATTTTTTGATTTTATAAAATTCCGAATAGAACATCAATGTTGTATGGGAGCCAGGGTGGCGCAGTGGTTAAGCGCTTCGCCTCTCACCTCTGTGGCCCAGGTTGGATTCCCGGACGCGGTCGGCGCCATATGTGAGTTGAGTTTGTTGGGATCTCGCTCTTGTTCCGAGGGTTTTTCTCCGGGTTCTCCGGTTTTCCTCCCTCCGCAAAAACCAACACGCTAAATTCCAATTGTATCTATGGATTAGCCGGGTCCTGACTTTGATCAGCCCTCATGGTAGTTTTAGGTCTCGTCAGAATGTTGATTTTTCTCAAACAAACCGAAACAAAGGCCCGTGTTCATCTTTAACTCTAGCGCTAGAGTTAAAGATAGTCCGGGATGACAAGCAAAATGATACAGGTAGTATTACCATACAGCTCTAGGCTCTGGTCAACTCATTCAAAGCATAGCACATAAAATGTCGGACAGAACTAGAGTTGTGGTGACTTAACGTTGATACTTCTTTCTATGGTACCCGTTATTTCTAGCGTCCTAGAATTCTGTTATGTTACCTACTAATTGCTATAGAATAGAGTTGTCCCGAGTAGGCAATTCAAGTTTTCCCTAACGAACCGTTTACAAGGGCAAACATAACCCTAGCGCTAGGGTAACCTGGCGGCCTGCGTGTGAACACATCGCTATAAAAGGTAAACAGACCCTCAAACGAAATGTCAAGAGAGGTTTTACCTCTTACCAATAATATACCCAATTCGTGATATATTACACTATGCTTGATTAGGCCCGAGTCGTCTAGCAACCAAGGGCAATGTGGGTGTGTGTTAAGCAAATGGGCTTTTTGTAGGGTTATACTGGAGGACATAAAATATCTGACTTTATTGAAACGCACTTGTACGAGATACATAATCTTTATTATACACGGAAATCGCATTCATTTACATCAATTGATCTTCCTAACAACACTGCTAATTTATATACTACTCCTAATTAACTACATTGCCAATTTTAGTAGGTATCACTACTCTAATTTATTTAATAATTTATTAAAAACGATGTTATCATTTATTGATTTTTTTAAAGCATTTAAATTTCGTTGATGTCTTACTTCTACATGGATCTTGTTCCATAGTACAGTTCCTATATAATGCAGGCTGGATTTCGCAGATCGGTGGTGTGTGTTATTAGCAAAACCTATTCAGTTGTTACTGCTATTTTCCACCTCCAATCGATTGTCGATCTTCACTGATTCTGTACTCATATTCTATTAAGCTCTTTAGACAGCAAGGGTTACACTAAAATTTGTGAGACCAGTTTCGATAGGAACTCGACAAGATGCTAGGATAACATTCCGTATGCAAGTTATTTCGAATTTTGTGCTCAAGTACTAGTGTCAAGGTTCGTTAGCATGTTCCTTGATTGCTCTTTCTGTAATTATTCTAAACGATGCATAAATGCTAGGATAACGATAAGCGATCTTGGTTAGGTGGATTCCTGTGGATTTAACTGGTTGAAATAAAGTCTTCACATGTATTTTGCCGTCCAAATGTCGGTTTGTAGGTGCCGTGGAAAATCAGGTTCGGATCCGATCGGTCCACGGATCGATGGAAGCATCACAGATTCTTGCTCAAAGAATATAAGGGTGGCCTATGTTCGCAAACGCGGAGCTATTTTTAAAGATTGTTTGCCTTTGCCATGGGATCACGAGCTCAATTCATTTGTTATCGATGTGATATATCAGCACGTGCCTGCTTCCTGTAAAAGGCCTATTTCTGTCCTACATGTTACTATGGAAACGAAGACAAACTCATGTTCCAGGCACTCTATCCTTGACGGGTAATGTTGTAAGGCGATTTTTATTTAAATAGCGGGTATATACAAAGAGTAACGTTCGCTACTGTCAGTTTTGCTTTGAGGAAATTTCTGTACCAAATCAGTCGATCGAACGTTTTATGACGATTGTTATGAGAATTGATCTTCTGATCGTAATTGGATCTGAGTGGGTAATTACGATTTCTGGCGTTTTTCTGGGGTTTTTTTTTACAATAAAATTCATATTCCATGTCACTCTGTGTTCTCAAGCATGTTAAGGCATGGTTTGAACACGAAATCGAGGCTAAAGCAGAACACTAGATACTCACTAGGCGAGAACAATAAATTACTTTGTTCCACATTGTCCTCTTTTTTCCTACTCTTCGTTCAATTTGTTTTCCTTTAGTGTACAGATTCAAAAAGGACAGTTGGTCCTTCAAACATCCGTTATGGTCTAAAACATTTTAAAAGGCTGAAAATACGATTTGTGAAACTTGTTTTTTCTTCGCAGAGTCTGTTGGAGTTAAAACCAACATGAACCTGACAGCTGAAATATAAGTGTAAGGATGACTCCTCGCGATAACAGTACTGATATCACGTTCTCAGCAGAAGGCGCAGAGGGTCGATGTTTTCTATTGGTTCTCTTGTTGTTTGTCTGCGTGGTCGGCAATGGGTCAATTGGTGTGCTTTTCTATCGCTTCAAGAACCTCAGAACAATTCCCAACTTCCTCATTGGAAATCTGGCGCTGGTTGATCTTCTGAATACCGTCTTAAACGTCCCTTTAACATCAGCCGCGACAAGTCTAGGAGGTCAACCAATAACAGGTCGTTATTCATCACTAGTCGCCTCGACATCACGTCTCATGTTCGTCAATCTGAATCTACTCAGCATGCTCTTAATGACGATCGATCGATTCTTAGCTATACAACAAGGAATGAAATACATGATCTGGAAGTCTATGACCAAGGCTCTCATTGCTGTGGGTACAGTTTGGCTCATCTGCTGTACCATGTCTTTGACCTATTTCATCTCTCTGTGGCATGTTGACCTTGGTGACGTTGTTTTCGGTCACTATCGACTGGTGTACTTAGAGAAGCAAGGTAAATACTACACTATGATCGTGTTCCCTCTCATCTTGCTAGCAATTGCACTGTTTGCATTGCTCACCTGCCGGAGTGTAGCCAAACAGCGAACGGTAAGATGAAGATCAGGATTAAATGTATTGGTAAATTGAGATGTAGCAAAACTCAATAATGTTTAATAGAGAAATAATTTAATTATGAAACTTTAAAATAACATACTGTAAACCAAACGGCTGCACTAGACGTGTTCTAGTTTGATATGAATTCAAAGCTAATCTATACTTTGAAGGACGGAAACCTATTGCAGAACACGAGAAAAGACATTTACACCGGTCAAGTATAAAGGAAAACAGAAATAAGTTTTGTATGTTTGATTTTTAGAAAATTAATATTCAAGTGTTCAAGGAAAGCGCTCAGAGTGCACATTCAATTGCGGCTCGACGTCGAGTCGAAGTCCAGGCAGCCAAGACCGTCGGTCTAATCGTCGTAGCCTATGTGGTCTGTTTTCTTCTGGCGATAGTTTATTCACCGACTGCCAAGACATTTAACAACCCCGAGACTCTGCAGTGGTTTGGGTTCTTCGCTAACTACTTTATGTTTATCTCAAGTGCTTGTAATCCCATCATTTACGTCATCCGCACAAAACGCTTCCGTCTAGCTATGAGGGGATTTTGGAGGGAACCATGTGGGACGTCTGATCTCCGCCAGCCACCTGCAAGTCTTGCCCCTGTGATGAAAGCAAAGAAGCCAGGGCGTCAGAATGCTGACCAGTGCCAGAATACAAGTGGCAAAGATGCTGCTGTCTTTTTCCACACGAGAAACAGGGCTACTGCACCGGAGAATGATGCACAAAAATACCGCCTCGAATGGGGAGGTAAGGAATAGCCAAATAACTGTAAGTAATAGATACAGTTTTCTAGGCGGGGTACCTTGGTGCTTATCCCTTTAGCTTTGCATTAAACAGTTAAAAGAGAATAACTTTGTTAACAAAGGACTTTAAGTGCATGCAAGATACTGTATGATTCAATCGTTATTTTTTTTAAATATTGCGTGGGAGTATGCGTTATCTCTCGTTCCTTGGGTGCTCAAATAGGAAACCCTACCCACCTCCTTGCTATAAAATATTGCCTGCTTGAACATATTGTTCCTCATTCGAGCCATATTTCACAACATTTTGTCATCTCCCAGTCCATGCCAGCTCAATCAACAGAAAGGCACGTTGCGAATGCAATTCAAATTATCATGACTGGCGACGTTACCGGAATTTCTGTACATTATAACATGACCGGAAGTCTTTTTTCATGACAACACGTATGACGATCTTACATATTAGTTAAATACGTAATGTTTGTTTATTGATTTCATTCACTGTTGAAGAAGCAGCAACAGCTATCGCGTTGGAAGAGGATGTCGAAGGAGGAAGATCTGTTGCACGTTACGCGTGGATGGTGTCCACCACTGTGTCTTCATCCCAGATCGTAGACGAAGATCATGTGCAGAATAGCCCTGATACAACACCGCAACGCATGGACTCTGGAAATTGATAAAATATGTAGTTCTTATTTAGGACGATTCTTCAGGCTTGAAGCCTAGCTGACAATGCAGAATATGTTTTTCCTGACGTAAGTAAAAGTAGTAAACTGAAAATTGTATTATCAAACTCATTAATAATTCACGAAGGTAAAACAGTAAAACAAAGGAATCAATGTGGGATAAGTGATCTGTAAATCTGATACAGTTCGTCCTAATTCGCATAAAGTTTTGCTTCGATTTTCTCGGCCGAAAATAAGTATCGACAAAGTAACTGCAAAACACGGCTTTATACATCTAGACGTTTCATAATACATAACTCATGTCCGTGCTTTATCGCATTTAAAAACTCTCGCCCCCTTACATGAAAAATGGGTATGTATGTGAGGCCAAGAGGCTCAAACCCTGACCCTGTTTGACCCAAAATCCGAGCTCCAAAACCCTGATTGCCCCCTTTTTGGGGGAAAAAACCCTGATGCCTAAAAACACTGAACCCCGACCCTCACTGCACCCACATTAAACTCAAATCCTGACCCTGATCTGCCCAAATCAGGTCAAAACCCTGACCCTACCTGCCAAAATTGAGCTCAAAACCCTGACCCACCCCCGCGGCACATACATAATACGTCACAAACAGGAGTACCCCCCCCCCCCCCCCCCGGGCTCTCGCCTCTGGCTCGAGTTTGTAAATCCGATAAAGCACAGGCCACTCATTCTGCTTTATCTATTACTAACAGCTAATTGAATGTAGATCTAGACTCGAAAACCATGCAGACGGCAGTCTCGGAGTTTCGTTTTTAGATTTCGTATGTTTACCCACAGCAGACTCCAAAGCTTTGCCATTTTCAGCACTAAATTAGAAAATTGAGAGAAAAAGGAATTACGTCGTCAATCACGTGCATTGTCATTTGATTTCATTCTGTAAGATTTGATACGCTGTAATTGGAGTTTACTTTCATTCAAATAGTTGCATTCGAACTTTCCCACTTTCCGCTTGGCACAATGTTGTCCCATTTCAGATCACGTGACTATCCCCTTGTGTATTGTTTCTTTTATTTCTGGTTAGCGCATTAGGAGATGCATCGATATGAAATACTTAGGACAAAGAATATTATTCCCCAAAGATTTGAAATGGGACAACATTGAGCCAAGCTGAAAAGTTCCATTGAATCTCCAAATCCATGCGAAGGCTTTAAAATGTCCGTTGTAATGCACCTATCAATGCTAAGCCCGACGGGGGGTGGCAAGGGGTTAGGATTTGACATTTTCTCCCAAAAGAATGTCAAATTCCCCACCCTCGCGACAACACGTTTGGTCAAAAATATCAAATATCTGCCCTGTCTTCCTTATACAATTCCCACCCCTCGTCCGCCCCCCTCGGGCTGAACATTGATAGGTGCATAGTTGTCTGTTACTGGTCATGCGTGACATCAGACGTTGCAATTGTCTGTTACTGGTCATGCATGAGATCGCACGTTGTAACTGTCTTTTACTGGTCATGCGTGACATCACACGTTGTAATTGTCTATTACTGGTCATACGTGAGATGACACATTGTAATTGTCTGTTACTGACTTACTGGTCACGCGTGACATCACACGTTGTAATTGTGTGTTACTGGTCATGCGTGACATCACACGTTGTAACTGTCTTTTACTGGTCATGCGTGACATCACACGTTGTAATTGTCTATTACTGGTCATACGTGAGATGACACATTGTAATTGTCTGTTACTGGTCACGCGTGACATCACACGTTGTAATTGTGTGTTACCGGTCATGCGTGACATCACACGTTGTAACTGTCTTTTACTGGTCATGCGTGACATCACACGTTGTAACTGTCTTTTACAGGTCATGCGTGACATCACACGTTGTAATTGTCTATTACTGGTCATACGTGAGATGACACATTGTAATTGTCTGTTACTGGTCACGCGTGACATCACACGTTGTAATTGTGTGTTACTGGTCATGCGTGACATAACAGAGCTCTAAGAGGTTGGGTATCCTTGTTTCATTAACTTGTGGATACGCGCAAGCGCAGAACACGAGTTATTAGGGTTAGTGGGTTCGAGCCAATTTATTTATCGTTTTATGGTGTGTACTTCGTTTTTTTTCTGTGTACATCGGGGACTCTCCGTTGGCTTTCCGAATAGTGTTCGATTTCCAGAGATATATTGACGGCGTTTATCGCACGCGTCCAAGTTTGCGATTCATCGGAAAAGACGCTTCGAAAGGACTTGGCCGTGTTGTTAAAGGTAAATATTCCGAAATGACCACTACAGCTATATTGTAAAAATACAAAGATTCGTTCGGGATTTACGACTGAGGAGAGCACGTTTCGCTTAGCTCATCAGTTCAGGTTAATTCCTACATTTTATGGAGTCAGCCGATTTTATACATAAAACTCAAAGATGGTGGATACTGGACCGAATTAAGCCAAGATCGGAGTTAATTTCCCAGCGTTTATACCGGTGAGTTGAAACTATAAAGTGCACCATTCTCTGGTCTCTGCAAAAGTTCTCTTATTTTTTAAATCTGGAAAGAAGGTACACGTACTTGTGAACGAGAGTCGAACATGCGATGCTTTCGTGGCATAATGCCTAAAATTCCATCCTCTAAACTTCAAAGGCTTGGAAAATAACATGAGAGTACATGGATAAGTTGCATCAAAGTCTCATTGGCCATGCCTTTCGATATTCAGAATTATTTTGTCCTAGCAGTCTTAGGGAATTCGTAAAAAACACGGTGCATCAATGACTTCTTCCAAAGACAATTTGTCTGTTTGTTGGGTACTACTAACAGCGTTGATGATTGGAAATAACAGGTATTTAAAATCATAATTTATTCATTATTTAGATATGGGTCACTTCAAACATTTTCCCAAGTTATGATAACCATGATATATAATGCAGTGATCATTTACAAAATCAAACTGGTTCAATATAATATAAGAAGAAGCTGCACGCAGCTTGAACTCCGGCGTATCTTTTGCAACGCGGATGGGCTCATACACCTCAGTGCGTGTTTGGCACATTACGAACGCACAATCAGATGCGAATTAAAGTACGCACAGTCGATCTGATCTAAAACTCCACACGAGTTAGAGTACGAGTGAACACAAGTACAACACGAGTGAACACCAGCAGAACATGAGTGAACACGAACGAGGTCAAGTAAGCCAGAATACTCTTGGATTATTAACACAGATAGCCCTAAAATACTAGGATACAAATGCTGATGAACTGATCTAAAACTCCACACGAGTCAGAACACGAGTGCACTAGCGAGTCACAATTTAATTAACAAAAAATTATAATTAAAAAATCAATAATAACAATTGTGTTATCATCTTAGTTGTTTTGGGTTACCTGTTCTTAGCTTACCCATCCACCTGCGTGTTTGGCATTTTACGAACGCACAATCAGATGCGAAAGTACACACGTACAGTCAATCTGATCTAAAACTCCACATGACTGGTCAGAACACGAGTGTACACGAGCGACTCCATTCTTTGGAACACTATGTTGCGTGACACAGCTCATTCTGAACGTCAACGTTTTGCTTAGCTTTTAAGAGTCACAGGTAACCCAATTCACGATTTTTCCGCGGTGAGTTCCGATACTTTAAAACAAATGGCTGCCGAGGAGGCTAGCAATAACTGAAGAGCCGAGAAACATTTCACGGTTGACAAGGAAGTCCCGCCTCAAATTAAGGATAATCTCATCAACTTTAGCCAATCAGAGCGATTTATGTTGTGCTCAGTGTCTCAGCCGATTACAAAGTTCAGACGAGCTGCAATCTCGAACAATTTATCTGAAAACTAATCCCCCCCCCCTATTTCAGTGATGTTAAATATGGTCCATTTCAGTTAGACGATGGTTTAATAGACAAGAAAGGAAAGGCTGATTCAACGGTAGAGAGTTTTTCTTCCAATATTTCGGCCGATCTTCTTCGGGGAAAGAGGCTTACAATGTAGCTAATAAACTAGAACCTTTACGAAATAATACATGAATTATGATTGCACAATCTTATGATAAAACACATATAGACCAATGAAAAGAAGGTAGAGAGTGACATATAACATGAAACAAAAATAATAAAGCGACGTGATGATGATTGTGAAATACAAGTCAGGGACCGTTCATTAATTGTACGTAGGGGGGGAGGCTGGAGGAAAATTAGGGGGGGGGGGGGGCCCTTGAAAAAAACTGCAACAAGAAGGGGTGGGCTTTTCAAATTAAGTCGAAACTAAAGAAAAAAGAAAACCAGAAAGGGGGGTCTTGAAAAAAGATTCAGAGATCATGGGTGGGGGGGGGGGGGGGGGGGGGGGGGGGGGGGGGGGGGCGCAAGGAAATGTTTCTTGGTACTGTTTAAGAAATAGAAAACGTTTACCGTGTTTACATAGCCTGATGCAAACACGAGGGGAAGTTTGGGAGAATTCTCAAGTTGTTGTGTAAACCCGAGACCGAAGGTCGAGGGTTTACACAAAAACTTTAGAATTCTCCCAAACTTTCCCGAGTGTTTGCATCAGGCTATGTAAACACGGTAAACGTTTTCTATTTCTTTTATAAAATAGACGCAAGATCGAGCGCGAAACGATTTTTAAAAACTTTTTCGTAAATGTCAAACGCGAAATTCTCCATACATTGTAAAATGTCAATCATATTCGCTTGTGAAGTTGGCCGTGTTTGCTCTGCGTACGAATCGGCATGGAACAAGAGGCGAGAGAAAGTACTAGTGTGATTTTATGCTCCCAAAACTAGCTTTTTAAAAGACAAAAATGCAAAATAATAGGAAAACCTCAAAGTATTGATCCATATCGGGCTAGACATGCAACAAAAATCGTCCTGGATTACGAAAATCGACACGAAAACCACTTTAAACAAAACTGCTGCGAATTCAAAGACGAACTGGACAGCCGAAAAGCATTAAGCATTACAGAAAAGATAATTTGTCCTGCCTGGAAAAAGTGTTCCTGTTTCGGCCATGATATTCTGGGACTGAGGAATCTCTTGCTGGATATTTGGAGCCAGTACTTGTAGTTCATGGCTTGGAATTGCTCGGCTCGAACTGACAACTTCGATTAGCAGGTTTGTGCCTTTGTATTGTTTCAGATCTTTATTTCCCATCGTCAGGCATCATACTCGACTATTTGAAAGCCAGAGAATGTCGGATATCGATTAGAGCTTATAATCTATATTACTTTGATGTGGAGATGGCTGTTTGGGTATCTTTCAATGCAATTTTTTGGAATCCAAAAAGAGTACTTTCGAGTCTACGGGATGCTAGCTCGCTTGTGTATTTCTTTTTAGTCACATTTTCTTGCCAGCATCCCACTCTGAATGAAAAAAAGATTTCATAGACTGAATCGAACCAAAACGGCTAATATTTTTTTATTTCTACTGATTCAATGTAATATATACCTTATAAAGTTGCAGTGTTTGTAGTTTTTTGTCACCGGCGTTTGAAAAAAACGTACTTGAATAAACAACAATTGACCTTCCCACTCTGACTTTGTGTACTTGATTATTAGCACTTTGTACATTTTCTGAATGTTTCTAGAACATGTATTTTATTATAATTGTTTTTCTATAGTATCTGAAGTAAATATTTAAACTTAAACGTTAACAGAAGTAGTGTATTGTGTGCGTATTTCATCGAGTTTGCTAATGAGTAATGAGGCAGTTGAGCTCCGACTGACTCAATCTTGTGAAAATTCTGTCCAATTTAGCTTTTTTTCTCCGTAGGTTCTTCTGAACAACCTTCCTTTAGAAAACTAGTTACATGTACATGTGCTTTTAAGCTAGTCAGTTATTTTCGCCATTTTTTGCAGAAAAAAGCAAAAACTACAATGTATGACGTCATTTCCATGTTTACATAGCCTCATGCAAACACGGCTTTCAACCAATCAGAGCGCGCGTTTTCTTTGGGTTATTTTATAATTAATCGTAATGAACGGTCCTTTAAGTTTCATCACGTTTGTTCATACCAAGTGGTTCAAGAGTTTGACCTCTATCGATAAGATAGACTTCTCTCGCTTAGCTCCCTACACCCTAGGAGATCCGGTTGTTTATACTTTCGTCTGTGGTCCCTCCAATTTTCCTACTATAATGGTTTAATCACTGAATGGGGGGAGGGGTGGTACATTTTTCTATTCAATTTGACCGGATTGTGGCTCAGAACACAGGCTTGACTGAGAAGAGAGAAAGCTATACAGTTTACCGATGCCCGAACTAGTGTCGATTCCAGTTTAATTTTAAAGAAGAAACACTATTTTAGGAGTAAAGAAAAATGGTAGCACAGTAAGCGAACAATGTTACATTCACTAATTTCATCGCGCTGAAGCAAAACCGGCAAACCTTAGCTTCCTACATTGAATTCTCCGAACACTAAGTTTTTGATTGATTGAAAATAACAAAACTTTATTGCTTGATTCTTTGTGGACTTCGGTCTTCTAACTTCTTTAGCCAAAATGAAATAAGACGCCCAGCAGTGAATAACGACAGCTGTAAATTATTTTCGCGCCTTTTTTAGCCGGAAATCAGGAAGTCGCATTTTCAAGCTTTTAAAAAATATATTTCAGTTTGAGTTTTTTGTGATGCTAGCTTTTAGATTTAGAATTATTATTTGCGAAAAAACATATTTTCGAAATTTTTCCATTTTTAAACTTTCTTGAGACCCGTTAAGTGATTCAGCTGTTACATACCCGTTAAACTGAAATATCATTTTCAGCTACCTTTAATTTGATCTCTTTTCTCGTATGAGAGACTTAGAAAAGGTTCTTTACAGCAAGCTCCATTTTGAAGAAATGCAGTATTCGTTCATGTATTTGCCAATACCACACACGCGGGATAGAACAGATTTCGTATGAGTGGGTCAAACTACGGCATGTCCGTAGCCTTACCGTAATCGTACTGTAACCGTACTGTAACCGTACTGTGAGCGTACTGTAACCGTACTGTAACCGTACTGTAACCGAACTGTAACCGTGCTGTACTGCATGTCTGTAATTTGTCAGTATTTTGATTCTCTTTGACCCCAGTGTAAACTATCGTCTCTTCAGAAGAATCACTCCATAAATATCCCGCTTGCCGTTATTTACTTCATTTAAAAGCTCAATGAGAGTTTATGCTCTAAAGTTGATCTTCCTCAGCTTTCCCCATATTAACAGAAGTCATATTAAAGTGCAACTAACTCCTTTTGCAATTTTTATACATATGAATCTTTGAAAGGTTTTGAGTACTTCTATAAATTTTTGGCTTACAGAGAATACTCTATGTTCTATGCTTGTTTAAAATGGTGAAATTTTGACCTTTTCTGACCCATGACCGCGTAAGAAAAATCCTGGGTCGATTCTTGATCTTACGTCATCCAACTCATTCGACTTTGCAATAATTTGAATAAATATTTAGCATTTACTCTAAAATAACTGTTTTCTTTACTAACAACTCACAGACTGTATATTCTCTATATATCGATGTTGTTGTGATGCGATGGAAAGGCGCCATGGAGAATAATGCATTAACGAGGTGACGTAAGATCAAGAATCGACCCAGGCTTTTCCTTGCGCGGTCATGGGTCAGGAAAGGTCAAATTTTCACCATTTCAAACAAGCCTAGAACATAGAGTATTCTCTGTAAGCCAAAAATTTCTTCGCAGAAGTACTCAAAACCTTTCAAAGATTCATATGTATAAAAATTGCAAAAGAGGTTAGTTGCGCTTTAACAGAAATGTATCATGTCTCTCACTCCAGTAGAAAGACTCTCTAGCTAGGTTATTCTGTCGTAAAACATGCCTTAGCTGTGTAGTTGCCAGACCCAAACTGTCAACAGTTTTACCCATTGACAGACTGTAGTATTGCCTAATTTCTGACAATGACTCATCGAAATCGATACCTCCCCGTCTCGCCATGTCTGAGAGCTTTGACCTTTCTTATCTGAGCGCGCCTGACGAAATCTAACCTAAGATTATAATTCGATACCTTTATATCTAAACCGGCGTATTTGGATACACTAGCTTAAGCTGAGATTGTATTTCGCTCACGCATTAGATCTGTTCAGACAGCGCAGATGAATGTATTACGTTGTTGGTGTATTTTTGGGTCTAAACAGTTCCTTTACAAGAATCAGAAGATTAAAAAGTAGTTCATTGTCATACATTCATGCCACGCGTGCGCACTAGGCATTAAATTTAATCAATAAACAGATCCGGAGTAGCTCAGAATTTTACAGTAGTTTGTATGGAGGTTTTTTTGGGGGATACATTGGGAGATGGTATTATAGCGAAGCGCATTTGTTCCGATCTTAGCAATTTCTAAATCATATTGCCTTCCGTAAAATTGTATTCTTTCAAGTTATAACGAATAATTATGGCTGCGAAAAGAATCTGAAATGAGTTAACTGACCTCCATGTTATGACCTCCATGTTGACAGCAATCTCCTTCCTTTCAGCCGTTATGATGGTTCCTCTGATCAACTTTACAATATAAAACTCGGGGGGTTATTGTTTTGTTCCGATTCAGCCGAGTAGTTTAAAAGACGTTATATTGCCCAGATAGATCCAAATATAACTTCACATTATCCTCTAGCTGCTAATTGCGAACAAATATGAGTAATTTTAAGGTTTATCGACGGCCACAGCAGGGAAGAATCCCGTAAACACGTAAGTCCTTTGCACATCTCTTGCCTCTCTCTTCGAAACGCTTTCTCAGGTACATTAAGGCTGGGTCTCAAGATGGCCATCCCAAATCAAGAGGGGGTAGTCTATCTCTTTCTCTTTGTAATATTTGTCCATACAATTTTGAAAAATATGATGTTTGTCACGACCTTATCAATTACACTTGACAGTTTCCATGGAAACATGCAATGTGACCCTTGAACCCTAATGGGGCGCATTTATTTTATAGCCTCATGCATCATGGTAAAGTATTTTCATATGCCGGGGATTTTTATGCGTGTGAATCAGAGATAGTCCATAGTTTATAAATCCAACGAGGACAATTGAAAATATTATGGGGAAGACTCATTTACGCTAACGTGAAATTTGATACCCCAAATTTATGACCGTTTAATAATATGTTTCTCTAGTGTCCTCGTTGGATTTATAAACTATGGACTATCTCTGATTCATATGCATAAATATTCCCGGAATATGAAAACACTTTACCATAATGCGGAGGCTTTTGAATATATATTTTTTAATTAGAGTTCAAAGGTCACATTCACAGTTTCCATGGAAACTGTCATGTGTAATTGTTAAGGTCATAACAACATCATGTTTGTCAAAGTTTTAAGCAAAACGATTACAGCAAGAAAGAGATAGACTACCCCCTCTCGATTTGCCGGCGGCTATTTTGAGACCCAGGCCTTAATACACCTGAGTTGTCCGCCATTTCTCTCTTGGTTTGCCTGTACAGGCCTGGAAACTGGTATATTCTTAAGTGTTCTTTCATTGGTTCTATTATAACTTTCATATATAAGAGCTTGTCTGATTGGGCTAAAAAATAACGCGGCATTGAAATAAAATATGCAAAACTAAATCGTGACTGTATTCTCTGTAAACGTACTCGGTTTCACTGTTTACCTCCCGCTTGGCTATTAGCCGCTCTACTTCATAATAATCCGACATAGCTAGAACTTTTCAACCACGCAGTTCATAAACACTAGAAGCCTTTCGAATTCGACCGCTTTCACATTTCGCTTCGAGCAGATTGTGTGGCCTGGAATAATGGCTGAGCGAGCCTGAGAACAAGTAATTTATGATGGACAGGCATATTTGCATAATTTTATACCCCGCCCACAATGGCATGAATTTCTGACAATGTAAAAAGAACTGTAGTGCCTCGAAGTCTCACGCGTTGCTCATTTCACATTCTCACAGTGGTAATTACATGCTAATGATATTATGTGATGTAAACAGTATTAAAGAAATCTATAAATTTAATGTGCATGCCTCCTGCTTTATCGCTCGATCACAGCGTCTCCGACCCACATTGTTGCGACAAAGGTCAGAACTGATCAAAGTTTTTACAGGAAATAACATAGGGCCACTAAGGGCAACTCGTGGATGGTCAGTGATCTATTTTGGAAAATACTAAAAAGCACGTGACCGATGACGTCATCGTTACGTCATCACCACTAAGTGAATCGTGGGAAAATAACACCATATCTATCCAAGTTTGAACTGTCTGGTATCAGAAATGAGGGAGATATTGGCATGTACTAAAAATCACGTAATCGATGACGTCATCATTACGTCATCGCCACTAAGTGATTGATAGCAACCCACTACCATCTCTGTCCAGGTTTGAGCCAGCTAGCCGTTAGAAATGAGGGAGACATGGGCATGTACTTAAAATCACGTGACCGATGACTATGTCTGTCCAGGTTTGAAGTGTCTGGAAACCTTGGACGGTCATTCGGAAAGTCAACGGCGAGTCGCTGAGTCACAGAAAAAAACGACGAATAAATTATCTCGTATCCACCTAAACCTAATAACTCGTTCTGCACATGCCTGCATCCACGAGTTAAATTACTATTGTGTGTGGAATAAACGACCTATTCATAGCTTGATTACGTCTAGAACCTTCGCTTGATAATGGCCAATTGTGTTGACGCATGCAGTCTAAGTAGTTATGGAACCTTCCAATCTGAACAAGGATTGTGTGACAAAGTTATTATTTAGTGTAGCCATGGATCATAATGTTGTAGCTAAATCAAATTGATCTTTAAATCAAAATGCCCCGCTGAACTTCGAAATCACATATCGAAGAGGTTAAAACGAGTATTTATCCGGTCCACATCGGCGCTAGCCTGATTTTCAGACGGTACGAGGTCGGCCGCTCGCTTCCTCCCCCTCCCCGTCTGATGGACTTCATAGACTTTCGTGTTCCTGACGTCATCAACCTTTGTTTTTACAATAAGCCAATACGAACACGCGTAAGAATTGAAGCGTGAAGTGTAGAACAGTCGTGCAGTAGCGGCTTTTACTAGTTGGATCTATCAGCTTTCATGCACTGAAAATAACATTCTACAGCTTCAAACTTCTGTAGATTTCTCAGAATGGTATCCTGTTTGAGCTGCTGTTGTTCTTTGGAGAGCAGGAACTTTTTAAACGGACGTTTGCGTGCAGTATTTGCAGGACAAGTGTATGAGAATGCATACAAGAAATATCTGCCTCGATTCCATGCCGTAAAGTTTGTTACTCATAACTTAGAACTTTTACGCTTTCACTTTTATTTTTAAAACGTTTTGAAGCTTGATATGTATGCCGATTAGTTACACAAGACCCTAAAGTTGTCCTACTGTAGGTTTTTTGGTATCAGAGATTGTTTTAACCGGACTTTTTGTGCAAAGTTTAGATGCCATTGCCATACGTGAACTTACGGAAGTGTGTTCATAATTCTGAAAACAAAAATATTCACCCAAGTGCCATGAAACTTTTTCCATAACATACTCAGTATGTGTGTTCACTCCTGCAGAAAAAACATTATATTTCATGAAACATTTGGTCTTCTAAAAGCCAAAAACCTAGGAGAATAATGTTTAAGATCTATTAAATCAATAAATGCATGAGATTTATAAGCGGAGGAAGATTAGTGATTTACCAAAGCCCGTACATAGATTCACAAACACATCGTTCCGATGAATGAATGATTCCAATGCTTTCTTCTGCTATGGATATAGCTTTGAAATCCTGAAAACTTTACAATTTTGGTCGACACACTGCTCAAGTTCTTCCCCAACGCCATTCAGACAAATATGCGAGCACATTCCTTAAATTCCAGACTTTGCCAAAAGTGTAAAGTTCGCTCTGATTGGTTGACATTATGACGTCAGGAATACGAAAGTCTATGAAGTCCATCAGATGGGGAGGGGGAGGAAGTGAGCGGACGACCTCGTACCGTCTGAAAATCAGGCTACATCGGCGCAGAATTAAGTTTTTTGTGAATCTAATGGGATCAATTTACGTATCTGGATCACGAGATCGTAGACGATAACTAATCGTGCTCGATCCATGCAGGTCGAAATCGTGCTCGATCTAAAATTTGCAGGTCAAAATATGCAGGTCGAAATCGTGCTCGATCTAAAATGTGCAGGTCGAAATCGTGCTCGATGTCAATCTCGAAATCGTGCTCGATCTAAAAAAATTGCAGGTCAAATATTATGGAGGGAGGTGGGATCAAGAGATTTTTTCCTTTCCATTTTCTTACCACAACTTATGATAACATGTACATTTGTCCATGCAGTTATTTGAATAAGACTGGAATAATGGCAAACATGACAAGGAATTGCGAAATCTATAGTTCCCAGAGCCCTCGAAATTGTTTGGCCATACACACGACGAGCAAATAAACTAGAAATATTAAAGATGGGTCATAACACGTCGTCATCAATGATAGAGCGGAAGAAATACGCTTATCACGTTTATCACGAGTAATATTAGAATTTGCATTAATGGCGTGTACATATATAGTCCCTGAATAAAAAGGATAACTGAGTTCTGTTTTTGTCTTTCTTTTAATCTCACTCATTTGGAATACTACAACCCAAACCAGTTAAAGGGCCCAGCCTCGGCTAAATAATTTTATTCAAGATGGATGCCACGTTAAAGAAACCAGACCGTTGACATCCAGGACAACTGCACTGAAGACAATAGAGTAAAATGCATCCATGTTGTCTGGCAACGTGGTTAGTTTTATCGAAAACATTGAATCACTTGCTATCGTATATTTTATTAATACTTGAATGGGAGAAATAGTTTCGTATTTGCAATTTGCCGCTGATTAATTATGACTCGTCCATGCCGGAGGAGCGCACATATCTCCGATGTAGGTGTCACGGCGTTTTCACAAGTAGAGATATTTTTAGATGGTGGGATGTACCAGCGGCGGGAAAATGATGCCTCATTAGCTACTCTTGTTATACCAACAATGTTCATGGCTGCTACGCTTTTGTGATTCAGTATCCCTTATCCCGCTATCCTTGGGTGCAATCATTCATACCGTTCAAAAAATAACCTAACTTGTGAAAATGCTTGGTGACACAGGCCTATAAATAGTAGCGGGATAGACCCTTCTCGCCGGCATTTTCGAATATTTAACCAACACTGCGCAGTGAGTCTGAAGTCATCGCTATCAGTGGCAAATTACAACTGAAAACGAAAAGTATACACCTGTTACATTAAATGTTGTCCAAGACAAACGATAAGCGACATACCCCAGACCGAAATGGATTAATTTTCTATTTGTAATGAACTTATCATCACCGTCGACCCCTTGGGACGTTCATACTCCTTATAAACCACTCGACGTCGCACTTTCAGCGGCCCTAGTTTCCTAGCTCCTTTTCTGTTTTCTTGTATGATTGTAACACATTCTGTACGTTTCAATAAAACGTTGCTGACTTCCGTGCGGCTCCCTCCAATATATTGTCTCATTGTCATTATTAATGTAAAATAGAAATGTTTTCTATTCGCCTGAGCGAAGCGAAAGAGAATAGAATTATGGTTGTTGCTATTAGTCTGGTGAATTCGTTTGTTTTTTAGTCAAACGCTTTAATAAAAATATGAATAACAATTTCCATTCCGCATACCTGCCACAAGTTATAATGACAACCTTTGTCGCTTGTCGCTCGTACGTGACAACCTTTTTTGAAATATGTATACTCAGGAGCCCATTACCAGGAGTGTACCTATGTGATGGGTAGCGTACCTATGTGATGGTAGCTCCCACAGCACAGTAGACGATGTGGCTATTTATAATCGCGAAGTTCTGGTATGCGATTACGTTGTCTTTTGCTCTCTTGCGCTTTAGTATTTTTAACAGTTTGAACCGTGTCAATTACAATTATTCAGTGCATCCTGATTGGTTAAAAGTGACGGCCTTTGTTTCTTCTCGCGGGAAACAAAGCTAAAAAGAGCTACATCATCTGTTCTGCTGTTGGACAGACCTAATCTGGGAGATGCACGCTCCTGGTATTGGGCTCCTGGTATACTCTATTTCATAAAGTTGAGATGAAATTAATTATTATCAGTGCTTGTTTGTCGGTAAAGCATTAGTGAATCAACACATTACACAAACGCAGGAAACTTTGTAATAATCGGTAAGCGTACCCATCAGCCCGGTGTACACGATAAGCATTCTGGGCACGTCACTCCTATCTTTTTCACCGAAAGGGTCTAAGAACCCGCCTAGATTGATCATTTACACAACAAAAATAAGGGGTGCCATCAGTTGAAACTGGACCGTAAAAAGTATGGTATATCGAACCGACACTGAGGTGAATAATTGTTTTAGTATATACCACACAAGTGAATAACCAGCACCAAAAAGGTATTTAATTTTCTGACAAATGGACAAAAATAGCTGCTTCGTTCAGTGGTGATTAGTTAACACTGAATTATTCACCTCAGATGACTAGTGGTGGGTATTTACTGAAACTCTACCACTGGAATAATAATATCCAACGTATCCTCGCTCTAGAATTACCAATAATCAGTAATTGGCTTTTGCTCTTCAATTATCAATAATCGCTCATTCTAGAACGCAAATTAAACATTAATTAATTCCAAAACGAATCCTAACTCGAACCACAAAATGAACCCTAACCATCGGACGAGTTCACGGGTAAACGACGGGTTCTCACTCACCTAGAGCTAGGGTTCACAGGTAAACAAGATCAGAAGGTAAGAGAGAGTAAAGTAATTTTTGAGCGCCCCTACTCGGGCTCCAACTCGTTACCGTTTGCGTGTAGTGCTTGGTAGTACAGACGTCATGACCACTACACTAAGCGCGTCTTCCGCTGTTCGAAATGGAACAAATGTTTAACAATTATTCACTGAAGTGGGGGTGAATAGTGGTGGATATTTACCGAGCCGCTTCGACGAGGTAAATATCTACCACTATTGACCGACACTGAGGTGAATAGTTGTTTTCGTATATACCACACTGCAGGTAAATAGCCAGCACCAATTAGTTATTTTATTTTCTGCCAAATGGACAAAAACGCGCGCGAGTTGATCGCTGCTTCGCTCGGAGGTGAATATGAAATAATATTCACTGATTGAGTAGCCAATCAAAGCGCGCGCGAAAAGTGATATTCACTGATGTGGTATATACTTATTTTATTTATCCTTGATTGGTTTTAAGAATGTCATTGTTTAATTTACGTTCTAGAATTAGCGACTATTGATAATTGAAGAGCAAAAGCCAATTAATGATTATTTTTAATTCTAGAGCGAATTTATGTTGTAATATCCCATGTACACAAGCAGGTTTATTTGCTCGTCAGGTATACGGCAAAACATGAGATCTACCACTATTCACTGGTCATTTGTAGTATACAAGTACAATCGATGCACCGTGAATACCCTAGGGGTTCCAAAGGCTATAAAATGCATAAATTTGTAGAGCTCTGGAGAGCTTTCACCTGTTCTGTATTGGGACAACATTGAGGAATGCGAAATCGGTATAGTCTCGATAGATAGTCAAAGGATAAATTATTTAAAGTGCCTATAAACCCTAGCCAGTTATCGTTGATTTACAAGTTAAACTGTAAAACGAAATGACCGACATAGGAAAAATAATCATTGTAGTTTGTCAATTTCGTTTATGAAGGAATCATATTCAATGACGTCATTTCAGGGACAAACTAATTATAGTTCCTTTTGCTCTGTTTTTATGTCAGCTCCACTTAATAAAAGATCATTCTCTAAGATTGTAAGTATGGAATGTCTTACACCTGAAAAACAACTATATAAATGAAGAAATTCAATTTTACAACTCAATTCATTAGCATAACGTCCTTAAATGACGTCATTTCAAGGATTTGTAGTGCTTTTTATAGCAGTGCTATTAACATAAATCGCCTCAAAATGGTTGAAAAAAATAAGACACTCGCCCAAGTAAATGATTTCTGGCCAGGGCTTATAGGCACTTTGAATGGATGTCTTCTTCCATCATATTACATTTTATTCCTTCCTTTTTTTATTCTTTTCTTCTTTCGCGTTATTTCTTCTTCTTTTCCCTCTTCTGTCCATCTTCTCTTTTCTTTTTTCCACGTTGATCTTTTCGGCTTCGGATGTCACCACATTATCTTCTTCTGTATTAAAGTAGATTTTATTTAGAATAAGTATTACTACGTTTTTATTACCAAAACGCCATCGGAGAGTACCGATATACACAGAAAAAACAAAGTACACACCATAAAACGATGAATAAATTAGCTCGGAGCACTAACCCTAATAACTCGTGTTCTGCGCTTGCGCGCTTCCACGAGTTAAAAAGACACAGACTGCATTTTAAGACTCCGGCCGGAGTAATAATCATCAACGTTAGCCCTGACTTTACATTCTTTACCTTAGTAACCTTTGTACATAATATTGGCTGTTGTCATTTCCTTATTGTTTCAAAGGCTCAACAGCTCGAACATGTTCTGCCAAACATTTAATTTGTTTTGACTAACTGTATAGCCTTCAGCAGAGGCTCAGTATTTGTTCAGATATTAATCAGTCATGACTTGAGCATAATTTTCCGCACGTTCGGGCAATAATAGTGCAAGCTGTGCAACCATTGTTTGAAAGCTAACGCCGGAAAACAGCACGTTCAACTTTGCAGTAAACATCATAAATTCTCAAGGATGAGAGAGGTTTTCAGTCAAATCTCTTTATAATATTAACGATAGTTTTCGTTTCTTCGATAATAAATCCTTATTGTTATATCTATTTTCAATGAAATATGAATCTATTATGAAACTTTCTTCAAAGTACTTTTATGAGATTTTGGAGTTATCATAAGGAACATTAACAAAAGATTCCTCATTAATTAGTCTCTTTTGTTCCGTCCTCCAACATGGCTGGCGCGTCTTTGTCTTTTGAATCCCCAGGGATTGATTGCAAGCCAAGAATATTTTTTATCTCTACTGGCTTATTGCTGCCGCAGCGAGCGAGCCTGAAGCGAGCGAGCAAGGCAGCAGTTCTGATCTGTAAGCGGATCCAAATCTCGATCTCTTTTTTACCACAATGATTTTGCACAGATCTGATCGTCACGTAACATTACACGAGGTGGAAGCAAACTATGTTCAACCTTTCTTTAATGCATTTCTGTGTATGCGATCCTTGTGTAATCATGAATTTGTTGACGTGTAGACGAACTCTGTACGTGTCAACTATCAGTTTCCAAAGAGCAAGATCTCTCCTGTTATCAAGATGTGAGCAGCACATAATTTAATTTTCTTCTATTGGCTTCGATAAAGTCAAGCCGCCGATTTAAAACACAATTAGCATTTACAATTATATTCTCAATTACAGTTGATTTCCGGTGTTTAAACTTCACCGGGGAGAACAGCAGTTTTTTGTGCCGGGAAACTTAAGAAAATTTCGGGAATTGGTAGGCACAGGGAATTTACCGGCAGATCGTTAATATGTCGGGACAAAATGAAAATAAATCGGGACAACTTTTGAGATACATGTACACACCACAACTCAAACAGGTTCAGTCGCACGATAGCCCCAAAACTACAAAATATATTCATCTAACACCTTGGCATTTTTATCACCCAGTAATCTATTATTCCTGCCAAAGTGCTACTGTTGGTTCTCTTCTAATGAGCAAGCAGCATTCACTACCTGTTAGGTATACTAGTATTATATAGTAATCAAAGCTTCCGGTAAATCATCAGTTTCTTCAAGATAATTATTCTGGCGTTTTTAAAAATGTCTCTCGTTTTGCTGTTCGTTACTTTCCAAAGTTTGTTTTTCTTAGTCACTTTCTAGTTAGCCTCTGTGCCAGTTCTGGTGCATTCAGCGTGTGTAGTTTAAGCGAACTTGGAGAGAGAGAAAGTGAGGATGTACATGTAGTTTGCGATCGCATTCTTCTTGAAAGTTCCCTCCTCCTCTCAACAATTGTATTGCACCTACATTTCAACAAGTCTTTAAATACGCCTCTGAATTGTTTGCTGTAGAAGCAATAAATTATTGGATTGACCGCCGCTTGGGTGAATATCATTAACTGCACGAATCGCCACACCATGTCCTGAGAGTAGATGTAGAAGTACTTCAAAGACCTGACAAGAATAAACGGAAGGTGACAACACACGAATATCAGTGTAACTACGGCCAACATTTTGGTGATTTTCTGTTGATTCACTCTCTCTGTTGAGGTTGTAACCGTGGTCATGTTTTCTCTTGATAGTTTATGCTTGTTCATAGCTTTGAAGATCTGATGATGAGCCCACAACATGTATCCCAATGGAACGAGACATAGAAGGATTCCTTGAAATGTATAATAAACCTGCCTTCCGAGGTCTCCCCAGCCCTTATTTACGCACTGGTCCTCGGAGTTTTTATCCTTGACAATTTCGTACGCGTACAGAAGCGGAAGACATGATCCCATCGCGACAATCCAGATCAAAAGCGGGATAAGTTTTCTTTGTTGAACTCTTTGGGAACGAGCAAGAAGTGGTGAAGAGACGGCTAGATGTCGCTCATGGCTGATCGCCGCCAATGTCAGAATCGATGCGATGTAGCTACCTCTCTATCAAGAAGCTCTGGATCCTACAAAACGCTCCACCACAAACCCACGAGCCGGTAAGGAACACCGCAAGGTCGGCTGGAGTGAGCAGTGTCAAAAGTAAATCTGCTATGGCCAGACTAGCAATATAGCGGAGTATCACCGATGTGCTTTCTTTGTAAGTCTTGTAGCAAGTTAAAATCGCGAAAATATTACCAATGCACGCCGATAGAAATATCACAATATAGTACCCAATGTAGATATTCCGTACTAGGGGAGGGAATCCCTCTTCCTCTACATCTCCCGGTACTGGGAAACTGTCATTTGAGTCGTTAACCATCTTCTTTGAATGAGCTAGATTTCTTGGTCCGTCTTGATATTATGCAATGACTACTTTTAATTTTAGACCTGAAGAGGAAATTACTGATGCGAAAAACACTGATGTCCTGAATCGAGGTGTGACAGGATGTTGAAAATACGTTTTTTTCGCAAATTTTATTAGCGCTGCGCAGTTGTCTGAGACGAGACCCCCGCAAGACTCGGACAAACAAACGCCGCTGTTTACAGTATTTCAGTGAGTTCGAGAGTCGTGTTAGAACATAATTCGTAGTTTTTTCGATCGTAAAAAGAAGCAGTACCTTAAATTATATTCCCAGTCATATGAGTAATAGTGACTACCAAGCACTGTTGCTGGGGGAGATGTAAGAATGACTCTAGATGTGAAAAAAACATTGATAAATCGCTCAAAGACTATCTCTCAGAGATGTATGTAGGGGTTTCTCACCTTTTCGATGGAACTTTTCCGTTCCAAAACCTTCACAGGGAATGCAGTGAGAAATATCAGCGTTGGATAGATGTTTGTACAGGAGGCCTCAAAAGCACACAACAACGAGACGAGTACAATGAAAGGCAAGCGGAGTTTGCTGAGCTATAGATTACTGAAGTCCCACTATACTCGCCAGTAAACATAGCGGCGGAGAAGGAACTACAGTTCAACCAAATAATTTCTATAAAATCGCATTTCTGAAATATTCACCGTCTACTAACTTTAGATATCAGGTAAAAGATTAACTGATCAAACTTTGAGCGATTTAGCTGTGCTGGGAAGCGTGTAATTAACAAATCGCACACATTTTGCCATTGTCTGTACTCGTATTGATCATAGAAATGACGCCATAAAATGTTCAAAACTCAAGTGGAACAACGAGCGTAGCGAGTTTGGGACATTTTATGGCGTCATTTCTATGATCAATACGAGTACAGACAATGGCAAAATGTGTGCGATTTGTTTTTTACAACGACGAAGCACTTATAGCTTCAAATGAGTGCGTAATAAACTGCTTTCGAGTCGAAAAAGGCCATTGTCAATGGCATTGAAAGTCAAAACGTAAACACTTCTAATTACTGTTGCCGAGAGAAAGCTTTCTTAGACAAATGGCAATTTGGTTCACCGATTAACTCCTGTAATTGACGGAATGCATGTGAAATCCTTTGTGTTTTTTTTTCTGGATCAGAAAAGTTATTGTTATATAATTCAAAACTTCTGAGCTCTGAGAGAACTAGTCTAGTCACAAAGTCTGACTACAAGTACAAATTCGCCGAAACTTTCTCAACTCAAGAGAAAACTCTCATTTTGCCAAATGGCACACTACAAAGAAGTTGACTCACCGATTGACTTCTCCTATTAATAAAATGCTTGTGAAATCCTCACTTTCTTGTTTTTGGAAGCGAAGTTAACATCCATTTGAATTCACAAACCTCGCCGTGAAAGCACTTCCAGTTTGCAAAGCTACCACGGCTTGCGAGGGACGTCATTTTCATTGTATGTACTATTTTGCATATAGCGGAGAGCCAATCAGAACGCGAGAAAATTGGATGTTGTTGTAAAATCGTCTTTTCAGTTTTCCATACACTTGTCTAAATTTTCCCGCGTACTTGGACTCGTTGTTACAGACAAATGTATGGAAACCTGAAAACACGATTGCACGCTTCCCAGCAAAGCTACATCCATCAAATTTTGATCATTTAATCTTTTACCTGGTATCTTAAGTTTGTAGACGGTGAATATTTCAGAAATTAGATTTTACGGAAATTATGTGGCATCGGATTCCCATACAAACACTGTATTTCGCGCCATGTTTGTAGTCGATGGAACTCGCTTGATAAGATGGCCATTTATCGCTTTGGTTCAATCCTCTGTATTTAGCCAACGTCTAAGCTGTTCGACAGTATAATAATCGGACTCTCTTTCAAAATATAATACAGGAAAGAAATATAATACAGGAAAGCCGTATTTGTAACTAATATTCTGTTACAAATATTGACATCCGCTCTTATAATTTCCTTCACATTGATTGGTGGTGCAGGTCTCTACATGGCTAAAAATATTAAAGCTGTACCTAGACCAGATATCAAATTTGAATTGGAATCCTGTTGGTCCCAAATTGATCCAGGAAAGAATGCAAAACCTATAATTGTTGGTTGTATATACAGACACCCTACTAATGTATGGGGCGCCGTTTTGGACATTATTACGAACAGTATAAATAGATCCGTAACTTCAAATATTCATGGGAAACTTTTTATTGCGTGTAGTTAGATTACGTTTGTAATGCCAAACGTAAAGAAACATGCTAAACTTTTTGTCGTATACTTAATTTTCTTGTATAACCATGGCAAACTTAAAACAAACGTGCCATACTAAGCTATGACACATTCGGAACACAATACAACTATACGTGGTCTTTCTCAAATATACATGCTAAACTTCTCATTCCGTATGGTATGATGCACCACGCGCTTCACATGCAAACACACTAGTACCTAGGTCTCGCGCGGCTATCTCTCCTCGTGATCTTTCTTGTTCTGTGGCTGCTTCAAGTTGGCTGATCGTCCAGAGAATTTCAGAGAAGCACTAAGCAACATAGCCCGCCAAGCCAGATTGCTGCTGGCCGGAAATGCCAAGTACGCGTGCAGCAGAAAAACTCACATCAGTTGTAAGCTTTCGTGTAACTATTTGTCCATAGCAGGACTTAACGAAATTGAACCCTGTACAGTACCCTGTAAATCAGGGAACAGCTCCCTCATCTTTGCTCCAAGATCTTCCTCATCCATTGACTTGTCCAGGGGAAATCAGTGCACAACAAACCCGTCATTTTCGAGGTGACAACGGGGTTGATGTGTCGGCATAGCTTTTGTGCAGGAAGAGGGAAGCAGCACACAATCTTTATATACTATAGACCCTATGCATAATTTCTGGTGACTTGTATGTCAACGAGGCTGGTAGGTCCTCTGGCGGAATGTTGAAATTGAAGCGCTCAGGGAGATGTGTGAAATGCACTGAACATATGTTCAGTGAAACAATGGCATTATTTTGCTATGCTATACCAGCCTCGTTGACATGCAAGTCACCAGGACTTATGCAGTCCCTTCTTCGAAGGCGGATTTTTGTATACGTAACAGTTCTAGTCGAGGCTATCCCGCTCAGTCGACAATTAAATGTCGGAAATGAGCGAACTAGCTCTGCAGCTGCTGCTCTAGTCGGTCTTCAGTGGCGTTGTACATGGCTGATTCGTAGTTGTGTTTATTGTGCTGGTACTGCTAATACTGGAACGAAGTGATGGCTCACTAAGCCTCTGCTCGATCGGCAGTACACTCATATTGCTATAATTACCCAGCAGCAATCTGGCTTGGTGGGCGATGTTGCTCCTTTTATACTGACTTATAATGTATATTATATCATTCTTGTAATTTATAGTGTGAGCCAATAAAAGATTGTTGTTGTTGTTGTTGTTAGTGCTTCTCTGAAATTCTCTGGACGATCAGCCACTTTGATCTTGAAGCAGCCACAGAACAAGAAAGATCACGAGGCGAGATAGCCGCACGAGACCTAGGTACTAGTGTGTTTGCATGTGAAGCGCGCGGTGCATCATACCATACGGAATGAAAAGTTTAGCATGTATATATTTGAGAAAGACCACGTATATTTGTATTGTGTTCCGAATGTGTCATAGTTTAGTATGGCACGTTTGTTTTAAGTTTGCCATGGTTATACAAGAAAATTAAGTGTACGAAAAAAGTTTAGCATGTTTTTTACATTTGGCATTAAAAACGTAATCTAACTACACGCAATAAAAAGTTTGCCATGAATATTTGAAGTTACGGATCTATTTATACTGTTCGTAATACTGTCCAAAACGGCGCCCCATACTAATGACCTTGCAGAATTTACTACTCAACTAAACAACATTATTAAAACACTGAACCCCAATAAACATCAAATTTACATATTTGGTGACATAAATGTTGACTTTTTTAAATATAATACACATTCACTAACTGAAGAATATTTAGATATGCTATTTACTAATAGCCTTCTCCCTGTTATTACCAAACCTACTAGAATAACGGATCACACTTCAACACTTATTGACCATATCTATACCAACACACCTCTATCCCAGATTACTTCAGGAATGGCTACTGTCGACATATCTGATCACCTGCCAATATTCTGCATAGTTCGAACTCAAGTGGAAAAAACTAGTCACAAACACTATTATCGAGATTATTCTAAATTTAATAAGGATCATATTTGGCTGATATAAAATTAATAAATTGGGAAGAAGTCTTAGATGTAAGAAAGGATTTAAATGAAAAAACACATGATGCAATTAATGCCATAATGACTACTGTTAATAAACATGCCCCAATGAAACAGGCCTCTAATTCAAAACAAAAAGAACTTAATAAAGCTTGGCTTACAGCTGGCATACTTAAATCGATAAAAAGGAAGCAAAAAATGTATCGCACACATTTTAATAGCAAAGACCCACAGAAAACTAGGGAATATAAGCAATATGCAAATATACTCACACTGATTTGAAAGATAAAAGCAAAAAAGACTACTATTCCAACCAATTTTTTAAACATAAAGATAATCTTAAACATACTTGGAAACTAATTGGTACTCTTATTAAACGTAAAACAAAAGGACAGTCCTTACCAATTAGAATTGTTCATAATAATAAAACCGTGACCCAACAAGCTGATATTGCAGAACATTTCAATCACTACTTTGTAAATATTGGTACAACTTTAGCAAGCAAGATTAGAAAAAATGATTCTGTAAATCCCACACAATATATAAACAATTCTCCATCCTCTAGTTTTATCCTATCGCCTGTGTCTGAAGCCGAAGTTTTAACACAATTTGCTACACTAAATGAAAATAAAGCATATATAAATATCCCAAATAAATTTATTAAACTGGCAAGTGAACCATTATCTGTTCCTTTTACAGTACCAAATATTTTAAAAATCTCGAGAGTAACCCCTATATTCAAAAGTGGCTGTGCAACAGAATTAGGTAATTATAGACCTATAGCAATTATTTCATCATTCAGTAAAGTTCTGGAAAAACTGGTATATGACCAACTGATGTTCTTCCTTGAAAAATATAATATACTATTTAACTATCAGTTTGGCTTTAGGAAAGGCTACTCTACAGAATATGCAATACTTGAAACTATAGAAAACCTGAAAACGGCTATAGATGAAAACAAAATAACTTGTGGTATATTCTTAGATTTTTCAAAGGCATTTGATACGATTAACCATGATATTTTATTGGCAAAAATGTATAAATATGGCATTCGTGGCCTACCACATAATTGGTTCTCAAGCTATCTAACAGATCGTAAACAATATGTTAAAATTGATAATACAGAATCTAGTCTAAGAAACATAACCTGTGGCATTCCACACCGATCAACCTTAGGCCCTTTACTTTTTTTATTGTATATAAATGACCTTCCAAACTCCTCTCAAAAACTCCTTTTCAGAATATTCGCCGATGATACCAATATTTTCTATTCTTCAAATAACTCTGAAGAACTAGAAAGAGTTATTAATGATGAGCTTGCTAATGTTTTAAAATATTGTGCAGCAAACAAATTATCGATTAATTTAAAGAAACAAATTATATGCTGATAACCTCCCCAAAGAAGAACCCTAATATAAGAATAACTGCTTACAATATTGAGCAAAAAACATATATTAAATATCTTCGGGTTTTTATTGACAAACACTTACGATGGGACACTCAAATTACACATGTTAATAATAAAATTGCCAAAAATATTGGAATTATTTGTAAGCTAAGATACTATATTTCAATTACTATTCTAAAGCAACTGTATTATACTCTTATCTATTCGTATTTGAGTTATGGCCTAATGACCTGGGGTACTGCTGTTAAGACTAGACTAAGTAAAATTAAAAAAACCAAAATAAATGTGTTCGCTGCATCTTCTTTGCTAGCAAATTTGAAAATGCCACCCCATACTATAGAATTTTGCAAATTCTAAAACTTGACAATGCCTTTAACTCTTTACCGTCCGAGCCTGTAAATATAGGTCCCCTGACACCTATATGAGAAAAACATATTGCATCACATCTAGACATGCTGGAAAGACGATGTTGCGATATTATGTGAAGGGATGTATGGCTTCAAAGTCAGAGCTATAACAGGGATCGCTCGACTCTTTCACTATGGAGAAAAGCTCATTTGTTTTGGCGATTGTTTCGTTTCTTCGATTTTCACGAATTTCGAGGAGCTGAAAATCGGCTCAAAAAAACCTTCCCGTTCGCACTTGAAATCAAGAGCAAACACAAAATAACCACTCAGTCGTTGCAGTACCTTGTTTAATCTTTCCAACCAGCAGGTTTGTTTTCACAAAACACACCAAGCGACGGTGAACCACGCCGATGTTTGCACTGCATTTCACTCGACCACATTTTCCTGCTCCCACCTCCAATTGCAAGCTGGGTAATGGACAAACAAATCACAAGGGGTCCCCCCCTCTGGGACTCCGGTAGGGTTTTTTTTATAAGTCTTTTGCCTAGGCCTGAGCGGATTGTGCTAGCATAATTTTTGGCATAATTGGAGCAAACGAGCATAATTTTTCAAAGAAGCACTGCTCGAGCATAATTACCAGATTGTAGCATAATTTGAAGCATTAAAGCCAAAAACAAAGCTATTATTGCTTTTATAGTGCCTTTCCTAATTATTAGCTGGTATATTTTGCTTAGATTCTATTTTTTTCCAAAGCAAATACCTGAATTTCACTTAACGAGTGTGCGTTAAACGTGAAAAAAGCCGTCTTTTGTTGAGAGCGTGGGGATTGGTTTCTGTGTCCGTTGGTACTGAAAAGTCTAGGATATGTCTGGGGCGTGTTTCTTTCACGTTTATCTCTGTAGGAAATTGAAAAATAGGTCACCTAATAAAATGTTGTGTGAACAACTAAAAATACCGCGCATCAACTTCGAAAAACGTTTTTTTGTGAGCATAATTGTGTAATCTACGAGCATAATTTTTGAACTTTGGCATAATTTGGGCATAATTCGACAAAATTTGGAGCAGTGCTAGCGGCATAATATGCCACTTTTAGGAGCACAATCCGCTCAGGCCTACTTTTGCCCCTACAGCCAAGAGCGGTGATTTGCACTCAAGCCGTTGCTTTAAAGTGACAAAAACACATCCTAATAGGTTGAGCAGGGGTAAAAGAATGCCAACTGCAGGATTTCAAGGCTTTCATTGAAGAATTTTTTCCTGTGTCTGAAATCACAAACACAACGGAAAAACCCTGTGAAATCCCCTCACAAGGCCTACTAAAAGCAAACCAAGTACTTTTCAGCCATCCTCAGACTTAATGATGTCTTCAAGCTCTCTGACAGTGGCATTTTTCTCCAAAATTAGAGCACATTTCATTGGAAACCCTACCGAAGCAGCCATACCTACCGTCGACCAGTACGTAGAATTCTCCCGAATGGCATTGTGGGGCAAGCTTGAGCCCTTGGCTTAACAAGTCAGCAGTATTTAATTACCCCGGGGTAGCCAAACTGGAACTGAGCGGGGAGGGTTTAGTTAGCACTCAGGATTTCACCAATTGAGCTCACACACGATCGGACGACAAAGAGTTAATCTGAAAATCTCCACTCTTGTTCACAAAATTAAATATGTTAAAACAGGTGTACCATCTGCTATTTTCGACTTAGTCCCCTCTGCAACTGATATTCATAATTATAATACTAGATATGCTACCAACCAAAACTTATACAGACCAGCTTCCAGAACTAATTATGGTCTATCGAGATTTAAATCTCTTGCATCACGATTATGGGAAAAAATACCGTTAGAAATAAAATCCCTCCCACACAATAGTTTTAAAAAACAATACAAATAATTTTTACTTGAAAACCAGGCCTAAATTATTGTATAAAATTGTAAATATAGAATAATAACTAAGATCAGTTAATATATTTATATATATATAAATAAATTGTCAACGTTTCCATATAATTATGTATCAATATTGTAAATAAATTCTTCTTCCTATTAATATTAATTCCAGCCGATTACTACTCAAGTAAACTTGTACAATAGATATTTATGTATTTTCTGTGCTCCAAATATCCTCATTTATTTTTCTTGTGATAGGGGTCAACTAGAAAGCCTATGGCTCCTTTGACCTCTATGCACATTCTTGAAATTCATAACTATTTTATTATTACCGTATCTCTCTTTTTCTTTCTACAATTATTTTCTTGTGTAATTATCTTTATAAAAAACATAGTGCAAAATAAAATGAACTTGATGAACTTGAACTTGAACTCTAGTAGAATAGTCAGAGGACGAACTGAAGCCGTGCTGGTCAATTCTTGTAAGTTCTAACGCGAAAAGTGGTTTGTTTGTCCGAGTCTTGGAGGGGGGTCTAAATTTTGTGACGTCACTTCTATGCGCAGCGCTATTCTAAATCTAAAAGCCTAATCTAGCATCACAAAAAAAACTGAAATATATTTTTTTAAACCTCGAAAATGCGACTTCCTGATTTCCGGCTAAAAAATGGCGAAAAATATTGAAAGCTGTCGTTATTAACTGCTGGGCATTTTATTTCATTTTCGCTAAAGAAGTTAGAAGACCGAAAGTCCACAAAGAATCAAGCAATAAAGTTTTGTTATTTTCAATCAATCAAAAACTTATTGTTCAGAGAATTCAATGTAGGAAGCTAAGATTTGCCGGTTTTGCTTCAGCGCGACGAAATGAGTGAATGTAACATTGTTCGCTTGCTGTACTACCATTTTTCTTTACTCCTAAAATAGTGTTTCTTCTTTAAAATTAAACTGGAATCGACACTAGTTCGGGCATCGGTAAACTGTATAGCTTTCTCTCTTCTCAGTCAAGCCTGTGTTCTGAGCCACAATCCGGTCAAATTGAATTGAAAAATGTACCACCCCTCCCCCCATTCAGTGTTTAAACCATTATAGTAGGAAAATTGGAGGGACCAAACAACCGGATTTCCTAGGGTGTAGGGATCCAAGCGCGAGAAGTGTACTTATCGATAGAGGTCAAACTCTTGAATCAGTTCACCCGCCCCATGAGAGGACGCAAGTGGGTTTGTACTGTAAGTACACCCAAGGATTAAGTAATTAAGTTGTGGTCAGGTTAGGTGTTATGTTCTGTCAATGAAACTGACTAAAGCTGTCATGATAGTCATTATATTTCAAACTCAGTATTAAAATTCATAATCCGGTTCTCGCAACCCGAGATCACAGTTCTAGACATGGCGCCAAAGAAGGGCCTTTTGCCCGGCCTTCCGCACTGTTTGTAGTTTACAACTGCTCGATACTAGCGGCAGACGGTCACGGATATATCATCAGCTTCAGAATCTGTGGATTAATCGGTACGTGCAAGCTCACTTTGAATTTTCCGGTGGACATAATTCCAAAGTGGAAAAGTAATTCCATTCAATTTGGAAAATGGCCGCCCGTATGAAGAACAAGAGTCGTCCTCTGAAGATGAAATTTTAGTCTCATTCTTTGGTCTGATTGGAGTAATTCTACTACAGCATCAAATGTCTCATTCAATTTCGACAAATACTTGTTTCGGATATGGCTATGAAACGGTGTGCTTTCCTTTGACCTCAACAAAGAATTATTCTGGCGGGAAACCAGTGAGATCAGTCGACTCGTCATCGTCACAATCTCTAAATACGAAAGATATTTGCCATAATACAGACAGGATACTCTACTCTCTGAGAAGACATTTCTGGTAAAGATATGTATGAGCGAATCAATGCTATACAGCCATGGTTTAAGAACACTAACTGATCTTTGTAAACGTGAGGTGCGCTATCAGTTACCAAGCTATCTCAAGCCTAGGATGTGAAGAAAAAAACATTTTCATATTGAATTTAATATATTGAAGATCCTTCTCCTACTATGTGGAGATGATGCGGGCCCTGGCTGAGCTGGCCTAAATTTTAAAACTGCGGAAAGGGTATTGTGGAAACACATGACAGGCGGTGAGTAACTCACAGATCACAAAACTTGGAAAGACGGAGGTAAGATTTGTTATTTTGTATTTTATTGAATTCAATACGTAGCATGTGCAAGGGCCCTAGGTCTAGTATCCGTACCTAATTAACCCAGCTTTGTATTGTAATTATGCGGCTATTCGGCGTTTCCGTTTTAAAACAATAATTATTATACTGTACAATTACCATTTTATAAATTAATAATATTTCCTGAAATTTATCATATATTCTCTTGATCTGTGTATTACCTAAAGAAAACCTAAAGAGGGCACAATAGTGGTGCTATTATAACTGCGTGCGTAAAAACTCCTGTTAAACAGAATATCTCTCTGTCAGGAACGCCTTGAGGTACCAACTATGCTTGTTATTTTACGCAGTTTTTTTTTTTCAATCAACCCAGCTTTGTATTGTAATGCGGCCATTTGGCGTTTCCGTTTTAAAACAATAATTATTATATACTGTACAATTACCATTTTCTAAATTAATAATATTTCCTGAAATTTATCATATATTCTCTTCATCTGTGTATTACCTAAATAAAACCTAAAGTGGGCACAATATTGGTGCTATTGTAACCGTGTAAAAACTCCTGTTAAACAGAATAGCTCTCTGTCAGGAACGCCTTGAGGTACCAACTATTTTTTTCAAATATTAACCAGTATTTTCGTATGTAAACATTTTAAATGCGTACGGAGTTTAGGTCAGTCCAGTCAGGCACCCAGACGTTTCGTCGGAGCGTACTACTGCTAGCGATAAACTGTATTTTTCGTATGTAAACATTTTAAATGCGTACGGAGTAACTTTAGGTCAGACCAGTGGCACCCAGATGTTTCGTCGGAGCGTGCTGCTGCTAGCGATAAACTGTATTTTTTGTAACTTTAGGTCAGACCAGTGGCACCCAGATGTTTCGTCGGAGCGTGCTGCTGCTAGCGATAAACTGTATTTTTTGTAACTTTAGGTCAGCCCAGTGGCACCCAGATGTTTCGTCGGAGCGTGCTGCTGCTAGCGATAAACTGTATTTTTTTGTAACTTTAGGTCAGACCAGTGGCACCCAGATGTTTCGTCGGAGCGTGCTGCTGCTAGCGATAAACTGTATTTTTGGTAACTTTAGGTCAGACCAGTGGCACCCAGATGTTTAGTCGTCGGAGCGTGCTGCTGCTAGCGATAAACTGTATTTTTGGAAACTTTAGGTCAGACCAGTGGCACCCAGATGTTTCGTCGGAGCGTGCTGCTGCTAGCGATAAACTGTATTTTTTGTAACTTTAGGTCAGACCAGTGGCACCCAGATGTTTCGTCGGAGCGTGCTGCTGCTAGCGATAAACTGTATTTTTTTTAAACTTTAGGTCAGACCAGTGGCACCCAGATGTTTCGTCAGAGCGTGCTGCTGCTAGCGATAAACTGTATTTTTTGTAACTTTAGGTCAGACCAGTGGCACCCAGACGTTTCGTCGGAGCGTGCTACTGCTAGAGATAAACCGTAGAAATAACGAACAGTAAATAATGGAATAAAATAAAATTGTCTCATAAATGTTACAGTAAAAACAATTTTAAAATAATGACTTGATATTGATTTCCTTCCGGCTGAATTACTCTAATCTAACGAAAAACAAAGTATTTACCCCTTCAACTATTCTATTTATGTCTATAACACACTCAGTGATAGAAAACTAAATGAAAAAATAACAATTCCTTACTCATTGTGTGAGAAATAAAATAAAATTGCAGACTATAGTCGGCAAAGCCGGGTTATCCTGGTGAATATGACTGGATACATGAAGAAAAAATACAGCCCAGTGCCGGTCCAGTATCTTTCAATTCGAAGCCGGCCGGGGATACCTTGCCGGTTTTCTATCTCAACCGGCTTCCAACTAAATCGATGACTACCTACCGATGTACTCACCATTATTGGTCATTTTGTAGTCAAAATCTAATTCTAAGCATTTGGAAAACCATGAGGAAAAAATGTATTTCGGCTTTGTTTGTCCACTGCTGACGGTCATGGCCTGTTTCAGCAATTTGATCTGGTTTATCCTTTGACGTAAAAGTGTATAGAATCGTCTAATAGGATTATTGGGGATTTAGACACCCCGAACCTTGAAACACAGCGTGGGTAATGGGAAGTATGAATGGAATCCAGGATAAGGTACAAAGAAATTAGCCGACGTACTTACAGTACACACCCACTTGCGTCCTCTCAACTTGGTATGAACAAACGTGATGAAACTTAAAAGACCGAGCATTAATTATTAATTATACGTAGGAGTGGGCTGGAGGAAAATTAAACAGTACCAAGAAACATCCCCCCCCCCTTTTTTCAAGACCCCCCTTTCTGGTTTTCTTGTTTTAACAGATTCGACTTATTTTGAAAAGCCCCCCCTCATCGGACCAAACACTTTTGGGAGCCCCCCCCTTCTTGTTGCATTTTTTTTTTCAAGGGCCCCTCCTAATTTTCCTCCAGCCTCCCCCCCCCCCCCCCCCCTACGTACAATTAATGAACGGTCCCTAATTTGTATTTCACAATCATCATCACGTCACTTTATTATTTTTGTTTCATATTATATGTCCCTCTCTACCTTCTTTTCATTGGTTTATATGTGTTTTATCATAAGATTGTGCAATCATAATTCATGTATTATTTCGTAAAAGTTCTAGTTTATTAGATATATTATAAGCCTCTTAAACCATTGTCTAACTGAAATGGACCATATTTAACATTACCTTATTTGAAAAACCGGCTAAAGATAACAGAGTTTTAAACACATGGCGGCCGACAAGTTTAATAAATGTTGATGCGAAAATATGCAGTAAAGCATTAAGTAAAAGGATTATTGATATTTTGCCTTCAATAATCCATCCTGACCAAGCTGCTTTGGTGAAAGGTAGAAATATTGAAGACCCCATCAGATTCATAGATGACGTAATGGGTTATGCTGCCTAAAAAGAAAGGTATGTCGTTAGTGCTGTTCGCGGCTGATTTTGGAAAGGCTTTCGACTTTATTGAGCACATACACTTTTATATTTGCAGTTTTAAAACATTTCAGATTTGGGGAAGGATTTATCAATTGGATTAAGATGCTACTTAAAGGACAGCTGCTCTAGTGTAATGAATAACGGTGTAGCCACGTATTACTTTCCTCTGTGAAGAGGAACGAAACAACGGGTGATCCGATTTTTATTCTGGTGACAGAAATAATGGCAACAATGATTCGGAATAATGAGGCCGGATATTGAGGGAATCAGGTTCGCACAAAAACACAAGGAAATAGCTTTAATTGCTGATGATACTACTTTTATTTTAAAAGATATCGAATCTTTAAATAAGGTAAGATCAGTTGGATCGGTTTAGTGCTTTCTCGTCACTTAAAATTAATTTAACAAAATCACACGCAGGTTGGTTGGGAAAAGTTAGTAAAAAAGAAACATGCTCACGAAATATCAAATGGGTACATTTCCACAATAAAGGTGTTAAGATTCTGGGTATTTATTTTTCTAAATATGAGAAATGGCATTATGATAACAACTTTATACGTATATTGTCTAATTTTAAAACTACCCTATCAATTTGGCGGGCGCGTGGTTTAACCTTATATGGCAAAATACAAGTGACTATCCAAACTATACTACGTATGTTCAAAATTACACGTCACAGCTGAGTTCATTAAAGTTGTAGAATGTATTATTACTGACTTTATTTGGAATGGCAGGAAACCGAAAATAAAGTATCAAACGTTAATCGGGGAATATTAATTATAAAGGTGGATTAAAGAGGGACTGAATGGGGTTAACTGACTACTGACAAACGGCCTTAAAAATAACTGACAAATGACGATTTTTTTACTGACAACTGACAAGCGAAAAATAACTAACAACTGACAAATTTGTTTTTTGTGAGTCAAACATTGTAAATGTTCTCTTGTAATGATTAACTAGGGCTAACTGACAAATGGCTAATTTTGTTACTGACAACTGACATGTAGATAGCCTGAATTCCAGCCGTGTCCTCCGTCTCCTCGATAATTTCGATGTAACAAGGTTCGGATCAAATATACCAATTTTTTACAAAGTGTCCTCACGAACTGGGCTCTAATTGCCACTATTGAAGTAGTAGATAATCATTTACTGGTCTTAGAACAATATCTTTGGAATAATAAGCATATTAAAATAGACAATAAATAAATTGCAGTGGTACTCACACGCGTTCTCAGCAAGAACGATTGATAATGTGACTGCTAGAAGCGAGAGTGTCTTCAAAAGCATTTTGAACTGTGCCTCCCTAGCCCGTTTGTCGTGTCAGTGATGCGTTCGATGGGACAGTGATTTAAAGGCTAGTGATAACGGTTTATATACTCTGTGACCGCCGGTTCGCTCAACCAATCAGATTGAAGATAACAATTGACATTAGCGCGTTCTTAAATTACTTAAATTATTGGCGTAAGCAATAAGTTGTAAGCATATCTAACAGGTTGATAAGGAGCAGAGCACTTTCCGTATTTTCCCCATATGAGCATGCAAAGAATATCGCTCTTATAACTTGGTTTTGCTTTGTTTGGATTTTTTGAATATGTGATTTATAGGCACTACCCCATGCTAATATTGCATATGATATATATGGGTAAATAATATTGTAATATAGCTGTCTTAATTGTTGTAGGGATAGATAGTGTCTTAGTTTATAAATCATACCAGTATTTTTTGCAGTGCGTGAGCAAACATAGGATATATGGTACTTCCAGAAAATTGCATCATCAATCTTCACACCGACTAGGTATTTAATATGATCTTTTCTTTGAAGGGAATGACTCGTTCCATCACTATTGGTTATCTTTATGTCGATATTCACTTGCTTTTTTCTTCTCTTGCTTTTTTCTACAAAATATATTCATCTAAAACCTTGGCATTTTTATCACCCAGTTATATATTTTTCCTGCCAAAGTGCTACTGTAGGTTCTCTTCTAAATGATGAGCAGAGCAGCATTCACTACCTGTTAGGTATACTAGTATTATATAGTAATCAAAGCTTCCGGTAAATCATCAGTTTCTTGAAGTTAATTACTCTGGCGTTTTTAAAAATGTCTCTCGTTTTGCTGTTCGTTACTTTGCATAGTGTTTTTCCAAAGTTTGTTTTTCTCAGTCACTTTCTAGTTAGCCTCTGTGCCAGTTCTTGTGCATTCAGCGTGTGGAGTTTAAGCGAACTTGCAGAGAGAGAAAATGATGATGTAGTTCTTCTTGAAAGTTCCCTCCTCCTCTCAACAATTGTATTGCACCTACATTTCAACAAGTCTTTAAATACGCCTCTGAATTGTTTGCTGTAGAAGCAATAAATTATTGGATTGACCGCCGCTTGGGTGAATATGATTAACTGCACGAATCGCCACACCATGTCCTGAGAGTAGATGTAGAAGTACTTCAAAGACCTGACAAGAATAAACGGAAGGTGACAACACACGAATATCAGTGTAACTACGGCCAACATTTTTGTGATTTTCTGTTGATTCACTCTCTCTGTTGAGGTTGTAACCGTGGTCATGTTTTCTCTTGATATTTTACGCTTGTTCATAGCTTTGAAGATCTGATGATGAGCCCACAACATGTATCCCAATGGAACGAGACATAGAAGGATTCCTTGAAATGTATAATAAACTTGCCCTCCGAGGTCTCCCCAGCCCTTGTCTATGCACTGGTCCTCAGAGTCTTTATCCTTGATAATTTCGTACGCGTACAGTAACGGAAGACATGATCCCATCGCGACAATCCAGATCAAAAGCGGGATACGTTTTCTTTGTTGAACTCTTTGGGAACGAGCAAGAAGTGGTGAAGAGACGGCTAGATGTCGCTCATGGCTGATCGCCGCCAATGTCAGAATCGATGTGATGTAGCTACTCTCTATCAAGAAGCTCTGGATCCTACAAAACGCTCCACCACAAACCCACGAGCCGGTAAGGAACACCGCAAGGTCGGCTGGAGTGAGCAGTGTCAAAAGTAAATCTGCTATGGCCAGACTAGCTATATAGCGGATTATCACCGATGTGCTTTCTTTGTAAGTCTTGTAGCAAGTTAAAATCGCGAAAATATTACCAATGCACGCCGATAGAAATATCACAATATAGTACCCAACGTAGATATTCCGTACTGGGGGAGGGAATCCCTCTTCCTCTACATCTCCCTGTACTTGGAAACTGTCGTTTGAGTCGTTAACCATCTTCTTTGAATGAGCTAGATTTCTTGGTCCGTCTTGATATTATGCAATGACTACTTTTACTTTTAGACCTGAAGAGGAAATTACTGATGCGAAAAACACTGATGTCCTGAATCGAGGTGTGACAGGATGTTGAAAATACGTTTTTTTCGCAAATTTTGTTAGCGCTGCGCAGTTGTCTGAGACGAGACCCCCGCAAGACTCGGACAAACAAACGCCGCTGTTTACAGTATTTCAGTGAGTTCGAGAGTCGTGTTAGAACATAATTCGTAGTTTTTTCGATCGTAAAAAGAAGCAGTACCTTAAATTATATTCCCAGTCATATGAGTAATAGTGACTACCAAGCACTGTTGCTGGGGGAGATGTAAGAATGACTCTAGATGTGAAAAAAACATTGATAAATCTCAGAGATGTAAAATTGTAGGGGTTTCTCATCTTTTCTTGGCCTTTTCGATGGAACTTTTCCGTTCCAAAACCTTCACAGGGAATGCAGTGAGAAATATCAGCGTTGGATAGATGTTTGTACAGGAGGCCTCAAAAGCACACAACAACGAGACGAGTACAATGAAAGGCAAGCGGAGTTTGCTGAGCTATAGATTACTGAAGTCCCACTATACCCGTCAGTAAACATAGCGGCGGAGAAGGAACTACAGTTCAACCAAATAATTTCAATAAAATCGCATTTCTGAAATATTCACCGTCTACTAACTTTAGATATCAGGTAAAAGATTAACTGATCAAAAGTTGAGCGATTTAGCTGTGCTGGGAAGCGTGTAATCGTCTTTTCAGTTTTCCATACACTTGTCTAAATTTTCCCGCGTACTTGGACTCGTTGTTACAGACAAATGTATGGAAACCTGAAAACACGATTGCACGCTTCCCAGCAAAGCTACATCCATCAAATTTTGATCATTCAATCTTTTACCTGGTATCTTAAGTTTGTAGACGGTGAATATTTCAGAAATTCGATTTTACGGAAATTATGTGGCATCGGATTCCCATACAAACACTGTATTTCGCGCCATGTTTGCAGTCGGTGGAACTCGTTTGATAAGATGGCCATTTATCGCTTTGGTTCAATCCCCTATATTTTAGCCAACGTCTAAGCTGTTCGACAGTATAATAATCGGACTCTCTTTCAAAATATAATACAGGAAAGAAATATAATACAGGAAAGCCGTATTTGTTACGAATATTCTGTTACAAATATTGACATCCGCTCTTATAATTTCCTTCACATTGATTCATTAACTAATGCTGGTGGTGCAGGCCTCTACATAGCTAAAAATATTAAAGCTGTACCTAGACCAGATATCAAATTTGAATTGAAATTCGTGGAATCTTGTTGGTCCCAAATTGATCCAGGAAAGAATGCAAAACCTATAATTGTTGGTTGTATATACAGACACCCTACTAATGACCTTGCAGAATTTACTACTCAACTAAACAACATTATTAAAACACTGAACCCCAATAAACATCAAATTTACATATTTGGTGACATAAATGTTGACTTTTTAAAATATAATACACATTCACTAACTGAAGAATATTTAGATATGCTATTTACTAATAGCCTTCTCCCTGTTATTACCAAACCTACTAGAATAACGGATCACACTTCAACACTTATTGACCATATCTATACCAACACACCTCTATCCCAGATTACTTCAGGAATTGCTACTGTTGACATATCTGATCACCTGCCAGTATTCTGCATAGTTCGAACTCAAGTGGAAAAAACTAGTCACAAACACTATTATCGAGATTATTCTAAATTTAATAAGGATCAATATTTGGCTGATATAAATTTAACAAATTGGGAAGAAGTCTTAGATGTAAGAAAGGATTTAAATGAAAAAACACAAGAAGAACCCTAATATAAGAATAACTGCTTACAATATTGAGCAAAAAACATATATTAAATATCTTCGGGTTTTTATTGACAAACACTTACGATGTGACACTCAAATTACACATGTTAATAATAAAATTGCCAAAAATATTGGAATTATTTGTAAGCTATTAAAGATACTATATTTCAATTACTATTCTAAAGCAACTTTATTATACTCTTATCTATTCGTATTTGAGTTATTGCCTAATGATCTGGGGTACTACTGTTAAGTAGACTAAGTAAAATTAAAACAAAGCAAAATAAATGTGTTCGCTGCATCTTCTTTGCTAGCAAATTTGAAAATGCCACCCCATACTATAGAATTTTGCAAATTCTAAAACTTGACAATGCCTTTAATCTGAAAATCTCCACTCTTGTTCACAAAATTAAATATGTTAAAACAGGTGTACCATCTGCTATTTTCGACTTAGTCCCCTCTGCAACTGATATTCATCATTATAATACTAGATATGCTACCAACCAAAACTTATACAGACCAGCTTCCAGAACTAATTATGGTCTATCGAGATTTAAATCTCTTGCATCACGATTATGGAAAAAAAATACCTCCCACACAATAGTTTTAAAAAACAATACAAATTATTTTTACTTGAAAACCAGGCCTAAATTATTGTATAAAATTGTAAATATAGAATAATAACTAAGATCGAGTAATATATTTATATATATATAAATATATTGTCAACGTTTCCATATAATTATGTATCAATATTGTAAATAAATTCTTCTTCCTATTAACATTAATTCCAGTCGATTACTACTCAAGTAAACTTGTACAATAGATATTTATGTATTTTCTGTGCTCCAAATATCCTCATTTATTTTTCTTGTGATAGGGGTCAACTAGAAAGCCTATGGCTCCTTTAAACTCTATGCACATTCTTGAAATTCATAACTATTTTATTATTACCGTATCTCTCTTTTTCTTTCTACAATTATTTTCTTGTGTAATTATCTTTATAAAAAACATAGTGCAAAATAAAATGAACTTGATGAACTTGAACTTGAACTCTAGTAGAATAGTCAGAGGACGAACTGAAGCCGTGCTGGTCAATTCTTGTAAGTTCTAACGCGAAAAGTGGTTTGTTTGTCCGAGTCTTGGAGGGGGGTCTAAATTTTGTGACGTCACTTCTATGCGCAGCGCTATTCTAAATCTAAAAGCCTAATCTAGCATCACAAAAAAAACTGAAATATATTTTTTTAAACCTCGGAAATGCGACTTCCTGATTTCCGGCGAAAAAAATGGCGAAAAAAATTGAAAGCTGGGCATTTTATTTCATTTTCGCTAAAGAAGTTAGAAGACCGAAAGTCCACAAAGAATCAAGCAATAAAGTTTTGTTATTTTCAATCAATCAAAAACTTATTGTTCAGAGAATTCAATGTAGGAAGCTAAGGTTTGCCGGTTTTGCTTTAGCAACTACGTACAATTAATGAACGGTCCCTAATTTGTATTTCACAATCATCATCACATCACTTTATTATTTTTGTTTCATATTATATGTCCCTCTCTACCCTCTTTTCATTGGTTTATATGTCTCGTCACTTAAAATTAATTTAACAAAATCACACGCAGGTTGGTTGGGAAAAGTTAGTAAAAGAGAAACATGCTCACGAAATATCAAATGGGTAAATTTCCACAATAAAGGTGTTAAGATTCTGGGTATTTATTTTTCTAAAAATGAGAAATGGCATTATATTGTCTAATTTTAAAACTACCCTATCAATTTGGCGGGCGCGTGGTTTAACCTAGCTTATATATGGCAAAATACAAGTGACTATCCAAACTATACAATTACACGTCACAGCTGAGTTCATTAAAGTTGTAGAATGTATTATTACTGACTTTATTTGGAATGGCAGGAAACCTAAAATAAAGTATCAAACGTTAATCGGGGAATATTAATTATAAAGGTGGATTAAAGAGGGACTGAATGGGGTTAACTGACTACTGACAAACGGCCTTAAAAATAACGGACAAATGACGATTTTTTTTACTGACAACTGACAAGCGAAAAATAACTAACAACTGACAAATTTGTTTTTTGTGGGTCAAACATTGTAAATGTTCTCTTGTAATGATTAACTAGGGCTAACTGACAAATGGCTATTTTTTTTACTGACAACTGACATGTAGATAGCCTGAATTCCAGCCGTGTCCTCCGTCTCCTCAATAATTTCGATGTAACAAGGTTCGGATCAAATATACCAATTTTTTACAAAGTGCCCTCACGAACTGGGCTCTAATTGCCACTATTGAAGTAGTAGATAATCATTTACTGGTCTTAGAACAATATCTTTGGAATAATAAGCATATTAAAATAGACAATAAATAAATTGCAGTGGTACTCACACGCGTTCTCAGCAAGAACGATTGATAATGTGACTGCTAGAAGCGAGAGTGTCTTCAAAAGCATTTTGAACCGTGCCTCTCTAGCCCGTTTGTCGTGTCAGTGATGCGTTCGATGGGACAGTGATTTAAAGGCTAGTGATAACGGTTTATATACTCTGTGACCGCCGGTTCGCTAAACCAATCAGATTGAAGATAACAATTGACATTAGCGCGTTCTTAAATTACTTAAATTATTGGCGTAAGCAATAAGCTGTAAGCATATCTAACAGGTTGATAAGGAGCAGAGCACTTTCCGTATTTTCCCCATATGAGCATGCAAATAATATCGCTCTTATAACTTGGTTTTGCTTTGTTTGGATTTTTTGAATATGTGATTTATAGTCACTACCCCATGCTAATATTGCATATGATATATATGGGTAAATAATATTGTAATATAGTTGTCTTAATTGTTGTAGGGATAGATAGTGTCTTAGTTTATAAATCATACCAGTATTTTTTGCAGTGCGTGAGCAAACATAGGATATATGGTACTTCCAGGAAATTGCATCATCAATCTTCACACCGATTAGGTATTTAATATGATCTTTTCTTTGAAGGGAATGACTCGTTCCATCACTATTCGTTATCTTTATGTCGATATTCACTTGCTTTTTTCTTCACTTGCTTTTTTCTACAAAATATATTCATCTAACACCTTGGCATTTTTATCACCCAGTTATATATTTTTCCTGCCAAAGTGCTACTGCAGGTTCTCTTCTAATGAGCAGAGCAGCATTCACTACCTGTTAGGTATACTAGTATTATATAGTAATCAAAGCTTCCGATAAATCATCAGTTTTTTTCAAGATAATTATTCTGGCGTTTTTAAAAATGTCTCTCGTTTTGCTGTTCGTTACTTTGCATAGTGTTTTTCCTAAGTTTGTTTTTCTCAGTCACTTTCTAGTTAGCCTCTGTGCCAGTTCTGGTGCATTCAGCGTGTGGAGTTTAAGCGAACTTGCAGAGAGAAAACGTAATGATGTAGTTCTTCTTGAAAGTTCCCTCCTCCTCTCAACAATTGTATTGTACCTACATTTCAACAAGTCTTTAAATACGCCTCTGAATTGTTTGCTGTAGAAGCAATAAATTATTGGATTGACCGCCGCTTGGGTGAATATGATTAACTGCACGAATCGCCACACCATGTCCTGAGAGTAGATGTAGAAGTACTTCAAAGACCTGAAAAGAATTAACGGAAGGTGACAACACACGAATATCAGTGTAACTACGGCCAACATTTTGGTGATTTTCTGTTGATTCACTCTCTCTGTTGAGGTTGTAACCGTGGTCATGTTTTCTCTTGATATTTTACGCTTGTTCATAGCTTTGAAGATCTGATGATGAGCCCACAACATGTATCCCAATGGAACGAGACATAGAAGGATTCCTTGAAATGTATAATAAACCTGACTTCCGAGGTCTCCCCAGCCCTTGTCTACGCACTGGTCCTCAGAGTCTTTATCCTTGATAATTTCGTACGCGTACAGTAGCGGAAGACATGATCCCATCGCGACAATCCAGATCAAAAGCGGGATAAGTTTTCTTTGTTGGACTCTTTGGGAACGAGCAAGAAGTGGCGAAGAGACGGCTAGATGTCGCTCATGGCTGATCGCCGCCAATGTCAGAGTCGATGTGATGTAGCTACTCTCTATCAAGAAGCTCCGGATCCTACAAAACGCTCCACCACAAACCCACGAGCCGGTAAGGAACACCGCAAGGTCGGCTGGAGTGAGCAGTGTCAAAAGTAAATCTGCTATGGCCAGACTAGCAATATAGCGGAGTATCACCGATGTGCTTTCTTTGTAAGTCTTGTAGCAAGTTAAAATTGCGAAAATATTACCAATGCACGCCGATAGAAAGATCACAATATAGTACCCAATGTAGATATTCCGTACTAGGGGAGGGAATCCCTCTTCCTCGACATCTCCCGGTACTGGGAAACTGTCGTTTGAGTCGTTAACCATCTTCTTTGAATGAGCTAGATTTCTTGGTCCGTCTTCAGTGATATTATGCAATGACTACTTTTACTTTTAGAACTGAAGAGGAAATTATTGATGCGAAAAACACTGATGTCCTGAATCGAGGTGTGACAGGATGTTGAAAATACGTTTTTTCGCAATCTAAAAGCCCTAATCTAGCATCACAAAAAAACTCAAACTGAAATATATTTTTTAAAAGCTTGAAAATGCGACTTCCTGATTTCCGGCTAAAAAAGGCGCGAAAATATTTTACAGCTGTCGTTATTCACTGCTGGGCATCTTATTTCATTTTCGCTAAAGAAGTTAGAAGACCGAAGTCCACAAAGAATCAAGCAATAAAGTTTTGTTATTTTCAATGTAGGAAGCTAAGATTTGCCGGTTTTGCTTCAGCGCGACGAAATGAGTGAATGTAACATTGTTCGCTTGCTGTACTACCATTTTTCTTTACTCCTAAAATAGTGTTTCTTCTTTAAAATTAAACTGGAATCGACACTAGTTCGGGCATCGGTAAACTGTATAGCTTTCTCTCTTCTCAGTCAAGCCTGTGTTCTGAGCCACAATCCGGTCAAATTGAATTGAAAAATATACCACCCCTCCCCCATTCAGTGATTAAACCATTATAGCAGGAAAATTGGAGGGACCACAGACGAAATGATAAATAACAGGATCTCCTATGGTATAGGGATCTAAGCGCGAGAAGTGTATTTTATCGAAAGAGGTCAAACTCTCGAACCACTTGGTATGAACAAACGTGATCAAACTTAAAGGACCGTTCATTAATGATACGTAGGGGTGGGCTGGAGGAAAATTAAACAGTACCAAGAAACATTTCCCTGCGAAATATTGGAAGAAAGACTCTCTACCGTTGAGTCAGCCTTTCCTTTCTTGTCTATTAAACCATCGTCTAACAGAAATGGACCATATTTAACATCACTGAAATAGGGGGAGGGGAGGTCTTAGTTTTCAGCTAAACTGTTCGAGATTGCAGCTCGTCTGCACTTTGTAATCGGCTGAGACACTGAGCACAACATGAATCGCTCTGATTGGCTAAAGTTGATGAGATTATCCTTAATTTGAGGCGGGACTTCCTAGTCAACCGTGAAATGTTTCTCGGCTCTTCAGTTATTGCTTGCCTCCTCCGCAGCCATCTCTAAGTATCGGAACTGACCGCGGAAAAATCGTGAATTGGGTTACCTATGACTATGGAGGGAAGAGGAGGACTCGGAGCCCATAATCTGATTTCTTCGAAAATTAGAGATGGCTGCGTAGGGGGCTAAGTTATTGCCTCAAAACAGAACTTTGTTCAAGTCCAACCGCTTTTCGCGTTTATGTTGTCTAATTTTTCTCAAATTTTAACGAGTCGTAGAAAAAAGTCGTTTCTCAAATAAGGTGTCGGGGAATTTTGAAAATATTTTTCGTGCAGGTTTATGACCTTGTATCAAAATGGGTCGACTTAACAAATTGAAGTTAGTTTTTTATTTGCCTGTCCTAATATTGACAATTCGTCATAACATGGTCAAAATAGCTGTGGATCCACGAGGCGTCTTTTTTTACAACAACAACAAACTAAATAGTCAACAACAAAATATTTTTAGCTTCAAACGAGTGTGTACAAACTGCCTTCGAGTCGAAAAGTCCAAAACGTCAACACGTATTTATGCTTTCCCCGAACTCTACTGTCGTAGTTCTAAGACAGTCGTTTCTGAAATAAGGTATCGGGGAATTTTGAATTTATTTTATTGCAGGTTTACGACTTTGTATCAAAATGGGACGACTTTAAAAAGGGATAAAATCTGCAATACGCAACATATCAAAAATCCCCGACACACAGTATTTTAGACAATTTAGTTGGGATTCGTAAGGGATAATTAAGAAACAAATTGTTTTCAAAGCATGAAGGGCTGAGCTGCTTCTGGCGGGCGGACTTTGAAAAATATACAACAGCTACGTACTTAACGTTTGTTCAAAACGGATTAAATATATATCTTCTTCCACTCAATACCTTTACAACGGTATTAGTACGTCTGTATGACGTTAATTGCGACGCTGCAAGAACATTTTTCCGAAATGACACCTAACCTTTATCGCTCGTGAAACTATAGTTAGTTTTACTGCGCTTTACCGAATGTCAGTTGTAATACTGTCTCAGAACACGGTTTACTAGTAAAATAATGCTCATTAAATTCCGTTAACGTCTGTCTTATTTACTTCATCCAAATCGCAACTCAGTTTCGAAAGCAGTCTCTGCAATGTGCTATAGGCTACTTTTTGCCCTGAGGCCTGTCTATTGTCAATATTTTTATGATTTCGGCAAAGGAACCTTACTGAAATTATTTTCTAGCTTTTGACAATAATCGCTGAAGCTTCAAAACGCCGCTGGAATAAAAATAGAAGATGCAACTACTCCCCCAGAGTTTATTTTTGTTTGCCATCGAGACTGTCATAGCTTGAACCCGTTGAAATTAAAAACAAAACAAAAACTCTGAATTTCTATTCAAGTCAAGAACCGTGAAAATGAGCGCCAAAATATTAATAAATGGTTTAATTTATAGCATCACATCATAAACACACAAGTAAAACTCGAGGAAAGGAACTAAGCATATCGTTTGCGAACAACGTAGGCGGAAAAGAAGATATGACTTAGGGTGAAAAATAACTGAGGCATTCCTTATAAAATTAAGGCGGAAAACCTTGGGATCTTACGGCTGATGGCCAACAGTCAGAACACGGTTCGAGACAGGTCCGGAACAGGAGCGACAAAAGAATTGTCCATTCTTTCTCTTGGACTTTTCGACTAATTCACAAATTTCCTATTTTGAACGGAAAGCATTGTAAACTACAAATAGATTCAAAAAGGAATTTAAAGCAGTAGTTAATGAATGTCTCAAGTGATAACCGGAGTACCTGCTGAGTTACAATCAAGGACAAGAGAAATTACACGAAAGACACAATGCTATGAACTGCAGTGGTCAGAGGGAAATCAGATGCACAATAACATAACATTTACAGTTATTTTTGTTTGGCAATTCCGTAAAAAAGAACCTTAATTCCAGTTCAGGCTAGAGGATATTTTTAAATCAAAATTTAGTTATCGTTTTGAATAACTAATTTCAATAGTTCTAGACACAAATATAGAACAGGAACAAAGTTAAATTGAGATGTACAGTAGTACTCACACGCGTTCTCAGCAAGAACGATTGATAATGTGACTGCTAGAAGTGAGAGCGTCTTCAAAACCATATTGAATTGTGCCTCTCAAGCCCGCTTGTCGTGTCAGTGATGCGTTCGATAGACAGTGATTTAAAGGCTAGCGATAACGGTTTATATACTCTGTGGCCGGTTCGCTCAACCAATCAGATTGAAGATAATAATTGACATTAGCGCGTTCTTAAATTACTTATTGGCGCGTCTAATTCATATTTCCCGCCATGTAAATGCGTCATTGGTTTGCGGCAAACTCAGTGCTAATGCTGGAAATGTCCGACACAGTTTTACCACCCGAAAATATTGTCCCTATTCTCACTGGTGCCCACGCGAAAAAGCGGCACTAATTCGATTCGCACTGGCGCACTAAGTTATTATTCCCCAGGGCCCGGTTGTTCAAAGCCCGATTAGTGCTAATCCAGGGTTAATTTCCATGACAACCAATAGGTTTTGTGCAGAGTTAATCCAGGATTAACACTAATCGGGCTTTGAACAACCCGGCCCCGGGGTGCAAACCCCTCGTGGCATTCTCACCTCCTCTAGCGGTATAAATCACTCGAAAGACAAGAAGCTGGGCTCTTCGGTTAAAAGCAGTCTCTGGGTTTCGGGGGGCAACGCTGTTGATTTATCCCGCCATCGCTGCGCCGTGCAAGGTTCTTTTCATACCATGGCCAGTGCCGGCCCGGTCCAACGCCGCTCTCCTGCAGCAAGCCGTCCAGGGAGCAGCTCCTCCACCTCCATCCGCTCCACAAGGAGAACAAGCTATTCAGCCACAAGTGATCGCCGAGCAAGCACAACAAGCTCCACTATTTGCTCAAGGCCAAGCTGCCGCCCCGGCACCCCAGGAACCTCCCTAGGTGAGTTACGCTTGTTTTGGTTTTGCTTTGGCGTTGTTTCGGCTAGTACAGTTATTTTGTTCTTTCTCTCGCGTTCCTCTTGGTGTACGGCTCGTTTGGCGTTCCCGTCGCCATGCCCGTGTTTGTTCCTCCTTCGCGTCTACTTAGGCTTTTAGTCGGCGCCGTCTCGATATTTTATGGGGTTTATTTATTCCCCGTTCGCGTGTAGTTAGACTTTTAGTCTCCGTGCTCGGAATTTTATGGTGTTTATTTATTCCCCGTTGGCGTTTAGTTAGACTTTTAGTCCCCGTCTCGGTATTATATCGTGCTTGTTTATTCACCGTTCGCGCGTAGTTAGGCTTTTGGTCCCCGTGCTCGGTATTTTATGGTGCTTGTTTATTCCCCGTTCGCGCGTAGTTAGGCTTTTGGTCCCCGTGCTCGGTATTTTATGGTGCTTGTTTATTCCCCGTTCGCGCGTAGTTAGGCTTTTGGTCCCCGTGCTCGGTATTTTATCCTGTTTGTTTACTCCCGTTGTTTAATCCCGTAGAGAGCCTGTGTGGCAATCCCGAGGCGAGCCTGTGTGGCAATCCCGAGGCGAACCTGTGTGGCAATTCCGAGGCGAGCCTGTGTGGCAATCCCGAGGCGAACCTGTGTGGCAATTCCGAGGCAAGCCTGTGTGGCAATCCCGTAGCGAGCCTGTGTGGCAATCCCGTAGCGACCCTGTGTGGCAATCCCGTAGCGAGCCGGTGTGGCAATCCCGTAGCGAGCCTGTGCGGCAACCCCGTAGCGAGCCTGTGTGGCAACCCCGTAGCGGGCCTGTGTGGACAAGAGCGGGCCGATATGCCCATATGCGCAGGGTGGTTCTGCGGCAGATTACGTACTGTGTCCGTCTTATGCGGGGACGTTTCAAGCTCTGTGAATTATCAAGAGTGGGTCGGCGCGATGAACTAGCCCAGTGAGACGCTAGTGTCCCGCCAGTCCTCGCGGGCCCAACTAGTTTATTTCCCCTTGATGTCCCAGGACGTACAATCCCTTAAGAGAAGGGTCGATGAGTTGCAGGCCTCCATTGGTGCCTCTCGCGTTGACAAGGCCCTTCAGACCGTACGCCAGCTAGCCAACCGCCCGCAAGCCCTGGTGGACTCGTTCGCGCTTATCGCAAGTCTCCAGCAGTTGGCGGACTGTGCCAGGGAGGTAGGCCACCAGGACAGCAAGCGTTTTGATGCCATCTTCCGTCAGTGTTGTACGCCGTCTAACCACTCTTCCTTGTCGCAAGTAGTCCAACAGCTCTTGGGAGACAGAGTGGAGATGTGGCCAAACAGATCAAAAAAATCTTCAAGTCCCCTTAGGTAATTCCCTGCGGAGTCTGGTGCCACACCGTGGGGGCCCCAGCAGCCCGAACGTGTTCGGGGACAGCCCCCGGGGCGTACCCAGGCGCCCTTTGAGAGGCGGTGCTACCAGTGCGGGCGGATGGGACATATTGCCAGAAACTGTCCCAGCAGCAAGCCCGCCCGCTGATGAGGAAGTTTTAGTTCAGCGCGCCTCCCGGCGCTGGCCACCGTTCCTGTTTGTTTTCGTTACTTCCCGCATGGCGAGCCTTTCTATGGCAGTCATTAAAGTTTGTTACACCTTCCCTTTGTGTTTTTCCCTTTGAGATGGCCATCAAGGTGGTCGGAGCGGGACTGTCAGGTTGCGCGGCTTCGGGCCCCCGTGTTCGCTCCGATAGGGGGCACGAGAAGGCAGCGACTCTTAGCAATCCGCGAGCGGTTTTGGGTCGGGCATTACTCACAGCAGCAACGGTTCGGCCCAGCACCTAAATATTTCTCCGCAGGGTGCTATGTAGCGTTTTAGGGTAGAATACCAGGGGGGATTACGGGCCCGACTCTACGGGATACAAAACTCGGCTACCCTTGGCGAACCCGGTCGCGAATTGTAAACTAGGTGAATATAATTATCCACAGTATACCCCGCTACTGCTGTCTACATCAAAATACCGTGTGCGGCGTATCAGGGATATTGATTGCAGTGGTTTTCTCTGCCTGCGATATTCGCGTTTTTCTTGCTCGGCCGATAATCACGCTCTAGTGCGTGCCCGTGACGATAAATTCCCCTTTCTGGTCTTCAGTCTGAATCGCGTTCTTTCCGCCATTCCCTTCGGATGGAAGGCCAGCGCGTATCTGTACCGCACCATTGGTATGGCAGACAACAGTTACGTACGATCATTAGGCGTCCCTTGCAGTCAATATATTGACGATCGGCATGTGGGAAAACTTGCCGCTCCCAGGATTACCAGTCCGTCCGTGGATCCGTCCAGCCTGGAGCTTGCCGAGGCCGCAGCATTCATCCTGTGCTCGAGCCTCGTGTTCCTGGGCTACTTCGTAGGCCTGAAAAAGTCCCAATTCATACCTCGGACGTGCGTGCGATTCCTGGGTTTTTTGGTGGACTCAGAGCTTCAGGTCTTTGTTCTGCCGGACAAGAAAACCAAATTCGCGGAAGCTATCCTTAACGGCTCCAGTGCGTCCGTCAAGACGCTCCAGCAGCTCGTGGGGAAGATCTCATCCTTCTGTATCGCGGTCCCAGCGGCTCAGCTGTATGCCAGGGAGATATACCGTGCCACCTCGAGACTTTTGGGTTCCTCCCGCCCGATCCGTATCGGGGGCGACCTTCGACGCGAAGTAGAACACTGGCGTTTTCTCGACTCTTGGACAGGTCGCCTTCCCTGGCTTGAGTAGCGCCATATCGTGGTTCGCCTGGTCAGCGATGCCTCTCAATACGGGTGGGGTGGCACCATTCAGGTCCCGAACCAACCGCTCGTGGAATGCCGTGACCTGTTCACGAAAGATGTGGTGGACAAGCCCATAGTTGCGAAGGAATCCCTAGCGTTGGTAAGGACGCTTCAGGCGGGAAGGGCAGTACTCTCCAACAGCCGAGTGGATGCTCGCGTTGACTCCCTAACCCTCATCCAGGCGTGGCAGAGGAAAGGGGGAAAGAGTAAAACCGTGAATGACGCTCTCAAGCTGCTCTACGAAACCGTCTTTGCCAATAACGTTCTCCTCACCATGCAACACGTACCCTCCCGAGAGAATCAGGCGGATGGGCTCTCTCGGGTGCTGTGCGATAAGGACTGTGTGTTGTCCCCGAGAGCGTGGGCGTACCTGGGACAGCGGTTCGGACCTCACACGTTTGCCCTGATGGCCCTGGACTCGAACGCCCAGATCGGCGCTTCTAGCGAACAGTTGCCCAACTTCACACCATTCCCAACCCCACATTCTGCCGAAGTTAATTTGTTTACCCAGACGCTTCCGCGAAGAGAGAATTTGTACGTCTTTCCCCCGTTCGTTCTCGTAGGCCCTATCTTGCGTTTCCTGAGCTCCACCTCACTGCATTATACAATCGTTGTTCCCGGATTTCCCCGATTCCATACTGATGGCCTATGCTGCAGTCCCGGGCTAGACATTCCCTGAAGCTCGGCGGAATGGGGGAATCGGATGTCCTCCTGTTCCCGTCCGCCTTAGGTGTCTTTACCTCCCACCCGTTGCAATGGGACTTAATCGCCGTCAGAGCACTTTCTTAAGTTACGGAACATGCGGTTCGCCCTAATTGCTAAGTTGTGTAGGCCTCGTTATGAATTAATACCCAAGGTATTCTAGTAAGGAATTCGTCGTATTCCTCTTGCCCTCCCCTCCACCCTTTATGTCCTTAGCAGGGACCTCTGTTTCTTCATGATCGATTTCTTCGCTGGAGACCGCTCGTCTGACTTGGGTAGAGCTAAGTCCAAAGAGGTATTATACCTTCCCGACCAAGCGGGCTTACTTTTTAACTACACTGTTGGGAAAACCCTTTGAGCTACCCTTCTTCAGATTTCTGATGGTGTGTTCCCAATGAGATTAAAGATGAAATACACTTTCATTTGAAATCCTCTTAGTAATAACCGAAGGGAAGAATTATTAGCTGAATTTAGCAGTCTGTAGGTGTGGCTGGTAGCGCGGTGACTTTCATTCTCTGCTCCCCTAGTATATATGTAATTTAAACAAATTTCGCGTATGTAAATTAAAGAAGTTGACCTTTTACTGTAAACACTACTTATTCATGTAACACACGCGTTTACGATTTAGTCTGCTGTTCTGCAGGTTCCGAGTAGTAATAGATGATTGTCTCAAATGTATGTTTATATTTGTCCCATATTATAAGTTGTATCCTGTCCATCCACAGGCAGCCCAAGCTCAAAGTTTGAAATCAGTGGTTTCACGTTACGGGATTTCCCCCCCGTATTTTAGGTCCTCATCTCCTGTAAGTACGCATAATAAGAGAATAAACTTTACCTTTGAGTATTCCGGTGTCCTTTTGTCTTCTGAGCTATGGGAACGGTTTGGGAGGTTTGGGCAAATGAAATCCCATTGCCAGATAACATCCAGCCTTATGTCAGCACAACATTGGCATGGGATAATATTGATAGGCGAAGGAACATGACATCGAGTTAATGGAATAGCAGAGCAAGCTAGACATTTTGGTCGTCAACTCCCTCCAGACCCATCTCCAAGAATAGCTAAAAGCAAGCAAAGGAGCGTCGATCCGCTAGATTGTGCGAATTTGCCATTTGCAATGCAGGAGAGTGTTCAGGTCCTGCGCCGAAGAGATATGTAGAAGTAACTTCCGAACTGAGAAGTCTTAGAGAACGCGCGGAAGAAACACTTGCTGTGGATCTTAGTAAGACTTCAACCAGCTGATCACCAACATTAGATGAGCACTAAATTGATGTAGTCTTTCTGTCCCGAAACGCCTGCTTTTGTTTTGTCGTGATTGTTAAAATTCACTTTGTATTTGCCTTCTGTTGCCATGGAAACCGTTTGAGAATCACGCCTATATTTAAAAGTGTCTCTAAATTAACTCTGGAAGCCTGTTTGGGTTTATTAACAGCTAAACACCTATGAATATGGCTTTTACAGGCTTCGATTCAACTATTTCTAGTGATGTGTGTACAATATTTGGCCATTCAGTGAAACTGAGTGACGTCACTTGATCACGTGATAACCCCCAGAAAGCTACTCATTTGACACGGTTATCATATACCAAAATAGACTAGAGAAAACAAGGTTTCCAAAAATATATGCCAGAATTTGTCCTTCATTTTGGTACCAAATGCCATTTTGGGGGTCCTGGCCCATGGACTAATAGTGTAATTGAGCAGAATTCCTAGCTAGAACACTGTTTCCCTGCTAGCAGTTTCTTTGTCTGCTCTATGCCACTTACTATATAATGACTGTATCATGCCCCTTTCCTCAGTTCATTTAGTATTATCTATGTGCATATAAGTATAGGCTTTTAAGTGACTTCAATCACGTACAAATCACTAAGTGGCAATGACGTACAATGACGTCATCACGATTTTAAGTAAATGCCCGTATCCCTAATTCCAGACAGTTCAAACTTGCACTGCTATGGTATTATTTCCCACGATTCACTTACTGGTGATGACGTAACGATGACGTCATGGGTCACATGATTTAAAGTATGTCAACATTCACGAGTTGCCCTTAGGGGACCTATGTTTTTGTATTGGTGTTCCCATAAGGGCTCTACTTTACAACAATATATCGATGATACAGTAAAATACCAAAATTTGGGCACTCTTGCCCTTAGTCGCTCCACATTTTTCAACTTTTTCTCATACCTCGACACATCAAGGTCGATGCAAGAATTTGGTGATGGGGGAATGCTAATCATATATTTATATTCAAAACGTTTCGGCAGTGAAGCACTCTTGAATAGACGAATGCGTTATATGACCTCCAATTTCAATATTTTCCTCGACTGACTAGCCTCGTGCTGATGTTGACATAAAACGTTTCACATGTATGTGAGGCTAGTCAGTCCGAAACAATAGTTATTTAAATGTCTTTGGGTGGCCCAAAGATAAATCGTTCGTCATTCATTATTGCTGGAATAAAAGACAAACATGGAACGAACGCCTCACAGCGGAGATGTGCTCACGCCGTCGAAATAAGTGTACAAGGGTCATGTTTTGTAGCGCATGATGAAATTTGGATTTCGTAATTAATATTCTTATTTTAAAATTATTATTTATAGAAACCAAGGAATTCCGTGTATTGGTAGGCATTCCATATTATTCTTTTTAAAATCTTGTTTGGGGGGGGGGGGGGGAGGTGTTACAAAAGTGATTTTCTTTTTGAGGAAGGGTGGGGGGGGGGGGGGGGGTGGGGAGTGGTTGCAATCCCTGGATCGTAAATAGCTACGTAAACTGTCGTGAAACCCACATCAGGTGAAAATTAGGACAAGCAATCATAGCTCGCAGCAAAGCATTAATGTCTTACCCTACCAAACACTGCCTGATCAGTTCATTATGAATATCGAATAACACGAATAATAACACTAGTGGGGAGCAGACTAACACTAGTGGGGAGCAGACTAACACTAGTGGGGAGCAGACTAACACTAGTGGGGAGCAGACTAACACTAGTGGGGAGCAGACTAACACTAGTGGGGAGCAGACTAACACTAGCGAGGAGCAGACTAACACTAGTGAGGAGCAGACTAGATAGAAAGAAGAACATGCTCAGCAATCAGACGAATTACACACATCACAAACTATATTACTTTTTATTTCAAACCAATTTACTTTAAATATACCAGCACGGTTATCTGTTACCTAATAAATAATAAAATTGACAGGACTTTATCAGATAATGCGATCGACTTCAAGCTCGCGTCACATGTAAATAAATTATATATAACCTTCTTATGGCGTTGAAATATATAATATCCTGCAAAACTGCGCGTTATATCGCCAGATCGTGCGTTATATCGCCAGATCGCGCGTTATATCGCCAGATTGCGCGTTATATCGCCAAATCAGACGATATTCCGCAACATCGAACAGGATAATAAATGTTTTATATTTCAACACATCAATAACAAAACTTAATTTTTATCCAAACACTCGTTAAAGAGTACATCTTTATTTCATAAAACGATTTTGGCGGTAATTGGTGCACAATTTTGGCGTCTTTCGACTTTGAGCGAAGTCAAAGTGAGATGATCGATTGTTAGAAAGCAATGTAATGGTACGACGTGTTGATAATAAGCACTGACAACCACCATATGACAGATCGGAGAGCAGTTATCGGGTCACGTGATTTCACCAATCACACGGAACAACATAAGTAATGGTAACACGTTGTAAGTCATATTCAACAATCGACCGATCTACTGACACTACAATGTCATAATATCATTAACTCTATTAATTTAAAATACTGGGGCGTAGCTAGAAGCGGTCCCAGGTATATATGCCCGTGAGCCCCTTTGGTTCGCGAACAAATGTGTATAGAATACATGGAATCAAACAACGAATATGTCTACAAAACAAACAGTATTTTGATTCTACAATGATCTGTATGATAATAAGGGACTGAAGACACTACTTGTCATGGTTCACACGGAAAATGGAAAAGTAATGGATGCCATGGAATTTTAAAACTCCTTCCAGGACTGGAAAAGTGACACAAGTCATGGAATCTCATAGACGTTTTGCTCAAGGGCGTAGCCAGCTTGCAATAAAGTTGTAGGACCACAAAGACCAATCATGGGTATTGGCTAATGCAGTGTTTATCAACAAGCATTTTCTAATGCTAATAACTGAAAGTTGCAACAGAGAAACCTTCTCAAACATCAAATCATCAGTCACTCCTGGAATTCTGTTCCCTAGGTTCTGTGTGAACCCCGACTAAGACAATTCTTATTTTACGACTGAGCGTTTTCGAGTACAGGATAAAACGAGTGCAAATATGCGAGCGTATTACACGAGTCACAAACAGGTTTATTTGACACTTAAACGGGTTTTGAGAGCACAAGGCAGTTTTTTGTTTCAGCGCGAGCGCCACCAACATTTAGCTTCCTAACAGGCTGAGAGTTCCTGCTCTCAAGCGAAAATAAACACTTTTTTCGTGTTAGACGTCGTATAATAAACAATTTATTACGCGGAAAGTTGTGTAATACGAGCCTTCAGGCTCTAAAAAATAAAACCGACTCGTAAAAATACCCAGCAGTATTACACAACTTTCCGTGTAATAACCTCTCATATCCTATTCAAACTACATCACCCTATCTCGACAGTTAAGCAAAGTGTACGAAAAATGTATTGTCATTATATGTTACTAGCATCGAAATCTATTAACATTGATCTTCCAAACAATACAAATAGGCCCTTTGCAGCTAACAAATCATGTGGTTGTACTGGAGAGCAATATATATATGACTTCATTTATTTAAAGGCCTTGTACGAGATCGGTATTGTTATTAGCAAAAAAGCTATTTTCAATCTTCAAGCGATTGTCGATCTTTCTAAAACTGCGTTTTTGAAGATAGCTTGCTCTCCAGCATCCATGGCAACGCCTTTCCCATGGGGATCACGAGCTCATTCCTTAATGAAGTATTATATCAGCACGTGACTGTTAGCTGCAAAGGGCCTATTAGGCGGTCATGTATAGATGGTTTGCACTCAATCCCCAGAGATTGAAATGACAAAGGGCATGGCGGCCATGTTGGTGTACAGAACAAAAGCAGCTAACGAAGAATCTATTGTTAACTGTACACCAACATGGCGGCTATGACGTAACGTGCAAAGGGTCTATACACCAAAACCTCCAGTTCTAGCTACATCCCCCACAAAGTAAGTCATCTTACTTACACATGATTGAAAGGATATGCAATATTGTCCTTGAAGTCTAGATCTACGCACAGTTTGTTAATCATTTTTGCACATTTCAATTGATTTCATCCATCCTACACGTGTGCTAGGATAGTCAGTTTATAAGAAAACTAGTGAAAATAATTTTGTCCCGGCCAGGAATATAAGAACGTGTCCCTCACCGTGACACGGCTTCTTTAAAGGGGCTGTGTTACGGTAATAGCGTTCCGGGCCGGATACAGTTATTTTCACCGATTTTGATATGAACTAACGAACCTCTCGGCCATGTGGGATGTTTAAAACCAAAGCAAATATGCAAAAATGACTAACAAATAGTGTATATAAACAGTCTCCATAGAAAATATTGAACATCCTTTCAATCAAGCATTGAGGGAGGGAAGTTTAACTGTTTGTATCCAATTAACAGCCACCAACCGAGCGATTACTCGATACATGCGCAGTACCATGACATAGCCCCTTTAAAAGAACCACCAACTAACTGGCATGGCGCTCACTGGTGGTGAGTCAAACGGGCCTTTTGAAGGTTACTTACAATGACGTGGTTGTACTGGGTTGCAAAAGAAATGACTTCATTTATTTAAAGGAACTTGTACGAGCTCGGTATTGGTGGGTTGCACTGGCGGCCATGTTGGTTGGTAGGAACAAAAGAAACCACATTTTCTTCTTTTGTTCCTACCAACCAAGATGACCGCAACGCTTTTGTGATCGTATTCCCTTAGGAATGATTGCAACCCAAGGATAGTGTACATTTGTATTATCAAAACTTGTTTGTAAATGCTATTTTCCACTTCCAATCGATTGTCTATCGATTCAAACAGCGTTTTAACGTTTGTTTGACACCCAGTTAAGCCTTTCTCATGGGAACACGAGCGAATTAATTCATTATTGAAGTGATCTATCAGCATCCTGTAAAAGGCAATGGACATAGATGCGTGATATAACTGAGGTGTTGATTGGGCAAACCCATGTCGACCAATCTCCACCACAAGGCTTTTCTCAGCACCGTTATCCTGGAGGGAACTGGACACCCTTAACGTTGATTGGACGAATTAAAAAAGTTACAATCATCACCTACAAGGTTAGCTCAGTGGTTAAGCGTCGGTCTGTTGTGCGGGAGGTCGTGGGTTCAAACCCCGGCCGGACGAACACTCAGGGTCTTAAAATTACTGAGTAGAAGTTGCTGCCTTTTGTGAAACAATCTCGTTCTCCAACTGCAAATGGTTAGACCTTGACGTCTTCTCGGATAAGGATGTAAACTCGTAGATTTCCCGTCGGCCTCAGGTTTACTAGTCTTTCAAGACTGTTACGAGGTATCGACGTAAGGTCGCTTTACCTTTACAATGATAAATGCTCGTGCATTGCCCTCGTTCTATCAATCAACTTACTTCACATATTATCCAAACAATACCCAACAAATTACTCGAAATATTGGCCAAACTTTAACGAACACTACCCAAATATCACCTAACATATTATCCAAATGTTACCTATAATATATAAATAACCTTGTTTAACTTGCTTTCGTTTCGTCTGATTCCACTATTTTAAGGTTTCGACATAAATAGGTTGTTAATGAACGTCCATAACTATTTTTTTATAAATACGTTAACTTAATTTAACCTAATCCTATCGCTATTTATGCTCGGATATCAGTCCAGCGAGGTCCTACGTGTTCGTGGGGATGGCTAACATGGAAACCAAACGAAACGCCGCCAGATTTTCGAGCATGTCACCTATCTACCATTACCTTAAATACGAAAATAATCAGTAAGGGTTACACAATGAACGTGATTGCTTTATGGGATTTAGAGTGCCGAGCATTAGCCTCTACATTTCATAAAGCACGAGTGTTCATTGCCTAACGACCTTAGAAAATGGACACACGCACAAAGGATTGTTTTAAATAATTGCACAGTATTCTTTCCGAAAATAAAACTATGTACGGCTCGCTTGGTCCTCGGTGATCATTGCGTATCGGTCATGGAAGCATAACATTTCGGTGTTACAAAAGGCCCAGCAATACAAAATGACAGATGGATAAAAGAGAATCCAGCTAGAAAGCTAGAGAAAATCATCCGCAAGTAGTTAGGTCAGTACCTCACTTGTTTGTAGAATACAGGTTTTGTTTTCATTTCTGGGGAACAGTGAAATGTTTATTAAGCAAATGAAATATGCTGGCAATACTTGTTGAATCTGTATTTGCAACAAATTTAAAAACTTTCCAAGTACGATAAAAAATGTTTGACTTGATATTCGTATGTTATTCTATTATTCATGATTTAGTCAAAGTCACTCATTAGTATTTCATATACAGGGAATACTAATAAGGCTGTATAAACAACGGGAAACAATAAACCTTATTAATATTCTATATATTGTAATACTACTGAGTGTCTATGGGATTTAGGACACTAAAATACTGAGCACTGGTAGGCTTAGTGGATGTGACCAATTTCTAATGACTGTTTATTCGATAACTACTATCTTAATAAATAATGTTAATGCTTATACCGTATCCTAACCTTATTTACAATCTTAACTCAATAACGAATATTGTTACCTATACTTTATCATACCTTATCAAACTCATTAATAATTCATGAAGGAATAACAAAGGAATCCTGATTTACATAAACTTGTGCTTTGATTTTCTCGTCCGAAATAGGTCGTATCGCCAAAATAACTGAAAAACATGACTCTATACATCTAGACGTTTGATAAGTCATATAGAGAATTCGTGTCCGTGCTTTATCAGCTTGAGTTGGTAAATCAGATAAAGCACGGCCACTCATTCTGTTTCTATTACTTACTACATAGTGGATGTTGTAAATAATCTAAGAAGAAATACTGTAACAATGTTAAATGATGCTGGTACATATAACCCCATGAACTAAGGAAAACAAAATAGATTCATAGCTCCACACCTGTCAGTCAAACAAAATTCTGACCAATCAGAACCAAGGGGGAGAATCAACAGTAACTAAGGGGGAGAATCAACAGTAACTAAGGGGGAGAATCAACAGTAACTAAGGAGGAGAATCAACAGTAACTAAGGGGGAGAAGCTGATATTGCGGCTGTGGAACTATGACTTGCATTCTCGCGTGACTATTTGTCTCCGTGACCAGTTATTTCACCGATTAACTGTTTTAAGTATGGTATCTACAATGAAATCATATGAACCCACCATGACGCCTTTAGTGCACACAGAAAATATATATAGCTTATTCGGCATATACGTTAGTTTGAAAACCTGTGTTAATTTATACAGTGTTGTTGGAATCTAAGCTTGAGCATCAGCTTCGCCATGCTGATGAAACCAAGAGGCCGAAACAGCTGATTATGGCTGCCAACACTGGCTTACCTTTTGACCATTTATTCTCAATGGAAAGGAACTCTCGCTCACTACAACGGCTATATGCATGTTTTCCAGTTTTAGGGCAATGTGGAGAATTACTGTTGAGTTATATGCAATTCAAATGTAGAACATGAAAGCGAGGCTGGAAAGGCCTGGTTATCCTTCTCAAAAAACAAATCTCTCTAATTTTACAAGATCACTAATGTCGACATGCTCTTTCACATTGTATTGATGTTTTATTTACATGTGAATAAACTATTGAAACAGAAATACACATTTATAAATACGGTCTATTAACCTAGCTAACTTATTCTACCCACTGGATAAGGACCCACCTTTGAACCACATGGCCCTGATATTTGTGAGCCATAGGCATTGACGGTCTCTTTGGTAGATAAGTCTTGGTAAAAGCGTCTGTCACGTAGGAGATTATGTTTATGAACATACCAATGAACCCTCCATCACAACGCGTCTTCTTAATTTTCAACTGGCTTTCCAAGCTATATCCTCAATCTCTTTACAAATTGTGAACACGCTTGTAGTGTGGATCGGATCTAAAAAAGAAAGTCAGTGAATGGTACTTTTGCTAAGGTCAGTGTATGTTACTTTGACTAAAGTCAGCGAATGGTACTTTGGCAAAAGTCAGCGAATGGTACTTTGGCAAAAGTCAGCGAATGGTACTTTGGCAAAAGTCAGTGTATGGTACTTTGGCTAAAGTCAGTGAATGGTACTTTGACTAAAGTCAGTGAATGGTACTTTGACTAAAGTCAGTGAATGGTACTTTGACTAAAGTCAGTGAATGGTACTTTGACTAAAGTCAGTGAATGGTACTTTGACTAAAGTCAGTGAATGGTACTTTGACTAAAGTCAGTGTATGGTACTTTGACTAAAGTCAGTGAATGGTACTTTGGCAAAAGTCAGTGAATGGTACTTTGGCTAAAGTCAGTGAATGGTACTTTGGCTAAAGTCAGTGTATGGTACTTTGACTAAAGTCAGTGTATGGTACTTTGACTAAAGTCAGTGAATGGTACTTTGGCTAAAGTCAGTGAATGGTACTTTGACTAAAGTCAGTGAATGGTACTTTGACTAAAGTCAGTGAATGGTACTTTGACTAAAGTCAGTGAATGGTACTTTGACTAAAGTCAGTGAATGGTACTTTGACTAAAGTCAGTGAATGGTACTTTGACTAAAGTCAGTGTATGGTACTTTGACTAAGTCAGTGAATGGTACTTTGGCTAAAGTCAGTGAATGGTACTTTGGCTAAAGTCAGTGAATGGTACTTTGACTAAAGTCAGTGAATGGTACTTTGACTAAAGTCAGTGAATGGTACTTTGACTAAAGTCAGTGAATGGTACTTTGACTAAAGTCAGTGAATGGTACTTTGGCTAAAGTCAGTGTATGGTACTTTTGCTAAAGTCAGTGTATGGTGCTTTTGCTAAACCATCGTTTTACCAATTAAGAGTTGGTACGTGCACGCGGCTAACCGCTCTGCCGAGTAGCAGCTGACATGTCGAGCGCCAGCCCTTTGTCAGAGCATCAGTAAACGTTTCACATACACCTATTTCAACAAACGTTGTCGGATCAGAGTAAAAGAAAAGGGAAACGTTGACTGATCTGTATAATTCGCAACAGACAACAGCAATAGAAAAATGTGCCAGTATTCCTGGATGACAATGGTTTCATAAGTAAAATATTGAAGTTGATACTAGTACTACATTAAATGCAGTAACCTTATGACAATTTTCACGAGACAGAATTAAACATTCGACCCTATTCAAGTTAATACAAAGGAGCCGACGGAATAGGTCTCAGCTTTCCCATTTCACACCGGCAACGTTTTCTCAAATAGGTATACTTCTGCCGAATACTTCGGACCCATAGGGGAGACGTTTGTGCTTTGCTAGTTTTCGGTATCCTTGTCTTTTCGTCTCGTGAGAGAGAACAGAGAAAAGAAAGTTAATCTCGCCAGGAAACTGATTAACTTCCCTCCACGTTTTACTGACCTACGATATCATCAATACACCGTACTGACCTGACAACCTCATCGGGAATGTAGATGTACTCGATGGGGATTCGCTTGGAGAGGTCTTTAAGTGACTTTATGAAATGAAGTTTATTCCAAAAGTTCGTGCTACAACAGAGAACAGAAAGATCACACTGGAGATGGAACATATTTCGTATGAGTGCGACAAACTACGGCAATGACAACATCACGGTTACCGTACGGCATGCTGTGACGTTGAAATGGTTTCCCTATTGTTTTACTCCTGCTCGGATCCAATCAAATTACAGAGATATGGTACAGCACGGTTACTGTACGGCATGCCGTGACGTTGAAATGGTTTCCCTATTGTTTTACTCCTTCTGATCCAATCAAATTACAGAGATATGGTACAGCACGGTTACTGTACGGCATGCTGTGACGTTGAAATGGTTTCCCTATTGTTTTACTCCTGCTGATCCAATCACATTACAGAGATATGGTACAGCACGGTTACTGTACGGCATGCTGTGACGTTGAAATGGTTTCCCTATTGTTTTACTCCTGCTGATCCAATCAAATTACAGAGATATGGTACAGCACGGTTACTGTACGGCATGCTGTGACGTTGAAATGGTTTCCCTATTGTTTTACTCCTGCTGATCCAATCACATTACAGAGATATGGTACAGCACGGTTACTGTACGGCATGCCGTGACGTTGAAATGGTTTCCCTATTGTTTTACTCCTTCTGATCCAATCACATTACAGAGATATGGTACAGCACGGTTACTGTACGGAATGCTGTGACGTTGAAATGGTTTCCCTATTGTTTTACTCCTTCTGATCCAATCAAATTACAGAGATATGGTACAGTACGGTTACTGTACGGCATGCTGTGACGTTGAAATGGTTTCCCTATTGTTTTACTCCTGCTAATCCAATCACATTACAGAGATATGGTACAGCACGGTTACTGTACGGCATGCCGTGACGTTGAAATGGTTTCCCTATTGTTTTACTCCTGCTAATCCAATCACATTACAGAGATATGGTACAGCACGGTTACTGTACGGCATGCTGTGACGTTGAAATGGTTTCCCTATTATTTTACTCCTGCTAATCCAATCACATTACAGAGATATGGTACAGCACGGTTACTGTACGGCATGCTGTGACGTTGAAATGGTTTCCCTATTGTTTTACTCCTGCTAATCCAATCACATTACAGAGATATGGTACAGCACGGTTACTGTACGGCATGCTGTGACGTTGAAATGGTTTCCCTATTGTTTTACTCCTTCTGATCCAATCAAATTACAGAGATATGGTACAGCACGGTTACTGTACGGCATGCCGTGACGTTGAAATGGTTTCCCTATTGTTTTACTCCTTCTGATCCAATCAAATTACAGAGATATGGTACAGCACGGTTACTGTACGGCATGCTGTGACGTTGAAATGGTTTCCCTATTGTTTTACTCCTGCTGATCCAATCAAATTACAGAGATATGGTACAGCACGGTTACTGTACGGCATGCTGTGACGTTTGAAATGGTTTCCCTATTGTTTTACTCCTTCTGATCCAATCAAATTACAGAGATATGGTACAGCACGGTTACTGTACGGCATGCCGTGACGTTGAAATGGTTCCCCTATTGTTTTACTCCTTCTGATCCAATCGAATTACAGAGATATGGTACAGCACGGTTACTGTACGGCATGCCGTGACGTTGAAATGGTTTCCCTATTGTTTTACTCCTTCTGATCCAATCGAATTACAGAGATATGGTACAGCACGGTTACTGTACGGCATGCCGTGACGTTGAAATGGTTTCCCTATTGTTTTACTCCTTCTGATCCAATCAAATTACAGAGATATGGTACAGCACGGTTACTGTACGGCATGCCGTGACGTTGAAATGGTTTCCCTATTGTTTTACTCCTTCTGATCCAATCAAATTACAGAGATATGGTACAGCACGGTTACTGTACGGCATGCCGTGACGTTGAAATGGTTCCCCTATTGTTTTACTCCTTCTGATCCAATCGAATTACAGAGATATGGTACAGCACGGTTACTGTACGGCATGCCGTGACGTTGAAATAGTTTCCCTATTGTGTTACTCCTGCTGATCCAATCAAATTACAGAGATACAGTACAGCACTGTTACAGTACGGCATGCCGTGACGTTGAAATGGTTTCCCTATTGTTTTACTCCTGCTGATCCAATCAAATTACAGAGATACAGTACAGCACTGTTACAGTACGGTTACGATAAGCCTACGGACTTGCGTAGTTTGTCTGCTCTACTTCACTACAACGCGGCGCGTAAATGTATGACCACTTTTAATGTATTCGCATACATTCGTCGCGATCAGCCAATTACGTATGAGAACGGCCTGTCAAATCATCAAACAAAACCACAAAATGGGAAGTACAGCGTACGACGAAAATTTGGCAAGTGTGTTTAGAAAAAGGAAATATAAGTAAAATACGACATTGCCTTATTTGAACTACTGCTAAAGAGAACATAGGATGGGTGACTAGTTCCTGTAAAAACTAGTGTTGATCTGCGTCGGCGGGGAAGATAAACACTGGTATGATCAACTAAAAGTCGATTAAGGTATTCTAAACGCCGTGGAAGCGAGTAGCAGCTGACGTTTCGAGCGTCAGCCCTTCCTACGTGAGGCATGTGTTTTAGATTATTTTGATGTATCCACTTTGACATCTGATATACAGGCTAACGGCCCTGTTACACGATGTCTTTTCCGTGAAACAGCACTGAGCGCAACGGTATTGTGGAGACAGGTTTCAATGAGAACTACACCGTGTAACATGGCCGGCTTATGAAACGTTTTCGCGTTTGCGTGGCAAGACAATTTAACGTTTACCAGTTCCGCATTCCTTATTGTAACTCGAATGTACTTCCTTTATTACAAGATACTTCCATGACCCGACTTGCCATTGAAAAAATGTGTTTTAATTTCAGCACGGTCTTTCCGCCGATAAAGTTATTACTGTTTTCACTGAAGTACGACTCTGGAAGTTTCAAGCATATCAATAAAATAGCAAGCAAAAGTGTCGTTTTGAACTTCCCGCGGCCTCTTCCATATTAGGAAAATTCCATATTCCATATTTGGAAGAGCTGCCACGACATTCAAAATGGCGGTTTCTAGGTCCCAGACCTCTAAATCGACACTCGTTGTTTGATATGTCTCATTTGGAAAATTGCATCAGTTAGCTGACCGTCGATCAAGTGCAAAGTCTGTTCTCATACCAAGGTTTCTAAGGCGTACCACCTGGACTGAATAACATCTACGCCTTTGATTGACAGCTGTCGACTAAATGCAACTTTCCAAACGAGACTTGAAACTTTAAACGTCGCACTTCAACGACAACGGTAATAATGAAGATCCTTGCTGCCGAGAACAGTTACATTTGAACATGTCGTCAGCGTCACCCTAGCCAGCCTGCAGGCTCTGGTTGATTTGGGATTCCTGTGGTGGGAGAGAGGAGGGGGAAGGGGGAGAAAGAGAAAGAGAAAGAGAAAGAGAAAGAGAAAGAGAAAGAGAAAAGAGAAAGAGAAAGAGAAAGAGAAAGAGAGGGTCTTGTCGCAGGTTCTCCTTTCTCTTTGTGTTTTTGAAATTTCCGTTCGTCCACGAACGAGAATAGTTCTCCAATCTGATTGGTTGAATCCAGGGGCGCGCGCACTTTGTTCGAAAATGGCGTGTATTATGGTGTAAGCAGCGTGCGCGAGCTAAAATTGAAAACGTTTCACTCAAATCGCAGTCATTTTTCTGCCGTTTTCTATGTTTTTCTCAGGTTTTTATTATGAAACACGCAGTAGAAATACAAGGGGTTCAAAGCTAGGTTACATTTACGACAGAATTTCGGCGAAAACTTTGATTTTAAAATACTTTGTGAAAAGTGTAACTTGCAATGACATGTGACGTCATGGGGGCGAATTTCAAATTTCTCTTTCTCTCCCTTCCCCCTCCTCTCTCCCACCACAGGAACCCCAAATCAACCAGAGCCTGCAAGCAGGCTAGTGTCACCCTTAATGTCAAACGCTTACAAGAAATTTTAAATGTGTATAGTGTACTGACTATTGGACGAATTCAACTGGCTGTTAGAACCATGGTCGCATAAGAGATGGTTTTACCTGACAAACGCCTTGGCCACCCTCACCACAGTCTTCAGCCAAAAGTTTGGATGAACAATGTACATATGGATCATATTTTTCTTCAATCTGCTAACACAGAAGACAGACATTTCATTTAGAGGTACCCCTATGGTAGCCTGTTTATGCTGAACAACAAGCAACTGAAGTTTACGTATGAAACGCTGATCCACTCGAAGTTTAACAGCAATAAGTGATGGAGCATAAAGTGTGACATCAATGAGTGATGAATTATAATGCGTGACTCCCTATGCGTGACGGCTTATACTGCGTGACTCTCTATGCGTGACGGCTTATACTGCGTGACTCACCCTCCTTCGATATGCTGGTAAAACCTCTTCATCCAAGTTAGGGCTGGCATGTTGGATTGCGTTGTACCGCCGTTAAAATACACGACGTAGAACTCGTCAGTTGTAGCGAGAAGCTCCAGCGTACTGATGAGGTAGCTGACGAGATAAATGACGGGCTGTACAGTTAATTATTACCCTTAGCTACATGTATGCCAATATGACATTGCTTAGGGAGCTTTCATTTATTAGGGCATTTTGGGGAGTCAGCAAGATTGTGGGGGGGGGGATGTTGTTTTGAGAAGCTTGGTAGGGGGGTTTGAGATTTACAGAAGGCTTATAGGGGTGGGGGGGGGGGGTTATTTAGTACTACTAACGTTGAAGACGCAAGTGTGTCACTTTACACGTTTTAATAGCATGAATTAAAGCTGTGCTCATTGCAGCTCACTAAGAGGCATGCAGGGGTAGAACGATGGTGGTAGTATTGGAAAGAAGGGGGGCTTACAAAATCTCAGATGAAGGCAAGGGGGGTTGTGAAATGTTTTAAGTATCATGGAGGGGGTTGTATAATATTTTGAGCATACACCTAGTAATTGTTTCCAACTCCTCCCCCCCCCCCCCCCCCCCCCCCACCTAGTAATTGTTTCCAACTCCCCCCCCCCCCCCCCCGAGATGTATTTCTATTTACAGTTCAGCCTGGAGTGACAAGATTTTCAGCAATTTTCTTACAAAAGAGAAAACACTGCACATACGCCCCTGAATCCCCAGGCCAACTTATCTTCATAGAAACAGGGCCCCAGAATAAATCGTAAAACATTAAATAACAATAGCTTCTCTGCATAACCCTTCCCCTCAAACTTTATGATAACTTACAAGAAGACTTGTTCCATTATGAAATCGTAATTTCTGTGCGTTTTCTCCGGCAGGTAGCATGCGGTTATGACCACAATGACAGCTCTCTCGGGAGAATGAAATCCTACAAGGGAATAAGCAAACTGCGATAATTACTACATCTAATTAGCTCTGACAAGGAACCAGGCTCTCGCAACTGTTTTCATCTAAAAACCCTGTCGCTTTTTGAAATGTGAATAAAATTTGAAGATGCAGAAAATTACCAAGGATCACTTTAATGAGTATATCAGGTCAAATATTATTATCATTGATATCGTTCTACATCAAGGGAATATACCGTAGTTTAATAATATAATTTTTCCATGATTTGAGTGTTTCATCCACAAGTTATGACGGTTGATACCGGTAATTACCAGGAGCCCATTACCAGGAGCGTCCATCTTCCCCACTGTGTCTGTACCCCAGCACAGAGGTAGATGAGGCTATTTTTAGCATTGCGTTTCGCGCGAAAAAGGTAGGCTATTCTTAGCCAATCAGATAGCTAACGTCACTTCTCATTATCATTCTTCTCACTTTCAACGCGGGAATTCGAATTGCTGGTTTTCACTCAATCCCCAGAGATTCAAATGTTGGTGCCCCAACAAAAGAAGCTAACGAGGAATCTATTGTTTAAGGGCACCAACATGGCGGCAACCTCTTTTCGTGGGAATTTCGAATCTAAAAATAGCCTCATCTACTCCTGTGCTGGGGACCCAACCCATAACAGAGGAACGCTCCTGGTAATGGGCTCCTGTAATTACAATATATTAATTAAAACCAATGACGTAAAACACATTTTATACAAAAACATACCGGTAGAGATAATGACCTTTTGTAAATATCTATGTTATATTTGAAGGTTATATCAGTAATTTTACCAAATATTTTGTCAAAATCAAACAACGGTTTCATTCACAAGGAAATAGAAATTACAGTAAATTCCGAATTCATGTCAAATTTAGGTCATTAGTATTATCATTAGAGTACTGGAAATAGAAACCTCTAAATCAAGAAATATTCTACTTTTTAATTATTCACCTGTTCCAGAATTACCCTATATCATTATGACGTCATGGCTTGTTTATGAGGGGGACAGAATCGACTTGAACAATAGAATTTTGAACTAAATCTGGTCTGCTGAGGAAAATTTAACTTCGAATTGTCTGGTTTCCAGATATCAGCTGTATCAATGTTTATCCCACAATATTTACCGTATTTGGTGGCTGTTACCGCTATTCTACGTTCTACAAAATGCATTTGATAGCGATTTCCTTTGTGTTGTTGCTGTTTTGTCCCCCTCCCACGACCGTGATCCTTAGCGTTTAAACAATAGATTGTTTTGATTTGACGTCATAATGATATAGGTCAATTGATACTATTGATAAAAAAATTGTTGACCAGATATACACTTTAATCATGCAATACCACTTTATTGTTGTCATCTCCTGCTAATACTGACAATAACTTAAAGGGATACCCAAGTGAAACATAGGGCCCCTAAGTGTAACTCACGGGTGGTCAGTGAGCTAATTTGGTATATACTAAAAATCACTTCACCGATGACGTCATCGTTACGTCATCACCACTAAGTGAACCTATGGACCCTGGCATTAGAAATGAGGTACATAAGGGCATGTACTTAAAACCACGTGACCAATGACGTCATCGTTACGACATCGGCACTAAGTCATTTATGGGGACCAAATACGTTTGAGCCGCCTGGCATGAGAAATGAGGGAGATACGGGCATATACTAAAAATCATGTGACCGATAACGTCATCGTTACGTCATCACCACCAAGTGAATCGTGGGGACACGTACAATGTCTGCCAAAGTTTGAGCCGGCTGGCCAAGTGACCGATGACGTTATCGCCGGTTACGTCATCGTCACTTAATGGTTTGTGGGGACCAAATACCATGTCTGTCAAAGTTTGAGTGGCCTGCCACTAGAAATGAGGGAGATACGGGTATATACTAAAAATCACGCGTCATCGCCACTTAGTGATTTGTGGGGACCCACTACCATGTCTGTCCAGGTTTGAGCCACTACCAACGCGCCGACAATAGTTCATACTAAAGCAATGTTAGTGCTAAGAGTGCAAACATACCCCCGTGTGTAATCACTTTCATATAGGGCTCCAACAGCTTCAAGTCCAGGACTTTTTCTCGTGTATTCACCCTCACGGTGTGCCACCGGTAATGGTCTCGGTCCTCTTTTTCCTGAGAACGAGATTCCTTAGCTTCAGGTTCAGGTTCTTGTTCTATCACTTCCGGTTCAGGTTCCGATTCCTGCTCTGAAACCATTTCCGGTTCCAGCTCTGAATCCATTTCCCGTTCCTGATCTGAATCTGAATAGGACCGCGCCTCCAGTTCTACTTCTGAGTCAAATTCCATTTCATGTCCGTCTTCCGGTACAAGTGAGACAGGATCTGCTGAAAATGGAAAGTTTATCACAGATTTAGAGTGAACAAATAACACATTGTTGTTGGTACTTAGTCGAATTAAAGAATGCTAAGATGCAGCCTGGCCAATACTCGTTTTACCCTGCTCTTATCCCGTCCTAAATTTGGATTGAAATGCGTTGCGGGACTTCATTTAAAGACGGTTTATTGTACTACACAGCCTTAGTTATATCCTAGATTTTAGTTTCAACCCATTACTCACTGGCTACATCAATGGCTTCATCGAAACTGTCCTTTCCCATCCATTGAATATGTCCTTGATAGGATTTCGCTCGTGTTTGTGGACCAGACATTCGATTTTTCAGGTCAAGACTCTGCGATCTTCCTCTGAAGGGCTCTAGAAATGAATAGTGAGACACCCAAGATTAACAAACAATCTTGCATTTTTGTTTTGTATTGTTTCCCCACAAAACCATGTTCCCTACATAGAGCGATTTTCGATCGCGTGTCAAAACCAAAGTATAGGCCTTGCGCATGACCACCATGCCTCATTTTGACACAACATTTCCTCTCCTTTGAGAATACCACATACCTGCCAACTCTCCCGCTTTAGGCGGGAGTCTCAAGATTTTGAGCCCGATCTCCGGTCTCCCGCATAGAGCCTCAAATCTCCCGGTTTTTAGCCATTTTATGGATTGAGTTCGCCGTTTTTCAGGCTCGAGCGTTAAAAAACAAGCAATTTTACTCCGAGTTGCGCTTATGTTCATTTCGCACACTAGCGAATGCGCGAAAAGCACCGAGTGACTCGATCGATCGCGAGGCTTGTAACAATTTTTTCCGAGAGCTTTCGGAAAGTCTTCGGAAAGTCTTCGGAACACAATCGGGGTATCTTCGGAAAAAATCGGAAATCATTACGTCATAACAAAGCCTCAACCAACATTCTCCAGATTGGCAGGTATGATACCAAGACAATAGAGGTAATTGGCTAACTCTGTTGCCACCCAATTCAGATCATGTGATGTAAACACACATTACTCTGGAGAATTGACTCAGATAGGCATGACTGCATTATGATTAGAATGAAAAAGGAATAATTCCACAGAGTAGCATCTGTTTACATCACATGATCTGAATTGGGTGGCAACAGCGTTAGCCGATTACCTCTATGGTCTAAACTAGAGTAACAAAAGAACATTATGGTAGTGTAGGTATCATACACACGGTCTAGCTACGCCAGTGAGGAGAGAAATACTTGTGAAGTAACGAAAGAGGAACTTTATTTAATAACACACGTTTTCAAGATGGCGGTCCAACAACAACGAACAAGAATGTTCTGTTTTTCATATTGAACACACATCAACCCTATAAATAATAAATTTCTGAAATGAAATCCACAAAAACTGCATTTTAAAACTACATTTGTTTGTGTGAAAACATTTCATCCAATCAGAAGAGTCCTAAACAATAACCAAGAAAGCTTTCAATTTTAAAATGATCCCCATGTTGAAGTTTCGTCATATCATTGGCAGAAATTATGGACATCAGCGGAAAGGTACTGCGGGCACCCTTTTATCCGATTCAAAATGGCGGCTTATAGTGAGTGAGACTGTAGGTTCTTTATAGACCTTCCAACGCAAAGAAAACCGAAACTTTCTGTGATGAAAAAAGAATAGAGAAGTGTAACGAGAGTTATATTTTATTTAGCTTAAACGTAGCCATTGTGATTAAAAAGCCATTTTTTTAGGATTTGTCCTCTCTCTGGCATCTGTCTGTCCAAGTCCAGCCTGAAACTCAGTTTATATCCCAGCAAACATCGCAGGATTTAGGTTAACAAAACAAGATGGCGGACATACAGCAATATGGTGACGTTTCTCTCCTTTCTCGTCAAGTTTTCTTCGAAAATGTAATCCTATATGGCGTCCTGGCACTAACATTTATTATTTCAACAAAACTCAGACGTCTCTGGAAGTACTTTGGAGGAGTGTTATTGTACGTTTTATTGGCGATTAATTGATGCATTGAACACTGCTTTATTGACACCGAGGCGAACTTATTTGCCTCACCGAAGACTTGGCGTACTGTTGTACCTCAAACTGTGCATGGGTTCAGCCAGATTACAGACAACAACATGGAGAACGAGGAGCATTTGAAGGGCGAAATGGACTTCTCGGGGAAGTACTTTGCCGACGATCTGAGTGATTGTTTGTGGCCTCAATACACAGCTTAATCCGTAAGTTATTGGTCTCGAGGCGAACAAATATGAAATCAAACTTAAAAGGTCTTCAAATTTGAAAAGTGTTTGGATGAAAGGAAAAGAGAAATGAGTTCCTTATCCGAAAGACTGTGTTGGTATCCCTGTGGATACATTCCATATATGGACAGTGTAGTTTTGGCGGGAACTGGAGTATATAAGGATATGTCAGTTGTAGTTATGTATTTGTGGTCCTGACTGCAACATTTATAGACGTTTCTTTCCACCATTAACTTTATTTATGTCAGTTTTTGCTGACCATGTTACAGAGTTGTGGTAGTTTTCAGACTTTCACCTCCCAGAAGTCAGTACTCCTGCATTGGGCTGGGGAATACATTTCCACTTAGTTTTTACCACATATACTGTGGATGTTTTTGTGGTTTTTCGTATCCGGCAGAGTACACTAGGCTGCATAGTATGTAGTTGCATCTTATGTTACATAAAGTGTGTAGATTGATGTAAAGCATACATGTAAACATGTAAGTACATGTACAATAAATTGTGTATGCGGTTAACTGTCAGGACCGCCTCCCGCATATATGTGTCTGTTATCAGTTAATGGAGGAGAAGGAAATAATATTCTTCAAGTTTTGATAGATTTTGATGTCTAAGCCATTGTGGTGGACGATTGAAACAATACCACAATTAGCACCTTTCTGCATTCCTTGCCGTTGGACTGCCGAGTATTAATGTCAAACAAGGTGATTGGTTGTGAGAGATGGTGACTCTGCGAGGATCCACTGCATAATGTAGATAACCTTATTGTTATGTGGGATTGTTTACTACCAGTGGTTTTACCTTTCTCTTCTATCATGTCACACAAATCCTCAATAGACTGAGTCTTTCTGCGCATGCCTTGAAATTCACTGTCATCCTCGTTATCCTCGGCCACGGCAAGGAAGACTGGAGCGAGAAGTTCCGTTCCTCCAACATCCGCGTACTCGTCGAATTCGAGCTCGCGTACAACTATCTTCTGTTTGCGATCTGAAAGTTGTGAAAGCATTCTTTTTAACGAATTAATATTACCAAGCTCGCTCAAAGAGAACCACTTCCCAAATGATAACAACTGAATAACTGGGAACGTGCGATCGCAGTTTACAGTGTCCAGTTTGTATTTACGCGACCCGAATCAAAGTTGGAGATTTGTCTGCCATCAATCACACTTACCTTCCTACCTCTTTTTATGAACTTGGATGTATTTTGATTATTATGCTAACTAGATACAAACCCTCTTTCTATGAATATGGATAGACGTTGATTATCATGCTAACTAGATACAAACCCTCTTTCTGTGAATATGGATATATTTTGATTATTATGCTAACTAGATACAAGCTTCCAACTACGCTGTCTCCACTCCAGCCTCGATAACTAAAGGTTTCGTTATAACGGGGTTCGTTATAACCAGGTTCGCTATAACGGGGTTCCAGAAAAAATGGCAAACGAGCAGTGTAGGTCAATCCACAACACGGCAAAACGTTATTCTCCGCTGGCCGAAAGAACGAAGGCTCTGGAATTCAAATACCAGTTTCCGTTTCTTAAACATTTTTAGTAAATAATTTTATAACTTAGTAAACTCACAGTGATTTACAAATTAAGAAACCTTCAACCTGTGAAAGTGTTAGGCTTAGCTTTTATGTAGTTTTCTTGTTTTTCGCGAAACATTTCACGTAAATACGCAGGCGTGCTTAAAGCTAGAAACAGAGGGGATTGCCTATGTTTTGTTTTAATTTCGGCGGGAAACTGGGGTTGCGCCCGCGACCGGCTCATCAAATGCGCATGCGCGTGACGTTTTGCCGCGGTGTGAAGTCAATCAAGTTATGGTAGCAGGTGGGAGGTTGCTAAGTACAAATGAAGCGTAAGATCGCTCGAGACAAGCCGAGAACGACTCTAGCGTCTGGAGCGCTTTAAAGCCAACCTTCTACAGGTGTAGCGTTTACCATTTCTTTACATCATTAGGCGCGAGTGCAAACAGGGTCTAACGTAACCCGCAAGCCATGAGCAGAGTCAATGGTTATTAGCCAATCAGAGCACACGTTTTAATGCAGTAATGTTATTAGCCAATCAGAGCACACGTTTTAATGCAGTAATGTTATTAGCCAATCAGAGCACACATTTTAATGCAGTAATGTTTTAAACATATTTCACAGTTTCTTTGGGATGTGATGACAAACATACTTGCGAAGCAACTATACCTCTCTACGAAACAAAAAATTAACTCACCTCCTTCTATGTTCTTGAGATCATGTAACACTCCTCCAATCCAGTCCATGTCAAACTCCAGTGACATCTCTCCGCCCTCTGATGTCATGCTTTGTACACCTAGTGATGGATAAGCGTTAATTTGATTGCCATCGCCTTCTCGGACAGGTTCACCGGTAGAACTGGTTTTGAAGGGCACTTTGACTTGGGTGGAACCTGAAGGATTTGTAAACCTGTACCCATATTCATCATCAAATTCCTCAAAATCTTGATCAATTGGAAAATCATCTCGTGAGCTTGAACGCGACAAGTCACCTCTGAAACCATCATGGAAATGATTGAACTCATCGTGACTCTCGGGATCTGTTTCTTCTTCAAAAGGCATCAGCTTTTGGTCCTCGAATCCCTCCATGATAACTGTAGGAGTATCTGCTTTAACACCGGTTTTAGTTTTCGACATATTATCCAATGCAGTTCTAACAATATCTGAAGTAAGATTGCTGAAGTACTCTTGTATCTCCTCAGATTCTTGAAAAAAAGAGAGCAACTCCTTTAGTGCTTGAGAGTTGTTAAGGTTCTCTCGTTCCTCGGCGTGAGCCTTTGCTGTAATGATACTAGAATCAATCATGGATTCGGCGATAATGTTATGAACAAAGTGATCACAGTTTAGCCTCAGTTCTAGTAAATTCACTCTGCTTAGTTGTATAGTGGCTCTCTTGATGTCCGACGGACTCGTTCCTCTGGTGTCCCCTCCTTCACCCATAGCTACTGCTCCTAATAGAGAGCTTTGTTTTAGCAACTCTTTGATTAATCCATCAACAAAGTCTTCACAATACCTTTCGAGTGCTAGGATTTCTGATTCGCTTAATTGGAAATGACCGGAAGTTAATCCAGCTCGGACGTTGGGTTTGAGAGAGTGGATAAGTGCTTCTTTGATAGTCATGTTGGCAGCTTCTTCACAGATTTCCTCAAGAAGAAGGACATCAAGAGACTTGGAGTCATCTTCGGATAACATACGTCCATCATCTGTTATGTTATGTTCATCATCGACATCATAGTCACTGCTGCTACCAAAGTTAACATCAACTTCATCCTTGATCTCTGCACCCTTATCAACCCTTTCAAAGGCATCTTCATCTACATCAAAAGCAGCATTAGCACTTTCTCTTTCACCAAAGTGACCCAACTTATTCTCGCCAACATCAACATACATAGAATAACCTTTGGCACCATCTCTTGAACCTTCCTCGACGTTCCTTTCATCGTCATCATATGGCAAATTGCCTTCTGAATGTTCACACTTAGCAGCATTCCTTCTCTCACTATCATTCTTATCTTCCTCAACTACCAATAACCCACTTGGCCCTGATTCACCACCCTCTGCACCTTGTTCATCACCCTTGAAGATACATTCACGACTGTCACTGTACCCACTATCTGTCGTCATCATATCAGTGATATCACCTGAGTGGGTGTCCATCCCACTGTCTGATCCTAAGGTGGGTGACTGTCCACTGACTGTTGGTGTGTGTCTATCATCATCAAGCAAAGCAGAGGGTTGAGCAACAGAAGCTGATGTCTCAGTGCTAATACTGCTTCGAGGGGTATCATCAACCACGCTGGTTAACAACCTGCTTTCAGGTTCAGTCGGAGGAGGTTCCATTACCTATCTGCTCCTTTTCTCTGCATGCCTCCAAAGGTTTTGTTCACACGTCTCTGTTAAGGCAACAGAATCAGAAGTTTGTGAAGGTGTTACTGTATTTTAACATCAACGTATATGTACCGTAGAATGTTAGTTACCCTTAGTAACCCTGGGTGTCATAGGTCCTTCTCGCTATTAGTTTACTGACATAAAGAGCGCCGAAGGCACGAAGAGTCCTGGAGACAGGAGAAGAACGTCCGGAATGGAGTGCTAGGTTCTCCAGTCCTGGATGAAATTTGATCCCAAGCGTAACATTTTGATTGACACAATATAGATCTACATGTAAGCCCCCCAAAAAGGTATCTAAACTCGTATCAGTTGTGTGATATGATATCACAAGCATCACGTCCTGCACAACAACAATAACCTACATTGTGGTGTCGAAATATAAATACAATATCCTATTTGTGGCATCGAAATATATGCTCTGATATTTCGTCCGCGCACATTATCTGTTCCGAGGAGAGAACAGTTCTCGAGAGCGAAGCTCGAGGGAAACTGTGAGCTCTGAGGATCTGATAATGTCCAAGGTCAAATATCAGGGCATATTTCGACGTCACAATGTAGGTTATTGTTGTTATCATCCTTCAAATATTTTCTTTGACGCGCGCTTATACGTATTCGCTGATATTTACCGCTCGTGGAAAGAAAATATCGGGTCACGTGACACATTCAACCAATCACGCGCGAGAGAAAATATTTGATGGGTTATAAGCCCGGATATTTGTCCTTGGTCATTATCTGATCCTTGAAGCTCACAGTTTCCCTGGATCAGCTTCGCTCTCGGAAACTGTTCTCTTCTCGGAACAGACAATATCCGCAGACGAAATATCAGGGCATATTTCGACAACACAAATAGGTTATTGTTAATATACTTCTTCATGCAGGTATTATGCATCAATCAGCGGCTTCCTCCTGGGGCCGACCCCCGGGGAACCCACGGGAACTCAGGGGCATTTGTCACGATTTGTCAGCTCCATGTTGCCCGAGGGTATGGGGGGAAACAGCACTTTTGCTACCTGTGGCTTAACCCAGGGGACAGACCCTGGGGATTTGTAATATCAGGTCAGCGGTTTACCCAATCCGTTATTCCCGGACTGATGTTCTTCGAGCTTCGCGCCATGGCCATTTCCGCTCACGAGGTCTTTGAATTTGGTTTGAACTGGCGCCCTTTTAATTTAATATGCCAGTTTTTAACGCGTGGAGCACCGACAGAGGGAAGAGAAAAGCCATCTTGGCAAATCGTCTAGAGGAATTTATCAGCAAAGGTATGCTTAGTTTATATCTTTCGTTGCGAATTTTTACCCTTGCATTTGGCCTTTTGGGGTTGTGTACGGAGTGGTTCCTTTAGGCTTTAATAGTTAAAGGTACGGTAAATTATATTTGCCCCAGACGGAGGGGATTTGTCAAAATTCTCCTGCCCCATACCCAGGGGGATTAGATGAGGTTTGAATGGGCGTTTGGACAAATCCCCCAGCTTCCCCGGGGGTCGGCCCCAGGGGGAAGCCGCTGATTGATGCATTATCACCTCCATAATGTTTTGTCAAAATACTTAAGGATGGGACACTATAAAATGGTCTCAGTCATACCTACAGTTTCTACCTCTTATTTTCTGCTTGTTCTCTTAAATTAAAGTGTACCATTTTTCTAAACTTATATCTCACAGAGCATACAAATCGCACACTCACGGAGCACGCATACACTCAACAACACTACATTTTATAACATACAACAAACAAAAGAAAAAACTTGTCCAGCTTTATCTCAGTAATAAAATATTTGTCGTTTCTTGCCATTTCTCAGATTTATTTGCCAGTTTAGGAAAGTCACAATTCACAGGAATGGAGGTCTATAATAGGAAATCTGAAAACTTGGTTGTTTCAGGGTGTAAATTGACTCTGTAACTAAACTTTAAATAATAAAATTAGAAGCCTGCGACATGCAAACTATTGTTTTTCTGCCATATAAGGTACATACAGTGTATAATACAGAAAAAAACGAAATATCAAAACATTAATCGTTGTATATAAACTAAAGATTGAAACTATGCTACTTATAGAATTCAGTGATAAAGGCCTAAAGACAATGTATGTGTATAATTATTATGATTTATTATCAGGTATAAAGGAGCATGCATACAGGACTGATTTGCTTCACCTGATTGGACAAAATGGTTATTAATTACAATGTATGCAAAAGTTTTTGAATAACAAATACAGACACTTGTTGACTTAATTGGTACAATAAACTCAAAATGTGGACATACATGTATGTATACTGCATTCGGCCTTCAGGCTCATGTAGTATTCATTATTTTTTATTAATCATACAGTCAGCATGTGCCTGTATTAAAATGTCAATAAAACATAATTGCAGTCATCAGTCTAACCAATCTCTATGGATATTCTTTTTAATAATTAAGAGTTTGTTTAATTATACCATAAATTGTATATAGTCCCTGTATATCACCCCCTAGTAGATAGTCCCCCTCAAAAAAACATATTTTGTAAGTCATAATAAGTCAATACATGTAAGTCTGCCCTGTTATTTACATGCAGGGGTAAGGTGGTTTTGTTTTAGGATTTATTATTTTAAAATATGCTGTACTTTATATTATTATAGCAAAAAATCATGTGAGTATATTAGCCATTTTCCCCCAGCTATTTATTTCCTCCCCCTGTATACGAACACCCCCTATATATAAACAGGGCTTTCATTAGAATAATTAAGCCAGCTCAATTCACTGCTACACTTACGGGCTGTATGAATCGTTTAATATGATGTATTTTCGAAGTCTGCTATATCCTTGACTCTGTTTACGATTAGCCATCACTCAGTTTGCAGATAGTGGCCCGATTTTTTTTCAAAGACAATAAAAGAAGCTGAGAATCTGTGACTCTGTTTATTATTATATACACACACAACTCGCCAATGTTACTGATCAATGCAGGAATATGGAATACGGCACCATATAATATTGTTTCCCATGATTCAATTCATGATGGGTCGAGTCCAGACCTCTAGTTGCCAAAATCTAGCGAGCCTGGCGTTTTTATGTTTGCTTTAATTTATTTGTGTTGGTGATCGCCGGTAAAATCATCAATGTTTAATTTATGCCATATTTTTCTGGTTCTAAACCAAAATCATATTTAGAGAACAAATACATCTAATCGTCCAGGAGACGAGTAGGCTCGGTTTCAGCCGTTGGGGTGTCGTTTCTCCAAAGCCTCCCCCCACTAACGGCTGGGCGCGCGGTCAACACACCGTGTCCGTGACGTCATCTGATTAACTTCAATATTATTCATTTATTTGCGTGTAGCGTGTAGCGTAAACTTTCAAAACACATTGGAATTCTTTAAACTAAAACTTCCAAGTGTGAAATTAATTCGACGAAGGTAAAGGTTTTATTTAATACCTGTTATTATTAGCTCTCATGTTCACAGTCCAAGTTTTCAAAGAAAGCCCAGGCTATTTGTTGACACTAGATGACAGGAATTAATAGCCGAAATTTTATACGGGGATGCCATCTCGGAACTCTGAGCTAGAGTCGAGTATTCCCGCTTAGTACTTGTGTAGAGTATGTCTTGGAGACATAAATTGTACAAACTTAGTACATAGGATTGAAGAATTGTAAAACTCATTTGATGCAGCGATTTTCAAGTGAATTCTGATTGCAGAGTTAAACGCATAAACATGGCCTGCGTCAGACGTGATTTCCTCTCTTCTATAAACTCTTTTAATATGGACTCGTCCGTCTTTTCTTCTCCGATAAAGGCAGCACTAATTTTCTTTGAAGTAAGAATAGCCGGGCTACCTTGGTCTTGCATCGGTAAAGTTAAATGAGAAATGACTGAACATTACGAGCTTCACGACCTTTGAGCTGACGGTTTCCCAAGTGACTTCCAGAGCCAGTGCGTTTACTGACAAAGTGTCTTCACCCGAAAACTAACTCTCTTACTGCTTCTTTGTGTGAATCCTTGAATTCTTCGAAACCAAACTTTTCCAGAGCAAATTTAAACGCATTTTGGAACAGCAATCGAAAGCCTTTCGTCCGGCTTTCAAAAGTTTACAATGTAAATTATGCAAATCAATTCAGCGACAGGATTTGAGTGGCAAGGTTTTGATTGGCTAAAAACCAACAATGTCTCAGCTCGCGCGCCCAGCCGTGAGTGGGGAGAGGATCGCGGGCTCACCGAAACCCCCACGGCTGGAAACCGAGCCTAGGAGACGAGTGGAGGAAAACTCGATTTTTATTTGTTTTGGACGAGTGGACGACCGTTAAGTTTGAGCACTGATTAATATGTAATAAATTGCATTATACTTTCATAAACAGAGGGCAGCAGTTAAGCCTTATATGATCAAGTTTTTGAAGTTTCCCCTTATCTGCTCAACTCTGTCACATAAAGTGTGCTAAATGCAAAATTTAACATTGAAGCAAGCTGGCAACGTCGAAATCTTAATGTATAAAGAAGTATTTTTATTGTTACATGTAATTATTATTAAATATTATGGATGCAATTAAGAAATATGAAAGTTCTAACCTCCAGAATAGCTAACCCATATGACTATTGATCAGTTGAAATCTATAGAATGATGCGATCAAGTTGTGCAATTTTCAAACTGTCTAACAATCAATCAATCTTTTATTTTTTACCATATATATAGATATATATGTTTACACACAAAATAAAATAAAATGAAATATATAATACAGTATTATTATTTGATTATTTGCTTGTTTGTCTGTATATTTTGTATATATCGATTTGTAGATCTATGTGGAATATGTTATATTATCTATATACTGTAACTTTATGTATATGTTGTAGGTTGTTTCTCAATTCAGGTTGTTTTTAAAACAACCTAGGTCATTTTAAAACAACCTAGGTCATTTTAAAACAACCTAGGTCATTTAAAAAAAAAAAATCACCCACCCCTCCCCTACAAAATATTTTTTGACAAACTACCCCTCCCCTCTACTTCCTTCCCCTCCCTTCCCACTGCCTCTCAATTTTCTCCTTGTCCCCCCTGACACACCTTACTGTACTGTACCACTTATGCATGAGTCAACTTAAACCCCCACCCCCCCCAACCCGGGACAAGGTGGGAGAAACGTGGGGATTAGTAGGGGATTGGATGAAAATACCTGCCCCACACCCTGGGGCATTGGGGAGGTTTTGTTCATATGCTTGCCCCAGAGGGTTGCACAAGTCATGGAGGTGAACAGAATGTCTAGGAGTCTCTTATACTCATCCAACAAAGTGTTATCAGGGGTGGGGGTATTTTGTTAACTTTGTAGTGAAAATGTTGCCCCAGGGGGTGGGGTATTTGTCCTTTTTTGTGAAGGGGAGAAAACAAATCCCCACCTTGTCCCGGGTTGGGGGGGGTGGGGGTTTAAGTTGACTCATGCATTACCTCAACGGTCACCCATCCACTTACTAACCTTGCCCGGTCGGGCTTAACTTGGCCGAATCACAAGGAACGCTAGCCTCCTTTGCAGACGTTTTTAGTTTCGGTCCCATTAAACGTCTGCAAAGGAGGCTAAAGGAACGCCTGGTAGATATTAATCCAGTGGATTATCGCACTGCGCGCCACGAAAGCGCTTGTTGATTTGAACACATCATTTATTCTCCAAGTGACTTATCGTCGAACCCAGTCCCTCTCGTTATGTGCGCATGCGTACTACTAACAAAATCGGACTTTGAAACATCTTTCGAAAACATTGTATGGACGACATTAAACAACATGTGTTGACTCTGCGTTCTTTTATGAAAGCTGCAGCAAATCAGGGGAAATAAGGAAGCTAAATCCAGAAAAAATACTTTGTTTCTTGACTTTATTACGGCTCCACTCGTACTTCGAAACAAACTATGTCAACCGAACCGACTTAGAGTAATCACTGACCGAAAGTAAAGACAAAAGAAAGCGCATCACCTCTAACATTAACTGTATTATATTGTCTTCAAAGAACTCCGAGAATGTGAAAAGACGTAAAAAATGGATAAATGATCGGGCGCTTTCTCAGTGTAAGCATATTAATTATTCATATTGTCGAATTTTCATACAAACCTTCTAAAACCTAACCCCAAATTTGAAAAAACCCTAACCATTTTAAATCCCAAATCATTAATAGAACGAGTCTAAATACATCTGAACTAAATGGAGAATTTAGCGAAGTTTTCAAGTGTTTTCAAGTGCACTTTTCTTCAATGGTCCTGTGAACTAATTAATCCAAAACCTAACCCTGTATTTAAAAAAATCCTAACCGTCAACAAGGGCTGTTCACTTACTTTGAAGTCAATGATTTTAGAGCTATAGTCACTAAATTAAGCTTTTTAAATAATGCTTCTTCAATGGTCCTGTGAACTAATCCAAACCCTACCCCTACATTTAAAAACACCCTAACCGTCAACAATGGGTGCTCACTAATTTAGGGTTTTTAGAGCTAAGTCGCAACGTAGAAATGTAATACTTTAAATTCTTCAATAGTCATACAAACCCTAACCCTACATTTAAAAGACCCTAAAATGACCTAGGTCATTTTAAAAATAACCTAGGTTGTTTAAAAATGACCTAGGTTATTTATATTTTAAAAATAACCTAGGTTATTTAAAAATGACCTAGGTTGTTTAAAAATGACCTGAATTGAGAAACAACCTACAACATACATATGGAAGGTGTTCAGTGAGAAAAACCCAAGGAGCTTACAAGTACAGGCACTGACAACCATAGACACTGACAACCAATAAATTCAACAACTAGTCTAAATTCAAACAATATATCAAATTCTATGTTAATGTACATGTATAGCATTAGTTAGCATGTACATTACATGTGTACAGGTCAACACTCTTAAATTCCCAGTCTCTGAATTAGGCTCCCCATGGTTCCAATTATTTTTTGTATTGGGTTCCCTGTGGTTCTGATTTCAACAGAGTAAAAGGTAATGTGGTTCATGCGACGATTTTTAACGGCGATTTTTCATGCAACAAGTCAACGTAGTGTAACACAGTGTGCTGCGTGATATTTAGTGCAATCTTCATTGTGGCAACAAGATTGTTGCAAGTTTTTTAATTATCTTGAGTTAAAAAAACTTGCAACATTGTTGGCAGCCTGAATTTTGCTGGAGTTGCTTTTATACATTACACCCTTGCCGTTGACTTTTCATGCAACGTCGTTGTCAGAGGCTACATCAACAAACAAAGACTCCACTTGCCACCAAGTCTTGATAAAAAATATTGGTCCCTAATATCCTTGTAAAAAATAGTTTATATTTGGGGCCATTCTTTCTTCAAGGGAAGAGGTCAAAACAATGGTACTCTGGCGGGACCCAATTTTGATGGAAGGGGGGTTGTACCCGGAACCCACCACCTATTTTGGCAAAATCTAGATTTTTGACCACAAATATCTTCTTGAATAAAATACTTATTGAAGAAGTAACTACATTTCTAGTTTCTACAGGCAGAGAAGAACGTGTGTCTGCATTAAAATCACGTATCCCTATTTTACAACGCGAGAAAATCACCCTCGAAAAAAGGGGTAGGGGGTATTACCCACCACCTCCCTGACAAAACTGGGTCCCATTCGAAATCCATTGTTTTGACCTATTCCCTTAACTTGAAGTTCATAATTATTAACATTAAGAAACTTAGCAGTGCCAGAAAGGATCAGAAGTTCTAATTAATTATTACACCAACCAGAAGCCAACATATTTCTACATGTACATGTATGTACAAAATAATATCCTTTTCTTGTTTGGTTAGTAGATTTATGTAGGAATTTTCTGATATTAAATTACCAGTATGTGTCATTAATAAAGTAATAACCAATTAATTAATAAGCATTTTCTATACCACACTGAATTGAGACAATGAGTATCTAATTGTTATTAAATTTCAAAATAACTTTTCATATAACTTGAGGCAAGCCCGGATGACAAAACAACTAACAGTGTTACACACACAAACATTGTATATGCATGTACCTACAATGTACATTGTATATAATATATGATGTACAAGTATTTACTAAATAAAGTTCATATGGACAAAAAAGCTCTCTGTTTTCATGTCATTACAGTGCAGTTTGACCTGTACACTGTATGATAACCTTAAACAACCACATATTTACCCTGTGGTCAGAATGTTCTCAAACAGCAGCTTCCACAATAATACTAATTAATGGCCATGCATATTTATACAATTGGCCAGGCTGCTGTACCAGGTGACAATTATCCCCTTCTCTTTTTCGAGTAGTACAACAGGTTCTTTCATGTGCCCTTCAAATACTGACTAGAAGTAGGAGAGAATACCAACGGCATATAAATGTCCCTGCCCATTAAGACACAGCCGGGATTCAAACCCCCAACCTCCCACACTCCAGACCATGCTCTACCTGCAACTGAGCTAACCAGTGAGGTGGAAAAAACCTCTGGTGTTATTATTATACCACCTGCAGTATAATATATTGGCCCTGTATTATAATTTGCACTAGCTTGTGTTTAACATAATCAGTTAAAATGCTCAAAAAATACATTGGGTTCTATGTTAATTTTATACATTTGTATAAGTTTTAAAGTATATTGATCAGTGTCAATATTTAAAATCATTTCAAGGTTACATGATATACCTTCAAACCGTATTCCACAGTATAAAATAATATATATATACAGTACAATGCTTATAGATTATGCTCACTTTACATATAAATCTATAAGCATATATTATATAGCACACTCAGAACTTAACCATTTCTTTCTATCAGCTTATATAATAAATACATGCACCTACGAAACGGTCGGTACACGTACAACAACGTAACTATTAAAATACAATTATAATGCTCATCAGCAACATATTTTGATGCTGACTTCGTCTGAACTGAAATTTTACGTAAGCCTATAAATTAATGTGTGACAGATTTTTACACCAAAAATATTTAAACTGCACGGACTACAGAATCTACTTTAAATTTAATTTTCTCTGTTGGATGATGGCAGGAGGAGAAATAAATACATACAAAACAACAGCTAATAAACCAATAGAAGACGAACAGCAGAGTAAACAGACGATAAAGAGTCCTGTCTGATGTAAATGCAAAACAGTTGACAATATCATACTGTATTATTTTCGTGTTGGATGTCAGCCATTTCGATATCAACAATTCAAAATCCTTCTTTTCAATGATATTCATGTTAATGGCAAAAGTTTAAGAATCAACTCGATCGATTCAAAACAGAATAAGGGAAGTAATAAAAGTATACGAATAAGAAATCAACTTTTTAGTTTCTTTTTCTCACTCGATGCTTTCGTGTTGTGCCGTTCGGCATAATACTCGCCAAATAAACCGCTAAAAGTGTCTTATAAAACCCTTATTTTGAAATGAACACTTTACGGATAAGAGAAGTATATTGTACCTACCTTGAAAGCAGCTTATGTGGCAGTTTTACAACGAGCTTTAGGGTTTTTTGGAGATATTTATCCGATCCAAAGATGCAGCCAAGCGTTCGGCCAGCACTTAACCAGTTCAATCGAAGGAAAAACAACAAACTATCCCTACTCCCCTCCACACGGGATGCAGGAACTTAACGGTGAAAAGAAAAACAGCCATTAATTTAGAGTATGTGACTACGTCTTTGGTTTTCTTATACTAGAAAAAAGCTTTTGTGAGATGTGTAATGTTTCAGTGCCATAGCCAATCTGTTTGAGTCTTTACAAGATTTTTGAAGAAGCTGATGTGGAGAGGGGGCTAAGGTCACAATTGTCATTCTGGGACACACCACAGGAAGCCCACACTTAAGTATAAAAATGGACCATAATTCTACTAAAAATACTCAAAAATTAACATAATTATCATTAGTAATTATTTAGTTATCCAATTATTAATTTTATCTGCTTAGCACCTAACTGACAATAACGTTGTCATAGCGTAATTAACCTGAGCACTTTTGTGGATTATTCAATTGTTCATCACTAATTATATTGAGTTACGATCTTAGTCTTATATATTTTATAATTTCCGCAACTACTTTGCTGTAGCGTTTCCTGCCGTCTGGCCCAATTGACACTTCACTACAAAGGAGAACTGAGCCCCTGACTCGGATTATATTTCATGTTTGGCAACAATTAAAGCTGTTAGCAGAATGACTGGCATGGCTATGTGGTGTGTTTCGGTAGCGCTCTGCAGCACTTTGCTTGGGATAGCTGCTGCATTGGCTGACGATGCCAGGTTTGAATGCCTTCCCGAGCAGGGCAATCAGACCGTCTGCGAGGCCAGGGGCTGTACGTGGAAAGAATCAGACACAAAGGTACGATCTAAGCCGATAAACATCAAAACTACGAACAAGCTGAACTGTCCTTTTATAACTGAACATAATAAGATTAGGATAAGATGAAGGATTTGTTCTTTCTCTTGCATTTAGTAATATGATCAATGTATTTATTATTCGTAAAACTTTGCACAAACGAGTACCAAAATGGTAATTTCGCTAGCCTTAATTGTAGTTTAACTTTATAACCTTCTCTGTCACCGTACCAGTTTCGTAGCGATAACATTACAGTTCTACCCTGGGTGCCAGATTGATCGATCTAAGCCAAAGTTTAGGATCGACGAGAAGGCTGGGAGAACGTCGATCCTAAACTTTGGCTTTTAGTAGAGCTCAGGGCCGAGTAGAACCTCTGGTACCCAGGGTATCACAGTTCAGGATCCTAGTCAGTTATTTTCCACATGGCTCTGTTTTCTTTGTTCTTTCGGGGGAGTCAGATCCTTCGTTCTTTAATTTGCGAGGGAATATATATTCCCCTTGCATTTTTACAATGATTAAATATATATTCTCCTTGCATTTTAGTGTATATTCCCCTCGAATTATTCACTCACGCATTTCCTTGTAGTAACTTGGAAGGAGAAGATGAAAAAAAACGACATGTGTTACGAGTCGGAACTCGAACCCTCACTCTCTTGCATGTTTCTAGTCCTCTGTCCACCATACTACATTAGTTAAAATTTCCGAGAGAAAATAGTAAAACATTGTGGACACTCAGTATATATAATTTTATGCAACAATTAATGTACAAGGCAAAGAATGATTCCAACGATTTATGAAACTGAAAAAATAATGTTATTGCGTGTAATGAGAAAACCTCGCCATTGTCAAAGTAAGCATTATATTGGCCTTCCACAGTATGGGATTTATTTACCTCGCATTCCGCCCGCGAATAAATCCCACACCCCCTCGCTAGCTACAGGCCGATAATGTAGTTACGAATCAAAAAGGCGCGGGATGGGTACAAGCAAGCCTTTGACAGAGACTTGAGTGATTGTAAACGAATTCTTGCTTGCAATCCGAAATATCGAAATATAGAATTTACCGCTCACCCAAACTAGGTTTTTGTGACTCTTTTTCGAGCTCTTGCGTAATTACAGGAAATGTTATAGCTCTGGTGACACGGTATTGCGTATTCTCTTCAATTTTAAACAAAACCGCATTTACTCTGCATAAAATTATGCAAACAGACTTCATTCAGTTTACATACGAAATTGCTGCTAAAAGGATCGTAAACAAAATGTTGCTATGTTTTTTGTCTTCAAATTAATAGAACCAAATGATTTTTATCTGACAACTGGTAACTTTCTTGAGCTATCTTTGCATTGATAAAGGAATATGGGGAAAAATCTCGACTATTATACCTAATTTATGGTAGTGATCAACTCGAAAGCCTAGCGGCTACTTTGACCACGACGCACATCTAACCTAGCTTATTAATTTTAATAGCTTATATTATCATTCCTTTTCCCTATACATATTTGTAAATTTTATTCAGAAAAAGGAAAAATAGTGCAAAATAAATGAATATGAATCTGGACCATTAGAAATCAGGGGAGGGGGTGGTAATTTTTACTTTTTTTGGTCCTTTCAACTCTGCACGATTTATTTTAGTCTTTGGAGTACCCTGAATAAATAAAGGCATCTATCTATCTCCTTCGCAGCCGTTCTTAGGATCGTTACGTAAACGCTAGCCCCACCAACGGCTGCTTCCACGAGTCAGACATACCATTCCCGATAGTTTGTCAATCAAGACAGTTATAACGTAACATGATATGAGTTAATTGACCTATATCATTATGACGTCAAATCAAAACAATCTATTGTTTAAACGCTAAGGATCACGGTCGTGGGAGGGGGACAAAACAGCAACATAGGAAATCGCTATCAAATGCATTTTGTAGAACGTAGAATAGCGGTAACAGCCACCAAATAAGGTAAATAGTGTGGGATAAACATTGATACAGCTGATATCTGGAAACCAGACAATTCGAAGTTAAGTTTTCCTCAGCAGAGCAGATTTAGTTCAAAATTCTATTGTTCAAGTCGATTCTGTCCCCCTCATAAACAAGCCGTGACGTCATAATGATATAGCGTAATTAGCAACGGTTCAGTACAGCATCAAACCAAAACTATATCTGCTTTCTTGGGGGTTTCTTGGTGTAGCAAGGCACCACATGACGTCATTCTTTCCCTCTCTTTAATATTCATTGAAAAGCACCAAATGACATCACGTGTGTTGAGTATAGTGATCCACCAACACAAGAGGAAGACCTTTCCCAATAATTATAAGTCTCTAGTCGTTGTCCCACTGTCCCGGGACAACGGGACAACCATTCTTTATGCATACTAATGAGTATAGCTGAGAGGCCGGGACAACGGGACAACCACTTCGTCGAAATAATTCTAAGTCTCAAGTCGTTGTCCCACTGTCCCTGGACAACGGGACAACAAAATTGTATGTATACTAATGAGTATAGCTGAGAGACCGGGACAACGGGACAACCACGTGCACTTTGACGAAGTCTCTTGCCGTACGGGGGCGCTTAATATAAAAAAACGTGATTTGAACTCGGAAATATTTATGTTGCGCGATAACAGTATTTGAAATGAAAAAAATTGAAGTTATAAACAATTAACAATAACGTTTTTCACAGTCTGGATTGCTGCAATACGGTAACTACTTCAGGTACGTTCAGTATAACGGTATTGTATTCAGTCACTAGATTCGGTAATATCCAAATCGTCATCATCTTCATCGTCCTCACTAATTAGGTGATGAAAAGAAACTTATCACCAAAAAAGCTTTACTTATACGTATAGAAACATGCCGTAACTTTTCAATAAAACGCAAGTAATGTCATCTTCTGTTAATCTTTTACTGTACCGTACGGTACCGGGAAAGGGGGGGGGGGGCTAAATCGAGGGGTGCGCTTATTTCGAATATCGTGCACAAGGGGGACGCTTAATCGAGGGGGGCACTTATTTGAGGGAGGGCGCTCTACACGGTCTAGCACCTGCATATATCGCGGAACTCTTAGAGTTCTATCAGCCTAATCGTGTCCTTACAGATCACGTACTTGTAACTATGGTGACAGAGCGTTTTCAGTTGTGGCTCCTAGGCTCTGGAACTTACTTTGAGAACACTTAACTCATTAGCACAATTCAAATCCAAACTATCAACAAATATTTTCCTAAGTGACATTTCCTGCTGTAATTGATTATTTTATGTACCATAGAAACTCTATTTTATGTATAATTTATCCACATTCTCAAGTTGATGTACATAGTTGTAATATTTTTTATAGTTATCTGTAACTGAAAGCATTGAGTCGCAGTATAATGCTCCTAATAATATGTATTTATTATATTATCAGTTCATCTTTTACCTGGTATCTTATAAAGTTTGCAGACAGTCAATATTTCAGAAATTCTATTTTATGGAAATTATTTGGCACCGGATTCCCATACAAACACTGTATTTCGCGCCATGTTTGCACCCGTTTCAAAATGTCGGAATTGACCGCGAACTGGAACTGGTTACAGTTGGTTACTGGACCTAACTTGCTTCACCGAGATAAATAACCGAATGGCTTTGTCACTAAACAGATTCTGTGATGATTTTTGTTTTAACTTCTAAAAAAATAATGTTGCGAATACAGTAGAATCCGTTAACAACAAGGGGAAGTAATTAAAAAAACAGAAGGCAAGTTACCGAGAGTTTAGCGAGAATCTGCTGTTTTAAAAAACAAACCAGCGGAAATTGCCTTTGTTATTGCGTGGCGAGTTAACGTGATTCTACTGTAACTCAATTAAGTTAAGCCCGGGCTTAACAAGAATTTTGGTGATTTTTTTTTGTTTTGCTGTGGCAGCGATATTTTTGTATAACTTTTATTAGAAACTCAACTCTAACCCTTACGTGAGCACGGCAAATACGCTATCCACTGCACTATTTAATCGACCCCCAACATATAATTATGACGAGGAATATTGCATCGAAAACGCTGGAAATAGCGTTTCAGAGCTTGAAATTTCAAAAAAATTCCCAGGCCCCTCTAGGAGCTCGCGCCTTCAGCGCTTGTTTGGCTTCTACCTTCGGGGCTAAAAGGGTAAAATGGCTGGCTACGCCCGTGGTAATGTTCAGTTTGCTAGACGTGCTTTCTTAGCAGGAGGCCTGTCTTCAGTGTGGCAGTGCACATGGCGGCGGCGTGGAAATGGCAAAATCTCTCCACTCTTTCTCGTAGGTATTTTGAATGTCATCTAAGTTCACGAATAATTCAGTACTTAATATATCCCGTGTAATTGGAAAACTATTAACAAAACCTCGCGATCGAGTAGCGAGTATAGTATATAGTAGGAGGCAGCTGGACAGGTTTAAGCTTATATAAACTTTCACGCGCTTTATTAAGAAACCTTTGGTAACGACAAACCTCTAAAATTGCGAATGAGTTGAATTGAGTGCAAAGTTTACGTTGTAGACGTGAGGCAAGCGAAATCCAGAACCATTAAAGTTCGTGAATGCATCATCATATATAAAAGTACTAGGCTCGATTACCAGCCGTTTGTGTGAACCTGCGTTCCAACTCCACACCACACCATACCAATTCCGGTTTCCCAGCTAGAGCAGATTTCGTACTTAGAATTATTTCGTCAAAGTGGTTGCCCCGTTGTCCCGGTCTCTCAGCTATACTCATTAGTATGCATAAATAATGGTTGTCCCGCTGTCCAGGGACAGTGGGACAACGACTTGAGACTTAGAATTATTTCGACGAAGTGGTTGTCCCGTTGTCCCGGCCTCTCAGCTATACTCATTAGTATGCATAAAGAATGGTTGTCCCGTTGTCCCGGGACAGTGGGACAACGACTATAGACTTGGAATTATTGGGAAAGGTCTTCCTCTTGTGCTAGTGTATCACTATACTCAACACACGTGATGTCATTTGGTGCTTTTCAATGAATATACAAGAGAGGGAAAGAATGACGTCATGTGGTGCCTTGCTACACCAAGAAACCCCCGCTTTCTTGAGAAAGACTAAGAACAGAATGTATAGGAAGCTATTTGAACCGATTTCATATCAATTTTTTTCAAATTTAGCGACTATATAGCGATACTTCGTGTTGATAAACAGTACAATTGTTATGCTTTCATGATTTCAAAGGCCGATTTGTGCCAGGAGCCAATAGATCTCTGGTTGGCACATTAATGACAATGGATGACGTGGAAGTAAGATTGATATTTGATTTCCAAGATTTCCCCCCAGAAGGTTCTGGCGCGAGTGGTTTGCTGAATTCTGATTGGCCATGCGGTTGGAATGAGAATGTCTGGCTGGTGTAAGTAACCGTTAGTGGCGCTAGCGTTTGCGTGACGACCCTAACAACGGCTGCGAAGGAGACTAGATTTCGTTTGGACTACACGAGCTTTGCAGGAATTTTTTTCACACTGTAATTTTCCTGGAACCGCCGATGTTCCCTTGCACGAATTATTTTTGGTAAGAAAGTGCGTGTAGGATTTTGTTTTGGGCGCCTATTTTTCCTTGCTCAATGCTTTTTTGGAATTGCTCGCTGATTTCTAATGGACTACCGCAGGAGCTCCCGCACTCTTGACCGTGCTCTACCAACTGAGCGAACCAGTGAACCCACTCTCTCCCGCACTCTAGATCGTGCTCTACCAACTGAGCGAACCAGTGAACCCACTCCCTCCCGCACTCTAGATCGTGCTCTATCAACTGAGCGAACCAGTGAACCCACTCTCTCCCGCACTCTAGATCGTGCTCTACCAACTGAACGAACCAGTGAGGCCGTTGTTCAAAGTTTCGTGCATTTGTCAAGATGATTTCATAATCTGCTTTCTTCGAAGTTACTCTCCTCCAAAATGTCATGCATGGAATTATCTTCAGATTTCAGTTATTTACGACGAAAGTACGGACACACAGTGAAACATTTCGCGAAAAATGCCGGCAATGGTGAAATTGCTCCCTAGGGTTACGTCTGCAATCCACTTCTACGCCTGAAACATTTCGGGCAAGAAATTGAACCATACGCTAACACCTGCAACAATTAAACCCAATGCCTTAAAGCTTTAGCAAATCAAATGTTACTTGAAAACCAGGTAAGTAGGTAGATAAGTCCTCAGAGTTAATACGATAGAACCATAATGTTCCTTAATTTTCACAACAGGGAGTACCCTGGTGTTTTTATCCCGAAAACTTCAGAGCTGGTTACAAAATGGTTGGAGAAGCCGCAAAGACCATTCTGGGTTATCGCGTCACTCTGAAGCGACTTAACTACACATCATTGTATGGGAATGATACCGAAGATGTTAGACTTGATATCGAATTCCAGACTAACAGTCGTCTGCGGTTCAAGGTTGGTATCTTTATAATTAGCATAACCCGGCCGCCGTCTGTTGGGAAACTCGCCATCTGATTGGCTAGCCAGGCATCGTCTATCGCTCGATAGTCAACCGTGCACGCGCTGCAGACAAAAATCACTTAGAAATTATATTTTTGTGCGAGATTTTGTCACGGTTTTCTCGATCCCTAAGTTGATCGAACGGTGGCTTGATTATGCTAAAACAATTTGACTTGGTTTCTATCGACTTTGATAGTTGACTCAGGACTGTACCCCTCGCCAACTATCTGCCGTTATGGTTCACCACAAAATTTTGGTGCGCGCTCATTGGCTAAAAGCGATCACGTGACGTAATAGTTATCGTCCACGGATGCAAACTATCAGGCGTTATAGTTCACCACATTTTGGCGCGCGCTCATTGGCTAAAAGCGATCACGTGACGTGATAGTTGTCGTCCGCGGATGCAACTAGTGCCCGCTGATTTTGTTATGGACAATAACGACAAACAGAGTGTGTATGCAATTGTCTCAGAACTACAACGCGTGATAGTTTCCCTTGGAAATTTGATGTTCTTAAAACTAGCACATAAGCCTGAGAACGCTTATATTTGTTTTAAGAACATCAAATTTCCGCGGGCAACTATCAGGCGTTTAGTTCACCACAAAATTTTGGCGCGCGCTCATTGGCTAAAAGCGATCACGTGACGTATTAGTTGTCGTCCGCGGAGGCAAACTATCAGGCGTTATAGTTCACCACAAAATTTTGGCGCGTGCTCATTGGCCAAAAGCGATCACGTGACGTGATAGTTGTCATCCGCGGAGGCAAACTATCAGGCGATAGTGCCCGCTGAGCACGAAAGACAATTTTGTGTTGAACAATAACGCAAATAGACTGTGTCTGTCTCGGACCTATCGGCTGATAGTTTCCCTTGGAAATTTGATGTTCTTAAAACTAGCATATAAGCCCTCGAACTGCGTTCTCGGGCTTATATTTGTTTTAAGAACATCAAATTTCCGCGGGCAACTATCAGCCGATAGTTCTTCGACGGACACAGTCTATTTGTATAATAGTGCCCGCTGAGAGCGGAAGACAATTTTGTGATGAACAATAACGACAAATAGACTGTGTTTGTTTCGGAACTATCGGCTGATAGTTTCTCTTGGAAATTCGATGTTCTTAAAACTAGCATATAAACCCTCGAACTTCGTTCTCGGGCTTATATTTGTTTTAAGAACATTCTACTAGCAACAGTTGCGAGTTGTCACTATATAATGTTAACTATCATCATAATCTGATCCACTAGCTTGAACAAGAAATACCAACAGCGACAAATAGTTCGGCACGATTCTACTAGCAACAGTTGCGAGTTGTCACTATGTTAACTAGCATCATAATCTGATCCACTAGCTTGAACAACAAATAGCAACAGCGACAAATAGTTCGGCACGATTCTACTAGCAACAGTTGCGAGTTGTCACTATGTTAACTAGCATCATAATCTGATCCACTAGCTTGAACAACGAATAGCAACAGCGACAAATAGTTCGGCAAGATTCTACTAGCAACAGTTGCGAGTTGTCACTATGTTAACTAGCATCATAATCTGATCCACTAGCTTGAACAACAAATAGCAACAGCGACAAATAGTTCGGCACGATTCTACTAGCAACAGTTGCGAGTTGTCATGAGATTTGTCTCGCATTTCTAAAAATCTAGATTTCGGGTGCACGAGCCTAACTTTAAGCTCTGCTGTTAATCGTATGTAAACAATTGTTATACCTGAATTTCACAGTTCTTCGATAAAACTAAAGCAAGATATGAAGTTCCCATCAAGATGCCAAAAGCAGACAGCAAGGCAGCTGATGTGGCGTACGAAGTGAAGTTCCACAAGAAAAATCCATTCGCCATGCAAATCATTAGAAAGGACACCAAAACTGTCATGTAAGTCGAAGAATTCGGAATGGATTGACTACATAACATTCTACATTATTTAAATACCCAATGAGTAGTACCGATGGAAAGAGTGAGTTATGTTTCCGATAGTGATATCGATATATCTCAAGAAAATCGAGATTCAAGGGAAACAAAACTCACTGGTTTCCCGAGGGAAATGTCATTGAGTGATTCGTTATATAGTAATAATAATAATAATAATAATAATAATAATGACATTTGTATAGCGCATATACATAAATATAATAATTATATTCCATGGTCTTGAAAAAAGGCTAACCAAACTTTTTGAAAGACTGAAGTATTAAACGAAAACGCCAAAAACGCACGAAACACCCCATTTCTGTCATAATAATAAAAATAATGGCCATATTTATATAGCGCCATATCACCACAGTCTCATGGCGCTTTACATATTACTGACATATCCCGTCAGTGAATTATTTCGGACTGCTTTACGGCGCTAATAGCTGCCACGCAGTTTACAATGTTGAGTGTGTGGTTAGTGCAATGGCCAGGCTGCTGTACCGGGTGACAATCCCCTTCTCTTTTTTTGAGTAGTACAACAGGTTCTTTCACGTCCCCTTCAAATACTGATTAGAAGTAGAAGGAGACAAGGCCAACGGCTTATAAACGTCCCTGCCCAAGGACACGGCCGGGATTCGAACCCCCGACCTCCCGCACTCTAGACCGTGCTCTACCAACTGAGCTAACCAATGAGGCGGTTGAATCATGCTTTGATCATGCTCTGATCACGTGCGCCAACAGTTAACAGTGAACTGTTACCCTCTGACGTCATAGTTTTCAAGCAATGTTGTCCGCTTACCACTTCAGAGAGTAAGTTTGTTTGTTAGCCGTCATGCGACGTTGAGTGTAGACCTTATTCCATTACAGCGAATCGTATTTGAATGGGATAGTTACTGAAGCGTTGGAGACTACTTTGCGTGCTTTACTGACAGACGTTGCACGCACTCGTGAGGCCTCATGTAATAATAAAAACCATTAAATTATATAGCTATGTAATTTGGCGAGCTATGATTGGTCAATTTGTGGTCCATAACTTCCCATACGGACCTTACGTCTACTTCCGGTCTCAAAGAAAACGAAGAAGCCATATAATAATCATCTTATTAACCTCGTTTGCTCGGTCCGTACCATAAGTTATGGATCCTCTCCCCTCCCCACCCCCCCCCCCCCCCCCCCCCTCCTCCTCCCCCCTCTTTATGGTCCGCGCGTTTCGTTCTTTGAGATTGCAGTCTGTAGAAATGTCTGCAAACTGCTTGCGCATGCGTGGATCTCACCCGGATATTACGCGTGCGTGCGTCATTTTAGTTGCAATAAATTTCACTAGAAATTTGAACTTAAGGACGGTGGCCCCTAATACAAGAAATTTGTTTTTCTTTTTATGACCATATGGGTATTTTAGGTCACGTATAGGGCTATCAAAATCTCCCAAAAAAATTTGGGGGTAACCGTACATTTTTCAGAGATAATCAAGGTTAAATGTCGTAAAAAATGCTGACTCAGCCCTTTTTAAAAAAATGAAAAAACCTATTTTATTTTCAAGAATGAAGCGTGATTTATCTAAATATGAGTCAGAAGACTCGAAATTGGGGTGTCTTCACTATAGGTAACAGCTTAATTACCTAAGGCCATGTTAATGTATTATTTAAATAAATATTAATTGTGTCAGTACCATAATCGACTTTGACAGGTATCCAATTTTTGGTTAAAAATTCAATGATAATCAGATTTCTCTCTAAAATAAATTATTTCCAAATGCTAAACTGTCTTTCTGCTTTAATTTTATAACATAAATAACAGGGATCACCGTGCGTTTTAAAAAGTTACAAAGGCCGGAGTCTTGTTTTTGCCGCCTATTTCTGACGACCTTGACAATTTTATACTAAGCCCTCCCTGGCGAGTATAACATTTGTCTTATTGAGTGTTGCATGGTGGGATCTTCAATGTGGCGGCGAACTCTGTTCGTTCAAAATCGCAGGATTTGCGCGCAGATCGCGAGTTGATTCGCTTCCGGCTCCGAAATACGTTGCTTCCGCCAAGTTTGCCGAGAGAATTTACCGTTCCGCTTTCTTTTTAGCCTGCGTGCAGACGTTCTCTCTACTTTCTTTTTTGTCCTTTGAGAGATGTACTCATTTTATCCAGGCAGGATAATGTAAAAAAAGTGGGGGGAAATGAGGTCAACACATGTTCCAAGCCACTGACAAAATGTTGCGATTTTTATTTTATTTCCACAATCAAGCTTAAAGTGACTATGGGTCGACTCGTGTGGCATATGCGCAGAAAATATGCGCACTAGCAATAGGGGCCACCGTCCTTAACAATATTTCTACGAAAAAAAGTGCAAGCTTCGATTTTTAAATACTTACCAAGAACCAGTGCGCGCCAATTACATTGGCTTGATGTCTCAACTAATAAAACTCGTAACCCTTGCGAAATAAGGTGTCATATTGTTATTGATCTTAATAATACATACATATAGTAGAAGTAACCACAGGGACAAATAGGTTCCCGTTTTTGTGGTCAGCTTTTAAAAAAGGATATACAAATCACTTATTTTGCCCTGAAATATATAGGGTCAGGGTTTAGATGCTCCGGTGTCACAAAACTACCGACCCCTTCCCCCGGAGCCTTGCACAAAGAAAATACAAAGCGTTCTCTCCAAAGCTAAAGACCTGAACAAACGAAAAACTAAAAAGTTATTAGAACGTTTGTTGGAGTATTAATGATGATTATTTCCTTCGTTTGTTTCTGAAGATGGGATTCAGCGGTTGGTCTTCTCGTGTTCAGCGATCAGTTCCTCCAGATATCAACCAAGACTCCATCCAAGTACATATATGGGATTGGTGAACAGGAGCATACTAAGTTCAGACACGACATGAGCTGGAAAACCTGGCCATTATTCACAAGAGATCAATTTCCGTTTGTAAGTTTACCTGTATTGGTTTGTATCAAGCATCCTCCCAAATTCTGATACCACCCCTTCCTTAAAGCGACACCGTGAGCCATAAAACGACTGAAAACAAAATGTAACTACTCAGTTAACGGAGTATGAATTTGAAACTCTGACAAAAAAACTCGATTTGAACTCTTTGGTGGGGGAGGGGTTTCATGTAAAGTTTGATGAAAAATGGCAAAGATGAGTAGATCAAAAATACTCATTTAGATTGACCGAAATAAAGTTACTATTGATTAAGATTTATACCACTTTAATCTTTACCATCATCGATCCGTGTAATAAAGTAGTTTATTTCTGTTGATTGTATCTTTCCCGACTTAGAACGGTGGCAACGTCTATGGACATCATCCATTCCACATGGGACTCGAAGAGGATGGCAAAGCTCATGGCGTATTCCTACTGAACAGTAACGCTATGGGTAAGAACTCGTACATGGAGGGCCACAGGTTTATTGGCGTGATATTATAATACGACTTGGCGTTTTCGAGTGCAAATACGGGCTAAAACGAATGCAAATATTAGGTACTTTTTGACTGAGTGGGAGAGCCGGACGGGAAAATATTTGGCTCGAGGTCATGACGTACCGTACAAAATGACCGAGAGCCAAATATTTTCTCGTCCGGCCCGACCTAACTCAGTCAGTAGGTTTTTTATCATATGACCATATTTTTTTGTAGATCAAACCACAAAACAGCAAGAAAACATTGTGCAGGGCCGGACGGCTTTTTCCGGCCCGCTCACGCCATACACGTCCGGCCCTCATCACGTGACTTTTGTAAATGGTTTTGAAAGGAAAGCGCGCGCGGGGCCGTACGGGTCATATGATAAGAGATCGTATTACACGGGTCGCGAACAGGTTTGCACAGGTTTATTCAGCACTGAAAAGGTTTTGTAAGCGCGCGAGCCAATCGAAATGGGTTTGAGTAACAGCCAATCAGCTTTTAGCGCGCGAAAAACCTTTTTCAGTGCGCGCCCGCCCCCGATCATCATCATCAAGTAATGTTGTATTTCTTTTTCTTTAATTGTTCTCTTCATAAGAGATCGCCCTTCAGCCTTTACCGGCGATGACCTACAGAACTATTGGTGGTATTTTGGATTTCTACATGTTCCTTGGTCCTACTCCGGAATCCGTAGTCCAACAGTACACCGAGGTAAATGTTCCCAATTTTATCTATTATAATAAATACGCTCATTCACAACCTTTATTTAAGTACTTTGCTAGTGATATTATATAATTACAAAAAGAAGTATATTATCAAGGAAAAGTACAATGTCACCTGGAATAACCAGAGTGGCTAATTTAGTCAGGTGGAATGATCTGTAAGTATCATCAATGACGTCATACGCGTACTTTTCGTGTATCAGGACTTGCATGTCTGTTTTAAAATGTAGTCACCAGCGCCTATGTCGTATCTTGCAAAATCTGAATTATATTGCCATCTTTTATTCAAGAAATCATGAGTTAAACATTAACGATTTGTTGCTTTTCCGCAATTGACGTCACTATAATTGAATTCCAACAACTTATTAAAAGGGTCTATAGCTACAGGTTTTAGAATTTGCCAACAAAGGCCACGTTAACGAGACTCATTTTGATAAAAATTGCGAGTACTTTTTTGAAACTTCCAACGCGATATAGGGGGAAGCTGACCCAGGAGGTTAATTCCGTTGTTTGAGCTTACAAAGAATCGAATGTCACTGAATTAACATGTTCTTCCTTATTGCGCATGTCTCGTATTTGTGTCAATTTACCATCGGGCTATAAAATTCAGGGAGCGCTCTACATTAGCAGTCAGGCGTTTATTAGATAGATAGATAGATAGATAGATAGATAGATAGATTGATTGATTGATTGATAGATAGATAGATAGATAGATAGATAGATAGATAGATAGATAGATAGATAGATAGATAGATAGATAGATAGATAGATAGATAGATAGATAGATAGATAGATAGATAGATAGATCGATTGATAGTTTATTTAACCTAACACATTACAGTGAAGACTGAATTGCATGTGTTTCACAATGATAATTACACTAAGGATTAATTAAGTCATCAAAAAATGTATATACGTTGTAAACTTTATACAAGCTAAAACTAGTATTGTATCTACAGGTAAAAGGCCGAATACAGTCACATTAACCTAATTACACGTGTAAGCGAAATCAACTGAAGATGGAAAAAGGATTCTAAAAATCCTATTGGTCTTCGCGCACGGTGGCATGAAATCCCTAGGCCTCCTTAAATTATAGTGCGAGTTATTCATAGTGGGAAGTAGATGCGCTAACTTGTGGTTAGTATTTGTGTTGATTTCGGTGAATAACTTACTGCACGCATGCCTGCGCCTGTCACTAAGCCGAAAAACGAAACACTGGTGTATATACATGTATATAATCAACTAAAACTCGTATAAGGTATTTTAACCGCCGTCGGAAGTGAGTAGCAGGTGACAGTTTGAGCGCTAGCTCTTTAGCTCTGATGAATGGCAATTGTTTTACAGGAACTAGACATCCAATGTGTATTCGAGGAGTTTATATTGTGTTGTATTTTCGTTGCTCTCCAGGCTATAGGTCGTACATTTATGCCTCCCTACTGGTCCCTCGGGTTTCAGTTGAGTCGATGGGGTTACAACAGCCTTGAGAGGGTACAGGACGTGGTCAAGAGCATGCGCAACTACGACATACCGCAGGCAAGTGAGGAATGCCGTAGCATTAAAACAACCGTAATTCCACTGTGAACTGAAAGAAGCTCTGAGCTTGTGCTTCAAATAGCCAAGCTGAGTGATACGAGGTAATCCTGCTGGTAGATATTTGGCTGATGTTTCGAGCACGAACTACGAACCGTAACTAGTAACGATTAACCACATGCTACGCCGTTCAGCGAAATCGTTTTCTCGCTCTTTTAATGTTTACCTTTTCATCAATTCAAACTCAGTAACATCTCTCGTTCAGAAACTGCGTAGCGCAATCGACGGAGGTTGGACGGGCAAAACCTATTGTTTCCAGCCCACATGGCAACTGTATTAGTAAGTTTATGAAAGGATATAGTTCATGACAGCAGATATTGCAGGGAGAGAAAGACGCTAGCTACATCGGCTATGCGGCTCTATCCTCATTGAGCAAGTTCAGCTGTTCAGCCTTGACTGGGTTGCGTAGTTACAGAATGAGCTAAGACAGGAAAGAACAACGATTGCTATTTCCTTAACAATTAGGGCTAGTTCTTCTGGGACTATTTCGGAATACCAATATCCTGAATAGACGGTAATCGTGTTCTATTGGGACCTATTCCGTTTTCTCAATGAACAAAATAGCATTCGTTCATTCTATTCCTGATAGCAGAATGCACACAATGAACAGAATATGGTTTTATACTCGGAAGAAGCAAAATGGCGTTCTGTTGGGAATGTTTGGCGGGGAAATCTGTGGCGCGCGCGAAACCAAAACAATATCACTTGTTCTCACCTCAGTCAATATCATTTCGTTTTCGGAATATCTGTTATTTTGGGAATCATTATTCCACGTCTTCTCTTATTGATATACCGGAATATTAATCGTCAGTGTAGTCTATCGGCTGATAGTGGACGAGGGGCGAAGCCCGGAATGAATTATTGAAACCAAGAGCAATAAGTCTAATTGTTGTATCATATCCAAGCTACAGTTCTTTTCAGTTTAGATTAATATCGAGAAAAACCTCTGAAAAACGTCGAAAACGCACCAACGTCTAGTTGATTTTTTCTGCGCACACTCGCTCTTGGAAATTGCCATCTATCGATCGTCATAGTTCAACACAACATTTTGGCGCGCTCTGATTGGCCCGAAAAGCGATCACGTTTTGATGTTCTTTAAACTAGCATATAAGCCCTCGAACTTCTTTCTCGGGATAATATTTGTTTTAAGAACATCAAAAATTACTGGTAAGAAAATGGGTTTGTTGAACATGATACCAAATAATACATTCAACGTTAACAAATAAAATATCATAAAGTGCAGGCGATTTAATTACCTTGATTTACGGTTTCCATCCCAGAAAATAGGAAGGTTGACACCAATATACAACCACCACGACGCAATTTTTCAGCCATTTTGAAAATATTAGTTGACGCATGCGCAGTAATTTGACCGCTGTATACATGCACAGTGTCTTCACGTTTCTGGTCTTTTCTTGTCTTCAGGACGTGCAGTTCGGTGACATTGATTACATGGTCCGTCAGTTGGACTTCACATACGACAAACAGAAGTTTTCTGGTTTACCAAACTTCGTAAGATCCATGAAGAAAGATGGCCTTCGGTACGTTATCATACTGGTACGTAAATGAGGGACTTTAATTAGTAGGTATCTCATTGGACTCCTCAATAACGTGCCACATTTTGCATGCCACTAAAAAACGATTGGTAGATTGTGAATAGGCTCGAAAAGGAAGGGAATGGGGTAGGGAGTCAGACCACATCTTCCCCACTCCTCCCTGCTTGAGAACCTGTTCATGGTCTTTGTTCCTTTGTTATAAATATAATTTAAATATGAAGACTCGTTAACAACATCAATTATTGATGACAAGAATATTGCGTGCTTCTTTGAATAATACAGTGCCCCTCGAAACAATTATTCTCATTGGACCATTATACTGTAGCTCTATTGTTTTTGTTCTGCTCGTTCTGAAGGTTAGGGTGTTTTGTGTTGTTGGGTAAGACAATGCTGTGGCTCATTTCGAGCGGTATTGTCTGGCTCGTTCCTTTTGCTCCGAATACGAATGAGGCATAGGAGAGTACAGCCACTTTTCCTGATGGCGATAAAGTCATTTTACAATACAGATAATATCGTATAACTGGCTCTTTCTACGGTGTCACTACAGGATCCAGCGATAGGTGCGAATGAGAGCCAACCCTATCGACCGTATGAGCTTGGTAACCAGCTGAACATATGGGTGAAAGACAACAAAGGGGATAAGCTGTTCGGAAAGGTGATCTATATTAGTGTATTTTACGTCACGACATCGTCACGGCAGTATCACGCAGACTTTCAGTTTTCAAAGATTCAGTCGTTCATTCGTTCGTTTAGTTTATTCGTTTATTCATTCACTCCCTCGCTCGCTCACTTGTGCATTTATGTTTGTATATGTATTTATTTATTTATTTATTTATTTATTTATTTATTTATTTATTTATTTATTTATTTATTTATTTATTTATTTATTTATTTATTTATTTATTTATTTATTTATTTATTTATTTATTTATTTATTTATTTATTTATTTATTTATTTATTTATTTATTTATTTGTTTGTTTATTTGTTTGTTTGTTTGTTTGTTTGTTTGTTTGTTTGTTTGTTTGTTTGTTTGTTTGTTTGTTTGTTTGTTTGTTTGTTTGTTTGTTTGTTTGTTTGTTTGTTTGTTTGTTTGTTTGTTTGTTTGTTTGTTTGTTTGTTTGTTTGTTTGTTTGTTTGTTTGTTTGTTTGTTTGTTTGTTTGTTTGTTTGTTTGTTTGTTTGTTTGTTTGTTTGTTTGTTTGTTTGTTTGTTTGTTTGTTTGTTTGTTTGTTTGTTTGTTTGTTTGTTTGTTTGTTTGTTTGTTTGTTTGCTTGCTTGCTTGCTTGCTTGCTTGCTTGCTTGCTTGCTTGCTTGCTTGCTTGCTTGCTTGCTTGCTTGCTTGCTTGCTTGCTTGCTTGCTTGCTTGCTTGCTTGCTTGCTTGCTTGCTTGCTTGCTTGCTTGCTTGCTTGCTTGCTTGCTTGCTTGCTTGCTTGCTTGCTTGCTTGCTTGCTTGCTTGCTTGCTTGCTTGCTTGCTTGCTTGCTTGCTTGCTTGCTTGCTTGCTTGCTTGCTTGCTTGCTTGCTTGCTTGAGTGGATTATTGTCTTTCCCAGGTTTGGCCGACTTTCGAGAATGCCACTGTGAATGGAAGTCTGCCTTGGGATGAGCAGACTAGGGTAAGATGAACATGTTATTGTCACCAATAGAGAATAGTGTGCAGAGCTAGATGCGCGCTTGAGCTCAGTTAGGAGAAATGTTCAAATGAAATGAGCGTTCTTACGTTTTTGTACTCGGCGTTTTGATTTATTTGATAAAAGAAATCGGGCTCGTGTTCCCACAGTCATTTCTCGTCCTCCCAAACTTCCACTCGTGTTTCTGTAACTCTATGGAAATACGGGGAATGGTCTCTATTTCTTTATTAACAGCAAATTAGCCTCCAGGCTGTTCTAGATACTGTAGCATGCACTTAAGGCTGGCGGGCGGTTCACACGGGTAAAGCAAGCGCAAACGCAACCGCAATGGAAACTTGTTCATTTTCTTGCGCTTGCATTTGTGTTTGATTTACATTGATTGACTCACACGTACTTGTACTTGTGCTTGCTTTTGCGGCGGTTGCTTTACCCGTGTGAACCAGCCTTTAACCCTGATCTTTCCTTTCCTTTTCCCTTTATGATGATTATTATTACAATATAAGTACATATAAATTATTTGTTGTTGTTGCAGGTAAATTCTTCAGTCATGCTTATAAATTTCCCATCCCTTGTGAACCATCTGTCAGTTTGTCTGGCTTTGTCTGGTTCTCTATAACTGCACCAAAAAACCTTAACTGCGTATATTAAATAATTTGCAGAATACTTCAACAAGAAATTGCAGAAAGCAAGAGTATTTTCTATATTTTTAAACAGAATATGTTGAAGAGTTTAAATATAAACACACCCCTAGCTAGATTTTATTCAAAAGTGGTAAAGTTATTGATATACATAGCAAGAGATTATACTATTCATACTATGGAACCGTTGCTGACTCTGCGGTCTCTCTCAATTCAGTTGTATCGTCAGTGGGCAGCCTTCCCAGACTTCTTCCACCCAAAGATCCGCGAGTACTGGGGAAACCTCGTCAAGGAGTTCTACAGTGACATAGAATTCGACGGACTTTGGATCGTAAGGGCTTGCATCATATTTCATAATTTCTCGTGCTTTGTTAGGGGGCGCTTATTCCAGGATGGGAGATATATCGAGGAAATACAGTACATGATACAACAGGTTGTCTCACGTTAAAAAGTATGGTCCTTACTCGATTGATGATATATGCTGTAGTCCCGCAGTCTCATTGAACTTGAAGGCAACAACGCTTAAATGGCTTTTGTCGCTCGTCCAATCAGGCTCCAATGTTATGATGACGAAAGAAAATGTATCATTTCACAATATGGATATTTTCATTATAGCATCATTTTACTACAGCTACCAGAATCCTTTTCAAATTATTTTTCTTATTCAGATTTTTAAACTCCTGCCAAGACAAATGTATTTCCTAACGGTATTGAATGCATACTAAGTATGTTTATGTGTCAAGATTATGTAATACTCTAGGGAGTATTAGTAATTATGCAGTTATATAAGTTATCTCGGTTAGTTGTTTTAAAACCACTCGAAGGTATCTCCTTGTACGTAAAATTTTAATATTAGTAAAATGTTCAATAGTTTCATTAGATGACAGACCAAAATAAATCTACATATTTACTGTTCAAGTTCAGGTTGCCAAATATGCATAAATTAGTTAAACGAACGATACGAACAAGCGAAAATTAGTAGCGCCCATAGAAATACTTTTACAATGCGCTTTATACTTACGCGACGCATTGTTTCCAGTTGGAGGTCTGGGCACCATCACACGTGCCTTTATACTCTATCTCGATCCTCATTGGATGAAATGTGAGACGAGACAAATTGTAGATTTATTTGGCATTTCAATGGTTTACTTACCAAAGCCACCAATCAGAATCACGCAGGGTTGAGTAACGACAGCCAACCCGCCAGAAGAAAGTCACAGCACGGTCGCTTCAGATATAAAAGTGTATTAAATAACTGTCAATTCGAAAATAAACTTGGTAGAAATACTCCAGCACAGCGTTTTGTCGTTTTCAGGACATGAATGAGCCTGCAAACTTCGTCACTGGTTCAGTGTATGGATGTCCCAATACAAAGCTGGATTACCCGCCCTACAAACCAAAAAGTAAGAACAATGTTTACAGATTCTCTCACTGAGATGAGTTATTATGACTGGCCGGTACTATCTGTACTATATTTATTTTCAAAATGAACGTGATCTCCTTCTTTAGCCTTCTTAATTTGTTCCGCTTAGCTTACATGTCTACATACGCTCTCGTCAGATATACATCCACAAGAACCAGACTTAACAATTATGTAGGTAGTAGGTAGTCATGGGTACAACTGAACAGTTATATGGTATTTCCTCTTATTTGCCACCGACGTCTTGCGTCATTGATCAAAAATGTTGTGGATTCACGAGGAGTTACAAGAATAATGACCATGCCATGATCATGCGATGACCATGTGATGACCATGTGATGATCATGTGATGACCATGTGATGACCATGTGATGATCATGTGATGACCATGTGATGATCATGTGATGATCATGTGATGACCATGCCATGATCATGTGATGACCATGCCATGACCATGTGATGACCATGCCATGATCATGCCATGATCATGCGATGACGCAGAACGTGGTAAACAAGAGGACATAACACGATAAACTATCGTAATTGTTTTACAACAATAAACCAAAAAATAGGCAAGTGCACAGAGCCTTGATATGACGTGAACAATTGCAGGAAAGATGTGTTTCTGGGACGCACGATCACCAGGAGTCCATTACCAGGAACGTCCATCTTCCCCATTGGTTCTTTTCCCAGCACAGGAGTAGATGTGGCTATGTTTAGAATTGCATTTCGCCATGTTGGCCATGTTGTCTTAATAATAATAATAATAATAACAACTTTATTTAACGAGGATAGCACGTGACAGTTTACACTGATGAACTAGTGGCCCTCAATTTAAATTACAATAAATTTCAATGAGTTAAATAAGCTACAATAAAACTACTTAATACTATTTACAATTCGTATCTAAGTTAAAAAGATAAGAAATTTGGAAGCTTAATATATAATTATTTACAAGTCAAGTTTAATACGATAAAATCTAGTAAAATATGACATAAATTTATGACAATAAATATCGTTTTAAAGCGGATTTAAAAGAGCCAATGGTGTCTTTTTTTCTAATGTTAACGGGTATGCTATTCCATAATTTGATGCCCATGATTTGAAACGTTTTACCACCCTCGGACTCTATTATATCGAGGGCATACAAAGTTATGACTGCCGTGTCTGCTTGCTCTGCTGTGTATATCTATGTTTCTAGTAAACAGTTGTGTAATATAACTAGGCGAGTCGCCAGTAATACGCCTATATATTAGGGAACACTTTTGTATTGTTATTTCATCCTTTAGTGGCAACCATTTGAGTCGATTAAAAAGACTAGCGCTCCTTTCCTTGAAGTCTGCATCTATAGTATTACACGAGCAGCGCGTTTTTGGAGTTTATAAACACGATCTATATTCTCACAGGATGTTGAACTCCAAACACAAGATCCATATAACATTATCGGCTTGATCATTGCATTATAGTATAATTTACGTTCTTCAATAGGCAAGTTACGCTTAATCCTTTTAAGTACACCAATTCTCTGCGACAGTTTTTTGCAAAGACCATCAACATGCTCATTAAAATTTAACATTTTGTCCAGTTTCACGCCTAGTAATTTTTGTGAACTAACTTGCTGGATCTCTTTACCATTAACTGTAACTTTGAGTTCTGTATCTGGCATTTTACGCTCTAACCTCTTTCCAGTTACAAGCAATGTTTTGGTTTTCGATGCATTAAGAACCATCCTGTTTTGGGCTGTCCATTCGTCTACTTTGTCCATGTCGTCTTGAAGCTGGTGCTGAATCCCAGATGGTGATGAGACTGGAGCAGAAGCGCTCAGCGTGGTGTCGTCTGCATAGATATCCACAACTGATTGTGAGACTGACTGGGGAAGATCGTTTATGAAGATAATAAACAACAGAGGTCCTAAGACCGATCCTTGTGGGACACCATGGGTTATTGACTTGGCTTCCGATTTAACTCCATCGATAACAACGGATTGCCTTCTCCCTTGTAGGTACCGAGTGATTAACGTAAGTTCACGTGACTCTATACCATATGCATCTAGCTTCGAGAGAAGTATATCATGGTCAATTAAGTCAAATGCTTTTCTATAGTCAATGAACGCAAGTCCACTAACACGATCTTTGTCCATGTCTGAGAGTAACTGATCCGTCAGACGTATGAGGGCTGTCTCTGTAGAATGTAATCTGCGGAACCCAGACTGAAGGTGGTACAGCAAGTTATTATCCCTCATATAAAAATATAGAGCTTGGTGGATGTGCTTTTCAAATATCTTAGACAGTAACGGTAGGACAGAAATAGGGCGATAATTGTTCCTATCATCTTTGTTTCCTTGACTCTTTTAAATAGGTGTGACCTTAGCAAATTTCCACACTGAGGGAAAAGTACTATTATCAATACAGTGATTTATAAGTCGACTTAGAGGCAATGAGATTGCCGGGGCAGCTGCTTTCAGAATTTTTGCCCCATTGCCGTCAGCTCCAGTGGCTTTGTGTGATGGCATACACTGTAACAGTTCTTGGATCTTTTTCGGCGTAATATGTGGGATAGTAAACGCTGTTTTGTCGGCCTTCCTCCTCTGTTCTCGAATGCGCTGTAAGGAAATCTTTGATGACAAATTCGCTGGAAGGCTGCTGAGTAGTTTTAAAGGCTCAGTAACAAAGAATGAGTTGAACAGCTGTGCAATGTCAAATTTGTCTGTGACTATCTTGTCTCCATCCTTCAACTGACTTATAGTAGCGTGATTGTTTACATCCTCTCTAGTTAGGTTCTTGATGAGACTCCACAGTTTTTTAGGGTTGTGTTTATTTTCAGCCACTTGATTTTTGAAATAGCTCTCTTTAGCATTCCTGATTAACTTGCATACTTTGTTCTTTGTTCGTTTGAACGCAGTCCAGTCCTCCGGATTTCCAGATTTCCTAGCTTTTTTCAATAACTCGTCCCTTTTCCTTATGTCATTGTTTAGATCTTTAGTGAACCAATTTGACTGGGCCCTACTTTTAACTCTTTTCAGTCTTACCGGTACTTGGCGATCGAGTATGTCATTAAATATTTTGTACCAGCTGTCTGCAATATCGTCTATATCTTCAAATACAAATGCAGTATCCCACGTAGCCTGATTATCAGACGATACGAGGTCGTCCGCTCACTTCCTTCCCCTCCCCGTCTGATGGACTTCATAGACTTTCATGTTCCTGACGTCATCAACCTTTGTTTTTACAATAAGCCAATACGAACACGCGTAAGAATTGAAGCGTGAATGTAGAACAGTCGTGCAGTAACGGCTTTTACTAGTTGGATCTATCAGCTTTCATGCACTGGAAAAAACATTCTACAGCTTCAATCTTCTCTCGATTTCTCAGAATGGTATCCTGTTTGAGCTGCTGTGGTTCTTTGGAGAGCAGGAACTTTTTAAACGGAAGTTTGCGTGCAGTATTTGCAGGACAGGACAGAAAATATACATACAAGAAATATCAGACTCGATTCACTGCCGTAAAGTTTGTTACTGTAAACTTAGAACTTTTACGCTTTTACTTTTATTTTTAAAACGTTTTGAAGCTTGATATGTATGCCGATTAGTCACACAAGACCCTAAAGTTGTCCTAGTGTAGGTTTCTTTGTATCAGAGATTGTTTTAACCGGACTTTTTGTGCAAAGTTTAGATGCCCGCCGTACATGAAATTACGGAAGTGTGTTCATAATTCTGAAAACAAAAAATATTCTCCCAAGTGCCATGAAACTTTTTCCATAACATACTCAGTATGTGTGTTCACTCCTGCAGAAAAATCATAATATTCCATGAAAGATTTGGTCTTCTAAAAGCCAAAAACCTAGGAGAATGTTTGAGATCTATTAAATGCATGAGATCTAGACTACAAGCGGAGGAAGATTAGTAATTTACCAAAGTCCGTACGTAGATTTACAAACACATCGTTTCGATAAATGAACGATTCCAATGCTTTCTTCTGCTCTGGATATAGCTTCGAAATCCTGAAAACTTTACAACTTCGGTCGACACAATGATCAAGTTCTTCTTCAACGCCATTCAGAAAAATATGCGAGCACATTCCTTAAATTCCAGACTTTGCCAAAAGTGTAAAGTTCGCTCTGATTGGTTGACATTATGACGTCAGGAACACGAAAGTCTATGAAGTCCATCAGACGGGGAGGGGAAGGAAGTGAGCGGACGACCTCGTATCGTCTGATAATCAGGCTATATCCCACGGGGCCTCTTTCAATTCCACAACGAATTTGTGCTTGTCGAGGCGTTTCAGGTCTCTGTATGTAAAGGTGTTGCTTTGTTTGTTGTTTTGCAACTCTTGGCCTTTGTAGCGTCGCAAAGCAATTGTAGGCAGGTGATCCGACATTCCAATGTTCTTTATCTCCACGCACGATATTCTTTCTGGGTCTTAGCCAAACAGATAACTATACGTCACTTCTCATTATTATTCATTATCATTCTTCTCACTTTCATCGCGGGAATTCGAATTCTAAATATAGCCACATCTACTCCTACGCTGGGGGCCCAGCCCATGATATAGAAAGGCTCCTGGTAATGGACTCCTGCGATCACGCAATGTCCTCACACTTCCCATTCTACTCAGCCAATCAGAAAATGTGTTTCAGCTGACTTGGTTGCTTCCTTTTTCTGTTCAATCTGCAGGTGTGTACGGAGCAGTGTTAGCAGATAAGACCCTGTGTATGAGCGGAAAGCACGTGATAGGAACTCATTATGATCTCCACAGTCTGTATGGGTGGAGCCAGTCCATAATCACACAAGAGTAAGTATACACTGAGATTATTACCTGAGGAATTAGGCCGGTGTATTGATGCAGGTTGGCGCAGTGGTAAAACACTCGCCTCTCACCGCTGCGGTCCCGGGTTTGATTCCCGGCTCGGGCACCATATCTGAATTAGGTTTATTGTTGATTCCTTATCTGCATTCGAGAGTTTTTCTCCGAGTTCTCCGGTTTTCCTCCCTCCGTAAAAATCAACGTGAGTCGAGTGTAGTGTGTCCAAACCAGTTAATGCAGTGGGAGTATGTGAGGAGTAAAAACAGGCCACCACCAGCTGTAAGCTGTAATACTCAGCCTGCTATAACAAATAAAACAATTTTTAAAAAGGATCACGTGAGGAGAACTCACCATGATCTCCAGTCTGTATGGGTGGAGCGTCCATATTGACACAAGAGTACGTAGGTTTATCTACATGTATGTGTATATTACGCACACGTGATTTGAAATGGCAAGATATCTTTATATGCTGGGCTACAACATAACATGACGAGGCAGTTATTTAAGCAGTGCTACTCAATAGATACCATTACTGTTATCGGCGTTATCGTTATCAGTATCATAGAAACACAATCCTCATCATCATCATCTGTTGATATCATTGTTATTGTGATTATTAGGGTTTTTTTATCATGCATTTGTGTTTTGGTATTCGCGAGACAATTTGCATAAAAGATGATTCATCATCATTAAGCCAAAGTTATTACTCATCGCATTGATGGCTCCATTTATTTTTGTTTAAAGGGCTGCCCGCAATGCAACAGGAAAACGCAGTATGGTATTTTCTCGTTCAACTTTCCCGAGTAGCGGGATTTATTCGGGACATTGGTTAGGGGACAACGTGGCACGCTGGGATCAACTCCACGTCTCAATCATTGGTAAGTGGATTGATCCGCGTATGTGATGAACTGGGTCAAAGGATATATATGGTGCCTGCCTATTATATGGCAGAAGAACCTGAACCCAGTTATGATATCAATACATTTTTGTTACTTTTTTAAAATTGATATTCCTATTTTTAGCCTTATATTTCTTTTACTGGGCGATTACTAAAACCCGGGCAATTCCCCAAGGCAACAAAAATGAAAGCAACGCATTTGATCCAAATTATAAATCCTAACACATCCACGTGATTGGCATTATTGAAAGACTCCCACTTCGAAACAGTCCCTCAAAGTTTCCTCTTACCAATGAAAGCTCGATCAAGTTGAAATGCCGTTCTATTGTACTGGACACTTCAAATAAGTTCGAATGCTTTGTTTTCATTCTGCAATGTGATTGGTTATTATTGTCTATTAAAAGTGGCCCCATTTACAGTAGCACAGTAGGGCTCACTGATATGGTCATGGTATAATAATGTTTCAAGACCGTACTATAAAAGGGTTAAGACCCTCCTTTGGGATTCAAGCAAGAAAGCAAGTAACCAGTCTTCTCCTGTTAGAATAATAAATTGCTGAATGCAAAACTAAAATAAGCTTAAAAACGTAAACAGCAGGAAGTTAGTTGCTCAGTTACGCCTGTCAACAGCGTTTTCTGAACCGTTTACAAACTCTTTAGTGTTATTTTACATATTTAAAAAGAACATTTAATTGTTCGATTTGAAGTTCGCGCGGTAACAAAAGTCAGCGATCACTTTAGTGGAACATCACATGTTGTATGCAGAGCTTTGAATAGAGATGTTCACTTGACAAAGGCTGATTGATACTGAAGGTGTGTGGCTGGCAGAGGCGCTTTTATGGCACGGGTCCTTGTTTAAACTGATCGATAATATATTGGCATGTTCTATACTGCATAGGTACGTTAACTAAGTTTTGGATGTTATTCAAATTAAAGTAGTTATTATTGTATAAGTTTGAGGTATTTATTTTGTTTTTTCAGGAATGCTCGAATTCAACATGTTTGGTATACCTTATGTAAGTATTCCAATGCATTTATTCTGCCTAATGTCCCTTGTCGGAAATGTGATTGGATATCTAGATCAACTTTCTTTATCCCGGCTGGCCCCGTCAACTATAAAGCTGGTTTCCATGAGGGTCGTGTTTTAAAATAACAATAAGGAATAGATAGACATATATAAGAAAAAGTCTAGTTCCAGTATAGCATTGATCATTATAAAATACTCACTTAGTCTATATATAAATGATTAAGAAGAAACTACCTGTTTACAAGAAAAGCCAAGGAAAGGAAGGAAGCTTCTTACAAATCATTTAACCAAGACCTTCCTAACGATCACCCTAGGCTGAGGTTGCCTCCTGGCTAAATTTAAATATCTATTTTGATACCGTTATCGATGTCGAGTTATCATAACGTTGTTGTTATGGTTGTCGTTGTCATAAAATTGTCGTTATTCGTTGTCGTTATGGTTATTGCTGTCAGTGTTATCATTGTGTTATTATGGTTGTCGTTGTTGCCGATTGTCGTTGTTGTTGCCGATTGTCGTTGTGTTTGTCGTTGTCGTTACTATTGCCATTGTTTTTAGAGTTTTTGTTGTCGTTATGGTTGTCGTTATGGTTGTCGTTGTCAGTGTTGTTATTACTTTCGTTGCCTTCGTCGTTGTTGTTATGGGAGTCGATGCCGTTGTCGTTGCCGTTATAGTTGTCGTTGTCGTTATGGTTGACGTTGCCGTTGCCGTTGCTGCTGCTGTTATGGTTGTCGTTATGGTTGTTGTTGTCAGTGTTATTATGATTGTCGTTATTGTTGCCGATTGTCGTTGTGTTTGTCGTTGCCGTTGTCTTTATGGTTGTTGTTGTCGTTGTCGTTATAGTTATAGTTGTCGTTATGGTTGTCGTTATGGTTGTGGTTGTCAGTGTTGTTTTGATTGTCGTTGCGTTCGTCATTGTTGTTGTGGTTGACGTTGTTATTGTCGTTATGGGAGTCGATGCCGTTGCCGTTATCGATGTCGTTGTCGTTGTCGTTATGGTTGTTGTTGTCGTTATGGTTATGGTTGTCGATGCTGTTATGGTTGCCGTTGCTGTTGCCGTTATGGTTGCCGTTGTCATCGTCGTTGCCATTGTCATTTTCGTTACCGCAATGAAAATCCAACAATAAGTGTTTTTTTGTTGATTTGATGTACTTACCCTGAGTGATGGTATGTGTTTGTTATGTTTTAGATCGGTGCTGATATCTGCGGGTTTTTTGACCACCCCTCGCCTGACATGTGCCAGCGGTGGACACAGCTCGGTGCGTTCTACCCATTCAGCAGGAACCACAATGGCTTTGGAAACAAGGTTTATATAATAACCCACAAAAAAACTTCCGCTCTGATTGGCTGAAAGCCGTGCTTGTGTGAGAGTCCATGGACATAGGATTGGGCCATTTGCAAAAAAACAGTCATGTGCTGATATATCACTTCGATAGCGAATGAATTGCGCTCGTGATCCCATGCATGGCAATGCTTTACTTCCAAATGCTGTTTTAGAAAGATCGATATCGATTGGAGGTGGAAAATAGCATTTACAAACAGGTTTGCTAATAATAACACCGATCTCGTAGAAGTGCCTTTAAATAGCCTGCAAAACAGGCCCTCAGTGTTATTTCAACGCAAAGGAAGCGATAAAATAATTTGGCCGCGTGAAAATGGAAAAGGAGACTGGCACGAGAGATGAGAAGGAGGAGACGCTTATTTTCTCTCGCGTCTCGCTCCCGCTCGCATAACAACGAACTCGCTTCGCTCGCAAGACCTACTTTCTGGGGTCTCTTCTCAAAGCGCCTGTTCTGCAGGCTAGCCTTTAAATAAATGAAGTCAGATTTTTTTGCCATCCAGTACACCCACGTGATTACATTCTCTGCTATTTCTCTATACTGTATGGTGTTGGCGCGCGTTATAAATAATGTCTTCAAAACGGAAAACAACAAAGAAGAATGACTAAACGTTGTCTTTCAATGTAATATTGTAATATTCCGGCTAAGATCGATTGCACGAACGGCAAAGGAATGTAAAAGGTGTTAATTTTCCATTGTTCTTTCTCGTGATGCCATTGGTTGATACTCATAAATTCAATGAAAAACCATTAAAACGATATATTTTCATTATCCTGTATGCAGTACAACCACGTAATTGTATCCATCAAAAGGCCAATTATCATAAATACATGTACAGTTGATTTCTGACCATTGTCGTTCTTTTCTTTGTAATAAGGCGCAAGATCCAGCATCCTTTGGTGCAGAGTTTGCTGCCTCTGCCCGTCAAGTACTGCGGACTCGTTACACCCTTCTGCCATACTTGTACTCGCTATTCTACCAGTCGAGAAAGACTGGGGCGACAGTTGTCCGGTCACTTCTCAGCGAGTAAGTATTTCAAATACACATCGATGCATGTTGAAACGGCATGGAATGGACAATGTTAAACCCTCTAGAATATTCCCTCTACAAATTTAATTTTTGTGTGTCATGAATGCAGCAGAGAATAACTCCAAAGTCGATGGTTTTGTGCTGGAGTTTAGTTTCTAGTGTCGACTAGTACGTAGAGAACTTCAAGTCGATATACGGAAAATCTGCGGATTGAAATAAAAGTGCGGATGGTACAGTCCTGCCGTTTTGATTTCCTCTCGTGTGAAATCTCCTCTAATTTAAATTGGCGGACGAGTTTGTGACTGCACAACGTGCTGTAGCATTGAATAGAACAGTTTCATGGTCATGCGCGCGCAGCACGCCAAATATACAGAGGATGTTAAACAATAGGTGGCCCTCAATAGGTGGTCTACAAACAACAACAACAACAACAACAATTTTATTCGTGTCCTCTTAAATATACATGTTAGTTCTAGTATTGATAAATAGAAATGAAGAAGATTGAGCCGGGAACACAGCTACTTAAAAATAGCAGAGCTAATCGAGTTAAGTAGCTGAGATCAAGCGGTTTATAATTTAGTTATTTTGACAAAGAGAGGACAACAATACTAAAATACAAAATAGTAAAGAAAAATATATATATATATATATAAATAAATAAAGACATGACACAAAAAAACACTTACAAAGTGACAATATAGGGCATATGTCAAAGCAGAGTGCATCAGGTATCTATATAGCTACTCAAGATGGAACTCGTTAAGAGCTTCTTAACTTGATTCCGTATTTTTGATTTTAGATCCTCTTGGATTGAGTTCCATAATTTAGCGCCTAGAAAACGAATGTTGAATTTGCCGTAGTTAGTTCTGACTTTGGAAATGTAATATGAATCTTTAGCAGCTAGTCGAGTATTATGGCGATGTATCCTACTTATAGGTGTAAAAAAGTCATGAAATATAGTTGGCAAAGCATTTGCATGAAAATCGTGCATAAACAAAGCATTGTTAAGATATATTATATCAGTGAATTTGAGTATCCCTAAGCTATGGAAAAGTGGACTTGAGTGGGCTGAATATTCAGAAAAAGTAATTATTCTAATTGCTTTCTTTTGAAGAAGAATCAGAGATCTAAGTGTAGTTACATATGTATTTCCCCAGGTTGTCATTGCATAGGACAGGTATGGGTAAGCTAATGTATAGTACAATTGAATTAAAGTAGCTACAGGGACAAAATGCCGAAACTTTGATAGTATGCCAACACTGCGTTTGATTTTTTTGGAAATATGCTGAACATGGTATTTCCAGCTGAGGTGACAATCAATAAAGACCCCGAGATACCTAATGCACTCTACTTGCTCGATCTGTTTCCCATCAATAACCAATCTGATTGCATAGTTTACAGGTTTTTGGCGAGGTCGAAATATGATAAAATTTGTTTTATCAATATTTAGGGAAAGCTTGTTTGCGTGACATAAGCTAGGTTTTCATTTATAAGGGTCTCTAGTGCAATCAAACTATTATTGCTACAAAACAGATTAGTGTCGTCAGCAAAGATGTGGAAATCAAAAAAAGAACAGCAATTGCTAAAATCATTTATATATAGGAGAAATAGAAGAGGGCCTAGTACTGAACCTGTGGGACACCATGAGAAACAATGAGGTCATCTGATTTAAAAGAACTTACTGTAACATGTTGCTTTCTATTATGTAAATAAGAGATAAACCAGTCTTTGGCTACTCCACGAACTCCATAGTGACTCAGTTTAGATATCAATATACTATGATTGACCGTGTCAAAAGCTTTTGCAAAATCCAAAAATATCCCACATGAGTACTTCCCATCTTCTATTGCATGAATATGAATATAGACATAGACATGAATATTGCGCATCATCTTGAAAGTGGCTTATTGGTTTCCTCTTTGTTTTGGATCTTCTAATTAAACAAATAATAATAATAATGGCCATATTTATATAGCGCCATATCACCACAGTCTCATGGCGCTTTACATATTACTGACATATCCCGTCAGTGATTTTTTCGGACTTCTTACGGCGCTAATAGCTGCCATGCAGTTTACAATGCATATGTTGAGTGTGTGGTTAGTGTGTGGCTGCTGTACCGGGTGACGATCCCCTTCTCTTTTTCAAGTAGTACAACAGGTTCTTTCATGTCCCTTTCAAATACTGATTAGAAGTAGAAGGAGACAAGGCCAACGGCTTATATACTTCCCTGGTCAAGGACTTGGCCGGGATTCGAACCCCGATCTCCCGCACTCTAGACCGTGCTCTACCAAGTGAGCTAACCACAGAGTTACTGATAGAGAAAGTAGCACTGTAGTCCCCCCACCCCCCCCCCCCCCCCCTTTCCCCCACTCCAATGCGAAATTTGATTCTTATTACTGTCATCATTTGCACCCTGATATAGACAAATGAACAACAAATGAAAGCAATAGAAAGGAAATAACTTTTTACTTCATACTGAGACGTAAGTCAGCCTCGGCCAGTGCGGATGAGGGGTGCCTAAATACCCAAATACCCTAAATTGTGGCATTCAAATCATGTCAAAATCTTGCGGAATCCTTTATGCCAGAAAATCTCAAAAATACATAAACTAAATATCAATATTTCAATGTAGGAATTACTCAATTCAAAACCCTTGGCTGACACTGCCAGGTGAAAAATCAAACCAATTTAACTTGCTGGATATATCGTTTAAAGAATATAGTTAATAATTTTGATCATCACAGATTCACGTCTGACAAGAACACGTGGGATGTTGATCGACAGTTTTTGTGGGGATCAGCTCTACTCATCAGCCCAGTGCTTGAACAGGTTTGTCTGTAGAATTGCGTGAGTATATAACTACGTATTACAGCACTGAAATGGCATCCCTAATAATAATTAAGAATTACAGCACTGAAATGGCTTCTCAATAATTATGAAAATGGCTTCCCAAAAATAAATAATTACATCACAACACCTTCCAATTCTTTCAGTGCTTCCGCGAGCACTGAAATGGCTTCCTTAGTAATTACGAATTGTACCACTGGAATGGCTTTCCTGCTGGTTTCCCCGTGAATTCGGCAAATTTCTCATTTGACGAGATAGAACTGTTCGCGATTAGAACACAGTCAGTCTCTCTGCATTAACCGAATCCTTGTGTCTATTATTGACAGGCCAAACTCGAAAACTGTGACCTATTTAACATGACTGAAGTTTAAAATTAAGGAAATTATATAGATTATTACATGTTAAGAGCTTGATATCGTTTTATTCGTTTTTATTACCGTTTTCGTTGAAGTGCGACCCTGAAAGTTTCAAGGGTCATCCTTCATGTAAGCACACATGAATAGACCAGTTTCGTATTCGAAAATTACCGCTGAATGCAATGACTACAGACGCATGTACTCAGGCTTAGCCTCATTCTGAAGTTAAACATTCATAAATACCAGCGAGAAGGTGGGCTATTCACAACTCTGCATATTGTTGTAGTTTCGCATTTTGCACCTTCTCGCTGGTATTTAAGAATGTTTAACTTCAGAATGAGGCTAAGCCTGAGTACATGCGTCTGTAGTCATTGAATTCAGCGGTAATTTTCGAATACGAAACTGGAGCGTTGGGGCGGGACACGAAAACGAGGGTAGTTAGGCGGAAGTCGATGTCAAGAAGGTCATGAGGCGGTAATTTCGCGCAAGTTTTGAAGTGAGTTTGTTTTTCCGAGAGGGTTGGAATAAGTAGATTTTATCCCCAGAGAGTTAGACAATATGGCGGATATTCAGGCTATCGTTTTCACTGAGGGATATATTCTTCAGTGAAAACGATAGCCTGAATATCCGCCATATTTTCTAACTCTCTGGAGATAAAATCTACTTATTCCAACCCTCTCGGAAAAACAAACTCACTTCAAAACTTGCGCGAAATTACCGCCTCATGACCTTCTTGACATCGACTTCCGCCTAACTACCCTCGTTTTCGTGTCCCGTCCCAACGCTCCGGCCGTGTATCCGCCATATTGGAATGGGGTGTATACGCAATACAATACAACGCAATACCCAATATAATTTGGTCGCAGTTCGTGTGTGCCTACATGAAGGGGTGACCGTTTCAAGTCTCGTTTGGAAAATTTCATTCAGCCGGCCGTCAATGAATCTGAGTCTGTCTGGTCTCATACATAGCTTTTACCGCCTAGACTTATTTATATTTTATTGAGTATTTATATGATGGCATAATCTACGAGCCCACATAAGTAATTTATAGAATAGTTTCGATAGTACGCGCGCTCTGATTGGCTGTAAGCCGTGTTTCTATAACTCTATAGAAACATAGACAGTTGAGCGCGCGCTTGAGCTAGTTGTGAGAACTTACATTTTGGTTATCAAATTAAGCGAGCATTTCCGTGCTTTTATTCGTTTATTTTATAAAGGAAATAGAAAACATTTCCTCCTTGTTTCTATAGAGTTATAGAAACACTTGTGGAAGTTTGGAAGAACTCGAAATAGCTGTGGAAACACTCGCACTTCGGGCTCGTGTTCTCACTGCCATTTCTCGTTCTCCCAAACTCCCACTCGTGTTTCTATAACTCTATAGAAACACGGGAAATGTTTTCTATTTCTTAATTATTACGGGAAATTTGATTGGGCAGTACAACCCGTGAGGTGATATATCGCATCACGCCACTGTTGATACGGATTTTTTTCATAGCTTTGTCACACTGATATCGACCCTAAAATGTAATAAAAGGATTTATATAAGGGACTAAAAAGATAGAAAAACATTTAAACCACAACATCTATTTAATTTGGAATCAATTTTTAATTGGCTTGTGTCAAACTTTCTTGGCCCTCAGAAATACTAACTAGCTGGGTCGCAATAATGAACTACTTATTGTTGTTATATATCGATTATGTTTTCACTGCTTTCAGAATAAAACAAGTGTACAGGTTTATGTACCGGATGCACGCTGGTATGACTATTATACGGTGAGTTACGGTACATACAGTGGTTCCACAGTGTCTCGAGCTCTCCTGGTCATCAGTCACGCTAAACATCTACATACCACTGATTAGATTATAGATGGTTTGCACTCAATCCCCAGAGATTCAAATGACAAAGGGCATGGCGGCCATGTTGGTGTACAGAACAAAAGAAGCTAACGAAGAACCTATTGTACCTGTACACCAACATGGCGGCTATGACGTAAAGTGCAAAGGGTCTATTAAAGCCTAGTTTGGGCGGAGGGAGAAGAAGATACTGCATGGACGCTATACAAATGTGAATTACGCCCCTACATTGACTCATGTGCCAAACTCAATTGAAAGAAAGGATAATAATTGGGCGGCTTTGTTTATCCAATTAAGTTCGGCATATATTCAGTGGAGTGGCATATGAATCAAATCTAATTAACACGTAAAGAGATAGAGCAAGAGGAGTTTGCGTCGAAAATTTGGACACAGATATTCAAATTTGTATTGCATCCGTGCAGGCTCTTCTTCCCTCTTCTTGTCTCCCTCTCATGAGCCTGTTTCAATTCAATTCAATTAATTAACAAATGCTACAAGGGGGAACATACAAAAGAAAGACCAAAGCCAGAGGATTATAAAATGGCTGATGGTCAGTAAAGATAGTATAAAATTACAATACCTTTTTTACAAGATGGAAAGAAAACCAAACTAGTAAATTAACAAACTCACATACACACAAAATATCTATAATTTACGAATTTAAGTAAAACAACTGCTAGACGACTAGGGACGCGCACTAATAAAGGACTGGAACGAGACACTGCATTTCGATTGGCTTGATCTAGCCATGAAATACCGCCCTGTATTGCATAGAAAACCCATGAAATACCGCCCTGTATTGCATAGAAAACCCATGAAATACCGCCCTGTATTGCATAGAAAACCCATGAAATACCGCCCTGTATTGCATAGAAAACCCATGAAATTACCGCCCTGTATTGCATAGAAAACCCATGAAATTACCGCCCTGTATTGCATAGAAAACCCATGAAATACCGCCCTGTATTGCATAGAAAACCCATGAAATACCGCCCTGTATTGCATAGAAACCCCATGAAATACCGCCCTGTATTGCATAGAAAACCCATGAAATTACCGCCCTGTATTGCATAGAAAACCCATGAAATACCGCCCTGTATTGCATAGAAAACCCATGAAATACCGCCCTGTATTGCATAGAAAACCCATGAAATACCGCCCTGTATTGCATAGAAAACCCATGAAATACCGCCCTGTATTGCATAGAAAACCCATGAAATTACCGCCCTGTATTGCATAGAAAACCCATGAAATACCGCCCTGTATTGCATAGAAAACCCATGAAATACCGCCCTGTATTGCATAGAAAACCCATGAAATACCGCCCTGTATTGCATAGTAAACCTGAGCTCTGATTGGCGGAAATATATGATTTATAGGATAATGATCATTAGCGGCGCTTGTTCTTATCTCACACAAGTACTGCTAATGATAAATACGGCACTGCGTCTGCGTATGTTATCTATGGTATGTTATATTTGAAGAGGTGTGCGTGTTTTTTTCACGCGCCCCGAAGGGACGAGGATAAATATGCGAGCAACAGTTAAAAATATCAGCCCACACGCTAACTAATCTGTTATGGAATTTGTTATGGCGAGATTCTCTTTTCTATAGAACGAAAACTCATATTCCATTGAAAATAATCGTAAACTACGTGCACGTGCAAGCGGAGATACAATAAAATGACAAACTATTATTTTCTTAAAATGGAAGAAACTCACTGCCGTCATACATCCAAGATTGCGGCAGGCAAAAATGATAAAAAACGACTATTAGCATAACCCGGCCGCAATCTGATTGGCTAGCCAGGCACCGTCTATTGGCAACCTCGCCATCTGATTGGCTAGCCAGGCACCGTCTATTGGCAACCTCACCATCTGATTAGCTAGCCAGGCGCCGTCTATTGGCAAACTCGCCATCTGATTGGCTAGCCAGGCACCGTCTATTGGCAACCTCGCCATCTGATTGGCTAGCCAGGCGCCGTCTATTGGCAAACTCGCCATCTGATTGGCTAGCCAGGCACCGTCTATTGGCAACCTCACCATCTGATTGGCTAGCCAGGCACCATCTATTGGCAACCTCACCATCTGATTGGCTAGCCAGGCGCCGTCTATTGGCAAACTCGCCATCTGATTGGCTAGCCAGGCACCGTCTATTGGCAACCTCGCCATCTGATTGGCTAGCCAGGCGCCGTCTATCGATCGATAACTCAACCGTGCGCGCTCTGCAGACAAAAATCACATAGAAAAATGCTTTTTTGCGAGTTTTTCAGTTTTCTATATCGCAAAGTTGATAGAACGATGGCTTTGTTATCCTAAAACAATTAGACTTCTCACTCTTGGTTTCTACTGACCTTCATAGATTGATAGTTTTATCTGGTTGCCGATAGAAACCTCGAGCTCGCAGCCTAATCTATACAATTTAGAGGTGAAACAAAAAGAAATATATTTAGACATGCGTAAGGGAAGGTTTTTTTAGCACAAACACCCTGCTTTTCTTAGTTTTTCCGCTGTATTCATCTTTCTAGGGCAAGGAGGTAGCGAGCTCAAGCCGTAAGAAGACTGTCACGTGGTACTGCCCCATGGACCACATCCACTTACATGTCAGGGGAGGTCACGTGATTCCTACTCAGGAGCCAGCCAATAACACGCTCTTCAGGTCAGACCGGAAGTAAAAATCTGACATGAATATATAGTTCACGATAAGTTATAAACGGTATCACCGGTCACACACTATATTAGGTCATAAAGACTGACTTTGATATTTTCTACGAGGGGAACTGATATCTATTCGTAGGAGTTAAGCTCTTGATTACTTATTTTTGAAAAGCATTTTAGTATGTTTTGCTGTCAAGAAGTTTTCTTCTCTATAGCCGCTGAACTCAAGAGATTTTTATGAAAAATAAATAAATGAACAAACAACAATATACACAGATATATATATTAGAGGCGTCAGATAGGTTGACAACAGCTTGTAATGTCATGATGGAATGGTCCAATAAAGTTATCAAAGCCTTAGCCTCGCATGGAGGATGGAGTTGACCCTGCACTGATACAAACCCTCTTTCTATTAATATGCATAGATTTTGATTATCATGCTAACTAGATACAAGCCATAGAGGATGAAGTTGACCCTGCACTGATACAAACCCTCTTTCTATGAATATGCATAGATTGTGATTATCATGCTAACTAGATACAAGCCATGGAGGATGGAGTTGACCCTGCACTGATACAAACCCTCTTTCTATGAATATGCATAGATTGTGATTATCATGCTAACTAGATACAAGCCATGGAGGATGGAGTTGACCCTGCACTGATACAAACCCTCTTTCTATGAATATGGATAGATTTTGATTATCATGCTAACTAGATACAAGCCATGGAGGATGGAGTTGACCCTGCACTGATACCAGAATGTTTAACTTCATGCTTAACTACATGCGTCTGTAGTCATTGCATTCAGCGGTAATATTCGAATACGATACTGGACTATTCAGCGACTTACAATTTAGGATGCGAGAGTATTGTGCATGCTTTGTTGACAAATATGTATATGTAGAATATAAAAATTATGTATGGGGCAGTAGGTTAACACTGCACGGAGTGACATAATTTACGTATGGTTATTCATTCATTCATTCATTATTAAACTAGTAAGGAAGCAATGAGTATTTTAACTAAGTATAATAAGCCACATTTCACAGAGGATCACTGTAGATCTGTTATATCAAAAGTACTGAGTATGTAAAGGCATGAAAGAGAAAGACATACTATGTGAAAATGTGGATCGTCGGAGGCGGACTCGAACCTCGATCTTCCGCGTTTAAGGCGGACGTGATAACCGATGTTGACCATCGGAGAACCTACGGATTGTAGCGGGTGGAATTGCCATACAATTCTCAATTATATCTGAGATCACATGGTCGCTCACTACGCACGACGGATCTGACTAATTATTTCTAAGAAGACCGAGGAGCGAATCCAATTTAATGCACATTTCCATTGTTTTAGAACAAACAAGGTTTGTTTGCTTTGTCATGAGAAATAAGGACCTGTTAAAAACAATGGAAACTAGTAAGGCATCAAAGAGTATTCTAACTAAGGCTAATCATCCACATTTCACATAGGATCAGAGGTACTGAGAATGTAGAGGCATAAAGGGAAGGATGTAACATATCACGATTCTCCCAAAGGGCACGCAGGTGTAGTACAATAGGAAACGAGACCCCCTTCAATATTAATACAACACATTGCATCCCTCCCCGCATAAGAACATGAATTAAGTAGCCCCGCCCTATTGACACCCCATTAAGAAAAATAAGGAAAATGGGGAAAATTATGTGATGTGAACTGAATGGAATTAGCCAGTCTAAATATTTATATGTTTTTATTCTGGATCGTATATCCTTATCTTTTATTGAATCCAATCGGTATTTTTATTGTTACTTTGTTGTCTGTTTATCAGTCGCAAGAACAAGATGGGTATGATAGTGGCTCTGTGCAAGGACAACATGGCGACAGGAGAACTGTTCTGGGACGATGGTGAATCCATTGGTAAGAATCGAACATATCATCTCCTTAATGTTACTGTCTTTAGACGACATTTTTTCCAAACGTTTTATGACGCCATTCATTATTGAGTGGAGAACAGACAATGACAAATTGTCTTGTATAAAATATGGCTCAACATGAAGAAAAGTTCGCAAGGGTTTTGCTGCCTTTCTCTCTTGCTTTCCCGGCCAGTATCCCGGCGTCCCGGAGTCCGACCTTTCACGCACTAACTCACTTTTCACATTCTTTATTCCAGACACGTATGAAAAGGGAAATTATTTGTTGGCAACTTTCTCTGTTAAACAGGTAAGAGCTAGTTTAATTTCTTACTGCACGAAATCCTCGGTATTTATTCAGTTATTTTGTCTTTTTTTCCTTTATCGCAGCTGTCTGCATGATCTTGCACAAAAGCCAGAGATAGTTCGCATGTTGCTGCAGTATCTATATTTTGCTTTTCCATAATCTCGTTATCCATATAACAACCATATAACAATATAACAACCTCCTCAGCTTCGCTCTCCGAAACTTTTTGCTTCTTAGAACAGATATTATTATTCAGTTCCTCAGTATCCCGAATTCTGATTGGTTGATTCACCTGCAAATAACTGCGCGCAAATAAGCGTATGCCTGCAGATATTGTTGTGAGCATGCGCAGTGCTGTTCAACAACAAATCCAACATGGCCGGAGTGTTCAGAGGAGGAAATTGCGAGCATTTGGGATGCCAAAGGTAACAAAAACACTGAATAATAAAACAATTATTGGAACTCCGACTATCGCAAAATATGATGAATTGTCTGTGTCTCGCTACCAGTTATTTGCCTCTGGCTTCGGCATCGGCAAATAACTGGTAGCTCGCCACAGACAATTCATCATATTTTGCTCAGCCTCGTCCAATAATTGCTTAATATCTATGGACAAATATCAGTACATATTTCAACACCACTAGACAAGTAGGTTATTTAACAAATAGATTCCATTCTGCCGTGCGTCTGTCCTCATATAGATGCACAGATGACGAGAACAAAGAAGTGCGCCACGAGACGCAGTCGAGTAATTGATGTTCTCTTCACGTTTTGGTGTCATCTGTGCATCTATAAGAGACATACGCATGGCAGAATGGAATCTATTTGTCTTGTATAATAATCGAAACTAAAATCTATGAAATTATCCAATCAAAACGAGTTGAGAAATTTGTTGCGCGCGCTCATGACGTCATCCATGTGTGTGTCCTCTAATAACACACGGCTCTTGACCAATCAGAGCGCGCATTTCGGACTGGTTATTATATAATGCTAAATTACTGATATTCTCCTCAGAATACCTTAACTATTAAGGCTGCCCATAAAGGTTACGCAGGCGCTAAAGGCCTCCAGTGGGGCACTATACACGTGTATGGACTGGAGGGCAACAAGGTTGACACGGTCAACGTCAACGGCGTGGATGTGACTAAGAGACAAGCTTCCTTCCGTGACGTCACAAAGGTTTGTTTACTCGAAATAGAGCAGATATTGTAGCTAGGCTCAACATTTTTCAACCAAACAACGCTATGATAATGAGACATTACTGAATGAATCAAAGGAGTAAGCTCAAAGCTAAGCTTGAAAGGTCATTTCAACTCCAAAGGTACACTGAAACATTCTCATAAAATATAGAAATATAATTGCTCTGATGAGTAGAGTATGCTTTCCTAATAACCTTGAGAAAATATGAGTCCATTCTGACGAAGCCAGAGGGAAGCTGTTTGCACCTTCCCGAATCAGGTTAACACGATAAATATCATGACCATGACGAGCATTAAGAAATCGTTTCCAAATACAGCTCACATTTCAACAGTTTTAGATTGCTAATTTTATCATCGAAATGGAGTTTGAAGAGCCTTGTAAACCACTCGGACCTTGTTTTAGAAGCGAGATTCTAAATTCAGTGATACGGTTTTGAAATACCTCGGCTACGCCTCTGTTTTCTACCCATCTCACTTTACTTAGAATCTCGCTTCCAAAACAGCATTTGCGTTTCTCCGCGTATATTGATTGTGTGTATTTGTTCCGCCGATGAAGGATTCAATACAGCAAATCTCGTTAATTTAATCTCGTTCACAGGCGTTGAAGATCTTCGGTCTTTCTCTTGACGTCACCGAGAACCATGAAGTCACGTGGGCAATCAAATCAGCCTCCGCTCCACCATGTTCAACTCCCGCTGTGTTCATTACGGTTCTGCTGATCGCAGTGCTCGCTTGCTCGACCGCTTAAACTATCCTGACGTCAAACTTGTAGAGCAACGCGTAAAAAACGGACGGAGGGGGAGGGGAGAAGGAAAAGGGGTAGAACGAAGAAAGAGCCCCTTGGGACTCTCAGTAGTTACTGTAAAGACTAGTTCCAGAGCGAATTTTCAGACTCGCTCTGATTGGCCACAATTTGGAATGTGGGTCCACATTCCAATTTGTGGCCAATCAGCGATGTCGCACTAAACAATGCATTTGGCGTCCTGTCAAGCCACTTCAGGTCGATCTTACGAAGATATTTTAAGTGCTTTGGAGACAAGTTTCCAAGCGTTTCCCAATTTTAACGGCGAGCTTAAACCTAAGCAGATAATTATAACCGAGAACATCGTTGAGAGAAGATATATTTTTGGCGAGGTACCAACCGGATTTGAAGACAACATTTCAGTACCAGTAGATCTTAGCTTGTGGTTTTGACTTTTAGCGGCTACTCTTGTTATTGCTTGAATGTTTGGCAAAAACATTTTAGTTTCTTGATTCCCACTTGATTTCGTCAGGTTCCTTTAATACTTGATGGAAAGAAACGGGTCAGCTCCCGTTTAAAACAACGTATTTAATGCTTCGCTGCAGAAAATATTTGCATTTCTTTTACAAGGTCTGTTTTTTCCTCAAACTGCTCATCAACCTTGTCGATGTTCGGTTGCGTTCGATTGAAATTCCGTTCGATATCGTTAGATTGACTACGCCGGGAAATATTGCAGACACAGGAAGGTATTCTATTCCATCTTTCTCACTCATCTTTTTATTTGTAAAACCTTTTCAAGGATTTTGAAGGTCACGCCGTTAAGATTATTAGAACTGTCTTTACAGTAAGTGTCCCCAGGGGCCCTTGTTTCCCCTCCCTTTTCCTTTTCCTTTTCCTTTTCCTTCTCCTTCTCCCCATCCCCCTCCGCCCTTTTTTGCCCGTCGTTCACTAACCGCCCCTGGACCGCCATTACTCGGATTACAAACGACTGCTCCTTTGTTTAGCGTTCTTTAGGTGACGTCATCTAAGCAACAGCTGCACGACATGTACGCGACACAGTGACTAGAAGGCATTTTATAAGGTTCAAACTTAACCTCGTTTCCAGGGCCCTCCGCGCATGGAAAAGGCTGGATCACGTGATCAAATACTCACATTTTGGAAGTATTTTGTCACGTGATTTTGCGATCTAAGATGGCGGCCAAGCTAAAAATGGGAATATTTCTCGACGTTTCCACGCGGCGAACGATGCAGTGAAAACAGGTCTACCGAACGGCTCGAAATGGAGTTTATTTGGAGAAAGGAACAGTACTATTCTAAGGGCTGATTATCTTATTCTAAGGGCTGATTATAAAACGAGCTCCAGTCTACTCCTTGACATACTAGATTGGGATAGACGTGATGAACGGAGGGCTAAACGCAAGGCTGTCTTGATGCACAAAATCCAAAATAACTGTGCACCGACCAGTCTCACCGAATTATTCAAAACAGTTGGAAGCAGAACAGACTACAACCTGAGGGGGGCAGATACCAAACTCTGCTTGCCCCTCCCAAAAACTGAGTTTGCGAAAAAGAGCATCTCCTATAATGGAGCAAAGCTCTGGAACCAGCTTCCAGCTGAATTACGCGAAACTAGGTCGTTGGTTTCTTTTAAGAACAACATTGCGACTGCCTCTCTCTTAAATTGACTTTTAGACTATTTTTTACTATATGTTACTTTACTTTTGTATTTGTTATTGTTACTACTATTTTATATATTATTGTTTATACGAGTTTTTAAGTACATAATTAGATATATAGGAATTACTTATAATTATATACTACGGATGTATTTTTAACCACGGATTCTATGTAAATCAGCGTTATGCTGTTAGCAATACCGTGAAATAAATTACTTATACTACCAGGTCTGAACTGAAAGAGAATTCTAAAAAGCCGTTAATTTTCTGGTAGCCCTGAAGCGAAGCGACCGATATTACCGGCTTCTCCTAGCTTTCCCACTGAGGTACCTTAACAGATAACTACCCAGTAACACACGTCATATGTTGCTCTATCTACACAACGTGTTTATTTAATGATCCGTGTAAAAAGCACGATAAAATCCATTGTTCTGCGGCATTGAGCTTCTGTCACATGGGATTTGTCTGTGTTTTAGACTACGAAAACACTGGGTGATAATTATTAATATTCTGAAATAAAAGTAGTAAAAAGTCTTAGCTTCATTAAATTTTTATGAACAAATTCTAGCTAGCTAGCTAGCTAGCTAGCGCCGGGCACGAATAACCATAAAAACGGCGGGGTTGAGTGTAACAGAAAACGTAAAAGTAACGCCATTTCCTTACTTCTACTCTAAATTTGACGAAATGTTGGCAGGTTGGTAACAAAGTAAGACTACATTTTTCGGGACAATTGTTTCTGTATTGTGACGTTGTTGTGACGTCATAAGGGATACCTCCTTTTTTGGTGAAAATTAACCTTTAATACACGTTTCAAAAATATTACGTCATCAGAAAGCTTTTATGAATTATATTAATTTGCCGAAAATTTTAACTTTCTACGATAAACATATTCAAAGTTATGGACGATTTACTGTTTTTATGACGTCATTATTAGTGACGTCATACTTCAAGCTTAAATCAGATTGCCGACTATAAAAATATTATTAAAGAGAATACTATGACTTGTAAGTGTTAGCTAAATGCATTTTATCGATAAAATTCCAAAAACATTGAACTGGCTATTTTCTGAGGGTACACAAATATATTTATGACGTCATAATGACGTATACAAAAATGGGGCTTCAATTCTAAGCTGTTATACTCAAAAAATCAAAATTCTGAAAAGAACACGTTGTTATTACTAAAGAGCTCTATTATTGTGAAAAGTACGATGTACTAGTATTTCAAACTGTAAAAGTTAAAACAAGCGATATTTTTATAAATGGTTTTATGCTATTTATTTTCCGCCAATTTTTGGCGGGAAAATTACCAAAATTCAAACTTTAATAACTTTCGTTTACTTCAACCGATCGATAACGGGTTTTCGATTATTTCATTCTCATGAACAAGAGATTTTAAAAAGATATAATAAAACGTTTTTAGAGGTAATAAAAATTTATAAGAAACCTATTAGAAAAGGATATATGACGTCATTGTGACGTCATAATGATGGCTATATTAGCTTAACTTATCAGACTTTGTTTTGTTTACACTCCTTTACACACCTACCAAAATTCATTCTTCTATGTCGAAAACTTTTAAATATATATAAAACCCGCCGTTTTTACGATCATCTGTAAAATAAACCTGAAGAAGGCTGGTACTGGCCAGCCGAAATATCGTATAAACCTCGACAAGCGTTGTATTTGATCAGCATTGCAGTAGTCTTCGGACACTTTATCATTATATTTTCTTCTTCTTGCTGATCAAGATCTGTTTTTTGATCCAACGTCTGGCAGGATTGATTGTACACGGTTTTTGCTGTGGTTTTCTAACCTTAACTATATACATTTGTGCCCGGCGTTCCAACCAATAGGAACAGCCAAAAACAATAGCTACGAAACAGGCACGTTTGATAAGGTTCCGAACATACGATTTGCTTTATAAACGACATTTTGAATCGCAGTACAAATCGTAGGTTAATATTTTGGAAAATTGGAAGAAATTAGACGTCTTCCTAACCTTTAGGGGAGATTTCATGTTTGAACCAATGAGATCAAGAATTTTCACAATACAAAATTAACACCTTGCTCCATCTGAATGCCGTTCGACATGTATTTTGAACGTAATACATTCTCACCGAGAGCATCCGAAACCAAAACAAAGGGTGATACTAAGTAATGGGAGAGATCAGCCCGAGGCGGTTGAGAGCGGGTACCTCCCAGTGAGGGTAAAGAGCTTCATCGCTGCGGGGAGGGGGGTGGGGCGTAGCAGCGGACATGCGTGTCTAGTTGACAAGACTAAAGAGGACTTATTGGACAACGCGAGGCTCTATATATACAGAAAGCGTCATCTGGTTGCGTAACACATTCCTACGGACCGAATTTCACATGCCAGGGTTATGTAATAAGTATTAATATGGCTATTGTATGCGGAGCTCCTGGTGAGAATAGTAATTACATTTGACTCGTCTTTCAGAATTAAAAAAATATTACAGACTTAATGAGTAACGAGTTCGTTCTCTTCTCCTAATTACATTTTGACATCAGTGGTCGTTCCTCATTGGCTAGTACCACGTAGTATTACGCTCTTCGATTAACTTTCCCACCTCTTCTTTTGCTGAGTTCTATATATTCATATTAAACACGAATTCCATTTTACTTCTATCTACGCTTTCTACGAATGAACACCGAGTTACTGTTTTCAAAAAACACCCACAAAATCGAATTCCTTTACGGGAAAAATATACGGAGAAAAACGACAAATTCGTTTGTGTTTGAAATATATTCAAATTCATTGAATCGGTTTCCCTCCGTCAAAGACAGCATGTTTAAGTTTCTGTTTTAAAAGGAAAAAGGGAGCAAGAGAATCGTCAGCCGAGTGACAGAAAATATTACTTTGAGCAAACGAGAAGACAGCGATCTTCATCGAGTGGAAATCGAAGGCGAAGGTACAGAAATCAAACGCCAAGCTAAAAGCAAGTACCTGCCAGGAACTTCCGACGGAATCTGCCAACAAGTTCACAAGGCGAAGAAGAACAAATCAAAAATGAAGAAAAATGCAGCCACATCAAGTGCCTGTATTCGGGAGGATGAAGAGCCGTTTCTCGCTGACATTGTCAGTCATAAAACTGTTACTGCCGCTGTTCCTTCCTCTGACGATGAAGGCGAGCATGCGAATTTCATGTTTATGGCATTCAAAAAGAAGGAACAGAAATCCCGTCATGGCCTCGATATTCAAGTAAAGCAGGAAGAAACGTTCAAAGAAGAAGGCGGACCACGCGACCTTCGAAAGGCCGATGAAGAGGAACCGGTATTCATGCTGATGGAGTTTAAGGAGAAGAGCACCATTTCTACTCGAGGGACGCGAAGGAAAAGAAGCGACTTCCCAAGCAGGAAAGCCATGCTTGACAGATGGACAAAAGAGCTATCTTCACGTGAAGAAAAGCAGTGTTCAACAAAGAATGTTATAGTTAGCCAGCCGGGTAGAGTATTCATCAATTGAAAACTCGATTTGTATAATTGCAAACCAAGAACTGAAGAGTTTTGCCATTCATGTTAGCATATAGCAACATAGTGTTTTTATTTTTAAATCGTACTTTTCCACTTTACCTATACTGAGCGAAGTATATTCACCCTGTATAAACTATTCCATCGTTCTTCATGCAGAACTTCACCACCACTTCTTTCAAACCTACATTTTATAGGTCTCGCATTTACATTACGTATTTGATGGAGGTGGCAACACTCTTTTCATGTTCTGATATTTTAAATTTGTTCGCATTTGTTGGCCTAGACCTTTACAGCCACTTCTATAAACTACAGTAGAAAATTGGATGGGCCTTGTTTTGGATATTGTTTCAAAAGATCGATGTACAATTAATTTCAAAGTTAACTGGTAAGGGAAGGAAGTTGATTGTACGATGCTTTCTGTAAAGTAGGATTCGTCAGTTGTCTACAGTGTAGTAAAAGGCAGCTTGTGATGTTGCCAAGTTTTATAGCAGTTATGATACATGTAAGTGTTAATAGAACAATTTGCATTGGAACTTTAGTTATGTGATCAGAAAGTTATTAAGTCAATGAATATTCCAAATAAACTTTGTTATCACACGAACCCATGTAGAGTGTGCAGTTTATTGAAACATTACGTTGTTTTACACACAGCCGGGAATGAAGAAAAAAACGACGTTTTTGCTCGCAGCAACCTCTTTGTGTTTTCTTATTTTGTTTTCATGACATTAATAATTTTATTTTCTTTCGTTGAACGCAAGTTGCTATTTTAGTGAGTTATATGTCACTACAATTCTTATGAGCGATACACATTACCCGCACTTACACTGGTTGAAGTAACCTGTACCTTCTGTAACTCCTCTAAGAAGTACCTTTGATTGTAGTAAATAGTTCTGCCATGTGTGGGTAATTTCATATGAAAAGTCTAGATAAGGGTGAGGCAATTGTTTCTGATTCTCATCCATCCTTTGATAAAAATCACTGACCTCCATGATGACGTCACTATGACGTATTGCAAGGATGTAAATTAACAAATCAGTATTTCGATAGTATCTAAATTTGACTTTTCATTCAAAATCAAAAACAAAATAGTGATTGAATTACTATCAAGTCGGATATGATTCTCTCTTAATTCGTAATTCTATTTAATATCATTGTTCTTTCTTGATTGGCTAGAAACACGCTTTTCAAATTAATTTCTGCTACCCCGAATTTCGTTCTATTCATATCACACTCGAGATCCCTTTCCCTCTAATTACTCTCTCTAATGATCTAAACTGATTTGATTATAATATTTAAACCTTGTGTAGAGAATAACTCAAATGTATAGATAAAGATGAGACAATTATTTCCGATAGCCCTACCCCTCCTTAGTAGAATCATAACCTGCATGATGACGTCACGATGACGTAAGACCTTGTAAGGAGGAACATATAGCAAATAAATTAGACTCGCATTTCCGAATTAAAAATAATACACTTAATGAGTGACGAGACCAGTATTCTCCTAATTACATGTTGACGTCAGTGGCCATTTCTCATTGGCTAGTACCACGTTTCCTACCTCTTTTTTAGTTATATTCATAAAATGACTTTATTATGACGCAATGATACATACATCAAGTGAATAGTTGAATAGTAGGATATTTCTTGATTTGAGTGTTGGGTCTATGAGTTATAGAGGTTTCCATTTCCAATATTCTAATGATGTTAAGTCATTTTGACGGAAATTCGGTAATTTATGTCATTTCTTTTTCCTTGTGAAAGAAACCATTTTCTGATTTTGCCAAAATATTTGGTAAAATCACTGATATAAGCTTCAAATATAACAGATGTTTACAAACGGTCATTTATCTCTACCAGCAAGTTTTTGTATAATAACTGAGACTGATTTGACTTCACCGGCTGGAATATATTATAAATATAAACCTCTCATGGATGCAACACTCAAATCGAGAAATATTGTGTTATTCAACTGTTCACTTGATACAGACTCGATATTAACAATACAACACCATATATGCAGTTTAACATTCCCTCCTCGTTTAGAGTTATATTTATATCATAATGACGTCATTATACCGGAAGGCCTTTGACGGAGGACCATACATTAGCCAATCAGCATTCGATAGTAATTACATTTGAATCGCCTTTCGAATTTAAAAATAAAACATTTAATGAGTCACAAGTTCGGTATCTTTCTCTCCTAATTACTAATTACCTTTCGACGTCAGTCCCCAGTTCCCATTGGCTAGTGCCAAGCTCTTCAAATTAACTTTCCTCACCTCTAAGTTCTAATTACCTTTCGACGTCAGTGGCCATTTCCCATTGGCTAGTGCCACGCTCTTCAAATTAACTTTCCCCAACTCTAATTGCTAATTACATTTTGACGTCAGTTGCCATTTCTCATTGGCTGGGGAAAATTAATTTAAACAGCGTGGCACTACCTCTCTTAGTTATATTCATTTGAACATCGAATTCCCTTTTATTTCTAACTAGGCTTTCTACGAATCAAGACTGACTTTCCGTACTAAAACATACCCAGGAGAGAAACGACATTAATTTGTGTTTGAATTTCACTTGATTCGGTTTCCCTGCGTCAAAGACAGCATGTTTAAGTTTCTGTTTTCAAACAAAAAAGGACAAGCGAGCAAGAGAATCGCCGGCCGAATGACAGAAAACATTACTTTGAGCAAACGAGAAGACAGCGATCTTCATCGAGTGGAAATCGAAGGTGAAGGTACAGAAGTCAAGCAACAAGCTAAAAGCAAGTGCCTGCCAGGAACTTCCGACGAAATCTGCCAACAAGTTCACAAGGTGAAGAAGGACAAATCAAAAATGAAGAAAAATGCAGCCACATCAAGTGCCTGTATTCGGGAGGATGAAGAGCCGTTTCTCGCTGACATTGTCAGTCATAAAACTGTTACTGTCGCTGTTCCTTCCTCTGACGATGAAGGCGAGCCTGCGAATTTCATGTTTATGGAATTCAAAAAAAAGGAACAGAAATCCCGTCATGGCCTCGATATTCAAGTAAAGCAGGAAGTAACGTTCAAGGAAGAAGGCGGACCACGCGATTTCTCGCGCAGGCTTCGAAAGGCCGATGAAGAGGAACCGGTGTTCATGCTGATGGGGTTTAAGGAGAAGAGCACCAACTCTACTCGAGGGCTGCGAAGGAAAAGAAGCGACTTACCAAGCAGGAAAGTCATGCTTGAGAGATGGACAAAAGAGCAATATGCGCATGAAGGAAAGCAGTGTTCCACAAATAATGTTATAATCACGCAGTCGGGAAGAGTATTCATCAATTGAACACTAGACTTTTTATGGCAAACCAAAACTGAACTGAAGAGGTTTACCTTTCATGTTAACATGTAACACCATATTGTTTTTATTTTTCAATCGTAATTTTCCACTTGACCTAATGCGAAGTATATTCACCCTCCGTCGGGGAGTTTATTAAGTAACGACTCCTGTATAAGCGGTTGCATTTTTCTTCATGCAGAATTTCACCACCACTACTTTCAAACCAACATTACATTAGGTCTCGCATTTAGCATTACCTATCTGATGGAGGTGGCAACAGTCTTTTCATGCTCTGATATTTGTGTTCGCATTTCAGGTTGGGCTTAGGCTTTTACAGCCACTTCTATAAACTATGCAGTATAAAATTGGATCGGCCTTGTTTTGGATATTATTTCAAGATTGATATACAATTATTTTCAAAGTTAACTGGGAAGGAAGTTGATTGTACGATGCTTTCTGTAAAGTAGGATTCGTCAGTTGTCTACAGTGTAGTAAAAGGCAGCTTGTGATGTTGCCAAGTTTTATAGCAGTTATGATACATGTAATGTTAATAGAACAATTTGCATTGGAACTTTAGCTATGTGATCAGAAAGTTATTAAGTCAATGAATATTCCAAATAAACTTTGTTATTTCACGAACCCTGCATGTAGAGTGTGCAGTTTATTGAAACATTACGTTGTTTTACACACAGCCGGGAATGAAGAAAAAGACAACGTTTTTCCTCTCAGCAACGTCTTTGTGTTTTCCTATTTTGTTTTCATGACATTAATAATTCTATTTTATTTCGTTGAACGCAAGTTGCTATTTTAGTGAGTTCTATGTAACTACAATTCTTTTGAGCGAGAAACATTCCCCGCACTTACACTGGTTGAAGTAAACTGTGCCTTCTGTAACTCCTCTAAGAAGTACCTTTGATTGTAGTAAATAGTTCTACCTTGTGTGGGGAATTTCATATGAAATGTCTAGATAAGGGTGAGGCAATTGTTGCTGATTCCCCTCCATCCTTTGATAGAAATCACTGACCTCCATAATGACGTCACTATGACGTAAGGCAAGGACGTAAATTAGCAAATCGGCATTTCGATAGCATCTAAATTTGACTTTTCATTCAAAATCAAAAACAAAATAGTGATTGAATTACTATCAAGTCGGATATGATTCTCTCTTAATTCGTAATTCTATTTAATATCATTGTTCTTTCTTGATTGGCTAGAAACACGCTTTTCAAATTAATTTCTGCTACCCCGAATTTCGTTCTATTCATATCACACTCGAGATCCCTTTCCCTCCATTTACTCTTTCTAATGATCTAAACTGATTTGATTGTAATATTTAAACCTTGTGTAGAGAATAACTCAAATGTATAGATAAAGATGAGACAATTATTTCCGATAGCCCTACCCCTCCTTAGTAGAATCATAACCTGCATGATGACGTCACGATGACGTAAGACCTTGTAAGGAGGAACATATAGCAAATAAATTAGACTCGCATTTCCGAATTAAAAATAATACACTTAATGAGTGACGAGACCAGTATTCTCCTAATTACATGTTGACGTCAGTGGCCATTTCTCATTGGCTAGTACCACGTTTCCTACCTCTTTTTTAGTTATATTCATAAAATGACTTTATTATGACGCAATGATACATACATCAAGTGAATAGTTGAATAGTAGGATATTTCTTGATTTGAGTGTTGGGTCTATGAGTTATAGAGGTTTCCATTTCCAATATTCTAATGATGTTAAGTCATTTTGACGGAAATTCGGTAATTTATGTCATTTCTTTTTCCTTGTGAAAGAAACCATTTTCTGATTTTGCCAAAATATTTGGTAAAATCACTGATATAAGCTTCAAATATAACAGATGTTTACAAACGGTCATTTATCTCTACCAGCAAGTTTTTGTATAATAACTGAGACTGATTTGACTTCACCGGCTGGAATATATTATAAATATAAACCTCTCATGGATGCAACACTCAAATCGAGAAATATTGTGTTATTCAACTGTTCACTTGATACAGACTCGATATTAACAATACAACACCATATATGCAGTTTAACATTCCCTCCTCGTTTAGAGTTATATTTATATCATAATGACGTCATTATACCGGAAGGCCTTTGACGGAGGACCATACATTAGCCAATCAGCATTCGATAGTAATTACATTTGAATCGCCTTTCGAATTTAAAAATAAAACATTTAATGAGTCACAAGTTCGGTATCTTTCTCTCCTAATTACTAATTACCTTTCGACGTCAGTCCCCAGTTCCCATTGGCTAGTGCCAAGCTCTTCAAATTAACTTTCCTCACCTCTAAGTACTAATTACCTTTCGACGTCAGTGGCCATTTCCCATTGGCTAGTGCCACGCTCTTCAAATTAACTTTCCCCAACTCTAATTGCTAATTACATTTTGACGTCAGTTGCCATTTCTCATTGGCTGGGGAAAATTAATTTAAACAGCGTGGCACTACCTCTCTTAGTTATATTCATTTGAACATCGAATTCCCTTTTATTTCTAACTACGCTTTCTACGAATCAAGACTGACTTGCCGTACTAAAACATACCCACAAAATAGTATTCCTTTACGGAATAAACTAGGAGAGAAACGACATTAATTTGTGTTTGAATTTCACTTGATTCGGTTTCCCTGCTTCAGAGACACCATGTTTAAATTTCTGTTTTCAAACAAAAAAGGACAAGAGAGCAAGAGAATCGCCGGCCGAATGAAAGAAAATATTACTTTGAGCAACCGAGAAAACAGCGATCTTCATCGAGTGGAAATCGAAGGCGAAGGTACAGAAATCAAGCACCAAGCTAAACTGAGCAAGTGCCTGCCAGGAACTTCCGACGAAATCTGGCAACAAGTTCACAAGGTGAAGAAGGACAAATCAAAAATGAAGAAAAATGCAGCCACATCAAGTGCCTGTATTCGGGAGGATGAAGAGCCGTTTCTCGCTGACATTGTCAGTCATAAAACTGTTACTGCCGCTGTTCCTTCCTCTGACGATGAAGGCGAGCATGCGAATTTCATGTTTATGGAATTCAAAAAGAAGGAACAGAAATCCCGTCATGGCCTCGATATTCAAGTAAAGCAGGAAGAAACGTTCAAAGAAGAAGGCGGACCACGCGATTTCTCGCGCAGACTTCGAAAGGCCGATGAAGAGGAACCGGTATTCATGCTGATGGAGTTTAAGGAGAAGAGCACCAACTCTACTCGAGGGCTGCGAAGGAAAAGAAGCGACTTACCAAGCAGGAAAGTCATGCTTGAGAGATGGACAAAAGAGCAATAGGCGCATGAAGGAAAGCAGTGTTCCACAAAGAATGTTATAATCACGCAGTCGGGAAAAGTATTCATCAATTGAACACTAGACTTTTTATGGCAAACCAAAACTGAACTGAAGAGGTTTACCTTTCATGTTAGCATGTAACACCATATTGTTTTTATTTTTCAATCGTAATTTTCCACTTGACCTAATGCGAAGTATATTCACCCTCTGTCGGGGAGTTTATTATAAGCGGTTCCATTTTTCTTCATGCAGAATTTCACCACCACTACTTTCAAACCAACATTACATTAGGTCTCGCATTTAGCATTACCTATCTGATGGAGGTGGCAACACTCTTTTCATGTTCTGATATTTGTGTTCGCATTTCAGGTTGGGCTTAGGATTTTACAGCCACTTCTATAAACTGTACATTATAAAATTGGATCGGCCTTGTTTTGGATATTATTTCAAGTTTGATGTACAATTATTTTCAAGTTAACTGGGAAGGAAATTGATTGTACGATGCTTTCTGTAAAGTAGGATTCGTCAGTTGTACATGTCTACAGTGAAGTAAAATGCAGCTTGCATGTGATGTTGCCAAGTTTTATAGCAGTTATGATACACGTAATTGTTAATAGAACAATTTGCATTGGAACTTTAGTTATGCGATCAGAAAGTTATTAAGTCAATGAATATTCCAAATAAACTTTGTTATTTCACGAACCCATGTAGAGTGTGCAGTTTATTGAAACATTACGTTGTTTTACTACAGCCGGGATTGAAGAAAAACACGACGTTTTTGCTCTCAGCTACTTCTGTGTTTTCCTATTTTGTTGTCATGACATTAATAATTACATTTTCTTTCGTTGAACGCAAGTTGCTATTTTAGTGAGTTCTATGTCAGTACAATTCTTTTGAGCGATAAACATTCCCCGCACTTACACTGGTTGAAGTAAACTGTGCCTTCTGTAACTCCTCTAAGAAGTACCTTTGATTGTAGTAAATAGTTCTACCTTGTGTGGGGAATTTCATATGAAAAGTCTAGATAAGGGTGAGGCAATTGTTTCTGATTCCCCTCCATCCTTTGATAAAAATCACGGACCTCCATGATGACGTCACTATGACGTAAGGCAAGGACGTAAATTCAAATCGGCATTTCGATAGCATCTAAATTTGACTTTTCATTCAAAAACAAAAACAAAATAGTGGTTGAATAGGATGTTTGCATGATGACGTCTCATAGTACAACTACCAGAACTCTTTGCGCGGATCCTTCTGTTCCTCTAATTTGGGCCATTGTCTTCGAATTTTCAAAGGAGTTGATAAATCTGAATGAGAAAGAGAATTTGAAAAGGATTCTGGTAGTTGTAGTAGGTCTGGTAGGTCTGCCCTTCAAATTAACTTCCCCCACCTCTTTTAGTTCTATTCATATGATAATGAGGTCATTATGACATAATGCCGCTGACGGGGTATAAATATTAGCCAATCGGCTTTCGATAGTAATATATTCTCCTCCCAAAACTCAGAAAATCCGCAAATCCCAAACCAGACATAACGAAGCTAGCAAATTCAGACCAACCCGTATCACATCCGGGACATATTTGCGGGCAGCAGCGCTAAATTCAAAACTGAGTTACGGAATCACACGTATTAAAAAGAGATAAAAGTTAAGGGAAAACAAAGGGAACGGAAAAGTGTAAATAAAACGGACAACTAAGTCGGTCGCCGAACAAGGAGCTGATAACCTGATCAGAATAACAATACTCGGCCATGGGCCCGACCATATCGTAGTTGTGCTAATGCAGGATGAAATGGTGATGAACATACACTTATCCGTACGTTACTCAATGATGCAATGAATAAGCTCAGAGACCATACAGGACGAAGGCGCTGGAGTTGGGACACTTGGGACTATACTCCTCCATGCAATCACGATCACGCCACTACATAGACGTAAACCGAACATAGAAAATCATCATCGAGCGAAAATCAATCCATTTGTAGCCCTCGCCGATGCACTGAAAACAATAAGATATATATATATACGAAGGAAAAGTATAGCCCCGAAGCGAAGCAACTCCGAAATACCCCGTCCAGTGACCGGGTAATGAAGGGTATTAGATAACCCCATCGGAGAAGCTTTGCACCGGGAAATCATACTGAAAATGTATTGCATGAAAAACTGTAAAAAACAAAATTGTGCTGTTATGCAAAAAATTAACTATAACGAAAAACAGGGCAGTGTGATGTAATAGCCCAAAATATTCCATAATGAAAAACATTATCATGTACATAGCGAAAAAAACAGGTTCAGCGACAACACCGTTCGCTCTTTGTGCGGCTAAATAGCGAAGCACATGTGCTTATTTAAACGAGAAACGTTAACGTGTTAATTAACTCAATGCTCATGGTTACTTATGCAGTTGTGATACAGGCGTTTCGCTTTCCCTACTTAGCGAGACACACTCGCTCCCCGAAGCTGAAGAGCGCCGAGACACAATCGACTCCTAGCTGTTCAATACACCGGAGGCCCAAATGGGCGTGAACTAGGTATGGCAGCAGAGTATAGGATACTCTTGTATGGCGTAATATACCGTTCACAATTATGTGCACAGAGAAATTACTGACAAAGCTATCTATCGCTCGACACAAAATTTTTAAGCAAAGTTACTGAGCGAGATCACCTCTATCGCTTGACACAAAAATTCTAAGCGAATTAACTGAACGAGATCTATCGCTCGACACAAAAAATAAGCAAATTAACTGAGCGAGATAACCTCTACTGATCGCTCGAGACAAAAATTCTAAGCGAATTAACGGAGCGAGATACAGACATTCGCGTTCCCTACATCAACTTAGCCAGACACACTATCGCTCCCTAGCTAGTCTAGCTAAACAGGGAAATACCTTCGCTTAGCGAGACCGATACTCGCCCTGGCCTAGGTTTAAACTGCGACACACACTCGCCCACGAGACCGACATTCACTCGCGAGACCGAGACTCGCCCTAGGTTAGACAGCAAGACGTGCACTGCTGTCTCACCTGCGAGACCGAGACTCGCTCCCTAGTCTAAATAGCGAGACACACTCGCTCTATGAATATGGATAGATTTTAAGTATCCTGCTAACTAGATACAATGGGCCCTTTGCAGCTAACATATCACCGTGGTTGTACTGGAGAGCAAAACATATCTGACTTCGGTCATTTATTTGAAGGCCTTGTACGAGATCGGTATTGCTATTAGCAAAACCTGTTTGTAAATGCTATTTTCCACCTCCAATCGATCTTTCTAAAACACAGTTTTTAAAGATAGCTTGCTCTCCAGCATCCATGGCAACGCCTTTCCCATGGGGATCACGAGCTCAATTCATTCGTTAACGAAGTATTATATCAGCACGTGACTGTTAGCTGCAAAGGGCCTATTAAGCCATGGAGGCTGGAGTTGACCCTGCACTGATACAAACCCTCTTCTATGAATATGGCCGATAGATTTTGGTTATCATGCTAACTAGATACAAACCCTCTTTCTATGAATATGGATAGATTTTGATTATCATGCTAACTAGATACAAGCCATTGAGGATGGAGTTGATCATGCACTGATACAAACGCTCTTTCTATGAATATGGATAGATTGTGACTATCATGCTAACTAGATGCAAGCCATGGAGGCTGGAGTTGATCATGCACTGATACAAATCCTCTTTCTATGAAAATTGATATATTTTGATTATCATGCTAACTAGATACAAGCCTCTAGCTAAGCTGAACCTACCATGCATTTATAACGTGTGATTCAAACGCTTAATTTAATGGTTCGTTTAAACGCTTTGATCCTTGGGTTTGGCCAGACTAACTACAAAATAAACTTACTCGAGCCTGAGAATCGGCTCGCAACACGGCGAAAGGTTTTGCTCGTTTCAACCTTCGATGAGTTGTCTGTTTAAATTTATTAAACGCGTAACTCTTCCGTTTGTGTGTAAATAGCAATCTATTTACTAACTACAAAATAAACTGTCGAGAATCACATCGCCCAGAATTCTATTGTTTTCGGCGACATGTACTTACGGCTGTGATGTTTAACTAAGGTCTGCATAATTATGAGTAATACTAATTACTATTCAATAACACGACTATGATTGGCTACTAACTAATCGGTGTGGGAATACCATACTCCCACATCACATTAAGCACATGTCAATCACTGTCGTTCACTCTCCGGTGTGGGACTAATGAAATCCCTACGCTCGTTAAGGAGATGTCAATATCCCTAACCTCAATTAGTAATTATCCTAATCTTGTCAGTATATCGATAGAAGTTACCGTGTTAGTTTGAACTCAAACCAGTGCGGCTCTTAGCCAGTTCGGAGTGAAGAGTTTGGCTTCTATGGCAGACAAAAACACGAGAAACGTCTTATTTTAAAGATAAAGATTATTTGGTTTTAATCCGCTATCGCCTTTCACGTTCTTCTCTGATCGAGGTTGTCGTGTTCACTTTTAATTACCGAGTTAGCTTGAATTCTACAGTTCCGCTCTTAGCCGGTTCGGAGGGAAGACGGGAGGTTTCATTTTTAGGAGTTTCACTACTGGCACAGACAGAAACACCAGGAACGTCTCATTTCAAAGTTGAAGAATTAAAAAAGTCCGTTTCTTCATTTGATTGCAAAATGTCATGTCTGCTCGTTTCACGTTTTGATGAGTTGTCTGTTTTATTAAACTCCGCCGTTTGTGTGTGAACAGACTAACTGCAAAATAAAGTTCCTGGCGAATCGGATCATTTTTTTTTTTATTAAACACCATTCATGTTGTAAACCTCCATAATTTTTGTCAGCACCATAGATCTTATATGACTTTTTCCCCGTCAGCACCAGTGTGGCGACAGAACTACATAGATGATAGTCGAAGAAGCGGTGAATTTAATGAATATATCGTTTCAAAATATTCCTATTGTTAGTTCTATCAAAATAGCATGCACGACTCTGCAGATATCGCATCTATACATCCCTTCTGCGGAACACGATGTTATAAATCGCAAAGAAGTAAAATAGAATCAAAAGTTGCTAACGAAGTAAATCAATTTTATCTTTTACGGATAGTGGTCAAAATTACGGGGAATAGACCTTTGCACTTTACGTCATAGCCGTATGGGACGAACCTGCTCTAACTTAGATATGTTCCGGCAGAAACTGTTTAAGGTAGTTAATAATTTAGAGAGACTTCATTTGAAGTTTTGCAAACGAATTCTGGGCGTACACTCTAAAACAACCAATTTAGCAGTCTATGCGGAATTAGGTAGAGTTCCAATGATGGTTCAAGTCGCTTCTCTCGTAGTGAAGTATTGGTTAAGAATTATAAACTCGGAATACAATAGTACTTTAGTTGGAAAAGCTGCGGAAGTATGTATAAAGTCGAAATTTCAGGGTGCAGTTTTTACAAACCATATTTTAGAACTATGCAATATCAAACCGCTCACTGAGCTTTCAGTTTCTCTCAAGCAAATAGGTTTAATTGCCAAATATGTAAAGGTAAAAATGTACGATTATTTTGCCGAGAAATGGAAGGACCAGGTTCATCAGAGTGATCTGCAGAGTCACATTTATGGCGGGAAGTTACGTACTTTTCGTCAAGTTAAACCGAAAGTAGGTTTTGAAAAATATCTTTCATCTATTACGAACTTCAAACACCGTCAGGCAGTAACTAAACTACGGGTGTCTGCACATAAGTTACCTGTTGAGTCTGGCCGATACGGAAATATTCCATATGAGTCACGGAAGTGTACTCTATGCGACTTGGGAGTGATTGGAGACGAATATCATTACCTTATGATTTGTTCGAATCCCAGTTTTATTAAAGTTAGAAACGAATTTATGACTGAGTTATTAAGTATTAATTCCTCTTTCTCGCGTTTTAATAAGAGAGAATTATGTTTATATATAATGTCTATGAAGGATGATACAATTGTAAAAGTTGTTGGTAAATATTGTTACAGTTTGCTTACAGTATTTAATAATAGTAATTTGAGATAGTTATGAATGTTATTTCATTGTACTTCGATTTATATTTAGTTTTATAAGAATTCCTATGTACCATTTCTGGTGTTTATATGGAATAAAGTTTATCCTAGCCGCCATGTTGGTGTACAGGTACAATATATTCTTCGTTAGCTTCTTTTGTTCTGTACACCAACATGGCCGCCATGCCCTTTGTCATTTGAATCTCTGGGGATTGAGTGAAACCCATCTATGGACCCTTTGCACGTGACGTCATAGCCGCCATGTTGGTGTACAATTAACAATAGATTCTTCGTTAGCTTCTTTTGTTCTGTACACCAACATGGCCGCCATGCCCTTTGTCATTTGAAGCTCTGAGGATTGAATGCAAACCATCTACAGATACTCTGCAGAACTTGGTTACGGTTCGCCGTTGCTGCAGCAGTCGGGCAGCGTACATGGACGTTAAACTATTCGACCGAGTGATTGATCGTAAATGGCTATTATATTTACGATTCAACCGTAAATACTTCAGGCATTAAACCAGAAAACTAGCAGTAATATATAATAGAAGGAATAAAGTTGTAGAGTTGATAAGCTTTCTAAACACTAACTTTGTCTCTACCAAAGCAACAACTGTCAAGAGACTTTGATCGTAGTACAAAGGATATATATATATGATACATATATTTTTTTTGCAGAGTTTTAGTGTTTCAGTGTGTATATATATATATATCTGCTAGCAGGCAATCTCCAATCTCGTTGCTGGCAGTAGCAGAGAACCAGTTCAAGAGAGAACAGTGAACGAATTACAGCTCGCTTCAATAGAAAATTATTATCTCGGCGGCTCTGTTGTCAAATTTCGCGCGAGTACAAACTTTGATCCGAAAATCTCGGCGAAATCACTGCGTAAAAGCCCTTCGAAACCAGAGAGAGAGTTAAACGCCGAAGCCCGGCCTCAAAATGATTTTAGGAAATTGCTCTGTTCTTTTCGGGTCGACCAAGCGGAGTTTCGTTGCCTATTATAGTTTGTTGACTATTACCGCTCACCCGTCGCTTCCGTACTATCTCAGTGCTATAAACAGAGACACTCTTTCCGGGTAATACTAATAATTATTAAAGCGAGAGGTTTCTCTCCTCGATTTTATTTTTCCCTGCAGAGAGAGAGAAAGAGAGAGAGATCTTAACTAGCAGGCAATCTCGTTGATGGCAGTAGCAGAGAACCAGTTCAAGAGCTCGCTTGAATGGGAAATTATTATCTCGGCGGCTTTGTTTGTCAAATTTCGTGCGAGTATAAACTTTGATCGACACGGTGAATCCGAAAATCTCGGCGAAATCACTGTCTAAAAGTCCTTCGAAACCAGAGAGAGACCTGTTTCCACAAGTTAAACGCCAAAGCCCTGAAAATGATTTTAGGAAACTGCATGCTCCGTTCTTTTCGGGTCGACCAAGCGGAGGGTCGCGTAAGCCAGCCACGGTGTCAGTTCAACAACCCAAATCGGCTCAAAGATAGTAGATACTCCAACTGAGCGCTAATATATCTTTAAATATAAAGATTAATGGTCAGGATAGCTTCTCCATGTTGTAGGTGGAAATCCTGGACACAAACGGACAATTGTTTCCTTTTGTTGAGGACGAACGAGACTCAGGAATCCATCAGAGAACTACGGCCACCTGAAATAAAACTAAAATTTACATGACCAAATAACTTAAAAGACTTAAATAAGAGGCTCAACATGAAGAGGAATAAAAAAGGTTCAACCTAGTAAGCGCAAGAAAATACCCTTAGGCTAGGCTATCGCCGACCGAGCACCGGGCGTTGCCCAGACAATCCAAAAATTGCTGTGGAATATAATCTTTTTTTTTGCGATGCCGCATTCAAGAGTCATCCCTAAAATTATTAGAGCGAAAGATCGTGGTCGCTGCCATATAATAATTTGCCTTCTTAAACGATTTCGTGAGGATAACGGCTTTCATATTAATCCACCAAATAGAAATTACAATTTCTTGTATGCAAATTAAAAGCGCAAGAAAATACCCTTAGGCTAGGCTATCGCCGACCGAGCACCGGGCGTTGCCCAGACAATCCAAAAATTGCTGTGGAATATAATCTTTTTTTTTGCGATGCCGCATTCAAGAGTCATCCCTAAAATTATTAGAGCAAAAGATCGTGGTCGCTGCCATATAATAATTTGCCTTCTTAAACGATTTCGTGAGGATAACGGGCTTTCATATTAATCCACCAAATAGAAATTACAATTTCTTGTATGCAAATTAAAAGCGCAAGAAAATACCCTTAAGCTAGGCTATCGCCGACCGAGCACCGGGCGTATTTCTTTAAATGCTGAATAAAGCCAATGGAATAAGACGTCGTTGAACCCATAGAATGAAATGTTACAACAGAAATCAAGTCTACGAAGTATTAAGGATATTAGTCTCCCTTTGCATGTATTGACTTAGAGGTCTTGAGCATCGCCATGGAAACTAGCCTTCATTTGCATAAACATAATTTGTTCAGCTGTTTACGTGTCGATATTTCTGCATCAGCCTACAAGTTCATTAAGTAGCTAGTGTGTCGTTCAGTGCAAGCTTCTTAAACTTTGGAAGAAGGGCTACTCGACACACGTTAGTTTCACATACCGATCGATCGGAAAAAAACCCAGATGTTTACCACATTGCAGGGACGTTAAAATGATTCCAGTAACGTTTCATCTTGGACTGCTTACTGTTGGAGTCGCCTTCAACATCTACATTCTGTTCTGCTGCTTTAGAAAACAGCGATGGCGGTTACTTAGGGACATTAAGTATTTGATCGTGGCCCAATCGATATTCGACATCATCAGCATTGGGAGTTTTCTTCTCTTGTCAGCTGATTACATAGTGATCGGCAGCGAACAAAGGGGAGTCTTAAATTGCGATGTGCTTCCCACTATTATCGTGGTCTTCGTATCGCTTGCCATATTCAACTTAACAGCCGTGGCGATAACCAAGCAGGTTCAGGTTATGCACAACTGGGAAGTACGTGGCAAAGGTGTCATCCTAGTGTTTCTCGTCATTTTTACCTGCACGGTAGTGATTGTTTTCCCACTTCTCGTCAGCCTTGGCTCAGGCTTGCCACTCATTGAGTGCGAAGGTTGCACGTACACTACGGAAAAGGGAAAAGACATCTTCCCAGTTGATGCCCAGCTTTATGCATCGTGGTTTCTTGTACTTCAGTTCATTGTCCCTGTAGCTTTAATCAACAACAGATTACTGGTCCTTGCTGTTCATTGCTTAAAGCTTAAGCCTGAAAGACAATCCACGGACAAATCGTCCCCTTCCAAGTATCACAGACTTGGGTGTGGTGCTGGTAACACTGTAGCTGCCATCGTAGTCATTCTTACCTCGTTCTATGTTTTCGCGAGACAAAACGTTGGCGATTCAATGATATCACTGAATAAGATGTTCTACGGATTGGAACTTTTCTCCATTTTTTTCCTGTGTTTGCCCGTGTTCCTCTTGAATCTGATAGCAGTAGAGTTAAGTTCCGAAGACGACAATAACAAGGCCACCTCTTACATAGAGTGGAACGAGTCAAGCGTAATGTTTGCTGAGAACTGTTATAGGGTATAGTGTAGGTAAAAATAAAGCATCAAAGGACTGTATACAGAGAAGAAAAAGTATACGTACCCGGGGGGAAGGATTAGCCTGAAGTACAGCGTACGACAAAGCTGCAAGGAATGCCGAAAGTACCGAATATAATCACAAAAGCACCTTATATAATGAGGAAAGTACCGAATTGAATATAATGACAAAAGCACCTCCTATAATGAGGAAAGTACCGAATGTAATGACAAAAGCACCATATATACTGATGAGGAAAGTACCAAAAATAATGACAAAAGCACCTCATATAATGAGGAAAGTACCGAAAGTAGTATAGTAGGGCAAGTATGGAGCACGGGTACTAGACTATTCATGAGATATGACCATATATGGACATAGCTAATTAATTATTCATGGTCTATACCCATAGATGGTCATACCGGAAGTAAAAAAAGAAACGGTTTCGCAAAACCGGAAGTGAAACAACGAAAACGGAAGTGAAAAAACGAAACGGGGCGAAAAAACCGGAACTACGTCAGAATCTTACCCTGGGCTGAAAAAACGGAACTACGTCAGATGTTATACTCGCCTATAAATATAGAAGCGCCAAGGCTTGTTTTACCAATTCGTCTGAGAAAGAAAAATGGCTACCCCCTATCCAGCGAAATGGTGGAGGTGTATCGGCATCACCCCCCGTGTAATCGTAAATGTTTTCATGAAGCCCCTCGACCATCGTCACACCTTGTTTTTTCAATCCCTCAAAACCAGGCTGCCATTCGCCATAACAGTAGAGGTATGTATTTTTGAAACGCATCTTTACGCTGACGTATCAGCACTAGCGTGGGCGTCGTCTTACCGCTCATCGTCGGTCCCACGATCGTGATGTTCGAGGGGACGTGGAAGCGGGGATCAAAGCGGGGTGACTTTACAGGTTCTCCCATAATGACTGACACAGGATGGAGGTGTTCACAGGCTTTCATTCGTTTTTTTTCGACCTACCTAAGACTAAGTTATTTAACAAACACGACGTGCACAAGCACGGCTCTGACAAACTTGACTTAACAATTGTCTCCGTTGTTTTATTTTACGAATGCGTTCTTTAATCATGCGACGGCATACATAAGAACATACTTTAAAGTCATTGTCTTTATACCCTCTTCCGTGGTAGGAATCGATAATGTCTTGCATCGGTCTTTTCTTCTTCTGCATGCGTTGGTCCAGGTAGAAAAGACAATGGTGTCCACACACGGCCGAGGTGTTGGATTGAAGTCTGCGGTCGTTGTAGAGAATGTCTCCATTGCCGAGAGTCTTCATGCATTGTACAAAACCACTACCGTAATGTCCGGGTAATTCCCCAAAAACTGTCGAAGAACTCCACGGGGTTGTGGGGATTCTTAAAAAACATGGCGATCCAATGCACCCCCGGACCTTCAGACGTGTCTGTGTTGCTAATCAGACCGGCAGGGTAGTGGCGTATTTGTTTTGGCATCGTGTCTATGGAGAAAACACCTAGAAATTGGCGTTGGAACAGGCGAGGCTGTGCTCGGGCGATAGTGTTCAGGTCGCTCTCCGACAATCCCTAAAACAGGTCGGCCCCCAATAGCTTGTGGACGGGGGTCGTGGTGATGGTCATGTTGTGTGTGGGGGGAAGCTCAGTAGTTGTTGCGGAGCGTCACTTGTTTTCTACCGTCAATGTCCACCACGTTTTTATACTCGGGAAGGAAGATCACTTTTATATTCTCGGTCAGAGGGGTTTTGAATTTTATGAGGCAGTCGATGATCCCGTTATTATTGCCGTACACGTATTTGTTGTACCCGCCACCATCGCGGCTGAAGTCGACCTGGATGATGCAGAATCCCCTCTTGATGTCTTCGATCCTGATACCATTACTCGGACCGTACCACAGATTGCCCGTGGCGCGGTACATCATGGCCAGAATTTCGGCCAGAGGAGGGTCTTTGAAGGTGATGCGGGGCAGGGGTTCTTCGCGGTTGTCTCTTATAAACTGTACGGATTGGATGTCGTGATGTTCGAAATTGCAATATTTTTTTTGTAGTCCCCGCTGTAGGCATCTTGAGCAACAAGCACCATAGTCACTTTTTGTGGAGAACCTCCTAGAAACACATTGTTGAGCCTCAATTCATTCAACCCCTGCATGCCGACACGGACCACGGGTTTGATGGTGGTCAGGGGGAAATGAATGGTTTCACGGTTCTGATACTGTCTGGCTTCGATTCTTGTGTGTAGTATTTCGCTCAGTTCGACTTCGCGGATCCAAATTTCAGCATTGGACCGTACGATTTTCGCACCCTTTTCGTTCCCCGTAGTCTCGCCATTCATCAGACAAAAGGCGTCGCTATTAAATCGTACGTGGATGCTGATGCCCACTCCGGGGGGCAGGAGACGGTTGGACCCCAGAATGTCCAGACAGGGTTGAAATTCCACATGCACGTTGGGTCCGTTGTTGACAAACTTGGCACGTTTGACCAGAGTGGGACTGACGGCAGTATCGGTGATAGGATCCGTTTCGCCATACCACCCCTCCAAGGCCAGACCACTCTTCTTCTGGGCTTTGGTGAAGTTCAACAGGTTTCTCAAATAGGCCTTGTACGCATAGCAGTCTGTTATTTCTTCGACGCTGGTCCCATTCAACTGAAAGTCGATGGAGGCGATTTGGGCATGGGCAAAGTTATTGACCAAATCTACTTTTTTACCCGCCATTGAGTCCAACACTTTAAAGTCCATATGCATTTCCAGTAGAGTCAGATCGCGGAAATCGCTGGAGGGGTCGACGACGAAGGACAGAGGAGTCCAGGAGTCGTTGTGAGGGGTGTAGTGTCTCAGCCGAGAATTATTGTACGTCGTTTCCACAGGTTCTTCATTGAACAACTCGGTGACTTGTGGAAGACGGACGTATTCGGTCTTTTGCTTTTCCACCACGGGAGGTGAGGTAGACACTTCGACATCGCTGTCGCCATCGTCATCGGCACGTTTGCGTTTAGGCATGGTGGTCTCGAGTGTTTATTTCTGACGCACCGTGGGTTGGGGTGGGTATGATGGGACTCCTCTAGACGGTGGGGTGTATTTATAGGGTCTCTACTCTAATCCGAGTCGCTATCGAAAATGTCCTGTTGCTTGTGTATCTTCTTCTTCTTCTTTTTTACCGCAAGGGTTTTTTTTTTCTTACCCAAAGGTAAAGTACGCACCGTCCCATTTGTTTTCGTTTTTTTAAGGATCTTCTTATTTTTGGATAATTTGTTTTTCTTCTTCTTAAAAGACGGTCGGGTATAGGCGTCCACGCTGTGGAGGGCTTTTCTCTTCAATTCTTCGGCCGCCGTCATGGTGCCATCGCGTACGGCTTCCTCTACATCTTTACCCTCTAACATAGATTTTCCTACCCCGGCGGCTTTTTCCAGCAATGTTCCCGCCACCATAGGAATAACGTTTTTGGCATTCTGGGCCATACGACGGACCAACACAGATCCGAAGCCGAAGCCGAACCGTCTTCCGGGAACCCCGCCTCTATAGATGGGAAAATTAGGCAGTGGTTTCATCGTTTTTTTTCTCCCCTTCACTTCAGACCGCGTTTTCTTCGTTTTCTCAAGTGCAGCTTGATGTTGACCACGCCGTCCTTCTTGAACTGAATGTACCTGCCCTTACCGTCTATTATATAGATGCTGAAGCCATTGAAGCTGTTCAGAGCCAATGGCACATAGCGAGGATGGATGAATTCGACGGCTCTTTGCTGTTCGTAGGACAGTACGGCAAGAATGACATCCAGGATGGGGGCCAATACATTGCCTATAGGCGAACTCTGGACTTGAGGGCAATAGATGAAGAGATCGTCGTACACCGACGTAAATTTGTCGTAGAAATGAAGCGCAGAGGGCTGTGAACCGGTGATGGCCTGTTGGGTGCTCTTGCCATAGCCTACAGGACCGACCTGTATCATTCTCGTTTTAGCAATAGGAGGATTGTTGTATTGCTCCGATTCAAGAGGTTTGTTGGGCAAGACCCAAGCCGTCATCTTGGGACGTTTTCCCGCTGCAGGCAAGTCCACTTTAAACCATTGGTTGCCGCTCCAGACCAGTGGTGATTCATCAGACCCAAGCCGTTACGCAATTCGTCGGACAGGTACAGACAATACCGTCCCGCCTGATGAATGAGACACTGGTGGTGGGTGTTGTGACCGACCCGAACGTACCCCATGAGATTATTTGACGAGAGTTGGCTTCCGACGAAATGATAGTCTCTATGTTGCGGGGCTGAGGGATCGTCGGCCACACCTAAAGCGGCCCTCATCTGTTTGGACTGGGCATAGGTGCTTTGTTGGACAAACCCGCGGCGGACGCCTGCATACGTGTACACCAGGGTGCTGTGCTGTGGTCCTCCTACCAACCAAAACTTCATTCGCGCGTACCAGTTCTTAGGTGGGTCCACCATAGAAGTTTGCGATGGATCCGCCCGAAAGATGAATTTGGTGCCCGAGACATCCGCATTCGGAAACTGGGCTCTAAACGAGGTCCATTCCGCCTGCACGGCGGCGGCTTTGCGGGTATACATTAAAGGCGATTTGTCTTCCACCCCTTCTGAAAACCCGACCAGTTTTAATAGGCTGTGGCTGTCGATCTTAATTACCTCCACATAGTCCGAAACGATGCTGTAGGTGCACTTGTACTGAATGCCCGGAGTCATGTGGGCGACCACCCAATGTCTGTCGACATCGAAGCGTTTGTACGTTAGACGGTTGTTGCTCGTGGTGACATTGTAGCGGATGACGGTGTCGATCTGTGTTTGAATGTCTATCAACAGTTCTTCAGGATCGTGGTAGACTTCTTTGGTCAAGGTCAGATGGTGGTCGGTCACGTTTCTCTTGAGCTCCCATTCCGGGGTGCCCATCCTGACGTGGGACTGCTCATGGCATTCCAGGCATACCCGATACCCATAGCCACGTCGGACGCCGTCGGCGCCCACTCTAGAATTCCAAAGGCTCTCAACAATTGTTCCGCCTCAATTTTAAAAAGGATCGGAGGGAGACTGACGACTTGAGCGGCTACTTCCATGCTGCCTGCTTTCACATCGTATTCTATGGGAAAGTCGCTGGTGAATCGGGCCGGGTCATTGTCTGGATGAGCCCTTAGACTGTCTGTGTTAGAAATCACAATCACGCGACCTGGCGAACCCATGCTTCCACGCCGTTGCAAATCCAAGGATAGCACCGTACGTCCTGCCGTAAATTTTAACAAGTCTCCTTTATGATCTTTCAAAGATATACGTATCTTGTTGAAGTCTCCGGTCGTCAAGCGGTGGTAGACGGGATGGAGGGTGTTCTTTATAGATAATCCCGCGTCGGTCTAAGGTGAGAAGAGAGGTTGGGGGTACAGGATGTTCTGTGGGCTCTTGCTCCCCGGTCACATAGGCCAGTAGAGGCTGTAAGGTGCCGTGGATCAGGGATGGTTTGACGATATCCGCAAAGACGCTGATCACATGGGTTCGTGGCAACGGGGTGAGGTCTACGGTTTTCTTTTTAGAAGACACGTTGATTTTAGTGCCTAGCATACGACTCCGATAGAAGGGGCTATTTTTCGCGGTCGATCCAGCCGACACGTTCGTGGAACACACCGTCAGGGCTAGAGGTTGACACTCGTGGACATCGAAGGGAAGGGAATAGGGTTTGGCAACGAATGTCAGCGGCGGTATTTTGCCTTCGATCTTGTGAGACCTTAAATGCAATACGGGAGGGGCCAAGCCTAACACCGTGGCCAGAGGTAGCGAGAAGAGAAGGGCTTCATTGTCGGCCGGAACGCCGTACTCGGGCATGCCCTTCCCACTACCACCATAGTTTAAATCGACGTTGTGTGTGTCGTCCCAGTAGCGAAGGAATAGATGGCGTAAAGGATGGCGTAAATGATTGATGGTCTTCAGAGGTCCTTTTTGAATGTAGTCCACCAATTCCGGGAGGGTGGTGAAACGCTCGAAGGGGATGAGCTCAAGGGTCTTGATGACGGCGTGGGGGATTTCACGCACACGGGTCTCGTAAGCCATAAAATAGGGGATATCCTTTTGAATGAGTGGATGCGTCTTGGGAGGATGAAAGGTGGGCGTCATGATGGACGATAGGCGCACCAGCCATAATTCAGGTTCCTTTAACAGGATCGGATCGTCCACGTCTACAATATAGTCCCCCGGTTGGTTGTCAGGATGTAGAGCGTTGCTCGCATCGCTCGGCAGCCACACCGTCACGTGGTCTCTCGTCTTTAGCGAAAAGGACATTTTTGTTCACGGTATGGTGGATTATTGCATGTCCTCACGCCTCACCCAACTGTTGAAGGAAGCAGGCCAGCCAAACCATTTAATAAGCAATAGTCGTTTAGGGCCTGGTCTTCCTTTCCGAGCTAGAATTTTTTCCACTCCAAACGTTTGGTCGGCTCTGCTGGTGATGCGTTGTAGTTCCTATTCATAAAACTGTCCTTTTATAGTTTCCCCCTTCATGTCTTGAATACGAAACGACGGCGGACGTCCAGGAATGTGCGAGACCACCTCAAAGATTTCTTCCGTCCAATTCGGCAGGTAGCCTTTTTTGAACTGTCGAAAAGCTTTGCTGATGCGGATCGCATGACCAGGGTGGAATTTTTGCTGACTTCTAGAAGGACGCTCCAAGGCCTTGTCATAAAGACGATGCCACACCTTCTGGTCGTTGGCGAGGTTCACCTCGGCAGGGGTCATGCCTATACTGCGGTGCCATCGATGGTTGTAGTTGTCTACCAATTTTGGGAGTACCTTGATGTAGTTGTGATTGCCGGCATTGTAGAAATAACGCCACATTAAGTTCTTAAACGTTCTATTGAAACGTTCCGCCACGGCTGCTTTGTGAGGGGAGTCGCTGGTGAAGAAGTGTACATCCATTTTCTTTAAGTAGTTTTGAACGGTAGTGTTGGGAAATTCCATACCCTTGTCCGTCTGTAACTTTGTGGGGATGCGTCCTTGAGCAAAAATCGTTTCCAAACCGCGTTTCACTTCGGCGCCTGTCTTGTTCTTCAGAGGTTCCACCCAGGCATACTTCGACAACACATTGATGCATACCAACAAATACTTGTAGCCTTTGTTCTCGGAAGACAAAGGCTGTAGATCCGCCAGATCCGCCTGCCATTGATGGTCCATCCCTTGAACCATGGTCTTGCCCGAGGGGAAACGCCGACGTATGGGTTTATGCATGGTGTATTAGTAGGTTGTGTTCTTAACACGTCCGTACTTGGTTCTTGGAAATCCCATAGGAACGTGCAGACCGTGTTAAGGCATCCACGCCCCCATAGGCTCCTGGGTCGCGTGGATCGTAATACAGATATTCTAGAACTTCAGACACGCTACGCACTTTTTCCTCCTCCTCCTTTTTCTTCGTCTTTTTGAGATCAGTCTTTTTTTTCTCGGGTGGGTCCTTTTCTTCTTCTTCATCTTCTTTGTCTGTGGATTGGGGTCTGTAAGGACCGTCGTTGTCTTCCTCTTCCGAAGCTCCATCGGTCTCTTCACGGCTTCCTACTGTCACACTTCCACCACAACAGGCTACCAGGCACCGGAGTCTCTGACAGACGTCGCTTAGTGTAGGATTAGGGAGTGCCACCATCGTGTTTATGCTGTGGAATATCCCGATGACCGTGCGGTAGCGTTCGATGGTCGTGTAATAACACCCGTTTGTCGTACACCAACTTAAATACCTTTTCTTCCGCGACGGTGTGCAGGGTACTTTTGCGTGTGTCGCGACGTATCTTCAAAGGATGGGTGATAATTTTCTTCTGACATACCCCCGTCACCAATTCCAGCATACTTTCAAAGTTGACCAGTTTGGAGGAAGACACATTCAGACGAATGCCTTTACGTTTTACCACCACCTCACGGCTGAGGGACGTCTTGTAAGAGTAGGACTTGGAACCGGTCGAAACAAATTCCACAATGTGATCGTCTGGCTCCAGTTCGGAGGTGAGATATCCAAGACCGTTCCCCAGCGGAGGGTCCACATCTCCAGGTCTCGAAATGAAAATGGCCGAGTCTGTATCGACGTACAGCAGACGCTAAGGCCCTAGAAAGTCCATCAGATCGTACAGCTTCAAACTGGCCATGGCCGTGACAAAGGAGGCGGTGACGCAGTTCATGTCCGAATTCTCGCTCATAAATTCCTCTCTGGATCTGTGTTGCACTTGCACAAGGAATTCATTCAACAAAACCACGTTGGATACTTCGATGGAATCGTCAAACATCAAGGCAAAAAAACGGGCAGGGTCTGTCACGTACTCTGTGGAAACCATATATTGGTTCTGTCCGAATTTCCCCCACAAACTGTTTAGCAACAGTTTGAAAAGAAAACGCAGTCCGGGGTTCTTTAGAATATAGTCCGCCTCCAACTGTATCTCTTCCTTGATCAAGTACTCCTGCAGGTACCGACGTTTCTGTTCTTCCGTCTCGCAACCGGGAGGCCATCCCGAGGCTTCTTGCTTCTTCTTCAAATTACGGCGGATGTATTCGGAAAACAGAACGCGGCTTGTTTCAGGATAATGGTACACTTCGTAAGTTTGTAAAATACGATAGCCTTTCTCCACCGCCTTTCTCGACTCGGGGGTGGTCCACACACCCTTCAGGGATCTCTCTTCACAGGTGTGGCGGCATTGCGAGAAATTCGATCCCCCCTTCTTGGCGCATTCGGTACACAGCAGAATCATCAATTTCCCATGAATTCAAATCCCGTGGGGCCAGCACGCGGACCTTGTTCAATCCATAGTAGGCCGTGGTGATGTCTGGATCAAAATTCTCCGTGATGACGGTAGGGTGGCCGATAGGATGGGGAAAATTATCGGCCTTCTTGACCAGTATCACGTAGGGGTAGAGAGAGGTGAAGTCGAAGTAGTGGATCTTTTCACCCGGTTGGACGCTATAGAGAAGACAGAAACCCTCCACACGGCCGCCCAACAGAGCGTTTCTGATTTTCAACGGCTCGAAGCGCTCCACCCAAGTAGGGTAGATGTAGTCTTCTTTGGCCTTCAGTTCCAGTTTAGCCTTCACTTCATGCTCCCATACTTCCGTCACGGCATACCCGGCATTTCTCAACGCCTGTTTGCGCGCCACCGTCTTGGTATGTAAATCATTCATGGTACAATGACATAGCGGGTTGTACACCTCTCCCTTGAAGCAGGAGGGACACCCATGGAAAAAACAGCCATGAATCTGGACCACTTCTTTCGTTCTTGTGCAGTACCCATCCACTTTCGCCCCGAGAATCTTTTTTTCCCCATCCCAGGAAGAGGCTTTCCGATAGTATTTGCCCGATTCTTTCTCCATCAAATGGAGGACTTTGAGTGCCATATAGGATTGAACATCTTGGGCTCGATACCCCATGGGAGGTATTCTACAGATAGAATTTTCTGGAAGGAAATGCTTCAGGTAGGTGCGTAGACAGGTGGAGGCGATGGTGCAACAGTCTGTAAAGGGGTCCACTTGAAATTCCTTGAAACTGGTATATATGATGCGTCCTCTTCTAGTGCTGGAGGAACTACGTTGCATGGTGGGAGCGAACTTGATCAAGGACAAGCTCACCCAATTTCTTACCGATCACCGTAGGAAGTTCTTACCGAGTCTTATCCTAATTCAAGGTCAACGCTCGAACTTTGGTTGCTTTGCTCATGTGAACCATGATATCAACCAAGAACGTTTAAGGTTAGGGACCTTCTATACATCAACATTTAAGGCATTAAGGCATTATGACCGTCGTGAGGAACGTCGTTGTCAAAAATGTAACTGTTCTGATAAATGCGATAGGTACGGCAATATTTGTAACTGCCCTATTTGTGCCTCTCTCATGCCTGAAACTTTTCCAAAACTTCGGGTCCTTGTTTATAATATAAGCTTTTCTCCATCGGGTGAAACCTATCAATTCATTATACCCGATTTTGGGAATCCTCTTAAATTAGAATCGCAACGTCGGTTTCTTATTCGATTTGTTCATTGTGAAGATCTGATACACAATAGACCAAACCGAAATCATTTTAAGCATTTTTTGTGTGCCGAGACACATACGATTAATCTTATCATCAGTCATTTAAAATGCTGTAAAGACTGTCGCCATAATATTATATTTCATTATAGTTCTGACTGATAATAACAATGTTGAAGAGAATGATGCGTTTTGATGTTTTAAATGAGACTTTTTTCTGTCCTCTAGGGTGGTGCCGTCGGATACGTTAGACTGTAGTGACGATCCAAACGCTTGCCCCAACTTTTGTTTGGGGAGTTCTTATAACTTGTTTAACTATGACTGTGTGCCTATAAACCGTAAATTACTTCTCGTCAGCCATGCCGTCGGACGATAGAATTGTTTTGCCATATATATAGATAAAGACGATGAGGATACTGACGATGTCGTGCCCTATTACAATTTCAAAGACATAAATAAACGTATCGGACAAATCCTTCGCTATAGAAAACCCTTAGGCGGGTAGATTGGGATGACCTCAAGCATGTTAAGGCATGGTTTGAACATGAAAACGAGGCTACATCTATTTTGTTGAATAGAGTCACTTGAATTTGCTCAAATACTAGGACAATGGTGGTTATAACTAATCTTAGCGTTTTTAATCGTCCTAATATAAAATTTTGGTGAAATGTCTATCACGTGACCAACCACGTGATCACAAAAAGTTGAAAATTTAACTAAAAACGGGGTGGTGCATTTTATATTTTAAGTAACGATTTTGTGTTTATCTGATAACACTTGTGGTTGACTTTAAAGATCAGTCCGGAATGGTTGACCCTGATAGACTGTTAAGGCGGAAATATAGAAAACAGGTCACGTGACCTATTCTTGGAACCATTTTTTGCCATTTATATCCTCTTCAGTGATAAAAAGTCAACCATTCCGGACACAGTCTCATTCCCCAGAACAAGCTTAACATTTCGAATCGAAAATCTGAAACAAAACAATAACTTCCGCCACCCCATTTTGATTTCTTTGTTTTATCAGCCTTAAGGTCACGTGACCTTCAAAATACCAAAATACCGATCCTTAAATGTTAAGACACACGATTACCGTATTATTCCAAAGTTATAGGGTATTTCACACGTAAATGACAAAGATAGCGAATTTTGAATGTTTTATCAGAGCGGTTCAAAAACCATGCCTTAACATGCTTGAGACGTTTTTCTAATCTAGGAAATTTTGTTTTTCCCTAGGGTTGTCATGGCCTCTGTGGCGTATTATAACTATTGCCGTTGCAGTTTTTACGATTATTTTCATGCCTTAGAAGATTTATCTCATGAGAATTATAAAATCCTTCTCATTAGTCCTACTGTAGAAAGTCGTTGTTGTTTACTTGTCTGTGCGAATAACAATACTGTTTGGCTTCCTGATCCTGAGTTTGACTTTAAGCAAATTAATCAACGCATCCACCAGATCATTAATCACGAGACGCACAGTCTAGGGACGCTTAGTTTGCGCGGGTATCTATGGATAGATTTAAGTAATTAGATTTGTTTCTCCTTAGGATTGTTATGACAAGTAATATAAACTGCAACTGCAACTTTTGTTATGATATTGCGGATTACGTTTTTTTCCAAGAAATCATAAGACCCTTATGGTGGCGTATACCCCTCTCGGAGACTGTCACACTCTCATTGCTTATGAACATCTGGACACAAGGGATCCAGATCACGTATTGTTCTATGATTACGACTATGAAAATACTCATGTAGGCAACACAGATTATGAGGGGGTTAATGAAGATATACGACAAGTATTGGCTAGAAGAAGAGGTCCATGGCGAGAATGTAGAGGGGTGCACTAAATCATTGTAATAAAACAGTATGGTATTTTATTTTCATTTGTTTTTTCATGCTCCATTCCTAGGGTTGTAGTGGTACAAGCCCTCTACAATGAAGACTGCCCCTGTCCATTTAAACATGCATGATCGCCATATCTATAGAACCACCCACAAATAATGTATATCTCATTTTTTACTTTCCCAAGGGAACTCTTGAATACGAATTGACCCCCTTTGCAGACTTTAAGGACATACTCCTATTTATTTCACTTCTTCTCGGGCCTAAAGAAGATTATCAGGAAATCATAGACTTTGTGATCCAGCTCCATTTTTCCTAATGATAATCTCACTCTCTCTCTCTATTTTTCATCCTCTTCAGTGTCTACCCCACCATCGACCTAAAACATCAACACTGGTGCTCTGAATGCAAAGCATGGAACTTAGAAATTACCGTCACAAGATTAGGCGTAGTCACTAGAGAATGCAATTGTCTCTTTTGTCGTTATTGGCGTCAGCATTTAGACCCTTGGGAAATGTCCAGGCGCCTCTCTTCGTACGCCACCATTGCTAAAAGAAATGTTATACAATATAGTGTCTGTCCTCATGATAGACCCCGTCTATCCTCCATGTATTTTATCCCGATTCATTATAGGGATCGTTTAGACAGATACCTGTGTGAAGCCTTTTTAGGACGATTGCCTCCTAGATCCTACAGGACGGAATCCGCCCTATGGCGTCATTCCAATTACAGTGCCCCCACCGCCATTACTTATTTATTTGCCGATACCTGTCAAGGGTGTTATGCCATCTACCGTAACTTTACCTATAGACCAAGAACAACTTCTTATTCACCAACTCTGTATTATTTATTAGGGTAAACATGAAAACAGACTAAGTATATATACAATCCTAGCCATAAAAAAAATCTAAATCATGTAACACTAAGTATATCCAGTAAACTAAGACAAAATAGCCTTAGACAACACCTCCTCGGGGCTACAGACGAGGCCTGAATTCATCACCTTCTGCCCCCACCACTGGTTCAAACGCAACCCGTCCTTATAATCCCCTGCGTAAAAATGACAGCCGCTCTTGTCCCCAGTCTCACGTCCACATTTGTAAGTCTCGTGGGGGATCCCTTCCTTGGTCTTTGCCCTATTCATCTTGCAACATACACGCGAGGGGGAGTTGCCTATCCTCACCGTTCAGCAAAAACAATAGACGGGGGCGGGTTGTGCTCCTTGAACGCTTGCCATCTCTCTAAAGACTAAATTTCTAATGTGTGTCTCTCTTTTTATATTCTCCAAATAGGAACTACGTCAGATGACAAAGCTAAGCTTCCTTGGCTAGGACCAAGCCTTCAATATCTTTATTCAACCTCTTCACTTCCTCTTCTGCAGACCTCCTAAGGCTCTCTTTGTCCTTCTTCTTCTCATTCTTCTTCTTCTCATTCTTATTCTTATTCTCCTCCTCCCTCTCCTTCATGGCTTGGAGGTTGACGTCACGAATAGCGATCACAGCGGCCGCCGTCTTCAACCAGACGGTCTCGCGTTCCAACAACTTACAACCATAACTTTCCACTCCTTTCTCCGCATGCTGGTGGTGACATCCCAGCACCCGTTGAAGGATCTCGGCGACACAAGCTTCCATCGCGTGACGTTCAGCCTGACGGTAATCTTCCGTCTTGGATAGCTCCACAAGATGATCTGCCTGTAGAATGGTATACCACTGTCTCTCTAGAAATCCCACTTGGACTTGCACTACACTCACGGCCTGACTTTGTTGTTCATCACATCGTAAACAAAAATCGAGCATATCCTGTAGCTCGCACATTCTACCCTCCTGAGTCAGTCTTTCTATCACGGCCGACGTGCTCATGTCGGTCATCTGCAGCTTCAAGGACTGAACTAAATCTCTACATTTCAGAATCGCCACCCATAAATTTTGAACTTCCTCGGCTAAACTCTCTATCTTTAACTGTTCCGCATGGGTTCCACTCACAGGGACTTCTACTTCTTTTTCTAACGATGACATCTTGTAACGAAAAATAGAATAAGTGATCTAGGGAAAGAGAGAGCGTGCCTTTTATACAAAAGGCTTCTTCTTCGGGTTTTCATCTGACGTACTTCCGGGAGGAGGAGGAGGAGGACAGACTCTATGATAGACATGACACAACTCGCACCATTTCCTGGGCATTTGAGCCACAATGTGATGGACCTCACATATGTCGCACCACATGCGTCCGTCCTTTATAAAAAAATCATCAAAAGGGACTGTCTTCGCCTCATCCATGCTAAAAGATATTATGAATTGTTAAAAGAAAGAAAGTCTTTTATACAGAAGTTTCCTTCTGTTTTGCAGCTGACGTACTTCCGGGATCAATTCGATGGTAGTACTGACAACGCTCACACCATCGCACGCGATACCGAATGTAGAGTGTTTTATCAGACACGATCTCGTTCCTAGGGCGATTCTTCTTATCGGGGTCCACTACAATCTGGGTAAACTTCTTCTTCTCCACTACCAAAGGCTTTGAATGAGTATAATCCCCCACATCTTTTAAAGCGCTCCCGAGCATCTTTTTCAAGTCCGTCATCGCGATGGTCTGACCTCTACAAAAATGTCTACCTCTTATTTATAATTGCTTCAATTCGTAATTAATCATTTTTTTCATTTCTTTCTCGTAATCTGAGTCACACCCGCTTCCATGCTCGGGCGAATCGCGGCCCTCGTCGCTGTCTCTATCTGAGCAGACAGGTTAAGACTCTATTCTATGACCGGTGAATGCAGTCATTTTTTATTCCAAACGAATCACTTTCCCATGCAATCTTTGGCTCGCAGCAAACTGCATATCGAGTCTATATTTCGCTTCCCCCAAATCTATCTTCATCTGGGCATATTCTTTCTCTTTCTCTTTCATTTTCTCTATCATTGCATCGTTCTCTTTGTCTTTCTTTTTTCTTTCCTTCATTCGTTTTTTCATCACTTCCAACCTATACTTTACCCTCAGTATTTCTTCATCGGCCCAGTAGCTTTTCTTGTTTAGACGCACGACAACAGTATGCAGATTATCTAGATCCTTTTCTTGTTCATCCGCACGATGCTCTAAAACATTACAATGTTGTGCGACGGCGAGTGGTTGACCGGTCATGTCCATCTTGTTTCCCTAAGTCTTGATTTTTTGGCTTCTACCTTGCTATTTATCGTCCCAGGGTAACATTCTGACGTAGATCCGGTTTTTCGCCCCGTTTCGTTGTTTTCACTTCCGGTTTCGTTTTTTTTACTTCCGTTTTTGCGAAACCGTTTCGTTTTCCCCACTTCCGGTATAACCATATATGGGCATAAGCGCATGAATAGTCAAGTACCCGTGCTCCATACTTGCCCTACTATACTACTACCGAATGTAATGACAAAAGCACCTCATATCATGAGGAAAGTACCGAATATAATGACAAAAGCACCTCATATAATGAGGAAAGTACCAAATATAATGACAAAAGCACCTCATATAATGAGGAAAGTACCAAATATAATGACAAAAGCACCTCATATAATGACAAAAGTACCTCCTACAATGAGGAAAGCACTGAATATAATGACAAAAGCACTTCATATAATGAGGAAAGCATCGAATACGTAATGACAAAAGCACCTCATATACAATACTCCCAACTGGTAACACATACTCTACTCCATGACTGTGCTGCCCATGTACCTAAAAAGAACAGAAAACTCTTCCCAGGACCACATACTCTACTCCATGACTGTGCTGCCTATGTACACTAACCACACCACCCGACAACACAAACAACGTGCTACATTCTTTATTATTTGTGCTTTCAATACAAAACATACAAAACCAGTATTTACAAGTATTTAGTTTTACAACCTCCAAGTATTTCCATCACGAGGAGTATTTTCACTGTACCTTTACTTCAGAAAAATCTTATCTTCCTCATTGCCTCATTTAGCAATGATTTGAAAAGAGTTCACTTTTGGAATTATCTAGTTCTTATTCTTCACTCTTTCGCACGCTTCTAAACTCTTGTCAACTCTTTCAAACTCTTGTATAACCGCAGAATTGCATCACTTTTGTCATTCAGTTGGATAGTTCTTTAGAGGACGGTGCTTCCTTCCCCTCTCATGCCTTCCACATCGCCTTTCTTCCCCACACCCTGGAGTATTCTCTTTACCTCCTGTCGCCGCCGTTCAGCCTCGGCTTCCTCTTCTTCCTCGTGCAGTTGTTTCCTCCACTGATTGTGAATGACTGACATGAGGTCGGTGTTTGTGCGCGTGCTGTAGTCCACAGGAGGCTCGATAGGAGCTGTGGCCAGAAGAATCTCCTGCCTGAGTCACAAGGAAAGTATGAAGTTCATTAGGCCCCGTTCGCACATGGCAAATTAAATATAAAGCAGTCAACATTCAATGAAATTTTAGATACCTTAACCCTGGTTCACATGTACTGGCGACGTAATTATCAACGCAAGCAACATACGCAGACGCAGTGCTGTAATTGCGATTATTAATTACGGTACTGCATCTGCATACGTTGCTTGCGCCAATGCTTACGTCGCTAGTGTGAAATCGGCTTTAAGCAATCATGACGACAACGTCTAGGACGACGGAATAAAACACTTAGTCCTAATTACAAAATACAATAACTGCGCGGGAAAATGCACGCAGTCGCCTACACTTTGGCCATTTTCTACAAAAATACACTGTGCAGACTCTCAAATCTTCATTCAAACGAGAACGCGAACCTTACGTACGTAAATCGTGCGTAAAAAAAGGAATATTTTTCCATTGCGTGCATGCAGTTGAACCTTCAAGGTTCGCTGCGATATAAGAAAAATACCACGTGTATGTCTTGATATGATTTTCGAACTTTTTTGATAAAAGATGTTGAAGATTCAAGCGGATGAAATAGTCTTACTTTCCCTACTTGATTTCGGTGCACCATGGATTGAAATCAACTTGCTCTAATGTTTTCCCTAAAGCAGTGCTTTCCATCCACTCGAATCTTTGCCATCCTTTATTAGAATAGTATTAGTTTTTTCCCCAGTATACTTGCAAAGCATACTCTACTAATGTGAGTAGTTATATTTGTCTTTGGTTAAGGGACTGTGGTTGGAGAATGAAATAAAAAAAGTATAAAAATATATAACCCTCCCCGGACAATAAGTATGAAATATCTAATTGCTGAGGACGCAGGAAGAACGTTAGTTTATTTGGTTAAAAGTGTCACAAAAAGGTAAAATGCACCGCAGTCCGTTTGAACTAACGCATACCTCAGCGAAGGACGAGTTTGAACTCTCGTAGCTGCTGCTTCCGGTTTAGCAATTCTCGTACCACGTGATCTGGCTCGTGTCGTCACTTCCGGAACAGCCACAACAGGCGGTAGTCTTGGTAACATGACAAGTGCGAGGCTGTCAGCTACACGTGATGCCAGGCTAGTGATGTTAGACTCTGCTGATGGCGTCTTGCTGTCGAGATCCACTTCAACCTGACGAGAGAGAAGACTTCAGTTCGCTGTTTTAGGAACATTGTACTTGGGGCCTTCGCGCGCGTAATCCAAGACGGTCACGTGACCCAGTAATATACCCACTATTTGGGCTTAGTATATACCACACCAGTGAATAGTGCTTTTCGTGCGCTCTGATTGGCTACTCAAACAGTGAATATGATTTCATATTCACCTCCGAGCGAAGCAGCGATCACCTCGCGCGAGTTTTTGTTCACTTGACAGAACATAAAATAACTATTATGTGCTGGATATTCTCGCCGAAGCGGCTCGGTAAATATCCACCACTATTCACCTGCACTTCGGTGAATAATTGTTAAATATTCTGAGTACAGCATCGTGGAGTCACGCTCGCTGATGTAGCGTTAAGTGTTATTTTGTGATACAAATGAGCTCACCCAATAAATTGTTCTGGCTTTACCCACTCCAGTTAAGCGGCAAGTATTAAAAATGGAGAAAATATTAGAATTTGCTGCCATTTTAAATAATAATAATAATAACGGCTTTATTTACCGAGGGTAGTACGTAATAGTGTTAATTACACTAATAAGCTTGTAGCCCTCAAAATCTAAATATCATTACACTACTTACATAATTATACAAATAAGACAAATATCAAAATATTCTAGATTCAAAATAGGCAAAATGTATGTTAAAATTTAAAAGGTTTGAATGTGCTTTGTGAAAGATAACTAGTTTGTATTGAAGACGAGACTGGTTAACGAGAGAATGGAGAGCCTGCAAGGACGCAATATGAATATCGGCGTCCAAATTTTGGATGCAAATTTCTTATATTGGTCCATTCTACGATAATTCTTTTTCACGTGTTAATTAAGGACTGCAGCCTCAGAGAAAGTTGTTCTGCCCCAACTGCAAGCAAACTAGTTGAAGTCTTTCAAATGTCCATCCACTCTAGTCTACGCCTGAGCAGTGTTCGCAGGCTACATGTACATCCACACCAGTAGTTTGTGTTGTTTCATTAAACACGAGAACTTTCGACAATCAAGCCTCAGATAGCATATTCACGTTAGGTTTAGTGCTATAAAAAAAAACAAGACAAGAAAGAAAATTGTTCTAGGTGGGGATTTGGTCCCATTTGACTACATAAAGTGTCCCAGGGGGTGGGGATTTTCTAACATTGGGGACTTTTTCAAATCAAATCCCCACCTACCCCTGGAGGGGGGTCTGGGTTTCAATTGATAATGCATAATTAACCTGAGCAAGTTTCAGCGCCTCCAGTACTCTCATATCCCTCTCAGCGGAGTGGTGCCTCATTAGTGAGTTCCAGGCTACTGACCGAATACCATCCTTAGCGCTGTCACCATGGCAATGACGACATACTCGAACCAGGCCCTGTACAGCAGCAAACCTGACGCGCCAGCTCCAGTCCCTAGCGGGAATACCTGCTAAAAAAAGGAGTAAAGAGGGTTACGGACCAGCAAGAGACCTTTCTCATGCGGTGGCCATATTGAGTTCCAGAAGCCAAAAACATTGTTACATGCATAGCCATAAGTTCTCCAGATACAACGCACGCTCTCATTCGTTGAACCGGGATCACGTGGCAGTTATCAAAATCAATCTACCCGTGCGGGATACGATTCACCTGTGTCCTGCCACGTGATCACATCGTGACGTAAGATGGTGTGATATGTCGCACGTGCCACTGGTGGAAAATTCAATATTTGTGTACCAAAACTCAGGGAAAGTGAATTTTATAATTGTTGTTATGTAACAAATCACTTAAAGTGCATATGAACCTTCCTGCAATTTTCATAGTTATGAACCTCCGAAAAGTTTTGAGTACTTCTGCAAATAATTTTTGGTTTACAGGGAATACTCTATCTTCCACGCTTGTTTGAAATCGTGGAAACGTGACCGTAAAAGTAAAAGTAAAAGCCTGGGTCGATTCCCGAGGTGACGTCATCTCATCTCGTCATCTCACGTTTAGTTCAGATTTCCTTGGTTTTTGGCTTTTCGCCACACGTAATGACGTGTGAGCCGATAACCAAGCATTTCTGTTGCTCGAAACTAGATGCTTTTTAGCTCAGTCCGGGTCGATGGTGCAGTGGTACCGAAGCCTGCGTGCTGTTTGCTATGCCATACTGACGAGTTCTAATAAGAACGAAACAGCTGTCTATGGCTGCAATCTGGTCCGAGCGCTATTCGTGTCAGGCCTAGCTAACCGTAGTGCTTTGTGTTAGATTTTTACGTTGTATATCAGCTTTGCTGTAGTCTTCGGACTTTTCATTCGTTATTATCTCATTAATGCATTATTCTCCATGGCGCCTTTCTATCACAAAAACATCGATTTTGAGATAATATACAGTTTATGAGTTGTTAGTAAATGAAAAAAGTCATATTAGTGAAAATTGTAAGAATAGACCCAGGTTTTTACTCACGCGGAAATGAGTCAGGAAAGGTTACGTTTCCAATATTTCAAACAAGTGTAGCAGATAGAGTATTCTCTGTAAGCCAAACATTTCTTCGCAGAAGTACTCAAAATGTTTCGGAAGTTCATAGCTATGAAATTTGGACGAAGGTTCATATGCACTTTAATGACTGGCCCCGATGGAAGCAGTGAGTTTTGTTCTCCCGAGATCCTCGATGTTCGTCTCCGATACACCACTCTCGCTCATGTTGTAAACACTACATAACTAATGAGTCGTAGAAATATATTTGAAAGACCTGACAGTCAAATCAAACCATACCTCTGTCCTCGGGGAATTCCCATTTCAGCAGGTCAACTAGACCCATGCCACTAGAAACCCCAGCATCCTTTTTCTTCAACACTCCTGGTTTACGATAAGCCTCGCTTCCAAGAAGAGCTACCTTCTGAATGAGAGACGAGTTGCCATGGAGACACACTCTCGTCATAGCCTCGGTGAAGAGGTAAGCTAGTTCCCAGGACCAGCCGTGTAAACCAGTGTATTCCGTTAATAGGGTCGTTTCGGTTTTCAAAATCGTTGCCACCTCGGATTTCTCATCTGAGTTAAAGAAAACATTGTATTGTATGTATTTTATTCGCCACTAATAGAATTTACAAAGTAGATAATACAAAGTTAAATATAGAAAGGTTAGTGGCGAGGAAGCCTAAAAAGAAACCATTAAGGGCTTATGTGAATTTAGGCTTCCTCTTAAAACAACAGCAAGTGGATAGATATAACGAGTAACTATGACGAACTGGCGTTTTTTCCTTGTTATTTTTGCGTTACCTGTATTCTTAATAATAATTAATCATGATTAATATTTACGAAGAGATAGGATTTAAAATTTACTTTGAAAAGAGAAAGGGAGGCGGAGTTAATAAGTTCAGTATCAAGTGAATTAAATAACTTTGGACCTTGAAAGTTTACAGAAAACTGCCTTATGTTGGTTTTACATAAGGGAGTGCGAAAAGCTGGAGCATTTCTAGTGTTGTAATTATGGACTTGATCATTTGTTAAAAACATGTTGTTAAATTTAATTGGCAAAAGACCATTTTTGTAGGAGTACATAAATTGACCTATCTGTAACAAAAGAATGTCATGGAATTTAATTATGTTTAGTTCTTTGAAAATAGGATCAGTGTGAGCATCAAATTTAGTCTTCATTAGGATTCTAATGACACGTTTTTGAAGTAGTACTATACGACGAAGATTGGATGGGTAAGTAGAAGCCCAGACTAAATTACAATATTGAAGGTAAGGATAAATCATTGCATAATACAGTGTTCGTAAAGACGTTTTGGAAAGGTAAAAACTAGATATAAAAATGATTCCTACAGATTTCGATATTTTGTTGGCTATATGAGATATATATGGTTTCCAAGATAAGTGTTCATCTAGTATTACCCCTAGAAACATGGTTTCTTTTACTTGATCAATTATCTGGTTGTTTATAACCAACTGAAGATTATGACATTGCCTATTTTGTCTGGGTTTAAATATCATGAATTTTGTCTTTGTTAAATTCAATGAGAGTTTATTTGCCTTGAACCAATCTCATAATTTGTTTATTTCAGCATTCAGAGTATTGATCAGGTAAACAGGGTCTTTGTGAGAGATAAATATATTCGTGTCATCAGCAAATAGAATAAGTTCTAATACATTAGAAACATTATTTAAGTCATTGATATACAATAAAAAAATAAAGGACCAAGAATTGAGCCTTGAGGTACCCCACAGCAAATCTTTTTAGGAGAAGAGCAGTGCTCATTAAACTGAACGAATTGTGTTCTGTTGGAAAAGTAACTTTTAATCCAATCTAATGCTATGCCACGAATCCCGTAATGTTCAAGTTTGTCAAAAAGAATGCTGTGGTTAACAGTGTCGAAGGCTTTCGATAAATCTAGAAAAATTCCAACAGCAATTTCTTTACGATCAATTGCAGATGAAATTTTATCATATATGTCGATCAAAGCAAGCGCAGTAGAGTGATTTGTTTCTGAAACCGAACTGATTATCATTTAAAATATTACATTTATTAATGTATATCAATAGGCGGTTATAAATTACTCTTTCCAAAAATGTAGAGAAGCTTGGTAGAATTGAGACTAGTCTATAATTGGTGAACAAATCCTGATTATCAGCTTTAAACAGAGGAATCACGCGAGCAATTTTCATTTCATCAGGAACAATACCATGACTAATGGATAAATTGATAATGTGAGTCAAGGGTTCAGAAATAATATCAATAGATTGTTTTATTATAGACATAGGTATGTTGTCATACCCAGAGGCTTTTCCTGGTTTAAAGCTGTTGGCAATTTCTATCATCTCTTCTTTGGTTGTTGGATTAAAAAACACTGAACTCGAAAAAAAGCCGGAAAGAAAATTCTGATGATACATGGCTGAGGGCTGTATTTTTTTAGCTAAGTTAGGCCCAATATTAGTGAAATAATTACAAAATCTATTAGCAATTTCAACAGGGCAGACAGGGTCAGAAATTTTATGGTCGTCAACTTTAAACGTCGAGGTTAATTTAGGCTTCGACCTTCTTTTGTTGATAACTTCATTAAGAATCAATAAGTATCAGCAAAGTCATTATTAGTAAAATAACAACAACACTATTCTTCCGTGCCACGTTTCAAGCAGAATTTAACGAATCGCATCCATTTTTACAACCACCAGCACAATATCTTTATTTGTACTTTAACGAGGTTGATACATAGACTGAATAAATAAAGGAAATGGGAAAAGTACTGGGAAGACTGGAGTAGCATGAGCTTAATCGAGTCACGCATCCCAGAATATATATCGTCTGCACATTGTCTGTATAATTCTATAAATCTCAAGTTTCACCGTAAAGTAATCTACGACCAATAGAGCAGATTACGTATGAGTGAGACAAACTATGGCAATGACTATAGCATGGTTACTGTACGACGTGCCGTGACATTGAAATGGTTTATAGCAGATTTCGTATGAGTGAGACAAACTATGGCAATGACTATAGCATGGTTACTGTACGACGTGCCGTGACATTGAAATGGTTTAGAGCAGATTACGTATGAGTGGGACAAACTATGGCAATGACTATAGCATGGTTACTGTACGACGTGCCGTGACATTGAAATGGTTTAGAGCAGATTACGTATGAGTGGGACAAACTATGGCAATGACTATAGCATGGTTACTGTACGACGTGCCGTGACATTGAAATGGTTTAGAGCAGATTACGTATGAGTGGGACAAACTATGGCAATGACTATAGCATGGTTACTGTACGACGTGCCGTGACATTGAAATGGTTTAGAGCAGATTACGTATGAGTGGGACAAACTATGACAATGACTATAGCATGGTTACTGTACGACGTGCCGTGACATTGAAATGGTTTAGAGCAGATTTCGTATGAGTGGGACAAACTATGGCAATGACTATAGCATGGTTACTGTACGACGTGCCGTGACATTGAAATGGTTTATAGCAGATTTCGTATGAGTGAGACAAACTATGGCAATGACTATAGCATGGTTACTGTACGACGTGCCGTGACATTGAAATGGTTTAGAGCAGATTACGTATGAGTGGGACAAACTATGGCAATGACTACAGCACGGTTACTGTACGGCATGTCGTGACATTGAAATGGTTTCCCTATTATTTTTGTCCTGCTGATCCAATCAAATTACAGAGTTACGGTACAACACGGTTACAGTACGGTTACGGTCCCACTCATACAACATATCCTCTAACAGAGTACGCAATGGGAAAATGGATGCGGTTTTTCTTAAATAACAAACTTAAGGTTAAAAGTTGTAAACTTTGCTTTGAGTTACGTATCACGTCGGGATCACTGTCTGTACGGTTATTGATCATAGCCATGAGCCAATCTCTGAGATTTTGTCGTAAAAAAGAAACTGCATTCCAACGGTACATATTGATCTTAACAGAAATGTAAGCAATACTAGATGCACCGCGGTTTGACAATTCTTACCGCCTAGTCATGTGGACGGTCGAGGTTTCAACACCCCGGCCAGACAAACACTGAGTAGAAGGTACTGCCTTTTGTGAAACAAGCTCGTTCTCGAACTGCAAATGGTTACACCTTCACGTCGTCTCGGATAAGGACGTTAAATCGTAAGCTCCACGTACTGATACGAGCTTCCGACGTTAAATATGGTAGCTTTACCTTTTTACCTTTGATCACAAGGTTGTATATTGATGCTTTTCGGTCTAATCAAGAAACAAACTAACTAAAGGAGAACGAGTTAAAACAACTGCAGGTTCGCGCAGTACAACTTGTTCAATGTCTAGATTACACGGTATAACTGAACAAAGATGTACTGCGTAGGCAATGACTGTGGCACGGCTCCTGTACTAAACCTTAGAACAGAGTCGAAAATACAGTGATTTGTTAAAGAAAATTATGTATTCAGCTGCTCATATCTCAGTCGCATTTTAACCAATTTGCCTCATTTTTGGTGTGCAACATTCTTTTGAGTTGGTCTTTCAATATCGATGGAACAAAAGTTAAAATTCAGAAATTTGCAAATTCGTGACGTCACACTTTACCACTCTATTGGTCATCCATTGTTCACTAGTACCAACCTTCCTCGACCAAGGGTATAGTTACAGAGCTCCCATGGGTCTGACCGCTGTACAGACTTCCGACCGTAGGTTCTCGCTCTATTCCACCGACAGGGAAATTAGATCCCGATGCCATCACCATGGTTATCTCAGGAGCGGCCTCGTCTGTCTGAAATCGCACACCAGTACCCAGTCTCCCTGGCCGTTTTCCAGATTCCGGTTTTCTGACGTCATCGGACTTTGTAGGTTTTGATTTGGGGGCTCGTTTTTCATCGTCTTCGGAAGAAGAGCTGTCTTCATCCGGGATATTGGGCCTGTGTGGCGTCCTGTGCGTTTTTGAAAGGGTGCTCTGCGTCCGGCGTTCCCGACGGGTTTTCCCGCTCTTTTTTCGCGCGTCCTGCTCGCTCTCTACACTGCTGATATCAGCAAAACTGGCCTCTGATGACGCGTCATCCCGACCACGTGACCTGCGAGTAATAACGAAAGCAACATATACTAATTGATTATTCATTATCCACAGTCACAAAAAGGAATACATTCATTACTGATTGTTCCCTTTGCAGCACTGGACACTAAACGTTGTCAGAAGAAAATAAGAAAAGAGTAAACAATAAAATACGCTCTAAAATTATCCAACCCATAACAAAAATGGATGTCCTCAAAAAGACAAACATGCTAACCAACGCGTCTGTTGCTGGTAGCTGAACTACCTCTAATTGAATGGCATTTTATTCCAGTTATACACGATTTCGTGTAATTACTTCTATATTAATGCGCTAACTTACATCAACAGCGTAGCTCGTCAATCAACTTTCTACAGATAACTGACCTTCATTATTATACTCCACTTATCCCTCCACAAGGTATTATCATTTTAAAATCGTCACTTTTCTTGTTTCGCATTTCGAAAAGAAAGAACAGTAATGTCTCTGTCAATTCCAAACCTTCCCATCCCCCGTGGGGCATTTGACAAATGTTTGTCCCGGGGGTGGGGCATTTGCCAACAAAAAACACCTCTGGGTTGGAGAATTTGTCAAAAAAAGTCAAAGATTATACGTCAGTGTTTATAAGAGACTTACACTCGTTGCAAAGCTCCCACGCAGCTGAGCTGACCCCACGGTGGGGCATTTGAAACGTTCTGATTCAAAAATGTCAAATGCCCCACAAATGCCGGGGGAGGGGGACGGGCAGGTTTTGAATTGATAGAGACATAAGGAACACATTCACTTACCGTAGGCTCTCTGTCTCTTCTGACTCAGATCTTGATGTTCTTCCAGTCTTATCCAGAAACCCAAGACTAGCGAAGTCCCTCAGTCCCCTGACAAAACTCGGTGTCTGTCCAAGTGATATAAACTCTGAACCTGCCGGGACACTATCCTCGTCTTCCCCTGGGAAATGCTCGTGCGAAGACTGGTGCCCAGTGTAATTTGACAAACAGTGATCACACACAAGATTCAGATGGCGCGCATGAACTTCAGAGATTGCCGCTGGCCTGGGAAGCGCGCCGGCAGCTAGAGCTTGAAATGTTTGAAGGACGGTCAGATCAAATGAAGACGCATGCGCCAGAATTAAAAATGCACAAGAGACATCCAACCAGGACTCCGCAGCCAGGCCTGTACCACAGATCGAGAGACCCTGGATAGCCTGCTGAAGCCCAGTTCCTTTGTGAGTGAGACTACGCCACACGTCCAACGCATGCCACAGGGTAACCGAGACATCATGGATACTGTCTACTGCAGTGAGGCTGTGCATTAAACTTGGACTGTTGCTTAACTCGTGGAATTCCTGAAACAGATTGAAATACAACCAGCACGTCACGTGACCTTTCATATTTCGGCATGGCAATGAAGTATAGGCTTTATACCTGTAACGCAATACGTACAGCGGATTTCGTATTATTATTATTATTATTATTATAATTTCTATTGCGCCTTTCGCATAAAATGATCAAAAGCGCATTACATTACAATTACTACAAAAGGAATAAAAAAAAAATATAAAAAAAATATTAATAATAATAAAATAAAATAATAATAATAATAAAATAATGATAATAAATTAAAAAATTAAATTACAAGTTAATTAAATACATTAAAATATCTCAATTAAAATTATTATAAAAAGACTATAAATTAAAAGCTAATTTAAAAATATACGTTTTAAGTGAAGATTTAAAGACTAAGCGACTGAATATTGCACTGTATGACTGTATGAGTGGCACAAAAAACACAGCATATCTGTAGCATTACCGTAACCGTACTGTAACTTACTGTACCGTAACTCTGTAATTTGATTGGACGAGAAAGACAAAAAGAATGAGAAAACCATTTCAATGTTATGGCATAGACCCATTGCATAAATGGTGACCAATTTGAATAACCATTGTTTAGGAATCTTTACTCTCACATTCATGTGAAAATGGTTTTGTCTCGCAAAGTGGCCACGAGGCTATAGTCTCCAGGTCAAAGTTGTCCACTCATTCGAAATCCACTCTAATGATCCATTTCAAGTAGTTTGGGAGTTGACTATTTCTGCTTTTGAGGATAAATGCTTCATGGTTGAATTCTATTTCTGAGTGAAGGTAAATGAAGTATCAAGAATCAATTCCCCAAAGAATTGAAATGGGAAAAGATTTGTATCATAACGAATATGGCCTATTATATAGATTGTATTCAATAACCACATTTTGTGTTGCGTCGATTTCCAAATTAGGAGATCGTCACCATACAATCGACCTTTCCCTGGCCGTCCTAGCCAAAGCCTCGGTTTGACCACATATTTACAGGTGCTGGTAACTGTAATATACTTTCACGCTATTGCGTAATTAGCAATCGTGCCATAGTTATTGTCTAATCGTCCAATAAGATAAATCCTAAGGGAAGTGAAATTTAATCATAATTCTAAGCACGTGAAAATATATAGTGAAACCTCCCTACAATCAAGGGCAATTTTGTCGGAAGGCCGCGGTCATTACGTTGGGATTTTCTATTTTTTTTATGAGATTGGGAAGCCTGTGGTGTGGGTTTTATCTGTACCACGCATAGTCGCCACTTTTGGTTGGAAAGCGGAAGGTTTTCGACTTGTTGCGATGAAATTTGGAATCTAAAGAGCAGACTACACGAAAGGCAACCATCGAGGGCTGTGCTGAGATAAATTGAGTCCGACCATTTTAAAGGAATTTATCGAGCTTCGAGTGAAGACTGTCGACTTTCCGACTCTCCAGTATTTACTTCTTTTATAGTGGAGAGAATTACAAAGTGAAAACTGCCTCCAATGTACCCAGGACACGTCAAACAACAACGAAAAGCAGGTAGGCAATTTTTTTGTAAACTTTCTGATTTTTTCTACCGTTACTATACTGTATTCGGAATTACCTCGCCATATAAATGGCCGCATTTATTAATGAACAACTATATGTTCTCTCTGTACACTTTTTAAGGCTTGTTTCATTTTAAACCTTAAAATCTCTACCAGGAAAGGACTGATATGCTCGATCGCTTTCTTTACTGCTCCGCAATTTGAAGTTTCAAAGGCGTTTGTACCGAAACCTCGTGTTTAAGTCAAATTCACCGACAACCTTTTTGAACTGTGTCTGTATGATGGTGTATGACCGTGCTAAACCGCCTCACTGGTTAGCTCAGTTGGTAGGGTACGGTCTAGAGTGCGGGAGGTCGGGGGTTCGAATCCCGGCCGCGTCCTTGGGCAGGGACGTTTATAAGGCCTTGTCTCCTTCTACTTCTAATCAGTATTTGAAGGGGACGTGAAAGAACCTGTTGTATTACTCGAAATAGAGCAGGGGATTGTCACCCGGTACAGCAGCCTGGCCATTGCACTAACCACACACTCAACATTGTAAACTGCGTGGCAGCTATTAGCGCCGTAATCAGTCCGAAAAAATCACTGACGAGATATGTCAGTAATTTGTGAAGCGCCATGAGACTGTGGTGATATGCCGGCGCTATAGAAATATGGCCATTATTATTATTATTATTAAACAGCTCACCTCTTCATTGATCCTCTCCAAATGCAGCGAGTACGCGTTCGAATTTCCTTTAGCATCATGAGACTGTGCTGATGAGAGATCACCTGCATCTGCACCCCCCTGTTCAGTGTCTATAGTCTCTAACTTGGACTGGCTACCTCGAGGGGGATCAGGAGGGGACTGAATACCTTGGCATATGAGATACCCCTGATAGAAAGTAAAACAATTACAATAATATGGATATTGCCTCAGCCAACACTTTCTCTATGATGGGCCTTTCACAGGAATGCAATCACGTGGTCGTACTGGGTGGCAAACGATCTTAATTCATATCTTTAAAGGCACTTGTACGAGATCGGTAATATTATTAGTCAGGAGCCTATTACCAGGAGCGTCCACATATACTATACCCGTGAGTCAGCGTATGACCGGTTTGAGCTATTTTCCGGGTAACTGCCTTCTGACTCTGCTGCGATCGTGCATATGCTTGCCGTAATTATCGAGATTAAGTACGATCTTGTTCTTTGAGGTGATTTTACTAACGCTGCATTGTCCTGACTATGGTTTGATTGGATTCTCAAAGTGTGGGCACGTGAACTCCCGTGAGATCTGTTCTAAATATAGCTCAATCCGGTCATACGCTGACTCACAGACCTAGTATGGGAGATGGACGCTCCTGGTAATGGGCTCCTGTATTAGTAAAATCCGTTTGTAGATGCTATTTTCCACCACCAATCGATTGTCAATCTTTCCAGTAAAGCCTTTCCCATGGGATCACGAGCGCAATTCATTCGCTACTGAAGTGATATATCAGCACGTGACTGTTTCGTACAAAAGGCATGGATCAATCCCGGTTTTAGGGAAACTACCCACCCACCCCTCCCTTGAATATGTATCGTTTTATTAATGATTAACCATTGAAGGCTACTGTGAGGAGTGGGGGAGGGGTGGGGTTTCCCAGAAATCGGGATTGATCCAAAGGCCTATAGGGTGATGATTGTTTAGCTTACCACTTCTGTCATGTATCTAAGAGATAACAGAGCACCAGGGAACGATTTGTAGATGTACTGCTGCTCAGAGACCCCTAAAGATCAACAACAAGTTAGTGACCAATGATATCAATTACAAATGTATCTACTAGAGATAACAGGGCGCCAGGGAATGATTTGTAGATGTACTGCTGCTCAGAGACCCCTAAAGATCAACAACAAGTTAGTAACCAATGATATCAATCACAAATGTTTCTACTAAAGATAAAGATAATGCATTAGCATTAGAAAACAAACGAACGAACAAATACACAAAACACATTTTTAAAGGGGCTGTGTCACGGTAAGACTTTACATTCGTTTTTCCGGGCCGGAAAGAGCTATTTCCACCGATTTTGATATGAACTAACGAACCTCACGGCCATGTGGGATGCTTAAAATGAAAGCAAATATGCAAAAATGACTAACAAACAGTGTATATAAACAGTCTCCAGGGACGATATTGAAAATCCTTTCAATCAAGCATAGAGGGGGGGAAGTTTAACTGTTTGTATCCAATTAACAGCCACCAACCGAGCGATTACTCGATACATGCGCAGTACCATGACATAACCCCTTTAACAACCGGTTTATAACAGAGTGAAATAAAAGGTGAATAATACACTCCTATCAATGGTTATGAATGGTGTTTTCCATTTGACAATATCACATCTCGTTGCAGAGATATTCACGTTTTTGCAATATGCAAATGAGATGACCTGTGACGTCATTTGATTGACACAGTCTGGACACAAATCACAAAATGAAGAATATCTATACAAATAGTGGGTAAAGACAATTGAAACTTTGCACATGTGTGGTACTAAGGAAAAACACATCGCTATGCTAATTATGACGTTGTCATGGAAACAGTCTTGGCCCCAGGCTTCTTCCATGAGGAGATACTTTTCCTAATTTATCATTTGTTAACCACAATTTACTATATACAATTGTAATTTTGTCATCAAGTACAAATTTACAAACATATTTACACACATCTTAACAGTGTAAAATGTGTTTTTAAGATTTTTAAAAATTGTATAGCCTTTTGTAAAATTCTCTAAATTTACTACTATTTAAACTGTTTGGAAAGTATCTGTAAATTTGCACAGTTACAGACATATTACAAAGTCTGTCAAATGCCCGTGAAATGCCCGTGAAAAGCCCGTGAAATGCTCACATTTTAAAGATATTTTACATAGTTTTTCAAAGTCTGTAAATACGACGTAGTCTCCAGGTCTAACCCTTCAGAATAACAAGACAATTATTGTACATCTTTTCGCTGTAGAAATAGCTTGATTACCTGCTTGTTTTGAGCCCCCGTAAATTCCAATGTTTTTTAACATTGAAATTCACAGGCCAAATGATCAGCAAATCGTTCTAATCCTCCATAAGACGGAGTAAAACAACAACAACATCAAAATGAGCGAACTGGCCAGAGTTGAGTGAAAAGAAAGTTGATTGAACCTGTATCTTCTATTGTCCCTACCTTCTAAGTACTGTAAGAGGGACGACTTATCCTGTGTACAACCCTGAAAAATAAGACAAGAACTGATGGTGATGAAGTTTTATTGAAAGGCACTGAAGACATCGATGGTTAGCAAAGATCTGCAGTGCCATAGTCAGACGCGCGGTGGCATAGTCAGACGCGCGGTGAAATAATCAGACGCGCGGTGCCGTAGTCAGACGCGCGATGGCGTAGTCAGACGTGCGGTGCCGTAGTCAGACGTGCGGTGCCGTAGTCAGACGTGCGGTGCCGTAGTCAGACGCGCGGTGGCGTAGTCAGACGCGCGGTGGCGTAGTCAGACGCGCGGTGGCGTAGTCAGACGCGCGGTGCCGTAGTCAGACGTGCGGTGCCGTAGTCAGACGTGCGGTGCCGTAGTCAGACGTGCGGTGGCGTAGTTAGACGCGCGGTGGCGTAGTCAGACGCGTAGTCAGAGCCGATTCTTCTCAAGGTGTAAAAATCTTGGCTCTCTACATTGGGGACTTTGAATCCTTCGTGGCTCGAATGATCACATAAAATGGCGGTCCCGTTTCCAGAAATTGGTATGTAAAAGAATCACTAAGGACTCAAACAAATATCTGGCGGTGACCACCCTGTGTTGGCAAATGAGATCGACTTGACATGATAATCTAGGGCGGAGACCTCAAGCGAATGAGATCTCAACTCCCTATAACTGTAACCACAATGCCAACCACAGATAGTTAGTTGATTGAATGTGACTAAGTGCCAAAGAAACTGAGAAATCAGTCCTCCTACATATGTACAGCGCCAGATGACAATAACACATGGCATGATGAGAACAACTTAGAAGTTTGCCATGTTTCCACAGTAGGTCTGAGAATCAGGATTACCATTGGAACATGTATCGAGCAAATGACTTATACCATCACAAGCTATTTTCTTGTTCGACATGTCTGTTGAACTTCAATACGGTTCGAGCCGTTAAATCTGTCTGCAGCTTTCTTTTTTATGGTTGCCTGCCCACTTACCTGGTAAATCATTCAATCAAGATCAAGTCAAGTTTCAGTCAAGTTTCATTGCAGTATTTAAACTATTGCCATCCCCTCTTCCCTCATCTTACCTGCAGTTGATTGGTCAGATGTGTATGGTGGAGCCTGGTGAACACCAAATGTCCCATCTGTAACGTAACATACATTTATTCACCATTCTCATTAATAGCAGGTGAGTCGCCAGAGGGTCAAATAGGGAGACAGGGGGCCACTGGTCCCCCTTCCCAAAGGAACTACGCCCTCTTCCCCTCCCTTCACTTTCACATCAAGTCCTGATTAATTTTAGACATTAGATGTTACTTACAGGGTTACATTATAGACGCACCCACCCTCGGAGTGTCAACAAAAGTAACGCGGATACACGTCGAAAATTATAATGGCAATCCCGAAAAGGTACCAGAATCTCGTTTTTTGGCCAATATAAAATGTTAATATTGTCGTAAATTCCCGACGTTTCAGCTACACAGCCTTCTTGAGGGGGAAATGCGTTTTATATCCCAGGCCCGAGTTTTTACTCAGAAGGCTGCCTCTTGTTCATAACCTCTACAATGTACTGCGAGGATCCGCATCAGTGCCAGGGGATTTGATTGGCTGACAGAACAATACAATATATATACAGTGTTTCCTATTGATTAGGAACTAATTTCTCTTTTCCTTCCTTCGTTTACTCATCCAAAGAGAAATGAATTTTAACTACCATACTCAAGAACAATTTATGAAGACAATAAACAAAGGAAATGAATGTTTAATGAATGAGTGTATTAAAATCAGATAGACAATGGTCCTGATTTCAATTTCTCTATAAAGAACTCAAAAACATAAACACCTTCAAACAAACACCTACGTAGCCACCACCAGACAGATCCTGGGAGGGTGGGGTACTCCGGGAATTTTGGTTGAGGTGTACTGCCCAAGTCTCAAAACCTGACACTATTTTCCATAACCTTCAGTGTCAGACCTAACGCTACAAATCTGCATGTACCTATTTCATGCAACAATTAAAGCTGTCTTCACTCGCGTTACCTAATACAATTTTTCATGGTGGTTTGTTCTATTTCTCAAGACATAAATATATCATAACATTGAGATACGTATGACAATAAAAACAAGCGAGCATATCACAAAGAACAAAACTCCAGTCCCACTCAAAAACTTTGCAACCGTCGGCGTCACCAGAGCCGACAAAATTTGACGGCTGAACGCTGGTCGGCCAACTGGCGTCACCGACGGTAAACGCTGGGCGGCAAGCCGTTGACGGTCGATGCCACCTGGAGGCTAGCCGTCGACGGTTCAAGACGTTGGGTGGCTGGCTGTCGACGGTTGACGCCGTCTGGTGGTTTGGCGCCATCGACGGTAAACGCCATGTGCATGGCACCGCCACCGCCAAGAAACGTCGACGCCATCTGGCGTTTGATGGAAGTTGCAAAATTTGAATTGTGAGTACAGGGGCTCAATATTAGATATTACAGTGACTTATTGACTTACTCGAATAACCTTCATTTCTCCTGTTCTAATGTAGGGCTGGTTTAGTCCACTCTTTCTCAGCCAATGCAGAACACTCTTTGCAAGATAAAACAAGCTGTGAAGAAAACATTACAAAATTCAGGACAGCAGTACTACATAAATATAGATACCAACTGATTGTATGCTTGGTTTAGTACTTAAAGTGCCCCTAAAACCATTTTTGTTATTTCATCGTATGAATTCTTATAATATGTAGAGTAATTCTGCGACAAATTGTTTCGTTTTTGCTTGAATCCTTGATTGTCTACAACCTGTTGAAGTTTGCTAAAAATGGCGAAAAGCGGCCAGGCTCTTTTCATATGCATGACCGCGCCACAGTTCAGCAATTAGAAGCATTGGCCAAGTGTATTGTGTGTGATCGGGAATCCACAACAATAGAAACTCGAACAAGTGTATGGAACGCCACCACTGTCTTATGTTATATGAGGTGCTTCTGTCATTATATTCGGCATTTTCCACATTATATGAGGTGCGTCTGTCATTATATTCGGTACTTTCCTGATTATATGAGGTCCTTTTGTCATTATATTTGGTGCTTTCCCCATTATATGAGGTGATTTTGTCATTATATTCCGTACTTTCCTCATTATATGAGGTGTTTTTGTCATTATATTTGGTACTTTCCTCGTTATATGAGGTCCTTTGGTCATTATAGTCGGTGCTTTCCTCATTATACGAGGTCCTTTCGTCATTTTGTTCCGTGTTTATCATCGTATGCAGTCTTTTCGCCACGCATCGCTTTTCTGTCATTATATTCGGTGCACCTATCAAGATCCATAAGGGCCTGATTTCGTTCTTTCGACTAGACCAAGTAGATTCCATAGTCATACTTATCGGCAGGTTCAGCGGTCTAATGTGCAGAGTTACTTATATTCTTTCTTTCCTAGATTTACTAGAGTCTGTAATATTTTGCCGCCAGAGAAAGTGAATGCTACCTCACTGCCTATCTTTAAAGCTTCCGCGTTTAGTCACTCCAACACATCAGTCTTAAGCGCCTGTAAAGACTTTTGGCCCAATATTTATATATACTTTATTTAATCACGGAAATCTCTTCATACATATGCTCTTCCAGAGAGCCGTGAGCCTATATTAAAACTAATTACAAAATTTATATTATGAATTAAATACAAGATTGGCAGAAAAGTAACTTCATACATACATGTATGCTCATCCCAAAAGGGCTATGAGCTTATATTAAAAATAATACAGAATCTAGAATATGAATTAAATACAAAATGAACACCACTACGATGAACAATATGTATCTATATTTTATAAATGATCAATAAAATGTCTAAAATTTGTGATTGCGCATTGCTTATTTGAAAGGTTGTTCCACAGATAAGCCCCTCTATAGGAAAAACTTTTTCTTAGGGCTTCCGTGTTTGGTCTAGGGAGAAGCAGACTATGATCAGAGCGACGCAGGTTATACGCATGTTTCAAGTTTCACGTTTTTTTTATGTTCACACTGTTTACATGATATATAATAGGTACAAATACTTAATTACAAATATAAAAAAATTACATAATACAGGAATATACAAAATAGGTGTGCAGAGACCAAAGTAGCAGAAATGCTTTCGAATTGGTCACCGCCTATGTTAATAGTAAGGACGATTGAGACGTGTATTACGTGAAAGAAGGAAAGAAAGAGAGAAGGATAAAAGAAAAGAACCGGAGCTATTGAAATTAAACTTAATTACAGTGACTTTATGACTACTAGATAATAATCAATAATCATGTACATCACTCATTTTTTTTTAAAGATCAAAGAGATAGGCTGGAGTATGGCCATTTAAATTTTTGAACATGAGACATGAATATAATATTTTAAGAATCCAGGAACCGGACTGCCCTTTCGAGAAGCTGTTTACCGAGTCGTTTCAGCAAGATATTGAATCATGTTTGCCGCGTAGCACTAGTAAGTGTAAAGAATGTGATATAAAGTGGTAAGCTGTAGTGCTAAGTGTGCACGCCCTACGAGGGAAAGAGAAAAAATCTCTGACCCAAGTGGGACTCGAACCCAACGACCTCCAGGTTACATGTCTGGCACTCTACCAAGTGTAAAGAATACATATATAATCGCCGTGACCCCATATAACGCACCAATACCCACGATTGCTCTCATCTGACTTGATAGCTCAGTTGGTAGAGCGCCAGACATGTAGGGAAGCAAACATCTGTGCAGTTTTCAAGAAGGGAGCAAGATCTGATCCCTCCAACTACAGACCAATTTCATTGACTTGTGTTGCATGTAAGATACTTGAACACATTATTCATAGCTTTGTTATGAAACACTGTTATATGCATTGTTATATGGAATCATCTCAAATGATGCTGATAGTGATAAACTACAAGATGATTTGATACTTCTAGAACAATGGCAGACTAAATGGCAAATGAATTTTAATCCATCTAAATGCAAGATCATTTGTTTCTCCATGAAAAAGGACCTGCACCCCAAAAGACCTATATCCTTTGCAACACCATATTGGAACAAGTTAAATCCATACAATACCTAGGAGTGACCCTAGACCACAAACTGCAATGGTAAAAACATATCATTAACATCACAGGAAATGCTAACAAAATACTGGGGATGGCAAAACGCAATCTTTGGAACTGTCCACAAAGGGTAAAGGAAACAGTGTATAGATCCATCATAAGACCAAAACTAGAATATGCTAGTCAATCCTGGGACCCTCACTACAAAAAAGACATAGCCACATTAGAAAGAACCCAAAGGAAAGCTGCACGATTCTGCACACAGAATTATCAACAAACAGCCAGCGTAACCAGCATGTTGGATGAACTAGGCTGGGACACATTAGAGTCAAGAAGAAAGAAAGCCAGACTTGTTATGATGTACAAATTGAACCATAACCTCATAGACATCAACACTAACCAATACTTAATACCTCATACGGAAACACGAACACGTGGCAGTCACATTTTTAAGTATTATATTCCCATTGCTGGATCAGATATCTTTAAATTTTCATTTTTTCCAAGGACAATTAAGGAATGGAATTGCCTTCCAATTGATTTAGTAACCCAAGACTCAACTAATCTTTTTAAGACCAAACTTAATTCTTATTTATTATTTTTATTATTTTTGTGGACTGGGCTTAATTAGCTTTAATGACCAAAATTAATTTTATTTATGATTTTTATGATTTTTATGGCTAGACTGATTAGTCTTTAGACTTATATCGATCTTTAATTGTGATTAGTTTCAAGCAACAATGCATCATTTAAGCCTTACATACATGTACATATGTACATACTGGTACCTATACATATAAATATGAGCGGGTGCTAGTGTGTGTGTGTGTGCGGGTATCAGTGTGTGGCAGTGAATGTATGTGTGTATATATGCATATATCAATAGTTATTTAGTTTACAGTTGGTGTGTTGTCGCAGGACTTTTACCGACTCAATAAATGTAGATAGATGTAGATGTAGATGTAACCTGGAGGTCGTTGGGTTCGAGTCCCACTTGGGTCAGATATTTTTTCTCTTTCCCTCGTAGGGCGTGCACACTTAGCACTACAGCTTACCACTTTACATCACATTCTTTACGTTTCAGCAAGAGTCAACTTGACTTGGGCAAATATTATACGGAAATCCGGACTGGAGAGCGTCCAGTGTGCTTCGGAAACACAGTCGGTCCTCGGTTTAATCTACTCGTATCACTCACTTCTTATTGTATCTTTTTTACCACTGATTATGTCAGGGATTCTCTCATGACATTTACATGCTCTGCTGTTTTTGTCTTGCAGAAAATCAACAGTACTGCCTCGAGCGTCATGTGATTTAATCCAAGAACAAACTCTCCAACAGACAAAACAGAAAACAGGCTTTATTTTGTCACAAAAGCTATCTCGTGACCCAAGAAGCCGAATACTCGGCTGTGTCACGAATATTCCTTACGAATCTCTAAAAGTTGCCCAGACTATGATCAATCCCTAAAATCATTAGAGCGAAAGATCGTGGTCGCTAGCATTCATACTTTGCCTTCTTCATTACAATTTCTTGTATGCAAATTAAAAGCGCAAGAAAATACCCTTTGGCTAGGCTATTGCCCACCGAACACGGGGCGTATTTTTTTTAAATGCTGAATAAAGCCAATGAAATAAGACGTCGTTGAACCCAAAGAATGAAATGTTACAACAGAAATAAAAGTGCATTCACTTAGAGAGCAAGCAATGGTCTTGAACATCGCCATGGAAACTAGCCTTTCATTTGCATAAACATAATTTATTACTGTTTACGTGCATGACTGCACCTCTACAGAGTCACGAACGCGAAGCAACCATAATACCATCTCACAAACTTTGAAAAGAGAACACAAGGCGCTTAAAACACGAGGCAAGCAAACGGGAAAGACTTGCGATTTTAATTCTTGGAACAGCTGCGAAGTCATGCCATCAGATCAGACTGTCTGACTTTGGGAAGCCTTCGGTTGGAGATTCAAGCGAAAATGGATCACACGAGACGAGAAAAGCGACGAGTTTGTGACAAGTTCATTAAGTAGCTATAGTGTGTCGTTCAGTGCAAGCTTGTTGAACTTTGGAAGAAGGGCTACTCGACACACGTTAGTTTCACACACAGATCGATCGGATGTTAGGAACGCTTCATTTTGGATTGCTTACTTTTGGAGTCGCCTTCAACATCTACATTCTGTACTGGTGCTTTAGAAAACAGCGATGGCGGTTACTTAGGGACATTAAATATTTGATCGTGGCCCAATCGATATTCGACATCATCAGCATTGGAAGTTTTCTTCTCTTGACAGCTGATTACATAGTGATCGGCAGCGAACAAGGGGTAGTCTTACATTGCGATGTGCTTCCCACTATTATCGTGGTCTTCGTATCGCTTGCCATATTCAACTTAACAGCCGTGGTGACAACCAAGCAACTTCAGGTTATGCACAACTGGGAAGCACGCGGCAAAGGTGTCATCCTAGTGTTTCTCGCCATTTTTACCTGCACGGCAGTGATTGTTTTCCCACTTCTCGTCAGCTTTGGCTCAGGCTTGCCACTCATTAAGTACGAAGGTTGCACGTACCCTACAACTCTTGCGGAAAAGGGAAAAGACATCTTCCCAGTCGATGTCCCGCTTTATATGTCGTGGTTTCTTGTACTTCAGTTCGTTGTCCCTGCAGCTTTCATGCTCAACAGATTACTGGTCCTTGCTGTTCATTTCTTAAAACTTAAGCCTGAAGGACAATCCACGTACAAATCGACCCCTTCCAAGTATCACAGACTTGGGTATGGTGCTGTTAACACTGTAGCTGCCATCGTAGTCATGCTTACCTCGTTCTATGTTTTTGCGAGACAAAACGTTGGCGATTCAATGATATCACTGAAGAAGATGTTCTATGGACTGGAACTTTTCTCCATATTTTTCCTGTGTTTGCCCATGTTCCTCTTCGATCTGATAGCACTAGAGTTAAGTTCCGAAGACGACTGAATAACAAGGCCACCTCCTACAGAGTGTGGAACGAGTCAAGCGTAAAGTTTGCTGAGAACTGTGTAGGTAAAAATAAAGCATCAAAGGACTGTATACAGAGAAGAGAGGGGGGGGGGGAGGGAACTCTCATACTGAAGTGACGGGGACCACTGCCGTACCATTTAGGGGTTAAATTTCTATTTTCCGTTGCGGCCGTACCATTTAGGGGTTACATTTCTATTTTCCGTTGCGGCCGTACCATTTTATAGGGGTTCAATTTCTATTTTCCGTTGCGACCGTACCATGTAGGGGTTAAATTTCTATTTTCCGTTGCGGCCGTACCATTTAGGGGTTAAATTTCTATTTTTCGTTGCGGCCGTACCATGTAGGGGTTCAATTTCTATTTTCCGTTGAGACCGTACCATGTAGGGGTTACATTTCTATTTTCCGTTGCGACCGTACCATGTAGGGGTTCAATATCAATTTTCCGTTGCGGCCGTACCATGTAGGGGTTCAATTTCAATTTTCCGTTGCGGCCGTACCATGTAGGGGTTAAATTTCAATTTTCCGTTGCGGCCGTACCATTTAGGGGGACGCTAATTACGCAACCCAACTCCGTACCATTTAGGGCGTCATAAATCAGAATGACGACGAACAACGAGTTTAGATATTAACAGTAACGAACACATCTTAAATGACGATGCTTTGCAAATTTTAATTGAAAAAAGTGTTTGAAGCAGTTAGATGTATTTATACTGTATTTTTACTGATTAAAAACAGTAAATTTAAAAGAGGTCTAGCGGTACCTTTCAGGGGTCAATTTCAGGGGCACGGCCGAGCAGCTCTGTCACTTCAGGCCGGATACGTACATACCTTAGACATTAGACAACTTTATTTATACACGGAGATCCAACAGAGTATAACATCTGGTTTACATGGATGCCGTGCCATAAAAAAATTGAAGTAGATAAAAACGTGGTTAAAATTTAATTAACCGGACATCAGAAGGCTACCACGGTCATTCCTTAGACGGGACTTAAAAGCCCGCAAACACTTAATTTGTCGAGTAGCTTTTGGCAATTCGTTCCATAAAGAAGCACTCTTGTATCGTAGGCTGTTTTTCAGGGGTTGAAGAACGAAACATGAAAGTATCTCAAGAACAAAACAACGCATAAAAAAACTGAGACACCCTTTTTTGTCAACATATTGATCTAGCCATATGGCAATTTTCAATCCGATCTATCAATCCCAGTGATCCTTTTTTGAGACACAAGTTTTTTTCTACGAAGAAGGATTATAAGCGGCTCATTAAACGATTGAAACGAAACTTCCAGAACGACATGTTGAACAAAATTCAAGTAATGGAAGATAGAAATCCGAAAGAGTTTTGGAAACTGGTTAATTCTATTAAATCTCGCCAACCTGCAGGTATTTCCGACGATGTATCATCAGCAGAGTGGTATAGTTACTTCAAGGATTTAAATAAGGCTACTTTTACAACTGAGAACTCTAGTACTGAGGCTCAGATTGTACGCGATTATCAATTCTGGGCTTCTAATCATAATGGGATTCTTGATGCACCCATTTCTGTGAAAGAAGTATGTGACTCAGCCAAAAAACTCAAAACTAAGAAAGCGAGTGCAGGTGACTCTGTGAATAATGAAATAATCAAAACCTCTGTGGATGTGTTAGCACCTTATTTTGTTAAACTCTTCAACGCAGTTTTATCGCGCGGTGTGTTTCCAAAAGTATGGTCGGAAGGCTACATTGTGCCTCTTCACAAATCGGGAAGTCGCCTCGATACTCTTAATTATAGAGGGATTTGTATTAGCAGTTGTTTAGGCAAGTTTTTTACTCTGATTTTGAATACTCGTTTAAATGCTTTCTTGACAGAAAATCAAATTTTCAATAAATGTCAAATTGGTTTTCGCCACGGGTTCAGAACGTCGGATCATGTGTTAGTTGTGAAGACGTTAATTGATTTTTATAGAACTCGTCAAAAACCGTTGTATGCGTGTTTCATAGATTTTAGAAAGGCCTACGATAGTGTTTGGAGAGGTTTGTTTTATAAACTTATTAAATATGGTTGTAGTAAAAAGTTTGTACGCATATTACTCAGTATGTATTCATCTGTTAGATCGGCGGTTAAATTGTGCCAAGGAATTACCCCCTTTTTTCAGTCCGACATCGGAGTTAAACCGGCGGGGGTGTAACCTCAGTCCCACTCTATTCAATCTCTTTATAAATGATATCCCCGGACTGTTTTTTCGCAGTTTCCATGAGAACGCTTCACAAGTGCTAATAAGCCGTTGACAGCCTGCTTTCCCGTCCATATTTCTTTTCGCCGTAATTTCTCGTTGAAAATAAAATGTTTTGGAATTTTATTTTCACTAAACTGTAGAATTCACTTTGAACATTCTAAAAAATCAATAATATTTTTTTCACAAAAATGATCGCATAAAGGGCTCATGATACCTTAAACATAGTAATAACTTTTAGCTCATTATGGCGTTCAGAAATACTCAACCAGTTTAGTGACTCCAATAAAATGACTCGCTAGTATCAAATGGCAATCCCGAAATAATTCGGGCTGCTCTATTCTGTAGTTTTTGTAATTTCTCAATCATTTCTTTGTTTGCGATGTCCCAAACTGGCAAACAGTATTCGAAATGTGGCATATCTATAGTCTTATAAATAGTTATTAGAATGTCCTTTGGTACAAAGGGCTTCATTCTCTTAAAGTGCCTATCACCCTTTTGCAATTTTGATAACCTATGAACCTCCGAAACGTTTTGAGTACTTCTGTGAAGAAATTTTTGGTTTAAAGGGAATACTTTATGTTCTACGCTTGTTTGAAATCGTGTAAATGTGACCTTTCCTGACCCATGACCGCGTAAGTAAAAGCCTGGGTCGATTCCCGATCTCATTAAAGCATTATTCTCCATGGCGCCTTTCTATCACTACAACATCAATGTAAGAAAATATACACAGTTGTTAGTAAAGAAAAAAGTCATTTTAATCAGCATTTTAAGTATTTCTTCAAATTATTGCAAAGTCGAATTAATTATTTGACGTCTAACCAGGAATCGACCCAGGCTTTTAGTTACGTGGTCATGGGTCAGGAAAGGTCACATTTACACGATTTCAAACAAGCGTAGAACATAGCGTTTCACTGTATAAACCAAAACTTTCCTGATTATATGAGGTCCTTTTGTCATTATATGAGGTCCTTCGGTCATTATATTCGGTACTTTCCTCATTATATGAGGTCCTTCGGTCATTATATTCGGTACTTTCCTCATTATATGAGGTCCTTCGGTCATTATATTCGGTGCTTTCCTCATTATACTAGGTCCTTTCGTCATTTTGTTACGTGTTTATCATCGTATGCAGTCTTTTCGCCACGCATCGCTTTTCTGTCATTATATTCGGTGCACATATCAAGGTCCATAAGGCCCTGATTTTGTTCTTTCGACTAGCCCAAGTAGATTCCATAGTCATACTAATCGGCAGGTTCAGCGGTCTAATGTGCAGAGTTACTTATATTCTTTCTTTCCAAGAGTTACTAGAGTCTGTAATATTTTGCCGCCAGAGACAGGGAATGCTACCTCACTGCCTATCTTTAAAACTTCCGCGTTTAGTCACTCCAACACATCTTAAGCGCCTGTAAAGACTTTTGGCCCAATATTTCTATATACTTTATTTAATCACGGACATCTCTTCATACATATGCTCTTCCACAGAGCCGTGAGCCTTTATTAAAACTAATTACAAAATTTATATTATGAATTAAATACAACATTGGCAGATAAGTAACTTAATACATATGCTCATTCCAAAAGGCCATGAGCTTATATTAAAACTAATACAGAATTTAGAATATAAATTAAATACAAACTTAACACCACTACGATGAAAAATATGCATCTATATTTTATAAATGATCAATAAAATTTCTAAAATTTGTGATTGCGCATTGATTATTTGAAAGATTGTTCCACAGATAAGCCCCTCTATAGGAAAAACGTTTCCTTAGGTCTTCCGTGTTTGGTCTAGGGAGAAGCAGACTATGATCAGAGCGACGCAGGTTATATGCATGTTTCAAGTTTCAAGTTTTTTATTTTCACACTGTTTACATGATATATAATAGGTACAAATACTTAATTACAAATATTAAAAAATAACATAATACAGGAATATACAAAATAGGTGTGCAGAGACCAAAGTAGCAGAAATGCTTTCGAGTTGGTCACCGCCTATGTTAATAGTAAGGACGATTGAGAGATGTACTACGTGAAAGAAGGAAAGAAAGAGAGAAGGATAAAGGGAAAGAACCGGAGCTATTGAAATTAAACTTAATTACAGTGACTTTATGACTACTAGATAATAATCAATAATCATGTACATCACTCGTTTTTTTTTAAAGATCAAAGAGATAGGCTGGAGTATGGCCATTTAAAGTTTTGAACATGAGACATGAATATAATATTTTAAGAATCCAGGAACCGAACTGCCCTTTCGAGAAGCTGTTTACCGAGTCGTTTCAGCAAGAGTCAACTTGACTTGGCCAAATATTAAACGGAAACCCGGAATGGAGAGCGTCCATTGTACTTCGGAAACACGTTCGGTCCTCGGTTTAATCTACTCGTATTTTTGACACTTTCTTTCAAGCTACTAGCAGTAAGCATAAGTACAGGACTCGCCTTGCATCTAAATCCACCTTCTCATTTCCAAAAATTCGTACAAATTATGGAAAATTTAATATAAGTTATCTTGGCCCCAAAGTTTGGAACAATGTTGATGAATCTATAAAATCTTTGAGCTTTCGCTGCTTCAAGCGAAAGTTTAAAGACAAACTTCTAAATCTTTATTAATAATCTAAATAACTGTTTTGACCCACATCCTGCTTACTAATAGTAACTTTGTTTGTTTGTGTGTATATTGTGTGTTGCGTGTGTATTTATTATCACCTTAATTAGTTATTCAACGTATTTAATGTTATGTGCTTGCTGATTTTTCGCCTTTTTCTGACTTGCAAAATCAACTCTATCATTTAATGGGCACCCGACTAGATTAGCTCCTTATAGTTATTTCGGGTGCCGGTTACTTTATAACTTGTTTACTTTCATCCGACCCATGTAATCTGCCACTGTAAGTACAAATAAAAATTTGTTGTTGTTGTATTGTTGTTGTATCACTAATTCACTTCTTACTGTATCATTTTTTACCACTGATTATGTTAGGGATTCTCTCATGAGATTTACATGCTCTGCTCTTTTTGTCTTGCAGAAAATCAACAGTACTGCCTCAAGTGTCATGTGATTTAATACAAGAACAAACTCTCCAACAGACAAAACAGAAAACAGGCTTAATTTTGTCACGAAAGCTATCTCGTGACCCAAGAAGCCGAATACTCGGCTGTGTCACGAATATTCCTTTACGAATCTCTAAAAGTTGCCCACACTATGATCAATCCAAAAATTGCTGTGGAATATAATCTTTTTTTTTGCGATGCCGCATTCAAGAGTCATCCCTAAAATCATTAGAGCGAAAGATCGTCGTCGCTAGCGTTCATACTTTGCCTTCTTCAACGATTTCGTGAGGATAACGGGCTTTCATATAAATCCACCAAATAGAAATTACAATTTCGTGTATGCAAATTAAAAGCGCCAGAAAATACCCTTAGGCTAGGCTATCGCCGCTGACCGAACACCGGGCGTATTTTTTTATAAATGCTGAATAAAGCCAATGAAATAAGACGTCGTTGAACCCAAAGAATGAAATGTTACAACAGAAATAAAATGTCTATGAAGTATTAAGGATAGTCTCCCTTTGCGTGTATTCACTTAGAGAGTAAGCAACGGTCTTGAACATCGCCATGGAAACTAGCCTTTTATTTGCATAAACATAATTTATTACTGTTTACGTGTACCTGCACCTCTACAGAGTCACGAACGCGAAGCAACCATAATACCATCTCACAAACTTTGAAAAGAGAACACAAGGTGCTTAAAACACGAGGCAAGTAAAGCGGGAAAGACATGCGATTTTAATTCTTGGAACAGCTGCGAAGTCATGCCATCAGACTGACTTTGGGAAGCCTTCGGTTGGAGATTCAAGCGAAAAAGTATCACACGAGACGAGTAAAGCGACGGGTTTGTGACAAGTTCATTAAGTAGCTAGTGTGTCGTTCAGTGCAAGCTTGTTGAACTTTCGAAGTTCTAAGGGCTACTCGACACACGTTAGTTTCACATACAGATCGATCGGATGTTAGGAACGCTTCATTTTGGAGTGCTTACTTTTGGAGTCGCCTTCAACATCTACATTCTGTACTGGTGCTTTAGAAAACAGCGATGGCGGTTACTTAGGGACATTAAGTATTTGATCGTGGCCCAATCGATATTCGACATCATCAGCATTGGAAGTTTTCTTCTCTTGACAGCTGATTACATAGTGATCGGCAGCGAACAAGGGGATGTCTTACATTGCGATGTGCTTCCCACTATTATCGTGGTCTTCGTATCGCTTGCCATATTCAACTTAACAGCCGTGGTGACAACCAAGCAAGTTCAGGTTATGCACAACTGGGAAACACGCGGCAAAGGTGTCATCCTAGTGTTTCTCGCCATTTTTACCTGCACGGCAGTGATTGTTTTCCCACTTCTCGTCAGCCTTGGCTCAGGCTTGCCACTCATTAAGTACGAAGGTTGCACGTACCCTACAACTCTTGCGGAAAAGGGAAAAGACATCTTCCCAGTCGATGTCCCGCTTTATATGTCGTGGTTTCTTGTACTACAGTTCCTTGTCCCTGCAGCTTTCATGCTCAACAGATTACTGGTCCTTGCTGTTCATTGCTTAAAGCCTGAAGGACAATCCACGGACAAATCGTCCCCTTCCAAGTATCACAGACTTGGGTATGGTGCTGGTAACACTGTAGCTGCCATCGTAGTCATTCTTACCTCGTTCTATGTTTTCGCGAGACAAAACGTTGGTGATTCAATGGTATCACTGAATAAGATGTTCTACGGACTGGAACTTTTCTCCATTTTTTTCCTGTGTTTGCCCATGTTCCTCTTCGATCTGATAGCACTAGAGTTAAGTTCCGAAGACGACAATAACAAGGCCAGTTTTCTCTTCTCTGTATACGTACCGGGGGGGGGGGGGGGGGAACTCCCATACTGAAGTGACGGGGTGCTCGGCCGTACCATTTAGGGGTTAAATCTATATTTACCGTTGCGGCCGTACCAGTTAGGGGTTCAGCTATCGATAGACGATAATTAAACAACCCAACTCCGTACCATTTAGGGTGTCATAAATCAGAATGATGACGAAAAACGAGTTTAGATATTAACAGTAACGAACACATCTTAAATGACGATGCTTTGCAAATTTTAATTGAAAAAAGTGTTTGAAGCAGTTAGATGTATTTATACTGTATTTTTACTGATTAAAAACTAATTTTAAAAGAAATCAAGTGGTCGTACCCTAACACCTGGTTTACATGGATGCCGTGCCATCATAAAATAGAAGTATAGATAAAAACGTGGTTAAAATATAATTATCCGGACATCAGAAGACTACCACGGTCATTCCTTAGACGGGACTTAAAAGCACGCAAACACTTAATTTGTCGAGTAGCTTTTGGCAATTCGTTCCATAAAGAAGCACCCTTGTATCGTAGGCTCTTTTTCAGATAATTTGTTTTTAGGGCAGGCAGTGCTATATAACCGGTCAGGCAAGTCTCTAAGATTATACTCAGTGGTGTCCGACAAGTTAATAATTGTGCCCCTAAGTATTTTGGTAGTAAACCGTTCAAGACTTTAAACCGCCATAGTAATAACTTTTAGCTCAGTATGGCGTTCAGAAATACTCAACCAGTTTAGTGACTCCAATAAAATGACTCGCTAGTATCAAATGGCAATCCCGAAATAATTCGGGCTGCTCTATTCTGTAGCTTTTGTAATTTCTCAATCATTTCTTTGTTTGCGATGTCCCAAACTGGCGAACAGTATTCGAAATGAGGCATATCTATAGTCTTATAAATAGTTATTAGAATGTCCTTTGGTACAAAGGGCTTCATCCTCTTAAGGGCACCAGCATCAAGGCCAGATGAAATTTTCTTTATGTTCCAGTGCTTCGTGATACATCTTGCTCAAAAGAACCAGACATAAAAGTTAAAACGAGAAGGTAAAGCAAGTGAAGCATTTCCAATCCTAAGGTTGAAACTTTCTACCAAGATATTAGAACATGGTCACACCCACTCGACCAATCAGCGTTCTCCATTTCAGCTGTCTAAATCCCATAGTTAAGTAATTGGTATTCTCTATATAGAGAATACTAATAAGGCTATCAAACAAGAGAAAACAATAGCCTTATTAGTATTCTCTATATAGAGAATACTAATTACTCCGCTAGTCTAGACCGTGCATATTATTTCGAAATGTTCAGAGTTTCTTATAGTAGTTGCCAATAATTTCAGAAAAAAATGTCTCGTGGATGTGACCAAATTCTAAGACGGTTAGATAATGAACACTCGAGTTCTATGTGATTTAGAGTGCCTCGCGCTAGCGCGCTCGTGGTTTTCTATCTAAATGCTCGGCACTCTAAATCACATTCAAACGGGAGACAGAGGGAGGGAGGTCGTTTGTAGTGTCGACTACACGTTTCTGGAATACGATCCCAAATGAAATAAAAAGAAAACCGAGTCTAGGTAGTTTCAAGAAAGCTATGTTCGAATATTGTATTGCTACTTATAAGGATATAGAACATTTTACTATTTAAATATTAGCTCTGCCTTTGGCGTCACATTTTTACCATTTTTAATATAGATACACTGTACATATAGTTCCAATATTGATACGTTTGTCTTTTAGCTTGCTCATAAATTAATTATATTTTGTATTATTGTTATTCAGAGTTTTTATATTTTATGATATTAATTGTAGGAGGGCCACTGGTTTTTCAGTTGTAATACTGTTATGTGTCTACCCTCTATAAATAAAGTTGATTATTATTATTATTACATAGAACTCTCATGCCATTATCTAACCCTTACATAACAGCATCAATACACTAGCATTAAACACTCTAAACGTATTTCCGAAGGAACTGTAGTAAAAATACAAACTGCGAAGACGATCAGAATTAGCCCGAAGTACAGCGTACGACAAAGCACTCGTGAATTTGCGTAAATCGCTCTCCTCCATATGTCAAGCTGCAAGGAATGCGCATAAACCCGTCAAAGGATTGCTCCTCCCCTCCCCCAATGGAGACTATTATGGTACCAGTATTCCCTGAATTAATAAGGAAGCTATACAAACAACCAAGCCGGCATATAACCTACACAGTAATTATACGGTCTATCAATGACGCGCGGATCTTGCCCTTCAGTATCGTACCAGTGGCTGCAAAAAATGTCCTCCAGTACGGAGGGGAGGAGCGCATTGTGGTTGGCCACGCAAGGTATCGTGGTCGAAACAGCGAATTAACGCAATGAACCGTTGCGAGATTTTGTCCAAATTATTAATTGAAAGTACCGAATATAATGACAAAAGCACCTCATATAATGAGGAAAGTACCGAATATAATGACAAAAGCACCTCATATAATGAGGAAAGTACCGAATATAATGACAAAAGCACCTCCTATAATGAGGAAAGCACCAAATATAATGACCAAAGCACCAAATATAATGACCAAAGCACCTCATATAATGACCAAAGCACCTCATATAATGACCAAAGCATCTCATATGATGACCAAAGCACCTCAAATAATGACCAAAGCACCTCATATGATGACCAAAGCACCTCATATGATGACCAAAGCACCTCATATAATGACCAAAGCACCTCATATAATGACCAAAGCACCTCATATAATGACCAAAGCACCTCATATAATGACCAAAGCACCTCATATAATGACCAAAGCACCTCATATAATGACCAAAGCACCTCATATAATGACCAAAGCACCTCATATAATGACCAAAGCACCTCATATAATGACCAAAGCACCTCATATAATGACCAAAGCACCTCATATAATGACCAAAGCACCTCATATAATGACCAAAGCACCTCATATAATGACCAAAGCACCTCACATGATGACCAAAGCACCTCACATGATGACCAAAGCACCTCACATGATGACCAAAGCACCTCACATGATGACCAAAGCACCTCACATGATGACCAAAGCACCTCATATAATGACCAAAGCACCTCATATAATGACCAAAGCACCTCACATGATGACCAAAGCACCTCATATAATGACCAAAGCACCTCATATAATGACCAAAGCACCTCATATAATGACCAAAGCACCTCATATAATGACCAAAGCACCTCACATGATGACCAAAGCACCTCATATAATGACCAAAGCACCTCATATAATGACCAAAGCACCTCATATAATGACATTATGCAACACAAGACATGGCGTCCATATAAGTGCTAGTGAACAATGGCTTTTTGCCTGATGTCACGTGACTTGACCAAGACCACAAACAAAATGCGCGTGACCTTAATCACGATTTTAAAATCAGGAATTATACCAATTGAACTTTTTTCCGTTTCTTTCGTCCTCAATTTTCATCTAGACTTTGAAAATAAATAAAACTAATATAGGGTTAGAATCCCGCGTCGACTTTCACTCGCGCTTCTAAAGTCGCTGGAGGACGACTTCTCAGTGGGGCGTGAACGCATTCAAGCGTATAAATCTTGATATTAAAAGCAGAGACAACAAGATAAAACAAATCGCCAGATAGAGCGTATTTCAATTGAGTGTCGGAAGTGTTTTGGTTTTGCGTTTACTTAGCTCTCCTATTGGCTGAGAAAGTAAACCAACCAATCAGAATCCGAAGTAAAACCAAACGCAAATTGGCTTTGCTTTGGTTTGTCATTGGCTCACAGGGAAGCCATTTATGAGTTACTTGTGATTACTCGCTCCTATGTTTGGCTGACTGTGCGTAATTTGCGTTTGGTTTCACTACACTCAACTGAAAACCGCTCTAATCCGTTTAAGCTTCAGAAGTTTGTTTCAAACCAAAGAAAGAAGCTCACGATAATTTTCTCTTCCTGCCAGGACTTCACTGATGTCTTCCAAACAATACATCAACTTTGCGGCGGTTGTCTTTGAACACTGGACATTGCCGACAGTGTGAACTTTTCATTAAAAATATGGCTGGACTCTGATTGGCCATAATTTCTTTACCACAAACAAGAGAGCCAATCAGAAGGCAGAAGCGTATCACGCCTCATAACTCGTCCTAGCAGTAAAGTTCTCCAGCGTCTCTTTTGTCTGGGAGACTTTATCAGCGCGAGCGAAATACGGGGGATTCTCGAGCATGGTGGTAGTCACACCGCGGCAAAACGTTACGCGCATGCGTATTTGCTATTTCTTGTCGGCGCGCGGCCGCCCCCAGTTTCCCGCGAAAACTGAAATGAAACAACAGGCACATACCCGTGATTTTAAAATTTCTGCTTAAAAGTATCCATTTGTGAATTGTTTTGTCAAAAAATAAGAAAACTACTTAAAAGCTAAGACTAAGACTTTAACAGGTTGAAGTTTTCTTAATTTGTAATTCACTGTGAGTTTAACTAAGTTATAAAATTATTTACTAAAAAAGTTGAAACCCTCGGTAATTTGTATTTGATAGCAGAGCCTTCGTTCTTTTTGCCAGCGGAGCATACCGTTTTGCCGCGGTGCAGGTGGTAGTACTATCCAGTAACTCGTACAATGTAGACCATTTATGTAATAACCCTTCTTGCAAGTTTTATAGCTATGAACCTTCAAAAGTTTTGAATACTTCTGTGAATAAAGTTTTGGCTTACAGAGAATACTAAATGTTCTACGCTTGTTTGACATCGTGAAAATGTGACCTTTCCTGACCCAAGACCGCGTAAGTAAAAGCCTGGGTCGATTCCCGATCTCATTAATGCATTATTCTCCATGGCGCCTTTCTATCACTACAACATCAATGTAAGAAAATATACACAGTTGTTAGTAAAGAAAAAAGTCATTTTAATCAGCATTTTAAGTATTTCTTCAAATTATTGCAAAGTCGAATTAATTATATGACGTCTAACCAGGAATCGACCCAGGCTTTTAGTTACGTGGTCATGGGTCAGGAAAGGTCAAATTTACACGATTTCAAACAAGCGTAGAACATAGCGTTTCACTGTATAAACCAAAACTTTCTTCACAGAAGTACTCAAAACGTTTCGGAGGTTCATAGAGCTCTATAAAAATTGCAAGAAGGGTTATAGGCACTTTAAGCCAGTGTTTTAACTCAGTCTAAATACAAATATTAAATATTGTACCTGGGGATATGAGCTGTAGAAAGCGGTACCTGGTTAAGAGATGTTATAATAACATCCAGGGACTCTAGGAATGTAAAATATAAAACACATTAATTTAGATACAGATAGTTAGTAAAATATAACTAAGGGTGCGTTTCTTTGGGAGAATCCAAGATCGGATTCTAATCTCGGATCACTCGGATTGTTCATTACCAAAAGATATAAAGAACCCGAAAATGGTTAGCTACCGATATGCAGTTCCCGCGAAAATGGCGGCAAGCTGATTTTTGGTTTTTCGAGTAGATTTAACTTGCAATTTGAACTCAGCAAGATATTACATTTCTGTAGTGTTGAAAGACAAACCAGACTTCTAGTTAATTCTCGTGGCTAATTAAATGTGCTATTCTCAAGATGAAGACCGCTTACCACACGTACTTTTTTCGGATCCTTTCCAACTTGAAACGCTCGGATCATGAATCCTAAGAGTCCAGTTTTGGATTAACCCGTCGAATCCAGTCTAACTTTGGATTCGACTGATTTAAAGTCCGTTTTTGGATTCAAGAATCCAAGTTTGGAGTCTCCCAAAGAAACGCACCCATAGACATTCGTACCTTTACACACATGATGAATCACTCATTTGAGGTACATGTTCGTGAAGTACAGCTATTCCGAAAGGTTCTCTATTGTATTGTTAAAGGGATACCCGAGTGAAAAACACATTGGGGCTCAAAAGAATCTTCAACATGTTCTTTGTTCAGAAAATGTATTAAAATTTGATCAAACGTTTTTAGTATTAAGAACGAGCACCTCAAAGTTGGCCCCGCGAAGACATGGGCGCCGCCATCTTTGTTTGCATTTACGGAAGTGACGTCACTTCGTCCCACCAGCGTATCGCGGCTACTTGTCTTTGTATGATTTTCACACGCTCGGAATTAAAGTGGATATATTTTCATCGAGATTGCAGAGGAATTCTTACAGAAACCGGAATTATGATGAAGACGACATTATGAGAAAAGTTCAGAAGACTGGGAGGAGGAAGAAAAGCATTGGGAAGGCGAGAAATTATCAGACGAACAAGAAGGTCTCGTAACTGCCATTTAATAACAGCAAAACAACATGGCTTAAAAGACTCGAGTGACTTCTGAATAAGTATAAGAACTACAATGTATGTGAGGTACAGTTAAGGCGTTTATCATCCTAAAAACACCTAATAAGTGAGAGAGTAGAACGCTGGTGGGACGAAGTGACGTCACTTCCGTAAATGCAAACAAAGATGGCGGCGCCCATGTCTTCGTGGGGCCAACTTTGAGGTGCTCGTTCTTAATACTAAAAACGTTTGATCAAATTTTAATACATTTTCTGAACAAAGAACATGTTGAAGATTCTTTTGAGCCCCAATGTGTTTTTCACTCGGGTATCCCTTTAATATTACTAGTAAATAGATTTTACTAAAGATACATCAGATATATCGTAATGCATTTAGTCGTGAAATGTAACAATTATAACATACAGTCAAACCTCCGGCAAAAGCCGACAGCCTTGGGACAAAGTATAGGGTGTTCTGGAGGACTTTCGTTATTTGTTATAGGACACCAGACACTTTTAGCCAATCAGACGGCGGGATTGTCACGCCACGTGAGATTTTAGCAATGAAGGCCTTATGCATGATGTCACGCTTTTGTGATTACCACCAAGCCTCACTTTGGAACAAAATTTAATCTCAACACAAAAGTTGTCAATGGTAAAATTTCATGACAACAAATATTCTAACGTTTTTATAACAGATTAGATGTATTTAATAATAATACAAAAATTCAACTGGCAGACGAAAAGCTACATTGTATTCTGCAGTGCCATGCAGCCAGCCTAAAACTCGTGAATAACTGGAACATTATCTTAAGTAACTGCAGTGGTAGAGCACAAGGGAAGCACTTCATTCTCTACACTGTAAATACAGTCATCTGTGTATGTTGACTTGAGTACTGTTTCAGCAGCCAATGAGGGATAATGAAGAATCGAGAATTGGTTTGAACAACTGCAGAGTCTAAGCAGGTGAAGATTCCTCGCTGTACGTCGCGTCTAAGAGATGCACAACCGATTCGCTCTGAAGAAATGGTGACCTTTAATTTGTCGATGCTTCTCAGCAAGCAAATGGTGCCGTTTTGAATATGAAACCCGGGATATGAAAATATAAGTCCATCACAAACCGAATGATTCCATCGAAGATATACAAACACCAGTTATACCAAGGCTGGAGCTCATGAGCGCTATCCTGGGCTTGCGGCAACTCAGTCTCTATCTGAGTAGAAGCTAGGTCACATTCTGCATTGGCAATCGGTCTCAAAGATCAACTATCGGTCGCTCCAAAACAGATAGGCAGCATACAAGGAGTAGGCATTTGAAGAATGGAGGCTTGAGCCAAGACATATCTCAAGCTTCGTAGTCAGGCGAGAATCAGATGAGTGCGTTCTACGCTATGCGTTGTAAGGACAACAAGCAAAGCAGCAAAGAGTTACTATCAGAAGAAATCAAAGAAGCTGAAGAGTAAATAGTGCGTTTAGCTCAATGTAATGCATTCCATGACGAGTGTGGCAAATCCCAAAGAAGACGCTCATAAGTTACAGGTAAGCTGTGTCCTTGATTGGATGAGGTGGCATTCACTCGTTCCAAAGGTCGACTGCGGTTTGCTGACTGTCTGCCATATGATGTACGGTTCTAATACTGCCGAGAGGCCACTGGGTTACGTCGAAGCTTATAGTGAGGCACTATTAAGAACTCTCAAACCATTCCGCCGGTAAGAATTTCATTGTCCCAAGTCAGCGAGAGATACCGGATACGAGAGTGGGAGTTCGAGCCAGTACAAGAGGAGAAAAAACAAGACTGCCAATCAGATCATGGCACCTCTAACAAGAGTCAGACTGCATGTCACCATTCGATCAGGCTCCAGTGGATTATGCTGGACCCTTCAGTATTGTTCAAGGGTATGTGTTCACTTGGATGGCAACTTGCGCTGTTCACCTGGAGGTGTCCTGGAACGTTGATACAAAATGTAGCTTCTTAAACGCATTTGCCCGTTTCATCAGTAGAAGAGGGGTGCCGAAAGAGGTAGTCAGTGATCATGGAACCAATTGTGTAGGTGCTGTCAACGAACAAAAGGAGTTGGTCAGTCAACTAGAGAAGGAGAAAATCCAACGAATGAGCGTCTACAACCATGCACTTAGATGTTCCTTCGATGGATTTTCTCCTTGTCCAGTCCCCTTGGCGGTGTTAAGTGGAACTTCAATCCTCAAGGAGTTCAGCACAGCGGCTGCCACGAACGCCATCCACTATGCCACACAGCGGTCAAACGTCTGCGCGTGCGTATTACGGTCAGTCTGGTGGGCGGCCGCGTGAATTTCCCGCGCAAATTTACCTTAAAACATATTACAGTGAACTTCTACCCCCAAAAGTTAAGAAAAATACATGAAAGTTAAGCTTTTTATTTTCACAGTCGACGGGAAATTGAACAAACTTCAAACTGTGAGTTTACCAAATTGTTTCGTAATTTAGCAAAAAAGTTCTCAAGGTTTGAAAACGGGTGTGCGAACAGTGACGGGCGCCGGCTCGCTTTGAATTTGTTTTGGAATATGTTGTTGTTGCAAGACTTTTGACGCATGCGCAGACGTTTGACCGCTGTGTGCATCTATGCAGTCTTAAAGTGCTTGCGAGCCCTAGCCAGAAATAGTTGCTTTCGGTACAGTAAAGTGTTGATCTTGTTCAACATTTTCGGGCGAACCATGGTCGCTATATGTATTGCTTTACATGCGTTACAAATACTTGAAATGACGTCATTTACGTCAAATTATGCTAGCCTCACTGAGTATGGTAGTGTTGCTGATTCGGATGGGTCGCCCCATCGTCTGTGGTAGTCAATCGAATATTTCCTGTTCTTGGGCGGGAAGTCCAGGATACTCTACCGCTCTCGGTTCAATAGTAATGACCATAAGCAACCCTGGACGATGGCCTCCAGGACGGCAACCCTGGCCGAGGAGAAATGGGGTCTAGAACGCCGTCTTCTGGCGCGAAATTCTGTAACAGTCTGTTGAACTCCCGTCCGTTGACTTATCAGTCTGCACTGTGACACAAGTACCACTGACTCCAATTCACTTCCCTCACGGGCAGATGGGTACTAGGTGGTCATCAGTTCGCCCAGAGACTGTGGATATTAGAGTTCAATCCCTGCAACCGTTGGCGAAAGGTACAGGAATTGGTGTCACGAGTGTCGATGAGATGGATGGGGAATATCTCCCGATGTTAGTGAACACCAGACCGACGTGCACTGAAGTGGTGAAAGACTTAAAGGAATGTGATGTACTTGCTTTGAATTTCAGGTTCCAAACCAAGTTCAACACCTTACTTTAAGTATCTAAATCCTCCCGATTAGCTCTGCGGTGTCGCGGGTTCAAACCCCAGCCGGACCAACACTCTGAGTCTTAAAATAACCGAGTAGAAGGTGCTGCCTTTGTGAAACATTTATCTCATTCTCGAACTGCAAATCAGTTAGACCTTCTCGTCTTCTCGGATAAGGATGTAAACTTGTAGGGACCACATCGGCCTCAATTACCATAATAGCATAGCTAATCCCATCAATGGTGGGCAGCAGTGTTTAACCCACACACACAAGAAACAATAACAGCCGTTAGAAAATAGACGATAGTCACGCAAAAACGATGGTCACCCCCGAGACGGATACCCAACATGCACCCAGAGATCCACTGACATGAAGCGGAAAAAACGTGCATCCCCGCCATATTTATAACCATGCAGCGCCACCAAGGAAGAGTACAACCGTTCCCAAGTACTAGAACATTGTCAATAACTTAAACATTACTAAAACTCTGAAATTGACTGAGAGAGGGAGCATTAACAGCTGTATATGTAGCAGGTTGATTATTCCATATGGGAATAGTACGAAAAAAAGGAGTATTTGTAGGGATTTACAGAAGGGTTTATAAATGATTAAACTTAAAGTCATGATTGCATCTTGTTGGAGCAGAGTTCAGAGTTACTGTACTTCAGGTTGAAAAGAGATATTTACAAAGTTGTTCTGGATTTTATAGAACATTGTCAGGTCATTAAGTAAGCGTCAGTCCGACAAAGATGGCCACTTCAAATTAATTAGCATAGGCGAGACGCTGCTCGTTCGTTCATAGTTGTGCACTGCATTGTGCGTGACGTTATGCGTTGCATTGTGTAATGCGTTGCATCTAAGAAGCCAGAAGGGGAGTCCAGCATCTGGACTACATGTGGTGAGACATTTTATCCCACAGGCGATTGTATTCATTTAATCAGGGGCACCCAATGAGAGTTTTCACTAAATTAAATGCTTTAATACGCCATTAAATTACTTCTAAAGCACTTTTAACGCTAACTAAATGAATTTCAAACTGCACTGGTAAAATTTTATCTGTTCGGTGAAACTAGGGGAACTTAGACAGTCACAAATATTTTAGGGCGCTTTCATTGTCATTCCTAAATTCTTAGGTGTGGCAGATTGCAAAGTTTATGGGACTCTCCTTCATCTCGTCTTCGACCTTCTTCAGAGTGCAAAAGCTTTATTGCATACCTGTCATTGCGGAGTGGTGGCAGTCAGGCCTTGACGAAAACATAAGATTCTGACATTTTGTCGATCAGTGACAGAATTTTTTAGGCAACTTTTTTCTCAGAATCTTAGCTTTCACTGATTACACCGAAACTTCTAGGGACTGTAAATTGGTTGTCGAAGTGACAGCGGAAAAAAACTGCATCCGAAAATCTCAGGTATTTAAACCAAATGTTTCGAAATACTCCGCATTCACTAACATGTGACCTGAAAATGTTGTGATGTTTTGCGATTTTCGAGAAATTTACCGATTTTTACGAAACTTTTATGCGAGCGTAGTCATGTTTTTCTTTATTCCGCCAATGTTCCGAAAATTGTAGCCCGAACTATCTGTACTCGCAAATTTAAGAACTGAATTCCGAAAATTTTAGCCTACGTTTTCCAATTTAATACAGAAAAATACAGCCCCCGTTTAATTTCTAGATGTATTAACAGGACCCTAATTAATTTTCTGTCAGATTCAGTGTAAACAACCTGATAAGTGTCTTAAATCAATCTTCATGTTTTGGGTCCAACTTGCAAAATTGAAATCAATATTATAGGAAACTCACATGCCTGATAAGGTACATGTAATTCCATGTTAAATTGCATGAGAAACTCTGATATCACGTCGTGAGCGATATCGGTTTTTTGAATGCAATTTAACGTGGAATCCACAAGATAACCTCTTACATGTACCTTGAAATAGCTAAATGTACATTCTTCAAAATAATAAGCAATTTTTGGATGAGGTTGAGCATATCATAGCGAAAATTATCAAGACAAAGGTCTGTGTTATCAAGCTGAAGGCTGAGTAGATAACACAGACCGATATCTTGATAATTTTCGCTATCATGCAAAAACAGAATTCAGTAATTGTTTTATTATACATGTTAAGCAAAAGTTTTAGCAAAAAGAAAGCTATTAGCGAAATCGAACCTAAATGAAATGCTGTCAATTGGTTTGTTTACAATTGAATTTCAAGATGTTTTGTTTCTTATTCGAGCTACAAATTGCTTTTATTTACTTTATTTAAGTTTAGGGGAAAAGTCAAAGACCGAGCTTAAAATAGCAAAATGGCACAAAAAATGGTCATACTTTCTTTATATCATCAAGCTCTATACCAACAAATAATAGAACATACAGATAATAGTATGCATGCGTAGTCAATGCTATAGCCAGCTATTGAGAATTAGATGTGTGTTCTAGCTCAGCCAATTAGAATTGAGATAGTGAGTAAAATGTATATTATTTAATGTAACTTATTAGCCTACAGCCAGCTGCTTGTCTGCTTGTCTGCTCTCTGCTCTTCTGTAATAACTTTTTTGGATTGGGTTAGCTGTGCCATAGGTAACCCAAACCAAAAAATATGAAACAAATACAGAAGAGCAGCCAAACAGGCATGGAAGTCAGATCAACTTGCATCTGATTATCAGACAAGGATGGCATTTAATGTATTATTATTATTAATTTAAAATATAAAGACTGTACCTTCTCTGATGTCTTTAGCATTCACTTGTGCTAACAGTGTCAGTTCTGCCCAGGCCTTTGGAATATTGACATGATCCCCCACCCCTCCCTCTCTGATACCAACACGTCGCTATACCAAGAAAAACAAGTTACTCCTCAGATACAATAATTGTACAACACCAATTCTTTTTTAATTAACAAATATAGCTATAATTCAATTCATTAAAATACTATGCTACATGTGTACTGTGTACAGTGCATGAACGTACATTGTATGTTTTGACCAAAACCCAGACTTGTGCTATATGTAACAATATTGTACAGCTTGTACAATTAGACTGTCTATAGGGGCTCACCTTTGCTCGCATGAGCATCTTAGCTGCTGTTGGTAACAGATCTTGCTGGTCCTCATAATTGCTGTCATTAAACTTAAAATCATAATGAAACAATTAAAACAAATAACTTAAAATAATTAACAAAAGTTCCTGACTTTTATATGCTGTACATGTACAGTAAGACAAACTGAAACAGGTGACAGAATACATGTTATTACTTTGTGATCAGAAAACAGGCAGGTTTCTATCAGTTAGGCTACCTGTGAGAAAAATCCAACATGGCTGCTGCCCAGTCTGCAATCAGCAAATGGTTTCGAAGAGTTTTAAGGCACGAAGCAGAGTAACTCAAAGCATGAAACTTTGCATTAGCTGGTATTAAAGGTTGCACAGTCACCTCCCTAGCAATCTTGATTACTTTAATTTGTGGTGAAAATGATATATTTGACGTTATTTTTCTTTACCCGACCCAACTTGGTCCAACCAGTGGTCCAAGTGGTTGTGACTGACTTTTATACCTGCCTTCAGAAAACTGTAAGCTTTACTTGAGCTTACACTGTATGCCAATTATCACAATATATGGCATTTAATAAGATTAACTACTGTATTTTGTTTTGGCAAAATAAGCTTAAATGTACCGGTATGTAAGTTTAATAAGCTGTAATATAATTTCCAGCTTCAACTTTAAAAAACTTGCTTTATAATTTATGCAGGAACTTACCTTTGCTACAAAATCATCAGTAACCTCAAACAAAATCCTCCTACAAAAACCAAATGATATAAAACATATAAAACTACTAAATTAGTTGTACTGCACCACATGCTACATACATAAGAAACTGCAGCTTAAACCATAATATGCATTTTTTTAAGCTTAGTATAATTACTATAAACGGCATAAACCCTCGGTATTTGCCTTTCCAACTTTATGTAAGCTTTAAACTATAATTTAATACAGCAGTTCAAGTAAATCTTACTTCGTCCTCGCGAAGGTATCAGGTGGACTTGTGACAGTGGATTTCCTTTCCAATCTCTGCTCTAAATTCAAACGTTGGCTGTACGAGATGATCCCAAACTTATGTACCACGGGCACCTTTTCAATCGGCATATTTTTTCCTGCTCAAGCAAATCAAACCATTCTTTTTTTCAAAAAGCTAGAAAAAATAAACTACTTTTCGTAAATCAAGACGGAAAATAAAATCTTATGATCAGTTTTCAGTGATCAAGTTGATCACACATTAAAAACAAACGAACTTATTCACGATTTTCTGGACTTCATGCAAAAAGTCGACAACACTGATGGAGTCCGCCATTTTGTTTGTCGTTATGACAACGGATCTTCAGACACAGGGAGCCCAAGAAAATATATAAGAAAAAAGAAAAAAGAAAACGATATAAAAGAAAATATAAAAGAGATCGTCACTGGCGCGTGGCTACCCTTTCTTCGATTCAATTTTACAAAACTTATAATTTTAACAATATCGAATTACAAAAATGAAAAAATTAAGTTTATAAACCTTAGTATTGTTAGAAAAAAGTTATGTTAATTTAACTAATATGATTAACTAATATGATGATAGTTTTTAGGATTTTTTTCATCATATTAATGACAACAAAAGACACAAACACAAACAATGTACTATTCTAAAAAGAAGGGAAAAGAAATAACTAAAGTAATAATTGGGCTAGCTGTACTTTGAAGGAGAGAGAAAACTGGGCACGAGCTAACTCGGTGTGTGTTGTGGGTAATCGTTACCATTCCCCGCGCTGTTTCGTTGTCCGGCATCTTGAAATCTACAAGTACAAAGTAAAATGGCGGCTTTTTACACTTTTTAGTGAGTTTCTGAAACCATAAAGTCTTATTTATTTCGAGAACTATGTCTTATCAAGCCGGCGATCTTATTTGGGCTAAAATGCGGGGTTATCCGCACTGGCCTGCAAGAGTAAGTGAAACGTTTGAGACTTTGATTTTGAAAGCAGTTATAAGAAATTGTGATATTAATTTCATTATCCCACTGTTTAATTATTGGTGTCACACGCTTATTTCATTTGTTACAGATTGATCTACCAGCTAAAGATGAGGTTATCCCAGCTAAGAAGTATCCCATTTTCTTCTTTGGCACCCATGAAACGTAAGACGCAAATAATAACAAGTTAGATAATTTTATACAACAAAGTGATTTATTTTTATGACACATTTATAATTTATCATTTCCTGTTTAACTAAGTGCTCAGTCCTTGTTCAAATGATGACAACTACATTATCAGTTTGTTGTTAAGTGCATGAAAGTTTTAATGTTGTGCAGCATGCAGTTATAGTTTCAAGTTTACAGTGAGTACAAGAGGTTTACTACCTCTCTCTCTCTGCACTAATTTGTCAGTGAGGAGTGAAGCAACAAGAAAGAAAATGTCCTCTGGTGGCGGCGGTTGAGAATCTCACTTCCATGTTAGGATCAGGTACATACCTTGTTGCCAATTGATTCTCTATTTCATGTGATCTATCAGCGCTGTACACGACTGGTTGAATCGTATAAATTGTCACGTGAACTTAGAGAACCAATTGGTAACAAGGTACAAAAAATAATATTGTACCTGATCCGAACATTGAAGTTGAGAATGGGATGTACCAGTAGACCAGTAGCATATTGACAAGACGCCACTAATGTACTTATCAGCGGCCATCCGGGGGGGGGGGGGGAACCCCTGGCATTTGTACAATGATGTCAACCAACCCCCCATGTCCAAGGGCAGGACTTTTTAACAAAAAGCTAGAAGGTTGTCCAATACTCAGACAAATTTGTGCATAGCATTGTATTGTATTATATCGACATAACAAAGTTTAACAATATAATACAATAGTAGAACGATGCAACACAATAAAATACAAAACAATGCTATGCCTTTTCAACTCCTTGTTCATGTCAAGGAACTGATGACAAAGTGTTGTTTCCCCCTAAAAAGTCTAATGCAAGACCCAAGTGACAGTCAGGCAACTTGATTAGATTGAAGGCTAGCTGGCAGGTGTTCACTTCCCCTCCTTCCTTTTTTGTTCTCGCCCTATTCTTTCCTGTGCTGCTCCCTAAATAGCACGCTAGTGTTTTCGGATTTGGCTACCTGTGGACTGCTACCCTGTAACGTTCATGACACTACTGTTTTACTGAACAGGTAGCCACAGAAGATAAAAATTAAATTATGACAACATATAATTTAACTGTCACCATAACCCTGTATTATAAATACACTGTCTTGTTCCTTTGACATGTCTTCATAGTTCACAGCAATTCAGTTGTGAAGAAGAAAATTGACTGTACATAACATCCACATGTGAATTTTTTTTCGTTTAAGATCTTTTTCTTAACATAATTACAAAAAGTGAAAATTTTATTCTCTTTCCACAAAACCTACATTGTGTACAAATATTTCCTCATACCAAAGGGGGAACATGTGATTGTTTTATTAATTTTGGTATCTAATTAGTGGATTAGTTCCATTCACGTTTTGCACACTGCAATATCCATGACTCTGCTTTTTTTTACTGAGCATAGCAAACACAGAAGATAAAATTAAATTATGGTAACATAATTTAACTGTCACCATAACCCTTTAGAATAGAAATATCCTTGTTCTTTTGGTAGGTCTTCATAATTCACAGCTATTCAGTGCTGAAAATGGCACATAAAAAGATTGGCTGTTTGGACTGTAATGTCTGATATTCCATTTTCATTGAAGATCATTTATTTAAAAAAGTGAAAATTCATACCCTTTCCAAAAACATACAATACATGTAAGTGCATCCTTATAAACAATACCAATGAAAGAAAAAAAACTTTGTCTTTGACTTCTATTTTTCTATTTTTTAAATACATATTCAATAATTCATCCAAATGTAACTGATGCAATTGCCCCTTTACTGTATTCAATATTCAAGGTCAATTCTGATGGCTCTGTATGGCCTGATATTCCTGATATTAATTCCTTTTTCATTGAAGATCATTTATTTTAAAAAGTGAAAATTCATACCCTTTCCAAAAACATACTGAGTACAATGATGAATATGTCAGTGATGAATATGTATGCCATTTCTTTAGATTTATGAGCTGTGGCCTGGGACGAGCAACATGGCAGTGCGGTCTTTGTGGAAAAAATGGCTTTTTGACTTTTTGGTTTCGTCACCAGCTGGCACCTTTCTGAAAAAGTTTATTTTTGAGCCCTGCAAGTTTTAAACAAAATATATTTTTGTTTATTTCTTGAAGGTCTTAATTACAAAAAAAATATTTAGACATTTTTAAAGTGCAAGTAAAGTTGTCTAACTTAGTTTTCTTTAAGAGGCATGAGCAGAAATTAAACTAGAATAAACGCTACACGAATTGCGGGATTGATAAATTTCATCTTGTGATGTCACAATGAAAACCTACAGGATTCTATTGTAGTAGTTTACTCTAGGGAGGGAGTTGATTCATCTTATGATGTCACAGGATCCATGAAAAGTAACCAAAATTAGGGATTAAATGCCAGAAATGTTACAAAATTTGCAGATTAATACCTTTTTGTGAGAAACAAACACAATTATAGTACAATATAATTTTATATTTTTTCAACATCATAGTTGCACTTTAAATCCCAGAAATATTGGGGTCCCTGTGGTGTGATGTTTGAGCAGCCCTGGGTCAGTTCTCATCTGGGAGATTTAGAAGTTGTTCAATATCGCTCATGGTTTGGAGTTCATTCATCTGTTGCACTTGTTGCTATGATTGCTTGCAGCTTCCCCTCCTTCCCTCCCCTTTTGCCTACTACATTGTATATGATGTGTGACCCAGTGCTCTGGGCTGGTGCAAGGGTTATCTGGTGACCGAGCTCTCGATCAGTGCCCTACATGTATGTGCAGCCCAGTGGGCACTGAACCTCCAACTTACATGTTTAGATTCCTTGACATTTGGTCCTTAGTCTGCTTCTTTGTCAGCTGGTTTAGTTAAACAATTGTTACACAGAATAATGTGTAATACAGTTGATAATTATTGCTCATCTATTTTCAATAATTTATTGTTTTTCCACCATTCAGGCTTCAAATAATATATTAACTGACTCATAAAAACACCCTGCTGAATTACACAACTTGTGTATATATTTTTTAAACTAATTAAAACTTCATTACCAAACAAAACTTAAACCATAATTATCACTTCATGTTAATAAAAATAAAATACAATTCTTTACCATCCAGTCAAAATTGTGCTTGAAACATGTATAATTTATCAAGATTTTTAGTCATTTTCAATTATGATATTTAGAAATGGTCAGGTACAGTGTATCCCATAATTACATAATGTTGATTTAATTCCAGGGCTGTCATGCAAGCCAGAGATTTATTTGAATATGAGAAGCACAAGAATAAATTTGCAAAGTCTTCCAAGTCAAACAGAATGGGTTTTAACGAGGCACTGGTAGAGATTGTCAAAACACCCAAAGTTAAGTTTGGTCAGCGTGGGATGCCTGAGGAATCAATGTCAGAAGACAGTGAGGAGTCGGAGGATGAAGAAGTAGTTGAAAACAATGAAGAGAAGGTACAAATTAATGTAGTTGAAGTCCAGAAAATGGTTAAATTTAAATTATTGGCCCAAATTAATGTTGGACATGTAATTCAAGTGGGCCATTTGCCCTGGCTTGCATGAATTCTAAGAGACTACATTGTAACTGGTGAGAAATTCCTTCTCCTACATGTACATGTAGCTACCACAGAACAGTTAATTGGAGAGATGGGGATCTGCCATCAAGGGGCTATAAACCCATGTACACTGTCAGGGGTGGATCCAGGATTTTTGAAGGGGGTGGGAGTGGCTGGCATATATTTTTTGTTTGGGAACATGCAAGGGGGGTGGCTGTCATAGATTTTTTGTTCAGGAACATGCATTGCCTCTGTAAAATGCTGCAACTTGGCCAGTCCAACTAGCCCAAAGGTGGGTGGCTAGCCACCCAATCCACCCCACCCCCCCTAAATCCACCCCTGACTGTAGTTCTGTCAGTATTGTTGTTGGTACCATTTATAAGAGAACTGTCCTTCAAAAACTAAATTAACACAAACAGCTACATGTAGTGTACCATATGACAATGTACATGTATATTTAATTATCAAAATAATGTCAATTGTGTTCTCCCGATCAGAGTTATCAATAATTAATTCATGGTGCATGCATGTAAGCATCATCCTCTTGGTTTTGAACATATAAAAATGATATTATTTATTATTAATAATATAAATTATGGGATCATCCTAAGAATGCACAATTTCATTGGATGTTCAGCATGTTTGATTTTCTTATAAATGCATGCTCAAGAAAAAATTATACAAATTGTAACAGTGATTGTTTTATTAATTGCTAGTTTAATATGGATAATGGAGATAATTTCATAGACTGGGAAGACAATATGTTTGACTATAAGGTGTTAAGGTCTGTCAAAGAAGAGGAAAATAGAAGTCACTTCCCAAAACTAAAAGGAAAAGATCAAGATAATTTAGCATCGGCTTTTAATATGGTCTACATGTCAGTACATGTACAATGTACATGTATAAGGCAACCACAAAATGGGTTACTGAAATGTTTGAAGTTGAGAAAAGCAATGTCCACATTTTTATATGTACAGTGTTACTCATTGACTGTTTGATATACAATGTACATGTAAAACTTGATTGAAAATAATAAAAATGTAGTTTTTCTAGTGTATTAAATGAGAGGAAAGTGTCAACACAACTATAAGACACAATATGACTCACCAAGAATTCAACAATAACTTTAATATGCCAGCCTGTTTCATGCTGAAGCCAGAACAGTGAATCGGCAAAGAATACAAAAAGTCAATAGGGTTTCTCTGGTTTCATGTACAGTACAATGTAGAAATTCGTTGACGGGGTTTTTGACTTTTTGACATAGTTTTTGACTGCCAATGTCAAGCTGTCACAATTAATTGAACCAATCAGTGATAAGCAAGTCAAGTACAGTAAAATGGGGTTTTTACTGTCGTCAGTTTGCTTTTAGATTTTTACACAGGTTCTTAGATACATGTACATTTAGCTTAGTTTCCTTCATCTAGATTGAAGGTTATATTATAAAACAAATAAAAGATGGTTCTCCTTGTTCTATAACAAAATAATGCACTTTCAAGGTCTTGAAAAGTTGCTGTTCTGCTCTGACGACATGCATACACAGTATTTCCAGACCTTGGCCATGCATTATTTTGTTATAGAACAAGGAGATCGAACCATCTTTTATTTGTTAAATTTCCACACATGTGTAGCACTTTATACAACTTACAAACATGTACACTGTGTGTGGTACACTATAATGTAGACCTGATGGAGCTTCAAGTACATTTATAATATTATATTAAATTTGCTACATGCCGACTTTGAATGCAATAGATACAGAATGAGTGACCATGCGTGCTTTATTGGACTTACAAACTTGAGCTGCAAACAAGAGTTTGTAAGTCACATAAAGCATGGATACAAATTCTGCATCTGACCTATCAAATATCTTGATACATGGTTTTTGTATAGAGTTGTGCTTCCACTTATTTTGGCGATATGACCTTAATTTCGGCCGAGAAAATTGGAGCATAAGTTTATGAAATAATGTAAATCAGAATGAAATCTGTATCAGATTTACAGTCTGATCACTTAATCTTATCGCTCAGTGATTTCCTTTATACTCTTATCACTCTGAAACGAGCATAAAACATTTAATAGCTAAACTGCATTAAACACAAACAACAGATCAGGGGCGGGCATCTCGTTTATTGATACTTGTCGGACACATAAATTATAATTACAGCAGTATATAATGTTGGCCAATCACGTCTGTATAGATGTGTAGTTAGTAATTTCTTCTGTTCTAAACATATATCCTGAAGAAAATTTAGGTATCAAGGTAGAGAAAAGCCTTCGAATGATTCTTACATATTAATCACTCCTCTTTATACACCGTCAACGCTATCCCAACAGGATTATGTAACTTGTTTATATAACATAACAACATTCTGCATTAATTCTTACCCACTTGTGTACATTCTGTAATGCTACTAAATATATTTCGTTTTACTTCATGGATTATTAATGAGTTTGATAAAGTTTTATACATATATTACTTGCATATTATTAAGATCGAATTGGCATTTAGGTTGAGTTTTATGGAGGGAGGAGGTCCAACATTGCCAGATATATCGGTGTAAGGTTCAGTACTGGGTCAACTGCTCTAGTGTAATTTGCAGTTTGATTGATAGGAGGAGGGAGTGATATACATGTTACTGTTATTGATAGGGGGGGGGGGGGGGTGAATATTTCAAATAATATAGTTTATCTATTGAAGCTAGGGGTGCAATTATTTGAACAAGGGAGGTTTATACATGAAAATTAATGTACATGTACATATAATGTTTTCTCATTGAAGAGCAACACAAAGATATGGGGCAACGCCTCACTGCAATAAAGATTTGAATCCAACAGTTACACTGTACAGTGGGCCTTTTGCAGGATTGTAATCACATAGTTGTACTGGTTGGCAACAATTATTAAATAAATTCATTCTTGTCCTCCAGCATCCATGACAATGCCTTTCCCATGGGGATCAAGACCTCAATTCATTCATTAACAAAGTATTACTGACAATGTACATGTATATCAGCATGTGACTGTGTTCTGCAAAAGGCCTATTGTACCGATCAAATATGTACAGCAGAAAGAAAACATAGACTTTTATTAGTTAAATTTTCTTGTATTAAAACAGGAATATTCTTTTGAGTTTCACATTTTTATATTTTAATCATAACTACAAGCTGTTACACTGTAGCTTTAAAGTACACTGAAAGTTACTATTTCATAGATTCCTGATCAGAAAAAAAGGAAAACTTCACAGAATAAGGCCCCAGCAAAGAAGAGGGCCAAGAAAAGCGACGTTGAGGAAGAAGACAAGGTTGAACAGGAGAGTGAATCTGAATCAGATGAGGTACATGTATGTACAATAACCAATCATGGTTATTAATTTCTAACTTATTTTGATCAGGGAACAACAGTAGACCTGTATATAATTTTATATACAATGTACATGTTATGTTCCTAGGTCAAATTTATTTGAAGTTCTTTTTTTTTAAACTTAGGTTATTTGTTTTCTCAACCTACAGTAGGTAATGTTTTTCAACCTTGGTATTTGTTTACCTGCTAGAGGTACAGCTCGATGATTAGAAATAACCTAATAAAAAATGCACTTCAAAAACATTGGAACGCACACAAGATTTGCATTCTGAATGCATCTGATTGCGTTCAGTAGTGAGACAAGGCACATTCCCAAGCAAACTCGAACACACTCAATAGTGATTCCCAAATGCAGTTGAATGCACAAGTTTGATAGTGGTCCCAAATACACTTGAACGCACATGAACACACTCAAGTTGTGAGTTACGAACGTGCTTGAACACACTCAATAGTGATTCCCAAATGCAGTTGAATGCACAAGTTTGATAGTGGTCCCAAATACACTTGAACGCACATGAACACACTCAAGTTGTGAGTTACGAACGTGCTTGAACACACTCGATAGTGATTCCCAAATGCAGTTGAATGCACTCGATAGTGTTCCCAAACACACTTGAACGCACTCGAGTTGTGAGTTACGAACACGCTTGAACGCACTCGATAGTGATTCCCAAACGCAGTTGAATGCACTCAATAGTGATACCCAAACGCAGTTGAATACACTTGAGTTGTGAGTTATGAACGCACTTGAACGCACTCGATAGTGTTCCCAGATGCAGTTGAACACACTTGAGTTGTGAGTTACAAACGCGCTTGAATGCACTTGATAGTGATCCCAAATGCAGTTGAACACACTCGAGTTGTGAGTTACAAACGCATTTGAGCACACATTTCTGGAGTGCGTCCAAATCCATATTAACTGCCAGAATACAGTTTTCACTTTTGACATCAAATCAGGAATGCATAATATGTTTAAGTTAATCTCTAATCATCACTGTAATTCTTGTGTACTAAAAACATTAACTCTCTCCCTCTGTTTTCCTACATCACTTCCTTCTCCTATCCATCTCTATCTCTTTACAGTGCTACATTGTACCCATTGTACAGTACTGTTAGAAAATATTACGACAGGGGAAGTGAAATTTCACCTGAACAAATGAAATTTCCCCTAAAAGACTATGGAAATTTCACTTTTCAAATTTCAGCTGAAGAGGATTTCAAGTCTGAAAACCATAGCAATTCAGAGATTGAGCCAGAATTTTAGACAGAAAGGACAATTTGGCCCAATTTGGCCCTTTTGCCATTAAATTTCCCTTGGAAGATAGACAAAGAGGAACAATTTCACCCTTACTGTATTTTTCCAAGAGACAAAGGAATCATGATATGTAGACTCGTTCAGGTATAAACTGGAACCACATACATGTAATAATTACTCGGGCTGCCTGTGGGCAGGCCCGAGTCTTAAATTGCAAGTGTTTATTATTTTTATTTTCCAAGTCGAGGTATTTCGTCCCCAACCAATCAGCTCACACTGTTCAAGTCGTTCAAGTGCACATACATTTCGTTGTACTTGAACACCGTGCCGGCCTGGCGTCGCATAATGTCAAAAAGGTCAACCAAAAGCCACAGACTGCGGATAGATGTTTTACTCTATCCTGAGGACTATACACCCCATTCCAATATGGCGGATACAAGGCCGGAGCGTTGGGGCGGGACACGAAAACGAGGGTAGTTAGGCGGAAGTCGATGTCAAGAGGGTCATGAGGAGGGAATTTTGCGCAAGTTTTGAAGCGAGTTTGTTTTTTCCAAGAGGGTTGGAATAAGTAGATTTTATCCCCAGAGAGTTAGAAAATATGGCTGATATTCAGGCTATCATTTTCACTGAGGAATATATTACTAAGTGAAAATGATAGCCTGAATATCAGCCATATTTTCTAACTCTCTGGGGATAAAATCTACTTACTCCAACCATCTCGGAAAAACAAACTCGCTTCAAAACTTGCGCAAAATTCCCGCCTCATGACCTTCTTGACATCGACTTCCGCCTAACTACCCTCGTTTTCGTGTCCCGCCCCAACGCTCCGGCCGTGTATCCGCCATATTGGAATGGGGTGTATAGCAAAGCTGATCAGAAACAACGCCTGTATATAGTTTTAAACATACTCTATTTCGGCTAGCCAAACTAGCCTTCTTCAGGTGCCTAGATGTTGTAAGTGGAGAGTTCTAAAATAAGGGCTTTACCTCCATGTACATATTTGTAACAACCTCACAAAACTCCCTTTGTTAGCTATGAATAATTTGGGACTTAGAATATTTCCCGAGCACCCGAAGCGGCACTTATAAATTTTACAAGGAATTGGGGAGCCTCTACTTGAAAACAAATTTTTCACTGCGCTCAGCGTAGGAATCGAATCCAGGAAGCTAAGATTTATAGAACGACTGACACAATCCTACCCAAACAGTAACCGCTAGACCACGAGTGACGAGATTATTGGCGCATGCTTAACTTTCGTTAGAGCTGTTAAACAGATCGGAATCCTCTCACGAGTGAGGTTTTGGTTCGAGAAAGGCTTCGAACAGTTGAATCCCTTTATAGCTCTGTAATATACAAATGTACATTGTACACTAGTGAGCAGACTGAAGTTTTGTGAATGAAGGTAATTAAGCTTTTAATTAGAGATAACCAACATGCATTTCAGTTATGAACACAGCAGATTACACAGAGGCACACACGAATTGACCACAAGTACAATTAACATGACTGTAGAAAGAACAGTAGTGAAATATAGTGGCAGCTCTATCGGCAGGATGGACAGGATACAACTAATGATATGGGATAAATATAAACATTGAGACAATCATATTTTAGTACTCGGAATCTCTAGTACAACAGAACAGCAGACTGTAAATTGTAGACGTGTGTTACATGAATAAGTAGTGTTTACAGTAAAGGGTCAATTTCTTTAATTTACATACGAGAAAAACATATCTAATGTTCATAATTATGATAAAAAAATATTAAATTACATACATATACATGTACTAGGGGAGCAGAGAGCAGAAAGTCACTGTGACTGATAACTCCCCTACCCCACTCCTAATAAATAATAGGAGTGGAGTACCACCCCTCCCCTGTGACCACGCCTTAGAATGGAATGTCTGGAATGTAAAGAAGGTATAAAAAAAATAAAAAAATGGTAACACTTATGTATATACAGCCCGAGTTAAGGCTGTACCCAGCCTCTTGTTATATTTTTAATTGCAGGCTAAACAATATATTGTATTGCAATTAAATGCCAGTCACTTGCATTCAATGCAACAACAGTTCCTTGTATATGAGAAATTAGTTTGATTTTAATACTGTCTGTGTTATCTTAATAAATTGCAGCAGGCGCCTGTTGAGACGGAGTCTGAAGAGGAATCAGAGTCAGAGGAGGAAGAGGTACATGTACAGTAGATTTACAAAATTATTATACACTGTACAAGGCTGCTAAGAAATTTCTGTCATTTGGTGGTATTTCAGCATGATATGTAATACCTACATGTAGGTATAATAATTATTACAAACCTATTCCATACACATGAAAATGGTACATAGTTTGACCATATTTGGAAAATACGCAACCAATGTTTCTTGAAAAGAAAAATGGCAGACAATCATGTTTACCCAAATTAAATCTTGGAAAAGCAAGCTTAAAAAAAGCAAATATGCAGAACTGACAATTTACAAAAGTGTAGAATCCTGTTGTTGAGATACCTGTTAACATTTGCAAAATCTATGTGAAAGACTTGAGCACAATTTAGTTTTCGGGTCCTCGAACAAGCCAAAGTTTGACCAAAAAATCCCCAGCCTGGTGGAATCGATCCCCAGTAAGGAATCATACAAGAATATTGAAACACTCCTTAACTTACAATGTAACTGGAACACTCCTTAACCGCCCCCGGTTAGCTCAGTGGTTAAAGTGCCTATCACCCTTTTGCAATTTTGATACAATGTAGCTTATGAACCTCCGAAAAGGTTTGAGTACTTCTGTGAAGAAAGTTTTGGTTTAAAGTGAATACTTTATGTTCTACGCTTGTTTGAAATCGCGTAAATGTGACCTTTCCTGACCCATGACCGCGTAAGTAAAAGCCTGGGTCGAAACCTGGGTAGACGTCATCTTGACGTCATATAATTAATTCGGCTTTGCAATCATTTGAAGAAATACGTAACATGTTGACTAAAATGACTTTTTTCTTTACTAACAACTCAAAAACTGTGTATATTTTCTATGCATCGATGTTGTTGTGATAAAAAGGCGCCATGGAGAATAATGCATTAATGAGATGACGTCTACCCAGGTTTCGACCCAGGCTTTTACTTACGCGGTTTTGGGTCAGGAAAGGTCACATTTACACGATTTCAAACAAGCGTAGAACATAAAGTATTCACTTTAAACCAAAACTTTCTTCACAGAAGTACTCAAAACTTTTCGGAGGTTCATAAGCTATCAAAATTGCAAAAGGGTGATAGGCACTTTAAGCTCCAGTCCATTGAAGGGGAGGTCGCGGGTTCAACCAACACTCAGGGTCAGGGTCTTAAAATGACTGAGTCAAAGTGCTGCCTTTGTGAAACATCTCGTTCTCGAATTACAAATGGTTAGACCTTCACGTCTTCTCGGATAAGGATGTAAAATCGTAAGTCTGGGACACTGACGGAGGCAAGCCTAGAAGGGACCTTGAGTCCTATTGTTTGTACTCCTGTGATCAGGCTCCAATCCGAATGTCTCTTTCAGATCTTTTTTATTGCTATGCCTTTTCTGTCTGAGCATGAGTTCATTGGTTCTAGACGGAGCATGATCAAGCAGTAAGGGGATTGCACCAGAAAATGTATTTGCTTGTATTAAAAACATTTAATAGCATGGTTTATACATGATATTTGGCATAAATACTACTTGTAAGATTTCAAAATTTCTTGTAATTTCACTCACCAGTAGCTACACGGCTCATGAAATATTGCAAGGAATTTTAAAATCTCTTGTGGTATTGATGCCAAATACACACTACCAACCATGTCATTACTATTACTAAATATAAATACATAAAAACAATAACCTACATGTACTTGTGACAAGGAAATTCTAATTCCTATAGTTCCCTCAAGTCCCTGAAATATACCACAGCAACACTTTGCGGTGACGGGTCCAGGCCCACAACCTCCACCATTACATTGTATTATTATAACCGCCATCATATCCATAGTTACACACTTGACTTAAGTACTTACTTAAAGTACTCACGTATTAGGGACCAAGCCCCTAACATCCATAATAAGTAATATAATTATGCATGTACATGTATACATGTATGTAAATGTATAACTGATGTGAAATACATCCGGGATGAATAAATTAAAACACTTGAATATATAACTGGACTTGCCTAGTTATTTATATAGTAAATTGTCATAAAATTAAACACTGAACTGTTTGTGAGCCAGAACCACAATGAACTGATTCCATCTCTTGACAGTTTTATTTTTAAATATATAACCCTAATTATAATAACACTGGCTCTCCAGGCCCTCTCGTCCACATAGGAACTTACTTCTCTTTGCACTACCAATTCATTGCATTCCTTGTGTGTTACAAGACAAATAAATTATTTGTCTGCATGTAGATATTATCTGGCTCGATAAAACTGTAAATCGTGAGGAACAAATAAATAAAATTATGAGCTTTTCAAAGACATGTGTATGCAGTCTGTGTAGGTATTTTCAATTGACTGAAACTACATGTACATGTACATGTAGCAGGGACCACTGAATACAGGAATTATTATGAGTTCCCAGATTAAACAGTGTGAAGGATCAAGAATCTGCAAATCTGGATTTGGTGCTTAAAATTATATTTAACTTACCGGAAATTGTCTGACGAATTCTCTTTCGTTTTGGATACACTCTAAATTGATTCAGATTTGGTCTATTTAAATCCTTTTTTATATTTCGGATTTCTGATCTAGATTTGATATTTTCCCAACCCAGTCAACATTACTATGGTTATACATCCATGTATATAGCCCCAAATTGAGAACAACATCATGGCGTACATTATCAGATCCAACTTAGATCCAACGAAATTCAAACCCAACGTGGCTTATACATGTGCATGCACTTGTATCCAATTTTTCAAAAGCTAAAATTATATTTTTTCAACAGATTTTCAATTTAGACTATATTGCCAGGGTTTTCTTTAAAGGGTCTAATTGTCATGGTACTATGCATGTATGGTGATGTTAGTGTTCAATTGGTGGCTGTTAATTGATTACAAACAGTTAATTAAAAGTAGCTAACTCCCCTCCTTCAATGCTTTATTGAAAGTATTTTAAATATTTTACTAGAAGACTGTATAATTTTATTTACACAGTTTGTTAGTCATTTTTGCATATTTGCTTTGATTTTTACCATCCCACATGTGCGTGAGGTTCGTCAGTTCATATGAGAATCACTGATAATGACCGTGTCCGGCCTGGACATCTAATGTAATGGTCTCTCACCATGACATGTAGTCATTTTAAGGTGTGGTAACGACCATGGAAAGCAAGTAACAGCTGATGTTTCAATAGCCTGCGAAAGCAGCCGCATCTTTGTGCTTGCTCCAAAACGCATTCCGTTTCGGATTCCGTTTCGGAGCAAGCAGAAAGATGCGGCTGCTTTCACAGGCTAATGTTTCAAGGGCCCTTCATTGACTTTTAGTTGATTATAAAACCTGTTTTTCTTATTATGTGACAACAATAATGGACATTAATTTTGCCTTTCCATGCATATACATATTATGTACATGTACACATAAATTATGTGTCATCTATACCAGGAGTACAAGCCAGAACCCAGGGGACGACAAAAGAAATCAGATTCGGCAGCGAAGAAAGCTCCAGCAGAGAAGAAAGGTAGCGAGAAAACAAGAGGAAGGAAGAAGTCGGCCAAAATAATTAGCAGCGAGAGTAGTGATGAGGGTAGCAGTCACCATAGTGATGAGACGACAACGAGTAAATTATCAGAGGTAATGGCTTAGTACCATAATGGACAGGTGTTTTGTTGATGTTACAACTTCTCTTGTTAAAGTGCCAGTACGACGAAAAAAATTCATTTCGATTTACCACTTTTTCAGTGTCAATACATGTAGGTCAATCAGTGTTAGAAATATCGGAAATAGTAAAAAATATTCCCAAATGGGCAAGTTAAACCGCAAGTAGCCAACCTTGCAAAGATAAATATAACTTTCTTCTTGTGTACGTGAAGACGTTTTTTAGTAGAAATAATGCCTCCAAGGCGTTGTGTTGTGCAGGTGAGCGTTGAATGTATGACATCACTTCCGCTGAATAACCCTTTGTATAAAGCTGAACAAAGGGAACGGCCTCCTGTAATGGTGGACATTTAGATTCAATACTCAGAGTTAAAAAAATAAGACTTTGAACTGGTAATAATACATGTATATCAACTCTACTTTATGAATATGCAAAAACATTGATATATGTGTCAAAATTTGATTGTAGTGGCACTTTAAGGGTCAATCTTTATAATCATGTACTCTTCAAAATTATAAATATAGATTATGGGATAATTCTAAGAAAATGCAATGCAACACTAATTTTCTATCTTACATGTACAGTAGTTATATTAAATTAAACAAAGAGAAGATGGTTTTTCTATTTGTCCTACCAGAGGAGGTTCCACTAGTATCCTACATTGTAAGTGCACTTGCACATTTAGTTTTTACAATATGGCAGCAAGGTCAAGTCGTTTGCCATGATGGGTGATTCTTTCTGTATCAATGCATGACTAAACATGTACTTTGAGGGAAAAACGCTTGACCTTTTGTATTTCTGATATATACATAAGAAAATTGTATATTCATGTCTTGAGTTCATGTTTATCATGTGCTATGAAAATCGTTGTTATTGTCACTCTTCACAGATCCCCCTCCAGCCCTCATAATATGTTTATTGCTGAAACTAAAACATATTCCATTGCAAAATACGGAGTTGAGCATTTTATGAGTATCAAACATACTTCTGATATGTGAACTAAAAGTTCTCAAAAGTTATCCACTGTTTGTGGTACTTATAAGCTATATGCAGTGGTATAAAGCTAAAGGTCAGGACCGTGTTCGCGAGTCAGTATTAATTGCGATTGTCAAACAAGCTCCACATTGCTTTCCCTGTCAAGGTCAAGATATACTTAAGGGTTTTACTGCAGCTGCATGTATACTTCAAAGCCAAATGTACATGTACGTATCTGTCAACTGTTAGAATATTGATGGAGGCCTCTGGCTCTTCTCTGGCTTAAACTGAGTTTATGTATCAGTGGCGGGATATATGGCAGTCGCCAAGAAAACCAGCTGAGAAGCTGCTAAACTCAAATGAACTTGCCAACAAACTACTGTAAGTTCAAAATACTTAATGCCAACTACGGAAATAACACAACATAGCAGTTCCTGCTGTATCAAGGAGTTTGGTCAACATTAATTAGAACTGGGGTTTGCTGTGTTCAGTACTCTGATAAAAACATCTCAGTGGAGCTGACTAGAACATGAAAAAAGTGTACAGAAATTATGACCCATGACTTGTGCATTAATTATTGTTTTAATATTTCCAAGAAAAATACTCCAGAGCCAAAGAAAGAAAAAACAAACTCAAGGCGTTCATCGGCTGATGACAAGAAGGGGCAGGAAAAAAGTGATAATCAGGATGCCAATGAAGAGGACGAGGAGGAGGACAAGGAGGAGGACGAGGAAGAGGAAAAGAAGAAGAAAGAAGAGGCGGAGAGGAGAAAGCAGGAGAAGCTCGAAAAGAAAAAGTAAGTTACTCTGTGACTTCTCTAACCATGCAGGCCACTTAGACAATGATAACCAAATCACACTGCAGAATGATAACTAATCATTCCAACGTGAAGAAAACAGTGTTGAGTACAAGACAATAGCATTTTGACTCACTCAAAGTTGGAAAGCTTTAATTGGTGTCATTCTGCACAATATAATTGGTTCTCGCTGTCTAAGTTGCACTGGTTACAGTAGTCCCATAGTAAGCTACATCAAAGATGATTGATGGCATGAATATTGATTGGTAAAATTCTCAGTCTTGATACAATAGAAATGGAATCATCAGGATAAAACTGAGGGAGAAATAATTAAGAGCTACAGTAAACCTCTCCATGTGGATACCCACCATATACAATGGTAGCAGAACAGTTTTAAACTTGGGAAGCTCAGGGGTGGGATGTGGTATGAGAGTTGAGGTGATCCGGGGACATGCTCCCCTGGGAAATTTTGAAAATGTAAGGTTTCTAGAGCGGAATTTCCTGCATTTTGAGACTACTTTGGAGAATATTATATTGGCTAAAAAAATGAACCTTTCGATTCAGTGCCTATATTTAGGCGGGAGGGGCTGAGCCCACCCCCCCCCCCCCCCCCCCCCCACCCCCCACTAGTTTTTTTGGGAACTAGAGCCGCCACGCGTCCGCCATCTATGATACAAAAGGAGCACCTTCCAGTCCTAACAAATCTCCCATATAGAACAGTTTTCGATTGAGTGCTGATTAAGTAATTTGGTGATTGCTTATATTTTGCATTATACATGTTGCTTTTCTAGTGGCTGTGAAGAATACAATGTATTTCGTAATTATAAACCAATCAAGTGCTAAACTAAAAACAACCAGACACCTTTATTTGATTTGTTTTATGATTTTGTACTACGGTTTATTATGATCGTTTCAAGAACTTGCCATAGAAGAGAGCTCTGATGAAGAAGGTGATATTAATGAATAGAGTACTGCATCTTACCGATTAAACTGATTTTTTTTCTCATAAGTGATATATGTAGTCACTTGATTTTCGCGCGTAGAAATGTAAACATCTTTTATTCGCGAGATCTAATTTTCGCGATGTTTTTAAAATCGCGAAAAACGCGAAATTAGTGTCGCGAAGATTGTGTAATATTAGGTACATGTAAACCTCATATCACTCTGCCGGACCACAAGAACCTTAAATTCAATTCTCTGCGTGATTTTGATATGTCAGTGCTGCAAGATAGACCTGGTAATGTGCTGTCAGATCGAAGCTTGCTAATAAAATTAATTTGATGATTTACACTGATTGTAAATTTAGTTACCAAAAAAGTTATTATTATATGACTAGTTCACTTCTTCAGCTATGAGTGGTCAGTTGACAGTCCATACCTTCCTGTACGAGTAATACACTACCGCTCAAAACCTGTACCTTGATTGCACCATTATACTGTACATGTAGCTCTATTGTTTTTGTACCGCTCATTATAAAAGTTAGGGTGTTTTGTATTGTTGGGTAAGCCAATACTGTTGCTCGTTTCGAGCGGTACAGACCGGCTTTCCTGTACAGACCACAAGCTATTTTTAATACTGGTTTGTTTGAGCCATATATAACAAAGAGGTTATTACACAACTTTACGTGTAACAAAATATTGTTTATTATACGACCGCTAACACGAAAAATAGTGTTTATTTTCGCTCACCTTACAGCTCTGTGTGAAGAAACAGAGCTGTAAGGTGAGTATAATTTTGAAGCCAAATGTTGGCCACACTGAAAAAAAAAACGTTTTCGCACACTAAAAGCAGATTGGTTGTTACTCAAACAACCCCATTTTGATTGGCTAATGTACGCTTACAAAACCGTTTAAGTGTTGAATAAACCTGTGCAAACCTGTTTGTGACCAGTGCAATGTGCTCGTATATTTGCACTCGAAAACGGCAACTAAAGTCACGTAATAGACATTACATTATTCAGTCTCTGCCATACATGTAAGTTCTGGATCCTAATTCCCCCCCCCCCCCCTTTTATGACACATCTGCTTCACACTTGAGCCAATTAAAGTAGGGGGAATAAACTTGCTTGTGCTTGCTTAATATTTTTTAATTAACCTGATGGGTTTTTATTTCTTTCCCTTCACCAGAACTTGTTTGCGCTCTGTAATGCTATCATGTGGGAAGAGCTGGCTATAATTATTTCTAACAATTCTTCATTATGAACAACATACAATGTAGTTAGGATTAACTAGAGGCCTCGGAAATCCTTCTTTGGTAAATATTAGTCTCAGCTTCTCTGACTGCTAGTTTGCTTTACTCAGCTAGTGTTCTGTGCTTTATTGCACTGGTCTCTAGGCACTAACTACCAACAATTTGTTTCTGTCTACTTTGAAGGTTTAGCTGCCTTCGTGTACTTTTGCAATTTGAGCACACTAGTTAATTAGCTGCCTATTGTTTTCCTTAATGCCTCATACTGTAAAAGTTATTGATTGAAGAAACTGTATGTACTTAGACATGTATTTATAATTTCATTATTTTTTTCAGAGAGGAGCTCAAGGAAAAGAAGAGGAAAGAGAAACTTGAACAGAAAGCTAAGAAAAAGGAAAAAGAGAAACTGGAGAGGGACAAAGAAAAAGAGAGGGAACGAGAAAAGATAAGGCGAGAAAAGGAAAAGGAGAAGGAAAGACTACAGAAAGAAAAACAGAAGGAAAGAGAGAAGTTGGAGAGGGAGAGACAGAGAGAGAAGGAAAGGTTAGAGAAAGAGAAGCAGAAGGACAGAGAGAAATTAGAATGGAAGAAGCAGAAAGAACGATTGAAAAGTAAGTCTTACATCATTGCAAGTGTACATGTTCAACTGTTCATTTACATGTATGCCTGCACTTTCCTTTCGTGTTCAATGTATATACAATAATTGTATATGTACAGATACATTGTACACAAAAATGATGTAGATAAACCACATCTACAATGTACATGTAATAGATACAGAATAAGTAGCCATGCTTTATCGGATTTACGAGCTGGAAGCAAGAGTTTGTAAATCCGATAAAACATGGACATGAATTATGTATATGGCTTATCAAATGTCTAGCTATACAGAGTCATGTTTTTCAGTTGTTTTGGCGATACAACCAATTTCGTCGGAGAAAATCGAAGCAAATGTTTATGTAAATCAGGACGAAATCTGTATCAGATTTACAGATCACTTATCGGTCAGTGATTCCTTTGTTTTACCCTCGTGAATTATTAATGAGTTTGATAAGTTTTAAAACAATCTGCCATACAACTGTATACCTGACCATGTTGGAATATCTTACCTGAGGATAGTAGATCTCTAAGTGGTTTCAACTTTTTAAACGTAAAGTCCATGGACTATCATTCACACAGAACTGCTGTGATTTTTGTAAATAGGTCCATGCTGTATATCTTTGTATTTTATATTGCTTAGTTTATCTTTTAATATCATTTGTTTTAGTATTTAATCTTTTAGAGACATTAACTATTTCAAAGCTACTCTGTAAATCCGAATTTGAATAACGTGTTGGTGATGTATTTAATTACAAACTACTGAACCCAAGTGTTGCTTTTATTAATACAAAGAATCAAAAGTGTCATTAAATTTGCATATTGTTGCTAATCCAAAACAATTAAGTTAAAAACTACATTGTACATGTATCAGACATAAGTAATGTATTCCATAAAGTCAGTTTAATGTGTAAGCTTTAAATTTTAAACTTCTGGGTTGGAAGAAGACCCAGATTAAGGCAAAGACTTTTACTTTTACATTGACATCAACTTTGTCAAGGTTTCTTATGTACATTGAATTGTATAACTGTCACTGACAGTATCTTTTTCCAAATGTAAACTGAACTGAAAAAAATATACCTTGTCAAAAACTCCATCCCTCCTCTTGCTAAAAAGACTTGAAAACGTCCCATCTCATCATCACTTTGGTGTAAGTATAACTCGGCTGTCTGCTGTGTTGGAGGTTGTCTCTTTATTTGTTCCCCAGCAAGACTAACACAGGTTGCACTGAAACGTTTGTGTAACGTATGGTCCATGTTGCAAGGATTTTTTTACGACGTAAGAATGAAACTACAGTGCAAAACACTTATCATGCCAACCATGTTACACAGTGACGTACTTGACCAGTAAAACATGATGGACAATACCGCAAGACTAACACAGGTTGCACTGAAACGTTTGTGTAACGTATGGTCCATGTTGCAAGGATTTTGTTACGACGTAAGAATGAAACTACAGTGCAAAACACTTATCATGCCAACCATGTTACACAGTGACGTACTTGACCAGTAAAACATGACGGACAATACCGCTGCTTTCAGTTTCGCATAAAAATGTACCATGTACATGTACATTATGCAACAGTGACTTTAAAATAATTGAATGTTGATCCAAAAACGAACAGGAAGCAAAAGTGACTTTGATCAAGTTATGAATTCTTCCAAATTTTAGTAAGGACTTATTTAGCCCTCTTAAGGCACTGAATGTTCTAGATTTAAAACTCAATCAACCTAGTAACTTAAAGGAGCAGTGTCACGATTAGTATTCATGCCCAAAGTTTTGAAAATGTGTCAGGCGGACAAGAAATCAAAAGACGTGACAGAAGTAGAAGTCCGTGAGTAATCCGCTTGCATCGGCGTATTTGCACGATATCTCAAGCCGAAATTGCTTTAAAACTATACTTCAGTATTATATGGTTAGGTTTGATGTTATATTTTTATAAAGCAGCATTTTATTTATTTCAATCGAAAGGGAAATTTGCAGCGGCGCGTGACATTGCGTGATTTTTCCATTGTCTATAACGACCAATCAGAATCGTGACACTGCTCCTTTAATATGCCTTGCAGGAAACCCATTCAATGGACCTTTCCCAGATCAATGTTGTCCCATTTCAAATCACGTGACCGTTCCCTTGTGGATTGTTTCTTTTATTTCTGGTTAATGCACGAGGAGATACATTGACATGGAAATACTTCGCACAAAGCGTATTATTCCCGGAAGATTTGATATGGGACAACATTAAGCCAAGCGGAAAAGGTGTATTGAGAGGGCTGTTACTGCCTGGGGCAGGGGAGCCTAACTGATTATTTTCTCCTCTTTGTGTGTTTACTTAGTACCTGTTTTGACCATTATCATTGTCTTTAGATCCCACAATCTATGATATTCTGGAAAAGTGTGACTTCGACCTTAAGATGTCACTGACAGTAGAAGCACCCGTGAGTACATGTTATAATTATATTGAATGTTAGAACAATATCCTTGGTGGGGCAGGACCTTTATTCAACTCTCATGCCATCATCATATCATATCATCATATCCCTCAATCAGACATGTGATTTAATCATTAAGATATTCTCTTGGTATCAGCTGCGCTTCATTTCATGCTTCCACGCACATTCTAAGTCAAGTAACAAAGTGTGATTGGACACAAATTTACCAAAGCCGATGCATCAAATTACATATACGTGTACAAAGAAAGCCTAGTACATGTATGTGTATGTTTCATCTTTATTATACCTGGTGGCCACTTGTTTTGTTAAATTCTCTTGAATTGAGATACAATGTACAATGTACTATAATAATGTGTGGTTAGCAAATTTTCATTCAGGTGTAATATTAATCATATAATATAATAATTAATTATAATACCCGGTAGCAGCAACAACAATAATAGTAAGTACTGTTTAAAAAGTGTGCTCGCATCGCTGAAGTGTTTTTCTGAGAGGCCCTGTAACTAACTACATGTACATTGTAGCTAAAATGGAAGAAATAAGTAAATATACACGTTACAAATAGAATAATAGTTGTTTAATACAATGTACATTGTATAAAGCTATGAAATCTTTAGGTTAGAAAATAGAATTGACAAAGAAATATATACAGTACACTGTACATGTATTGTCTGGAATGATTAAGGACCTTACGCAACCAGGACGGCGACGGCAGTGACGACGGGAGGAAGAAAAGTGTTTTCTCCCGAAATCTGGTGTTTACTAGTTCCTTTATTCGCTTTTAATTACGTTTCACATCCAGGTCTTCGAAAAATATGATAAGCATAAAGTTTTGTTAACGCCGAACGAAAAACAGAGTGATTTACTTTCTTACGTTTGCGTTCTCTTGTAAACGTAAACTTTGGGGTTTTCACGTTGTGTTTTTCCAGACAACGGTTGAAATGTAGGCGACGGCGTGCATTTTCACGTGCAGTTATTGCATTTTGTAATTAAGGGTATTGTTTTACGCCGTCGTCCTAGACGTTGCCGTCCTGGTTGCGTAAAGTCCCTATTAATTACATAAGGGAACGTCAACATATGCTTAGTGCCCCACTTAACGTCCACTGGACGTTTAAGGAGTCCAGGCGTGGATGTTAGTGTGGGGCATTTAGACCACAGCAGTTCTAGAAACGAGACTGGAGTATAAATATGGACGTTAAAGAGGGAAGGGGGTCCGAACTTAACGTCTAAGTGGACGTTGAGCATGGCACTTAAGCATAATTATGTCAACGGTCCCTAAACGGAGTAGAAAATACTCTAAATGGTGTTTGATAACTTTATTATTTTAGGACTTTCAGAAGTGCTTGACAACTCTTCACAAGATAAATGAAATGCAGATCAGTCCTAGCATCATCAGAAAATCACCAGACATTGTACAGACCATTAAAAAGGTTCAATATAGTCTTACAGAATAGACCTAGTCAGCTTGCCTGTTTGTGGCCTCATTTCAGACCACGTGATACTTCGGTCGATCTCCAGAAGTTCAGTTCTTTGTTTTGCAGTTATAGAAATTGGTACATTTCCTCTTGGGATACAGAAAAACAAAAAAGCATTACTCAAGGGAAAAGTCACGTGGTCTGAAATGGGACAACAAACAGGCAAGCTGACTAGGTCTATTAAACTCTCTCCTAAGTGGACTTCCGGGTTACTTAATTAAGAAACTGCAGTCAGTTCAAAATTGCGCCGCTCGCCTTATTGTTGGTGGTGGAAAGTATGATCATATTTCACCTGTTCTTCAGCGTCTCCACTGGCTACCCGTAGAAAAACGAATAACTTATAAGATATTACTTCTTACATATAAAGCTCTAAATAATCTGGCTCCTACCTACATTCGTAATATGGTAGAGTACTATACTCCTCCTCGTAATCTTAGGTCTGCCAATAAGTTACTTCTGAAGGTTCCTACAGAAAGAGCTATGGAGAAAGGGCTTTTTCTGTTATTGCGCCAAAACTGTGGAATTTGTTGCCACTTACTATTAAGTTATGTCCCTCGGTGGGAGTCTTCAAAGCTAAGTTAAAAGAATATTTATTTAAGGAAAGTTTTTATTAGTTTAGTTATTGCTTAGATCGTAAGATTTTATAGTTCTTGTAAATTAACTTGCCTGTTTTCCAGCTATGTAAAGCGCCTTTGGATGTTTAGGATTAAGGCGCTATATAAATGAAGAATTATTATTATTATTATTATTGAATACATGATCCCTTGCTTTCAATAATTCAGTGAAATGTTCTCTCTTTGTTGGAATCTCTTTTATACATCACCATGGCACACGTGCTCTTTCGTTGGCACTTTTAGCCATTTCGGAGTTGAGGAAGGGACTGGGATTGGGTGTCGCAAAATTAATCTGATTAAGAAATGAACAACATCACAAGAAAGATCACACTAAACTTAGTAAGTTTACTGAGTTTGAGGATGTTTCATCAATACGAACTGAACAGCAAGCTTTCAAAATCGCAAAAATAAGCGAGAACGTATCGTTTGCGGTACGCCGTGCACCCAACATTCTCCTTTTTGGCAATATTTGAAAGGTTGCCACATTTTTATTATCAAACCAATCTACCTCGAACTCACGAGATGTTCATTATTTAATCAGAATTTTTGACACTTGGTCCCAGTTGCTTCCTCGACTCCAAAATGACTAATGGCAGTCGACACAAAATTAATAAGACGAAAGTCCTGCCTTCATTTTATCCAGTTGACTAGTCTCTTACTATGTACTTATGTACATACATGTATTAGACATTTTACGTTCATGAATCCTGCAATCGGATTTGCTAAGCTACTAAGTGTCACTAGAGTCTGTGATACAATGTAGACAGTGAGTACTTAAAATGGTTTTCTAAAACAAAACAGTGGTTAATTCTTAAAAATATAAACAAAACTATTTTCGTTTTTGTTTAACATTGAACAGCTAGTTGGTCTCTAATACTTGACAATTAGACTACTCTTAGTATTGTTAATTAGACAAGCAACCAAGTGTAAATTATTGTAATTCACTTGTGATATGGTGTATGTTTATTATCTTAGATACGTAATTACAAACAGAATAACAAAGTCCGTGATCGAGCCAGTGAACTGTATACCAAGCTGAAGACTCTGTTCCTTGTGATGGGAACCAGTAAGTCCTCCAGTCAATGTTTATGTACATATTTGTTATTAATGACTGGTCACTTACTAACTGCATGATCCCGAGGGAACAATTAGTTTTGTTTCCCAAGATCTCGATTTTTCCATAAACAGAGTGGAGGGCAACATAACTGACTGGTTTCTCAAGGGTCCAGTAATTAAGTAATTTGTTAATAGCCTAAAAATTGTATATTTTTGAGAAAAAAGGCAAACCAAAGCGTTTTGACGTTTTTAAGACAGACGTAACCAAAACGTGTGACATCACACCACCTTCATGCTCTGATCACGTGCACTAGTGGGCAACAATGCACTCTACCCGCTGACATCATAGTTATTTAAAATGTTGCCTGCTCATCAATGTTAGTGGGTAATTGTTTGTTAACTGTCATGCCACCCTAAATCAACCACAGAGGGTATGCATTATATCTGGAAATGTCACAGCTATGTAACAAACCAAGTTCTATCTATTCTATCCTAGGGTGGTTACTGGTACACATTTCCTTTAATTGTGTCTTATATATATTTATGGTTCAATTCGATTAACAATAACCCTTTCATATGATGAACACCTCCTCCTCCAACTCTTCCTCCGCTGCCACCAACTCTCCCACCAACACTCCTCCTGTCCACCTCCAGCTCTTCCTCCACCTCCAACTCTTCCCTCCACCTCCAACTCTTCCCTCCACCTCCAACTCTTCCCTCCACCTCTAATTCTTCCCTCCACCTCCACTTCTTCCAACTCCCCCCTCCTCCACCTCTCCATCTCCCCCTCCTCCTACTCTCCCCTCCACTTCCAACTATCTCCTCCACCTCCTCCAACTCTGACCTTCTCCAATACTCCCCTCCAACTCTCCCTGCACTTCCAACTCTGGCACCTCCAACTCTTCCTCCACCTCAGACTCTCTCCTCCTTCAACTCGTCCTCCACCTCAATTTCTGACCTCCTCATCCAGTACTCCCCCCAGCTATCCCTGTACCTCCAACCTTGGCAACTCCACCTCCAGCTCTTCCTCCACCTCGGACACTCACCTCCTCCAACTCTCCTCCAACTCTTCCTCCACCTTCAACTCTCACCTCCTCCTCCAGCATTCCCCTCCAACTTTCCTTCCATCTTCTGCTCCAACTCGTCCTCCACATCAGACTCTCGCCTCCGTTAAACTCTTCCTCCACTTCAAATTCTGACCTCCTCCACCAGTACTCCCCTCCAACTCTCCCTGCACCTCCAACTGTGGCACCTCCACCTCCAACTCTTCCTCCACCTCCACCTCCAACTCTTCCTCCACCTCAGACTCACCTCCTTCAACTCTCTCCACCAACTCTTCATCCACTTCAAACTATCACTTCCTCCTCCAACATTCCCTCCAACTCTCCCTGCATCTCCTCCTCCAACTTACCCGAAACCATTTTCTCATGTTTCCTGGGCTTTTTAAGATATGTTTATCCATTTCAGCAAGGCTATAAGTGTAATGTACCTTGTTTCTTTACGTAGACGAAGGAATGATTAATATCAAGTGTGCATGTTGTCTCCCTCTGGACAATAGCCTGCAAACGGCTCTTCTGTATCTGGGGGGGGGGGGGGGGGGGGGGAGTAGGGTTCTGGAAAGTTTGATTTTGGGGTACCTGTGGTTTGTATCAATGCGAGAGGCATTGGAACCCGTGCAACACAGGTAACCCAAAACCATTTTTAAAACAAAACAGCCAGTACAACCTCTAGCAGGCTGTACTGATGGTTACACGTGTGCTTTATTTTACTACAGATGATCCCAGTCATGATCCACTAACACCAGAGAGTAAGAGTCCTGCTGAACCTGTTCTGACTCCAGTTCAAGTACCTACAGCCTCGAAAATCACTACTGAGATAGAAGTGACATCATCACAAGAAACTGCGCATGACAAAAACCTTCCAGCCGCTGTAAGTAAAGTGGTAGAAGAGGACGTAGAGGCCGTGCCAGTAGCAACAACAAAAACAGACCATGATAAGGAGAACTATACTAAAAATGGTGAACAGAAATTAGGTGAGATCATGTCTCTCGTCAGTAGCCTAAGTTAGAGAATAAATTCCAGGGTAGATGTCATTCATATTAGCATTTTGCAGATATAAACATCTATATTAACTCATACTTTTCAACTACTCACAGGCGTTTCAATAGAAGGCGGCTACCGGCGATAAACCGCCGGTTACTTTGCTTCTTACCGCCGGCTACTTCACACGATCGTGTTTTTTTGTTAAGTGTTGAGTAAAGTTTACTAGGTAAACCACCGCCTCTAACGTCAGGACCACCAGTTGCCTAAAAACTTATTGAAACCCCTGTGAGTCACTTGATGTAGAATCGATATTTGTGATACAAAATAACCATTAGGAGTAATAGGAGATTTACACTATGGCGTCATTGGACTACAACTACCAGAAATCCTTTGATATTCTTTTTCTTATTCAGATTTTTAAACTCCTGAGAATACGAAGAAAATCGTCTAAAGTAGAGGAAATAAAGAATTCATGAAACGAATTCTAGTAGTTTGTAGTGTGTGGCGTTATCATGCAATCTACCTATTGTACTGAACCAGCCAAATATATATATATACAGCAATTTTCATAATTTATGACCCCCTCACCATATATAAATATATATCAAAAACATGTAACGTTATGGGATATCTCTACTTATATTTTGTTCAGAAGGCCTTGATGATAGGCAACTTGAAAACAATATCAGGAATGACATCCCATAATGTTGGATGTACTATTTCAAACACGAATTGTAGTGTTTCATCAGGGGATCCAAATATTGAGAAAACAATTGAAACCCGAGAAGCGTAGCGTCTTTGTTTTCGAAATATTTGGATCCCCTGATGAAACACGAACAATAATGGCTTATTATTCTTTTTTGATGGCAGTGATTTCAACTAGCGTACTAGTAGAGTAGTGGACAAGAGTTAGTACAAGTAGTCGGAAGGGTCGTGGTTCGAACTCCAGTGGAGGCAGACTTTTTCTTTCTATGTCATTCTTTATTTCTTTACTTCTTTGCTCCTTACTTGTAGTTTATCAGTATGTAATTAGTTAGTGGTTCATGAATATGATGATTAAGAAATATTGATCACTAGGGTTGGAAATATGATCAAACACTAGTGCGTTTGGAACTGGTGTTTCATTGGATGTCAAGATGCATCCACCTGACAAAGCTTCGAACAAAGGTTTCACCCGGTATCAAGACCTATGCATGTGACCAAATACAGTTCCTCCATTGGATGACTATCTCATGAATTATTAATGAGTTTGAGAAATATGTTTGATATGTATTTATATATGGTGAGTTTTTCATACACAGATTTATATAAATCATTAATATTCATAAGTATTATCAAACCTGTATTTCTCTGTTCATTTCAGATAAACGACTACTCGATAGTGCTCCAAACTCTCACGAAGATTACGCTCGACAGATCGATTCTCAGCTTTACAATGAAAGAACATTATACCAGAACGCCACCATAGCTGACGACCTTACACCATGCGATATGGAAATATCAAGCCCTATATGAGATACTAAAGAATCATCAGACATTGTTTGAATGCGGATATGGAAGGACATCTGTACTGTAACAGATACCTTACACCTGCGATATGGAAATATTAATATCACTGTGCTATTATTATTAGCTGGTGAACCTCACTTTGTGCCACATCGACATATATTGAAGCTTAGCAGGTGGCATGATTTATTGGTTCTCAATCAGGTTCTCAGTCATTTACAGCGATTCTCATTCACGTGTCTCGACGAAGGAGTCTTGTTTTGGTGGACGTTAATCACGCCAAAAACCTTGGAACTTGAAAACGTCATTGGTGCGAAATAAGCTCTTCGAAGCCTTGAAGAAACAACCGTTGAGTTTTATTTCTACTCAGCTGTTCTGTCCTTTGATATATTCAAGACTTTGTCCGAGATTTTTACACGGTTTCTGTTGCTTATTTTGTAGAAGCAATGCATGGCAGTCAATAAACACTTTCGTTACAGTTGTGCAATAAGAAGAAAGTGAAACTAATGATTGACGTCCATCAAAACACGACTTTTTCGTCAAGACAATTCTAGGACACGTGTGACTGAGAATCGCTGTAATATTGCCTTCTTTTGCGACTGCTCAATCTTTTTCTCCTATCTTTAAGTTATTTTGGACTACAAATCTCTGCGTTTTTTTTATTGCACGCACACAGACGCCATTGTTTATAGTGTATCTGCAGCCAATGAACAAAACACACCAACTAAACCTGTTTAATCAAACTGAGTTTATCTATCCCCTGTCTATACAGCGATTTTCAATAATACGCGACTGAGCACCCTCGTGCCCAGGATCTTCTCGGTCAGATCCAAGATGGCGGCTACTGCATAGAAGACCCTGGTAAAGGCTGAACTATCACGCATTCTGATTGGCTCTTCAGTTGTGACGCAAAAGTTGTTCAATGTTTTGATTGGCCCAATGTAACGGACTGGGTCCAGAGAACTAGTATATTGATAGATTCCATTGCTCAAATTTTATCAGTAAAACTATTTTAAATAACCTAAATCCATTGTGTGGGTAAGAGTAATAGATGGCGTGCATTGCTGTGTAGGTTTCTGATACGTTTCATCCGTGGAAAAGCCAGGAGAAGCCGTTAATTCTGAACGTGTGCTACGATCGCTTCGCTTCAGCGCTAACGGGAAATGAACGGCGTTTTATGATTCTCTTCCAGCTTCGATACATCCTGGTAGCATTGTTATACCCTTCCACTGTTTCTTTATCCAAGTTATCCAAGTAAACTCCATTTCTAGCCGTTTAGTAGACCTGTTTTCACTGCATCGTACGCCGCGTGGAAATACCGTTAATCGCATCTCGCTGGGAAACCGCAATACATTTGGACGAGGGAAGAATCGCCTTCTCCTCCCCTCCCCCCTACTTCCTTTTTGTCCTCGCGCCATTCTCCCCTCGTCCAAATATATTGGGGTTTCCCAAATAAAACTGATACTACGTGCTAAATATTTCCATATTTAGCTTGGCCGCCATCTTGAATGTCCAGCCTTTACCAGGGTCTTCCCCTGTAATAGCCGCCATCTTGGATCTGACCGAGAAGACCGAGGTTGCGGACTGACACAAATGTCGACCAACGATTTGTGTTTTACGATGCCCTCCATCACTACGACAGCCACTGAATATTTACGAACGATGGGCTAAGCTCTCCGTTCGCACGGGAATCCCCGATGCTGAAATACCTCCCACAGCTATCGTTCGTAAATATTCGGTGGCCGTCGACGTTAATTGTGATTGACGGCAGCGTAAAACACAACATGTCGATATTTGAGTTCTCAGTCCGTGTATTATTGCAAATCGCTGTAATACGCTTAGTTACACAGGGTTAAAACTACCTCGAACAGGTTGTGTACATAAGAACGGTGAGTTTGAAACTAGTTCAGCGCCAGCGATAATGTAGCCTGCTATACAGTCGTAGGTTTTCAATCTCATAAATTCCAGGAAAAAATGCGTCTGCTTCACACCTGAGCGCTTAGGGACGGACTATTTGAAAATTGATGGGGGGGTACCCGGTTTTTTTTTGCTCAAAATCTTTTTTAGGACTCTTAAGGTGATGTTACACGAGACGACTTTTAACGACTATTTTTAATGCATGTTACACGAGACAACTTTTAGCGCAACATTGATGCGGCAACGGGTTTGTTACACGGGACGATTTTTAGCGCAACATGTAGCTAGCACCCAGGCTCTTACAACGAAATTCTCGTTTAAAAACATGGCGGACGAGTGGAATCTTTGTTTGTTGACGTAGCCTCGTTTCCGTGGGCGTAGCGAACAAGTTTCTGGGACGACGTTTCGCGAAAAGTCAACGGCGAGTGTGTTACACGAAGCAACTCCAACAAAATTCGGTCAACAATGTTGCAGGTTTTTGAAGGTAATTCAAAACTTGCAACACGTTGCCGCAACGAAGATTGCGTTAAAAATCGTCCAGCGCACCATGTTACACTATGTTGACTTTTAGCGAAAAATCGTCGTTAAAAATTGTCTCGTGTAACATCACCTTTATTGCTGCAAGAATTTTTGCAGCAATAAGAATATGAAGAACCTTGCACGATTTTTTAAAAGACAATATTCAGCTAATGAACAAAGTTTCACCCTAGCTCGATTTTTTGGGGGGTGATTTTGGCTCGCTCGATTTTTTTTGTGTGCAAATTGGGTTTTGCTCGGTTTTATTTGTTTTCGTTTTTTTTTTTGGGGGGGGGGGGGATATTTGCGGTACCCCCTCCCAATTAATTTTCAAATGGTCCGTCCCTTTTGTTTCCAATATGCAAGCACGACGTCGGCACGCGGTTGGCGTCATGGTGCAAATATATAAAAATAATCCAGTTACCAAATCTTTTATTAGCATTTTCGTTGAAGTGCGAACTTGAAAGTTCCAAGTCTCGCTTGGAAAATTGCATTTAGCCTACTGTCCATCGACATTTAATATAGTCTTTGTATAAGACTAGACCGCGTTTCATTAACGGTAGGCTAAATGCAATTTTCCAAACGAGCCTTAAAAAAACGGTAAATAGTCTGCTTTTAGGTTCTCCGAAGCCAAAATTTGAATCCGTTTCTGCTGTTTGTCTTATAGCTTTCGATTGAAATTAATTGAGCTTTTGGAGGCTAAACATACGAGACACTACAAATTAGTCCTGTCTCAAGCGCTGAAACAGTCTTCTGTGATTGGTTAGGTGGCAAATGTATTGTCTGAACTCTTAAATGTAATACGTCACTTTCCAGGATATGGAAGGTAAAATCTGATTGGTTCATACAACAATAACCTTTTGATATTGGAAACTAAATAACCGCTTCAGTAAGCAAACGTTACTTTTTCTTCAGTCGAATTTATGAGAGTGAAAAATACCTCTGGTGTAGCAGGTTAGCGATAATGCGGTGTGAACAGATATTATTTTGAACTTGTTTAATTAAACAGCTTTTAAACATGTTTCAGCTTTGGTGTGAATGAAATACTGTCCACGTCAAGTAAGCTCGTGTTTTAGGAAACAATCAAACAAATTAGATAGATAGATGAACTTTATTTTAACAGGGTAGCCCATTGAGCAACGTGGCTGGTATCCAAAGAGCCCCCATAAGGCCGAACCCCAGAAAACGATGAATCTGCTACACCAAGAAACACCCCCAAGTTTGAAATGAAGTTTAACTGAGTTACCCCGGGTGCCAGAGCTTTTGTTCTCGCTCGTGTCTGGTTTCATAACGGCCGTTCGATGTAGAAGCTTGGAACAACTGCGTCGGTTGAGTTGAGCTCTAAGAAATTAAAAGTGAATTAAGCCCCTTATATAATTCTGCCAAGAACGCACAAAATATACACAAGAACGCAACGATTATGAGACCCCGTTGTATATCCCATTTTAGTATAAACCAACTAATGGACTATTACAAATCCTGCGTTCTGATTGGCTACGCTACTATAGGTCTATTTGTGATAGCCCATGGTAGAGAAAAACCGCACGCATTTTCACGAAATAACATTTTTTCAACTTCAATTTGTTTCTTTCTATTATTTTCTACTGTCCGACTAGTTAGTTTATGCTAAAACAATTAGACATCTCGCCCTCAAGTCTACTGTTCCGCTTCTGCGACAAAGAGTATGTCGATCTAATAAAAGATAAATACCTCGAATGGACTGAAGAACTGAATACGATAGAGGATCCCAGAATTATGTGGGATTTTATTAAATATAAAATACGACAAGAAACTATAACATATAGTAAACAGAAAGCAAAGGAAAGAAGAGAAAAATTAAACCGAATTAAAAGCGAACTACAATCATGGGAAGCAAAATGTGATCTTGACCCTACTTCTACAAATATAAATGAGTACGAATGTTTGAAGATGGACTATGATAGTCAGTATGACTACATTACGCAAGGTCTAATTGTAAGGTCCAGAGCCACATGGTATGAAAAAGGTGAAAAAAGCAACAAATATTTTTTGAATCTTGAGAGATCGAGAAAGAAAAAAAGCTCAGTTAGAAAATTATGTACAGACACTAACACAACTATATCGAGTCCGAAAATAATCATGAATGAACTTCATACATTTTATTCAAAACTGTATAGTGGAATGGAGTCCCTCTACGATGAAGATATTACAAATACCTTTCTCCTGGATACAAACATTCCTATTTTAAACGAGGAATCACGGGAGGTATGTGAAGGAAAATTAAGTTATAGCGAATGTTTTAACGTTTTGAAAAGTTTTGAAAAAAGTAAGACGCCTGGAAACGATGGACTTCCCATTGAATTCTATCAAGTGTTTTGGTCTGTACTCGGAAAGTGCTTGGTTGATTGTCTTAATTACGCATACCTACATGGTGAACTGTCCATCTCACAAAAACAAGCTATTATAATGTTACTAGAAAAGAAAGACAAGGATAAAAGATATATTAAAAACTGGCGACCGATCTCACTAATAAATGTTGATACAAAGATCGCTTCAAAAGTGTTGGTGAAACGACTAGAAAAAATTCTGCCCGAAATAATCCACTACGACCAAAACGCCTTCGTAAAGGGAAGGTCCATTTTTAACGCGGTAAGGAATATAGATGATATTTTGATGTATACGAAAAAGATTAAAGTGTCTGGTATACTTGTTGCTATTGACTTTGAAAAAGCGTTTGACTCTGTTAACCACAATTATCTAGTTAAAGTATTGGAAACCTTCAATTTGGGACCTTCCTTTATACAATGGGTTAAAACAATTTATAAGAATACTTCGAGCTGTATTATAAATAACGGCGTTGCATCAAAGTATTTTAAGGTAGAATGTGGCGTTAGACAGGGAGATCCTCTCTCACCCCTTCTATTTATTATGGTACTAGAATCTCTGGCAATTAAAATCAGGAAAAACAAAGATATCCAGGGAATTAAAATTGAAGACGAGGAAGCAAAACTAACGATATTTGCCGATGATATGACTTGCTTTTTAAAGAATAAATCCTCATTTCACCACCTTTTCAACTTAGTTAAGCTATTCACAAAATGTTCCGGTTTAAAAGTGAATGATGAAAAAACTGAAATAATGGGAATGGGCACATTATCAACGTTACCTCAAAATGAATTTAGTAATCATAAAGTTAAAACTACAGTAAAAATTTTAGGTGTATATTTTGATTATGATGAAAAAGGGAGACGGAAATTAAATTTTGATAAAGTCTTGAAACAAATAAAAAAGTCATTAAATATGTGGAAGTGGAGGGGGCTTACTCTTATAGGCAGAGTTCAAATTGTTAAAACGTTTGCTGTACCTAAATTAATGTATAGGGCGAGATTAATCCCAGTTACAAAAGACTTTATCAAAGAAGCTAACACTTTGCTATACGACTTTATTTGGAAAGGAAAAGACAAAATTAAACGCATGGCTCTAATAAATGATATTGACGAGGGAGGTCTAAAGATGCTGGATATCCAATCCATGATAAACGCCCAGAGAATAATGTGTATTAAGGAATATTTGGAAAGCTGTAGACATCCATGGAAGCTCTGTTTGGATTTTTATCTTAAGATGGTGGGAGGGAAATTTCTATTACAGTGTAACTTCGACACCGCAAAACTCCAAATAAATATACCAGCCTACTACAAAGAATGCTTGGATGCGTGGTCTGCCATTAACAGTAAATCACCAAGTTCACATAAAGACATCATAAACGAAATTATCTGGAACAATAGATTTATTGTCATTAAAAATAAGTCAGTTTTTAAACCATTTTATGTTTACAATAAAAATATTATTAAAATAGGAGACTTAATATCCACAAATCAAAAATTTCTCCAAGGACACTTAATAGATAAATTCAAATTAACAACAGCAAATATTTTAACTTTATTTGGTATAGTTACTGCAATACCTGCTCAATGGAGATCAACCATCAAAACAAATCAATATTGTTTAAATGAGGCAATTACTGATACGGTTCAGATTACAGTAGCAGGAGAAAGAGTAGATCTTATAACGGTCTCGACAAAAGATGTTTATAAAGAATTTATAGCATCCAAACAGATACTTCCCAATGCTCGATTTAAATTACAAAACAAATATCCGAATCTAAAAACTGACTGGAAAAAAATATATTCCCTACCATTCATTGTAACTCTAGATACAAAAACAAGAGAATTTCAATATAAAATCTTGAACGGTATCTTATATGCAAATCTCAAACTTTTTCGTTTTGGAATTGTAGATTCCCCTATGTGCTCTTTTTGTAAAAATGAAGAAGAGTCTATCGAGCATTTACTTTATGGGTGTCATATTATAGAAATGTTCTGGAGCGATGTTTTATCTTGGCTTAAGATAAATAAATTTAACATAGACAATTTAACAGAAATAGATGTTATTTTTGGTAAATTTGACGTTGGAAAGGATTTCGTATTGATCAATCATCTTATATTGATTGCTAAACACTTAATTTATAAATGCAAATATAGAAATACAATTCCATGCATGAAAGTGTTTAAAGCCAATATAAAATATATCTATAATATTGAGACTTATATTGCAAAGAAAAAATTAAAATTATTAAAACATTACAACAAATGGGAAAAAATTATACCTATCCTTTAATAAGAACAGTTAGCAGTATACGCATATTGATATATTATTTTAGGTAACCCTTATTTTATGTTTTTCTGTGTATTATGTATTGAGTGTTTTGTCAACATGTAATGTTAAAAAATTTCAAAAATTTAAATAAATATGAATTAAAAAAAAAAAAAAAAAAAAAAAAAATCTCGCCCTCATGGGCTTCGAGTTAAATAGCCCATTCGGCTGCGCCTCATGGGCTATTGACTCGTAGCCCATTCGGGCTGCGGGTCTAATTGTTAAGTATATCCCATTTCTCGAGCGCGCGCGCAAGGGTTTTCGTAATTGTGGAAAGAAACGTTCGTTCTATGCTCTGTCACTGCGCTCCGCCGCATAGAAAATATTTATGTTGTATATTCTACATACACGTCAAGCAAGGCGTGTTAGGAGGATGCCGACCAGTTATGTCAAGTTTATTGCCGTATAAACATTACATATTAATGTTAAACTAATGACGAATCGCCGGATACGAAAAACCAGGTTAAAACCTCACTTTGAGGGAAAAAATATTCTGGAAACGTATACTCCAACCCAATGCGAATTCGCCGAGACCCCTGGAGGTTAAGGGTCGTCAAAAGAAAAATCTTACATGTACAAACGCTGTTAATTTAAGCCCGGTTTACAGAGGAATGTCTAGAAAATTTTGGCCCGGATAACCAAGCGTGAAAACTGGTTGGCGTCAAGTGAAAACTATATGTAAATATCATCTTAAATAACAACTCCAAGTCCTTAGGGAAGAGCACGAGGTGCTAATTACGAATGCCCAACAAAAATACATTTTCATTGCAGAATTTAGATGATAAATAACATTAGTCGGTTAAGCATCTAATACGACTGTGTTTTTACTCGTCATTGTATTTTGACTCCCCTAAAGGCTCTCGGAAAATACGCACGATTCGCGAAAATACACAGCCATATTAGATGCTTAGCCGACTACAAACCTATATAACGTCGGTAACTCCTGTGTTCTACCAGGAGGCCGAAGGTGAACGTTTAACAGATTCAAAGCTATACAAGCTACTCGGATTACCGAAAAAGAGTCTGAGTTGAAATATTGGTGGTTTTAATCTAATTACATAGCAGTCTATTTTAAGTGAATATTTAGCTAATACTCTAAATATAATTCTAATTTACGGTACAATATTTAACCAAGTTTGATTTAAGTGCCGATTACGTCACGTGCAGCTAGCAACCGGAAAGAATATTCAATGCGCACGCATTTTGCAACTTGAAGTCCCACACGAGTTTAGAGCAGATTTCGTAGAACTGGTAAAGAAAAGCACGACAAGTCTATCTGTACCGTAGCCATATGAGTGGGCAAGTTACGGCAATGAGTACGGCACGGTCACGTACGGCACGGTCACGTACGGCATTGAAATGGTTCCCATTGTTTCTATCCTTTTAACCCACTCAAATTACAGTGTTACAGTACGGTTACTACGCCTACAGACATGCCGTATTTACGAAATCCGCTCTAGCTTTGCGTCATCGCCGCCACTTGGTTCCTTTAACAAAGTATTCCTCGTTAGTTTCTCTTGTTAGTTCATCCAACTTGGCTGCCACGTCTGTCATTTGAATCTCTGAGGATTGATGGAAAGCCAAGAATGCAATGATTGGATCAGAGAAACAAGAACATACAGAAACCATTTCAATGTACCGACATGCCGTACGGTGACAGTACCGCATGGATTGTTCACTCTTACGCAATCCACTTTATCAGGTCCGGTGATGGGTTTTTAATCACCATCGGCTCTACCCAGGGTAGTCCAATCAGCGTTACAGACTGGCAATGAAATGTGGAAGGTGTTAATTTCCTTACTCGTTAATTGATTCAATAGAAAACCAACAAAGTGATATATTTGGAAGTTTCAATTTAGCTTTGAGCAAACTAACTATGGTTTCATTTCAAAGAAAATCCTATGTGAGGAAAGCTCTCAAATTTGTGATTCAAAAATCTTTTCTTGTCAGTTTTGTTTTTGTCATTTCTTTTAATTTCATTTGTTCTGTCTGTAGAATATGTACCTTTATCTTACTAGCTCTAGACTTCTATAAAATATAATATATTATTGTAACACGTTCGTACCTTCGTTCCTGTCTTAGAGATATGTAGTAAAAGTCGACTAAGTCTTTAGTAAATTATTGAAACACGTTCGTATCTTCGTTCCTCTGCCTTGGAAATATGCAATAAAAGTCGACCATAGTAAATTATTGTAACACGTTCGTACCTTCGTTCCTCCGTCGTAGAAATGCAATAAATGTCGACCAGGTCTTTCGTAATTTTCTAAAATACCGTGCACCATATACCGAACTGAGACTGTCGCAGAAGCATTTGAGAATTTCAATGTTTCCCAAAACGTTTCTCCGGACGAAATATTTCAATCTTAGAAGCAAATTTTGCTTCCGCAACAAATGTCTACCGTTTGCTCGCGGAAGTAACATTGGTGACTAGATTCCAGGACTGCGCTACATGTTGCGCACGCGCAAACTACCTAGCATGATTAAGGCGCATGCGCCAGCATTCCTTCCTTGTGAAATGTTTCTGGGTTTACTCAGCCAGGCAATAATTTATAAAATATTTTATTTAACAACAATATATATATGCAAAAATATATTTTGATTCCCGTTCGTTTGTTCACCCAAAAAACATTGTATTCCACATCCAAAATCCACCGTTACAACTGATACGATATAAAGTCAAACTCACTTCAATACCCGATGTGAGGGCTCAAATACGAGGTCTCGCCATTATGGGACCTGTTTTTGGCAGCATACTCCAAATGCGCATGTTAGTGACGTAACTTTAGCGCCGAAATAACTATGTTTTTCACCACAATGGAGCGTTTTCACGTGACGTCATAGACGCCATGTTGGTGTACAATTAACAATAGATTCTTCGTTAACTTCTTTTGTTCTGTACACCAACATGGCCGCCATGCCCTTTGTCATTTGAATCTCTGGGGATTGAGTGAAAACCTCTATAGGAATTATGCATGTCATGCTTTTGTGACCACCAAGCCTTACTTTGATAATTGATACAACATATCCTCTCCTCGGACAATGGCGGGTATAAATTAGAGCATAGTTACTTGAGAGGAATGGTTAGGAATCCAGCAAATTGCAGGAGGCCTTTACCTCTCAAAACCTTGCATTTTATTGGACCCCATTTGGATTGCACTGACAAAGAATTCCATTGTTTTAGGGTTAGGGTTTGTATTGTTTCAGGGTTAGGTATTGTTTGGATAGCCAGTACTATTCCTGGTTCCGAGGAGGTGAAGGCCGCCCCGCAAACTCCAAAGGGACTAACAAAGGCACTGCGATTTAGGTTGGAAGGGGGTAAGACAAAAGATTTGCACGGTCATAGTTCATTAGCGTCCCCTGAACGATTTCTATTGGCTGATTGATTAACATATTCTATTGTTTTGTGTACGGTCACGGTTTAAAAAAAGCGAACAAAGACCTATAACAAAGAAGGTCGATGGGTTTCATCACCATTCCTTCTTTTAACTATGATTAGAGTAACTAAATAAAAGTTTGGTAGTGTAGGTATCATGTAAAGGCCTATTCTAGAACATTCTTTTCATTATAAACCTACCAAGGGCCTGGTTTACTTTTTCTAAATTAAAGGTGAAATAAGTAAGACTGAGTTAAATACCGAGAACGGAGAACGGAGGCAATAAAATACGGCCCGAGGGATGTATATGGCTTATTGCCGACGTTCGAGGCCCGAGGGATGTATATGGCTTATTGCCGACGTTCGAGGTATTTAAGTGTCTTATTTCATACTTGACTAGGTTTTCGCAAAATTTTCATTGATGTAGCTGTTTTCAGGTAGATTTTGGGCGAGTACCAAGACGGAGCCGGAAAAGGTTCTAAATCATTATAGGGATATTTAGTAAGTTTGGCTGAAGCTAAGGTGAATGAATTCCTTGGAGAAAATAATAAGCTAGAAACAACAAAATATCGTTGAATTGTAATGAATTGCTCGTTATAAATGCAAGGGATGTATGAGAAAAGTTCCCGGGATGTATCTGGATACATCCCGGGAACTTTTCTCATACATCCCTTGCATTTATAATAGGGTATGTATGGAAAATAAAGCCTCATGAAGAACAAAGAAAACCGTGTCAAGTATGAAATAATTGCTTTCTCATACAAGCCGAAGGTCGTAGATAAAACATCAAGTTGGCAATCAATCTCGTTCCCAAAGCCCGCGTTCCTTTTGGTCAGCACCAAGTTGGGCATCACCGCTGTCCAAAAAAACGCACGGGCTCTGAGAACGAGATTTCAGGCGCGCATTGCCTTGTCAGAAAGAAAAAAATGCAAATAACACGCATTCGTCAGTGTAAGACGGATAGTAAATCGAATTACTTTTATTTCATCTTGTACATATAAAAATCACATGCATCCCCAGATACAATTACACCAATTGCCCTTGGCCGCTAGAGACTGGGAATAATTTACATGGGCACGTTACACTAATCAAGCAGAAACATGACAATTTGTTATCCTGGCTAGGATCCTGGCTCGGATCCTCGAGGGTGGATGGTCACTAGTTTAGTGATTAAAGCAAATTTCGTATGAGTGGAACAAACTACGGCATGTCGGTAGCCTTACAGTAACCGTACTATAACTTACTGTATCGTAACTCTGTAATTTGATTGGATCAGCCGGACAAAAACAATAGGGAAACCATTTCAATGTCACGACATGCCGTACAGTAACCGTGCCGTAGTTTGTCCTACTTATACGAAATCTGCTCTATCAAGTTTGCTTTTTAGCATGCAGGTTATGGATTCGACCTCTAGAAGAACCTCTCACGTTTACCCCGGCGTCGTTCACCTTGGAACTTGTGTTTTTGAAACGGTTAGAGTAAGTTTTATTTGTTAAACCAAGGGCGGTTTGGGTGACGGAAACAAGTCCGTGCACGTTCAAAGCTTCTTATCAAATAACTATGATACAACACGTGCTGTGATTGGCTACAAATCGTGTGTTTACAACCGTGTAACCAACTACTAAGGGCAAAATACATGCGTGTTTCCACAGCTAGCCAGTTCTCGTTCGCCCAAACTTCCACTCGTGTCTCTATAACTATTTGAAAACACGGAAAACGTTTTATATTTCTTAAATGTGTATGCTGTTTGGCAATGTATCTATTTCACATCCCACTAGCGGTTTATGGCAGTCTAAGCCGGGACACTTTCATACTATCAGCCAGTCCAAAGGTTTATTCAACAGCAGTAACTAGCTTAACTCCAAAGATCAAGAAGAATTTAAATTCAAGCAGTCGTGAAACAGTATTTCCTATAAAAATTGTTGACACTTTTGATGTATATAATATCAAAGTGCTTGTATTGGTATTACGAATGTTTGGTGCATTACGAAGGGTAGTGAATGGCTGATAATGGTTTGGTTAAAACTCCATGGCTTGGTTGTTCGTAGCTCGATTAACCTATTCCAGGATAACCTCCAGATCGAATTCTTTACTTATGTTCTTCAACTTGTGATTGAAGTATGATTAACCTATGATTAACAAACAGGACATTTTCATTATGGCGTCATTTTACTACAACTACCAGAATCTTTTCAAATTCTCTTTCTCATTCAGATTTGTAAACTCCTTTGAGAATTCCAAGACAATGGTCCAAATATCGTCCAAATTAGAAGAACAAAAGCATTCGCGCAAAGAGTTCTGGTAGTTGTAGCATGCAAATGTCCTATTGAAGTAAGTCCAACTATAACTGAATTTCCTCAATTATACTGACTCACTTTGAAAAGCTATTGTCAGGTACTTTTAGTTCAACCCTTTTAATACAGCTTCCCGATTTAGCGGCGACAATTAAATCACCCTGTGAGCAGAGCCTTCTTGGCTCTGCCGAAATCATGTCAAGTTTATATTAAGCGTTCCTTGGATACAATTTCTAACCCAGACTGAATTGAGTGGCCTTAAATATAAAGGGGCCGTCTCACCCACAGTGCTTAGTGCGCTCACATAGCATTGCGGCCACTTTCGATGCCATCGAAATCCAGACTTTTATGGCAGTGATTTTAATCTTCTCTACATCTCTGCCATCCTTCCAGCTATCGTCAAAAAAATCATACTAGGTTGAACCTTTTTTATTGCTCTTCCTATTGAGCCTCTTATTTAAGTGTTTTAAATTATTTGGTCATACAAATTTTAGTTTTATTTCAGGTGGCCGTAGTTCTCTGATGGTGCCAGTCTCGTTCGTCCTCGACGAAAGGAAACAATTGTCCGTTTGTGTCCACGATTTCCACCTACAACATGGAGAAGCTATTCTGACCATTAATATTTATATGTAAAGATATATTAGCGCTTAGTTCGAGTATCTACTATCTTTGAGCCGACTTGGGTTTTTGAACACCGTGGCTGGCTTACGTGACCACAATTTGTAACAAAACTCCACTTGAAGAACAGTTTCCTAAAATTATTTTCAGGGCTTTGGCGTTTAACTTGTGGAAACAGGTTGATCATTTGAAGTTTATACTCGCACGAAATTTGACAAACAAAGCCGTCGAGCTGCATGATACAATTTCCTATTCAAGCGAGCTGTTATTCGTTCACTGTTCTCTCTTGAACTGATTCTCTGGCACCAGCAATGAGATTTACTGCTAGCAGATGCTCTCTCTCTAACTCTCTCTCTCTCTCTCTGCAGGGAAAAATAAAACCGAGGGGAGAAACCACTCTTTTCATAATTATTATTCTCTGTTTATAGTAATGATGACAGCTAGGTTTGGAAGCGACGGGTGAGCGGTAAATATTATAGTGAACAAAATATTATAGGCAACGAAACTCCGCTTGGTCGACCCGAAAAGAATTGAGCAATTTCCTAAAATCATTTTGAGAGCTTCGGCATTTAACTTGTGGAAACAGGTCTCTCTCTGGTTTCGAAGGGCTTTCACGCCGTGATTTGGCCAAGATGATCGATCAAAGTTTATGACAACAGAGCCGCCGTGATAATAACTTCCCATTGAAACGATCGAGCTGTAATTCGTTCACTGTTCTCTCTTGAACAGGTTCTCTGCTACTGCCAGCAACGAGATTGCCTGCTAGGAGATCTCTTTCTCTCTCTCTCTGTCTGCAAGTAAAAATAAAACCGAGGAGAGAAATCCCAGAGAAACCTCTCGCTTTTATGAATATTAGTATTCCCGGGTAGTATTACCCGGAGAGTGTCCTGTTTATAGCAGCGACGGGTGAGCGGTAAATGTTATAGTACAGCCAAGTACTGCTGTATAACACTTTGTTGGCTTCACATTCAACTAGTAAGGTACTGTTGGTTTCATCAAGGTCATCCTTGTTCAAATCAAAATTATCATGTCACCAACATAAAGAATATGCTTAGTTCGTGAGCTTCCCGCCGTGAATAAGGGTCAAAGTCCCGGATATAAACAATAACAAAAGCACGCTAAGCACTGTAGGTGAGACGGCCCCTTTAAGACAGTGGGCTCAGACCTGACCATCAGTTTCTAAACAAAATCAATGCGTGCACTGTAAAAAACTGACGACGCTAAACCAGACTGACTAGCCCAGAAGTTGGGGCTTCGAGTCGTGCATGCTCAATAAAACTGAACTTGATAGGATTTCAGCAGGTCATTCTTTCTCCTCTTTTAGCGGGAAGGGGTAAGGCTCTGCTCGCAGGGTGAGGTTTAATAATACCGAGTCCTTTTTGCAGGAAACAGTCACGTGCTGATATATCACTTCAATAACCAATGAATTTAGCTCTAAGTCTTACTGTATGGCACAAACATTTAAAAACGCAGTTTTAGAAAGATCGACAGTCGACTGGAGGTGGAAAATAGCCAGCATTTACAAACAGGTTTTGCTAATAACACTACCGATCTCGTACAAGTGCCTTTAAATAAATGAAGTCAGATATTTTTTGCCATTCAGTACAACCCGTGATTGTATTCTGCAAAAGACCCATTAACCTAACAACAAACATAGGCCATAAAATATATATGAAAGGACACGTTTAGGAAGTTACCAGTTAATCGAACTTGAATAATTATATTTGTTTTAATTAATTATATTTTGTGTAAATATTGAATGTCATATGTGGAGACTTTACGTCTTGTAATTCAGCTGTATCACTGAAGATACTTTATATTATTGACTTTAATTGTTGCTCCAAGTTATTTGATTTTCATCTTTTTGCTGACGACTCTAATTTATTTTTAGCAGATACTTCTCTTGATTCTCTTGAATCAAGGGTTAATGCTGAATTGAAAAATATTCACACCTGGTTGTGTGCAAACAAATTGTCATTAAATATTGATAAAACCAATTTTGTCATTTTTCACCCATTCCATAAGAAAATACATAAATTTATCAACATTAGAATAAACAAGAAACCAATTGAACAGAAACATAGTATCAAATACCTTGGATTAATTATCGATTCAAATCTAAGCTGGAAAGAACATATTCGTCAACTATGCAAAAAGATATCTAGAGGCATTGGGATTTTATCAAAACTTAGACACTACGTATCCAATTGTATCCTGACCCAACTTTACTACTGTCTCATTTATCCCTTTCTCATCTATGGTGTAATTATCTGGGCCAATACCTATGAAACTACTCTTAAACCTATAATAACTTTACAGAAGAAAGCCATAAGAATTATACATTTTGCCAAGTTTAATGATCATACGTCACCCCTTTTTAAGGACTCAAACATCTTGAAATTTATTGATATTATCTATTACTTCAACTGCGTCTTCCTTTTCAAATTTCATTCCAACTTGTTACCAGCTGTATTTAATAACTTTTTTCAAACAATCTCTTCAAGACACAAGTATAATACAAGGTTGGCATCAAGATCGTCGTATTGCATTCCTTCTGTACGAACGAACTTCGGAAAATTCAATATTCGATTCAAAGGTGCTACAATCTGGAACGATATTGATGATCTATTAAAATACTCTAGCTTTTCGTCATTTAAACGTTCAATTAAACATTGCAAAATCGAATCATACTAATAGCGTTTCTTCCCTCAGTCTCGTAGTTTTGTTATTTGTTTATTTATTTATTTTTGTTCTTGTTCTATACTTGTGTCTCAATGTGTGTATATGTGTGAGACTATAATATGCTACTTGTTCGACTCTACAATGTTAGAAAAATATTGTGTAACGCTACCTAGCTAGATTAGCTTTATATAGTTATTCTGGGTAGCAAATACCCTACTTCTGAACAATCTCCCTTTCACTGTATATATAATCAGTAATTTGTGGTATTTAAATAAAGTTGTTGTTGTTGTTGTTGTTGTTGTTGAAGATGTTTGTCACGGAACTTCTAAAACACATTAGAGTGCTTATAGGCCCTAGCCAGAAATCGTTGACTTGTTTTCAATCTTGTTCAACCATTTTTGTGTGCTTTAGGGCCCTAATATAAGTGTTTCATCATATGACAACTCAACAAGCAAACGTTCGAGCAGGCACAGATGGATTTTTTCGAATACGTCAGGCTCCCCTCACGTAACTATTGTACATGGTTTTCCGACAATGATAAAATGACGTTTGGCTTCACAGAAAGCAACAATTTTTAAGCCCAGATGATATTTTTTTGAGATGAAAGAATTACTCAGTCAACTATCAGCTGAAACTTGAGGGAACATATTATTTACGCCTATTGAAAAAAGATCAATTAAAACACAGCATCAATGAGTATCAAATATTTACTGTATCTGATCTTTATCTTGCATTATTGTCGCCAGAATAGCGAGGGGAAAGTATTCAAGTATTTCTACTGCCGTTTATCATTTAAACCCTCGATGTAAAGAAAGAACAAAACAATAAAAGCTGTCACGCCATCGAAGCAAATAAAGAAGCCTGCAAGACCAAGTTCTATTTGCCCCAACACAGCTAAAACAGATACTAGAGGTATTAAAACAACAACTCTCTGAAAAACGGCCATGATATTAAAAGACAAACAATCGGCTGCTCCAGCAAATATATGTAAAATGCCAGTCACGGCAAAGCTCATCATACCTAAGGCTAGAATACTCTTGGAGTGTCCCTCGAAGGAATCCAACCGCAAAGCATGTTGGGCAAGCTCGGGGCTGATGACGAAGACAGTTCCCATCATACCTTGCACGTAGCCGAGAATTTGACAAGCCGATGAACTTTTCCTCGTCGTTGCTTCACAATTTGGTGGCAAAAGTTGAAGAACTTTTTTCAAAGCCCAAGGAAGTGATACTAAAGATGCATCTGTTGTTTCGCGAGTCCAGAGAACGAATGTGATTAACGCAAGAATCGTATCCATGGCCATTACACAACATGTAAACAACATGTTCCCGTTATGTCTTAAATATATCAAAACCGCCACCGAGTTCACATACAAGAGCCGCTCAAACACAGTCCCCAACAGAATCCTCTTGGCTGAGACATTACGTGGGCTGGAACGAGCGGAAGTGACGTAACAGATGCCAATGGCTAAGAAGTAAATTCCCGCCAAACGACTATATCCTTCACCGCGCACGTTTAGTTCAATGCTGAAAGCCAGCGACGCGAGTTTGGGCGCCAAAATACAACCAGCGCCAAGTGTTACGTAGAGAAATCCTGAAAACTGACTGAACTTCTCCATGGCAGATAAAGGTTTGAGGAGCGGTCTTTGTAACATAGTCGCAAACCAACTGGAAGGCATGGTGGAACTATCAGGTGTAGATGTCTGTAAACAGAAGAGAAAGGAGCTCAATATGAAATATGAAGCACTTCAGTACTGTCAAATGTATCGGAAAAAGTACAAGATCAAAACTGTTGATCTTTCTAAAACAGCGTTTTGAAGTTAGTTTGCCATCCAGTAAATCCTTTCCAATGTGAACACGAGCGCAAACTATAATGGTTATTGAAGTGATATATCAGCACGTGATTGTTTCCTACAAAAGACCAATTTAATAATTCAACACTGATCAAATCAAGGTAGATAAAAACATGGCTCTGGCTCATCTATCTCCGCACAACCATCCTGACGAGGGACAAGATTGCGGCGGTATTTTCCCTGGGGAAGATTGCTACGTTTTGATTGGTCTGAAGTATTTTTAATTGACAGGTGTTGAACTATGAATTCATCGTGATGAAGGAATTGCACTAACACTGTCCGCTTTTCCTCGCTTATCCACCCCCTCCTCCTCCCTCCTCCACCCCCTCCTCCTCCCTCCTCCTCCTCCCCCTCCTCCTCCTTCCTTCTCCACCCCGTCCTCCTCCCTTGCCGTTGACTTTCGCGCAAACCTGTTCGCTGCGCCCACGGAAACGAGGCACGTCAACAAACACTCGTCCGCCATGTTTTTAAACGAGGATTTCGGAGTAGGAGCCTAGGTGCTAGCTACATGTTGCTCTAAAAATCGTCCCGTGTAACGTACCCGTTGCCGCATCGATGTTGCGTTAAAAGTGTAACATGTATTAAAAATCGTTCGTCGTTAAAAGTCGTCTCGTGTAACACCACCTTTAGTCAATTGGATTGCACAAATTTCTTGGATGTGCAAGGCGACAGAAACTAGAACAGGGCGAGATACGTTTATCCGGAGTCGGTTCCTGTTGTCGTTCGTTTGTTTTGCTCAAAACTAATTCAAAAGTACTGTATTATGTTATTTATGATCCCTACAAATCGTGGTTGTTGCTGTTCCATTGCTTTTGTCACGCAATAACGTTTTAAACTCTTGCGTGACCAAATGTACCATGGTTGTCAATTATTCAGAAGCAGTATCAAAATACGTTTGTGCATAACAAATATTCTGAGTTTGGCGCTAAAATATAGTACTTTTGGAACCTTTAGCTGTATTCTGTAAATGATAAAAGCTTTGCTTTAATTCTCGTTTATGAAATAATAATACTATTAATACTCCAAACATCAAAATGGCCTTTTCTTTCTGCAACTTCGATCACCTTTGTGTAAAATCTCTTCTTGTCACGGAAACAAAAGTGGTCTCTTCGACTTGGACTTCGAGGATTACTTGAACATAGCGAATAGAAACAAGAATATAGGAGCTCTTAAGAAAAAAGGAATGAAACTAGCTCACTGAATATTCCCCCTTTGTCGATCACGGCTCACCGAACCGCCGGCTCAAAGCGAAATCGTCGAAATCGAAGTCCGTCCAGTTTCAGCATAATTTTCAAGCGGGTAGTACAGTGTTCTTATAAACCTTTGGCTTAAACATCGAAAAACGAATATAATCGTTTCACAATACAATAGAGACGTGATATAAAAGTATTGAGCTACAAACCTGAGTTAGTGTTTCTCGAGGGAATTGGGAACGATGAAAGTTCGTCAGTAAATCTTGGCGAGCGCGAGTGACCGTGATATCGCGATATCATGCTGCGCGAGACGGAATACCGAAAATTACTCAAAGTCCACTCATAACATTCACAGGCTGGGCCCAGGCATAAATTATGGGTATCAAGACAAGATGAAAGGCTGATTGTACCATTTGTACGGTACTGGGAATTAATATATATCATTACTACCGATATTTCGGTTGGCACGGCCAACCTTCCTCAGGGTACACAAGTATATCTTGATATTCGTATATTTTTGCTGATTAGATCCCATCCAAGGTGATCCGGTTCCTGCACTTCGTCCGAATCGGGTCCTTGCATTCAGTACATTATAAATTATGGGGTTCACACACTGGGATCCACACCGGGGATCCACACTAACAACACGAACGAAATTCGTTTAAAATACCTATAAAAACATATTCAATGTTTATTATATGGACGATAGTATTTTACTGAGAAAAAAAAACCACTCATAGAACTCATACGAAACTACATCCGGGTACTGAGTGGCGTATTTTCCATATCCTCACTTGTGAAAATATCGATGACGTCACGTTTGCCGCCTTTTGAATTACAAAGATAGCGGCAGGTTTGTGAAAATCAGAGGAATATGTAAACAGCGTAAATGAGCTGCATGACAATGAATATTCCGAGCACATAAAGCCAAAGACGATCTAAAACTCTCTAAAGACTTTCTCGACTGCAACGAAGAGACAAGAAAACCCGAGGAAACTCCCCCCTCCCTCCCCCCCAAATTCTTTATCTCCCCTTCTCCCTATAGGTGCCAGACTCTCAAGGGGCTGGGGACTGGGCAGAGAAATAATTTCATAATTTATACCAGGGGCGAGTTACCTATATAGTATGCACAGATGGACGGCGTATTTACACCTTGGGTTATTTTTAGATTTTTTCAGTTCCCCACGAATAAATGTGTTTCTTAAAAAAAAAAATCATGAATAAATGTTTTTCTTTGTTCGAGAGAGAAACGGAGAGAGAAACGATAACGGCGAAGATAATAGCCTGTATCGTTCATTCATGTGTTCAGTGTTCGCAAGAAGTTACATTGTCCGTAAAACAATGAAACCTGGTGCTATAAATAGACCATGGTATAAATAGACCATGGTGTAAATACGCCGAGTATATATTTTTTATTTTCCATCTGGAATTTGTACTTCATAAGCCGATCTGTACCTTTATACTGTACTAATCAGTAAACATATCTTTCTATGAATCTGATACAAGAAATATTGAAAAGCTATATATGGTAACTTGTTATCCAATTGTTAAAGTGGCCCGTTGAAAGCTTTTGTAAATATATCTCTGTGTTTCCAAATAACCTTTTCTTGTTTTTCCGTGTTTCTCTTGAGTCTTTTGAAGAAAAGGCAATTAGGCTATATGGAAACAGCCTTTAGGTGTAATAGTTTAATTCTGTGATAACCAGAGGAAACTGATTTATCACAAACACAACACTTCCGGTCCTGACTTTTAATTGATAGACTGTCACGCTTGACCTGTCCCAGAGAACAGGCGAGAATGGCGGCCAAGGTTTGTTATAAACAGTGTTAGATGGCGTAGTAAAGTGTAGCCTAAATGAACTAAAAGTTGCACCAAAATAAATCAACGTTACTTTAAAGGAGCGTGACACGATAAATGAGTGTAGCTCACTGGCTTTTAAGTTTAATCCAATTCAACGTGTAATGTATTCGCTCGTAGTTGTGTAAACCATCTCCGACGTGGCACAACTTTCCAGAAAGAGTCTCTCAAAAGAATCCCTGAGATTCTTAAATACAGAAAATTCGTTGCCATATTTTGAATGCCTTGGCGGTACCTACTTTATGTTGAAGTTGAAAGACGTGAAGAATAAGTGTGGTTTAGAGGAGAAGAATTTATTATATATTTAAATGAGTTATTTTCTCTGTTTACCTGGCAGATTTCAATCCTCGGGGTTGTTCTATGGAGTTTCCGTCGCTGTCTCGCCGCTTCGCCGGCTCGCAATACTTGTTCCGACATGGGAATTAATGTCTTTATCCTCGTCCCTGAAAACGCATTGAGTCCCTCAAATCAATAACCAAGTTTCCAAACATTAGCGAGTCAAGATTTTTTGAATAGTAATGTATGTCGTTGATCGAGTGAGTGTGGTCACACAATACATATATAACCACCTGTCTAATCGATTGTCACTCAAGCACTTGTGCCTTCACGCATGTATACGCATAACAACAACATTTATAAATAATATACCTAAAAATCGATCACTCGGAACACAATTTGAAACAACAACAACATTTAATGATAAGGTGGTGTGAGAAAATAATTATTTGCTTTGGGTGTGGGGTGGTGGATCAATTATTGTTTTTCTTTTTGAGTTGCAATTGGGAGGTGGAAGAATATCTTCGCTAACCGGTAGAGTGGGAGGTAAGTAAGATTGAATGGGGAGGGAAAATGGATAACCGCTTATAAATACAGTATAATAGGCCAGAGGAAAAAATGAAACTCTTGTGCCCGGACGCACGATTGTCCGCTTACAAGAGGTCAGAAAAGATGGCAAATACCCTAGTAAGTTGCATGAAAGATTCGGCCGGCCGAATGTTCATGAATCACGTCCGCTTACGAGAGGTAAGTAAAGAGGGCAAATACAGTAATTTGCATGTTTGAAAGTTCCGCGAGTTTGTCCGCTTACCAAAAGGTCACAAAAGAAGGCAAATAGAGTCAGTTACATGAAATATTACGACAAGCTAGTGGAGTCCGCAATATAGAATCATAAAGAGTTTAATTCAAGGGCCACCAAAGGAAATGCCAGAAGCTGCATCACAGTTCGCGTGACGCTGTAATATTTCCCGTCTTTCTCCTGGCACTCGATACAAAGCAACACATGATAAACATGCCTGAGAATGTGAGAGTGCCCGAGCGACTTTAGATCTGATAAAACACGTGCTGCGAGTTTATCGAACGGTTTCCAAAACGTTTGACGTTTTGAGTCATGTTATTCAGTTATTTTGGCGCTACTTTGGAAGCAAACGTTTATGTAAATGAGATACATTCATTTCTTTTGTTTTTCCTCATTAATTATTAATGAGTTTTGAATGGTAAATACTCAAGAAAGGTTAATTACAGATAACAGGCCGTTTGTGTAGTATTATATTGTTTTTAATGGTGTAACTTGCATTGCATTATTGTTTAAGTTAGGAATGGGGAAAGAGCGGACAACAGAATCGAATGGAAGGCCGCTCCGTCCGCCATTCTTATTCTTTACCTCAAATGCGGACCGTGAGGGAAGTAACGACGAAAAATGTCGCGGGGAAACCTGTTTCAAAAAAATTGCCCATGCTGGCAAAATAAACTTGTGTATAACTGTGTCAAAAACCGTGTTATGGAAACAAAACCTTCCTCTGTATCCAAGCCAGCGGTTGGAAAACGCCTAACTCAAACTCTGGCTACACGCTTACTACCAGCCATTTCTATATTTACAGTATTTAAACACTTTTTTTTTCTAAAACTGGCGTTTGCCGCTTAAACGACAACCTGAAAATCGAAGTACTTATGTAAAGAATGCTGGAAGAACGTTTGAAGAAATCAGGACGCTATATGCTGTGTAATGAGTGCAAATACTGGACACACGCAGCATGTTTGAATATGTGCAAATGCACCTTCCAATACTACCTTGATCACCCTCCGCATGGACTGGATGTGCTCCTTCTGCTCTCTACCCAAACCTAATAACTCGTTCTTCGTGGATGAAATCGACCTGAACAGTGCACTTCCATTCCAAGGCGGTATTCATTCACACAACACAAGCGAATCAATCCCCGAAATACCACTTTCGCCACAAACAGAGTTCCGCAAGATCTCAGATTCAGCTGATTCAGATTCAGATTTGTTTTTATTTCACATTATTTCGTTATTTAAATTGCGAACTTAAAACGCGAAATAAAAGGCAACAAAGAAATGGAGTTGTATATTTTTAGACTGAAAGTGCGTAGTGGTCAAATGAGCTAAGGCTTTCGGGTTGACCCACTATCACGCGTAAACCAAATGAGGAAGAAAATTAAAGAGAAAGATCTCGCCTCCCTAAGAAAGTCTCATAGCGGAAACGAAGGCTTACTTGTACATCTGAACATCAACAGTATACAGAACAAGTTTGAAAGATCATTAATGATGATCTTAAGGCGAACATTCAGTTGTTTTATCTGAAACCAAAATTGACTCGTCATACCCTGATGGTCAATTTGCACTGCTGGATTATCATTTATTTCGTAATGACAGAACCAAAGGAGGATGCGGTTTACTAGCATATGTACATTACGAAAAGCCTATAACACCAACGAGGTTTTAGCCCTACGAGTAATCTTTAATCAGACTAGTGGTAGTGCGCTCGTTCTTGAACTGTACAGACCACGCAGCACAGCACCTAATTGATCGTTTGCATTGACGTCACACAAAAAAATGGCTTCAAGAAAAAACTTATATTAGTAAAACATTTTTAATGCTGTGTATAGAGCAGGTAAAAATATAGAAATAACCGAAATTTTGGAGCAATAGAGTACTTCGTAACGGAGCTGTAGGCCAAATAATATTCGAACAATTTAGTGTAATTAGTATGCGGCGGCCATGTTGGTGTACAGCTTTAGTACACCAAGATGGCGGCCAAAAACGTACTCTACAAATAAAGCTGTTTTCCCCATCAATATGATTAGCATTCACTTCAAAACACTTTAGATATCACTTTTAAAGGTTTATCAAGTCTAAAATTTGAAATTGGCCGAAATATATGGATTTCCTTGACATTTAGGAAACACGCTGACCTGGGCTGTCACAAAATTCAAAGTACTGTAACTCAAAAACAAATCACCGTATCGACGTAAATTTTTCGAAGAATACTGACAATACCGATATCTAAATCATATTAAAAGAACAGCTTCATATATCTCATAGTTTAGATTTTAGAATTTTGATGACGTCACATACAAAGGATCAGGATACAGTCACGTGCTGATATAATACTTCATTAACGAATGAATTGAACTCGTGATCCCCATGGGAAAAGTGTTGCCATGGATGCTGGAGAGCAAGCTATCTTTCAAATCGCTGTTTTAGAAAGATCCACAATCAATTGGAGGTCGAAAATAGCATTTACAAACAGATTTTGCTAAAAGCAATACCGATCTCGTACAAGGCCTTTAAATAAACGGAAGTCAGATATGTCTCAGTGCTCTCCAGTACAACCACGTGATTTGTTAGCTGCAAAAGGGCCTATTACTTTAAAATTAAACTTCTTCATTGTACCTGAAGAAGGCTGGTGTGGCCAGCCGAAATATTGTACCACTAAATTCAAAATTCTACGTTGTATCGGTCTTTGCTTCTTCATAGTTATATTTTATTTTTTATTTGATAGCCGATTAGATCACTAGTTTGATCCAACGTACACCAGCAGGATTGTCGTTCACGGTTGCTTGCTTGAACAATTCGTAAAAAAAGACGCTTCTTATATCACTACAGAATGGAGAGAGGCCATCAGGAAAAAGAGAAAGTATGTGCAATATTAAAAAGATTCCGAAAACTGTGATTTAATGAGATATTGGTGGAATCGCTGCTATATATATATATATATATTCGAAATAGGTGGAGTTTCTCTCTCACGTTCGCCTTTAAACCAGTCAAATGGGTTAGAAGTACGAGTCTGCCTAAAAAATCTGAAGCCAAATCAAACCTGTGGACATAATCAATCATCACACAGGGTACTCAACTAGCAGCTAACGAGATTAGATTATGAAATTTTTGCTTAGATATCATTTTATTTATTTATTTGTTACTGCTTTTATAACATATTCTCATATCTCACTGTTATCATTATACTTAAAATTATGTGTCGCCAATTAGTAGACCCTCTGGGATGGCTAGAATACTTAGACACGTTATATTAATAAAGTTTCATCATCATCATCAAGTCTACGTGCTATGAACTCTGGGAACTGAAGCGTACACACTGCCTCGCGCGCGCTGCACATACGTCACCATGACGTCACAATGCAATCTCAAAAATTCGTTGACTTTGTTGAGCTACTTTGCCGAAACTTGGGAACATGGCTGAAGCCAGGTAGGAAAATTATTTAACGTTGCTTATTTTAAACACGACTTTGACGTTTAACCTCGAGCTCGTTCGTATTTGAAAGGTTATTTTTTAGACATTCAAACGGTGCCTTTTACGATCAGTTCAGCTCGCGCAGAATCCTATTGCTCGTTTAGGTGCTGCGGATATTTTGCTAATGCTTTCTCTTCGACCGGCATAGTGCAAGGGAGGAGTAATAACTTAGCTAGCCTTTTCAGGAGCCCATTACCCAGAGCGTCAATCTCCCATACTACGTCAACGATGCAGCGGTTTTACAGACCGGGTTATTTTTTTAGAATGCGTTTCCCGCGAGTTCGGCTTTCGCTAGCCAATCACAAGCGTTTGCGTAATATAAATTCAAATGATTAATGACGTTGCAGCCATGTTGGTTGACCAAACAAGAGAAGCTAACGAGGCATCTTTTGTTGACAACATTCCGCGATGAAAGTGAAATCTAAAAATAACCCGATAGGTAACTTGTTCCTGTAAAAACTGGGAAAACGCTGCAGCACGAATAGATACTTTGCACTCAATCCCCAGATATTCAAATTACAAAGGGCATGGCGGCCATGTTGGTGTACAGAACAAAAGAAGCTAACGAAGAATATATTGTTAACTGTACACCAACATGGCAGCTATGACGTAACGTGCAAAGGGTCTATATATATCACAGATGGACGCTCCGAGTAATGGGCTGCTGGCCTTTTATGATAACTGCCTAATGTGCCTATACTTCTTATTACTGAACCAAGGCGAGGTCCATATCGAAAGTTATGGACCGAGTTGTTTTCCCTTTTTATGGCCCAAGCGCAAGGCGCGAGGAAAACAACTTCAGTGGCATTACAAGTTCATAATATGACTTATTCGTTGATACCGTAACGATACGAAGGAGAATTCTCTGCTTTTGTTTGGACTCTCGAAAATCTCTTCATACCAAAGATCAACACAAGTAAAATAGTAAAAAATGGAACTTTAGAAGCGATTTGTCATACTCTAAACTCGAGAAACCTCGATGTTCTTTACATCAAAATACTGGAAATTTATTCCCTGTTTGAATCTGAAGGTCAGAATTCAGTTCACATATGCGTATTCAACTAATCCCAGTTTTCCTCTGCTTGGTGGTTCCTAAACCAGTAACGCCTTGTAAAAGTTCACTCCAACCAGCTTTAATAAGGAAATTCAAATTTGACACGTCGAAATCTTAACGTGCATGTAATCACTCCAAACTGTTTATAGTCGCAGATTACATGTTACTTAACTTAGATTCGAGGGTTAGAAAAAGTTATGAATTGTTTTATTCGCTAAAAAATACCGGAAGTCAGGTCACCTGCAATCGATATATACCTACACAAGATTAAACAGGAAACAGTCTTGATTACCTCACTTTTCAAGCCCGCGCGTTATTGGGTACGCGGTTCAACGGGGAAACTAAATTGAGCAAATCGCGTATGCTCTTTGCCTAAGAAAACCTCATTTAGCCTTTTAGGCCTAAGATTGTTTAAACTGTGAAGTCAAACTGACTAAATATTCTCAAAATAGACTTGTTTTAAGTTCACTCTGTGCCAGTATTAAATACGTACAGGAGTGATACATGCCGTACGAACATAAGTTATTTTCTCCGTCTCTCTCCGCCAAGGCATGATGGAGCAAAGGAAATATTTTAAGAAAGAAATGATCACGCTGGAGATCGTATGTTTATATTTCTCTTTTCATTCTTTAAATAAATCCTTTCCGTTTTGTTTCATATGATCAACAGAAGACGACGCGAAAGTGAAAAAAGTAAGTACATTAACCGTGTTGTCACCGTCGGTTATTAGTTTATTGTTGTTTTTACTTAAAAGTCAAGAAAACAATGACTTGTGTTTTTGGTATCTTTTCTCGCGCACTGATACTGGTGCTATTTCTACTGTGCTATATCACGCAATAGTAACTAGACTAAAGTGAGTATAATGTCGGTGTTAACGATTTAGATCCGATTTAGCTAAATTAGCTAACAATTTCTTAAACACCAATTTTCTATTCGTTCACAGGCCCCTACTATTTGGAATAGTCTCCCCCTCTCTCTTCGCAACTCTTTAAATGTTGCCAATTTCAGAAAGAAACTTATTTATTTTTTCCTACATGATCGCTAGTACTTTAAAAAAAATCGTTTTATGAAAGCTTAATTTTGTCTATACTTTTTAATACACACTGTTATCATTTAATAATTATTTAGTTTTTCCTTGCAAAAAAAAAAAAAAAAAAAAAAAAAAACTGGAAAAAAAACAGGCAACAATGTCAATTATAAATACAGGCAATAAGGTATATATCAATAAGCAGTTTATTTATTTATTTATTTATTTTAAATTTGTAAACTATAGCTATTTTGTGTGTGTATGTTCGTTAGTTAATTCACCACTTTGATTTTCTTTCCATCTTGTAAAAAAAATACTTGTAATATTGTACTATCTCTACTGACCATAAGCCATTTAAGCCTCTGGCTTTGGCCTTTCTTCTGTACGTTCTCCCTTATAGTATTTTGTAAATAAATTGATAAATTGATTGAATTTACGTCGCCTAAATTAATGTACACGCAAAACCAACGTGGGAATGTAGACAACAGATTGAAAATAAAACCGTTGATTAATACTCATATACTCACGCCCCATTCACACCAAAATAGCCGGTAACAAAACGAGTGGGGGACTGGAACCGAGTCAGTAAAACTAATTCAATTAATAACTAGTCAAAGTGAGCATTATTTTCCAAAAGCACAGATCAAACTTAGCTAGTCTGGAAAGTTTGGTGAACTTTGGCTCAATATTGACGATGCTAGAAGGCATCAAATATGTCAATTTTCCCATACAAACTCTCTTATTATTTAACGTTGTCCCTCCAAACCATACATGCATTCATTGTAAAATTTTGGAGGGACAAAGAAATTTCAATTGCTTATAATTCAGACACGATTCACTTGAATTACATCAAACTTGGCACAAATGCTAATTTCAACATGCTCTATGATGTGATGAACTTCATTTTAGAATTAGAGTAATTCTGATAAACTAGGTCCCAGTCCCCTGCTCGTTTTGTTACCGGCCAATTAAGCTGATTTTACCGGCTAGCCCCAAGCTACAAAATTAGGAATGGCTTAGTTATACATTTCCCCCATCGCATGCACACTTACGACCTCATTCATGCATGTTAATGTCGTTTCTTTCAGTTTTTCTCCCTTTAATTATATTTATTATATACAACACGGGAACCTACATAGATCATGCAATTTGATTGGCTCGCTATTGATCTCAAAATAATTGTTTTAGTATATACCACACTGCAGGTGAATAGCCAGCACCAAATAGTTATTTTATTTTCTGTCAAATGGACAAAAACTCGCGCGAGATGATCGCTGCTTTTCTCGGAGGTGAATATGAAATCATATTCACTGTTTAAGTAGCCAATCAGAGGGCGCGAAAAGTGATATTCACTGGTGTGGTATATACTCAATAGTGAATATTCACCAATATCGACTTCGCCTTCGGCGAATAATTGTTAAATATTATCAGTCCGCCGTATGGAACCTTTCTGCATGAACAGGTGCAGAACCTAAAGCTATTTCAAACATGATGTATTTCTCAAATTTGCACACCGATCCCACCCGCTCATCCAAAGAGATTCTGACTGCTGACCGTAACATTGTGTTGATATCACCTGCACCATAATTAATAGCTAAGTTATTATTCATTTATTTGTATCTAGTATTATTGTACTTACCTACACTTGCTAAGTTCTAAGTGCTTTTAGTATAAACCAACTAGTGGACTATTACAAATCCTGCATTCTGATTGGCTACCCTACTATAGGTCTATTTGTGATAGCCCATGGTTGAGAAAAAACGCACGTATTTTCACGAAATAATACAAAAATTCAACTTCAATTTATTGCTTTCTATTATTTTCTACTGCATGTCCGACTAGTTAGTTTATACTAAAACAATTAGACCTCTCGCCCTCATGGGCTACGAGTTAAATAGCCCATTCGGCTGCGCCTCATGGGCTATTGACTCGTAGCCCATTCGGGCTGCGGGTCTAATTGTTAAATAGTCACACAGGCTATGATTAAAATTAAAACTACCTCGAACAGGTTGTTTAGTTAGGAAAAGTCAGATTGAAACTATAGTAGTTCAGCGCCAGCAAGTATGCGTTGAAAACATATATATATATATATTATTTTAATTAAACCGCTTCAGTAAACATGTTAAAACTTTGGTGTAAATTGGGTATTACATTAGTCAAACCTCGAGTCAATGTCTCCCCCGGATCTGAGGACCGTTGGCACGGGTTCTGATTTTAAATTAGCTAATTTAGTTACAGTAATCGTCAACACAGACATTGAAGCGACTCTAGTGAAATAAATATTAACGCTTTTGTCAATTTTAAACAGACCCCAACATTCATCCAAGAAATAAGGACTTGAAAATAAAGGTAAACATACATTGTAAGCGCAGTGTTCACGATAAGTCAGTTTTGGGCACGGCACTCTTAACTTTGGCACGGTACAGGCGGGCTGAGACTACCTCTTCAGTGTGGGGTCTGATCACGTTTCACAGAAAATTAAATAGCCATTTCATTATCACGAATCTCACACATTTGCCAGAAATCACAATTAACGGTAAAATAATTTCTCAATTCTCATTCCACGAACACTCGAAAAGGCAATTCACGGATCACGGAAATTAAACAAATCACGATTCCCGGGCAAATAAACAGCTGTGTCACAATTTTAAAACGAAAAAACAAACAGGCTAATCACGCTTCTCGAAAATACTCTTTTCACAGGGTCTGAGCACCTCTAGATTCACGAGCATCACTGTTTATTGCTATCACTAACCCTATTGTTCAATGTTTGTTGTTCATTGTTCACTGTTTTTTGCTATCACTAACCCTATTGTTCAATGTTTGTTGTTCATTGTTCACTGTTTATTGCTATCACTAACCCTATTGTTCAATGTTTGTTGTTCATTGTTCACCGTTTATTGCTATCACTAACCCTATTGTTCAATGTTTGTTGTTCATTGTTCACTGTTTATTGTCATCACTCTAATCCTATTGTTCAATGTTTGTTGTTCGTTGTTCACTGTTTATTGTCATCACTCTAATCCTATTGTTCAATGTTTGTTGTTCATTGTTCACTGTTTTTTGCCATCACTCTAATCCTATTGTTCAATGTTTGTTGTTCATTGTTCACTGTTTATTGCTATCACTCTAGTCATATTGTTCAATGTTTGTTGTTCATTGTTCACTCTAAATTGTTATCACTCTAATCCTATTGTTCAATGTTCATTGTTTACTGTTTGTTGCTATCACCCTAATCCTATTGTTCAATGTTCATTGTTCATTGTTTACTGTTTGTTGCTATCACTCTAATCCTATTGTTCAATGTTTGTTGTTCACTGTTCAATGGAATCAACGTGTTTTGAAATAGGTGTATGATAAACATGTTTTTTTTTGTAAAAGCAGTTGTAATTATAATAGGCGACACTGATCTACGGAGCTCCTTCAGTCGTTTCGTAAATTAAACTGACTGCCACCGACAACACCATCTGATATATCACCGAATAATCTATGTTGTGTATTTTTTAATTTCAGAGTCTTGATAGACAAATAGAAGTTCTTCTCGATGCGTAAGTAACTAAATACAAGCTGAGTGTGAGCCCAATAGATACGCTTTTATTTGCTTTTGGGGCAAATACATGTTCATACAAAATGTTTAAATTTTAAAAATACAAGTTCAATTGACCTATATCACTATGACGTCAAATCAAAACAATCTATTGTTTAAACGCTAAGGATCACGGTCGTGGGAGGGGGACAAAACAGGGACAAAACAGGAAAGGAAATCGCTATCAAATGCATTTTGAAGAACGTAGAATAGCGGTAACAGCCACCAAATACGGTAAATATTGTGGGATAAACATTGATACAGCTGATATCTGGAAACCAGACAATTCGAAGTTAAATTTTCCTCAGCAGAGCAGATTTAGTTCAAAATTCTATTGTTCAAGTCGATTCTGTCCCCCTCATAAACAAGCCGTGACGTCATAATGATATAGGGTAATTTGTCGTTGATCAAACGAGCAAAAAGACTGAACTAATTCTGAAGATAACTTGTCTCAAAGGAAGTAATAATAATAATAATTCTACATTTATATAGCGCCTTAATCCTAAACGTCCAAAGGCGCTTTACATAGCTGGAAAACAGGCAAGTTAATTTACAAGAACTATAAAATCTTACGATCTAAGCAATAACTAAACTAATAAAAACTTTCCTTAAATAAATATGCTTTTAACTTAGCTTTGAAGACTCCCACCGAGGGGCATAACTTAATAGTAAGTGGCAACAAATTCCACAGTTTTGGCGCAATAACGGAAAAAAGCCTTTTCTCCATAGCTCTTTAAATTGACTGTAGGAACCTTCAGAAGGAACTTATTGGCAGACCTAAGATTACGAGGAGGAGTATAGTACTCTACCATATTACGAATGTAGGTAGGAGCCAGATTATTTAGAACTTTCTATGCAAGAAGTAATATCTTATAAGTTATTCGTTTTTCTACGGGTAGCCAGTGGAGACGCTGAAGAACAAGTGAAATATGATCATACTTTCCATCACCAACAATAAGACGAGCGGCGCAATTTTGAACTGACTGCAGTTTCTTAATTAAGTTACCCGGAAGTCCACCGAAGAGCGAGTTTCCAGTGTCTAGCTTACAAGTAACAAAAGCATGAACTAGGATTTTTATACTACCTTCCGATAAGTACTTCTTAATTCTAGCAATATTTCTAATATGGAAAAAAGCACCCTTACCAATAGCAGCAACCTGACGTTCTAATGACATAGAGTTATCAAATATAATGCCCAGATTTCGAGCATGAGCTGATGGTGTGGCACGCTCATTTCCGCAACAAACAGGAAATCTAAGTCTGGGCGTGGACGGTGTTTTGCATTAATAACTACAACCTCTGTCTTATCATTATTAAGCTTTAGTTTGTTGATTAACATCCACCTGTTAATATCACTAATGCATGCCTGGATGTTGCTTACAGCGGCGTCCTTCTGTTTATCTGATTTTGACTCGAAGGACAAATAAATTTGCATATCATCAGCATAAAAAATGAAAAAGCATACCATGATGCCTGACAATATCCCCAAGAGGAGAAGTATATAGCAAATAGAGCATTGGGCCTAATACCGAACCTGGCATACTCCACATAAAAGATCGCGACTTGAAGACATCCTAAATATCTGTAGGGATATTTTGTAAAGCTTTGCTTTGTATTGTATCTTGAGACATTCAATAAAACAAAACACTTTACGGATAAAAGTCAGATTTTCAGCGTGTTTACTGGTTTTCCAGTTTTTTAAAGCTGTATCTGTGATTGGTGGGAAAGCAACGTGCGTACCTCGGGAAATACGCGGTTAAACAAGGGTTATAATGTTCTTTGAATTTGTGATGAAACGGTTGATAATGTTAATAGGAGATATTGTAGTTGAGTCTACGAATAGCAGTTTCAGCGGTATTGACCCGAACGCCTCACTTCAATGTAATGAAGCGCCATTGAAACCATCATTCTTGCATGACACCAACACCCTCCTAAACAAGCACGACTAATTTAGATACACAGTTTGAATAGCGCTTCATTACATTGAAGTGAGGCGTTTGGGTCAATACCGCTGAAACTGCTATTCGTAGACTCAACTACAATATCTCCTAAGACCGGTTTTCTATTGAGTGTCAAAAGTAATTCGGCGATTGCTTTGGTTTTACATTTGCTTAGCTTTTTTACTGGCTGTGAAAAATGTTGCGTAATTACATGTATCAGCTAATCAAGTTCGAAACTAAAAAGAAAGATTATCTTGTTCCGTAATGCAATCAATTTTCGTTCTGGTGCGGTTTTCGATTGAGAACCAGAGCCAATCATATAGGATCCGAGAATCAACCACGACCAATCACGAACTGAAGTATAAATTCGGGATTGGTTTAAACGCAGTCATGTATTTATTTATTTATTTACTTATTAATCAATCAAACTCGAAAGGAATCCCCTATTAAATTACTTTTTGATCGAAAACGGAAAACTCAATCGAAAACCGCTCTAGTGAGAGTTATATATTCACGATTGCGTTTACTTTTGCTCGTGATTGATTCAAGTAAACCCAATACTCCCGTGGTTGGCTCTGAAGTTACTTTGCGGGTTCTGATTCGAAAACTGCTCTAAGTCGGGTTTAATTCTCTCACAGTTCAAGCATCAAGGCTTTAAAATGTGAAAATGTTTTTTTTCCCGCAGGAAATAAGATGTCATTAAAACACAATAATTGTACGCGAACTGAATGATACACTATTCTGTCATTTCCTTTACAGCTTGGAAAACGCTGACAATCTAAAGGATAATCTTATTAAGGGCATGGTAAGTTGTGAGTAATTGGTACGATATATATACAACATGTTTATGGATAGCATCTGACTTTTTTATACTTAAGGACCTGTTTTTATTTATGTTTGAGAGGTGGAGGAGAAATTGTTTTTATACGAAAATTTTAAGGAACCCCCTCTCTCTCCGTCCTTCCAAAAAGCCACCTTCTCCTTCGCCTTCCATAATAATATTCGTATTTTTTATTTATTTTTTATTTAAACATATATATTCTTTGTGTTTGCTCCAGGAGCGGGAGCTCATCTAGGGAGCTTACGCAATATGTTTATTTGCTAATGATCAGACCTGGAAACGAAAGGAGGAACTAATTAAGCTACGTACTACGTACGTGATCATTACGAGACTTAAATTGGAACAACACAAAAAGATTAATAGGCTAGGAAATGACAATACAGAAGGCGGGTTGCAAGGACAAATCAGAAAGGACGCCGATTTGACGCCATTAGAAAGATTTGGACTTCCTTAAAAATACATTCGTTTTGTGCTATTGATAGGCTGGAGTCTCCCAACAGTAAAGTTCTTAACTTAAATTTGTCCGTGCAAGTTTGCCAATTACTACTATAATAAATAACGATCGGATCCTTATCTCTACCTAACCATAACCATATACTGAACAATGAGTTATCCGTTATTACTTATTTTTTCTTTTCCTTTACAGAAAGATTTAAAAGCAGAAAATAAGAAGCTGAAAGATAAACAGAGTGAGCTATTTCAAAGGTAAGTTGACAATGTACTCAGGTGGCCAATCGGAGTTAGGTCGTAAAAAGTCATTTCGAAATTCCGTACTGTTTAGTTCAAATCCTCCATGCATTTCATAGTCAGTCATTTGGTCAGGGACGTGGGAGATTCATCAGATTTTATCCCTGATTAGTTGATGATAAATGTGTTTCTTTACCACTTTTCACGCAGTCAACTTGCGTCGACTTGCGTGCGTCGGAATTTGAGCATGGCTCGATCAAAGTCAACGGAAGACACGGAAACCTCACGCACGCAACTTGCGTTCCTTTTAATTTCACGATTTATACATGGAGTACCTCTTTTCAACTCACTTGAGCCTCACACAATACTGTTGGACCCAGGTGTGTGAATACCAGATAAGGCTGAAAACAGTTTAAAGTAATCATTGGTTTAACATATTGAATACTGATTTTTGTGTTAAAATCTTGTTTGATACGTTTCAATGAGCAATGCATATATCTACGTGGGATAAGCACATTGACCGTGTGCGTTAGTTCTGTTCAAGTTCAAGTTTATTCTGCACTCTGTACTATTTACAATGGCTACAGTTACAATTACATTAATAATACATTTAAATGAAAATAAAGAAATGTACATATTCTATATTGAGATCGTGCGCAGTGACCAAAGTAGCGTAGCTTCCGAGTTAGACACTGCCTACGATTAAAGATACTAGATTCATTTAGGCACAGCTGAATATTCATATATTCGTATTATAATATTTGTTTTTTTTAAAGAGTAGTTGTATATTTGTTTTTAAATATACTAACAGAGCAAGCACATTTCAATTCAAAGTCGATTTTCCCCCAGATTTTCGATGAGATGTATACTTAAATGTAACTATGCATTCCGTAGTTTGTTCGTGTTTTTGGTCTATTAAAATTTAGATTGGCGGCAAATCTTGTATTATAGGAGTGTTTTTTTTGGCAAGTGTAACGTAATTAGAAAAGACGGATGGCATTTGTGTTTTCTCATTGATAATTTTGTAAGTGAATGCTGCAATTCTTAATTTGAAGATATTATCAAGTTTTAGAAGTCTAAGGATATTAAAATATGGCGTTGCATTTTCTCTGCTATGAGAAAAAAAATGTTTCGTAAGCATTTATTTTGGCAGGTGCGTATTTTTGATAACTTGGTTGTATATGTGTTACCCCAGCTCACGAGGCCATAGTTTAAATATGGGTATACGAGTGTATAGTAGAGTTGCTTCAATGTATTTAGATCAAGGTAATACCGGAGTTTATTTATAATTCCAGTATTTTTAGCGCTTTTACTATTTACATGTTTAATTTGTTGCTCCCAGTTAATGTGTTCATCTATATAAATTCCTAAGTATTTATATAGCTTTTTTGTTCAATAATAGTGATGTTAATTTTAGTGTTTTTTTCTTTGTTGAGGCTATGAGGCTTTGTTGAGGCTCTGAATTAACTTAATCGGGTTTTGCTGCCGGATATTCAGTGTGCCATTCTGTGAACATAACGTAGAAATTAGTGTTTCTTTCTTTACAATTAAATTGTATTCCATAGGATTGCAGATATCGAGGCTGCAGCGAAAGCTTCTCAGAAGGTAGATTCCCATTTATTCAATATTATTTCAGATTGAAGTTGGCTAGACTAAAGTTAGAAACACTTTTCTATCTTGTAAGTACTCATTAAAGATTCTCAGCTAACATGGAAAAAGAACCGTACTAATTTCCATCGTATAGAATATGATGGAAATATCACGGAAAATCAATGGCAACATGCTGTAAACTGGAATTTCCAAGATTCTCTAGCATGTTAAGACGAAAAATAGATTTACCGTAAATGAAGTGTTTCTAACAGTAACAACAGTTTAAAGAAAATCTAATTCCACCATAATACTAATATCCACTTCCTTAAATTCCTTAAGTGGATAATTGTCATATCACGTGATCGATGACGTCATAATTAGAGAAAATCATTTAAGTGAAATGCGGTTGCGACGTAACATATGAATAGAAAGTAACCCTGCTGAAATATTCCTCTTCCAGCAGTGTTTTAGACCACGCTTAGAAAACATGACTATCATGTAAAGTTAAGGAAATATTAAGGATACAAAAGTCACGTGACCTATTTTGCATATTTTCGCCTAAATTACTTGTTAATCTTAACCACATCCACTCATTACTCCTCGCTGTTTCTGTTAAACTCGGAGCCGCATTTTTGATTTACTAATTTCGTGGTCTAACTCACGTGAGAGAACACGTGACACGTTTTACTGCGCACAAACCTTAAGGGAGTCAAGAATGGCGATATCTATTATCGTGAGAAACTTGGCGCACTTACCGTACTCGGCTGTGCTCAAGCTCAAATAAGGAAAACAGTTTTTATCCGAAATTTGATATCCGAACCAGCCCTTAACATGCTTGAGTTATTTCCATACCGTGCAATCGAATTAATTTAATTCCCAACTATGAACATTGTACATACCAGTCAAAATACACAGATATATGTATATATATATATATTCTTTCCTGCACACTGATACATCAACATGTTGATGACGTCACACGTGTTATCTGATTGGTCTACAACCATGATCTATTAGAGTACAGATGCACATATGATATCGCATGCGCGATCTGATTCGTTTACAACCATGATCTATTAGAGTACAGATGCACATATGATATCACATGCGTGATCTGGTTGGTCGACAGCCATGATCTATTAGAGTGCAGATGCACATATGACATCACATGCGTGATCTGATTGGTCGACAGCCATGATCTATTAGAGTACAGATGCACATATGACATCACATGCGTGATCTGATTGGTCGACAACCATGATCTATTAGAGTACAAATGCGAGGATGACATCAAAAGGTCATGCTCGCCTCTATTTTGCTGGGAAAGTGGATCTCTTCACGTTGTGACGTCATCTGTGCCATCTGTAAGAAGACAGTCGCAAAATGATGTCTATTTGTTAAATATCTTACACTATTTGAACTTTTTCGTCATTAGGTTAAAGCCAGCGCACAAATGGAACCGAAAACAGTACGTCCTCAGACAAGTTTTCTATCAATTTTCCATCTTTTAGTCTAATCTCAGTATCTCTATTTCTTACTAAGTTTCTTCATTTCATCGTTTAGATTGAGGCCAACACAAAAGAACACCCAGACAGGGTACGTTGTAGTAGTAGATACTTTGATTTATGTAGTAGTAGATACTTTTATTTATACAGGGTAACTCCTTCAGTCAATACATATATTATAAAATTGTTATCAATAGAGGCCCTGAACGTTGCTTTGCTAGAGTTTTTATCTATTTTTATTTTTTTGCACCTTTCGATATTTTCTACTCAATTTATCCTCTTCGTTGTTTAGGTTGAGGCAAGTGCACAAACGGACACAACAGAAATGGTACGTCCATTTCAAAAGCCTTGTTTTCCATATTAATGTTTCTCTACTTGTATTATCTGGAAAGAAATATAAGTGTGTGAAATCAGGTCTCCCTTTTGTGTTTAGGTCGAGCAAGATATCCAAACGGAACCAGAAATGGTAAGTTTTTTCTTGAAGGCAGCCGCATATTTGAACTATGGTCTTATGAGTTGGGGCATGGTTGGGGTAGTACTTACAAAACAAGATTAACTAAAGTCCGCACCAAACAAAATACTACGTATGCTGTAAGGCTCAATTTCTATAGGCCTAAAATGCGAACCAACTATGGAATAATTACACTGATCAGTTTAGTATCGTCGTGTACCGTTTAACCAACTGCGTCATAAAATTTCCTTTGTTACCCACGTTCGCTATGAATAATTTTAGACTCAGAAATTTTATACGAACATCCGAAACTACACTTAGAAATTTTAGAAGGATTTACGTTATCCTCAGTATAAAAAAAACAACCGCCTGAACCGAGATTCGAACTCGGGCCGGTTAAGAATCAATGCAATGGCTTACCCACCACCAACACACACCCTAACCATTAGACCACGAGAGAATTCGCTGATTGCAATCGTTTTTTTTACCAGATTTATATCAACTGTCATTAGCAAGTTCATAAAATATTCGTTCTATTATTGTATAATATATACTATAATAGCGGTACGACAACCCTCCGAGCGCGCGAGGTGTGATTCCCCATGGATCTCAACGGTACACGACGATACTACCCTGATTTAAGTCCTCTGCACCAAAACTTTGGGAATCTATTCCGTTCAAACTTAAAGTGCATATAAGCCCTGGCCAATTATGCTTCTTTTTTAAAGCTTAGACCTTAAAAGGTAGAAAAAAAAATTCAGAAATTTCTAAATAAAAATGTTTTCATCATTTTTTTAGCTACTAAACTTCCAAATGTAGAATAATTTCCGCGCACCTTCGGGGACTGGGACGAGAATAAAACGTGACGTCATCAACAGAACTCGTCTCTTCGCGGCTTTAAAACGTTGGCTTATGTGCAAAATAATTGAATAGATAACCGAGAAAGATGATAATCTCGCGCTAAACGTTTCGAAGAGCTCTATTCGGCAAGGTATTTCATGCAATAGCGCATCGAGCGTGTTCTGTTGATGACGTCAAACTAGACCCAGTGCCAATTTTGTAAAGCGCCCTAGCGCGCTTGATTTTCGTCCACAGGCAACCCAAGACATGTTTTTGGGCAACTTTGAACGGCCAATACACCACGACAAATAAATCAAATCAACTTTTTATTACGGAATCCTTTGTCTATGGCCTCTAGTCTCTTCGTAAGAAATATAATTAGCCAGGGCTTATATGCACTTTAAGAGCCTTCCATATCTTGCATTCAAAAAGCAATACAAAAACAATTTCTTGGGTACTCAAAAATTATTTAATTTAATAAATAATTTAATTCCCAACTATGAACATTGTACATACCAGCCAAAATACACAGATATATGTATGTATATATATTTATTATATGGATGATAGTGTTTTACTGAGAAATAAACCACTCATAAAACTCATACGAAACTACATTCGGGTACTGAGTGGCGTATTTTCCATATCCTCACTAGTGAAAATATCGATGACGTCACGTTTACCGCCTTTTGAAATCATAGAGTAAGATGTAAACAGCTTAAATGAGCTGCATGACAATGAATATTCCGAGCACAAAAAGCCAAATACGATCTAAAACTAGTAGTTCTCTAAAGATTTTCTCGACTGCAACAAAGAGACAAGAAAACCCGATGAAACTCCCCAGAACAGCTTAGAAAGATCACGAAAACGTTTGTACCGACAGTGAGTAAAATGAATAGATAAGATTTCTTAGAGCAGTTTAATTGTCCATATAATAAAAAGAAAATTACACGGTTGTTTGAAGATATGAAGTTTATCCTCTCGAGTCCAAAACATTTCACTTGTTCGCTGCGCTGACACTCGAGGATACTTCATATCTTCTCACCACCATGTAAGTCGTGTGTATATATACATATTGATTTCTTTCCTGCACATTGATACATCAACATGTTAATAACAACAAGAGCCCATCTGGGCTTTCACTCGGGCCACATGAGATTGAAGATGAAATACACTTTCATATGAAATCCTTTAGTAATAACCGAAGGGAAGAATTATTAGCTGAATTTAGCAGTCTTTAGGAGTGGCCGGTAGCGCGGTGACATGCATTCTCTGCTCCCCTAGTATATATCAGTATTTCTCGTGTATGCAAATTAAAGAAGTTGACCTCTACTTATTCATGTACCGCACGCTTACAATTTAGTCTGCTGTTCTCCAGGTTCAGAGTACTAATAGATGATCATGAGTGTCTCAAATATATGTTTACATTTGTCCCATATTATAAGTTGTATCCTGTCCACCTATGATGGAGCTATCATATGATATATTTCTCTACTGTTCATTCTACCCTGCGGCTCTTTATCGCAGCTCGCGTCCATATCAGGTATTTATTAACTGAAATGCCTGTTGGTTATATACCCTCCTTCCCAAAACTGATCTGCTCATTATATTACAGAACTATAAAGGGAACTGTTGGAAGCCTTTAATTTCTCGAACCAAAACCTCAGCCGTGAGAGGATTCTTGTTTAAGTTGACCTTGAGAGTTGAATATTGCTTCGCTCATCATAAATTATTCTGTGCGAGTGTTTATTTCTCCGGGGTATTTCTGACAGCCAAAAACACGCTCAAAATTATTTTAGTGCATGTTGGCCTACAGATCACGGTGTTTGAGCTGGTATGTATTATGACCGAGAGGCATAAAACCTACGAAACGTACCTCAAACAAGAATACCGTCCGATGGCAAAATCTATCAGCGCCACGAGGTCAACAAATCGACAAAGAAATGCACAGATATAAACACGCAATGATTTCAACCTCACCGTACCTTAATTCATGACCTGACAAGACACTGTTCAGTTTCACTTTCACTCTCAGCTTTGCTCTTGAGTTTGAGTTCGGCTTTGTTAAAGACTTCTTATTCAGTTGTATGGTATTGTGCAGTATATTTGAGTATTCCAATCCACAGAGATTCTAATAACAAAGCCGTGGCGAAAGATAAGCTTAAACGAGAAATATTTTGTCCTCCTAGAAAAACACAACATCTTGCCCTTTCTATCGAAGAAGCCTTGGTTTCAGCAGAAAGGAAAACGCTAAATTCCAATTCGATATGTGTGGATCTTTGAGTCCTTCAGGTCCGGCGTCGTGTCGTATATAAAATCACAGGCCATTTGGGTAAAAAACGCGGTCCTTCGGCTCCGACAAGAGCGCCAGTTGCAATATCCTGAGCCTGTTGGAAGGCTTTCGCACGAGTGAAGTTAAATAAAACATTAAACTGCTTACATTTGAGAGATGGGACTCCAAATTTGAGAGAGATTTGCTCGCGGATCCACCATTTTGATTTACTGTATTAAATTGTGTAAATAACTTAACCTGGCGAGTGTTACGTGACCAGCACAGTGCGATCTGATTGGTGTGAATTTGACCTTTAACGCATGCGCAGAACGCTTGCTACACTGAATAAAAAAAAAAAAAGAGCCCATCTGGGCTTTCACTCGGGCCACATGAGATTGAAGATGAAATACACTTTCATTTGAAATCCTCTAGTAATAACCGAAGGGAAGAATTATTAGCTGAATTTAGCAGTCTTTAGGAGTGGCCGGTAGCGCGGTGACATTCATTCTCTGCTCCCCTAGTATATATATGTAATTTAATATTTTCGTTTTTCTCGTCTATGTAAATTAAAGAAGTTGACCTCTACTTATTCATGTTACGCACGCTAATAGCGGAGCGGGATGATCTAGAAACTAGAAGAAATAAACATATGGCAATTATGATGTATAAAATCCATCACGGTTTATGTCCTGACTATTTATCAGAGTTATTTACAAGTAGATCAATGTCCACACACTACGTTTTAAGAAGTGTTAGTCAGAATAATTATTCTATACCACGCCCTACTCGTGAATACCTAAAAAAGAGTTTCAGTTACAGTGGTGCCCTACTGTGGAATCAATTACCTAAGGCCATTAAAGACTCTGTATCTTTAGACGCTTTTAAAGCATCTCTTAGTAAAAAATATTTTTTATCTTTCAATTTTATTATATTTAAGGAAATTCGATTATACGTTAGCATTAGTACTTATTGTAAAACAATTATTTAAGTATTTTCGTCTTGTTTTTACTACACCGATATAATACCTATATAATTAGTGATATTAGTTACTAGATATTTATTTTAGTGCATCCCTCACGGCTATCTGAAAAGCAGCTACGCTGATGTATATTACCGTGTTTAAATAAAGATTTATTATTATATATTTATATTATTATTATTATTATTATTAGCGCGGTAATTACGTCACAAGTCTAGACCCCCCGCCAAGACTCGGACAAACAAACCGCTTTTCTTGTATCAACTTACAAGAATTGACTAGCACTTCAGTTCGTCCTCTGTCTATTCTACCAGAAATAACTGCTTTCCTGGACCATATTTTGAAAGAGAACCTGATGATTATACTGTCGAACAGCTTAAATTTTGGCTGAAATACAGAGGATTGAAACTAAGCGACAAACGTCGATCTTGTCAAGCGAGTTTTGCATCTTCGCTGGCCAACCAACGAGACATGCTTACTATATATAGACTGTCAAATCCTATTTAAACTGTATCCCAAACTCATCTTTTCCCATGCAATATCGTTGTAAGACTTCACCTAAACATTGAAAAGTTACAAAGGTCAGGTGTTCCTGTATTAAGGCAAAAACAAAAGAATGTAGCCGCGTGCCGAGTGCATTCATCGGCGAATGGAGATAGGAAATTCTTCAATAAAACTCATCGGAGACCAAAGCTGTTATGGCTGGAAGAGCATATATTATACATTAAAACTATGAACTGATAGCATCCTAAAATTCGGCAATCTTGCTTATGTTGGTGTGCTCTTTCAAACCATTATATTATTGTTTGCATTTATCGAGTTTTCAAATTTAATACCTGCAGCTCCGAAAGAAATTAACTTCATTTGTGCTCAGAAAATAAATCAAAGCATTGTAGATGTACTGTAGACGAGGCTTTGCTTCCAAAATGTATTTAGAATCCACTGATAAATTCAAGTAAACTTAATGGTTGAACAGTAGTTCCTTCTCATTGTTTACTGATGGGTATAGTCAGGGTTTCAGTAATTTATAGCCACTTACGTTTCATTGCCAGACCTAGTCTCGTTGTTCTGTGCTTTTAAGGTCTCTTGTACAAACATTTATCCAACGCTGACATTTCTCACTGAATTTGCTGTAAAGGTTTTGGAACAGAAAAGCTCCTCCTGTGAGTGATCAAAAAGGCCGAGAAAAGATGAGAAACCTCTACTAGCGGTGTACCGATCGATGCTTCATTCTCCGAGACATATCTCTTTGAGCGCCGGATTTATGAAGGTTTTTCACATCTAGAGTCACTCTTATTACATCTCCCCAGCAACAATGCTTGGTAGTCACCATTACTGATATGACTGGGAATCTTACTGAAGGCATTGATTCTTTTTTGGATCGAAAAAAATACGAATTCGGTCCTAATTTAGTCTGCTGTTCTGCAGGTTCAGAGTACTAATAGATGAGTGTCTCAAATGTATATCCTGTCCACCGATGATGGAGCTATCACTATATTTCTCTACTGTTCTTTCTACCCTGCGCCGGCTCTTTATCGCAGCTCGCTGATCGCGTCCATATCAGTATTTGTTGGATAAAGATTATTAACTGAAATGCCCGTTTTGTTTATCTCTATTTAAAAGCTTTTACCCTCCTTCCCAAAACTGCAGTCTGCTCGTTATATTACAGAACTATAAAGGGAACTGTTGGAAGCCTTTAATTTCTCGAACCAAAACCTCGGCCGTGAGAGGAGTCTTGTTTAGCTTGAGAGTTGAATAACCGGGTTATTTTAAGATTTCACATCTCGTTGTTCGCTTCCATCGCGGAATGTTGTCAACAAAAGATGCCTCGTTAGCTTCTCTTGTTTGGTCAACCAACATGACTGCAACATTATTAATCATTTGAATTAAAATTACGCAAACGCTTGTGATTCGCTAGCGGATCAAAACTCGGGGGAGACACATTCTAAAAATAATCCGGTCTGTAAAAACGTAGCCTGCGTAGCAAGCCCAGGGGGAATGGGGAAGATTGGGAAAGAGGGGAGAGGGAATGAGGAGAGGGGAAGAGGAGGGGAGCTTGCTACGCAGGCTAGTAAAAACGCTGCAACACAGACGTAGTATGGGAGATGCACGTAATGGGCTCCTGCTAAATGCTAATCTATTAATAAAACTATTTTTAAAACGCTCAGTGTTTACTTCATTAAGTAATATTATAATGTAACATAAATAGTGTGAAACAATAAAAAACTGAAAAACTGACTGAAAACAACAATATAGTGTTGGCTAGTATGTTGCTTATATTTAGTTTAATAGCCAATTGGCCAGTTAAGGGGGGATTACAGTTGAATTCGTAGGAAAAGGGTTGAGAATGGAGGATGAAATAAAAAGAGGAAAAAAGAAATTAGTACACACCTAATTACTTGACTATCCACTCGAGAGCACATTGGATTGATAGCAGACAAATTTGGTGCCCATCTATTAATTATTAACCAAAATCCTTAATTTTAATTCTTCATAAAACCTTCTTTTTTCCTATTTACTCAAAAAGAAATCCAATCGCCCAACTCAATATTTCCTTATGAAAACCATGAAAAAATCCAGAAAAATTATAATAAACTAAGCGAACCTTCAACTGCAAAATGAATGAAGCGAATTTAAAATAACCTACAATCCCAATGAGAAATAGCGTAAAACTATGCAAACGTGGCCAAAAAGCGCATTCAACTGCAATTCCCCTTAAGAGCTATATCTGCTTTTTAACTGACAAATAGAACTGCGATAGTTATCTATGTTCTTTAACAAAATGCGCGAGGTCTTGAATAGCTGCACGAGCGGAAGGCGAGTACATTCAGCAGCTTGCATCAAGTATTTATGCCGGGAAATAGGAAACCCATCTTCTATATGTTTTATAATATAAATAATTTCGATCTACGTGACAACAAATACACGAGCGTGCATTTAGAAGGAGATCATGCACGCCGAGTTCAAATCTTTTAACCAATACTGATGTTTCATAACGAAACTGATAGCTATTTCAAAAACGGTTTTCGGTGAATCTGACTCAAGCGACGACACCGAAATGGAATACGGACGTTTGGGAATATAAGAAAAGATTTAAATTCTGAAATTGTCATGTGAAGCCATGTCATCTGTTCTTGCTTACTTGATTTAAAATGTACAAATGTATATACGTTTAATTTTGTTATTATTTACCGTTATATTAGTGACATTAGTTGGCAAAATTGACTTTCTACCCATACTGCCTTTCGGTTTGCTCGCGTAGGTTTCAGTCAAATTCACCGACAACCTTTGCTGAACTAGCTGTATGATATAATGGTCAATAAAGCTGATGGCATTCTTCACAGATACAGGTTTATCTGCTAGTTCTGTTTACTGCTGTTTACTGTTGAGCACATGATACGGTTAGACTTCACTGTTCTGTAGGTCGTATCCTATTGGACTTCACTGATAAAGAGTCCCATTGTTTTAGGGTTAGGGTTTGTATTGTTTTAGGGGTAGGCTATTGTTTGGGTAACCAATAACATTTCAGGTTGAAAACGGTGAAGTCTGCCCCACATTATAACAGACAAATTTAACAAATAGATTCCATTTCTATAAGAGACAGACGCACCGCAGAATGGAATCTATTTGTCTTGTATAATAATCGCAAACTAAAAACTATGAAAATATCCAATCAAAATTAAACGAGTTGAGAAATTGGTTACGCGCACTCATAACGCCATCCATGTGTGTTGTGTCCTCTAATAACACACGGCTCTTGACCATTCAGAGCGTGCGTTTCGCACCGCTTATTATATAAATATATATACAGATAGATAGACAAATAAAGTTAGATATTCATGAGTATTTAAATAACCAAACCACTGAAACATGACGATATTGCCCAGTTAAACATGTTATCTATCATTTGTAGCACCTACCGGATGAAAACAGTTACTTAAGCAGAGAAAACGATCGGTAAGTAATTTGAACATGGCAAAAAAGTAACCCCGCTAAAGTCACTTTGTTTATATCGCCATATGAACTCGATCGAGATCAGTAATTGTTCCACATGGCCCTCTGTTGACTTAGTTCTACGGCTTTACGTCCTACAGTATCTATCCGAAAAGACGAGGTCTAACCGTCTACTGTTCGATTATGTAAAGGCAGCATCTTCTACCCAGTTATTTTTCAGACACAGATAGTAGTTAACGTTCGTTATCATGTGAAATGATGTGCCAAGTTTCACATGTTTCTGTCAAGTTACTAGCCATCGTAATCTCAAAAGATGTGTTCCCATTTTTTGGCACCTTCTGACCCAAGCCTTTAGTAAAACATACTTCAGTGTTGCTCCAGCCGGGGTTTTAACTCTCGACTTTCGAACCTGTTTAAATCAGAAAACGACGCTAAACCACTAAGTTAACCAAACACGTACAACAACTACTGCAGTGTAATAAAAATATTTTAAATTTCTAAATATTTTATTTAATTAAATATCTTTCTTTATTATTTTATTTCAGTCTGTCTGCCGAACTGCAACAGACAGCTATTACAGTCCACACTTTGAAGGTAATGTAAAGAAAATAATTAATAGTTTGAGTCGAAGTAAATAATTTGTATCATTCCAGTTGCAAACACTGGACGATACCATATTCGTTTTGCTTTTCAAATGTATGAAACCTAATAATGTTCATTAATAATGCATAAGGTGCTAACCAATCTAAACGGAGTATCCAGGTCACGTGCATACCCCTGTAAACACGATTACAAGATTGAAGTTAATAGCTCTATTAGTATTCTTTATGTAATAGATGACAGGCCGATGCTAACTAAGGTAACTAGTGATCGTGTATCAAATGATACAGAATACTATAAACTAATTGAGATTTTGAGACGCCGATACCGAATTATATTGCCGGCCAGTTGGGAGAAAATATATTCCGTATTGGGCGGAGTCGCGCAGCGACGAAGCCCAATACGAAGAATATATTTTCTTCCAACGCCGGCAATATAATTCGGTATCGGCGTCTCAAAATCGCAATTAGTTTTGTATCACGATTCAACAATTAAGTCGTGAATTGTTAAAAGAAAGAAGAGAATGAAGCACCAAACTTATGCTGATCGTAATTTCAATTCTCAAAAGCGCCTTAGTATATCTATGGCAACGGTTTCACGGCTTGAGTGGCGAAAACTTTCGCGACGTGTTTTGAAATCTCTTCAAAAATTGTGAAAATTGTACTTTTAGCGGATAAGATTTCTGACGGAAACTACAATGCCAACCTTACCTTTAGGATTGAATAATTCGTATCTTGTAATTTACAGTGTTTTGAAGGTGAAATTGTAGAAATCTTGCTGTTGAACAAACGACTTTTGAACTTGACCTGGAACCCATGTAACTGCAAGGGCTCGCGCATGAGCCAATCAGAGGCTGGTATTCTGAGACGCCAATACCATGTTATATTGGCGTCTCAAAAGTAAACAAAATGATCAGTGAATCGTGATACTAACTAATGTAACTAGAATCGCGCATCAAATGATACAGAATACTAACTAAGGTAACTAGAATCGTGTATCAAATGATACAGAATACTAAGGTAATTAGAATCGTGTATCAAATGATATAGAATACTAACTAAGGTAACTAGAAAATCGTGTATCAAATGATACAGAATACTAACTAAGGTAACTAGAATCGTGTATCAAATGATACGTTACAGGATACTAACTACTGTACGCTAGGGTTAGTATGAGAGGTCTAACGACCAATCACTGACCTCCCTTATCCCTAGTCGATTAAAATGACAAGATAGAACTCCTGTCTTGACGCATACAGACCGTCTCTCCAATGTGGGACGACCTGATTTATGCACGCTGTACATGTCTGTGATGCAAACTATACCGGCAACTCTTATTTTACACTTTTCATAACAATTTCAGATTTTATATAGTTCATATCATAAGTACATTACAATATGACAGACCGAATTGTATCGAATATAAAGTGGCTCGGCTAACGGCTCGTCGCCATTATATATCCGATACAATTCGGTCGCTCATATTGTAACTAGTATACCAATAATGCAAACCACGCCGTACGATTATCGAAAAATTCCGAAAATAACAATTAAATGAAACGTTTACTAGACTTAAAAAGTGTCTGCTGTTACTAACTATATATACTACTTAAATTATAATGTGTTGGCAGCTTCAACAGAGCTCAATGATGGAGGCAGTTACTTCAAAACAGTTATCAAACGATGAGTAAGTCACTTTATTTATTAACTGGATGAGGTTGAGCGTGATGTGAAGAATTAACAAAACCATGGTCTGTGGTATCAGCCGAAGCTGAAGGCTCATTAACTGTTTACTATGGAATACGAGCTAATATTTCACGAGAAATTGGTATACGACGAGCCTTTAGGCGATCGAGTTGTACACGAAAATAATATAAATTGCGCCTCTATGCCATTAGAAAACCATGAAATAACCATATTATCCTATAAATAACAAATTTACAGGAAGATTTATCACGAAAACAGAGTAATTTCCGGACGATAGATTGCGCCGAAATTTCCATGCGCTGAGTTTCAAATCAAGAAAACAAGTCAAACCGATTTTCCTGGGCCACTGTTGAGCCAATAAAAATTACCGTTACATCTAGCACTCATGATTCGCCTGGTAATGAATAGGTTATCGAATCAGGGACGAGGTTCAAATTCTGAATGTAATGTTAGCACGGCAGGTACAAAATGCAGACTGGAAAATGAAGACTGAAAAATGCAACAGGGCGACTCTGAAAAGCTCAGACCCTTAGAATATTGGGTAATGCCGTACGAGACAGCAAGCACAGCCTTGCGAATCGTACGCTTGCGAGCTTACCTTCCAGGTTTAGCCGGGTTCTGCCTCCCGTTAAAAATAATATTATGTTTTTTTTTTCCCTGCGCTTCTATGCACAGGAAGCCCAAAGCAGGCTTTCCAGTTATATAAACTTGGGTTTCCTGTGGTTCATGGACGATTGATGTATTCCATATTTGGAAAAATCTATCAAGCTCTCCTATGATAAAAAAACAAAAATGATCATTCCAAATCCTAAATCAGTTATAATTCTTCCGCCATGTTTGTTTGTAATTATTCCAGAGGCAACATATATTTAACGGGACAGGCCCTACCCTGGATGCCAGAGGTTCTACTGCCCTATAAGTAAAAGTTTAGGCGCAAAGCGCCCCCAGCGAGGGGCAAAGCGACGACGAGAAGGCAGGTCAGATTCTCCTTGCATTCTCGTCGCTTTGCTCCTCGCCGAGCGGCGCTTCGCGCCTAAACTTTTGCTTAGAGGGCAGTAGAACCTCTGGCATCCAGGCCGGGTAGACAGGGTAGACATGACCCGGCTAAGCCACAGATCAAATTGGAAGGTAATTAATTAATAGTACCTGGGAATACAGTTTCATTGCTATTATTAAGCACTGATTGCTGTCGTGAAAAGCCATGATCGCATGCTCGTATAGTTCGCCGTGGCTGTGGTTCGATCGCAACCGTGCTCGTTGGCTCGCACATTAGGACATTTCCAATATTCTAAGGCTCTGATCTTTGCAGAGTCGCCCTGTTGCATTGCCTGTTGCATTTTCCAGTCTGCATTTTTGAATCTTCATTTTCCAGTCTGCAGTTTTGTACCTGCCGAATGTTCGCATGGAAGTGAGATTCTCAACGGCTACCACCAGAGGCTCTTTTTCTTATCCTTTCATCTTCTATGATCCTCTCTAGATCTCGCCTCTCGAATCCAGGGTATCATTTATGGAATATATACAGGGTCGTAACGAAGTATATGGGATCAGGTATCACAGATAGACTCGGGATCAAGGATCACAGGCTCGGGATCAGGGATCACAGGCTCGGGATCGGGGATCACAGGCTCGGGACCCGGGACTCGGGATCTGGGATCACAGACTCGGGATCAGGGATCACAGGCTCGGGATTGGGGATCACAGGCTCGGGATCGGGGATCACAGGCTCGGGATCAGGGATCACAGGCTCGGGATCGGGGATCGCAAGCATGGGATTGGGATCAGAGGGCCCGAATCAGGGATGAGCGGGATCAGTTATTTTTGGCCGGATCAGGGATCGCAAATTACAGGAAAATCGGGATCGGGGATCAAAGTTCTAGGTAAAAATACGGGATCACTAGAGGAAAAATATACCTCGTTTACGACCCTGATATATATCATCACAACTTTTGATGAATATTTCTTCAAACTGACGATAATTAATTACTTATATTCAATAAACACAATCATCTTTACGTCATCAGGATCATAAGATCTCTCCAGGAGCAGCTTAAAGCCGTGCAAGCCGCTGAGAAGGTTAGTCAACTGAGACATTCAATACGCATAATTAATAGTATTTCGGTAGAGAATCATAGTTCCACATTCACATAATTAGCTCTGCTCCCTATGTTACTGTTGGGAAAACCTAAAACACAAGGTTGAGTTCGGCGATGGTGTTGATAACATTCCTATCGATGTTCTGCCTGAATTTCATAAGTCCTTTCTGACGTGCTTGTAGCAATGGATGACAGCGAGTTATCCGAGGGAACTATCTTTTGATCTGATTGGTCTAAACTGTTTTTAATGGACAGGTGTGAAAACAAGAGTTGTCGCCCACTGACAAACCTCACTGATCACGTTTAGAGATCTCCATGGTAACTGGACTTTGATTTTTTCCTTTTTCTCAACAGGAGTCCATTCAAACACGAACACAAACGGAAGCCAAGCGGCCGAATGTTTTGTTTCGATGGTGGCTCCGCCATAATGAATAACACTGAATACTGAACTTAATTGAGAAGAATCTCACAACAACAATGGTTCTAAAAGTAAAGTGTTAATTTGAATTTGACTTGAGACCAGTACATTGTTATTGTTCAATATGACTTATTAATAAACCGTGCAATCCCATATATAGTCCCGGTTGCTTTCACCTGTTGTCTACTTGGCCAATTTGCCTTATATTAGTGAAATCCTGAGTGGTAACTAAGTTTGGCTAGCCCTGGTGAGTTACGTACTGCTGACCTTTTAAGCCAAGGGCTCAAGCTTTCCCCACAATGCCATTCGGGCATTGTGGGGTTTAGAGTACTTTGTATGCGGCCGCCACCTTGGTGTCCCTCTCTGGGGCACAAACATGGCGGCCATAAAACGAAAATACAAATAAAGCTTAATTTCCCATCGAAATCATTGGATTTCACTTCAAAACTCTTTGAATGCAACTTTCAATGATTTATCGAGTTAAAAAAAGAAATTGACACAATTGCATGGATTTTTATGCCTTCCGGAAAACACGCTGGGTCGTTCTGTCATAAAATAATTTATTTACTCCAGAACAATACACCCTATCGACGTGAAATTTGCTGCGTAGACTTTTATTATCGATGTTTAGAATATATACAAAGAACAGCTTTGTAGGACTTATAGTTTAGATTGTAGGTTTTTTTGATGACGTCACATGCAAACCAAGAATAAAATCCATTGTTCTGCGGCATGAGCGATTTGTCTGTGTTTTAGACTACGAAAACACTGGGTGATAATTATGAATATTCTGAAATAGAAGTACAAAAAGTCTTAGTTTTATTCCATTTTCATGAACAAATTCTTTCCAGCCAATAGGAACAGCCGAAAACAATAGCTACGAAACAGGCACGATTGATAAGGTTCCGAACATACGATTTGCTTTATAAACGACATTTGGAACCGCAGTGCAAATCGTAGTTTTAATGTTTTGAAAAATTGGATGAAATTAGATGCCTTCCTAACCTTTAGGGCGAATTTCATGTTTCAACCAATGAGATCAAGATTTTTCACAAATTAACTATCTGAATGCCGTTCGGTGCCGTACTTCTGGCACGAATCATAACAATTATTGGCAATCCCTTTATGTAGGACGACACGAATTTTTAACAAAAATACAATAGAATACAACACAATACAATTCAAAACAACAAAAGAACGCAACACAATACAATACAATAGAATACAATTTGGTAGCAATTCGTGTCGTCCTACATGAAGGGATGGCCCAATTATTCACCAAAGTGAAGTCCAACTGAACTCAGTGAAGTCCAAATAATGCCCGAGAGAACCTGGGACGAGTACTAATACCCCGTGTTAGAACACCGCGCCTAAAAGTTGTGCTCCGCTGGCCGAAATAATGAAGGCTCTGGTTTCAAATACAAGTTTCCGAGGTCTTAAACGTTTTTAGTAAATAATTTTATAACTTAGTAAACTCAGTAAACTCAGTGGATTACAAATTAAAAACACTTAAACCTGTTGAAGTCATTGGCTTAGCTTTTAAGTAGTTTTCTTGTTTTTCCGCGTTGGGCTCGTCCAAACGCATGCGCAGGACGTTTTGCCGCACCCAGCCTTCATCTACTGACAAACTCGCCATCTGATTGGCTAGCCAGGCGCCATTTATCCGGCAATCAACAGACTGCAGACCAAAATCACTTACAGAAAATCCTTTTTTTCCCCCAGTTTTCTCGATCGCTAAGTTGATTGAACGATGGCTTGATTATGCAAAACAATTCACTTCTCGCTCTTGTCAGGAGCCCATAACTAGGAGCGTCCATCCCGCATACCAGGCCTATGTCACAGCATTTTCACAAGTTAGGTTATTTTTAGAACGGTTTCCCGCTATTGTTGAGTTGCAATTATTCCTAAGGGAATCAAATCACAAAAGCGTAGCAGCCATGTTGTTTGGTATAACAAAAGTAGCTAATGAGGCATCTTTTGTTCCGCCACGGTGCAACCATTAATTGGCGGGGAAAATAATCTAAAAATAGCCCAACTTGTAAAAACGCTGTGTCAACTATATAGGACACATGGACGCTACTGGTTATGGGCTCCTACTCTTGTCATTTATCGGACTTCGATAGTTGACTCGGGCTGTGCACCTCGCCAATTACCTGCCAATACAAACCTCGGGCTCGGTCTAATTGTTAAATATTACACAGTAGTTATTTGTAGTCTAGAAAACGCTCCGTTTTTATTTAGAGATAAAATGTTGGATATTAAATCTCTTATTAGACAGCTTAGTGTGTAGTTTGTTGCCAGATTATTTTACGCGCCAAAATTATCGTGTAAAAATACCTGACCATACTACCCTAAACTGTCCCATAAGGAATACAATGCATGTATATACATGGGTCTTGAACCTGTTTTCACTGGTTTATTAAAAAGAACACTCGACTTGAAAGAATTTGTAAGCGAGCCAAGGAAAATGTTGCATGTAATTATAGCAAATCAGATTTTAGTGCACACAGAGAGTTAGGCACACAAACAGATATTTCAGCGTGTACGTACCTACATGTACAATAACGATCTCTTGAACTAAAAACTTGAAAGCAAACTAAGGTAAATAATTGATTTAGTATAATTTCAAAATTAAATATCTGAGAAACTTAAAATGATATTAGTTTACTATTTTTAGTAAATTCTTTTTTCTATCTGCACACACAGGTGTCATTTAAACACGCACAAATGATAACTTTTTCAATCACATGAACATACAAATCAACGTTCACTTCGTATTCTGACAAAAAAACAGTTGTGAATCTCGAGTGTGTTTAGGAACAGGTGCTCTTTCATCTTATCAATTACTTCCTCTGAAATTGGAGCAAAGCTACATGTAATTGCAGTCATCTTGAACATTTAGCAGCAAAACACTCATTTATTCACTGTGCTATTACGGCGAATATTGAGCAATTATTCACCGAAGTGGAGGTGAATAGTGGTGGATATTTACCGAGCGGCAGGGTAAATAATTGTTTTAGTATATACCACACTGCAGGTGAATAGCCAGCACCAAATAGTTATTTTATTTTCTGTCAAATGGACAAAAACTTAAACAATGTGATCGCTGCCTTGCTCGGAGGTGAATAAGGATATTCACCTCTGGTGTAGCCAATCAAAGCACTATTCACTTGTGTGGTATATACTAATTGACAATTATTCACCGAAGTGGAGGTGAATAGTGGTGGATATTTACCGAGCTGCGAATTGGTGAGGTAATATCCACCACTTTTAATCGACACTGAGGTGAATAATACTTATTAGTATATACCACACCAGTGAATATCACTTTTCGCGTGCTCTGATTGGCTACTCAAACAGTGAATATGATTTCATATTCACCTCCGAGCGAAGCAGCAATCAACTCGCGCGAGTTTTTGTCCATTTGACAGAAAATAAAATAGCTATTTAGTGCTTGCTATTCACCTGCAGTGTGGTATATACTAAAACAATTATTCACCTCTGTGTCGGCGAATAGTGGTGGATATTTAACTCGCCAAAGCGGTGAATAATTGTTAAGTATATACTACACATTCAAGTAAATAGCCAGCACCAAATAGTTAATTTATTTTCTGTCAACTGGACAAAAGCTCCCGCAAGGTGATCGCTGCTTTGTTCGGAGGTGAATAGCAAAGGATATTCACCTCAGGAGTAGCCAATCAGAGCATGCCAAAAGCACTATTCACTTGTGTGGTATATACTAAAACAAAATAGTCCTAACCTCTCAGCCGATCAGAACACTGGCATTTCTTTGGAATTGTCATTAGGTTTTTAAGCTGCTGGAGAACTGTGAAAAATAGCTACAAGTTACAAAGTTCTCTGGCTTTTAGTTTTACATTAAGTAGTCGGTATTAAGTAGCCTGCATTAAAGTGCATATAAGCCCTAGCCAGTTATCTTTGATATCGCTTGTACATGAAGTGGATAGTCCAACGGTAGAATATTTCTTGATTTGAGTGTTGCGTCTACGAGATATAAAGGTTTATATTTCCAATATGCTAATGAGGTGATGTCATCACCGACATTTGCTGAATTTCTTTGTGCTTGTGAATTAAGCTATTTTCTAATTTAGATTTTTAATTTGTAAAATCACTTTAATAAGCTTCAAATTTAAAAATAGGTAATTTGTCTCTACCAGCATGCTTTTGTATAATAAGTGATGTCGGTGATGACATCACATCAATAGCATATTCGAAATATAAACCTTTAAATACCCAAATCAAGAAATATTCTACCGTTGGACTATCCACTTCATGTACAATCGATATCAAAGATAACTGGCTAGGGCTTATATACACTTTAAGTAGCCTGCATTAAGTAGCCATGCTGCTGATAATTGCCAGTAGCTGCCTTCTAATGACAGCCCTGTACCATGTATTTAGTAAAATGTATCCTGGAAAGATCAAGATTATAATATTAAAGACTCCTTGTCGACCATTACACTTTGCGCAACTCAAAGAAATTCTGTATGATATGAAATTCTGAGCTTAAAGTGCAAGTATCATGTCAAAAAAATAAAAAAATTATATTGTACTATTATTGTGTTTGTAACATTTCTGGCATTTAATCCCTGATTTTGGTTACTTTTCATGGATCACATGACAATATCATAGGATGAATCAAATCCCTCCCTAGAGAAAACTACTACAATAAAATCCCATATGTTTCCAATGTGACATCACAAGATGAATCAATCCCGCAATTCGGGTAGTTTATTCTACTTTAATTGCTGCTCCTGCCTCTCAAAGAAAACTAAGTTACTGTTAGACAACTGAAGTATCTCAGAAATAGAATTTGGGGCAAAAAGAGTTCAGGTTGTTTTATGGCGCTACTTGCACTTTAAACAACAGTGATATAATTTAGTCATGTTTTAGAATTCCCAGAAGAAATGTAACAATGTACATGTACACCCTCACAAAGCATAACAGTTGACAGTCTTTCAATTTGTAGTTTTTGTTTTGCACTGTTACATATGTACTGTACATGTTTTAGCAAGGTACTATAAACCCTGGTCAAATGAACTGAATATTTCACTGAATAACCTCCAACACTGTCCACTCCACCATGCTGGTATGGTTTGACCACCCTGTAGAGCATTGTTCAGTGATGTTCAATGCAAAATGATAGATCAGGTTTCAATTGACTGTAGTAAAACCAAAACCAAAGCAATTACAACGAACCAATCACGAACTAAAGTGAATTTGTTTCACTGGCATGAGAAAGCAACCAATCAGGAGGAAAAGTAAACACAATCGTGGATTTATGGCGTGACGGACCAAAACCACGATTGGTTTTGCTCTGGAATTTGATTCGCTGACTGATTACAAAACATTTTCACAGCCAATAGAAAAGCTAAGTAAACGCAAAACCAAAGCAATCACCGAAAACTTTCGACACTCAGTTAAAACCTGCTCTATGTTGAATGTGCACTGAACATGTCTATTGTTCTATAGCTAGCTGTCATTTCAATAGAAACTGAGTACTACCACAGTTCCGGCAGCTACTTGACCTTGTACTGCTGGCTACAAGTACTTCCTCTGGGGGTTACCTAATTCATTTTGCTAACTTCTAGTAAATGTATAGAACCTCCCTGGGCAGCCAGATTGGTTAATCAGTAAGATTACTATTAGTGAAACCTCTCATAAACCACCTCTCATGAGCGACAGTTTGAGGCATTGTGGTTTCGAATTTGTTATATTTTCTACCTCTGGTAAGCAACCACCTAGAATTCATACTTACATGTACATGGAAGTTAGGCTGATTTTGGCTTCTCTAGTTAACAAATTTACAATTTGTATACCAACCCCCCCGGGGGGGGGGGGGGGGGGGGGACTCCCATATAAAAGGGGTAGAGATGCTCGCCGGACATTTTCAATTTGACCCCTAATAGGTACTAAAATGGGCGTGGCTCAAGCTTATTTTGACCCCTAAAAGAGAATAAAAATGTAAATTGATAACAGCTTTTTTGTTCAATTGACACCCGACCCCTAAAAGGTATCGCTTTACATAGAAATGTCTGTGTTTGATGGTGGATACCCTAAGTGGTACCAAACTCCTGATTTTGACCCCTAAAAGGTACGACGAGCATCCATGTACCCCTCACATAAGGGAGTCCCCCCCCCCCCCGGGATACCAACATGGTATGTCTCTTATTTACACCCAAGTGAATCCACAACAAATGTTAACCATGAGATGACAAAAAACGTAACAAATAAGAGGACATACCACAACAAACTAAACATAGTAAAGTGGGAAGGGCCAAGAAGACAAGGAAGACTGTGGGGAAAGTGATTCTAGTGTGCATTATCATGCCATCAAACTATGGTATGTGCTCTTATTTCCAATGGCAATTAGCCAATCAGAAAACAAGGAACTACATGTAGGCAGTTGTTGTAAAAATCATAGTTTTGATTATTTTTGCACTCAATATCCCACATGGTCTCTTAATAAAGTGATGGGATCAAACCATTATCCTTTTCGCTTGATTGTCACTATATTTTAACCCTCGTAAGATTCAATTCCATTTGACTACAAATTCCCCCCCCCCCCCCCCCCTGTGGTAGCTACCACTATGGCAACCACATTTGTCTGACATTATGAGTGGTTGCTTACAGGAGGTTCCACTGAACATTTGCATGGTTTGGCTACCAATGGTCCAATTCGTAGTTCTTGAAAGGTAACCAAACCTTAGCTTTGCATGGAGGCTGCAGTTGGCCCTGCACTGATACAAACCCTCTATGAATATGGAGAGATTTTGATTATGCTAACTAGATACATGCCTCTAACTAAGCTGTCTTAACTCCAGCCTAGATGTCACAAAGACTTGGTTACCTTTCATCAAACATCACATAACACAATTTTGGCCATTGTTCAGACAAAATAATGTTCAATTGGTTTGACCATGACATTATCAACAGACATTCCTAACCAAATGTATATCTGTACAGTCCCGATTGATTTCTCTGAACTTTGCGATTCTCAAGAAATACCAGCTTCATGGAAAAGCCAGATGGAATGTAGCAATGAGTTCATGCCACATCTGGCATTACAATTTGTCCATTTTTGCTCAATTTTAACTGGTAATTAAATAATAAGCCCAGCTCACAAGAGTCCTTTAGATATTGGATCTTCTCTCAGCAAAGAATTGTCTTAAGATAAAGACTTGACAAATACCAACAATGACAACAAGAACCGATTCCCCTATAGACCACCATTGTACACGCTCGTTAAGGTATTCTGAGACGTCACGGCCCTGTGATTCCCGAAGTCGATGGTGTGTTTGGTAATCACTGGCAATCTAGCAGTACAATAGAAAAAAAGGTTAAGTATCACTCAGACTACATGTATTAGAGGAGATATAGAGGATATCACATGGCCATATGGAGATACAGAGTGTTTAGCTTGATAACACACACATGAGCACAGCGAACACGTGAGTTATCAGGTTATAAACATAAGAACAAGATTCACAGTGCTCGAACTTAACTTTTTGCTCTGGTGGTTCATGGGACCAGTGAGCTAAAAATGTACTGGTCCAAAATGGAAAGCACTGGTCCCAATTTATTATTATTTGTTCCTTTCCATAAAATGTCAGTACATTGTATGCTGTCGCTTGAAGAATTCAAGTGAGAACCAGTGAACAAATAAGATGTACATGTGGCACATTTTACGAACACGGCACTACACTGTACATTGTTTCTCGTGATTCAATTCATGATAGGTCAAGCCCAGACCTCTAGTTGCCAAAATCTAGTGAAGCCTGGCATTTTTTTTTTTGCTTTCATTTGTGTCAGCGATTGCAGGCTGCCATTTTCTGTTTCTAAATCAAAATCATACTTAGACAACAAATAAATCTACTCATCCAGGGGACGAGTGGACAAAACACATACCTGTTTTTCTCGATTTTTACTCGTTTTAGAGTGGACGACCATTAAGTTCAAGCACTGAATTCTGTATCTCCAAGCAGCCATGTAATTGACTTTTTATTACTGCCATGAAAACCAGTTGGCAAGCAGCACTTTCATTTCTAATTTTGAAGATCAGCAAAATCATCAAAATTTCTTTAAAAGTAGTTTTTCACATTTTAGGAACATTAAGGGATAAAACAAAAGAGCAAATCAGACAAATTCAGTTTTGGTCTGTGAAGTGATATCCCACACATTCTGATATAAATAATATCTCCACTGGAGGGAGTGTGATATCATTTTTAAGATTTTGCTACCAGCCGGTAGAAGAGAAATACACAATGTACCATGTACATGTAGGATCAGTTTAGGATATGGCAAAGAATGAAAGTGGATTACAAAAGTTCATTCCAGAAAGTTCATTTCAGTTACAGTGAACCAATTCAATTTTCTCTAAATGTATTTTTCATCCACTTGAGTCTTTGTCATCCTTCATCAAAATTGTCTCAAATATTCTCCAGTTCACCTGGAAAGCACTGTCACAAAATATTTAATGTCATGCACTCTGATAATCTACGTGTAGTACTTAGTTATTTTTGTCATGAAAAAATTTATCATCACATTTTGAGGCCAGTTGACAGTGCCGAGGAATGCTAGCTGGGCCACTTGTTTAAAACTTGATTTGAATGTTGTATCTATGAGTTATAGACTGAGGTTTCTATTTCCAATATGCTAATTATGTGATGGCATAGGAGGCCTCATTTATTATACAAAAATGTGCTGGCAGAGATGTATAATTTCTTCTACACATCCATGTTACATATCCATGGGCCTTACATGTATATCAGTGATTTGCCAATTTTTTTGTATAAATCAGAAATAGTTTCATTCACAAAAAAGGAAGACTGTGAGGGAAAGTGATCAAACTTGCGTGAGTGATCACATACATGTACATGTAATCTACCATGGTACGTGCTTTTATTTCCAATGGCAATCACCCAATCAGAAAACAAGAAACTAGGCAGTTAATTAAATGTAAAATTAGTTTGATTATTTTTGAACTCATTATCCTGAATGTTCTCTGTACATGTAGTTAATAAAGTGATGGCATCAAACCATTATCCTTTACACTTGATTGTCACTATTTTAACCCTCATAAGATTCAGTTCCATTTGACTACAAATTAGGCCCCATGGTCGATACTCTCTTAGGCAACCATCTGCTGTGAGCGATCACTTCTGTCTGACATTATGGATGGTTGCTTACAGGAGGTTCCACTGTACTTCGGCAAGGTTTGGCTACCAATAGTCCAATTTGTAGTTCTTGAAAGGTAACTCTGATAATCTATGTGTAGTACTTTATTCTTAGTTATTTCTGTCATGAGTAAGTTTATCATCACATTTTGAGGCAGGTTGACAGTGGAGAGGAATGCTACAGTAGCTGGGCCAGTTGTTTAAAACTCGATTTGAATGTTACATCGACTGACGTTTCTATTTCCAATATGCTAATTATGCGATGTCATAGGAGGCTTCATTTATTGTACAAAAATGTGCTGGCAGAGATGTATAATTTCTTCTACACATTCATGTTACATATGGGCCTTAAAACTTGAAGCTAAACACAAGGAAGTACTTCTCCGTCGGGTTTCAGCCGAACCAATCTTGAACGTAGACTGCTGACCACAAGAATATGGTAAACAACAAGGCAAAGTTCCATGTTTTTGCAAGGTTCAGAACACATTTTGATTTTTTTTGGGAAAGTACTCAGCTATAAGCTGCACCCCTAACTTTGGCAGTAATCCTGTGCTGCTTGAGACCTGTATATATTCTGATTGCACCATTATACTGTAGCTCTATTGTTTTCGTACTGCACATTCTAAAGGTTAGGGTGTTTTGAATTGTTGGGAAAGCCAATGCTGTGGCTCGTTTCGAGCGGTACAGGATGGCCCAACTTTGGGAACTTTGTGACAAAATGCAGCAGCTTATAAGTGGTAAACTACAGAAATTAGCATATTGGAAATAGAACTGTAACTCATAGACATACCACTCAAATCAATCAATATTTTACTATTCACCTACATGTATTTTAATACTTGATATAGAATCGATTTTAATGATCATGATCTATGAAATTGGGCTTATGGGCACTTTAAGTGTTATACTGTGTTTAATATTATGTGGCTTCCACAGTGCACATGTACATTGTAATAGGCCATATTTATATAGCGCCATATACCACAGTCTCATGGCACTTTACATGTATATGACTGACATATCCTGTCAGTGAAATTTTTCAGACTGCTTTTATGGCGCCAATGGCTGCCACGCAGTTTACAATGTTGAGTATGTGGTTAGTACAATGGTCAGGCTGCTGTACCGGGTGACAATCCCCTTCTCTTTTTTGAGTAGTACAACAGGTTCTTTCACACCCCCTTCAAATACTGATTAGAAGTAGAAGGAGACAAGGCCAACGGCTTATAAACATCCCTGCCCAAGGACGCGGCCGGGTTCGAACCCCCGACCTCCCGCACTCTAGACCGTGTAAAGCTCTGCAATGCCATTGACAAGTGAATAAACTTTTGAACCTTTTGGCACATATTGAATGATGTTATTTTGTTTTGTTTACTGCTTCCTGTTTAGTGCCAGACTGATGTGTAAGATGTCGCAGGTTCAAAACCCCAGTCACACCAACACTCAGAGACTTAAAGTAACTGGGTAGAACTATATATACATGTGCTGATTTTGTGAAAGGAACTGGTAATGGTTAGGTACAGCTTTTATGGTGAATGGCATGTTTGTTTATAACTGGGTCAATATTACGATAGTGAAATGTATTAGCAAGGATTAAAGCTCAATAAACCGGCTTTCGCTGGAATAAGGCTGACAAGCTAAGAGATCAGATATTGCATGGTACAATGTATGTAACACTTTGATCATGTGGTTCATAAAAACGATGCCATGGAGGCTGGCTCCTGACTAGCCTGCGAATACAGCTGTCTCGCATTGGGAACCACAATCAAAACATGGCCCCCGAGAGAGACGTCTGCGTCTTGAGACGGAAAATTCCATACTGATGACGTTAAGCGGCCAGGATCTGGTTGGGTCATTTAATGATTGGCTAATAATTTTATCTGCGAAATGTCATCAGTATGGAATTTTCTGTCTCAAGACGCAGACGTCTCTCTCGGGGACCATGAATTGTTATGATTGTGGTCTCTCCCACGCAATGCGAGATGGCTGTATTCACAGGCTAGCTCCTGGCTGGGCATTTAACCACTCTAGCGATTTCGATAATACAGTACTGTATATATAAACTCACCTTTAGGTTCTCGTGGATAGTAACACATGCAGTCTCCATCTGAGTTAGGGCAGTGTGGTGAGAACCCATCCCTTTCGTAAGTGGTGCCTCGTCCCCAGACTGGAAGTCAAAGTACACTGTCTTATGGCTGATAGTCGAAAACTCATTGCTGAAGCAGAATTTGTAAGTTCCTTCTTGCTCAGTTGTGAAGGTGTGACTGTCGTATTGCTTCTTCTGTACGGAGTACAGATTCTTCTCATGGGGATCATACAGTACAATATCTACATCATAATTACCACCAGTTATAACCTGTGTGTGATAATAACAAAGTCAATGTAATGATGAACAAGTCAGCACAAGTGTATAACTCTGTATATACTTACTGTCACTTGCACCTATATTAGCCATGGATATGTTGTGGTTTCAAATTTCTATTGGTATGAGATTTCTCATACCAGTTTCAAATTTTCATACTGGTTTCAAATTTTCATACTGGTTTCAATTTTTCATACTGGTATCAATTTTTCATACTGGTTTCAATTTTTTATAATTCTAAACTAGTACAATTTGTTCATAGTTCCTTGTATTTAGTAGGTTGAGGATGGCATTGCAGTAAAGAACATATCAAGTTCTACCAAAATATTTGGCAATAAAAATACCTTACATGTATCTTGTTTTTGTTGTTGATTTCTTTAGTACTTTAGTTTTTTTTTGTATTTTGGGTTACATTAAGGTTTGGATTAGTTCATACATGTATGACTATTGAAGGGTTGTTTAGTGACTTAGCCCTAAATTAGTGACTATAGCTCTAAATGCCTAGGGACTAGCTGCTAAATTTGTGACTACATGAAGCTCTAAACACCCTAAATTAATGAGCACCCGTTGTGGACGGTTAGGGTGTTTTTAAATGTAGGGTTACGATTTGTATTAGTTGTCTTGCAGGCCATTGAAGGATTACAGTCAAACGTATAAATGAAATTGAAAATGAAATAAAATAATGAAATAAAATTGTAAATTGACATAACGTCCATTATCAATCTTGCTATTAAGTATTATCTCTATATATTACTACCTCGTTCTACAATCAACCGCAGTCTACTCGTTGATGCGTTGACATGAATAAAGTGTTCTCTATATAAATTATTACTACCTTCGTTCTACAAACACCGCAGTCTACTCGTTGACGCGTTGACATGAATAGTGTTCTCTATATATTACTACCTTCGTTCTACAATCAACTGCAGTCTACTCGTTGACGCGATGACGCGTTGACATGAATAGTGTTCTCTATATATTACTACCTTCATTCTACAATCAACCGCAGTCTACTCGTTGACGCGTTGACATGAATAAAGTCTACTTGCTGTGGTGGGGTATTCTGCAGTCGTTCCTTCGACTTTGGAATTACTAGTTTTCTGTCTGGGGTGAATAGTTTGTTGTTTGCATAGGTCCATTTTTTTCTTTTTACAGTTTTTTCTTCTATTTTTCATTTGGGACTTTCAGAAATTCCTTCGCTTTTTCATAGAATTGATCTTCAAGAAAGAAGTTCAGAGGCGATGTTTTGCTTCTCTTCTGTAGTTTCAGTTCTGTTATTGCTTTGTCGAAAGTTTCACGGTCGACACACAACTCTTCTAGATCTTCAACTTCGCCTCCAGTTGCCATATTTACCGTCTGTAGATCGCATCGATCGTTCATCAGATTTCAAAGTTTCAAGTCCGATTTTGTTAGTAGTGCGCATGCACGAATAAAATTAAGAGACTGGAAACAAATTAGCATAAAGAGAGGGACTGGGTTCGACAATTAGTCACTTATACAATAAATGATGGTGTTCAAATCAACAAGTGCTTCTGTGGCGCATTGCGTTAGACGACTGGTGCATCGAGAAGCTGAAGCTAAGCCTGACCGGGCGAGGTTAGTAAGTGGATGGGTGACCGCCAAGGTAAGTGATAAGTAAATAAGATCAGGGGGGACAAGGAAAAAAGGAGATCGAAATAGGAAGGGAGGGGAGAAATAGAAGATGGGAGGGGTGGGTTGTCAAAAAAGTATTTTGTAGGGGAGAGGTGGCGGTGTTTTTTTTTCTTTTTAAATCCCCCCCCCCCCAAAAAAAAACTAAACCCATTTTTTTTTATGAATCCCAAAAAAAATTAAATCCCTTTTTAGAATCTTGGATTGAAAAAAATTAAACCAGTATGAAAAATTGATACCAGTATGAAAAATTGAAACCAGTATGAAAATTTGAAACTGGTATGAGAAATCTCATACCAAAATTTTTTTTCAAACCACAACAGATACATTGTACACATGATGGCAACATCCACAATATCAAACTTTAAAGAATATATATATGGCCGGCAACCATGATGCTGTGTTCTCAAAAATATTTTACTAATTGCAATTGCATAAACCTGAATATTTTGTGCCCCAGAGGGGAAGGGCAAATTCCTGTCTTTTAGTTGTCATCTTCCCCTATAGAGTAGGCTTTAGCACATTCTTCAGGCAGAATTTCGAGCATAATAGGGCCTCAGGAGCAAAAAACATAATTCTTCTTAATTCTTCCAATGCTAGATATTCAGCCTGGGTCAAAACAATAATTCAGAGTTTCAACGTGGAAGAATCGCCGAGGGCTAATCTGCTCCGCAAAGCATGTCATGCATAAAGGAACTATATTGCTACATGTATGTTCTGGGATATGCATTGTAAACCGAAAGATCCGCCACCGAATCAAAAACAACAACAAAAACTACAAGCGTGCTTTCACCTTTTCGATTCCCTTCTGGGACCCATTCTATTTTCATTTGTTTGTTTTCAATTCAGTATGTTATTTGCTCTTCTAATTTCCTTTCGCGAAATATGATCTGTGACCTTATCTGTAATGCTGTTTAGCCACTGGGGACAATCTCGGTCAAATTGAGTAGGGAAAAAATCCCCCCCCCCCCCTCCCCCCATTTCAGTGATGAGAACGTAGGCAAACTGAAATGGACCATGATTTAACATCATTGAAATGGGAGGAGGGGAGGTCTTAAATTTCCAACAGATTTGACCGAGATTGTAGGAGCATCCATCCCACATACTTGGCCTATGTCACAGCGTTTTCACAATTTAGGTTATTTTTAGAACAGTTTCCCACTATTCTTGGGTTGAAATCATTCCTAAGGGAATAAAATCACAAAAGCGTAGCAGCCATGTTGTTGGTATAACAAAAGTAAAATGTAGCTAATGAGGCAGTGTGTGCCGCCACTGGTGCAACCCACTTAATTGGCAGCAAAAATGATCTAAAAATAGCCCAACTTGTGAAAATGCTGTGACAGCTCTAGCTGTATAGGAGATATGGACGCTCCTGGTTATAGGCTCCTGCCTCAACAAAATATCTGGATTCTGCTTGGTCAATGACGAGTACATCTAAAGGTTATTGAGTGCACAGTTGCATGCTCTCAGCAAATGTTTGCTAAGTATATTATTTAAAAAATCACATGAACTGCTCATGCTATACTTGATTTATACGCACTGAGTGATAGTTCTCAAATTGTACTTGCCCGAAGGCTCGTGCAATTATTAGAACTTTCAAAATATCACTCAGTGCCTATAAATCCCATATTCATGATTGTACACTGTACATGATGTAGCTCTCGCGTTCATGCGATTTCCTCTACAAATTATGTCTATATAAGCATTATTAATTTGACAATGTACTTGTACGTGGAATTAACCATTTCCGTCTAATATATAGACTGCCAGTGTCTCGTGTATATGCATAACTTCCGTATAACTGTAGTGTATATAAACTTTATCGGCAGACGTTGGTAATTTTACCAGTAGGTACAAGCAGGGTTTACCAAAACATGTTTCTTTTAGTTTATATAAAGCCAGATCTAATCAACTTCTGCTGATCAACAGCAACTCGTATGATAGGTACCAGAGTTTAAAAAAAGTAAATCAATCTCAATTTACCTGGAATTCCAGCGTAGCTTTGTTTCCTTTCTTCAAGTCCTCGTAAAAACACTGTCTCGCGTTGTCTTCCAACTCAAAAGTAAGTTCAGTGCAACTAACTAGCAGAAAGGTTAGGACTAAAACAAGCAAAGAAACTAAGAATTGGCTACACGAATTCATGATCCGGTCCTCGGTGGATTCCCTCTTCAGAGATCGAAGTTAAATAGATTGTTTTTCGGGTCCAAAAGTTCAGTTTCTGCAACGTTCAAATTCAGCTAAAAACAAGATGGCGGATAAATCAACGTGGCAAAAGACACCGGTGCCGAGGGGCATTATGGGACTGTTACGGACTATGCAACCAGGCCTTCGGGTAGACCGGGGATTTTTTTTTAGGGGTTGGAGGGGGGAGGGGGGGGGGGGGGGGGAAGGAGGGACACCGATAGACGGTCCTGCATACCATACATAACCTTTATTTAGACACGGTAGTAGTATCAGTTATATACATATAAAAAGTAGGCAATATTACGAAGGCAATATACAGTTTTATATATTTACCTAGTAGAGTAATAATTGGTTATTTGGGGATTAGCTCAAAATATTTAAATTCCTGAGTGTTACCAGTTCAAACATCTTTTTCAATGCGACAACCGGGAGTATTCAGTTTGGACTCCGAATTTTGAATTTGACGATCCTGCCAGTGTACCAGCAATTTCGCCCCCTTCCTTGAATCCGGGGGGGGGGGGTGGGGGGCGGGGGTAGGCCTGAGCGGATTGTGCTCCTAAAAGTGGCATATTATGCCGCTAGCACTGCTCCAAATTTTGTCGAATTATGCCCAAATTATGCCAAAGTTCAAAAATTATGCTCGTAGATTACACAATTATGCTCACAAAAAAATGTTTTTCGAAGGTTGATGTGCGGCATTTTTAGTTGTTCACACAACATTTTTTAGACTTTTTACTGACCAACGGACACATAAACCAATCAGGCGTGACTGTTCCCACAAAAGACGGCTTTTTGGCTTTTTTCACGTTTAACGCACACTCGTTAAGTGAAATTCAGGTATTTGCTTTGGAAAAAATTAGAATCTAAGCAAAGTATACCAGCTAATAATTAGGAAAGGCACTATAAAAGCAATAATAGCATTGCTTTTGGCTTTAATGCTTCAAATTATGCTACAATCTGGTAATTATGCTCGAGCAGTGCTTCTTTGAAAAATTATGCTCGTTTGCTCCAATTATGCCCAAAATTATGCTAGCACAATACGCTCAGGCCTAGGCGGGGGTGGGCGAAATCGCTTAAGAGGGGCTGAATGGGGGGGGTACCAATATCAGTTAACAGCTAAATTTTTAGCTATTTATCAGTTATCAGTTAAATTATGCTGTTATCAGTTAAGTTATATAAAAAGACTACCCTAACCTGATTTGAATACATATTTGCTGGTATGAAATGAATAATAACCGCTAATTCAACATCAAACACTACATTTTGTCTATTCAATAGATTTTTCTATAGTATCAGATAACTCTGATGTGTCATGTTTAATATTTGACTATTATCAACTGGATCAAATCTGTCGAAAACCATCCGAAAAGCCAATAATAGCATGTGACGTTACGTCATTTTAATAAAAAATAATGAAATATCAGGTAACAGCTATCTCACAAATATCAGCTAACAGCTAAAAAAAGGTAAAATTCTCAGTTAACAGTATTAATTTTTGGCCATTTCTCAGTTATCAGTTAACCCCATTCAGCCCCTCGCTTAACACTGCAATTTTCATTCGCGCGAGCAGTGCAACAAGAAATTCTGCAATCCACCTATAATCTTCTTTAATCTTCAAATGATTAGTTCTTAGCTAGTATTCAGTCTTTCCTGAAGCCAACATGTAGATGATGTAATTATTGTGGATACACTAAGGTTTTGATAACCCGTAAATCTGCCTACTTTGAAAAGACTTTGCCGAATAAATGAAGTGTTACCGACTCGCGTGCTTTGTTCTATTTTCAATTGATCACTTTTTAAAAGAAAACTTCCTGAATAAACAAGCTAATGAACTAATTAAGATTTAAAACGGCGGGAAGTTTTAAAACTTACCTTTTAGCTTGTAGCGAGTGGAACTAATATTTGGAAACAACTGCCAAAATATGGCGTTATGAAGTTGACGTATTATATAAATTAGTGTGGTATATAAGTTTTTATAACCCGTAATTTGAAAGAACTTTGCCGAATAAAGGAGTGTTACCGACTCGCGTATACGTACTTTAATTGTTCTATTTTCAATCAGGAGCTAACGGTGCTTGTTAATTCGGTATTAAATTAGTTCAGTTAATTCTAACCTTTCTGGATACTGACAGCTTATTAACTAATGAGATAAAACGTAACGGTAAACGGCGGTAAAGTTTTGAAATTTTCAAGCAGCAAATTCGGAAAGAATAGACCAGTTCGCGGTTAATTCCGACATTTTGAAAGGGTTGCAAACATGGCGCGAAATACAGTGTTTGTATGGGACTCCGATGCCAAATAAAATCGGTAAAATCGAATGTCTGAAATATTATTCAGATACAAACTTAAGATACCAGGTAAAAGATTAACTGATCAAAATTTGATGGATGTAGCTGTGATTTTACGGATTTTATTTGGCATCGGATTCCCATACAAACAAGGGCACCCAACGAAGTCTTCGGTTAAAAAGCTTTTCGGGAGAGTAAGTTAGCATAAAACTTTCGGATTTGAAAAAATTGTCCCTAGAAAATTGTTTTCTGAAATACTGGCTAGAAAATTTGTTTTCAATCCCTAAAAAATTATAGAACAAAAGGGAGACTAAAAGGTTTCCCCTAAAATATTCGTATACGTCCCAATTCGTCTGATCAATAGAGTCAGAACAACACATTTTCATTCCCTAAGAATTGCCTAAAGGAAAAAAGAATCCCTAAAAAAATCGTACCTTCACAAAACTTTGCAACATGAAGTTACTTGGGCTAGAAAAGTCTTGTTTATGTTCTAGACTACTAACAAATTCGTAGGCCGGGAATATTTTGCCATAGTATTTTCGGTTGACGCGGCGATTTCCACCTAGAAAATCCGAACAGCTAATAGCTTTCTAGAATACGTCAAAAGACATAGTAGGCGCCTTAAAACGGCTAGATAAGCTGCAGACAACTGGTTTCAAACGAATTTCAAAAAGTACTCGTTGGGTCGCGAGATACAGTGTTTGTACAAGGGCATGTTTGCACCCCTTTCAAAATGTCGGAATTAATCGCGAACTGGGCTATTTGAAATGACCTTCCGAAGAAAAGGAGTGTACCGACTCGCGTATTTTTGTAGTCAGTAGTAATATATTTCAGAAATTTAAGGAAGCTGTATTACATCCATTGCTCAAGAAGCAATGATTGTCTTGTGAGGAATTTAATCACTTCAGGCCTATTTCAAATCTTCCACCTCCGTAACATTAGCAAGATTCGCCCGTATTTAAGCTTTAAATCTTGTGAAACTATACAGAGACTCCAATATGTACAAAATGCTGCTGATCAGTGCTAGAGTTGTAGATTAGTTCGCAAACATGAATGCATTATGCCTGTTTTAGTTGAACTACGCGCACTGGTTGCCGGTTGAACAGCGTATTTACTTTAAGATTTATATATTTCTCTTTTAATTTGTTACGTGTTGAATACATGCTTTTGCATTATCCCTTTGGAATCAATTAGGAGTTCTGATAAATACCACTCCCTCACTCGTTCATATAGCTATGCGGCTCCCTCCAAACGTTGTTATCATTATTCATATGTGGAAAATAGAAATACTTTCTATTTGGCTGAGCGTAGCGAAAGAAAATAGAATAGTAATTACTTTCAAGGCTTGACATGATCAGGCGCCGGCTTATTTAAAGCAAGTGTTGCAATCTTATTGTCCCGTCCGTAGATTACGCTCTTCGTCCAATTACGTACTTATTAGTTAAACCACTGAGTTACAAGATGATGAAGGCAAGCGAGAGAAAGATATGGGTACTCTCCCGGTGAACCTCGACGACCTGCGCAAGATGGAAGGGTTAGCCACTCGGGTGGACAAAAAGCTGAATACTTTCGGGCTGAAAATGAGCTGAAAATCGAGGAATTTACGGCGGGCTATTGCGCGATCTTAAGATCTTCAAAATTAGAAATGAATATGCCCACCAACTGCTTTTCACGTAATGAAAAGTGAATTACATGGCCGCGCTGAGATCATTTTACAGAATTTGTCTTCTCGTGTTTAATTCGATAAGTAACTCACTCGTTCGCTACGCTTGCATTCATGAATTATCAAGCTAAACAATGGAAGATAAATTCCGTTTAATAATAATAAATAAAATAATAAAAATAATGGGATTAATTCAGTGGCATATCCACGAGGTGGCTCTTCACCACTGATGGGCCTACGTTTTAACGTCCTTATTCGAGAAAACGTGAAGGTCTAACCACTTGCAGCTCGTGAACGAAATTGTTTCACAAAGGCAGCACCTTCTACTCAGCCGTTATTTTAAGGCCGTGAGTGTTGGTCCGGCCGGGGTTTGAACCGTGGACAACAGACCGGCGCTTAAAGTGCTACTGCATGAAGCGAAATTTCATCATTAAAATTAAGATCTCACTTGAAAGTCCTTTCGAAATGAGGAAGAATAGCATTTTCTGTTTGTCAATATCTCATCTCGTTCCAGAGATATTAAGGTTTCTGGAATATGCAAATTAGATGATCTATGACGTTCAGTAAGGCCTTGACACAGCCATTAAGACAATCACAAAATGAAGAATATCTCTGCAAATAGTGGGTAAAAACAATTGAAACTTTGCACATGTGTACGGTACTAAGGAAAATACATATCACTGTGGAAATCATGATGTTGCCATGGAAACACTCTTGGCCCCAGGCTCCTTTCACCTTGAACATAAAATTGTAGTTTTTAACTCTGTTACAGAAAATAATTTACTTTAATCCACTCACATACAATGCCTACACTGTTCCAAACCTTCTGATATGCCAACAGTAGAAACAAATTGTTTGGCAAAGGAGAAATTAGGAAAATTATTTTCCTCATTGAAGGAGCCTGGGGCCTAGAGTGTTACCATGGTAACATCTTAATTTGCATAATAACGTGTATTTTCCTTCGTACCATATGTGTGAAAAGCGTCAATTGTTTTTACCCACTATTTGCAGAGATATTCTTCATTTTGTGATTTGTCTTCATGGCTGTGTCAACCTTATGACGTCACAGACCATCTAATTTGCATATTCCAAAAACCTGAATATCTCTGGAACGAGATGAGATATTGACAAATAGAAAATGCTATTCTTCCTCATTTCGAAAGGACTTTCAAGTGAATCACTGAGCTAACCGGAAGGCGGTATCTCGGCGCGTCCATGTAATATCCTCTTTAAAATAATAACAATAAATTTTAATAATAATAATATATAATGATGATGGAAGTAATATATAATAATAATGACGACGATGCTCTCATCACAATGCCGCATTTTGCTCGGGAAGCCCTAATCAATACTGACACCTTTGCTGCACATTCTCTTCTCGATGGACTTCTCAAAAGCGTTTGACAGCGTTAGCTAGACACTGCATCCTTAGTGAAAAACTTAATGGCCTAATCTAAATCCTTTTATTGTTAACTGGTACTTAAGCTTCCTTGAAAATCGTAGGCAAAGAGTAATACATCCACTATTTGTAATTGGAAGTCGATAAACAAAGGTACTATACAATACAGTGTCAGTGGACCGTATTTGTTTACGATATTTAAGAACGACCTAGAGACAATGGACAGCTGTCAAGCATCTCTTATTAAGTATGCAGATGACTCCAATCTCCATGTTGTTGTAAAGAGAAATGCTCCAGATATTTCTGATTTGGCCGTTAACCATTTTTTGTCCTGGTCCGCCCCTAATGAAATGGCCTGCAATCCATCTAAATGTAAGGCTCTTACTTTTAGAAATAAAGGACAGACCACGCAATTTAACACGATCTCCAACATAGTACAGCTGAAAATACTGGGTATAACTTTCCAATCTGATTGTAAATTGTCTTCCCATATGCATGTTGCGGCGAAGCTTAAAGAGGCAAATAAATGTCTGTTTGTTAACAGAAATTTAAGGAAAGAGGGCTGAAATCAACAAGAAATAGATCTCCTCTTTAAGCCTTTTGTCCAGTCTAAACTAACATACTGTTTATCGGTCTATGGTGCAAGCGAGTCCGACCTCAGAACAGTTCAGCGCTTTCTCAAGAGATGCTATAAACGGAGTAACCTCGGTGCTGTTCTCAATTTATAGCATCTTGGAAAATAGCAACAAGCGTATTGGCTAAAAAAAACAAAGCACAGTCCTCGCACTCGGATAGATCTATATAATACCTAAATTTAAACCTACTACTTAATATGCTTTAGAAGAGAGTGGAAGAGAAGGGAAGAGTGTTATATTTTTGTAGTTTTGATTTAAAGAAACTTAAAGGTTCAATTCGATCGTCAGTGACCCTTTAACTGTAGAAGATTGTGGGCTTTTTAAGGACACATTTAAAGGCTGAACTGAACCCTAAAATCAACCCAACAACTATACAAAGATGTTTTCGAAATAAATAAGTTATGACATTTCATTTCTCTCTGTTGTGCGTCTATCAGCCGAGAGAAAATATGAAAACCTTCCGCACAACTCTTCCGCTGTGTACAGACGGCTCAAGTCGTCAGGTATGGGAAATTGAAATTAGCCGTTTTGCCAATTCAAGTAGTTCCCGGCATTGAAAAGCTAAACTAGCGGCTCATTGTGTTTTCTTTTTGATGGAGGTCTAATTATTGTATTCCCTTGGTACATGTATGTCACAAGCAAGATTTATCAGCGGAGAATCGGTTATTTTTCGAACTTGAAATAAACTTCATTGACATGAACTGAATAAAAGAGCAGAACTTGTTTCTTTCGAATATATCTTCGTATAGTCGTTGGGTTGATTTTAGAGTTCAGTAAGCAAAGCAAATAAAAAAACATAGCTCTATGGGACACTAGCTCTAGGGGACATAGTTCTAGGAGACACAGTTCCAGGGGACATAGTTTTAGGCTAGGGGACGCTACTAGATGTCATTTCGTTTGTTGACTACCATCAAATTAAATTCTTTGAACAAGTATTTTCGTAATTTTATTTCTGAAAAATGTGCTTACTTAAAAATAAACAGCAAAAACCGTGCACGAAAATCCTACTGATCCGGCGTACGTCGTATGTCAGGTTAAGATCTAATCAGCCAAACGGTAACAAATTTAATTGAGAAGTGCATGCAAAGACCGACAGCAAAGCTGATCCTGACAATGGTAATTATATTGAATACAATAGGTTCGGATGGCCAAACCAGGCTTCTTCAGCCGGTATGTTAATGGGTCTAGTAGCTGAAGAAGGCTGGTGTCAGTGGCCAGCCGAAATATAATTGTATTCAATGATAATTAACGTTGTATCAGCTTTGCCGTAGTCCATGGACTTCTCAGATCATTTATCGACATTTTTATACCTGTTTATGACCGCCTCACTGGTTAGCTCAGTTGGTACTGAGCACGGTCTAGAGTGCGGGAGGTCGGAGGTTCGAATCCCGGCCGCGTTCTTGGGCAGGGACATTTATTAGCCGTTGGCTTGGTCTCGTTCTACTTCTAATCAGTATTTGAAGGGGACGTGAAATAACCGGCTGTACTACTCGAAAAAGAGCAGGGGATTGTCACCCGGTACAGCAGCCTGGCCATTGTACTAACCACACACTAGCTCAACATTGTAAACTGTGTGGCAGCCATTAGCGCCGTAAGCAGTCCGAAAAAAAATTACTAACGAGATAAGTCAGTGAATATGTACAGCGCCATGAGACTGTGGTGATATGGCGCTATATAAATATGACTATTATTATACAGCTATTTCAATTCAAAAAAGGTTCGGTCCCGTACACTAAAACAGCAAACCGGCGAAATGAATTGTGGTTATCACTGTCACGTCTCTGCCAATATCTGGGGACTGATTGCAATGCGTGTAAAGATTACACCACAAAATAATTCAGTACTGTCAATCTTCATCTTCTCCATGGCCAATAACTCTAAGGTATCTACAATCTTTCAAACCCTCCCACACGTCTGATCTTTCTTTATCAGTTGGTAACCTCCGTGTGTCTCGCAGTCTAGGAACCATCATAACTAATTCGGGAGCTTGATAAGTTCCGTGTAATTTCTTCCTATTGAACTTCTGTTTCAGTCCCATCAATCGATAAACGACCGCCCAGCTCACTTTAACTTCGCAATCCTTCGGTTCGGCTCCGGAAATCTTCGTGTGAACATCGGAAAGACTTGAGGAGCCGACCGTCGACCGAGAAGAATGATTTTGTGGGTCATGCGCTTTACTCGGTATAGTAGATCTATTAACTTCGACGGCTTGGGCAAGATTTTCCTTTACTTTTCTTGCACTTTGTGATTTTAGCAGAAGTTTTCCCGCGCTAATCTTTTTCTCTTTCTCGGCTCCGGAAATCTTCGTGCAAACATCGGGAATTGAGAAGCCGACCGTCGCCCGACGAGTGCGGTGTGTTTCATCGGCTTTACCCGCTTCGATAAGTTTATCTTCCACTTTTCCTGCGCTCTGTGGTTTCATCCAAGCTTTCTCGCACTTCTGTTTCTCTTTCTTAGATTCTAAAGGATAGTAGAAACTCTCGAGTGAACCCGAGTTTTGAAAACCACTTGCAGATTGTATCTTCTGCTTTCTTTCAGCTCGCTCGCTAAGAAAAACATTCGGCGATGCTGGTAAAATAAAACCCGCTTTTTCCATGAATTCTGAGCTCGTAGTTCTTCGTCCGTTGTTTCCATCAGAGGATTTCAAAGTCGAAACATTCAACGGAAGTATACTGGTACTTAATCCAGGTAGACCTGTTTTGCTGAAAGCCGGCAATGATATATTAGCCGTTTGGTCAAGATATGTGTTCTCTTTAGCTTTCACCAAATCGCCCCCTTTATGGCAATTGTCATTTACCCAACCCCTTGGTCGACTTGTCTTCAAAATAGAAGTCTGAACTCCTTTCTTGTGTTCTATAATTCTCGGAAATGCTTCTTCTTGACATCCAGCCTCCAGTTTTGAAGTTTTCACAGATTGAATCCTTTTCCCAAGTTTCTGCTCCTGGCGAAGTAAGAATTGTTTTTTCTTATAAAGGTGAAAAGAAGTCTCCTTTCTCATTTGTTTCTCAATAATACTTTGATATTTTCGAAGCTCCAACAACTCCATGTTGCTGAAAAAAGAACGTTTTCTTTCCATTCAATTATTTCGCCGTCGGCGTCAAAAGTGAGTCAAACCAACGTTCGATCAGCCTGCCCGTCCCCCATGCAGAGGTCGTAAATTTATCCTGAGTATTAGGCAAGTTGCTCTACTTTACAGAGTGAATTGTTTTGCAAAGTGATTATTTAATTGATACTACAGATGAACTTGCTATTGTTTGCTAACCAATATGACATTTCAGGTTGTAAACGGTGATGCCCGCCCCCTACACTAAGCCATTCTAAAGCAAACTGAAGTATTACACATTTTTTTTTTCCCGAAAGCATTACACCTTAAACACATCTCCTAATTGCTTCATTAACACCCTCTTCTTATAAACGAACTCTTTATGTCTGTTATGTTAGGAGATTTCAGTTGACCACATTAAGGTCCTACACATTTTAAATGCCTCTTTTCGGGTACGAATGAAAGATAAAATGCAGTTGAAAGCGATAGAAAAGAAAACCGATTATAGTTTAAAATACATAAAATCTCTCAGTAGTTTCGTTGATGAGGTCAGACTCACTATAAATTTAGAAACAAAACTGATCGAAATATATTCTCACAACATGTCAAAACCTTTCATTTCAGAATGCATTGCTTCAAAAATATTGGCTTTTGGTTTTCAGTGTGAAATGCAGGCACCATCCCGTTCGAACGACCGGATATGACAGCATGGCCTTTGTACACGAGCGAAAGGTGTTTTCTAGTATTTTGTTATAGACGGTTTAGGTTTAGTCTGAAGAATATACATACGCCTATTTCAATAAATGTTGTCGGATCAAGGGAAAAGAAAATTAAGGCAAATCAGACATACAAAGCTAAAAATAAATATGTGCCCGTTCGTGGTAGGTAGGCAGACATGAATTACTACCAAATTGTATTGTGCATGTATTGTGTTCTATTATATTGTGTATTTTGTTCTGTTGTTTTGTATTGTGTTAATTCTATTGTATTTTGATAGCAATTCATGTGTTATCGACATGAAGGGACCACCCAGTTCGTAGATGACAATGGCTTCAGACAATGGAGCCAGACCGAACACCAGAATGGACCAAATTTATATATTTATGGCACTTGTACGAGATCGGTAGGGTTATTTAAGCAAAACCAGTTTGTAAATGCTATTTTCTAACTCAAGATAGCTTGCCTGCCAGCATCCATGGCAACGCCTTTCCCATGGGGATCACGAGCTCAATTCGTTTAGACTGCGAACAGTCCCTCCTTTTCCTCTCCTCTTTCTCGTCCCCATTCTTCCTCTCGCTCCGCTCGAACGCCTGCCATATTTTCTGTTCGCTCGCTCCGCTCGCAAATGACCGATCAATGGAGGGAAAAGGAGGGACTGTTCGCAGTCTAAATTCGTTCGAATTCGTTAACGAAGTATTATATCAGCACGTGACTGTCTCCTGCGAAAGGCCTATTGCATGCTATGTATATACTGATAGACACCCGTTTAGTCTAACGACCTAACGAATTAAAGTACTTATCTTTGGTCCTATTCACTCAAATCACTCAACGGACGTCAGTTAATAAGTTGATCGTTAACTCCCCCTCCACTGACGTCCGTTGAGTGAACTGAGGACGCGATCGATCGGGGAGTCGCCAAGCATGAAGAGGATTCATCATAACAACTGAAATTCGAAGCTTATGAAGCAGTCAAAAACAAGCAAAGTACGACAAAATACAAGTACTTTAATTTGTTAGCTCATTGCCACAATAACTTTTACGGAAAAACATGATATTTTGAACGGTATTCTAAGCTTATCAATATTCATTCACTGACAACCGACTCTCGAAAAAACGTTTGTCTCATAGCCGGCTCGGCTAGCTCCGACAGACGGTTTTTTGAAGTAGGTATATACGTATAAATAATGTAGTTTTGTTCTTTGTTCGTTGTTCCGTTGAAACCCTTGGGTAATTAATTTGAAAATAGAAATCACCATTATTGTGTTCCATATGTTTTATCAGTAACCTTTTCAGTGACCATAGGAAAAGTTGGAACTACGTACATTATTTGAAGTAATAACGCAACGGGTGGTCGGGGGTTCGAGTCCCGGCCGCGTTCCGAGACTCTAAGGAAAGAACCTGTTGTGGTATTTCTAGAAAGACGTTTTCTGAAGTAGTAATAATCACTCGTGATCAGTGTAAGCTGCACGGCAGCACATTGTACCACAATAGCTAAGCAGTCCGTATCACAAAATTAACCTTGTGAAGCGCATTTGAAAATATCCATGTAGAATTTGCGCTATATAAATGAACCTTTAATGCTAATAAGCAATACTGACAATAGATCAAGCTCATTAGCACTGGATTCGGTACGTGAAGTTTGTCATAAATCACTTGGTTTCCGGCCGCCGACTTAAGCTTACTAGCCGTGCTCTACCAACTGAGTTAACCAGTGAGTCGGTTGAATTCGGTGCATCATGAAAATCTCGACGTTTAAACCGCGTTTCACTTATTTTTATACAATAATAGCTGTCAGGTTTCATTGATAGAGTTAGTTTTATGTATATCCGGCTCATTATTCTTCATTCACTGACTTCGGGACCGCAGTAGCAGTTAGTTTTGTGTCTACCACTCATTATAATTCGCCATTCACTGACTTCAGGACCATGGACCGAGTGATTCTAAATAATATTCACCAACTGCGGGACTCCGGACTGCGGTTTCAGTATTTTGTTTAACTGAAGGTGCCTTCAAAAGTGGCGGGATATTCTATAGTCGCTCCGTTCTTACACTGAGGATTTACGCGTTGGAAAATGAATAGACAATAATGATAAAAACAACAAGGATACATGATTATTCAGTGCGAACCCGCAATCATGAGTATACTGACTGTACTATTCGAGGCGGGGTCAAGGACACACAAAATTAGGATAATTTAATAAGCTAAGAATCTATCTTAATACAGGAACTTTATCTGCAGTAAGTAAACTAATGTAAGTCGTAGAATAATGTATCATGATTACAAGATTCACAGCAGTTAAATTTGTATCGCATACTAATAAAAGAAGGCAGGGACGTATTAAGTCGTTGGCTTTGTCTCCTTCCTCTTCTAATCTATACGAAGCCGGGGACGTGAAAGAACCTGTTGTGTTATTTCAAGAAAGTGTAGGGGATTGTTTTCCGACACAACAGGTTGATATTCTGAGGTAATGACAATCACTTATGATTGTAAACTGCGTGGCAGCACATTGCGCCACAATAGCAGTCCGTATCACAAAACTGAATAACCTTGTGAACTGCATTTGAATATATTCATATAGAATCTGCGCTATATAAATGAATACCTTTACCTTTATCTTTAAGATTTTTTGGGGAAATTATCGTATCTATTTATTTCAAAGGCGAAAGGCATACAGGACTCAACTGACTGTCCGGTAGCCCGTGTCATAGATTTCGAATCGCAAAGGCAACTGTTAAAAATATTATAAAGCGTTTTAAAGCAACGCTTTCGCCCTTTGCAAAAATCCTGGAAAGGCTTGTATATAACCAATAAATACTTTTCTTGGAAAAGGTTTAATTACCAGTTTGGTTTAGAAAAGGACATTCAACTGAACAAGCAATTCTTGAACTTACGTATACTGATCAACTGAAAATGAACATTGATGACACTGAACAAAGTAACTTGTGGGACATTTCTTGATTTATCAAAAGCCTTTGATACTGTTAACCATGATATTCTATACTAAAAAAGGTTATATAAATATGGAATCGTGGCACCCCTTTTATTGGTTTTGCAGCTATCTTCAAAATAGAACACAGCATGTACAAATTCATGATGAAAAGTCCACTATGCTCAATATTATATCGGTGGAGTCCCACAAGGATCAACCCTTGGCCCATTACTATTTCTTTTGTATGTCAATGACATGCCCAATTGTGCAAATAAAGTCTCTTTCAGAATGTTTGCAGATGATACTAATTTGTTCTATTGGCTGTGATGACCCAAAAGAATTGGAGAAAATTCCAATTCTCATCACCTCGTAAAAAAATTGGTGTATTGTATTATTTGAATGAAAGAGAGTTTATTGGATAACTCTGCCTCGACTGTAAACAAGTTCGTATTCTAGTATCACTACCTAATAAAAGTTTAGCCGGCTAAAGTCTTCTTTCGGGTTCTTTCACATACTTGCCGATAATCTAGCTTTTGACGAACTTCCATCCATCCGTAATACAGCCAGACCAACTAAATCAAAGAAATCACAATATCGCATCATCGCAAGTCGCAAAATATTTTCAAAAAGGCCGTATTTACCTAACATTTTCTGTATTAAAATTAAAATTGATCGGGGATACAAAGTAGCCCTAAAATATTCCAAGGGGATCTAGTGCTCAGTGATCAGGGATACATTGAGTGCATGTGCCACCGTTCTTGACTTATATTTTTGTTTTTTCGACTCGGACTTCTTGGACTTTTGTGAACTCCATCATTATACAGAGACATTTATTGTTGTCTTCTTTTTTTCGACTGTTATAGTTAATTTTTGATTTTGGTCCTGAAATTTCGACTTAATTCTTTGATTTTGGACTTCTATTTTTGAATTTCGACTTCATTCTTTGATTTCGGACTTAATGTTCATAATTTTGTCTGCAACGGAACGTCATATTAGTGCCACGTACGGGAAGAGAGATTTCCACCAACAACATATATTGTACTGATGAAACATTACTAATAAATAGTAAAATTAATGTTCAACAACAACAACAACAATTTATTTAATACCACGCAAATAACTGGATACAAAAGTGAATAAAATATTGCAGTAGTTGGGTATTGGCTACCTAGAATAACTATAAGAGAGCTAATCTAGCTAGGTAGCTAACGTTTATATATATTAAATTATGGAAATAGTCGTATCACACACACACACACAAAATAAAGAAATAGAAATAAAAAACAGGAGCAAAGAAAAATGCAACAATCAACGGGAGGAGGAGATTTAGTCGAAATTCAGTTCAATAAGAATCAATAAAACTTTTCTTAATTACACCTTTAAATTTGTTCAAACGGAGACTCTTGAAAGATTCTTGTGTGTCATTCCAAATGACAGCACCTTTAAAACGTAAATTAAATTTCCCATAGTTAGTTCTAACAGATGGAATGCAATAAGTTAATCTTGAAGCTAGCCTGGTTTTGTACCTGTGCCTTGAAGATATATGTGTAAAACAATTATCAAAGACAGAGGGCAGCGAATTAAAGTGAAACTTATACATAAATATGCAGTTTAAATAGTAGATGACGTCAAGAAATTGTAGAATATTTAAAACTTTGAAAAGAGGAAAGGAATGATCTTGAAATTTAGAGAAAGTTATAATTCTTACAGCTTTTTTCTGTAGTATAATAAGTGGTTTTAAAGTTGAGTCATATGTATTTCCCCAGATAATAATACCATAAGTAAGGAAAGGATAGACTAAGGAATAATATAGCTGAGTTAAAATTTCTATAGAGACAAATTAAAGTGACGTAGCTTAGAAATAATTCCAACACCTCTTGTGGTTTTCTTAATTAATTGATGAACATGTTCTTTCCAGTTAAGATTTGCATCAATAATAATTCCAAGATATTTGATATTCTGCTTCTGAGTAATTGTTTTTTTGTTTATTTTCAGAAAAATTGATTTGGAACATTTCTTTTGATATGGATGGAAAATAACAAAATTGGTTGATCTATATTTAGAGACAATTTGTTTGCACATAACCAAGTGTGAACATTTTTCAGTTCAGCATTAACACTCAATTCAAGTGAATCTAAGGATTCATCTGAAATGAGCAAATTTGAGTCGTCAGCAAACAGGTGGAAATCAAATACCTTGGAACAACGGTTAAAATCATTTATGTAGAGGAGGAACAGAAGGGGGCCAAGCACTGAACCGTGAGGGACACCACAAGAAATTGAAGTATATGATGATGTGGAGTTACCTATTGATACAAATTGTTGTCTATTTGATAAGTAAGAGGTAAACCAATCTAGAGGAACTCCACGGATACCATATCTCTGCAATTTATATAGAAGAATATTATGATCAACAGTGTCAAATGCCTTACTAAGGTCTAAAAAAATGCCAAAGTAGTATTGACCACCTTCAATAGCTCGTTGAATCTTGTCAGTTATAAGGAGCAAAGCGTGTTCAGTAGAATGATTAGCACGGAAACCAAACTGCTCTGAATAAATAACTTTAAACTTAGTAAGGAAATTCACTAACCTATTATACATTAATTTTTCGAGAATTTGGTTGAAAATAGGAAGAAGAGATATTGGTCTATAGTTAGAAAGGACTAAGTGGGAACCAGCTTTAAAAAACTGGGATAACTCTGGCAATTTTAAATGAATTGGGGACAGTGCCGGAGGAAAATGAAAGGTTGTAAAGTATCTCTAATTATAAGGGTTTGGAAATAACTGAATTAACTAGTTTGAGCAAGGGAATAGGTATGCTATTAGGTCCAGAAGCTTTCCCCGATTTAAATCCTAAGATTATGTCTTGGATTTCTTGACAATATGTGGGGGTGAGGAAGAAGTTTGTGGGTGATGATAGTGGAAGGTATTGTGAAAAATTAGTATTAGCTCTGGGGATATCCTGACTCAAGTTTTTGCCAACATTAGCAAAATAATGATTAAATTCATTGGCAATTTTGTCAGTATCTGTCAGAACTACATTTCTGGAATTTATAATTTTACTTGGAGTGACATAAGCCTTAGATTTCAGGGATACTAATTGCTTTATGCCTGTCCATATATTTTTAATGTTGGATTTATTGTATAAAAAGTAGTCTTCGTAGTATTTCTTTTTACTAATTTTAATCAAGTGCTTTAGCTTGTTTCTATATAGTTTATATTTGGCATGGGCACATTCACATTTGGAATGTAAAAAAAATATTTTTTACTTATTCTTTATGTTAATGAATATTCTAAGACCAGATGAAATCCAAGACTTCAATTTGAATTTGATTTCTTTCCTAGATAGCTTTCTGAGAGGGACATGCTTATTTACTATTTCATTAGATGTATTTAGAAACATACTAAAAATATCATTAATATTATTAAGACCATAGAAACGAAGGTTCCAATCAATTTGCTCAAATTCACTTAGTAAAGCCAGTTCATCAAGTCTTGAATAATCCCTTTTGAATACATGTCTTTTGCTTGGAAGAGAACAAACTGCATCAATAATTGAGAAGTTAGGGAGGTGATCAGATATGTCATACATAATATTGCCACTAGACAACTGAAAGTCGATTGAGGTGGCTCACGGTGGACAGCCGAATCATTCGGCATAATAAAGATTCGCACTTTGAAGCGGGAAAATTTAGCCGATGTTTGAGAGTTTTTGGTGCATGTATTTTCTGATAGTTGAAGAATAGAAAAGCAGAATTCCAAGATACATCGTATTTTTTAAATATAAGTTCTTCTTTGGACCCCTTGTTTTTGTTTAAAATGCGAGAATCTTCCGACTGAAACGAGACATTTTATTGAAAATGCTGTTACAATTAACTAACCCATGAGCTTTGTTGGGAACGAGTTCTAATAACATCGGTGGAGTGGAAACTTCTACAGCAAAAGAGATATAAATGTTACAGACTGTAAAATATTATGTATCCTTGGAATTCTGTTTAACTTCCGTGTTTCACTTCAATAACAAATGAATGGTACCACGGGAAAAGCTTTGCTGAGTGGATGGCAAACAAATTAAACTTTAGAAAAGTCGACAATAGATCAATTCGCGGTTATTCCGACATTTTGAATGGCGCGAACTACAGCGTTTGTATGTAAAATCGAATTTCTGCATGAAATATTTACCGTCTCTCCTTTCAGGGTTCAGGAAAAAGTACCGAGTACCAAGACAGCACTTGCCAATAAAGTGGACTCTCTTTTATTCAATCTGGATAAGAACCATGTCAATGGAATGGTTCTAGTCGATTACAAAAAAGCGTTCGACATGGTTGACAATGCAACTCTTTTCAAGAACTCGAAGTGTCCAGATCAGTTTGATACTAACGCATGCGCTCAGTTGGTTCAATTCGTCGGCTTACCGGCCGCAAACAGCTTGTTACATTCAAGGGTCAGTCGTCATCTACTAGATCTATTACAACAGGGGTACCACAAACATCTATCCTCGGTCCGCTTCTCTTCGTTATGTTCCTTTATAAGTAAATACGCAGGTAGATCTGTTTGCTGATGACCCTACCCTTCTAACATCCTCAGATTCCATGAATGTTGATGAGCTGAAGGATAATTTATCCCGTGAAGTTACTAACGTTGATGAATGGGCTGCTGCCAACAAGCTTCCATTAAATTCTGTGAAGACTAAGACCATCACAATAAGTGGCTCACGTCTGAAAGCTAAGCTCACTCCAGATGCTCGATAACTTAACATTGATTTAAATGGTACTAAGCTAGAACTAGACGAAGATTTAAATTTTGACAACCATCTCGATGCCTTATCTATTGAGGTATCGAATCGTATTGGTATGCTTAATAGATTTAAGAGTTATCTGCCTAGAGATGAGCGCATCTTGTTCAATGCCATGATTAAGCCCCTGATACTTTACTAACTGGTTGTAGAAAGGGCAGTATAAATAACATTTTTAGACTTCAGAAGCGCAGCGCCAGAGTTTTTAGACGCCCAGTACGCCATTTAATAAACTTGGCTGGTTACCATTTTTTTGTATAATTAGACATTAATAGGTGTATCAGTGTTGGCGTATCGTATAAGCGCACAATTGGTGAAACACCCTGACGTTCTGACCGTGTCCGTAGCCGTGTTTCTCGAATGATTTTCGCGATCTGAAGGGGGACTGTTTTATAATCATCAACAGGTTCACACGCTCAATAAATAGATTTATATATTCCGTTTGTAACATGCATATGGGTATCTTGTAAAACAGTTTATTAAGGTATTTGTAAATATTTTAATTATATTCTCTTTCGCTTCGCTCAGCCGAATAGAAAACATTTGGAGGGAGCCGCACGGAAGTCAGCAACGTTTTATTCAGAAGTATACTGAATGTGTTACGATCATGCAAGTAAACAGGAAAGCAGCTAGGAAACTAGGGCCGCTGAAAGTACGACGTCAAGTCAGTGGTGTGACATGTCTAAGGAGTGTTTATAAGGAGTATGAACGTTCCAAGGGGTCGAAGAGAAAAATAATTATTATCGATGAACTACTTTTACAATTTTATTTATAACTGAACGATAATAGCTACAATGTATAAATAAAGCTTATATATGGACAGTCTAAATGGCTTATGCCCTAGTACGCTCTCGTTGTACTGTTTTAAAAGAGTTTGTTTCAAACAAAACTTCTGTACCCATGTAATTACCAGCCGGGCAGATTTATTTTTTTACAAGTGACAAAACTGTTTTCGGAGGGGGCTATCCACGGGGGAGGGGGGATATGGTACTGATGGGGGTAATGGTCGTGGAGTGGAAAGTGGGGGTTATACACGCGAGGGTGTGATTATCTACAGGGGATCCACTTCAGATAGCCACTATGTCTCAAGAGGAAGCAAATAGTCAAAAAAGAATAATTTCCTAAGTGTTCACCTGCTTGTGTTTACAATCCAGAGAAACTGTTCATAGTTTATTAGTTGCTGGAATATGTTGTACTAGGTTTTATTATTTCCCGGCTTCAGCTTCATTAATCTAGAACAATGTCTATAAAATAATATTTAGAATATTCGAATGCACCTGTCCTCGCCGAACAAAAAATCGGAGGCGTATAGACTGAACTGCTAGGGGGTCCTTTGGGCATATCTTCAAAATTAATTTGTTTGTTACTCGAGGTTTTGTATGACTGATTAATATATTCAGTCTTTCCTTAGAAATACGACAGGCTGGAACCTATAGTCGAAAACAAACATTTCCAGGTTTAGGAAACTATGCCGCTATGCTTCAAGTAAGCGCTTAGAACTACACATGCAAAGTATGTGACTTTAAATTAGAGTTAGTATGTTTTGATAGCCGGTATTATCTCCATACAGTGTCTTGCAGAGTGGGTAGTTAATTATTAATTATCTGTTAAAAGTATAATGTGTAACTATATCTGTGAGTTGGCATATTTACACCTTGCGATATTTTTAGATTTTTTCCCCTCACGCCGAATAAATGTTTTTCCACGAATGAATGTTTTTCTCTGTTCGAAAGAAAAACAATAACGGCGGAGATATGAGCCTGTGCGTTCAGTACTAGTGTTCACACTCTTGCAAAATAAATATGATCCAACTCAAAGATATCAGTAGTATGGGAGATGGACGCTCCAGGTAATCGGGCTCCAGCGTGTATATATAATATGAAATGTTGTTGCACGTTGATTGAAATTTATTAGTCCACCTGCGTTCCGAAAACTTTGTCAATTTTCTGCTTGGTAACAATAGAACAAGAGGTTCAAAAACAACACTGAATGAAAAACTCCGAATCGTTGTCAAGCTGATTGAACATTCAAGAAGCAACACCGTAGCTCAGTGCATGGCGTTCATTTCTGAACTCTTAAATTGACTACATTCAGAGAGCCATGCAGCAGTGATATATCGAGGAGCCAAACAACTTTATCCGGCGAGATTTATAGAGCAGTTATGTTTCGCTGTCGCTATGGGAAACTTTGTGTCATTATTCTAACTTTCCTGACTTTTCTGGTTTTGTCAATTTCTGAGGACAAAAGTTCCTCGGCTTTTGATCCACATCTTTTAAAATGCAACGATGCTCAATCTGGCAAAATGATGATTTTTTGTGATGGTTCATGTGAAGCATATTACTGTCCATTTATTGAAGAGAAGAATGGTGGCAATTCAGTCTCCAGATACTGCTTTTGTACATTGTTCAAGTTGCCAGGAACACAAGACTATAACACAGACGCCATACCAAAAACACAGAGTCCGACACTGACTTTTCAACCAACAACCAAATATTCTACTGCCACTCCTAAGGAACCAACCGGACTATCGACATCGTCTACACCTGGCACTCACGGAACCACAGCTCCGACAAGGAAAAGCTCAACGTCACCGACGACACTGGCTTTTCAACCAACAACCAAAAATTCTACTGCCACTCCTAAGGGACCAACCGCACTATCGACATCGTCTACACATGGCACTCACGGAACAACAGCTCCGACAAGGAAAAGCTCAACGTCACCGACGACACTGGCTTTTCAACCAACAACCAAAAATCCTACTGCCACTCCTAAGGGACCAACCGCACTATCGACATCGTCTACACATGGCACTCACGGAACCACAGCTCCGACAAGGAAAAGCTCAACGTCACCGACGACACTGGCTTTTCAACCAACAACCAAAAATTCTACTGCCACTCCTAAGGGACCAACCGCACTATCGACATCGTCTACACCTGGCACTCACGGAACCACAGCTCCGACAAAGAAAAGCTCAACGTCACCGACGACACTGGCTTTTCAACCAACAACCAAAAATTCTACTGCCACTCCTAAGGGACCAACCGCACTATCGACATCGTCTACACCTGGCACTCACGGAACCACAGCTCCGACAAGGAAAAGCTCAACGTCACCGACGACACTGGCTTTTCAACCAACAACCAAAAATTCTACTGCCACTCCTAAGGGACCAACCGCACTATCGACATCGTCTACACCTGGCACTCACGGAACCACAGCTCCGACAAGGAAAAGCTCAACGTCACCGACGACACTGGCTTTTCAACCAACAACCAAAAATTCTACTGCCACTCCTAAGGGACCAACCGCACTATCGACATCGTCTACACCTGGCACTCACGGAACCACAGCTCCGACAAGGAAAAGCTCAACGTCACCGACGACACTGGCTTTTCAACCAACAACCAAAAATTCTACTACCACTCCTAAGGGACCAACCGGACTATCGACATCGTCTACACATGGCACTCACGGAACGACAGCTCCGACAAGGAAAAGCTCAACGTCACCGACGAAACCAACCGGAGATTCTTCTTAGACTTCTTAGACATCAACCGCACTATCAACAACGCCGTCTACTGGCTCTCACAAATCCACAGCTCCGACAACGAACACCGCATCGACAACACTGAACCAAAACTTCTCCTTAGACTTCTTAGGCATCAACCGCACGAGGTCCTAAAAATTGCGGGAGGGGGGGGGATAATGAATTCTGGGACATTTTCATTGATGACTTCTGTCAATCTCTCGTCTGGGACTGGGCAAAGGGTCCAGATAACGGTGCTGACGTGAGATGCTGGCTCTTTCAAAGCTGTCACGCTTTGTAACGAAACTTCCTTTTACGTTTTCTAATATTATTGTAAAAAAAAAAAAATTTCCTCTGGTTTTCGGTGGTGTGGACTCTTGTTTAGAAAGTGTTCATTTTTTAGGGGGTCATCAAAGATTTTACCTACTCCCTGGGGGGGTCATCAAAGTTTTGACATACATGTCATGTAAAATAAAATTGCTGTTGTAATGCTAAGCCAATGTTTAGACTCCACAACCACAGGAAACCAGTGTTTTAGAGAGCAGTAAAATCTCAAACATTTAGGCTCGGTCCTTCGGCCCTCGCAACATTTTAAAAACGTATTCTGCTTTGTTTCTTTTATACGCAGGATGGTATTCTCTAAGCTCATGATCAAAGGCAAATCCCCATAGGAGAGATAAGACATTGGTGTTCAGGAGATTAGCTTAAAGTGTATATAGGGTCAAATATTTTTATCATTAATATCGATTCTCCATCAAGTAATTTGTTGAATAGTAAAATATTTCTTGATTTGAGTTTTGCGTTTATGAGTTATAGAGGTTTCTATTTCCAATAAGCTAATGATGTGACTTGATTCGGGAATTTATTTTCATTTCTTTTTCCTTGGGAATGAAACCGTTTACTGATTTTGACAAAATATTTGGTATAGAATCACTGATATAACCTTCAAATATAACAGATGTTTACAAAAGGTCATTTATCTCTACCAGTATGTTTTTAATAATAAATGAAGACCGAATTTACGTCACCGGCTAGAATATATTATAAATAGAAACCTCAATAACTCATGGATGCAACACTCAAATCGAGAAATATTCCACTATTCAACTAATCACTTGATGTAGAATCGATATTAATGATAAATATATTTGACCTTATATACACTTTAATGCCAATGCTGAGCTCTTTTTAATTCATTTATTTATTTATTTATTAATAATATACATGAAAAAAATGCTCAATTCTGATTGGTTGAGGGCAATGCAATTTCAAGGAAACAGTGCCGAAAAAAGGAAATGCGATGCAAATTTCTTTGGAAAGCAATGAAACATTTCCTTTCGACTTCTGAGAACACTCGAACAATTTGAATGAATTTGAAAGTGTGAACTATTATGGTTTGTTGACTGAATAAATTACTTTGTCACATGACTCGCCAACGTCACTTCCTGACATTTTTTTCATGTATATTTAATTTTCACTCGTGTGTATTTCAAAAAGCTCAAATTTTGATACTCTTTGAAAAACCCACTCGTGCAAATTAATTCCCGTATGATTACCTATACTTATAGACCCTTTGCACGTGACGTCATAGCCGCCATGTTGGTGTACAGTTAACATTAGATTCTTCGTTACCTTCTTCTGTTCTGTACACCAACATGGCCGCCATGCCCTTTGTCATTTGAATCTCTGGGGATTGAGTGCAAATCATCTATTTATTGGAGACTGCGGAACAATGCAATATGATGCACTAGAATGCAATATGATGCACTAGAATGCAATATAATGCACAAATTAACGGTACAATTTCAAGTACCCATCCGGGAAGGATGGTGTGGTAGAGATTTTCAGAAGAATACATGTATATATGTGTTTTCTACTAAACAAAGGAAAATACCAGAATCGAAGTCTAGAAACATTTAAAATAGTAACATTTAAAATAGTAAATTTAATAGATTACATGTATATGCAGTTTGCATTCTTTTTTGCACATCCATCTTTTTTGTCGGGGGGGTCAATAAAGTTTTGAGCAATTGTATAGGGGGGTAATCTAAGTTTTAATTCATTTATAGGGGGGTCATAAGTTTTAACAAGAGAAGCAGATGAAATTACTCCAAGCCATAAATAGTGAACACTCCTTTAGCCGGTATATCCTGAATATCATATGTCAACAAGTATTTGTAGCTTACAATATAAATGTGCCTGACTGACCAGTGATTTCCAGAGACTATTCCATCCATTCAAGATTATTTTGGAATACCGGTCGAATGCACTCTTAGATAGAGATATTGATGACATACATCACGATTAGTACGATGATAATTACTTCTGAATTACCTCTACTGAATTACATCTAGTCAGATGGCATGTATTCAGTAGATTTTACAGATTAAATACATGATTAGGTCGGACAAAAGTAAAAAAGATATAAGTAAATTTTAGGAAATGCAAGATGTAAATGCATAATGGTACATGCACACAAGTAGATAAAATGGAAAAAACCCCGAGTCTAAGTGGGAGCATCAAATTAGATGGTTTAAATGTCAATATCTGCTTTATCCCCTTCAAATTTCCTTGCTTGAAATTACTGCAATTCTTGGAGAAATTAAATAGGTATGTGATATTGTTTTTAGCTGAGATCAGTATACTCTGCTCGATCAAAACTGATTGACTTCTGACTAGTTTTAGGGTCTTATTTTTGCTAGCTAAAATAGTGAAAAACATCCTGTTTTCAGATAACTAGAATATTTGGCAAGGCTTCAGTGTAAAACCACAATGAGTGGGGCAGGAAACCACCTACATCGTAATTTAGTTATCATGCATGTACCGGTCAAAGTTCTGTTAAACCTTTTTTCTTCAGGAGTTATCGAAATAATTATTATAAGAAGTATCGATGTTAGATTGTATTTGACATTTATTTAGTATATGTTCTATTGTCATTTTGCCAATGTATCTGTAGAGATATAAGGTTTAATAAAATTATTAGTATTATTGTTAATTTCTAACACCTAATGTTACAGAAAACCACACACACCGGCAACTAAATAACGACACATCCAGAACACCAAAGGAAATAACTCAAATTTACTAGAAGCTACTTCCAGTACCTAGTGCATGACCTTGTCACACTTGGAGTTTAGTATATCCAGTATATCGGCTGTTTCTATACGAAAGCGTATCATTAATGCGTCTAGTTATCTCAGACACATAGGCCCGACGCATATATGTTAAACGTCTGGTATAAAAACTTCGCGAAGAACCCTTATCCACACTTTAAAACTCTTTCGCTGCTATTGTCGAGTAAACTCAAAATCCGGTTTCATGTGCAGAATACAGTTCGAAATTAGCTTCTATAGGGGTCTCCTAACAATGAAATTAGTTTGTATACCCTCTAGGACAGCTGAGGATCAACACTAGTACTCGCCATTTTGATCGTTTCGAATGTTTTTGCTTTGACACCAGCGAAAATGTAGACTGTGATTTAAGTGATTTAAGTTCATAAATATATATACGGAAGCCCACAAGTGCACACCGAATTCCAAAAGCTCACACATCGCTATATAGCACTATATAGCACTATACAGCCGCATACAGCCCTATACATCGCTATACAACCCTATACAGCAATACACTATACAGCTGCAGCACTCTACTCTAAAAAAACTCTGAGTTCTAACGAGACCTGAAACAACCATGGGGGCTGATCAAAGCAAGGTCCCGGCTAATCCACAGATCGAATTGGAATTTAGCGTGTTGGTTTTTGCGGAGGGAGGAAAACTGACCGGAGAACCCGGAGAAAAACCCTCGGCGCAAGGGCGAGATACCAACGAACGCAACTCACATATGGCATTCTACATCGCTAGACAACACTATACAGCCCTATACATCGCTATACAGCCTTTAATACAGCCCTATACATCGCTATACAGCCCTATACATCGCTATAAAACCCGGTATACATCACTATACAGCCCTATACTGTCCCCTTGGTACAGCCCTTTATACAGGCCTCTACAGTCCCTATAGTCCTATAGAGCACTCTACAGCCCTATACAGCCTATATAGCACTATACAGTCCTATACATCACTATACAGCCCTATTCATCACTATTCAGCCCTATATACATCACTATACAGCCCTATACATCGCTATATAGCACTATACCAAGGGCACCATGCAACGAGTACTTTTTGAAATTCGTTTGAAACCAGTTGTCTGCAGCTTATCTAGGCATTTTAAGGCGCCTATACTATGTCTTTTGACGTATTCTAGAAAGCTATTAGCTGTTCGGATTTTCTAGGTGGAAATCGCGTCAACCGAAAATACTATGGCAAAATATTCACGGCCTACGAATTTGTTAGTAGTCTAGAACAGAAACAAGAATTTTCTAGCCCAAGTAATTTCATGTTGCAAAGTTTTGTGGAGGTACGAATTTTTTAGGGATCCTTTTTTCCTTTAGGCATTTCTTAGGGAATGAAAATGTGTTGTTTTGACTCTATTGATCAGACGAATTGGGACGTACGAATATTTTAGGGGAAACCTTTTAGTCTCCCTTTTCTTCTATAATTTTCTAGGATTGAAAACAAATTTTCTAGCCAGTATTTCAGAAAACAATTTTCTAGGGTCAATGTTTTTCAAATCCGAAAGTTTTAGGCTAACTTACTCTCCCGAACAGCTTTTTAACCGAAAACTTCGTTGGGTGTCCTTGCTATACTGATACAGCCGAATACAGCCCTAGATATACAACCCTATACAGCAAAGCACAAGTCAGGAAAGCACACTTTTTAGGTAAGTTCAAATATACTTGTAGTATACTACAAGCTAAGTATACTAGAATTTCATAAGGTAAGCTTAGGGCTGTATAGTGCTGTATAGCGCTGTATAGTACGTGCTGTATAGGGTTGTATAGTGCTGTATAGTTCTGTATAGGGCTGTATAGTTCTGTATAGGGCTGTATAGCGATGTATAGGCTGTTAACAGAGCTGTATATAGCGATGTATTAAGTGCTGTATAGGGCGGTATAGATTGTTTGCACTCAATCCCCAGAGATTCAATGACAAAGGCCATGGCGGCCATGTTGGTGTACAGAACTAAAGTAGCTAACGAAGAATCTATTGTTAACTGTACACCAACATGGCCGCTATGACGTAAAGTGCAAATTAAAGGGTCTATAGCGATGTATAGTGCTCCTGATAGTGCTGTATAGGGCTATATAGTGTTGAATAGGGCTGTATAGCGATGTATAGTGCTGTATAGATCTTTTGGAATTCGGTGTGAGCTATTGGAATTCGGTGTGAGCTTTAGAAATTCGGTGTGAGCTTTTGGAATTCGGTGTCAGCTATTGGAATTCGGTGTGAGATTTTGGAATTCGGTGTGAGCTATTGGAATTCGGTGTGAGCTATTGGAATTCGGTGTGAGATTTTGGAATTCGGTGTGACCTTTTGGAATTCGGTGTGACCTTTTGGAATTCAGTGTGAGCTTGTGGAATTCGGTGTGAGCTTGTGGGCTTCCGTATATATATAGCATTGTGGGCAAAATTACTACACAGCGGCTAGCGCTCGAAACGTCAGCTACGACCACGTGCCGTAAGAAATAAGAGAAGGGTCTGGGTCGAAAGTGGGGCAGCCTATAAGGTGTTTGTATGTGGAGTGATTTGTATTATTAGACGTCTGGAAAAGCAAGTGAATGAAAACATTGTGCAGTTAGATTGCCGTTTGATTGTCTTTTTTTCCAAGTGCGTTCATCTGGATGAAAGCTCGAGCACAAGGAGATCGAATATATTCATGAAGCCTTGGGGCGCGTTTTTAGGGACTTATTCTGGCTATTCCGGAATCAGAATTCCTCAAAATCCTTGAGATGTCCTCCTTATAAAATGTAGAAAGTATTTCCTACTTTTAGTATGTCTTTTGGGCTTTAATTTTTGCAGGTATGTGTTTGCTAAAGTATACGAAATTAATATCTGAAATCAGAAGCCGAATATGCCACCAAATTTCTTCGAATTTTAGCTTTCCGGATCCTGGCCCCTTCACTGGCTTCAGGACGTCGTACGTGTCGTATATAAAATCACTTGGCCATCTGGGTAAAAAACGCGGTCCTTCGGCTCCGACAATAGCGCCAGTTGAAATATCCTGAGCCTGTTGGAAGGCTTTCGCACGAGTGAAGTTAAATAAAACATTAAACTGCTTACATTTGAGAGATGGGACTCCAAATCATCTTGATTTACTGTATTAAATTATGTAAATAAATTAACCTGGCGATTGTTGCGTGACCAGCACAGTGAAATCTGATTGGTGTGAACTTGAACTTTAACGCATGCGCAGAAAGCTTGCTACACGAAACAAAACAAGAACAAAAAATAACGGGTAATAATATTGGGGTTAAGGCTGGTTCTCATATAATCGTCCCGATCGCTTGATTCTTTGTTTTTTCTGTATATTAATTTACGCTTCGATTCACACCGAACAAAATGTTCAACGATCGGGACGATTATATGAGAACCAGCCTTTAGGGGCACTTGAACAAAAAGCGGCTCAGATATTGGTTGTGGTACTTTTAACTACATTAGTGCATAATAATATACTTACGGCACGCTTAGTCGATCGTGGCAAAGTGACTCTATATTACACAAGAACCCATAGCCAGGAGCGTCCATATATATGTCCTATTTAGCTGTCACAGCGTTTTTACAAGTTTGGCTATTTTTAGATCACTTTCCCGCCAATTAGTGGGTTGCATCAGTGGCGGGAAAAAAAAGATGCCTCATTAGCTACTTTTGTTATAGCAACAACTTGGCTGCTACGCTTCTGTTATTTTATTCCCTTAGGAATGATTGCAACTCAAGCGGGAAACCGTTCTAAAAATAACCTCACTTGTGAAAACGCTGTGACAAAGGTCTAGTATGCGGGATGTATCCTGTGACATACCTAGTATGCGGGATGTACGCTGTGACATAGGCCTAGTATGCGGGATGGACGCTGTGACATACCTAGTATGCGGGATGTACGCTGTGACATAGGCCTAGTATGAGAGACATCGCAGCACCTCGCACAAGATGGCAGTTTATTAATATAGATGATAAAGAGGAGAGGCCTAATACGCTTCCTGTGGGACACCAACGGGTACGTGCTTGGCTGATGAGCTGACACCACTAACTGAAGTAACTACTTGCATTCTCTGGGACAAGTAAGATTTAAACCACTCCACACTGGGACTCGAAAAGCCCAAACTAGTGAGCTTATTTAGTAGAAGTGAATGATCCACGGTGTCGAAAGCTTTCGACAGATCGAGGAAGACCGCGCCCGTAACAAAATCCATGTCCATTTTTTCCAGTATTTGGTCAGTGAAATGCGTCGGCGCAATCTCTGTAGAGAGTTTGGGTCTAAAACCGAATTGTCAAGATGTTAACATATTATTATCTAAAAGATAGGCATAGACCTGTATATGCACGGCTTTTTCAAGAATCTTACTGACGGTCTAGTATGCGGGATGTACGCTGTGACATAGGCCTAGTATGAGGGATGGACGCTGTGACATAGGTCTAGTATGCGGGATGGACGCTGTGACATAGGTCTAGTATGAGGGATGGACGCTGTGACATAGGTCTAGTATGCGGGATGGACGCTGTGACATAGGTCTAGTATGAGGGATGGACGCTGTGACATAGGTCTAGTATGAGGGATGGACGCTGTGACATAGGTCTAGCATGCGGGATGGACGCTCCTGGTTTAACATGATAGCAGAAGTCCATACCCTTAGGAGAGCCGGACTCGCTCAATTAAAATAAATTGAGTCCCAGACCAAAACTAATGAGACCTTAAAGCAAAAACAATGAATATCGCAACAGGAATAAAAGCAAAGTTTGTCAGAATTTTAGTGTTAAATTATTGTCAGATTGTCAGAAATCCATATCCCACGCGTGCGCACTCGACACCAAATTAGAACAATAAACAGATGTTGAGATGCTCAAACCACAGGCTAACCATCCTCCCACTTTGTGTATTTGTCACTGATGTTTTAATAATCCATCATTTCTTTGCAAATTGTGAAATAAAATACCTTTTGACTTGATTTCGCTGTATATGTGTTGATTTAGCGCGCGCTCATAATACACTTCGGGTTTCCTGTGGCTCAGGATTGTTTGCATATAGCTCGGGCATCCTGTGGCTCATCATATTTATGTAGTTGGCGAGATGAGCCACAGGAAGCCCGAGCTATATGTAAACAATCCTGAGCCACAGGAAACCCGAGGTGTATTATGAGCGCGCGCTAAATCAACACACATACATTTCACAATCAGTGACAAATACACAAAATGGGAGGATGGTTAGCCTGTGCTCAAACTTTTACTGTACAATGTAGTTTGTATGGAAGTTTGTGTTTGAAGTTAAATGAGGAGACGGTATTTTAACAAATTTGAATTGCCTCGTTCGATTCATTTTCTAAATTATGTTGATTACTAGAAAATCGTATTCTATCAAGTTTAAACGAATAATTCTGGTTTTCTTGGCTGGAATAAAAAGAGCAACTAGCTGTCACTTATGGCCTGGAGCCATGTTTACTCTAATCTCCTTCCTTTCAGTCACTTCCATGGTTCTTCTGATTAACTTTACCACAGTATAAACTCAAGCGGTTGTTAAATCGTTTTGCCCCAAACAATTCTAGTAGTTCAAAGGACGTTTTATCATGTAACTGATGTATCCAAATGTGGCTTCACATTTTCCTACGCTTCCCAGCGATGAATATGAGTGATTATTTTTTGACGGGCTTCTATGCAGCCGCTACTTGTGCGTTCTTTCCCCTCTTTGCCAGAGCAGTTCGTCCGTCATTATTCATTTCTTAGAAGCTGTATGATTGGTTGTGTTGATTTTCACTGACTGATAATAACTCTTTGTTTGAAGTAAAAATACGGTCGAATTCATTGAATAAAGTATATTAAAAGTTAACACGATCGTTTTCTCCAACTAAGAAGTCTCGGTTCTCACTAAAATGATAATTTACGAAGGGATTTCTAGCTGGTTTATTCCATAATGACAACACTTCTGGATTATTTGTGAATGACTAAGTGTGCAATGTTTGCCTAAATATGCATGTAGTGAAACGGGTCGCTATCTTTTTTCATTTTTATGCATTTTGCATTTTTATGCAGAATTCAATGGGATTAACAAAACACAAGATATCAAGAAAACAGTTGAGTTGGTTGAAATGTCATCTTCAGACTGACACAGTTTTCGACCTCCGATTGTGGGCTTCCTGTGGCACGTGAAGAAAAGGTGACTGTTTCCGATAGAGATTTAATACGTTAAAAACACGCAAATCGCGATCAAAAGGCTTGAACCCAATGAATTAAGGAATTGAAGGACAGTTGGCCAGACATTTTTTAATAATATTCAGTAAAAATTGATCTCGTGAAGTTTAAAATTTTATAAGTTCTTGCTGTATTGAGAAAAACGATAAATATGAACACTTCGCAGTTAGTAACTGCGGGTAAACTGTCAACTGAAGGTTTGTTTGTGATCTGCGGCTAAAGCTAAAGGTTTTTATAATTAAAAAATATGTTGCTGTAGAAGGCGTTCCTCGTACAGACAGCTGAAAATGTGCGAGAGGCCTGGGTATCAAATTTTCGCGCGCAAATCTCGAGAGAGTTCATCCAAGATGGCGGCCATGGCTGACAAGCTTCGCGAAATACTGGCCTCAAAGAAAGGCTTTCTCCTCAAAATCAGCTCACTGATGCAGTTAATAACTACCTGAATTAGCTTCTAGGATGAGTGTTGGACTAAGCCAAGTGGATTTCGACCCAAAGGTTTGTTATATTATTTCCTTAGTCAATGGGTAAACTTCTGTCTTCTGTGAGTTCTGAGTTTCTGGTTCACCAGTGGCAGTGAAAATCAAATTGTTCTGTTACTGTCTTTGGAAGCTTAGAACGGCTTCCTTCTGGCGTCTGTATAGACTGTAATAGAGTTACATGTCTGGACAGAACTAGCGTGCTTTGAATTTAATATGGTTGACTTTCAATTGTCAAGTAAACTGAGTAAAGGTTCAAACAAACCTCCTTTGACAGATTGAACTTACTGCGCAAAGTGTTAATATTTATCGTTTTTCTCATTACATTATTTACAGTAAGAACTTATAACATTTTTAAACTTCACGAAATCAATTTTTAACAACCCTTCCGTTCGTGCCTTTTGTTTTTGTATTTTTAACTTAATAAACGTAGAAAACATTTATTTCTCTACCCAAACGGTTTCTCCGATATCCCAAAATGAAGACTGGTCCAGGTGTTTTCACTCGGACTTAATAAACGTTAAATTTGAATAGATTATAGAGTGATGAATGCTTGTCTTTCTCTGAGCACACAGCTAACTCGCAAGTTTTAACCAATCCAGCCTCCTTTTGTAAATTATAAGGTTTGTGTTGTTAGGGCTTGGGTTTATAAATGCTTTTAACATTGGTTGAAATAAAACTGGTCCAAAATAAAATAAAAACACCTTTCCTTAGAACAATTTTTAATTTACATCATGCATTTGATCACTCATTGGTGAGACAAAAACTATTTTCACTTTGAGAATTAGCATGTGCATGTATTAAAATTGCTGCTTTGTTATGATTAAGATTGACTTTTGCAACTCATTGATTGAAAATACTGTGACTCAACCTACATGTACATATATTCTGTTTATAAGTTAATTATTATGCTAGAAGCAATCATAGATTATCAAAGTGTGGTCGACATATTTTTTTTGCATGAGAAAGGATTGGGCTGCCTGTGGTAACACAAATACAATGTACACACCCTTCGACCACTGAAATATTGCTGCAGTGATGTGGACTACACTGTCCAGGGGTTTCAACAGAAGGCGGCTACCGGCGATAAACCACCGGTTACTTTGCTTCTTACCGCCGGCTACTTCAAACGATCGTATTTTTTTGTTGTTGTGTTGAGTAAAGTTTACTAGGTAAACCACCGTCTCTAACGTCAGGACCGCCGGTTGCCTAAAAAGTTATCGAAACCCCTGCTGTCAATACCAATGCTTATGTGGATATATTTAAGAAATAGAAAACAATCACATCAAAGTATCCTACTGGCTTGAAGTCCTTCAAATGTCACACATTGTTCATTTTATCCAGTCACATCAAAGCATCACACTGGCTTCCACATGTGGTTCTTCATGTTGATTGCCTTTGACTTTGAATTCCTATACCGAGCAATCTGATAGGAAATTGTTTCAAAAAGTTGAAACTAAATAGAAAACAATGGATCAACATTGCAGCTTCTTTATATCAGCTGGCACATGAAAAAAATACCAGCCCCAGTTTTTTTTTTCTGGTAGAGTTTGATTTTTTTGGGTAAAAAACAGCAAAATTACCAGTATAGCAGAGGAAACTCTGATTGAAAACACAGTTGTATATTAAATGCCTTACTAGATGTTTTTCCAGGTATTACTAAAAGATATACATGTACATGTATGCTCCTGCCAGTTATTCTTTTTTGCTTGTATAATTTTTCCTCACCCCAGCGGGGCTCAGAAAAATACATGAATTCACAACTCACAAAATATCAGTGCATGATACAATGTACATGGAGAAAGAGTAATAGGTATTTATTATCTTCTGAGCGAGTCTACAGGCTATAGCTACATTTATTACTGTACATCTATCTTGTGATTGTTAACAATAATTTGTTTTCTTTGACATTGGTTTAGGCCTTAGAAGACGAGGAGGAGGCAGCTCTTGATAAAGAGGACCAGGAAAGAGAACAGGAGGTACACATACATTGTACACTGTACTGTATGACTACTGTACTATCTATTGCTGACTCTAGTAGGACTATGTACTGTACTACATTTTGTATCTCGATCTATTGCTGAGTAGTACATTTTGTATTATCCGTTGTAGTTTTATGTAATACATGTATGTCATGTTTACAACATGGGCAGTAGTGTAATGTATCAGCCTAGTACATGTACATGTACAGTACCGCCAGGAATTATAGGGACATTTACCGTGGCTGTGCCGCATGCAATGCCCCCCGCCGGCGGTCTCGTGTAAGAAAGACAACTTACGAAAATTAACAGAAGATTGTTAGCGCGCCGTGGCTTAAGAAATGCTTATTTTGAAGCAGTTGACTTCGTTACAGTATTGTGCAAAAGTCATGCAAACATATTTCGACGAATTTCGCTCTTTGTTCAGCGACATTTCGACGATATTTCCCTTTATATTAATTATGTCAAACGAAAATTCGGACCGAGTTATCGAAGTATCGGCAAACGTGTGTGTTCATTGCACAATTTCGTATTTTAACCTTTCTTTCACCAGGATTTTGAATTCATAGCAAACAGTTTTACAAACATACAGTAAGATGGTTTTGGTAAATACCCTGCGTGCCAGAGGTGTCAAAAAGTCAAGATTCTTACTGCGCAGTATAATAAAAGTTCCTGTCAGCTAGACGTGTGTCTCATTTCTGACACAAATACCGCGGGGCGCAAGTAATTACCATTTACGCGAATTGACTTATCTGATCCAATGCATTAAAACTCTTAATTCGAAAGGAATTGCACTCTCCGAGTAGAAGTTTTCTGGTATAAAGAGTATAAAAGTTTTTGCACATCTTTCAATATGACAAACGTTGCTTCAAACCTCTGTCGATGTTCTGTAAAAAATCAGAATGACACGTTCACGCCTGACTGACTGCATGTGGAAATTCAGACTCCAAGAAGAGTTGAGAATTTAATACGCAAACATTTACAATTATTTCTGCCGAAACCTTTTGATACTAGTAACAAGACAAGGATCTGCCGTAAATGTGAAACTACACTGAAGCAAAAGTTTATTTGGTGTTATGCTTCGTTAGTTAATAAGAACGCCAACGCCGGTCTCGAGTAAGAAAGACAACTTACGAAAGTTAACAGAAGATTGTTAGCGGGCCCGGTCTCTCAAGAAATGCTTATTTTGAAGCAGTTGCTTCATTAGTTAATAAGAACGCGAACGGCGGTCTCGAGTAAGGAAAACAACTTACGAAAGTTAACAGAAGATTGTTAGCGGGTCGTCTCTCAAGAAATGCTTATTTTGAAGCAGGCGGTCTCAAGTAAGAAAGACAACTTACGAAAGTTAACAGAAGATTGTTTACGAGAAGTTTAATGCCGGTGATCGTTCTTTGGGTGATTAGGCTCAATGCATAAGCTGTTTGTCATCGATCACATTCAAAGCTTTCAAGTACGAAGACTGCTAACAACGTACATGTATGTCCATTGCGGCACCGCGGCAAGCACCTCGGTTTATCACCTCAGTTTGCAACCGCGGCGTCCTCAAAAACTATTGCGGTCATTTGTGCGGTGACCGCGGTCATTTGTGCGGTGACCGCGGTCATTTGTGCGGTGACCGCGGCGTCGTACTGCGGCTCCGCGTCTGGTGCACGAGGTTTTTCCGCGGTCGGATGTCCCTATAATTCCCGGCGGTACTGTAGATACTACCAGAAGCGAGACATTGCATCTATAGGCTGATACAACACAAATGCAAATGTTGTAAATTACTTGTGAAATTACTATAAATATAATATTTAAGAATCTGACATTTTGATGGAAAACTTAAAAAAATATAGTTCAGCTCTATAGTTTGCATAACAGACATGTGCAGCGTACAAACTCGAGCCATCTGAAAACTTTGAATGCTAATTTAGAAGCTAACAAACACAAACTGAAATGATGAAGAGTTCAATAACAAGTACCGTATTTTATCACGTATAAGCTGCACCTTTTTTTAAAGTAAAACAAAATTGCCACAAAGTAGGGGGTGCAGCTTATACGTGAGTGTTTTCAGAAAACGTTTTTTTTACAATGACCGTAAACAAAGCCATATGAACAATAGAAATGGCACATTCAATTCACAGAACATGAGTGCCAGCAAGATTTCTACTCAAACTCCTCTCCTTCACTTTCCAAAGAAAACTAGCTGTCTAGTTGCCTGTCATCTTCTCTGCTAACTCCTTGAATGGTTCCTAGTGTTGTTAAAGGCCATAATTGGTCTTAGAAGCCATCAAATTTTCAAATAAAGTATAATTCTCATAGAGTTCATGTTCAACTTCGGAGCTCACACTTGGTCGGACGTTTGAGAAAACTCTTTCGCCCCAGGCCTCCTTGAAAATTGAAGATGGTGGAGCACGGACTCAGACACATGCTCATATAGTTTTGTCAGAAAATCTTACTTTCTTCCGCAGCTCTGTTGTTATTCTTTTCCGCGATAATTCTTAACTTGTCACAAGTTCGGTAACTCTGACGCTTCATTCGTGTTGCCATGATCAAGTTCGCATGATTATTGTTTACAGATGAAACTGATGTGTGAAAAGTGGGGTTTAAATAGCCACACTAAGTTTTTCATGGATCGAAATTTCAGTGTTTTTATTGGCCGCTTAAGCATGAAACAGCCAATTATAATGTTTATTTTGTTTGTGTTGTTATGCAAATTACATGTAGTCCTAAAATGCGAGGTTCCGTGTATAATACGCATCCCAATTTTGAAGGTCATTTTGGAGTAAAAAAAGTGTGTAATATACATGTACACGGGTAAATACGGTATTCTGGAGCTAAGAAGGCCATTTCGGTAAGTTTCACAGTCTGAACTTTCCAAAGATTTATAAAAGATTCTTATTAAAGAAAAGAAGAAACCTTATCAGAGCTCGAAATAGCAATCTGCCAATGGCAAAAAAGCAGGCCAATTTTTAGGGATGGCAGGTGAAAATATGCTTGGAAATGATGTAAAACACTCAGTGGCCTGCCAAAAAAAAAAAAAAAAATGTCAGGTCATATTTTATTTCTATTTAACATTTTGCTGTGTCCCCATAATTCTATTCGGTCTGTGTCGAGCCCAAAGGTACAAAATGTACATGTAATCCAAAATGATTTGGGTTATGTCCTTGTTACAAATGTAGCACAGGAATAGCTCGCGAGGATTTCGGAAAGATTATAAGTATTTTCAAAACGTAAAGCGTCTGAAATTCGGTGGTCCATGTAATAACTTGTTTTGCGATCAAGCTACAAAAATGTAATAAGTGATGGTGAGAGAACCTAATAAGTACTAAACAATGTTCCTTTGTGAAGTGCACTTAAGTGTGAAGCACATTTTTAATTAGAAAGGGCTAATGTATTCAAATTTGGAAAAAAATACGGCAACAAAAGAGTTCCATTTATCTATCTATCTAATCCTAGTCTAAATTCCTAGCTTGTGGTGACAATACAAAATTTGACAGTCATGTAAATGTATAAAAATATACAAAAATATTGTCTCATGAAAAATTGGTCACTTTGCAGATCCGTGAATTAATAGCCAATGAGCTTGACGATGATCTTCTAGATGAAGACAATGCATCATTCTCATCACATGATTTCCGTAGCACTACCACCAGCAGAGCTAGTCAGCTATTTGATGATTCAGACTCATTGCAACACAAGTCAGACTGGAACAGTAATGGCAATGACTTTGCTGAGTTCCCACCTCGACGGGGAGTATTTGAGAAACCATCACTAATGACTCAGAAAGGCTCAAACTTTGTTAGCAAGTCAGGAAACAACAGTGAGGAATTATTGTACAGTCAGGAACATGGTCAACAGTTTGACAATAGAGGCATTAGATATGATGATCTTAATGCTCCTGACAATCATGTTGCTAACGAGTCTAGTAATGATAAAAATGCAGCGGCTTATGGTTATGGTGGTGATGTAGGCTTAGAAAGTTATAGCCCTAATTCAAACAGTAATGAAAGACCACACCCAAATGATAGTTATAGTTACGGTGCTAACGAAGGCACTGACGAGTATGAAAATGAACAACAAGGTGACAATTACCATGAAGGGCATAATGATGATGCTAATGAGTATGGTGAGGGACATTATGGTCATAATGAGGGAGATTACAATTACCACTCTGACAACGGTGGACAATATAATAACGAGGGACAATGCAGTGATGAGCGTGGATATAGTGGAGGAGCAGATTATGATGATCCACTGTCAACGGCCTCTAACGGACAGCATGGTGATGCAGACTATGGACAAGTGGATTATCAAGTGAGTATAAATTATCATTAGGTTTAAAAAAATGTCATTTCTCTTTAGATGCCTATAGCGAAGTGCACGTAGGAAAAGAGAAATTAGTTCCTAATCGAAAGGAAACACTGTCTATTATTGTACTGTGAAGTGCCAGATTTCGCTAGATTAATTGAAATGTAATGAGCATCTTGTTTATAAGGGGATGTGTCAGCATTATTCAGTAATCGTGATTCTGATCTGACTCAAATATAATGTCTAGTTTTATGTACAATGTAAGCTGGATGTAAAGTAAATAAAGTAGACTGGAGCTAGCTGATTAGAACCATTCCACCGCATACATTGTATGTGCTTGTGTGTTGATCTTAAGATTAGGAACTTCTTGTTTTTTTCTTTACTTATGTGTGATTTTTTTTTCTTCTTTAACCAAACTTTATATGTTCAACTCGCCATTGTACAACATTATCTCTACTCACTAATATCAGCTATTACCATACTATAACATATAAGCCTAAATTTAATTAAAACAGTGAATAACTCGAAAGCCTACAGGCTACTTTGTCCACTGTGCACTGTCACTCCCATCTCATACTCTAATTTACCTTATCTATTATATATATACGTTTTAGTTAATCATATTTCCCTTATTGTAATTAAAAAAGAAAAATAGTGTGAAATAAAACTTGAACTTGAACTTGAACTTGAAGATTCTTTTACAACACGTTTATATTGGTTGTACCATTTTGGGGTCAAAGTCATTGTGGTTCTTAAACCTCTTTTAATTTATGGAGCCATTTTCAAAATGACCACTGAGCACCCCTGTCATTTAGATGTTCATCTCTCTTCCCCCTTTTATTATTTAATTTAATGAATAGAATCTCAGAAATGTGTATCCAAACTTGCAGACACCATCATTTCCAAGAAATTACAGAGTGCAGTATGTTCCTGGTTATCGGCCCCAGACCCAGGAATCATTAACTAGTTGGACAGACCCACCGCCTTCTGAACAAGATGAGAGTAGAGAAGGAGTGGTTGGTGATGGCAGTGCTCATAGAATACAGATAGGGAATGTGCAGCTAGCAGGGCACCCAGGACAAAACACGGTCTGGCGAGATTTACGACATGGACAAAACGTGGACAGAGGAAGAGATAGTAGCTTCAATTCAGATACAAATGTGGATCAGCAAGGGTATGAGCCACAGGATTCAGCTCAGAGAGCATTTACGCAGGGAGATTTCGACAGGCAGGGTGACTTCGACAGGCAGGGTGGTGAGAGTACAGAAGCTGGGGTGCAAACCAAGAATGTGGTTCAGCTTCAGGTACTGTACCAAGCCCGTGGCCGTAAGATAGAGGAGTTGAATGGTGTGTTAGAGAAGAAGGAAGAGGAGATGGGACGACAGATTAGAGTATTAAACCACCAACTGATGATGATGAAAGGTATGATTAAAATATATATCATGATGATTATATGTACATGCTGTAATTTTATTTTCAACTAGTTTTGAACCTGGGGCCAATTCAATAAAACTTTTACATAATTATATGTATATTACAAGTCTGTTTAAACTTTGGAAAACAATAGCCAAACTTGTAGAATACACATGTAAAAGGTACTGTCACCAACAGTTAATGTTCTTTCCAACTTATATGCACATGTACATGTAGCTTGGTTATGCTATTGGACTTTTCTTGGTTTCAATCAACTTTGATGGTTGACTGGAGGCTTTGCCCCTTGCCAACAATCAGCCGACAGAAACCTCAAGCCTGCAGTCTACAATAATAATATTATTGTTAAATACATGTATGTACAGTACCGCCTGGAACTATAGGTACATTTATCGCGAGCACATCGCGATGAGATCGCGATCAATGACCGCGGTCTGCTCGCACCTTGCTCGCGATCTGCTCGCACCTTGCTCGCGATGTGACCGCGATCAACTGTGTTCGAGATAAAAATGATCGCAGTTACGTTCATCGGACATTAGATTTTACGTACACATTTACCCGAGCCCTTGCGAAATGTTTTACAATTTCTTCCCTTGACAAAAAACGCATTAAGGCAAAAACGTAAAGCTCAATATTACAATTTATATGAAGAAGTACTTGAGAGTAAACTGTTGCTGGTTTAAGAACGGATCATAAAAGTTGACGACCATTCCCACATGTATGTTTTGGTCGATCGAGGACGCATCACACATTTGAAAACAAACACGAGCACTAAGACTGAGACTTGTTTGCTTCACATCTGACATCAGACCAATCGCTGCAGACTGGTCTCACGGCAATTATAAACTGCAATGCCAATCACAAACTGACAAAGTGATGAAGTAAAAACGCTGAAATTGAAACTCCAGAAGATTCGGTGCGATCACAGGTACCCCAGGCTCATTATGCGTAAAACCGTTATTTCCCGGATATTTGAAATTACAGTAAATGTATGGAGTTTTAGTTCGAACTCCCGTTTGCTCTAAAATAAAATTCAACAAATCGTTAAACTAGTCTTACCTGTCTCTTGTGTGTTCCTTTCAGTTTCTGTGAAGTTTCAAGCCATTCCGTTCAATATTGAGTGAGTTATAGGAATTTTTCTTCCCTTAGTATAATTATTGGGAAGGTAGCAAACTCGAGGCCGATCAGCCGCCGATCAACTCCAGAAAATCGCCTCGAATTCCTAAAATCGAATTCCTAAAATTGAGGTCGTGACCGTGTTGGCTTGAGAGCCAATTGTTGGGTTGAGAGCCAATACACAACAATGTTTTATTTATTTTAGCGTAGAAGGCGCCTCTAATAGCTTAAAATAGAGGAAAAGGATAAAAATAAAACTGAGAAAGGAGAAAAAGAAGTAAAAAAAAAAAAAAAATAGTGCCCGGCGAAGACTCGAACTCCGGTCGTTGGATCAAAAGCCCAAAATGTAAACCACTACACCATAGAACCGTTTGCTGAAACAACACTTTCAAAATAAGGTATATATGTATTAGGTCTGAGCCCGTGAACTTTTGGGTAACAAACTGTTTTTTTACATCGATTCCGATTGGTAGATGAAACAATGGCACAACTTTTTGTCGCCTCGTTGCTAGCAAGATCGAATTGACGTGGTAGGGGACGGTCTACTGTTTGTCGCCTCGTTGTCGGTCAGATGGACATCCGCGAAAGTCGAAAACTGCAAACTACGTGGCACTTTTCTGCCATTAAAGTAAACCAGTGAAAGTGAAGCTGAGTGTGGTGAAGGACCTGTGTTTGGGCAACCGTTATTTGAAGGAATTTTGGCGATGTAGGGGATTTTTGTTGGAATTCGAGGCGATTTTCTGGAGCTGATCGGCGGCTGATCGGCCTCGAGTTTGCTACCTTCCCAATAATTATACTAAGGGAAGAAAAATTCCTATAACTCACTCAATATTGAACGGAATGGCTTGAAACTTCACAGAAACTGAAAGGAACACACAAGAGACAGGTAAGACTAGTTTGACGATTTGTTGAATTTTATTTTAGAGCAAACGGGCGTTCGAACTAAAACTCCATACATTTACTGTAATTTCAAATATCCGGGAAATAACGGTTTTACGCATAATGAGCCTGGGGTACCTGTGGTGCGATCTCATGGCAAATTAACGAATAACGAATTAAAATATCCAAAATGTATTCACCTGGGTGTTTTTATTTGACAGAAGTCAGAATGGACTCAAACCAGTTTTCGCATTAGGTGAAAACTGTTCAAAATGCGAAAACTGTTCAGACCGTAAATAAAATACAAACTTTCAAAACATTTGATTCGGTAGGAAGATAATTTTTATTGTGATCTCAAAGCAAAACAAACACTGCCGTCGGAGCTCATTGATTATTCAAAAATGTCACACTTCTGTTCGAGCAATTGGAGACTCGGACCTCATCGCTTTTCAATTCAAAATGACTTAAATAAAAAGAATTCCAGAATATTCTATTTGGTAGACGTTTATCACTTGCCAGTATTAAAAGTTGAGAAACTTTCCCGCATTATTTAACTCTGCATTCTGCAATAAAATCACATGCCCCGCAAAGTTCGCAGCACTCTTGTTGTGTCAAAAACCAGACAACAGTTTCCACGGCTGAAAGCACATGTAAACACCAAAAAGCTGGCTTCTTGAATCTGTTGAATTGAAAACATACAGCGTATGCAACGACTTTTACAGAATCGTGAAGGGATTGACGGATATATTAAAGTATGAAAGTACAGAAGTCTGTAAAGTTTATCAGATGAATAAAAACACCGAACTAACCGATCGGACGGTATTTTAAGTAACGCAATCCCACGCAACCTTCTTTTGGTGACCCTTAAATATTTATATTTCTAACGGGACTTGAAACACCCATGTATGTGGCTGATCAAAATAATAATCTGCAGATCGAATTGGAATTTAGCTTGTTGGTTTTTGTGGAGGGAGGAAACCCAGAGGACCTCGGAACAAGGGCGAGATTACAACAAACTCAACTCACATGTGGCGCCGCGTACGATAGAATATTTTGGCTAACCATCAGAGAGTTGGTCAAGACCATCCGTTCGAATGTTTAGATGAACCATTAAATAGTCAAGACCACCAAGGAACATTCGTTGCGGATTTGAAGACTGTAGCTTCAAAAGCTTCATTTTAAAATTGCTACATGTACGTAATGGCGTGATCGAGACACCCTGCCGCTTCCGCTTGGCCGGATTTTTGCCGTTCATATTTGTATGATAACCTCTCTATCTCGAATTAATACTTGTTCCCCTGCATTGGGTTTAGGATCCTGGATTTAAACTCTTTCACTAATAAAAAGTTTAGCCCGTGTTCAAGTGGAACGTACACGTAAATTTTATAGACCCAAGAGGTTTGTGGAAATGTAGTGGGCATTTTGTTTCCCGGCTGTAGACTGCGACTGATGATCGCGATCATCATAGTGATCGCAGTCAGATCGCGAGCAAGGTGAGAGCAGATCGTGAGCAAGGTGCGAGCAGATCGCGAGCAAGGTGCGAGCAGATCGCGAGCAAGGTGCGAGCAGATCGCGAGCAAGGTGCGAGCAAGGTGCGAGCAGATCGCGAGCAAGGTGCGAGCAGATCGCGGTCAGTACACGCAATTTGATCGCGATCAAATGTACCTATAGTTCCAGGCGGTACTGTAGTTGTTTGGGTAGCAAATCACGTTGTAAGTTTGCCAACAGTTGGTTTTGGTAATTATCACAGTTAATAACTTCTGATCCTGTGTCTCTGTTGTAGATGAGCATGCTGGGATGGCAACTAGTCTAGAACAGTCGCAGCAGATAGCACAGCAGGGTAGGCTAACAGCACAACAGGTAGAGCACAAGCTGAACACAGCCCTACAACAGATTGAGGCACTGGAGAAAGAAAAACATCAGGTGAGAAATACTGTACGTCTACATGTCTGTTGGTAGTCTCACTTATATTTAAATGTCTGATAAATAAATGTAAATTATACTTTAGTTTATAGTAAATATACTTTATAATACATGTATTAATACATGTATTATTAGACTGATGTTACATGTATACAATAAAATGGGGACTCTATTATACATACATGTACATGTATGTTATTCCCAGGACGTGGCTTGAATTAAACAAGACAGTATGCTTATCGTATTACATGTGTACACCATCAAAGCTTAGTGGCTACCAAAAGACTAAAATTGTGGTCCATATGAAGTTTCTACTGTAGCATACATTTGTAGTGTTTCAAGCTGATAAATATTAAATGTCGATCAAACCCTTGAGGTTCTCATGGGGTTTATTGCAGTGCATTCACAAATCCAAATTAAGTAGTGGTCCAGCGAAGAACAATAGCACTGAATGGCAAGGAATGTTAAAAGGTGTTAATTTTCTATTATTCTTTCTCTTAATTTCATTGGTTGATACTCATAAATTCAATAGAAAACCATAGATTGAAATAATACATTTTTATATTATATTTTTTGAAGTTTCAATTTATTTTTGATCAAAATGACTATTGGTTTAATTTCGAAGAATATCGACTGTGGCGAAAGTTATCAAATTTGCGATTGAAAGATCTTTTGTTTTCTCCCTTTCCGATTGGATGGATGGTAAAATAGTAAAATAGCCCATAGCATAAAAAGTACTTTATTTTCTGGGTGTAGTTTGGACTGTAGACATCTCATACAGCACTTAAGTCATATTCACACAAAATTGACCCTGAGGATATGCTCATTGCCACGGCTCTATTGTTTTTACAGAACTATAGTTCTTACATGGACCATTACTTAATTAATTTGCCCTTTTGTTGTCTAGACTTTTGAAGATCCTCAAAATCCTACCTGCTTACGTTTAGTTTTTCGTACCATTTTTTTTCAGGACAAAACTAAATAAGAGATTTTAAAGAAGCCAACGTCAAGCTATTGAACCCAGTGAATATTATTAAAGTTTTTTAGAAATCATCTACTTGTTAGCCGCCTGTCACGTCATGTCAGTTGCCGATCTGAAATACACAGTCCATTACACACTGGTTTTTTTGTTCACTTTTCAACAGTAAGCAACTTTCCCAATATCAAAAATTGTGATTTTTCACCCTTAAAAAACTGACCTATTTCTTCCTCATGAAAATATATCAACCTGTAGGTGTTTTCACTCGAAAATATATTTGATGTTTCTTCATGCTGCCGAGTTAAGGTCTCGATAAAGGTTAAACATGGAAAAGTTTCCAAAATAATATTATAGGCTAGCACAAAAAAAGTGTTTGTTTTCTCTTACCTTATAACTCTGTTTGAAGAAACTATCTTGAGAGCAGCAACTACATATGTATCAGCCATTTTGGAAGCCAAATGTTGGGGTGCTCACACTAAAAAAACCTATTTTGATTGGCTTGTGTGCTTAAATTAGCCTGGATTTCAGCCATCTCCTTTGGTTCGTTCCTCCCGAGAGAGACGTCTGAATCCAATAGCTGATAATGCCATCCAGTGACGTCACTACCAGAAAACCTGGTAGTGATCTTTGATTGGTTCATATTTTATATTTTTGCATAATTATCTTGGTAACTCATCAGAGAAGATGGCAGAATTTTTTTGTTTCTGTTTTGGACTCGCAATGGTTGATCTTTGATGAGTTTCAATGGAGTGCTTGTCTTTGGCAAAGACCTTAAATTTGTAAGAAAAACAACTGGAAATGGATTGAAAGTGTCCTGCAAAATAACTGGCCGGCTCTCCTGTAAACATGTGCGTTTCTTCACGTCGCCGGTCGCGTTTGCAGAGTTGTTGATAATCGATTGTTTGTTCACACAGTGGTAAAACTGTTGCTACTCTATTCAAGGAAATGATATTTCTCTTTGGATGAAAGGAAAAGAGAAATGAGTTCCTTATCCGAAATACTGTGTTGGTATCCCTGTGGATACATTCCAGTTTATTTACATAAATTAACATTTTAATCCGCTTTGACATCACTGGACAGCATTATTGGCTATTGGATCAGACGTCTCTCTTGGGAGGAACGAACCGGAGGAGACGGCTGAAATTCAGGCTATGCTTACAGTACGTGTAAAAAAGTATTTAAGTGTTGAAGAAACCTGTGCAAACCTGTTTGTGACCTGTAATACGCTTGCATATTTGCACTAATTTTATCCTGTATTTGCACTCGAAAATGCCAAGTCGTACATGTACATGTATAATAAAGTCATTTAATATTTAATCATGATCTATTTCTTTCTCTGCCCACAGTCTCTTGAAAACCTCCACACTGCTAATTCAACAATAGACTGCCTCAATGAACAGTTACTGCAAATGAGCAGGGCTGACTCCCTTACGAAGGCAAGAGAGCAACATGAGGCTATCCTAAAAGCTGCCAGGAAACGGCAAGACGAAGAGATACTAAGGCTGAAGCAGAAACTGGATGATACTCATTTGTCTCTTGACTGGAAGGTACATGTTAGCCAATCAGTGCTGTTTCTGTTGCATTGCCAGTAATTCTATTTATCAGTTTGATTTCAAATGCCACCTACATGTACATGTACACAATCATGCTTAAAATAATGTTTTTTTCTGGATCGTAATTTGCCCTCCATAATATTAATGGTAATCAAATAGTGATTACCCAATTTCAAATTGAAACTTTAAACCGTTATTTAGAACGTAAAACAAAAATGGGAGGCTACATGTAAAACTCAACTGTAATTTTTACGGCCTTTCAAAGTTGAGGACCAGAACATGTGGCCATCAGTTTTCAATTCCCTTTGGGGCCCTGGAGACTAGTGGCCTGTGACGTGTATATGTATGTAGTTAGGCGTCCTTCCAATTCCATACAAACATCTCTTATTTCTGCAACTCTTGTGCACAAGCTCACCACATGGTAAATTGGTAAATTAATTTACTAATTTCGATGTGCTCTTTTTTGTGATGGAGTTTATTTCCTACTGATTAGAATACAGTATTGTGCAAAAGTCTTGCAAACACCTTTCGGTGAATTTCGGGGCTTTTTGGGGCTTTACGGCAAAAATGAAAAAAAAAAATCAGGAACCGAAATTTCGGCGATATTTCGAAGAAAATTCGTTAAGCCTTTTGTTTAATCTGTGCACGGAAATTCGCTGCACTCTACGAAATATCGTGCAAAATTTTGTTTAGTACTCTGTGAATATTCACACAAAACTTCGCTTCTTCAAAATTTCGACGTAACGGTTATGAACAAATCCAGGCCAAATGACTGAATTGTTCATGAATGTTCACGAACAATTCATGAACATGTGTTCATGAACTGCCATGAATGTTCAGAAACAAATTCTGTCAGGCAAAATGATTGTGAATTGTTCATGAATGTTCACGAACAATTCATGAATGTGTGTAATCTTAGTCGCCCTTCCAAACAAATAGAATCACCCTTGCAAAAGAAATTGATTGGAATTAATACAAATGGCAATTGCCAAAAATCTCTAATCACCTTCCACAAAAATAATTTTAAATTGGGGCAATGGTGATCGGCAACCAGAAGTGTGACAAAGTTTTAGGTGGTGTATTGTAGATGGTTGGAACTCAGTTGGCTTTGACAATTGAATTTAAAATAATCCTTTGCATGCTCCATGGTAAACAGTGACTATTATAAGGGTTGTAGATCCTGTCAAAAGTTGTTCACTAATCAGACAAACAATGTGCCCTAAAATGTGGCACCTGATGTGCGATATTTGTAAAACTTAATAAAATCAAATTGAAATTAGAGAAACCGGTTTGTTTTTACAGACTGAGGAATCAAACAGATTGAGAGACGAGGTGCTAGAGAAGGTTGACATAGTTAACAGATTGACTAAAACACTGGATGATAGCCAGCGACACTGCCAAGAACTGCTCAAAACAGGTACCATTTACAATGTAGTACATGAACATGGTGTAACAATATAATATACTTATTAGATAATTTCACTGAAATTGGCATAAAAATTTGCCTCAAACACAAACATGAATGCCCAACATTTTGAAGCTGCAATACTGTACATGTATATATCGTTTGAGATACATGTAAATGGGCCAATTAAAATTTGAAATGTCAATTGGTATGCCTGGGAGATGGTTGGAATTTTATTATATCTGTCAGTAGTCTTACAATGTACATAGCTTCACTGTATACCCTTCCAATCAGACCAGCATCCTGCCGTGTTGAAAATCTATCAGACACTTTTGCAAATGATTGGTCATAGCTAGTGTACAATGTATATTAGTCTACTGTCTGACAAGAATCTTAATCACTGCTATGTGCATCTTTGGCTTTCACTTCAAAACTATCTGGATGCCATTGTACTGAAGATTTAAATCAAGTGTAAAAAGTTAACTTGATGCAAGATTACTAAAAATTGGATTTTTTGGCCTGCACAAGTTTACAAAACACAGTGCCAGGTGTTCACAAAATTCAAAACTCTTGTAAGTTGTTTTTCCCAATAAAACTAATTACATTATTATTATAAGTACATTGTATGCTCATAGCATCACTCCAACTATTAAATGTCGGTGTTGATGATTTAGACTTGATTAAATTAGCTAAATTTAGTAGTACTGAACACTGTAATTTAGGTGATGTCATCTAATCTGAAATGTCATGTGTTGACAGTCCTTAGATCCAGTAGAGACATTGACTCACAGCTTAACCAACTCTAGTGTACATTATTTTGTACATATAAATGGTTTTATTTTCAAACTGTAGGTTACATTCACCCCTTCCCCCACCCCCGTTATTTCTATCTGTTGGTCGTAGGTGATTTAGTTTTCTAACGGAGAATTTGGAACTTGTGTGCTTAACCGTATTTCCTCACATATAAGCTGCACCTCATGTATAAGCCATGCACATCCCTAATTTTGGCTTGACAAATGGGAACCAGCTTTGCAAATAAAAAACACATGATTGTACATTGTACATGTAAGCCGCACCCCAAACTCTGGAAGAATATTTAATTTGTTTGAGTTTGTAAATGCTCATACTTGAAGCAAAACCTCTCCAGAAGAGATCATTGTCATTTCAAGTCATGCCAACTGCTATAATTGGAACTTTGAATATGATTACAACTTGCCTTGTCATTTTCTTGTGTGTATTTTAACCTGCTGTCTTTAAATCACTTCAGAATTCTGCTCTTATTCTCCTGTTAACTAACAACACATTATCATTCTTTAAGCACACGAGAAACAAAGGTTTTCTGGCAAAACTATACATACAACACTGTACAGGCACGTGTATGAGTCTGTCGTCCGCCATCTTGGATTTTGAAGGGAGGGGCCTCTGGGCAAGTGTTTTCTCAAACGTCCGATTTAGCACATAATTGCATAGCGTGAGCTACTGAATTTGACGGGAGCAATATTTTTTTTTTTATTGTCTCAGGCCTTCCGAGACTAATTATAGGCTTTATAATACAACACTAGGAATCATTATTTTGAGGAGTTAGCAGAGAAGACGACAAGCAAATGGACAGCTAGGTTCTTTGGAAAGTGAAGGAGAGCAGCTTGAGTAGGAAATCTCGGCAACACTCGGGAATAATGTGCTATTTCTATTGTTCGTATGAATTTGTTTACGGTCTTCCCAATAACGTTTTTTTAAAGCACTTGCATTAATAAGACACACCAACTTTGAGGCAACTTTTTTGTTTCATTCAAAATCTGAAAGGTCAAAAAAGGTGTGGCTTAGATTATATGTAAGGAAATATTAATGGTACATTAGTTACTAACACCATTCTTGCATTGCACCAGGCCCCTTCAATGGCTATTAATATTTGAATTTGTGTTTTAGGGACCATGACAGAAATAACTGGCCTACGACTTCAGCTCCAGGAGGCTCTAACCACTAAAAATAGCACAGAACAGGACTGCACAGCCATGCAGGTACAGTATGGGCAGCATGTATGACAAAATACCAGCAATAAATATTTATAAAATAGATTCAATACTATGCATGCTCTATAACTCTTTAGTATAAACCAACTAGTGGACTATTACAAATCTTGCATTCTGATTGGCTACGCTACTATAGGTCTATTTGTGATAGCCCATGGTAGAGAAAAACCGCACACATTTTCACGAAATAATAACATTTTTTCAACTTCAATTTGTTTCTTTCTATTATTTTCTACTGTCCGACTAGTTAGTTTATACTAAAACAATTAGACCTCTCGCCCTGACATGGGCTACGAGTTAAATAGCCCATTCGGCTGCGCCTCATGGGCTATTGACTCGTAGCCCATGAGGGCGAGAGGTCTAATTGTTAAGTACATGTAGCCCATGAGGGCTGCAGGTCTAATTGTTAAATAGAAACACAGAAAGTTGAGCGCACGCTTTCAAGAGCTACAGTAGTTGGGAGAATTTAAGTTTTGATGATCAATTGAAACAAGTGTTTTCCATGTTTTTTACTCGTTTATTTTATAAAGGAAATAGAAAACATTTTCCCCGTGTTCCCCACAGAGTTATAGAAACACTTGTGGAAGATTGGAAGAACTCGAAATAGCAATGGAAACACTCTCCCTTCAGGCTTGTGTTCCTAAACTCACACTCGTGTTTGTATAACACTATGGAAACACGGGAAATGTTTTCTATTTCTTAAATAGAGCACTATATAATATTCGTACCAGTAACACAAATATAGGGAGTATAATCTAAATGTTTGTATTCAGAACAAAATTTCAGGTGTCATGAATCCATGACATACTGAGTTACATTTATTTAAGCACGATCCATTAAGCCATATAGGCCTTTCCTTAAGGAGGTTAGATCACAATTGCTGACACAGGCTAAAGACAGACTATTATAATTCATGAAATGGAAGTCTGTAATTTTATTAATTAATTATTTTATTAATATATGTATATACATTTAGACTTCAACTTTAAATTTGTAGATACATGTATATTTATATAACTAGTTTAGCTCCACAAACAACCTATATTAATGTAAATTTTAAATTATATCAGCATTTCTATATAACATAATCACACAAGTACTGTATATTATATTCACTCGATCTTAACAAATATATATTGTAAATATTTTTAATTAGCTCTCAACAAATAAATTGTAATATATTTAACTCTAGACGGATGAAGAGCCATTCATGGAAATGCTGTCTAATAAACCTTTATTATTATTATTATTATTATTATTATTATTATTACAAGTGGGTACCGCTAACGATAATCATACAATGGTTTTCATCCCCCAATTTTTGGAAGCTTCGCAGATCTTGCAGAAAATTCACAAAAAGATGTTGTATTCGTCGTGTTTAGTTGCAAAAATATGATTTTTAAGCTGCAACTTCATTCAACCCACTTTTAAATGGGGAGGGTACCGTTATGAACAGGAAATGCATATGATTTTCCACCCCTCCCCCCTCAGTTTTGCAAGGTTCGCATTTCTTACCCCAAATTTTGAAACAAAATATTGTATTCATCGTATTTAGCACCAAAACTATGATTTTAACGCTGCAACCTCATTCAAACTATTTGTATGGGGGAGGGTACCTTTTTAATGTAAAATGCAATATGATTTTCCACCCCTCCCCCCTCAGTTTGGCAAGGATCGATAATCTTACCCTAAACTTGGAACCAATAAGTTGTGTTTGTCGTGTTTAGTACCAAAACTAAGATTTTAACGCTAAAACCTCACTCATTACAGTCGTAGACTGAAAAAGGAAATGAAACCGTCCCAACATGCTTTGCGGGTAAAACGAAAAGGGCGATGGATTTTTACGGACAGAAAGCAACATCCTAGAGACATGGGGTTTTCACCAAAATGTTACCCATAGAAAACTGCAGGGGTTCCTCGTAATGTGGTTGACATTAACGTTCAGGGGGAGAAATGCTAGCCAAAACAAAAATTCAAAATGGCTTAACCCCCCCTGAACTTCATTTGCGCGAGTAATAACGCAAAGATTTCAGCTAGGTGGTCGATATTACGTACGATAGGCTAGTTTTGAATCCTTTAACTATTTGCTACATATGAAACATAAGCTATCAATTACAATTATTCCCTACCCCACCCCCCCTGGAAATGATATACCCATTTGTGTTAGCAAAATGTCTCCGGAATGTCATTCATGACAAAACTGAATGGTTTCTAAGTTTTCCAGTTCAACACCGAAACACAGAATTAACGTTATCTAGTTGCCCAGGCCCCGCTCGGCCAAGCAAAAAGCGAGAAAAACCGCCTTAACTCCCCCTGAACTTCATTTGCGCGAGTAATAATGCAAAAAATTCATCTAGTTGGGTGAAATTACATAAGATAGGCTGGTTTTTATGCCATTAACTATGCGCTAGATACCGAACATTAATTATTTAATTAATTAATTAATTAATTATTTAATGATTGTATTATTTCTATGTTTATCGTTAGGAATTATTATTATTATTATTATTATTATTATTATTATTATTATGCAATCCATGACATTTTTTACATGTATTATGCAATACATGACTTTTTACATTTTGGATTTAATATGCAAGCCATTTATTAAAACCATCTAGACAACTGTCTAGATGACTGTCTATCATTTTGAGAAAAGACTTTATTAGTTTTCATAGTATTAATTGTCATTGGTTAAGTTGTCATATGCATATCCCTGAGTGTGTAGAATGTATCCCCACTCACATGTATCCCCTCTGACCTCCCCTCAGAATAGTTTAGGGACACTTGTATACCTGATCTCTCCTCCTTTTAATACAGAAAAATACCAGTACATGTATGTAGAGCTTTGAATAGAGATGTTCACTTGACAAAGGCAGAGTGAGAACTGAAGGTGTGAGCATGCCTGGTGTGATCACTGCTTATAAAAGTATATTTTAAGAAATCACACTGATTTTTGTGAGTGATGCAAAGATTCAAAGCGAGGCTGAACTAGAGTTTGGAGGGGAGGGGTCAGGTCCTATCATTATTAATAAATGCAGTTCAATCAGTTGGACCCTTGAACTACCATGTGGACCCCCAAATTCTCAAACTCATGAATAATTTAATGAGATATTCATCCAGTGGAGGGACTGACAATGGAGGGAGGACAAATAAAACAAACAAAAAGTCTAAAACAAAAGAATCAATTATGAATTAGACAAGTATGTGCCTGCCGTTCTGAAGTTGTTTTGCTTTCTCTCTGTTGTTAGTGTGAAATATTAGAACTTAAAGAACAACTAGGCATGTATCAGAATGCTCTCAAGTATGGGTTTGGTGAAGATGAGAAGCATTCCAAGTCATTTGGAACACTTGACATCGCCCTGAACCTGGATCAGGAAAGTTGGATGACACCTAAACATGACAGGTCAGATCTCCTAACTAAGGACAGTCAACTGTACAGTGTGCAACATGTGTATGTTGTTGCTACATCTCGCTTAGGGGTTTAATTTTCTTTTTGAATAACCAGGCACCCAACCCAGGTAAAAGTGACTGTGGAGGTCATGTTTTTTTTTTTTTGGGGGGGGGGGGAGTTTTTTGCCTCATCCAATCTTTGAATAATTTTTTACAGCTACATTGTATACTCAAAGTTAGTGGAAAATCATAATGTTGGCTCCCTGTGGGATAATTTCATAATCATAAAAAGGGCTGGGGACGAGTCGGCTGATGACGTACATGTAGCATACAGAGTATACATGTAGTTCCATTCTGAATCATTTGACTGCCTTTCTGAGTCAGAACTACTACCTGAACTGCAGTCTGACATTATTATTTAGTTATTACCTCTGAAAACAGCCCCAAACTTTCTCTGACTCGGTGAAGATAACAAGAGCAGTCCAATATGCTACATGTACGTCACAGAACACCTTGGCCCAGGCTCCTTGTGTGCCCACATTTTTAGGGCTGAGGTATGGATTTGAATGCCAATAAAATCATGAAGGAAATAATTTCAACCTTCCTTATAGTTTACGAAAACATGATAGCTGGCTAAGGGGTATAGGCTGAGTGACTTTAAGGGGGTTCATGTAGAATTTCATTATTTTAGGGTTTGCAGGTTTAGGTGGGCTGGGTTTAACTTACATGTACATGTATAGACCCTCCCTAGGTAAAATATTGGCAAGGTAGTAGAAGTATCTTAAATTATTTTGTAGTTAATTGTTTTGGGTGTCGGTTGGACTGTACCTAGTGTTGAGCACATCTGTTTGATAGCATGACTGATGAGATGCTCACCTTGTCTAGATTCCCCCCCTGCCCCCCCCCCCCCCAAAAAAAAAAACACTGGAAATCTTAAAAAGAAAACCTCAATCAGAGAGCAATTTTACACTCAAATGCTGAAATATGTGGAGCTTCCAGAAGCTACACCCCCTGGACCCCCTCTAGGGCACTGCCCCTCGACCCCTCTACCCCTTCCCCTGCAGACCCTGCCTAATTTTAAACGTAGCCTCTTCTGTTTTGAATAAGATAAGGTAAGGCACTGACAGCAGCACAACATACTTTACGTCTCACAGCTTGGTTAACAGAAAAGCAATTTTGAGAAAAACTTACTTTATTATTATTAATCATTGGTGACTGATCCATTGTTTGGCACAACAATAGTACCAATAAGATGTCTCAGGAGAATGCAGTAGATGGCCTAAGAAGAGAACTAGAACACAGTTTACATGTGATTCAGACCAAAACAGCACATGTGAAACAGGTGGAGACGGAACTTGCACAAATGAGAGTCAAAATGGCAACTGAGATGGGACGTGCTGAAAGGATGGAAAAGATTGCACTAGAGAAAGAGGTATGGTAACTCTGCTTGGGTTAAATATTGTGCTATCTAGAGCACTGATCAACATCTAACTTTTCTTAGGTATATTCAGTGATAACAATGTGAAGGTTGGACATTGTCTTGAAGTCCATAGACTAAAAGAGGGCAGTCCATGGACTGAAATAGAGCAGTGGACTGAAATAGAGCGATCCATGGATTGAAATAGGGCAGTCCATAGACTGAAATGTTTTTATCCAGATGTAGGATACAAAATGAGCATCAATGACTCCTGATCATGTTCTAAATTCTCCCTTAGAAATCTAAGAATTTGAAGGAGAATTTTGAATGTGATCAGGAGTCACTTATGCCCTTGTTGCACACAGCCCTTCATTGATCTGACAATGTGTATGGCATTGGCCATGTAATAGCTGTCAGTAGCTTTATATAATTATCACTATTATGTTTAACAAATAGGTGTCATTTAATTTTGCCATGATGTTGTATACACAATGTCGATTCACAGATAATGTCATAATACGAAGAGAACAAAGAAGTGTGCCATGAGACACGAAATGAGACTCAGAGAGACCTGCACAAAATCACATAATTTTATTTGCTTTATACAATATTTAGTGAACTTTACCAACAAAATAGAGCATACACATGACCAGTGTGCATCTGTACTGTGATAGATCATGGCTATCGACAAATCAAATCACATGTTTCCTTCTGTTTATTGTATAATTATGGCTCTCATTACTACTGTTGCTGGCTCTTTCCTTTTCCCTTTTCTCATTGTTCTTGTTATCATTGTTTTTTTAGTGTAAAGTCAAGGAGCTTGAAACAGAACTGAAGAGTAAAACACTGAATGAAAAAGCATCAGGTGAGGAGCACGCCATGCGAGGGGCACGCCATGCGAGGGGCACACCTTAACAAAGTAGGGAAAGATAGAGTTTCATTTACAGACTTAATAAAACATCAAATCAAAACATAAAGCTATGCCAGTCAGAGAGAAATTTATTTTCGAAAACTTTGAAATTATAAAAAACTAATGTATAATCTATTGGAGCCCTTGGAGCCCAAACCGATGTAATACATACCTTGTCACAAGGTTTTCCAATAAAAATGGTATTGTCTTGTGTTGTCTTGAACTTTAGGAAACACAAATGAATGTTACATTATTTTATATTTTTAATAATAATGTTGGTTATACAAATAATCTGGCAAAAACTAGTTATGACTTGGCACTGCATGATGAGTTATGTTCAGCATACACTCAGCATTTACTGGCTGAGGAAAGTGTAGAGTCCCATACAACAAAGCTTTAATTGCCACCAGATGTTTCACTCAGAGAATTCAAAAGTGATTATAATATTGCTCGATAGTTAAGAAATTGTTTTGAATTGTTGATGGCCTCATACATGTAGACTGAAGACCTTGACTGAAACTTCATACTCAGGCAAATTGCAGCCACCAATTAGCTAATTAGCAATGATAGGCCCCCAAGATACTGTACGACAGGCACAGGTCGTACATGTAGAGTGTGAATGTCTAGGGATAAGATAATCTAAAATGTGTTCTTGTTCCCAGTAGTTGAGCCAAATCACAAACTCATACAGGAGTTACAACACATGAAAACAGAATACCAGGTAGGATGGGATTGCTCAGTACATACACTGTGCGAATAATAGTCATCTGGGGACGTGGATCTAGGGGGTACAAGGGGTGCAACCAAACCCCCCTGTTTCTAAAGTGAATATCCCTTCCTCTCCCTCCCTTTTTTAAAGAAAAAGAAAGAAGTTGCCATGATCGAACCTCGACTGTCCCCCTTTCGAATCTACATTGTACCGAAACCCCTTTCGATTACCTACCAAAACCCCCTTTCAAACCTACTGAACCCCCCTTTCAAACCTGCCAAACCCCTTTTGAATCTACCAAACCCCCTTTTGAATCTACCGAACCCCCTTTTGAATCTACCAAACCCCCTTTTGAATCTACCAAACCCCTTTTTGAATCTACCAAACCCCCTTTCAGAACCCTCCTGCAGAGAATCCTGGATCCAACCCAGCTACACTGTAATTGTGGTTTTGTAATCCAGTGTCCTGATTTTTTGCGTGGTCAGAACTGAGTTATAAAATGGAATCACATCAGATTTCAAACTCCAACCTTACTGTAGTTGAAATCAGTACTTTAGTGTGAGTGACCTCACTTTGTGTGTTATTTTTAATTTAGTATATGAATTACGGGAACCACCCCTTGGTTTCATTGATTCCTTGGTATTTGGAATGAAACATTTGTGGAAGTTTGGGAGAACTCAACTACATGTAGCAGTGGAAACACTCGCCCTTCGGGCTTGTGCTCCCCTAGCCATGCGTCAGAGCACATGTTTTCTGAGGTAATCTCAGATGCAGTCCATGGAGGTTACTAATTATTATTTCACCTCCCCTCAACAGCATTGTACAGAACGTTTAAATGAGCTGCAGACTATTGAGGAGAGCCTCTCACAGGAGAATAAGACATTAAAACAGCACATGGCAGAGGTCAGTATATTGGTATTGAGGCATTACACAAGAAGCCTGGCATTGTAATGTCATGATTTTATGAACCAATCGCGTGGTATTTCTCACGTGACTGTTCCTATGGCGTATTTCGCATGACAGTTCTTGTGGCATATCTCGCGTGACATACAAATGTAGTTCGAGTGACATATACATCTTGCGTGATATAGTTCGAGTGATATATCTCGCGTTATATAATTCGCGTTACATATCTCCAGTCTTCAGTAACTGCGAAGTTATTATCGATGTCCATGTCATTTCCCTCTCGCAAGAAAAAAAAAAAAGAATAAAATTTGAACAAAGCAATGGATGAATCGGATGAGATTTCACAAAAGTGCAACATCAAAGTGAATTCCTTCAAGACCAAATGGAATGGAATTTTGATGGCTCTGTTGAAAGACAATATCTCACAGCCAACATACAAATGTAGTCATATACCTTTTATTAGTGTACATTTATTTATTAAATATCATAACTATACGCAATGTATTTCAGATGGTGGCAGAATTTGACCAGGACAAGCAAACCAGCCTTGAAAAGTAAGTGATTGGCCATTCAGAATTGAGAATGCTTTGTGTGTGTGTTGCATTGCCTTGGTTAAACTCTGTACGAGTTCTTTCCCCTTGTTATAGAGGGATGTTATTACCATCGTATAGACTGGGCCAGGAACATGGAAGACATGTTTTACTTTTGTAATATAGAATTGGGGACTCACTTGTCACAGCGACCTGTACTCTGGAGACACTAACAAACATTCATGATAATTGTAAACTGCATAGCAAAACATTGTGCCATACAGAGCAGGCTGTACAGTATCTCAAAAAGTTTCCTTACTGATTATAATGCTCATCTTGATATACATGTCCATACAGAGCAGGCTGTACAGTATCTCAAAAAGTTTCCTTACTGATTATAATGCTCATCTTGATATACATGTCCATACAGAGCAGGCTGTACAGTATCTCAAAAAGTTTCCTTACTGATTATAATGCTCATCTTGATATACATGTCCATACAGAGCAGGCTGTACAGTATCTCAAAAAGTTTCCTTACTGATTATAATGCTCATCTTGATATACATGTCCATACAGAGCAGGCTGTACAGTATCTCAAAAAGTTTCCTTACTGATTATAATGCTCATCTTGATATACATGTCCATACAGAGCAGGCTGTACAGTATCTCAAAAAGTTTCCTTACTGATTATAATGCTCATCTTGATATACACGTAATTATTTCAGCAAATGTTGATCAGATTGAGCAATGAACAACAAACATTGAACAATAGCGATTGCAATAAACCCGTAAATTAGTTCCCAGAATAATAGTCATACTAGTTGTTATTATTATTATTGATGTTGACCAGTATACAAATGTATGTCTGTAGGTGCAGGAGTGCTTGTCTACAGCTTCACGAGGACAGCAAAACACAACTGAGAAAAGAACTGGAAGAACAGAATGATAAGTCCACCAAGAGCATCAGGTACAGTAACACATCTGATCTGATTGGTAGAGGATGAGTAGTACACTGGGTGATGAGATGATCTGATTGGTAGAGGATGAGTAGTACACTGGGTGATGAGATGATCTGATTGATAGAGGATGAGTAGTACACTGGGTGATGAGATGATCTGATTGGTAGAGGATGAGTAGTACACTGGGTGATGAGATGATCTGATTGGTAGAGGATGAGTAGTACACTGGGTGATGAGATGATATGATTGGTAGAGGATGAGTAGTACACTGGGTGATGAGATGATCTGATTGGTAGAGGATGAGTAGTACACTGGGTGATGAGATAATCTGATTGGTAGAGGATGAGTAGTATACTGGGTGATATTGACTGGCCTGTATTTTGTATTATAATTATAATTATTAATTACCTAGTCATGCAGATACTGTCTAAGATGAAAGCAATAACAATTCGAATCGTATACTCAACGAAATTCCTCAATTCTGATTGGTTGAATTGAGTGCACTCAAAATTAGAAATTTGACAAACTTTGAATCGAAAAAAAAGGTGCAAGAAAAATATAAGGCTCCAGGTCATGAAATTCGGACTGAGTGCAGCGACAACTGACTTGAGGATCCAATTGTTTCACAAAAACTACAAATTAAACATTAGTATGTGTACTTTGAACTGATGAGAAAAGATAAATATAATTGTTACCGTAAATGGTGTTGACACACGTTTGGTTGTTTGCGATCCAGAGAAGCCCTGGAAGAGGCCAACGATGAGCTGATACGAGTAAAGGAGTGTTACATACAGCTGAGGGAGGACAATCGGCATCTGGAGAATAGAATCAAGCAGGAGGCAGACAATGAGAGAGAACAGCTACATAATAAGGTATGCCTGCACGCACACTTTCAATAGTACACAATCCCTGAGCATTCACACCATGTAGAGTCTCCATAGTGAATGAAGATTTGCTACTGAAGCACACAGGTGTTCACTGTAGCGTTCTGTAGTGATATTTGATGCCCGTTAAGACAGTGTAAAATGTTACGCCATTTCCTACATGTAAGCTCACCTTAGTCCTGGTTTCTTAAATGTAATCTAACCCATTTGCTGATTACTAGTACTTTTATACTTGTGACATGTAGATTGAAAACAACTTTTACCAAGAGAACCAAAATCATATGTTGAGACTAAATCCAGGATTAGCACCAGTCTGGCGTTGAAAAACTAAGCCTTATTCTGTCATAAGAGTGAAATGAACATCTAAAATTGCTTGTGTTATTTCGTTATTCATAGACTCGATAACATAGAGCATTTACAAGATCTACTGTTCTCGATGTTTCAATATCGTTTATTTTTTCTGCGAATTCGGGAAAGTTACTTCTAAACCTTACTTTGTAAACTATCTAAAATTTAACAATTCTGAAATGTTAATGAAAGGCCTACAAAAATAGCGTTTGGCGGCATACATGTAGTTTGCGTCAGAGACATGTACAGTGCGCAATAATTGTCTACGCATCTATACAGGAGTTTGACCTTGACATTTGACCCGACTGGGATATTGATATGGGAGGTCAGTGATCGCTTGTACGACCTTCCTCATACAGACATTAGTATAGTGTTTGTTGCATACAACATCAGTGTTGTATATATGATACAACAGTCCTTTGGTTTCGTTAGCCCCAAACTTGTCCTCATCCTTTCATAGATGTAAATTCTACTTTAAACACATAAAATATGTCGAAATATGCCCTAATATTTCGTCCGAGGACATTATCTGTTCCGAGAAGAGAACAGTTCTCGAGAGCGAAGCTCGAGGGAAACTGTCAGCTTCGAGGATCAGATAATGTCTAAGGACAAATATCAGAGAATATTTCGATGCCACAATGTAGGTTATTGTTGTCATCATCCTTAAAATATTTTCTTTGACGCGCGCTTATACGCTCACCGGGGGTGTATTCAATGACATTTCCCACTTGCAGAGAGAAAATATCGGGTCATGTGACGCATTCAACCAGTCACGAGAAAGAGAAAATATTTGATGGATGATAACAACAACAGCCTACATTGTGTTGTCTAAATACGCCCTGATATTTCATTGACCACGGACATTATCTGATCCGAGAAGAGAACAGTTCCAGAGAGCGAAGCTCGAGCAAAACTGTGAGCTTCGAGGATCAGATAATGTCCATGTTCGTTGAAATATCCGAGCATATTTCGACGCCGCAAGTACGTAGTACGTATATACCATGTCAAGAAGGTTTTTTTAAACTAAATATTGTTCCCTGAATGCAGCCCGTAAGTGAAGGCATGGGTCAATTTAAAGAATCAATGTTTGTGTAGGAAGCACCAGAGGCCATTGAAGCCTTGAGGAACACCCTGGAGACTCGCCATCAAGAAGAGCTGGAAGCCGCTCGCAAGTTATGGCAGAAAACACAAGACATCGAAGTAGAAAGAATCATACAGAAAGAAATCAAAAAGATTAAAGACAATGCTCGAGAGGTACAGTGATTGTTTTCAAGGTAATAGCTATGTTATCCAGACAACTGCTTGCCTCGTGGTTTTGATTGAGTCTCGAAAGTAATATTAAGTGATTGCTTTGGTTTTGCATTTGCTTAGCGGCTTTTCTATTGGCTGTGCAGGTTGTTCATAATTATCAGCCAATCAAGTTCTAAACTAAAACCAAACATTATTTTGGTCCGACATGCAATCAATTTCCATTTCAGCGAGAGTTACCGACAAGTGCGTTTACTTATCCTCGTGATTGGTTCAAGTAAAACGTCAGTCCGTGATTGGCTCATTGTGTTTGTAATTGGCTCTGTAATTACTTTGGTTTTGGTTTTATAACACTCAATCAAAAACCGCTAATACTAAAACGGATTTGATATATTTGAATAGCAAACTTACAGAAATATTCAAACGACTTATCTTTTGTCCATCAAGAGCAGATTTCTTATGAGTGGGACAAAAATATGGCCGTAGCCTTTCCGTAATCGTACTGTAACCGTACTGTGCCGTATCTTGTCTGTAATTTGATTGGTTAACCGTGCCGTAAGTCATTAAGTTAACGTAACTTGCCCACTCATACGAAATCCGCTCTAATCCAACCAAAATGCAGAGTTATGCTACTGCAAAGTACTGTAGGCACAGTTACAGTACAGCTAGTGTGTCTTTACCACTCATAGGAAATCTGCTCTAATCCAACCAGAATGCAGAGTTATGCTACAACAAAGTACTGTATACACAGTTACAGTACAGCTAGTGTGTCTTTACCACTCATAGGAAATCTGCTCTAATCCAACCAGAATACAGAGTTATGCTACAACAAAGTACTGTATACACAGTTACAGTACAGCTAGTGTGTCTTTACCACTCATAGGAAATCCGCTCTAATCCAACCAGAATGCAGAGTTATGCTACTGCAAAGTACTGTAGGCACAGTTACAGTACAGCTAGTGTGTCTTTACCACTCATAGGAAATCCGCTCTAATCCAACCAGAATGCAGAGTTATGCTACTGCAAAGTACTGTAGGCACAGTTACAGTACAGCTAGTGTGTCTTTACCACTCATAGGAAATCTGCTCTAATCCAACCAGAATGCAGAGTTATGCTACAACAAAGTACTGTATACACAGTTACAGTACAGCTAGTGTGTCTTTACCACTCATAGGAAATCCGCTCTAATCCAACCAGAATGCAGAGTTATGCTACTGCAAAGTACTGTAGGCACAGTTACAGTACAGCTAGTGTGTCTTTACCACTCATAGGAAATCCGCTCTAATCCAACCAGAATGCAGAGTTATGCTACTGCAAAGTACTGTAGGCACAGTTACAGTACAGCTAGTGTGTCTTTACCACTCATAGGAAATCTGCTCTAATCCAACCAGAATGCAGAGTTATGCTACAACAAAGTACTGTATACACAGTTACAGTACAGCTAGTGTGTCTTTACCACTCATAGGAAATCCGCTCTAATCCAACCAGAATGCAGAGTTATGCTACTGCAAAGTACTGTAGGCACAGTTACAGTACAGCTAGTGTGTCTTTACCACTCATAGGAAATCCGCTCTAATCCAACCAGAATGCAGAGTTATGCTACTGCAAAGTACTGTAGGCACAGTTACAGTACAGCTAGTGTGTCTTTACCACTCATAGGAAATCTGCTCTAATCCAACCAGAATGCAGAGTTATGCTACAACAAAGTACTGTATACACAGTTACAGTACAGCTAGTGTGTCTTTACCACTCATAGGAAATCCGCTCTAATCCAACCAGAATGCAGAGTTATGCTACTGCAAAGTACTGTAGGCACAGTTACAGTACAGCTAGTGTGTCTTTACCACTCATAGGAAATCCGCTCTAATCCAACCAGAATGCAGAGTTATGCTACTGCAAAGTACTGTAGGCACAGTTACAGTACAGCTAGTGTGTCTTTACCACTCATAGGAAATCCGCTCTAATCCAACCAGAATGCAGAGTTATGCTACAACAAAGTACTGTATACACAGTTACAGTACAGCTAGTGTGTCTTTACCACTCATAGGAAATCCGCTCTAATCCAACCAGAATGCAGAGTTATGCTACTGCAAAGTACTGTAGGCACAGTTACAGTACAGCTAGTGTGTCTTTACCACTCATAGGAAATCCGCTCTAATCCAACCAGAATGCAGAGTTATGCTACTGCAAAGTACTGTAGGCACAGTTACAGTACAGCTAGTGTGTCTTTACCACTCATAGGAAATCTGCTCTAATCCAACCAGAATGCAGAGTTATGCTACAACAAAGTACTGTATACACAGTTACAGTACAGCTAGTGTGTCTTTACCACTCATAGGAAATCCGCTCTAATCCAACCAGAATGCAGAGTTATGCTACAACAAAGTACTGTATACACAGTTACAGTACAGCTAGTGTGTCTTTACCACTCATAGGAAATCCGCTCTAATCCAACCAGAATGCAGAGTTATGCTACAGCAAAGTACTGTAGGCACAGTTACAGTACAGCTAGTGTGTCTTTACCACTCATAGGAAATCCGCTCTAATCCAACCAGAATGCAGAGTTATGCTACTGCAAAGTACTGTAGGCACAGTTACAGTACAGCTAGTGTGTCTTTACCACTCATAGGAAATCCGCTCTAATCCAACCAGAATGCAGAGTTATGCTACAGCAAAGTACTGTAGGCACAGTTACAGTACAGCTAGTGTGTCTTTACCACTCATAGGAAATCCGCTCTAATCCAACCAGAATGCAGAGTTATGCTACAACAAAGTACTGTAGGCACAGTTACAGTACAGCTAGTGTGTCTTTACCACTCATAGGAAATCTGCTTAAGGAAATAGATAACTCTATTGATCGAATCCAAATATGGCCACGGCTAATTTACATAATGCTGAGCTCGATATTTTCAGGAGAATCGAAACTGTGCCATTTAAAGGGAAATGAGTTTGTTTGTTTGGAGATGAAACGATGAGCCCTTGCCATGAATGTATCAAGGTTTAAAGTATGCGAACAACACTAAAACGTGGCTAGTCAGGCATTACGCTATATATATATACCGTACAGTATATACAATATCTTAAAAGCCCCTTTGTTCAGTGCTGTATCATCCAATCGTTTAAAATATCACTTTGAAATTCAGATTTCCATGTGATATTTTAAAGGATAGGGGAAGTTTTTCTAGGAAGACTTTTGGTCAGCGAAACTAAAAATCGCCATATTGGGATTCGGTGTATAGAGTTCTAAGTATTTACTGTATCAACTGGGTGTCTCCCATTTCAGAAGCATCAGGAAGACATTCAAAGAGCAGTGGCAGAAGCAGTAGCAGCAGCTCAGGAGCAGTGGCAATGTGAGGCCAGTAATGACGAGACACTTGAAGGCAAGTTAGAGGCAGCACGATTGGTGTGGAGCAGCAGAGGGAGGCTGAAGTACAGAAACGTCTGGTGACTGCTATGGATGCAGCATGTAAAACGTGGGAGGAAGAACACAAAGAAAGGGTCAGACAGCAAGTGGACAAAGCTGTGGAAGACACGAAGGTGAGTGTGAAGCCTGTCCTCCATCGGCACCTTATCCCATGCCAAAACGTCATAAAAATACAACCAATCAGAGAGCGTGACTGCCTTGCGGTCACAGTGATATTCCACGCTGTCATCTTTATGATCCTTATCAAACTCATTAATAATTCATGAAGCAGAAACTAACGATATCACTGAGCGATATTTGCTAGAGATTTCGTCCTGATTTACATAAAAGTTTGCTACGATTTTCTCGGCCAAAATAAGTCATATCACCATGAAATAACTGGAAACAGGACTCTATACATCTAGATGTTTGATAAGTCAGATAGGCCGAACCCCAAACTTAGATGCATTCTCTTGGAAAAAGGGTTCATAAATGCTCGTACTTTTTCAGAAGATTCGTAAACAATGGTTATTAAAATTGGACGCCTTAATGCCATGGGTGTATAAGCCATAAGCACAACTTAGCAACATACGCAGTCGCAGTGCCGTATTTATCATTAGTGGTACTTGTTCTACTCAGATGTGTGAGATAAGAAAAGCGCCGCTAATGATTAATGTATTAATGAGTCTGCATACAGTGTATGTTGCTTGTGCTTATGTCAACATGAATGTGACACTTTTCGCACAAATAGAATGATTCAGATTCTGTATGACACTAAATCATCCTTTTTTGAGATACAAGTCTCGCACCATTTAAGAAGCAATGAGAGAAAATGTCTCATGGAAAACATGCAAAACGTTGGTGTAACGTCATCAAATAATTGTAAAACACGTCTGAGTATACTGAATTGACACCTTGCTTCGTTTCTAGAATGAACGCTTTGATAATGAGAACAATAATAGTAAAGGTATTCATTTATATAGCGCAAATTCTATATGAATATATCTAAATGTGCTTCACAAGATTATTTTAGTGATACGTACTGCTATTGTGGCGCAATGTGCTGCCGTGCAGTTTACAATCATGAGTGATTGTTAGTACCTCAGAATACCATGCCAATAACGATACCTGGTGGTAATTATCATAGATAACACCAATAATTGCGTTGTAATGTAAATATGTATAGAATTTTAATGTACATAATATACGTAATATACTAATGGAACATGTTACTGATGTTACATACAATTACAGTCAACTCTCCGCTAACGGACACTCTCGTAAGCGGACAGCTCTACTTACGGACGCCTTTTCAAATCCCCGTTTTACCTCCCAGTCAAACTCTGTATTTACATATTCCCGTAAGCGGGACACTCTCTCGTAAGCGGACGCGGACACTTTTGAAAATGAAAATTGGATTTTTCTTTTGTTTACGCTCTCTCGTAAGCGGACACTCCATGTAAAATAATTGACTCTTGGCATGTATGGACGGCAGCAATAAGTCCCGTTTAACTTTTTGTTAAATATAGAAGAGTTATACTACAGTATATTTCTTTTTTTATCGAGTTTTAACATTTGACATCAGTAAAGAGTTTCGCTTTATATCTTCAGTTGCTATTTTTGTCTACCCAATAAAACATAATTAACACCCGCTAATTAACTCTCCCGTAAGCGGACATCCACCCTATTTTTCTTTGGTGTCCGCTTATGGGAATAATTCTCGTAAGCGGACAGCTCTACTAACGGACACGTTTTTCAATTCCCGAGGGTGTCCGCTTACGAGAGAGTTGACTGTATGTATAATTTGTTAAATAGTATATCGGTGCATATCAGTAGCAAATTGAGAAAAGGACAAACACTATGTGTCTCAATTCCTTTAAACTACATGTAGGTGTCGCTCATAAAGTCAAATGTTGAGTCTTCCCAGCAGGACTTCAACCGAGTCCTGTCCGAGGCCCGCACGGCCTGGCAACGGGAAGCAGAAGAGATAAAGCAGCGAGAAATAGAACAAGAGGTAGAAGTGGCGGTCACTAATGCTGTGGCCGAGGCAAGGCGTGAGTGGGAGAAAGTTGAGGGTCTGAAGGTTAGTCAATTGCAGTTGTCATCATAAAACACCTTACAATCCCATTTATAATTAACTCTGTAGATAATCACACCCTCGTGTATAGCCCCCCCTTTCCACTGCATACTAATACCTCCATGTATCACCCTCCCCCTGTAAATAGCCCCCTCTCATGGATAGTCCCCCCTATAAATAGTCCCTCCTGTAGATAGCCCCCTCTCATGGATAGTCCCCCCTTGTAGATAGTCCCCCTTGTAGATAGTCCCCCCTGTAGATAGTCCCCCTTCGTGGATAGTCCCCCCCTTCGTGTGGATGGTCCCCCATCGTGTGGATGGTCCCCCCTTCGTGGATAGTCCCCCCTGTAGATAGTCCCCCTTCGTGGATGGTCCCCCTTCGTGGATGGTCCCCCATCGTGTGGATGGTCCCCCCCTCGTGTGGATGGTCCCCCCTCGTGGATAGTCCCCTCTCTTGGATAGCCCCCCTCCAAATACAGATTTTATAACTTCTTAAATTAAATTTGCTCTGTTATTTACATTGTCTGGAGTGATCGCGTATACTTTACTGGAAACAAAAATGAGCTTGAAAACTCCTCCAATAAAGGCCACAAGGTGTGTTCAGTCATCTAGTCGCTCGTGCAATTTCTGCCTATTTTTCACACATCACTTGTTACTCCTGTGTACATGTATGTAACCACTGTCTGCAGGGTTCCCAATGTCAGGGGAAAAAAAATTTTATTTAAGGTCAGGGAATTGTCAGCGAATTTAGGATTTGGTCGGGAAATCCCAAATTTTAATAAAAAAATTATTTTCAGGCTTCACATCCTTATTTCTTTTGGCTGTTTTGAGCTGTTCTGTTCAATGTTGCTGCCCCAAAATAGCGATAATTTTTAAAAAAAATTCCTTACATCATAAAACCTCCCTGAAAAGTGCTTGAAGTTTGTAGCAAGCACATTGTTTTAGAAATACATATTTTAAAGGCGCTGTGTATGGTTTTGCACATGTCTGGAATCAATGTTCGATTGGTGGCTGTTTATTGGCCTCAAACATCTAAAGTCCCCTCCCTTAAACTGAAAGGAAATCTAATATTTTCCTTGAAGACTAGTTTGTTCATCATTTTTGCACATTTACATGTATTTTGATTTCATCCATCCCACACGTGTGCTGGGGTCATCAGTTTCTATGAAAACTACTGAAAATAATTATGTTCCGCCCCGAAACGTAAAAGAGTGTCCTCCACCGTGACACAGCTCATTTAAAAGTACCGTTGACTTCAATTTGATAGTTTCACGATAGTCGACAAACGTATTGACGTCTAGCAGCTTCCCATATACTGTACATATTGGTACTTTAGAATTAATATTTGCTCTTGAAAGCCCTTGGAAAGTCCTTAAAGTTTGGATGCCAAAAGTCGGCCATCCCTTCATGTAGGACGACACGAATTGCTACCAAATTGTATTCTATTGTATTGTATTGTGTTGCGTTCTATTGTTGTGTTGAATTGTATTGTGTTGTATTCTATTGTATTTTTGGTAAAAATTCGTGTCGTCCTACATAAAGGGATTGCCCAAAAGTCGTATGAACCATGTCCTTATTATGGTCTTGTCTCAGAACAATAGTGCGCGTGCTGCGTTAGCTAAAGAGAAGCTCCTGTGGCGTGACGAGGAGATCGTGGAGAGACAAAAGGCAGTTGAGTCAGCTATTGCTATCGCTGAAGTGCAGTGGCTGGAAGATGAACACAACAAATTAACACGAGCGGTGGAGGAAGCCTTACAAGCTGCCAGAACAGCCTGGGCTGACGAAAAGACACGCGATGTTGGTGAGTTGGGTTTTAACATCTGCAGTGATGGAAGATACAGTGTTTGATTTGTTTGTTTAAAGTGCCCATGAAGTTAAATTTTAATCTTCCCTTAGTCAATTTGGGAAATTATCAATCAATTTGGAGAGTGGGAACATTTATTTTTGTGTCGAAGTCAGGCATAATTGCCCAAATCAAAGATATGTTAATCACCTGCGTGACGTCAAGGGGTTCACAAAAGTAAAAACATGGCCGACGGCAATGCGCCTCTGAGTAAGGCCGTGTTGACACTATACTAGATAGGTTTTGTGCCGGCACGAAATCCAATAACTGATAGGCCTCCAGTTCACCCCGGGGGGGGGGGGGACTCCCTTATGTGAGGGGTACATGGATGCTCGTCGTACCTTTTAGGGGTCAAAATCAGGAGTTTGGTACCACTTAGGGTATCCACCATCAAACACAGACATTTCTATGTAAAGCGGTACCTTTTAGGAGTCGGGTGTAAATTGAACAAAAAAGCTGTTATCAATTTACATTTTTATTATCTTTTAGGGGTCAAAATAAGCTTGAGCCACGCCCATTTTAGTACCTCTTAGGGGTCCAATCGAAAATGTCCGACAAGCATCCCTACCCCTTTTATATGGGAGTCCCCCCCCCCCCCCCCCCCCCGGGCAGTTCACACTTGAAATGCTGTTTTGGCGCGATGTTTCTGCCGGAACGATGTTGTGCCGCTCTGATCTTGAAAGTGATATACTTTGTATCGGCATTGTGTGAATGCCAAAGACATTTAGAATGAAATTTTGACAGCAAAATTCACTGCATTTTGTAGTATTTACGGAGACGAATAAATAGAAATGGGATCCGTGTTTTCATTTCATAGGCACTTTAAGTATTCTGGCAGCAAACAAAACCGAGTTTGGACGCACTTGGGAGTTTCTAAAGCACTCAAGAAGCTAGAGATTCTCGACTTTGCCTCGTGCGACTCTTACGCTTCTTTCCAGCTTAACAACCAACACGTGGGTCCATAGACCCAGTGCATCAATTGCGTCCAATGTAAATAGGTATTGTCCTGGAGACTTAAGCCTCGTGCTCATGTTGCCACGCAAAAGTGTTTTCACATGAATGCGAGACTAAAGTTCCTAAACAATGGTTATTCAAATTAGACGCCATTTATGTAATGGGTCCATAACTCGATGGTTACACGCTATGCCTTTGTGATTTCTTCAGTTGACGTAATTTGTCGTTTCCTATGTACAGCGTTAGCCATCGATGCTGGTCGTCGGGAATGGGCAACCAATCGAGAAAAAGAGATGAACAAAGCGCTTGAGACGGCGAGCTGTCAGCTAATTGATCAGTTCGAGCAACAAAAGAGAGAAGCAGTTGAGATGGCTGTCATTGAGGCAAAGGTATCTTAAAGATGTAGGACATATGAAGTCGAGTGAAATATCTTATTATTTATGTCTGTCTGTCTGTCTGTCTGTCTAATCTGTTCTAATGATAGTCTTTATTTATACGCGATAAAAGTACATTATACTACAGTACACCTATTCCAAAAAGGTCGACCAGCAAAAAGATGTGCTCGTAATTAATTAATTCACGTCGATCATCCAGTCGCGACCACAATCATCCAGTCGCGACCACGGTCATCCAGTCGCGACCACAATCATCCAGTCGCGACCACGGTCATCCAGTCGCGACCACGTTCATCCAATCGCGACCACGATCATCCAATCGCGACCACGATCATCCAGTCGCGACCACAATCATCCAGTCGCGACCACGGTCATCCAGTCGCGACCACGATCATCCAATCGCGACCACGATCATCCAGTCGCGACCACGGTCATCCAGTCGCGACCACGATCACCCAGTCGCGACCACGATCACCCAGTCGCGACCACGATCATCCAGTCGCGACCACGGTCATCCAGTCGCGACCACGATCATCCAGTCGCGACCACGGTCATCCAGTCGCGACCACGGTCATCCAGTCGCGACCACAATCATCCAGTCGCGACCACGGTCATCCAGTCGCGACCACGGTCATCCAATCGCGACCACAATCATCCAGTCGCGACCACGGTCATCCAGTCGCGACCACGGTCATCCAGTCGCGACCACGGTCATCCAATCGCGACCACGGTCATCCAGTCGCGACCACAATCATCCAGTCGCGACCACGGTCATCCAGTCGCGACCACAATCATCCAGTCGCGACCACGGTCATCCAGTCGCGACCACGGTCATCCAGTCGCGACCACGGTCATCCAGTCGCGACCACAATCATCCAGTCGCGACCACGGTCATCCAGTCGCGACCACAATCATCCAGTCGCGACCACGGTCATCCAGTCGCGACCACAATCATCCAGTCGCGACCACGGTCATCCAGTCGCGACCACGGTCATCCAGTCGCGACCACAATCATCCTGTCGCGACCACGGTCATCCAGTCGCGACCACGGTCATCCAGTCGCGACCACAATCATCCAGTCGCGACCACGGTCATCCAGTCGCGACCACGGTCATCCAGTCGCGACCACGGTCATCCAGTCGCGACCACAATCATCCAGTCGCGACCACAATCATCCAGTCGCGACCACGGTCATCCAGTCGCGACCACGGTCATCCAGTCGCGACCACGGTCATCCAGTCGCGACCACAATCATCCAGTCGCGACCACGGTCATCCAGTCGCGACCACAATCATCCAGTCGCGACCACGGTCATCCAGTCGCGACCACAATCATCCAGTCGCGACCACGGTCATCCAGTCGCGACCACGGTCATCCAGTCGCGACCACGGTCATCCAGTCGCGACCACGGTCATCCAGTCGCGACCACGGTCATCCAGTCGCGACCACGGTCATCCAGTCGCGACCACGGTCATCCAGTCGCGACCACGGTCATCCAGTCGCGACCACGGTCATCCAGTCGCGACCACGGTCATCCAGTCGCGACCACGGTCATCCAGTCGCGACCACGGTCATCCAGTCGCGACCACGGTCATCCAGTCGCGACCACGGTCATCCAGTCGCGACCACGGTCATCCAGTCGCGACCACGGTCATCCAGTCGCGACCACGGTCATCCAGTCGCGACCACGGTCATCCAGTCGCGACCACGGTCATCCAGTCGCGACCACGGTCATCCAGTCGCGACCACGGTCATCCAGTCGCGACCACGGTCATCCAGTCGCGACCACGGTCATCCAGTCGCGACCACAATCATCCAGTCGCGACCACGGTCATCCAATCGCGACCACAATCATCCAGTCGCGACCACGGTCATCCAGTCGCGACCACGGTCATCCAGTCGCGACCACGGTCATCCAATCGCGACGAAAACGAACCGGGGAGCTCTAAAAAAATTCAAACTAGCTGGATAAGTCTTCATTATATCAATAGACTCGTGATATTCCTGTTTGACACTAGTTTGTGGTTTTGTTTGATTATTTGACAGGCCATTCTCATACTTGGTTGGATGTCTCGACGAAAGTATGCAAATACATTAAAATGGCGTTGTGCCGTAATTATAACATAATTGTATTCATAAGAATCAGATCCCTTTTCGTTCTTTGCTTGTTGCTTTTGCTGATCATGCGGCGTTTGTTTGAGATAGATGTATTATGGCCCGGCTTCAGGTATGCCGTGAACGATAAAGGGCTAGACTACTAAAGAGGCACTGTGAATCCTGAAAGGATTGACACTTACTCAAGACCAAAGACAGAAATAACTACTCATATTTACCGTAGTAAATCTGTACAGCTCCGATCAAAGATGGCAAGAAACTGCTTTTGAGTTTTCAGTTCAAGAAACAGTCAGTTGCACGCGCGCTGAAAAAACTGTTTTCGCGTGCTAAATGCTCATTGGCTATTACCCCAACAGCCCCAATTGGCTTGCGTGCTTACAAAACCTTTCAAGTGTTTAATAGAGACAGGTTAACCCGAGTAATACAACGTCATATTTGCACTCATTTTGTATTTACAAATAGAGCCTTAAATGGCTTATGTGTGATATATGTGATTTTATTTTATTTTCTCCGGCATGTAAAAGGCTCTATGGCAGAGAAACAAGGATCGCAACAATAACAACAGCCAGTCACAAGATATCGATACCTTGAGAGACAGGCTATGGGCAGAGTTTGAAGAGTTCAAAGAAGAGGAAATCCAACAAGCAATCGAGGAGGAAAGGAGTAGATGGCACGAGGAGCACGAGGAGCACAAACAGAACGAGATCAACAAGGCTATTGCGTACCTTGAGGATCAATATGCCAAGGGCTTGGACGAGTTTAAACATAAGGAGCTGAGGGACTCTCTTGCGCAGGCTCGCGCGGAATGGGATAACGAGAAGGATCTGGAAATAAAGGTAACGCATGGTGACTTGGTATTTTTGCCTCTCAGACTTATGTGACCCGCACTGTTTCCCAACAGTTTGTTGGCCGTCACTCATGATTCTAATAATTAGATTGACTGACGGTGGTTTCTTCTGCATTTGTAAGGCTAAGTTAAGCAACCAATTATTGGTCGCTTAAGTTAAGCTAGCTTTCAAATGCAGAATAAACCAGCAATTCGTTTCTTCTTGATTCACATATCGAGGTAGAGTGTTAACGTGGATTTATGGACGACGAAGCCCCAGCTGAAGAAAGTCTTGGTCGTGTAAATGTTAATGTTCAGTACAGCCCCGTTAAACGAGCATGAGAGTTGAGGCATGATAGTTGAAAGAGACTTTTCTTCAACTCTCATCGACTTTCCGGATCTTAAATACTTGCCTTTTTTCCTTTCCCAGCCTAAGATATAACAAGAGCCTGTGGGCAGGTTGAACTGGGGCGTGATACAGTATGTTGGATGAGCTGAGGAGCATGATATCACAATGTTGTTATCCGTGTGTCCCATATCTGTTTTTAGAGGTGTTAATTATGAAAACTTCTTTCGAAAGCCACATTTAAAAAGTATTTTTTATTATTTTCTCATCATGAAAATCGGTAACTTGCTTTTAATATCCAGACATGTATGAGAAAAAGATGAAAAAAGTTTCGATCATTTCGATCAAGTAGAATTTCGCCGAAGAAATGCAAGAGCTCGATCACTAAAAATAATTCAAAAAGGGACAAAGTCATGCATTTAAATGGCTTCCAGGAAAGGAAATAATGACGAGGCGTGAATAATGGCGGTTTCATTGCAAATACTACTACTACTGTTTTGACAGATTTTGTCTCGTTCTTGAGACAACTAACAAACGTTGCTCAAAGAAAAAACTTGCTTGCACTTTTAGAGCTGGACCTTCCCATCTGTTTACGTGAATTCGTCGCGCGGTGTGTATACTGAAGAACATAAAAAATAATCTAGAATTGAAGTCCTAGAATAAGGCATAAATACGGGAATTATTTTACCGAGAATCTCCGCCCTTCTAGGAAGAGAAATAATTAAAAGCAGGTTTTTCAGTAAAAGTATCGACACATAAACGAAATGTATTCCACTGCGCATGTCCACTCGTTTGTCGTCACTTTTTATCTTGTTTTGCTCTTCAGAAAGAATAGACTGAGAATTATAGCAATTATTGAAAATATTCATTTATTTTTGATCAACAACTCTTCCTCCGTTAGAATAATTCGGTTAGGAAGAAGTTTATTGGAAATAGAGTACCGAAGTCTGGTTAGAAACTTACTCCCACATGGATAGCAAGGTAATGGTCTGTTATGCAAGTTTCCACTTGCGACGCCGAAAACCTATACATATACAGAGCCGAAGTTAAGGGTGCGTTTTTGTGCGGTGCCTTATTCCAAGATCAGAATACCTCGAAATTCTGCAGATATCCATCTTCCGAAAATTAGAGCGTAATTTCCAATTTTATCATTTTCTTTGCGACTTTTTTTGTTTGCTAATTGTATTTTTTGGGAACGTGTATTCCTTTTTCGGAATATCTGGAATATATCCCAAAAAAATCTCGTGCTAAGACTCGGACGCTCCCAGATTTATACAGAATTCATTCTGTTTTACTACTCGAAGGTCGACGGAGAACCTCAACAGGCTTAAAGCTCCTCTATGGAGGTCTCCGAGGGCCTACGATTTATCGTCCTTATCCGAGAAGACCTAAAGGTCTAACCATTTGCAGTTCGATCACAAAGGCAGCACTTTCTACTCAGTTATTTTAAGACCCTGAGTGTTGGTCCGGCTGGGGTTTGAACCCGCAACCTCCCACACGACAGACCGGAGCTTAACCACTGAGATGACCAAGATTTAGATTACCAAGTTCGCGGGCTGCATGATATAAAGTTTGGAAGGCTCAAATTTAACTATCGACGTTTTTGCATGTCATTGCTGCCGCAGCGAGCGAGCCTGAAGCGAGCGAGCAAGGCAGCAGTTCTAATCTGTAAGCGGGTCCAATTTTTACCACAATGCATCACTTCTATTGTCTTTTTTTACCACACTGCTTTGCAGGCATCTGATCGTCACGCGACATTACACGAGGTGGAATCTGCATTGTTTGAGCTAACTCTTTAATGCATTTCTGTGTACGCAGTCTTTGTGTAATCATGAATTTGTAGACGTGTAGGCGAACTCTTTCTAACTCTGTGTGTACTATCAGTTTCCAAAGAGCAAGATCTCTCCTGTTATCAAGGTGATGAGCAGCAAATAATTTTCTTCTATTGGCTTCGATAAAGTCAAAACATTTACAACTACATTCTCAATTACAGTTGATTTCCGGTATTTAAACTTCACCTGGGAGAACAGCAGTTTGTTGTGCCAGAAATCTTAAGAAAATGTTGGGAATTGGTAGGCTCAGGGAATTTACCGGGAGATCGTTGATATGTCGGGACAAAATGAAAATAAATCGCGACAACCTTTGAAGTACACACCACAGCTCAAACCGGATTCAGTCGCACGATAGCCCCAAAACCACAAAATATATTCATCTGACACCTTGGAATTTTTATCACCCAGTAATCTATTTCCTGCCAAAGTGCTACTGTAGGTTCTCTTCTATTAATACACTTCCTTAACTGAGCGGAGCAGCATTCACTACCTATTAGGTATACTAGTTTAGTTTATATTTGTTACACACCAGGGGCAAACACAATACAACTTTTCCACGTGTATTTGGCCATTGTTTTCAGCGTTCAAATTTATGAGTTCAAAACTTCCGAGTTCAAAACTTCCGAGTTTCAAAATTTCCGAGTTCAAAATTTCCAAGTTCAAAACTTCCGAGTTTCAAAATTTCCGAGTTCAAAATTTCCAAGTTCAAAACTTCCGAGTTCAAATTTTCCCACTTCGGGTTCGAATTGAGTTCGAATTGAATCCCACTTTACCTTGATTGTTTTGAACTCAGAAATTTTAAATGCGGAAGTTTTGAACTCGGAAATTTTGACCTCGGAAGTTTTGAACTCGGAAGTTTTGAACTCGGAAATTTCGAACTCGGAAGTTTCGAACTCGGAAGTTTCGAACTCGGAAGTTTCGAACTCGGAAGTTTCGAACTCGGAAGTTTTGAACTCGGAAGTTTTGAACTCGGAAGTTTCGAACTCGGAAGTTTCGAACTCGGAAGTTTTGAACTCGAAAATTTTGAACTCGGAAATTTTGAACTCGGAAGTCAAAAAGTAGAACTTGGAAGTGAGTGGCCCTTCTCGGCTTTCGTACATTTCAGATGCTACGGCATTACTTATACAAATGGTGCTTTGATTTTTCCGAAGATTGTCCGAAGATTCAAGTAAATTTGTTTAGTGTATAGTTAACAAATAATAATATGGTTTCAAGTGCAATTTTGGATTAATTCAAACTCGTTTTTTTTTTCAAAGAGCTTCTTTGAAAAACACACTTTGAATTAATCCCAAATTGCACTCGAAACTGTATGATTGATTACCTATACTAATTGACCTTCGTATTGTATGAACACTATACTCCTGTTACTTCTAGTCTCGTCTTGGCACAATGCGTGAAGAATTGAAAAACACTCAAGACCATGCCACCCGTGCCGAGGTTGACCGTGCTCTAGCGACGGCTCGAGAGGCCTGGGCAGCTAACTATCAAGATGAACTATCGGCCGAGGTGGCCCAGGTACGAGAGGAACTGCAAGCCAAGGTTGAGTTGGATAAGCAGAGAGCTGTTACTGATGCTGTGAGAGATACAAAGAGAAGACTAGATGCCGAGAAGAAGAAACTAGAAGAGAAGATTAACTTGCTAAAGGTAACTACATTGATACACTTTTCCACATTTGGTAGAGCAGTAGATATGTTTCGGAGTAGCACTGTTATTTTTTAGGTTTTTCAAGGTGTGGTAGAGGCTTTACTGTGCTGCGCGCCGGACCGTGGCCACCTAACAAAGTTTTTGATGAATTTTTGACATATTTTTGACATATTTTTGACATAATTTGTGCTGCTTAACCAATCAGGAAGCTGACAGTCTGTGGTACATGCACGTGCAAATAACACTGTCTAGCCGCTAGACCGCCACAGACTGCTGGCTTCCTGATTGGTTAAGCAGCACAAAATTAACAAAAAAGATGTCGAAAATATATCAAAAATTCATCAAAAACTTTGTTAGGTGGCCACGGTACGGCGTGCAGCACAGTAATGTCGGTTCACTGTGTGTTCCGATTAGGAGCACACAGTGTTTAGGTGAGAGGAAGAGGAACTGAGCTGGAAAATGATTACATCAGAATCCGTTATCTGGAGCTCTCAAGGGAATGATAGACAGACAGACATCTTACCAATCCGAGGTAAGATAAACTAGCTAGCTTTATCTAACCTCGGATTGGTGAGGCTGATTAGGCCTCAAGCGTTACGAGTTACTGATATGCTGAGAGAAAAAAGTAGTAATAATAAAATAAAATTAAAACCACCAGGTTAGAATAATAGAAGCTACTTTAAAGTGCCCCTACGATCAAATTTTGACATATCAATGTTTTTGCATATTCATAAAGTAGAGTTGATATATTATTACCAGTTCAAATTGTTTTTCGATACAACGACAGGAAGTATTATTTTTTTAACTCGGAATATTGAATCTAAACGTCCGCCATTACTGGAGGCCGTTCCCTTTGTTCAGCTTTATACAAAGGTCTATTCAGCGGAAGTGATGTCATACAATTAACGCTCGCCTGCACAACACAACGCCTGGAGGCATATTTCTTCTAAAAACGTCTTCACGTACACAAGAACAAAGTTATATATATCTTTGCGAGGTTGCTTACTTTTTTATGCACACTATTTCGCGCAACATGGTTGTCGTGTTAAGTGTATGATATCACTTTCGCTGAATAATGAGAACGGCTTCCAGTAATGGCTGACATGATTTTACCGGTAAACTCTCCTAAAAATTTGTGGTTTAACTTGCCCATTTGGGAATATTTTTTACTATTTCGGATATTTCTAATACTGATTGATCTATTGACACTAAAAAAGTGTCAAATCGATCAAAACAATCTATTGTTTAAACGCTAAGGATCACGGTCGTGGGAGGGGGACAAAACAGCAACAACACAAAGGTAATCGCTATCAAATGCATTTTGTAGAACGTAGAATAGCGGTAACAGCCACCAAATACGGTAAATATTGTGGGATAAACATTGATACAGCTGATATCTGGAAACCAGACAATTCGAAGTTAAATTTTCCTCAGCAGAGCAGATTTAGTTCAAAATTCTATTCATGTCGATTCTGTACCCCTCATAAACAAGCCGTGACGTCATAATGATATAAGGCAATCAGGGTACGTGTACATTCCACACTTGTTTAGACGCCTTTGGTATTCAAACAGATATAAGTCATATCGCAATGACGTTTTACACTCTTAGGACAGTTCAGTGCAACGGATCGAACGACAGTTAATTTTCGCATCCTAGCACTGCACATATCCTATCCTACCAATAATAATAATAAAGTATTGTTGTTCACATACAGGCATTCTGTGCTTTATACGGAGATAAAGGTTTAGAGAATAAATAAGTTATTGTTGGCACGGAGTGAAGACAATAAAGAAAACATAAAGAGGGTGATCTGACTTGTGGCAAGTCTATTTTTAACTGTAACAGCCTGTCTTATATCAGTGTTTATTTTTTAGTGGTCTTTTAGTATTTTAAACAAAGACGGATTACCTTTACAGGTGCAGTCTATTGTTTCCCGAGAGTTTCGAGATAAACGAATTCGAGATAGCCTATAGTAAACTACAGTGGTCCAAATCAAGGGGAACGGGCTTCAGTTCGAGATAGCGAGAAGTTCGAGATAACCGAGAGATAGCGGGATTCTACTGTATATTTGATATGTGTACAGGACTATTATGGGCCTGTTTACATGAGGGAGTTGACCCTTACACTAAGGCTATCTTCATTGTATTGTAATCCCTTGAGACTGTTCTACATATGGACAACAATGCTGCTGGTCCTAGCACTAAGGCTATCTTCATTGTATTGTAATCCCTTGAGACTGTTTTACATATCGACAACAATGCTGCTGGTCCTAGCACTAAGGCTATCTTCATTGTATTGTAATCCCTTGAGACTGTTTTACATATCGACAACAATGCTGCTGGTCCTAGCACTAGGGCTATCTTCATTGTACTGTAATCCCTTGAGACTGTTTTGTATATCGCCAACAATGCTGCTGGTCCTAGCACTAGGGCTATCTTCATTGTATTGTAATCCCTTGAGACTGTTTTACATATCGACAGCAATGCTGCTGGTCCTAGCACTAGGGCTATCTTCATTGTATTGTAATCCCTTGAGACTATTTTACATATCGACAACAATGCTGCTGGTCCTAGCACTAGGACTATCTTCGTTGTATTGTAATCCCTTGAGACTGTTTTGTATATCGCCAACAATGCTGCTGGTCCTAGCACTAAGGCTATCTTCATTGTATTGTAATCCCTTGAGACTGTTTTGTATATCGCCAACAATGCTGCTGGTCCTAGCACTAAGGCTATCTTCATTGTATTGTAATCCCTTGAGACTGTTTTGCATATCGACAACAATGCTGCTGGTCCTAGCACTAAGGCTATCTTCATTGTATTGTAATCCCTTGAGACTGTTTTACATATCGACAACAATGCTGCTGGTCCTAGCACTAGGGCTATCTTCATTGTACTGTAATCCCTTGAGACTGTTTTGTATATCGCCAACAATGCTGCTGGTCCTAGCACTAGGGCTATCTTCATTGTATTGTAATCCCTTGAGACTGTTTTACATATCGACAGCAATGCTGCTGGTCCTAGCACTAGGGCTATCTTCATTGTATTGTAATCCCTTGAGACTATTTTACATATCGACAACAATGCTGCTGGTCCTAGCACTAGGACTATCTTCGTTGTATTGTAATCCCTTGAGACTGTTTTGCATATCGACAACAATGCTGCTGGTCCTAGCACTAGGGCTATCTTCATTGTATTGTAATCCCTTGAGACTATTTTACATATCGACAACAATGCTGCTGGTCCTAGCACTAGGACTATCTTCGTTGTATTGTAATCCCTAGAGACTGTTTTGCATATCGCCAACAATGCTGCTGGTCCTAGAACTAGGGCTATCTTCATTGTGTTGTAATCCCTCGAGACTGGTATTCTTGTGTGATTCCTTACTGGCAAACCCGCCGGGCTTGGCATTTTCTGATCAAACTTTGGCTTGTTCGAGAACCCTGCTTGTTCGAATCACTAAATTGTGCTTGAGTCTTTCACAAAGATTTTGCAACAGTTGTCTCAACAACATGCTTATACACTGATGTAAATTGTCAGTTCTGCATAGCTTGCTTTTCCAAGATATTTCCTTCGCACTTTCAATAAACACGATCGCCATTTTTTTCTTTTCGATACATCACTGGTTTGCACGTGTTCCATATATGGTAGCTTGTGCGCTTTTAGCTTTTACGCTGAAACACCACTGTTCTCAACCAATCAGTTTCCAGAAATTTATTAGCTTGTGTAATTTTAATTATTGTTATTATTATTATTGCTATTATTATTGTTGTTATTATTACTATTGTATTTTATAATTGTTCTTATTGCATTAGTATTCTTTTCCATTATTGCACAGGGCCATAGTTCTCCCGAGTCTCTTCGTAAGCGTTGGGAAGAAGAGCGTTCTGCGATACACAAAGAACACGAGAGAGAACTAACCCGTGTACGAGAAGAATACGAGGAATCCACGAGGCGTGTACAAGTAGACACCGAGAACGAACTGGAGAACAAGTTGTCAGTAATATTACGGGATGCTAAACAGGAGTGGGAGGAGGAACAAGAGGAAGACAGGTAAAACTTGACTGACAGATTTAGAGCGATATCAATAGTGCTACAGTGAACCTCTCTCGATTACAGCCATGTTAAGCGACCATGTTACCGTTTTCGTTGAAGTGCGACCCAGGAATTTTCAGGTCTCGTTTGGAAAATTGCATTTAGCCGACAGTCAATCAAATGCAGAGTCAAGTCTCAAACAAAGCTGTCAAAGTTGTATCGCCTAGACTTAATTCATCTTAGCGATACTTGTTTTGAAACAGTCCAGGGCCGTAGCTAGGATTTTTTGTCTGGTGGGGCAGACTCCGCACAGCCACGGGGGACGTGCCGTATATTAGGGGCGGGGATTCTCGTCGGACAATTTTGCTTTCACCCCTAAGAGGTTCTATTCTATTAAAAAAGGTCTCATCTTTCTTGAGTTCTTGAGGGGGGGGGGGTAGCAACTGCGTATTAGATGCTTAGCCGACGAATAACATCTTTGTAAATATATCTGTGTGTTTTGCGATTGGAGCTGTTAGCGAAATAAGTTGTTTCTTTATTTGTTGAACGTCGTATAAAAAGCAATTTATTACACGGAAAGTGTGTGTAATATGGCTGTTTTTTTTATAATCTATTTATGCAGCGAGGCACAGCTTGCTTCGAGCAGTTATGAGTATGAGGGTTAAGTCACGTACATAGCACTCAGGACATTCTACCCCGAAATGGATTGTGATTATCACTGTGCAGCTAACTGAATGGATACACTACGATGTGATTCGAAAATCGATTCGCAGGAAACCATTGATATTTCTCCGAAAGTTTGCGACTCCCAAAACAAATGTTTTCACCAGAATTTTCAGCTATGACCACAGTCCATTGTGGACTGGGAATGCATGTTGCTTGTCCTATGCACACTCTTGCACTCGACACTGATTGGATAAAATAACCTTAAGTTGGAATGCTTTGTTTTCATTCTGCAATGTGATTGGTTCTCGTTAGAATGTTTTGTTTTCATTCTGCAATGTGATTGGTTCTCGTTGGAATGCTTTGTTTTCATTCTGCAGTGTGATTAGTTCTCGTTGGAATGCTTTGTTTTCATTCTGCAATGTGACTGGTTCTCGTTGGAATGCTTTGTTTTCATTCTGCAATGTGACTGGTTCTCGTTGGAATGCTTTGTTTTCATTCTGCAATGTGATTGGTTCTCGTTGGAATGCTTTGTTTTCATTCTGCAATGTGACTGGTCCTCGTTGGAATGCTTTGTTTTCATTCTGCAATGTGATTGGTTCTCGTTGGAATGCTTTGTTTTCATTCTGCAATGTGACTGGTCCTCGTTGGAATGCTTTGTTTTCATTCTGCAATGTGACTGGTTCTCATTGGAATGCTTTGTTTTCATTCTGCAATGTGACTGGTTCTCGTTGTCAAAGTGGGTTACAGTAGTCACACAGGAAATCCATACACCTATATACAGATATTTCAACTAATGTTGTCTAGGAGATTAGGGCATTATGGAATAGGGCATCTGGGTATTCCCAGACTGAAATGAATTAAAATGATGATTACGAGATATACGACCTGGACGACTTAGCTTACGGTTTATCTATCCATTTTTAGCCTGTGTACAGCCGTCCGATATTTTTAACATTCCATATTCCCTAATGTCCTATTCCCTAATGCCCTATTCCCTAATGCCCTATTCCCTAATGTCCTATTCCCTAATACCCTAATGCCATATTCCCTAACGCCCTATTCCCTAATACCCTATTACCTAATGCCCTATTCCCTAATGCCCTATTCCCTAATGCCCTATTCCCTAACACCCTATTACCTAATACCCTATTCCCTAATGTCCTATTCCCTAACGCCCTATTGCCTAATGTCCTATTCCCTAACACCCTATTCCCTAACACTCTATTCCCTAACGCCCTATTCCCTAATGCCCTATTCCCTAATGTCCTATTCCCTAACATCCTATTCCCTAACATCCTATTCCCTAACATCCTATTCCCTAACACCCTATTCCCTAATGTCCTATTTTCTAACACCCTATTCCCTGGTGCCCTATTCCCTAACACCCTATTCCCTAATGCCCTATTCCCTAATGTCCTATTCCCTAATGACCTATTCCCTAATGACCTATTCCCTAATACCCTATGGATTTGTGTATCTAATTAGCAGGGCTCGAAATTGCGCCCGATACGGGCGTAAATACGCCTAGATTTTTTCGTTTTACGCCTAACGTTTTCCAATTAGGCGTAATTTTACGCCTAGATTCTCTTACAAAGGTAAAAATTATTGGAAGACAAGTCATTTCCAAATCTCTAAAACGATTTGAAACTTTTTTGTCTGTTGTTTCAAGTTTGAAATGCATAGTTTACTAATTACGCGGCGACGTTTGGCATGTGAAGTCTGAACTTTTAACTGCAATATGTCAAAGTTTGACAGCTCCTGTAATGTAAACTATTTTCCCGCGCGAAACAAGTTGTTTTGCATGACAAAACTGACCTATATAGATAGCCGGAGCTGTCAAACTTTGACATTTACGCCTAAATTTTGGGCAATTACGCCTAAATTTTTTAAGCTGGGCGTAAAATTACGCCTCCTTTTTTCCCTTAATTTCGAGCCCTGATTAGGCTCGGCACATAGGTGCAGATATTCTAATTTGCATTGCATCCATGCAGGCTGCCCCTCCCATGAGCCTGTTCACGTTGAATAATCCACATCTTGTCTTGGTGTTTAGGATTCAGCTGGAAGAACAACATCAGCAAGAACTCAAATCTGTTCTCGAGAAAGCAAGAGAAGAGTTCCTGCGAGATCAAGAGAAAGCCATCAAAGCTGCCAGTCACTACGCAGTGAAGAGACAGCAGGAACTGTGGACGAACGAGAGGAAGACGACACAGTCGGCTCTAGACAAGTTGAAGCAAGAGATGGTGAGAATTCGACAAGAACACGTTAGTACAGTCGAGGCTCTAAAGAGGCAATATGAAGAGGAAATCAGGAGAATAAGGAATGGATTCACCAGGAATGTCTCCATGAATTCCGGAACACAGGTACTGTAGCTACAAGATGATTTTAAAAGAGACTAGATTTTAAGGGTCAAAGCCAGATGGCGTCACAAGCTCACGCGCACGTTCTTTTTTGTTGAGAAAGTTCACTAATTATTGTATAAAACAAATATATTTTATTTTCCCGTGTGGCTGTTCTCTTATAGATGCACAGAACGCGTCAAAACGTAAAGAGAACATCGGTTGTCACTCGACTGCGGCTCGTGGCGCAGGTATTTGTTTTCATGTTGTGACGTCATCCATGCATGTATTGCTGGATGGCAATCCATCCCCAGAGATTCAGATAAAGACATGACGGCCATGTTGGAACACATAACAAAAGAAGCTAACGAGGAATATTTTGTTTACGTCAATCAAGATGGCGGCGATGACGTCACGTGAAAACGACCAATAAGAGGAGAGAGGCAGAATGACACATTTTGTTAATTTTATGAAATATAATGCAGTGTTGATTCTAGGACGCGATTTTGCGATATTTTCGCGCTTTGACTGCCAACCTTCGCAGAAACTTAGTTGACGTGGATACTTGTTCGCATCTGTGCTTTCATTCATTGCATTGGTAAACTCCATTATTTGCCATAATTTTTCGATTGTCGTAGAAGGAATTTTGTGTGGAGCCGGGTAACCATTTCCAATAATTGTAAATCACATGACTATTTTCTAGAATGCCTACACTATTGTTATGTTTATATGTTAGACATAGCTATTTTGCGCTCTGTTTCAATTAAGTGGGGGGAAATAGTCTCCTATGACACAACAAATGTCCCCAAATTTAAAATGCAATGCTCCACTTCGTTTGATTTGTAGAATGTGTAGCGATGATGGTTACCCTTTACTCCTTGTTCTTTTTCAGACTCCCAATGCACTAGACAGTAGTAGTGATACAAGCTTCGGCAGTATTGATGAAGTGACAGCTGCCAGAGGTTTACACGAATTACGTCAGCATTACCTGGATACCGTTGCTAAGATACGCGATGACGTATTGGCTCACGTGAATCAAACAAAGACCAATGCTGCGAAGAAAATCAGGTCAGTAAATTCAACTGAGATGAAAAATGCTCGTACTCACAAACTTTTAAAATCTAAGTTGTTTTCGCTTTAGTTTTATAAAAAAATAATTCCTCTGCATTTATATTACTAACGTTTCAAAGGTGCTTTGTTGTAACAACTTAGGTTGCTTTGACAGTGTGACTAACTTTCTAACTAGTAATCAACATGAATGTATCCGAGGACATTACTGACGGCGACAACCAGATGTGGAACTTTGGTGAAGATGAGAATGACATTCAAACCCAAATTCAAGAAACAAAATTAACAGAGGAGAGAACCCCCAAACGGCCATGGGTCAAAAAGATGGGTGCACTGTGCACTTTAAACAACAGCCTCGAAAGGGAGGAAGAAGAGCTGAATAAGCAGAAAGCAGTTATCGTAAAGAGACTAATTGCAATAGAAAAACAAAAAGAAGAAATTAAAATTAAAATTAAGAAACATAGCCAAATTTGCCCACTATGAACAAAAAATACCAGTCATGGGCATAGCTGTTTTTAAGCCAGTAAACCCTGGCTTACAAACTTTCTGTTTTAACGGGCTAACAAGCCAGTAAACCCTGGCTTACAAACTTTCTGTTTTAACGGGCTAACAAACCAAAATGGCCAGCTATGCCCTGACAGTAAATTTATTGTTGTCATATATAAATATATTTTTCCTTTTCTCTTAATGGGCCAATCGTAACTTAATAATTGGATATATAAAATCCCATATCATAACATGTGATAATAATAATTAAAAAACTTTTTAAATAATACTTGTTATGTCATCCCTCAATTCTTTGTCTGTTCTAAGTCAGACGCAATCATCTATTCTTGAGAACACAGTCCTCAGCAATTATGTTTTCAACATCCTGAGGATAAAATCCTCCTGTAGCTTTATATACATGTATGGATATCACTGATATATCCCATATTATGTGAAGGGTCAAGGATTAAATGCAATCCTCCAGTACATTAAAAATATCCAAACGATGAATGCAATCCTCCAGTACGTTGAAAGTATCCAAACAATGACAGTTATAATTGGTTTTAATATTGTTTTGAGAATACAATCCTCCAATGTTATATAGACATGGTCATCCTCTATTGCACACCAACACGGTCATCCTTTATTGCATGTACATCACTGTTATCTATAGATCCTATAATCAAATGAATCAGAATGGGTATATGTCATACTTCTTCATAGTATATAAATTACTATGATAACATCTTATTGTATTAATCTCATTCATAATTTATTTCATTCAAATTCAAATTTATTTTAATCCTACTTTTAATACCGATATACCTTATATTGTAACTCTATTGTAACTCCTACCAATACTGTCATCCTTAATTCTCTCACTAATGATTATCTCACTGTCATCATAAAATCTATCTATCCTTTACCCATTAATATAACAATATAACATGGTATAACACTATAATAACAATACAATAATATTAACTTCGTACCTCAATACTATCACTCTATCACTATCATAATCATCGCATATCACCAAATAATTTCATCCTAATGAACTACAATTGGAAAGAATAATTTCATCTAAATCCTTTCTCTGCATAAGCCATCTATAGGTTACATTATTTCAAAACATTTTCTCTCAAAAATACATATTTCACAACACATTTTAGAGTTTCATGTTTGCACTAACCTCACTTTCTATCTCCCAACACCCAAACTTGCCCAGAAACAAGCCATTCTGTCCACAAACAATTTCACCTAAAATGACCGCAATGCATGCCGGGAAATCCTAACAAACAACGACATGGCACTTCCCCCATCTTCGTTCTTCAAAATATAGAAGAAGTCTAAAGCCATTTCGACCTAATACCTTCATATTGGAATCAATGGCAAGTAAATATTGTCCAATATTCCAAAAAAGCTATGATAGGTGGCTCCAGACCCCCATTTATAAAGCCCACGCTAAAGTGACAGAAGACGTCCTGGCCCTTTCACGAGTGGAAAATGAGGCTCTTTCTCTGTCACAATAAACTGGCACAAACTCGGTTCTTTGAGAAAGTACTGATTGAAGCTCTCATCAGACTTAATGATGTCCTCCAGCACTCTATAAATGGTAAAAAAGGTTTTTTAAAAAGCCTACAATTCTCCATATTCCTCCGAACAAACTTCCCGCCGGATCCGATAAATAATCCACAACTGCCTTCAAAATGGCCGTCTAAAAACTCTGAGCCCCTAGTATTATAGGTCAGTCAAAAATTCCATGGTAACAATGACTATTTAGTTAGGGGTAGGGTTTTTTCAGTCTAGAAATACTGCAAAATACTGCAAAAACTCGGGCCTGAAAGGGTTAACACCTTATAATAATTATATCTTATTAACACCTTATAATAATCATATTTTATTAATGCCATATTAATACTATAACCACAAAAATAAAATAAAATAAAAAATAAGTGTGAATTGGTGGTGCTTGCTTGCACAAGCACACTAACAAAAAATCGCGTGGATGTGCCGCTAGGATTTATTAGTTGGAATGCTTTGTATTCGTTCTGCAATGTGGTTGGTTCTCGGTGTCGAAGTGGCTCTGGTTACAGTAGTAAACAGATTATATATCGTAACTGCGACGGGAAGCGAAGTACAACTGACATTTCTACCGTCAGTCCTTCATGAGATAGACTACTGGTATCCTTCAGTGTTGGTCTTATCCACCAACTCCACGGCTAGTAATTTATACAGGAAAAACTTAGGTGATAAAGCTGTCAGGAATCATGAGATTTAGTACTCTTTTTTTATTTTTTATTAACATATGTTTATCATACTCGAAGGGATTTTGTAACACAAGGCTATTATAGCGCAATCCATCGTATTCATGTGTATTTGTATTGTATTGTATTCTAAGCATATTCTTAACAATTGACATTTATAATCCTTACAATAAGAGACATTATTGTGTAACATTAGCTTCATTAGTCAAATCTCATTTGTATCTACACAGTGGACACCACACACACTAGCCCACGCTCAATAGTCTTTATACGCGATGACGTCATGCTTTTGTGTTGAGAGGAAATGTTGTTACAAAGTGAGGCTTGGTGTTGATCACAAAAGTGACATCACGATGCATAAGGCCTATTCCAATTCGATCTGTGGATTAGCCGAGTCCTGACTTTGATCAGCCCCTGTGGTTGTTTCAGATCCCGTTAAAAATTGAGTGTGTTTCAACATATACATAGTTTATTTACAGTATCCCCAATCACACCGCTGCAACACGTTGTGCTCCGCTGGCCGAAATAACGAAGGCTCTGGTGTCAAATACAAGTTTCAGAGGGCTTTTTTAGTAAATAATGTTATAACTTAGGGTGCGTTCGATTGACCGTATTCCGTAATAAGAATACACAGAATGATCACTACAAATCGCTTATATCGGGATGTTTTAGCCACTGAAATACTGAATGTATCCTGAATATCACATTTCAGCAAGCATTCGTAGCTTACAGTGCAAAATGTACCTGAACCAGTGATTTCCAGAGACTATTCTATCTATTCCTATTCCGGAATACGGCAAATCAAACGCACCCTTAGTAAACTCACAGTGAATTACAAATTAAGGACATTTCAACCTGTTAAAGTCTTGGAAACAGGGGTGATTGCTCTGTTTTCTTTTAGCCGGTTTTGGCGGGAAACTGGGGAGATCGCGCGCGATGGGTTTATCAAAAGCGCATGCGCGTGACGTTTTACCGCAGTCGGATCCCCAGTAGACCTTTGCACATGACGTCACCATTGTTATGTTAAGTACCCTCAGAAGATAGAATGAAGGTTTATTCCCATGGTGGTTCAGTTCAGTTCAGATTTATTTTGCACATGTTCAAAAAGAAAAATATTACAGTTTGAGTATTAGAAAGGGAGAAGTAAATATAAGTGAGAAAAAATATAATAACTCAATCGTGCGCAGTGGTAAAAGTAGCATTAGGACTTTCGAGTTGACCAAGGAACAAGGACAGGCAAACTGAACTCTATGACGTTAATGCAAGGGGTCTTGGGCCCACTTTCAATATATGCTTCACTTGTTACGCACAAAGGTTTCAATACGAGGCTCCGGGGTAAACTAAATTTATTCTATTTTTGAAGAACACACATCCCATGCTAAATGCATTTGACACTCAATAAAGTTTGTTATTATAATTAGTGTTACTATTATTCAGGTATGAAGTGCTCAAAGAACGCCACTCGACAGCCAAGAAACTTCGGCGTCATTATCTGCAGTGTTTGAAACAACTGCTGGAGGAAGACAAGCTGTGCAGAGAGACAAACAAGCCAGCTGTTAGCATGGAGGAGAAAATTGAACGAATGGCCAGAGTACTGGATGCAGTTAGTCCTGAACACACAGGTAAAGGTACGATGAGCTGATGGTAGGCCTGGTGCAAGGTACGATTCAGTGCTCAGAGAAACTAGTATTATATACCTCCGGGTACTCTTAAAGTGCTTATAAGCCCTAGCCAGTTATCTTTGATATCGATTGTATATGAAGTGGATAGTCCAACGGTAGAGTATTTCTTGATTTGGGTGTTGCGTCTACGAGATATAAAGGTTTAGATTTCCAATATGCTAATGATATGATGTCATCACCGACATTTGCTGAATTTCTTTGTGCTTGTGAATTAAGCTATTTTCTAATTTAGAATATGTTTTGGGTAAAATGACTTTGATAAGCTTCAAATATCACTTAGAATTTTAAAAATAGGTAATTTGTCTCTACCAGCATGCTTTTGTATAAGAATGTCGGTGATGACATCACATCATTAGCATATTGGAAATCTAAACCGTTATATCTCGTAGACGCAACACCCAAATCAAGAAATATTCTACCGTTGGACTATCTACGTCATGTACAATCGATATCAAAGATAACTGGAGGGCTTATATGCACTTTATTAACATACCCTATTGATTTCCTAATTTGCGTTATTTTGAAGAAAACAAAGCATTCCAGCGAATAAATCCTTGCATCTCCACGCAATTTTCATTATTCGATCGACTTCAGAACGAGTCCACCAAATTTGCCTTTTACCTGATTGAAGCTCGAGCAAGTTGAAATGCTATTGTCATCTACTCGTCACTGATTGGCTCAAATAACCGTAAGTTGAAATGCTATTGTCATCTACTCGTCACTGATTGGCTCAAATAACCGTAAGTTGGAATGCTTTGTTTCCTTCAGCAGTATGATTGGTTCTCGTTGTCTAAGTGGCCCACATGAAACGTGACATTAAAACTAGTAAATGTGTTCAGTTTTAAAGCGATGTGGAGAATTGATGTTGAGTTATAGGAATTTCAAATGCAGAAGAAACATGAAAGCGAGGCTGGATGGCCTTGCGTTGATATTTTCACAAAATCTCCTTTATTTGAAATTACTGTATCTTCACTGTTTTTTGAAGTGGACCTAACTTTTTTTAAATCATAAATATCGATTCTACATCATCAAGTTTTGAGTATTTCTGTGAAGAAAGGGTTGGAGGCACTTCGTGTGGTCAAACCATGTCAACATATTGAACAGCACCTAGGACAATAGAGATGTTCAGTGCAATATATGTTTGAGAGAATTCACACTTGCATTGAACATCGGCCATCACCATTGAACATTACTGAACAATGCTAAACAGGGTGGTCATACCATGCCAACATATTGAACAGCACCTAGGACAATAGAGATGTTCAGTGTAACATATGTTTGATAGAATTCACACTTGCATTGAACATCGTCCATCACCATTGAACATTACTGAACAATGCTAAACAGGGTGGTCATACCATGCCAACATATTGAACAGCACCTAGGGCAATAGAGATGTTCAGTGTAATATATGTTTGATAGAATTCACACTTGCATTGAACATCGTCCATCACCATTGAACATTACTGAACAATGCTAAACAGGGTGGTCATACCATGCCAACATATTGAACAGCACCTAGGGCAATAGAGATGTTCAGTGTAACATATGTTTGATAGAATTCACACTTGCATTGAACATCGTCCATCACCATTGAACATTACTGAACAATGCTAAACAGGGTGGTCATACCATGCCAACATATTGAACAGCACCTAGGGCAATAGAGATGTTCAGTGTAACATATGTTTGAGAGAATTCACACTTGCATTGAACATCGTCCATCACCATTGAACATTACTGAACAATGCTAAACAGGGTGGTCATACCATGCCAACATATTGAACAGCACCTAGGGCAATAGAGATGTTCAGTGTAATATATGTTTGAGAAAATTCACACTTGCATTGAACATCGTCCATCACCATTGAACATTACTGAACAATGCTAAACAGGGTGGTCATACCATGTCAACATATTGAACAGCACCTAGGGCAATAGAGATGTTCAGTGTAATATATGTTTGAGAGAATTCACACTTGCATTGAACATCGTCCATCACCATTGAACATTACTGAACAATGCTAAACAGGGTGGTCATACCATGCCAACATATTGAACAGCACCTAGGACAATAGAGATGTTCAGTGTAACATATGTTTGATAGAATTCACACTTGCATTGAACATCGTCCATCACCATTGAACATTACTGAACAATGCTAAACAGGGTGGTCATACCATGCCAACATATTGAACAGCACCTAGGGCAATAGAGATGTTCAGTGTAATATATGTTTGATAGAATTCACACTTGCATTGAACATCGTCCATCACCATTGAACATTACTGAACAATGCTAAACAGGGTGGTCATACCATGCCAACATATTGAACAGCACCTAGGGCAATAGAGATGTTCAGTGTAACATATGTTTGATAGAATTCACACTTGCATTGAACATCGTCCATCACCATTGAACATTACTGAACAATGCTAAACAGGGTGGTCATACCATGCCAACATATTGAACAGCACCTAGGGCAATAGAGATGTTCAGTGTAATATATGTTTGATAGAATTCACACTTGCATTGAACATCGTCCATCACCATTGAACATTACTGAACAATGCTAAACAGGGTGGTCATACCATGCCAACATATTGAACAGCACCTAGGGCAATAGAGATGTTCAGTGTAACATATGTTTGAGAGAATTCACACTTGCATTGAACATCGTCCATCACCATTGAACATTACTGAACAATGCTAAACAGGGTGGTCATACCATGCCAACATATTGAACAGCACCTAGGGCAATAGAGATGTTCAGTGTAACATATGTTTGAGAGAATTCACACTTGCATTGAACATCGTCCATCACCATTGAACATTACTGAACAATGCTAAACAGGGTGGTCATACCATGCCAACATATTGAACAGCACCTAGGGCAATAGAGATGTTCAGTGTAACATATGTTTGAGAGAATTCACACTTGCATTGAACATCGTCCATCACCATTGAACATTACTGAACAATGCTAAACAGGGTGGTCATACCATGCCAACATATTGAACAGCACCTAGGGCAATAGAGATGTTCAGTGTAATATATGTTTGAGAGAATTCACACTTGCATTGAACATCGTCCATCACCATTGAACATTACTGAACAATGCTAAACAGGGTGGTCATACCATGTCAACATATTGAACAGCACCTAGGGCAATAGAGATGTTCAGTGTAATATATGTTTGAGAGAATTCACACTTGCATTGAACATCGTCCATCACCATTGAACATTACTGAACAATGCTAAACAGGGTGGTCATACCATGCCAACATATTGAACAGCACCTAGGACAATAGAGATGTTCAGTGTAATATATGTTTGAGAGAATTCACACTTGCATTGAACATCGTCCATCACCATTGAACATTACTGAACAATGCTAAACAGGGTGGTCATACCATGCCAACATATTGAACAGCACCTAGGGCAATAGAGATGTTCAGTGTAATATATGTTTGAGAGAATTCACACTTGCATTGAACATCGTCCATCACCATTGAACATTACTGGACAATGCTAAACAGGGTGGTCATACCATGCCAACATATTGAACAGCACCTAGGACAATAGAGATGTTCAGTGTAACATATGTTTGAGAGAATTCACACTTGCATTGAACATCGTCCATCACCATTGAACATTACTGAACAATGCTAAACAGGGTGGTCATACCATGCCAACATATTGAACAGCACCTAGGGCAATAGAGATGTTCAGTGTAATATATGTTTGAGAGAATTCACACTTGCATTGAACATCGTCCATCACCATTGAACATTACTGAACAATGCTAAACAGGGTGGTCATACCATGTCAACATATTGAACAGCACCTAGGGCAATAGAGATGTTCAGTGTAATATATGTTTGAGAGAATTCACACTTGCATTGAACATCGTCCATCACCATTGAACATTACTGAACAATGCTAAACAGGGTGGTCATACCATGCCAACATATTGAACAGCACCTAGGACAATAGAGATGTTCAGTGTAATATATGTTTGAGAGAATTCACACTTGCATTGAACATCGTCCATCACCATTGAACATTACTGAACAATGCTAAACAGGGTGGTCATACCATGCCAACATATTGAACAGCACCTAGGGCAATAGAGATGTTCAGTGTAATATATGTTTGAGAGAATTCACACTTGCATTGAACATCGTCCATCACCATTGAACATTACTGGACAATGCTAAACAGGGTGGTCATACCATGCCAACATATTGAACAGCACCTAGGACAATAGAGATGTTCAGTGTAACATATGTTTGATAGAATTCACACTTGCATTGAACATCGTCCATCACCATTGAACATTACTGGACAATGCTAAACAGGGTGGTCATACCATGCCAACATATTGAACAGCACCTAGGGCAATAGAGATGTTCAGTGTAATATATGTTTGAGAGAATTCACACTTGCATTGAACATCGTCCATCACCATTGAACATTACTGGACAATGCTAAACAGGGTGGTCATACCATGCCAACATATTGAACAGCACCTAGGACAATAGAGATGTTCAGTGTAACATATGTTTGATAGAATTCACACTTGCATTGAACATCGTCCATCACCATTGAACATTACTGGACAATGCTAAACAGGGTGGTCATACCATGCCAACATATTGAACAGCACCTAGGGCAATAGAGATGTTCAGTGTAACAAATGTTTGATAGAATTCACACTTGCATTGAACATCGTCCATCACCATTGAACATTACTGAACAATGCTAAACAGGGTGGTCATACCATGCCAACATATTGAACAGCACCTAGGGCAATAGAGATGTTCAGTGTAACATATGTTTGATAGAATTCACACTTGCATTGAACATCGTCCATCACCATTGAACATTACTGGACAATGCTAAACAGGGTGGTCATACCATGCCAACATATTGAACAGCACCTAGGACAATAGAGATGTTCAGTGTAACATATGTTTGATAGAATTCACACTTGTATTGAACATCGTCCATCACCATTGAACATTACTGAACAATGCTAAACAGGGTGGTCATACCATGCCAACATATTGAACAGCACCTAGGACAATAGAGATGTTCAGTGTAACATATGTTTGATAGAATTCACACTTGTATTGAACATCGTCCATCACCATTGAACATTACTGAACAATGCTAAACAGGGTGGTCAAACCACACCAACATGTTGGAGTGGACATTGTTGGAGATTGATCGGTGAATAATGTTCACATAGTTTAACTGGAGTACAAGTCGACATTTTGTTCATATTCCATCTAACATTCTTTCTCGCTTTCTCTTACACCCAGGCCAAGGGCCACCTAAATCAAATGCCAAAAGCACACCAGGAAAGAGATTGTTACCAGCACCGAAGGGACTTTATATCCTGGGGGCTAACAGAGAATTCGAGGGAACTTATTCCACAGGAACAAAGAAGTCCAGCAGTCGACCTGGAGAATACGGCCCAGACGGGGAAAGTGATTCTCCGAGACCATCCCCAAACGATCGATTATCGATTAACAATGTAGATTCCGAAAGTAATTTGACACAGGAATCGGGTAACTATATACACAGTGATGCCATTAACAAGAAAGTGTCATCTCAAGGCTTACGATCAATAGTTTACGCCATACCAGAGAGAGATTCAAGGAAGAGTGAGCATGCTCCTTACCAAACACCGCCGACCGTACAACGTAGGTCTGTGAGCTCGCCTGCTTTTTCCGTAACATCGAATGAGTCGGAGCGGTATTCAGAACTTCCAACAGTTATCCGTGTAAGCCCGCAAATAGACTCAAGAGGTAGAGCAATTGCTTCTAGGTCAACTCCTAAATCCGCTCTGGATGCCATAAGAGCGCGTGTATTGCCAAGAGATGTTAAGAACAGCCTTCCTGTCAAACCTGTTTTACTTGGACCGAAAACGAGAGGGACTGTGGTCGGCAGGCAGGACACACTTCTGTCACGTGATCGAGCTTTGAAAAGCACTCCGCCGCTACCCTCTAAACCTGCAGTGAATATAACACAGAATAGTGGAACAAGAATGAACCCGTCGTGACGACGGGTATGCAGTAGTAACTAGAGACGGACTAGACTGCTACTGGAAAGAGCTGCTTATCTTTATTCAAATCGTAACTGCGATTTATTAGTAAACCGGTCGGGATGGCTTCCTAAAAAGTGTCGCAGTGCACGACTGTAGAACTGCGATCGAACCTTCGTCAACTGTACCGCGAAGTTTGGTTTCGTCAGAGAACCTTACAATATATTATCATGGCAACTCACTTAGGAGTATCTTATTAAAGATTGCCGTATCTTTTTTACTAAATATGGAAGCCCTTCTATCAATCGGGTGAATTTCGTCAGTTGAAAACACATACCAGAATCCTTTTCGCTGATTCTTTTGTTCTTCTAATTTAGACCATTGTTGTCTTGGTATTCTCAGAGGAATTAAAAAATCTGAATAAGAAAATAATTCGAAAAGGATTCTGGTAGTTTTTTCAACGACGTCATAGTACACTCCTGGAATTGCGCAGCGTTGAAATGGTTTCCAGTTGTTTGTCTTTCTGAGCCAATGAAATTACAGAGTAAGAGAGTTACAGATATAACTACGGTCCGTAAGTTTTAAATCTGCTGTTTCATATCCACGGTGCTTACTCCATTCGATATATGTTCTGGTTTCATATAGGAACTCGCGAGAAACTAAAAACCAGATATTCATGTTATCCTCAACTAGAACTGATCCATCGTGCACGCAACTTGGTAACGAGAAAGGCTTTCTCTACTATAGGTACGGATTAGGCTTCCCAGAAAACCGCGAGGAATTGGCTACTATTATAAGACTTGAATAAATATAACCAATAGTAAAGTGATCGGCACAAATCATTAGCTGGGTTCTTTAATTTGCACTTTCGCTATTTTGAAAGAACGCATCCATCGAACAAAATAGGAGAATCTTTGAAGAAGTTTCCCTTCGTCTTCGAAGCTTCAACATTGTATATAATATTTATATTAAATAATAATAGATTTGTATATAAAGCGTGTTGTATAATTACTATTAAGATATAAAGTGTGTATATTAAAAGTATTGAGCATATCTTGAATATGTATATATTCCTTGTATGTTTTTTTATTTCTTCTGCTGAGTCTATTTGACGTTTGAGCAGTGACGTGTATTCTCAAAAGGTCTCGCGCTTTATTTTCAGTTAATCCCGGGTTTAATCGGGTTATCTCACTGAACAAACACTGAGATAACCTTCTCCCGGTTAGCTCAATGGTTAAGCGCTGGTCTGTCGTGCAGGAGATCGCGGGTTCAAACCCAGACCGGACCAACACTCGGGATCTTAAAGGTCGGCACACACGAAGGGACAAGTCCCGAGGACATGTCCTGGGAACATGATTGGCTATTTGGGGCATCGTGCCCCCTTAAATAGAAAATATAAGGACCTTACCCATGGGGGATTATGAATCCGCCCTGGTAAGGATTGGGGGATTATGACCCCGCGAGAGGATTGGGGCCTCTCACCAGCATAAGGACCTTACCCATGAGGGATTATGAATCCCTGGGAAGGATTGGGGGAATGACCCTCGGGGGCCGATGATTTGAGCTCCCGTTGCCATGGTAACAGACCTGAAAGCAATATGTGCTTCAACCTGAGTACTTCATTCCACAACCCCTGTACCCCACAAGCTGTTGTATGTCTCGCTTATTTCAATGGGTTAGGAGCATTAACCTTTATTATTAAACTGAGACAGCATGTCTGGACTTTGTCGTGTGAAAATGCCAAAAAAAGGAACGGCGAGATTTCGATCGGTCATATCCTGGCGTACAAATCGGAAACTATTAGCCAGGTTTCATTATATGACCCGTACGGTACACCGCGCGTTCATTTAACAAAATCACGTGACGAAGTTGTACGTGTGACAGCGGGCCGGAAAAAGCCATCGAACCCTGATCGATTTGTTGCTGCTTTTGCCATTTGAAAGTGGTCATTGATTTGTTTTTAAATTAACAGTTGTGTCGGGCTTGGCTTGCGAATACAGCCATCTCGCATCGTGAAACACAATCAAAACGCATCGCCCGAGAGAGACCGGCGTCTGCGATTTGAGGCCACAGTTTCCATACTGATGCGTTATGCGGTCAGGATCTGGTCGCGTCATTCCATTAGCCTGTATATGATAATTAGGCATACTAGCCAATCAGATAACGCGACCACATCCTGACCGCATAACGTCATCAGTATGGAATTTTTGTCCTCGAATCGCAAACATCTCTATCGGCGGACGCGTTCTGATTGTAGCTCCAAATTCGAGATGACTGTATTCGCAGGGTAGGACGGACGGGAAAATATTTGCCATGGTCAAAGACTTTTCTTTTTAAATAGCTTGCTCGATATTACTAGAACACGTGTAATTAGATAGTTTTTATTATTATTAGTTGATTACTATCATTGATATTGTAAGAGCATTGAGCGCTGTATAATGCTCCTAAAACGTATTATTATTATTATTTATTATTATTATTATTTATTATTATTTATTATTATTTATTATTATTTATTATTTATTATTATTATTATTATTATTATTATTACAAGTGGGTACCGCTAACGATAATCAAATGACACTGAAAATTTAATATGATTGAAGGAAAATTGAGATAGAAAATATGTCCCCCACTGCCTACATTGAACTTTTCAACAAAATCATGTCAAAAATCGAACAGTACTGCAAAAACTACTTCAGATAACATCAATTGTGTTTCTTTATCTCTTGTTATTATTCATTTTATTATATCTATTATATTACAGAAGTGGGTATCGCTAACGATAATCACATGATACTGAAAACTTAAACATGATTTAATGAAAATAGGGCTAGAAAATAAGACGCTGCACCCCCCTGGATTTCATCTTTCCATAAAATAATGTCCAAATTCGTGCTCTACGCTAAAACCTACTGTCAATGTGTTTCTTTATCTCCTGTTATTATACATTTTATTAATCTATCATATTACACAAGTACATGGATACCGCTAACGATAATCAAACATTACATTGAAAATTTAACACGATTTTATGGAAATAAATAGAGAATATGTCGTCTGCACCTCCCTGCATTTAACTTTTCAACAAAATGATGCACAAAATTCGAGCCGTCTACTTCAAAAACTACTTCAGATAACGTCGGATGAGTCTCTTTATCCCGTGTTATTATTCATTTTATTATATGTATTATATTAGACAAGTGGATACCACAAACGATAATTAGACAATACTGAAAATGTAAAATCAGGATAGAAAATAATTATTATTTCGGTCTCACCCTCCTCCCAGCCAAGACCCCAACCTCCCCCCTCCCCTCTCTCCGATAAAATAAAAATAAGAATTCGAGCTCTACATCAAATGCTACTTTAGATCACATCAATAATATTGTGTTTCTTTATCTCCTGTTATTATTCATTTTATTATATATATTATATTACACAAGTGGATGCTGCTAACCATAATCAAATACATGCCAGATGATTGAATGAAAAGTGGGCTAGAAAATATCTCGCCCCACCCCCCTGGATTTAAAGTTTCAACAAAATGATGTCAATCTTCGAGGTGTACTGCAAAAACTACTTCAGATAACATCAATAATATTATATTATTGTGTTTCTATACCCGTGTTTATTTTTGATTTATTATATCTATTATATTACACAAGGGATACTACTCTTTGAAGTGTTTTAAAGTAAACTGCATGTTACGCTTTGTTGGAAGTAATAATTATGATAAGGATAAAAACACTACAGAAACAAATCTAGGACTGTTACCTCGAAAGCTTGTTTTTCGCAATTTCTTTATTTTATTTTTATTTTATTTTTTTATTTCTTTATTTGCCACAGATATAAATACCATGATTACATGAGTATACGGTTGCAAGTGGCGAGGGAGCCCAAATAGAAACCATTAGGCTTATGTGGTTTTGGGCTACCTCTTTGACAACTGATTGTATTAAAAACATTGCAGGAGCGTACGGTTCTCAGACAGCAATATTATCTATATCATTTTAGAAATCAGTGTGTCACGAATGTTCTTAATTTGAACTGACCGTGAGATGGATAGATCTTTTCTAGATAAGCGATATGCCTGAAGGCTGGTCCATATTGATTTAATGATACTTTTCTCGCGTTCATGTTAATATAAAAGTGGACAAACGTTAAAAACACTAACCGATGGGAGAGATTAGGGCTGCTTTTAATATTTTTCATAAATTTATTTGAAGTATGATAAGATAAAATGAAAAATATATACCTGTTACTAAGCCAGTATTAAAAATAAATTTGCGTACAGAAACTAAATACTTATTAAGGCTAAATTATGTTGTGATTCCCAGACGGTAACATGATCTATATCCAAGCAACCAATGCTTTGCGAATTGACAGTTCTAGGCTCGGTTTCCAGCCTTTGGGTGTTTCGGTGAGCCCGCGATCCTCTGCCCAGGAGAAACGACACCCCAACGGCTGTAACCAAGCCTATTGCAGTTCAGGCCTTTCCGTTTCACTTGAAGAATTAAGCTTCTCAAGAATAACGCAAAGAAAAGGACAAGCTAAAGGTGAATTCACTCAAAATAATTATTGCATCAAATATTTCAGAAGTAAATACATGTATATCGTTATATAGGATTCGAAGAACTGGTTGTTTTTCCTAAGACAAATGTTCTAGACGCAAATTGTTATCTTATATTTTCCATGACTACTAAATAAATATAAATTTATACATTTGATAAAGATAGGATTGAAGTCTACAGAGGCTGAAATTGCCTGTTGGCTTTTGTGTCAACCTTTGCTTGTGAAATTCATTACAGTTCACACTTAAAACAATAAACATAAAGACAATCATTGCCTTGATAAGTAGCTCATGAGTTATAGATGGATAAAAATTGATAACGTCAAAGGATATATATCATATATCCACAAGATATTCAACCGCAACACACTAAAGTTAAGCTACTCGTGCATGCCTAATTTAAGGAGTACAATTTTCGCCCACAACACATCAACAATCACGAAGGCAGAAACAAAAACAGAAAATACAAAGAAAGAATGCAACTGCAGAAACTGCACTGAGTGTCCGCTAGAAAAGAAGTGCCTAACAGAAAGTGTGATATACCAGGCCACGGTCAAGAGCAACAACAAAACAGAAACATATACAATGTATAGGACTAACAGAAAATGCCTTTAAAACTAGGTACAGAAACCATACAGCTTCATTCAGAAACGAAAAACACCGAAACGCCACAGAACTGAGCAACTATATATGGACACTAAAGGACAATAACGAAACGTATGAAATCAAGTGGAAAGTCATCAAGAAAGCTAAATCGTACTCTAACGCCGCTAAACGTAGTAATTTATGCTTAACTAAAATATTATATTTTATGTAAACCTGACCTTTGCACACTTAACAAGCGTAATGAACTCGCGAGCGGCTGTAGGCACCGCAACAAATATCTGCTGGAATTTGTATAACATCTATATATAGTACTAGTGTGTGAACCATAACAACGCACGTAACATGACCTTTCTATCAATCTATGTAATATTCTGTCGAATTATTCACGCATTGCCACCTGAAGAGTACGGACGGTGTTTCCGCACCAGCCGCACGAAAGAGCGTTATAGTGGAAATAAACAGCATGTGAATCAAGAAGAACTCCGATTAATTTGTTTATATATATATATCTAACATTATATCTAACATTATGGGATGTCATTGCTGATATTTTTTTAAAGTTGCCTATCATCAAGGACTTCAGAAAAAAATATAGGAAGAGGTATCCCATAATGTTTGATACATTTTTTATATATATTTATATATGGTGAGGGGGGTCAGAATTTTTGCAAACGGCTGTATATATATATATATATATATATATATACTCAATCTGCAGACAGTACTGTTTCGCACTTTGTGAGCTCATCAGTGCAGAACAGAGATTTCAGACTGAACCTTAGCTATGAAGCAAGCAAGCTTGCAACAAGGCAGTTTAAAAGGTTCACTGTACCATGGCAAAGTGCTCAAACTACAGAGTATAGTGGGCCAGCATTAATTATGTATATATATATATAATTATTCGGAGTATTTAAATTATTGGTTGATTCATATTTCGCTCTACAATACTGTTTCGTGGGGACCAATGTCCTCACTCATCAGGAGCGAAATATGAATCAACCAAGAATTTAAATACTCCGAATCCTTAGCATTATTGCTCTACAGCATTGTATCGAGCACTGTTTGATAGAATTAATCGAAACATTTATTTATCTATATATATAATTATGTATATGTATGTATATCGTATATATATATATATTTATATATTTATGTAGTTATTAAAGTAATAGTTGAACTAACATGCTTTAAATGAAGCAATAAAATATTGTAAGAAATAATGATGATTTTAAAGAGAACATTTGAGAAATGAATTGGTGAGGTTTTAGGTAGACAGTGAGTTTAATATTCTTGATAATACTAACAGAGCTGGTTTTGCAGAGTCTACAATTTAGGTACATGTACATGTGTACAATGTATATGCTACTGGTGCAATAATATAGCAATTGAATATACAGTAATACAGTCATGTAAATACAGTTTATTTATTATATTAAAATCAGATTGTTGTCTGGAAAACGATTGAGGTACATGTTTAGCCACATTTTCTTGACAGGGAGTTTCAAAGCTCCAAAATAGTTTTTTTTGCATTTTGGGTATTTACTAGACTGTCAGAGAGAGCCTGAAGTCATTGTCACTGCTTGATCATACATGTACATGTATGTACTGCCTGACTTGTGAAGTCATTGTCACTGCTTATTATACATGTACATGTATGTACTGCCTGACTTGTGAAGTCATTGTCACTGCTTATTATACATGTACATGTATGTACTGCCTGACTTGTGAAGTTTATCTGATAAACCCTTACCAATATTGCCCCACACAGAACTACAGTAATCAAAATAAGGTAGAATTAGTGCATTATACAATGTTCAATCTGATTTCAAATGGTACAACAGGACTAATACGCCTAAGAACAGCAAGACCCGCAGATATCTTCTTTGAGATTATATTAATGTGCGAGTGCCAGGTAAGGGCTTCATCAATATTAACTCCAAGGGATTTATATTCAATTTCCCTTTTTAATGGCATATTATTAACTTCAACAGTAAAGTCATTATGTATTTTACATAATTTGTGGTGACTCCCAATCAACATGTATTTTGTTTTCTTAACATTCATTGTCAATTTATTTGCATTAAGCCATGATTGAATTAAACTCATATCATGGTTCATTTGAAATTCAAGCACATGTGGATCCTCTGCAGCTGACGTAAGAGTAGTATCATCAGCATACATTCTGGGTTTTGAAAACAAATTACATGAAGGAAGATCATTGATATAAATAATAAATAATAATGGTCCCAATATAGAGCCTTGTGGAATACCACATGTGATATTACAGAACTCTGATTGTACACCATCAATAAAGGTTTTCTGCTTTCGATCAGAAAGATAAGACCGAAACCAAGCTTAATGGATTTAGAGTTGACACCATAGACCATGAGCTTTTCTAATAAGATGTCATGATCCATGGTGTCAAAAGCCTTTTTCAGGTCTAAAAATATCACGCCAGTCAATAGGTTGTTGTCAATATTCCAAAACCATTCATTGGTGGCCTCTAACAAAGCAGTTGTTGTAGAGAACATAGGCCTAAAGCCAGATTGATATTCAGTTAACAAGTTATTGTCGTTTAAATATTTATAGAACTGATTAAAGATAACTCTTTCAATTAGCTTACTCACTATAGGCAAGACTGAGATGGGTCTATAGTTATTAGGATCGGTTTTAATATCCTCTTTGAAAATTGGAGAGACTCTAGCTAGTTTCCAGGCATCTGGGAATATTCCAGTGATAATGGAAAGATTGATTATAAAAGTTAAGCTAGAAATAACTATAGGTACAGCCTCCTTTAATAAACGAGCAGAAATATTATCAAGCCCACTGGCTTTATTACATGGTATATTCTGAATTAGACTAAGTATTTCCTGACATGATGTTTCAGCTAGATTGAATGTATGATCAGTTGGAGTCATATAATCAGTGAAGTTGTTGGACGTAACTGGGATTTCCGAGGCTAGAGAGGGTCCAATTTTGGAAAAATGCACATTAAACGCATTGCTGATATCAATGGGGTCAGTATATGTAGTATCCTCTATCTTGAGCTTATGTATTTTAGTGGATTTGGATTCATTACCCATTAAATTATTTATTCCTCTCCAGGTATTTTTTATATTTCCACGATTTTCTTTAAAGAAAGAGTTATAGTAATTTATTTTAGCATTCCTGATTTCATAGTTAACTCTATTCTTTAAATATTTGTAAGAAGTCCAATTGGCATCAGTTGGGAACTTTGAGGCTATTTTCTTAAATTTATCTCTTTCAAACATTATTTTTTTTAGATCCGGTGTAATCCAAGGAGCAGAAATACCTCTCACTCTCCTCTTCTTTACTGGAGCATGATAATCAGCAATGCTTAGAAAGATACGTTGCCATATATCCCAAGCAGTATTTGGATTATTTTCTAGTTCAACAAGATGCCAAGGGACCAATGACAAATCTTCCCGAAATCTTTCGGGGATAAAGTTTTTAAAACATCTGCTAGTGACAATCTTAGGATTTGACTTGGAAGTATGGATCTTCCTTATTGCATACACAAGGCAGTGATCACTCACTCCAATATCAGAAATTCCAATATCTGAAAATTTGAGTGGATCGTTAGTTAAAAACAGATCAATAATTGAGGATGTATCTTTTGTTATTCGTGTTGGCTTATTAACTAATTGACGATACTGGTATGTATTGCAAATATCCAGTAGTTTCTGTGTATTATGGTCAGGTGATGCAGCACCTACATTACAGTTTATATCGCCTATAATATTAACCTCTATGTGGTATGATTCCAATTTTTGGAGAAGAGCTTCAAATGTGTTCATTGTTTCCATGGTAGACCCTGGTGGCCTGTACCATGTAGACACAACAAAAGGTTTGGTTTTAGGCTTTAATACCTGAATACAAACTAGTTCAAGGTTACCTTCATGGAGGTTATTGAGGCGCTTATAATTAATAGTATCCCTGATGTATAGAGCCACACCACCACCAGATCTATTTCTATCTTTTCTTTCAATTGTATAACCAGGGATATTTATTTCACCATTTTGAAGAGTGCTATCCAAGCGTGTCTCGTTTATAGCCAATATGTCGACTGATTTAGAAAGCATATATATCCTAAACTGGTCAATATGTTTATATAGACTGGCTAAATTTAAAGAGGCTATTTTAAACCCTCTAATAACTGGAATACCTAGAGATGGCTGTACATGTGTACTGTTAGGATTTTTGTTAGGTGAACTTAATTTAGTTGCTTGGTGACTAGGGCTGCTAGAATCGGATTCACTATAGGAATTAGGATAATCATTATTTATACTTGTAGAATCCCCTGTATTAAAGAGGTAAGTAGAGCTTTGTTCTTCTGAAAATTTTGAGATTTGCCCTTAAGATTATTGGTGTTTAATGCCTGAAGAAAGTTAGTAGCTAAATAGGCACTACCTTTTTTATTTAAGTGAAGCTTGCTCCCATTCAAACAAGATTCATTGAGCCGATCGTTATTTACAAATTTCCATTTCATTTTTGAACACATCGTTTTAAGTTCATTGTTCGTGTCAACTACTTTGGAACCTACCCTTAAATCGCTCCTGTCTATAATACCAGAGATGATAATGGGTCATGACAAAGTGCGAGTCAGCGAGTCAGGGTCAAATTAATCAAATCTACAGTTTTGATGGAATATTATATACACTTTAGCAATGTTTTCGTAATTAAATTGATTGCAAAATAAACAATTGTTGTGACAGTTATAAAATACAGGCTCCATACAAGCGTGATCGGTTATTTAAATCTGAAAAATGTCGGGTCTGTACAATGTGCGAGCCAGCGAGGCATGCGAGCCATGCAAAAAAAAAAAAAATTAATCCAAAACAAAATTTATCCAGACAAATCAAAGTTCAATCGATTCTTTCTTGTACTGAAGATGAAACACTCATACAAATCCTTATTCAGTTGACCGGGGGATAGGGAAAGTGCGAGTTGAAAAGTGCGTGTTGCGAGTTGAAATGTTACAGGAAACAATGGCGGGAAAAAGACATGATCTGTCGCAGTGCAGAGTGGAAATTTCGAAGATCGGCTGAATAAAGTCCAAGAGAATTTGACTTTCTTAACGATTAACGATAAAAAGCAAGCATTCTTTTTTACGACCTTTCGGAATCAGTATTCTCCAGATACAGAACCGAGATGAACAGACCGAAATAAACAGAACAGAGATTAAAGAGCCGAGAAGTTTAGAACTGAGCGAACTGGAGAACAGAGTCTGAACTGAACCCGGACTAGAGTATGGACATACAATACAATACAATACAATACAATACAATAACTTTTATTTAAACACGATAAAAGATTAAAGCGTTGCCGCTTGTGGGGTCGTGTATAATACTAAAATAAACTAGTTAACTATATTCAAATTTTACATTAAGTTATTAATCATCTATTTTAAAACTAATAATTCAGTAATATTTATAATAATCGTTCTTGTGAGGGGCAGTTTGCGGTGATTCAGCTCCAAAATCTAAATTATGCAGGGCCTGTGATTTACTGGCCATACTGGTAAAGTTCTTTACATTAGAGGTCTCCGGTAAGTCTGGAGTGAGCAGGTTCCACACAATTGCCGCTCTATGTGCTATCGAATTCTTCATGTAATAGCTATTGAAGCGTGGCACTATAACCCTGTTTCTGTCACGTAAATTTTGCGTTCTGTCATTCTTAACTAGAATATGGTCCATAGAAGCGGGAGTGCACTCATAGCAAATTGTATATGCTAGTGTAGCTAACCTGATTAGATATGAACCAAGAAAACTGAGCTGAGTGCATGAATAGAATAAATAGAACTGGAAACCGGAGGCCACTCCCTCCTTGCTTGCACCAATTTTGTTGGAGCTTCGCCAGAACCGCCCATTGTTCATACTACTATATACGTAGTGTTGCCCCAAATTGTCACTAGACATTCTTGCACCTAAAAATCCAAAAGTGTGAACCTATTAGAGATATCATTAGCATATAGTTATATCCCCACCCATAGGAGATGGAGTGTGAAAAGTGTGGAAGAGTATTTCAGAGGAGGTGGAATCTGAAACGCCATCGAGAGAATCGCAAGACCCCGTGTGTTAGGACCCCAAAGCAATACATTTGCGAGAGTTGTGGCGGAGAGCTAAGCTGCTACTTTGCTTTGTGGAGACATAAGAAGAACAACTGCCCTACCTACCACCCTAAACCCATCGTTAACGAAAACTAGGCACACACACACACGCATTTACTCAATATCGTATAACCATTTAAACATATAGCTCCACTATAGTATACGCCCGCCCCAATATGGAACACCTCACATTTGAGCGAACCCATCGGGCCATCGGTAAGTATCTACGTGGGTGGCAGATGGACGTTCCCGTGGGCCACGAACTAGGTGTTGACCCAAGGGCCTTCCTAGAAGGCACGCGCCACGATATTCATCGGAAATTGGTGGAAGAAGTCGACGACCTACGTGGCGTGAAGTTTCAACTTGCCCTAAAAGGTGATGCTCAGGAAGGACCATCCAGACGGTAGCAATGAGTCTACTGACCCTACGATGCGCCATAACCAGGAGGTTGTCATGCAGACCGACGAGATTCATGAGGCCTTAGACAGAGCCATCCCAACGATTCTAGAGCATCTCGAGAAGTGGACGAATAGAGGCTCTGGATGGGTTGTCGACCACATCATCCTGCTCTGGCTAAACATCGCTCTCTACCAACCTCTGAGAGGTGGATCCTTCATCGAACTACCTCCGGAAGTTGCAAATAAGAAAGCCGTGATAAATGTAAGGAACAACGATGACAACTGTTTTCGTTGGACACTACGCTCAGCAATGTTTCCAGTTGCGAAAGACCCAAAAAGAACATCGAAGTATCGAGAAGACGATGGGTTGAAATTAGATTGGCTTAGCCTACCAACACCAATCTCACAAATAACGCGCGTGGAGAAGCAGCTCGACCTCGCGATCAACGTTTTTGGGTGGGATAAAGGTGTGGTGGTAGTCTATAGGTTTAGCAGACAACGTGGGGACATCCACCGCATCAACATGCTGATCGTAGAGAAGTCCGGAAAGTACCACTATACCTGGATCAAGGACTTGAACCGCCTCCTTTACAATCATAGCAAACACGAGCACCGAAAACACTTTTGTGAGCGATGCCTACATGGGTACTCTCGAAAAGACCTCCTCGAAGCCCACAAGCCCGAGTGTCAAGGTATAGGGAGAACCGCCGTGAGAGTGGAAATGCCTAAAGAGGGTGAAAACAAGCTCTCTTTCCAAAACCACCACAGACAGCTGCCAGCCCCATACGTCGTATATGCAGATTTCGAGGCTTTGACAACGAAGATCGCAGGACCAGAGCTGGATCCCGCAAAGAGCAACACTCAGAACACACAACATCATGTGGCTTGTGGCTTTGGCTACGTCGTGGTGCGATGCGATGGTCATACAGAGCCTCCAGTCGTTTACAGAGGTCTGGATGCCGCAAAACGGTTCCTGAAGGCGATGCAACGAGAAGAATCGAAAATCAAGGCAGTTTTGGAAAATCCCAAAGCAATATGGATGACCCAAAAGAATGAGTTTGCCCACAATACGGCCACAATCTGCCATGTGTGCGAGAAGCCACTCTACGGTGACTCAGTTCGCGACCATTGCCACATCACAGGCAAGTACAGAGGCGCAGCCCACAATGCTTGTAACCTCAAGCTGCGGTTGAACCCCAAAACCACAACCATACCAGTCGTATTCCACAACTTGCGGGGTTACGACGCGCATCTAATAATGCAGGCTATTTCCAAGACGAAGGGGCAGATCACATGTATTCCCAATAACACAGAGAAGTACATATCGTTCTCCCTAGGCCAACTGCGATTCATCGACAGCGCTCAATTCCTCTTGGCATCCCTAGACAAGCTGGTGTCAGCCAACCAGCCAGAAGCCTTCCAGATTACTGCTCTGTATGAGCCTAGTGTAGAGCGGCAACGCCTACTTTTGCGAAAAGGCATCTACCCGTATGAGTATATGGATAGCTGGAATCGGTTCGCAGATCCACTCCCACCACAAGCCGACTTCTACAGCAAGCTATCAGCTGAAGGCATTTCCGAGGAGGACTATGCCCACGCTCAAAAGATCTGGATCACTTTCGACTGCAAAGATATGGGAGATTACCACGACCTATATCTCCGAACCGATGTGATTCTTCTGGCAGATGTCTTTGAGACCTTTCGGGAAACGTGTCTACATCAGTATGGCTTGGATCCTGCACACTACTACACCAGCCCTGGTCTCTCTTGGGATGCGCTCTTGAAAACTACAGGTGTGGAGCTCGAGCTGCTCGTGGACTATGACCAGCATCTCTTCATAGAGAAAGGTCTTCGCGGAGGTATATCTATGGTATCCAAGAGACATGCCAAGGCCAACAATCCTCTGGTTGAGTGCTATGACCAATCCAAGCCCACAACGTACATCCAGTACCTCGATGCCAACAACCTATATGGATGGGCGATGAGTCAGCCACTACCAACGGGAGGCTTCGGGTGGGTAGAGGACCTTCAAGAACTCACCAATACCATAGTGGACTGTCCATCTGACAGCCCCAAGGGCTACATACTAGAAGTGGATCTCGAATACCCACAAGAACTCCACAACACGCACAACGCCTATCCGCTAGCACCAGAGCGCATGAAGATCCCAAAGGAGTGGATGTCCGAATATCAGTGCAACCTCAAAGGTACATCAATAGAGGTTGAAAAGTTGGTGCCGAATCTCCGCGACAAAGAGCGATACGTACTCCACTACCGCAATCTACAGCTTTACCTATCCCTAGGCATGCATCTCAAGAAGATTCACAGAGCACTACGATTTGACCAAAGTCCATGGATGGAGCCTTATATCCGAAAAAACACTGAGCTCCGGAAAAATGCAACTAGTGACATCGAAAAGGACCTGTACAAGTTGATGAACAACAGCGTCTTCGGCAAAACCATGGAGAACTTACGAAAGCGCGTAAATGTCGATCTAGTGCGTGCCAGAGAAGAGGATAAACTTAGACGCCTGATTGCCAGCCCAACCTTCGCACGGGCAAACATCTTCGATGATGATCTGGCAGCCCTGCATATGCATAAGAGTCGACTGACTTTGAACCGCCCAGTCTACGTGGGGATGAGCATTCTTGACCTCTCGAAGCATCTGATGTACGACTTCTACTACAACCAACTGCTTGGGCAGTACGGAGACCGATGCCAGCTAATCTATACAGACACAGACAGTTTACTCCTTAAGATCCAGACGGACGATGTGTATGCCGACATGGCTATACCCACGAAGATCTCTATGACACATCTGACTACCCTAAGGAGCATCCACTACATAGCACAGCGAACAAGAAAGTCCTTGGAAAGATGAAGGACGAGTGTGCCGGGCGCCCAATCGCTGAGTACGTAGGCCTTCGACCGAAGATGTATTCTATCCTAGAGGCCGGTGGGAAAAGCGTAAGGAAGGCTAAAGGCATCCGCAAGGTAGTTGTAAAGAAGCACATCCGCCACGAGCAGTACAAAGAGTCGCTATTTGCTAAGAAAACCTTCCGGCATGGGATGGATGTACTACGCTCTGAAGGCCACCACATCTATGGGCAGCACATTAATAAGGTATCCCTTTCAACATTCGACTCCAAGCGTTGGATCCATAATAATGGAATCGATACATTAGCCTATGGACACAAAAACTTAGACATGGATGATTTCATTTACGAGCTGCTATACTAGGTCTGGTTGGCACGAACAGAATGCCTCTTGGTGGTAGTTCCGTATCTGGTGGAACGACTTGTAGCTCTTCACGAACGAATCCACGTTTGGGTGCGCCCTTCTCCCCTTCTTGCTTCGCAAGGTAGTACAGCACAGGCTGTCCCGAAGATACTACACTTCGCGAAATAACGTATGTCTGTAAACTCCACACAGGATCAGTAGCTCTACGTTTTTCACCCCCTTCCAATTCTCCTGGTGCGTAGAGATATCGAACTAAGACGTCGAATGGTAGGCGCTCTTCTCTCAATCCAACAGTGCGCGAATATGTAGGAGTCTTTAGGTCTACTTGCTGCGCCACTACAGAATTCGAAGGCTCTTTTCCTGTAAGTCGAGTCACCTCACTGTTCAGGGCTTCGATAACCATTGGTAAACGAACTACCCATTCTCTACTACGCGCATCCGATCCTTCCGAAGTAAGTACCATCTCTTGTGCATATTGATATCCAAACAATCTCTCAGCTAGCGTTCTATTCGCTCGTTCGACGAAGCCTTGCGCTCTATGATTACCAGCCTCGCCTCGTTGAACTTTCGTACCATGTAGTTCTAGCGTTTCAGACATACGCCCCATGAATTCTCTACCAGGATCTACTTGCAACGTCTTTGGCCATTCGAGTGGACTACGTTTGTAGATTCGTTCGAATGCAGCAGCAACTTCACCACTATCTTTAGATGCTAAAGGTTCGGCTTCTTTGTATCGAGAAGCTACATCGATCACTACTAAAGCGTACTTGTATAGCTTTCGTCCACGCCCAGGTCGATCGTGGGGTAAGAATATCAAATCAGCTTGGTGAACTTCGTTTGGTTTCGATACAGTCCAATGAGGCCGTGGAATGCGTTTTGGTGGTGGTAGATATATTTGCCATATAGATTGCTTTTCCAACCAACTCCTAGCTACGTCTTCTGATGCTTTCGCTGCTACCGATAGCTTGTCAATTGCAGCGTGACCTTTCCAATAGCCCATAGGACCGTAGAAGATATTCGCAAGTTTAGCATCCATCATATATCTATGCATTCTAACCTTCAACAGATGAAAAAGAAAGAAAAGAATAAGAACCTATGCAACCAGTCCTTATTCCTTTTTTTTTTTTTTTTTTTTCTTTTTTTTTTTCTTTCTTTTTTCTTTTTTCGTATTTTTTAGTAGTGACCTAGTAGTATCTAGTAGCCTAGTAGTTGCCTAGTAGTTGCCTAGTAGTAGTACCTAGTACGTTCCTAGTAGTACCTAGTACGTTTCTAGTAGTACCTAGTACGTTTCTAGTACGTTTCTAGTACGTGTCTAGTTGCCTAGTAGTTGCCTAGTAGTCGTCTAGTAGTTGCCTAGTAGTAGTACCTAGTACGTTCCTAGTACGTATCTGGTACGTCTCTAGTACGTTTCTAGTACGTTTTCTAGTGCGCATCTAGTACGTTTCTAGTACGTTTCTAGTACGTTTTCTAGTGCGCATCTAGTACGTTTCTAGTAGCGCGTCTATAGCCATCTACTAATGGCATATCCAGCGCCTAGCATTCCACCGCCAACATATAGCAACTCACCAGTCTTCTGATTGTTTGAGGGTCGATAGTAGTCAGATAAGCGGGGTTCTTTCATTCCTTCGAGCCGTTTAAGCGCCTTACGTAACTTATCGGATTGTACGAAGGCTTTGTTGGTATCTCTTTGAACGTCGTATGCGTCGCGTTCGAGACCTTCCTGATTTTGTGCAAAGTCGTATAATCTTTGACGTTCGGTTCATTGGTGCTGTCATTTCAGATTCTTGTCTTTCGATGGCCCTATCGTGTCTCTCTCGTTCTGTATCTATATCACCCTTTCCAATCATTCTAGCTAGTATGCCGCCACCAGTAAATGCCGTCGCATTCAAAACAGCTCCGAAAACTGTCATAGCAATTGCTGCCGCCATTACGGTATGATCTTTTGTTTCTCAAGATATTGTTTCGCGTATAAGCTACCAACTATCACGGCAGTCCACTTTGCGTAATTTACTAGGGAAGAAGAAGGATCACTAAGCATAGATTCCTTGGTAGTCTTTTTTACGATCCACCCAATGCCAGTAGCAAGTACTACAATTATAGATGCATCGGTTGCCGTCTTCATCAATTCTTTATCCATCTCGACATATATAAGTATGGTCTCTAGTCTTCAAGTGTTACTCCATGTCTAGTGCCGTAGGCTTTACCGGAGCTGCGGCAACACGCTTGTTGCCATCTACATACTTTTTGTATGTATAGTACGTGCCAACCAACGTGGCGCCCGTACCGATGACTGCGAGGATAGCCAGGTTTTCGAACCGACCTTTCTCTACGTCGACTTCTTTGCATGATTCGCTTTCGCGCGTCAACTCTCTCTTCTGAGCTTCTCTAGCGAGTTTGTTGCTTAACGCTAGTGCCTTTCCGGCTGCAACGCGCTTTGGGTCTTTTACCTTAGTTGGTGCAGTCGTCGGAGGATTCGCAGTTATCTGGTCCGCTTCTTCCATCTCGATTCGGTATAGTAGGTACTAGTGAAGGTTCAATAGGTGTACCAGGAATGACTATGTGGCCAGATACGTGAAATAGGACGCTAGCTAGCGCTACGAGGCGACCTGCTTTAAGCGATAGTAGGCCAGTCGCAGCACTGATCTCGTTGCGGACTAGATGGTCTCCTTGTAGGTCTTCGATCAGGGCTTCTTGAGAATCTATTGGTACTAGGTAGGCAACTAGGCGGGTAGCTAGACGCATCACGCAATCGACTAAGCCTTTCGTTATTTGCTGAGCTAGAACGGCCTGGTACCTCCTATACAACTTATCTACTTCTTTCTCAGGAAGTCTAGAGATGTCTCCTAGGGAGAAGTTCTTACCTAGGTATTCTTTCGTTACGCCTGTTGCAGCTAAGATCGAAAGCGATTCACGATTGTCTGATGTAACGTCTAGGTTGGTTGGTGGTGGGCCTGTTAAGTCCTCACCGAATATCTCGAGTATTTCTTTATCAGCCATGATATGTTATAGGTGCTGGCAGCTCTAATACTACCTCGAAAGTATGGCGTAGACAGAAGCACATGCGAGCGAACTTATGAGACCCAAGTATCGTTCGTAACTCTTTACATTTTTGCGAGCCTCCATAATCCTCAAATATCCTTTTACCATCTACGGCCGATGCTGTATGAAATGCTACTACGATAGCTACGTTCTCGCGGAAGGGTTTACATATGCTCGTCAATTGTTGGGACAGCACCCAAATAGAAAGCCCTATATGTCGTGCAGAAAATGCTAAGTCTACTAGCTTGTCAGTTCGTTTCTTGACGTCCTTCGATGCGGCGCAATCGTCGAGAATCAATAGAGTATTGGTACCTGACCAAAACGTTGCGCAAATATTTAACGTAGCATCGATGGCATCCTGCGGTGGTGACATGACGAAGAAACGAGGATCTCGATTTGCGAATCCGCGATAGGTTTTATTGTGGGCATATGTAGGACAAATCAGTACTATGTAATCGAACTTACCACGAAATGATCCACGAAGTTGTTCTATGAGAAACGCAGTCTTCCCACAATTCGTTGGACCGACTATGAGTGCGTTGAACGGCACGTGCTCTACGAGAGAATCCATCAGTATGTTATACTACGTAAAGATCTGTTCAATATCGTGAGCTGAGCATCCGCAAGGACATAGATGTGCATGTTCACATTTCCACTTCCCTTCGCAGTTCTATGTATGCGAATATCGATATCCTTTCCACTACCGGTTTGTGCCAATCCATCACCATGAACGGTGGAATCTTTCGCTGTGCGACAATCGACTAGGATAGCGAATCTATTTTCAAAAAACTTCTTTGGAGTCATGGAAGTATTGGATGTACCAAACCAGCCTTTTGCAGCCTCCCAGAAATCTAGTGGAAGCATACCGCTTGGAAAGAGTCTGTTGGGAAGCGAATTGACATCTACTTCTACCTTCAAAATATCGGGATTCGAGAATGATTCACTATCTCGCGTACCAGCAGTGTGTGGATCTACGAATAGTAGAAGTAGTCCAGCAAAGGATCGTCGTGGAACATTGACGTTTTGAGATATCAAAGTATCGGATGCCTTAGCGATCTTTACTGTCTTGAAGTAAACAGCGTGGTCGTATAGGAATGCAGTACCTATTTCGTATTCGTGAAGTGCACTACTAGCCAGCGTTCCATCCTTGATTGCTTCGTATTCTAGTTGGATGTTGGTAAGTTGGTACGTACCTATCTTTGTCGTATCCGATCCAACTACGACATCGATGGCATGCGCTAGAGTCAACTCGAATGAAATAGTATTTTCTAGGGCATGTGGATATAGAACTCCATGTTGTGTCAGAATATCGACATCTAACGGAATTCTGTACTTGGAACCACACGCAGCTAGGAGCGCGTTTTCTCCAGCAACCGAAGTATCTGCATCACCAGCTTTCGATCGTAGCTTATTCGTGTTCTCTGATTGGATGCCTTGTTGTATTCTCGATTCTCTCTCTTGCGTAGATAGGTATACATCGGAGTACGTTTGTAGGAGGTCGACCTGGCAAGGTCTTCTACTATTTCAGCTCCCATCTTACAGACTCTATGTACGACCAAGCAGCGTCCAACGTTCGAAACGACTCTGTTATTCGCATGTCCACCAGATAGTACGATGTCGCCCAATAGTGCTAAGCTACCAGGTACTAGTACTATGCCTTCGGCTAGCTTTGGAACTTCTACGTATAGAGTCTCACCTGGATTGGCAGATGATGGAGTGAAGGTTTTCCTATACAAGTCTCGTTGGGCTTTGAGTGCAAGAGGCTCTCTTCGCGCTTGTGTGGGAATCAACTTTGATGATATCATGTTGAATATACATAGATATATAATTATGTTCAACATGGACGTTGATACCACAGAGGAAAGACCTGGTGGAGCTGAAAGAGGAAAAGATTACGATGATGACGATGCTGTCGATGTGGAGGAGTGGAAAGCGACGTTTCCAGAAGAGCCAGGAGAAATGGTTCCAATGAAACCCAGACGCGACTCCGCTAAAGAAGGTGCTAGACCAAAGAATCAGGAAACCTCGTTTTCTATAGACGATGATTACATCGACGAACTCATCGACCCGAAAGACTCGAATGTTTCTAGATACAAAAGAACCCTGAAAAAGCTGAAAGCTGCGAAAGCTCCTAAATTCGTCGATAGAAGGATAGTCTTCAAGCAAGGCTTATCAGACAATGCAAAACAGGAGATGTTCGAGACCGTCTGGGAACGATATCCAGATGTGGGAATTCGAGGTATTCTCGAGATGGCAACCATGTCTGATGGTAGAGTCGCTATCCACGAGTATGAAAGTGAAAATAAACCTATCCCTTTGATCACCAAGAAGGGCGAGTTATATACGAGGATTGGGAAAGGTCTCAAAGGAGTCCTAGGACCTCCGAGGGAAGAAATGGTAGAAGAAGTCATAGTAGCTGAAGACCAATTGAGTGAGAGGATCGAACGAAATGAAGAAATACTCAAAGACCCTACGTCTACCGAAACTCAGAAAGAAAACGCTACTAATAAAATAAAGACCGATCAGGAGGAACAAGCAGTCCTAGAACGAATAGAAGAAGCCCTGGCAGAACGTATGCCACTTAGGGATCGTATAAGATCTATCTTCAAGAAGTATGGAGTCAGTATAATTAGCGTGGTAGCTGCGGTAAGTACTGTGATCGGCGTAATAGTTTCCAATCTGACAAAGGCAGTTCCCGAGATAGTACCGGGAGTTGGAGATGCTGCCAAAGCAGTCGCTAAAACAACTGCCAAAGCCTTAAAGGCAATGGGTAAAAAGTTAGAGGAGATTCTACCTAAGATGATTGGGCCAATTGCGAGTTTCGTATTTAGTATGGCTGCCGACGTTGTTGGAGTCTTAGCAAACAACATTTGGTTGTTAATCGTAGCGGCAGTGGTCTTCGTAGTGGAGCAATACAAACGACGTTAACGAAACAACGTCCATGCAATTCCAGCTGCGGCAATAGATGTCACCGCGAGATTGATCTCATGTTGTGGGATAGCCTTTGGTACAGGAACTCGTTTCTCGTGCGTCTCACGAGGTGGTATTAATTTCTTATCTGGTGGTCCTTCCATAGGAGGCGGACGTCCTTTGACTTCTGCATTGATGTCGTTAGTACCTAGCATCATATCTTTCGTGGCTTTCGGGGTTGGATTCCTATAGCCATCTTTCTTACCAAGATAGTACACTAGATTGCTTGGCAATAATCGCACGCCTATAGCTATTGCTAGATCGAGCCTCTTATGCGTTGTCGTTATAGCGGTAAGATAGTTTTTGTAGCTTACCACTAAATCGTTTTCGAGAATAGCGCCTTCGACTAAGCTCTTGAACTTTTCTTTGACGTTGAAGCTATCTACGATGGATTCGTTAAGGTCGTTTTGAGCGCCTAGAATACAGTATCCAAAAGCCTCAACAGATCGATTCAATCTACCTAACCCAGCGTTCGTCAAACCTCTACCGATTGGTGGCGTAAACCAATTGTATTGCTTTCCTTCGTGCTCGTCGTTCCGAATAAAGGATACTAGATCGCCCTTGTCCACCCTGCCTCCCTCGTCTGCAAATAAGTTATTGTGGTTGGGATAATTACCTGCTTCTTTGTCGTAGCCTCGGATTACGTGGACGTTTTTGTAGCCATCACCATACAAAAGGAATACGTCTCCTAATCCGTGATTCCTACCTCCGTGCCATCGGAAGTCTGGTGTTCGAGATATGCCAAATTCGATGCACAATCTCTCAAGAGCTGATTTGTTGTAGAGGTTATCGAGTCGTTTGAAAGCACTGTCACCAGGTAGAGGGCAACCAAGTTCATGTAGAACCCTTCGTATCGTGAAATAAACATGGAATCGTAGGAACCCCTGAACGACTGGTGGATACGTTTTGAAAGTAGGGTCGAACAACGATACTCCACATCCGGAAGTCGCACACCACGTTGCGAAATTCAATTGTTGAGGCCAATATTTGAAATCCGGACCTGACAACCACGCATGGGACTCCTTTGCTGTCACATGCTTTACGACGGTCTCCTTGAATACGTTAGGAACGCCAGCTTTGAACTTCTTCGTTGGGGTGACATATATCCATAGATTAGTGAGATCAATATCTCGTGCCGGTTCAGTAGAAGGAACTGCTGTAATAGGATATTTCGCACTCTTATCTAGGGTCAACGTAGATGGGAAACCATCAACCATTCCCTGCAATGCGTCATCGATGCGTTTTCGAATATCCACTGGCACGAGACCGGCAATATACCAATGTTGTCCACCATCGAAAAACACAATCCTAGTCTCATACGTTGAATCATCGTGTATGTCCGACGCCGTCGTCCTAGCTAAGAACTTCTCAAAGTCCGCATGGGGATGTTTCTTCTTAAAGACTGCAAAGGCCTTTGCATTGCGAGGTGCGATATAGTCACCCCAATCACCTTCGAAATGAACTTTATGCTTCTTCATGACCTCTGTCGTATTGAAGATATACACATGTATAGTTATACCTTCAACATATAATGACGATCCTTAATGTCACCGCCACATCGGCTGACCATACTGTCTACTTCGACAACCCTATTCTTATACAGAATGTTTCGCTAGTCGAGGTCACTATTGAGAATAGTTGGTGGAACCTAGCAGAGGAGGTTTCGTTCTGGTGGGATACTGGGGGCGTCATGTTCCCATACAATATTGCTGCTGCAGGGCACCATGATATGGCAAGTCTTCAACCATTCTTTAAACCCGCAATCGCTGCTGGCGCTGTGGAATTCGAGAAACCTCCATATAGTAGGTCTTGGATCCTAAAGGTCAAGAAAGAAATCACGTGCAGTAATGAGCTTGGCACACTGTTGGGTGTTAAAGGAAAAGAATATGTGTCAGAAAAGATGAAGATCGAAGTGGGTGATCATGAACTGACGATACAAGATATCCACACAGTGTATGTCCACTGCGATGTGGTGGATTCCAGCTTCTCACTTCTCGAGGGAAAGCCCTCGAAAGTCCTAGCTAGAATAGAGATCCGAGGCGAAGGATTCGCAAAATCAACGTATGCCTCACTGTCCCCCCTACCTCTCCGAGCTCTAGGGACAATGCGAAGCAGTCTTCGTCTGACAGTTCGCGATGAGAAAGGCAATATCGTAGACTTCCATGGTCGACCTATACTGTACGTGTTGAAGCTTGAGTAAGTTATATGTATAATGTACAATGGAAGGCGATTCGATTCAACCGTTTCCATCAGCACCAAATATCTATCCACCGATTGCTAGTGGCACTGGAAAGAACTTCAGACTGCAAACGATCCGAGACACGCTTTCGGACATTGAAGTTCAAGAAAGACACTACGAAGGTGTGCGCAAGAAATATGCACGTTCTCAAGGAATAGTTCATGGAATCGCAGTGGCAACGGGAGGTCTATCTGTGATCTTATCTGGATCTGGATTGGGCGTAGCGCTGACTGGGGTTGGAATAGTGATTGGTCTACCACTTGGAGTTGTTGGTGGGCTATGTGGATTAATTTCAGCATCTACGACCCTTGGAGCTAAGAAGTTAGGAATGAAGGTTTCTAAACACGAAAGGACGACTATGTTGGCAAAGGCGAAAATCAATACGATTCGCGATCTAGTATCGAAGGCCCTACGCGATGAAAATATATCCGACTCTGAATACAGTCTCATCCTGGATGAAGCAAATAAATATGAGATTATGAGGTCTGAAATTCGTCGCGAGACTTCCATAGGTGAAAAAAGTCCGGATCAGGTTCGAGCCGAACTCAAGCAAGAAGTGCAAAAGGAAATGCGAGAAAAACTTGGCAGCTTAGTGGGGTAAGAATCGATATTTCCTACGAAAGAAACGAACATGGCTCTCACTTTCACTTCGCTAAGTCCTATTGCTAGTTAGCCCATGCTTAGTGTAGATTGGTTCGAAGTGGGAATGGTAAGAAAGCAACTCCTTGACGAAACGCTTGACCGAACCTCCAAATACGTCACATCGTTTAATGACCTCGTTAAGAGACATAGACGATCCTAAACGACGTAGCACCTCGTAACTTGCTCCAACAACTTTCGTCTTAAGTACCGATCTGGTGCCTATATTGTTTTCTATTGCTGTAGTAACGACCTCGTGGACTATTTGTTGAACATCTATAGGTACTCCTTGAGGATCGAGTTTAAGGAAAGTTGTTGCAATGTGAGGAACTATGCGCTCGGCATCCAAGTCCATATCAATCTTATCGTCGTTATACAGAGAACGTATAAAGACCTCTCCGCTACAGATGCTTTTGTCGTTTAGTTGCATGAAGCGAGCAACCTCGCCTCTAGATCGCACAAACCCGCATTGCATGCATGCCTGGTAGAGTAGAGAAGCTAAAATAGTTCTCTTAGCGTAACTACGCTTGATACAAACTTTCTTTACTTGGATAAATGCGTCGGCTACGATTCCTAACGTGTTCGTAGGGAACGATAGGCCATAACTTTGTTTATAAATAGTGTTGTACGCTTGTACATTGTAGTTCTTGTAGGAGCGTTCGTCGTTGCAGGTCTGTGTTATCGCTTTGCTTTGGTTTTGCGTGGTCTAGATCATTTTGATACTGAAATCTATCCGGACCTACCATACGCAGTCGAGTAGTAGCAATATCGATCTTCGTTTCTTCACATGGTTCGGCCTCGGAAACGAGACCACATGTGGGACATACGAATTCCGTTCCTCGTATTTCCAAGGGGCAGAGACAATCAGAACATGTTTCACTGGTGTTGATTCGCAATTGTGGTTCGATATGCAGGCTTCTACGAATTCCAGAACCAAACAATCTGATGAGCTCGTCCATGATACACTATAGACGTCATCCGTTCAATAGAAAAAAAGAAAAAGAAAAAAAGAATGAAGAGGGGTCACGCAACGACTTTCTTCATTCTTTTTTTTTTCTTATGTGGTGATTCCTAATCGTCCTTCTCACGGCTCCTCAAGGCAGCCAACACCTCGTCGAACGCATGGCTGAGAGCCTCGTCGAAACCTTCCTCTCTCAAGCATGTTAAGGCCTGGTTCAGGGGTCAAATTTCGGGTAAAAAATGTTTTCCTTATTTCAACACAGCCGAGTATGGTAAGTACGCCAAGTTTCTCACGATAATAGGAATCGCCATTCTTGGCAACCTTAAGTGGTTTGTGTGTAGTAAAACGTGTCACGTGGTCTGTCACGTGACTTAGAACACGAAATCAGTAAATCAAAAATGCGGCTCCGAGTTTAAAACAGCTAGGATGATGAGTGGATATGTTTAGTTAAGGTTGAAGCCTTTTACCTAAATCAACTTAGAAAAGATGACTACGATGTTTCGTTAACGAGTAATTAAGGCGAACTTATGCAAAATAGGTCACGTGACTTTTTGTATATTTAATATCTCCTTAACTTTACATGATAGTCATGTTTTCTAAGCGTGATCTGAAACACTGTGGGAGGAGTAATGTTTTAGCAGGGTTACTTTATATTCATATGTTATCGTCGCAGCCGCATTTCACTTAAACGATTTTATATAATTATGACGTCATCGATCACGTGATACGACAACCATCCACTTAACAACTTTAAGGAAGTTGATATTAGTATTATGGTGTAATTAGATTTTGTTTAAACTGTTATTTCTGTCAGAAAACATTTTTTAACGTACATCTATTTTCCGTTAAATGAACCAGGCCTTAACATGCTTGAGTGGTTCCAGCACTCTTGGTTCCGCGGTCAGTGCTACCGTCGAACGTATGGCTGAGAGCCTCGTCGAAACCTTCCTGTCGAACGAACGGGTGAGAGCCTCGTCGAAACCTTCCTCCGGTTCCACCACGTTTGGATCTGCAAGTTTCGCTGCTCCCAACTCGATGACGGGGTTGTTCTCGAGGTTGGTGGAGACCGCCTCAACGAACGCAAGAATCCCCTCGAGCTCGGCGATCCCGAGATCTTGGAGCGTCATGGCGTTGGGTTCTTCGAGATCCTCATCTTCGAGATCCTCATCTTCGAGATCCTCATCTTCGAGATCCTCATCTTCGAGATCCTCATCTTCGAGATCCTCCAGACCGTTAGGTAAGGGGTCTGTCTCCTCAACGTCGTGTAGTTCGTCGGGTGTGGATGGCCTAGGTACATCCTCGGCCTTCGCATTCGAATCAGCTATCTGCTTGCCTAAATCTTTCTCTGGTTCCACCTTTCTTGGATACGAGCGGCGGCCGCATCCTGAGCAAAGCCCGTAACTCGTACGGCATCCTTTACCGCACTTCGAGCATGGCACGAATGGGGCGCAGCCTTTCGAGATTTGGAAGTTGTGCTGGGCACAGAACTTCGATGTCTTCGAAATCTTCTTTGCGCATTTCGTGTCCTTTCCTCGCATCAACCAATCGCAAGTTACTATCTCAGTCATTGTGGCGTCTACGTTTGGGTTCTTCGGCTTGTTCGATCTGTATGGTATTAATGCGTACTAAGATGACAACAAACGCTAATATCGTGGAATAAAGAATATATACTAATACCATTTGGTGGTGATATACAGTATGCTAATCACTCCTCTAACAGATACTCAAGTTTGGATTTTTAGGTAATCTCCTCGATCTCGGGATCTTGGAGCTTTTGGTTAAATAGGTAATGAGTTCTTTAAATTTTGGTTGAGTAACGATAATTACAATGTGTAGTGATCTCCCCATCTTCGCAGGTCTCGCACGCTACGCAAGCGCAGTATCCATACTCTGGGGTGAGCTGGAAGTGCTCAGCAAGCCACTTAGCGATATCGCAATACCCGCTTTCGTAGGCGGTGAGCATCACACGATTGAATTCTTCATACTCTATGATGGGCTGAAAGTACTCAGCGAGCCATTTAACATCATCGAGATGGCCGTGTCTACTGGCACTTGATATAACATCGACAACGCATTCATCCTCTATGATAGGCTGAAAGTACTCGACGAGCCATTTAACAACATCGAGATGACCGTGTCTACTGGCACTTAGTATAATAGCATCAATGGAGTAATCATAATAATCTACGACGATGGGCTGGAAGCGATTAGCTAGCCACTTAGCGACATCGAGATGACAACTCCAACCGGCATCTACATGTAGTATAGCATCGACAACGTATCCATCATCTATAGTGGTCTGAAAATACTCAACGATCCATTCAGCGACATCGAAATGACCATTTCTACAGACATCTAGTTAGCATCAATGGAGTAATCATCAAAATCTGCGATGGGATGAAAGCGATTAGCTAGCCATTTAGCGACATCGAGATGACCGTCTTTGCAGGCATCGAATAGTGCATCAAAAACGTAGTCTTCGTCAGTTGCAAGGACGCCGAACCTCCCAGCCAACTCGTCTCGCTCGTCATCGTTGTGAGTAGACTTAAGACCGAAAGTGAGAACTCGTTTATGGAACTCTTGGTCTACGTTTTTGTAGCGCGCGAGAGATGCGGCACCGTTTAGGCGTTTCGATGTCCTTGCGATGTTTGCGAATGACGTAGGATCTGCATGCTCTACGATCTTAGTCAAAATTTCTATTGGGAGGTACGATATATTATCCATAGTGGAAGAGATCGATATACAGTATAGTAATCACTTCTCTAATAGGTTCACAAGTTTGGATTTTTAGGTGCAAGAATGTCTAGTGACAATTTGGGGCAACACTACGTATATAGCTACTAGAACTGAATAAGCTACTTTTCGGATTGCAAAAACAATTTATCGAACTGCAAGTGACATGAACGAACTAGTAGGATAAAGAAGAAACGTATTAAACCGAAAAAAAGTGAGAGAACAAGAAAAACGAGCGAAACTGAACTCTGAGAGGAAATTAATTATAAAATTGGCCGGACCCTTGTGGAAACATCAACAAAGGGTGACTTTTTTCGAGTCTCGCTGGAAAGTAGATGGAAACAACGGTTGTCACGGAAACGATGATTGTTATAGGTTTTAGTTTATTTAGAAGTCGTATGCGTGTTACAGAACTGTTGATGTTTCATGAGTTTAGCGCTATGGATTCAGAAACGTACTGACTGATACGGCTACGATACATCTACGTAGAGCGGCTATATCGAATGTATATTGGAACAAGAGCTACATGTATATCAAATGTATACTGGAACAAGAGCCCACTGGGCTTTCACTGCATCAATGCAGCCAGACACTCTTTATTTACGGTGAGCACACACCAGGAGACATTTTGCATGTCCCCTAGTGTATGTCCCACCTTTATGGAGGAAGGGATACTCCCATAAAGAAATTGTTTTCAGTGTCCAAGGGAGGCACCATTAGAGATGTGGAGGGGGGGGGGGGGGGACTTCCTCAAGATGCACATTTTTTTCGTCGCTGGAAGAATCAGAGATAGAAGAAAGGGAATAGTTAAACTAAGTAATAAATTGAACTGAATTCTGATTGCAATCGAAATATTGTAAATTAGAAAGGACTTAGCTCTGAATAACTGTGAGGGTAAAGAGAACAAAATAAACGTCCATCTCAAAAAGCATTTACAGGAACTCTAATCTCAGCTTTCTTACTTTTTCTTGCAACTCGCATCACTCCCATTCTCCAGTTGACCGACAACCGGTAAGCAAAGCACACACTGGCGGAAGCTGAATTACTTACCTTCTCGCATTCATTTGCAACCAAAACCCAAGCGGTAACTCGAGCCACCGACATAAAATCCGCTGAGCCAACAGCTAACAGGTATAAATATCAATAGCGCAAGCAAAGCTTTTGGCAACAGCTGGTTACATTGTACAACGTGTCGTACCAAGCATTTTGGCCGAGTGTTTCCACCCCTAAATTTGGTCCGCGGACCCAAACGTTTTCGGCACGACACGTATTTTTGTCGTGTACATATATATATGAACATTTCTGGGTCCGCGGACATCTCGGTGCGCCTGGTTGCAGATAGCAAGTAGATAGCAAGTCTACAATAATTATTACCTCAAATAAAGATTTTCAAACATAACAAAGGTATATTGGTTAATAAGAGTTTTATTATATGGCTATTTTGAAATATAAAATAAAAGGTAAAGGCAGGGAATTTCTTTTAAATTTGCATTGCTATACAGCGCGTGTAACACTCAAATGGCTTCTCCAGTACTTTTACTGAATACAAGAAACTACGCTTGGGATTTTCAAAACGATAGAGAGTATCGTTGTTTTTAGGCATGAAATCTAACAAGAGCAAATGCTAAGCAAAAAGAGTTTTCAAAAGTGAACAGTGTTCATTTAAAATGAGAAATCGAACATCTTTCATCACTTTAAAAGCGGCGCGGCAGTCAGTGTTAATTCAAACCTGTCGCTATTTGTGTCCAGACTGGGAATCCACCAGATCTTCATCGACTTTGATAGGATTTCGCAGCAATATAATTGTATGTGAGTATTTTATTTATTTTTTGTATGTGAGGTTTTTTTTCATGGCTCGCATGCTTTATTTGAATGGCGAGCCAGGCTCGATGGCTCGCATGTTGTCCACACTCAAAAATGTCTTCCCTCTTCTTGTTGTCGGGTTCAGTTCAGACTCTCGGTTCTGTTCTGTATTTGGAGAATACTGATTCCGAAAGAACGGAGAAAAACAAACAGAGTCGAACCTAGAAACCATAGCCAAACAAAACAAAACCGTTAATGCTGTACTATATCACTCGTTCATAGAGTCAAAACCGGGGTCATGCGTTTCATGATGCACATCACGCAATATAAATAGTTTATTTAGTTGTGTTCGGTGATTTCTTTTAAATAAAAAACAAACGCTGACTCGCACCCTGACTCGCTGACTCGCACCCTGACTCGCTGACTCGCTGACTCGCACCCTGACTCGCACCCTGACTCGCTGACTCGCTGACTCGCTGACTCGCTGACTCGCTGACTCGCACTTTACCAAGACTCCCTCTTGGGCCGGCCGTTTACCTTCAATCAGGTTGCTTAATGCCTTGCCACATCTTGTGAGTGCCGATTTGGCGGTCCTCCGAATTATCTTTGCTTCTTTAAGCTTGTCTCCTGCCGATATGTTTGACTGCTTGATCGGCGATCTATTCCTCGGGAATTTCTCCGTCCGTACAACCCGAAGAAATCGAATGAATGATTCCTCAGTAATTCCTTTGGAACTTTACGCCACACATAATCAGACCACCACGAACCGTATAATATTAAATGTTTGGTTTAATACTCAGCTATTCGATCTGAAATACAAATTCAAGCAGTACATTTCTTATTTCGTAACATACATGAATTCAGCAACAATAATATGAACTTATCGAATACATTCAACGTCACACAGCGATCACATTCAACGTCGCAGAGCGATCACATTCAAGAACGACTTTTTATTGTCAACAAATCCCACACTGCTTTGCGCTGCTGTCGACAAGTGCATGTCGGGAAAATAGGTGCTACAATTCGCAAAATGGCGGATGGTGTAGTCAGGGAATCGATACGAGAGGAAGTTCGAGCCTGCATTCGCCAAGAACTGAGAAACACCTCCGGAACCCAAACCCTCGTCAATAGGACACGACATTTGCTACATGAATCTGCATCTTCTGCTGCTCGCAGCTTGTCGGCACCTCCCAGACCTCCTCAAAGCGTGCCAACCTTCCCTCAGGGAGTCAGGGCCGGTGTCACAGTGCTACGCGTTTCCCAGTGTAGAGTGTTTCCCCGCACGCCTGGCACTAGTGCAGAGTGTTTCCCCTCCCTTCCCCTCGGAATATTTTAGTGCTACTCGTTTCCCTCTCCTCGGAAACTTTAGTATTACACTGTACTCGACAAGGTAAGTAAAAATAGTTGGATTTATAAAGCTTTAAAGTATAAATACAGTCGGATGTAACTTGCATTATATGAATGCATGTCGCGTCGCTCGTTCATACGCATGTAGTAAAACTCCGTTTACTTTATCAGGCCCGTAGCCAGACCAAAATTTTTACCGAGGCACTAAAACGTCAAGAAATAATCGCTCAATAAAAAGTTAGAATTTAATAACATGCCTTTTTTTATGGAAACATCTTTTTTACTGTGGCATTGCCTCTAGCTACGGGCCTGCTTTTTCAGAAAACAGGCTGCATGCATGTCTCAAAGTCAAAACCTGTAAGATGAAGCCTTCACTTGGGTAATGACTAATGTATAAAGATTGTTGATTTAAGTGCTAATATATGGTAAGAAAACAAAGTAAAGAAACTCTGCTATAAAGCAATAATCACATTAGTTTCGATTCTCTTGAGGACGGAAAACAACAGACCTGACCAGGAAATTATTCGCATGTTGCGTTTACAACTTAGTCACACAGTCGAGTCGTTCTTGATGAACGAGCGACATGCATATGCAGTTCACGCACCCGACCGTATTTATACTTTAAAACTTTATAAATATAAATCCAACTATTTTTACTTACCTTGTCGACTTCACTATGTACAGGTTACTTAGCCATTAGAGACCAAAAACAAAATTCAAGATATTCCGAGGGGAGGGAAACGAGTAGCACTAAAATATTCCGAGAGGAGGGGAGGGGGAAACACTCTGCACTAGTGCCAGGCGTGCGGGGGAAACACTCTACACTGGGAAACGCGTAGCACTGTGACACCGGCCTCAGGCTCTGGGTCAGTCGAAGTCGAATGGCGATAGGGGAAAGCGGTCATTGCCAGGCCATCCATTACGGTTTGGATCCAAAAAATCGAAGACGATTACAGAATCAATTCCAAAGAGCGTATATCTACTGGACGAGCCAGACAGTGATGACGAGGAAGAGTACAGCGTGGTAGACTCAATGGTGCTACTCAAGGGAGAATGTGATCTGTTCAGTATTAAGACAGTAATGCAGATGAAAAGTCTATCAGATCAGAGATTGTCAAGTTGTTCAAGACAAAGTTTCCATTGATTGCCGGCAAAGATTTTGACTTTGTTCGCCGAGACAGAAATACAATCTCCTGCCCCGTTGTAAAAGAAGATCATGTATGGGATTTTAAGCATGTAAAGCATTTGTGTGGGACTGGTCGCCTCTACGTAAGACTAAATGTCAGTAGAGACACTTTGATTGAGGATAGAGTCGACGGAGAAGAGGAAGATGGAAGGTCGGCACATCATTCAAATCCAGTTGTACCTGCAGAGGCTGTGCCGCCTACCAGCAGTAATGCTCTTAGTGGCTTCGAGGCTGCAACATGTACATGTACCACTACATTTCCTTCACATGTGATCAATGTTGAGGCAGAGTTTAGTGGATTTGAGGCTGCCACTGGGGTTGCTGGTCCTAGCGCTGACGATGATGACCTATTAAGACCTTCAGGGGCACTCAATTCGGCTTTAGACCAGCAGAATATAGATAACCTGGCGGAACTTTTCCCAAGACTCTCAAAGGATATGATTCGTAATGCAGTAATAACATGTGGGACTGTGAACTCTGCTGTAAATGTACTGTTACAGCTCAGTGCTGAAAGCAATGCCCCTGATAATACAAGTGATGCTAACATAACATCAGCTACCGGTACATCTATTCAAGCCACAAGTGAAACCCTTGAAACCCTTCCGCAAGTACTGCGTCGCTTAAGGTCAAAGATGCAACCGAGGGGAACTAGAGAGAAGATCAAGGTTGACCAGGAAGACCTAGTTATGGATGTCTACTGCTTCTACAAGAGTCCTGACTTTGACCCTAGCGTACCCATTTTTGTTTTCCTTAAGGGCCAGCCAGCCAGCCATAGACACTGGTGGGGTTTTGTGCCAGGTGTTCAATGAAGCATTTGCTGCAATAGCAAACAACGAAGGGATCAAGAATGTTTTCCATGGCAATGAGCACAAGGTGCCAGTATTTAGCAACGAGTTGGTTGTCAATGGGTTTTTTGAAGTGCTTGGAAAGATGATAGCCCACAGCCTTATCCAGTCAGGCCCAGGATTTCCATTCCTGTCGCCTTCAATTTACTGGTACCTTGCAACTGGAGACCTCCAGATTGCAATACAGAGAGCATCATGTGCCGAGATGAAATCCAAGGAAAGCCAGACATGTTTGAAGAGTGCTTTGTCAACCAAGGTGTTGTGAGTAATGAATCTGTGGCCAGATGTCTGCATTTCCCTTCCTCTGAAGATAATGATGCTCAAAGGGTATTCCAGATGCTGCAGATGTTTATCAGAGGTTCTACACCAGCTGGCCTTGACGATTTCCTGTTTTTTGTGACTGGGTTGAGAAGCTCTGACAAAATCATCCTTCCCCGACGAATAACAGTCTCTTGTGAAAGTACAGACAGTATATTTTCCTCAACTTGCTTACTGCAGTTAAAGCTTCCAAGCCATTTTAGAAATTATGAAGAGTTTAAGGCAGCAATGCTTTCAGCAGTTGCTGACAAAACATTCACAACAGGCTAGAATTAGGAGAATGGAACTCACAAACAGATGTAGTATTCACTTAGAGTACCTTTAAGTTGAAAAATATTCATCTGTACAGGTGATTGTAATAATAATAGAGAACGTTTATACTTTTGATTCTCTGTACACTTTTTGAGCTAAGGTTTAAGCTTTCGGCTCATCGCGAGCCTTGTTCACAAGTGACGTGTGTCCGCATCACGCCTTCTTACAGTCACGCGCTGTAGGAGCACATGACTGCAGAAGCTTGTCCCACACATGCGAGAGCTGGTACCGGCCCCCGTCAAGGCTTGCGATGAACCAAAAGCTTAAACCTTAGCTCAAAAAGTGTACAGAGAATCAAAAGTATAAACGTTCTCTATTATTATTAGAGTACCTTGTATATATAATTACCCCCCACCCAATCCCAGCCAGGGAAACACAAGGGCAAAATGACTACAAAGTTACAAATAGCCAAAATTATTGCTTGTTTACCATCTGCGCTACTGATTTTGTGCTGTTTCTATCGCAAGACATTCGCCTGTTACTTTGTCTAGGTTTGTTTGCTTTCTCGTGAACCGTTTGTTGTTCTCCTGGCTAATCTGTCAACGGTGACAATAACAAATGGTTCGCGAGTAAGCAAACATACCCAGACAAATTAACAGGCGAATGTCTCGCAATAGAAACAGCACAAAATCAGTAGCGCAGAAGTAAAACAAGCAATAATTTACTGAAAAAGAATACATTTCGGTTATTTGTAACTCTGTAGTCCTCTTGCCCTTGGAAATATCCAAGATTTTAACATTTCCAGGCACAAAAAAATATTCATAATGCTGTTTTCCTATAATAATAGCATACTGTTTTTATAAGTCAATGTTTATTCTTGTGTGTTTATTGTAACTGAGCCAGAATAAGAAACTGTTCATTAACCTTTGATACAAGTTTTTGGTAAAATCACGGGCTCCATTGCAGACTCTTTTCAATAACAAATATCAAAGGATCAATTTTTAATAAGGCATGGTTCCTCATGTCGAGTATACCATTTGTCCACATCTGGATGGGTGTCCAATTATGTTCTGTTCGAACTGGATGTAGATTCCATGCAGAAGCAAATGAATCCAGTGCATTGTTTATTCTGGGCAAGTAGATAAAATGCAAAATATACATATGTAGATTATTGGTGCGCTGTAATATACCACACTCTTCCATTGCTTGAAAGGTGTAGTAAAATATGTGGCAGATGGAACAAAAAAACGTCCCGCCATAGCCACTCAATCCTCTGATTGTGTACTGAAGTACCAGCGAGATAGCTGCCCCTGTTGATCCCCCTTCGCGCTTCCATCTGTTCCCATACTTTGACATTTTCTCCTCCATGATCCGTTCTGACCCTTGATGGCCAATCATATTGGTCAGTGGCACTAAGGAAACATTGCTCTACTGTCTCACTTTTGTTGTTTGTTGAACACTTTAAAAATACTATTAATCTTGAAAATCCATCAATACCGCCGTGGATTACAAAGCCCCAATTTACTAGACTGTGGTGACCATCTATGTGCCATAAACTATTTGGTCCTGGAACGTACTGAATAAGTTCTTCTTTTAACAGTGACAGCCCACCTTGTGTGTGAATTAGTTGGGTCTACAAGTGCAATACTCTTTCGAATTCGATCTCTCTGTATTTTCAGTCCAAGTGACTTTAAATGGCCACTTATGATGGAGCATCCTACAAGACAGCCATGTTGCCTGATAAATTCTCCAATAAGGCTGTCCAGTTCTTCATCTGATGTATCAGAGAATCCAGTTGCTTCTTTGATACCAAATTCCACTACACGTCTTCTTATTGTCCATCTGGAAACACGGAGCATTTGGGAAATATTTGTCCATGTAAATCCATAGGAGCGTAACTGCAGTAGAACGTCTTCACTGATATCTAGTTTGGGTCTACCTGCACCAGCACTATGAGTAACGTTGGGCGACTGGTAAGAATAGATGGCCAGTCTTGAACACTGTGAAGGTGGCTCTCCTGCGTTAGTCCAGTCTAGGAGCAAAACACGAATGTTTCGCAGTATTTCTTCTATAAATGAAAAGCACTCCAGATGTTCCGCCGATGTAGAGGAAAGTATTTGCTGTAAGAGAACAACCACTGACTCCATCCTGATAACAATATTCTCTTTTGCGGATACATATTTGTTCGTATCGTGTCTATACTGCTCGTAGTCGTCTAATAATTGAACAATAGACTCAAACACTCTCATCCATTCAGCATATACATCACTACCGAGAGAGTCTAAGGTAGTACAGGCTCGAGCTTCTTCGCGGATCGATTCCCTGTCTACCTCTACACCATCCGCCATTTTGAAGCACCTATTTTCCCGACATGCACTTGTGCGTTGGTCGACAGCAGCGCAAAGCAGTGTGGGATTTGTTGACAATAAAAAGTCGTTCTTGAATTAATGTGATCGCTCTGCGACGTTGAATGTGATCGCTCTGCGACGTTGAATGTGATCGCTGTGTGACGTTGAATGTATTCGATAAGTTCATATTATTGTTGGACGTTGCTGAAAAAAAAAACCTTGATCAAAATGAGTCCTTGAATACTGATCAAAACTTTTGTTGAAAATACTAAATTACAAAATGTTGAATGTGAATGAAGGCGTTGAATGTGATCGTAATCCTTGAATGTGGTAAAAATAAGGTTGTTGAATTTTGCACCATTCGGCCTACCCCCCCCCCCCCCCCCCCCCCCACCCACCCCCCAGGATTTCTTATGGTCCACCCCTTAGGCGATGCGATTACTAGGGGTCAGCGCTGAATCTTTAGGTGTGGCAACGTGTGCGTCATCAAACGAATGAAGTATGGAGAATTTCGTACTTGATCGCCTTTAGTTTGTGTAGTACCTTGACTCAGACTAGCACAATGATGTGATATTTTCCAAGGTGTTATAAAATAGATCACTGCGCACTTCATAATAAGAGAAGAAACTTGAGCTTCGCCAACGAATAGTCGTAAGAACAATTTGATACTTTATATGTCGTGTAATCAAAATGTTGTTTCTCCCTTGTATGCTGTGGTCTTACGTCAGAGACTTTTTAAGTATTTCTATGAAGGAAGCGACGCCTCTTCAACCATTTCAAATTCAATCCAAAGCTCTGCAAAATTACGGTTGTATCTCTTTCAAAGTCTTTGTACCATCGAGTTCTATAAAGGTAAGTTTTCGTTATAAACAGACTTACTCTTGTGTTAGCACATGATCTCTATTCTCGCACGCATTGCCAAATCAGTTTTACCTCTTTGTACTTCGCGTTCTAAGGTACGTTTCGTTATAATTGCACACTCACACTTGAGTCTTGTGTTAGCACATGATCTATATTCTCGCACGCGTTGCCTTGTACTTCGCGTTCTATCTAGCCTGCGTCAGTTCGGATGCGACGCAGGCTGGTTCTATCGCGTCATTCTTCCCTCGTCCAAATATATTGCGGTTGCAGGCTAGACCAGCTACTCTTGTGTTACGTTAGCACATGATCTCTATTCTCGGCGCACGCATTGCCAAGTCAGTCGTTCCTCTTTGTCCTTCGCGTTGAAGACTTTCTAAGGTGAGTCTTCGTTGTAAAATATACCGTAAGGCGTTAGAAAATAAGTTGGTTTTCATTGGATTTTATCAAAATGTGTGGAATGTTCTTCCGGTAGTTGTTACATCGACCAAAACAATTTTGATTTACTTTACCACATAGTAACGTACATGTACCTAACAATTGATCAAGTATTAAAGTAGGCCCAAAACCCAAAACGCTTTGTAAACCTAGGTACATGTAGTTCGAGTAATACTTATAAATTTAGTTTCTTTACAAGAACTGTTAAGGAGTGGTATTGCCTAATTAATATTATCTTCTAGAAAAGCCCACAGTTAATAAATTCAAGTCCGCAATCGATCAACACCTCAGCCATGACCAATGACTGCTTAATTCGTTATTTATTTTCATCATTCGTTATTAGTGAATTATTAATGCATCAGTTAATTGCAGCAATGCCCATCCCCCTCCCGGGACATGGTGGGGCATTTGCATACTTTGAGATCCCGGGAGTGGGGCATTTATAACCTTATATCGACCAGGGGGTTGGGCATTATTCTGCACCGGGGCATACATTTATGGTGGGGCATATAACACTGCCGAAAATAATTCTGGGAAAGAGACTGCAGGTCTTGTGGTAACGACGCCATACTGTATCAAGTAAAAAAAAAAATCTGAGTTGTTGTAATTATTCCAGCTGCCTGTGGATTCTATCTATTTCTCTAAACCTAGAAACCTGCAGTTTATACCGTCTTTAATCCAGGTTATTAGTATACGCTAGGACACGAAAAAGCCGGGAAACCTATGGATGTTTAATTGTTACAACATAGCTAGAAAATATGATAGGCAACTAGTTCCTGTAAAAACTAGTTTTGGTCTGCGTCGGCGGGGAAGATAAACACTGGTATGTAATCAACTAAAGTCGATTGAGGTATGCTAACCACCGCTACTCGCTTTCCACGGCGGTTAGCATACCTCAATCGACTTTAGTTGATTACATACCAGTAGCTAGAAAATAGCAGTCCCGTACATTCACCACCCATCTAACACATCTGCAATCCTGTATTCTTAAGGCTACGCTAAAATGTTAATTCAGGAGGCACTCGGGGGCCCAAGCTCTGCAGGTCCGAGTTGGAAAAGATATCAAGTAGTTTGTTTACAAATATACACTGTTTGCTGCTGTCCACCGGACGAACACAAGTCACACAATTATTTTAAAAGTCTGTCATGTGGTTTCAATAAGCGTTTATTGTATAACGTTAATCGCATTGCGAATGATTATTTATAGGAATGAAAATATAAACTATGTATTAATACCAATTTTCTGCAGGCAGCGCAATAGTATAATCACTGATACAGCAGTATAAATACAAAACAAGAGCCCATCTGGGCTTCCACTTGGGCCACATGAGATTGAAGATGAAATACACTTTCATTTGAAATCCTCTTAGTAATAATTAACCAAAGGGAAGAATTATTAGCTGCATTTAGAAGTCTTTAGGAGTGGCCGGTAGCGCGGTGACTTTCATTCTCTGCTCCCCAAGTATATATGTAATTTAATATTTTTGTTTTTCTCGTATGTAAATTAAAGAAGTTGACATTTTAATTTAAACACTACTTATTCAAGTAACACACATTAGTCTTCTGTTCTGTTATACTGCAGGTTCCGATTGTCTCAAATGTATGTTTATATTTGTACCATATTATAAGTTGTATCCTGTGATGGAGCTAGCTATGTCAATTTGTGTGCCTCTATGTAACTTTATCTGCTGTTCTTGCTATAGCGATACTACTGTTTGTAAACACGACGTCATTTATATATTTGCATATATATGACTTGTATGGGAACTAGCGATTTGGGACTCACAAAATACATCTAAAGTCTCAATTCTGCTTCCAAGTCCAAACATGGTTATCAAGCTCAATGAAGGATTCTTCCGTTTTCCCCATATTAACAGACATGTAACAGTATCTTAATCCAGTAGACTCTCTCTAGCTAGGTTATTCTGTCGTAAAACATGCCTTAGCTGTGTAGTTGACCTGACCCAAACTGTCAACAGTTTTACCATTGACAGATTGCCTGAGTGTTATGCCAAAGAATAGATTTCTGACAATGTCTCGTAATGACAAGAAGAGGCCAAGTACAACCTCAACAACAAGTCTTTAAAATAACACATGCAATGTTCATTTTAGCTTCCTCCCAGTTATTTAGCATTCAGTTTTGAACTGTATCAGTAGCTTTGCATATTTACTGGCAGCTACCACAGCAGTGTTATGCATGTATCAGTAGTGGCTACCCCCAGGGGTCAGGTACCCTGGGGATTTGTCCAAATGCCCAATCAAACCCCCTGGTATAGGGCACAACAAATAGTAAAAATTCATACAAGGTTGGTCCCCTTGGTTCCTAATCCATGGACCAAAGTGAGCTTCCCACCCTCCCCCCCCCCCCCCCCCCCCCCCCCCTTCACCAATGGGCAACAAACAATTAATTCTGACAAGGTTCCCATGGATCCACCCCTGATGGAAGCTGCTGATACATGCATTATTTACCCATCCATTTACAACAACAATAAAAAAGATTTTTTAAGGCAGTCACGATTATGTTTTATGTAGTATGTAATCTACTGGATTTAGCCTGTATATTTATAATAAATAAAATGTATATAGTGGCACCAAGGGAACTAGTACTACTACTACTACATGTAACAGAAGAGAGAGTCAATGTATTTAGCATGGTATTGCTATAATTGGGGACAAATATATTTACTCTCTATAATTATCTATACAACTATATAATTCCACTACACTTGAGGGTGGTCACTACCAGAGATTTGGTTGCATTCTCCGTGTTGGCCTACAATTTAACATTGTGATCCAAGAAGAGACAAAGCTTTTAGAACCATTTGCAGATGTCAGAGCAAAGGCATGCAGTACCAGTTCTCCCAGTCAGTATTTTAAGGTCCTTTATACCTGGATTTGAACTCTGACTACCTCCTGCACAACAGACTGACACTTAACCACTGAGCTTACTGGTTCTGTGATGGGCCAAATTTTGTTCAGATAAAATTAATCGAATTCTATTAAAAATACATCTGAGACATTGAATAAATGTAGTCCATGGAGTTTTAGCATCGTTTTTGTCATAAATAGATATTATTAAAGCCAGAGAATAATACTGGTTCACTGCTCATGCTCTTGCGATAAGTGATAATGGATATATAATGAACTACAACTGCCAAATGCTGCACATTTGCCTGGGGGAGGGGTGTTGTTAATATATTGTAACCAGGACTGATCAGTATTACTTTTATTCTGGATGAGCAAATATTAGCTTTTATGCATTTTTTAAAAGTATAAATCTATTATGCTAGAGAAAATAAGACTGAGTTTGTACCCTTTCTCTTCATATTTATTTATTTACTAGAAGTAATCATAGATTATCAAAGTGCGTTCAACATATTTTTGAAAGAGAAAGGACTGTGGTAACTGCTGCAATGATGTGGATGGTGTACGTATATAATCCTGATCAAAAGTGCTTGTTTTTTAACTAAATGTGAAGATTTTGATGTCTTGACTTATATGTTAATATACAAGGGGATGTGTCTGGGTATAAAACTGTAATTATCTTTGTGTAACATTAAATCATTGGATGCGATGCTTATGGGGCTATATGTATACATGTGTGTTTTATATGGTTATGGCATTGATTTGAGAATTAGTAGCACATTTTGCTGTGTGGTATACAGTGTAAAGCAATAATTGAAGTTAGTGTAGAACACAAATCAACTCGGGCTTTACATACATACATGAACTTTATTTGAGTGTCAATAGTATTTAGCTGTAAAGCTAATTGGGGACACTATATTACAGGATATATAAAGGGAATAATATAAAGTACGTATAAATAAAATTAATATTACTATTCAGATGTTTATAAACTGAATTCCAGTTCCTAGAACATAAACTATATATGGATGTGTATAAAGTACAGCCCATGCAGTTCCTTCGATTCAGATCATTCACATTACGTTTCCCGGGTATTTTTCAATTGAGAACAAGGTTGGTTGCAGAATATTGAGCGCGACCATAAATTATTCTGGAACTAACAATGGATGTTGGTAGCCGGCTAGCCGGGTCCTGGCTTTGATCGCTTGGATCAGCCTTGTTTCAGGTCCGTTAGAAATTCAGTGTAGATTAATTGAACACAGCAATGAAGTCAGTACTTTAAATTTCCCTTACCTTGTACTGTGTTGATATTCCAGTTCCTTGGCATATCAATGTGTCGGTATAGATTAACTCTCTGTCTGATTGTAATGTTAATTTGAATCCGTTAATTTGTATAACCAAGATGTACACAGTGTCGCAGCTCGACACACAAGATACGCCGATTACGGGTATCTAGAAAACTCAGACCTTGTTTCTCTTCAGCCAGGTCATCTTACTGACAGTTTGTAGTTTCGGTATCTGTATGTACCGGTACAGCGAAAAGCAGAATCCAGTACAGCGAGCAAGCCAACAGAATTCACTCGGTTGTTTACAAATTATGGTGAGTTGATTTGACTCAGTTCTCTGTTCAACTTCGCTGGTGTCGTCACCGCGCCGACAAAACAGACCATGTTTGACTTAAACCATGCACACGTGTAGTATTTAAAAAGCTTCTTCACAACTCACACTGAAATATTCATATCCATGTATTTCTCTTCAGCCTTCAGGTATGATTTATAGCATCTTGACCATTTGCAGTTTTGGTATCGGCAAACGGAACAGCACAATTCAATGCAGCGAGCAAGCCAAGCATATTTTTCGATCGCACATTCACTCGGGTTCAGCATAAACAAATAACAAGTATCCTGAGCCTGTTGGAAGGCTTTCGCACGGTTAAGTTAAATAAAACATTAAAGTGCGTACATTTGAGAGATGGGACTCCAAATTAGAGAGAATTAGTTCCTCGCGGGTCTCCACCATCTTGACTAAAAGTCTTAAAAATACACTGTAGACCCTATTCTGGACTGAAACCGATACCTCCCTTCCAGAATTTCGGAAAATTGATACCCTGTTCCAGACCAAAACGATATCTCCCAGCTCTTTGATCTTTACCCTCGAAGAAGGGAATTAATTTTATTTGTCTTGCTTTGCAACATCCTCTTGTCTCTTGCTGTTAACAGTAGGACATCTAGAATGTTTGCCGTCTTGTTTTTGGCAATCAAGATACAGGGCAACTGTCAGGATTCTTGAAGAGTTTTAAACTTTTTGAACTTCGTGCAGCCGTTGTTCAATAACCAATCACAATGTTGCCCCATTTGTGTCTTACATGTACCAGAGCCTCTGATTTTTCAGTTAACTAAGTCGAGGAGGCACTGGGAATGAGAATTAATTGGAAACATCTTTCGAAAATATAACATGGGGGTAACACAGAAGAAGTTTGTGTTGACTCTGCATTCTTTTATGAAAACTGCAGCAACTCAAGGGAAGTAAGGAAGCTAAATCCAGAAAAATACATGGTTTATAGAATAATAATCAGATGTACTTTATGGGTCCACTCATACATTGAAACAAACTGTGTCAACCGAATTGACTTTTACAGAGTAGTCACCAAGCTAAAAATTATCGACTTAGAATACCTAGATTACCACTGTGAAATGTTAATGAATGTTCCATCGCCCTAAACAGTTTTGATTTTATTTTTTATACTTCGACAACTCTATAGTGGAATGACATCTTGCAGTAGTTCTATTAGTCAACTCGGTATGAGTCATCGGCCTATCGCGATATGGAAACAGAGGAGGTATTTTCAGTGTTAGGTGCATATTTTGGGTGCGGTTTTGCCAATTAGTCTCTTCTCTGAATCAGTAACGCTATACATGTAGATCAATGGTATGTGCATCGGCATTTTAATTAGCTTGACATCTGTTTATTCTACAGCTATTACAAGCGATAACATACACTACGGAGGAGACAAAATAGTTTGTTCAACATTGACTGCTGTTTATTCTCGTCAATAAAAGGTAATTATTTAAATTGTGCTGCTGCATATTTGCTAACAGAGTTAATGATATATGTATATAGTTGATTGTATTCAACATTTATACTTTATTTTATTTAAGCTTTATTGTTTCAAATAATGAGGCAGTTAAGAATAAAGGCTCAGTGCGATTTTTAATATTTTGAGAAGATCAAAGAGCAAGACTGGGTATTTAGAGCGAAACAAGAAGCTAGGAAATTATACGAGCTTCTGAAATAAAACATTGAATGCATTTGAGCAAGACTTGCGCTCTCGGGTTGCATTTTCTCACTACATGTAGTTCAACCTGTATTCTTATTGATCACGTACACTTTATTACAAATATACCTTACCATATTCTCAAATCTGGTGTTTCGCACACAGGTATTAGCGACCATAGCCTTATCTGTGTTGTTCGTCGCCCTATTTTACCACGTCAAAACCCTCGTATTATCGAAATGCGCTGGATGCTTTAAAGATTTTGACAACGATTTATTTGTATCATTTAAGGAACCAACCTTGGGATTTAGTTGACGCCAGCAATGATCCACAAATTACATGTTTTATGTTTTTGGAAATTACTTTTCCAAGAACTACATGTACTTCACGTGCACGTATACCAATAACAAGAAAGCGGGTTAGAAATGCTGTGGCGCCATATATAGTTATCTCCCGATATTAAGTGACTATGCACTGAAAAAAAGGGCCATAAAATATAATTCTGCTCATAAGTGGGAAATCTGCCAGAAAGCATGTCAACTGTACAATACATAAGGCAGAACGCGATTACTTTACGTCTCACTTTAAGGATAGCCAGGGTAATGTTATGAGAACTTGGAATTAAGTAGTCAATGGCCTATTAAGCAAACAGTCGAAAAGCGCAGTGATAAAAAAAACCTTGGGTAGATGAGGAGATACATGCAAATTCTCATTATATCGCTGAATGTTTTAATGAATATTTTGTAAACTGATAGGCCCCAAATTGGCAAGTCAAATAACACAACATTTACACAATCCAGAAGACATCTTTGAAGAGGCACAATCTCTATTTTTAATTCAGTCATTGATGTTGATGACGTTTTCATACTGATACCTAACTTACAATCACACAAGGCATCAGGGCCGTAGACCAAATTCCTGCAAGGGTTTTGAACATAGGGCAGCGTAGTGCCCTCCCCCCCCCCCCCCCCCCCCATCCCAGAATTCATCATTTTGACCCCCCAATTTTCAGGACCTCCCTACACCCCTTTTTCAGCCGTATTAATTCTGTCAGAAATTAACCTCTCTGAACATCAGTCAGGCTTCCGACCACGCCATTCAACATGCACTGAAAGCTTTGTTGAAGGCAACAATGGTCTGGTACAAAAATATATGGACGAAGGGGAACTTAACATTGCTGTGTTTTTAGAAAAGGCCTTCGATATGGTAGATTATATTCTTTTTAAAGAATTCAACCGCCGGGGCTTAAGAAATTTAGAACACAAATGGTTTAAGTTGTATTTGAACAAAGAGAATTGCTTTGTAAATGGAGTCTTATCAGACAGCAAGCAGATACGTTAAATGCGGAATACCCCAGTTCCAGTTTAGGACACTTTCTTTTCTTAGTCTATGACAATGACTTTCCTGGCTGTTTGTGAGCCTGGCATCTTTATGCAGATGACACTACCTTAATTAACCTATAATAATACCGATTTAACTGCAAGTTGAGAAAAGATTAAATGAGGATTTGGACCGTTTAAACGACTGGCTCAGGTCAATTCACGGTTATTAGCAAAAATGTTGCCAAAGGTCTGGGCACCTTGAGACAAATACACGATTTAATCCCAAGTAATACTCTAATAGAGATATTCAGTTATACAGCCTCGTTTGGATTATTGTTCCCAGTGTGGGATACTTGCTTCAAAGGTTTGTGGGACAGTCTCCAAAGAGCTCTAACTGATCATCACTCGCTCTGGTTTCGATACGCGATCAGCTGATTTAATTACTTAAGGCTAGCCGGATGGCTAAAGTTTGAGGAACGACAGTATAAATTAAAAGTTGGAATTATAAAAAAGTACTCAATGAAAATGCTCCCGATTATCTGACTAATTCATTTATTAAGGTCAGCGAAGTGCATTCGTTCAGTACTCAAGGAAGTATTTCAAACCTGAGACCGACTAAACCAAGGACCGAGTTAATTACTTAATCGTAGTTTCGCATAATTTTTATAGTGGTGCACTGGGCCTGGAATAATGTTTTAACTTCATGTAGATAACCTATGGCTAGTTTTAATATTTGTATCTATTTTATACACAGGCTCTCGAGATTGAAGAGCATAATTATATGTGTTTAAATAAAGATTGTTTGTATTGTATTGTTTCCAAACAATCCCTGAAGGGGGCCAAAAACACTCACTGGATTTTTATTCAACAACAACAACAACAACAACAACAATTTATTTAATACCACGCAAATAACTGGATACAAAAGTGGATAGAGTATTGCAGTAGTTGGGTATTGGCTACCTAGAATAACTATAAGAGAGCTAATCTAGCTAGGTAGCTAACGTTTATATGTATTAAATTATAGAAATAGTCGCATCACACACACACACAGACACAAAATAAAAAACAGGAGCAAAGAAAATTGCAACAATCAACGGGAGGAGGAGATTTAGTCGAAATTCAGTTCAATAAGAATCAATAAAACTTTTCTTAATTACACCTTTAAATTTTTTGAAACGGAGACTCTTGAAAGATTCTTGTGTGTCATTCCAAATGACAGCACCTTTAAAACGTAAATTAAATTTCCCATAGTTAGTTCTAGCAGATGGAATGCAATAAGTTAATCTTGAAGCTAGCCTGGTTTTGTACCTGTGCCTTGAGGATATATGTGTAAAGAAATTATCAAAGACAGAGGGCAGCGAATTAAAGTGAAACTTATACATAAATATGCAGTTTAAATAGTAGATGACGTCAAGAAATTTTAAAATATTTAAAACTTTGAAAAGAGGAGAGGAATGATCTTGAAATTTAGAGAAAGTTATAATTCTTACAGCTTTTTTCTGTAGTATAATAAGTGGTTTTAAAGTTGAGTCATGTATTTCCCCAGATAATAATACCATAAGTAAGGAAAGGATAGACTAAGGAATAATATAGCTGAGTTAAAATTTCTATAGACACAAAGTGACGTAGCTTAGAAATAATTCCAACACCTCTTGAGGTTTTCTTAATTAATTGATGAACATGTTCTTTCCAGTTAAGATTTGCATCAATAATAATTCCAAGATATTTGATATTCTGCTTCTGAGTAATTGTTTTTTTGTTAATTTTCAGAAAAATTGATTTGGAACATTTCTTTTGATGTGGATGGAAAATAACAAAATTGGATTTATCTATATTTAGAAACAATTTGTTTGCACATAACCAAGTGTGAACATTTTTCAGTTCAGCATTAACACTCAATTCAAGTGAATCTAAGGATTCATCTGAAATGAGCAAATTTGAGTCGTCAGCAAACAGGTGGAAATCAAATAACTTGGAACAACGGTTAAAATCATTTATGTAGAGGAGGAACAGAAGGGGGCCAAGCACTGAACCCTGTGGGACACCACAAGAAATTGAAGTATATGATGATGTGGAGTTACCTATTGATACAAATTGTTGTCTATTTGATAAGTAGGAGGTAAACCAATCTAAAGGAACTCCACGGATACCATATCTCTGCAATTTATATAGAAGAATATTATGATCAACAGTGTCAAATGCCTTACTAAGGTCTAAGAAAATGCCACAGGAGTATTGACCACCTTCAATAGCTCGTTGAATTTTGTCAGTTATAAGGAGCAAAGCATGTTCAGTAGAGTGATTAGCACGGAAACCAAACTGCTCTGAATAAATAACTTTAAACTTAGTAAGGAAATTCATTAACCTATTATACATTAATTTTTCTAGAATTTGGTTGAAAATAGGAAGAAGAGATATTGGTCTATAGTTAGAAAGGACTAGGTGGGAACCAGCTTTAAAAACTGGGATAACTCTGGCAATTTTAAATGAATTGGGGACAGTGCCGGAGGAAAATGAAAGGTTGTAAAGTATCTCTAAAGGTTTGGAAATAACTGAATTAACTAGTTTAAGCAAGGGAATAGGTATGCTATTAGGTCCAGAAGCTTTCCCCGATTTAAATCCTAAGATTATGTCTTGGATTTCTTGACAATATGTGGGGGTGAGGAAGAAGCTTGTGGGTGATGGTAGTGGAAGGTATTGTGAAAAATTAGTATTAGCTCTGGGGATATCCTGACTCAAGTTTTTGCCAACATTAGCAAAATAATGATTAAATTCATTGGCAATTTTGTCAGTATCTGTCAGAACTACATTTCTGGAATTTATAATTTTACTTGGAGTGACATAAGCCTTAGATTTCAGGGATACTAATTGCTTTATGCCTGTCCATATATTTTTAATGTTGGATTTATTGTATAAAAAGTAGTCTTCGTAGTATTTCTTTTTACTAATGTTAATCAAGTGCTTTAGCTTGTTTCTATATAGTTTATATTTAGCATGGGCACATTCACATTTGGAATGTAAAAAAATTCTATATAACTTATTCTTTATGTTAATGGATATTCTAAGACCAGATGAAATCCAAGGCTTCAATTTGAATTTGATTTCTTTCCTAGATAGCTTTCTGAGAGGGACATGCTTATTTACTATTTCATTAGATGTATTTAGAAACATACTAAAAATATCATTAATATTATTAAGACCATAGAAACGAAGGTTCCAATCAATTTGCTCAAATTCACTTAGTAAAGCCTGTTCATCAAGTCTTGAATAATCCCTTTTGAATACATGTCTTTTGCTTGGAAGAGAACAAACTGCATCAATAATTAAGAAGTTAGGGAGGTGATCAGATAAGTCATACATAATATTGCCACTATAAGTGAGATGCTCTAGGGAATTAAAAAATATATTATCAATTAGTGTGGTTGAATGGCTAGTTATTCGAGTAGGTTGAAGAATATGAGGTTGGAAAGAATAAGAAGAAAGTGTATTAATAAACTCATCAGTTTTACTGTGGGAATCGCAATTGAGTAAATTTATGTTAAGATCACCCATAAAGACAGCAAGTTTAGACTCCTTGTGAATTTTGTCTACAGTACTATAAAAATTGTCCAGAAATAACTGAAGAGAACTGTTAGGGTGCCTATAAATGATGCCACAAATAATATTCTTACCACACTGATTAATAATTTCAATCCAAAGTGATTCATGTTGATCTGATGTAGAACTGAGGTCTTCACGAATATTAAAACTAACATTTTCATCAATAAAGAATCCTACACCTCCAGCAATCCTACACCTCCAATTCTTAACTGCCTCGTTATCTGAATTTATAAAAGTCAAAAAGTGTACCAAAGAAAATATGAATATAACAGACCATTAACAAATAAACCGATCACAGGAAAGTACCACGGTACCAGCGGTGTCCCAGATTTACCCCCTCCCCCGTACCCAGGGGGCAAGATCTATATTTGTGCAATTATGTTTTGAGAAACGGGACTTGAGAAGCTGATGACTCAAAGAGTTTATATGACGAGACATGTCAACAGACAAATTGAACAATGAAAGTTATGATTATGGGTGTTGGACTTATAGAAACGTATAGCTAGAACACAAGAAGCTAGGAAATAATAGTTTTGTTTCAAATATCATAAAAAAATAGGGGCACATGCAAGACTGACCTCAAGTCCAATAGACCAGTTCGCGGTAAATTCCGACATTTTGAAAGGGGTGCAAACATGGCGCGAAATACAGTGTTTGTATGGGAATCGACGGGAATCCAATGCTAAATATACATGTAATCTGTAAAAGCGAATTTCTGAAATATTCTTCAGATACAAACTTAAGATACCAGGTAAAAAATTAACATATCGAAATTTGAGGGATGTAGCTGTGCTGGGAAGCGTGCAATCGTGTTTTCTACATTGTAAGTTTTCCATACATTGTCTGTAAATTTTCATGTGGAATTTGACTCGGTTTTACAAACTGAAAACACAATTGCACACTTCCCAGCACAGCTACATCCCTCAAATTTCGATCAGCTGGTTGTAACGAAAATGATGGATCGTGGTATTCAAAGAGAATGTTAGGTGTTTAGTGAAAGTCAATTGCAATGTGAAATGTGAAAAAAGTGTAATTTACTTATTATTTTTAATTTCAGTATGGAAAGAGAAAATACTGATACCCAACCACTGATAGGCAAAGAAAGCAGCGATGGTAAGACATTCATTGATGTGTTTATTGTCATGTTTCAGACTATATGGTACTTTCTGGCTAAAAAGACCCTATTGCGTCTGTGTAGGGAAAGGGAGAGTTCTAAGTTAACAAATAGTGGGTAAGGGTGCAGACTTCAGTGTTCTGTCTAGTTACACTCAGTTCATGCACATGTATCAGAACTCTACGGCTTGTATATTTTTCCTTGCTCATTCTCTTCCTTTTTATATTTTCACTACATTTCCTCCTATCTAATAGTTTTAATTAATGTACCACTCACAGCACTATAGTTTAATGGTTATTTGTATTCAGCAGTTGATGGCGACCTCAGGTGGCGAGAAGGTGAGCCCACGCACGACCAACTCCAGGATTTGGCTGCCTGCTTGCCTGACTGGAAACGTGTGGGCTCAAAACTTGGGGTTGACCACAACAGAATCAGACTGATTGATCGAGATCATATCAATTACAGAAATCTCCAGGAAAAAGCAAATGAAATGTTATGTTTCTGGAAAAAGTCTGGGCCAAATCGATTGTACAAAGTGCTTGGTGAAGCGCTACTAGAACTAAAGGAATACAAGCTTGCTAAGCAGTTCTGTGGGGGTAAGTAAAATATACTTGTTGTACAGCTGAATAGCATCTTGATACCCAATGAAACACCAGGTGAACATTTGGATCACATATCTAAATCACTATTGATTTTCATCTGTGCTCTCATGTACCCAATGCATTGGGTATCAAGCTAGATAATAGCCTGTTCACAGGCCCTGGGTACTAAAATAGAATTGGACAAAAGAGAGGAGGAGGACTGGGTAGAGAAGGGGGAATGAGAGAGAAAGAGTAAAAGGGTTGAGAACCTTGTTCTGGTATACCAGCTCCTGGTATACCCTCTGATTGGTCAATTTTGACAGTCGCATCAACACCGATCTGTCATGTCTAAACTTAAGTACCAGAGCCCAGCCACCAATAATTATAGAATACCGTATTTACTCGAATAGACGCCGCCCCCGAATAAACGCCGCCCCCGAATAAACGCCGCACGTGAGAGCAAAAATATGAATAAACGCCGCCCCCGAATAAACGCCGCACCTGAATGCGGCGTTTATTTGAAGAAAATCAGCTATTGGTTTCAATACAAATATAACGGTATTTAATTACGGTAGACAGCACAAACATGTCTACATCAGCAATGGGAATTTTTGTCCTTGAGTGCCAATGTTGTTCAGCTCGAAATGAGTATACTTTTTGGCCCTTTCACTAAGCTCCCTTTCTAGAATGGTGGCGATTCGCAGTTCTGTAGTGAATGCTGTGAAATTTGCGGGTACAACAAGCCCAACTTCTCTTTTTCTCTTGCCAGTGATTTGTGCACAGAGTTTGTTTTCATCATTTGCGTCCAGAAAGTTTTTCAATAGTCGTGATAGTTCAATCGGAACATGGCCAACAAGCTTCTTCTCATCACACTCTGATACCAAGTAGACACCAATGGCGTTCGGATCGTGTTCTTTTGCTTCGGCACGCGTGTCTTGCTTACATTGTAGTTCGTGATCTTTCGCGGGTGTCCATACAGACTTGTAAACGTGATGTCCTCGAATAACTGTTTCAAAGTCTACTTTAAAATACATCTTAAATTCAACAGATAAAGCCCTTGCCATTTTAGTGATTCTTACTACCATTTGCGAGCTTCCGTGAACCTTGACGCGACAAACTAGTTTTATCTGATTTGTAACTTACAAGTTAGCATGTGAAAACTGTCAAGTTTGTCATGTGAAACTCTTTAGTTCCCGCCGCCAAACACTTTGTTATCTCGTGTGATCTAGATGGTTTCACAAACATTTCGCTTTTTACTGTTGGTTTTAGCGAGATTCAATTCCATGCAGATAAATTAATGTAGTAGGAGTTATTATGCAGGAGATTCGCTCTCCAACGACATGAGAAACTGGCCAAAGACACCATTTTGATCGCCGGGCACAAAAACTTGTAAGTTACAACTCAGATAAATCGGTATCGGTAGCGTTGACAGCTTCGATCAAGAAACCCATTGTTTAAGCAAAATCTTTCGAAATCTACCAGCTACAGACCTACTTTTCGGCAACTTTGATGTTTTGAAATATTTATTTTTAGCAAAATCCTCCGTCCCGGCGGTATGCCTTGGTAGTCTACGACGATGGCAGACCCGAATAAAGACTCGAAAGACATAATTTCCCATAAAGGTAAAAGAAGACAGAAGTATAGTCTTGCAGTCAAGAAACAAGTGATTACTTTCGCGGAATCGAACGGCAATCGACCAGCTTCTCGCCGGTTTCAAGTCGATGAAAAGAGAGTGAGAGAGTGGCGAGCAAACAAAAACAATTTTTTTGTTTTGCTTGGTACTAAGAAAGGAAAAGAACGGAGCAGATTGCATGGAGGTGGCAGAAAACCCTTGAGTACAAGATTGGAAGAAGTCTTACTGGAGTGGATAGAAAACAGGCGGTCTCGTGGTCTTCGAGTTTCATGCAAGCTTATTATGAAGAAAGCTGAAATTGTTTATCGTGATATGATGGAAGGAAACCATGTTGACGAAGACTTCAAAGCTTCAAGAGGTTGGCTGTGTCGATTCATGAAAAGAAATGGCTTATCATTGAGAAGAAAGACATCGGTTGCTCAACAAGATCCAGATAAAATGCTCGGAAAACTTGTATCATACATAATTCAAGTTAAGCGACTACAAAAGCAACACAATTATGGCCCCTCTGACATTATTGAATGGACGAAACTCCAGTTTGGTGCGATATGGTGTCAGAAACTACAATTGACACAACTGGAAAGAAGTCCATCACTCTGAAAACGACTGGCCATGAAAAGTCAAGAGTATCTGTCTGTTTAGCTGCCAAGGCAGACGGAACAAAGCTAAAGCCTATGGTGGTGTTCAAAGGTGCCAAACGTGAAGTTGCAGCGTTAAACATCGAGTTCAAACATCGAGCAGTTGTTGCAACGTCGACAAATGCATGGATGAACACTGAATTAACTCATGTCTGGGTCAACTCTGTTCTTGGGATATTTTCATTCAAGCGTAGGCTGTTAGCATGGGACTCATATGAGTGTCACATTGAAGACAGCATTTCTGATGCGATACGATCTAAGAAAATAGATCGGGTAATTGTACCGGGAGGTTGTACAAAATACATCCAAGCTCCAGATGTTAGCTGGAACAAGCCATTCAAGTCATTGTGCACAGAGAAATATGACGAGTGGCTAGGTACAGTTGGATTATACCAAGAAACAGCTGCTGGGAATCTGAAAGTACCCCCGAGAAGAACTATTTTAAAGTGGATTCTCGATTCTTGGAACAAACTACCCGTTGAAATTACACAGAAATCTTTCCCAAGTTGCGCATTGAACCTTCCGGTGGATGGAGCAAAAGATGACACGATTCACTGCCTTAAGGAAGGACAGCCTTGCCATGCTGGACAAGCCATGCTCAAGTCACAGCTAGGGATCCTAAATGAGCCAGATTCCAATCCTTTTACGGAATGTACTGACTCTGATGTGGAAGAAGCTCACCCAGTGTTGGAGCTTATAGACTCTGATAACGAAGGGGACTCTGACATTGAGATTGAGTAGGGTTTACGTACTGTAACGTTAAGCAATGAAAACAGTACCTACCATGACATTTTAATATTGAAAGCTTGTTTCTGTTACGGTTTTTAAGGATTTTTGCTTCTTACACTTTGTCAATACGGTAAGGCACTTTTTATCTTGAAATAAAATGGATTACGGTACTAAATAAACGCCGCCCCCGAATAAACGCCGCACCTGAGTCATGAAAATTTAAATAAACGCCGCGGCGTCTATTCGAGTAAATACGGTACTACCCATCACTTGGTTTGTTAATAATGCTCATACAAACCTTCTAAAAACCTAACCCTGAAATATTTTTAAAAAACCTAACCATTTCGACCCCAAATCATTCATAGAACGAGTCTAAATACACCTGAGCGAAATGGATAATTTTGCACAATTTGTAAGGGCTTTTAAAGTGATCTATCGAAGTGGCAGAGTATTCTGTAGTTGTACCGGGAGCAGGAAGAGTGTCTTGAAAACCAGGCGAGTGGCAAAGATGTGTTTGCATCGTTGTGCAGCAGTCAAAGTAAACCCCAAGCCCCACCCCAGAATATAGGTGGGGATTCAGGTTCTAGATAGCTTGCAAAAAGTGACAAATTCCCCACTATGTCCGTTGTGCGTTAAGCGGGGCATTTCGAATTTGTCGACGGCCCCTAAACACATTTACGACAGAGGTGAGATAATGAACCCAGTTTAATTAAACATGTTTAATTTGCAATTGATCTTGATCATTGCTGAAAATTATTAGTCAAATTGTGAAGTTTCGAAGATGTTTTCCAATTATTTTAAACATTTTTCCAACTTAAACATATGCCTTCTAACTGGATGGATGCGGATCAATGGCCGGATGGATGCGGATAACATTGATGGATGCAGATTAATATTAATTGATTTGAATATGAAAGAGTTTATAGGCTATCAGTCAGTACAAGCTTATCATTGAAGTCGCGGCTGTAACAAGTTTGGCCAGGCTGAAGAATATCGTTCACAATATACCAGGGACTTCGTTAAATAGGGGTTCGTTATATCGGGATTCTTTATATATACCCAGAGATCTTTGCATGAAAAAAAACGGCGCCATCTTGGATAATTTTTGTGCAACTACCAATCCCCACTCATAACCCCACATACCATAGGAGGGGTTGACAAAATGTACAAATCCCCGACATAGTTGGGCCAAAAGTTATTGCCAAGAAGGTACTAAATTGCCACCAAAGCCCCACATATCCGGGGGGGGGGGGGGGGGTCGTGGTTTACTTTGACTGGTGCATTACCTACTGCATGCTTTGGGAAGAAAATAAGGATGAGATCTCTGCATGAGGAATGGAGAGTGCAAGATTGTGTACGGGAGTCTAGAGTCCTGGATCTCAAAAAGATGGATAACAGAGCTGAAAGAGAGAATGCTAGCGAGCTGCATAGCAGCTTTGCTGCGCTTTCTCCACGGCTGTTCTCTCTTGAAAACCTCTGGAACCAGGGTAAAGCCAGGCAGGCAAACTGTTGCAATAGCGATTGATAATGTCCCACTCAGTTTTCTGTATAAAGCTTTTACTGGCGTAACTGACTTCACACGCCAATTAAATGGCAAATGTGTTAATCAAATTTCAACCAAACTCTTATCGAAAAATTATATCGATCTACTGTATTACTTAAAACATCGAGCAACGGACAAAAGTAACCTTAGTTATAGCTCAATTTTATTTCTTTTGAAATAACGTTTATAGCTCTAGCTTTCTTTAGCTATGCAGGCTTTAAACTGTACGTCCTTTTTCCCAGTAGCAAGAGCCTGTGGGTGGATTTGAAAATTCTTTGTGGGAGTTCGATTCGACATGCCGCGGTTTGTTTACATCATCCCACGCTGTAAAATGGAATTTGATAGACAGCTTGAAACCGCAATTCGGAAGAGTATTCGGAATAGAATGTCCACAGGCTCTTTCCCCCAGTCCCCCTCTTCTTTCCGTCCGCCATTTTGTTTTCGCCAAGTTTTATTTTCGTTATTTTCCCCAGTATCAAGAGCATGTGAACAGGCTATAGCTAGATTAATGCGTTAATGATTAAGCTACATTAGGATTACAGCATAAGTATCACTTTACATGAAGAGAAGTGTCGAAGGAGAAGATGGAAATAAAAATGGTGTCCAGAGTGTGACTTGAACCATCATCTTCATGGCTGCTCCCGACTACTAGTCCACTGTCTTGTCCACTACGTACAGTTGCTATCAGGCCGTTTGTTGAAACGACCATGAGAAAATAACAATCACAACCCTTGAAGTCAATAATGTTGCAACAAAATACCGGCAAACTAAACTTTGTAATGATACATGAATGCAGATATTGTATTTGTGTGAGATGTCATATCAGAAACTCGAGCTTCATTGTTGATCAGGGATTCCAAACACCTCGAAACAATAAATTAGCACTCGGCCGAAGTGGACTCCTGCTTTCATAGCTTCTCAGAATTTCGATCCCCTGATCAACAACTCGCTCTCGTTTTTGATAGATACTGATCATGATAACGGTCATCATAACATGTTTTCCTGTCATAAAAAAAATTAACACCTTGAAAAAAAAAAAAATATCACAATACCAGTTCATATGGTACGTTATAGGTATCTTTATGGGCCGATGTAGAGACTGATCCAATTGTTAGGTGTACACCTCATGAGTGAATAAAATTGCTTACAATACTATCAACAATAATTGATGTTCTAGTTGGCCAGCCCAAGGAATTAGAGAGAACAAGAAGTGCTGAGAAACCTGAGGTGGAAGTTAAGAAGGTCGAGAGAAATACAGGTACACAATTGTCTTGAGCAAAAGTTTTTCTAATATCTGTGACCTGATCAGTACATGTATTTTAGGTAGTAACAGTCAATTGGATTCCCATCACCATTTCTCAAGTGAACATGAAATATTTTTGGTAGTTGTTGAAAAAATGTGTGTATAATTTTATTTATATTAATATACAGCCCCCTATTAGATGCTTAGCCGACTAATAAGTTAGTTATTATAAACATTATCTGAGTCGAATATACGTACTGCAAGTACCTTTTTGTGGAATAATACTAATACATTCACTGACAAAAAATATTATGGGATGGCAAAATATTTTTTAAATTGGCCTGACCCCAAGGACATTGAAAAATACACTTCAGGTGCATTTGCACAATGAGAAATAATCTATAGTACACATATAAATATTTTTCATTCATTCATTCAATTACAAGGCAGTCTTCAACAGTAATTTTCACGTGTGAAGATATTAAGAAGGAAATATTATACACTGGTATTACTATATATTATTAAAATTGTGTAATTTAGGCCTGAAATGAAAAAAATTAATCTAGACTAAATGCAATTTAGACATGGTTAAATACGCCAATGGAATCGGTCTACCTGTGGTGCAGTTTGCAGGGCCTGGCACCGGTCTTTTGTTGCCAAATTTGGCGGGCTGTTCGCAGTCGCCCTTCGCATCACTCTTCACTGTCTTCGCATCGTTCAACATTTGCTGTTGCCGGGATTGATTAGCTTTCCTCTCGGATAGATTTCCCCTCACTCCCTCCCCTTTACTCTTGTCCACTTATGTGTGACCCAGTGTACTGGGCTGGTTGCTTGCCTGTTGCCTGGCAACCAAGCTGTCAAGCACTGACCCTAACTTGCAGCCTGGGCACTGAACCTCCAATACACTTCAACAGGAGCAGGAAATTTAATATTATGTTATAGATTATTTCTTATTGTGCGATTGTGACTGAAATACATTTACAGATGTCCCTTGGGTCAGGCCAATTTAAAAATAATTACATTTGTTTTCAAAGCCATCCATAAGGGTATATAGTAGCACTATTCCACAGAAAGGTACCTATAGTGTGTGTATAAATATATTTTTTGACTCCAGCAATATTTTTGATATTGACAACAACAGGTTAACTTTGTTATTTTAACTACTATCTGATAATTTTATCTGGAAATTATCTCAGGTATTTTATATTCAATGGTAAACATTGGTGATATTTAAATAGAGGTTTAATAGTAGTTAACCTGGATACCAGAGGCTTAAAATCGTCGGGGCAAGCGAAGCGAGACCAGCTGAAATTGATTTCAGCGCTCGTCGCGAGCCTCTGGCCGCTCGAGTAGAGATTTTCGTTTCTTCTGGTACAGAATCTGTACCTCGTCCCTGATTGGTTGATTGAGTTGTGGCCATGGAAACTGAGGCATTCGGATCAAAGGAACATTTTGATTGGCTTTCATCTTGAGATAGTGTTACACACCGGTTCACGAGTCTTGACAGATTATACACAAACGTTAATGTTTCACAGTGCTGTACAATTTGAGTTAGCCTCGAAATAAACGAGTTGAAGTCTGTTCATGTTCTTGAAGCGGCGTGATGTCTTCTCAGTACGGCCTACTGGCTAAGGAAAGTCGCTGATTTTCCAACTCATACCTGGTATTTGGTTCTTCCTTCACGTTCGATTATCCAAAACGAGCAATTGTACTGGTGTTTTGCCCTCTATATGCCCTGATTTACTCACACATAACAGAGCTAGAACAACGAGGAATCAAAGCATGCTCATTGGGAGATCCAAACATCAAACCCAACGAAGTAAATCGAGGAGAAGTTTCCTTTATCTTCACAAATTCCAACAACGGCATGTTTTATGTTTTGAATCACACACGACTTCACCACGTGAAAGTGACATGCAAATTAACCGCTGAGTCGAAACCAGTTTGACTAGACTTGTAAACATAAAAGCGAGGCTATGGGCATGAGATTGAGGTTGGCTATTCGAGCGGCCAGAGGGGCTCAACGGTCGTCACGCAAAACAAAACTCCTTTGGGGAATCAAAACTCTTTCGATCGCGGCACATTACAGTATATTCGTACCTGAGCCCCTCTGGAACCAGGGTAAATAGTAGTGGGCTAAATATTTAATGTGGCTGTATATTTTTATCAGTCATTCATTAATATTGGTGACCGGCCATATCATACATAATATTATATTATATATAATTATACAAGTATAGATATACATATAGGTACATACATATACACTAAGGCATTTAATATGGCTGTGTATTTGTACCAGTCATTCATATATTGGTGACCAGCCATATCATACATAATATTATATTATATATAAGTATACATATACATATACGTATACATATAGGTACATACATATACACTTGTTTGCAGAAACCTTGTGGTACACAAATAATTATATCTAATTTATTCAGACATATCTAATGAGATGCAGGTGGTAGTGTTGTCTAAAAATGGTGCAATGCACTGAGATCTCATAGCAAATGCATATAACAAACTCTCACAACTCTCTTGAACTCTGCGTAATAGATAAAAAGCTGGAAAGAGCAGCTACGGGGTGCACAGAATCTTATATTTTCCTGTGGTGGAAGATGTCTGCATTTCGACTAGTCTCCTTTGCAGCCGTTATTTGTGTCGTCACGCAACGCTTCTCCCCACTAACGGCTGCTTAAAACCCAACAACATTCCTTTCCCCAGATTTAACCATTCACAGCGTGGCTTTCATAATCAGAAGTCAGTCGCGCCAAATTCTTTGCTCGGAAATTGACCAATTGTAGCTTGTCCAATTTTTTTGGTGCATTCACTCGTTGGTGGCGAAGTGAAGATTTATATTGATTCAAGATATTGACACAGTTTCGGTTTCAAAATTCCAGCTTTGACTTGTTATTTTGTTGAACCACACAGAAACCTTGAAATTACCGTTCAATAAATCTACCTTAATTTATCCTATAGAAGGCTTTGAGCTTACCCTCGAAGGGAATTTATTTTATTTTCCTTACTTTGCAGCGTTCTCTTGTCGGATTGCCGGTTAACAATAGAAAATGAACAATCTGAAATCTACAATGTTTACTGTCTCATTTTTCTCGGCCAATGGAAATCGAGGTACAGTAACAATCAGGGCGCTGAAAGTAGCGATGTCTACATCCAGATCCAGCGTAGATCGAATTCCAGCCAAATTAGTAGAACTTCTTCCGAAAATGTAAATTGTTTTTCTTGAGAGCAGCTGACGAACAAATGAAGCACTTAGAACCACTTGCCACTATTTCTTTAGGGAGTTTCATCCATGGGAACACTTGAAGGCAATGTCATTATGGATTATTTACACATAGACAGGGGAAACCACTGCCATTGATTTTCAGATTGGGAAATACGTCATGATTAATTTACTGTCTCATGATTGGTCTTACTAATGAAAACAAAGTCAACCGTCTGATTGCTGCAGTCGCAACAAAGGGAAAGGAATGTTCGGGTTTAAGGGCCCATTGACATATTCCGTTTCTATGCAACACCGTTGCTATGCTAGCAGGAGCAGATGAGATTTTTACTTCCGGTTTACGCTAGCCTGAGAGGGGATATGAGTCGGCTGTTTTCTCAGGCTAGTTTTATGCGTGTCCACTGGCCACCCAATAGTTTTAGTATACTTACACATGTTTGTAAGTATTATTCATGGTTTACCTGAAAGGTTTTCATGAATGAATGAAGTAAAGTGTTCAAAAGTCGGAGCAAGACGAGCGGGTATCACTGTGTTAGCGGGCGCCGTACGCTTGCCGTTTACTTTTGTGCTCGGTACAAATTATTAATTATTTTCCTTTCTCTAGGTTCAAGTACAGTTAGGCGCCTTTCGAGTCATTCATGAACGATTCCTTCAAAATTATCAGATTGAGTTTCTTGTAAGTATTATTTTCTTTCACACGATAAACCAAGCTTTTCATTTTCCAGCGACAAAAGCCGAGTGAAATCAGTCGGGAAATCTCAGATGTAGCCGAGCTCTTCCCGCTGTTGTCTTGTTGATAGATTGAAAGAACGTCTTGTAAATAGTATCTATAGTTGTCTAAGATATAGAAGCTGAAATGGCTGCTTCAAGCGAGAACATGCATGCATGGCTTCTAAAAACACGAAGAAATGTACGGCCAATCAAGAAGTCAAGTGATTTTCGACCGGCAGGTTTTCAACTCAAATCTTCCACAAAGACTCTTCCACAAACATGCACTATTTTGACTCCAGATAATGCTTTCGGGTTCCTGGTAAAGTTGTGATTGAACCTTAGTGCAACTAATAAAATACAGGTCAGTTCAGGCATCCTTAAAAAAATATTTTTGATGTCGGAAAACAAACTGTTGTGAATGCCACGATATTCAACAAGTGAAATAAAAGTTGTAGAATCTCGGTCTAATTTTAGCTCGATTTCTATTGGCTCTTCGGTTTGCCGCGAAATGGGTTCCTGGCATGTGCTCCACACGACCGAAGCTCAATTTGCAGACAATCAAGATAGCTCATTGCAGACTGGAGTAATTCAGCCAAGCCCAAAAACTGGCCATTGTTGGAAGAAATAGGAGAAAATGCACATCCTGTTCGACCAATTATTGTAGACTTTACTGCATCAACAGTTTTGCGACTATTTCACGACCACAAAACAGGCACTTTTGCGCATGCGTTAATTCTTCAATTCCGGTTTCTAAAAATCCTAAACATTTAGCGCGCTTTCACTAAACACCAAACTTTTTCCCGTTAAAATGTTGTTGACCACGTCCTCCACAAAATCGAGCATGAATTTTGGAAACCGACAATAAATGCCAAAGTTATGGCTTTTCATTCGCCAAAAAAGCTTAATATTGGACTGAAAAGTGTCGTAAAATCTTTATTATTTGTCGTAATGGCAAGCGCATGCTCGGTTTTATGCGCATTAATTCATAAATATATTCATAAATTACTAGTAGTTTAAAAATCCTTGGAGAGTTTAGAAATTTTCTGATTTTGATGACGTCATCATGACGTCACTTAATGACGTCATCAGTCTACGAGACTTTACCCTAGGAGTCACCTTGACAATAATCATTGCCCACTCTTTCATTTTCCGGGTTTTACGAGGCTGCAAACTTTCCCTAGCAACGGCCGATTTAAATATGTCAATGGGCCCTTAAGCAGCCGTTAGTGGGGAGAAGTGTTGCGTGACGACACAAATAATGGCTGCGAAGGAGACTACATTTCGACAAGCTGTGGAAAGTTTCTTGCTGGATATATAACCCACCAAGAATTTGAATACTTTGGAGAAAGAAACCTCAAATACTGGATTAGAAAAACAGCTTGGAGATGCATACCACATGGCATTAAATGGGTGTGCTTTTTTGGGTTGACACGTTCAAATGTAGCGTGGTTTCCCAGATAGAATATTTTTTATTCCTCCATTTCAGGCTGCAACAAGATTAATGCACAGCTAAAGAATCAAGACTAAATAAGCCTTTAGCATGTATAGCCCATTAAAAATTCCTTCCGAAGCTAATTGTAGAGGGCAAATGTTCAACTGATATTTCCTCTTAATTTTAAGGGCCTCACAAATCAGAGAAAGAAGAAGAAATAAATGAGACAATAGCAAATTTTGTCAATTACATGGCACTGCCTATAACCAGCCATATAAATACTGGTAACTCTATTTTGCGTAAATAAAATATGTTCATAGGTATTTAATATAAACTGTTTGTAAAATGCATAATTATGATCTTTGGAGCTCTAAATATACGGCTCATGCTTTCCCATACCATTTCAAAAATAAACCTGTGAATAACTACTAAAGGTTAATAACTAGAAGTACTAATTTAGTATTTTAAGTAGTTTGTAAGTCAAAGTGATTCGGTGATTCATTGTTTATACTGTACCAGTCAGAGAACTGCTCTCTGGCCTATTTAATTCTAGAGCTTATCAGCTAATAATACAGAATTATCCACTGACTAATTTTGGGTTCTTGTCACGGGCTCGTGCAATTTTGATACTCTTTGAAAAACCCACTCGTACAAATTAATCCCAAATTGCACTCGAAACCGTATGATTACCTGTACTAATACTTTGAGTGCTTAAAATTGCACTGTTAATTTGTGCATCATATTGCATTGTTCCGTAGTCATAAATAAATAAATGAAAAAGAGCTCAGCATTGGCGTAACTAATATCCTGGACACAATTGCATTATGTCATATGGGGGATGTGCCTTTGATTATGAGCTTAGAGAATACCATCCTGCGTACACAGGAAAAAGCTGACTGTCTTTCAACGTTGTGAGGGCCAAAGACCCGAGCTGAAATTTTTGAGATTTGTCTGCTCTCTAGTACACTAGTTTCCTGTGTTCTGGCGACTAAACATTGGCTTTCATTACATGGAATTTCATAATATTTTCATTTAAATTTTGTTAATTTTTACATGACAGGTACGTCAACTTTGATTACCCCCCCCCCCCCCACCCCAAAAAAAATGAAAAATGAATACTCCCTAAGTTAACTCTGGACTATCCTAGGTAACAAAACTTAGAAATCTTTAACAAGAAACAAATGGGCTATTACACTACATCTTCTCCCCCCCCCCCCCCCCCCCCCCCCAATTGAGGTCCTTACTTTTTAAGAACCCCTCAATAATTCCACTTGATTGTTGTACCCCTAAAGAATTATACGAATTTGGTGCAATTTTCACTAAAGTCCAGTATGGCCCTTGAAGAATTCCTTAAAACATTTGCTACTACCCCTTCAGAATTTTTTTAAAATTCCCTATCACCCGCTGAAGAATTCCGAATTCCTCAACAAGGCGGTAAAACAATTTAGTGCAATAGCCCAGTGAAAACCCGGCTACATACAATCTTCCATATAATTCATCATTTATAGCTTCATTTTCTTGAGTTTTTCCCAATGTTTTTCTGTTCAGCTCAATAATTCATTTTCATACAGACAACTCAAACTTATGCTTAACTTCACACTTTAATATTAAATTTGTATTATTATTAACAGAAATAATACTTCACACTTTAATATTAAATTTGTATTATTATTTCTGTTAATAATAAGTGTGAAATAAACTAAAAACTGAATATTCCATGTATATATTATGACCATGGTAACTGAAATCTCTTCCCACTATCAATTATTGCATAAAGGATATCGTAAACCAAGAATGGACTATATTAAAGAAGTTAACTAACAGGTAATTCTTACCTTTCAGAGTACACATCATCGTTGAAAGAATCCGTTGAAAAGCAAACACAGTTCATACCGAAGTTAGTAGCCTCTCACGAGTTTGAAAGTTTGAAGACCGATGACATCTTCACAAATCTCGTCATACAACACGGGAGAAAGCCAGTAAAGGATGAAAACGCGAAAGGAATATCAAGAGAAGAAAAACTAGTCAACTATAGCAAAGTTAGTGGAACTACGATCAATCGGTGCGAACAAATCTTCTTTGGAAAAGAGGGAGATCAAGAAAATCCTAAATCGATCCTCGTGATTGGCAAAGCAGGGATTGGAAAATCTCTGTTTTGCCAAAAACTGCTTCGTGACTGGTCTAAGAACAAGTTATTCCAAGTCGAAACAAGTGGCCAAATTCCAGATTTCAAGTTTGGATACCTCTTGACATTTAGTCAGTTAAGTTCACTTGGAGATCGAGAGGAAAATCTACGTGACATACTAAACCTCTCTACAATGTTGGATAAAGATTCAATGATCGATGATTCATTATTCAAATACATTGTGGAACACCCTAAGGAGGTTTTGATTATACTTGACGGGTACGATGAATATTCACAACGAGATTATATTACCGGTAACAAAGAAAAGAACTACCCAAATGACCCTGGAGTTAACATGCCTGTACCAGCACTGATTGCCAAACTGATGAGAGGAAAAATCTTAAATAATTCGGTACTGTTGGTAACATCTCGACCAGAAGAAGCTGATGAGCTGGGAGGAATTGACTTCGGACAGCTCGTGGAAATTAGAGGATTTGCGGAACAGCAAGTGAAAGAATACATTGGAAAACATTTCAGGGAAAATGAATCCAAGAAAAACACTGTACTTGATCATATCACGAAGAATGAAAATCTGGTCAGCTTTGCCCACGTTCCTGTCCTCTGTTTTCTAATGTGTTGGTGCATGGACCACGACATTGAACAAGAAAGCAGTAAAGATCTTCCTGTCACCATAACTGAACTCTATTCTCAAGTTGTTAAAATCTTTGAACTAAAACATCACAACCTGGGCGAGTATAAAACGGAGGGATTTCTTAGGAAGCTCAAGACTACACCTCTGGTTGAAAAACATTAGATAAAGTATCAGAGTTGGCAGCGAAATTGCTTTTGGAGAAAAAACATATTTTTGATGAAGAAGATATGAATAAATACAAACTTTCACGTGAAGAAATCCAAGAGCTGAAAGTAAGCGGTCTTCTTCATTGTGGTCCTCAATCTCCTTTTGAACCAACAACAGAGTTTTGTTTTATCCATTTAACACTTCAAGAATATTTCGCTGCCCGTTGGTTTGTGAAGGTAAAACAAATACCAACAGTAAAGAATGTGTCTGCCATGGTCATACAGTTTATGGCTGGTGTTATGTCAGAGACACAAGATGACAAACTGATGCAAGAATTATTGGATAAACTGCCAGCTGATAAATACTCATCTAGTGATCTACTTCTACGAGTAAAGTGTCTTAATGAATACAAAGACATCGAATTCGCTAAAACTATTGTAACTAAAGATTACCATGTATACTGTAGAGGGGGGAGGATTAGTTTTAGTGGAGTAACTGATGTGGACTGTATTGCAATCTCCTTTTTGTTAGATATCATCAATTTATTGTATAAAGAGCAAACTACTAAAACACATTCATCATCATCTACACCGTTAATTAATGTTAATGCATTGCACATCACTCATTCACATTTAACATCGTGTGGAGTAAAACGAGTATCTCAATCACTGAACAATAAATTCTGTACTGTAACTAAACTGACGCTGTACGACTGTGAATTAACTGACGAGTGTGTTGAGTGCTTTAGTGAATTAATAACATGTAAATTAACTACACTACATCTGTCTGGTAATAACATAACACTAATGTTGATAATATAGGTAATGCACTAACACATCCCAGCTGTAAATTAACTGCACTACATCTGTATGATAATAACATAACTAATGTTGATAATATATGTAATGCACTGACACATCCCAGCTGTAAATTAACCGCACTACATCTGTCTGGTAATAACATAACTAATGTTGATAATATATGTAATGCACTAAAACATCACAGCTGTAAATTAACTGCACTACATCTGTCTTATAATAACATAACTAATGTTGATAATATATGTAATGCACTAACACATCCCAGCTGTAAATTAACTTCACTACATCTGTCTGGTAATAAGATAACTAATGTTGATAATATATGTAATGCACTAACACATCCCAGCTGTAAATTAACTGCACTATATCTGTCTGATAATAACATAACTAATGTTGATAATATAGGTAATGCACTAACACATCCCAGCTGTAAATTAACTGCACTAGATCTGTATGGTAATAACATAACTAATGTGGATAATATAGGTAATGCACTAACACATCCCAGCTGTAAATTAACTGCACTAGATCTGTCTCGTAATAACATAACTAATGAAGGTAAACAATCTCTGCGTCTGGTAAAACAACAAAAATCCAATTTTTATCTTTCCTTGTGAACTGACAATGAATGACTGACAAAACAGTACCAAACCTTGTTCTGTTTCAATGCTGATATTTATAACAAAGTTCAACAGTCTTTATCAATTCATCTCTCATATTGAGCAGGTTTTCATATTATTCAATTTAGATCTCGAGTTTAATTTCTGGTGGGTCTTTTATCAAGAGAAAAAGATACACAGTAGATATTGAGTAATTTGTGTATTATACTTATAGAACAGAATACAAGAGGAATGGTGAATGGATTCAAATCTCAGTGAGAATCATTTGAAAATGTCAAAATATGGATTAAAAGTGATCTACCAGAGGCAGAGATTAATACTCCACCTAAAAACACATTCACACAACTCAGTTGGAAATTCAAATCATTTATTTACCAGTCAGGTGTACTTAGAGTATATTGACAGGATTTGTGGTTAGTTAATAAAGATGTAAATACGTTTTTGTTGAGAAATCAATGTTTTCTCCAAGTGTAAAGAAATGACACGTGAAGATATTTGGAGGAACTGACTCAAGTTAGAAAAGGCAGTCGAGTAAAAGCCTTATTTTCTCCTCAAAACACAATGATTTGTAAAAAAAAAATGAAAGAAGTCAGAAAGATGTAGCATTAGTGTCAAGTATTTCATTGATGAAATAGTGATTTAACTTGGTTTTCTCTCGTTTGATGACAGACAAGTGCGAACTGAAAACACCGGTTTGGTTTCGTATTAAAATGGCGAGAAAAGAAATGTCGACTGGTCCAAATTGTTTGTCGATAACTGAACGCCATTAACTGCGTTATCTTCTAGACGGCTGCTCTATAGTGAAAAACCTCTTGCAGGTTGAAGGACTGAATTGTTTTATCAACTACTGAGTACTGGAACTCCATATAATATGTCATAATTAAGACATAAGGTCCGTTTTTTTCTTGCCGCGACTCGCACGTAAAACATGAACACACTCTGACAAGGGTTTTAGTGAAGTTTTTACACTTCACCTTTCAACAGAAATGTCATGTTATCTATATAAGGTAGCTTAATATATTATTATTATTCTCTCTCAGGTAAAAGAACATTGTAAATATTAATTGTAGTTTGGAAAATAAAGAAAACGGTATTGCTACATGCATGAACGCGACTGGAAATAAATGAATTGAGCTCGAGTCGAATTCTACTTGGTCAAGCAACACCAGATACTTTAAAATGCCTATTCTCATTCACAGTTAGGTGAAGCAATTTTCTTATAAAACTATTCAATGCATCAAATTCACCTGTATCTAGAAAAACAACAACAGCAAAGTGAGTACAGCTAACCTTTTTTAAAATACGCTTCAACGCTTTACAACCTCGAGCCTGCAAGAGAATGGGAATACTTAAAACACGTTTGCAATTCTAAAAAGGCAGGACTAAATCAAATTCAAAGTATCTGGTGTTTTCTTGTCCTTGTTATGGTTCTCCTACAGGGTAGAAAGCAGTAAATGAGGACAAATTACTCCATAAATGAATAAATAAACGAACCCAACTTTGAACTACTTCAAACTCTTGAGTTCAAAGTAAAACGACAAACTGACGAGAAAAGAGCGGGAAAATACTGACTTGTGATTGGATAATGCAACATGACGTCACGTTTATTGACAAACATTTTTCTGGCTTCCTAAACCTGTTATAAACAGGTAGCCCCTAAGGAACGAATAATTCATTTTTGATGTGCGGACTTTGAATTTTATCTTTAAAAAAAACATCGGAAAGATAAGAATATGGCTTTTGATGCGTCAGAGGACATTTCCCATGCATGCATTTATGATTTTGTGAAGTTGACGGGACTGATTTCTGGTCTGATGCAATTTCACTTGGAAACAAACCATTATATATTATATATATATATGGGGGGGGGGGGGGGGGGGAGAAATAATATTTTCACTCTGCAAACGAAGTATTTAAACGAATTATTCCTTGCAAACAATATATTTCTAGTTCTCCGTATCTGCAAACAATTTTTTCAACTTTACTAATCTCCCTCCAAACAAATAATGGTGCGTCGCTTAAACAGAAAAAAAAAATTAATCAATTTTCGCGTGTCTTACTTGTGTACCGATCAAGTCGGGCAACCCCCGGGCATTTAATTTGACTAGTTTTCGTACCCGGGGAGTAGGGAAGGTAACTGTCGCTGGGGTGGTGAATTTGACACCGGTTGGGAGGGGATTTTTTTTTGGGGGGGGGGGGGGGGGGGGATTTGAACAAGTTTGTATCGATTTCATGTTTGTGCTGCAAAGTTTCCTCAATCGAAGTCACATGGTCGGAAGTGGGTAAACATGGCATCAGATTCCCATACAAACACTATTTACCGTATTCAATGCCAAATAATTTCCGTAAAATCGAATTTCTGAAATATTCACAGCCTGCAAGCGTAAGACACTAGGCAAAAGATTAACTGATCAAAATGTGAGGGTTCCAGCTGTACTGGGAAGCAAACAGTCGTGTTTTCAGTTTTCCATGCATTGTCTTAAAATTTTCCCACCGGACTTAGACACATTCCAAATACAGTCAAATGTATGGTTAACCAAAAACACGACTGCTCGCTTCTCAGCACAGCTACATTCCTCAAATTTTGATCAGTTAATCTTTTGCCTGGTACCTTACATTTGCAGGCTGTGAATATTTCAGAAATTCGATTTTAGGGAAATTATTTGGCATACAAATACAAACACTACAACCTCTGTATTCCCATTTCAGACCACGTGACTAGTCTGTGACGTATGAAGGTAAAGAGGGAGGCTTGGTATATAACGTGTTACAAGATACAGTGATACGGAGATACCAAGATACCATGATACGGTGATACGAACATCTCAAATTTCCTTTTTTTTAAGCGGACGCGAAATGGCCCCGCTAAATACAGGTTTTTGTATGAAACGGACTGTTGTATGGGTCACTTGAGCTCTTGCAGCCGTGGCGTGACGCTAATTTAACGGTATTATCTTTCAGCATGACTGCTTTGTCTGACTATTTTGTTATTTAATTTTAACTTTTGAACGTTACGCATTTAACATTGAACCACTTTATTGCCCTTGTTGAAGAAAGGTTTTTGCAACACAAATACGAAATTAACGCTGAAAGCTTTATTCTCATTGGCAACTAGATTTAGGGACGGACCATTTGAAAATTGATGCAGAGGGGATTCTCCGTTGCTGCAAGAATTTTTTCTGGCATCAGAACCTTGCACGATTTTTTTAAAGTTTCGCCCTTGCGTGATTTTTTTCTGGGTGATATTGCGATTGGCTCGCTCGATTATTTTCTGTGCAAATTCGGCTTGCTCGTTTTTGTTTTTTGTTATTTGGGGGGGGGGGGGGGGGGTGGGGAGG